>WQNJ02000016.1:5450069-10250069 GCA_016584745.2 Phylloscopus trochilus trochilus | reverse complement strand
TGTCATGAGGTGAGGAAGCATGTGGCATCAATGTGGCAATCCTATCTCAGAGCAGAGATAGCCTGCAGAAGAGCTTTAGTAAATGTCTAAACCCACACTCCCTTGGCACCTCTTATCTAGTGTAATGGTCTGACCAACATCTAAGTAGGAATCGTGCCATGATAACAGATGGGTAAAAGTGTAGGCAGCAATAGGAGCATGTACCAGCATCCAGAATATTTACTGAGACTTGGAAAACCTATCCAGGAATGACTCAAGTGACTGAAATAAAAGTCTATGGTCAGAATGGTTTGCCAATGGCAATTCATCTCTCGCCTCAGTTAACATTTCGAAGTACATACATTCTGCCCTCTCTAAGTTAGGGATAACACAGTAGAAAAATCGGCTTTACAGCAAATATAAAGCATGTTTTATCTGACTTGAGGGTGGTGCATTCTGCTGGCAGATCTGGGACTGTTGCTGTAGCTACCCCACACAAGGTTGGGACAGCCTTGGAGATCTTTATTTACAAGACTCCTTAGGGCGAGTAGTGCTGTTTTATCAGCACTTTAGTCATCATAGTAATTGCTGAGCTGGCCCCTACTGTGCTGCAGATGAGGAAGGAAGGTTGCTATTTTCAGAATTCTCTGAAGAGGTATTTGTGCCCTTTGACAAAGTGGTTTTCCACCCCATTATGTAAAAGCTTTTCAGACTAGCAGGAGGAAGCCTCTAATAGCTCTTGAGAGATACAACTGGCTGGATTGTCAATAGGGTAAGGGGTTTTCTACTCAGATTTTCACAGCCTGGTTACAGGAAACTGCTACAGGAAATTTTCTTGACTCCTAAATCCAAGGTTTGAACATTAAGTCAAATAGGACTGTATCCAGGCAAAGATCAATCGATTAAACTAAAAAGAACCCATGCAAAAAGAACTTTCTCAGCAGTGTCTGCTCAGAGGGCAGGCAGCTGTGAGGTTATCTCTGCTCTGGGAAAGTGCTTGCTTTTTTTCCTGCCAACTGCAGGTCACTATTCCATTAAATGAAGGAGACCAGGAAGCTGGTCTCCTTCCATAGTTATCAGTCTGACAGCTGTATATGAACAAACAGAATGAACTCCACCATCAGAATAAGATTCACAGAAATTAAATTTGTGTGTATCTCAGCATACAGTGCAGCTGAAATTCAGTTTCTAATAAACCTTAACCAGAACTCTACAACAATATAAAATGGTGTGGTATGTGACAGAGGAAGGAAGAGCAAAAGAGTTATGAAAACTCTTGTACCAAATAATGCTCTCAAAAAGCATACAAGGCATTTATTAAACAAACTTACCTTCCAGAAAGCTTTTATGCTACAGCACAGGCTCACCAGTTCTTGTAACAATAAAGATATGACACATGACATGATATAACCAAATAACATATTTTAGTGTCAAGTCAAAAATGCCTTCCTGCAAACTTGAAAAAAGCTCCTGTCTTCTAATACTTGGGAAAAAAAAAAAAGAAAAAAGAAAGAAAAAGCAACTTTATATAGCCCCTGTTTCTTAGTACTTAAATAGGAGATTTCTTTTAAATGAGACTGCAATACCTTCTATGATCTAAAGCTTGCTTCTCTGACGTGGAATCATATACATATAAAATAGAATATATACATGGTATTTATTATCTATACATGGAAATCAGTTGTTTTCAAAATAATATTAGCATCATATTTTTGGTGCTTTTCCAAGGGTTAAACTTATTTAATTTGAAAAAGAATGTAATATTGATGATGCATGTGTTAACAGTTGATCTTAAGGGTCTTTTCCAACCCAAATAATTCTGTGATCTATAATATTTTCCCATATAAAATTAGTCACCACATTAAGCTATATTACTTAAGAATATTACAATTCAGAGTGCATAAGAAGCACTACCACTGCCTCTGAAGTACCATTATAAGTGAACACATCATTTTAGACACATGGACACTTGACACCAGGCGATAAACCAGGTATCGAGCCTTGCAACTTTCTAGAAAAGCTACATATTTACTGCAGAGTGGAAAAGAGGGAGACTAGCACCAGAGGGAGTACCTGTGCGAAAATTAAGAATGCCTCTGCTTTTCAGGGCATTTCAAAGAATCACAGAATATTCTGAGTTGGAAGGGACCCACAAGGATCATTGAGTCCAGCTCTTAAGTGATCCCACACAGGGATCAAACCCACAGCCTTATTTGGCAAATTCAGGTTGATTTACCAGAAATTCCTTCACTCTATGGAAAGTTTTAGAGAATACAGCCTCACCAAGTGTATCTGCCATGGGCAGCAGTTTGCCTTGTTCAGGTATTTGGTCTGTGTCTGCAGGATAATAGCCCCCACCAAGCGTTACAAGCCCATCTGCTAGCTGAAAGACTGCTGCAACATGCAAGTGCTCACATCAGGGTATGTACAAAGGGTGATTTGGCAGGGAAGGACAGCAACAAGGTTGTGTGGCATATAGAGCTCTGTGTCCTGAGAGAGCTGCAAGTGCAGTGAAACACATGCAGGAATGGTGACTTCAGAGTTTCTTATAATGCAGGGCTGTTCATGAAAAGGTATTCTGTTACTTAAATAAAGCAATATATTGGTAGAATCAACAAAGTCTTGAAATGCTCCTTTCTTTCTAGTGATTACAGCATAGAGTAGAAAATTCAAAACCAAGCACATTTGTTTTGAGTACAATATGCTGGTCTAATGCCAAGAAGAAAAAAACCTTTTCAAATTCTGGCATTGTTTCCCTTTCCTAACTCTGGGATTTTTCCCTAGATGTTTAATCTGATAATGGCTCAGTAAATGTTTTCTTCCATTCACCTGATGACAGCTTCAGAAAACTAGTGTCTGTGTCCTGAAGGGTTCCCAAATGATGCACTGAGAACAGAGAAAATTACTAATCTCTGTATTTAGGTCCAAGCAGTTTTTGAGACCTGCAAAGGCAAGCAGCCCAGCAAGCACCTTTATGTGTTCTGCAATATGTCACAGAACACAGCTATGAGAGATATCTAGTCATATGTGGCATGGTTAGTAAGTCTCCCTCTTAAATAACTTTTTCTTTGCATTCTCTAGATTCTGGCACAGAGATTAGGTTGATGCATTAAAACCAAATTCATTTGTTTCTTAAGGATCCATTCAGAACCCTGAGGAACAGGGCAGGCATTGGTTATGTCATCAAGAGGAAACAACTTGAAAATTTTGATTCACATGTTCTAGACACTTGACCACTCATTGACTACATTGTAACAGTCACAGGATCATGAGAGATGGAAGATAATCCAGATCACCTAGTCCAGACAATGTTTTCCAGATATTATCATTCATATTCTTCACAGAGCTCCAGCTCACACAAAAGTGAGACACCTGGCCATTACACAATTGCTAAAACCAACATCATGCTGCCCCTCACTGTCCCATGAGTCCAACCTACAGCCTTTCACTGGTTATGGCAAAGCCTGTATTTGCCAGGCAATAAAGCATAGCTATCTCCTGCTTCCATTGTGAAATGATCCTGGATGTAATTATTTGGGAATTGAAAGAAAAATTGCTCTAAAATTTATTCTATCCAGCTAAAATACTGTTAAAAAGGTCTCTCATTGAGCTGTTTTGTGGTAACTCAGTCATCTCCCAAGGATGCATAGGATGAAGCATGTCTCCATTCTGGATCTGTGAAGAGATGGAAGGGAGACAGAGAGCTCTGGAGTGACCAAGTATGGGTGCTCAGTACTATCACAAATAGTGGGCTGTAAAAACTTCAGTTTTGAAAGAAAAAATGGGCTGACCCAGACTGGAGTCTCTCTCTTCTTCCTAACCATGTCACTGATTGGACATAAACAAAGGCACTTCCTGGGCCAAGAGAGATGTTGTAGGTTTGGGCTCCTATCCACATGCATTGAATACAGATTATTTATGCAGCTGAAGCTGAGTCCTTATCTTTGCTGTGTCCTTCTGCCCCCATCACCCCTTTTCATGACATTGGTCGATACCAAAAGGCCAACAGAGCTCTTCCATGAGCCCTTAAGATCTCAAGAGAATCTGCTGTGTCACACATTGCCCATTTCAAGCTACAGAGCAAGGACACCAGCTAATACTCTTCATCACACATTCTCCTCCTGCTTTCCAATTATAAGGAACCAGCTCCACAGAGTCATCACAATCCCCTTTCACTGCCACACAACCTGCTCTAGGAATTGAGTGCACACGTCAAGCTCTAACTTCAATCATTCTTTCACAGGCTCGGTCAGGTGGGGCTAAATGGTTGAGATACTTTAAAAATCAAAGCTAGGCTATAAATAAACCCAAGAATTAGCACAAGTTTCTCCAAGTCATTTCCAGCAGTATAATAAACATATGCATAACCTCTGAAGTCTTGTACTAGATGCCTCAGGAAAGCAACAAGTATTACTTCTGATTTAAATCAGGCATGTTGCAAACACAGGGAAGGAGTGGAGGGAAGTGAAGGGAAGAATTGCCAAATTTGGGGAAAAGGGAGTGATTTGGATTGTTTCCACAAGAACCCCCTACTTCATTTTAAAACAAAGACTGCCATTAAATGTGAATACATGGTAATCCTTAGCTGAAGGAAAAACAAAATAACTTTCATTATCTGTGATGATACCAGATAATTTCTATTGATTTGTTCACATATTTCCAAGCTATTTCTTAGCTATTCAATATTCATTGCCTGTAATGTTCCCACCAGAATGGTTATAGACATGAAGTTGAATGTTCCTGTACTAATTTTTCAGGAAGGAGTACTTTCTATGCATGGAAAAAAAGAAGGACAAAATTGGATAAATTAAATAAAATGGCTATTGGATCACTGGAATAGGTCATTACATTCTTTTTTTTTCCATATTAGGAGAAAAAAGAACCCACACACAAAGAAAGGGAACTATGAAGGAGAAGAAATAATAAATCCAACAACACGCAGTACCAGATTATCTTATTAACTTGAAAAGCTAAGTTTGAAGAAACTCAGTAGAATCTGTGGTTACACTGTATACAAACCATTTTTCTACAGCTGACAATTTTAATAAAGCAAGAAATTATCATAAAGAAATATCATAAAATATTAGAATAATTCATGTTGAGAAAGACCTTTTAAGATCATGAAGACCAACTGGTAATCTAGCACCAGTGGCAAATCATCAGGAAGACCTCTAAATTTTTGTTGGCTCTCTCCTGACAGCAGATGGGATTAAGATTACTTTGCTCCTGTGACTTTGATTTGTTTGTAAGAGGCAATTTCTGTATCCTTAAATTTAGCCTTCTGGATACTGAAGCAATATGCTACACTGCCCACAAGACATAATTAATCTAAAATACACACAGCTCCTAATCACTAGATTAGTCTTTCACTAGACAGAAATCATTATTGGATATTACATACAATTTTGAGAAAAATACTGCTTCTGAAGAGGGCCAGATGTTCTTTTCTATAGATACTGCTTCAGTTTCACTGCATACAAATGCCATACACTCCCAAGGAAACATTTTAAAACCTAGCAAGAAAGGACTAGAAAAATACATTGGTATATATGTCAGAGGTAAATGGAAGAGATAAAGACTCCCTTGTGACCTCCTCTGGACCTCTGCAATAAATTTACTTCTGCTTAACTTAAGATCAAGAAAAGGCAGAAGTATATATCCTGACACACACATCCCTTTTCTTGTGCTTGGAACACAACACAAAATTCCTAGGAATCGGCACTCTTCCTCATGTTTTCCATATGTATGAGCATTACCTTGTATGGCAGAACAGCCATATGTGTTCCTGCATGTAAACAGAATGGAAAAAACAAAGGTCATAGTTTCTGCTGGGGTTTCTTTCTTTCTTTCTTTCTTTCTTTCTTTCTTTCTTTCTTTCTTTCTTTCTTTCTTTCTTTCTTTTCCCAGGTTCTATCAATAAAAACAAAAAATAATAAAAAAAAATCTTTGTGTATAAAAAATCAATATGTATAGACACAGAAACACATGTATATATACATGCATCAGCACCTACACATAGCTCTATAATTTTTTAACCACAAGAGGGAATGCAAATTAAGGATAGCATTAAATATGCTTGTATGTATTTCTTGAATCACAACAGAATGAGGACAATTTGCCTTTTTAGCTAAGCAAATGTAAACTTAGAGAAGCACTTCTTGAAGTACTAGCTTCCACAAAGAATTACCCCTAGTGGCTTCCACAATAGGAAGCCCTCTCAATTCTTTTGAGTCTTGTGTGGCCTTGTCAGAAATGAAATTGCCCCCATGTTCAGAAGTTACTAAGGTCTGAGATTTTTTTATTTCATTTTAAAGAAGAAAGTGAGAATGCTCTGAATATCACTTTTATTATTTTCTACACCTGTGTAAATCTGAGTTTTGTCTTTCTACAGGATGTAACATGACAGGGGAGCTGGGAACGAATAAATTAGTTGGGTTTCTATCACAGTCTAAATCGAGATACTTGACTGGATTGCAAACTAACTCTTCATATTCTAAAAATGTGATGCTTTCTGGTTTCCTGTTTATTTCAAATAATTTGCTGAAAAAATGTATTATCTCAAGTTAAATGTTGTTTCAGTGCCTTTATCAGATGTATTCAGCTAAAATGCATTAGAATGCTATACTATTCAGTGCTTTCATCTTTTCATATTTTGGCTCAAAATTTGCAGACAGATGTGTAATCTATAGTGGATCCACTCACAATCTTTACCAGTGAAGTGGTTTTCAGCAGTTTTGAAACCCCTGAATTTAACATTTTGCACTGGTTCTGCTATTCCTACAATTTCTATTCTAAAGACCCTGCACTTTTTCATCTAATGCTGACAATATTCAGCTATTGCCTTCAGCTGATCCCACCCAAAATTTAATTTTCCCTCTCTGTTACAAACTCTCCCTGTTAATTCTAAGCAGCATTCACATACTAGGTCTAATTCAAACTCATAACCTGGCCACTGTCATGAACTCAGAGCTAAATCTTTAAATTCTAATCATGCTTCACAAAAACAGCATCCTCTACAACCACCCTTTTAACGCATGATGCAAAACCCTTTGAGCCTAATCCAACCCCTTATGCTTAAAAAAATTCCTTAAAATTAACAGCCTTAAAAAAGACTGGTAAAATAATTAGTTAAGGAAATTTGATAGTCTTCCAAACCCTATTTTCACATTATTTGAATATCTTTGCAAACAGATGAGTTCTTTTTTCCTAAATAACACAGAATGTCTCTTACTGTCCTTTCCTATAGTAATAGATGCATTTCTCCAGAATGGTCTTCCACAGTTTGGATGACAGCTCTCATTTCTCCCTAAATCTTCTGTATTTTTGAGAAATAAAGCCTAATTATTTATTTTATTTTATTTCATTTTATTTTATTTTATTTCTTTTCTTTTCTTTTTCACAGGCCAATCTTGTTATTCACAACTGTACTATCTTTTACTGGTCTATACCATTCCCAAAGCAGATTTGCTCAAAAGGGGGACACAAAATTCTAGCTGAGATCTTAATAGCAGTGAATGCAGATGAAATAACAGCCTTCTTATAAAGTGTCTGTTAATCTAGGAAACAGATTTGTCTCCTCTGAAACCATTTCACACTGTTAATTTACATGGAACTTATGTACATTACAGCCTCAGATACCATTCTGCCTTATTGATGGAGGTTTTTTTGTCATGTATTTGTGATATTTCACCCTACTAAAAGTAGAGTTTTGTTCTTGTCTTTACTAGATTTATCTTGTTGGTTTTAGACAGCACATGTTTATCTCTATTAGGAATTCTACTATGCTCTTCACAGTACTTGTAATTCTTCTTAGCCTTATTCCATCCCCAGTTTCATACTTGTGTCCTCTCTATCAGCATCAGTAAGGAAAATACTGGGATCCACTGAAAGTATCCTTCCCAGGCTATGAATTATGCTGCTGCTCTTCAGTCCTGTGGGATTTCCCCTGTCCTCCACAGAGCCTCACAATAGTCACATACAGGTCAAAAACTGTTTTGGATGGATCTTTAAGTAATCTCATCAGATGTTTCACCATCACCCACTAAATGGAAATATATTTTCCTAATTGTCTCTAACCTAGTCCAGGCTTATTCATACTGAAACTTAGTTTGTGTTACTTTGTGGTTTTTTGGTGTGTGTTTTTTGGTTTGGTTTGGTTTAGGGTTTTTTTCAGTTTTGTTTTTTTGGGTGTTTTGTTTTGTTTGTTTGTTTTTGTTGTTTGGGGGTGTGTGTTTATTAATGTGAATAAGTCTCTGCCACGCTGTACAAGGAACAAAGAGAATTAATATGCCACAGATTGCTCAATATATGTCAGGCAACAATGAAAGAACATTTAAACCATTAAAAACTAATGCAACCTAAAATAATTCCATGTCACATCATGAAGGCTGATGCTCTTCATTCCCCACTCCTTCCCCAAAACAATACATCATTATAAGCCTCTTGACCATGGTCTCTGGTTTCACCTGCATTTCTCTGGCAAAAATACCAGCACAAAATTCTTCTGCCTTCTCATCCATTTACCCAAAGTTTTCTGAAAACAGATGTGAATTGACTATGACATTAATAAGGCAAGAAGTCAAATATTTCTCAGGCTTAAATTTTATTAGGACTGAGGGAACTTTCTCATCTCATGGACACACAGATAGCTGGACAGTACCATTGAAAGAGTGGATATGGGACAGGAGTGAGCAAGAGGGAACAAATGCCACCTAAATCACTGTAAGTAACTCTGTCATCAAACACAAACCCCTTCCTTTGCTTAGCAGCTCAGCATTTAAAACAGGACATTAAAAAGAAATGGACTTGATTATGCCAGGTCTCCTTCAGAGACAGTGGAGAAAATCAGGCATTTCTAGGTCACCATTTTTATCAGTGGAAAAAGGCACTTACATAGAATATATCTTTAAAAGTACCTATTTATTTCCATTTATATAATGATTCACCTGACAAAAAATGGTTTTGCAAAGTAGGCATGCTCATGGGAGTGTCTCCATTAGCAAAGGCACTTTGCTAATGTGATCCTACCAATAACCTTAAACCAACATGATATTTGTATGCATGTAGTTCTAGAGCTTTCCAAAGTTTACACATTTTTTCTTCATCATTTTGGGGGTTTAAACTTTTGTCTGAAGTTCTGTACTACTAAAACTGTTTTTGTTTTTTTAGTCACAGCCTAAATTATTTCAAAACCTCACTAATTCATTCCACTATTCAGTTATTAACAGTTCTTTTATTCTTATTATTCAGTGCTTTAACTGAACTATTTACTATTTATATAATCAAATTTGTGCCAAACTACTGCATATAAACATAAGGCATTTAAGGTAATTAAATTCCAAGCATTCAGTATGGTTCAGTTCACTGGCCTCAGTGACTATTCAACTAATAGATTTCAGTGCATATGAATTTAAAAATAAAAATCATAGCTAAATCAGAGAACAGAACACTGATTTTCACATTTGAAATTATTTCAAAAGCCTTTTCCTGGCTACAGAACATATTTCAACTTTCAGGTTGAAATTTGAAAAGCCCACAGACAGAATAAAATATTATGGCCTTTTCCCCCCCATTAAAAATTATTTTTCATGTTTTTATCAATAAGAAAATCCTGTAGTTGCTATTCTTGGAAGTCTTAGAAATATAGCAAGAAGCAGAGCTAGTAAAAAAATAAAATCAGTTAATTAGTGTCCTTTAAAAATCTGGAAGAGAAAAAAATATTTTTTCAAGTTAACTTATTTATGTCCATTTAAATGTATTTCATTTCATATTACTTTTTCAGTTGGAGCCTGCCTGACTTAGCAAGAGTTGGGCATGAAAATTTCAGTTTCATGATGCTTGCAATTATATTCTGTCTCTTTCTCCCATATTGTGGAAACTGATATAAGTGTAATTCTTAAAAAAAAAAACTTTTTTTTTTCTTTTTATTTCGTTATGTCAACAGCTTTTTTTTTAGTTTAACTTGCCACCAAGTTGTCACACTTCATCTAATGCAGTCTCTTGGATGAATTCTAATTAATTCAGATTCCTCCTTCCTAACCTCGAGGATCTGGTCCCATGGGATGGGACTTCCTTCATAATGCCAGTGCTTACCACAGCTTCTCCTGACAATCCCACTGCATGTACCTTATAGGAAGTAAATTCCAAGGGGAGAGCATAATATAGAGCTAATCTGCAGATTATTAGGAACTGCTTTGACAAGGTTGTATGAAAACTGAGAATAAAAGGAAAGCACTAATAATCTGAATATCAAAATGAGAGAGGATTTGGGGACCAAGTCATCTTTGTCTCTAGTTTCTCTAGTTCATATTAATGAACTAGAGAATGGTTGTGTGAGTTTCAGGGTTTACAATACATTTATTCTTTGACATAAATAGCATAAATATTCTCTTATCCATCCCACCAGACCTCATTATGAAAAGTACCCAGGAAGCCCGAGATCCTCCTCTCTTTCCTCCGAGAATTTCAGCACAGTAGAATACCTGTGGCATCACACAAAACTAATTAATCAGTTTTCAGAGTTATTCTTGTACTACATGCTTAAATTACTTTTCCATGTAGTGCCTACACTTTTCTATGTTCAGTACTTTATGTACCATTTTGTCACATACAAGATGGAGCACAGCATACAGCTTTGAGTAAAATGCAGAGTGGAGAAAAGGTTAATAAATGTTCAATAGATATCAAGGCTGTTTATGTTCTTTTTTTTTGTAACTGCCTGTTGGAATGGTGTACACTTCATGTCCAAAACAACACTCACTCCCATAAAAATCAAGGTTTTTTCTGGTTATTCTTAATGCATCTAATGAAAGAAGAGAAATTTTTCAGAATCTAATAAACATAAATAATTTTTGCTCTTTTTCACTTATTCATCATGTTTTCCTATGTGGAGGGAAAGGGTAAACTGTATGAATGTGAGCCTTAGACTCCGAGTTTCTAGGATTTGGAAAATTACATGTAAGTTACATGTAACTTACTGAGAATCATGAATATATTTTATCTATCCTAATCTCATTGAAACTCATTCATTCAATGCCTTAAATACTTTCAGAAACAGAAGCTGGAAAAAATTTTATTTCCCCTTGGGATAGGTAGTAGAAAAATATATGAAAGCAGCATGTATTACAGCAGAGTGTTTGAGTTATATTGCACAAATACATTATTGCCAGAAAAGGATTAAGGAAAACAAACAGGAACAAGAAAACACATTTACATTTTGTGTTTATGTGCTTATGAACACTGCAGGAACTCACAGGTAGCAACTAATTGGAATGCAACATGATGTTTTCATAAACTGCAATCAGAATAAATAGAATTTATAAAGGAGCAACTTCCCTGTGCCATTCCTGACTCACAAGACATTTATAAGGATAATTTTTCTTTTGGGTGATGGAGCTTGGACAAAGACTGATAGATCAAAGGTCCCTTTTCAGTGAAGGATCTTGCTGAATGTTTGTAAAGCTTCATCTGTGTCATGATTTTTCAAAAGTTTATGAATGGAAAAGATTTGTCAAATGTGCTTAAACTCCCCAAATGAAATAGACACAAGATTTGTTGCTTACTCTAAGCACTTCCAGAACTCTGTGAGGGAAAGGCAAAATAACAAGAGTATCTATTAAGTTTATGAGTATATACAGATAAACAGGGTCCAATTCAAGAGAAATCAAAACATTAAGAAAACATTAGGAAAGCTTTTGCATTTGCATTCATAAAAGCTATTGCAGAGAAATAAAACATATTTCTTAAATAACTAAAAAGATATGAAATAATATACACATTTTGGAATCCAAGTTGAAAGTGAAATAAATAAAAGCTGCTGGTCTGTGAATAACAGAATCTCTTTATTTCACAGTAACAATAAAGGAACATGAGAAAGTAAAAAAATCAGGATCCATCTGTCCAACAGCTTTTGTATTTTGGATGAACTGAAATTATCAATGTTCTGATTTTATTCTGGGTTTACTCCTCATGTGCAGTTGGCAAATCATTTTGGCTGCTGTATAGAAAAAGCTGAAGCGGATTTTAGAACATTTTTTTTCAGTGGTGGGAATGAACAACGCTGTATTGTGTGTACCAATGGCTCTCAGATTTTTTACACTAATACTTTGATCACTAAACATGTTCTGTCAACCACCTTCTACCTCCCTGTTGAATTTAAACACAGTACAAACCATGCAAAGGGAAAAGATACAGGTCCAAAGTCCTCTCTGTTAACAACATCTCTAGGTGCAGACTGGAAGCTTTGGTTTAGAGACGTGGAGCTGTGCAGTGCCTCATCCTTTATGGACCAGATCAGCTGGGTGGAGGGAATCTCACCTGCCACTGCTCTGCACAAAGTGCACAAGCTACAGCACAGCTCCTGCTTGAGACATGAAGATCTGACCCATGTGGTTTGTTTGTATCTGTTTGCTCATAGTTTGGCTTACTGTCATTTTCTGAGAAGGATGGTACTAAGATCATATTGTTCCATATTATGAATCATAGATAAGCATATGACCATTTATTTTCCTGCTGCTCATATCTGGTTTGTTTCATGAGTAGGCAGAAATAAGCACATTTACAGGCATACTTCTGTAGAGGCTGGAGGACATATCAGGAAAAATGCTATATGCTCACACACTAAAACTCATCACCAGCTTATTGGGCAGCAGTCCAATAAGTGCACCATAGCACTCAGCTTTACATCCTTTTTAATATTCTATATGGAACAATAAAACAGAAAGACATTTGGAGCAGAGAGAAGACAGTTACCTCATTTTGGTCTAGCAAAATTACAATTATATTCAGAAAATGTTTATGTCCTCTAAGATGCAGAAGAAAAAAAATTAACTGTCTTCCACACTTGGAAAACTAAGAAGTTACCAATATATTGTGGTGAAGCTTTGAAAGGTACCTGTAATATCTTACAGATTAAATATTTACTACCACTTTTCTTGTTTTCTTTTATGCTCTTTGCCATATGGGGGTTATGTGAGACTAACATGAGACTAAATCTCCATGGAATGCTGGTAAACACTTCTGATAACCCTTAGACAGATGACAGTTAGAAGTACTGTGCATGTGTCAGTTGTACAGAAGTCTCCCTGACCACCCATGTCTGCCTGGCATTGCTAGAAGAGACATCAGCTCTGTGGGAGATAAAGGGAAACAAAGAGCCTGGATTATTTAGGCAAATGAGTTCAGAGTAAGATCACATGTACAGACTGCTGTGTTAATGCACTTTTTCATATGCTACATCCTTTCTCTTTAAATAATTTATATCTTTGGAGAGGCCAACTTGTGCCAGTGTATTTAAAGGTCACAGTTCCCAACAGGAAGACTTGTAGGACAGTCAAAGCCATTAGGGTGTACAGGACTATCAAATGCTCAAAGTTTTTCCCTGATATGTCCCAGTCTAAGAAATGGAAGTACTAGAGAGTTAGAGAAGGAATAAATTGCTGAGGAGTTCTGCCTGTCTGGACTACCACTGCTGACACAGATAGCTGAAGGTTTTCTGCAACACTGAGTCACATCTGCCAGCCCAATTATTTGCAGTTAATTTGTACCTCTAATGAGCCTCAAAAACTACACAAAGTTTTTGCTTGGAGATCCTAATCAATACACTCCAGAAAGAAAATCAGTTTTTATAGAATGGTAGGTATCCATCCTAAAATGGGCTATAGAGTTGCCCAGAGTTTTCTGATTTGTGCTTACTACATCTTTGGCTATACCACGAACTTAGAGATCTTTCCCATGTGTGCTTGAAATGGATCTATTTTTAGATGAACATTCTAAACTGACATCCACCAATGCACATCTGAATCTGGAAATTGAACTGGATCTCATCTTATGCACCACTCTGGTAAAATCACAACAGGGAAATGATGCACCAAACTGGTTCTTTGGTTCTGCAGAAACTGGCTTGCTGTCTGCTGTTTTCACAGTATATAGGGAGTCAGAAAGTATAAAAAAAAACAACAAAAAACACACACACAAAAACAAACAAGCGAACAAACAAACAAACCCACAATAAAAAAACCTACAACAAAAAAACCAAACCAACCCAAACCTAAAAAAAACAAAACCAAAAAACCAACCAAAAAAAAAAAAAAAAAACAAAACAAAAAAACAACCAAAAAGGTATCAGCAAAGCATTCCATTTTAATGCCTAATGATAATCAAAAATTTGAGCAATAAAAGCAAAAAAAATGTTATCAAAATAAAAAGCTCTCTGAAACAAATTTTCCAGGGTAGCCAGTTGGAAGAATGCGCCCTTGGAGCAGTTGGAAGTTTATTTCTTCTTTATTAATATTACTAGTTGCAAGGTGGATAAAAAGGAAAAATGGTATGTAACCATGAATCCATGAACATAATAAATTGCAAGGTTTTATAGAACATCTGTCTTAGATCAGCATTTCATGGCGAAGAAGAGCATCAGTGATCATTGCTCAGATTTCAAACAGGATGGGCACTGACCTGGGTTAACTGACCTAGCTAAGAACATGGCATAAATTACTGGAAAAAAGTGGAATAAAAACATTCCACTTTTGGTACAGCAATGCAATGAACAAGGTTACTATCCAGGATCCTCTGACTGAGTTCAGTATGGACCCTTCCTGAAGCAAGACCTCAGCTGGGAGAAATAACTGAAGAAAGGAGGAAATGCAAAATGCATGAAGGTCAATGGAAGGCTGAACAGCAACTTTCATTTTTGCCTGGGAAATGTCTTACACAGAACAGAAGTCAAAAACGTAATTAAATTTTCTTCTCAATACTTGCCTAACAATGACGAATTTAGCTCTTTTCATTTTCAAATTGCTTTTCAAGTATTAACTAGGAAAACATGAAGATCAGCAATTTAAGTAACCATGAGATGAAAAAAAAAAGACCAAAAAATCCCCCAAAACAACCCAAAGAAAAGACGCCTTTTTATGCAGACATCATATCTGACAAATAGAGGTGATTTTTAAATACAAAACTGCCTGAGGATTACAATTTACCACGTATCAGTGATCAAACACCTTGCTCTATTGGATCATAGCAGTTACGGGGAAAACATGGAGAGAAGACTTCACACACAGTTCATCTATTTTCTGAAAGGTGTTTGTGACTGCTTGTTTCCTACTTCCTTAGCAACATGTAGCTGCATTAATTTATCATCTAATTGGTGTAGTACAGATTGTCAGCTACTTAGAGGAAACAGGCATTTTACAGGTGACTGATACACTATTAAAAATGATATAAAATCATAAGGTCTAGAAGACCACAGAAAACTATAACATGAACAAAATTTATATTTTAATGTATATTCACAAAGCCCAAAGACAGAACACACCCACAACGAAGCAAGGGGTTTCAGCCATATTTTATATAGCAAAGAAAATTTTCATAGAAATAAAGATTAAATTGCACATTGTATGAAAAGATATTAAAATATAGTTGAAATGGATTTTTAAATTAAATATTTTAGTCAGAAGGTTACAGAAACAAGTTTTATAATCTCTTTTTCTCAGTGAAAAAGAATGACTTATTATTACATTTTTTTGATAAAAACTTTGTGTTCTCCAATTACAATTACATACTTTTTTACTAATTAAAATTTGAAATAAAACATAGTTTACTACAAATGCAGACTGGAATTGTTACTACAATCATGCTTTCATCACATAACACAAGAATTTAAAAGTACTTTCAAAGTAATTATTCATATGTTGGTATTTCTGGTTTGATCTTGGTGCTCCAGTACAAGATATATCACAATATACAATATGTTCACACAATCAGTGAGTAATTTTTTGTGTTATCATCTGTGCCACTTCACTAAAATTCTGAAAGCTTATCCATTTTCTGCCATGGTTTAATTTGATTGTTTTCCCATTTTAGCAACTGATTGGAACATTGTGGATACAGAACTGTGGATCAGAATTTACTGTGCCAAAACTATTAAAATTGCTCACTAAGAAATGGACTGCTCTTTTGACTCACCCCTAAAATTATTTCACCTCCATTCTACTTTTAGTAATCATTTTGGTGTCCACTTTAAGAACACGAAACCTCAGTTTCTTGAGTTTACATCTAATGCACATTGCAATTTGGCACTGTCTCACTTGGCCAACCTGTTAGTTTCTTATCATCACCCAGCTCTATCTTCTGAAAATGGTTTGTAGGAAAATGCAAATAAATTTAAATACAACTACTTCAAAAACACTGCCATACTAAGATGAAGCTTTTCTGGGAGTCTAAGAGAGAGACAAAGAAGGACTCAAGTACTGAGAAATAAATAACCAGACTTTAGTGGCATTTCATTTCAGGTCAGTAAAATCAGCCCTAGCTCCATAAACACCATGTCCTTCAGTTGCAGATATTACACAGCCAAAATGTGGGCAGTAACTCAGAAAGCACAGAAACATTTATTGCCTGTACTATCATGCACTTATGACTTAATAGAATTCTACAAAGTAAATGGATGCCTGTTGCTATTCCAGGATGAGTCCAAAAAGCCGAATGGACAAGAGGCAATGGCCACAAGTTTAACTGCAGGGATTTCCATTTAATTATAAGCAAAAATGTTTTTACTACGAGTGTTGCTGAACACTGGCTCAAGTTGCCCAGAGAAGTTGTAGAGTCTCACTCCTTGGAGCTATTCAAAACCTTAATGGACATGGTCCAGAGCAACCTGCTCTAGTGATGCTGCTTCAGCAGAGGGATTGGACAACATGACCTCCAGAGAGCCCTTCCAGCCTCAGTAGCTCTGAGATTCTGTGTGAGAAAGTGTCTAACATACAAAAAAAAGGTAAAAAAAAACAAAACAAAACAAAAAAAAAAAAAAAAAAAACAAAAAAACACAAAAAAAAAAAACCAAAAAAACCCACCCAAAACCACAAAAACAAACAAACAAACCAACCAACCATCCAACCAAAAAACAGAACTAAGTCTAGCAGTCTCTTCTGCAATAAATGTTGTGGGTTTGTTTGTTTGTTTTTTCAAACATAGGTGAATAAGGGAAATTCAAGGGAAGCACTCAAAAAAATTAATTACTTACAGGTATTAATTTTTGGCAGGATGAAGATAGGTTTGGGACTTCTAAAAGGATATTGAAAATGGGATATTGACTTATAAAATAACTTCTCTCAAGACAACCTGCAATGCCAAAAATGGAACACATTAATAAGAAAACTATTCTGCAAAAAGAAATTGGTCCCTTGTAACAGTGTAAATCAAAAATGAATTCAGACAAGTCAGGAAAGATATACAAGTGTGAAAGTGGGTTAGTGTTAAGCATCTTTCTGTAGTGCACAAAGTTTCTCTCTGCCACCCAGTTCAGTGTCCAGTGTACCACGTGGATCTTTCAAAACTCTGGAAGAGTGAGTTATTGCTAAGGAAATGATACTCAGGCGGTGGAATCAGCTCAGGTAGATGGTTTCTAGCTGGTGGATTGAAAGACATGTGGAGTCCAGATAAAAGGGACAAGACCAGATGCATGTCCCTAAAGACAGGATGCTCCCAGAAGAGCCAGCCTTACAGGGTCCTTCTGTAGAAATGGTTAAGGGACCACTGATGCTGAGTGACAGGAAGATAAAGTTCTTCTGCTGTTGTAGTTTACTGCTCAGAGGTGCCTGCCTCTTTTGCTAGATGGGAAATGAGAGTTGACTGGAGATTCCACATTACATAACTGACTCAGTCCACCATGTCAGTAATTTGGGCAGGACTAAAGAAAGAATACCTGAATTCATAAAGCATTGAGAGAAAAGCAGAGAACTCAGCTGTGTACTTTACAAAATATGCTTCATGCTTCTATGGAGATTTCAGTTTAGTTCTCAGTTATTTAGCACATGGAAGTCTTAAAAAAACCTCATGGTGTAAGTAACAGCCGTGGGAACACTGAAAAGCTGAGGACTACATTACATAAAAGTTGGCTATAACATGAAACAGCAGGTCCTTATGTCACTCAAGTACTTTATATGACTTGAGATTTTTAGACACCTGGAGTCTTTCTCTGCTTGTGGAATTATAAGTAACCCAAAACATATATAGTGTGTGCCTCTCTTGACAAGGACCAAAACTTCCAACTGCGAAGCATTCATAGGAAAATGTCAGGCTATCCATGACTGAGCAAATCATGTGCCAAGAAAAAGATCATGTATTGTTAGTTTTTCTGGTGTTTCCCATACCACCTCCCCACCCTCCCCAATTCTTTGCAAGAAATATTTGTCATGAATAAGCGGGAAATTATTTTTCTTAGATTACAGAATTAACCAAAACACATTGTATCAGCTAGCCCCACCAAATACAGCAGTTTGGACTAAACTAAAACTTAATTTTAGAAGGTCTTGCTAATATAAGCGGATTGAGGTTTACACCTAACACATGAAGCCACTGGTGAACCACTTTTCATTGTTTCTCACACACAATTTGCAGGTGAGATGTGGGAGCGTGACAAGCAACTTCGCAGTGCTAAAAATACATCTTGGCAGAGCTGACAGATTCCATGCTGGAATCCATGATTTAATAAAATGGCTTACACTTCCTTGTATTAACGTTCCAAGGGGAATAGAGTTCCATAATACAAACCCATTTCTCATACAGTCAACATCGCTCCCTACCAAGAACATTTCTTCTTTCAAGCTGACATCTTCTGTATTTGGGAACATCAAAAGCGACAGCAGAAAGCATTTGCAAGGCTGCATTTCCTCAATAAGTGTTCTACAGACTTTATTCTGAAGCACAACAAGTCTGCATAAATCTCTTGTTTGATTCAACTCAACAACCTATTTTGCAGTTCTGCTGGTTTAAATGTGTGACTCATTCAGCAGCAACAGAACAGTTCAGATCCTACCAAAATGAGAATCACCAGAATCAAAATTTATATCTTCATTTCTTTTTGTCCTTTTTTTTTTTAATTTTATTTTTATTTTTACTACTGCAAAACTAAAAAGTCACCCTTACTGTCAAATCTATCTTTACATTCCACGTCTCCCCACCCTGCCAAAAAGTAATATTTCCCTGAGGCTGGATCAACTTTAGCTCTGACAGTTAATCAAGCCAGCAATAAAGAGGATTAATGTAATTTCTGTCACAGAGGTGAAGTTATCTTGGATCATGGACATCTGGGTAAACTTCAACTTCTGCATAAACCTTCTAAACAAGTTAGATGCTTTATCAAAGCTCCAGAGGCTTTGACTATTTCAAATTAAGGAGAGCTAGAAGTGCCCTCAGGCACAAAAATTCAACACTTGATGTCATTTAAACGTTACACAGACCACTAGCCTTGGTTTCCTGTCATGTAAATAGAGTCATCTAAATAGAACAATCCCTGGCAATCTCCAATGAGCAGACTGTGGGAATTTGCCTGGGCCAGGTATGGATGTGACCACTTAACTTTTTGGGTGAAACAGTTCATTTCTAGGGGAGTATACAATTTTCTGCAAGCAGGTCTCTGGAGATACTCAAATTTATTCTTCATCTTGATGAAGTAGTGAGGACTTCTGCCACAGAAGATAAAAGGCTGTGTGTGATTTTAGGTGCAGGCTTGCCATGTTTCCCACAGTAACAATATGCATGTAGCTCCCATCCTACACTGCTGTGCTGAGACCCCATCACCCTGAGCCCACAGTTTGGTGTCACTGCTCCTGAGCCCTCTTGGTGTCCCCTCATACTTGTGGATCAACTGTGGCTCATCTTCCATGCACAAAGAGCATGGAGCATGAAACAGGTAGTGGTGGTCCACTGTCCCATAAAAATGCACATTTCCCACCCCTCTCCAGAGTCAAACACTAAGAATGCCTAATTGTCATCTGAGAATGTCTGGACTGAGCCCTAGGTGTGCTGATGATTTGGCCTCAAGAGTAGACACTTGAGTCAGCTTTCATCCTTTTCCTGTGGCCAGATGAGACACATTCAGGCACCCGATTACTCAAAGCTTGAAGGATCCACATACAGCAACTTTCTGCTCAGCAAACCCAGATCACTCACACTTCCCCACCATGATAATGCACTGTGAAACCAACTCAGACTGCTTACAAGACACTCAGATACTGTCTTCACTAGCACTGGGTAGAGCTTTTACACAAATAAAATTAATTTATCCAATAGCATAGAATGAAGCCACTTGGCACCAATGTCAGGTGCTACAAATGACTAGACTCTGCAAATTGGAAAGGAATAAACTCCATTAAAACGTGACTATCACAAATTGTGCTGTATTTATTTGACAAATCATAGCTCAGTAGTCTAGAAGATATGTTGTACTAAATGCAATCAAGGTTTAGTAGCATGAGACCCCACTACAGCACCTGCTATTAAGTCCTTACTGAGGTCTGTAAAAGAGACAAGAATTTTTCTTTCCCCCCTCTCTTTTTTTGGGAGATTACAAAGTGAGCTGCTTAACGAAGTGCAGGTTATCTGTTTTACTGAACATAACTGTAACACAATATTTGCATACACTTAATTCGTCTCTGACTTTCCCAGACAAAAAGAAGCTCAAAATGCAAGTGAAAAGATGAGGGACAAAGAAAAAAAGAAAGAAAATTTGTATTTCTTTGCGATCTTTTATGGCAAAATTGAGGGAATCATTTGGAAAAACATCCAAAGTTGTTTGCTGGTTGCACAGTGACTATAGCGTTGCTAAATATGGCTCCCAACAGCAGGCAGAAGTTAAAACTGTGCAACAAATCTGTACAACAGTGCTCAGGGGGAACCCAGCTGACAAGGAAGCAATGTAGCCAGGCCTGGATCAGACCAGCATGCTCAGCTGGCCAATTCCTTTGTCATTCCAGTCACTCATCCCTATTTAGAAAATTGGTAATAGAAAAATGTATGGAGTTTTTGGTTTTTTTGTCATTTCAGTATCTCCAATGCTGTCCAATCCACTTGATAATCAGAATCAAAAAATTACCTCATGAGCATCCACAACTCCAATTATCAATGAAGCAGAAGTTGAATTAAAACTTCTGAATATCAAGAATATTAAAAATAGCCCCTAATACTTCTCTTATTTACATTCTTGATTTCCTATCATTAAACTGGGATTGGAAATCACATTAATAATACAAATAAGATCATATTAAGTTTCTTGACCTTCAAAGCCAGATTTCCCTGATGCTTCTCAGAAGCTGCAAGATATCTTTAGCATCCCCCAAAAATGTTGTTGTCCCAAATGTGTTTAATGACTCTAATTTCTGATTCTCTGTTAAAAGCTAGTAGTAAATTAAAGTTCTTTTCCCCCTTTACACTACAAATACAGAGAACAAATCAAAATCTATATGTTTAAAGAGCTTGATACTAAGGTGTAAACCTCATCCCATCAGACCCCATAAGAATTTTCTTTCACAGCAGGCTATGTCAAGTTATAATTGATTTGGTAAAATGTGTGTAAGGTGTTGAATTTTCTTTTCATAAAGAGTTGTTCCACATCTGTCTCAATTCTCATTAAAAACTAAGTTGTCTTGTTAGTGAGTTAAAAACATATCTCATGGTTCAGTGACACATTTATGACCTACAGGACACAATTATGGGAAGGGTGGATATCTCATTGGATTGTCAGGCAATAAACAGAAAAATAAACCATATTTGCTATTAAATGAGCATCACTTCTCATGATGGAAGAAACATCAAGATAAGATTCATTGATCTCTGAGCATCAGCTGACACTGTGAGAGCTTTTTCAGCAGAATGAAACAGAAGAAAAATTACATGAAGCTAAACTTGAGAGCAGTCAGTTGTCAGATATGTTTGAGCATATCTCTAAGTACAGTAGCTATCCCATCAGCTTTATATTTTCAATAGAACATATTGTTTATATTTGCCATAAATAATAGTGATGTCAATGCTGTTGGAAAACAGTAGGCCATTCCTTAGTCAATCCATTGTAACCAAGGGAACTGATCCACTCATTAGGGTCTCAATAACCCAACCAGAAAAATAAAGGTCTCCAAATGCTGCAAAGAGTTCCTCTATTCATCTGAAAGGCACAGTTTAAAAGTCAGTAAATAGGATGTTAGTTTTGAAGCTACGCATTGAGTAGCAAGCATAAAACAGTCATCGTTGTTTTTAGCATGATGGCAGGAAGGCCATCTGTGTAGACGAGGAAAATGCCTTCACAGCAAATACTCCTGTGCTTCATCTTCCTGTCAAATCTCTCCTCTAGGGTGCTCCATTACTTTTCCTTACCATCATTTTTTGCTTCTCTTGGCCAGTTCTTTGTCCTTCCTGCAGCTTGTGAGAAGGGTAACACCCAATTGTTATTGTCACTGTTCTCCAGCTGAGCAGAGAAGGGCAGTTCCTGCACTCCTTGGTCCATCTCCCATTATGTACCATGGAGAAGAGAGAAGAATCATAGAGAAGAAAACTCTCTTAAACTCTCAGGGGAAAGGAGAAGTGAGGGGAGCTGCCACTGAGCTATTGTACATCTGCTCCCCCTGGCCTAGTGTTGGGAAAGGTGCAGGCTCGCAGCAAGAAGGGGAAACAACACCAACGCCTTCACCTCCCAAAGCAACACTAATCCATTGCTGCAGGCAAAAGATCACCAGGGATTTTACTTCCCTGAATGATCTAATTGTTTTTATCCTAATAAACAAAGAAATGTAAACAAGAGGAATATCCAGCACAATAAAGACTTTCTGACAAAAGGTGAAAACTAACTGTCCATGTGTTGATCTTTTTTATCTTACACAGGAACACGAAGGGGATTTTTGTGGTGCTAGTTTGGTTTTTGTCCACATGTGCACAGAGATTTATTTATATCCCTACACAGCTGAAGGTAGAATATTCACTACATGAATTCCCAGGATAGCTCTAGGAACACAGAAGAGCAGGTCATCATTCTATTATTGTACAGAATACTTCATAGAGGAGAAATTAAAATATTGTTGGAAAAAAGAAACTACGGAAACTTTTTTAGAAAGGGACATCTAAAAGCATGAAGGAGGTTACGAACTGGTTATTTCTAGCTTCTATCTGATTCTTGAATTTTCCAGACTTAAGCAGTCTAATAAAGGAGAGGATGAGACAATAATGTAAGCTTCTAAAAAGCACATTGTTTTTTCTTGTCTTTAATTATCCAGAAATCTAAATATAATAATGTGTAGATTCCCTTAATTGTAATTAACAGGGCAGAGTTGGTTATTCTTAAGGGTATAATTACTGCATTTTACCAGAAGAACATAAATGAGAACAACTTGGAAAGAACCAGAAGAAAAGAAATATCACAAACAAAACTGATTAATAAGAATGTAGAGTACTATTGCAGTTCAACAAAAAATGAGAATGCTAATTATAAATCACTCAATTGCACAGGAAAGTCCAGTTCACACTCACGCTAATTAAATGATGTCTTAGTGAAAAATCTAAAAAGTCAGCTGAAATTAAATTATCTTAAAAGATTAAAGTTGCAAATGCAATGACAGTACTTAGACCAGAACTGCAAACTGCCAAAGGCACATAATGTTCCAAAGCAATGCAGAAAAGAGAAACATGTCAGAAGCATTTATTTTTTAATTCTGTATAAACAAGCCAAATTGGAAGGCAAGATACCTTCAGTTTACCCTAGGACACGTGTTCATAACCCTCTATTTTCACTCAAATACAACTACTACTCAGTGAATTAGACAGTTTCAGATAAATTAGGAAAGAAGTCAGGTATTAAAATTAGACTCACTTTTCAGCTGGCAGACTGCAACGAGACACCATAATGTGTTCTGTAAGCACTATTCCACTTTTCAATAATTAAATATTCATTGGACTACAGATACAGACAGACTGACTTGGCAACCCTAAGAGTTCAGAGATAGGAGATCAAAGCTCATACCTTTGCTTCAAATAAAGCTTAAAAGATATTTGAAGGTGGATGCCCTCTGTCCTGGGGAATGCCTAAGTGCTTGCTATTTGGGAATATAAAGTAAGGCAGCACTGCACTTTCAGCTCCTGAGAGCAAATCAGCTCTTTCTCCTGAGGAACTGAATCTTTTAACAGTTAGTCTTCCTACATATATATAATTTACTGACTAATATTATTGACACTGCTTCTAGTCCAGTAAAACTAACAGGGTCATGGAACAGACTCTGGCCAATGTGTACCCTCCTGCTTTGCTGTTAGCATTCATCCTGGTTTGATATTACCTCTATAAAAATTTGGTCAGCCTGGGGGACAGTGTTAAATAGACCCCCCAGCACTACAAGGCTCCTTCTTGCAGGAGTGTGAGAAATTTTAGCTGTAGAGATGCAACTTGTGCCATGCAAGGCCAGCCAACAGGATCCAGTAGAGCCACTTCAGAGGCTACAGCATCAGGCAGATTTTCTGGAAGCACTAAAATCAGCAATGCGATTCTATCCCATCATTAGCATACTCACAAGGAAGATGTCAAAGAACACTGGAAGGATTTTGCTGCTAGAAGTCTGCCCCAGCACTAAAACCTAAGGAATTTGGAAGACAACAGTAACACAGATTTGACCAAAACAGTCTTTAGTTGCATTGGTCACAGCCAGCACAGGTTTGTGAGCAGAAAGTCCTGCTTGTCAAATTGGATTTCCTTTTATGACCAGGCAATCCTCCTAGCTACCAAGGGGAGCCAGTTGATGCAATCTTTTAGCATTGTAGGAAAGCTTTCAGTACTGTCTCTCACAGTATCCTTCTGGAAAAAGAAATCCAGCACAGAACTAAATAAACACATCATAGGATGGGTGAGCAACCGGCTCACAAGTCGGGCACAAAGAATTATAGTGAATGGGGGGACATCAGACTGTGGCCCTGCCAGTAATGGGGCTCCACAGGGCTCTGGTCTGTGCTCTTCAACATCTTCATTAAAAACCTGGATGCAGGACTGGAAGGGATATTAAGTTTGCAGAGGATAGAAAATAAGGAGGAGCTGTTGACTCTCTCCAAAGCAGAGGCCCTGCAGAGACATCTCAGCAAATTAAAGGGATGGGCAATCATCAACCATATGAGGTTTGATAAGAACAAGTGCCTGATTCTGCAGCTGCAATGGGGCAATCCTGGTTGTGTGTACAGACCAGGGAACAAGAGGCTGGAGAGCAGCTGTAGAAAGGGACCTGGGAGTCCTGGTCCAGGGCAAGTTAAACATGAGCCAGCAGTGCCGTGGCAGCTGGGAGAGCCAGCCCTGTCCTAAAAGCATCAGGCACAGCACTGCTCGGCACTGGGGCGGCCTCACCTCGAGTGCTGGGGGCAGTTTTGGGCATCAAATATAGAAAAAGACATTCAGCTATTAAAGAGCATCCAAAGGAGAGGAATAAGGATGGTCAAGGGTCTGGAAAGACTTCCTTATGAGGAGTGCCTGGAGGGCTTGATCTGTACAGCCTGGAGAAAAGGAGTCTGAGGGGAGACCTCAGTGTGGTCTTCAGCTTCCTCACAAGGGGAAGCAGAGGGGCAGGCATGGATCCCTTCTGTGTGGTGACAAGTGACAGGAACCAAGGAAATAGCCTGAAGCTGTGCCAGCAGAGGGTTAGGCTGGGTATTAGGAAAAGGTTATTTACCCAGAGATGTTCAGACTGTGGTCACAGCATCAAGCCTACCTGAATTCAAGAAGATTTGGGAAAAATGCTCTCAGGCACATAATGTGACTCTTGGGGCTGTCCTGTGCAGGGCCAGGAGTTGGACTTCATGGGGCTAGCATGTCCCTTCCAACTCAGGATATTCTGCGATTCTGTGAAGCAGTCAACCTCAACAAAAAGGGGGGACATCAGGAGAGCTTGATGTCCCATAACTGCTAGTTCTGAGAAACAAAGAAGGCCAAAGAAGAATTTGCAACTGATGTGGCATATGATACACATAAAATCTCATCTGAGTTAAAAAAAACTCAAAAAAAACCAAACAAAAACAAACAAAAAAAAACCCAAAAAAACACACACGCAAAAAAACCCAAACCACACACACACACCAAAAAAAAGGTAAAAAACCCCCCCAAACACGTTATAAGTCTTGCAATTTGCAAAGGCTAGATAAATTCCTAATTAAAAAAAAAAAGGAAGTTATGATTTTGATCAGGAAGAGTAGTCAGAATTCTTAGAATCAACTCTTGAAAAAGCACTTTTTCAAGCAAAAGAAATTGTCTAATAAAATGAGGCTGATAACAAATGACAAAAGAATTGCATGAGACGGTATCCAAAATACTAAAGGAATACAAAACAAAAAAACCTGCGGCAGTAAGGCAGAAAGAGTTCAAAGCAGTAGCACAGCAAAAACAAAACACATAGTTGCATACATTGTCAAAATGAAAATAAACCAAGAAAATGCCCAGGAGATATGAAACTTTTGCAAATGCAGCCAGCATATACATAGCAGAGATGGGAAAATACAGTCTTTTTTTGACTGGTATTTTTGGAAGATTAATACACAATGCTGTGAGGAAAGTGGAAGAGAAGTGAAAATAGACTAAAGAGGATCTCAGCTGATACCTCAGGCATTTGTATCTGCCATGGTTTCATAAATATTTGATAGTGTATGTTTGTAATTTGGGAAGGTGCAGCAAACTCAGGTGTTGACAAATCGGTCAAAATGGCAACACGCCTCTTATAACCCCCGAGGAAGTGGTATGGAGGCCCATTCAGCCTACTGCTTTCATTTGGGAGAACTCTCTAACCACTGCAAAGAAAACAGAGGCATTGGGATAAGGGGATTTGCAAGCTCTCAATATTTAATCTTCTAGAAAAGCCAGCACACAAACAGGACTGCTTTAAAAATTTATCAAGCAACATTTGTGAGCTGAAGTCAGGGAGCTACTTGAATGCTTTTGAACCTGGATGTTGCATTTATTTGATCTTTTCATTTAGTTTTGTACTTTTATGGAGTGACCTCACCAGACACAACCTACAAGAGGTATTTTGAGGGTCTGGTGGGCATATGCAGGCACTGAAACAAGACCCAAATATGTTTTTTCTTAAAGGCAAAAAAAGAAACCTGAACAGGACCCAGGGAAAAGCAGCTTTAGGAGATGCAGTAGTTCATACTCTGACTACACAGGGTTTGGGGCTTTCCTGGAGGCTGAGAAATGGTAATGGCAAGGGCTACCTACTAACTCATTCCCTGCACTAGCACTGTGAGAGACTCTAACTGCAAGAACATCCCAAGGAAGCTCCCTTTATTGAAAATAATTCCTAAAAATTAGTAACAGTGCTAAAAAAACCCATTGCAAGTACTTTACCTCCACCTTAATGCAGTTTAATGATTACTGAGAAGCAATTATACCAAAGTATAACAAATATCACTTGTGGAACAAAAAGTTTTGAGTTTCATAAGAAATGTATATGACTAACAGGTCTTTCTTGGTTTTCAGCCTCCTTCAATACAGGAAGCAAGGCTAAATTCATAGCAGCCATGTCCTAGGGAGGAATGAATGTCTGGCCTGAGACATTCAGATCTACAGTCATACAAATATTGGCTTCTGTTTACTTCATTACCATCCACCACATTTTTTCAAACTACCGTTAGTAAAAGATAAGCAGAAGAAATTTCTGATGTGTGAAATTCAGATACCTACATTCCAAAAAGTTCCAGTTAAGAGGAAGAGTCTTGGCTTTTCTGACTTTAGAAATATAATCGTTGGAATAAACAGTTGTGGTTGCTATTCACAGACAAGAAGAACAGTTATTGAACCGAAATTCACTCATTTATAGTTAATAATATAGGCAAACCCAGAATTTTTCAGTATTTGTGAGTAATTCTTTACTTACTTTATTTACATGAGAAAGCAGTCTGTAACTGTAAAATTTCATTGCTCTTTCTGGATTATGGAAGTAATTCCTGAATCAGGTTACAAAGGATTAATTTCACTT
Organism: Phylloscopus trochilus trochilus; assembly: GCA_016584745.2. Taxonomy (NCBI): domain Eukaryota; kingdom Metazoa; phylum Chordata; class Aves; order Passeriformes; family Phylloscopidae; genus Phylloscopus; species Phylloscopus trochilus. Next base: position 10,222,329 of record WQNJ02000016.1, on the reverse strand, counting down.
TATTTTTATAGCATATGACAAGATGCAATGGATTAATTTCATTTTATTTTTATAGCATATGAATTCTTTATACAGTGTTACACAATATGACACTGAGTATTTGCTTCTTCATCTTCTGCCCTGGAGTGTAGTGGTATCTTGCATGGCTCACACCACATATGCAAGTGTGGTTGTATATATATGCTAGAAAAAGTGGCACAATAGGAGGCAAAAATTTAATTACAGTGGACAATACTTCCCTGGTTTCCACTCAGGGATTTTAAAAAGTGCAAGGTCATGTTCAGGCAGTACACAACTAATTATAGAAACAACTATTATATCACAGGAAAGAAACAAATGAGAGGATGTTGCTATCCATCATCTCTGCCATTTACAGATTACCAAAATATCCTTAAGCATAGCACATACAAGAATTTTCTCATGGAAGTATTTTATCTTGCATGGCTTTATTGGTTCTTCAAGTATACTGATAGCAGGGTTTGTGAACAAAGCATACACGGCACTGAATTTTTACCTTTTGCAGAATTTCAACATACTTCAGTCTGATTTCTACTAGCACTGAGGTGAGGAAATTATTTCCAAAATTAGTCTTTAGTAACACCATGACATCCCACTTGTATGCAAGTGAATTTCAAAACAATTTTCCTTTGTCACAAGAGAAATTTATATTAATATTACTATAAAATATAATATTAAACTATCATACATTTCAGTTCAGGAGATTATTAAAACAAAGCTACTGAAACATAATTAGCATTTTGAACTCCCTTAGATTTTTCATTTTGGTTTAAAAGTTACTGACTTTTTTATTTAAGATAAATTTCAGTTCCTTATTAATAAGAAGAACAATGAACTATCTGTTGCTCTGTATATGCTAATGTCAATAAAGAGCAAATTCTGGCTTCATTAATATTCCTATATGCTCCTACAGTCCCTGGAGAGGTGTAATTAATTCAACTGATTTTAGATGGCTGCCTCAGGGTGAGTGAACATCATACTTCCTTAATGAAATAATACGCAAGACTACCAAAAGTTCTGATTTATGTTGGCATGTGAAAGTTGATTAAAGGTACCAAACCTGATAATCATCTTACAGCAGTCCATCTGTAAAGCAGGAGCATTTAACATGAGAGTTCACAGTGGAAAGGAAAACCCCAGCCAAACAGGGATACTCTGTGCTATGGAAGGTGAAGTGTAAGAATAGTAAAAGTAACTTTTTTATTCTTACTGAGACTAGTAAGACCACAGAAACAAGATTTGACATAAGAGTTTAGTTTGCACAAGATTTTTTTAGACCACAGTAATCTTTAATAACATTCTACGAAAAATAAATCTCATGCCATTCTAAAAAATATTTTTTGATGCTGAAATGAGAGAATGGCTTTTCTATTATCCATAATTATTAACTATTCTTTATCTCCCTGTACAAGTAATTTTCAATGATAAAAAAGGAGGTTTTATTTCTGGAAGAAAACACAGAGGCTTCATAATGATTTGTATTTGATGGATAGACTCCTAGTGCAATCAATGACAATTCCATACACAGGGATCTGACATCATTAAAGGGATTAAAAAAAAAAAAATAAGGCTTATATCCTTTCTGTTTTTTCTATTTACAAACCTTTGCCTGGAAAAACACACTTGCACTTGCGCTGCTTTACATATTTTGTTTAGCACCATTAAAAGCAATCAGATTCTTAAAGTGCATAATTAAAAGACGTGTACATCTTTGCAAAGTAGGGCCATATACTAATTTATAATGAAAGGAGGGAGAGTCTTCATCCCAGTGAAAATCAGCCTCACTGATTTTGATTCTGGATGAAAGAACTTTTCAAACCATGAGGGAGACACTAAAAAATCAAATATTTGAAATGAGAAAGTGCTGCCAAACTTTCACAGAAGGGCATAAAACATCACAAAATTTGGGTTCAAAAGTACAATACTACTAACAGTAGAACCGAAGTGGCTCAGTACCTGGGAAGCTGGATTAGAGTGGTTGCATCATCAGGAAAGAGTAAAAAGATGCCCACTTAGTAATCTGGGAAGATATTCTAAGAATAAAACTAATGTTTCAGGAATAATATATATCTATTTGGAAAAAAAAAAAAAGAAGAAAAGAAACACTGAAATTTATGCATCAAAGCAATATGCATCCTTTTTTTAGAAGGATCAGGAATAAGTGTTTTATGATTTTTTTCCTAAAATAATGATGGAAGCAAAGTGAGAGAACTTCAGAGAAGTGAAGCTTTGGAAATAGTTTATATTTCCTTATCTGTTCTTGTATCACTGACTCTTGCTGCAGCACAATAAAAAGTAACATCTTTGTTTACATATTCTAACTTATGAAACCAGCAGGCCTCACAATTTTCACACAGCAACATATTCTTATGTGTTATATGCAAACTGCATGATATTCTAATTCTAATTTCCATAAATCCAAATAGAAATAGATTGGGATTCAATCTTCAAGTCAAAACAATAAACCTTTCCAACATGCCATGAAAAATTACAAAGTGATTTCAAAGCAGATTTCAATAAAGAAGTTCAGTTTGAAGTCTCTTCATTAAGCTTGAACAAGTAATGATTGCAATATCCACCTGCAAATATTTGTTTCAGTGATATACTACAAGCTAAAAACCGTCATTAGTATTTTTGTACCCTCTAGCTAGGCATCTTTAAAGAGAGGCATCATAAGCAATCTGTAGAATAGATCATGAGAGAAAAGGATAATTATCAAGAAGAAGAGAACCACTGGAATAATTGAGTGTTCTTTGAGACATCAATATAGCAACAGACAATTAAAATATTCCTCTGTCTGGTTTCATACTGAAAACAGTTTTGTACATTAGCTGTGTGGGTAACCCTATTGGCTTTGGTGGCATAGAGCTATCTGACTGAAGATAGCATATATATGTTCAGGAAACTGTATCTCATTTTCTTAACTTTTATGAAAATCTCTCATCTTCATTTGCAAAGCTAAAAGCAAAATACCGTTACATGAAGTATGAGATAATATTTTCAGTATTGAAATATCTCTAAATTAGCAAAAATATTCTCAAATGGACAATCAATTAAAACTATAGTGTGCTGCTCCAGGGAGCTAGTGTGACTTTCTCCAATTCTTTGGAATGAAAGGAAATTATAAACTTTTTTAGGAAGTTGTCCTTAGATGTGTAACAAAATGCCTATGGATCCCTCTATCCGATAAAAAAGAAGCAACAAACTCAATAAATTACCTTTGAAAACTTTGGGATTTGCCCATAAAATTTCTATTCCCCCATGGGATACTCACTTGCTGATCTACAATGTCTTGAAAGCTAAAATGAGAATTTATTCACAAAATAGCAATTCAGGCTTTCACACTGTTGTTCTGAATGGTTCACCACCTTGATTGCTATGGGGGAGTATGATATCTAGGACAGTTTGGTGACCATTTCTCCATTTAATCACAGAAAAAAAGCACCAAATCATTAAACTTCAGGCCTCGAAGGAACTCCTTTGGATATACATCTGCATACCTCACTAATAAAAACTGCTAGTGATCAGGCCTGATGCTCTGCAATGCCAGGACACTGTGCCTAAGACAATGGAACTGCAGAGGAAAAGGAGAGAAAAATAAACTCTTTGGATAGATATTTTCTCACTTTCTTTTTTTACTTGTCTTTGATTTTTCCACTACTGGCCTTTCCATTGGTCTTTGTGTTTTCCACATTCCCTATCCAGTGTATTGTTCTCATTTAGTATGATCAGGCTTATGTGTGACACTTTCCTTAGCAACTTTTTGCTCTTTTAAAAATTATTTTTAAAATTCTTAAGAACTTATAGCCTCCACGGCTAAAGAAAAAGAAAATTGGCTCAGTTAAAAGAAAATTATACAATTTTAATTATTTTCTCATTGGTTTAAGAGTTTTTAATTTCATTTTCCTGGAGCCTTTTGTTTTCTGTATGCCTCTCTAAACACCACCTGCTAAACTAATCTGATTGAACACACAATCCTGGGGCCCAGGCCTCCTCTTGTACCTTTTTACCACTCTTCTACATGTCTCAGATTCAATGGAGATACTTTCATTTGCAGTGGAATTATTGAGAGGACAACCCTAACAGATGAAACACTGATTTATTAATCCATTCTTTTTGAAGATCTTCCACTTATGTATCCATGGGACTAGAGAATGACTCTCTAGCCTAGAAAAGCTCATGCTATGTCAGACCATAAGAGACACAACATATACCTTCACTTTTCTGCCAGAGAACCACCAACATGGTCCTCACACTATGTCAGGTACTTGGAAATGAACAGGAAGGTCAGGATTTTAGTTTTGAAACAAAACTTTGAATGAGATAAAATAGTAAAAATGATCAAACCAAAGTCTTTAGAGGTACAACCTAACACAGCACAGAGAAGAAGAGATTTCTTAAAAAAAAGTCTCATTTCTCTTTCATCAAAATATGTCAAGGTAATAGTAAAAGACACTAAATAGTAATGCATCATTATCCTATTTTCTGAAAATAAAAAAATCAGGAATATCTTGCCAAAGGAATCTTACAGCTCATGTGGTTGAGGGTTTTTGGTTTTTTTAATAGTTTCTGAGTACTCCTTTTAGAAATACTATTTTTTTTTATTTTTGTTTTTTAATTTTATTTCAAAAATGAAACTGTTTAAATTTCACCAAGTACCCAGAAATCAAGTAATTGGGTTTTGTAAAACTGATTCAGTTTTTCCGTTTAAAATAGTTTGATTTTCACTTTATAAAGAAGACTGCATGGAGCATTTTACTGTGTAAAGGTTTTTACTTCAGCAAACCATATAAATTCAATATGACAAAACTGAGAACTACATGTATTCAACATTTAGCTTCCGTTATGTCATAAAATGGGAAGTTAGAGAGCAGAAAAATATTTTCCTTAAGGAAATCACTTAATGTTTTGACATTTCTAAAATGGGACAAAACAGAGAGTAATACCATAGTTAATATTCTCACACAATAATAATCAAATCAGAGGGAAAATGAGGTGAAGTATGAAGGTATCAATTCCATTCTTTGTTTAATTACATTTTTTATGGTGTTCATTTTTCTGCTCTGCCAGGCTGTATGATTTCTTCATTGGATTTTACACATCAAACTGAATTTACATGTTAGATTGGTCTCAACAGCTTTCCTCTACGAATGCTTGGTTTTGGCCCTCTTTCTGACAATTCTGAAGTCTGTAATGAACAAGTCTATTAATGACTAACAGAAGGAAACTCAGGAGTGGAAAGAAAGATGAATGAAAGATGGGAAGAGAAGGAAAGAAATAGAGGACATCCAGGAAAAAGGGGATAGAAGCCCAGATAGATGGAGGTAGAGAGGCCATTTGAAGGGGCTGCCAGATAACTTGCATTGGTTCCAACTAATAAGCATTTATTGATGTGTTTCACCTTTAATCTTGGAAGCTTACAAACATAGGGAAACAGTATGAATTTGCCATCATCAGCTTTTAATTACTTGCTAGATCTTTCTATTTGAGCAACCTGATGGACATACACACATGACAAGTGCTTCTGGAGAAATCAGTTGTTTGTGAAGCAACATGTGCAATATTGCAGCAACAATACAGATTCCTAATGCTTCTTCATTTTCACTGATGATTTAATGACAATGGGAAAAGGGTGTGGAGACTAGTTAAGTCCAGAAACTATATTTCACATGTTGTGTGTATTGTTGGAAGTAGGATATGAAACATCATGATTAGAAAAATATATATAAAACTATGAAATGCAAAGAAAAACTAAGGAGCAAGAACAAAACAAATCTTGAATCTGAGATAAAATGCACTTCCAACAGTTGATTGAATTTCACTGATGAAAACTATCACATATGTATGATATGACCATGAGGCAGCATCTGCAGATTTGCAGGTTATTCTGTAACCATTTAACACTCTTTCATCAGGGAATTTATGAATAATGTGCTGTTTCTAACTAAATCCCTTATAAGATCTTCAAATAATTGCATGCAAACAGAAAGGCTCCAAGAACTTAGTTTGCCAAGATTTAAACTCCCTTGAACAACCAACTGTGGGCTTAGGAATTTTAATCAGAAATGCCACAGCACAGACCCATAAAAAAGCTAAAGAGGACCATATCCAGTTTTAGCTGCAGAACCTTATTCACTAAGAACTGGGTAAGTTCTCAAAGTCATGATTTTCTCCAATTTCATAGGCAGAGCTACAGTTCTAATACAGCTTTCTTCATGGATTATTTTTCAGGTTCATAGTTCTATTTTACACAATCTGAACTTCTTTTACATTTTTCTCTTCTCTTACTTCTTTGTTTTAGTTTAATTTCTCTGATGTTGCTTCTGGAAAACTGGCATACTGTTGGCAGGCATTGGTTCTAACCAGATAATTTCATAAGGGCTAAGCAGAAGGCAATGCCATGGATTTCACTTCCTGGGAGATTCAGTTCTCACCAGCTCTTCTATAATCTTGGCCATACTTCCCATATTCCAACCACTGGCTGAGTTCATAAATAGCAAGTGCTCATGTAATATATCTTTGCAATTTTTGAGGAAAAAAAATACAGGCAATAAGGTAAAGGACAATTAAATACAGTGCCTAAAGCAGGGTTAGTTATGCTTGTTTGTTCAAACCAGCTATGATGATTAAGGAGAAGAGTCAATTAGGTGCAGAACAGGTGACTCAATTTACCTTACTCCTCGAATAGATACAAGGAATTAATTAAAAAAAAAAGAAATAAAAAGGCAATTGAGCAAGATACATGTTGAGAGGACCAATTAACAGAAATAACAGAGTCTAAATACAAATACAATACTGTGTATGGAGAACTTGGGCCCACACATGACAATAAGGAATGCAAAGAGAATGGAGAACATGACTTGCATATACAACATGAAAAAAAATTGATATTAGCTACCTACTTATTTCCACTAACTAGCATACATTTGTTATATTGAAATTTATTATGTGCTATAATAAAAGCTTTATATGTTTGGTAAAGTTTATACAGATACATCTAGTAAAGGAAAATAATTGTGAAGAAGATAATTGAAACAAGAGGTGATAGCAGTTGCCTAGAGATCTGCAGTTAAGTTTCAGTCTCTAAAGACAATCAAGATTTTCATATATACATCAATTAGACTTTGATTTTGATGATAAATATTCCAAGACTTCCTGCAAACAACTTAATATAAATATTACAGAAAAATTCCATAATTCTATAAAGTGAAGCTAAGACAAACTATCAACTATTCAACAACTAAATTAAAGCCTTTGCTTTTCAGAAGAGTTTAAAAATCCTCTTGATTTGAACATTAAAGAAGGTCAAACAATTATTTGACATTAACCAAAGATGGACAATCTATAAATGGACTGAAATCCTACCAGGAGGTACTTTGGAGAGAACTACTTGGATATTCATCTGTCCCTCCAGATTTAAATAGTTTTGGTTTATTTTGGTTTTGTTTTTATCCGTCTTCATCGTACCCTTTCACTGCTAACACTCCAAATGAAGCATTGTTACTTTACTTGATCATACTCTTTCACACCTCTTTGTGAGGGAAAACCTAATGATTTTTCTTAACCTTCTTTCCTGTCTGAAATTTCAGTTAAACTGTCATTTTAAGTTTGACAGAACTATATTTTCCTATGGAAAACACATATTTTTCTCAAAGTCAGTTTTAAGGAAAACAGAGAGAAAAATACTGACCAGTTATGGGAGAGCATCTCCACATGGGTTCTTCAATGAGAAGCAAAAACTCTACTGAAGTTAACCCCTTTCCCTCAACCCCCCGAGACTCGTTGCCAGCTCAGATTTAGGGAGGTTAGGGTGGGGGGAAACTCCAAGATAGGGACATAAAACCAAAGGAGGCTCTTACCCCGAGATGTTGTTCCAAGGTTTATTTCCTGAAGGGATCTCGAGGCTAAAGAGGACGACCCCGAAGGGAAATGGGGTTTTATCCCTTTCAGGGTAAGGGGCGGAGTTACTTATGGCCAAAGGCCATAGGTCAGAGTCAAGGGACAGGTAAAGTTTCACAGGGGAGGGGATACCAAAAGGAATACAACACTCTACCATGGAATTCATGTCTGAAAAGTTTGAATACATGCTATACCATGAGTTTTAAATATTGTGTATGAGTATTGATATCAAAATGTAAGTCCTGTAATCAAGTTTGACTCTATAACTATCATTGAGTGTTCCAGAAATAACTTCCATGTTTCTTTCTCTTAATATATTTTTGAAAATTAAGAAAGCAGTAATCTCTAAATATAGAAGAGGTTAATAGATAATAATTTTCAGAAGCATAAATTGGAGGACCAAACATTTTAAAGTAGAAAAAAAAAAACAACCCTTAGCAGGTTATCTTCTTTAATCTTAATTTTAGTTTTAGTGTGAACACATTGGTGGGAGAACAACTGAATATATAAAAAAATCCCTTTGCATAGGGACTCCCACTAGATTTCATATCTAGGAAATAACATTTTATAGTTTGAGAAGAAATAAAAAGCAAGTCCTCTATCTTTTAAGTTCCATAAAGAAAAAAAATCTTTGGTGAAAATTAAATTACACTTTATCTCACATGTCACTGAGTCCTCAAATGATTCACTGTTGTTGGAAGCACATAAAAGCTTGTGTGGCTTTCATACAAATGACATGGCATTACAACATAGCTCTGGGCATGAAAAACTTTCACCTTGGAACACAGGTGACAACTTTTTCTTGATCAGAGTGTCCAAGTGATAACTGCAGGCTATAATACAGTTATTGAGAAAACAGCACATTGGAATCAATACTACAAGCCAGATTTGAAGTCCCAGTCAAGAAGCGCTAGCCTTCACAATGAAGCTGTGTGGTTGCAGTTGTGCAGCTGCCTAAACTTCCCTGGTCAGTGACTGAGGCTTCTCACCAGCAGATTCTCATCCTGGCCTTGCACCAGAATCACTGCCTGAAAATTTGTCAGTGAATTTGACGATATAAAGCAATTTCTCCTTCCTGTAATTTAGCCAATGGAAAGTTTACAAATATTGCCTCTATTACTATTCCACGCAAATATTTGGGGTATTTCCAAGCAAATTCCTACATAAGGAAAAAGGAAACAAACCCATATTCAATTAATCTTTTGTCCATAAAATAATGGTCATATTTTTATTATTTTTGGGGATGACCTAATTGCAATAGAAATTAAGCAGTTTTTTTGCCTTCAGTTATGCATTTATAATGTGAATATGTAAATATGTAGATTGGCATCCCCTAAACCAGGACAGCATCTGACAGAAATTAATGATACATTTTTTTGTGTTGCTCCTTAAATTTATATCTAAGATAATTAGAAACAAGATTTACTTTCTATATTATCAAGAATCTGGGAGTGTACAGTTGTACCAAATTTTTGTTGCATAAGTATGAACAGCCAGGTGAGGTGGTTCAGACAAAGTCATGGAGTACTAGAAAATGAATTCCTTGTTTTGCTTTGCTTGTGTGTGCAGCTTTTGCTTTATCTATTTAGCTGTTTTTATCTCAACCCATAAATTTTCTCACTTGTGCTCTTCAGACTCTCTCTCCCCAATCCTGTTGGTGGGGGAGTAGTACCAAGGAGTTATGTGGGGTTGAGTTGCCAGTTGGAGTTAAACCACAACAGCTACCCTGATTTAAAACCTGCTGTGTGAAAATACTATAAAATTTAATTCTTATCCTTTAAATCTTTCAGTCCAGCAGAAATTTTCATGCCAGAATCAACCTAAGTATTTTGCAAACCAGACATTCAGATTAGAGCAAGCAATCTTTTTCAGACAACTTTACAAAGAAAACCATAAAGATGCTGCAAGACATTGTTTTCTAGATTATCTTTTGCTTTTTCTCAGCAATTTTTTTACTCTGGAATATTCTTCACTAGATTAATCTTCTGGGTTATGCTCTTTAACGTGCTCACAAGATTATCAATCTCACTCTTAAGCTGCTATAAATGAGTAATTCACATTGGCACCACAGCATCTGCCAATCCTGTATTCCTCCCTATTGTTAATGTATCAGTTTAAAGGTCAGTAGCACAACCTGAACAAAAGACTTGCTGGCTGAAAATGAAGTTAATATCTTACAGAATAAGCATGAAAATATTCAGTTTCCATATTCTACTAGAAGCAGGAATCTTCAGTTGCTGATTTTTTTGTTTGGTTTGGTTTGGTTTTTGTTTGTTTGTTTTTAATTAAAAAATGGTCAGTTTTATATTGAGTTGATAAATTTCAACTATTTCTCTCAGAGAAAGATCAAATTTCCTCTAATTTACTATCTTCCATCAGGCCCTACCTCTGCTTTGTGTGTAAACCCAAGAAGAATGAGGCTCACTACTTTAAATACAGCATTCCAAGCATAAGTTATCATGACAGCCTATTTTACCCAGAAGTGCAATTACAGAATCTCAGAGATGCTAACTAAGAGGAAAAAAGCTGCATAGCTAAACAGATGCTTGTGCATCTTGCTAAAAAATTTCCTCACGTTTGCAGAATCAAACAGGAGGGAGAGAAAGAGAAATCAAAGGAAAGCAGGTCATGTGCATGCATGTATGTGCATCCTTTGTACCTCAGAACTTTATTGTGCTGTAAAGGCAGTGCCCTGAGCCAAACAAAAACCTGCTGAGTATCACAGAGCCTTTTGCCTCCAGTAAGCAATGCCCTAAAATCTCCCCAGTGCTCGGTGTCATGAAAGGCTCCAGTGTCTGCCAGTGCACTAACCTCATTTGTCCATGCTCTAGAATGTCTATGCAGTTAATGCTACACTGTGTTTCCTGTATTAAGGGCAGGATGGTGATACAGCATCTGTCAGGACAGGATAAAGAGTCACACTTACTATCATCTAACCAAACTTGCCTCCTGACCAAGCCAAACCACAAATGTAAACCTAAAATTAAAACACAAATAGAGACAGAGAGGTAGCATGTCAGACAATTACTAATTTACACCGATTGTGTATTGCTCTACACATACCCTGCGATTCTGAAGAACCCAAGTTAAAATTGTGATCTAAACTCCCCTCATGAAGTCCATGATCCAGATTCTGTGAAAATGTTCATGAAAAGCCTTACTCACCTGGTATTGTTACCATGGCATCCACCTCACCCACAGGTCTGAGCCACTGTGTTACTTAGTGATGTTGACTGGTGAGGAAAGGAATTTGAAAAATGTCTCTGGAGAGGACTGAGAGGCACTCTTAAATTTGCATAAAGTAGTTTATCTTCTTACTCTCCTCATTCTTAATCTTAAACTGAAGGACTATCCACTTACCCCAAATATATATATATTTTTTTTTCCCAGAGGTGATACATATTATTAGCCTCATTTTGACAGCTAGGTAGTTACTCTTCACACTTTCTTCTGAAGGAAAAGGGAAGGTATGACGCAGAGGAACAGCTTACTTTTGATACTCTGAATCTTCCTGTGTTAGATGTCTACAGTCAGGTAGCCTTAATATCCTGAAAATTGGTGCTCTAGATACTGTATTCAAGCTCTGATATCATGTGATGATGCAGGGGTATGTGAGAAAGCAGGCACCGACTATGCACCATTCTTAATCCTATGATACTCAGGATACAAAGCCAACAAGACACGTCACTGTGGTACAGAACTGATCAATGTTCTGCACTGCAAACCTACAAGTACTGAATATACTCCTCACCTTTGGAGAAAAATGTATTAGGAAAATATACATTTTTTTTTCCTGACAGTTTTCATCATATTTGTTTTGGACAAGGCTCCGTCACAAAATGTGGACAAATTTTCAGTTTCAGAAAGATTTTTCCTTTCTTCATTACTAAGGTTAAAATAAAGACATATAATAATAGTTAGAGATAAAAAGAGTGAGAGTATCCCTGATAGGAGTCCTCAAAACTGGTACTAACATTTGCTAAGCCTTAAAAATAGAGGGAAAAGGGCTGCAGCATGTAAATCTCTCTATGGGAGTAGGATCTGAGTGCATAAACACCACATCATAAAACTCTGCAATACGAAACTGACAGCTCATGTAAACAGCCTCGCCATCAAAGGTTTCTTCTCAGTGAAAGTTGGGCTGCATGCACAAATCATTGCAACATCCTTAACATATGGATGGTTCAGAAAGAACTGAGAAATGTTAGAGAAATCTAATAAGTCTAAGATGTTTTGCTTTATTATACTTAATGGTTTTCCTCTCAGGTAGAAAAAAAATATCTGAAGCTGAACAATCACATCTTAAAAAGAACTGTTTTCATCAGAAATGCTGGCATTTGTGTCTCTGTGGCTTCATTTTCCTCAGTGCATGTGGACTAATTTCATAATTTGCAGATCTAAGCTTGTAAGACCATTCTGAATCAAGGGATTTGCACTTTACACAGACTCTCTAGCAGCAATTTTGCTGACAGCAAAATACTTAATGTGGAATAATAGCATCTATGAAGCAAAAGAACAATTCCTATATCACCTGGATTTCTGTAAGGATTTTAACATAGCCCCCGTAACATCCTTTCTAAATGAAAGAGAGATGAATTTCATGGGTGGATTCTTTAGTGGATGAGGAATTAGTTGGATGGTTGCATCCAGGCTGTAGTGGCTGCATGTCCCAGTGACAAATGGTGTCCCTCAGGGGTCTGTACTGGGACCAGTGTTCTTTAATGTCGTTGTCAATGACAAGAGGGATTGAGTGCACCCTCAATCCATGTCCCAAAACCACCAACCTGCAGTTGACACACTAGAAGGATAGGATGCCATCCAGTGGGACCTGGACAAGCTCAAGGAGTGGGCCCATGTCAACCTCATGATGTTCAACCAAGTCAAGTGTAAATTCCTGCACATGGGTCAGAGCAAATCTCTGATACAAATACAGGCTGGGGGATGAAGAGATTGAGAGCAGCCCTGGTGAGAAGGAAACTGGAGATGCTGGTGGAAGAGCCAGTAAGGTGTGATCACATCCAACTGTCCTAGGCTGCACCACAGAAAGTTGGTCAAGAGAGGTGATTCTGCCCCTGTGCTCTTGTGATACCACACATGTAAGACAACTCTGAAATCTTCAGCACAGGAAATACATGGACCCACTGCAGCCAGTCCAGTGTAGGACTAAAAAAATGATCAGAGGGTTGGAGTAGCTTTCCTGTGAAGAAAGGCTGAGAGAGTTGGTGTTGCTGAGCCTGGAGAAGAAAGGCTCCAGGGAACCCTTATAGCAGACTAGATGGCTTTTAAAGATCCTTTCTGGCCCACACTATTCTATGATTCTGTAATTACAAACACTTCCACCTGTTGTCAAATGGCACAGCTTTCCAGATGGCTACAACAGCAGTGTTTGTGGTTAAGGTCATATCTATGTCATAAAAACAAACACCAGCTGACTCCTTATGAAGCAACCTGCAAATTTATATTGGAGTGAGCATCACGGGAACTATCCTTAGAGTTCAGATCAGTCATGCCAAGTATTATCCAACACTGTTGTTTACCACTGCACCTTGTGATAGGTGATCATTCTGGGGTATCCAGTGCATTGCCCTTTACTGTGCTGTAGTCATGCCCTGATGTGTTCACTCATGCCAGACACACTATAGGATGACGTTTCTTGCCTCAGTTTTCATGGTGACAATTTGGCCTGGAAAATCAGCTTACTCATAGGCTTGTGACAATTAGTAAATGTATTTTCATTCAGAGTTCTTCTTAAAGAGAGGCCTTTTCTGTCTTAAAAGATTTTGTTTAGCCAGGGCAATTAACTTAAGCTGCTCTGAAGATTTTACTATTTGAGAGCTATTCTATTTGCTATGCTATTCTAATATTGTCATGAAAATTTTGTAAGCATTTCACAGCTCCTGAAAATACTCAACTTCATGTTGAGTATCTTCCCACATTTCAGTGGAATTGAATATTTATTGCTTCCTTTTAAAAGTATTTCTGGTTCCATTGTTCCACAGCACAGATGCTACAACAATAGGAATAAGAACATTTTCTTGTCTTTAACATCATTACAGTTTTAAGATTTTAGTTATCACTTCTGGTGTGAATCAACAAGCTTCTCACAGTGATCTAGCAGTCACAGCTTCTCTTCAGTCCAGAGAGGTATGGAACTAGACTGTGAGCTACATGATCACAAACCCCAGCCATGCAACCACATAGACCAGTTCAACTGGCTTCACAGCACAATTCCTAACCCACAGCACTGATTGTGGACAATCCATCCACTAAAAATACAGTGTCATATGGGAAATAGGAAAAGCAGAAAACTTTCATAGCAGTGCAGATGTAGGCCTAAAGTTAAAAAGATATCAGAATGAGGACATGAAACCATAAGACTGTGATTTTGTGCTGTGTAGAGTTAGGCCTTTACAAGTAGAAAAATATGTTAAGCAAGAGAACAGTTAAGTTTAATGATGAGGTTTTGTGCTTTGTTTATAGAAGAGTATCAAAGGTTCCCGAATAGCAAAAAATATGAAACAAGCACCTATTGTTAGATATAAGGTATACTCGTAGTTTTAGTGGTTGGTTTATGCAGATGTCTGCAAGCTCTTAACAATTTGCTATTGGTTAGAAAACTTTTAAAAAGCCCTGTAACAAAGAGAACTTTGGCTGCTGTTGGCAAGATGTGAGCTGTTGCCATCCTTCACTTGTCTCACCCTGTACTGAGGCCGATGTTCTCGGGGAACATCTCCCGGCAGTCCCATCCTGTTATTTGGAAATAAAGATCCAACATGACAGAGCAGTGTGGAAAGCAATTCTCACATCTCACCCAGTGGCCATCTCTGGCAGGGCTTAGACTTTCCTCACATTATAACTGGTTGCCTGGAAGTTCCCTCTGTGGTTGTCCTTTGTTATGAGGAATTTTCAGAAGCTTGTCCTTGGGCAGACAGTCTTCTCTTCACCACCCAGAGCACCGCAGTGCCTGCGGCTGGTGGATAACCATTCACCTCCCAGAGGAGAAAGCAGTGGTAGATGCAGAGGTATTTTGCACATCAAAGGGATTAAAGCACTTAGCAGAGGATTAGAAACCTGATTCTAGACTCTCCTGAGCCTACTGTCTCCAAATCCAGCAGAATGTACCAGCCGCAGCCATAAAGGAGGAGGAAACTCTCTGATTTCTCTAGGCATTTCAGTCTGCCTTTGTTAGTGGTTTACTGGGCTTCTCCCAGGTGATTTCTCTGCAACTATTTACCACATTACTGTACCCTGCCCTTTGCTCAAAGTCATAAAAATGGAACACAACATTTTACTCCAAATCTTATTATGGACAAATGGAAAGACATTATATATAAAGATATAAGAATTTCCTGTTAGTTCAAACAGTCACATTATCCTAATTAACTCAACAAAACCTCTTAATCGTTGCTATACCAAACTCTTATAGGATCTACTAATTTAATTTGACATTTTTGTCTATTCAATATTCCTCTTTTGCCTAGGGTCAAGACCTACAATCTTCCTCAAACAGGAAGAGAGGTAAGTAGAACACGTTGTGAACAACCTGGGATCCTTGGGAGTATGATGTTCACAGTTGTGGGAGTTTCTTCCTTTTCTATCCTGTGGTATACTTGGAACTCTATTTATATGTCTTCTTATCACACTCTGCCTCCTTCTTGCTGGCTCCCTGCTGAAGTCTGATCGTTTCCCTCCCTGGCCTCAGCTGACACCAGGGGCTGTTACTTGCACAGCAGTGCTGCCCCAGATCAGACAGACCTTCACCTTATTCCTGGTGTTCACAGAGCTTCTGCTCACAGAGCTTCTGCTCACACAAAGGGGAGGCAAAAGTCACTTGGCCTCACTTAAAGCAATCTGAAACCGTGCCAAGACAAACCCACACGTGCTGACACCCTGCATTGCCAACTCAGTCCAGCACCTTCAGCCTTTTATCAGTAACAGGAAATTCATGTTTTCAGAGCTACAGCACCAAGCATTCTGACCTTCCTCCTCCTTTTTTCTATTTAAAATATAACCTCCATTTAAGTGCACTTCTCTCCATATGTGCATACCAGTTCTGGAAAAAAGATCCATTTATGCTTTGCTCCTCCTCCTCACAATTTGTACACTACAAATTTGGAGAGGAGAATCAGGATTCTATCAAGAGTCTATCAATCTTTGTCTATGTCAAGGAAATAAATCAGATTTTTTTAAAAAGAAACCAGAGCTCTATCAGATCTTCCTTTATTCCTTCAACTGGACAGATGGGGTGGGGAAGTGTGCAGAAAATTTTAATTACAATTGTACTTAAATTTTATTTCCCTCATTACTATTCTGAGCTTGGAAAAAAAGAAGAAAAGAAAAGAAAAGAAAAGAAAAGAAAAGAAAAGAAAAGAAAAGAAAAGAAAAGAAAAGAAAAGAAAAGAAAAGAAAAGAAAAGAAAAGAAAAGAAAAGAAAAGAAAAGAAAAGAAAAGAAAAGAAAAGAAAAGAGAAAAGGAAAGAAGAGAAAAGGAAAAGAAAGAAAAGGAAGCTGGTTATTTATACTTTGTTGGAGGCTAGTTCTGTGTCTTCATAAAAATCCTCTCTGACTTAAATCTTTAAATTTGGAAATATACCTAATGCAGCACTGTCTTCCTTTTCTCCTATTGAGATAATTGATGAAAGACAGTGTAGAAACAACCTCTTTTATAGCACATGTTTTTGATAATGCAGATTTCTCTCTTTATGGAGAGTAGATAAGAATGATACCTTCAAGTAGGTTACAAATGTCTTACTAAGACTTTTCTACAATGTGGTAAGTACTCAGTAACACAGAATATGCACATAGAATTGTTCTTGGATACAACATAAATCACAGAATTCTTGGACTCTATTCCTTTTCCCTCTCCATTCTTTTCAAAGACTGCAATTAGTGCAGCATTTTGATGCACAGTAGTCAATTTTAATTTTATTCTAATTCTGTAAGCAGAAGAATGCATCTCTCTCTGGAGATACCTACAACTACCATCTACTCTTATCAAAAATGGTCTATTAAGAGCAAAATGATGATAAAGTGGTTCACTGATTTCTCAAAATCAGTTTTATTACCCTTAAAGTAACAGGCTGAAGGAAATAATTTAAAAACAAAATAGAAAAGTAATTCTTTGTAATCTAAATGACTAATCTAGGGTTTTGTTAATTTTTTGAAAACTTGAGTTTATAAAATGAGTGTGGTACAGAGGTCCTGGATATTTTATCATTAGGAATCACAGAAGAGCTCAGGTAAATGTTAATATTGTAATAGATATACCAGGATCTTATAAAATTAAAGGGGTTTAGAACAATTACCTAGGTAGCTAGCTTGTTATTACCAGAAAAATAAAAATGTCCTGTAGATATTTTCACTAAATATGACAGGAAGCAATATAATTGACCACACTTGTATCTTAAAAATATTAACTGCACTTTGAAGAAAGGGAAACAAACTGAAAATCAGCACTAAAAGAACAACACAACTCCAGTCTTCCTAAAAGAGACATTTGTCAGCTGTTGCCACTTTTCTTTGCTTAATTTAGCATGAATTGTTATTTCAGGATGTCATGATTGCTGTAGAGTGGTTTATTATTTAAATCACTATGGTATTCAAATGAAATACTCAACATCAGAAGACCATATATTCACTGAGTGCATACATGGTGTCAGATGTTTGTGAATCACAAGTAAGCATCAGAGTGACACTGACTTGTGAACAGATCCTGAGTCCCTAAATGAACTGCTGAATGTCTTCAAAACTCGAATTAAACCCTTACTCATCAATTTTTTTTTTAATATTCTGTGCAATCACCCAGTAAAATATTTCATCAAGGGTAAACTGAAATTGTGCTTCCAGGACAAGGGTGGAGAAAAGAACTCTGACACCCCCTTAAATACACCTGTAGGAGCTGGAACCTGCAGCCAACATTGCTGTTGATTTATATGTACAAAATTAAATGGTAAAAAGTTTTGCATTTAAATTAACAATTAATAATACTCAAGGAAATCTTGGAAATTATCTTGGCTTTAGACAGTGAAAGATTAAGCACAGAAACCTGTGCTATTTCTAAATAGTAATATATGTAATGGATTTGGGGTTTTTTTCACTTCACTATTAGATTGCCAAGACAGCTCATCTTCCATTTGTCTTCCCTGAAGTTCCATTATAAAAGGGTAATGGGCTCCTCATCCTTCCCCCAAGAAAAAAACAACTTTTAATCACTATTTAAAGAATACATTCAATACTCCACATCTTAAGATTTTTTATATATAATATCACTATTTATACTCCAGAGCAGCTCTAGTTGGCTTTTCACAAGCATATGGTGTGTTTAGAGCCACTCCTGAAGGGACAAGACTTCCCTTGGACCCCAGGAGCAAGAGTAACTCTCCAGTGCATTGTCACAGCAGAGCTGCTTCCCTGTCTTTCATCTTCCCCTACAAGTTTTTTGGTGCCAAGACTGAGCAACCCACTCTGGACTCCACACACCCCAGGCTGTATTTTGTTCATAGTTTTCTCTTCTAAACACTGGGAGCAAAACAGGGCTGGACACCCCAGCAGCGAGACCCTTCTACCTGCGACTGAGCCAAGGGACTTGCTCAGTCCAGCTACTGAATGAATTTGTAAGTGATGTGATGTGCCTGCCCCTGGGCCAGGCTTAGACACTTCTTAGACTTCAGACACCTCTCTTGGAGTAGAAATCTTCTCTCTTGCATAATACCAACACTTTTGTATACTTTAAGCTACTGTCTACTTTTGTCATGCCTAAAACCATCCCTCCCCTTCATACTATCTTCAAGAGCATAACAAGGTCTCATTAATTGCTAGGACTATTTCTGTCACATATTTATTCTAAATTCTGAACTGGGAGCACTGAAAGTCTGTGTTTTGTGATTAGACTTGAACATTTACAAGTTCATGGAACAACACCTTATGCTTTCCAAAATTATATATTTATTCAGATTTTGAAGCATACTTGAGTAATAAAATCAGAAGACGTGAGAAATTGCTAATATACTCAGACATTGGCTACCACTAGAAATAATTAATATGCCAATGATTTTATATGAGAAGAGAAAATAAGAAACCTGATGTAACTTGTCACACAAATATATGTACATATTTTTTAAAGACAGGTTACATGAGATGGGGTATTTATGCTGCATCTACAGTTATGACAACTTAAATCAGCCTCATCCCTGAACATTAGATTATTAACTTCCAGTTTGCTGAAAAAATACTTTATCATAAACATTTCAGTCAATTTCTCACCACTAGGGATGACTTAAGTGTGGCAACCTTAAGCAATCATGAGATATCTTGGACTTTACCTCCAAGTCATCTCTTTCAGGCAGGAAGAGTATTTACTGATTTCATATTTTCTAAAAGAAAAAAAAATCAGTTAAATACCTAAGTAAATGTAAAATTAAATGAGATATTTAAATATCTAAAATATTTTTGGTTTTTTTAGAACCTCTTAGAGCCTTTATTGCATAAATAATGATTAATTGTTATGAATTTTTTGCAGGGTTGAAAATATATTTATTCATTCATAAAATATGTTACTTTGTTAGTACTCTGACTAGGATTTATTAAGATTTATCGCCACATTTTGAAATGTCTAGAATGGTTGATTTCACTCTGACTTTCTAACTTCTAAAATAGAAGGAGGTACAAGAAAAAAAAAAAGAGTTAACTTCAATCTAAAAATATATTGCATTAATAAATAATAAATATAAATATATAATTGGTATTTATTTACAATAAGTAAATGTACTGATTTGTCTGTCATATAATCCCATTTAGAAAAAGGAAATAACCAAACATATCAATATTAACATAGAATTAGTAACAGAATACTGAATGCAGGGTCCTATTATCAATAAAATGGAAATAACACTGCAGATGCAAAACTGCTCATTATGCATGTGAACTAAAATTTTATTTGTAAATAGAGAAATATGTATTCTAATAGTTCATGTGCTACTATTTTTATTCAAACTCACATAAAACATAGTTTATCTCTGGTGGCCTGCATTTTAGTTCTTCCTTTGCAGGACCTGAGCTAACAGAAATAAACAAAAACACTGTTTTGTGTGCATACTGCTCTGCTGCCTAACAAAACCAGCTTGATACATGCAAAGAATTACAAAAACTGCATTTATCTCATCTAACTGCAGACAGAACAAACCAGTTGTCTGTATCTCAGACTGTTATTTAGATTCCTACTACAGTGAATGAAGACCTAGAACTTGGTGGCCTAGAACAGATATCAGCAGAGGACTATCAATGTTAAACCAGTGCAAACAAACATGCCCCAAGACATCTGCATGGACAGACAGCCAGAAGGCAGGGAAAACACCTAGAGACATGTAGTACTGGGTGTCACTCTTCAGGCAACTGAACCAAGCCTCTGGTCAATACAGCCAATAAAATGTAAAGCACTATCCATCTCACCAAGTACAGGTGTCTACTTGAGGAAGTACTGCTTGTTGAACTCCACACAGAGTGCACTGAAGAGCTCTCCATCAACTGCAAAAATCCCTTGCAGGCACAGTCACTAAACAGCTCAGTTTAGCAGAATTCCACTTCATTTGAAAAATATGCATACATTAATGAAAGACAGTACCTATGGCAATATTAAAATGAAAAATTAGTTTCTGATTGCAAATGGTGCCCAGGAAAGTATTATTTTTAGGACACGAGCTCTTTCTAGCAGCCTTATAAAATCCAGAAATAGTGCACTTCAAGTTAAATACCTCATCATTAATGACAGGAGAACAAAGCTTGAGAGGGAGAAACAAAGGAAATAATGTGGAAAGCACAATATGGTAAAAAAGTGTTGTTTGGGTTTTTTGTTGGGTTTTGTTTGTTAGGTTTTTTTTTTATTATTTTATGCCAACTTATAGTATTATGAGTTGTTTTAAATTTAACTGTGAGCTTTTTCTTCCCTTCGGCTTTTTTGAAGGATACCTCATCATTTCAAGTGAACAACAGAAATTCCCATATATTTGTGTTTTATATCAACATGGGAAACATTTCTATTTCACTTCATCATAAAAAACCCCAAATCCTGAAACCATAAGACTGCAAAACAAAATAATACAAACTTACAATTCTCAAGGTATGTTGCCTACTTATATACCCCCTAATATAAATCCTTATAAACCAATTCTTTTTTGACATTAAACACTATGTTCCATAATTAGATAGAGCTATTCTGTCTGCTTTTATATATTTTTCATGTTGTATTGTTTCATTTGGCTTTTGCAGCAGGACAGATTTTTTTCTACAACATCCTCTTATCTCCTTACATATAGGGAAATTCTGTGCTGTTTAATTATGAACAAAACCAAGTGCATTTTTATGTTCAGGTTTAAAAAAAAAATGGGGAGTACAACTTCCATTATTTATAACACAGAAAGTGCTATATATTAATACTTGAGCATTAGACTGCTTGTTTGGAGCTAACTACTACATCAAATATTTTCTGAAGTTACTACTCTAAATCCAAAACGATAAGGTTATCCATGGATCACAGCAAGGAATCAAAATTTTGCCTCTTCCCATCATCTGTTCTAAATTCCAGTCTGTGAGTAAATTTGAAAGTGATTTTCAGCGAGTGCAGCAACCATTTTACCATTGCTCTTCATGTTAAGAACTGACACAGAAATATACTGCCTTGAACTACTTACAGCATGGACCAAGTCCAACATCTGATTGTTTTCTCCATTCCCCATGATGGAAATTTCTTTTCTGCTATTTTCAGTTTTAGGTAATCTCCAAAATGAAGGAGATGTATTGAAAAAACTCTCTGAACAAATGGAATGCCTGTGGTTGACTGTACTCTGTCTCAAGAAAGATTCTCTTTATTTCCGAGAAAAAAAAAAACAAAACACATCCGGCTGTTACCTAAGACCCACTTATCCAATTTCTTATGGAAAAGTAAATTTCATGTTCAAAGAAATAGAGAAAATGAGGACCTGACAAGATGCATTAGAACTGTCCTCCATTGCACCAGAACAAAGGAGTGCCATGAATGATGAGCACTTTAGTTTGCAAAGGATAAATCCATTGATCACTTGGAACATGATTTAGTAAGTTTTCAGAGCTTGATAATAATACAATGCAGAAATGTCACATCATGTTACTGTTATGCAGTAAAAAGAAATGGAGTGCTTTGCTTAGACTATTATCTTTCAGTAAAAAAAAACTACTTTTGGGCAGTAGAAGCCAAGAGATTTTAAAAACAGATATAATTAGTTATGAAGAGAATCTTCTGGACCATCTCTGAGCAGAGGATTTGCTATTTTTGTTAAAAAATTATTATGAAGGAATCTAAGGCAAAAACAAAAAAAAACGAAATCAGAAAAAAAAGTAAAGACTAAAAAAGACTATGCAACAGCTCTTCTGAAAATATTTTTAAAACAGTAATACAGAAGATTAACAAGCTAGAGGTGGTAGCACTTTTATCAAAATGAGCAGGCAAAAACACAGCTTAAATTTTTAAGTGAAATTTCATAAAACTAATAACTTTTCTTCAAAATACTCCAATCATATAAACACATCTTTCCTTATTTATGTCAATAAGGTTTTAAGGGCTAGAGATTTGTGCTTTGGTGGGGATACTTTATAGAAAATTTTGCAAATTTCTACTGAAGTTCATGAACCAAACTTCCTCTACAGGTAGTACAACAAGCAGAAAAGAGGTTGTAGCAAGGTGGGGGTTGCTCTTACCTCCCCTGTAAAAAGTGCCAGGACAAGAGGAAATGGCCTCATGTTACAGCAGGGTATTGGATATCACAAAAAATTTCTTCAGCAAAAGGGTTGTCAAGCATTGGAACAGGTTGTTCAGGCAAGCAGCTGGGTCAGTATTCCTGGTAATTATTTAAAAGACAGCAGATGTGGCAGTTGGGGACATGGGTTAGTGGAGAACTTGGCAGTGATGAGGTAACACTTGGTTTCAATGAGCTCAGAGGTCTTTTCCAACCTAAATGGTTCTGTCTTTCTGTGATTCTGCATGGGAAGCTTGGGTTATGGAATGAAAAATGTGTATTCTATTTCATTTGTTGAAAGCAGTTGTGGAGATGTTTATCTCTTGTAACTCTGGGGGGAGGTGGGCAGGTGCCTTCTGATAATGGGCCAGCTGTTCAAACCAGGTGGGGCAGTGTTTCTTATCTCTTTCACCATCTGTCCTCCCTCCAAGGGGGATATCTTCTGCTAATGGGCCATTAAGGCTCACCAATGACAGGACACATTCCATCATCCCATTGTGAGATGCTCCACCCAGGGGGAGGAGCCAACCATTCCTACCTGGATAAAAACTGAGACGTAGGAACACAAGGTATCTGGTTCCACCAGATTCTCAGAGGAAGACTGGACCCTTCTCACCATCACTGGACCCTTTTCTCTGCTCCAACAGAATCACATCTGCCACTCCAGGAGGACTTTGGACTGCTTCCAACACCCTGACCAACAGGGTGTCAGATTGTAGCTCTGACTCTGTCAGGGTTTTAGGATTGTTTGTTTGCTTGCTTGTTTTTTTGTACTAGTACATTTGTGGTTTTTAATATTCCTAGTAAAGAACTGTTATTCCTATTCCCAAATCTTTGCCTGAAAGCCCCTAATCGCAAAATTATAATAAGCTGAACCTGAATTCTACTGTACCTCAGTCACTAATAGCCCTTCTTTCTTCAGGCTGAACCAAGATCCCCAACTCATTTCTACTCATGTAATCTAATGAGTTTCATCATCTATGCATTTACTAATATACACTTTAGAATCTTCTGCCTTCCTTTCAGTAGGGTCTACAAGCAAATCAGTTCTGACCAGTGAGAAGCAGCTGAGGGACAGGGCTTGTTCCAGCTGGAGCAGAGGCTGCTCCTGGGGAAGCAAACAGCAATCCCCAGTACCTACAGGGAAATTACTGGGAAGATCCTTACAGGCTCCTCACAGCAAGGCCTGGTGAGACAGTGAGGTGCATAAGTTGAAATGGGAGAGGTTCAGAATGGATGTAGGGAGAACCTTTTTCCTCAAGACTGCCAGGGAGTGGCACAGATTGCCCAGAAAGGTTGTGCATGTTTGAAGGTGTTCCAGACTGACTGGATAAAGCCTTTAATAGCCTGGTCTGATTTCAAGGCTGACCCTGCTTTAAGCAAGAAGTTGGACCAGGTGAAAATCTGAGGTTCCCTCCAATACAATTTATCAGATGATTTTAAGTGGTGAGTTTCATTATGACATATTTAACATATATATTTCTGAATCCATACAGCTGAAGAAAACAACCATCTTATAAAAATAATCAGTAAAATCTTATCTAGGATGTGTGTTTCTGAAACAGATATTTCTGATATAAATTTGGACATGTTAGCCCAGAAATAGTTGAGCCATCATCATCATATGGTTTTGTAAAGCATTATTACAGGGCCACAAACTTAAATACATAGTAAAAAAAAAAAAAAAAAAAAACAAAAAAACAAAAAAAAAAAAAAAAAAAAAACCAAAACAACAACAAAAAAATCCACAATGAAACAAAACCCCATCAGTTTGGACTTTTTTGTTTATAGATGTGCAGAGAATGAAAATCTAAAAAGTGACTTTTGGGTTCTGTATTTTGGATTGCAAGATGAACTGGGTCTTTAGACATAAGTTATACAAGGAACTGTTCCAGAGCTCCTTATCTATTTTTTATTAAAAGATTTCTTAAAATTGAAAAAAAAAAACAAACCAAACACCAAAAACCCCCAACACTTCCAATTTGCACATGCTGCAGATCACTCATAGCAATTCTAAGAGCCTGGAAGTATCATTGGACTCTTCCCCCACAAATCAAGATATTTGAGTTACTCAGTGGTTTACAACATATTCAGATCTTAAGAGATTCTCTTTTGTAGCAAATCCTCTTTCTTGATGCAAGGATGAGAGATCAGCCCATTAATTACAACCTTAAAAATAATGTTTTCTTGAATCTCTTCTCTTGCAAATATCTATAATTAACTATTGAAAACTTTAATCAGGTAAGTATTCTGAAAGTTCCTGAATGATGAAAGCTAAATGAATGCCCCATACAAGACCAAAATATGCCATATAAAATGAGACATTCTGTGGCACACCAGTTTTTTCAGCAAGCAGACGTAAGAGCTCTTACGTAAAAGATGTTGATAAAAATAAAAGCAGTGAGCAAAATTTAATAGACAAAACTCTTTACTGCTTTATGCCATGTAAAAAAATGGAAGCATATTTGAAAAAATCCCCTGATTTGGCAGCACTTGGCATCTACTTTGCATTCCTGTCATACAGGTGCAACTGATTAAACAGAGAGAAAGTGAACAGGCTCCAGCAGAAGTCAATTTTTCACTTCACAGTATATCTAGACAAGGTGCAAGAGGACTAACTTTCCAGAAAGCAATGCTGACAGAACTCTAGAAGTTTGAAAGACTTTAATTTTGTTAATTTTAATACCAGCTTGAAAGACTAGCATTAAATTGACATAATAAAGATTTAATCCTACTGTCCAAGTAGGATTTAACTGCTTAATATATAAACTAATTTTGAAATGTTTTAGTTTATTAAAGTGAATTTATATTGCTATGGAACTGTTTACTTTTCAAAGTGGGTTCCAAAGTTGTCATAAGCACTTCCAAACTCAAAATTTCTACATTAAAAAATTTAAAGCAAACACCCTCACAAGAAATCATACACAATTTTGTTGGCATCCTTAAGGAATACATTTTCACAATAGATATAGTTTAACTATATCTACCTTTACATACTCTTCCCCCACAAATCAAAAACTCCAACTATAGTTTATAATTTGTACTTGCTTCTCTTGAATTGTTTAATCTTCCATATGGATAACTGTACAACTTGCAAACTATCAATTCCTAATTTCAATCCCATTTCATTAAAATGTTTGAAGAGTTAGGTGTGATTTGGGAAAAGAAGTGTCTACACAAAGCTTGAATAAAACCTAAATCTGCTTTTGTGACTAGAATTATGGAAGGTAATAAACGTGTTATATACAAAAGCATATATACTGAAAAGAGTCATATAGAAAAGCATTTACAAAAGTCACTCTCCTGTAGGCTTTTTTTTTTTCCTGCTATCTGGTTTCCTAGACATGCTCCTAAATTTCTCATAGACAAGGATGCTTCTACTGCTCCTAAATTCTGTGACCGTGGCTTTTCTAGACTTTTTCAAGACTGATATTAATCAGGAACAGTAAAGCAGACTCTGCCTCTCTCTCACCACTGACACCAATATGGAAACATGGAACTGTTTATATGAAGAGAGGCTGACCAGCCAGTATGGTAAATCCCTTACTAAAACTAATCACATTCATATGGCACCTGCTCCAGGAATTGATTTTGGCTCCTTTTCTCCTGCTACCAAAAAAATTGTCATAAATTCCCAGCTAGAATTTTTATCTAAAATGAATAAAATGAAGATGCTTTAGGGCCCTATTTTGCATGCTTGAATGCATAAAAATACAGTGAAAGAGAAACTTGCAATTATTGTCAGGTCCTCCCCATGCAGTCATACCTCTGAGGATGTTTTAACAGGTTGTTTGCAATGCTCTAAACAAGAAACTTAACTAAAACCTCATTTTGAACTGAATATCAAAGGATTTAATCAATCCTATATGCTTCATCATAGTACAAAGTCTCAACAGGAATTTAAATCTGATGCCATCTGGTAAATTGCAAAAAGGAATTACAAGACCAAGAAGCATATCTGACTTGAAAGATATAAAATGTTCCCTTTCTATATACCCCTAAAATATCTATACCAGAAATATCAGAGATGCACAAAAAGCTAATGCCAGAGAGAAAAGCTGATTAATGACAGAACTTATTAATTGCTTCATAAAGCAAGCACAATACTGTTAAATCAGTGTTTTGCCAGACCAGTCCCAGCAACACATGACCCTAGAAAACGGACATTTTTTCCTGGTGTTATATAAGGAATAGATCATAAGAAGATGACCCTTTTGGAAGGAAGGAAGGAAGGAAGGAAGGAAGGAAGGAAGGAAGGAAGGAAGGAAGGAAGGAAGGAAGGAAGGAAGGAAGGAAGGAAGGAATCATCTATTAGCTACCAAATTTTATGGCGTTAGCTGAGCATTTTCATTATGATCACTCTGTTTAATTCACACACAGAAATATACTCTTTCATACTAAGAGAAGCTAATAAACTGCAGAGATTTTTGTCCTTGATCATGTCTCAAAGAAGCATCTCTGCTGCTCCAAAACAAATTAAAACAGGTTTTCTGACATTTTAGCTTTTAGGATGGGCAATTTATATTTGCAATTATGATCAAAGACTCCATTTCCTTTCCCATGAAGAGCAGACAATTGCTCTCTTACAACTCAAGCTCATTAACACTTCCTCAGAACTCAGAGCCAGACTGTGGAACTGGTGCATAGATAATAGTGCAGCTCAACAGGAAAGTGCTCCTCTGAAGGGTGTATACAGCTTATTGGTATGACTTCCAAGCATCTCACACTCTTTATTGTGAATAAGAGAAGTGTCAATTTTCACATTTTCTTTGGACAGCACTTGAGCAGACAGAGGTTATATAAGAATGGCTTGATTATGACTGGTCTAAGAGAAAAGCTGAGATGAGACCAAGGCTAACCAAACTGCACAAAATAACATCGGCAGGTGGTTACACTCCACCTCACCCTCTCGTCAGGCAAGCACACAATGGAAGGTTCCACTGATTTTCAGATTCTCAAGGATAGGAAACAGGCCCAATGTAGTTCTACCTTCAATGCTTCCTAGCATCTCCTTATAATATAAGCTGTGTCAATTAGTGTACTCGAAACACTGGATGAGAAGAAAACACTCAGTCAAGAACTTAAGTGATCGTAAAGAAATGCATAAAAAAGCCACCTGATTTACAACATCTGCTTTATTAAGCCTCCCCTTTTTAAAATTTATTTTCATTCCTTTTTTCAATCTCTGACATTTCTCTTTTTAAGAGGCAATCAACTGCACCCAAAGGTTGTGCAGGCCTTGGCAGTTTTCCAGACAAGGCTAGATAAAGCCATAAATAACCTGGTCTGACCTGAGAACTGATCCTGCTCTAACCAGGGGGATGGATAGAAAAATTTCTTGAAGTGCCTTCCAACCTGATGCACTCACATATATACTTTATAAGAGGTATTGTTTCTGACTTTACTGAGAAAAAGTTGTAAAATCAAATATTCATTACTGTTGTGTGGGTCAGAAAGCTATTCACTGAATGAAGTTTATCATATAAAATAAAGTGTGATTATGAAGAAGGCAATGCTTTAATCACACTTTCAAAGAAATCATTATTCACTTACAGCACAAGTGAAAGTGTTTATCACTAGAGGAAAAGTGATAGCAGTGTTCAAAACAAGTTATCTATTTACTGAATGGAAGCTATTAATAACAAAGAGGTATTAATCACTGAAAATGTCTTTTTTAAAATGGAGTTTCATGGTGCAGAATCAAGGCTACCGCCACACAGGACTGCATGCAAATGACAGGATCTTGGAAGCAAGATTCACAGCAGCCCACAGTAAAAGATAAAGCCGCTTAAAGAAGGCAGCAGATCAAGCTAGGTTTTCCTAAAATCCTACAGTCAAATACCTAATTCAAGCCTTTAGAAAGCAGGAACAGTTTGCTATAAGCAGCCAAAAAACAAGAGCAGTACATTAGGTCTAAATAAACATAGCAGTATTTGAGATAGCATGACAAGGGGCTAACAGATTTACACTTGTGCTGCCTGGGCGATGAGCATGAGATGGCTTTGGTTCAGATGTACACAGCCAGGTCATCATCCCAGTATGTCCCAGCAGGGAAAGAGGTCAAACTTTCTCAGGCTTGGAGCAGCACTTGAGAGGAATATGTGGCTTCAAGTCTGGAGGTGTCTTATCTCTGGACAGCTCAGGAAATGAGACAGCACAGCTGGTATCTATTTGTTCATGTTCCTGTAACCATGTCCTTTGTGGTCTAGTGATTAGGAATATAGTGTTCCTACAACAGAGGAAAATTCCAGGGGTTTGTCTGTCATGCATTAATTGTTGGCAAGTTATTGGTAAATCTCCCTTTTTTAAAGTGGCTAGCAATATCTATGACCAGGTACTTCTATCTCTACATAATAGAAAAACATTGAGTAAAATTTCTTTATGTGATTGTAAGCGAACAACTTTGTGAGACTGCCTTTAAACACTCAGTCAAAGGTTCCCTGCTAAGAAAAGAGGTGAGGTATGCAGCTCTCCCAACACAAGAAAAGACAATTTCTTTGATTGTCTTGGAAGATGTGTCCATACACAGACAAATGTTTTCTCTTGACCAAAGTCACTTTTTGCCATGATATATAAGGTGTCTGCTGCATCACAGCACAACCTAAATACTTTCCCTTCTTTACAGAGAAACAAATTTTTCATGGACATTGTCAAAGCTACTTAAAAATTTACTATTAAACATTTCAAATGAGATCCGGATATAAAATAGAAAAAAAATAGCAGATGAAAAGAAACTGACTCCAGAATACTAGGTGGGATCATCCTCTGGGAACATGTTCTGTTTAATGAAGATGACATAGTGAATTTCTACGCTCCTATTGTCAAGTCAAAAACAGGCAGTGTGTTGATGTACTTCAGAATGTACTGACATGACAGCCAAAACACAGCAGACTATAACTAACAGCCATTACATCCCTCTGGAACATAATTACCAGGCATAATTTATAGCAAAACCCATAATCTGAGCCAGAACTCCAGTGTCAGAAGATGTAATGAGACAACCAGGACCCTTCAATTCCTCTTAATATGCAGAACTCGAATCAAATACAATACTGAAGTTGTAGCTCTCCATTCCTACCAGAACAACAAACCCTCTCCTCCGTACTCCTCTCCAACCTCTGAGGTGCTATGTCTCCTTCTCATTAGTTTCATCCATACACAGCTCCCATTACACTCTTCATCAGCTCTCCTTGGCAGCAGTGACACCTTCTCACCACATCTAACCACCATGTACCTGAATTCTGTAACTTATTCCAGGCACTTAACCAAAGCATTAAATTCCTTGAACAGCTAAAAATCCAATTTCTTTATATATTCAGTTAGAAATCAGAGATATGGGTCTGCTTTACTACTACTAAAATTACTATCAATTGGCTTCATCCTTTCCCAGAGGAAAACACACATCTTGTCCTATTCTAATTCTGTTTTAGTCAGCTACACATACATTGCTTTTAAAACTTTCACAACACTGACTAATTGTTAAGGAAAATAAACAGAGTGCAAAGAACACAAAGTGTAGAGGCAGCTAATTATAGCATTATACTTGACAAAACAGGATGTGTTCATTTGTGTGGTGACCTGTACAGATTTCCTCTGAGAGTGGCCCAGAATGATTCTTGCATACAACCACATAATAGGCGAGCAGAGACAAAGAATGAAGATACTTTCTCAACAAATCAGTGAAGCTGAGTCAGTATCAAGTATTTACTATTTAGCAGAAAGCAGACAACTGTTTTACACCTTTGTTTTCACCTTCTAGAAAGCAAAGAGAAAGCATCAGCAGAGGTGATACAGCCTAATACAGCAAATGTAGCATGGGTAGTGCAAAGTTGCTGGACTTATTTATTATGTGCATGAATTCAGAACAATTGAAAGCAGGTATCTTTACATAGAACCATAGAATGGCTTGGGTTGGAAGGGAATTATAAAGGTCATCTCATCCAACACTCTCTGCAATGAGCAGGGACACCTTGAACATTTCTCAGTGTTCCGTTCAACCCGACCCTAAATGGATCCAGAGCTGGGGTTCTTCTCTGGGCAATCTGTTCCAGTGTTTCACTGTCCCCATTATAAAAACTTACTTCCTTATATGCAGTCTAAAGCCATGCTCTTTTAGTTTAAAAGAGGGCAGATTTAGTTTAAGTCCATTACTCTTTAGTTTGAAACCCTTTTTTAGCTCAGCCATTACCGTGTCCTATCACAACAGATCCTATTAAAATGTTTGCACCCATATTCCTTATGCCCCTTCCTCTCTTTAAGTACTGAAAAGCCACGTTATAAGAGTCACACATAAGAATTTTCTCTTCCCCAGGCTGAACAACCCCAATTCTCTCAGCCTGTCTTCACTGGAGATCTGTTCTAACCCTCTGATCATTTTTGGATCATCTGATCATCTCCTCAGGACTTGCTCCAACAGGTCCATGTCCTTTCTGTGCTGCAGACCCCAGAGCTGGATGCAGTACCCAAGGTGGACTCTCACAAGAGCAGAGTACATGGGCAGCATTCCCTTCCTCACCTGCTGGCCACGCTGCTGGTGGCTCAGGATGGGGTTGGCTTTCTGGGCTGTGAGTGTACCTGCCCAGCCAGGCAGTGAGTCATTGACCACCACATCACTCTCTGGCTGCAGCCACCCAGACAATCCACCAAACAATGCACCCAAGTGATACGGGTCTAAACAAAATGGGTTCCTAACTCTATACTCCCAATTTGCTGCCTATTTTTATTCATAGGGTGTTTTGTTTATTTTATTTGCCTTGCCATGTTGTATTTTCAGGGTTTTTTTAAAGATCTTTCTTTGTTCCCTTGTTTGACATGCTTCACTGTAAGTAAAGAGCATCCACTTTTCACCTACAGCAGGGCTCCGGGGCTCTTCAGTTCAAACAATCTGTCACAGGTTGTTGTATTAAAGTCATGAGATGCCTGGCAAGAAAATAAAGGTCACACTTCACCATGAGAAATTTACACAAACCATACCTTGCAGCATAATCCTTGCACTGAACATGCACTCTAGAACTGGGACGTGGCTTCCCCTCACAGGGTGCAGTGTAATCATTACAGGCCACCCCTCCCAGGACACTTGCTTATAACTAACACAAACCCACCTCAGAATGGACATATCCAGGGACTCCTCACAGACACCACCACAGATGGTGACCATTGCCTAAACTAAACCCAGTCCAGAGCAGAGCCCCTGGCCTGCACCTGTGCACCTTGTGAGGTTGTTCAAACAGTTTTGGGTGTGGGTTTGACCTGGGTTACCCTCAAACCATTCCAAGGCAAAGCAGAGGATCAGTTTCTGTACATACTGCAAACTTCACCACTGCATTTTAGAGGGTAAAAGATTTTAATTGGCAAGGACAGAAGCTCCTCTCTGGATGAGCTCTGCTGCACAACACAGGTACAAGCACAGTTAATTACAGGATAGCATAAGAGATAACTGTCCAAGACCATTTTTTTTCCTTACATAAAACATTTTAACTTATCTTGTCAGCTGAAGGAATCACAGTTCAGAGACCACTGAAGGTCTGAAGGATGGGGTCTAAAACTATGGGACAAGAATGTGACTTATAGCCCTTTACCCATTTGGGAGCTCTCAAGTCACATCTTACAATAAATACACTGAACACTGAAGGTCTGATGTTTCTCTAATCAACCTAGCAGAGGCTTTTGCTTTAATCTTTACGTCATACTGCAAGAAAAATTTGATAGCTTTGTGTTCACTCCATGATTTTTTCTATATACAGTAAATAATGAACTGGGTCAAATACCCAAAATTAGACAGAAAAAAAAATACTATAATTAGTCCTGTGGGATGGAAAAGAAAACAAAAACAACAACAACTAAAGTTGCTACATAATTAAACATCTTTTACTTGGGAAGGAAAGAAAGTTTAAATTAAGATCACACTTGTCACCTAAAGTCCTACATATCCAATTTTTAAGTGCTTGACTTTGCAGCTTGCAATATTCCTTTAATGTACTCTTTTCCTTTCTTTAATTGCAAAAATAAACAAAAATCTTATTGACCCAACCAATTCTGGTGGAAAAAAAGCATTTCATAAAGAGTAATTACTGACTTTTAGTATTCCTTCAAAAGGAAAAAAATCAGAAAAAAAGTTTGATTTTATGAAAATTCTGACTATAAAAATGAACAGTTTAACTGAAAGGACTAAAAACAGTCCTTTACAAAATACAAAACAAAAGAAGCCACATGATAAAAATAAATGGAATAGATGAAGAGAAGAACCAGACTATGAAGACTGGCAACATGGGCAGAAAGCAGGTACAAAAGCAAAGGCCAGAGAAACCTCAAGGGAGTTTTAAAAGGGAACTTCAGTCTGGACTCAAGGGAAGCTGGCAGAGCCTACGTATGTGTTATTAAGGGACCACTGCCTACTGAAGTAGAAGCTATGGAAGTATCAGGGGAAAGTGGGAAATGTTTCCCCTGTTCTCACTCTTCTTTTGGTAGATGTTGCTGATGTCTGCTGAAACAGAACTTCTTGTTCTGTGTACCTTGGTGTGGCTCAATACCATCACCCCTATGTTCATTATAATCCCACTGTGCACAGGCTAAAAACCAAAAAAAAAGGAGTATTTTATACAGAATGGATGACTATGTCCTATTCTGAAATCATAAACAAAGCAACCAGACATTGCCTTAGCCAATTCTGCAGGGAATTAATTACTAATATCTTGAGAACTCTGAAAAACACTACACAGAATTTTCACTCCCACAAGTACGCATGGGATAGATAAGTAGAAAACAAGTTTCCTACCTTTCAAATGAAGACTTGCTTGAAAAATAATTTTCATGCTTCCAACTCCGTGATTTTCTGAGTTACTTCACTCTAATTTTCCTCAACCTTATGTGTGTGTGCAGATACACATAGATATAATCAAGTATTTAAAATGCTTGTTTAAAATTATTCTCAAAAGTTAGATAAAAGCCTAAGAACACGTGTTTGGAATTTCTAGCAAGGTCACCTGATGCCCACTTCTGGTGGAGTAGGAGACTCAACAGTAAAGAAGCAGGTGTTGCTGCACTTTTTCATCTGACTGCTAGGGTCTCTCTTAGGGTCCTTTCATTTGTATCAGAAAAGGCTGGGCACTGTTCTGACAAGCAAATTATGTCACTCTGTTCATAACAGATGACAGAAAAAATTTCTACTTTCATCAAGAAATAGGGAGTCAAAATACTACCTTTTTTGCCACTCAGAAAATTTTTCTGTTATTATTTCATTTCAATACTTTTTTATTTATTTTTACAAGAGGTTTATTCAGTGACTGAGAGATAATGTGTTCAAAATATTCATCAAAGGGCTTTGCTCTGTTTTTGGCTGCATTCTTGGCTGGAACAGGCTGTTCCAAGCTCATGATACCTTCTACCTTCCTACCTCTAACACATGAGCATTTTTTTGCTTTGTAACATATTAATTGCTACACTTATTACTGGAGTCAACAGGGGAATTGACTTCCACGAACAAAAACTGACATTCTTTGCAGATGGATTAACTTGCTGCAAATGACATCTCTCCATTAAATTCACACAGAGAGCCCAAGTGAATAATTCCAGCATCACGCTTAACTTTTTAATGACTAGAGGCAGAAAAGATTAATCTGAGCATCAGACAGTAAGAGTGACCACAGTTTCATGTGGAATTAAGTCAGTTACCAAATGGCTGCTGTCCCCAAGGGTAAAGGTTCCTCTTGTCATGCCTTGTGTGACAGGCTTACCTTGCAGGCTCTGTTTCACGTACACTATTTAATTTTTGCCTTTTTAATAAATTGTCAAACCTTATTACAGTAAGTTTAAACTCTAAAAAATAATTCTACCACCTAGACAGATGACCATATACATTTCTTTGAGTATGCATGAAGCTAAATATGGGAAACACACAGGCACCTTCCCTGATCTGAAATGGATATATTTTAGTTCTAATAGCACAGTACGGGCAGGACAACCAGACCAAAGTCTAATTCAAGGAACCTGTGGCTAGTGGAGCGAACATCCTCATCTCTAACATTATCTATCCAGTTTATAATATCCAATATTAGCCAGTTATTCATAGCTGATACATTAAATGGCATTTTCTCACTGTTGCAGAACAAAAAGGGCTCTGTTTCCTTCCAGAATAGCCACCATACACAATTCTGACACTGGGTTTGCTTCAGCTACAACCAAGAGGAAGGACACCTGCAGGTGGAAGTGACTGCCAGAATGTCACGCAGAGAAATGACATTCAAAAGGCAACTTGTCAACAGCTCTAGATGGCAGACAAGCACGACACTTTAGGGCATCAACAGCACTGCCCATCTCCTATGAAGGCATCAATGCCAGACCATTACCTAATTTTAAAACAAGGAAAGTCACCTCAGATGTGTGACAAACTACAAAAACTCAGAATCTAATCCACAGTATCCATGATTACAAAGACCCAAATCAATATAAAATTCACAAATTATTGGAGAGATGAAAAAGAGTGTGAATATTCTCACAATTCAATAATTGCTTGTCTCATTTGATTTTTCAGTATTTAGAAACCCAAAGATCACTCAGTTTATGGAAGTAGAAGAAAAGCTCTGCCTAGCTCCCAAACGTACATTTTCCTTTTAGGGGGGTTTTATGTCTGTAGAACAGTAAATTCTTAGACTAAAAGCTGTACTAAGAAGTTACAAAGTTACAATATCACACTGATGCTGAGATGATGAAAACAGTGGGCAAGGTACCTCAGCAGACCTAAGGGTTTTATGTATCTCACTAGGATTGAAATTACAGAGAGAGGCTTAAGTAACAAGACCACATGATAAAAGCTAAATATAAAATGCATATGTTCAGCTGGAGAAAAAAGGATTATATAGTACAAGTTTGGGATTTTTAAAGGATATTGCTTATGATAAAACATTCTTTCCCTTTCAAGAGGGAAAGATTTTCAATTGACCCACCCCTAATAATGTGCACATTTAAAATTAAATCATCAAACCTTGCATGTCTGGGAAATGTTTTCTTTCACCTTACAAATGTAACACTTACAGATACATATTTATTAATTTTCTTATTTTTTTTTTTTCCCTGATATCAATTTGTGTTTTGGGAGAGATAGGATAAAACAACACTGCTTCACTTCTGCTTGGCAGTTCCTATGCTCTTATGAAACTATCATCTGTGATTATCAGTCTGTTTATAATCTACTGAGGGTAGGATGTGATTTGCAACATTAAATGGGATCAGTGCAATCATGTAGCTCAATTCCCATGTGCCCCTTTGAAAATCTGCTCATTTTTGTACTTAAACTCCTCTTCCCCTACAGAACAGAGCATTGATTCCTCTTCTTCAGCGAGATGAATCCCTTCCCCCGTGATTTCACATGTCAGTCTATTCTAATCACTTCCAGCTGCCTCTGCTCATCCAAGCACAGTGCTGGCATGCAAAAGGGCTATGAGATGCCTTCCTTAGGAGATCCACTGGATAGGAAACAGATTACTTTGATGACTCTGAGATGTTGATAAGGACAAGATATTTCTGATGTATTAACCTCCTGTTGACAGAAGTAATACCAAACCCATAAATGGTGGTGATATTGTATGACCACCTATATGCTGGTGCTTTCTAAATGTTCTTTTCTTTAACTGATTTGCTGGTGTCAAGGGGAAAGCCAATGTTGCTTCCCAATGTTGAACAAGATCAGGATTCAAATAAAAACATGGGAAAAAATAATCCCTTGGATTACATGGGAGCATGCAGAACCTGATGTTGTGTCTGTGAGCACATGATCTGTTCCTGTGCACACAATTTCCTCATATGCAATAATTAATTTGGTTTTTCTGAAGGTTTTTTTTGCCAGGTATACACATGTAGAGTACACACAAATACATACATACATTGTTTGCCTGTATACACATATGCATGTTGCATATATACACATATACATAAACACACAGAGAACACTTCTCTGACCTCAGCCAGGTGACATTTGCGAATTGTTCTTATTTTGATATTTACTACTTGCAAGTTACATTCACATGCTCTACTGAAACATTAATTGGGAAGAAGATAAATTAATATCTAAAATTAAATTTCACTCATAATTCCCATTTCTGAGAATTAACTATAAAGCAGCTGTTTTCAGGATTACATCCAACCAGTTTATTAAGAATGTTGCTGATTCTGCTTTCTCCTCTGATTTAACATCTAAGCTTTTCTTTTTCTTCCATCTCCCAAAGGGACAAATAACAAGCATATTATGGAAAACGTGCCTGCTGCCTCCATGAAGACTGTATGTTTATTTATTCTTTAGTTCTTTTTCACTAGCACACAAAACACACTATGACTGTGTACATACTACATTGCCACATGTTATGTAAAATGATACATTACATAACATGTTGTATATATTGCATGTATGTGCATGAGTTTGTATAAATATATATCTACACATATATATACACATGCACACACAGTAGCAGTACACTGCAGTTAATTTTTTTTCCTTCATGGTTTTCCTCAGATGAGAAGAGAACCTCACTACAGTGTTTCCCCAACTGTTTCTTAAATGCACAAGCAGTTTGGGCACAGGCAGACGAGGAATGAGAACACAGCAGGGAAACTTCCTCTTGGATGAGCACAGGTTTTGAACATAAAGGGAAAAAGAGATCCTCCTTTGATGTAATGGATAGAGCTCCAAGAAAACTGTGGATTGATGCCAACTGATGATCTAAGACATTAACATTGATAGGAGGTAAAATGTTTAGCTCTGATATTCTTTAACTGAAATCATCACTTAAATAGAGATTAAATTTAACTACTACCAAAAATCAGGTCGAAAGCACTAATTCAGTTTAAGACAGGTCTTCCTACATTTATCTGTTTATAATGGTAGCTTGTGCCCTATCTTCAAATGTTTTGTGTCCCAACTCCTTATTTCTCAAAAGCAAAAGAACAGTAAAACATACCTGCACAGCTACCATTTGAGACTTATATACACTTAGACATACAGCTTAGAAACTCCCAGCCTGGACAGCAGTGACTTTATATCAAGCTATCTAAATATGTCTAAGTCCATAACAGATGTTGCAAACATTATTACTGAAGGCCAAGCCATACTCCCCCATTTTAGGGAGCAGCACCCAGGCACCATAAGTGTTGGTTATAACAGTATTGGCACATGAATCTGCACAGCTAATCTGTATTGAAGCCAAATAAGGAAGCAGAAAGTAGTTAATCCTCTATTTAAACTCATGAAGGGCTTGAGCCAGTGTGTCTTTCAGAGGAAACTTGGAAAACTCAGTGCAAATTGCAGTGGCATTTTGTGCTTTCTTATATAAAACAAGAGAGAAAAAAATAAAAATTTGTAGTCTCCAGTTTTATGTAATAAATGCTGGTTGAAACACTTGCACATGGGTAACCCAGATTCAATTCTGTTGTCTGTGCAAGCAGATTCAAACCCATACTAACAGAAACTCTCAAACCACAAAGCTGAGTGACTGTATGGGTTTACACAGCCTAAAGTTTATTGTAGAGATAAACAATTTCACGAGTCAGAGTCCAATCATAATATGGCTCCACTGATATTCAGCTAAGCAGGAGTGCATGAGTTTATCTCATTTTCCTACTCTTCATGTCAAATTCATATATAAATCTTAAATGACCTGCCCAAGACTACACCTCCAGGCTTTGAAAAGTATTTCTTTTATTTAAGTGCTGCTGCAGCAAGCTGTGGTACAGTAAATGTATTACAACCTTTCTTCAGCCTCTCATACTGATTGTCACATTGGAATAATATTAATGAGGGAAATACTTAAAACTTATACGTGTAAACACATGTAAAAACACAGATAATACACATCTGACCTGTTCATCCCAAATATCAATTGTTGTGCACATCATATTATCACTCATATACTGATCTATATAATACTTACAGCAATAATGTGATAAGTAAATTCTAAATAATTCAACACTGACAGCAAATAATCAGGGGATCCAAAGATCCAGCAACTTTCCCTTGGCCTGCTAAGATTGCAGCAACTTCTTTGAAGAAATATGCATTTTCAAAATAAAAATACTAGCAGGCCAGTCATGTAATAGCTTTACTAGGCATCTGATCTAGACATAGAAGTTCACCTAAGTATTTAAATCCTACCCATTCCAAGATATAGTGCCCAAATCCAAATTCACATTCATGAAAACTCAGCAATCATGAAACTTCAGAAGAATCTGGTTGTTTATGTAGTCTCTGGAGAGAGAAGCTTTTAAATCCCCCAAGACAGACAAAGGCTGGACTTTGGTGTCTCCACACCTGAGCATATGTTGTAAAGGGCAGGCAAGCAAGGTTTACTGTACCAGGAAGAGAGAACATTGAGGGGAGAGGGGGAAAGGCTGGGGGAGGGGAATAATAAAAAGTGGATATATCCTGCCAAATGCAGATTTCCTTATTCTGTGCCTTTAGACAACACACACACACACACACACACAAATTAATCATCCTACAGTAAGGGTTGAAAGCCAAGGTACATATTTCCTTGAAATATCTCTTTATTTGACAAGACACTTGTGCTGGTTAATATTTCCCTAGGATCCAAACTCTCTTCTGTCAATTAGGTTGTAGTCCTTTTTCCCTTTTTTTTTTTTCTTTTTTTTTTCTTTTTTTTTTATTTGAAAAGAAGAAGTTGATTTTCTAACTCAGTCATTTGTTTTCCCTCAGCAGGAGTTCTTTGTTTGCAGTAACACTTGGTAAGTTATTATTACACACATTTACTAATGGATTGGAACTGTGGCACAAATGCAAAAGCAGAAGTGATTTCTAAGTGGCTGTAATTATGGTTAAGCAACTCTTAATTGGTTTCATCTTCATTGCATCCATGTGTAATGGAAAAGAGGTACACCTTGTGCAAGCTAACATAAAACCTCAGAATAAGCAGGTACACCCTGAAGCTATTTGCTTTTCTCCCTTTTCCAACTGACAAGCAGGTCTTGCCACTTTGATCTCTTTTCTGATGATGGACAATTAGGATGAGTAACTCCCTGCTAGCAACAACTACTCTCAAGTATGGATTTACTGAAAGGGCAGCAGAGTAGAATCTAGCTATCCATTAGGTTTTACATTATGGTGTGGTCTCTGTATTATGCATTCTTCTAGAATGGGACTAAGTCCCAAATATTTCCTTTCATCCTAAAAAAGTAACTGTGGCTTCCCAGTTTTGAAAGCCAAGAGTATCACTAAATCAAAAGCTTTGTTTTATCCAGTGCCTCTTCTTGTTCATCAAAAGAAAGGAGAGAAAGTGACTGCTTGGGATAATCTTTCACTTGCAATAAATCTAAATCAAGAAAAAAACAACTTTAAATTGAACTCTGGAACATCATTTTTGTTAAAACACAGCTTTTTCTTCTGCATGTCACATCAGATATACTGTTACATTCACCCTAAGAGATTTTACCATTCTTTATGTAACTACCTGCCAGTTCACTAGATATTTCATCAACCATAATGACAACCAAAAAAAAAAAATTCAAGAATGCCTTAACAAAACCTTCAAAAATTTGTGTTATGATCTGATGTACTACTATAAAGGCTACAACACACTACTATAAATGCTGTGGGGAATTAAAAAACAAAATATGCAAAGTCACAGTGAATTTAATGTGATAATAGTATTTCAAAGATGTCAGTATTCTCTGGGTAAGAACTTAAATTACTTAAAATCCTTTCATGTCCCAAACTCTCAAATGACATGAAACAGTCCCTTTTTCTTTCCTTTACATGAATAACAATCAGTAAAGCAGTGTTTCAGTAGCCAGGCTGAATAAAATTTAGGAATTTTCAGATTATACTTGCATTGCAATTCTTTTTAAGAAAAATCCATTGGTTACATGTAGCTTTTGAAATACAAAAAGAAAATAATGGCTTGTTCTGGAAAACAAAACAAAAACAAACAAACAAACAAACAAACCCCAACATAACAGCAACAAAAAAAAATAGAGGAAAAAACCTCCAAATTTTATTTTAGCATTTTCACTACAATGTCACCTATAAACCCTCTTCACAAAGAACAGATTAGACTACTCAGAGAATCTAAAGCCACCTGTAATGATCTACACCAGTGAAAATCTGACCCTTGACTATTACACCTGAACTACAAGATAACTATTCTAATACAAATGCAAATACAAAACCTCTGCTTCTGTGTTTATTTGCTGTTAAGAGGGTGGTTAGAATATGTTAATTTGTACTAAAAAAGGGCTTATCAGCTATTTATATCAGATTTGTACAGAAGTTGCATTATGTTATGTGATAAAGATGACAAGTCTAAGTTAGTTCTTATCTTGTTTAACATGTTAGTTACATTTTAATTAAAATTAAGAAATTAATTTTATCTTTAATTCAAAAATTTAACAGATTTTTCCATTTTTCTCTGCTTCAACATACATTCCTATCACATTTTCCTCAATGAGCACAAATATCTATTCAAGTGTACTTACAGTAACATAATATATCACTATAAACTCATTGCTACAAGAATTTTAATTTTACTTGTAACTTTTTAATCATAATTGTAATTTTTAATTGCAGTTTTTACAATTAAATTGTAATTTAATTTAGAATCTTTAATTGTAATTTTTTCTACAGTTTTTTCATCTCCTGTATAAAAGATTATTGGTTGAAGAGAGAATACATCTGCTGCTAGAGTGGAATGTTTGCCTTCCTCACCTCAGTACCTACAAACTGAAGAAAAATTAATGCTAAATACCAAAAATCTGTGTTTCCATATTAGAACTTTAGTCTATATTCAGGATCCTGTACACTGTTATGAGTAACATGCATTTTTTTATAAAATAATTTCTACATCAAAAACTTTAATTTCAGAATATTTTCTTTCTTGACTTTAAAACAAATTCATCTCAGAATTATGAGGTCAAAATGAATAGCTATGCCTGCTGGCCACTAAAAATAAAATTAACTAATCCTTTCAGAAATGTGTCTAGCAATAACTCCTGGATGCCAGGCAATGCAGTTGGTAAGTATTACTATAGCTCTTTCTGGGTGGAGTGACACTCTCCCTAAACTGTGTTCATAGATAATTGTGATGAAGATATTGATTTGATCTTCCTTTTAAATTGCTGAGGAATCTTCTCTTAGAATAGGGTCCTAATCTGCTTTCAGTTTTATCATACTCATTGTCAGATACAGAATTAAATAACCTCATTAGTAGTTCGTACATTGAATAGCTGAAAAGATACTGATCAGCTTCTGTCTAATATTTTCCCCTTTCCTCAGTCTTAAAGAGCCCAACTCACAGCCATGGCAGTTACTGTCCTGAGAGACAAAACAAGTTTTTCTGAGCCAGAAGAAATATTCCTAGAGCTGGGAGTGGTAAGGAAAAGAGAGGAAGAAAGGACTACATAAGTGCAACTGCAACAGCTTTAGACATCACGCTGAAGTTCAGTGAATATTTACTTGACACAAGAAAACATGCAGCATTCTCTACTACTACTCTACTCTAGTACTACTCTACTACTACATCTTAAGTCTTTTTAAATAGCTGTTAATTTCGTTTCACCTATTTATAACAATTTTATGCTAATAATAACAGTTTAGGGGTTTGATATTTGCCTGATGCAAGTTCAAGTTTCTTTTTCTCTTGCAACTAAGGCTGATTTATTTATCAAAATATTTGATTACTTAAAACCAGTACTTCAACAACTGTCATCTACAGAATCATTCTGTAAATAAGGTAGCTCTTATAACATCCAAGGAAATTATTCATAGAGCTAGTTTTTACAACTGGAACTGTTACTTCTCTGCAAGAGGTAGGTGTTTACAGAAATATTCAGTCAGTTTTGTTTTCTCTGTTTTTGAGCTGTATTCCTTCAAAAAACAGAAAATTAAAAA
Source organism: Phylloscopus trochilus trochilus (assembly GCA_016584745.2). NCBI lineage: Eukaryota > Metazoa > Chordata > Aves > Passeriformes > Phylloscopidae > Phylloscopus > Phylloscopus trochilus. Next base: position 10,179,763 of record WQNJ02000016.1, on the reverse strand, counting down.
ATAAGGTAAAAATATTTCACATTACTCTTCCACTTAATCTTCTGGGTTGGGGTGCATTCTTTGTGTTTGTGGGGTTGGTTCTTTTGAGACCATGAAAAGCAATTGTAAGAAACTATGGAGCCTCAACCAAAAGGATAGATTGATTAGTATGTTTTAGTGGGACAGGCTTACCAAATGTTCACTAATTAAATAAAATAATTAAAAAGTAGGAGACCTTTCTCCTTCTCCAGCTCTTTTAATTAATTGTTGCATGCTTGCCCAAGTGATTTTTAGTGAAACTAATGATAACGTATTTCATCATCTTTCCTTTTTTTATCTTCTGTTCAAAGGGAGAAGCAGTCAAGCCGAGCTCTAGCCAGCAAAAACCCACCAGATCTGAGTTCTGCATGTCCTTGAATGCCCAAGCTTGTACAGTCTACAAGAAACATCTCTCTCCCACCCTGCACTAACAGGGTCTGTATCTCCTGGTTAGAGGCATTACCTCTCAGACAGCTGACCAGCACTCAGACCAAGATTCCTGCTAATACTTTAAAGGCAGCTGTTTATTAAAAAAAACAAAACAAAACAAAAACAAAACCAACAAAACAACAACAACAAAAAAACAAACAAACACCAGATGAGGGCTTTTTTTTTTTCTTTTCTTCTCTTTTTTGGGGGTAGGAGTGTAGTTTTTTTCTTTTTGTTTCTGTTACTGAAAAAAATTCACTAACCAGCTAAAATATTTTCTTTTTTTCAGATTTTCAAATGCTGACAGAAATGTACTCAACAAGCAATGCTTGATTTTGAGGAAATCTCTGAATTACACCAGTAGCCTATTAGGTTCATTGTGAAAACTGAACAAAAAGTACATAACTATTTCATTAACTCAACTTGTATCACCATTACTGCTATTTCAGTTAAAAAGCACAGTCAGTATGTTGTTTAACATTAACTTTTACAGCCATGTATAAATATTTAATAGAAAATGACAACTTATCTTAATTCCAACAGCAAAACTGCTGAATTGCTCACAACTGCCTCATCCCAAAAAACTTTGCAACAACTGTAAAATATCCCCTCATGCTATCTAGAAGACTGGACTGGCCCATATCATACATTTCCTTCAATAATTTATTTGGCTTAGACTAAATTTGATGACCAGTACAGAAGCACGATAATCATGGAATCATAGAGTATTATCTAATAGAACCATGGTCTCATATGCCACAAGTTCATGGAGAAAAGTCATGTCATTAACATTCTGAGATGTTTTACTTCTCTTTGGGATTAGGCAAGAAATACTACCTCTTCAATCTAAAACATCTCAACAAATACAAATCCTGTCAAATGCATATTTTTTTTTTCTGGGAACAGACTATGCAAAAGGAATTAATTGTAACAACAAAAAAAAACCCAAAAACCAGAAGTATGTTTATGAATAAAACAGCAGGTTATGGCACAAAATAGCTTAGATAAAAATAATATTTAAGTAAAACTTGAATATAATGTATTACTGGGATTTCAAGTCATTAAATATTAGTTATTTCAGTACCTTGATCCAAGCATACAAAATTTTAGCCTGCCAGCTACAATTCTAGTTTGATGTCAAGCATCTCACTTTCCTGATCTATTATGCAAGTGCTAATAATTATTTACTTGATAAATGCTTCAAGTTTAAAATCATAACATCTATTTTATTAATTTAATAGAAAAATTTCTATCTCCAGTTGTATGGTTCAGATTGAGAGAAATCAAGGAAAGAAAAATATAGCAGTATGGCACTTTAGTGTGGTGTGGGGTTTTTTTGTTTTTGTTTTGGTTTTTTTTGTTTTTTTTTTTTTTTTTGCCAAGAAAAGTATCTCTGTGCATTATCAATCTCTGTACTCAGTACAGCCAATAGCAGATAATGTTACTCAATAATCAATCACTCTATGGTTGATCATTTAAAATCCACCTATTTATAATGTCCATATCATGTTATTAAATGTCAAGTCAGAAATATTACACTTACACATAGTAAAAATTAACTCTTTAAGATGATTATAATCCAGTAAGAAATGGGTTTTTTTGATAATCCGCCATCTAAATACCTACATGTATTAATAATTTAAAAAAAAAAAGGGGGGGACATCCAGTAGTTTTTAAGGAATATAAAACTGTACATTTTGTGCTCACTTATATTGCTTTTTTTCACATTTTCAAATACAAAATATATAGTCAAATGGAATTTGAGATTGAAAAATATCACAAGCACTACTTTACTCTCCTTCTAATCACATCTTGGAAAGGCTGCCAGGCATTGCAGAAGGACTTAGTAAAATGAAGAATGCAAAGTAAAAGGAAGTTTACAGCACATGCAAGGACAAATCTGCTCTTTTCATGTCAAATGAAAACTGCATCACCCAAAATTGGGAGCTTAAATATCAAAACTATTCAAAAGGGGAAGGGCAGTGCTTGCAAGGTGCAAGTCAAGATAAGCAAATCACCAGTTTCTAAATCTGTTCCAGAATATCCCTGAAGATGGTCCAGAATAAAATAAATAAACATTACCAGGCTTCAAATTAATTTTAAAACACCCAGAAAATAAAGCTGAAAATAAGTAAGGGCATCTGAATGATTAATCTCTTCCCACTAGTGTGTAGCTTAAAGAAGCAAAACCAAAACATTGATGCCAAGGCTGTTATAAAGCTGCAGATAACAGTTTGAGATATTAAAGGCAAGGAAGCCCAGCACCTGAAGACTCCTGACAGCATTCTGGGTTCCAAAATCCAAAACAAGGAGCTATCAGACAACAATGCTCAGAAACAGGTGATTGAAAATATATAAGTTTTAGTGGTTGTAAAGACCCCAGAAGACAGAGCCTTTGGTAGGGCTGGGATTGGTTAAAACGGAGCTGAGTAACCCCAGGTACACAACCAAATGAAAATGATCATCAGAGCAGTCAGACCTGGCTCCACAGGCAAAATAAATGCTTGTCCTTGGCAAGAGCTGCAGTGTGGAGGCAGAGGAGCCCCTCTCAGTGACCTTGGGCCACAACCCAGGGAAGCCACAGCTACTGCTGGTGTCCCTGTCCCCTTCTCCAGCACAGGGAGGAGCTCCCCGGGGATGCAGCACAAGGTGCTCTCACTCTTCCCTCCCTCTCTTCCTCTGGCTTCTCTTTCCTAGCATGGAAAAAAATCATTTGTACCTATACTACAAAGCTGCCTGCAGCTTATTCTGGAGAAAAAAGAAAAAAGAAAAAAAGTGCTATGCACACCAATTTACACTTTATCAAAATAGCAGAAAGAAAGGGTCACCTCATGAAATGCAGAACACAGCCTGCCCCTGGTACTCAGTAAATTTCAAAAGGATAATCTAGCTAATACACTAGCAGAGGACACTATCAAGCTTTAAAGAAGATTTTTACATGCACAAAATATTAATGTTTCTTTTCTGTTCATTACAAAAGCAATGTGCACAGTGAGATACAAACTCTGCTAGCACAGCCACAAGCTCTTCAGTAGCACATGTGACCAAGAAAATTAATCTGTCCCTGATTCACAGGGAATTCTGCAACCATCATCTCAGTTTCTTAGACCCCATTCTGAAACACCTGATAGTAGCCAAGATGAGAGGTTAGGCACAAGCAGGACTGTTTGGTTTGGTTTTTTACTCTCTGATATACACACATATATCACATCACCTTTTTCCTTTTTGCTGCTTCTTACTCTAGGTTCTCTCCCACTTTACTGCTTCTGTTAACCATCATTTGCATTGTCTCTCCCCCACCTCAGCACACTTCAGGCTCTTTCACACTTCATCTACTGGGAAAGACTTGGTTGCATGCTGAAGGAGTTGGAGACCAAAGGCCTGGGGTGTACAAATTAATTTTCAGTCCAAGTTGTATACAGCATATCCACCTGCATATCATCCCTATCAAAGACGGTAAGTGTCTCTAGGAGATGGTTAGGTTTCTCAAACTCTAGTTAGAGTCAAGAATTGTTAAGATATTAAATGAAATAAAGGAGGTTCTCAGCAGCACTAAACAGGATGTATTAGGTTTGTGTGACAAGGTCTTGGTGGAAGGTGAGGGCTATAGCAGTGGTGTAGAAGTGCACCTCACCCCACAGTAGTATGGGTTTTCATTTTAGGAAAGGATTTGAGTTTCACTCTTTGTTTCACTTATAAGGTAAAAACCAGACACTTGGACACCTTACTTGGCCCTGTGCCAGTACAGAGACACTTGTTGGATCCTTGAAGCTGTACCTCAAAACCCTGTTACTATTTCTATCAGGCAGGATATCAAGAATTCCTTATATACTTAATAGAGTGCACAAAGATCTTCGGTGCATTTTTGGGGTGTTGCAACAGGTGCAAAGGTCCTAGCACAGATTATCCTCTTTTGTTCATCTGACAATGAGTATGATAAAACTGAAAACAGATTAGGACCCTGTATGGTTTGTTATTTTCATCTCAATTAAAACATTTTTGTTTTTCAAACACCTCCGATGATGCTGTCTTGCTAATATTTTTAAGCCATTCTGGGGCTCCTGGCCAAACCCAGAGGTGATGGACCTACAAGGAGCTGGCTCCTCACAAATGCATCAGGGTGGCTTCTGTAAGAAGCTACCAGAAGCTTCCCCCATGTCTGATAGAACCAAGTTCCAAGATGGGCAAGGTTGAGCCGAACTTCAACAGTGGTAGAGCCTCTGGGATAGCATCTTTAAGAATGAAAAAAATGATTGGGCCAGAGCCTCTGCAGGAAGAGAAAGAAGTGAGAATACGTGGGACCCGTGTGGGAGCAGTTTTGGGAGGACTTCTGCTGTGAGAGGGCCCCCATGCTGGAGCAAGAGAAGGGTGAGAGAAGTTCTCCCCATGAGGAGAATGTAGTGACAGAGACCATATGTGACAAACTGAACAAAATTCCCATTCTGCATCCCTCTGTGTCACTAGGCAGAGGAGGCAGAGAATGCTGGAGTGAAGTTGAGCCTAGGAAGAAGGGAGGCATGGGAAAAACAGCATTTTTAAGATCAGGGGTTCATTCTCATTATTCTACACTGACTGACTGCTAAAAATCAGAGTTGGTTCAAACTACACTGCTTTTGCCAGGAACTGAGGTTGCTTTGCTGGATGTCTCCAGGAATGATAGTCTCACATACAGATGTCATATACAGAAATTCAAAACAAAATTTCTGTCATCAAAATAGGCTAGAAATAGGATTTTGTAACTTTAAATATCAAAGAATTGAGTTCTATTGCTCATTTGGCTTCAACCGTCCTCCCATTTTTTTTTAATTGAAACACTGTACATTGTAGTCCATATGCAACAGAAGACTAAGCCTATCAATGTTCCTTCCACAGAGGTTTTTGAGTCATAAATGCACACAAATAAAAATATTTTAGGAAGAATACTGTTCCCTCCATTATGCACACGTGTACATAAGCATACAATAAACAATCTGTTAGCTTTTTCTGTGTCAATCCCAAAAATCAATCCCAGGTAGCATTAGTTATTTAAATGCCATTGACAGCTCAATGAGAAATTCACAATTGTGCTCACAGTGAAGGGAGGCTCAGTGTGAGTCACATAATGCCTGAATTTTGGACAGTTGCTATTAGACATACCTTTTTAATCAGAGATTACTATGTCAGATGGGGAGCTTCTTCTCCAACACTTTGCCTCCAGGAAAATAAGGCAGATTATTTTCTACTTTGAAAGGACAAATCTGATGAGAAAATGTATATCCTGATCTTAGGGAAAAAGACAAACAGAAGTAAAATAACACTGAAGCTTTCTTCGACCACACAAGGTTCCTATCTACAATTTCATAATGCAAAGAACTTTTACGCCTATGTCTTTCAAGCCTATAGTAAAACATGCTTTACTTATTTCAAAATTATATTAAATGTATGTATTAAGGTTATAGACTACTCAGAAAAGCAGTCTAGAATTGCTGAATACATGTGGATGGATTTTATGGACATTAACAACTACAGTTCCAGGTAAAACAATAAATTGAAACTCAAATTGCAAGCCCATGTTCTTCACACATCTTCCAAAGACAATATTTCAGCTATTTGGTCTTTCTAAACTCTGTGATTTATAGAAGAATAATCCATCAATGGTGAGATAGTGTTGTTAGCAATAAGTAAGAAAAAAGACACACAGCACTTACTTTGTTCTGAGTTGGAGACAAAGGATAATAGTCAGGAGAATAAGGCACTGTCCCAGAGCCCTAGGCAGGCTCATGAAAGTTTTATTTCTACACATAAGACCCACACATTTGAATAGTACAAAGAAAACTTCTCTCACGGTGACCTCTGATGCTTCCAATATCAAAACTCAAGATTGGTGTGAAATGTAGATGGAGAAAGTAGAGATGGGATATGGAGATGAACCACGTATCACATCATCACTTCTACAAGCTGCAAGAAGCCACAAAAAACATAGGAACTGGGAAATAGAGGGAAGAAGCACTGATCTTGTTCAGACACTCAAAGCTCTCAGCAATGCTGGCTTAGCTCAGCTGCCTACTGTCACTGTAGAAACCTGCAGAAATTGGTAATAGAAGCCAAATCTCTGTCTTGATTTCAGTATCACAGATCATATGAAGAGATACTGCAAGTGGGGAAGGCCCCAATGTGGAACTTCAGGGCATCTTTGATTTCCTTTACTCTTCCCTTAACCCAAACCAAAACTGTTTTTATACTTTTGTGTTTGTCTGTGATGTACTCCCATATTGATAAATTATAATTATCACTGAAACATCTGGATACAGCAGTAAGAACAGGTGGGGAATTTACCCATCTGCTACAGGTTAATAACTATAAATAGGATAGTGCAAAACCAATTACATTTAAGTTCACACTACTTCTTAGCTAAAAGTGTACAAAATGCTGTGTAAAAGCTGGCAGCAGCAGAAATAACCAGTTCTCCCAACATGCAACCCAGAAGAGCAATGACATTTGACTCACAGAAACAGAGCACAGAAAAATTCAAGCAGATTAAGAATTGAAACATTATTAGATTTAAAAAAACAAGACCAGTCAAACAATAAAGAACATGAAAATGTTCAGGAAGAGATAAAAAACAGATTCAAAGAAACTGGGACAAATTATAGAACACTATTTTTAAGGTGTTATTAACACTTGCCTTATTTGAAGCGAGAATGAAGCAAAAAAAAATGAAGCATCCCTAAATAAGCTACCATTGAAAAATTCATGTGAAGACTACTTTTCTGAGAGATATGCTATCTTCATATTTTTCTAGATGTTTCATGTACACAAGATAGGTTGTGGTCAATGTGTTTCAGATGATTAAAGCAAGGGGAAGGAAGCCGGGGAAGCAAACACAGACAAGACCCTCAGGATCTCTGAAACTGCCATAAACCACAATATCCCCGAGTACAATGACAGCTAATACTCCACTTGTCAGAACTTCAGCTGCATGGAAAATACACAAAATGCATTTAGGTGGGTTCAGGTGGGTTCACTTCTCTCTAAATGTCTTGCTTCATATTCACAATTATATAATCATTATTGGAGCTGTGTTCACATAAAGCTAAGTTTAAACGAACATTAGTCACTCTGACTATGCTGAAGCATCTGTCAAGGATATAATTTCATAGTGTTTTTCTTGGATCAAAGCCACATTGGCTAACAAGATGGCTGAATTTAAAGATCATATTTCCTTGCAATTCAGTTGCAATAAAAGAGATCACTTTTATAACTACACTGGTAAATCAAGGTATAAGTTGTTGTGGTCCTGTCCCACCACACATCAGAAGTATCACAAAAGAAGGGATGTTTTGAGAAGGCTGTCTGCAAAAATCTGAGGTAATACTCCAGTCCTGGAGCCACGAACATGGTCAAAGGCACAGGCAGTTGATATGGGTTAGAAATCTCCTCAGGAAACAAAAGAAATGAGAAAAGTATCCACTCCCACACTGATCTTTCCTGGAGTTGAGACACATTGGCAGAAGAGCAAACAGGGAATGAGCTACAACTACACTTGACCAGTCCCAGAGATACTCAGTTTAGCCCCATTCAGATATGCAGGCAAAAACAAGTGCTTGTATGAAAGAATATTCCTGTGAAGAGCCAGTGGTTTTAATTAAAAGAAGCAAAAATTAATACATTCATAAAAACTTGGAAAATTGCTAGCATGAAACCAAGATCTGACAGCATGTAACAGTAGCTACAAGAAATGTGATAAAACAGACTGAATATATCCTATGCTGGAATACAGTGCAGTGACAGACATAGCACAGACAGAGCAGAGGGGGAGTTATTTCCAGAACTTTCTTCTGAGACTTGGGTTTGTTGCTGATCCAGAAGTTAAAGATCCTTAGCTAGATACATAATTTAGCAACCAAAACCAGTAGTACAACACACAGAAGTAAGTTTTAAAGTGGGTAAGTGATTATCAGAAGCTCAGTTTATACATTAACATAAATGAAACTTGACAAATGAGAACAGATGTTGTCTTGGGGCGATTATTTACCATTGCTAATGCATAAAAGTGCAATAAATGTAGCTATTAGCATAGGAATGCTTTCATCCAGCTGTAATCTCCACATTAGCTAAAATAAAGGAGAAAGTAATAAACCTGAAGATACCTTTTCCTACAAAAACAACATACAAAGTAAAAGCAGAAGACTAGGGAAAGAAACCTTTGTAATGTCTCCACAGTCACATAAAAAGGAAGAAGCAGTGCCAAGCACAAAGCTTAGATCTCGCTCTACAGGTGAACTTGAGGCAGATCACTAAATCTGAACCTTTTTTTTTTTTTTTTTTTTTTTTTAAGACCTGCTCTGCAAGTCTGCAAGTGATTCATTTTATTTGACCCTAACACCTGGAGTGCAAATTTCCTTTTTCTACAGCCTACTCTTGTCATATTTTGTTAGAAAAAAAGGCAACAACAAGACTTTGCAACCTTTGGAAGAGGTAATATTAAGAAATGGGGTTTTTTTTCAAGTAATTCTTGATTTGCTGATTCAATGAAAACTCCCTCTGTTTTCCAAGATTATTTAGTTAATATGGTACTAAGATGAGTGCTACACATGACATTGAAAATGGTCAGTGGTCAGTTGCAGAAACCTTGAGTTCTGCTTTTCAAAGTTGCCACTTTTTCTTCATTTCCCAAAACATTATAAAGCTAGGCTAAATCTTAAACAAGAGAGACTTAAATGAGAAATTTTTTTGTCTATATGATGATTAGTAGATAAAAGAATGGAAGTAAATGTAGACTTTGCCTATTATTAATGAGATTAAAAAAAAAAAACAAACAAAAACAACCAAACCAAACAAACAAAAAAAAAATCCCAAACAACAGTGTCACCAATCCAAATTTGGTGGCACATAAAGCTTCAGAAACAGCTCATGAATCTGACAGTCCGTACTCTACAGGTGATGGCACCTTTCTGCACTTTGCTCTGCCATGTGTAAGAGAAGATTTAAACTGAGAGATCATCTTCAATTACACAGTTCACAGGCAGGAGAAATCACTTTTTTCAATTAGCCTAATGCAGCATTTAACACAAACCACAGTATTACCTAACCTAAGACAACCTCTATTACATAAACTGCATCTATTTTTTCTTTGATTTCCATGGCATTTCTGACAGTAGTTCCTCATGTCATACAACTGATAAATAGCATATTATCACTAATTCTCAGTACTTTGTTGCAATAACCAGCTGTGCTCAATCCTGCATCTCTTCTGATTGTCTAAAATTGAGTATGTTCACTTTGCCATGAGAATTGTTACCTCAAGGTTACCTCAAGAACTCTGTGCTATTTATGTTCAAAGGATACTCACAGAATCTTACAAAAGCTGATCTTTAACTCTTCCTCATGAAAACAGACAGAAAAGATCCTTTTCTCTAATTCTGGAGGTCTGCTCTTTGTTTACATATAAAGTAATTGTTAAAGCTTCTTGGGAGCCCTTCCAACATATCAAACCATTTTTTTGTGAAAAGCATCAAAGCATGTTTTTTGTGAAACAAGAATAAATTGCCAAAGACTTCTTGGCCTTTCAGTCCATCACTATGGCATTACAGCACACCAGAATTCTGGCTAATCTAGGATTCATATGCCCACTACTTCCTATCCCAGAGAATGTGCTAGAATTCATGTTTACAGCAAAATAATGTTTAACTAATCTAAATTCCTCTTTTTGACCATAAGATCATGCTTTTCCTTTGCCAGCAAGGTATTTATTGTACAGCACCTCTTTATGCAAAAGCATTAGAGTACCCAACAATGGGAATAAACAAACAAAACTGATCTGCATATTCATTTTAGATAAACACACATAATGAAATTCTAAAATGAACCTTTCTCAAAATCTACAGATGTCTCGGCTCTACAAAATAGAGGTAGTAATCTCCCAAAGACAGATGCCTAATAATTTCTTGTGATTTACATTCCTAGATGGGTGAGAGCAGGATGTATGGAAACAATCAAAAATGTTCTCTCTACTGAACATGAGGCATTGGGCAGAAAATATTCTGTATACTGATATACAGGCAGATGGAGAATTTCTAGAGTTCAATAATTTCTATTTAAAAAGCTGTTGTCATCATTTATATTTCAGTATAATTTAAAAACCACATCTAGGATTGTGCTGAGCAAAATGGAAAGCAAACAGAGCTGGCAGACCAGTCAAACCAATGACTGGAAAGAGAAAATGAAAAATATTGCCCATGGGATGGTCAGTTTTAGAATCAAGAGTTCCAAAAACCCAGTTCAAGTCCACCTGCAGCTAATGTTATGTTACTAATGCTGCAGACATCCTCCTGGATGAAAAAGATTGCTTGTCTTAATTTAATGATTTAAAGTTGAATTCCATACTCTGGTGCATATGAGGGGAACACATTCTACTGTCATTGTCAGTGCAGCTACTTCAGATTCCTACTGATTTAAATGAGAGCAAACGATGGGCTGTAATCTGCTGTTTGACTTTAACAGCTCAGAGGTTCACATGGAAATGTTACATATATTTTCTATGATAATTTTAACAACCCTCTTGCATAAGGAAAAATTATCTGATGACAAAACATGGAAACTTACACAGATTTGTGCTACCTTGTCATACCTGCTGACTAACTTTTCACTGTCTGGAACTCATAAGTATTCAGGGTGGTCTTACCTTTTATAAATGAAGGTTGGTCAACAGTTGCCAAGGCAACTTGCAAATCTAATCCTGGGACCAGACTTGGTGGGAAATATGCCTTTAGCTCCTACCCTTCCTCCAGCTGAGCTGTAGCAAAAGAGGCATTATAGTGTAGGGGGAAGACATCCAACTTTTGATCCTAACCAAAAATTTCATTCCTACTCTGAGTCAGTAGCTTCAGCCAAGTGGAACTGAACTGGTCACAAATTTTTGCAGAAAAGACCATGGATGTCACTGCTTCTGACTGTTACACACAATCCAATCCCCAAGACTGATTCTAATCTTAAATTTAAATCTCAGAATGGAAATATACACTCAATCCACACAGAAATAGTGACCTCTATTCAAACTATTCTTGCAGACCAGTAATACATAAATGCTTCCTTCGTCACCTTACACAACAATTAAATTTTCACTAAACATCAAGTTATTAGGGTTTAAAGAATTTTTTTTTCCTTTCCTAAAAATGATCTAGAGAATCTCTGTAGCTAGTCAAGATAATTTTCTGTTTACCGCATTAAAACTGTCTCCTTCACAACATTGGTTTAACATATTTTTCCCCCCACTATGCTATGTCATCATCTATTAGAGATAATGAAAGAACAAATGCAAATAGCAGTCATTTAAAATAGTAACAGGCAGTAACACCTCTGTCAGGCAACCTTGGAACATCTGTCAGAATTTTAATCATATATTATAATAGGAAAATAAGTATTGTTATGGGTAGTGATAAACAAAACTCATACTATTTTTAATATTGCAGGACAAACTCTTTGCTGTGGTAAAGCAACCCAATCTCATAGCAATGATACAATGTGATGTGTTGATATGCTAAGTCTGGCAATTCTTATATGAAATAAAGTTGAAGATGAATATATCTTTATTAAATGTGACAGATACAATGGTGCCAAGTAGCTCAGCAGAGAAAAACAAGACATTATCATAAAGTTTAGGTGGACAACTGCATTAATTTTCAAGTAAATTTGACTCACAGTGGCAATAGCTTTATCATCTCTGATAATCTGAGATGGTTTCTTATGGCTATCAGAAATATAAACTGCCATAACAGGCATAGTCTATGCCTGGACCAGGAGACTGTCAAAAAAGCTTTGCATTAATATATGTAAACATTAAACCACAAACAGCACTGTAAAGGGCATATTTCTGTAGTACTTTGCACTTGCTAGTTGACTTCCAAAATATTCCTGCATACAGTGTTTGCAATAAGATTATGTCATTTGAGAAACCAGCCACACACATGGGACAGAATGCCTGGACCTCTGAACCCTGCCTCTACTCCAGAACTAGTATTCTAATTAGGCTACAAAGAAGAAATTTAGAAACACTGCACAGCCATCTGTCTAGGAAAGGCAAAGCTTACCTAGGATTGAAACTGGCACATCAAGGGCAACAAGAACAGTTCCTCTGCTAAACATGCAAGAAAAGGTCTGGACAATAAAAACATGGGCCCATTGCTAAACATGGTGGATACACTTGCTACAAACATCTGAGCACCTTGGGCTGTTTTAAAAGGCCCATAGCCAGTAGATGTAAGTGAACCCATTAGTCATTAGACTGCATCTAACACACTGTATCCTGTATCCTTCCCCCAGTACCAAAAAAAAAAAAAAAAAAGCATGATAAACTGCAGAAAGCTCAGTTAAAGGCAACAAAGATGGTTAAAGGCTAGAAAAACTCCCTTGTAAAGAGATGATGAGGGAAAGGGGCTTGTTCAGCATGCAGAAGTCCACTTCAGGAAATTAACAGAAACATAAGGAGGAGACCATTGCGAAGACGGTGGCAGGCACTTCAATGTGATGCCCACTGAGAGGACAAGAAACTACAGACTGAGGTTTAAACTGAATAGATGGAGAAATTTTTTCATCCTGAGGACTTGGAAGGATTGGAACAAGTTGTCCACCTATTTTATGCCGCCTTTGTTCATGGAGGCTTCCAAAACAAGATGTCAAAGTCCTGAGCAACCTGGTGTGGTTTGTGGACTCTAGTTTGGACAAGAGGTTGGACTAGATAACCTACTGATGCACCTTCTAACCTCAGTCATTCTGTGCCTGCAATTTAAATGTTTGTGTTAGCTGTCTAACGTCCCATGTCCCACCTGATCTGTTTGCCCTGTTCAGATGTTGCAGTGCACACCTCATCAATGAGGTCTTACTGTCACCCTCAACACCCTTACTTACAGAGCCTGCTCATGCTGGCTGCTGACAGAATTGACAGCAAAGGATTCAGTATCATCACCACTAATGCAAATGGAAGCATAAATGGTAAATTTATATTTGCACTGACTCAGACTCTTGGTCATCTTGTTGATCTACTCAGGTTCAGCAATCTATAGAGACACAGGCGCTCTTAAAAGAGCAACTTCAAAATTTATGCCTTCAGTATGCTCTTTATATGTAGTATTGCTTCAAATTCCTCCAAATTTCTCCTCCAAATTCTAATATTTTTCTCCTCCTTGCAATAATATGCATAGGCAACTAAAAACACTTTTAATATATGTGATTATATGAATATAATCTCTGTTGTCTTAAAAGAATAACCTCCCCTCTCCTCAAATAAAATAATTTCCCATTTAGAAAAGCCTGAGACAAGACTTAAAAAGTACTGAGGAATCATTGCATAGGATACACTTTCTGGATTTCACCATAGAAATTACAGGGATGTGACTAAAGTTTCTAATCCCAAAACAATTACATATTTTCAAAACTTCTACATCTATGCACCTCTAAACAGAGCAGTACCATGAAAAACCAGCATGCATCACTTTAAGTGATTATACCACATTAGTCACCTTCTTTAAAAGGTCTCTACTCAGGAAGAACAAAATTTGTCACTTACTTTCTTAATAAGCTTTCTTTTTGAAAAGTTCAACCAAATAAAGGAGCTCCTTATAGAATAAGTCACTCCTTCAAAGGAGTGGGACACAGCAGCACCCTACCCAGAACCAGAAGGCTGAAGCAGATCAGATTACTCATGTGAAAGCTTTTTACTTGCAAGACTAAGGCTTGAACTGTAAGTTTCTAATATTTCCTGAAAATCCTTCTAAGCCTGGTGAAGTAATATTTAGGGTTCTATTGCCACATCTTTGAACATATCTGGAAATAATTACTAATGAGAGCCAAAGTTTCTCACTTAGCTAATCAGTTTAGAAGATGAAGCACTAAAATCCTAAATACCACTATGAAAATATATCCCCACAGAAAGCAAGCACTGAAACTGGTATGTAATTCTGCTTCTGTTAGTTCTTAAGGTTGACTTATTTCAGTCACATCCTGTCAGACAATACTATTTGCTAAAAGCAAGAAGCATACTTCTATTGATTTGAACAGCTGCTACATGATGCTGATTGAGCAATGCCAGGATGTCTGAAATCAGAGTCATTTCCATCAACTCTTAAGAAATAAATCAAGAAAAATGACATTTATGTTACCTATTTGATTGATTTTGAGACTTTTTTCTTCTAAAAGACGTCACTGTCTTGTAACTCCTTCCCTTATCTCACCTTCCATACTACTCAGTCAGTTTGACAAGACTATGCTGATAGACAGCTTGTCACAAGAGTAGGTGCTGTGCAACTCCAGCATGGGCAAAGGGCATCTCCCTCTGATGGAACAAATGGAGAAGAAATTTCTTGTGCTGTGCCTTAGCTTTCCATTCATACACACTCCACAATAACTAAACACTTCTGTCTTGTTTGCAAGCTGTTAGTTCTATAAATTTTCCACCTGTGATGAAGAATGAAAGCCACTGCAAAAATCAAGGCAATTCTCCTGGTGAGCACCCTCCATACTCATGTTTCTCATGTTTCCCTTTTAGTAGCTTCCTGTGTGAAGAAATTTGAAAAACTGGATAGTCTAAGGAAAGTATGTCCTCAAGAACCGAGTTTGGGAACTTCACAGCTTTTAAAAACTCCAATGAGCCCAGGGGAAAAAAATAAATTAATTGAACTGACAAACTTGTATCTGATCATTGAAATCCATACCTGCAGTTGAATCTCCACGACTTTCTGTCTTTATATTTGCAGGTTGTGCATAATTCAAACATACACTGCTTTCACTTGTCTCACTTAGAATTACACTGGAGTGCTCATATGGGGTCTGAACCAAAATCCTTAGAAAAATGGACCTCCTGTATTCTCTTTCTATGCACTGCAAGGTCTTACTTTATTTTATTCTGCTCATGTAGAGATAAACCCTTTAACAGCAAGCATCTAAGCATTTAATAGATCAGACTTCCAGTCTTTTTGACTGAACAGGGAAAAAAGTTTCATCAGAGTTAAAAAGAAGTAGTGATAAACTAAGATAATGATTCAGAGTCTTCATTGGAAACCAAACAGCTTACAAAAGATACATATAAGTCTTTGAATGATTCACTTGCAATGAATCTTTGCACTCCCCTACATTTACCACATCAAACGTATTCTAACCACCATAAAATCCAATATGCAAAAATATACACACCATCTGCAGATACATAAGGAAGTGAAATCCAGCATGAATCTATGCATTTGAATCTCTAAATACTTCCATTATGTTTTATGATGCTAATAATAGGCAGCATAGGGACTGAAGCCCAAACCTAAATCATGACAGAGATAATGCAGAAGCCTTCTTTTTAATCTTTGCATAGAAATAATTCCATCTGCCATATTCTTCCACGCTGGAGCACTGGCTTCTGGTTTGGTATATTCAAGAGATATAAGGAATATAACTGCATGGAAATACACTTCTGTTAAATGGACTTATTAGTTTTTATTGCACTAACTTGCAAGTCATTGTCTTTCTGTCAGCACCTTCTCTCCACTTGCCTTGTTTCATTTCTCTTAATGTTTTAAAAAATGGATCTTACTTTTTGGTAGTTAAATATGACATTCACACATTTAACTTCCCTAGCAAGTGAAAAACAGGCAGTAAGAATGACTGCTTTAAATGGCTGAAAATAAAAGGTTGTGAGAAAAGAATGATACTATAGCAGCACTAGTTTTACAAACACAAAATTCAAGATGTATCTCTTCTCAGACAGATTTAGTACAACAGACTTGAAGTCAAGTGCAGAGAAATAAGTGATGCCAAGGAAACAGCAGATGAGACCTGTCAGCAGAAATAAATACTTTTATGTGGACAGAAATTGTACACAGAAGGTACATTCAAAAATGTGAAATCTCAGAAGGTGGAATGACTAGTTTCTAACTAGTACCTGACCCTAGTTTATCAGCAAGTACATATTTTGTGCTTAAAAATTCAAAGCATGACCTTCTTAAAACAGTGTCAATCTACTGACATTCCTTTCCCTGAGTTGTGTAAATAAGATTCCAATGCAGAAATTGGGGAACCTGTGCAGAGGAAACTGAATTGCCTTTGCAAGGACACCTTGATTTCTCCTGTTTTCTCCTACAGATACACAAAACTTTAGTACTGAAAAGAACTAAGTGCTTTTCAATGTATTGTTCAACGATTTCTCACAGACTATGAAGCCACTTTCATACAGTCTATGTAAGCAGTAGAAAACTAATTAAAAGGGATATTAATACCCTGCAATTCACACGGAATTAACCCAAGTCATAAGGACTTGGAATAAAGCAAACTGAGGGGGAAAACCATTTAAGAAATGCAATCACTATCATAGCTTCAGACTCAGAAACAAAATTAGAGTAAATTTTCCTTGACATGCTCTGAAAATTATATCCTGTGTGCTGATGAAGACCCAAACATTTCACTGAGTCCTGTTATAATTATAATATATCAATAAATGTTTGCTAATTATGAATGTATAATATCTGCTCTAGTAGATTTTAATTCTAGTGATAACACATCATTTCTGATGTCATAACCCTGCATCTAAAAGGAAAATGACTACTTATTCTTGAATAGCAAGTTAAGATCAAGAAATATATATTATGTGTTTGTAGAGAATTATTAATTCTATATGGACAAGTCATCCAAACAAAATTTAGAGAAAACTTATGAAACACCTCATAAATCCTATTGGAACATAGGGATTAACTGTTTTCACATGCATAGAGGCTCAGAAAATAGATCATTACTGAACCAATTTTCATTGCAGCATGCTTCAAAGCTCTGTAAATTATACAGGGTGTTTTTAAAGCCTTACACTTAAAAGAAATGTATATACTGAGTCAAGATGCAACAACAGAAGTTCTGCACCTGGAAAACCATTTACTAAATATTGAAGTTACCCTGTTGACCCTGTATTTTTTTTCTCCTCCATTGCTTGTAGCAAAAAGAGACACTTAAAAATGAAAATCATTAATGTAAAAGATGACAAGACAATGGAGAGCCATAGTTAATAGAAAAAAGTAACCATTTGAAATACAAACAACAACTCTTTCAGCATGTATGGAAAGGAAGATGATTTAGGAAGAAGAGAAACTAGAAAGTGACATTTATCTAAACTGATTCAAATATAAATATTCCAGACATACCGATCAGGCTCAAAGTTCAACTCTTGGAACATGCTATAAAATTTTAGCTTGGATTCTGTCCTAACCATTCCTTTCCTGCTTTTACTGTTGAACATGTTAATACAACTTGGAGAAGTCAATATACACCTGCTATGGAGAAGATCTGATAGGACATATTTTGTAGATATATCATAGTAATCCAAAAATTTCATTTTATAGAACCACTGTCTGTGTGAAGTTCTCTGAGGTACAGTGACGAATGGCCAGTATAAAGTTAGTATTCCTTAGCATGGACTGATCATGGACTGATTCCTTCCTCTGGACCACATAACTTCCAATAATATGTATAAGTTGTGTTTACAGCAAAGCACTTCACCCTGCTGCATGGTGCTGGGACGACACCACACATCTATTCTTGAGCGTGCCCTTGAGCGTGGTATGAAAATAAAGGGAGGCATTGAGCAAAAGCCATGTTAAATACTTGCAACATCCTGGGTTCTCTTAGTTAGGAGCATAGCTACCAGGTCTAGGAAGGTGATTATTTCCCTGTACTCTGCACTGGTGGGAGAGTTCTTTGTCTAGTTTCTGGCTTCCCAGTAAAACAGAGACATGGAAATACTGGAGCCAGTCCAGAAAAGGGTCATGAAGATAATTAAGGGTCTGAAGTATCAATCATATAAGGAAAAGCTGAGAGAGCTGAAAATGAAAAAAGAGCCTGAAGAGAAGGCTCAGGGAGGTAGGTTGCCTCAATGTGTGCAAATAGCTGAAGGAAGAGTGAAAAAAAGATAAAGACAGTCTCCTCAAGGGTATCCAATAAACAGAAAAAAATTCAAATTAACATAAATTAAAATAGTAAGTATTTAATTTACTCATTTATGTTGATTTGAATTCAATTCCTTCAAATAAATATTAATTTAAGAAAATACTTAAAAACAAAAAACGGCAGGTGGCCAATGGTTGTATGAAGAGGTGGTGGAGTCTTCCAGTCTAGAACCAATCAAATCCTAACTGGCCCCAAGAAACCTGCTTCAAGTCACAATGCTTTGGGCAGGGATTTGGACAGGATGATCCACTCTGATTTGTAGATAGAGGAAGTTTCACCTTGCCCTTTACAGGTACTTAAGGCATACTGATCCTTACAGTATCAAATATATCTTCATTTTATCCTGGAAAGAAAACAAGGACCAAACTTAAATGTGCTTAAGGAATTAATCAGGAAAAGTGCATCACATCTTAGACCAACACCTGGAAAAGGCCAATTCACCATATTAAAGCTGAACTTTTCTTGATTTACCAATTACCAGTTACCAATAGCAGAGTGAAGAAAGCAATGGGAAGGATGAATGTGAATTTCACTGAAGTCTCTAATTAGCTAATTCTAAAACATTATGGATTCAAACATAAGTTTCATTTAGCTACAATGTGCATTCATTGCACCTCAGGAAAAAAACATTGACCAGATTTGTGATTTGAAGGGTGACAGAGAGTAACACAATTCTTACAGGTCTAGAGAAGAAGCATTAAAGTATTTAAAAAGATGCCAAATCAAGTGAGAGATCATGTTTTGATCAGGAGATCCTTCTGCTGATAGGTGATATAGAAGAAAAATCGGAGTTCTTTTCCTCTTGAAGGTTTGGCATAACAGTGTAACTGAGTCCCAGGTATACTGAGCACATGACTTTAAAAATTCACTGCAAAGCACAATACAAGTGTTCTTGGCTACAATGCCAGGAAAAAACAGAAGTGCACTGTAGGCCACCACAAAGGTGAACATACAGAAGCCCATGAAAGAGGTTTAACTCCTGTTTAACTTATTCTGTAATGTGTACAAAGCCTACACTTTCTCAGTCTTATAAATGCCATACCATGACATCAACTTTAAGACACATTAAGTAGAAAATAAATTGTGCTTTAAAAAAAAAATCTAAGCAGTTTTGGTTTGAGTTTTTCTCTTTCTGTAGTTAAACTCTACAAAAATCCAAATAATTTTAGAAATAGTGCTGAAACTTTAATCCAATGTCCACTTCTGAGTTTAAAAGAAAAATAGAAAACTCTCCTATGAAACACCAAATTTCAGTGTCAGATTGACTTCTGAACTAACAAAATACTTAGTGTATATTTCAAAACAAAAATATGTAAGTAATAACAGGTATTTCAAACATTCCAATCTTTTTCCTACTGTAATTCAAAAGCAAGAAGAGAGCATCTGAAGTTGGGTATGTGCCCGGGCTGGTTCTCTTGTACTATGTCAGAGTTCAATGTTTCAGTGGAAATTCCCATTGAATAGCTGTGGGAGAATAATATTTATGTAGACATTTAAGATTTGGTGTGTTAGTTTGGGGGAGGGTGAGGAACAGGCATATCTGACACCTTATCTAGATAGTAAAGCACCTAATATAATGCTCTAAATGTACAAAAATACAGTTGCTAACTAATATCCTGAAGACAATAGCTAAGAGTTTATCACCAATCAGAAAGAAATACCTCTTTTTCTTCTCATATAAAAGGGAAGATATAAAACTTAAGATCAATTACAGAAGTGACATTTAAAATCAGACATTTGTATTGACAAATAATGATGAGGATCAGAGTTATGTCAACATCTTCAGCAATTATGAGAATGCCATTGCAAAACCAGACAAAAAAACCACAACAATATATTCCTTTTGGATGTCAGGGAAGCGATCAGAAATCCCTCCAAAAATTTAAAATATTATAAACATAAATACATCTGGAGATTTTAGCACAATTATTAAGGTAACTACAAAAAGTAATTGAAAAAGTAAATATATGCATTAAAATAGTATACATAAGGACAAGATTTCATATGTTCAGTTTCTAATCTCTGTACATGACAGCTGGACCATTTCCAATGTGAAGGCTGTTTGCTGAGGAAAAAAACAAAGAAAAACAAAAATAAAACCCAACAACAACAAAGAAATTTACTAACCTAGAAATACTAAAAACAGAAGATCACCAGATGGTCTTTCAGTCTTGTCCTTAGAAGCCTAAGTTACATCACTGTCTGAGTAATTTCATTAACCTCCAAAACACAGGTGGAAAACGAATACACCTCATCATTCTTCTCTGAGTGTTCTGGTCTGATACAGCCTACTGGCTCCTATATATTTTTTTTTTTCCTAGTGATGCAAAAATATATATTTTCTCCTTTCCCCCCCTACTTAACAGCATTTTGTGCAAAATTCAGCCAGAGTAGTTCAGCAGCAGCTAATCCCCCTTTTCAACATCAGTCTATGACCTCCTGTTTCCAATGCTGCTAGACAGCATCTCCAGCAGCTTACTGGCATCAGTCTAATCGCCTTTCCACTACTGTATAATGGCTTAGGTTCCCCTCAGCCTCCATCCTTACTCTTGGTAATACTGCAGAAATCAGTTTAATAGATAAATAACATTAAATCTAAAGTCACATTTGTTCTCATCCTGGTCCACTGAACTATATGCATTTCAGCAAAACTAAAAATAATTATTGACTGCTGTCTCTTTAAATGACACAATGTTTTCATTACTCAGGGAGAAATATTAATGTGTAGAATACAAACAGAAATCAGGTAAATGCCCCCTCTTGCTCATTTCATCTTTTCTTTTACATCTGAATGTTTCTTTTAAAAGCTGGCCATACTTCTTGCAAACAGTTAAAGCTAATACCAAAATAACTTTGATTACACTCATGCTATCCCATTAAACTTACCCCACAGTAGTGGCAAACAAGAAATTTTAAAGAATTTCTTTGTGTGAAACATTGACCTTTCCTTACTAATAATATGATCTTGTGGTGTGACAACATTTGACTTTTGGTCAGCAGAAACATGACATTAAATTTTTAACATATGCAGGAATTGGAACTTAACTTCTTTAATATATATAGCCTTGTTCTTCGAGAAATGAGACCACAAAATGTATGCAACTATTTAAATTGACAGTACACTGTCTTCTCAGAATTTTATTAAATACTACAATATCTATCAGTCCTTCTAGAGTCAATATCAGTGACAAATATTCAGGGAAAAATATCCTGGTTTCAGATACATAAAATCCTCAGATATTTTTCAAAATGCTACTATAGCATTTGTTCCTTGGAAGAGCATCAGCTCTTCATATTCCTGGAATATTAAAAAAAAAAAATCATTTGAATTTCCCCTATTGAGGAATCTATCAGATTATGTGAGGGTTCTTACAAAAAGCTAAATGCTTTATATTTTTATGGTCACACAACTTATGTGTGTCTTCACATATAATTAATGTGACCAGATAATATGTAATATCTTACCTGAGCACCAACAAAACCAAAAAAATTAAGGCACTTCACATACAGTAGATCTTGTCTGTTTGCTTAAGAAAATCTGGAAGTGGATCACTGGGTCTTATATTGACATTAACTAAAACTCAGAGCAATATCTGAAGTCTCTAAAGTAAATATTTCTCAATAGAGCATGTACAAAAAAGTGTATTACACTGTAATGGGGAAAAAAAGCCTGAAATAGTTTTATCTCAATAAATAAACTCTATTTAAATTACTATTATTAAGTTGAGTAGGAAAAAATCAAACTTCAAATTCAAAACTCAAAATTCAAATTCGAAATTAATACAAGCTTAGCTTTCAAAAGACTTCTTCCTTATTCAATAATGGGACACTGACCAAATTTCTAATGAAGTAACAGAGAAGAAAATCACCTGGCTCAAGGCCAGGTCAGTAATTTTCCTGATAATCTGTTTTAGATTTGTGACTGCAGCTTGACTGTCTCTAACACACTAGTCTATAAACTACCTGAACAGAAGAAAAATAGAGAACATACAAAAATCAACACTGGAAGCTCTGCATTAATTGCTCACCTAAGCATTTTATCTTCAAAAATGCAAAGGCACCTAAGATGGAATAAATGCATATAAGTAAAGAACTCATTGCAAATGAATTCCAAGTGGACAAAAGGAGCTGTGCATGACAGCAGCAGTGCTGCTGTAGACATCCCCTTGGATTTCACACCAGCAGTGGCCATTACCAACATTAACAAAAGCCATCTGGCCTTACATGGCTTTATGTCTATATCTCATCATTGGTTTCAATGGTTCTTTGTTCAGAGAAGTAATTTGGAAACTTTTAGAGACTTGAATAAAGGAAACAAATAGCGGGCAATTAATCATGGTAATAGCCTTTCCAAAGGTCACACTATTACTTTGAGCAATGAGACCAATCTTCACTCCGTGAATTTAGTTTCAGGGGAAAAAAAAACAAAAGCTAATTTTATGGTCATAAATACTGAAAGGAAAATCAACAAAAATGCAATCTTGTAACTCATGCCTTGACTAATAACCACAGAGATCTAAGATGCCTTGCTTTCAAATATCCTCCCAAGATCACATTCAGAAATAACCATCAAAACCTGACTGCCAAGAAATGAAACTGCATTAGTGTATAATTTGCTCTGGACCAAGCAGCCCTACTGAACTGCAAGACACCTGTTCAGAGAAAGTTGTGAGAAAGTAAGGATTTTTATTTTTTTTTCCCTCTACAGTGATGGGGAATTCAAACAAAACCATCACAGGACATCTACTGAATAAGTTATCTGGATGCAGTGGTTGACTTTGTTGAAACTTGAGTGCAGACTCATGAGGTCTCGGAGGAAATTGGGAGACAAGAAGCTTGGCTGTACCATGGCAGCAACAGGCCTGAGATGAGAATGAGAGTCCTGAAGACATATGTCTATTTGCAAATCTGTGTTCTGCATGTACCACCATTGAAGAAGAAATAAGTTTTGCAAACCACCACCACATCACACTTGACCATGAGCAGGCTTTATTATTGTTATTAACCATTAAAATACCTGTAGGTGCTACGCTTAATGCCAAGCAGTACTGCCTCTGGTTGAGCTGTTCTCAAAGACACCAAAATCAGACCCCACAAGAGTTTTTCCATTTCTGGACTTCAAAGGGGTTTAAACAGAAGCTAGACACTGCTCAAAAGGAACAGCTCAGGCCATGTGCAGAAGACAGAAGCTCAGGCCGCTGCAAAATCATCAGATCAAAGCCAGGATTTTTGGAACAGGTTTACCTGAGGCATCAGAGAAGGACACGAGCTCCTAACATCCTTACAAATATCTCTCTGTCTTTAAGCATTTAAATACTCTGCAAATGTGAAACAGAGAAATCTAACTTTGTTGACAAAGCTTAAGCTCTTCAACCTTATTTAAAAAGTGAATTCAGGCATTAAATTTTAAAAGAAATATTTCTCTGTGTTCAATTTCGACTAAATCATCCATTGAAGAGTCATTCCATATTAGTCCTCCTATTCTGTGTGCACACAATATATGTGCTTTACAGGAAAAATGGAAGAGGTGAGTCATTCTGCTATGAAAAATATTTCCACTTTATTATTTTTGTCTGTCATGCATTTTGAATAAGTTTAACAGAAAAGTAAGATACCTAACTTGGAGTGAGACTAATTTCATTCTGACAGTCAAGAAATATAGTGGGTTTTTTAATCATCCAACATGCACTCTGTTTTTTAATGCCAGATTTTATCTTTCAAAGTAATAATTAGCAGTAGTTTTGATATTTTCTCAATTATAAAGAATTATAATTTAATGGATAAAATTTCCATAATGTTAGGGAGTACATTGTGTTAGCCTATTATGTTCTGTATTATTTAGTTACTTTATTAAACAGTAATAGCATTCACTTTCTTACAATCAAAATTTTAAAAGGTTCTTTAAAGGGAGAGGGGAAAAGCAGAGAAGATAAATTATGCAGCTGAAAGGAGTGATTGTTTTTCTCTTTGTCTCTTTAGTGCAAATTCTTCTTCACTGTGTTTCCCAGACACCATCTGTTTCCAAAACAACTCATCACCAAACATGAGAAAATAGGAGTTTCTTATAGGAGCTAAACCTGCCAGTTTGCAGAGTGATCTGAGCTTTTTCAAGTAGGAAATACATGACAGTACAGAGCTGTTAATTAATTAAAAATAGGCAATGGGTGTCACCTCAGATGGTGCAGTACACTATTTTAGGGATTTTCATTAGAATAAAACTTGGAGTAATACTTTATAATGTTGCTGCACACTTGTTTTAACATGTCCAAGGCACATTTGGGCATTCAATTGCTGGGTTTGATTCACTTAGTTAAGCTTTGGCTTTGTTTTTTCAATTACTTTTTAAAGCCTACTTTTGAAGCTTGAGTATAAGGACACACTTGCTCAGGCCTTCACTCCATTTCACGTACCAGTGAAGTCTTGGAAAAACAGAATCTAGCAGAATTATTTACACTGGGTGCTCACTCACCCGTGCCAGTACCCTTTCTCCAGGATTTTGGGAGGAGATAGAAAAATCCAAGATGTATCCATGTATATGACACCATGCCACCAAAAAAATAGCTCCCCTCATCTCCAGGGAGGCTTTTATCCATTCCAAAATGCTATTTACTGCTAATTCTACAAGTTCATACAGGAAGAACAAGGTACCGATTTTTCACCTGGTTATAATATGGAGTTTAATGATAACACTGTGCTTACTTTAAAAAGAAAAGTTTGTATTTTTGCTTTTCTTTCTCTTCATAGTCTGTGGGAACGAGAAATTTTTTTATTTAGTTAGGTCTAAAAAATAGGAGTGGTAAAATGAGTTATAAGAAAAACATGTAAATTCTTTTGGCAAGTTATACATGTATTTATTAAAAAAATATATATTAATTGGACAGAAATCAGCAAGATTTATAGATTCCTGTCATCATATCCACCAAAGCAAAACAATTTCATACAGACTACATGTAATAAACATATTAAGAAATATCACTCTAAAATTGTTTGTATCATGTTTTCTGATCACACCTCTCACAGAGTACATTTTTTTCAAACAAGTCCTTACCAAGTCAGAGATATGATGTCTCTTCTGCCCTTCCCCAGTTCTCCCTGTCCTTCTCCATCATTCAAGATGTTTCTCTCCTTTCTGTAGCCCCAGTAATTTATTTCACACATGGAGCATTCTTTACTTCCCAGTGCCTTTCCAGGTAATTTTATAGCTATCAGTAGACTAAAAAGTGCTTCTGTTGTTCTGCTGGCAATTCTATTAGATTAAACCCATTAGCACGGTCACATAGACACACCTCACATTTTCAGCTCTTTCTGTTCATAACGTGATTCTATTAAAGATGCTATCCTTCATATTTCCTACACAGAATCTAAAAATCTGGATTATCTTATTTTTCCTTAGCTTAACTTTTAAATCATCTTTTTTTTTTTTAATGTTTTATTACTGCATTAATTTATCACAGGTTCTACATTCCTGACCTCAACATACTTAATTACATTACAGACAACCATCTCCGCTCCTGCTCAATATTCTGAACAGTTCACTGAATTTTAAATGCACAAAATGGTCGTTGCCACACATTTCATTTCTGGCTCCAGCAGTTGTGATCTTGTGCTTTGTTACTAAAAATAGAGCTGCTTCCAACTACCTGAGCTGGAAAGCTAATTACAGAGCTGGTAAACAGTTCTCCTCCCCATTGAGCAAATGGCAGAATAAGGAGTCTGCTAATGCACTAGGGCTCCCATGGTCCTGTGGGTCTCTGAAATCTATCAAGTGTCATTCATTTAATCATTTGTGGCTGTTTGAATCATGGATAAATTACCATTTAGGTAAATAACTGTTTGACTGTTGTATCAACAAATCAGGGAGAAAAAGAACAATCAGCTCATTTTAAGAAAAAGTATTCTAGCCTAATTCTCTGTTAGCACAAATCAAAACAATTTCACTGAAGTAAGTAGCATATTGTTGATCTTGACTAGGAAAGAGTCTAGTTATATTTTCTGCAGTAGAGGGGTTGTTAGAGGACTGACTGTTTGCAGCAGCTCAAAGACTTTTTTGAAAGTTATTTCTGTCACATACAGGCAAGAACAAACAACTGCCACTGTAAGAGAGCACTTTCTTCCCTTAAAAGTACTCTCAGCCCTGTCTGCAGTACAGCAGTATGTTGGCTAGAAAAAATTCCCTGCTGAGAGATCCTAAGGTAGAAGTGCACATGGGGTTTAGATGCTCCTCTGCATTTGACAATGAAACACTCTTTTTCTTGCTCCATTGGACTGATCCTTACCATGTAGCCTAATACACACTTTGTTGGCAGCAAGGGTTCAGCCATCACTCAGTCAATAAAACTCCACTAATTTTCAACCATTACTGAGGGAAAAAAATGTAGACAACACATAAGCAAGTGTCAGAATAACTGTGATACAGCTGCAGGCCGAAAGAAAAAATAAGATTATGTTTAAGATGCAATATGTTTGTCCATCCAAAATCACTTCTGGGGCCAAGAAGGCATACAGCTTCTGCAATCACATTTTTTATCTGAATGCACTGTATAGGAATAAAAGAATTAGGTAGAAAACCACCAGAAAGACCAATTTTAAAAAGCACTTCTATTTCTCCTTCTTAATCCCCAAAGAAAGAGGCAAGTAAATAAAACCTCCAAGACAGTACTGAACACATTAGAAGAATTTGACACATGAAAAGTGTATGCAAGTAAGCATAAATTATTTGCTTACCATGATGTTTCTGTCATGTAAAAGGTATATACTATATACTGTGCATCCAGGGATAGAATTGCTATCTGACCATAAATACATTTTTTACACAGCACATTTGGGAGATGAAATTATGAGCTCCCTGTTTTGTCTGTCCAATCTTTATGAAAAGGAAATTCAGGATATCCTCATCCAAGCAAACCACCTCCTGTTGTGAAGGAAAAGTACATTGCCACTTTCTAGCAAAACTGAATGGAAAAAAGAAGTCAAGACAGAAAATGTGGACAGAGGTGGAAATGTGTAGTACAAAGTCGAAAAATATACAAGCAGGAGCCAAAAGAGAAATAAAGAAAGGCATGAGGAAGTCAGACTAAAGAAAATCATTCAAATTTCAAGCTCTGGATATTCTAAAGAGCAGAAACAGAGGGAATCCTCTAAATAAAACAGCAATGGGAAAACAGAAACAGAGGACCAGCCATCTCATCTTAACCAGAGGAAATCAAGGAAACATGTCTGCACACCACAGGGCACTCCCACACCATCACAACTAACTCTGAGGAAGACAAGTCACGCACTTGTGACTTGTGTAGCTGTCATTTGAGCAATGTGCCACCAGAACTGACACATCCTGTTTCCATGGTACTCTGTGTACACAAACTACAGCACCCCTGGAGAAAGCCATAAGCATTTTTCACAATTAAATCCATATAAGTGTGGGTATACCCAGAGATGGACAATGAGGGAGTGTGTGTGTTTGATGGTATTCAGTGCATAAACAATGTTAAAAATCAATTGAATCCCAATTTTCAATCACTGATCAATTTTCTTGCATTTTAAGATCTTTCTTTCTGACCTAAATGACCACAAACAGATTTGACAACATATTCATGTTTTGGATAAAATGTGCTTACTATATTAGGAAAAGACCTCTCAAATGATAGTATATTCCAGAAAATAATACACAAAGAAAGGCATACACAAACATCATAAGCAATATTTTCCCTGCAATATGCTATTTCTTCCCACATTTATTCTCACCTTAAGACAGTGTTGTAATATCTTTTAACCCTGGCAGTAATTTGTCATTTATTCAGATTTCAAAGGCAGAACACCAACTACCACAGTCCTCATGTGCTGCACAGACCAACTTAAACATTTCAACTGCTCACAAGTATTTTTAGGTGGTCTCCTTCTGTTGAATTAAACTTGCCAAATTCATAGTGCTTCAAATAAGCTGTGCTTCCATCCTTACATTAAGCTAGTATAAGGTTTCCAATCCCCTTGTCAAAAAAAATTACATGGAGAAAGGAAGCAGATGAAAATACACAATGTGAGGAAACTGTTGAAAATAAGTTGTGTAATTCATTTATATATGAGTAGCTGTCATAGGCAATAACAGAAAAAGCACTTTCAGAGTGACAGTCCTTAATGAATGAACTAACTTTGTGAGCCTTGTATTGTTCTTGCCAAAAAATTACATCTTTCACCACACAAGTATCACTCAAACTTCAACCTTCCCAATGAATGCATCAGCATATGCAAAGACTCCAGAGTCAGAATGAGATTAATGGAATAAATTTTGGGATGTATTAAACAGGAGGGGAGGGCAATAACTAAGCATTAACACATTTCTTCATTCAATAGTTTCTTGAATCAGAGGCACTGGTTGAAGAAGCACACATTAGGAGACAGTGCTAAAGTATAAGAAAAAGCTCAAAACAGACTGAAAGTATAGTAGTTTGCTGTGTCGTAGTAGCACCAATTTCAAAGGAGTTGAAATCATATCCGCTTAATTTCTCAAAGCCTGAGCAACCACCTCTACCAGACCTCCTTAATATGCCAAAAATTCATCAGAAGTACTATCTGACAAGTGACTAAGTTTCATACAACACAGATACTTAATTTTAAAAGACTTCAGATGATGAATTGTTAAATTTTCTTGAGCATTTCAATAGCTAAAAACCAACTATGTATGTCTCCACAGGCTGAATACAGACTCCATTGCCTTACCTCAGCTATGTGCGGCATTGGGTTAAATCCACAGAGATTGCACACAACTTTCTTGCACTCGGTACAGGTATTAAAGTTGGGGGGATCCTTAGAACCAATATTTAGTCCAGTTTTACAAAGGGGACAAGACATTTCAGGTTGGCTAGCTTTCTCTGGTTCCGACAGCCCATCAGGTTTCTTAGCTTCAGCAGCCTGAGGCTTGCTATCTTTAGCCAAACCAGGTTTCTTTTCTAAATCAGATCCTTTAGTTAAAACACTATCCACTTTTGATGGCTCTGATTTTTCAGTTGTAAGAGGCTTGGCTTCTTTCTTTACAGGAACAGCTTTTGGAAGAGGCTGAGCCTGACCAGCCTCTTTGGGGGCTGCTTGAGGGGCTGGAGGCTGTGCTGGAGGCTGGGGCTGCTTCGCTGCAGGACCAGGCGGAGGGGGGCCCGATGTCTGAGACCCTGCCTGACCCGCTGTGGAAATTAAATTTGAGGCCTGGCTGAAGAATGAAGCTCCAAAGCCAAAGAGTTTCCCAGTAACTGTTTCTTGTGGTGTTGTAGGCTGAGGCTTAGGGGCATCAGTGATTCCTCCCAGGTTAAGGCTGAAACGCCTTGATTGCTCTGGGGTTTTCTGAGGTGGCTGGGGCTGAGGTGCCGGCTGTGCTGGCGCTGGCTTGGGTCCTGCCCCTGCTTGTGGGGCCTTGGCAGCTGGTTTTGTGTCAGGCTTTGGGGCTGGTTTTGTCGGTAACTTTTTAGGCTCATCTTTTGTTTGAGTTGGCTCAACAGGCTTTTGAGCTTTAGCATCTGGTCTAGCCCCAGGCTGAGATGCAAGCTTGGGATCTGACTTCTGCCGGGACACTTGTGGAGCAGGTTTGGAATCTGGTTTATCCCCGGCTGGCTGTGTGTCCTGTGATGGTTTTGCAAGCTCAGGCTGTGGGGAGTCTGTCACTTTCTGTTGAGTTGGCGGTCTGGGGCCTGCCAAATCCTGCTTCTGCTCTGGTGCTACAGAGGTAGATACAGTGTCTGCTGTAGGCTTCTGTACACTGGGTTGTTTTTGCTTATCTTCAGCCTGCGTTGTCTTGACCTGATCAGACTTTGGAGTGGCATCTATTTGCTGGGAGATGTCAGTGGGCTCTGCACGAGGCTGTTTTGATTTTACAGGAGGAGACCCAGGCAAGGGTGTTTGCTTTTTTTGCGGCGGAGGTTTTTTTGAATCTGCTAACTGTGAAGGATCGGGTTTTGGAGTTACATCTTTCTTTTGAACAGGCTGTGGCTGGGGAGATGGTTTAGGTGTTGAAGGTGGAAGGGGCGTCTTCTGTTTGGGTGCAGGTGGTTGTGGCCCAGGACCATGACCTGGTGCTAGGTCACCTCTTAATGTTCTTTGCACCTGGCAGTTTAAACAGAGCCATTCGCTGATCTGAAAAAAAACCCAGATGCAATTATAATTAAAATAAGACAAAGTTGTTAAAATAAACATAATAGTAAGTTATTCTAATATAGGACTTGTTCCAATATTTTAAACTTCTGTGTAAAAAGGGAGAAATATCACCAATAATATTTTGCAATTAACATGCACAGCTGATTATTTTCATTCTTCTCCACATCGCTGTGAGTCAAGCTATCACTGAGCCCATGATTCTAATAGCTACACATTCAGTTTACACACAGCTGAATACTGGAGGATAAAAACCCAGCAGAAAGGAAAAAAATGCACTGGAATTTCATGGGACCCAGTGATTCATTTACAGCAATGATTTGCCAGAATAATGACAAATACTGCTAAAATAATTTAACACATCAAGTCTGCTGACAGAAAACAATAATCAGAAATAAAACACAGTAAATGCATAATTATCTTTAAGCATATATCTATCAAGCTCTTAATACAGCTTATGCCTTTGGTAATGGTTTAAATTGCAGAGCACAGGTATTGGCAGTAGATATGTATCCAATGAATTAGCCACAGAGGTGTGTAAACGGGCATCATGTGTAACACAGACGTATGAATGGGGGGCAAGTGTTCATTCAAATTAAATTCATTCAAAATCAGTGAGGATCTTTGCTTGAGCCCTGATAGTATTTCAAGAGCCATAATTAAGTTTCCCCAAACTCCTTTGTAATTAGAACTTTCTAGGGTAATTACTGTACCTTGGTATACAACGAGGCTCTCTTTTCACACAGAGGAGAAGGCATAATGCAAAAAATGTATTTACTCATGTTTCTCATCAATTATATTACCTCACATCTTGAAAACATTTTTTTTATCATTCCCAAGCAGTATCGCATCAGAGGGAAACCATATTTCTGATAGGACAGAAAAGGCCAGCTTCACCATCTGAGAAAGGATCAAATTGCCTAAAACGTGTGGTCACGTGCTACTTTCCATCACTGGCAGAAACATTATCAGCAGCAAAAATGCCATTCAATATGGTACAGAGTCCCATGGGCCTCCACCTGCAAGCAGATATTTAAGCAGGTCACCTGCAGCTCCTCTCCTGTTCTTTGGTCTTTGTGTGGAATGCAGGGTGCCAGCTACAGCACTTGCACACACCACTGCAACAGAGGGAACTGCAAGAAGGAGAACACAAATTCTAAGTCTTTATTTCCCTTAAGGGTGAAGATTCCTGGATGCTATTTATCACTCAGGTCTCAATGGTCTTAGAGATCTTTTACAACAGAAATGATTTTGTGATGCTATGAAATCTCTACTAGACACCATGGAACAAATCCAGAGGCACTACATGCAAAGACTTTTTCTGCGTAATATGGAAGGAAGGAATGCTCCCTGGAGCATCCTTTTTCTGCTCACTGGAAGGAAAGAGCTATGATGTCATGGCATTGTCTGAGGCAATGAATTCATTACTTTGGTGTGCCTTGCCAGCCTTGTGTTTTTGCAGCAGCAAAAATTAAGAGCTGGATGCAGCTCCCTGAAACATAGTTATTTCAGTTATTTTGATAAACACAGTATAAACACACATTCTGGAATATAAGTTCACTATTACTAACAGCTTCACAAAGCGATGGCAAATTTTGGCCTCAGCAGTAAAGCTCCTGTAAAAAGGCTGTTCTTATCTTCCATTTTCAGTGCAATTTTTTTTTTAGATTGTTCAAACAATTTTCTGTTCTACTTGCAAACCATATAGTAGATGACTGTTAAAAAGTGAAAACAACTGAAAAAAACCTGGAGCACATGCTTAAACTCTGCTTTGAATTCTGAAAGGAATTAAGTTCAGACATGAACAGAGGACTTGAGCAAGGATTACATTTAGCTTAACTCCCATTTTGTTTGCTTAATGATCACTTCCCTTACCTGATTTTAGATATTAGTAATATAATTTAATTAGGTACATACTAATACCATTTCTGGATGAATCCTTAGGGGTTTTCTAGGGCTTAAGTGTAATCAAAGACCAGGCTGTCACAGTTGTCTGGTTTTGGCAAAGTCACAAAGATTTCTTATATTAGGGAGGCAGGCTCTGCTCTACAGTGAAGGAATAAAAGATCCTAAGCAAGGAATGGCTTTTTCCCATATCCAAAGGATTCTTATAGATATTTGGAAGATGTACTTTCTGTAAGCATTCACTGCTTCTGTTTCTTTTTGACAGCATGGCAATAACAGGTTGCCTACCTGCTCTCATTCAGCTTCAGGAAATCTAAATTTAAGTCACTGTGACCCATTTAAGGCCTCAAATGAAGTAGCTGTAGAGTTCGTGGGGCTATAAAATGAGTAGTTTGAATAATTCTTACATTTGAGGTGTCCAGATTCCCATTGCATTCATAAGAATTTAGGTTTGTCTTCAATCTGCACTTTGTTCAGTCTGATTCTGCTACCTACTTAAGAGTCCAAACAAACATTACTTCTATGCTACAGATTTCAAAACAACCTCGTGCAGAGGACAAAACCTTAACCCTCAACCAATAATTTTCCCTTATTATTAAAAAAATATACATATACATATATACACATATGTACATTCTTGGTATGAAACTGAAGCCTCCAAAACCAAACCCAAATTTGCTACTCCTGCATCTGAACTTTAAAATGGAAAATGTACAGAGTTTCACTTCACTGTATTATTTTCTAAATCTTTCTGGTTTAAAGATAAAATTCATCCCATGCATTTTAGTGGGAGGAATTAAGTGCCAAAATGCTCAAGTCATTATAGGTTACAATATCTTCAAACAAATACAAAACTGCACAAACTATAGTCCGGTGATTGGAACAGCAGGAGTTCAAAATGAAATGTGCTATGCGATACAACTTTCCATCAAACACTTGCCTGTTTGTTCTACCAAAATAACAGAGATTTTCCATAAATTTTAATAGGAACAGGCTTCCATTAAATACAGATGATCTTCAGATGAAGTAAAACTTACTGCTGCTGCAGACACCTAAAATAAAAATGTTTCTCTATCCTTAGAGGTGTTTCTGGGCAACAGTTCTGTGTTCTCTTCCTAGTTTCTTTCTCCACATTTCTAGTATCTTTATATGGGATTAAAAAGCAAAAGTTTCAGAGGAACTTGTGAGCTTTAGAAGATCCTGTCCAAGAAAAAGATTCCTCTTTGATGCTGAGAGACCCAAGTTTTCTGTTTTTCATACCAGTATATAGGGATGGGAATTGGGTCTTATTTCTAAAAGAAATCGGTAAGTGATTTTCTTCATTCTGGGAGCCACGCCTTTAAGTGCCATAACTAGGACAGTAAATTTGACAGATTTCATGCAGCATTTTTGTTCAGATTTCAACTCCTGAGCAAAGGAAATTGATGCTTTGTTTTCTGTTATAGGAACTATATGTCCTCAGAACAACAAAAAAGTAATTAAAATGTATTTTACGCATTCATAAACCACAGCATCAACTCTTCTATTTTGAAGCACCAAATGAATTTATTTGTTATTTTA
Source organism: Phylloscopus trochilus trochilus (assembly GCA_016584745.2). NCBI lineage: Eukaryota > Metazoa > Chordata > Aves > Passeriformes > Phylloscopidae > Phylloscopus > Phylloscopus trochilus. The sequence goes on along the minus strand of WQNJ02000016.1, from coordinate 10,145,770 downwards.
CTAACAACATCCATGGAGAATTACTCTGAAGAAAATTATAACACTACACTCCATAGATCATGAATGCATAAAGAAAGGCAAGCTAATAGTTGACACCAATAACAAACAGCAACTATAGTTCAGTCATTCTCCATATCTCAAACAAAGCCAACACAGCTGAAGGCAATCCAGTGTCTGTTCCTTTCCTCAAAAACGATTGAGATTTTTTATAACAACACATACTCATCAAAAGCAACAGAAAAGCTGTCAGCAAGTGCATTGCCTGGCATCCTTAATTTCTATCTTGCAGATGATGTAGGGGAGGAAGAGAATCTATTTCGATTCTATGATTCCAGAAATACATAAGAAATAAATTTTGCCTTGCAGGTTGAATGTATTTCATATTAAAATTACTGGCACACAATATCAATGTGGCTCTCAGAAGCCATGCTAACAGTCCTTTTGCAGAGCAGAGCTCTGCTCCAAGTGAATGGGTCTCATTCTCATTTAGAACAATCATTTGCTGGTATAAAAAGGAACTTAAAATACACATAAAATATTAACATCCCTTTACATTACCACAGATATATAAATGGACTTTGCTGACACTGCTCAGCTCCAAAGCTTTATTGACAAAATCAGTTTCAGTTTTGAAAACACAGTAACTTATTTGGTCCCTGACAATTTCAAAGAGCAGTGACGAATCCAGATCTGGCTCTTAGCAGACATTTTTAGCCAAGATGATGAGAGAAACATGAAAAATAAAGTGCTCAAGCACATGATTTTATGCAGCTTCATGCAGTGATTGTAGAATACTCTGAGACAAGAAACTAAATGAGAAAATCCTGTTATGAACAAAAAACCCCCACTCAACTATCACAAACCAAATTAAATTGGTACATACTATTAAATTGTCAACATACAAGTTAAAATGTCTTCTAAAGAAGCCTGCACAATACTGAAGACAAAGTTTTTCCTTCTACACCATCCTTCCATGAAAAAGTTCTCAGCTGTTCAAAGTAATTACACTGAACCAAACATTTAACAATTGTACGCAGTATGCAACTGATCCTTATTTCAGGCAAATACATCATTACTACAAAATACATATTTACCTTCCTTTCAGGTGTATGATGAGTTTGCCAGGGAACACTGACTCAAGATGCTCACAAACACAACACCAGATTCTAGTCAGCAGCATGGTCCATGGGTTACAAGCTCTGTAACTTGGTGCTAAACCAATGTTGGGCCAAACTTTTTAAAAAGACATATAGAAAAACTATTTTTAAATGTTACTTAGCTGTTCTAAAGCTACTAAACACTACTGAATGAGTTATATTATGCAGTTATGACAATCTTAAAACATTCTCCACTACCCTGCTTAAATTAGCAATACAAAAATCTATAGTTTGCATATGAATTATGAATGTTTGGGGAACTATTATTGTACAGCTTACATAATTAGAATCATAAAGCAAAATAGTGAACATAATCTTTTGATTTTTTTTTTAATGCCAGTATCTCAGAATATCCAAAAACTAGTTTTTTATAGCCAAGGATATGATTAAGCTGCCTCCTGCACATAGCAAGGAAAAAGACTTTTAAATACAGCTCAGTGCACCGTGTCATGCAGTAATGCAACAAATGCGCATTGCTTTCATCAACTGCACTGAGATTTAATATGCCAGAAACACACGAATGGTTGACAAAAAAAAAAAAAAATCCAACTGCAAATCAAGAGAGTGGCAAAGAAAAGGTTAACAAAGTTCATCTCTGCTGCACTGAGCGAATCACAAAAAGGATTAAGCTGTCTGGTGAGAGCAGGGCTGGCCCTGCTGCCCGCCCAGTGACTGCCCAGCAAACTCCATCCCACATCACATGGCCTCACATAGTAGTAAATTACAGTTGCTCAGCAACAGCAATACTGGCGCAGATGGCTGACTGCAGTTGACATCTTTAGCTATGCAGATTAATTTATTATTTACTTGTGTTAAAAACTGGACGGGCCAGCTTTCTGGACAAATGAGGAAACAGTCCAACGTATTGTAGAATATTGCTCAATATATTATTGGGACACTACTCCCCATGCAGAGGAGTTTTGCCTCTCTGTTCTGTCCCTTACATAAAAAAATCAAAAGAAAAAAAAAATTAAAAAGAAAAAGAAAAACAAACAAACAAACAAAACATAGGGCATCACTGATATTTCTACATCTAATCCTTAATGTAAAGCAGAACAGTAGGAACACAGCCTTCCTCTAAGATAGAAACAATGTGGGAGTTTGTTTAAGACTATTCCATGGAGAGAAACAGTATCCTGTACTTCCACAACCCTTCTACTTGAGGATCTTTACAATTTTCCCAAATGTCTGTGTGGCAGTTGTGGCTAGGGGCAGAGCTACAGGAGCTATACTAACTTCATTTCATCACAAAAATTGTGAATAATCCCCATTTGCATAGAAATTGCAGTGTAAGTAACACTGGAACATCCCAAGTACTCTTTGTACCAAAGCAAATATTTCACCATTTTATGGCTTTCTTTTAAATGACAACTAAATAAGTCTTGTTTGCATCTGCTCTCTGATCAATTTGAACCCAGACTAAAGTCCATCAGGTCCACAGAACTCTTCTCGCTTTTCTTCACCACAGTAAAGAGCTTGTATTTAAATTAATACTTTGAAAAATTTAAAAAAGTCTTGGGTTTTGTTGGAGTTTTATTTAAACTCATTTCATTAAACTCATTTCTATACAACTTATGATGATTATAACAGCTAATAATCACATTTAGGTCCTTGGGGCTTTTTTTCTATTTTTTTCTGCTTTACTCATATAACCCTTGTATCCACCCCCCCACCAAGTTCACATAGCTATTTTCCCTGATATTAAAAAACTTAAGATTTTGTTGCATACCACTACCACAGTGATGACAGTTTTATTCTTGTTTATATATCATTTCCAATGCAAGTTGCATTCTGGTTCCTATGTACTACTACAACACAGCAGGGTCTAGACTGCAAACCACAGGGAATATGTCAATCAACTGCTTCCTTTATTGTCATGTAATCAACAAAGAATTATTAGAGTAATATCTATTAATTTTATTGCAAGTATAAGGAAAACTTATCTGGATCCACCACAAGAATGATAGTCATCTTCCTTTTTTAAATTATTACACATTGTTCTCCCTATACAACCAAATAATAATGAAAATAACAAAAGAAAATTAATGCCTTCCTAACTGTTCAAATTCCGTTTAGTTACTGATCCTACTTCATGCCAAAGTATGTTTAGGAGATTTAGAGCTGCAGGATTTTAATAAAAACAAATACAAATACCAAAAATTATTAAAAATATTTGAACTAAAATATATATTTTTAATTGAATGTTGTGATATGGTTGTAAATAAAAAGAGAAGCAGAAAGAAAAAAACATCAAGGCAATAATATGCAGTACAATTCATAAGGAAAATTTCTAGCCCTACCAAAAAAGTTAAAAAAATTGACATCCCCCCCCCAACAAAAAAATTACAATAACAACAACAACAAAAAAATATTTCAGACTAAGTCAAAAATTTTTCATGTTGAATTGAAAAATAAATGTGCAATTCAGTAAGAAGTTCTGCTTGATCAAAAACCATACACTCCACTCTGAGATAGTCAACTATTTAGGGTTTCTTATCCCTCCTTTTGGATTTTTAACCCTCCTCTTTTTTCATTAGTATTAAGTCGGCTTTGGTACAGACACACTGTTTGGAAAAAAAAAAATCAGAAACAATTTTTTTTTTTAAGAATTCCCTTTATCTTCACCCAGAAGAACTTTTGGCAAGTAAATAAATCCTATACCAATACACAGCTTCCCATTATTTGAATGCACAATTTTCACTAGGTATCTATGTATAAGGCTCAAGATTAATTTCAAATGATCTCTTAAAACAACACCAAAACAATGGATGAAATACCATCTAATGTAGATAAAATTCATGTAGAATAATCCCTTCTCAAAAACCACCTAGAGGACAGGCATCTACATATGCACAGATACACATCACAGGTGGGCTCCAGGAGCAGAGCTCACACACAGCTAAGGGTCCAACCTTAACAGCTTTAACTCTACTTGACTGTCAGCTTTACAGATGACCATCATAAAGAATGTCATGACTTTGTTTTTCCACTTTAAATAAACCTTGCTCAGTCTGTGTTGCATGTATCTTCCAATAACTAGTTCACAGGGAATGGAAATTTAGTCCAGTTATTGTATATGTGCTTATCATTTAGATGAACTGTAGCAGTTCATGTTTTTTGCCTTTTTCCCTCAAGATGTCTTTGTTCACTTTTCTGAAAACTTACTCCTATTCGAATGTTCTAATGGGCTGAATTTTTTTGAGGGAAGTGCTGGTTTCTGTTGCTAATGGAAGTGTGTTTGGGAAAATAAAATGGTAAAAAAATTAGAAAAATAAGTCACCATATAATAAAAGAAACACTTCCTACAAGGTTCTGATGTACATGAAAGAAAAAATGGAATAGAGTACTAGTCCTCAAACCTGCTTATATAATTTTTTCCATTACTTTATGCAACTGTTGCTAGGCAGTCATGTGCCATGGTGATGAGTGCAGTATGAATACCTAGACAGATTAGAGAGACATATGTTACTGAACACTTATGTATGGTGTGTTTTCTCTACAGACTGCTGTGCAAAAGCAAGACACCAATTATCCTTCTTCCCCAAGAGGACTGCAGTGTCAGGTGGTTCAGAGAAACAGTTCAAGGGGTCTGACCTTGTGGCAATACAGGTATCACTTTCTGCTCTTAGTTACAGAGTTCTCTCTAGTGAGTCAAAACACACAGAATGCACGTACTACTGAATTTTAAAGAGAGGCTTAAATTAATAAAATTAATTAATTTTTTTATCTGCAATTTATAATGGCTTTACAATGTATGCAATCTACTTCCTGAGCCAGTTTTTAAAGCTTGTTAAATTCTTTTCAGGATCAGCTAGAAATACAGAACACAGAAATTCAGAAAGATCTACATTGGAAAAATTATTCACTCAATCAGTTTTGGAGACTGAGCTACCTTGTAAGAAACTTGTAGGGAGACTGTCTTAGGAAAGCAATTCCAGCAACTGCACAAAGGGAAAATTTTAGAGAATAAAAGTCAATTTTTTTTTTCTAAATAAATGCCTTCCACTCCCCACATCCAATTTGAAATTATTGCTTCCCCATGAGTAATGTGTTTAACATAAGCAATAAAATCAGTAGTTATAAAGGACATGGGAAAAGCACAATGCAAGATTCCAGAATCATGAAACATGGCAAAAAAAAAAAAAAAAAAAAAAAAAAAAAAAAAAAAAAAAAAACAACTAGCAGGAAAAGCTAAAGTACAACAGTAAAGTCAGTAAGTGCATGAGTAAGTCACAGATATTTTGGTCAATAATACTTCAGGAGAAGTTAAGTACAAGAAGCCAAAAGAAAAAAAATTGCACCATAACAAAGAAAACTGACAGCCAAGTCACAAACCATGATCTTCCTGATAGATAGGAAGAAATGGGTAAAGTACTGTAAAAACAGAATCAGAAACTTTTGTTAATAAGCTAAATACTTAAAGGAAACAAAGTAGAAGGAAAATTTGATAATTACTCAAGTGGGAACCTTGGCAGCTGAAATAAGTGCATTTTTTTTGTAGGTGCCAGAGCAGGTTCTATTAACTTTGATCCCAATGATCAGTAATAAAGTCAGATGTGATTTTTGTCACTTCCATGGCAGACTGGAGCAGGACACCCACAATGAAGTTTCAGCAAGACAGCTGGTGGTACAAAACTGAGCAAATGAGAAAAGCTTGAGTGGGAGTCAGGAGATTGGAAATAATAGCTGAACAAATTAGATGTCCAATACCTTCATTTACTGAAATGATTTCATCAGGAAATAAATGCATATCCTGTATTTATTTCAACGTGTAATATGAAATTCAAATCTGCTTTTACATATGTATGCAATCAGTTAGTCTTAAATGCAGCTGTATTTATTGTCTGAAAGTCCTGAATTTCACACTTACAGAGTACCCACTTCAAAAACTAGTAGTTATTCACAGAATTTCCAAATACTTGGAAATTTTCTTACATAAACTCTCTCTCAAAACCTGTTTCATTTGAACACACCAAAGTTGTTAACCAATTCCATAGGAAATCTGAAGCTTTTAAAGGAAGTCACACTTGGGGCTTCAAGAGACTCTAGGAGCACAGACTACAGACTAGAACAGGACTACACACATGAACAACTCAGCACTCACAAATAATTGTAGGAAGCTCTGGCATAAAAACATTGGCAGGATTTGAAGGCAAAGGTTTGCAATAAAACTTCCTCATTGACTTCAATATTGATACATCACATTTCTTGCCCGTTATATATCTTTTTTTTACACTAACAGTCCAAAATGACCTTTCCTCATGTAGACCTTGAAGTATAGACACCTGGTTAGTCCCAGATGCTCTGAAGTCTCTGCACACAGATGTTCAGGTCACTCTCTTTCCAGTCCAGGATTCAATGACAGCTATCTCAATCCTCAATTTCGCTAAATGCAAAGAAGACACTTCAGTCCTAAACCAAGCAAAGTGCTACCAGTGGTTACTGCAATTAGTTTTCTAGGCTTAAATTTGCCATTTCAACAAAAAAAAAAATCAACAAATCATATTTCTGGACACAAGAAGTCTTCTGTCAGGAAGTCAGGAAGCCACAAATAAAAGTGTGCTGGAAAGAAAACCAGCAGCTAGCAATGTCCTTAAATCATTGTGGTACTGAGTACACAGGCTACCCAGAAAGGCTGTCAGGTCTCCATCCTTAAAGGTATTCAACACTGGCTAAACCTGCTTTAGATGACACCACTTTGAGCAGAATTTTAGACTACACCGTATTCCAGAACACCTTTCCAGCTTTAGAAATTCTTCAATTAAATTTTAAATATACAGGTAGTATTTATCAGGTCCAAACTACAGTAGTAATCTGTACTTCCTCCTGTATGCATCTCATATCAGCTAAATTAATACCAAAGGGGAAAAAAATATTTCCAAATATCACTTCTGATTATCATCAGTTAGCCTTTGGTGCCAGATCTACTATGCTTGTATTATGCTTATTCCCATGCAGAGCAATAAATGATATATATAAGCAATAAATCAAGCTACCACAAATATCAGGTTAAAATAAATTCATTTGAAGTCCTAATATTGCTTTCTATTCCATTTCTATGTTATAGAATTATAGCAAGAATGGCAATCAAATAGTCTACAGAGATCTTAACATCCCACAAGAATGAAATAACGCACATACCAAAAAGAAAAACTCATGACTCAGGCTTTCAACCAAGACAATTGAACACTGACACAGTTGTAAAGCAAATCCACTCCACATCCTTTCCTAAGCCACACACTGGAGCTATGGAGACTGATTTTTTTTTTCTTAGTTAGTTCTTATGGCAGAAAAGATTATTTATCTACAAATATATTTGCACATGAGTATTGTGGTCAGATTATAAACATAGGCAGCAAGTGATTAAAAACAATCAAAATGAGACAAAAGTCACACTGGAGTTTCTCCTCTTTTTATATGAAGAGATGAGAACACATTTCTAAGTCTACATGATCAAAGAACCCTTACCTTTTTTTTCTCTCCAGTTTCTCCCTGGTTTATTCATAAACAGTTTTCTGAAATAGCATCAATTTTTTTACTGAACTTGTTAAATTATCACGATAATATACTGTAGTGCATCTGATATTTCAACGTAACAAAGGTAAACTGAATTCTTTTCTCTGGTAGTGAACATCATTTTGAAAATTACTCACCTCTGTGATATGAGGATTAGGATTGAATCCACACAGGCTGCAGACTACAGTGTGACACTCGGTGCACGTGTTGTAGTTGGCCTTTTCAGGAGTGTGCAGCAGCAGCTCAGTGGTTGTACAAAGAGGGCAGAAGGTTTTCTTTGGGGCAGACTCGGTGGGTTGACTTGCACCAGCTTGCTTTTGCTGTGGGGGTTTTTCAGGCCCTGGTTGCTGGCTGGGCGGTTTTGTAGGTCCTGCTTGTTGTGCCGGGGCTTTTGTGGGCCCTGCAGTCTGAGAAGGTGGCTTTGTAGGCCCTGCCTGGGGTGGCACTTGTTTTACAGCCCCTGTTTGCTGTGGAGGTGGCTTCCCAGATCCAGGCTGAGGTGGTTGCTTTGCAGGTCCTGTTTGCTGAGCAGATGGCTTTTCAGGTCCAGGTTGCTGAGAAGGCTGTTTTGGAGGCCCTGTCTGCTGGGAAGATGGCTTTACAGGACCTCCTTGCCGTGCAGGCTGCTGCGATGGTTGTTTCGCAGGTCCTGGCTGCTGTGATGATGGTTTTGTGGGAGGTGGTGTTTGGGACGTCGTTTTAGTGCTGTCTGGTTGCTGTGGGGATGGTTTAGTTGGGCCTGATGAAGGTTTTGCAGAAGTTTGCTGTTGAACAGGTTTCGTTGGTTCTGACGGTTGTGGCTGAGATTTTTGTGGTCCTCTCGGCTGGGGTGGTTGTTTTGCTTGCTCTTGCTTAGCATCTCCTGGTTGGCCATGGCCTGGCACTGGCTTGGAAGACTCAGTTCGTTGGACAGAAGATCTGGCAGGTCCTTGTTGTTGAACAGCTGGCTTTGGAGACTGTGGTTGAGTTGGTTGTTTTGCAGGGCTCCTCTGCTCCTCAGGTTTCCCTTGCTCTTTTGGGGCAACTTTTTGTTTCCTACCGGCTTCTTCATGAGTTGTATCTGAATCCGATATCAAATCAAATGGATTGAATTTGTTCACAACTGAAGTGACTGCACTCAATGGATTGGCTTCTGAGAGAAAACTGGGCATCATACTTGGCTTCTGATCTTCTTTAAAATCAGTCCTGGACTTTGATTCCCGTAGACTAAGGGTAGAAGGGCTCCGTCCAGGTGCCCGTTGTTCTGTCTTCAGCACATCTACTGTTCTGCTTTTACTTAAACCTGGTGGTCCTGGATCTGGAGGCTTACCTGGCTGTCTGGGTTGGCGGCTTGTATCAAGTTCAGGATGTCTGCAGAGAGAAAATGTGATAAAATTAAAATAATGCATAATATGAGAAAAATTGGATAAAATAAGATGTATCAGTAACCCTGGAAGTACACTGGTAGTGCTGTCAAGTTTCTCAGTGCTTAAGCATTTTCAAGACCAAGGCTCAAAACAAGATGTGTGTAAAAAGTATTTAAATAATCATTATTTTTTAAAGGCTTATATGAGTACTCAGTCATAGACTGTTTCATTCTTTAGAAAATAATTAATAGAACAACGTTTAACCAGATACCTTTCTTTTTTTTTCAAAATTCTGAGGAAAGCAAAGCTAGAACTTCTTATTATACCTTTATCCAAATTATTAACTCTCCACCCTACTACTCGAGATATAAAAACAGGGAGACAGAAGACTAAAAGAAACAGAGGTGTCAAAATTAGCAGATCTAAGTACAGCCATGCAAAAAAAAAAAAATCCACAGTGCAAAATTCTCATGTACTTGTGTTCTGAATACTTGTACAAAATTTGGATATATTTACAATTCAGTATGCAGCAGGGATTTAAACTCCTAAAATTCATATATGTTACAGAGTATATGCTTCTTCATAAAGTATTTATTTTGGCACACACCCACTTACAAATCAGAAGAGTTCTCCATCAAATAAAAGAGATTTCAATTCACAGTTAGCCCTGAGCCTTTTTTAGTACTTCGCAAATAGCTACCATTCTCTTTCTCAACATCATCTCAACAAGTCACAATGACCAGTATTAAAAATAAAAAAAAACAACACACCACATTATATTAGAAAACTAGGAAAAATCCATGCAACAATATTTTGCTACATGTTCATACAGGAGAAAATGAAACTAAGAATGTAGGAACCGAAATCAAGACCATGGCTTCATATGTGGCACAGTATTTTACTTGTTGCTATACTTTGCTGTAGCACAGGAAATAATATTGCATTTGTTGCTAATGCTCAGGGATATAATAAAATATTCTATTCAGTGCTATCACTGAGCTTCTGCTGGAAGACGTGGTGTTCTCTTCAGTGTCACAGAAATGTTGCAAATATAAAATTTTCACTTTGAGAGAACCAGTCACATATGATCTTAGTTTGTCAGAGATGACATTTCTCTTGGGTATTCATGAGCAAAATAAACAATCATTTATTAGATTTAACTGTGTTCCTTGACTAATAAATAGATAAATAAATTCACAATTTTAAAAGGGTTTCTTTCGGATGTCTGCAGAATCACTTACAGTAGCCACATTAGAAAATGTATTTTACATTATAATGTCACCATGAGTTTCAGTATTTCTGATTTCTAATTTCTAATCAGTATTTCTGATTAGCACTTAGTTTCCATTAAATGACTAGCAATGGCAATAAAAAAGGACAAAGCTAAGTGGTAGACATTTCAGTGTGTGTAATTCTCACAACATGGGATTTCTCGTAATCTTGTATGTGACTTTTTCTGTTAATTAAATTTTCCTCAAGTAATACTTGTTAAGGACAAACTGTTTCCTGCCTTCCACAATTCTATTTATCCTCTCCCATTTTTCTGTATGTATTTACCACAATATTTGGAAGTTTATGACCTTAATGTGCAACCCACTGAAGTGAGTAGGTGTTTTTCTACTGGCATAAGGGAACATTGATTAATTCATAAGGAGGATAGTTCAGAAAAGTCCAATGATAACTTAATTCTTTCAAATATTGGGCATTTTTTTCTTATTAAGAGAAATTTTATACTCTGATTAGCAGCTAGGTAGATCTACCTGCAGTTTTGTTTCTCGTTATTTAGATAAGCACTCTAGGTTTATCTGAAGAGGCAGTGCTTACCATATGAAAACATTTCAACTAGTCTATTAGCAGCAGCCTGGTACACTTCCAGCATTCATGTTTGTAAATGTTCAAACTCTTGGAAGGCTTCATTCAACAATGATAAGAGTGAAAAGAGAGGGGGGTGGAAATCAACAGTGCCATTGAAATTCAGGTCCAGAAATAGGACCATGCCCAAAGCTTATAATGTGAAGGTAGAGTGGGGCGGGGGGGGAAGGAGGGAACCCCAAACAAAAACCCAAGCAAAAAAAAAAAACCACAATTGTTTTCAAAAATTTAACTTGGAAATTAGCAAGAAAAGTCACTGTGGATTGGAGTAGAATTCTACTCCAGCTTGCATTTTTATCAAATAATGTGTTTCATAAACATCCACCTGATCAGATATCAGGCTCTGAAATGAGATTAAAACCCATGAATCTAAGAAATAAAGTCAGGTGATCCTCTTGAAGTCTACTGGAATATTCTGAAGACTTGTCTTGCCTTTGTACATAAAAATGTTTCTAAGCAATGGAGACAGAGCGTGGTTAACTAGTGGAAGAAAAAGCCTTGAAAAGACAAGCTTCTTGAGAAGTGTTACTTCTGTCAAAAGCCAGGACTTGCTCCATTTAGTTTGAGGTACCTGAGAGCTGAAGTCCTCTTTTCTACAACCATTTTACAACCAGCTACAGACTAATATTGAAAAATCTTAATTGAACTGGAGAATCAGAATCCTCAAACTAAATCTTATATTTATTTGACAAGAATTTTCTAACTTTCAAATCTTTTAAATCGTGAAAAGCCCATAACTGTTTTAAAGCTTTCAAACCAGACTCATCATACAAAACAATTTAGTTCTTCCTCACATAATGCTTTTCCTTGTGCTGCTATGTTTCCTCTCACTTTGGTCTTGATTCATGGAACTCATCTCCACTCATTTACATATTACAGCCAAATCAAAGCTTTGGAGCAAGCAGAGATTTGACAAAAAAAGACTATTGGTCTAGTTCTTCAATTCTGTAACTACAAACACCTGTTAAGAAGGCATGCCTTCTCCCTGATCATCAGTATTAATAGTTTCAAAGAAAAATACAGTAACAATGCAACTCAGAGGTAGTTAGATCTTTTCATATTTACCAACAAGGTATGTAAGAACCTATGCATACTCCAGTGGCTAGCTTTTTAAAAAATATATATTTCTTCTGGAAAACACACCATAAATACACTTCAGAAGTGTGAAGTATACTCAGCAAGACTTCTTAGCATTTCTTATCAAAGTACGTCAATTTTTTTATTGATATCTATTGTGACCAGCTTATTGAACTGGGGAAAACAAACAAACAAACAAAAATCCCAAGCAGCTCTATTAGATGGTCATATATTCAGTTGGCCCTCTAATCCTTTCAGATATAGACTAATTCCTTGGTAAGTGAACACTGGCACGGTTACAGAGTCATTTGATGAAGCTAGAACAAATGGAACTTGCTTACAAATTGACTGTGCTTGTTTCAGATAAATTTCCCAACCATGAATTTTCTGAAGGCAGGTAATTGAAATAGGATAGAAAGATTTCCACAGATCCTAAACATCCCACTGGAACCTTGAGAATGAAACTTCCATTAAAAAACAAAAACTGGTAGGGACATATTCAGTTATTAGGCAGTTCACTTCAGGTACTCTAAATCTAAATGCTTATATTAAAATTCACAAGACTTCAAAGTTCAAAGCCTACAGAAGTTCTAGAATGTACAGGATTCATTTTAAGGTGGTAAAGGTGCAACTATGTTACCTGGCACATATATTACTTGCTATTAAGAAGTCTCTAGTTGCAAAAATTTTTACCTCAGGATATCATCAGTCATAAGGAATTTGTACACTTTAGGGTTACTTTTAGGAATGAGAGGATTTAGAAAAGGAAATAATTGTTAGACTTTATTGTTATAATGGAAATCACAAAGGAAAAATCCATTTAATATGTTAAAAACTAACAGACTGTACAATAAAGACACTGCCAAAATGCAAGGCTATATGGACTGAAAGCCAGAATTCCTCTTTTGATCACACTCTGCCACTTAACATCTGGACTGGAAAGAAAAAAGAAAAAAAAAAACTAGTTCCAGTTTTAGTCTAGAAGAGGGTGATCCGTAATCCTTAAAAGAGTCGTACTCCAAGGGTTTTGTTTGGTTCAGGTTCTTGACAATTACTGCTAACATTCTTGGCAGCTCTCAACACCAAAAAAAGCAAAGCGCAAGAGGAGCAAATAAAGCCACAAACCAAGAGACAAGACAAGTAGTAACTTCATTACAGTGGGACAGGCACAAAGATATGATGATGGGAACTGCTATAATAGTCAAAGCTGACATTCTGATGCAAGGTAAAAGGCTGTAATTCACAAATTTAGAGTCCCTTTACTTTAAATAGAGGGTGGAAATATGGTATGCTAACAAGATCAAAGTAGCTTCTGATATAAATATGTTTGTAGGAAAGCAGCCATTTATGAATGCAGAGATATTCACATTGAAATGAGTTCAGCCTATTCTAAAGGCTTCCAAGGACATTTATCTTTATTTTTTTATGCTAATATTCCAGTAAAAAGTAAGTTTTAAAGTACTAGTGTCTTTGCTCATAGACAGTTATACAAAAGGGATTTTTGAGCTTAGTTTCATGGAATTAAAGAATATTTTTTTCCTCATTAACATCTGTAGAAGCTGTGCAGAGACCTGAATTGAATGGAAAAATTTATTTTACACACAGTGCTAATGCCTGATCAATAATTAAGCAAGACACGAAACAGGAAGATTTGACTTCCAGTTTTTAAAAAAGGAGACCATCATCTCAGGTATAACCTCAGTGACTCCAGTAATTTGCCCAATAATTAATTTAGTCCCACCCTCCTTGCCTCTCTTCTAGAACTCACTTATATAAACCTGATATTATATAAACTGAATATGCATTTATGTGGGGTGAGGTCAATGCACCGTGAAACAGTCGAGCTTTCAGCTTCCTCCTTCAAGACAAACAACACACCCAGCCCCAGAGCCGGAGAGCAACAGAGAGGCGCCGGCCTCGGATGCCGGGCCGGGGCGGGAGGGGGTTCAGCACCGAGGACAGCGACACGGGGCCGGGCAGCGCTGGTGGCTCAGGGGCGGACAGCGACAGGGGCGGGAGGGGGCCGCGGTTCGGCACCACGGACAGCGGCAGCCCCGAGGAGCCGGGAGGGGAGCGGGGCTTGTTGCACGTCGGGCTGGGAATTCGCTGAGGGGCAGGGAAAGAACGGGCAAGGGAATTACCCCAGCCTTCGCAGAAGCACAGTGAGGTAAAGTCATGACTCTCCAGACCACTGGATACCGTAGCAATCAATATAATCTATCATTTGGCCTCTCCCCTTCCAAATAATAAAGGGGGGGAAAAAAATAAGACGAAAAATAAGATTGAAAAAAAAAAAGGCTGAAACAAACCTCCTCAATCCATGACTATTTAATGAAGCCAAATGATAGTTGTAGAGGTTCAGAACTGGCAGAGTAACGGCCAGCAAATGCATTATGCACAAAAGCATTGGAAGATTCAACAAGGTTTTTCTCTCCAGACCCTTGCGGAACCCATCCGCCCGGGGAGAGCTTCCCTGGCTACTACCAGAGCTGTGGGGCATCCAGCCCCGTAAAGCACACACCCGCACACAGAAAACCAGAACGGTGTCTGCACATCTCTCCCCGCCCCGACATAGAAACTGCCCGTGCCCCAGATCGGTGCAAGGGAGGAAAGGAGGGCGCAGCCCAGTGAAACGGGGAGCGCCGTTATTATCAGAGACCGCTGTAGTGAGAAAGCCAGAGGGTGCAGGCTCCGTCCTGGTGCCCGCGCCCGTGCAGCCGCCCCTTCCCTCCCCTCTCTGCCAGCAAAATGTAACGCCGGCTCCGGGTGCAGCGGGCCCAGATCGTATTGCGACTCGCCCCCCGCCCCACCGCGAGGAGACGGAGAAGGGGGAAGGGAGGAGCGGGAGAAGGGAGATTTTCCGTGCATGCCTTTGCATGGGAGGCGGCTCCGCGCCGGCGAGGTTCCCTCTGGGCAGCCCCTGCGCCCTTGACATGACAGCGGCGATCTGCCTCCTCTCCTCCTCGCTCAGCTGGCTCAGGTCCGCCTCCACCCCGGCCGGGACCAGGCTTTGCAAGGGGGCCGCGGGGCCGCCGCCATCCCCGGCTGCCGCCGCCCCTTCGGGGAAGGCGCCCAGCCCTTCGCCTCCTTCCAGGCTCGCCTCGTTGCCCATGGCCGCCGCGGCTCGCCGCCTCTCCCGTCGGGCGCAGAGCGGGCCGGGGGCCGGCTCGCAGCCCCGCTCCCCCGCGGGCACTCAGGGCTCGGCGGCCGCCACCACGGCCCCGCGCGGCGGCAGCGCCGGGGCCGGGCTGGGGCTCGCTGGCTGCCGCCGCGGCTGCCGGGGGAGTGCGGCGGTGCCGCCCGCCGCGCTCCGCCGCCCCGCGCAGCGCATGCTCCGGGCGGGGGCTCCCCCCGCGCTCCGGGCCCGCCCCGCGCCCCGGCCTTTAAAGGCGCCGCCGCCCCCGCCCCGCGCACCCGCCGCCTCTTACGGGACCGAACGGGGCACCCGCGGCTGTCCCTGCGGGTGCTGCCGCCCGCTCTCCTTCCCTCTGCGTCCAAGGACGTGCTCGCGAGTAGTTAAGGCGTGAAGAAGCCTCCTTTGCACAAAGCAGGAGGTAAAAGGGACTGGAAAACGCAGGACACCCTCCCCTCCACCCTCCCTCAAAGCAACCCCTTCAGAGTAGTGTCAATGAGGTCGGATTGCTCCGAACAGCAGAGTTTTGAATGTCCGTATGGATGGAGATTTCACAGCTTCTCTGAGTTTGTGTTTCAGTACCGGGCTACCATCGTGATGACTGTCTCCACCATATCTGTGTCATTCCAGGACCGGTCAGCTCCAAGCTGGACACTGTACTCCTAACGCAGTTTCACAACTGCTGAATATGTTGAGAAGAATCACCTTCTCCAGTCTTCTAGTCACACTTGAGGTAGCAGAGGTCAGTCTGCCTCTGGCGTTCTTCATCACAGCCACATGCTGCTGGAATGTGTTTCACCTGGATGTTTGCTGCAGAGCTGCTTTTGGGATAATCTATCCTGGTGCACGGAGTTACTCCTTCCCAGACTGAGGACTCTCGCTTGCCATTCTTCAGCTTCAAGACTTTCCTGCCAGCCCATCCTCCCACCTGGATGGAGCAGAGTGGCCTTGCTCTTTACTGTTCTCTAGGCTGAGATTTGCAGAGGGTGTATTCCATGGCTTGCTCACATCGATAGAAGAGATGTTGCAGCCATTAGTCAGAAAGACACAAATAGTAACACGCCAGCAGTTGGACGTGATGCAAATTACCACAGCTGGTTTGAGCCCGATACTCAGTCTATTTTTCATCCACTGTACAGGTCATAAGGATGGTATAGCTGATCATGCTGGATGCTGGATGGAGTGATTTGCCTGGGGTTACACACATGCTGTCTGTTTTTAATAGCCTTCCTGTCTTCTGTCTGTGTGGACATAGCTTCTAAGACACAGCTTCTGTAACTTTCCCAGGAAATGTACTGGCCATATTTGTTGAATTGCCTGATAGTTCTCTTGTGGATCTTCTTTTTCAAGATGGATACTTGTTTTGGTTTTTTTGTTTTGTTTTGGTTTGGTTTGGTTTTTTGGTTGTTGTGTTTTTTGGGGTTTTGGGTTTGTTTTTTTTTTTTTTTGGGGGGGGGGTGGGTTGTTTTTTTCCCCCTAGTCATTAGGAAGCTTTCCCTGTGACTTTCTGAAGATGACTGACTTTGCAGTAGCGTCAGCTCCCTCATCACTTTTTGATCCATCCCATCCAGTGCCATAAGCTTCTGTATATCCAACTGGTTTAAGTATTCTCTCCTACAGCTACATCTCTTGTCTCTCTACTACAGCTCATGCTTTTACTCAGAGACCTGGGAGAGTACAGGACAAACCCAATCCCTAAAAACCACTAAGTGCCTTGGCCTTTCTAGTTAGTCCAATTTCCCAACAGTCTGGGCAGCCCTAGTCTTTGCCACTAGTTTTCCTGCCTCATTGATCAGAGCCAAATTTTTACCAAATCTTTCCTCGAGATCGTACTAAATTGTGGCTGCATTTTGCATATTCGAATGTGTTTGTTAAGCAACTAGATCTTCACAAATATCATTTTTTTAGAGGAGGATGTGCCAGCATTTGGTACTCTTGCTTGTCTCCTTCTTTAGCTCCATTAATACTTTGCTTCAGACACAGCTGTATGCAGATGAGCTCCCAAAATGACCTACATAAGGATGCTATACAAATATTTATAGTGCTCTTGTAGTGTAGCAATCAGAGATCATTTTTCCAGTACTGGTTCACAGTAAGTGATGAAACTAGTAGCAGTTGGGGGCTTTCTACTTCTCTCTTGAGGCTACAAGTTACACATCAAAAGAACAGCTCAATAGAGAACATAATAAAGCACAGAGGCAAAACTGTCTAAGTGAAGTAGCATGACATGAGTGTAAGTGGCTGCCACTTCATATGGTGTTCTAGGTAAAGACATCAGAAAGGCCTGTGGAAGAGGCAACACACAATGCAGTCACACCAGAAGGGAGGTGGATTCCCTTGGCATGTGAAGAAAAGACAAAGTTCAGTTAAGAGGGTTAGAAGGAAAAAAACCCACACATCGCCACATTATTTTTCACAAGTGAAGGTCATATATGTACTTATGAATAGATGTGCAATGTGCTGCTGCATGGAAAGGGCAAGTACAAAAAAAAAAAGGGGGAAAGAAGAATTTAATCAGTGAAAATATTTGGTCTTCTGATACTTAGGAATATGAGCATTCATAATAATCTCAAATATTGAATATTCTAGTATTTCTGTCCTTCGGTTGGGTAGTCTGAAAATTTGTAATGTTCCCAAATGAAAGTGTTCTAAACAAAAACCTCTCTATATGTCTTAATTCAAAGCCAAATAAGTGACTAGCTCTTCTGACTCAGACCAAGAATCAGATGGCATATGTTGAGTATAGACACAAGCAAGATCAAAACACTATAAATTCACTCAATAAAACAATTGAAAGTGGGGAAACAAGAATTCTGCTGATGCTTACTGTTTAAAATACTATACACAGTTTTTGTTTCACTGTTAACCTGTCTTGAGATAGAAAATAGAAGGAAGAGGCATTAGGGCCTAAAGAAGTAAGATGAGCTGAAAAAGAGGCAAAGGGTGAGAAATGACCTTCAGTGGGAAGCTCATTATTGGCTTCACTGGAGCCAAGGATTTCACCTTAAAAATTATGTGATTTCAAATATCTTAGGGATTTTTGTGGGAACTGTTTCTTTTTACAGTTCTGTGACATTTACCTTTTCTTATGAAACAGCATGAAATCAATTCCAGAAGTCCTGCTGCAGGCCTGTTTTCCCTACATCCTATCATTTCCACATCTTTTTCCCTATGTACTTTATGGTCTGTCCAAAAGCAACAAGAACTCTCTCATTTTAGTGCTACCAATGAAGCTCACAAACCAGTGAAACTCACAAACAAATGAGTCATAAGATTTTGTTGTAGCAAGGAAAGAAAAGTTACCAAATGAATCAGCCTATTTCTCAAAAATTGTAATATCTAACTTGCAAGAAACAGCTCACTGGCGCCAGGATAAAAACTCTTATTTAAAAAAAAAATGCTTAATCTCTAGCACAGAAAAATGTGATTAAAACCCTTTCAAAGATAAAACAGTCTTTTTTAAAGTGCATGCAAATTAGAGTTCTTTCTGCAAATTTAGAGGCAGAGATACAGAAGAAAGTTGCCTTTTCTTTGATACTAGTTAATACAAAAAGGATAACCAAGAATAGCGGCAAATCAAACTACCCTTTGAGGACTTGTTCACGGTTTCACAGAATCTTCATTGTGTCTGTTTGAATCTGGAATAGACCAGCACAATCACAAACATTTATGTATTTTACATTGAGACCATACACGGCATCTTTATCCCTGCAAAACAAAGGCACTGCATATTTGAGGTGATGTAACTCCATTCAGAAACAACACCGTGTTTTATCAGTAATGCAGTACTTTCATAAGGGCCTGACCAGCTTGGTATGCAAACTAGATGCATCAAATCTCCAAAGGAGCCAGTCCAAGTTAGAGCTGAGTATGCAGAAGCAGCACAAGGACACTAGTTCATCTTTTGCTGGTGCTGAATCTGATCTGGGGCAAGGAAATCTCAGTTAAGAGTGTATCTGCAGCCCTAAAATGAGTGCTTGAAGTTAATTTATTGATTAACAACATTGAAGACATCCAATTTTCTCATCAGCAGGCTGCTTAGTATAGATGTACTCTTTACATTTTCATTGAGAAAAGACCATTTAGTGCACAGAAGTTGGAGAAGTAATGCTGAGATCATCAGAAGAAAGGAAGAGGTCAGTAACACCTTGGCATGAACTAGCAAAATGGAAGAAACTTTTATATCTTAATAATATGCCTGGCACAGTGCCCAGACAAAAGTGAAGAGGGTAGAATTGTGTTAATTGTTAGTTATTGCCAGAGACTGTACTGATCAGTAGCACAAAAGAAGATAGAGGAAGCTAGAAGAGAAGCTAGAATTTGCATAATCATATTTATAAAACTCAACACGTTAATAATTTTATATTCTAACTTGAACAAATACTTAGCTAAAGGTTGTAGTGCCCCATCACATTTTTCTACCTCATTTCAGAGACACAGAGTCTATGGAGTTTAAAAGAGATGGCTGGGATGCATCCAGCAGTTAAGTCCATCTGCTATACAGAATGAGCAATGCCTTGTAATGATAGCTCTCACCAGCAAGGCTTGTCTCACAAGTTCTAATTCTGTGTCAAAACAGCACTCATCTACATACCAACCAAAGTTTAGCTAAATACTGCACAGCAAATGTTCTTGGAGACCATGACTACATTCCAGTCTCACCTGAATTACTAGTCACCAAAACAACCAGTAAATGATATAACAAGGTGTCTTGCAAAGCACTGTGTGTTTTTGTTCTTTTATTCAAACATATATGACTCTTTCGACATAGAATTCTCTATTCCATTACTTTATAAATGCAGGTTGAGAAACTAGTGGGATAGTGATCTACCCTGTCTCAAAAATTCTTCAAAACTCACATATATAAGGGAAAACAACCCACCTAACCCAAAGCTGAATACTTCATAAAAACTATCAGGTATTATAAAACATCCTGGGCAGAATTATTTGCAGTATTCCAGTGTACCTGAATGTCTGGGGTTTTGGGATACCACGCACTCTGATATAATAGTTTAATTAAAGTTATAGCATCCTTTTTTAAGATTAAACAAATCGCTTCTGGGAAGCCTCTGCTGATATTTAGCCTAATTATCCTCAGTCCAAGTGAAACAGGATTTGCACATGCATTGTACCCTACTGAAGAGCCAGTGCATGGACACTGGGCTAAGTTTTCCCAGCAATCTCACAACCACATTTTCTTACTTCAACAAAACAAGGTCGGGCAGCTGAGTACAGAACAGGAATGCTGATATGCTCACAACGTGAACATAGCATAGATTAGTCACAATGTTAAACATTATTTGCAATCAGTATTTCTACTACACAAATAATGATTTGCTTCTTAAAGTGAAGAATGGGACAAAATAGCCACTAATCTCAAAGGCTATGTCCTAAACAACATGCAATAGCAATATTGTGGTTCTGTCCTGTTCTCCTGTTGCTTTCTTTAATATGAGTTTATTCACCTGTAGCAGCTGAGTCCAACTAATAATGGTACAGATACCACCACAAAGAGTTCAATTTTTATTTGCTTATATGATGAAAGATATGTGTAATTATTGCAATTCAAGAGAAAACCCAAGGAAGAATCTCGGGAAAGATTTGAGCTATCATTAGCAGCAAGTTGTGATAAACCACATTAAAATAAAAAAAAAAAAATGGGTTTGCACCAGTGAACAAAACAGTGAGAGCCTCAGGATTGTTCTCTTAGGACTTTAATTGGTAATATCAGAGTGTTGAAAGTTCTAATTCCCCTAGCAGTTATCTCTTTCATGCTGAGAACACAGTAGGAAAAACTTCATAGCCTAAACAGAGGAAAGTCTTGCTAGTGAAGTACATATTTAGATTATATGTTCAGGTCCTGCCTATGCCACAGAAAACAGGTTCATTTTAAACATAATGTTACATAAATTTTTCCTTCCAAATGAATCCAGGGGGGTGGGGTATGGGGTGGTAGGGGGTAGAAGGGAGTGGATATTAAGATTTGTTAGAGCTGTCAAATGTAATTCTTTTTTATTACATGGATTTTAACTAAAACCCCTAATATATTGGCCAAGGTTGCCATTTCCAAGAATAGGAGATTAAAGTTAAGCACCTTTGTCCTTCTGTAGGAGCTTAATAGTAGAATGATAACAAGAATGCAGAGCTCACAGTTCCAGTGTGTACTGCCCATTGCTTTCCACTTATTGAGTGACACATTGTAGAACATGTTAAATACACTAACTAGGTTTTCTGGCATGAGCTACCAACTGCCTCTGTGACAGAATTAAAGAGAAAAACGTAAAAAAATTATCTTTGATCTATAGTCCTTAGAATGGGCTCTGAATACTGCTCATTTAAAGTAAACAACAGCCTTTATCCCAGAAAGTATATCTATTCAGGAGTAAGAAAGTTTACCCTTCTCTTCAGATATGTACTTAGAGGTTTTATACTCTTGACTCTAGGAATAGCTCCTTGCTCATAATGACACAAAGCCAGTCATATACCCCAAAGTCCTCAGTTTTTATTTTAGTCCAAAACCAATTTTAGACTGGGTAAGAAGTAACCTTCGGAGGTCACCCAGACCAACAGTTTCTCAAAACAAGGCCACTGTATATTAGGTTGCTCAGAGCAACTTTCAGTCAAATTTACTATCTCCAAGGACAGAGATTTAACTATCTCTGGGCAACCTTAAGTCTAATCGGAATTTCTTTCTTTGCAATTTGCCTCAATTATCTCTCATCCTTTCACTGTGCACCTTGGGGTGGAGTAAGGCTCTATTTTGTCTCTCTCCTCCCACTACGAACTTGAAGATGGTGATAGAATTCGTCATGAGCCTTCTTTACAAAAAACTGAACAAACATTTCTCTCAGCCTCTCCTCAGAGGACAGTTAGTCCAATTTCCCAACAGTCTGGGCAGTCCTTCACTGGACTTATTCCAGTTTGTCAATCTCGTTCTTGTGCAGAGGAACCAAACCTGGCTACTGTGCTCCAGATGCAATATTACAAATGCTGAGTACAAAGGAATAATCAGTTCCCTCAGTTTCTTGGCTACAATACAGCCCAATATACTGTTGACCATCTAAAGCGAAGGTCTTTGCACAAATCCCTCCTGAATTTAAATGGGTTCATGTCTGCCCATTCCTCCAGTCTCTCTTCATCCCATTGGATGCCAGCCCTACCACACAGCCCATTGACCTCATCTTCCAGTTTGGAATCTTGCACAAACTTGAGGGTCCTTCTCCTCTTCCAGATCACTGATAACATTATTAAACAGGATAGGGGAAATCCAACTGGCCAAAGCATGACCTACATCTTGTACATCAATATTGGATATTTTAATTCAGAACCTTCCTTGTCATTTGTCTAGAAATGGTTTACAACAGTACTCCATGATTTTTCCAGGGGCAACCTGGTGAGGTTGACCTACTTTTTGTTTACTGGTATAATTTTCAGTTCTTTCTGAAGATGGTTGTAGCATTTTCCTTTCCCCAGTCACCAGGGAACTTCTCCAGTCTCCACAACCTTTCAAGGACACCTAAGACTTACCTCATATGACATTGGCCAAATCTCTGAGTACTCACAGATGCATCCATTATAGTCCTGTGGATCTGTATATATCGAGATTACTCAGATCACTGACTTTATCATTTTCCACTGTTTGACCTACCTAACACCATCTGTACCTACCCAAGCAATGTTTCTAAATTCCTCCTTATCCTACCCTCATTCCATAAATGTTCTTTCTGCACTGGACCCCAGCCAGGTCCTTGTTTAACCAAGACAGACTCCTGATATATATACTAATTTTTGTGAGTACTAGGATGGATCATTGCTTTGTTTCAAGGAGACTGATCTTAAAAATCTACTAACTTTCATGAGATCCTTTGCCCTTCAATACTGCTTCCCACCAGATTTCACTTCGCAGTTCTCTGACTAAGCTGAAGTCTACATTCTTGAAATTTGAGGTCTGAGTTCTCTTTCTTGCCTTCCTCAGGATTGTGAGCTCTGCATTTTTATGGTCACTGACCAAGCCTGCCTGTTATTGACTGTCACATCCCCAACAGGCCATGAATGTCCAGGAAAGCATCACCTCTGCTTGTCACGCACAACATTTGTATTATGAAGTTGTACATGACAACCTTCAGAATTTCCTGGGGATGTGTCCTGCTCTACTGCCCTTTTGGCAGGTGTCAGGAAGACTTAAATACCCTATGAGAAGCAGAGTCTGTAGCACAAAGAATTTAGTCAACTGTATAAGACTGTTCACATCTTCCCTGACATTCAGGATGTCTGTAACACGCTCTTGCCACAATGTCATGTTTACTGGCCTCTCCTCTGACCCTGACATGCAAGCCTCAATACACTGTTGCCTGTACCACAAAAGAGCTGCTCCTTTACATCAGCGGCAATTCCCTTTCTCCTTACCTTTGTCTTTCTTAAAGACATTCTTTCCATCCATCTCTGCACCCCAGGCACACGAGGAACCACACTAAATCTCAGACATACCTGTGATCTTATTAAATGCACATCTACTCCTGCCCAAGCCTTTCCTCTCCACTAGGAGGGTTGAGAATAAAACCTGGACTCCCATGCTGTTCACCATTGCCCTCAGTGCCTTCTAGTCACTCTTGCTAGCCTCAGGGTCTTCCCTGGCAGTGTCATTGGTACCCATGTGGATGAGCACCCAGGAATGCATAAATATATTTCTCTCATTTATCATAGTTCTAATACTCCACAGGACACCCTTCAGAGTATCCAGTACCTGAAAATATAAATTACCATTGGTTATGCAATACTTATCACTGCCATGTGCAACTTTCATTAGCCTCTTACAGCTTCTGCAGCAGTACAATTCCACATGGTGTAAACTCCATTTTAGAAAGAGAGCTTCTCTTATTAAGCATCTAGTGCCTTTGCAAACAAAAAAAAAATATTTTTATGATTTGTTGCCTATATGCCAAAGTTTTACTATAATGAAATAAACTCAGTATAGTCCAAAACCTCCAAGTTTACTATATTCATTCACTTCTCTAACTCTTAAAATACCACTTCTTAATGCCATTTCCTTTAGATAACTAGGAATGTTGCAGTAGCTTGTATCATCAGGCAACATAGGGGTCTCTTTTTCCTCAATAAGTTGCTAAACCTAAAGATGATTCACAGCTTAAGAAACCAAGACTTCCTGTTGTTAAAGAGATTTTTTTTATACCTGTAGGTAGCCACTAAAAGTTAATCACTTCTAGTGATTAACTGTACACCATTGTGTATTGTGTATTGTATGGAAACAGTGACACATCTTACTCTAACAGTGGTGACTAATGGTTTTAAGAATATTAAAACTCACATACTCTAAATCTTGAGGTGCAAAAAAAGTATCTCATGATTCCCTATGACTGACAATTCCCAACTACTTCTGCTCCCCACTCAGGGAACAATTGAGTGTGCCTATTATGTGTGATACGTGTGTCTACTGATAACACATGGCTGGCCTTGCTACTGGGTGGACTTCAAACAGGGAACCACAGCAGTTTTATCTCAAGTGGCATGGCAGGAAAACTCCCCTGGGTCCCAAGGTCCACTGCTCTTAACAACTTTTGCACTCTGTAAATAAGCATTCAGATTTTCAGAGACCTTATCGTCATTTTCACACTAAGCAATTGGATTCTAGAGCAGGATTTAACTAAGTTAAAAGGATGCCTACATTTAAGTACCCACAAACAAACTCTACATGTGAGCTGAGTGTTCAGACTCCCATTGCAGCTGAATAAGAGCCAGTCCATAAACCATTAAGGGGGAATCAGTTGAATAACAGATGGGATGCAATTGCATAAACATGTTATAGGCTACCTAAGACCTCAGCTGCCAGTGCAGAAAGAACGGGATCTTTTATAAGATCTATAATTTATTTTATACATTCTCAGTCGTATCTGCCAGCTCTACCGTAAGGCACATTAAATGGCATTACATGCCTACCTGTGGGCACATAACTTATGGGAGCAGTGCATACCTCATAAAGTTAGACAGCTTTGTGGGAAGCCACAGAGCCAGCTTTCTTGAAATTTAGATGTCCCCATGTCTTCAGCTGAATCTCAGTTTTAGTGTATACTGGAAAGGTAAAGTTTATAAGATTTTCTTAAGGGTTCTCTTCACAGTAAAGCCCCTGGCTGACAAATCCAGTGCAAATAACATCTGCAGTTAAGATCCAGAAGAGTTTTTAACCTCAAAGAAAAGCCTTTGTAACAGCTTGAGGCATGGAGGAAGAGGAGTATGAGAACTGTTTCAAATGCTGTTTCTGAAAATTGATCAAGCCTTCTGTGGACTTGAAGAAGTACATTTTGACAGATTTGGTGGAATGTTTGCACATTCACAGAATGGCAGATTGGCTGATGTTGGAAGCAACTTCTGGACAATCCCATTCGAGTTCTCTACTCATGCAGGGCCACGTACAGCTGATTGCCCAGGAATGTGTACAGACAGCTTTTGAATACATCTAAGGGTGGAGATGCCACTGCAATCCTCTAATTCAATAGAATACTGTTAAAAAACTTGCTGTTTTGCAATAATGTAGCACCAAATTTACAAATATACCTGTGATCTAATTCAACTACAGAGTTTTCCAAAGCGGCAGAGCCAACAAAATACAATTTAGAAATTATAGAACAGCAGCAAGTGTACTTCAGATGTAAATACCCAGCCCATTTCTCTTACCAGTTTTACTATTAAATAAACTATAGTAACTAGGTAAAAAAAATAACTCATAAACAGTTTTCAATTACTATTATAAACTCTTTCAGCTTAAAATAAATCCCACCTATTTGGACTTGGTTATTTTTTTCTACTGCATCCATTGATTTTAACATCTCAGATGAACTCTCACCAGTTGAAAGAGAATTTCCAGTTTAACAGAGTTCATTTATACAGCAGAGAGGTACTCTGAGTTGTAGCAGATTTATTGAAGTTTCTTAACAGTTCCTGATGTCCTTTGGACTTACACAAAGAAATTCTGTGGACACGAAGACAGATGAGTCTACAGTTTCAGCTAAAACAAGCAAATATTACCTCCCGCATGGATCCTGTACCTTCTTTCATCTCATCTTTCCTCTTCCCCTGCCCTGAAGTATCTTTAAGTCATCATTTTGTCTATCTACAATTCCCTTAACACCTGTTCTACATTTACAAAAATAAAAGTAAAAATAATCAGCTCTAACTCAGAAGGCACACAAAGAGAATCAAAGCACAGCTGAGCACTCCCCATGGGCTCTGATGGGAGTGGTGGGGTATGACCTAACCGAGTTCTCACCTTTGCCCATTACCACAGTGTCTTTGATAGTCTTAAGACTGTAGAGATGGAAAAAAAATCATTAAAAGAATGGATTAAAGCAAAGATTAAGAGGAAATATGCATCTATAGCTCTGTGCTAAATAAATGGATGTTCTCTTTTCTCCTTTATATTCTTTCTGTTGACCTAGAAAAGTGACTTTGAAATCTAAGATTCATCTTTGTAAAGTATGGATCTGGATGCTTTTTAGGCCTTTCACTGGTTTATGTTCTGCAGCAAAATATGGAATAAGAGTTCTATAAATTCAAATGTTTTCCTCTGTGTTAAAGAGGTAACTCTCTCCCAATATCATTTACAAACCAAAATTTCATAGAAAAATTCTAGTACAGCAATGTTTGCTATTGACTATGCTCCCTGGACCTAAAAATCCACAAAATAAAATTAAATTCAGGAAATCTACAACACAGCCAAAATTCCCACTCATTGAAGATATCTCCTTCCAGAAACAACTTAAGGGCAACAAATCAAAGCTCTTAAAAGGCCAAGTTTTAGTACCTGCCAACAGTCTCAGATTTCAACTTACAGCTATTTCTGTATTCTTATCTTTCCATAATCTTGACTCAGTTCCTCCCTAGGGACTAGCTCCAGTTTTAAATTTTATTTTATTTTTTTCAAATCCATTCCCAGTTAAGTCCCTTCCTAACTCCTCACCAGAAGTTCCTGACTCACCACCTTGCCTTTGGTAAATTTATGAAGTGCTGAAATTTTCAGCTGGTAGAAATGTTTTTTTCTGATACCATGAGGATCACACAAATGCTAGAGGACTACCAGCTTGCCTTATTTGTTGCATTTTTGCCCTAAATTGCCTAGGACATAATTTAAGAAGTTATTTATCCTCATAAAGAAAAAAATATTTAAATACAAAAGCCCAATTGCTAAAAATCAGTATTTTTGGACAAAACCCTGCAGGTATAGGTATAAAATTTCCCTTACAGCATGAACAGGCTTATGTGCAACATTAAAATAAGAGTTTCAAAGTCCTGCTCAATTTTAAACTTCTACTGTTTTCACTTGGCTTCTCTTGATCTATATTTGAGAATTATATCTACATTTAATTTTTTTCTGTAAATTATTAGTATAAAACTTTATGCCTTTAATAAATTTTTGTCAAAGCTGTATTTTTGACTCACATTTACTCCTTAAAAATTTAGCAAATGGCAAGGGGAGTATCTCTTCACCAGATATTTTTAAGACCTAGAAATTTCTAGAATTAGTAAATATCTTCAGCAATGAGGCTCACAGTAATTTCCAAAAAGATCAAAATAACTTATCTGAAATTATTTTAGGACCATTTTTCCTACTTACATAGAACTTTAGCAATGAAAAAAGTAGCATTTAACAATATGACTGATTTTATTGTTCCCTTCTTTGTATGCTTACACAGAGTATTACACAGCAGTTAAGACTGAAATAGTTGGATTGAAGTTGCTAATTTTCTTCAGTTTTTACTCCTATCTTCGATAATTGTTCCTTCTTTCTCTTTTCCCTTCCTCAAGCAGACATTAGAAATACAGTTATTTCACTGCTCTGAACACCTCCAGGAAGCACCTGTCTCTCCATAGCATGTAGTTACTGTTTAACTGTTCATGGGTTGTATTCATGATGTTCTAAAGCTCCTCACAAGACTCCTGATACCATTGAGAACAGAGCCAGAAAAGGGTCACCCACACAAGAATCAGAAATTTTAGCATCACCCTAGAAGTTTAGTACTTTTTTTAAAATACTAAGAAAATAAACTAGATTATCTCTCCTGTTGGGACAAGGGAGGAAGCCATACAAGTGTTGTTTAATTTGAACTTCTTATCTACTATTAACCTATTTTATAAATAATTAATTATGATAAAAGATTATGTTATATAAGACTACATTTCCCTTTAACATAATGTATGAGTCTATGAAAATAAAAATTATTTGTGTGGATTATCTGTCTTCTAGCATGTGATTTTTATGTACCAATAGAGACTTTTGATATTCTTCAAGGAATAAACAACTCCTAATAGTATTCTAATTTTTACCACTTAGCTGGAAGTACCTTTATTGCCACAATTCAAAAAAAGTTGAGATCAACAGTACTATCATTCAGGAATTCAACTAAGCAGATATAAAACAAAAGGTGAGTTAGGTGCTGCTAGTAACTATTAAACCAGTGATGTTCTCTATTTTTCTAAAAAAACTACAGGTACTTAAATTCCCAATTCAGTATGAAAAATTGTGGAAAACTGGAACTAATAAAAGAGTTGCTTACCTTGAACTTCAGCTTTCCTTATAATCTTGATTTCTTTTTGTTTGTTTTGATATCTAGTAGCTCCAGAAAGCAGCAGAATGAGAATTGCCTGTGTCCCTGCAAATGTCCAGAGCAAAGAGGTTAGTCTGTGATATATTAGTCTCTCTAATCTCTTCATATCCTCCCTGGCACAGCTGAGTATTTTGTGTAGCCCTTAATACTGAACACAGACTGCAAAATCAGTGATTCCAACTCATCATAGCAGGAAATTCAATTCCACGTACTGTTTTATAACATAACCATCTTATATAAGATTTAGCTTATCCAAGATATTTTTATTTAGAGACCCATTACTTTCAGGGCAGGAGTCTATCACTGTTATACCTCACCTCGTTATGCGTTTTTTCAAGTCGTCCTTTTTAATTTAGAAAACCGTCAGTAATATAATTAATCAAATTAGAGGTAGCAGTGAACAAAAAAGATATAAACCCTAGCCAGTCCTGATCCAAAACCCATTTGCCATGTGCCTTACTCTCACACACACAAACCCAACTCTGGACAGCTGCCAGTTCACACTTACTTTTCCTGTCTGAGCTGTGGTCTTATAACAGCTAACCACCATTCCTCAAGTAAACTAATGGGCAAGGTGGGATTTCTCACTTAGTTAGCAACATATTTGTGCAGACTTTTTTATCAGTGCTATTTTTTTTAATAGAAGTTTTAATGGCTATACAACTAGGAATAGCTGCTTGCTTTCTTCACAATAACTTCCCCAAATTACTTGATGATTTCTGCAAATTCTTTAGTGTATCAAAGGGGTAAAGATTTTTAATATTCTCATTTTTAATATTTCCTACCTATTTATTCTTTCCCCTTAATTCTCAGTTAGTAGAATTGAAAAGAGCAAACCCAACACATAACTGGAATGAGCTGACCCAGCATGATTTCTGCGCGTGGACCAAAGCAGATTACATCACACAAGGATTATAGATTAAGATTACTTTGCTGATTCTGTGAATGTCTATGAAGAGATCAGATTTTTTTTTTTACTGTAACTTTAACATGTGGGTGGGCTCATTCAGTGTCTCTTCACATGTGTAGCTTCATCTGTGCATCTGCTCTGTCATGTTTTAAGTGGAATGAAAATTAGGGCGACAGCTGTTTGTTTGCTTGTACCAGCTGCCCTCGTGCACATCTGTAACAGACATGACCTGGTCTAGATGTGTCTTAGGAAGCTTCTATAGACAGAAGAACAGTACTGGAATGCAAGTCCCCAAGATAAGATTCCAATGAGGTATCTTCTATTTCCACTCTGACGTAACACTGACCACATGACCAGTCCCTAATCCTTTAGACACAGCTATCCTATTGCTGAAATACCTTTAGAGTCTCACCCTGTTTATACTATGCTTCAATATACCTGTATATGTGTATACCTGTAGAAAATAAAAACTTGCACTGCAGATATGTGCAAGTAAAGGATCCATTAATACATTAAAAATCCCATTTAAATATTGTAAACATTCCTATAAAGATTAGTAGTATTTCCCCTATATCATAATCTCATGTAGACCACTACAATGTTGGACTACATTTTATGATGTTGGACTTCTACTTTTGGTTTGCTTGAACTCCTGCAGTGACCTGTGTATTCCACAGTCACATGCAAAATGAATTATGCTAAAATTTATGCATTTTGGGCAAGGGAAATGTCCTTGCTATCTGCAAGCAACAGTTCTTCCAAACCATGACACTTGCATTCATTATCAATGTCATGTTTTAACACAGTTCAGCAGCTGAGTAATAGTCTGAAGAAAGTTTCTGATAGTCCATCATTATTCATGCCAGGTAATTGATTAGTTGTCTCCACTGACTGAAGCTATCCACTGTGGATTGAAAAGCTGAAACTTCGGGTGACATGTTTTTACCTCAACAGTCTGCTGGCCATTTTCTGAGGTTTATATTGAAAGTAGTAACTTTGAATCGGTTTTCAGGATCTGCTGATTGCCTGTCACTGGAGTTTGTGTAAGGGAGTTTATGCATTTTCCTTGACTTGGGTCTGGATCAATAGTAGAGTTCAGCGTGAGGGAACTGCCACCTTGACAGTTTCTGATTCGCTGTGGCAGTGATGGAGTCTGTCACACTTCGCAATTTTCTTCAAGTCTCTCTTTTCACTGTAAGGGCTGGAAGAGACCCCTAAGACAAGTAGGAAAAGAAACTCCCAAACTAAGAAATCAAGAACTGAAAAATCAAGTTTCTGTCCTCAGTTTAGACTTTTGTTTAAAATTTTAAATTTCCATGTGCTTTCATTGCACATGAACAGTAGAAAGGTGCCATTCAGAAATGTCAATTGTGCCAAAACAAAATATCCGGTATCTTCAAATTCCTGAAGATGTGCTAGCAAAATATTACAGAATCACCATACAGTTTGTGTAATTTTTTTCCAAGAACTTTAACTTCAAAATTAACAAATCTGTTCATTAAAATATGGAAGAAAGCAGGACTAAACAGAAAATGCTGAAATCTGTTACTATGAATCTTACTGTGACATAGAATGCATCACGTTTAGTGCTGTATCCTCACTTTTTAGACTATTTCCATCAGTTCTAAAAGGCCAGCTTCTTCCCCCACACCTTATAGAACTTTATTTTCCTTTAAAAATGTAACTATAGCTATAACAACTATAAATATAGCTATAACTATAAACATCAATAATATTTTTAAAGGAATTGGTTAGTTTATTTTCAATGCCATACACACCTGTGTGGGATGAACAGCAGAAGTACAAACAGATCAGGGTCAGGCAAGGGGGCACTCCAGCCCAGGGAGGAAATAATACCAGAGCAGAAATCCTCACTGCAGCCCGTGGAGGACTCAACAATGGAAACAGAGAATATTCCCTGAAGGAAGGACCCACAATAGAATAGGCTCCTGACAAAAATTCAGCTGGTGCTGTTACTACTGCTGCCATACTGGGTACTTTTTCCTGAAGGACCTGTGGGATCACCAGGCTGTTCATTTTACAATTATGTAAATTATAACTTGTATATATATATATATATATATATATATATAATTATACATTTCAGCTCTAATATCAATGATGAAAGCAAACAGGAAGATCTGTCAAGTATCTAGTATCTGAATATAAGTTTTCTGTTACTGATACAAATATGAGCAGAAATTCCCTGTGTGCAAATGTTGTTCCTCATTATCTGTGTTTGTCTTAACCTTTCTGCAAAGTAATGTGTCTAGAAACAGATGGAGGGAGAATACATAATTTAAGGCAACTACTACTTTTCTGCCTCAATATTTTAAAAAATCCTTTCCATTCCAAGGTAACTATTGCTTCACCTTCACAAGAAACAGTGATTATCTTTGCACTTGAACTAAAGAAAATTTCAGTAACCACCTTCATTTCCATCTTGTTCCCTCAGTATTTTCCTAGTCTTTTATGCTAGAGGGATTTTGTAAGGAGGTGGGGTTTTTCTGGGTTTATTTGGTTGTTCTTTGTATGTTTGTTTGTTTGTTTGTTTGTTTCCCCTGAAAAGTACGGGGTCGTTTGGCAGAAACAGCCTTCTAGAATAACCTTTAGTGTTATAAAGTTAGCTGTGATAAAATTGTTATATTATTTCTGCAGAAAACTGCAGAAAACAGATACAAGGTCTCTTTTGCAGACCTCTGAGGAACAGAAGTTATTGTTTCTCCTAGTTATATGCATAAAAACAAAGGTCTCTTTCCACTGAGTATCTCTCCTGACCAATTCTGCTTCTTTTTGATGTTCCAAATAGCATATAAAAAAAAATAGTGTATATTGATGACCTCTTCCAAAGATATCTCAGTTAAAAATATAGTTTAACATTTAAACTGTGGTATCTCCTTGCCAATATACTAAGCAATAAGGCTGGTTGAAACATCTCAGAATTTTGATAATGAGAACATGTGAAATAAAATTTTGCACTTCAGCCACCTTAATGCCTTTAAGTGTCATATATTTTTAATCTCAATACCAATTTTCCATTTTTACTCTTAATTCAGCAAGACCGACTAACATACATCCACTGAAGCTATAAAACCTAGAAAATGAAATTATTATCCCATTGAAATGAGTCTTTTTTATCATTTACTTATGATCATGCAGTATTTTTTCTATGGCCTCCTCATTTTAATCTTCCTTCTGCTTATTTAGGGTAGAAAGTATGTAATTATATCAGCATAATATACATGTGATTAATCTAAATTTTGGAGAACTTTTGGAAAAAAAGTTATTGTATTTCATACCTTTCTAACTGGTTATTTCTATATTTCAAGCATCCATTTGGCCTATAGACATGACTTTTAGAAATAATTCAGAATTATAAAGACATAAGTATTTATCTTTAAACATCCATTTATAGTTTTATTCTTATAATATGCCTCAATACTTGAACTTAAAAATCAGAAAAATGCCAACAGACATCGCTGCATATTTGAATGGAACATTCTCTGTATCACCAAATGCTTCCTAATTAATGGCAAAAATAGAAAACACAGACGCTGTATGTGCTAGCAAAATAAGGCTGATTAAACACATTCATTTCTTGTGCTCTGAATCTCTTAACAGTTAATTGGATTGACATCTTCCCCGAAGAGACAGACCAGCAGGTGGCCTTTGGATTGGATGGAGGTCTACAAGTGCAAATCATTGATCAGTGAAAGATCCCACTGACTGCCTTTAGTCTTGCATCAAGACTTGCACTGTCTGAACACGATCATGATTTGCGAGCCCTGGTACAGAGCCCAGCAACCACAGACTATCCCATGCACTCAGTCTGTGGAAGGAGTTATAATTTATAGAGTGATAAAACATCAGATAATTCTGGTACAGAAGAAAATATTATTTTTTTTTCCTTTGAAGCACGGAGGGATCTGTTCAACAATCTAATAACCTCAGCCCTAAATGAAATCACACAATTTGCAGGAATTAGTTGTGAGGTGACTTCCACCATAGATTACAACACATTGATGCCATGGGACTGCACCAGAAGAAATGAAGCTCGAATTGAGAAGCACATTTATGCTCAGCCACAATCCTATTTCCTGCCCTCAAGCTTAAAGGTGGAACTTTGCCTTTTTATATCTCTTATAAATCATGTTTCCTTCCATTGCCTGCAAGCTTGCTAGACATTTCCAGAGGCGTAAACAGAAGCAAGCCAAAACAACTGCTTATGCTGTTAGTGCAAATGCTTTTCCTTACTTCAAACATTTTAACTCCTAATTAACAAACAGTTTTAAAAGATTCCATTCTGTCTTTCCGAAAGTAAGAAACATATTTATAACTTATCGTAATATAGCTTTGATGGAAGTTTTCTTATGTAGAAAAGTTTTCTGTGAGTGAGTCTTGTTCCTAATACTTTAGGCAAGTTCTTTTACTTGTGACTTGTGACTTCAATATGCCTTCTGCAAAAGTATACCCTGAGTTAATCAGTCAGGATTGACTCAATTTCTTGCACAGTTCTCCTAATTTTACTATACAATGAGAAACAAGAAATAAAAGGTTTTGTTTGTCCCAGACTGTGGTAAAATAAACTGAATATTCCTAGAAAGTATTCAGAGATTTTTATGGCAAGTTCTGGAGAAAATATTTTACTTTCTTCAGCTGTGGAGATAGAATGTTCCCAAGCTCATTACTGTTAATTTTCTTGTAGTTATAGGTGACAAGAAAAGTAATGCTATTTCTAGGGCTGTGTGGTCATCTGTGAGAACAGCAGGTTGAGTTCCATAACACTGATGAGAGAAATAATGACAAATGTTAAAAAAAAAAAAATAGTTCCTTAGAGTTCTACCCTTTAGAAAAGAGTATAGATTTGACTGGGTCTCAAAAGTTCATTGTATTCAGAAGATATTTTTGTCTGCTTGATTGTTGTTATGTCCCTTTCTGTATACACTTTGCCATGTTTGTCAACCTTTCTTCCTGCAACTGAACTGTAATTAATGGAAATATTGCTTATAGTTACACAGCTTTCTAAAAAGGACACCAGATACACTACTGTTTTTATCAATCTGCTATATAATAAACACTGTTAGTGTGGAAGCCTTCAGGGAGCATCAAGAGGAGAAAAAGGTATTTTAAAAGCAATTTAAGTTGCCTTTTTGAAACTCCAATCAAAGGTCACAAGTATTTAACTTCAATAATCTAATGATACAAGTGTAAAATGCAGACAGAAGAAAAATTGATAAAGAAGAGACTTTTTTTTTACTGTAATAGGGTTTTTCTTGCAGGTACTTTACAGCTGTAATTAATTATTTACCTTGTCCTTTATAGTGCAGGACAAACAACCCTTGCAATTTTCATTATCTAAAGAAATTACTGAGATTACAGTCACCTTGTGCCAGGGCTTCTCCTTCTCTGATATTTCCATGCTTTTCCCTTGAGCTGTGTTCCATTGCAGGGCACAGAAGTGCCAACTGCTGACAGAGGTCACAGCAGCTTCATTAGATAGTGAGTTTGTGCAGTTTTCACTGCAACACAACTCTTCACATATCTATTTCTTTATTTATTTTTACAGAGTTAAGGCATTGCATATGGTAAATGGACAGTTATGCAAAGATTCTTGAGAAAATTCTCTCAATGCTACAGTTGCTTATTGTTGCTTTACAGACAGACAAATGTATTAAGGATTCAGAAGAAAGCCCATAAGCACACAGATGTCAACATCAGTGAAAAAAAACCAATTTTGTACATCAGATAAAGTAAATTTTTTACCACTCACAGCCCAAACCACAATTAATACCACCTTAAAATATCTAATATAGGAGCTGACTTCTTCCTACATGTGTTTCTATTCTTTATGGTAATTCACAGAACAAGAATGACATCCAACACTGTTCTTATTGTTTAAAGGTTAGTTTAAAGATGATTTTTAATAATTTTGATAATACAAGGTAGGGAGGGAGGAAAAGGACAAGTCTTCAGAAAGAGATGATGTGGTATGCCAAGAGTAGAAGTCAAAACCAGGAAATTACATGACTCTGGTTGAAATTATTTGCCTTTGGGTTGAAAACATTGCCTTGGCTTTTTGGTCTGCAATGTGCCTTCCATGTATATATTATTGCAGAATAAAAGCTTGCAATGGTAATGGTTTATTGCTTCTAGTAAGAAGCAGTCAAAGGTTCATAAAAGGCCAGAGCTAAGCAAATCTTAATGCTAAAGCCTCAGCAGAACAAGACATAATTTTTGAGAAAGTTTTGAGGTTTTCTCTCTTGTTTGCTTTTTCCTTTCCTTTTTCTTTTCCAGTAAAGCATGTGGGAGGGAATGGGTAAAGTGTGTTGAACTAGAGAATCAAAGGAATGACCCCTTTGCATATGTTTAGCTGGCTATGACTAGGTATTTCTTTTATCCATAAATTACCAGGGGCCACATCTTTTACACTCTATGAGCACTTGCACATGTCAGTAGGTAAGAATTACATTTTCTAAGATGTAGCAGGTTAGATGCCTAACTACTAGTGATTTCAGCTTGCTTCTCAGGCTAGCCCCTAGAGAGGAGGGGAAAAAAAGAGGGGTGTGGAACGGACAGAGAGGGAATGTATCAAAGATTTTTCTTTAAACCTGGGATTAAAAAAGGGAAGATGACCATCAGTGTAAAGGACACAGGAAGATACTGTGGTTGTAATATTTTAGGTTACTAACAGAAGACCTTTCTTGCAGGTCATTACTTTTTACCTCTCTGTACACAAAAGTGCACAAGCATTTCCTTTTGCATGTCTCCTACACATTTCACTATCAAGAAGAGAGAAAGCAAGATAGCACTCCAAGTTTGCCTTCTGTCTATAAAATTATTTTACCATTCCAGAACCTTTTTTCTCCTATAAATGTTCATACAAAAAAAAAAAAAAAAAAAAAAAAAAAAAAAAAAAAAAAAAAAAAAAAAAGTTTATCTTAATATATTGACATAAAAGTATATGAGAAGGAATGAGTTTACCGGTCTAGATTAACCTAAATTTTCTACTGATAAGAGACTTAATCTTCATTTTTCTTAGAGGCTGTGTGCATCTTACCTATCTGGGCATCAGTGAAATATCTGAGATAGTGCCACACTGGTGAAAATTGGATAAGATTGAGATATTTGGTTTTGTGGAGAACTGAAAAGCAAGAAATATAGAAAAGCACTGTAAAGAGCAGAAAAAGCTTGGGGGAGGCTTACAAGTAGATCTTTTTGAGAACTGGTCATGAGGTTAATCTTTTTAATATGCTATCTGATGTCCTTGGCACAAAGTGGAAGAGTGGGTTAATGAGATTGTCTGATTAAAAAGAATTGGAGTCATCATCTATACAGAAAAGAATTGAAAATTCTCTTCCATATAAGAAAAATTGGACGACCTTGAGGATGGTAATAATAGAAATGAAGTGAAATTCAATAGCTTGTGAACTTAAGGCTAAACAACAGGAATTGATGCCACAATGCAGAGGGTGATCCTGAAACAGGAGAGGAAAAATACATGGGTAAATATATCTGCTACAGGATGACTAGAAATCATTGATGTGATAATGTTCTGAGAAACAGGAAAGACAATTTAAAACTGTTTCAGGCTTTGTATTTTCAGTAAAGAAAATTTTTAATGTCACTATGAAAGACTTTAAGGTTTTAGTCCTATCTGCAATACTGGCTATATCTAGTATGGTAATTCTAGTTCAAGGCAAAATAACTAAATAAAACAGATAAAAAATGCAACCAAGAGTACCATGAAGCTTCTTTTAGGAGCTGGTATTAAATGAATGCAGTTCTTTAAACCCTGGTAAAATGGAGGCTGAAAAAGGGATATGACTGTATGTCCTTGCATCAGGAAAACAAGGACACTGAAGGCAAGAATCTACAGGACAGTGTTGATACAGGAGCAAATGCTATGCAGTTCTTCAAGTCACAAGCCTTGCCAGCAAAACTGCCCCAGCATGGGCTACTTCATTCAGGGGTCCACAGGTCCTGCCAGGAGCTTGCCTCCAGTGTGGTCTTCCCACAAGGACCCAGCCTCCTTGGCCCCCCACCTGCTCTGATGTGAGGTCCTCCACAGGCTCCAGGCACAGCTGTCCCAGCATGGTCCTCCCCAGGGGCTACAGAGGAATCTCTGCTGCAGGAGCACCTCCTGCCCTTCCTTCTGCAGGCTCTTGTGTTTGCAGGGCTGCTTCCCACGTACTCTCACTACTCTCTCTGGCTGCAATTTCTCCTGCACAGTAACTTTTCCCACCACCACCATCACAGATGGGCTCAGCCTTGGCCCAGGGGGTCTGACCTGGACCTGGGTGTCTCTGGCTCTGCTGAACACAGGAGAAGCTTCTGGCAGCTTCTCACAAAAACCATCCCTGTAACTCCTCTCTATCAAAACCTTGACATGCACAACAAATACAGACCTAATATTAACACGTTTATGTTCAAATGCTGAGATCTAATTCTTATGGAACATAAACATGTACATTTTTTGACCTGAATATACAACATTTTAAGGTTGATACATTTCCATGGAAATATCCATAGCATAAATTTCTGCTTGAACAGGAACAACTGTTTATGTCATGACACTCAAGGTGGGTACATCACACATTAAATTGCATGAAGACTGACCAGCCAGCTTTAGAGAAAGCTTTCACTGGAGTAGATTACATACATAATCGGGGAGATATCAAGCAGCAAGATATGCAGCACCTTCCAATTTGCACAGGAATAACTAATATCTAGGAGGTGTATTTAATCATCTGTGACAAACAGTACATTTTGCATTAATAATTAAACTGACATTTAAGTGTTCACAGTTGGCTTTTATGTTAATCTTCCCTGAGACCTATACATGTATCTCTGTTGTAATTATAGCACATTTACTTCATTTAATTGATGCTTTTAATCTTAAAGGTTATGTTTTAAAACACTTTCCCCTAAAACACATACTAGGAATGAATTATTGGCAAGATAGCAAAATTGTTCTGAGGACCATAAATCAACAGAACATTAGAGATACTGGGCACTGATATTTATTTTAAGACAAAGCAACAAGAAACTTACCTTTGATCATGCTTCTAAGTGTTTTAATAAATGATGTTTTTAAAAGGTACATGAATGGAGGGACTGGAGACAACTATTCAGGAAAATCAGCTTTTTGAAGAAAAAAAAATTAATTTGTCAGATATTTATTTTACTCAAATGGAACTGAACCTAGTAATCAAAGCCAACTGTAAAAACATTTTAATGTTATTTCAATCTTACTTTGTTTAGATACCAAGGCATAGAAGGTTGATTTTCATCATGCTTTTTGTAAGTTCTGTTCAAATTCAGTGGGATATAATTCCCAAACCAAGGCCCAGTTGAAAAAAGAAATTTTGGAAATGTTGTAACAATAAATAGTAATTCACAGAAGCGCAGTCTGATGAGGTTGGAAGTGACCTCTGACATAATTTAGTCCAATCTCTGCTGTCGCAAGGTCAACTAGAGCTGACCAGGATCACATCATTTGCTAACATCTCCAGGGTAGTAAACTTCACAACTCAAAGCAACTTATTCCAGTCTTTGGTCACCCTTATAGTAAAAAATTGTTTCCTCATGTTCAGACAGAGCCTTCAGCATCTCTGTTTGTGCCCACTGCCTCTTGTCCTGTCCCTGGGCACCAGTGAAAGTATTCTGACTCCATCTTCTTTGCACTCTCTATGCAGGTGTTTCTGTACATTGGTAAGATCTCCCTGAGCCTTTTGTTCTGGACAGTTCCAGCTCACTCAGCTTTTTTCATAGAAGTAATGCTCTTAACCTCATTTGTGACCCCTCACTGAACTCTGTCCAATATGTCCCTGTGTCTCTAGTACTGGCGAGGCCAGATCTGGACACAGGACTCCAGCTGTGACCTCACTAGCAATGAATAAAGGGGAATCATCACCCCCCTCAACCTGGGGGCAGTGCTTCCTTAGACACTCTCTGCAAGGGTATATGCTGGTTTATGTTCAACTGGATGTCCTCCAGGACCCCCTGATCCATTTTCTTCAAGGCTGTGTCCCCTCTGATTGGCCCCAGCAAGCACCAGTGCCTAACGTGGTTGTTCTCCCCCAGGTGCAGAACTTTGCCCTTCTCCTTTTTTAACTGCATGATTGATTCTACTAATGCACCTGGGTTGTGTGCTGGGTAGATTATATATGAGATCAGTTAAGGGTGAAGGTATGACTAGGTCTCTCTGATCAGAGTAAGGGACAAACTCCATTTCCTCTGCTAGAATAAAGAATGGGATACTTATAGCCAGTACTGAAATGGAGAGTTTCAAAATCAAATATTATATTAATAAACAGAGAAAGATTATAGAGATTAGAAAGCCCTTTCACATGCAGAGGAAGAGGTAGATGAATCTCACTCCCCACTATGCTTGGCTGAATTTGTAACTTCAATTCAACAATAATATTGTTTATTTCCCCTTGGGCTTTTTTAACGTCTACAATTAAGATGAACAATTACTGGATCAGATAATAAAATGTGAATTAAAAAAAAAAAAAGTAATTCTGTTTCATCTGTCTAAACTGTGCTATCCTCTAAATGATATTAATACTAGCCATTTTTTTTCTCTACAAATATTTATCAGTGCTCATAAGCAGTCTTCCCTGTTGCTTACCAGCTTAGCAGATCTATATACTTTTCACTTTTAAACACATCCTAGGTGTTTCCATCTTCTTCACTCCATAGTTTCAGCAATAATGGGATACTGAAGTATAAAATGCCTTAGTAGATGTTTAATTAACATTTTAAGAGGAGCATAAAACTTAATGAAGGCAACACAGAAAAATAGAAAGAACTGTTTTACAAAGAATATCGAACACTATTACATTATTGTAGCAAAACAAAACATTTAGAACAATTAAGTTATAGCATTGTGCTAACTAAAATGCTGATTATTTTTTGGAAAAGGTGTCAGGTAGTTAAATGGGAACCTGAATGGATAGGTAGAAAGGTTTTGACAGCTAAGTTTTAGAAAAATAAATTGAAGAAAATGAATGAACATTCTATATTTAACGGTGCTGTCAAATCCAGACACTCAAAAATAACAATCCAGGCACAATAAGTCATGAGATTCTTTAAAAAAAAAAAAAAAAAAAAAAAAAAAAAAAAAAAAAAAAAAAAAACACAAACCCTTATGAACTCATTAACTTTAAGATATCTTATAGATTGAACATTAACTTTAAGATATCTTATAGATTGAATTATTTTTATTTCCCATCAGATACAAATGTGTAAGAATAATGAACTTGGGTTTTCTCCACAACCTGAAGGGCAAAGAACTAGATAAAATATTGAGAACTAATAATATTATGAATCTTTTTACATGCAATATTTTATTTAAAACCTAAGAATAAGCTAAGAATTTGATCCAACAAATTTCTCCCAAGGTATGGAACGTCAAATGAAATATTGTAAAGCATGAGAATCAAGATCAAACAATAACAGGCAACACACAGCAACAACAACAACAACAACAACAACAACAACAACAACAACAACAACAAAACAAAACCAACCCCCCAAAACAAACAAACAACAAAAAAACCCACAAACAAACAAACAAAACCCCCCCACAAACGCCTGAATTTTTTTTGCACCGCACCAATAATCAGGTATTTAGTTTCTACTGATGTATTGTGAAAAATTTGCAGAGAATTTTTTTTTTTTTGCAATGCATATCACATGAAAAAAAGGGATTTTTTTTGAAAAATGAAGCTGTTTTCACACAATCTGACAAATCGCTTATAGGCTGTCGCGATACAACACGAAAGAACAACAACACTCATGCACTGAGATGTCCAAGGCAAAGAGGGAACTTTATTTACAGACTTCAACATTTATAGAATTCCAACAGTGACCATGGATTGGAGGAAGAAAATTGTCCTCTCCAACCACACTGGTCAACCCAACAGTCCATCAATTCTCTCCTCCTCCAGAAAGGAATGCAAAGCAATTATTATTTACATGAAAAGTGTGTGAGAAACTCCATCTCAGAAAGAAAACATCAGAAGACTAAAAGAACTTTAGACAAACTTTAGAAGAACAGAGAGACAATAGGGGGAAGCCCTATTTGTCTGAAGCTCACTGACTGTCCTTCAGTGGGCTTCAGACAAAAGGTGCAAGGCTTCTTACTAGAAAGCTGCAATATTCAAAAAGAGTCTGTGAAAACTGTGCTAAAAAAAAAAAAAAGAAAAAAACCCAGCAAACCAAAAACAAGCAGACTCTTTTACTGTGCTCTTAACATCGTATCTTTTAATTATTTTTATTATTATTTTTAATAACCTAGCTATTAAAGATTCTGAACTCCTTTCTGGAAATAAAACACCTGGGGTCAGATATGACAGTTTTTGTCTTCTCTTGGAAGAGGAAAGCCCATTCTCAGATGGATATTTTTCTCATCCTTCTCTGTGAGCATTTCATTTTATTAATTAGATGAGACTGCAATGGAGATAATTTATTTATTGAATAGCATAATTCTTTGGAAACAAGACACAGTTGACATTTAAAAAATAAGTAAGCTGAATTCTACTATGTGGAAGTCACATTACCTTTTCTTGCTAATTGTGATGGTAATTCCATTTTTTTGCTACATGATTATTCAGAATAACCTCTATGTACACAAGTGCCAAAGAAACTGGTTTACATGCAAATCATTGACAAGCAAAGAAAATTGCAATTAACTCAGGAGGTATTTTTCAACTGTCTTGGAGAGGACTGTGAATATTGCTGCTCTCTTCTGAAATCATTGCCAGTAATTTATTACTCTGAAAAACAAACGTGCTCTCCTGTTTTCGTAGGTTGTTTCACTATCTGTTTCTTGGCAGAACTACTCATAAATAAAGGAGTAGGCTTCACACACTATGGGGGTCAGGCACCAGCCTGACTTCTACAGATGAATTAGAAATACACAAGACCTGAGATTCTAGAACTGCTTGAATTTAGACATTGCAATGACTTATTTGCTGATATACAATTATTGAGACATTTTCTTTAGGAGAAATAAGAACAATATAAAAATGCATTATTACCTAAATCAGCTTTATTCAAGCTATTCAAGCTTTTTCTATCAGCGTACTAGTCAAGCTTAAAATAAGAGCTTTTATTTTAGCAAAGTTATGTCAACTTCTTTATTCCCTTTCCCAGCTGGACAGAGTGTTACAGAAGAAAAGTATAATAGAAGAAAACATCCCCTGTCATTTAATCCTAGCATCCAGCGTCTTGGTTTAGATGATATTTATGATTTCTT
This sequence comes from Phylloscopus trochilus trochilus, assembly GCA_016584745.2. Classification (NCBI taxonomy): domain Eukaryota; kingdom Metazoa; phylum Chordata; class Aves; order Passeriformes; family Phylloscopidae; genus Phylloscopus; species Phylloscopus trochilus. The sequence continues at coordinate 10,102,879 of WQNJ02000016.1, read as the reverse complement.
GAAGTTGACTATCAGCTGTAGAAGCCAAGATAATTACCTAGGTTCACCCTACCCCCAGACAATGCCTTTCAGAAACTTCAGGTTTCAGGGTTAGAGGACCTTCCCACCTCCTTTGATGAGACTGCCTATGAGAAGTCTGGGCTGCCTCTCTTTCTTCCAAATCTGTGTTTTCCCTTTCCCATCTTTTTACACCTCCTCTGAGGAGGTGCTGATGTACAACACAAATGCAGACACTTCTGTTCATCTTTCCTAAATCTCTCCATTTACAAGCCTAATTTGTTCTTTGCTCAGAATATCCTCCTAGATTAAATGGTTTTCTAGCTAGTCCTGGTCTTTTCAGGAGCATTTGCTACATTTTAAATATGCATTAGTGAAAAAGCAGTCACTCCACCTTTCATTTTATCAAATTTGCAATCTCTGGTGAGCTCACTGTAGAAACCACAACTAATTATGTTAATTTTCAAGGTACAAAGGAGGGGAAAAGTCAGAAGACATAGAAAAAAAAAACCCCTATCTGTAGTTCCTTTATGTACCAATTCTCTATTACTGGATAGCTGTGAGGGATTTTATTTAGGAGAGGCTACCAGTCAGCTGAAAAAAAGCAAAAGAAATGAGACACTGTGAAAAGATGAAAAGGCTACAAAACAAAGCTGATTTGTAGAGTCTAAATAAGGAGGAAAAGTGAGTTTGCAGTAAACCACATCTGGCAGTAACTGTTCAATCATTGCTGCAGCAGGTTTTCAGAGCAGTGAAGTTGCTTTACTGTTCAGGTTTGGGCTATAACTATAGTGCTTTTTTGATGGTTTTTGTTGGATTTGTTTTGTTTGAAACTTTTTTCTTTAAGTTTGGTTTGGTTGGTATTTTGTTTATTTGTTTGGGGATTTATATGTTTGGTTTTGTTGGTTTGAGTTTTTTTGTCATTTGGTGTTTGTGGTTTTTTGGTGGTGGTTTGTTTGGTTGGTTTGGTTTTTGTTGTTTGTTTGTTTGTTTGTTTGTTTGTTTGTTTTTCCCCTGGAAGCAACATCTGGGAGTTGTGATGGAACAAAAAAAGAGAAAATACCATCTGTCACCTTGTTCCTATAATTCCATGAACAGTGGAGTCAATTTTTCCTATTTTCCATATCATGATTTATGTTATTATTTCATACATAATTCTTTTTAAACTTAAATTAGATATTCATAATATGAAAAATGTATTAATACACAGCATTGCCAAACTTTAGCATTAAATAATTTGTGCTAAGTAGGACTTATTAATTTTTGTGTGCTTCTACAATATTAGAAAATTAATTAGTCATTTTTCCCTTGAAAATACTGAGTTAATACTGCCAGGAATTATCAACCTTTAAGAAAATTGGAGGATACTTGTAAGTACATAGTGCTAATTTAGAACATCTACCACTGAAGCCTCTCAAAGGCTTTATGAGCACTACTAAATTTAGAATCTCAGAATCCTTCCAGATTACAGAAATATAATTATTCCTGATTTAAAACAAATTAAAACAAAGAGATTGATTTAGAGACCAAAGTCTCAGGCTGAAAGGGGGAAATTTAAGTCTCTTTTTTCTCCCTCTTTGTCTTGCCTCTTGGCCATCTTAAAAGTATGCAGTTCCCACATCCACATTTCTTATCTGCCCAAATAAATTAAATGCTCCCAATTAGTGACAATAAATGATCTAAGAATTTCCTAAATTGCCCATCAGTAGAATATAAGAGCTTCACATAAAATGAGACTTGCATAACTAAAAAAATAAATGAGCTTTACAGTTTTCAGCTCTTCTTCCTGCTACATTCCTAAGTGTCTTGATTTCAGATTTTGTTTTCAGTAATTTTAATCTACATGATAAAACACACATCAGAGCATAAGAGCACAAAGAAAAAATCCTGGTATTGCTTCCAATCTTCATCTGATTTGTCCTCCTAACTATGAGCAATTGTGATAGCTGTTTCCATTAAAAATACTCTTAAAGATGGTGAATGATTATTTATGATATGGTATATTTAATGTCTTAGCTGATGGTTTAATGTGTAAACCTGTGTTCTTAAAAATTTACTGAACTTTGGAACTGTTGGAACCAGAGCCATTGCATGGACAGTTAAAGATTGTTTGGCAACTGATTCAGGAATCAGGAAAAATAAGTCAATAAAAATCTAGATGCAAACCAAATATTATTCTATATAAGTTATGACCAGCTCTAATTGGGAGTAAGAGAAGTTTTTTGCAAACTCTCTGTGTTTTAGATTGAGGTATTACAGCTTTTGGACATTCTAATGTATTTTAGTAGCAGTTTTTAAATTCTGACTTGGCTTTATTCATATAATCATACACAATCAACTTTTGCACTTACTCAGCACTTTTTGAGAATGATACACTTTCAGATTTTTTAAAAAATATTTTAAGTTATATTATTTTGAAGAAATATCCCTTTACTTGCACCAGATTCTCCTGCTTTTCTGCAGTGGTGTAAGTATTCACAGGAAGAGGTATGTGTTCATACCAGTGAATCCTTAGTTAAATTTTGTCAATAAGCCAAGATAATTTGGAACTATGGAATCTCAAGCTTGTTGTGGGGTGAAAATGGCCTAACTGGGTATTTTATTCTATGGTTCAATTGTTGTCTTTTCTTTCCAATTCATATCTAATCAGAAATGTTTTCTTCCTGGTAGTTTCCCACTGGAAGAGATGAAGAGTGGGAATTCAATTATTCAAAAGTCTTCAAATCCCTAAGGACTAGAGCCTGACTGCAGATGTCAAGATGTGTTGACCCAAATCTTCCAATTCTACATAAGAATAGGTCAGGAAGGCTTTCTAAAAAGACATCAAGTTTTCTACATGGTATCTAAAAGGATTGCATGCTCAGACATTCCCACAAGAGTAACAAAAAAAATAACACACTGAACTTTTTTTTAAAGAAGAGCTCCTTGACTGCACAAAAAACCCCAAAAAAACCCAAACAAACAAAAAAACCAACCAACCAACCAAACAAACAACAACAACAACAACAAAAACAAAAACCACGAAAAAAAAAACCAAAAAAACCCACCAACCCAAACTACGCCCCCCCCAAAAAAAACCCACATGACTATATATATTTTAATACCTGTTAGTAGAGCTTATTAATTAATACAGGTAGTACAGGCAATGTTTCCCAAACTTTTTTGATATCTGAGATACATGATTTGCTTTGTTAGAATGAATGGCATGAGACGGATCTCCCTGAGCAGCCCTGCTTCTGCCCAGTACAGCTACGACCAGCTGCTGGACTTGTCATGCATGATACTCCACTCCCCAGGCTCCCTCACTCTTTCCAGGCTATTTAGAGTGGTTTCAGGGCAGAATGCACTGGCCATCACACTATACCTGCAGGGAATTTTTACCATAAGGCATCAGAAATATAAATAGGAAAACAAATTGATAAAGACTGTAACTTTTTATTTTATTCACAAATGCAGAAAGAAATCCTGGCTAGACTGAAGCAGAAAGGAACATATATTTTGATTTCTATTCTTAAATTCAGTGAGTTTTCTTACAAAAAATGAAAAAAAATATATATAGCTCAGGGCTTAGAAGCTCTGAAATTCAAAAAACTCATCATGTTTTTTCATATCTTATGAATTTCAAGTTTCAGGTAGGAAGACTACCATATCCAGTCCTGCCAATGTATTATAATCAAAGAATATTTATGTATTTACATCACAAAGATTATCAGGTAGGGTTATGTGTGTGTGTGTGTGTGTTTTGGTGAGGATTTTTTAAGGGGAAAATTCTTTTCCTCTTCCCATCTGTGTTTGTTTGTTGGCACTGTCTGGCTTTTTATATTAAATGATTTATGTTGCTCTTTTGTATATCTCTGATCAAGTCAAACCATAGTGCTCTGCTTCTCTGGATTCATGGGAAAATATTAACTGGAGCAAATTTTTTAAATTCACAGATAACCTGGCCAACACAGTGTAGTACAGCCACTGCACAGGAGGATCCTCACCCATGATACCCAGAATTAAATTGCTAAAGAGAAAAACAGATGATACAGTGAGGCAATGAGATTGCCCTCTTCCTTGCTGAATACATCCACTGCAAAAAATCTCTGTGCACAAGCCTTGGAAGGATGGTGATGGAGAACATTTTCAAAACAGGTCCTAGATTATTATGACACTCAGAGTAGCAGAATTCCTGTAACTCCAAAAATACAGTGGGTGAGTTACTAGATATAGTGAAGAACTGTGTATGCAGTACAAGGGAAAGACGAGCAGCTAAGTATGCAGCAGGCCAAAAATTATCGGGACCTTTAGTAGCCCAGGAATATCTCTGCAAAACCGATATGAAAATCTTGTATTATATTCATTATCTGAGCATTTATCAGAGAGAGTCTGGATTCACTTCAACAGGAAATCAAATGTCAGTTTTAAATGACAGCCAGCCAGTCTTCTGGGGCAGCTGCTTAAACCATACACAGAAAATAAGAGAAAACAGCCAACCAGATTAACAATGCTTTCCTTATTTTGCCATCTGTGTAGCAAGGAAGCTGAGGAAGCAATGCCATGGGCCAGTCCTTCCTCAGCCAGCCAGCACCCTATCTCTGCAAGGAAGGACTTGTGAGCTGCAGTAATAAGTGACTGTAGCAAGGAAAGCCCTGGGGCCACAGTCAAAGCTCTGCTCACGGTGAGCGTGCTTAGTGCAGGACTCTATCGAGCAATGTTAAACAAAATTACTGCTTCTAGAGTTAACATGCAGGTGAGCAATTCAAAAGGTGTGTCAGCCTTCAGGGACATATCTTATCCCTCTTCAAGAAGTATTGGCTGTTAATTTTCTGCTAATAATTCTTAGTGCAGAGATGTAAGCTACCTTTGGGCTGACAGTACCAATAAATATAAGTGATGACAGAGAACAAAAATAAAGTTAAAAATACAGAGATGAGTAGAAAGGGTAGAATTAAAAAAGACCTTGAGGGAAAAAATTAAAATCCCAAAAGACCCCCAAACAAACAAAACCCCACCAACCTCCCTGCTCCACCACCACCACCAAAATACAAAAACCCCACAGAAACACCACACACACACAAAAAAAAAAACCCGCAGCCCTCCAACAATCACAACACAAATGCATAATAATAGATAATACAAATTCAGTTTGCTTGCAAATACTGATTTGGGATGAGTGTTAAAGTTCTACAGTTGCCCCAATTCCTTTTTCTCCCTTCTAAATAATGCTATTTAAAATTCAAGTCCTTTTCTACTCTGTAGTCCCAGGATACCTTCTTTCTATTATAAAAATTGAAGAGACATTGTGAAGAATTATTAGAAGCAATAATCCAGGATTTAATCAGATACATTTAAGAACTTCTGTTCAGCTTTTGGATCAGACCTCAGATTTTAAACCAAGTTTTTCTGCTCTATAAAATCCTCTGGACTTTGAAGAAGTTTTTTCTTAGGATGGAAAGCCTTCAAAATATAACCTGACATTAAGATCTAAAGTTCAGTGTAAAGCAATTTTGATTTTTTTTTCTGTATCATTTCATCCAGGAATATACATTCTTTTACATTTTTGTAATGTGAACACATTGTACTGTATGAAGATGGTGAAGGACATGAGTAAACTGAGTGGAGAATTTTTTGCCATCTCATTCCTGTTCAGACAGTTCTTTGGCAATGAGTTTTTGGCTGTTTCTTGTCAAGGCACTGACAAAGAGATTCTGAACATAAATTGGTGGCAGTAGTTTAGTTAAATTGTACTAAATATATTGATTTATGCTTCTGTCTGAGGTTCTTGGGACTTTCTGGACCTCCTTTTGAAAGCTCAGCTGTACAGTATGTGTTTTTTGGAAAAGTCAAATATATTTTCTTGGGCACCTAAACAGAGTGAAAAATTAAACAGATTATTTTTTGGTCTTTTAAAACCACTACAATTTATACAGAAGCAGGATTTTCCCTACAGATGCTGTAAGTCAGGAGGGCAATGTGAGAAATTACCTAATTTATAGCTACATAGATATGCAGCGTGAGTACCACTCATTTTAAAATCAATTTCTCTTGACTTACAAGCCTACTTATAAACTGTCTGCTAAATTCCACAGATATTACTTTAACTGTAGCTGTGGCAATGTACCTCGACATATTCCATGGTAAGGTTGAGATTCAAGCTTTAACTGGTACAAAATAAAACCAAGCATATGTCTCAAACTACTTCCAATTTTCTTGAGAGTGATTAATTTCTGGCACTTTTTTTAACCTCCTCCCTTCCTTTCCAATGTTTCTACAGTTTCTTTTAAAGCATTTGTATTTTGATCATTGGTTAATCCTCATGGACTATTCTCCAGATCATATTTCAGTCCTTCCAGATTTCATGTTCACATGGGACATGCCTTCAGCCTTGAAGGTTTGCTAGGTCAAGACTTCAAGCATATTTAAACAGAGGTGTAAACTGCATGTTTTTTCTGGAAAAGAAAATGAGAACTTTTCTGGCTGAAGTCACGAATGCCCCATCCCTGGAAGTGTTCAAAGTCAGGTTGGATGGTCCTTGGAGCAATTGACTTTAGTGGAAAGTGCCCCTGCCCATGGAAAGGGAGTTGGAACTAGATGATCTTAAAATCACTCTCAACCCAAGCCATTCAACAATAATTTATTTCTGTGATTGCCAGGATTAGTATTCGGGCCCCCTGAGGTCAACTCCATATGGTGATGCCTTGACCCTCTTCCTTCCTTTGGTACCCACAATGCCTCTGCCCATGGAGGCTTTGCTTGAGCAGTGATAAGAAATGGGAAGTGGCCTCTTCTTCCTCCCTTGCTTTAAGGAGTGTTCATGTTCTCATTAGATTGAATGAAAACCCCACAACGGAAGCTGTGCTGCAGCACATGGTGGAAGGGATATTTTTTTTCTTCCGAAACTCCAGTATCACCTTGTCCAAGGCTTAATAGCATTGCAATAATAGCTAACACTGCACTGATAACTTACATGGGCATATTTGGAACATTTTAAGAAGCACATAAATGATTAGTGCATTTAATTCCTGTGTAAGTTCATGTGTAATTTTCATCTAAGTCCATTACAACTGGTAATCTAGATGATCCCTTGCTAAATAGTCACTGGTTCGTGATTTCTAATCTTCCAGTGTTGTTTTTCATCAGTTTGGCACAATTCTTTTTTGGTCACTGTGTTTTGATGCTTGGCTTCCATAGTGACTTTCTCCTCTCTTCTCACAGCACTTTGTATGGTTAACTTTGGATGCTAATTTTTCTGTATATATAATGTCATTTGCATGCCTCTGTGGTTTAACAATTAACCTAAGCAATTCAGTCAAAATGTCCCTATTACCTCCAACAGTATCTCAGAGAGAACTAAGAAAAAAAACTAAGAAAATATTATTTTGGTTATTAGCAAGGACCACTGTAAACATGTTCTTTTTTTAATCAATATACAAATAGTTCCTACACAGGCTTCTTGTTCACTTTGATGCATAATATTATCTTACAGTTTTTCACTACAGTCTCTCTAGAAACACATAGATTCTTTGTTGTAAATAGAGTTCAGATGCTAATTTTTATGATATAAAGATCATGAAATATTTCAATATATATTGCCTATTTAAAAATTTTGTCCTTAAAAATTCATTTACTTAGATAAAAACTAACTGAAATATGAAGTGCAGGCAGAGAACTATTAATATTTAAGTTTTTGGGTTTTCAACTGTCTCATTTTTGTGGCCTTGGAATCAACATTTAACTTTTCCATGACTTCACAACATCATTTGTATAACAAAGATAATACTCATCAGGCTGGAGTGAAAAGCATTAAAAGCTACTTAAATGCTGCTCTAAAGACTTGTTAAATGAATGGATATGTTTCCATCCAGTTTAATGACTTTTACATCAAGCTGTTAATTCAGAGGATTACATTTTCATTAAATTTTACAAGAAAATATGTCAATACATAGAAAACTTTTCTTTGATCCACAGTTCCTCATAACACTTATATTCTAAACAATGCATCATTGAGGTAATGCCTGACAGTTAAGTGGTACTGCTTAGAAATGGGACTCTACTCACTTTGCTTCCTCCTTTTAGCATGGCAGCTGAAAATATTATCTACAGAATAAATGGATTAAAAATTACAAATTATAAGTTCTTTTTCAGTGTAGAATGTATAATAACTTCTGTGGGTATCCACATTAAAGAGAAAATGTCAATATCCTTAGAGTGTTTAATTTCCTCAGTTATTAAAAAGAAAATCTCTATGTTCTCAACTCACTACATTTTTGCTTTAGTGATCAGTTTCACATGTCAAAAAATACTAAAAATGAAAATGCATTGAAATCAAGACAGCATGCAACTCACCACTAGTAATCAAGTAGAAGTCAGCTTCAACTATCCAAGTGTCCTAAGGGACACTAAAACAGCTTAAACAATCCGTATGTTGGATAATAAAAATAATCTTCAATGTGCCATTCAATGTTTTGTCTCAGGACATGAGTCCATTCAAAATATGAGTATGTTTCATATATCAGAGTGTAAACAAGATGAAGCATGGAAAAGAATGTTTATTAATTTTACAATTCACAATTATTCTCTATTTACTGAATTAATTTGGTTGAAATAAGTCACCATCTTGTAGAAAGTGAAATAAAAATGAGTCAGATGGGGCACAGGTACAAGGCTGAGGCACTGACCAAACCTCTGATCAGACTGAATGATGCCTAAATGCCTTTTGACTTATTATTTAACAGCTTTCACATCCTTTTCTCTTTCCAAACAACAACTGATTTTGTTTTTAATCAAACTATAAGGAATAAAAAAAAATCAGAGACTCCAAACTACCACTTACCTTTAAAGCTGAAAAACCCCCAACAAACAACATATTGACACCATTTTCTTAAGAATATTTTTCTGAATGGTATCTTATTTAAATTTCTCTCAAAAACTGACTGTTATAAAATCATGGTTTAATACAAGCAGCAGAAGAAAATTGCTCTGTTTTGTAAGCTGACTGCTCAGCTCGTTGATTCTGCATATTGAGGAACTGTGATCAATGATGTCTCTTAACAGAAAAAGGCCTTTGTAAAAAGACATTTCCAGCAGAAAAATGAATATCTTGTTAAGCTTTCAGACATTTCACCATTTGGTACTGAGTCACTGAAGCATCTGGCATGAATTTCAGCACCTTTGAACCATTTATACACTGATAATGTTGATACACAATTCCTTGTTTATGGAAAAGAAGATATGAATACATTCATTACTGCTTATGACGGAGAATAAGGAATGGAGCTATCAGAAGTAAATAAAAAGATTTAAAATTCAAAAAAAAGCAAACCAAGAGCAACAGGCAAAATGAATGCAAACGCTACATTCATTTTTGGGAACACAGCATCTTAAATCTTTGCCAAGGTGATGATACATCATTTTTCAGATAGGATGAAATTGAGGCAGCTGAGAGAAGCCTGAAGGAGTTACTGTAGCAAGATATTTTCACCTAAATGTTAATTTCCAAACTACATTCTCTCCGTGTAGGAAGGACATTGTGACGCTTGAGTGTGTCCAGAGGAGGTAAGGAGGTTGGTGAGGGGCTTGGAACACAAACCCTGTGAGGAATGACTGAGGGAACTGGCATTGTTTAGCCTGGAGAAAAGGAGACTCAGGGGTGACCTTATCACTCTCTGCAACTTCCTGAAAGGTGGTTGTAGTCAGGTGAGGGTTGGTCTCTTTCTTCAGGCAGCAGCTGACAGAAGGAGAGGTCACAGTCTCAAGCTGCACCAAGGGAAATAGAGGTTGGCTATTAGGAAAAAGATTTTCACAGAAAGGGTGATAAAACATTGGAATGGTCTGCCTGGGGAGGTGGTGGAGTTGCCATCCCTGGATGTGCTCAAAGCAAGACTGGATGTGGCACTCAGTGCCATGGTTTAATTGAGGTTTTAGGACTGGCTTGGACTTGATGATCTTGGGGATCTCTTCCAACCTAGTGCTTCTCTGTGTGATGCTGTCCTCTCTCCCTCTCCTGGTCATGACATTGTTTTGAGAATAATGGCTTAAAATCAAAGTTGAATGCATTGTTTGGGCTTAGCATAGCCAAAGAACAGGGAGAATAATCTCATTACTAGAAGCTACCCTGCTTCAACGGGGAAGTTAAATTCTCAGCTGAATTTTCAGAAGCTAAAAGCACTGTGAGCATTTGAGAAGATATGATTATCAAAATTAATGATAAAGCAACATGTTGTCTACAGCTCCTCCACCCCCACAAGATCTCTTACCCCTTCTCCAAAACATTCTAAGTATCATCATCTGTACCTGTGAAGAAGCATATATACTTACTAGAAATGTAATTTATGAAAAATAAAAAAATCCATTCAAAATGTAAATCCAGGAGATCACCAATAAATAATTTTTAGAAAACACAGACCTTCCTATAACATAACCTTATGTTATTTTACATTTCTTTTCAATAGGAGCATAATTGCAGATGAAGAAGACAAAAGGGAATTTTTGATCGTGCTTGATAATGACTGCATAGACCCCATTTTTCTATGCTTTTCTATGTTTACCTGACTAAACTACTGGTGTAAATGAAACCAGAATCAAACCTTTTTTTGGCACTAACGACTCTCTGTGGAAAGTCTTTTCCACATGCAAATGTCTCCACTTCAACCTCTCTACTTGGAAAATTTGGATGGTTGAACAATCAGAGTTCTTGAGCACCTCTGAATTTCTCTACCCTCAAGTTTCAGTGCAGAAGATTCAGTGAATCTTCTGCAAGTCACTCCAAATTTTACCTGCTTTCCTATTATTCTAGTTCTTGTATCTTCTTTTTGCTAATCAGGAAAACACTGGAGTGATAAGCAAAGTATTTAAATGACCTGGGAAATAATGAAATAATTTCATTAATGAAAGAACAAGTAGAATCTGGCACATATCAGAGCAGTGTCATTGTCTTCAATAACAGTAGTAGGCCTTGCAGTTGGGGGGAAGAAGTAGATGCTCTATTTTGAGTCCATGAAAGCTCATAAAGTAGGAAGAAAAACAACATAAATAAAAGTTCTACTGTTGAATGTAAAACTAGATAGATAGCCATGGCTGCAAAACAGTTATATGTAATTCTTTGGCAAATAAGGAAAAACATATCAAACTATACTGCATGGGAACCTTTCTTGAGATTATGGAAAAAAAATTTGTTAGCTTTTATTGTTTTCCTATTAGAATTTAGATTACTTTGGTCTGGGGGAGACTATAAATATACTGCAGGAAAATATTGAGGTAAGAATAAACTTTATTACACCGAATAGTTAAAAAATATCTTGATAGTTATAGAATTCTGTATGTAAACAATGCAGTTTACTTACCTGAGCAAGCCCATTCAGGTAATGAAACACAGGGTGAAGAATGATCAGGTAGGCAGCAGACCAAGATTTGAGGATCACAGGTTCCACATGTCAACAACACAGTCTTGATAAATCAAACATTTTACTACCACATCAGAACAACCTGTAGAGTATTTTTCCCCTTTAATACAGATGGATCTGCATCCCTGATGTTTATATTATTCCAAAGTAGAAGAAACATGAAGAAACATTTTTAAACAGAAGACTGTTTAAAAAATAAGACAGAGAATGTCCCTGGAAGGACATTGTTGAATACCCTAACTGGGAAACATTATCTCATGATGTTTTTTCTGTGCTAAGTCCAGCCACCCAGGAAGATCCTAAGTAAATACTTGTGTTTAGCAGTAATTTATCCAGGAGAGAATAAATGTTTTGGTGAAGGAAAGACAAAAGACCATACAATATGGCAGGTAAACTTGTCATGAGCACTACTGAGTGAACAGAATTAATAAGTACAGACCAGTTCTGTTATTCTGAGTTCTTATTAGACATTCCACCTCAGGAACAACTTCAAAAATGCTAAATCATATGTATTTTAGTCACTTAAATACTGATATATGCTATCAAAATCAACATAGTAAGCTAAATTTCAGATTAAGCATATTCAAAGAATTACATTTGGATGAGTAAATCAATTTTTGGAAAGGTTTTTACATTATCAAAGAAAAATAGCACCTTAATTAATCTAATCCATCCTCTAGAAATGGAATGGGAATATCTCAGAATTCTTCTTTCACAAAAAAAAAAAAAATAGCCTCCAGTCTCTCTGTCTCCCCTTTGTGTTTTAGGAGAGAAGACTGCTCTCTGCTAATGCTGCAGAAGAGATGAGGCAACTTCTGTCACCCCTTGTATCTGTAGCTATACTGAGAAAAAATACAGGGTCATGGTAGTCAAGAACTTACATTATTGCTGGAATCAGCAACTCTGATCAGCTGGAAAGTAGCCATGAAGAACATAATCTATCAAAAGCCTACTGCTATCCTTGAGGCTTTTATAACCCATTTAAACATAATTAGGTGCATTAAAAATTAAGGAATCATAATATTATATTATTTCTTTGGATTGATGAAAAAAATATACTAAGAGGAACTGTAATGAGTGCTTGAATAATAAGTAAATAAACTTAATGTCACAGTAAGAACAAGCAGTTTGTGATGTAAATGTTATTGTTATGGCTTTTGTTCCTTTATACTTTAATAGTTTTGGGAAGAAAAAAACAATCAACATAAAAAAGTCAGATTTCAAGTAGCATGTAAATTACATCCTGAGAGATGTTCATATCAAAGCACTTAATCTTTCAGAGAAATCCTCAGCCATCTGTTTGCCTTAGGTTCAGAGAGATGGCTGAAAAGAAGTAGAGAATACACCTCAGATGAATTTACAGTGCTCTCATTTGCTGTCAGATCCTCTCATAGTACTGAACGTTTGTGACAAACATTAACACACAGCCCAAATGCTTATGTGTGTTTTACTGCCCTAGAAAACAAGCCCCTAAACAGGAAAACAGTGACATTTCCTCTAAAGAAAAACCAAACCACAATCTCTGTGTTCACAGAATCAAAACACTAGATGAGAATGCTTGTTCTCTCAACACATATCTTTTATCCAGCACGTCCTCTTCTCCACTGTCACTTATCTTTTTCTTGAAGGCTGCAATAGAGTACTAAGTGAAATGTCTACCACCAAACTTAGTGTCATGATTACCTTCACCAGAAGCCATTTTATAACATTTTCATTAAGCAGCACCACAATTTCTGTAGCTCCAGCTCCTGCGAAATTTCAGACTTTATTCACATAGTTCACAGGAGCACTATGTGAGAAAGCCCAGATTTTTCCCAAAATAAACAGGTAAATCTAAGAAATATAGCACTGTACATGGGCCTAGGCTATCTGTATATTCCATTGAAAATCGTATACAGTCATATTTTTGTTCAAATATTTGTCAAAGAGTTTTTTCTTGTATCAACAAAATATTCAGCCACATAAATAAAAGAATTGCAGTCTGTTAGATCTGAAACATGCTTCCAAGTAGGTTTGAGGCACCTAAAATTCAAATGTTAATGCTGTCAGCACCTAAATCCATTAAAAAATACTAAAAGTAAAAGGATATATATATCACGTTACAGGTAGGAGGAAACTCTAAGGGGTCTTTTACTGTTTTCTTTAATATTTTTATTGTCAAAACATAAATAATCCAAAGTCATTTTGATGACAGAGGGAGTCTACAGAAGTGTCTAAGTATACTCGTTTTCACTTCTGTAAGTGAAAAATTGTCCAAGTCCAATATTTCACTTACAGAAGGCATCCATCAGCAAGTTTATGACTATTTCTGATAAACTATTCTAATTATTTTTTGTTGAACTATTCTTATATTTTTCTATTCATTTTAAGCAGATAAATATATTTAAGAAATGGAAGGGTCAGTATGATCATCTAGTTTGTTATTTTGTACCTCCCAAACCAACAAAACTTTTTGATTTCTAAATTGAACACAAAAGCATCTACTTAATGTGCAACAAATGTTTTAGAGGACAAATGTTTTTACCTAATGATAAAAATAACCTGTGATAGTGATCTCAAATTGCTTAATTGTTCTTATATTTAAAAGGCAAACATTTAAATGATATTTAAATGAAAGATAGAAATTCTCAAATGCTTTATGAAATAGCTTTGACCTTTATGTTAAACTACCACTCAGGTTGCTGTCAACCTGAGCTGAATCGGAAATGCCTCCTTCTCTGGTGGGTAAACAAAAGCTTGTATGAAATTAATAGAAGTTTTTACCTATTTCTTCACAGAAAGGAGACTTAATCTTGCTTTGTTTTATTTTTGTCTTACTATGACAAGTACCCTTTTCTGAAGCAAACAGAAGAAAATGGAGATTTAAGTAAGGCAGCCTAAGAGAACAGGGTCCTGTAGTTCCACCCTGCTTCTCACAACCTAAAGCAATGCTTAGCTACCTAGACTTACAGCATCATTATCAGGCAATATTTATTCTCTTAACATAGCTTCATTTTGAAATTAATAAAATATACTTCCATACTCTTTTAGTGCTTCATTTGAACTGGAAAACAATTTTTATATGACCTGAAATAAGACTCCAAAGATTTATGATCTGTATTATATATTTATTAACTATATTAACTATTAGCTATAAACATTATCTTTCATAGATCTTAAGTATTGTATTGTTTGTGTAAGACTTTACATCCATGCAAATATGCCTTGAAGTAAAAATCATGACTAAAAATGTTCTTATGAGAATCCTTCATTCCCTGAAGAGAGTAATTTCTGAGAGGAAAGAGGATACTCAAGGTTACGTTGAATGCAGAAAATGAATACATTTTTATTTCAATACAATTAAAAATTATGGAATAGCATTATTAGTAAATAGTTCCGTTGAAGAGATAAGGGGTCAACAATAAAATCTGTAAAAGCTAAAGATAAAATTAACATTTTCATAGTATATTTAGGAGAAAATTCACTGTTGCAAACTGTCTTCAAGTCCCCTACTGTTGATTTTACCTAGACAGTACTTCAAACATATACTACAGCAAAAAGAAACTTACTGAAATTTGCACAGTCAGTTTAGAAATTACACTAAAAATTAACAAAAGCTGAGTCACCTCCAAATTCTCCTTCCCAGTTGCATCAAAAACTCAGAACCGAACATATAAAAATGTGCAATTAGGATGGGTGCTAGAACATCGTTACTTCAGCATACCATGATATATTTGATTTTGCTAAACAACAAAACAATTTGAGAATGATACCTCATTTTAGAGTTTATAGGCAGGAACATACATGATTATATCATTGAGATGACAATTCTGAGCATCTGTATTTTAATACTTTGCCTTAGATATAAATTCAGTAAAAACAATAATAGCAATGATGTTGATGATGATGATAATAATAAGAAAAATTAACAACAATAACAGAAATAATAATGTTATTTTCAGGTCTAAAATCAGGGGGTTTATATCAGGATTAATCAGACCAACCTCAGTAACCCACAGCAAGAAGAACATTAGATTTTCCCATGGGTTAGTTGTTTAATCCCTCTCTGTATTCAGTGGAGAGCACAAATGTTCTCAGGAACGTGATTCATCTCATCTCCTGAAGCAGCTGTATAAAATAGGTTAGATGAATCATGCCCTAGATGTTTGTTTTTCTCAGCCAGTTCTAAAGGGCTCTGGGTTACTGGCTCAAAGGTAGCCAGATGACATCAAACTGTGAGATGTGTCTCTTTCAGCAAGCATGCCCTGCAAAAAGATCATTCTTGTCCACAAATGTTAAGGCAAGTCATCAGCAAATAATATTGTTAAAAAGAGAGACACTGCCCATAAAGTAGTTGAAAAGTCAGAAAAAAAAAAGTAGCTCACCACTTTGTTCTTGGCATATGTTTGAAAATAATACTGGTAATAATACTGGAAATAATAGCATAGTATGTAGCTATTTTTCAGCCCTGTTGAAATGATCGCCATAAATAACATCATTAAAGAATGTAATTGCCAAATGTGTAATCCTGATATGTACTCACAATTCTGAGATGTGGCATACCCTCTGCAGTAGTGATAGGATTTACAGGTGGACTATTATAAGTCCTTTTTTAAAAGACTATGGTTGTACCCATGTTGCTTTAGATTTCTGGCATTCACCTTCTATGGTTCTGTGTGAAATGATGTTAAAAGCATTGAAAGAACATTTCAAAAAACCTGAAAAGTCAGAGCTCTACTTGGTACTGCTACATAATGGATCAGCACTCTGAAAAATGACATAGAAATTGCTGAAATGTTGCTTGATTAAAAATTTAGAGGCAAGTTACCTGATTACATATAAGTAAATGTTAAAAGTGGCTTGTTATAAAATCATATCAGAAAAACATAAAAGGATCTAATTACATGGACTATGGTAAGGATTCATCAGAGCTAAACTGTTTGCAGTGATCAAACATTCAAGATATTGGTGGCTGAAAAGCTGCACTTGTGAATTTATTCCTAATGCTGTGGAGATGGTATCAGATGGAGACAGCCATAGAGACGAAACATAAGGAGGTTCCAGCTTTATAAACAGAAAAGTGAAGAAGCAAACAAGTAAACAAACAGCAAAAGCTGGAATCTGCATCATCATTAAAACTAAAATAATACAAGTTGTGAAGGAGCCAATAAATCTGACAGCACAACAAGAAAACCATTAAGAAAAATACTAAAATGCATGGGATGCCTCTCAAATCTACAAAATAAAGATCAAGCCAGAAAATGCAGGAGATGATGCATATTTTGGCTCTCTTAGATAGGTAAAAAGTGCTGATAATGCAAAGGTGATGCCATCTAAGTTTAGCTTGAAATAATATTCCCTAAACTTTCCACAGTAGAATGAGGGCACTCATTATTATGAGCTTAGGAAAGCTGTACAGACAGTTCTTTCCCACTTTTCCCTAGAATTTCACATGTATAAACCAAATTACAGATCAAATACCACATTTAAAGGACTTCTGATGTCACTGCCTTTAAGTCTGATATGTCCAGGAAAATTAAATCAATCACTTTTAATAAGTATAGAAAACCAATTACCTTATTTAAGAAAGATCACAGAATTGCAGAATAGTTTAAGTTGTAAGAAACCTTTGGATGTCATCTGTACCAGGTCCAAGTAAAAGCACAGCTAAGTTCAAAATTAGTGATTGCTGAGGGCTTTGTCCAGTAGAGTTTAGTGTACCTGCATGGATAAAAATTGAGAAAATTTAATAGAGGAACTGTTCCAATTTCTGACCACTCATTAAAAAAAAAAAAAAATCAGTTTCATCATTTTCTGGTACACACGCCTGCTATAGCATGTGTGTTGCCTCTTACCCTTTTCACAAGTCTCAAAGAACTGCTACTTTATTGTTATTCCTGTTATCCTATCATAGATATCTTTGAACACTGAATTAATTCATTCTGGGGACAGCTGACCCAAGCATTTTATACTCTCTTTAGTGTCTTCCTATATAAAAGTTACAGCTCTTATTATATTTTTATTTATACACCTAGGTATTTTATTTTGTTTCCCATTTTCCATTGAAAATCAAAAATTAATGTGTTTTTAAGAAGTTTGCTTCATCTTTACAGGGCTTTGTAGAGCATTTCTATATTCTACAGATAATGTTTATTATTTCCTGATATCTCTAGAGTAAATATCTTCACTCTATTTATTTGGGAGTGGATTTTTTAACCTCTCTTATTTAATGCATGTAGAGTTAGCTGCTTTAACTTAACTTCAAAGGTTTCTCCAAACTGAAACTACAGCTCCTAAATTGGAGAAACTTCATAAAAAAAACACCACATACATCATCAGAACTTACACTTTTTTAAAGTGTGGAATGTAAAGGTCTCCTCTTCTAGGTTGTGTTAACCAATAATCCACTTCCTTATGCCACAAGCTAAAGGCTAAAAATTCATTTTGATATCAGATTGTTGCTTCTTTATTTACCCATTGCAAGAAATAACAATACTCTGGTACATCAGTAGGCAAAAATACCCATGTGGTGTGTCAATGCAGCAGCTAGAAATCCAAAGTGGCTTCATTGATACACAAGTCAAAAACAAAATGCCAACTATCGTGATAATCAATAATGCTAGGGTCATATTATGCAATTTTTGTAGCTAATCATTATTTTTAAAAACTAAACATTGATCTAAGCCAGTATCCTAATCTGTACTGCTGAGAATTTATTTCTATTAGCTAATACCAGTAACAGTGTCACATACCAAAAGTGTCCATACTCTGAATTCAATGATTTTAATCAGCTAATTTAGAGATTTATTTACATGTTAAGTCCCAATTTACTATATTTTTTTTTCTTAAACTCATTTTGAATAATTGGAGAAATCTGATAAAAGTCTATTTCTGACTATTTCTGACAAGCAGACCATGTAAGGGAACTTCATATTTTACCAGAATCAACTCTAAACCAATGCTGCCTCAGGTTGGTTAACGACTATTCAGTAAGAAATGAGAGCAATTACATCCAGGATTAGCTGTGCCCTACAGCATTAGCAGCCTTTCATTCCAATCAGTATCTCGGATTTTACATCCCCCTTATGACAGAATTTCTGATATGAAATTTGTTTCTCTAGCACAATTGAAAAAAACTCAGTGTGGCCATGGGAGGTCTACTGTAGATTTTTGAGCACAAACTCAACAATTTCTTATAACCATCCTTTCTCAAAGTAATTTTACTCAAAGCAAATTTGTTTAATGCTGAAAGGTACAGACAGAATGACCAGCTGTAAGGACAGCACAGCCCCATAAATGAAACATTGTCCATGACAGTCAGGTTCACTTAGCTGAGTAAAAACATTTCAAAATGTAAATATTCTTTTCTTTTTTTTTTATTTTTGTCTATGTGTATGCCAAGACTTTTTGTCTATACTTTCAGTTTTTGTTAGTTTCATTTTTAACTGGAAGTCATTAAAAAGACTAAAGTGATGAAATTGTCAAATTTTTCCTGTGTAGTGCACATATTCTACCTGCCTACATCTACCTTCTGTTTCAAATAAATAAAAAAATGAACTGTATTGTCTGTGTCTTTTTTTTTTTTAATAATAATTTTATTTTTATTCCTGTGGTATGTTTTATAAAATAGGAGAAATTTCAGACAATGAGAGTACTGGAATAGGTAGTTTGTACCTTTAGTGTCACTTTGGTAGGAATTAACCCACACACCCTGTTGAGAGACTGATGCATTATACCAGTGCAACTACTAAGAAATAAATATGCAAATTAGAAGGAGGACTTGGATACAAGATCTAAAAAAACCCTGGGAGTGTGGTGGCAGTTATTTATTTTTTTAGCTGCGTGGGGTAGAATGCATCTTGCATACTTAAACACATACTTACAATCTCAGAATTAGTTCCAAGTAATAAGGGACATCAAAGGCTTTGTCATCTGTTAGAAGAAGTCATGCGTCTGGATAATATTTCCTGAGGCCTTGTACGTCTGCCACTAAAGGAAAATTCTATGCAGATCAGGGTCCTATTTTTAAATCAGGCTTCCCATTCTTTTTTTATTTATTCAAACTTAGGAGAAAGTCACCATGGGAGTCGTGCTTGGAAAGAACCATGAAGTTAAAAGCTGCAAATCTGATTCTGTGTAGCAGTCTGTGCTCACCTGCCTGTCCCCACCAGGTGACCATTAACATGGAGCTGCTGTCTGCTACAAACCATCCAGTTAGACCTGTTAAAACACTGAGTAATAACTACTATCATTACAATATTGACCTGTTATCCAGCAGCAAGTATCTGTAGTACTGTTTTCATCAGTTAAGAGGCAGAAATACATCCCTATTTAAAAACACACATGGCATTGTTTCTCTATGATTTACACAGTCTCATCAGATTAAAGTGAGGTGCTGGGGCTGACTGACATCACAACATTTCTTTAAGGAGCTACTTGTATACATGCTGTTTGAATGTATGTTGTCTGCATCCAAAGGTTCAGCCAGAAAAGGGTTGTTGGGGTGGGGCTGAGGTGCTGGGGTTGGTGGGATGCTGGTGCTGCTGGTGGCAGCAGACAGCAGCCACAAGATAGGGCTGGTGTGGCTGCAGGGTGGCTCCAGGTGTCTCCCAAACCAGTGAAACAGGCTCAGGGGCAATCAGGGACAATCAGAAAAGTGGTAGCTGCAGGGACAGACACACACCTGAGGGACTATGGATGGCCCAGACAGGGCAGGAACCCTCTGTGGCAGCATGGGTATGGGACACTCCACCGTCTCTGGCCTGGGGCAGGATGCAGCTCAGCATAAATCAGGCTTGTGGGTGGCTCAGCTGCAAATATTGATGGGCTGGAAGTGAGAAACAGGAAGACATGGCCCCGAGGAAAGCTGGCAGGGAAAAGAGGAATGTTGGCAGGGTCAAAACTGCCCACAGGAACCAAAACTATTCAACAGTTGTAACAGAGCAACCAGTTGACAAGATAATCAGTTTGTCACTCAAAGAGGAACTGAAAATAAACAATAATGAAGTAATTAATATGTAAATGAAGAAAAATGGAACAACATAAGACAGTGTTACAGTAAGATAAAAAGGGGAACACTGATGCAACCGCAACAAGTTATTTATTATCAGACAGAAAAGCTGTTTTAAGATGCAGGGATGCTCTGATAAATGCACACCACCGGTTCTTTGTCACATGAGTCATTTTGCCAAAGCTCTTTTCCCCACCATTTCAACGCCAGCTGGGGCGGAGCAGGGATGCTCCGGTGCATCCCGTGGGACAGAGGCCGCCGCCGGGAGCGCGGCTGTGCCGCCAGCCTGTGCCTAGCACCACCTAGTGAGCCTCGCCCCGCCGCTCCTCCCTCCTTCCACTCGAATGAAAGCACTAAAAGTGATATTCCCTAACTTTCAGCCCGCAGAAACATTTGGGGAGCTATGCAGATTCCTCTGACACTTGAATTTAAAGGCAGGGGGAAGAGCAGTTCCAGGTGACTTTTGAAACACACTTCTTTCAAGCACACACCTTATCTGGGATAAGGAGCAGAGCAGGTGCATTTGTTATAACAGCAGCATGGTTATCAAGATGTTCTTTAGATGTTAAAAATTCTGTCTTAACTCTTATAAGCTAGCTTGAGTACCTCTCCTTTTATTAATATTATTGTTTAATTGGATCGGTGATTAAAGTAATATTTAGTCTACTATTATTATGAATTTTTTTTTTACTTCTTAGAAATAAATCTCTTTTCTTCTTTCCAACCACAATGAAAACTGATTTATAAAATACTTACAGTAACCATAATTTCCCTGGGAAACACAAATTATTTTGTCCCTTAAACAGTTGCTGCAGAGAGCAGAATCAGAAAATACTAAATTATAACAATAATTAGTAAGATTACCATGCACTTCAATCTTCAGTACGTTATGAAATTAGGTGCATTTGAGCCACATTTCCCTTGGATACAAACTGAACTTAGAGAAACCTTCATTATTAGTCAACCACAAGTCAGAAAACTACTTTCAGGTCTTTCAAGTAGTCATTTAATACCCTTTTGAATAATAAAAGGAAGAGTCAAGGAAAGGAAAGGTAAAGTCCAGCAGGCACCAGGAGACAGAATGCAGTGATTCTTTCATGAGATCCATCAACTGAAGAACAATCACAGGAGGAGTATTGGTGTTACTGAGGCTCTACTTTTCTATGTCACTTTCTGATAATGAACTTGTTGATTTTCATCACTTTATTTCTTCCTTCCATTCCCTCCTTCGCTCTTTAAAACACTGCACATTCAGTAAAAAAATGTGGACACCTTAGGGGCATCCAGAGTTTTGTATTGTCTTTGCAAATCAGTTATCCTTCTAGATGGGTTTAGGTACTATGCTCACACTGCTGATCTGTCTTCAGCATGTTCATTCAAGGAGGCAGTTCTGCAATAAGATAAATATAAAAGGAAAAAAGTCAAGGAGCAAATTCAGGTTTACAAATGTCTATAGTATTCAGTAATAAGAGATCAGTAACAATCCAGAAGTGAAATTTAATGATTTTTGGATACATGAGATAAATGGTAAGTATAAATGATGTGGTATTAATGAAGAATTTACTGTTTGCTTACAGAAAATAAGGCTAATTTTGAGAGATATTTCTCTTTCAAAAAATGTTCCAGTTACTCCTTACATATCCTACTAATTAATTAACATAGTCTGACAACATAAATTTAGATGAAAAAAATCTAAATTGAAAATTTTTCCCCAAGGGAATCAAACAAAGTGTGCAATGGATTTGTGGGAAACCAGGGTCCAATTTAGAGCTACCAGACATAGCTTTATCCAAGATATATATAATTTTAATTTTTTATTCACGCAGGCATCATTCTTCCATTTTTCCCTTGTGAATGCCTGTGTTTCCCTTGAAGGAAAATATTAATGCCTTCCACCAGGCCTGTCTCTCATGTAGCTTTCTCCACAAAAAAAAAAAAAAAAAACAAAACCAACAACAAAACAAAGAAAAAAACCCACAACAACAAAACAAAGAAAAAAAAAAGTAAATTGAGTATTAGGATGATTCAGTTCTGCCTTAGAGGAGTGTTTCTTCCAATTAAATACCAGCTAAGACCCTAGAGGCCACCTGGAATTCTAAAAAATTTTTGTACGGAATCATAAATTACAATTTTTACCAGTGCTTTTTCTATTTTCTTCTGTTTGTGGACACTTCAGGGTTGCTTTGTGGTTTTTTGTTTGGGTTTTTGTTTTGTTTTGTTTTGTTTTGTTTTGTTTTAACTGGAATAGTATTATAGAAACACATTAAATAAGGTTAAGTCATCAGAGGATTATTAACCAGGTACTAGATGCCAGAATTTAGTCAACAAGCCTTGAGTAAAATCTGTAGGACTAGCTGACAAGCAGAATTTCCACATGCTTGGATGTGGGTTTTTTGTTTGCTTTCTTTTAAATATAGTTTCAGTTCAAAAGGACATGTTTCCCTCCCCCTGATGCCTCCAGAGACAAAGGAGTTTTTAAAAAATACTGCATCCTATATTTCTAAAAGTATTTTTAATTTTTATAGCTTCCAGTGTTCCTTCACAAGAACTGAGCTGCTGAGAATCTGTCACCTTCATGAATCTTGCCAACAAGAAAGGCAATTTCAAGAGGCATTGAACAGAACTAAACCAAAACTTTGAAGATGGCTTTGATTTATATCTCTGAGTTAAATACCTAATGTTCCTTAATCAGCGCCTGGAGGGAATTAAGTACCACAAAATAGAATTCACTATTATTTCCTTAGTAAGTAACATGAAGCCTAAACCAGGGATGAATGAGCAAAGACAGTCCCTTTGTGGTGGGGTGGCAACTAATTGAGGATTAGAGAGGGATTCCTGTGTTGGATCAAAATCAGCTATAGCTACTCTGACTCTCAGGAGTCAATATCACCACTTTTCAAAATGTGGAGCAAGAATTTTTATTTAAAGTTTAAGGGGTTTAAAACATAAAACCCAGAACCTATAATAAAGCCACTTGCACAGGACTTTCAGCACTAAAAATTTATTTTTTTCATAACTGTTTGTATACATATTTTAATTTACTCTTGGAGAAAAGACTAGGATTTTCTCAGTTACCTGCTCCTGAGCCTCCTTGAAAAAGCAGATGTGTTCTTTCCCTGAAGCAGAGGTATTCGATTTTGGGTACATAAACCCAACCTCTAGGGAATACTAAGAAGCTTGCTGACAACACTAAATTGTGAGAAGCTGTCAGAGCAGGGAGGGCCTGCAGAGACACCCTGGCAAATTAGAGAGATGGGCAATCACCAACCATATGAGGTTTAGCAAGGGCAAGGGCCAGACTCTGCAGTCAGGGTGGGGATGTTCTTCAGATGAAGGAATGAGAGGCTGGAGAGCAACTGCAGAAAGGGACCCGAGGATCCTGGTCCATGGCAAGTTGAACATGAGCCAGCAGTGCCCTGGCAGGCAGGAGGGCCAATCCTCTCCTGGGGGGCATCAGGCACAGCATCAGCAGCAGGGCAAGGGAGGGGACTGTCCTGCCCTGCTCTGAACTGGGGCAGCCTCACCTTGATTCCTGTGTGCAGTTTTGAGCCACAATATAAGAGATTGAGCTATTAGAGAGGGTCCAAAGGAGACCATGAGGATGTTGAAGGGTCTGGAGGGGAATTTCTATGAAGATTGGCTGAGGTCACTTGGTTTTCTCAGTCTGGAGGAGACTGAGGTCTGACCTAATTGTGGTCTTCACGTTCCTCCTGAGGAGAAGAGGAGGGGCAGACACTGATTTTTTCACTCTGGTGCCCAGTGACAGGACTTGAAGAAAGCTGAATCAGGGGAGGTTTATGTTGGATATCAGGAAAGTGTTTTATGCCCAAAGGATGGCTGAGCACTGAAACAGGCTCTCCAGGGCAGTGGTGACAGCACCAAGCTTGACAAAGTTCAAGAAGCCTTTGGTATGATTCAGGTATCCTACACAGGGCCAGGTGTTGGACTCCATGATTCTGATAGGTCCCTTACAATTCAGCATATTCTGTGATTCTGTCACTTCACCACACAGGTTGAAAGCTTTTCCTCTAGAACTGGCTGCTGGTAGGGCAAGAGTTGCTGAGGGTAGAGGGAATCTGTTTTCCTCCTTTTAACCTGGAGCTCTTGAATTAAGAGATGGATAACAAATGTCATCTATATGATAATTATTTGAATAGAAATGGCTTTGTATAGAGCTTATTACAATCATCACATAAAGTTAACTTTGAGGATAATTAATGTATTGATCTGCTTAGTAGACAGAGAAGCATCCAGTTTAGAAATCTTGAAGAAGACGAAACAAATGTTGAGCTGGTCATGTTTACCAAAAAGGCATAATTTTTAACTACATACAGAAGAAAAACTGTGAATGCCTTTCAAAATTTAGTAGAGAAAAGCAGGTTAAATTCACAGTATTTAACTTGTAAACACTGAAAATTTCCCTGTAGGGTGGCTGGAGAGTTTAGCATGTTATGTTCTTTGAAGGACCAATAATCTTTAAATAGAATTATAGAATGTCTTGGGTTGGAAGGTACCTTAAAGACCTGGCATGATCTTGCAAGATGCTACACCTCCTCTGGTCTGAGTAATACCACTTAAAATGTTGTATGACTATCTCCATGACAACAAGGAATTCTAAAAAAAAAGTCCCATCCTTTATACTGAAGGATAAGATGAGCACCTAGAGCTTCCAAGAGTTGGACTTACAAAAGGACAAGAGAACAGCCAGCTAAAGTAAATATGGCAGAGAAATACAATTCCTGCGTTGCAACATAAGACCTGCAAAATAAAGACAGATGGGTAAATGGCCGAACCCACTCAGTCATCCCACCCTATGTGCCGTCCTGAGAATAAATAAGAGGACAAGTGCTGCCATATCACTTCCTCACTCCTCATGGTATTGTATTTATCAAGTGCACTTTATATGTAGCTGCGGGTGTTCTCTACATATGTTAGGGACAAGAAAAATGAATGAGTAATAGGCCAACTGAGCAGCAATATGCTAGTTAAAAGCATTGCCATTTCAAAATATATTTATGGGAGCTGAAATTCAACATCATATAAACAAATACAGCTATGTTCTACAGCCATATCTCAGCTTGGTTCTGATAAAATGTTACTGGCAAGAGAGATATACTGCATACATAGAATTGAAACATGAAGAGTAATAATGAATAACAAGAATATAAAAAGAATAATTATGTCCTAAGAAGAATAACTTAACTAATAATTCATATAATTTAAAATAATTTTGGACAGTCTAATCCTCCAAGTTATCTAATTGAAACAGCAATTCACCTTAACAACATATTCAAAATCTTTACACAGAACACATATTCCTATATCCTAAAGTCCTTCTGTTTCTCTCACATTATGATCCAATGTCCCTCTTGTTATAAGGTTGACAGTTATAGTTTTCTTCAAGCAGGAATTGGGGTGATAGCTGAGCTGTCAGCCATTGTCATTTATGATGAATTGAAGTAGGAATCAAACTGAGTTGAATAGGATAGAATATTTGCATTGGAAGGGATGTGCAATGATCATCCAGTCCAGCTGCTTGACTATTTCAGACCAAATGTTAAAGCCTATTATTAAGGGCATTGCTTCTTAAACACAGATAGGTTCGGGGCATTGCCCACCTCTCCAGGAACCTTGTCCCAGTGTTTGACCACCTTTCCATAAGAAATGCTTCCTAATTTTAATTCTGAAACTCACGTCCTCTCCCTTTGTCATTGTGATGTTCACAGTGGTCGAGAGTTTCTTCCCCATTCCTCTTGGTGTCCACTTAGAGTTATATTTAAATATTTTCTTATTGTAGTTTTCCTCTTCATCACTTATTCCCTTGAAGTCAGAAAGTTTTCTCCTCCAGTCCCAGCTGATATCAAGGACTGCTTCTTGCAAGGCAGTGCCTCTCCAGGCTTACCAGACCTTTACCATTCCTGGTGTCCACAAAGCTTCAGCTCATACAAATATGAAGCAGTAGTTACTTTGCCACCAGGTGAATACAAAACTCAGCTGAAACAAAGACAGACATGTTCTGACACCCTGCAATACCACATAATTTCAACTCTTTTGCTGGTTATAGCAAAAATCATATTTTCTGAGTTACGCAGCATTTTTGACAATTCCTGGCAATTGACTTTCCTGACAATTTTTATGATCAGCATTTTATTTACTCATCAAGATAAAATACCTGGTTAGGAATTTAATATGAAATCCAGTATTCAAGTTGTGAAAATTTTCTCTCTTGCTCAATAGGCACATTTCCACTATTTTATCTCCAGCCCTCAGCTTGAGGTCACTGGGTGTAATAACGTGGAGTGTGGATGTTGAGTGTTAATAATAAATATCCAAGACTGAAAATCAATAGTACATGTGTTGGAAATATACAAAATTGCTGTCTGCAAACTGAAAATGCTTTTCAGTTTTTAAGCTCTTTGAGAGGAGTTTCTAATCAGCAGCAAGGGGGAAGATGTACTTGCTTATAAGTGAACAAGAATATTAGGCCCATTCACCTTGAGACTAAAACAATTCCTCCTACTACATGTAAGAGCCTAAAGATAGATTAGCTTTTCTGTGGCTCAGATAATCTGGTACATTAGCCCAGACAGTGCTGTATGTATTGTCTTAGACCCTATTCATTGAGCTGGAAGATGGATATGTATGTTCATATATATTGATTTCTCAATCAATATACTCATCCTGAATAATGGATATCAAAACCGGAAAAAATGAGCTGCATGGATCTTATTTATACAAACTTCTACTTCCACTGTATTTATAGTAAGGAAGTTATTAAGAAGTGAATATTTGTACTTTTCACTGCATTTTTTCATACCTTCTTGAATAAAAAAAGTACAATTTAATTCCATCTGAGTATTAAGATCACAACTGTTGAAGCTTCAAAGGCAAAGTCAAGATTTCCAATGAATCTGACAGATGCTGGGGAGATGGCAGCTCCCTGGGCTGGGGGCCAGGGATTTCAGGGGCTCCCAGGTCAGCAGGGCCCAGCAGACAGGGGAATCAGCCTCAGCCTCTGGCACCAGGCTCCTCCCTGGGCATGCAGATTGTCTGGGACATCAGCTGGTGGGTGGGGTGATGATGCAGATACAGGGCCACGCACTCCTGTGGCTGTGGCACTGCAGGCACTGAAACTCAGCAGGAGGCAGAGTCGAGGCTGTGCTGGCCCTGAGACACACCCAGACAGTCTCTCTCTCGTTAGCCATCCCTCTGTATAGTCTCCACACTAGTATCTTCCTCACAGAGGAACGGAGGTAGTGAGGGAGGAGAGAGAAGACAGTAAAACTCCCAGCTGCTTGAAACATCTGTTGAAGCCTCTCTGGCAGAGCTCCACTGCTGAGGTGAGCCCCCTCAGCAGAGCAAAATTCTACGGAGATGGCACTTGCTCACTGATGCTTGCAGCTCACGTAAATGTACTCCAAGGATGCTGAGCTCTGAACAGCCTCTCTTACTGACATCAGTACACTGCTCAAATGAACTTAAAATAACTGATCTGTCCGTATGTATCCAAATTAGCACTTGCAGAACTCCAGCCAGACCATGGCAGTAATTCTCATCCTGAAACTGGAATTGTTACAAGTAGCTGTTCATAAATAATGTTCCAATTTTCAAGCTGTGTCAATTGGACACAGACCACAAGGCATATCTTTCTTTTGCCCATTTTGTTGCCAGAAGGGTTGTGACTATTTGTAGATATAGAGTACACATTTCATACACCCACTAACACACAATAAAGTAGGATAATTGCACAACTTACCTGCTTGTGGAATCAGAATGTAAACAGAGTGAGGAGGATAATTGAGTTATGTAAAAGTAGCATTGAAAGATTATTTATACTAGCCAACATACTTTGCCTCTCCATTTATAAGAATGCATTAGTAAGCTCTTATTTTTTTGTTCATGATCAAGTCCTGTACCCTCAGTACCTAATAAATTAATGAGGCAGTTATTTGGCAAGTAAAGGTAACCCAATGTAGTCAATGCTTGTTATGTTTGGGTTTTTCTCAAGTTCTTTCCCAGAGATCTAAAATGGTAAACAAGGTCACACTTTGTAAACTATCTTGTTTTTCACATTTCTCTCCTAAGGGGGGACTTTGCTTGTTGACTCTTGGTATGACCAATGGCTCAAAAGATCCCACCTCTTAGGTGGGCACATTGTAAAAAGGTATAAAAATAGGTTTTGAGAATAAACCAGCCCCTTTTCGGAGCATCAGCCTTCTGAATCACGAATCCGCATCTCATTCATTGTGTCCCACAGCGACAAACTCAATAGCTTATCTATTAAGAGTAGTCTAATAAATAGTCACAGCTTGGACTTTGTTCAGCACAAACTCAGACTCTATTTATTGTAAAGAAATTTAGGAAACCCTAAAAGACAATGCCTTGAAAAAATTAATGCAAATATATTACTCCTAAGCCCCAACACAAAACTCTAAGACAGCTTCAAAGATAGTTTTGAAATTGGACTTCAAATGTGTGAGTGTAAAGTGATCTAATTTTCTATGAACACATTAAGAACATGGTAAGGATAATAAGAAATTGTGACAGGATTAGTCAAAAGCTTTGGAAGAGAGTCTAAAACATCAATTAAAGTAAAAATGGAAGATTAAGGTAATCAAAGCATGCTGCCTCTGTTCTTACACTCCTTCCATGACATCTATTTGTGGCCACCAGAAGAATCAGGTTACCAGAATAGCCATTGTTATGAAAAAATCTACTAAAACATTATTCTAAAAAAAGTTGTTAGTTTAACATTAACATACTGGATCTAACTAGTGAGAGCATAAGGAAGCATAATTTTATATAACAGAAATTAAGAGAAAAAATAAGACGGATATGCATTCAACTCCTCAGCAGATTTCTGTGTCAGTATGAGCTGGAATAGTTCATCTGACCAGAGTTTCCTTATATATTTGTTTCAGGATAAGAAACAGTTTCTTGAATATTGACTCCAGTTTTAAACAGTTGTGAGGGAGTTGAAATTAATATAACCTATATTTTACCTGTCCTCTCACTTTATACAATGTATGTCTCTTAATTTTTACCACTACTTTTCTTTAAATTTCTTTAGACTTAGCACAACAAATTTTTCCTTTTCATATCCATCATGTCCTAATTGCAGTCACTGAAAGTGAGGAATCTCAACTGGTTGCAGCAATTCCTTGTCATCATCAAATACCCTTCTTCTTCCCCAGAGTGTAGTTCATAGCGGAAAATAACTCCCAAAAAATCATTAAATCATTCCTGTGATTATCTTCCAGTCCGTGTGTATCAAACCAAATATCACTGAGGTTAATAATTTCAGCTACTGAGTAGCAGCCAATGTATTCACTATTTTGGGACAATAAAATAAGAGAGAAATGGTGCAAAATATACACTGTAAGTCTAGGTGTCTTAACTTAGAGTCTTGGAGATGCAAGAGCCCAAGGAAGTCAATGCAGGCTGAAAATGTTGTCCTTGAGTCATCTGGCTTTTTTTTTTTTTTCAATGACTTAAGAACAGATGGTCAACTTCAAATCAAAATTTCTTTTCTGAGTTTGATTCAGCCCCACAGTACAAACTGTCATGTTTCCTGATTAAGTTAAAATATTTTTTAATGGAAGAATGAGCTTTGGTCTGCTTTTAGGACATTTACATCTTTTGTATGGTTGCTTTTAGAAAAAATGTAAATTGATGCTATGCAGGATAGGCTATAAAAATTATGATTGTAGCAATTGGTTAAAAAATTTGAAAAGAGGAAAATGGGTGTGAGAATTAAAAACTAGAACAAGACGGAGAATCTCAGCTTCTAATGTTATAGGTACAGAATGTGCACTTGGCTTGCAAAAATTTCCAGGTGCTTCTCAAAGAAAAGTGAAAACAGGAAACAGAAAATCTGGGAGATCTTAAAGACAGATGTAAAAACACTGAAATTTGAAGATTAAAAGGATTAAAACTATGCAATCCTGAAAATGTTTGCCATCATGTCCAAAGCTCCTGAACAGAACATGAGAGACATATCCTATAAATAAAAGTAAGAGTTTCCAGAATCTCCAAGGACTAATTTGACTCAGGTCTGAAAATCCAATCAAAATGCAAGGAATAGCTTCTCTTTACTTGAGTCATCTTTCATACAGACAGATTTTCAGATTAGAGAAGATATTAAATCATGCTGCCTTACACAGCTTCACAGACTAAATCATAAACTTTCAAGAACAAAATTAAAGCCAGACTTTAACTCAGTATGCTTTAAGAGCAGTCTTAAGATACTTTTTAATTGAAGTAAACAAGTACATTTTCTCCATCAGGGCAAAGAGGGGAAACTATTCACACCCTTTTACTTAAGAAACAGTTTTAGGTTTTAGATTGGAACTTTGTCATCTTCCATCTTCCGTGTAACTGCTGGAGAGAAAAGAGTTCACCACCAACTGTGCTGGAGCTTAAGGAAATAAGCTGTCTAATTTAGCTGCCTTTAGTCAAAGGGTGACTGAGGGTCTTCTCATCGACAGCATTTTTTTAACTAATCTGATCACTAACAAGAATTAGATAAACTTCAAACAGGCACACTTTGCTAAATCTATTTTCTCTTTTCCAATTTTCCTGATGTGGATTAATTATGAAAATTGAAATATCAGAAAACCTAGAATGATTTTTTTGTGTGTGTGTATTTAGACAACTTTGGCACATGGAGTTTGATTATTGGTCATTGATGGATCTATGGGGATGTCTTGGTTTGGAAAGACAGGTTTCTGCCAGGGAAACTGGGGTTTCCCCTAGAATGGAGAATGTAAACCCCTCACCCCCGCCAAATTATAATTTTGTAATCAAGGGCTCTCAGGCAAAGATTTTGGAGATAGGAATAACAGTTCTTTACTAAGAATATTAACAATACAAATGTAATAGGAAACAAAACCACCCAACCAAACGAGCAAACAAACAAACAAACAACAATTTTTGAAAACTCTGACAGAGTCAGAGCTACAACCTGACACCCTGTTGGTCAGGGTGTTGAAAGCAGTCCAAAAGTGAGTCCTCCTGAAGTGGCAGACGTGATTCTGTTGGAGTAGAGATGATCTTGTAGAAAAACGGGTCCAGTGATGGTAAAAGGGATCCAGTGGTGGGGGGGGAAGGGTCTAGTGGTGGTAAAAGGAGTCCAGTGGTGGTAGGAAAAGGTCCAGTGGACAAAAAGGGGTCCAGTGGACAAGAAGGGGTCCAGTCTTCTTCCCAGAAAATCGGGTGAAGCTAGAAGCTTTCTTGTTTTGTGTCTGAGTTTTTTATTTAGGTAGAAACTGCCTGCCCCCCTCCCCCCCCCACTGCCACTTATCTCACAATAAGATGATGGAAATGCAGATGCACCGCTCTGGGCAGGGGTATAGCCTGGGGAGGTGCTAATGGCCCATTATCTGAAGGTGTCAGGCCTCTTCTCTCTTGAGTTACCAGAGATAAAGAAAAGAATCTCCCCAACTGCTTTTTAACAAATGAAAATACAACATACAACCCCTGGCTCCACAACCCAGGACAGGGGAGTAGGACAGTTGCATGCATAGCTCAGGCCATAAGTATAGTGAAAACAATGAAAATCCTTGACAGTTGATATGAATACTGCAATTCAGGAGACACAGTAAATGACATTCATTATAAAAGCAAATGCTTTTTTGGTTTTTGTTTATTTCTTGGATAGAATTACAAGGAATTTTTTTTCTTTTAGAAAAAAAATATTACTAAACTAATCTTCCAATATGAGGTAGAATGCTAAAATATACGAAGATCCACACTGTGGTTTCTCACCAAGAATATTAAGGAACAGGCTTGCCAGATTTTCTCAAATGTACCTTTGGGGTGGAAAAACCTTAGTTAATTTATGTCCTGTGGATACAATTTGCTTGATCTGCACCTGATATTCCTTGAGTATAGTCAATCACTAGAATATTGCTGGAGGCTCAACCATGAACCACTTTCTTTCACTGCAGACACTGCAGTCTCTCAAACAATCCAAAACATAAAGAAAAACTGCTGTTGTAAGTCCCTGGAGTGGCCCACGATTACATCACGTTTCCCACATATATTTTTATTTTTTATTATTGTTATAGACCTAATTACATTTCAAAAACAACACATTGTTAGAAACATGAGAATAATAAAAAGCTTTTTTTAAAAATGAACTATGATGTAGTTGATGATCTCAGGTAAGAGACCACAAGGTCAAATTAACATATTTAAGAAACTGTTAAAGTGCGTAGACATCTTCATCAATTAGAAGGTGCAGGCTAATGGACCTTAATATTTAGTTGCTTTTTCAATCTTATGTTATTTTTTTTATGCTATAGAGAGAGTTTTGCATGCAAGTTTTCATCTGTCCCAGTCCACCACCCGATACAGAAGTCTCTAATGAAGCTGAGTCCTGAGTCACTACTTGGGAGGTCGTGACATTTTGTCATCCCAAACCTCACCATCTTCAGGAGGATACAAGCATGAATTTACATGGTCTTTTTTCTGAATCAGATTGCTTTTATGTGTCAGGAACTGTAAGTATAATCTAAGTCAGATTTCTCAATGTGAAATTAATAATGCTTATGGGGGAGGAAGCAGAACCCTCTTGTACTTCTTTGAAAATGGAGTCTGTTAGAGAAGATCCTAAATCAAAGGGTCTGACACATCCTGCCATGCATGTGAAATAATCCTCTGCCAGGACACATTAGTGGAGTGATGAATTATGTACCAATGCCTTCACTACATCTAATATTAGAGTGGGATTCTTTTTCTAGTTTCATATATTTTTTACTTCAGGAACAAAACCCCTGCTTTTTCCTCCTCCACAAAACTTCACAAAGCCAAACAAATAAGATGATTTTATATCTGAGTGTGTTGGTTTTTTATTATTATTATTATTTCTTTCCAGAGTTCTCATTTCAATCCTAGATTGGTGTTTTGATTTTAGATACTAAAACAACTTTTAATTGTAGCTGTTATCTGCACTGAAAACATTAATTAGTGAGAATAGTATAGGGAAATGTGTGAAGGCCGTCAAAGGGCCTTTATTTTTAAAATAAATTCAGATGAACACACTTGTATGTCAGCTGGTTTCTATCTGTAAAGTCCTGGGGTTTCACTCTGAGGTAATTGTGAAACAATTCCATCAAATAGATTTCACAAAAGGCATCTTAATGGAGATGTAATAATGCATAGCTCAGGCCATAAGTAATAAATATATTTATTACAGGTCTTTCTGTGACAGAACTTAAAGGCTGAAGCTAGGGCGGGACCCCAGTTAGACTATCCCCTTTACAGAAAAGCGAAAATGCTGTCCTGAAGAGCTAAAGAAGCAAATTATGAAAGAAGACCGAAATACCCAAAGACATATAGAAATTTGGTAGCAGACTAACAGACTAGAGGCCAATTTTTCTTGCTCTCCCTGTTGAATTTTTTCTAGTTTCACGGACATAAGATCATATAGTCATAAAGATGATGTCAGTGGCCTGACTTTGGCATTTGCAGGGTCTGTGGTTTCCCTGATGGAAACAGAAACCCCTCTAAAAAACCCTGTGGTCTCGGCAAAGCATTTACACCTCACACAGACTCACACAGACAGACACAGACACACACACTGACAGTCTCAACACAGAAGAGTTTTTCCATACTGAAATATAAAAAATGGATGCACATATGTACAGAAACATGACTATAAATTGTAGTCATTGCTCCCATCACCCTAGTGACACAAAGAATGTATCTTTCTCTCTGCTCTTGTTCCACAGACAGCCATCATATAGATGTGCAAAAAGGGGAATAATCTCCCTATTGCTGCTGAGTCACTCTCAGTGTAGCTCTTGCCTATGTATGTAATGAATCACAATAATGTGACATGAGGGCAGTGCTACGGGGGAGCAAAATGTGCTGGGGGTAACTGGAGGTGTGTGTGTGGAAGAAATGCTGCTGGGCATCTTCCTGAAGGGAATATTTTAACTGACATGCCTAGAAAAGGGGAGCTTACCGGACCAAAGAAAAGTAATTCATCTGATTGGCTTCCATGGACAGAAATGCAGCAGTAAATTAGGGCTAAAAAGGTCTGATCCAAACCATGGGACACATCTGTCTTCCACAGAGTGGAAGAGGGAAGGACTGAGAGCAAAACCAGCAAACCCAACCTTCTGAATTGGGCATTGCTGGAGAATATCCAAGGAGACAGTGCTGTGTCTGAGTGAGGCTGTGACCTGGCTATTCTTTAAAGATTTTCAGTTTTATCAGAAATATATTATGTAGATGCTCATGACATCTTTAACAAAAAGAGGAAAAGAACAGGCTTGGATGACTGGTTTTCAATTTGGCATATTGAAATGAACTGGTTTTTTTCTGTCAGGTGGTACCAGGCCTGTGTGAAAGGGCTTGCATTAGCTTCTTGGGCAAGAAATTCCTTTCAACATCATGTACTGTGGCCTGGGGTTTTTTTTCCCTTCAAAAGAGACTCTTTTTTCTGCAACTCTTAAGCTATATTAGAGTTTGGAAATTGTCTTGGGTTATGGAACCAAAAATGTGTATTCTATTTCATCTGCTGAAAGCAGTTGGAGAATTGTTCTTCTTTACTCTGGGAGGACAGGGGTGGATGCCTTCTGATGATGGGCCAACTGTCAAAACTTGGTAGGGCATTGTTTCTTATCTCTTTCACTACTGGTCCTCCCTCCAGGGGGATATTTTCTGCTAATGGACCATTAACACATCCCCAAAATAGACTATCTACATTATATCATCCTATTGTGAGATGCTCCACCCAGTGGGGGGAGCCAACCATTCCTACCTGAATAAAACTGAGACACAGGAACACAGAAAGTATCCAGTTTCACCTGATTCCTGGAGGAAGACTGGACCCCTTCTCACCACCACTGGACTCTTGTTCTAAAGGATCATCTCTACTTCACCAGAACCACATCTGCCACTCTAGGAGGACTCACTTTTGGACTGCTTCCAACACCCTGACCAACACGGTGTCAGGTTGTAGCTCTGACTCTGTCAGGGTTTTCCAAAACTGTTGTTTGTTTGTTGGTGTGGTTAGGTGGTTTTGTTTTTTCTACTACATTTGTATTGTTCGTAGTCCTAGTACAGAACTATTATTCCTATTCCCAAATATTTGCCTGAAAGCCCTTAATTGTAAAATTATAATTTGGCAGGGGGTGAGGGGTTTACATTCCCCATTCTAAGGGAAACTCCAGCTTTCTCTGTCAGATACTTGTCTTTCCAAACCAAGACAGAAATGCAGAAAAAAATATTAAGCCAGCTATAAATAGGAAAAGTATCTGTATGTCCTGCTTTAGCTATTCTCAGTGAGAGCACTGAGAATAATGTGGTGTTTCAAAAATCAACTGGACAGATTTATAAGTTCCCCACAAAATGAAGGATTTTCAATATCTTGCTTTATTTCCAAACACCAAGAGTGAAAAAACCAGACATTTCTTAAAAGACTGGCTCAAGTTAACCAGAATAACTTGAAAGTCTCAAAGTGAAAAAATTATTCATTTTAAATTTTCCCTAAAATCATTTTTTCAGATAATTGAGTGTGACAATAGCCCAGTGGACAAACAGGACCACTTTGCAATATACATTTGGCCCAAAACTCAAAAAAAGTCAAAGCATAACTATACTCTTCTGGGAACTCACTAAGGTGATCCTGGATTCTGGACGGCATTCACAACTCTGTCCTGTATTTGACATTAACACTGTCAGTTTAAAATTTAAAACAATGAGGAAAATACTCAGCTGAACTGTGTTTCCAATGTTGCAGTGACCATTCATCTAGTGGAATTTTTCCCAGGTGGTTGTATAAACTTTTTTGGCTAAGCAGCATTAATATGTAAATTGGGAAATAGCCACAGGAAATGAAATATCAGGACATGTGAATGTGTCATTTTTATTTTTTGTGAAGCCAAGTACTTTTTATTGAAGTTATAAAGCCTGAAAATGTTCGAATAGCCCATATGTTTTCCTCTGACATTTTTGGATTAGAAAAATGACATTCACAACTAAGGTATTTTGACTGCTGGACATAAACTTCACAGACTTGGTTGTTTGCAGTACAGCTTTTTTTTTTACAAAACAAAACAGCACACAAGGTGTAATCTGGATGCTGTACCTACCAGAGATACACTGGATAGGAAATAAACAACCAGGTATAATGTAGGGGAGGGTTAATCTATTAAGAGAGTTAACCTGTATTTAAGCAACTTGCTTAGAATTAGTACTAATGAGATGGGAGAACTTGGAAATTTTTCCTTTGCATTATACCTCTTTACTTAACTGATTTTCAAATTCCAGATATTGCTTCCTACTATTATATGAACAGCTTATTAGCAATGGAGGACAGTGTCTTGCTCCACTGAAATAACTGAAAAAAATTCCTGACTACCACCTCCAATAATTCTAAATTCATAGCTTGGTAATAATTCTATTTCTGTATTTTGCTATAATTATATAGCACATCTTGGATTTTCATCTCCTTTTCCCAAAATTGTCCCTTTGTTTTCAAGATAATTTTTTAATACTATCTCTCACAAGTACCTTGAATTTATAAGGCAACAGAAGAGCACTGTGTGCAAATACAAATTTTGCCCGATCCTGTATACAGTGATGTTTCAGAGCTATCCTCTGCTCAGGTTCATCAGGCTCCCTCTCTTTCCAGACACCAGATGTTGCAGAGCTCAGACCCCTGTAGGCTGCCTGTGTAGCCAGACAGGGACTGACAACAGGCCAATACATAATAGGTGCACCACAGAGAGTTATAAATTAATATTAGCAGCAGTTCCAACAAGAGGTGACAAGCGTAAGTGTCCTGAGCCAACCCATATGCATTATAAACTTAATATTTACTTCTGGAGTCAAGGCAGCCAAAGATTTGTCTGGTTGCAAGATCCAATGCTTCCACCTGAGTTTGGCATCCACAGATCAGGTAGTTATATACAACAAGATTGTCACATCAAACTGATTTTGTATGCCTTGCCTTTCTTTCTGACAGGCATTGAGTCATAGAATTGTTTAGGTTGGAACAGACGTCTAAGATCATTGAGTCCAACCATTAACCCAGCACTGACAAGTCCACCACTAAACCATGTCCCCAAGTGCCACATCTACTACACATCTTTTAAACACTTCCACAAGATGGTAAACTTGGGCAGGCTGATCCAATACTTGACAACCTACTTGGTGAAGAATTTTTTCTCTAATGTTCAGTTTAAACTCCAACCTGATGCAACTTGAGGCCATTTCATCTTATTCTATTGCTTGGGAGCAAAGCTGACTCCCAAATGGCTATAGCCTCCTTTCAGGTAGTTGTAGAGAGCAACAAGTTCCCTCTGGCCCTCTTTTTCTTCAAGCTAAACAATGCCATTTATTAAATATTTTGAAGGCATAAAAGCATGTTTCTTCTTAATTACATTCATGTGTAAACATACAAAAGAGAGATTAAAAAGTCATTAAGGGAAGAGAAAATCTCACATCTAGCTCTAGTGAAAGAAATAAAAGTTAATTAATAGTTCACAGGAGAACCTGGAAACACAGCTGTTTTAAATGGACAGTAGTTTGTAATGTTTTCTCTGTGGTTCATTTTTTGACTCTTGTGTGTTTGGCATTACTTTGTCACATTTTACCTAATCAAGAAATACGGAATAGCTTTGTGCAGTTGCAATACCTGAAGGATTAAATAAGGGCTTCCTCTTCAACTTTAAATAAGTAGGCAGTGAAATTAGTATGAATTATTTAGCAGTTAGAAACGAGAGACTGACCTCCTACTATCAGAAGAAAGGTAGATGATTTACAAAATTATATAGTATGTGCTTGCAATGGGTTTATCTGAGCATGTCACCAACTGCTTGTATTGCTGCTTGAAGGAAAATCTGCCATAAACCTCTGACCATGGACTTAGACTAAACAGCATCTACTAGATCCTAATACCTCACCTGTGTTTGGAAGTCTCAACCATAACTTTGACAATGTAAAAGGAAATAGTCATAGTAATACCCCTGGAGGTTCTTCAAGATTAGCTGAAACTATTGATAGAAGAGCCACCAGCTTCATGAGATTTGATTTCAAGTGACTGGGTTCAAAGAGCATATTGGACTCAATAGTTAAAATTATAAATCATCACAATATGATATTTAGTCATTATATGATTATTTCATTGTCAATCCTATAATTATAATGTGATCAAGTCTAACCTATGTCCATCTGTCTGGTGTTGTTTTTAATTTTAAAATTCAAGACCATTTGTACTTCATACCAAAAAATCCAGTTAAACTAGGAGCAGCCCTGTAAAATATGAGACCTCAAATTTGGGTTAAAATGCATCTAAGAATAACCAGCAAAGCTTGTGTTTGCTCTCAGTCATCCAAGTGACACAAAATTGTGTTTGAAATACAGTGTTCTAGCCCACCACCAAGGTTAATGTGTACACTCACACTCTGCCTGATTTCTACCAGATTTCAGATGTGACTGCCTCTACATACTAAATGATCAGTCCTTTGCATTTCCCAGACATTACAGTCAATCACTTCCAGCTCTGCACCTCACCTTTGTTTTGCAAGCCTGGTCATTCTTGACTCTTAGCTGTGCTGTGTCTTTATTAATCACATCAGCTATCAACTCCTCAGGTAAAAATAACATTGATAACTGTGACAAAAAAATATGATTATTACTGAGAACCAAGAGAGAAAAATCCATCTCAGAAAGCTGGTAAGCTAAATATTAGTGGTTGTTACATACAGTTATACACCACAGTATATACCACTTAATGATTTGGGAACAGATATGGGTTCTTTTGCACAATTTCTTTCTTCTACTCCCACACACTTCAATCTTTATGGGTTTATTTTCAATTTTCCAGAATGCAAAGCCACCTATAATTCATTTATTACACGGTTTGGATTTGTTGTGGTTTTTTGTTTGTTTGTTTTTGTTTGTTTGTGGTGGGTTGTTTTGTTTTGTTTTGTTTTGTTGCTGACCCATACTATTCATTTTTAGTGGAGAGGAAGGATTACTGATTTTAAAGAATCACGTTGAAATCACTCCAGCTATTTCCTGATCCCTGGTTAAAATCTTTGTTTATAATTTGTACATAGTGCTCCAAACCGGTTCCTACCTCTGCCAAGTTCAGAAGTTCAGAGAAATCATGACTGTTTATCTGTATTGATTTTGATCTGGCACTGCTTCTTGAATGAAGAGAAGTTCTTGCTGGTGTACAAAATCTTGCAGAAAATCATTTAGAGATATATTCTGAGTTCTAATCCTACTTGAATACAGCCTTTCACAAAAGAACCACAACCAAGTGAAATACTCCAGAAAAACAAGAAAGAATATAGCTGGATTGCAGTGCATACCTTGGAAATAAAAGTATCACTGAATATATGGAATATTGTGGACATGGATAATGTTGGGACAAAATCAATCTATCAGTTTCTATTTAGCTAAACTTTATTTAACAGTCTGGATCAGAAGTAGATGCAAGGTCAACAATCAGAAATTTCTGTGTGCCAGTCCTGATTCTAAATCTTGGCAGGTAAATTGCTTGTGACTGAGATAATGGCCACTAATTCAAAAGAGCTGTTTCCTCACTTCCCTGGGGTAAATCTGTTATGTATAGAGAAGAGCAATTAGCCTGCATTATATGTGAGGAGCAGTTTGGCTATAAAATATTCTGTAGGTGATGCTTAATATGAAAGGACTCACAAGCAGATTTGAAGAAATCAGATCCTACGTATAATAAAACATTTGGTGCTTAAGAAATTTAAACATTTGAATACATGAAAAAAGGTATTTCTATGGTTTGACAAGATCTATAAATAGAGTACTGAGAGGAAAAAATGGTGATGAGTCAGGAAAAACTTGGGAGAGAAAAGAAAATGTATGAAAGAGACTGCATTAATTAGATGGCATTAAAAACCCAAGAAGCTATCAGAAACATAGGACTGAAGATCCTTTATATTTCAGAACAGCTTTCTTTAATATTTATGTGATATAAAAGCTTTTCAGATGCTTTTGATAGTTGGGTCATAGTATTTGATATTATTGGGTCTGGCTGGGACAAAGTTAATTTTCCCCACATCATCTCTCGTACTGCTGTGCTTTGCATTGGTAACACACCAATGCTGAGCTACTGCTGAGCAGGGTGAGCACAGCATCAACGCTGTCCCTCAACATTCTCCCCTCTTCCGTGCCCTTGGGGTGGGCAAGATCTTGGGAGGGGACACAGCCAGGACAGCTGAGCCTAGCTGACCAAAGGGTTAGTCTATACTTAATATGGTGGTGGTGGTGGTGGTTGAGCAGGCCATGGAGGACCACGTGTCCAGAATGCCCAAAGGAGACAGTGACCCCATGGAAATGCCAAGCTGGCTCAGGCTCCCAGCTGGACCTGTGAACCTACACAGAGAGAAGCCCACACTGGAGCAGGTTTGTGACCCCACAAACAACTCAAGCTGGAACAGTTTGTGAAGAACTGCAGCCCATGGGAAGGAGTAATGATGGAGAAGTTGGTGGAGGACTGTCCCCTGTGGGTGGGACCCTACACTGGAACAGGGAAAGGGTGTGGGCAGACCTTTCCAGCAGAAGAAGGAGAGGCAAAGACAACATGTGATGAACTGACCACAATTCCCATTCCCCCTGCACTGCTGTGGAGGACAAAGAAGAACAATTGGGAGTGAAGTTAAGCCTGGGGAGAAGGGTTAGTGTGCTGGTTTAGCAGGGCTAGCAAGAACCAATTAGTGACTGGCTTTGAAGTTGACAGCTTGATTGACCAATTAGAAAGATGACACGCCTCTGGGAACACACAGGCTTAAAAATCAGAAGAACCCTGGGAAAAATCTCTCTTCCTTCTGGCTTGCCATCAGGTAACATTGGCTGTGCAGCAGCCAGGCGGGCTGGACCAGGCCAGGCTGCCCCACCAGGCTTGCGGGGCCAGGCCTGGCCAGGCCTGGTAGTAGCTGCTAGTGGGGGAGGGAAGAATCACAACTGATGCTGTTGTACACCACACCAACACAGACTTTGACTTCAGAAGGCTGAAAATGGCTGTGTTTATTTCC
The DNA here is from genome assembly GCA_016584745.2 of Phylloscopus trochilus trochilus. Taxonomy (NCBI): domain Eukaryota; kingdom Metazoa; phylum Chordata; class Aves; order Passeriformes; family Phylloscopidae; genus Phylloscopus; species Phylloscopus trochilus. Next base: position 10,061,474 of record WQNJ02000016.1, on the reverse strand, counting down.
AGGAATCTTTTCCCTTTTATACTATTCTATACAGAACAATTCGATTGGTGAAACAAAGACAAACTTATTCAATCATATTGGTCAAACCAGAGGGACATCAAGAAGACCCTCCTAGGGAAAGAATGTAAACAAAATTACAGTTAGAAAAACATGTCTCTGGTTTACAGAAAATTCCCTGGGAAAAGAATTTCAGAAAACCAAAACATCTCAGGCATGAGCTAGGGCTACACACAGCTACTAACATCTAGCCAATTTTAAAGCTTGCCTGCCCCCAGCCAGGCCGAGGGAGATGTCTGCTGAGCTCCTGATAGCAGCACCAGGCTTGGTCTGGGCTGGGCCCACTCCAATTGTCATTGAGGGTTAGTCAGGAGGCATCTACAATCCTGGCTGCTGAGATTCCTGACTGCTGTTTCCCTGGGCTGCTGTGATCTCTCAGGGAGAGCTTTCCCCCCTGCCACCCCATCTGCATGGCTTTGGAATCTGACACCGTGAGTTGCAGCTGGAGAGAGAGAAGAACCTGGGCAAGATATTAAATCTTTCCTTGCACAGATGAAACTTCCAAAGCTCTAACCCTTCTCTAAATGAGAGAAAAGGCCAAACTAGTGACATGTAAAAGGACAATATGATGATATTAGAGTCAGTGAAGGAAGAGTGACCCCTTAGGTGGAAGCGATGACAAGGTGCCTTGGTCCTAGGCTGAAAATCTCCTATGAGCTGTAGTAACAGACTGTAATATGCTAGAATATCCATTTATATCAATATGAACAATATGAATTGGGGAAAATGATTGTTCAGATTTGTGGATTTCAGCAAAGATATTTATGATGGACTGAGTGAATATTGAATTAGTAGCTGGGATCCTGTGATCTCAGGAATATTTGAGAGAGATGAGACCAGAAGCCCTCTGTGCCAGTAAAGAAGTGAAATAGACCTCTGTTCCATGAGATAAAGAAATCCTTTGTGTCTGAACTGTTTATTTTTAAAATGACACCTCAGTATGCATGAGTCCATGGCCTGTATGTTACCTACATTTCCTTCATGCTTTCTGAAAAATGTCTTTGAATCCCACATTTTCACATTGTTTCAGTGTTATGATCCAAAAGTATGATTCAAAAGTATATTAAAAAGTTACAATCCAAAATAATTCTATGATCTTACATCTTAAAATAGCAGATAGTGGTCCTTGGAACACTTATCAGAGGGTCTCTGATTTTCTCACAAACAAAACAAATCAAGAGGTATTCCATAAGTAATTTGCTGGAATTTATTTTCATTTATTTTTAGAAACAGACCAAAAGGTTCTTAAAACTGTTCTTACTGCTAACTGAGTATGAGAAATGGACTCTAATTCCCTCATGACTTATGAATTATTGGAGACTCTCTCCACATAGCAACATTAATACATCTCAATTTGTCTCACTACCTACCATCCATGTAGCCAGGTCTGTAGCTTTTTTTAAAAAATTGCAAAGCTTATTCCCCACCCTTGTAACTCAGTTGTAATGAAAATTGAAGAAAACTAGATGATTACAAAGTATCCCCAATTCACTACTTTAGATAAAATCTACCATTATTCTGCTTCAATGCAGTGTTTTCTTTGTAGTCATATTTTAGCCAATGGTATCCATTGCTTTCCTTGAAAAAAAATGTAAAAGCCAAGGACTGTTAGAAAAGAAAGGAGACATTAAGATACAAGGATAAAAGGAAAGCTTTCCAAAGCTTTTTCTAAAGGAAGTAAAAGCACAGTTAGAAAACTTACAGTCTCAACCCTTTTTATTCTTGTACCTCATTAAATCTGCAGGGTACCCAAATCCTATATCCACCCTTCCTAAAAGCAAAATGTGTGCTACCGACCAACTTGGAAGATGGGTTTCAAATACTAAACTTTTCTAATGCAAAAGGTTTCGTTACGGAAACTTCCCAGCTTGACTATTCATGAGACTCTCTGGCAATCACACTCCTAAAGACAGAGACTGCTACTTTTGGGGCTGAAGTTGCTTCACACTGTGGCTCCAGTGACCTGACTGGTCCCTGCTTGGCTCCCTACACACCCCACTCATACAGTCAGAACAATTTCCTTACTGGTTCAACCCCAGGGTTCCCAAATCAGAGTCTCAGATAATTTGCTCAATAAAGAAGTTTATTAACAGTGCTGTAATACAGAAACATCTCAAGCTGGTATCTCCAAGGAGGGACCCCAAACAAAGGAACCCCAGGGCTTTTATATCCTTGCAGTCCAAGCAAGTCAAGGAAAGCAGTGCCATGGGGATCCTGGTTGATGGCAAGTTGAACATAAGTCAGCCATGCCTGGGCAGCCAGGAGGGCCAGCCCTGGGGCCATCAAACACAACATCACCAGCCAGCAAGGGACGGGATTGTCCCACTCTGCTCTGCACTGGGGTGGCCTCACCTCAAGTCCTGGGGGCAGTTTTAGGCACCACAATATAAATATTAAGCTGTTAGAGCCTGCGCAAGGAAGGCCATGAGGACAGTGAGGGGTGTAAAGGCGAAACCATAGGCTGGGGTGACCTGGTTTGTTCAGCCTGCAGAAGAGGAGACTGGAGGAGAACTGCAGGAGTTGCAGTTCTGACTGGAGCTTGCCGTCTTCAGCTTCCTTGAGAGGTGAAGCAGAGGGGCAGACACTGACCTCACCTCCCTGGTGACCAGTGACAGGACCTGAGAGAATTGCCTGAAGTTGTGTCAGGGGAGGTTTAGGTTGGATTTCAGGAAAAGATTCTTCACTCAGAGGGTGGCTGGGCACCAGAATAGACTTATCAGAGAAGTGGTTACAGCACCAAGCCTGACAGTGTTCAAGAAGCGTTTGGACAATGCTCTCAGGCACATGGGGTGAATACTGGGGCTCTTCTGTGCAAGGCCAGAAGCTGGACCTAATGATTCTGTCGGTCTCTTACAAGACATGCTCTCTCAGGACATGCTTTAATTCTATGATATGAACAAAGTCAGCTTCTTTGTGTCAAGCTGTCTGGCAGTGGGGAAATAACTGAATGCCAGACTATAACTGGTGTAAATAAAGTAAGCAATAGGTAAATAAAGCACAGTTTTATTATGTTTTTCATTTGGTTGATGAATCTTGTTCTTCCTTCTTTTAATTCTCCAGTCTTTATCAAGCAAGGCCTAATTTTAATTGTACTTCTGCTTTCCTGCTAATCTTTACTCCTAATTTTGAAAGAAATAAGCAAAGCTAAAATACATTGTTATCCAGCTGGAATGCAATTTTCTGTTGCTATTGGCAACAAAGCTCTGTTTACCTAATGGGTTGTTTTGCTTCAAAAGGGAAAAATATCCCCTGGGGAGCAATAGAGATTGTGTCCTCTAGTGTCACGTCTTATGGCTAACAGAGGCAGAGAAGCTTCCAGAGGTTTATGAGATTCAGTTATGAAATGGGGTTAATTTTTTCTCCATTCTCTTCTTTCCATCTTACATTTCCTCACAATGAGCATATACAAGTTTCCTCTTGTACTGCAGCGTGTTTTATCACAATGCTGAGTTGTCACTGAAGGCTCTACTGACTGGTGTATTTTCCTATTATACTGTTTCTCTGAGAAGGTTATTAATGAGAACAGAGGATGGCACAATCTTAATTCATTATAACAATGGGAATGAGACACAGCACATTGTCTTCCCATTGTCTTGAAAATGTGATGGGTAGAAGGAGGCCAAAAATAGCTTGAAATGTCCCATGACAACGTGCTGAGCGGAATGAGCAACAAGAAATCATACATTACATTTCATAATGCTCTTAAAGCCAACAGTGGCAGTGTTGTGAAAAGGTGACACACCAACCATTTGCTCTTAGGCTATGGTTGTGTGACTGAGTGTGACTTATAGCAGCTTAGCAACTTATCTCTTCACAGCTGTTCTACCTTTCTGGCCTTTTTGGCATGTTTTTCACTCTCTCATTTATGAAATAGGATGTGTTTAGGCTCTCTGACAGCTGCACAAGCCAGCCTATTTTACCCCACAAGTAGAAGGAATCAGGAGCAAGAACTGAGTCATACTTGGAATTTCAGCTGACAATGGGCAACAGCTTCAGCTATTGAGATTTCCTTTGCTTGGCTGTCAGCAAAATCACATTAGATTTGTTTTATCTTTTGCCATCACTGAAATAGCAGCAGATCTATATCTAGAAAGGTGCTTGCTGATATTTTTGTTACCCAGTATGTAAATCCAGGTCTTCACAGTAACTTGGCTTTGTAGCTCCAGTCTGCAGTCTGAAGTTGCAGATTTCCAGCTATGCAGCTTGAGTGAAGAGCAGGAATGAAAAGGTATAGAGGCAGAAGTTACCTGACATGCCTGAGGGCTCTTTCAAACCAGGGAATTAGGACACACTGTCTCATACCTTAATGCAGAAGCATGGAAGTCTGGTGTTATTTGATCTACAGTCTGTGTAACCCAGTAAAATAGGCTGGAGCTTTCTATAAACTGCTATATAACTTTAATTTTAAAATCTGCCTTTTTTAGTATAGAAAAGTGATTTTTTTTTCTTATTAATATGCTTTCAATATTTTTTGGAAGGATTCTCACTTTTTTAAGACCACTACTCTTTTGCTCTGTATTTCACAGTGCCTTGTTTTCTGAATACTAGTAAAACTGTCATCTGTTTATTTTTCACAGTAGTTGCTTGATAGAATTCTCATTATTTTTATTGTGTTTATAATTGTTCATACTTCTCACACAGAGTTAATCATTAACTGGCTGGTACAGAGAACAGAATGGAGGAAATCAATATTAAATCAGAGGAGTAAAATAACCTGGATAGCTCACAAAACCTGCAAAGGAGAGCAAGCACTCAGATGACATGATGATTAATGCAGCTTAATAGCACAGAAAGAAGGCATGGCTTATAGCTCCTTGCCCCATACTCTAATTTCCAATGTTAGAATTCTGTGGCTTTGCCTCCTGAAACTGGAGCACACTGCTGCTGCAGAGGATGATGTTCTCAGTGCTAGTCTGAAAGAAATGCTTAACATTTGTTACTGAGCTGAAAACCAACAGCTCCTCTAAACTCCTGTAACCCTATAACAGGGATGGTAATTTCTGTTCTGTGTGTGTCCTCAGACCAGACTGGCTCCTAGAATACGTCCGAGCAGTTGTGATTATGTTGGTGTTATACTTGACTTCACACTCAAGAAACTGAAAGCACAAATAATCCAGGTTTGCACAAGAAAAATAATTTCTCTTTGTCTTACTACCCGGTCCCAAAATGAAGGACTGCATTTAGTACCCCTACCAGAAGGCTACAGGAATGCTGAATCATCTTCATATTTTTCTAGTATGAGAAGATTTCACAAACTAGATGTATGTAGGGAAAAGAAGACTGGAATAAATCATCGATTAAAAATGTCCTCCTGTTCTATAATCAAAAAGTAATTCACACTTACACACATCTCACTGTCCCAAAAACTCTAACACAAAAACATGCTGTCATAATAAAATGAAAACTATTTAAAAATCTTTAAAATGCTCAAGTGTCAGCAGTGTCAGAGTGCATGAAAAGAAGTTATTTTTGAAAAGTTTATCAGATTTTAATGATGGAAGAAAGTAATCAGAGAAGGATAAAAGTTTTCAACAGAATCAATCTGCATGACCAAGTCCTTCCTCTAGGGCTATCACCTGTGACAAATTTTGCATCACAGGTTTCAAGCTACTTTTTGGCAACTTTGTGACTATTTTAGCAATTTTTCTGGCTATTGATAAAGCAAGAAACATCATAGCACTTCAGATTTTCAAGAGTACCTCTTAGAGGTTGTCACTACTGCTTAAAATACAGTGCTTTAAACAGTGATATTCCAGTAACAGAAGTGGTTTCCTCTTACAGAAAATTGCACTCCTTGATTTTCAAGATTGGATTGAGAAGGGCCTCTTCTGAGGAGAAGGAAACAGTAATGTTTAATTGCTTTGATCTTTTAAAACTTAGACAAAGGACAGGGTTGTTTTTTTTTCTGTTAAACTTAACATTACATATGGACCTCTAGAGTGGTGAAACAGAAGATTGTCCATAAATATTCCAGCAATATCAGACTGTTAGATATTTTGAGCCTCTGTTTTGGTGTAATCCCCATTTGTGTCATGGTGTCAGCAACACGTAAGTATTCTAAAAAATACTGCTCTTAAACCCACAGAACAAGTAAGCATAGTCACACATATCAAATAATAACTATCAGGAATGATATGGTGGCTTATGTTTGCTCTTCTCCAAAATATGAATTTTATTATCTCTTTTTATCTCAGAAGTATCAAAATGACTTAGTCTAGATCTGTTCACTTTCAGTGAGTCTCTGAAGTGTGTGCAGTCAGGATACTGCTGCCCACTGCCAAGTGCAGCAGATACAGATTTCAGCTCTCCAAGGGCTCTTTGCCAACACAGAGAGGAGCTGTATTTTCCTCTTAGTCCTACCTCACAGTCCTACCCACTCCACTTGTTGTATGGATGGAAGAACTTTTTTATATCGGTCCTCACTGTAGAGCACGATTCTCCAGTATGTGACACTTTTATTCTAAGGCTTTTGCATAGAAGGAATTTTAAGTTATTTCCCTTCATGCATTAAATATGAGACTTGTGATTCTTGCTTCACGAAAATCTGAGACACTCACGGAAGTTTTGACAATTCAGCTGTGTAATGTCTGTTCCTTATGTTTCTGTGAGTGCTTCTTACACCTTTAGCGCTGAGGATGACTCACCACCCGAACACAGCTGGAGTGAGAAAAATGGTTACAGCCAGGGGACAGAAAAAAAAGAATTAAAAATCAGCTTTTCATCCTGCCCAGCTGCAGGGCTGTTCAGTGCTCACATGGTATGCACAGCTACTTGACAGGGCTTTTAATGCAGCATGTGGCTGTGGTGGACATAACAGATCTTGACACACTGTCACATTAAAGCCAGTGACCTGTATAACAAGGTCTGTGTCAGGGACCTGAGTGCATACACTGCCTCTCCAGAAGTTTGGTCAGTGATGTTGGAGGTCGTCTCTGCTGTGGAGCAGCCATGTAAACTTGCTGGCTTGTTTGAAAAACATGTCTATTGGCCCTTAGGAATTGCTTTTATGTTCAGAACCTGTCCTGGTCCTTGGCTGAGTTACACTTCAAACATTCCCTGGATTTGCTGAGCTTGACCCTGCTCCTCAGAGCTGGCTTGTCAGACAAATCTTAGACTTGCTTTCTTGCCATGGACTTCTCTGGTCACCTGGACTCTGGGCTGAGCACAGCTGCCATGCCCAGCCTGTGTCACTGACCCCACTGAGGTGCAGTGGCACTGGTCTTGCTCGGTGAGGCCAATGTCCTGCAGACAAAGGTAGCACATCCCCATCCCTTGGTGCTGCCTGTCAGTCTGTTCCTTTCCACATGCTGCTCAAAGCTGCAAGAAAATAAGTAGGAAAAAAAAAAAAAAAGAGACATCTTTTAAAATTAAATCCTGAACCATCTGTATTGGAGATAATAGGGACCCGAAATAAGGACTGAGATCCTACAGTTCAATACTATTTAATTTAGGTGGCAAATAACTGCATAAAAATATTAAATACTGTCCCATGCTGACTTCTTAGCTAATGCTCAGAGGTCATGGAGCATGTTTGAGATAAAGTGATGGTTTCTGGAATACATCTTCAAATTATCAAGAACAGCTAAAAATGTTATATATATATATATATATATATATATATATATAAGCTTTTCATTAAATCTTTTTTTCAGTAAGACTTTCACTTTTTCTCTGTATCTTTAAAGTAATAATCACATATCAGAAGTCTTGCAATGAAGTGATAAAATGAATACTTTGAAGCTTTTCCAAATCAACACTGACTTAGAAGGTGAATACTGAATTTCTCTTCCAAATCTGATCACACGTTTCTCCCCACAAAAAAAATCAGAAGGAATATTAAGATGAGCCATGCACATATGCAAATATTAAATTTTCCTCAATAACAAGCATTCACATATTTTATATATTCATTTGTGCTATTTTTAATGTAAAATTTAGCATTTTTATATAAAAGGCAGGACTTGAATAATTGATTTTGTTATAACTATTTGTCCCATCATGAACTTGATTCTGAGGATAAGAATGTTTGCCAAGATCAAAGAGAGGACTTGTCCTCTTCTCCGACTAGAGAAGAAAATTATGGAAAATAAATCTCTGGCTGTCAGATGGTTATTTTAGGTTCATATAGATTCTCCACTGACTCTTTGAATTATTCTCATAGCTTTTGTGTTAACATTTATATTATATTTTTGCTGTTATTATTCCACTACTATTATTATTACCCAATGAATGCAACTCACAGTGGAAAAAAATGTAGTCACATCAATCTGAAAAATCAGTGGTTTAAAATTTATTCTGAAAGGCACCTCAGCAGAGATAGACAGTTGCACTGGATCATGTATTGTACACAAACAAATTAAAATGTTAATTAAAAAAGTAAAATCCAACAAATAATTCCAAAAAGAAAAGAAACATCAGAATTAGTTATATTTGTACCTTTAATTTGTTCCTTTCAGGTATAAACATTTTGCAATGTGAAACAAAAAGAAATCATATCTCTTCCAATAGTATTCTTCCCTTATTCAGGGCACCAAATGAACAATAAATTATTCAATATTTTGCTTGTCTTGGTTATGCCTTACTACAGTACTGTCATTGTATTATTTGAACATATGTCCAAGAACAAAATTTTTCATTTCTTTGGTAATCTGGTATCTGAGTGCATAATTAATGCTAAATGATTCATTTCACAAAGACTTGCCCCAAAGGTAAATGGATTGTTACACTGGTCAAGAAATCCCCATTAATTCCATTTTTATGATTGTAAGAAAATGTCCCAAACACTGGGCAGTTGATGAGCGGGCAAGTACACCTAGTTCAAGGGTCAGATAAGGCATCTGTAAAGAACAGAATAACTTCCCCTATTTTACCAGATGTCAGACTGCTCTTCTTCTCCATCACTCCACCCAGGGAAATGACTATCTCATAGCAAAAGGGACCAAACTGGTCATTAGTATAATGAGGAATGTCAGCACGGCTTCTTAACTTGTCTTTTTCATCATTTTTTTTTATTTTTGTCTACCTTGACCTGGATTGAGAAGCTTCAAATACTTGTTGGGCAAAAATCTCTGGCCCAGTTAAGCTCATCCAGGCACAGAAATAAGTGAACTGAGAAATAAGTTTGTCACTATGATCAGTGGTGCAGTGATTTCCAATTCCAGGATTAAGTATGCCTCCCTGCAGTTTTTATGGGAATAGACTCTGTCTGTCTGACAAGGAGCTTGGCATTTTCAGGAACTCAGACTAAGATGGATTCCCTTCTAATTGCTGAGAGAGATGGCAATGAATATTTATGCTTTGTTGGAGCATTACTGGAGGATTTCGAAAGGATCTCTGACCCAAAGATCTGCTAGGACAAGAGCCCTGAAAAGAGCATTATACACCAAAAAGGTGTACCTCTATGCTTCAGACAGGCTACGTTTTCTTACCATTTTTATTTTTTTCTCTCTGTAACAGATGGATTTAACTTTTTGCCTTCCCACAAAAGTACCTTCATTTGGATACTTGAATTTGGACAACTTCCAGGTCTGAGATTCAGATACTCATCCCTTTGAATGGTAAAGAGGCAAGGGAAGAAGAGGCATAGCAAATGCAGCACCTTTTTATGATCCACAGGCTCTTTGAGAGATGATCAGAGGGCGTTGAGATGTTCTGCAGAACATGCGTACCACAGTTCCTCATCCTCATGGACCCACACATGGAGGAGAAGAGTTTTTCTTCATTCAGGCATCTGTGGTCTTTTTTTCAAGTGATATCCTTGCAAATGGATTTCAGTGTTCCCACTCATGAATAATGACTCTACGCAGCTGTGCCTCAGCAGCTGCACACTATGGATCACTGCACACCTGTAGCCCCCAGCCAGGTTTGGAATAGATATCCTGCCTTTCACCTTATTTCTGAGCAAAGGCAGCAACACTACTCTGCTGCTTTTCACTAGTTCATTACCAGGCTGTTAGGGTTCTTGCTAGCTTTTGGTGTTCGATAGCAGATCTAAAATAAATTTTTAAAAGACTGTCAGGACATTGATCATGGTGGAGCTTCCTTCAGTAGCTTCCAAGATATTTTGAAAAAAATGGAATGGAGTATAGACTAACACAATATCTACATCCAATTTATAACTTTCAGTGTACAGGGTGTTGGGGTTTTTTTAATTAAAAAGGAAATAAAATCACCATTAATCACAGTCTTCTCCATACAGAAGATACAACCTAATGTATGTTTTCCACAGATTAATTAAAACTACTGACAGTTGTGTTCATTGGTTTGCTTTTTGTTTAATGGTAGATAAGAGCAATACATATTTTGGAGTTGTCCATAGGAATAAAAGTCTTTTTTTCCACTATGGAAATTTATTAGGAACCCTCTCTACAAATACATGTATATTAAAATATTTTATATAATTGTATATAAAACTATATTTCCACATATATTTATATATGTGGACATATAATAAGACGTCCCTGTAGATATAACATTTTCCTTGAAAAATCTCCCTCCAATTGTTACTTACACATAATATCTGTGTTGCAATACTAATAATGGGAGAAAGGAATAAAGCCTAATAAAAACAAGTGCTGCACAATACAATTGCTCACCATGCCCTGACCAATGCCCAGCCTGTCCCCAAGCAGCTCCTGACCAACTCCACCCAGTTTCTGTACTGGGCCTGATGCTCCATGGTGTGGAACATCCCTTTGGTCAGCTCAGGTCAGCTGTCCTGGCCATGCTTCCCCCTCAGTTCTTACGCACCTGCTCGCTGGCAGAGCCTGGGAAGCTGAAAAGTCCTGCCTTTAGAGTAAATGCCTTGAGCAACAACTAAAATATCACTGTTAGCAACATCAGTTAGCAACAGTATTCTCAGTCTGAATCCCAAGCACAGCACTGTACCGGTTAGCAGGCAGAAAATAAACTCTATCCAAGCCAAAGCCACAACAGAATGTAAATCCCTCCCCCTTCCTCTTTCATGGTTCTGGCTGCTTCAGTGCTAAAAGCTCAAGAGAATAGTCTTTTATATTAGGGCAAATACTTAGTTTTAAAGCCCCCAATTTACATAAAAAATGTAAGAGTACAGACTTCATTTTGTTCACTTCTTCTCCCCATCTTCTCTTTGCTTGGAGTCCTGTACTGAAAGGCAAAAATTCTTCTTTGTATAGCACATGAAATTTGGTATCTGGTAACGTTGGAGTTTTAAAAAAAAAGGGTAGATTTCAAAGTTTCAGAGCATTAATTTTTTCTTAACTTACAGATTATGAGAAAGAAATATTTTTTTTTGTACTTTTCTATTTTATCAAGCGATACCTGCTGCAAGTGAGCTTATCAATTATATGATTGGTAGACAGATGCTTTCAGCTTGCATGGCCATTGTTACTTCTCATGACAAATCTTGGTCCATCATTCTGTTTACAGGAGTGTTAAACTTAAGAAGTGACAATTCTGAAAAATCAAATTGTGAAGTGTAGAGATTAAATCAGATTATTTCTCTTTTTTTTTTTTTTCCCTAAATGATAGATAATAACGTTTGGCATGTCTTGTTATACTGCTCACCAAATAAAAAATATTTTCACAAAGACTATGCAGAATTCTACATCCCTTCTGGTAAATCAGGTTGGTTTCATTAGGATTGGTTACCACCTTGCTTCTGTAAAATACACAACAAATGGCAGTTCATCAGTTTCATTTTCATGTCTGTCAAGGATTTTTGGGGGGACACCAATTGCTGGAAAGTTGGTGCTTTTCCTTGCACCCATTTCTTCCAAAATCTCAAAAAAACCCCCAAAAAAACAAAACAAACAAACAAAAAAAAACAACCCCCCCAAAAAAAAAAACCACCACCAAACAAACAAACAAACAAAAAAAACATGGAAAGAGAGATACTGATGTCTGCTCCCTGGTATTCTGGTATCCAGGGATCGTAGACATGGGAGTGGTTCAAAGCTGCATCAAGAGAAATTCAAACTTGACATTTGCAAGCATTTCTTTACAGAGTGAGTGATCAAAGACTGGAAACAGGAGGCTTCCTAGAGCAGTGGTCAATGGGTTGTCAAATGCCCCAAGCTTGTCAGTGTTCAGGAGTCAATGGGCAATGCCCTTAATACATTTCAACTTTTGGTCAGTCCTGAACTAGTCAGGATGCTGGACAAGATGGTTGTTGTAGATCCCTTCCAACTGAAATATTCTATTCTATTCTATTCTATTCTATTCCGTTCCATTCCATTCCATTCCATTCCATTCCTTTGCAACAATTGTTCATCTCATCCTCTGAGAAATATGTGTGAACCTTGTTTAGGAAACTTTCTAGCCCATGTTTAGTGAACAATATGTAAAATTAATTTGGTTTAGTTGTTTTTCTTATTCTGCTTGAATATTTTGTTTCTTTTATGGTATCATCTACCAGCCTTGTAAATTTTCTAACAGGTTTTCGTCTTCTGATGTATTTGAAAATTTTCATTATTAGTTTTCATGCCTCTAGCAAGTTTCTCCCTAAAATACCTTTCTTTTTATTTTTTCATTCTCTTTTAGCTTCCCTCATTGCAGTTTTATATCTTTGACATTTTATCCTCTTCTGTGTCTTTGTGTTGAAAAGCTCCCTTTTTGAAAAGTTGACTTTTTGTTCTTAATACTTATTTTCTTTGCTATTTAACCATGATAGCTGTCTTGAGCTGCTGCTTTTTTTTTTTTTTTTTTTTTTTTTTTTTTTTTTTTTTTTTTTTTTGTGTGTGTGTGTGTGTATGTGTTCCTCATACATTTTGTTTCTCACCTTCTGATTAGGGGTACATTTTTAATTTAAATATCTATTAAGACATTTTTAACCAATTTTTTCATGGAAGTAATTTATCCTGTCAGCAGCTCATTTTATTTCGTTCTAACTTTCTTGGTCCTGATTGTCCTCGGTCTGTGTACTGATTCCACCTTTAAAGAAGGACTGTCCTCCAAGGGTTATCAGATTTCACTGCTGTACGGCCTCCATTACTCAAAAATGAAACTGCTGATGTGTTATTGCCACTTCAGTCTTCTGTCCTGAACCAGGATGCTACTGAGGCACAAGTCATTTGTTCTCTTGTAAATGCTCTCACTACTCCAATACACAATAGCAGTTTTAAATTGAAGCTTGTACATGTTCCCCATGTTCACTTTGATTAAGGAGAGTTCACTGAAGATGTACACAATTCTTGCTTTACTTCACAATTGTTATTATATTTTTCATCATTTTTAGATCATATTTCTCCTTTTACAATTTGGTGCTTGAATAAGTCTACTATTACATTTTTTCCTAATTCAAGCAGGAATTTCAGTCTATGAAGACTATGTGACAATGTGACAGCAAAGCATATTTGCTAGCAAAGAATATTTGAATATTATTTTCCAACATAACCTCTATCCTTTTCACAAATGCAGTGCACCCTCTCATTCTGATATTATTGGACTACAATAACAGACAGCATAATGATTATTTTCTTTCTATCAAGTATCCAGTTGGCAAATTAAATATATATAAGTCTTATAAAAATATATTATTCATCATAAATATGTGTTATTCAAAGCTGGGTATTTTCATCATACAGGATTTTTTAAAAATATAATTACACAGTAGTTTTATATGAAAAGTAATTTAATGAAAAACTACCAGTAGAGATAGTCTAAATCCAGCTGCTTATCTTTATTTCCCCATTTAACTGAATTTTATACTTTTAGCATTTATTTCTCTGCTTGCCTACATTTTTTTCTGTTGTTACAGCCTTTTTTTAATAACAATCCCTGCAAGAAATTATCTCAAACTATTTTTTCTTTTTTTTCCCTTTTTTTTTTACATTTATTGATGCTTTGTTCCAAAAATTCTTTACAAGATTAAGTGCCAGACAAGTGAGTATATTTTTCTCCAGATTCCATATTTCTTGAAGAGCTTTCACTTTTTTTGTTAAATTTAAGCAATTTCTTTTTATGTGAGGGGACTCTGTCTTTCTGCCTGCCTGCCTGTCTGTATATCCCTGTGCTTAGAATTAGAAATATTTCAAAGAACACTGCCCAAGAAATTCTGGTCCAAAGCCTCCAGACAAAAGTCTACATCTGCCATCAAGAACCTCTTCTGGTATCTGCAAGAGCTGCCAATCACCATCCCTCCTACTGCACTCTTTAAGAGGCTGCTTCACTACCTTACACCTGCTTTGCATTCAGTGGACTCTAGGATCAAAATCCACCAGTATACATTTACATAGGTTTTTGAACTTATATATCATCTCTCAATCTTGTGTTCTGTTAATCTTCTCAAGCACGGATCTTTTGGAGGCAGCAGGAACACAGCTATGGCTTGTTCTTTGACACCTTTATTTCACAGTTCTCCATCTTCATATGGATGCCAGCTGGGGCCTTGTGTTCCTTCCCACAGTTCATGCTTCACATTTATGCACTGCAAAACACATCTTCATGTACATATTTGGGTTGGTTGTGAGAGTCAAGAGTAAACAGCACTTAACATGAAATCACCTGCAGATTCCAGCTGTTCCTGGAGCTTTTCTGCTGCAAGTACCATTATTCGTGCCCTCGGAACAGACTGTAAATAACTGTAAGACAATGAATTATTTCACTGCAGAGGTGAGATGTTTAGCAGGCTACTTGTCAGAGGTAAAAGGTTTTGGAGTAGGCTGTATAAGAACCAGAGCAGAGGACCTTGCATTTTGGTAGGAAGAGATGAAAACAGGAAGATAAAGTGTCTCATTTTGTGGATTTTCTGTTGTGGTAAAGGCAGACTTTTATCCTGTTATTGAGCCTAGAATTGTGGCAATTTGCATTTTAAGTATATATTCCTATATCTATTCCTGAGCATTTCAGTTCTTTGTCTTCCTCTGTGTTCAAGATGGAAACACATTCCTTTGTGTTTAATTGCTCATAAATTTTGACTATTCCTGACAGATACAAATATGGGGTTTTGGTATTTTTAGAAGAAAAAAAATGTTATTTGAAAGCTGTTCCTTCTGATTCTTACTCAGGTTTGTTATATTTTAGCTGTACCAACAGAGTCTAAAGGGGCCATATGTCAGAAGGTTTTCTAAATTCTCAGTTTCTGGACTTACTTTACCCAGGTGTTGCAGCTTTTCCTTCTATTAATGAAGATATTTATGGTGCTTACTCAATTCAGCAGTGAGAGCAGGCAGTCCAGTTCATGCAAGTGTTAGATACTTTTAATTTAGAGAAGTTATAACTTCTAAGACTTAGCTTGTAAACTATTTGCTAAGAGGTTTATTTTGTAAGTACATTGCACATATTTATGTGACTACAAATCCTTAGATATGTCCCTAACTCATACACAGTGGGCAACACAAGGAAATAATTGAAATAATTCTGGAAATCAAATAACTCTCAAACAAATGCATGAGTTTTATCTTAAAAAAAAGTTTCTGATGCAAATGAATATGCAAAATGGTCATAGATCCTTTTTGCAATAGGAAATAGTTGATAAATTATTCCATTTTTTTGCCCCCTCTTTCTGAAGTGGGTAGTTGGTGCAAGTGTGTTATGTGTTACAGCTGTACTGGTCTGCAATGTCAGGTAACAAAAGTGTCATTGTTTCTTCATTTCATGAAGCAGGACATATGTTACTGATTTTCTGAGCTGCAAAATTGCATCTTTGCCATTTATCTCAGCTATGTGCAAAGGAATTGAGCTGTGCTTCAGGAATGAGAATTTGGAAAAAAATGTACAGTAAACAAATTATCTGAATGTGTTTGTCCAGATCTCTTTTCTGTGTATTTCTACAGATATTTAAATGTTAGGGGTTTTTTTTTTATTATTATTTTATTTTATTGTAACCCTGCAATCTATCTAAATACCAAATGATGTATGCTTGTAACCTATTAGCAAAACTTAATAAAGATATATTAGGCATATGAGGTAGCTTTCAGAATGCCCAATGAGTTTTTCTCGAACTGGTTCACAGTTTGTGTTTGTCCATGATTAGACACATTGCCATGTAAATCTAATCCACTGCTGATATTTCTCTTTTAGTAATATTAACCATGCCAATTGTGCTAATAGATTGGTTTCAAGTTCCTCAAGCCAAATCCCTGATCTGAAGAAGAATCTCTCCCTGCTAAGAAAGTCTGTAGCTCATATATGTGAAGTGCCTAGCATGGTGTTTGCTTCTAAATGACATTTTTAAATACAATAATGTTTTTTTAAAATCTTCACTGCAGAAATAAGGGGAACTCAAAAGACTGCTGATGCAAGAAAAAACACACTGAGATAATAAGAGATTTGAGAACACAGTCATAGCAGAAAATTTCTAGCATAAAATCCTCATTTTCTGGGAATAGAATGCAGGCAAAAAACCCCAAACTATATATATTATATGTTATAGTTTTGCAGGTAAGTTGAAAATATTTTAAAATGATGACATAAACAAAAATGGCAAGACTAGGAAAACGTCAAGGTACTAATAGAAATAGCAGTTGTCTACAGGCATACTTCCTTGCGTAGTACTTATCTGTTAATTCAGTAGTCCCTGGCAGCTAATATATAATTACAACTTTTTTTCTATGCTTTCATTAGAACTGTGCAATCTTGGGCTCTAAAAGGTTCAGCTCCTGTTGCGTTGCGAATCTTTTTCTGGCCCAGCCTGGTGTTCAGCTTGGGCTCCCAGCAGCTCTGATACACTACAACAATACCTGTTGGTGGGGTCTTGATTCTACAGGCAGTTCGACTCACACTGTCATGGCTGTGGTAAAAAAAGGGGACACTCTCAGGCTCCCAGGAAACAGAAGTTTTATTTGGGGGGTCAAGGGGTTTCCCAGCCTCAGGCCAGTGCCTCAGAGAGACCCCGAACTTCGGCTGCAGGGCGTTTTTGTACAGGACAGTTTGGGAGGTGGGTACAAATTATTCAAACCAATAAAACAATCCAAACACTACATGCCAGCTAAATTACCTAAATTATAACAAATCCAAAACAGGTTTAGGAGTGGTCTCAAGGGAGTCCTGCCAACCAGTGGCTGGAACTCTTGGACCTTGAAGATAAGAATTCCATGATGGACAAACGGAAAAATTATGCATAACACAGGGATGAAACAAGAAAAGAACCAATAGAGAAGAGTCTCCAGGCAGAGACTCAAGTTGTCTTAGAAACCCTTATCAAACTATGATAAGAATACATTCTAGGACAAGAGGCCCTTCCAAGGTATTTAAACTACACTGAACTTACAATATAAAAAACTATACTATACTCATAACTAAAGCTTATAAAACATTTCTTGCAAACCCACAAGCTCATACCATCTGAAGCAGATTCCTATCATCTTTGTTATGAGCATGAGATGTATGTGTGGCTTACACATACAGTAGGACTATCAATCATAGATTTATAAAATCATAGAATGGTCTGATGTGGAAGGCACCTGTAAGGACCATGTAGTCCGACCCCCCTACTAGAGGCAGCTTTCACTAGATCAGGTTGCTCAAGGCCCTGTCTAAAGTGACCTTAAATACTTCTATTGAAGGGGAAACCAAAACTTCTCTGGGCAACCTGCTCCAGTGTCTCACAAAAAAAAAAATTATATATATATATTCAATCAAAATTTACCTCCTTTCAGTTTAAAATCATTAGCTCTTGTCATGTTACTACATACCCTAGTGAAAAATCCTTCCCCATTGTTCTTATAAGCCCCCTTGTATACTGACCAAAATACTGTCCCTCCAGAGCCTTCTCTTCTCCAGGCTGAACCCCAACTCTCTAAGTCTCTCTGCAAAGAAGAGGTGCTCTATCACTCTGATCATTTCTTTTGCCCCTCTTCTCAACCTGCTCCAACAGGTCTTTCCTGTGCTGGGGATCCCAGGGCTGAAAGCAGTATTCCAGGTGGGGTCACACAAGAGCAGAGGAGAAAGGGATAATCACCTTCCTCGACCTTCTGGCCATTCTTCTCGTGAGATAGCCCAGGATAGGGTTGACTTTCTGAGCTGCAAGTCAAGATGGCCATGTCTTGTTGAATTTTTCTTCTCCTGGTATCCCCAATTACTTCTCCCAACCCAATGATGCCCCAGACTGTCTGGATACTAGAGTTTGCCCTGACCCCAATGCAGGGCCTTGGACTCGGCCTTGTTGAACTACATGAGTTTCTCATGGGTCCACCCCAGGTCCCTCTGGATGGCATCCCTGCCCTCTAGCAAATTAACTGCACCACTCAGTTCAGGTGTCCCTCACATGGTGCATTCAGTCCCATTGTCTGTAATTTTTAAGATATTGAAAGGTCTCAGCCCCCTGAGGGAGGCCATTTTTTACTCCATTTGATCTCCATTTGGACACTGAACTATTGACTGCAACTCTTTGGATGCAGCCATCCATCCAGTTCTTTCCGGAACTTCCCCAGGAGAAGAGGCTGTGTGTGTGGGTTTACAACTGAAGGAGTTCTGAAGGGGAGGGCCATTAGCATGATAAAAAGCACCATCCCACCTTTCAGGATCTGTCTCTTACCAGCCTCAAAGCCCAGCTTGTAACCTCTGGTAGTGATTGTTCACCCCATCTGTCTTATGCAGACCTGAGTCTTGCCATAACACACCCCAAAACTCATATCCTCACCCTCCAGGGGTGCAAACCTGGCTTCAGCAAAGCACCCTGTTGTTTTTTTGAATCATTAACATTTCAGTCTCCCACAGTAACCAGCACTTGCTGAAAGATACAAAGTTTGTCTACAAAGAAACTAAGAAGAAACTTCTTTAATTCTATTTCAAAGTAGCTACTGATTTCAAACTCAGCAGGCTGGTTTTACTTACTTCAGGTAAAAGGCCTGCATGCATTAAAGAAAGACACACCATCTGTGCTGCATAAATCACTGCCTTGACTATGCCTTTAATTATTCAGACCTTGGTCTCTTTGCCTGCCTAGACCTTGTGTGAGGGAATCTTTGTTATGCTGATGACAGGAAGGTTCAGTTTCAGGTAAGAAGAGATTTCCCACAGCATGGCTTTTGTTTATGGCTACAAAAATAGACTAATTGCTTCATTTGATACATTGTTTTAATGTGGCTTAAAACCACCAATTCTTACCTAGGAGATAGACTGAATATGAGACAAGAAAGAAATCAGTCTCTTTTGCATCTCTCCTTCCTTTTAAGACTTTTACAGTCTATGTCTAGTGAAAGGGATGCAAACCCACTTCCTCTATAGCCTGAATAGAATGGGGACTAACATGATTATTCTGCAGCCTTTGAAAGTGTAGCTCATGTTCATATTCAGCTCCCACCAAGCTAATAGATTGATATATTCTCTTTTCCTGTGGCCTTTGTGCAATTGCAGTGTTGATGGCCCTCTCTGCAGTTGCTTTGAAACTGAAAGCCCTGTGGAGCATATGGCATCTGCTGAACAAAGATGCCATTCACTTAATTTTAATTCTGTGAATCCAGCTTTCCAAGAGAGAAAATTCAAACTACAGAAGTTGCTAAAAATCATTCCTTTTTTTCTGCCTCCTCTCCCTGCACTGCACAGTATCAAATGCAATGAACTGTGAATGAGAAAGGGTTCCCCACATACCAGTCCTCCCACAGCATCCTTTGCTCCTGCCATATGGCTTTTGAATTGCCCCCCACAAGACTTCTCAGTCCATATACTGTCTAATGGCTGGGTCAGACCAGAGCCACACAGGAACACACTGGAAACAACCAGTGGCAAGAATCATCTCTTTGGGGATATGCTCCCTGGCACAAGCTGTAGATGTGGCAATCCTCTTGGCAGCTTTAGCTCCACTGGCAGCTATTGAAGAGGATGGAGGGGGCTTCAGTTCGTACTGACCCTACATTCACCACCAAAGTCAGAACAAAGTCAGGAGAACCCAGAAAGGCTACTCTTGCAACTCCTTTTCCTCCATGGTTTCCCAATTTGTGCATTTTAAGTGCTTTGAAAAGGATGCATGGGATGGAACACCTTTTTTTAATTATTATTTTTATTTTTTTATCTTTTTTCTTTAAGCAAAAAAATAGATGTTTCTGCTTTTCTGAAGCATATTCTTTTTGCAATTAAAAAATCCTCCACATTTCATAATCCACCCAGGCATAGGAATTATGATAAAAAATCACAACTCAAGGTATTTTATAAAAGCTTCTGGGGGTGAGCAGTTCATATACTGTTATAGACCCTAACCCCACACCAGTACAAATAACTCAAAGCCAAATATTCATCTGCCAGCTCACACTTCCCTGTGACAGGTGCAACATTTAATGAAAGTCAGAAAACAATACCACAAATGTGTGGGAAACAGTCAAAAAGCCAAAGCACAGAACAGACAGGGCAATGTTCTTGGCTGGGGCAGCCATAATTTTATATATTGGAGGTTAAATGATTTTTTTTTCATGTACACCAACTAAAAAGGTCAGTGCACATAAAAAAAAATACCATATTTTTCAGATGATAAAAAAATCACATCTCTGATCTTTTCCAAGATGATTGAAAGGCGGAATATAGAAAGGCAGATACTATTTGAAAGTTATATTTCAGGTTCATGAATGTGTCTTTTTTACAGAAATGTGGTGTAAAAGTGTGTTAAAACTTAATTCCCCAGATTCTAATCAAATCTAAATAATAATGGTTTCTTAAAATTAGTCTCTAATGTAACATGAACTATGAGAGATGAGAGTACATTTAAAAAAAAACGCATCTGAACAAAACTCTTCTGCAATATATATTTTCTTGTTGCATGCTGTCAATGTCACCCTCCCCAGTGACTTTGTTCAGTAGTCCTCTAAGACAAAACTGCTGAGAAGTAGTTACTGTATTTTCATATATATTGATATATATTTTGGAGTGTTTATTTTGAGAAAAAAATCATCTTGAAATATTTTTTTTGATTACTCGAAAACATCATGTTGGAGTTAATCTGATGAATCCTCTTATCGTAATAAACACATCTTAAAAGAATAGATTGTAGTTTAAAAAATTATATTTTTTTTCAGCAACAACTGCAATGGAAAAAAATTTAAGAAATACAAACCACCAAACATACAGTCAAAATCTAATACCTTCTCTCTTCTCCCCCCCACCAAAAGAAAAAAAAAAATCAAACTTCTGCTTTTGTGCTTTGGATATTAATATGGGCTGTACTCTGGATCCCATCTGACAAGACCATGAATGTACATTACTACAAAAAAAATTTATATTCCTTGACAGAATTACCAACCTCTGATTTTTCACTCTGACCCTCTTCCTGAAGTTTCCACTGTATAACAGGAATGACTGAGGAGGTTGTGTTATAGTACCAGAAACCAAAGCTGCCTGAAAAAAATATCAATCAGTACAAAGATTCCCTCACTGCCTGCTTTTGGACCACAGGCTGGTGTCCCCCTGATGATTCCACTTGCCCACTCACCTGGCACTACTCTGCATTGCTGCAGCATGATACTGCACAGTGACATGGGGAGCTTTGGCCACAGGCCTTTTCTGCTCCTGTAAATAAGAGATTAAGGGATGCAAAAACGTATTTTCACCCCTCTGGTGGCTATTGTGACACTAAACCAATTTCAAACCTAAAAAATACTATCAAATGTTAATTTTTTTTTTTAATCATTGGAGAGTAATATTGTATTAAGTGAAAAATTTAAGCAGAAAAAAATGCAGTAAATTAAATACTAATGATCTATATGCTTGAGTTAAAGCTACAGGTGGAATGTTTCCATTATCTTGATTATGATAAGGTCCACAGTGCATTTTTCAAGTTCTGATTAATGGCACTTTTTAATACATCTAGCAAATTAAAATGCAGAAAATACCCATGGTGCATTAATCATACCCACTGCTCTGCAAATTTCATCTCTTATTATTGGGAAAGGGAGAAGACAGTGAATTACAGCTGTTGTGGTTTATGATGATAATGATTGTTATTGACATTATTATGTGCCTTCACAGATGTGCTTGAAGTCCAGGTTGAGGGGACTTGGAAAATGTGATTCTTCAGAGAGAGAAAAAAAATCATCCTGAGCTATTGATGCCGTGGATGTCATGTATGTTGGAAATGCTGAAACTGAAACTGACAAGAGATATTCTGAGAGTTCGCATTTAAAATTAGCAAATGCAGCCACATTAAATGTAATCCTAGACGGCTCTTCCTAAAACATAGCTTTCCAAAGATGTGAAAACCGCTTTCAAAGACATGGAACTCTGCTGTTGAATTAACTGACATTGCAAGTGAAGAGATGTTTTGTTTCAATGGAGTTTTCTGTGTGTTGCCATTGGGGAAGTCTACTTAAAAAAAGTTCACAAAGTCTCCTTAGCCTTAGTCGTAAAACAGGACTTGTGTTGCACCAAACCATTCACTGATCCAGGCTTCTCCTCCTGTAACTAAATGTGCTTTTTCTAGATAGGCATAAGAACCTCAAGAAATCTAGGAATTAGGCAGATAAGGCTTTCATGCCTCAAGTTTGTTCAAATGTGTTCTGCCCTGCTACTCTCACTTCAGCAAATTATGAGCACGTGCACAAATGCTTAAAAGTATTTCCTGGTTCAACATTACAGGAGAGCCATATCTCAAAGGAGAAAAGCTCTTTTGTGAAATACAGTAAGGGATTAGGTTGATGTCTGGCAAATGTGTTCTTCAATATGTGCATCACTGTAGAAAACTGATTAACACATAGTGACAAGAGGTTTACTTGACACTGCTAGCTCTGCCATCTTTCTGTTTATAGTGCTAGTCAGATAACTTATTTCCTCAAAAAATTAATAATAAAAAAAATCCCTCATTGGGAGTATAAAAAATAAATATCACCCAAAGGGAAAACTTGCCAATCATGGCTTCATTTACAATAAATACTCATGTCAGCTGGACATAAATTCTCCATTAAAAACAGTAATTTGGTGAAGTGAACAGGATTCCAGGGTTGATAGGAATTGCAGGCATCCTGCTTGGTTACAGCTGTAGAAAAGCTCACTTTCAGTGCCTCTTATCTGGACAGTGCAGCTTTCAGAGGCATTTGTGCCTTCTGGACTCAGAGATATAAAGTTGCATAAATAACTCCAGCCTCAGTGCTCCAAGGTAGAATAAGGATGTTACTGTTTTTTTGGGTTGGTTTGGGGTTTTTTTAAGAGGGAAACTGACTGACTGACATCTAGGAGAAAATTGATTTTTTTTTTTCACCTGCCATGGTAAAAGACCCAGCCAGCAACCAAGCCCCAGTGCAGAAGCTCACTCACTCCCCAGCCAGCAGTATCAGGGAGAGAACTGGAATGGTAAAAGAGAGAAAACTTTTGAGTTGAGATAATGAAATTTTAATAGGGAAAGCAAAAGCCATCCACACAACCAAAGTAAAGCAAGGAATTAATTCACTGCTTCCCATGGCAGGTAGGTGTTCAGCATCTCCAAGAGAGCAGGGCCTCATCACGTGTAGCAGTGACTTGGGAAGACAAACATCATTACTCCAGATTTTCCCCAACCTCCTTCTCCTGCTCACTTTATAAACTGACCATGATGTCCTACGGTTTGGAATATTTGTTTGGGTCACCTGTCACAGCTGTGTCTTTTCCCAATCTCTCACACGTCCCCAGGTCCCTCACCAGCAATATGAAAAGCAAAGAAAGGCCTTGGCTCTGTGTAAACCCTGCTCAGCAATTAAAAAACAAAAAAAAAAACCAAAAAACAAAAAACAAAAAACAAAAAAAAAAAAAAAAAAAACCTAAACAAAAAAACACCTCTCTGTATCATCAACCCTGTGTTCAGCCCAAATCCAAAACATTTCCTCACAGTGACCACCAGGCAGAGAATTAGCTCTACACCAGCCAAAACCATCATACCCCCCAAATTTAAGAGAAAATAAAAGAACAAGATAAACTCCATAACTATGTAAATTATGTTGAATCAAGCACTTCTTCAAATATGATTGTAACTTGTGCTATTCAGGTACCTGAATAATTCCCCTTCAGGGCAATTATTTTTCTTGATTGCCTAGAGAAGGAGATCTGTTTCATGCTACAGAACAGCAGTGTATATCCTAAAAAGCTTATTTTGAGATACACAAGCCAGGAATTGCACATCAGGTTAACAATCTCCTGCTTTGATGTCCCAAGAGAATCTGAGAGCACAGTACTTTGTACGAGGTGACAGTAACCTCACTGACAACAAAAGAACAAGAGCAAAGCAAAGGAAGTGCTAATCCAAGTGCTCTGGATTTTCCTTCCTCACAAAACAGGATAGAGTCCAAAGCTTTATCCAAATTGCAGCTTGGTCAATTTCCATTGGCCAACATCTTCTGGGCTTAAGTGACCATGTTCCACTCTCAAAATACATTCATGCATCAGATAAACTGTATCTACTCATTACCCTCTGCCACATTTCCCATTTGGCAACTCTATACGTACATCTTTCTGTCCTTCTCTGCGGTCTCTGCTCATAAAATACATGGTGAAGGACATCTGTAATTAACAATGTGTGACTAGCGAGCTGCAGATAATCATGCTCTCTGGGGAAAATAAATTATAAGAAATAATACAGATTATTTCAGCCAAATATGTTTCTTAATTATATTTATAATTTGACCACTTCATGCACATACAAAATACATGAAACTCATAATGATAAGAAGCAGACAATGGCCCTCAAATATACAAAGAAGCATTTTAAATAACATTGTGGTTAATGCACATTTGCGCATATCCTTCCAAAATACATTGTCACTCTTTCTCTTCTTCCATAGATATCAGAGCACTTTTTGAACAAGACCTTGTAGTTCTGAATTCTCATAGGCATTGCAACCATGAAAGGAGCAAGGTGTAAGCTAAAAATTTATGTTCTAA
Organism: Phylloscopus trochilus trochilus; assembly: GCA_016584745.2. NCBI lineage: Eukaryota > Metazoa > Chordata > Aves > Passeriformes > Phylloscopidae > Phylloscopus > Phylloscopus trochilus. The sequence goes on along the minus strand of WQNJ02000016.1, from coordinate 10,036,667 downwards.
AAGACAAATAAAGAGGTAATGCAACTCTCCACATGTAAACGCTAAAGGGATGGGTAGCTAAAAATATACACTCTCATATTAAATCAAAATTCCTGATTTCCATATAACATGATTTCCACCTGAAATCTCAGAGAATGAGACACAAAGTTATATTTGTTCCATGAGGCTGAGACACTATAATTCTTCTAATAGTTCATTAATGATACATTTAGCATTAGGTATCTGCAAATGAATCAAAAAGCAAAAAATAATAACTCCCATTGTTCTTTAAAAGAAGTAGACTCCATAGTTCATCAGAAAAGGATTTTAAAAGTTTTTCACCAAGGGTATCAGTGAGGTTTGAATAGGGAATTAAGGTTAGAACAGGGATGCTTGTTCTGTGTGTGTTCTCTGCCAAAACTCTCAGTGCTGGTGCTTTCCATGCAGCTGTAAACAAATAGGAGATCCTAAATGCCACTCATTTCCATCAAACTGTCCCAGAAATAAGAGTTTATCCAGTCTACTCTCTCAGATCAAAGCCAGCAACTGCATGAATTCATGCAAGGATCTGCAGAGTGTCCAGTCCCATCTCTTAGAGAGATATTGTAGCTAAAGGAAGTGCAAATCCTCAGATACACTGATTTCTGTAACAGGCTGATGAAGATTCACCTGCTGCTACACCCACATCAGGTGAAACCCTGTTTTCCTCACACTCTGGTTGCTGACAGTAAGCCATGTGCTCCTTGTAAACACAGGGTTAGTCTCTGCTCCCAGAGGAGTACAGCAAAGCTCACTGGTCCTGGCAGCAGCTGTGAGTTCCTCTCACAAACAGCCTGTTTGGAAAACGCTGGTTTAACTCTGATTGCTGTATTTGGTAACAGCAAAACACAAATCTCTGTTACCCAGGCTGTTAATTCCCACTCTTCCTGGATTAGAAGTTGAAGCTCCACATGAAACTCCTTTTAGGTGACAAATCCCTTGTATATTGTCTTCATGGCATAAAAAATTTTGATCAGCTTGTTTTTTTTTTCCCTACTGGCATCATATTCTTATTTTAGGAGTTAACTCATTTATGACTCATTTGTGTTCAGATTTAACTTGTGTTTATGCTTAGCTTGTGTTTAACTTCCCTTTCTTATTTTAAATTTTTAATTAAAAAAAAAACCAAATCCAATTTATATTGTAATATTAAATTTCTCAGGTATTGAAATGCTAGGTTTTCTGCATTTTCTGGATCTCATTTCTTAAAGCAAGCTTTCCTTATAGAAAGGAAAGCATATACATATACATATAAACTTTTCCTTTTTTTAAGTCAGTCTTGAAAGACCTAGATTGTAAGTGACTTAGTTCTTTTTATGTCCTTTCCTGGTATCACTCACAGGAGGAGCAAAGCAGCCCTTTCAGATAGAGATCACACATGAGAAAAAGGTTTATCCTGAAACTGTAGAAACACAGATGCATAATGCTGGTTTTGTTTTTAATCTGCATCCTAACTTTTTATGACTGCATTTTACCCCCAAACCTTGTTAACATAAAGCATCACTTATTTAAAATTTTGCCTTTCCAGTATAAATTACTTCCAACAATGCCTTCTAAATTTGTGGCTTTAGCATATGGAGGCTAAAAGTGTCTGCTGAGACCAAAACAGCTGGGGTTCTTGGAAATACTTCTTTGCTTATACATATTTCTTCAGAAAATTTAAATATTGGGTTTCACTTTCTTTTGCCACAAGAGGGCGATCCCTTAATTCGTGTCACCAGTAAGGCAATATACAGACTCAAGATGGACTCGTTTCCTATCTAAACCATTATTTCAAACTCTTATATAGATAAATGGATGAATTTCATTCTGTCTGTGTTCTCAGTATGCCTGTGGCTTACATGATGTTACTAGTCAGTATTATTTAGCAGTGGGAGCACACTGTGCTTCCTAAACTGCTGACACTGAAAAAAAGGTGGGAAGCAAATAGGATTTCCCTTCATTATCTCTAGAAGTAGCAGTACACTGTATTAACACAACTCATTGCTCTCAGTGATAAACTCAGACAGGTCACAATCAAAAGGAATAAGATCTTAAGACGTGCTGCTTTCAGAAGCATGAGAAATTTGTGAAACAAAGAAAAGAGATGTGTTTTACTTTTCATCCACTTGTGAATGTTTAGCTATTTGAATTTGTTAAATATGCCATCATGTGCAACAATATACAGCGCAAGCACAATCCACACAGGAAACTGATTCAAGCACTCAAAATCTGAAGATTGTCATGTCCTCCCTAATGCAAAACTCTGATTGCATTTACTTATTTAGGACCAGATAATTGGGAAGATTTTGTTCAAAATGCTTCTAAACAGTCATCATGAGTGTACAATATAACTTATCATAGCATTTTTGTTTTCAGTCCCAATATTTTACATATATAAACCTGTGAAATTTACTCAAATCAAGACTGATTTCTCCCTCTTAAGTCCAAATAAAATTTTGCTCAGAAACGGGATTTTGTCCATCAAGAGTCAGCTATGTTCCTGGGCAACCGGTAATGCTCTGGCCTGATCCTTGCCTTCTTCTCCTGAGGGCTGGCATATTTCCACTTGGATGGAGACATTTTCAGCTTTTTTCTCTTCTTATCTGTACACCACACTTTTTCACAGTATTCCTCCACCCTCTGGAAGTTGCTGTAACCTATCAGTTGAAGAAATTCCTTGTACCATGGCTTTGAAGCCTGAGGTATACTGCTCTGCATTGGGCATGGCATTTTGTGAGGGATCTCCTCCTCATAGTCTTTATTGAACATTTCATCTACACGTTCTTCCTCGACTACTTCCAGAGTGATTTTCCTGACAGTGTGAACAATGCTGTGTTCCACTGTCTGACAAAAATAAGTTCCTGCATCCAGTCGGTGCAGCTTCAGGAATAAAAGACCAAGGTCCATTTTTATTACTCTATCATCGGTCTTCACCTGAAAAAAAAACCACATAAAATTCAGCTATAGAGAACAGGCCTTTGCTCTTACATTAAACCATCACAATTATTTCTGAACTGTACTTTCATGACTGTAATATTAAATTTTGAGCAGAAGATTAGAGATCGACAATATTTTAATTCAGTGTTTTTGTAATAACAAAAATATTTATTTGAAGTAAAGAAGAGATTGAGTGGTAAATGGAGTACAATCAAAAGAATCTGGGAATCAGGGAAGAACATATAGTGGAGCAGACAGATTTGTGTTTTAATTGAAAAGGGAAATAAGTTAGAAATATGCAAATCTACTGGGTGGGAAAAAAAAAATGGTATTTTCCAGCTGACCTGTAATAAGGATCCCTGTGAATTCTCTTATAGGCTGGTTTGTTTTTGAGGAGACATTCACAAAAGTATTTGCATATCTAACTGCAGGACAATTGTGGTCTTAAAGCCTAATTTCTGAGTCTGCTGTTTGAGTTCCTCCTACAGCTCCTGAGGGCTACACTGTTGACTATGAGGCATTCACAGATGTTGGCAAGCAGGGAGCACTGAGCTGTCTAATCCAGCAGCAAGTGGAATGACCAGGAAAATGGTATCCTCAGCTCTTCATTCACAGTAAGGTGGTGAATTTAAGCAGAAGTAGTGAGTGTTGAAAAGATCAAAAGCAGCCCTGTAGACAAGGACTTGGAGGTATGAGGGATGAGGAACTGGATGAGAGATGGCCACGTCCACTTGTAGAAAATCAACTGTACCCTGTGCTGTATAACAAGAAGTGTGGCCAACAAGTCAAGGGAGGTGATTCTCTCCCTGCACTCTGCTGTGGTAAGCCCCCACCTGGAGTGCTGCATCCGGCTCTGGGATCCTCAGTACAAGGCAGACATGGGCCTGTTAGAGTGGGACTGGAGGAGGGTCACAAAAACGAAGAGAGGAATGGGGCAGTTCTATGAAGAAAGAGAGAGCTGGGGTTGCTCAGCCTAGAGGAGAAGAGGTTCCAGGAAGACCTTATTTTGACCTTTCAGTTCTGAAAGGGGGCTAATAAAAAAGATGGGGACTTTTTTTACTAGGCCCTATAGTGACATATCTACTCAGCAGTGATAGCTACCTTGATGTGTATCAGAGAGATATTGAGGAATAAATACAATAGCACTTATGAAGCACTTTCATAATGGTAAAATACATGTGAAAGAGGCAGAGAATCCACCAATACTCATTTGCAAAAAATTCTGTAATAAATGGATGAAGCAGCAAGAATTAATAGAAGTTAAGCTAGACTAATACTGGAAATAATACATACACATTTCTCCCCTGCAAAAACATACCAAGTGATGGATTTTCCTTTGTCTTGAGACCTTAAATTAGCTTCACTACATGTCTAACATCTGCATTTGAGATGTCAAATGCAAACACCATGTGAAATTCTCAGGTCTATTAATTCAAGAGACCAGATGGACATAGTGATTTTCACTGACACCCATATACATCTCAGCAACTGGTGGCAGAAATTCAGTGAAGATGTAATGTTCCTAACAACAGGCTCTTCTATTGAGAAAAGTTAGCCTACAAGAATATTTACCTCTTCCTTCTTATTTTCATGTGCTCGCTGGACAAACCAGATTACTTTTGCTTGTAAGGTCCGAGGGGTGCACTCCAGAAGGGTGCTGTTGTACTCTATTCCATAAACAAGTCGCTCCTCAGTCTTCTCCAGAACTTCACCTGGAAGGGAAATGATTGTTTCAAGAATATGTTACCACAAGTGCTTGTTACCCTTCACGTTCAGGGTATATCTACTATTAAGAGTAGAGTTTAATTCAGATCCAACCAGACAGTGACTGAAAAATAATGTCTAATGAAAATCTGACCTGCTAATTGAATTTTCCCATCATCCCAGGCTTTCACATCATCTGACCAAATTGTGCTGTGACTCACCTAAGATTTTTACAGAGAAACAGATCTCAGCCTTTAACACTGCTAATTGCTTGTGCCTGGTCCTTATGAATAGTAAATTTCATTTTCATTCAGTGAAACAGGAAGATTCAAAACATGGTTAAATATAATAAAAAATTCAATTTTTTAGGGATAATTACAGCACATAACTGTTTGCAGAATGATACTATAAATACTCTAACTAACATTATACATACCCATGCTATACATGTGTAAACTGAATGTACAGCTTGGGCCCAAGGGCGCTAATAAAAACAAGGTGAAAGAATTAAATCAAAATTTTATTCTGGTTTTCAAACCAACAATTATCTGAAGGAGGATAAACTAGTTGTTACACTGGATGAAACCAGTTGCCTAATTAATGAAATCATCCTGTTTCATAATAGTGAGATTCCCGAGCCCAAATAGCTGTATAACCCAACAAAATACATGTTTTATATAGTTTTGATTTCTCTGTTGCATTTCCAACTTGTGGAAGAATTTACACTTAATATTGGAATATACTTTTCCAAAACTTACAGTATCTTTCAAAGGACTTGAATTTTAATAAAGCTTTCTCTGGTTTTATATATATATATATATATATATATATATATGTATGTATGTATGTATGTATATATATACACATATACATATAAATAAAATTTAAAATTAAGTTTATCTAGATATCATTATAGAAGAACCTTTTATATTTAATTTTCTTCTTCTATAAATGTATTGTGTGTTACTCTGCAAAATACAGAGGACTTCCAGGCAATTGTTTTCTTCCTGCTTTGCTATTCCCAACACCCATGTTTGAAATCCTCACTTTCCAACATTTGGATAACAGCATTAGACATAGTATTCTATTTTTATCTATTTTTATTTTTTTCAAGAGAAAACTTTATCATAAATACACATTTTTGTTCTGTTGTGTCACTGTTCATGCCTGTGCTTAAATTCTAACTGTCCTGACTATTTCATAGACATTTCAGGATGCAGCTCCATTGTTTATTATCTCTGCCTCATCTTTCTGCCTTTTTTTTTTTCTGTTGGAAGCCATTGGGATGCATTCTCCAAATGTGACTGTCAGTGCTGCAGGATCCCGTGAACGTTTTGGGATGCACCTGACCAACCACTGGGACAGTCATCCCTAGACCTGGATGTCAGGGGCTCAGCCCCATGGCTCTTACAACATTATAGGAACATGCCAGTGAAAAACAGCAGGTGAGATCATGGTCTGGCTCATGCTCTTGGCAAACTCTGTGCTGGCTGCTCCAGGCCTTCACAAGCAATTTGTAGGTGTGTGAATAGATTACCAATGAACTGCTGGCCAAAGCACTGCTGCGCTGCATTTCCGTGCCGGACGTCTTGTCTGCGGAAACGTCTGGAGGGGAAAAAGTGGAGAGAGAATGCTTGAGAGAAAATGTTCAGCTTACATGTTGTTGGGTTTATGCTAAACTAGCATTCATTAAAAACTTAAGGAGTTAAGCCTTGATTGCTAGCAATTTACCATTGTTGTGAGAAGTACTCATTTGTAAATCTGTATTTTGTCTCTACTCAACCTACTGGGAGTCATGTGTATGAGGAAAGAAACACACTTGTCTGGAGAAGAGGCATGATTATGTTTCTATTTTATATATAACTATACAAATGTTATAAATACTGAAAGAAGATCCTTTGAACTGACTGGGTAACATTCAGTCATAGGGACCTTTAGCTTCTCTTTGGGTTCTCTCCAGAAAGGAAGGAAGGAAATTTTCTTTTTTTAATATACAACCTTTTTCCATCTTCACTCTTTTTTTTTTTTTTTACTTGAGAATCTCAACGTGTGGAGGAAATACTTTATTTTATTTCACCTTTGTAACAGACAGTTACTGAGCTCATTTTTCTCAACAGGGAAACAGGCACACTCATGAATACCCATGCCTAGAAACTGAACTGGTGGCAGGACTGTGGCCAGAACCCGTGAGCCCTTTTTTTGACCTAGAAATAATACAAGTGCTTTTGAAAGAAAAATCATTTTGACTTTTGAGGTTTGAGGTATTTATTGCATTTACAGAAAAAAAAGAATTAAAACCATGATTGTATGGTGCATTCCCAGAAGAACTGTGCTTTCATATAGCATTTTTTTTTTAGTGTCTCAATAAATAAAATTAAGATTGTTTACTTGGGAAATAAAAGAGTCTATTGGAATGCTGCATTTTACTAAGTTAGTATGTCCAAAAACTTCAAATTTAGTTTTTCTAAGGATATCTTTCTGATATTTGCATAAAGAGTAATTCTTCACAGCTTTACCAATGCCATACATAACAGATTAACAGAAGAAATATGCAGTATCAAATCTTACACAGAAGGATGTGTACAGTATAAATTATGTTAGAAACAAACAAAGCCAAAGTGTTCGGTTATTCTTTGCATTTATTAGTGAAATAAGTTTATTCTCCAGTTCTATGTGAACCCAAAAGACAAAATTTTAATTTGTGGCAAATAGAATTTACTGAAATTATTTAGATTTACACCATCCAGAGGTTTTGTCCATGGTTTTTACTAATTTCATTTTTAATCTGGCTGTAGGCAGTCATTATTTCTTGAGCTCTGTCACCTATAAGAACTCCTGATCCAGTGTTCTTGGTGGACCAAGATCACAACTTTAACCATTGATATTCAGAGAAGAACCAGAGTTTTTCCACTGTTAATTCAGGGGAATCTGGAAATTCATTGGAGACTGAATTGGGCTTTTAGGGACAAATGCTAAAAATACTTGCATCCTATTAAATAAAAACAGAGATTCTGAGGTAGCAACTGGGCCTTATTCTGCCTTGGGTGTTGTCATTGAAATTGTGTAGTGTCAGTGCTGATAAGTGCTGTCACCAGCTTTGTCAGTCTGTATATGTAGATTACTCAGAAGAGACATTCTCCTGCACAAATATGCTTAAACACTGTAGGATATGCATTAGCCTTTAAAAAAACCAAACAAGACAATTCTGCTGCTGTCGGGTCCAACTGCCCTATCTGGCAGGAGCAAGACAGGTAGCAGGCATGTTCTATTTACTCATCAGTTCCTAAATATCACTATAAAGCTAAAAAATCCTAGTTCTATAAGACAGGGTTATTTCTCCAGTTGTCAGAATCATTAAAGAAAAAGAAATGTTTGTTTGATGAAATTTTACTGTTGCAACTGTGAAGCCTGGGGAGGATACAATTACTAGTGCCCTCACTAGCTATTTTCTTTAATAGAAGGAAAAAATAGAGAGAGGTGCTGAAAGAGGATATGCTGGGAGAAAAACTCATTTTACAAATACTGAAATAAGCCTGGTATTTTTTTTTCTTAGAAATGATTTTACGCAGAATTCCATGAATAATAGAGTACCAGACAATACCTGAGATAAATTACTGCAAGGAATAATTTTCAGTGATCAACAAAGGTACTGAATGTAGGCAAGTATCTTTTGCAATCTATAATTTCTATTAATTAAAATCTATTAATTTAGATTTCAGCCCTTAACTCTGTGCTCTCAGGAACTTAGTAAAAACGATCTGCAAGAACGCAATACAGTAATCATAATCATCTTTACCATCACCTTCTTTATTATTTCCCAGGAATGTGTGAGGCAAAATCAAAAAGTCTTGGGAAGAAAAGACATCACTGTGGTTTGCATAAGTAAACCAGTAGACTGTGTGCTTGCTGGTGGAGTGAGTGATGGAGAAAGAAGCCAGAGAGGGAGAAAAGGCAGGGGAGAGTCTGTCAGCTTCTAAAAATTAGCTAAAGAATCACATTATGCTTACCCAAGTTCAAAGACATTTTTTAACTTGCCTCAGACTTTTTTCAGCCTGGATAGGGAGCTGGTACAGCAAAGAATCTCACTTGTAGAATTTAGTGCTTGTTTAGATAAAAATTGAACCTGCCTGAATCAGATTGCAGAGCTAATAGAGAACGAAAGCGTTTAAATCTTGGACCTCTGCTTTCTCAAGTGCACCTCATGAAATTTGAATGCAATAGAAACTTCTGCCATCTGAGGCATTTGCAGTATTCAGGAGCTACACACCTGTAATTACTATGGAGTTATGCTGTGCTGCCAGCATCAAGACATGGGATTTTGGACTCAGTTTTTATTTTTCCTTAATTAAATCCTACATTTAATTGGTTATCCAGGATATACATGGACTTGTACAAGTACATAGACTTTCACAACTTAAAAATATTAGTACCAGATGCCAAGCAGAGTTTTTGTATTTATGCTTCACTTCTCTCTAAATCAATTACATGCCTTAGTTTACAGATTTCTATTTAATGTTTCTCTAAACATTTGTTGTACCTTGGAGGCATCGGGATCTAAAGCAGACAGCACTTGGATCAAAGTGGCAAGGACACATTGTACATCCTTGCCCCAATTCAACCCTTCACCAGTAGGTCTGGAATTAAAGAGGGCTCTGAGCAAAGCCCTTACTCATTAGCAGCACTGCTCTTACAAATCAAAAGTCCACCTTAATGTACAGCATGAAGGCCACATTTGAGCAGAGAGAGGTGGTATTAGTGCCAGCTCAAGTGTGTTGCAATGTAAGGCATTGCAATTCCATGACTCCAATGAAGGGACAGATATCAGGAGCAGGAGAAACAAGTGCTCTCCAAAGCCCCTTGCACTCACGTTACTTGTATTGCCATGTACAGCTTGAGCAGAAATCTGGAGACAAGGCCAGACTAAGACATGAATGTTCTGAGATGTGGCATTAATTCTGTCTGGAGTCCAACCAAGCCATGGCAGGGTTATCAACTAGACAGTGCCACTTGGTATCAGAAAACTCCATGCTGTCTGCTGGGACCTGCCTTTTCCTGTAGTGCTCTTCACATGGTACCTGACAGGAAGCAACCTAAAACAGCCTCCATACACATGTCCCTAGTACCTCTCCCTGCCTCTCCATGTACCACACAGTTAGTGTAATGTCCTTAATTTGAAACGCTCTGAGCTTCAGCTGCGGCCTAAAGTGAACAAAGAAAATGCCATTCGTGCCTCTCAACATTGTTAGTCTTGCTGGCTGTTCCCCAAACTCTGATATGGAAAACAAGTTTTGCAGACTTCAAGAGCATTCAATTGAGTGCAAATCCCTTCTCCACTGCTACAGTGCTTATCTTAAGAGAAGGAGTGAGATAGCAGCAGTATTTTCTTCTTTTGGAGGCTGATCTGCTGAATGTTGGGGAGGTAAGGCACCGGAAGGTGCCTGGGCTGCTGCTCATGTCACTCCACCTTGGATAAATGTGTTTTCAGGGAACTTAGAGACTGCTATTCTGGAAATTGTCTTGGGTGAAAAACATGTACAACAGAGTCCAGGCCTCAGTGAGTTTCTCTCCTGTTTTCTTAGACAACAAGTAGCCTGCACAACATAAATGGTGATACTGCTAGCAAGATAAAAGGCTGCTTTAACCCTGTCCCTTCCCTCCCAAATGACTTTTGCATCATTAGATGAGTAACCCATATACTTTATCATTATGATAATCCAATTTCTACTTATACTGTAGGACATTAATCTCCCTGGCCCATTATACAGCTGCTCATCTTTCTTAATCTGGGACCTGAAAACTGTAACCAGACTCATCTCACTCTGAGCAGTAAACCAGAGTCCACTCCTTCCCTTCAGGTCTATTCACAAAAGGCATGAGCAAATTATGCAGTTCTACTGGTAAAAGCTGTGTAGGTTATCCTGCTTGATTTAACCCATGCCTTAGTGCAGTAAATCCAAGAGATTCGTAATTTTGCTGAGTCACAGACTGTGTTTCTCATTTGTACTTATAAATGTGCCTTATCCAAAAAGTGATGTTATTAAAGATAATATGACTGTATTTATTATCTCTTATAAAAATTTATGGGAGTGTCTGTTATGTCTGACAATAGTCAACCCATATTTGAGTGCATCCACGTTCATGGGAATATAAAATATGCCAGATGAAAAATAAATAAATACAAAGCCCCATATTCCTGATTTTTCTTAAGAAACAATAATATATTTGGGATACTATGACTTGATTTGGCCTTCACCCTCTCCACCAGTTTCCAAAACTCTCTCTGGAATTTATTCAATTAATTTTTATAGTCCTTGTAGGTCTAATATAAATAAGCATATATTTTAAAAATCAGTAATTGCAAAAAAAGCCACAGAAATCATTTGAATTATGCAATACCAAAATTTTGCTGATTCAGGTAAGAAATTGCTCTGTCCAGGTGGAAAAGTTGAATAATTTTTGTGAAAAATCGGGATTCAAATATGCATGTTCTAGATATTTGATCTGTGTAGCTGAATTGCAGAACCTGTGTTTGAGAGGGAAGGGAGGACAACAGCTCCCATGGAAATCACTGAACAAAAGACTGAAAATCAAGAACCATGAATAAGTGGAGTGATGCAGAGAAAGAGTCTCCATAAGGAAGAATTAAAGCACCCAAATCAAGTTTGTGCTTTGAACTGACCTCTAGAGTAACTTGCCTTTCAACCCACTGCAGAAAGCCTAAGCCAAACCTTAGCTTTTGCAGAAACTCTGGTTTGATTTTGGCTGGTGAAGGTATATGACTATTAACAAAGATTCTTCTTTGGGATTTTTTGGAAATTCTGTTGTATATGTTATTGCAGTGTGACTTACTTGCTATGTAATACTACCAAACAAGGTGTCCGATGTGGCAAAGACTTGAGAAGATGTTTAAGGAAATTAAGGTTTACAGTGTAATACAAATAATCATGAAGTGACTTAGCTTTAGTCAGAAAACTACTCCTGGTACTGCAGGTTGTGCCATCGTGTGAGTTTGGTTCCTTGCAATCCCCTGAGGCTGTGCTGAGAAATTAGCAGCTGACATCTCACAGTTTGGTCGTGTCTGAGGGGTGGTTCGAAGCACTCTGTGTTGCAGTAGAGACTGTTGATGTAGATATTTTGCCAAAAGTGTATCAGAAGAAGCCAGAGCTCTCACCTCTTTGCCTGCACTCCCGTGGGGTAGTACCGGGAGCAGGAGATCCCGTCCCAGGCGCAGTAGGGATCCCGGGCCAGGCAGCAGTCGGCGCAGGCCGTGCCGTACATGTCACACTGGTGGAACTTCACTTGAGCTATGACTGACTCCGATCCCACGTAGAGCTGTTGCTGCAAAACATACACCAGATAGGATTGCTGCAATGCCCAGTAAAACTTCTCTTCCCAATGCAGTTATTGAAATTGTTAGGTTAATCGTTGCTTGCTGATTGTGCATCCAGCCTGTGACCTGAGGGAGGCAGAGTTACTCTGTAGGAAAATATCTGATTACAGAGTAAACTCTCCTACTGAGGGCAGAGAAACAGAAAAAAGGTAAAATAAACAAGTTTATTTTGGCATTTCCTCACTTCTGTAGTTTCAGCTTTGTGTTTGAATAGGCAAGGGTTTACATTTCTTTTTCTTCATCAAGATATTTTCCAATGCCTCCCTCTCTACACTTGTCTGTCACCTAACTGATCTGCAAAAAAACCCAAATTGATGTGAAATACTTTAAACAAAGTGGTTCAAATATGCAAGGGTTATAAGCAAACTCAATTTTAAAATGGGAGTTTTCAAGTAAATTTAACTCTTTATAGAGCTACTCAGAATATGGTCACATATTTACATGCACAGTAGTGCTATGATTTGTATAATCCCTCACTGCACAGGAGATAGATAGATAGACAGAGACAGATTTAATTGTTTTCCTGTTGCTGTGCAGTCATTCCTTACAAGTTACTTGGTCACTATCTACTTCTTTAGTATTTATTTGCAGGGTTTGGGTGGGGGTCCTTTCAGCATCAGCATTGATTGAATCTTTTGAGTTCACATAGATGTCCTTTTCAAATCAAATGAAAGATAATCAATTTAATTCTTCAGATGCTAGCACAATAGCTAGCAGAAGAGAATAGCTTGAACTGAAAGAAATTTGAGAAAAAGTCTTGTTGCTGATGAATGTAAATTTTCTGAACACAAATATATGTATTGTGCACTGCAATAGAAACTGCTCACTTCCACAGTTATACCAGTCAGAAGAAGGATTCCTCAGTTGTGATCATCCTAATGGCCAAACTTAGTCTATAATTCCTATTCTTCAACCAAGCTGTCAAAATCTGGTATTTTAAAATTACTTAAAGCTGGAAAATACTGACACCTCACGTAGTCTATCACAAAATATACATTTTAATCCAGACAGTCTGTTCTTGCTCTTTATTATGCCTCTTATATCTCTTTAGATCATAGAAATTTAACTTTCAGAGATGCCAAGGGAATAAACTAGGAGAGGCTGGTGGCAGCAATGCTTGAAGAATTTTTCTGGTGAGATAAACCAGATGATAGTAGAAAGAACTCAATCTGCCAACAGGAATGAAGAGAAAACCTAGGATACCTTTTTGAGGGGAATTCTTTATCTGCAAGTGCTGCAGTGTGATTGTCCCAAAAGACACGAACAACACTTTCAATGAGACATACAAGACGAGATTTTCTCTTTTATCTTTTAGCAGGGGTAGAGGCTTTTTTAAGTCTTGGTAAATCACAGGAGGGAAAAGAAGCATCTGATATCCAGCCAACGGAACATCAAAGAACATTCCTTCCCAGTCTCTGCAGATAAAAAGCTCAGTCCTGAAATGTGATATTTTATTGTACCATGACTTGGTGAAGACTGGTCAGTGTTATAAAGATATGGAGACACAGGTAGCAAGGAGGTCTCCACAGGCTCAAGTTCAAAAGAGATCAGCAAAAATGCTTGAGGTACAAAACTTCTTCATGTATGCTCAACAAAGTTATATTCCTGATGATTTTAAAGACAAAATTACTTGGTGCCAACTCTGTCCCTAACACATATTCCAACATTTAACTGTCCTCGGTGTCAGAAAACTGTATCCTATTTCAAGAATAAATTTATATACATTCAATACGCTGATCTTGGTTTTTTAATCTGATATTGCTTTGCCATCAATGTTTAAAAATCCTTATACACACAATAGGAAGTCACTTCACACAGTAAAATACATATATGACTCTACTGTTCTCTTTCAGTCTTCTCTTTAATCTCTTGAAAAATTAAAGCTACTTTTACTTCTCACAAGAAGTTCTTTCTTCACCTACCAGGTTGCTCTGGTGGCTTTTTTATAGTTCTCTCCAGATTTTCTAGATATGCCTTGAATTAATAGAGTTAGCATACCTCTTGGGAGATGAATATAACGAAGGAGTGCTACTTCAAATTTTATGATATCTCCTTTTTACTCTTCCAACATAACCCTTTAACCTTGACAAGTCATTGAGAGCTAAAGGTAAGGCAAACATCTGAAAAGACACGGAGTGTTTCTCTACGTAATCACTTAGGTGCAGCGTTAGACAATCTAGTCTCCAGAGCTGCTGTCACAGTCTGTGGGAAAAGATTGAGGCAGGAAATAATTCAAAATACTTAGACCCAAATCCTCCTCTGAATTACCATCATAGGACTTTGACTTTTGCATTACCTACAGGAAGAATGCAAGTTGATTAGATATCAAGACTCAAATAACCCTTTGGGGCAGAGTCACACCTCCTAATAAAGCAGTTTTCATTCTTTGTTGCTCATGTTTCACTGTGCTTATGAGCACCTACATTGCACCGCATGTCTAACATCACTGTTGGACATGTTTAACATTAAGATATAACTATCCTCAGATGTTTATAATGGCTCCATGCTGAAATGATACAATGATATGATGATATGATATGATATGATATGATATGATATGATATGATATGATATGGATGAAACTCTGCCCACAAGAGTAATAAATTGGGTGTTTATATCAGCAGAAACTTTCAGAAACTCAAAGAGAACTCAGATCCAAACAGCCTTACAGGGCAGCTGAATGTGTGGGAGAGCCAGCAAGGTTCTTTTTGCACTGATATCCCCCATGGGGCTGAAGTCTGTCTGCATTTATCAGCAAAGAACTTTTCTGTGAATTGCCATATCCACCAAGCTGATCCCTACTGTGATTAGTATGACAGTAACTTATGAAACAGATTGGTTTTTACTTGCTTTGATATGCATGGTATTGTGAACTAAGGATATTTAACACTAGAATTGAAAAAACATAAATACATTATAAAGGAACAGAGCATATAACCATAAGTTTATATTACAGAATGATTACATGTATCTAACTAGATCTCATTAAACATGATGTGTATCTGCCCATCTATCCATGCATCTAGTGCAATTTACAGCTTCATTACATTTGAGTCAATCGTCATATTTCAAACTTGTAAAATACTTACCCTTTTTGAAGAGATTTCCATAGAAATAATAGGAACTGGCATCTAAAAAAATAGGAAATATTTGCTTAGAAAAAAGAACACCTTTTTGATATGAAAATAAATCAGATAAAATAGTATTGGTATTTACTTATTACATTCAGCTTTGCTAGATACTTTGAGTTTCTTTAAGAAAGATGTGAGGAAATTGTGACTTTCAGAAGTATTGCTTTAAAACAGTTTATTTGGAAACAAGCAGCCAACACTTAATTCAGGATTATCAGAGCTACAGGAACACTACAATTTCCCTGTCAAACATGACATTAGCTCTTTCCACTACTGAATGTCTTTTGTCCTGCTTGAGAGTGATAAGTGGAGTGTTCTTTATAACAAAACATTCACTGAAGATAAGACAAAAATAGCAGGAATTCCTTCTTTTACCATTGTCCTCTCTGCCCTCTGCTCAGATTTCTTGGAGCAATACATAGTCCTTCATCTTTCTATTGAAAACTAGCTTTATCAAGAAGGGAAAATTCTGTGATTTTCCCCCAGGCAAAAAGTCTATAGTTATACTGCCTAAATTCAGGTACCAGATTTAAATGTCTAACTTTTGATATTAGATTTTCCCTATGGTTTGAAGCAGGTTAGCCTCCTGCTTTATTTGGCTAACACAACATGATGCGAATACTCACTGGGAGAATTTCATTATGTTAACTTTGTCACATGCCAAGCACTGATAGTTCAGTGATGGGTTATTCTTTAGGAGAACGAAGTTCTGACTCACCAGGACCCATGTTTGCCCACTGGAGAGACAGGTTAACTGATTCACTCTTTTTGAATGGACTTTTTCTATCTGGATCTCATTTAAGTTTCCAAGATCGTAGTAGGCACATTTTTATGTGTGCAGTCATACTTTTTTAATTACTTAATTGGATATGAGAGAAAATTAAAAAAAAATGCAATAAGTTTCTAATTAAAAGTCACACTACAATGTCCGAGCACATAAATAGGAAGTCAGTGGTTGTGATTTGCTTTAACATGCTTTGGTACTTGGGGTATTAGAAAAACTTCATTTGAAAATGAAGGTTTCCCATCATAAAATTGATGATTGATAATTAGAATTTTTTTTTGAACACAAGTATTATATATTTGACTATCCACAGATTTTTATTGACATTTTAATTCTGCAGAAAATTCAACACTTGTGTATACACTTCATATACAGCACAGTTCACCTTGAATACTTGCAGCTCTTCAAGAATCACTTCTTCCATTGATTCTGTTTCTTGATTGTAAATTGTTATGACTTTCAGCACAATACCATTATCTGGACACAAATTTAAAACAAAATTGAAGTAAAGGTTATAACTGGTTGAAACATTTACACGGCCTTCAAATACCTGAAATTACTTCTTCAAATTGATAATGGATTGAAATTTATAAATATGACAAGTTAGTTGGATTGTGCTGTCATTAATGAGGATTCTTACACTCAGAAAATGAAATATATGACAAATACTTGACAATAGGAGTCAACTTAGACACTTGTAAGATACATAATTAATTGCATTTTTTTCAAATATTGGGTCATAACCCATTGTGAATAGCAAAAGGATCACAGAGGGCAACCATATTTCAGAAAAAGAAATGTCAGTAGGTGGAAGCCTAGTGCATTGAGGCAAGCAAGGGTAAAGCAGCTTTAATTATAGTATCTGAGTGTTTACACTAGATAGGAAACTACTAATATCCTTAATTGCTGACAGCAGCTCCATTCCCTCAGGCAAAAGTACAAAAACCTTCAGGGCTTCATTGTGCACAATTCTTACCCTTCTCTAAAGAAACACTGAACTGCTGTTGGACTGAAGATGTTAGTCAAAGGGAGATGAATCAAAATGTAAGATGCACATTCAAAAAGACTAAGGCACTTAAGTTGGATTTAGATTTATCAGCCCCTCTGTCTCCACAACTCTTGCAGGAAAGTAAAACACGCAAATAACATCAGATCTACCACCACTTTTGTTTTGCCTTGCTGGCTATTTATAGAAAAGCCTTGCTCTCCTTAATCTGAAAATCTGTCATCAACAATGGCAAATATCCTTCTGTTACTTTCAGTCACCTTTGATTTACAGGGGACATATTAAGCAGGGAAGCACTGGGGAAAGTGTTCAGCAAAAGATCAAAGGGTGAAACAAAAAGAGGAACCATTAAACTGGGGTCATACACAATTTTTCAAAGGGAATATGTAATCAAAGGCAACCATTTTGTAGTAGAACAGTGAAAAGAATTTGTATTCTGTGCTCTGATTTTCATAAGTTAGTCCTTCATCAAATCCTGCTGACAGACATGTGAAAGCTCTGATGTTCAGAGTTTGCCTTTGATGAACCCTTCTAACCTGCACTGCTACCCTAAGGAAACTTGCTCAGCTGTAAGATGCTGCTTACTTATGTCACACAGCAGGTGTTGGACTGGGATTTAAAAAAATATATCAACCCTTTCTAACATGATATTGCCCAAAGAAGCAGGGAGTTTTCTGATGGGAGCATTGCCAGAATAGTGATTGCAGGTTTCATTTCAGAGTTTCTAAAACCAAAATTCTTTTGCTGGAATTTCATGTCACCTGAGATTAGACAGCTTGAGAACACTAGGCAGCTGTTGGGGGCCAGTCCAGCACAGCTCTAAAGCACACGCTTAAGCCACTTTGGATTCAACTTTGTTGACCAAAAGACTTGTGTACAATAATATTTGACACAGTCTCAGTTAGAAAGGCAAGGAGAAAATACGAAGGCTGTAGGACCCGCTGTAAAATCTGCTGTACAGAAATAAGTGATACATGATACAATGTTTTACAGACCACAGTTAAGTCCATTACCAAGACCATACTGAGGTCATTTAAAACCTTAGAAAACAGCACTAATATAAAAAGGACTTTGTTATTCTAGTAACATGCCTTTTTGAATGTTCTCAACACTAAAATGTACTTATCAGACGAATTTCATTAGTAAAAAATAATTCACTGGAACTGCTTTCCTAGACAAAATGGTCAAAATGATTTGTGATACCATTCCTGTTGTTAAATTGATTAAATGTGAATGTAAGAATCCTTGGGTTTTTTCCAGACAGATTAGATGTGGCTTAAGTCTTGTGCAGTTACAGCCTTTCCTCTTGTTTTCTTAAGTTTTTCTGTTTTTCAAATAACATTAGGGTATTTGAAAATTTTACTTTTTCTCTGCTTTCTTAGATGTAGTGCAGGTATATGTTATAGTTTGCCTTTTATCTGTGTCTGTCTCTTTATTCTATGTGTTAGGAAGATGTTTAAAAATTCTTGTTAAACAAGCTCTCATTGTTTAAATAAAATGGCACAAAAGAAAGACAAGAAAACTTGGCAGGAAACTTCTAACTTTTTTTTGTTTGTTAAAATCGGGCATTTCCTCCTTCCTCCCTTGAGCTGTGTTGTAACCCAAATCTGGAAGCTGGCAGATTTTTTTAATGGTATCAGCTAGACTTGTTGTCTCCAGAACTGGGGACAAGAAACTGTGGAATAAAGCAAATAACCTGAACTGATATTTTTGGAAATCATATCACCCTTGTTTCTCTCAGGTCTCCAAGTCTCAGCTCAGATACATGACAGTGTTCTGAAGTTTATAAAATAAGGCTGGTTGTTCTACAATTTTTATGTTCTTTTTTGAAAAGAAAAGAAATTAAAATGGAAGCCTATACTTGTTTCTCTTGCTAGCCTTTAAATGTTTCTAAACATTTGCTACCATTACTTTTTCCTATATGATAGCATCACAGTAAAGCATATCTAGAATGACTAACATCCTCTGTAAGTTGAAGACTGGCACAGGCATGAAAAGAAAAGTTGCTGAAAAGAAAAGTTGCTAAAAAGAAATGTTGCATTGATTTGCTTCATCCTGGAGAAAACCAAAACCACAAAACAAAACAACAAAAATCAAAAATAAAAACAAAACCAACCCCAAAGAAACAAAGAACCCAAACCAAGATAAAACAAAAAAAACCCTGACCCAAACAAAACAACTTCATAAATGTAAAAATTCTTTCTTGCTTTATTTACCTGTACCAATGAACAAAACATCATATTGCCCATCTTCAGCTTCCACTCTGTCCACAGCTATTTGTTTAAGATTGTACTTTCCATCTGTTTTAACTAGTATTGGTCTCTTATGAACAGGCCTGATGGGCTGATACATCAGTGGATGACTCCTGGCAAAATGGACAGCTTCATCAGGATAGTCTTTGGTGGTAGTGTACAGCCCCCCATTCACCTTGCTGGCACACTGCAAAAATATAGAACACAGATCATCCTCAAGGTTTGCCATGAAATTGTCAGAAAAGGGTCTTGCCTTCAGGAATAAAGACAAGTCTGCAGAAAAACAACCACAGAAGACCACAACAAGAATTAGGACAGTGAAGTCTGTACTTTATGCATGTGTGGATTATTAATCATGTGAAGAAAGAAAGGCTGAGCAGTGCCTTGGCATTGTCATGTTTAGAAAGGAGTTCATCCCTCTTAAGCATACTAAGACAGAATAAAGAATAACACTCCTAGATTTTGACAAAAGCCATAGTGCTTATGTATTCCCCAAATTCATATTGAAGATGCAATGGAAATAGCCATGGACAGAGTAACAAGAAAGGGCTTTTCTATCCCAGTAGAGAAACATCCATACAAAGTCAGGAGAACACTAATGCTTGAAATTAACCTCTAGACTTATTATTTTTTGATTGCAAAATGTATTACCATAAGAAACTAAAACCACTTAAAAATTATGCCATCAGCAACAGCAATTCTTGATTTCAGGCATTCTAACAGTATTATTTGATTCTAATTCCTGACTCTTGATGACAATATTATATATCACAGTTTAGCTTCAAATACCAATGTTTGCACTGATCAATCTACCAGTTTGCAAAGCAAATAAACTTTATGTCAATGACTGATTAAAAGAGGCTTACTCCTTCAGTCAAATGTGCAATTAGAGATAATTTAATGCGTTAAAGAGGGAAGTTAATTTTAGGATGCTTTGTGAACGAGATAGTGTTTCCCAGCAGAACATAGATCCTACATTTCCAATTTGCTTCATGATGTCTAATTGAAACCATTTATGATCAAGCTGGAAATATCTCAGAAACCATTTACTTTCTCCAAATATTCATACAACATTGTGGTTTTAAGAAGCATTTCAAGCAAAGCCACAGTAGCAGTCTTTCTCTATTTAAATTGGATTTTTCAATCATTAAAATGAAATAAAATACTCCTTATGTTTACTGGAAACAGTAATTTTAAACCTGTGGTCAGCTATAATAGACAATAACAAACTCCTGCACTTGTCAAGCAGGGCAATATTTGTTTCCACTTTTTGGGTTTAGCTACAGGAATGTATTTTTTCAGTGTTGACTTAAAAGTAATTGTCTAATCAACCTAGTGATGGAACTTTACCAGCTGTTTGCAATAAAGAGACAGAGCTGGAGCATGAAGACAGGCTAAGCCTGTGCTTCCCATGCAATGCACAGCATATCAAGTGAATAGGCATTGCCTGGTTCCCTTTGCAATGTTCTTGTCCTAGAGAGATTTAATAAAAATAATTATTCACAGGCTTTTCATTTTGATTAATAAAATCAAGTCGTCTAGAAATGAAACAGTAGATGTAGCTGTCTCTGAACTCTATCAAAACCACTTTTGAGGTAGCTGATGTCATTTCTAGAAGCAACACAGCCTAAATGAACTAAAAAATCCAGCAGAGATTACAGCAGAGGATTGCAGTCTGTCAGAAGCTGTGTGACTTTAACAGTGGCTTTCTGTTTATTTAGCCTTAAGCTCTACTCATTCCTCATAGATTTATTCTTTACTCATTCATTACATAAGATCAATGAGTGCTGACTCTCAGAGATGCCCATTAGTAGGTTATTTTTTGCCTCTTGTCACTGTCACTCCTGTAATAGGAAAGGTAGTGGGATTTCATTTACCAAACTTTAGTTTACCAACATGGCCCACATTGTTTGGAGTGTGAAGCCTATCACTTGGCTACAGCCTGTTACACACTTTCTCTTCATCCTACTGGATAAACATTGAAAAGATCTCTAAACTGTACCCTAAATGAGTAGCTAAAAATTAATCAATTAATGCTCTGTCAGCTGGCAGAGCCATCTACTTCAGCCAATGATGTGCTCTGCAACATATGAAGAAAACCACAATTAAATCTACTAGCACCCAGGAGAGACCTGATCCTCAGCCAATTTTTCCCTGATATTGAAATTACTTGAACTCTTCTGCTCCTTTTTCTGTTCCTATGCCTTGCCTTTTTAGGGAGGTGACACTCCAGTCTGACCTGAACACAGCCAAGGAAGAGAAACATTGAAAGCAAGTGGAACTTAGGGCAGCCTTCCTATGAATCATTGTCAACCTTGCTGAAGTGCTGGCTCTGTGTTCTGTCCCTCTTGCCAAAAAGACACCATTTAATCTTCAGTGCTAGGAGATATCAGTGTAATAACTGCAGTCATTAATACTGAATTCATGCCTGTGTTTAATGCTAGTCCAAATAACATATGTGAGGTGTTCTACTGCCTGGAAAAAAATGAATACCACTTGAAGAACCTGGATCATATCATCTTTGCAAAATATGCAGCTGTTCTGCAATCCATGCATAGTACAGCCTCATTATTTGGTAAAACTGCAGAACCCATACATTTGCTATACAAAATATCAAACAGGAAACCAATAATTCCTTTGAATTCAACCATTTTTTCCTAAAATGTGATAATTTATTTACCTGTTTTTCTATCCTGACTCAATACTAATGATTTCAACTGATGTCAAACAAACAAAAAAATATTTGGTATTGATGTCAGCACTGCTAGAGAGGTAGCTAATTGGCCAAGATGGTCAAACCATATTCATAATGTTTAAATCCTCGATAATCTCTTTTTTGGAGTACCTGCTTCTAAATTTTGACTTATGTCTGTAACCCTAAGAGAAGTAGAGGAAAATATTAATTTTAAATGATGAATTTACAATGAGAAAGGGTATGCATTTGAAATCATATTACAGGGAGAAAGGTGTCACTGGAATGGAGCAGACAAGCTAACAGGCCTTTCTAGCTCTCATTCAGGAGATTCAGTGATAAATTAATTGTATTCAATGTTTATTTCTGGAAATGATTGCTTTTAGCATAAAAAAGGAATATTGATCCAGTTAGCAAAAGGAAAACAGTACTGGAAGGAATGCCCAGCAACTGTTTATTCCACCTTTAAGATTCCACCTTTTAAGAGTGAGACCCTGGCCTGAGAGGAGATTAAGAGGTGAAGTGTGAAAACTGGGGGGGATTTAGCCAAACAGCTGTTAGAAATTTCTTTGCTCAGTTAGGAAACTGCCCAATGCTGACTTGACAAGTAGTAGACCCTCCTGAGTGTAAAGAAAAGCAGCTTTTCAGCACGTGACAATTGCCATGGGTGGGTAGGGAGTTGTAGTCCCAAAAGGTACAGGGCAAAAGAGAAATTCTGGACATTGTGCTTCCCTGAGTTAGGCTGACATTTCCTGCCTCCTCCTGGAGGCTGTGGCTGTGCCTGCTCTGTGAGATGGTGACAGGCCCTGCAATGCAAAGGGCACCTTTGACCTGCACCTACAGGTGCCCTCCTCACCTCTTGAGTGGGGATGTGAGTGCCTGGCACAGAAACTGCAGAAACACCTAAAAAGACACTGAAAGAGGAAAAAGGCTTGAAGTGAAAATTACCTGTGATGTCCTTGAGAAAACAACATAGGAATTCTTTGTAGAAGTTAATTACTTTTTTCTTAAGTTTCTTCCCTCCAGAAATCTAAGTACCAGATAGGAACAACTCTGTACATGACCGATCCTCTATAGCTGCTGAATGCTTGCTACAGTAATTTCCATTTAATTTCATTTTCAAAATATATCTTGTTTCCTTTCTTCAGTTAATAGCCATTGGAAAAAAAATGTTTATAAAGAAACTTGTGTGAAAATTTAAAAAAAGTATGTGTGATTTTTCTGAGTTTGTTTTTTCACAATGTTGTTTTAATACTTTTATATTCTTTGTAAAGGATACAGAACAAGAATGTTGGTAAGCTCAGAAACCTGACTGAAGGGTGTCTGTGCTGTCTGAAAGGAAATCAGTGAACTGTGAGGGTGCCAGACCATTGCTTCCAGAAAGAACCAATCTTGAGCAAAGGACTTTAAATGATGGAGAATTTGCTCCTTATCTACAAATACATTTTTTCTGATTAGTTACTTTTATTAAAATATCTCTCATTTCTAACCTGCTCATTGATCTAAATTACAGAAGTACTTAAATTGGAAAATGAGGTGAAAAAAAGGAACAAGAACTACCTGACATTGAAAGGGTGGATTTTAAGGGTGGATTTTTTTTTTTCCTTCCTTTAACTCATGTTTAATGCACTGTTTTCAGCATGCCAAACAAAGAAAGAGAGGTTCCTTCACAGGTAGTGCACTTAATGTTTATGAATGAAACTGAATGCATCTGACCCACCTTCTAGATCTGCCTTTTTCTAACCCTTTTGCCTGAGGTCCTAATTTTGGGACCTTAGGACCTTTACACAATGTTGATAAAGTCATTTCCCAACAGGATTTTGAAAAATCTTATATACTTAGTCCCACTATTTTCCTTTGGGAAATGTATGGTTCTAGTACTTGATTAAACCTATTGCTGAGCCATTCCACACTTTTCCAGGAATAGCTGGAGTATGTAGATATTCAAAGAAGTATATCTGCAAGGTCAGGAAGATTTGTTCATTAGAAGCAGTCTGCTTTTTCCTCCCAAAATCATTTACATAGGAAAGCAGTGGAAAATAGACTGTACTTACTGAACCAGGCCTAGGATAAGGTACTTTTCTTTCATAGAGAGCCCAGTGGTATTCAGGTCCTTCTTTGTGAGCATATGGTCCATTGAAAGCTGCTCGGACGCTTGCCATGTGGTAAACACATATAGCATATCCTCTAAATATATTGCTATGAAGTAAAATTTAAAGACATTATTAAAGCAATATGTCACATTCTGTCCAGATAATACTGGCATTATTATGCAATTAAAAAGAAGTCATATTTCAACAGCATTCAGGGAGAAAACACTACTTATTCTTTCCTGTATGCTTTTCTTCTAAGTATCTGCATCCAATGTTCTTTAAAAGTCTTTAATGTGTTTATATTCATAGCATTTTTCCAAGGAAGCTCTGTGTTGTTATGTCAAAATTTGATGCTGGTGTACACAAACTCCAAATTACTTGTTTAGAAACAGAGAAAGCAAAACAGACTGAACTCAGGTCCTGTATGTCTTTGATTAGTGACTTAAACAGTTGACCATCTTTCTTCTTTAGCATTTTTCCTACTGTTTTTTGCTTGGAAAGATGGGAACCAACTAAAATAAACAGTCCTAAAATGAGTCCTTTTTGTATTGAGT
Source organism: Phylloscopus trochilus trochilus (assembly GCA_016584745.2). Taxonomy (NCBI): domain Eukaryota; kingdom Metazoa; phylum Chordata; class Aves; order Passeriformes; family Phylloscopidae; genus Phylloscopus; species Phylloscopus trochilus. Next base: position 10,012,124 of record WQNJ02000016.1, on the reverse strand, counting down.
GGGAATGTTGGTTGGTATTATTAGTTAGATCAGATCATTTTATGTAGAACAATCCAGATAATAGTGTCTCTTTATTTTAAATTTTATTTTTAAATTTTATTTTATTTTGTTCCAGAAGAACAATTCTTTTTAGTAATTTGGGGGTTTGGGGGGGGTTTTGGTTGGTGTTTGTTTGTTTGTTTGTTTGTTTGTTTGTTTTTAAAGAAGCATCAGCGCTCTCTACAAAAAAAATATATATTTCTGAAGATTGCAGAAGGTGGTCTAGAAAATTTAAATTTGGTGCCCAACTTTATCTATTGGCATTGATAGTCAGTAGGAAATGCCAGGTGTCTGTAACCCAAGAGGAGCAGATTAGCCTTTTGTTATTAAAAAAAAAAAAAAAATAAATCAGGAGAAAGTGTCCAAAGCATAGGTGCTCTTTTCTACCAGTTGTATCCTAAACAGTCAGATTTCCAAGCTGGGAGTACTGTGTGCTTGCACCTGAGCTAGGCTGCAGTAGAAAAGGAAAAGGAGGCCACCAGCAACATTGCAGCTGTTGCTTTAGGCTTCACTAAGAAGTTAGGAATTTAAGCTGCTATCTACTTAACCTTGAATTACAGTGGGGCTCTTAAAGGAAGACAAGTGGCTCTGAGATGCTGTTCTTATAAGCATGCAGAAGTGCATATACTCTGACATGGGAAGTTGTCATGCTGAGAAACATTTAATTAATTTGTGATCCAGATATACTGAATCACAAAATGAGACTTCAAGCCCCTGAGTGTTATAGAGAAGTTTTTACATTACCAAGGAAGCCCACTGTGAATAGAATTGAGATTAAACTGTTTACTATATATTTGCTAAGGGATATGTATCATCCAGTTTCTATCTCTTTAATAGACTGTTCAAACATTCCTCTATGGCTGCAATTATTTCTTCTAGTTGTTTACCTTGTCGTGTTGAAGAGGCCAAATATCACTGGATTTTTGTTATCACGAGTTTGCAGCAAAAACACATCCTCTGTAAAATTTAAATGCAATGTTATTGTTAAAAACCTGCTTTTCTGAGCCTGCCAAAAGAAAATTCATTGATTCTTAGAAGCATAATCCTATTTTACTCATTTATTCAATTTAATTTTATGCAGATTTTAAAAATAATCTTTAAAAACAATGCAGTACATAAAGGAGTAATTGGTGATAGTGAACTCCATATGTGTAGAATTTAATATATGTTGGAAACAAGGCTAACCACTATTCCTTGATAATGAATACAAGTGCAATATTTGACAGTAAGATGTGTTATCATGAAGGTATATGTTTTTTTTCCATGGCTTCAAGTTTGTTGCTGTCTAGGATATTTACCTAATTCATCAAAATGTGTATCAATTCCATTTCTCCCAGGCACAGAACAAACAAGTCTGGTTTTGAGGAAAGTGGCCCATTTATTGACGAGCATTCGCTGGCCTCCCATGTCATTCTGTGTAGAGAGAAACAAATGCCAATGGTAATATGAATGAGTAAGTCTAGAAGCACAAACATCTCTGATGAATTAGCTGCTCACTATATCTTCTAATGTCAAAAGCATCCATTTACAAACCACATGTCTCTTACTAGAATTATTTCTCTGGAGTCAGTTTTCAAGTAGGATTGCACTGATCAAGTCCAGGTCTCATTAAGATCTGTGGTTTCATAAGAATTTTTTAATTCTGTACCACATCCTTGGATAGTTTTAGCTATACAGCTGTTGTAAAGCTTTTTTTATTGCTCATTTCTGCAAACTAGATATACTGAGTACATTGCTGAAGTTTAACTGTTTTAAGAGCTCATTGCGGGGTTAGTTCAATGTATCTGGAAGCTGAAGCCCTGAATCTGTCTATAGACCTGATGCAGCTGGGGCAAATCTGAGGCAGTTATTTACATGGTTTTTAAACAATTTCAACAACTTTAAATAACACCTGCCTTTTGTCTCACTTTTTTCTTGCTCTTGCAACAGTTGGGGCTTTCAAGAAAAGGGAACATTTAGTACTACTTGCTTTAGGTAGCATCCTCAATCTGTGGCCTTGCATTCCAGACCTGTGTAATTGGCTGTTGAAGGCTCTGCAATAGGCTTGTAAAACACCTCTCACAAACAGAGATCTGTTCTCCTCAGAAAACTAGAAATATGCAGAGAAGATGCCTCTATGTTACAAAACCTTTTACAGCTCAGATGAAAATGTAAAAGCTGGGGGGGAAAGCCAGTTCTTGAATCACCAACTAGCTATTTTTTGTATTCACTAATTATGAATTACAATATACAGGTATGAGGCCAGATAAGTTTTAGAGAAGTGGAAGAGAAAGATCAATGGGATTTTGGTTTATTTTTTGGTGGATATATTGCAGAGTAGAGGGAACTATTAAAATAATCTATCCAGGCATATATCCAGAACATAAGCCAAAGAATTCCAGCTTGAATCTTGACACAGGTTGGAATCCAGAAATCCAAGTGGCTTTGTGAACATTAATGGCTGAGGCTGCAATTCAGTACTTTGCATACATCAGATGTTTTTAAGTTATATATGAGTATCTAAGAAAGTTTAAGGGGCAATATGCTGATGAGCATACATGACAAATGCCACTTACTGAGGTGACAGAAATTAATTAACTTGTATCTCGCTCTTTGCTCAATAGGAACAGAGTTTAGGAATCCCCTAATCCCTAGAATAGTTTAGGAATCCTCTAAAATATCCCATAAACTTTATCCCATACAGTTAGGAGGGGGAATACAATTTTTTTTTTGAAAATAATCAGATGTTAAGAAATAACCTTCTCTTTCTTTCCTTTAATCAAGCTGATGTAGTGTTGCTATGCTTTCGTGCTTGCTTGTTTTAGTTTTGAGAAATTCTATTCCCAGGCACAGTGTTGATGTACAAAGTCATCTTCTGTAAACCATCAAAGCTCCCACATTTGTTCCCAGAAGAGGAGCTTCAGTAATAGTCTCTAAAAAATGACCAGTAGTTCCCAAAAGTCCCACCTCTAGGGTGGGCAACTTGTAAAATGTACAAAAAAAGTCAAAAAAATGAAAGTGTGGTCTCTTGCCTGCAAGAGCACCACGCAGCCTTCACAAATGCACTCCCTGCCTCGTCTCCTTAGCGCCGTAATCAGTTATAATGTAGTCCCAGTGGGAAAATGGGAGAGCTCCTTTCATCAGCCTTACAGTAGTTGGTTGTTAGAAGAGGAAGGCACCCCAAATTCATCAGTGTTTAGAGAGCACCAGTATGGGCAGCTGGAACATCACATGTTAACAGTGCTCCTCTCCAGCAACTGCCCAAGACCTTATCTTGTGTGTGGGGCCAGGGAGCCAAAAAGAGATGAGATCAACACACCAGGAGGATGGCCTGAGTGGGAAATGGATAATCAAACAGAGCAGTGCAGGGAAGCAGAATCTTTCTTCATGATCCTTCTGCTCCTTCTGATAAAACTAAAGTCTTCTTGTGATAATAATTTGCTGGAAAATTCATCATTTGTTCTAGTTTCTTATCTGCACAATCCGAGAAAGGATCTTACCGCACATACACGTCCCACTCTGGAATATATTGCATGAGTGCTTGTCTCAGCTTCTAAAGCTTTTTCAGTAAAGAAGAAATATACTTTGTTATCCTCATGGTCTTCATTGTCAGGAATCATGTATGAGCCAACAAATTTTGGTTCTTTAAAAAAGAACAAAAAAGAATTGAGTCCAGTTATTAAAATATTGCCTTATTTTTTCAAGCCTTAAAACCAGCTGATATCAACCAAAAAAAAATGAAACTAGAAGTAAGGGCTCTGTCAGTCAGAGAACTATCTAAAGGCAATTGCATGATAGAAATATAGAAATAGTAAAAGAAAAAAATGTGGTGGGTAAATGTGGTGTGGAATAGATATGTGGAATAGAATAATGTTGACATATTTTTAAACCTTCAATTGACAAACCAATATTCCTTTGCATTTTTGTGAAACACAGTTTCCCGGTCCCATTCTCTGTGCTTTATAATTCTTTAATCCGAACTAGGCCGAAACCCGACGCTAATGTTGGCACAGCAGCCTCTGAGCCCATGCAAACCAGAAGCTGTCCAGTCATCTGGAACCCCTCTGGTTTAGCTCCTTCTGCCCCGCACACCTTTCAGCAGGCGCTCGTTGTCGGGCTCCGTGCGCAGATGGGCCGCGCGGCTCGTGGAGCGGAACAGAGCAGCGTCTCTTCCCCAGTAGTCGCTGTAGAGACCAGTGAAGAGTTCACCACCTGCAGACCAGACATCAAGAGAAAATACTAAAATGAAACGATTTGGTAATGCTCTACACACTAATCTCATTGCACGTGATAGGAGCCACATTATAAATATGGTGCATGCTGATTGTTAGGCTGAGGGGTTTTCCCGTCAGCCTACTGGAACTGTTCCACTTCACCTGGAGTAACGACAGTTTGGGAATAACTTGCTGGCTGAGGGGATTCTGTGTTCAGGGGACACAAAAAAAGGGACTATTTTTCCCTGGTCCAGCAATAACTTGTTTTCATAGCATTGAAATATTTACCAGTGTAAGGACAGAACCCAAGATTGCATCCATCCTCCACAACTGGCAATTAATAGTACTTGAAAAATTTATGAAAACATGAATTGGGTCTCATTTTCAAAGGATTTAGATGGTATTCACAATTTAGGCAGGTGTCAAAAAATTTAGAAATAATACATTGACTAGCAGACACTGTTGAAAAATCAGTATATATATATAAGGTCAAATATCAAGCCCGTCTCTGACCCATCTAAAATTGTGATATGGGATATATTTTACCTTGGTAAGATGCCACCCATAGTTCTACCTTTCAGTTTTGTATGGACACTATTCCTCTTAACTAACCAACCATTAACAATAACTTATTTCATATTTTGTGGACTTGGATTAGAAATTTTTCAGGCCCAATTTAAGAAGCAGCCAGCTATTGTCACTAGGTGGCATCCTATGCTAGAAAATAACAGAAAATGACTTAAACTGCACAAGAAGAGGGAAATAAATTATTTCCAGTTGAAGGCTAATCTGCGTGGAGGCTTCAGTGACACAGCTCCCTGTGCCCTAATCAAAATAAACATGACTGATACCTCCAAATAACATTTGCTGACATTTATAAAATATTATAGCAGAAAGCAAGAATTTTGTTTGCTGTTCTTCCTCCAAGTGTGAATTTTGTTTCTTTTGAGAGTGACATATTAATTGAATGGTGGCATAATTGTGATTGATTATTCTGAAAACTTAATAGTTCGGCAGCTGGGGCTGGTTCTGACATCTCTGCTAAGCAAGGGCTGTGCCCAGTTTTGCCTTAGGCTTCATCATATACAGAATGGTTACTGCCCTGGAGAATACAGGGTCAAGATTTAGTGTAAAATATTGGCAAGGAAAGTAAAAAAAATAAGTATAAATTATAACATCTGTAGAAGTTAAGGTTGCCCAAAACTAATAAACTAAAACTGTTTATTTTTTAAACAGAGTTGCCTAAACTGTAGAATTTGCCAGTGTCTTCATAACTGCACTTGTTTCAAACGAACTAACACCTGTAATTAATGAGTTACATTAGTCATATATCCTCCTTTGGGAATTCTATTGGAAAAGTATATCAGATTGGCTGGTATTGCTTTAATTTTGGTGATACGTCATGCAAAACAGGACATTTTATCTTTTCAGAACTATAATGAATCTTGGAAAATGCATCAGTGCAGGGTAAATGATTCATCACATCTTGCCAATGAACAGGATTGACATCTGTGAGTCCAGATGTTCCAAAGTATGAATATGAAGTCTATTCCTTCTGTTTGACATAGGTATAAAATGTTGTTATAAAAAACTAACTGCTGGTATGACATTCTACCTTATACTGAAGAAGTTATGACTGATCATACCTGTGAGATCCTGAGGGGAGAAAATGGAAGTTCCAGTCCTGGATAGATATTGTTCCATTTTATAGATATAAAAATTAAATCTGATTTTTACACTGAGCTGTTACTAAACTAAATGTAAGTATCATGTGTGAACAAATAAGTCACTTCACCTAAGAACAATGGGACACTTCTGACAAATCTGACTGTCAAATATCTCAGCACAAAATCATTCAACGTAAGTCCAATTTTCACTTTTGACACTAAGAGGATCTTCTCTCATCCTTTTCAATAGTTTTTGTAGGAATGTAAGTTACAAATTTTGAACACTGCTAGGTTTATAGTTGCTGACCAATTCCAGATTTAGAGATAATGTGAGATTGAGGCTTGAAGAATTCTGGAAAGATTTTTGCTTTTTTCTCCTCCCTTGAAAAACTGCTATCACATATCAATTCAATCCTGTCTTGGTTGCAGGGTTTCATACTGCTGTACATCATGCTGATTAACCTTCCAGTGAAAATCAGCTGAGTAACTTCAGAGACCTTCACTACTCTTCCCCTCTTCCAGTCTAACCTCAGCTCCACGTTAAATTCCTAAAATTTAAGTTTTGTTAATCAGGTTAACAGCCTGGGTAATCATGTTCTAAAAGGAGTAAAAAGTTTCTTCTTTCCTTATTTAAGCAAACAAAAACTCCCATGGACCTCAAAGACCAGTTTTAGCTCAAGTGATACTCACATACTTTTTAGCTAGCATTTTTTCATCTTTTACCTAGCATCTTTTCAAGCTACCAAATACATCAAAATTCAACGGTGATCATTTAAAAATACCTTTATTTTGCCTTTCATTCAAAGCAAAATATTAATAAATTAAAATAAATTTTTTTTCCTCTAAACCCCACAAAATTCCGAGGTAACAACCCCAAAGCAAAACAGATTGAAACATTTAAATTAAATTACTCATACAAATGATTTTTATAAATAGGATGGTACCACCTTAAAGGTGATATGTTTTGTGTACTTGCATCAAATTGGAAGGTAATGCAACCACAAGCTATTATTCATCAGTAGTCTTTTTTTTGTGTAAAATGGAAAATTTATTTTATGAATAAAGCATTAGAACATAATGAGTAGAACACAAACTGCACCTTTCGTGCATTTCTTTAACTGCCAGTCAGTTATTAATCATGTGACAACTAAAATCAGAAGGCTAATTCACATTTTAGAAAATGCTACTTTTGGCAGTATGAAAACAGCAAATTGAAAAAAAACCCTCTGCTTAACTGGCAAACTAATACCTCTGTCTCTCACTCAAGTATTTTGTTTTTGTTTTGAGACAAAATGTATTTTTGTCTAGACTAAAAGAAAAGACACAAATACCTAAATTTTAAAACTGTAAAAGCAGAAAGTACTTTTGGAATCGATTCCCTGGATATTAACCTATTCAGATGTAATTTAGATTTTTCACCACTTGCTCCTGATATATTGCAGGTAAGAATATGTGGGCATAAACTAATTTCTCAGCTAGTGTGGTCTAAGTTAATCTGTATGCAAGATCAGGTATCAAAAATAGTTTTTGCTATTGAAAACAGATGGGGGAGTTCATTAGGAATAGAAGTCCAAAAGTTTTATATACCACTGAGCTAAACATAAACATTTTATTCATCCTGTCTGCCATCCAACTTCCATTCTGTTTCCTGATGCTGGCAATAAATTAATTGACTTTTCATATACTGAGGAATTCATCATAAGCTACCTCACTAGTGGGTCAGATAAACTACAATAATGCTTACAATAGCACAGATATTTCATTTTAAAGCCAAGTCACGAACTGTAGTTTTCTTGGAGTGGGTATTTTAACTCTTGTGTCGAAATACATAGAGATGCAGAAAACGGGATTATCTTTCTTCCTAAATTAATCCAGCTAAACCTGGTCCTAATTGGTTATGGTGCAAATGATCTTTCAAGATCAAAATTTTAGAAAAGCTTTTAAAACCTTATGAGAAGTATGTAAAGTTTTCCTGTTAGCCTGATCCTCACTGTTAGTCAATAGCCATGCTGGTGTAGGTGCTGTGTTAACGTGAGGGGCAGAGGTGGGAGCAGGCTTGGAATACTTTCCTTAAGAGGAAGAAGGTGCTGAGGTGTCCTTTGCTGAAAGGTTCTCAAAAAACCTTTTCAAGGGCATGCACATTGGCTAAATCTGCATCAGAGAGTGCAGACAACTCTGAGATGCAGCCTCCAAGATCATGCTGACTTCATACCAGGAGCAGATTTCACTTTCTAAGAAAATTGAAGTTCATGAAGAAGAATTAAACCTCCAAGCATTAGAGGAAGGACTGAAAGACCAGTCCTGGAGGGTGCATGGCGTAGTTTGCATCTTCTGTCATGTGGTAATGTCCATCATGAGCTGAACTCAGTGCTTGTGTGAATGAAGGAGCATCCCTTCCTTCTCAATGCATTTGGCACTAGAAGTCTGTCTCATTTTTAGATGTCATAAAAGATTATTATTCACTGTGTTTTCATCTAGGTTTTCCAACCTTTTCAACTCGCTACCTGCAGAGAAAAGAACATGTACCCTGGAGTCTAAGGTGCAAGATTTTATTCTGTGAACTGTGTCCCTAGATAGTAGAAGTTAGCAGAATAAAACATAATAAATGGAAATTCAAACTTCCTCAATATATTCTTCCTAAGTCTTGGATGTATTTAACTCCAATAGTGAAAAATATGAAAAAATAAATAAAATCTTGAAAGAATTTTCTTATGCTTTTAGAATATCATTGCATGATAACTTAAAATTATAGAATTTCCTAATGGGTGACTAGAAAAACAGCCTCTAAATACTTTGCTACTTTTGATGAGGAGGTGAAAGTTAGTCTGTTTGTGTCAGTGATCTGATAAAAATATTAATTTCTCTGGTTAATCTTGCTAAATTACAGAATTTTTAGTTTTGTCAGATTGATTTTGTAAGTCTTTGTCAATGGACAACCAAGACTCTAATCAGCCTTTATCAGAGAAAGTCTTATTTAATTATTTTCTCCTTCAGATAAAAATATGAAGATCCATCAAATCTCCCATAATTCAGGCAAACTCTTAAAGCTCAGTGGGACAATCTGGCTTCCATTTAAGTAAATAAAACTCACATTGATCTCACAGTAGGAACATAATCAGGTTAATTTGTTTACTTAGTTCTATCTGAAGAAAGGTTGAGAAGGATTTCAAGATTAGACCATGACGCTTCAGGCCTAGAGCAATTCCATGAGTCTTTGTTCCCAGGCTAAACTGAGACTGTAATCTGTCAAAAACTGTAGAAACACTTTAGAAATAAGGGTGGGATAGAAGTGTGACAATCTGTGCTTCATGGATTTTGGACAGTCAGGCAAAATATAGTACATTTTTCTGATTCATTTATGACTTCCTAACCCACTAACTCTTAAAAATTAGAACTCTAATTTACTTTTTTAAAATGAAAATTATGAATATTTTGATGAATTGCTGCAATAGAAAAGTTTCATCATTACTTGCTGAAGATTCTTCTTTTTATTAATTTGTTAATGTAATGGAACAAAGAAACCCAGCATGTAAAAATACATCTGTCACTCATGACCAATACTTCATCACCACCATGAATGAACCATACCATTGTAGTTAATCAGAGAATTAATTTATCTGATTTTAAGATGCAGAGACAAATGTAAATATCAAAAGGGCTCTAAAATCCTCCTTCATCTGTGAAAAATAGAAAATTTATTTAATCTTTAGCTTCTTTTTTAGCTCTTTCTTTTAACCTATATCTCTGTTGAACACTCCATTTTTGTTAATGTTTTCTAAACCCAGTAATCATTGTGCTACTCCCTAACTCCATTTAGCTTTTACCATTTACCTGCTGTTTCAGGCTATTTTTAGTCCATGTAAAGTTAGTCAATAGTGCCAAGATTGTCTTTGCTTCATCTCACAAAATGTTTTAAGGAAATGTTTTTGAGGAAAGCCCATATGGTTTGCTATATCACAGCTTCAAAGATCCCAGTCCTATAGTGATGCACTTCCCAGCAAGGCACAGAGGAGCACTATCTCAGCACAGCTTTCTGGAGTGGCAGAACTCAGACTGAATTCTATTTTTATATCTTTTGAGTATAAGATCAACTCTTCTAATACAGAATCACCAGTTTGGGATAGTTCTGTTAGAAGGCAGCATTGAAATTTAAAAAAATCATCTCAAAAATGGTAATTTATATAATCAATAAAGATGGATATGAAAACAGTTAAATTCACATTTTGACGGAGTGCTTGTTTCTCAGATTCATCTCAGAAAATGAAAATAAAAGTGGTGCAAATGACTAAGCCAGTCATGATTCTTTGCTTTTAAGGAAAGCAGGAAATGATTATTTCCATAATTACACAACAATCAATTACCTTCAGGATGGCACATGTCATTCAGCATTTCACTTCAGTGAGACACCCTTGCTGTGGTTAATGCTGCCTGGAATGTAATATTAATGTGGGCAGCACCGTGAGGATTAAGTCTGACATGTGGAAGATTGCAATGGAAGGCTGACAACACTTTGGTGTGCTGAAGAAAGAGGCTCAGAATGACAGATTGACAGGACTGTGAAGCTTGTGACATAAAGATCATTACCAATTAAGATGGAGGTGAAGGAAGAACTGGGGTCAAAAGGGCACCTGCCTCGTCCTCTCTCAAATTTGTGCGATTCCAGTTGAAACAGATGATCCTTAAAAAAAAAAAGACAGAGAACACCATAAACCCTACAGGAAAGAAACACAGTCCCTAGAGACAAGATTTAACTTTGTTGTACCTTGGAGAAGATTGACTTCATTAGGGAGAAAACACAATTATGGTTGTTCACTGATGTAAAAATTCTCTGGGTTTCTACAAATCATCTTTGTGTATGCTCTGCCCAAAAAGAACCAGAAAAATGTGCACTAAAACTGCACTTATTTCATTTCTGTGGGAGTAGGCAGGAAAGATTCCTCTATCTTTTCTCTAAACTATATAAATACTAAATAGATATCTCACCATGGAATGTGTTTTCCCCCTTTAAACAATATTTTTTTCCCCAGCAGTTTTTAAATATATCAGACTGTGTTATCTTCTCTTCATAGCTTTGAGATGTTTATATATCTCCTTCATACAAGTATGTTTAGGAATGAATCCCCAGTTATGGTTTTCAGAGCAGATGTGATTTCTTCAGTGGATTTAACAGAGTATCAGTATAAAAAAATATTGGCAACTTGGTTTAATTTGTCTGTATAAGGCTGTAAAGACTGAGAAAGAATTTACAATTTAAATTTTAATTTGCAGTGGTACTTTTGTCTCAGCTTTCACAGAAAAGCCCATTAATGTCTGATTAAAATATCAAGTGAGAGCACAATATTTTTAATTTAGATATTAACAGAACAGCATGCCACAAAACACAGAGATGGGGGAGAATAAAAGGGCAAATAGATAGAAAGCTATAAAAACTTGATTAAAAAAATGTGCCACACAGTCATCAAGTGTGTGACTAGCAAATATTTTGATAATTTAGTAGTTCCAGTTCTATGTAAAATTTTACTCAAAAATCTACTGAAATGCAGATTATATCAATAGGAAAAGTGTAACTTCTCTGTTCATTAATCCAAATCCCAGGTTCACGTTCCTAATATATGAGGAGGCAATATATTTTGTGAGGCAAAAAATTACAGGCAAGAGGAAACCAAATCCTTCAGAGTTTTGAGAAGTACTTGCCTCAGTACTTGCCCCTTACAAAACATAGTATCAGAAACATCCAAGGGACTTTTTAGTCATAAAAATCAGGTTTTATTAGGCTGGACTTTTCACATGTTTATTAGACTAACTCAATACTCATGCAGTAAAAAGCTTGATAACCTACAACATACAAAATTTTGAAGTGAGTGCAATTGGCCCAGAAACTAAATGAATATTCTCTTCAGGTGGCTTCATGACAGTTATGCTCTCCTTAAAAAAAGCCAGCCTAAAAAGACAAGGACTAAAGAGGCAGAAGATGGAAAACTGGAAAGATAATAATAATGAATAAATAATAAATAATTTATTATTATTATTATTATTATTATTATACTTCAAAAGGACAGAAAGAGAAAAGATATAAGAAAAGTGAAAAGTTTTAGAGTTCTTAGTTCCCACTAATTGACAAATAATTGAATCTTTATGTGCATTTAATTAAAAACAGTTAATCTTGAATTTGTCATAAGCCCCTTGACATCAAAGCGTTATTCACATCTTAATCCCCAGATCAGAAAAGCTGATGTACCCGTCTTCCATTCTCAACTGTCTAAATCATACATGTCATTTTATTGCAACTTCTGGTCAAAAAGATACACTCCCAGTAGTTAGAGAGCTTCTATAAAAAATGGGATCCAACCCAGAATGCAGTTCTGCAAAAAGAGGACATCTGTTTCATGTGTACTTTCAGTGAAAAAGTCATAAAATAAAATAAAATAAAATAAAATAAAATAAAATAAAATAAAATAAAATAGGAAAAAAACATGCAAGTTTTATGTAATGGACCTAAAACTCATCAGGTAACAAAGCATTCATAATCTCACCTCTCCAGAAGCTCCTTTGTTGGCCAAAGCCTGGTATATTAGTGTCTGGTTGTTAAAGCTGATGTAGCAGAAAATAACTGTCTTGGGTAGAGACTGATGGTGCAGGAATATTGTTTTATGCTGTATCAGCAACAATTGCACATCAGCAGTAACTATTCCCCCTCTGCTGTTGGGTAAATGTCAAACAGTGAAGAAATATTTCCCTGTGTGTGGAAATCTCAGTCCCATTGCATACTTTTCAAACATCACATACCATGTATTTTTCAAAACTAAATACTGTAACATTTTGAGTCAACAGTGGATAAAAAAAAGTGAGGTGAACTCAGGAAGGAAAAGAAAAATTTTCTGAAGTAATGAAAAAGTGCTTGGGAGTCATAATAGCATGAAATTTGATGTAAAGGAAATATTTCTAAAAACTGCCTGAAGTTATATATTCTCTTGTTGGGTATTCAAAATAAAGTTACTCATGAAAAAGTTTCTCCTTTGGGACCTCAACTAAACTATTTGTCAGTAAATTGGTTCAATAAAGATTTAGAAGTGGAGAGACAAATCAGGAGTTAAAAACTGATAGATTATTCTGGTCTTCATGTTTTCTGTTTACTTTTCCACACAATATTAAAAAAAAAAAAAGTACCCATGCAAGAAAAAATAAATAAATTAAAATTAATTAGAGAAAAAAAAAATTCTCAGATGAAGTGATCGTGTGTGGGAATAATAATGTTTTGAAACCATACTTGAAGAAGTTGTATTATCCATACATCCTTTTATAGTTTATAGTTTGTGGCTCACATTCCATCCTACATAGGGAATAGAAATTGAAAGTTTTTCTGCTGTTGGAGGAGACATGATCCCATCAGGTCATCGAAAAACATGCTTCTTATTTTGGTCTTCCTTTGTTGAATGCCACTGGTACTCACAGCAGGGAGATGTGGCCAGTAGGGGAGTCTTCTGGATTATGTGGAAGAACTTTTCATCACTGTACAGAAAATTGTACCAGCACAACAAAAAAGCTACTAATGTAGTTAATAATTTCCCTGAGAACCAGAATTAAATCAATGATAAAGACAAACCCGTCTCTTTTAACATTCACATTATGAATGTGTTTAAAACAGCAACTACATGACTGTGGAATGAAAATACTAAACAATATGCATAGTATATATTCATTGTCTAGAATTTATGAATAAGAATTGTAGCTTAAATATATAATCTAGTGTTAACACGGAGGGTAGACAAAAAATTGGATTTCAGTGCAATTTGGTGGAATTTTTAAGACAAGGTCACTAGTTTTGATATAAAGCAGGATGTATATCTCATAAATGCTTGCAGACACATGTAAATGTCTGAAAAGTTGCTGAAAATGTAAGCAATGACTCCTCTAAGAGACATTTTCCACCTTCAGCTTTTAGGGCAGCATGCCAAATATTCCATGGTTGCAATAAGTTATTCCTATCACTGGGGCAAGTAACTGAAGTTCAGGTGTATGATGTGTCAGCTTCCATGGGCTGCAGGTTTAAATGAAATAAGCCTTACACATTAATAATCAGCTTTGAAGGCTAATTCCATAATTCTAACCCTCCTTGCAGTCTTTGACACTGGAATCCCTTGAGAAATGTCAGAGGAAAAACTGACAGCTTCCTCACAGATTTTACAGCCCACCAATTCAACATCACAATTTATTTTATGGGCATTTTTCAGTGGTTAGGGTAAAAAAATTTGCAAAAGTACAGATGGAGGGCTGGGAGTGGAATTACGTGTTTCTAGATGTAGCTTGGGAAAAGAAACGGGCTTCTGGGTTTGATTTATGATACCAGTGACTTAGGAAACATAATACACTTTCAACTACTATTAAAATAATAATATTCCTTCAAAGAAATAAAAGATACTTTCAAAGCATCAAACATTTTGCCATTAACTTGATATGAATTGATAATTTTGGACATATGAAGAATAATGTTGACTATAAACAATAGTGAAAGAAAAGGTCAATCAGAGTCATTAAAATTTAAAGACTGAATTTACTTTTGTTGAAGAAAATTGTTTTCACTAATGCCAAGTGCTGCTTTGCTCAGGGTCAAAACAACACTTATGTATGTGATTAATTTAAAACATATGCTTACTTCCATTCCTGTTCAGCAAAGTATCTAAGACTATTCTGAACATTAATATAATAGCTGCATCTTCTCACTAAACCAGGGACCTAAAATATAGAAGTTTTAATTGTGTTTTCCTAGGATATTATTTTAATGAGAGGAAAATAATTTGATTTTCTGTAAAAAATTTAAATTTTATTATCTTCCATGTAACAAAAAAAGTAAAACATATCATACTGGCAATTTTTAAAGGAGATTGAAACCATTTCATAACCTTTAATTACACCCGTAGCTGTGTATGTATTTCTTGCAACTGTACTGACATGGTCCTCTCTCAAGGAGGCCTGTGCATTTTTGTGGTTGGTAGATTATTTGTGTTTTTTCTTTTTTTTTTTTTCTGGTGTGCAGTATGTTTTGTTTTACTTTTTGCCTTTTCTTTGGTTTTTTGTTGTTTTTTTTTTCCTAAAAAGTCCACATTGTTTACTTTGCCGGGTATTAAATCGTATTTACAGTACAGTGGGGAAAAAAGTCAGTGCAGATTTTTGTAAGTATATTTTTAAACACTGGCCATACTATTCACTTCTGCTCTAAAGCACTGGACAGAATTGTTTCTCAGCTTCAATGATCTCATAGTTCTTCAGCTTAGAGTAAGAAAGATATTACATGCAAGAGCTGTTTGTTGCTTCCCATTTCTAGGGGCTGTGTAATTTATACTTTGTTGAAGAGAACTAGAAAAGGGAGGGTTCATCTCCAAAGTGAATTGAAAGGGAAAGCATAAAATAGAGATGCACTGCTTCTGCAAAGCTATGAGAAATGTTCTTTTAAAACTCTTAATAAAACCACATGGTGCTAGTGTCATATATGTTGCACTCTTTTTTATATACAAGTAATTCTTCAACCATCAAAATTAGGAGTGTACTTTGCACTTCACTTTTTGTCATGATCAGAAAGTTTCTATGCATTTAGTATTCAATCAGTCTCATGAGAAAAAAGTCCAGTTACACCTGTGAAATGCTTTACAGACCTCATCTTGATTTCCATTCTCTTTTGCATTATAATAGTTTTAGTATAAATTCACATATAAATTTACTTTTTTGCAAGTATTCTTTTGTTCTGTATATTCTCAAAATAGGTTCTTTTCACTTCTTTTCTCATTCTTTGATACTTTCAATCTTTCATTTTTATTTCAACATAGAAAGACACACTGAATACACTGTGCAGAGGCTTCTTTTAGGAAAGGTGAACCTTGACTTCCTCATTAAAAAAAAAAAAAAAAAAGCTGAAAAATCACAGAACATGTCTGTAAATCAGCAGAAAATATAATTCAAATATAAGTCTCCAAATGAATATTCAACTCCATGACCTGCCTTAATCTGTACACTTGCCTCATCAAGAAGGCACGTGGTAAAAGAGACCTACAGGAAAATAGTTTGTCCCTGTATAACAGCAGAAAATAATTCATTGGGCCAGGCCTGAAAAGGTGTCTCATATTATTTAGCCCTTTGTATTTAAGCAGAACAAATTCTGTTGCTAAGAAAAATGTGCATTAGCATTATCTGATAAATATAGTCCTGAACATTAGCTAGGTGTCTAATTGCTCCAAAGCCAACTAATTCATTGAAAAATTAAAAGTCTAAACCCAATGGAATACAGCTGAGTTTATATAAAGGAACCTGTGCTCCAAATACTTATAATAATACTAATAAGTTTCTATTGCAACACATTGCCCTATTTAAGTCACCATAAAACAGGCATGTAGGTATATAGGTGAGCAAGACAAGGATGCTCCAACAGGAAAAGAACTTTTCATGTAATAACTTCTTTAAATAATCCAAACATTAATTTTCAAAAAGATCCAAGCACTGGCAAAAAAAACCAAAAAAAAAAAAACCACAACAACCCTCTTCTCGTTGTCAGAGGGTTACTAACTTTTAAAATTATATCTTCAGCATTCACTCCACTTTATTTTCCAAGCCAAATGGGGATACAATATTAGGAATAGAATCCTCAAAAACTGTCTGCAATAGTCAGGTCTCTGCTATTTGACATCATTAAGATTATTTGGGAGGTAGTATTTCTTCTGAGGATCTGTTTTCAATCCTCTTTACTATCCACTGACATACTGAAAAGATCAATCGCCCTATGGGATGAGAGTGCATAAAATATTATAGACATTAAATCCTCCCTAAAAATTCAGATGCATTTTTCAGGTCTGCGCATTTTATTCCACAGTTAAATGATTAAGACACACTGGGCTTCAATCTGAAAATGTGTTTAAAATCTGGAGCTATGTCAGACTGCTGTTTTAGTTTGCAAAAGGATTAGCAATTTGTGACTTGTGTCAAAATATCTGGCCTAAAGTGACAGAAATAATATATTTTCCTGACTTAATGACTGTGAAAAAATCTGGCAAAAGAAAAAAAAAAAACAAACTGAAACAACAAACCTCACCACATTGCACACAGAAATGAGAGGCATTTATCCTTAGCAGCTCACAGTATTTTAGTGGCAGTGATTGAATTGGTCAGAATTTTAGAAGGGACAGCTTTGTGTGACCTTGAACTGGTCACGTAAACTCATTAGGCATCTTATGGCAAAGAATAGAGCCATTAGTATTTTTGATTATATTGCACTAATGTGGTAGTTAATATGCATGCAAGTACCAGGGACCACATAAAGGCTCTCTAGAATTAAAATGTATGAGTAGTTGTATGTGGTGATATAGTCGTATAACCAACCAGAAGAAAAGGTAAAGGTAATCCACAAATTCTATGGAAAAGTGAAGGGATTTCTGTGGGGAAGTGCAGAGCCTTTACACAGCCTCACTAACCAAGGCTTTTTCCTCTTCCATAATTTTGACAGGCTAAATCTGCGATGAGTTTGTGAGGGCCATATTAGAGCAAATACCAAATAGAAACCACTCTATTGATTGCTATCATAACAACTGAGGACAAAGGTCCTGAAAAAAATTAAAAAAGGAAGGATGCAGCGCTAAGGTTTGAGCTTCTGTCTAGGCTTTGATGATGAAAGGAGGAAGAGATGCTTTGGGCACAGAAAGAACAGCTACACTAAACTGGGAATGGATTCCAGAAGGACTCAGATCCCCTGTTCTCTCTGTCCCCATTGTGTGCAGCCTTAGACAGCCAACTTTTGCAAAGCTTCAGCTTGGGATGATTGACCATTCTGGAAAAAAAGGGGTAGAGGAGTGGATCCATTGGCTCCCAATGACACAGATGAACTGCTAGCAATACACCTTCTTACTTTTTAATAAAATATACTTTTTCTATATAGATATCAGTCAAATAAGAAAAAATATCTGTCATATATCATGGAAGGATTATACAATAGTAAGAGTGCACATTATTATGCAAAAATATTAACTAAACACTTATTTTTCCTGGTTTTAACTATGATAACTAATACCTTATTGATTAGTAACCTTATTCTTCAAACAATGATATAGACACCACCAAGTGCTGTCACTTAGAAAAGTACTTTCTCTCATAAATAAATATGGAAGAATCTAAAAATCATTATAATGAGAGCTGGAATATTTCAGTTATCCCCATCAAATTATCATACAGGTGGAGGATTTCTTTCTCTATGGGATAACACTATTATTCCTCTGTACGGATTCATCCTCCCTGGACCATCTGTGTTTAATCTTGCAAAGGGCAGGTCTAATGTGATGGAAAATTCACTTACGGCTGATCAATTCACATACTCTACCAATCTCCCAAATTAACCCTACACTTCATGTATGGCCATATTTAGACAATATTCAAAAGTAATGAATGTCATCCACCTCATTTTATGGATGGAGAGCACTGTCAAAAAAAGCCTGTTGTCTGCTACAAATGTAAGAATGACTCATAAGGGCAATTGTGCTGTTACAGAATAATTGACTTTCTCCAGAGCATTTCACTAAGTATATAGCTATTTGATAAACAATGTGCATTGCAGAATTGTTAAGAAATACAAACAGTTGACATAACATCAAAGTACAGCTCTTCTGAGGTATCATTGATGAATCCTCTTTTACTGATTGTTTCCCTAAATTTTAATTTTGCTAGAAAGATGATTTTTTTTAATTTATCGGTGATTTAAACAATCATATGATTTCTTTCCTGGTGAAGTTTAGAAAAGTACTGAGGAGGCCAGAATAAGAAAGAGAAAAGGTTAATGAGAGCTCAGGTTATGGAATGCTCGGCATACTAAGTTAAAGGTTAGAAGCGGGCTATGTAGATTTTAATACAACCATATCCAAGGTATTGCATCTTGTAATAGGGAACAGAGTTTGTATCTGAAGTACATAAGAACACCCTAAGAGATGGAAGTTCACATCCTTCTTCACATCCTTGCTCAGACTGTTTCAGATTGAGGTGCCTCATTTAGGATCTTGGATATCCCAGATGCCTTGTTAAAGCTGACACCGACAGGCAGCACCAGCAATCTCTTCATTTAACTTGTTACACAAGACTGATAATTAGGTGTCTCAGAAAAGCATGTAAATTGGAATAACTTTGTGCTCAATTGAAAAACTTTGGGTCAAGTGCAAACCACTAAAAAGAGATTTCTCATTTAGATGCCATGCCAAGAACTCAGCTCTTGACTCCATGAAAGAGCAATCTCAAACAGAGGTGGGGCAGTGACCTTGCCTGTACACACACCATGTAGTAGAACATGTGATTCTAGTGTCTGCACTTCCAGAAGACGTGAAAATACTGCAGAGGGTTCACAGGAAGGACACAAATAAGATTGAAGAATCCTGGTGATAGGAGGTTTAAGGAACTATATTTATTCAGCTTATCAAAAAAGTGAAGAGGTAGCTTGATCTTTGTGCATAGGTACTTATATGAGGAAAAGATGTGGAAAAGATAGTGAGAGACTTTTCAACTTTGCTATCAAAGGCCTATCAAGGTTAAATGACAGGAAGCTGAAGTTAGTAAAATTGAATGAGTGGCTATTTCCTAACACTAAAAGTGATTAAATATTAGAACAGCTAATATTTAGGCCAGAGAAACAGTGGTGTTATCCCTTTATCCTTTTTTGCAGCACAGCACCTTTGTTGTTTGCTGTGAAAATACATGTTGTCTTCACCTAATTAATTTTCTATCTGAGTTAGGTACCACTTTAACCTCTCCTGAAATGTATGCATATTCAACTTCCAGTACATGAAATGCTTTAATCTAAATGAAGTGTGGGGTGTATGGATATTTTGGTTCAATTTGGCAGTCTATGATGTGGGCATGCAGACCCGAGGATGTAAATGAACCCCTCTGGTAAAAGATTTTATGACACATGTTGCCCACTTGGCAGAACTTCATGTCTCTTTAGTGCTCCAAATGCTGGTTTTTCACCCATGCAGAAGGACACTGTGTCTCTAAGCAAATATTTTCAGGGCAAGAATTTGTCACACATTCTATCTAATGATGAACTGACCAACACCCACTTCTATTTGGTCAGTGAAACCAGATGTTCCTCCTCTTTAATCCTCTGAAAACAGTGTGGAGATGAGGTAATAGGAGCAAGCATGGAGAGGGAGCAATTTGGCAGGTCATTGCTTGTTTTGATTACAGAAATACGTCAGAAACAACTTTATTATTGTAAAATAACAGAAATAAATATGTCTGCAATTTTGCTTCTCAACAAAGCTGGAAGAATGATGACCTTAGCACATGCTGGTCAATAGCAGAAGAACTATGTCATATCAAAGTTAAGCTATGACTGGCACGTTCTCTCATGATTTGCATGTGAATTCACTCTAGTTTGTTAAAGCAAGAGCTGAGGAGGTGACGTTGCCTATGTTTGGTTGGTGTAAAGGGGTAAACAGAAAGCTTATTGCACAATGGAATGTTGTCTTGGTTGTACATTGAGCCACAGAATGTACAGAAAAAGAAGTGTGCATCCCCACACTGAACAAAATATTAAGGGCAATGTAGATTAGAAAGAAAAAGTTGCAACTGAACTGAACTGTCTTCCAAGCAAAAAAAAAAAAAATCTGCTGCTTACTAAAGGCAAGTTCTCTCTAATAGGACTAAAGACTTAGAATTTAGAGTTGGTCTTCCCTGATAAGCAGGATCTCTCTTGGCTAATTGAGGAGCAAATAACGTAATAAGGAATATATCAGATTAGGAACACCTAGAGGAGAATCCCCAAAACCACCAGTCCACTTTGTGGAAAGGGTGGCTTAGTCCATCACCCTTCTGAAGTGGAGAAATACAGCTGTAGGCAGTTTACTGAGTTAAATGAGGCACTGAAAATGGCACCTTGCCAGCTCCATGTACACATTAAAAATTTACAACCTGTTCTGGAGGAAAAATTCTTCATGCATTGTTCTTTCCAATAAATTTAACTCCCTCAACAGGTTTTGTCAGGCAGAGATGCCCACCTCTCCAGGAATCAACTCTATCTCGTCCCTATGTAGCTTGCAAAAACTTGGGATATTATTTCTGCAGGTTGTTTTCTTCTGGAATACCCACTAATTTTACAGACCCTATGGAGGCAGAGTAATTTTACTTGGTGAAACTCCCATGTGGATTTTTTAAAGGTGCTTTGTGGGTTAGTGAATAAAGCAATCTGGATCATTGGTCCATAGCATACCTACAACCTCTTATGCTACTGAAAAGATAACTCATAAAGATAAAATCATTATCTGACTGCAGATAGAGCCTTTGATTTATCTAAGGTTCATTAAAACTCATCCAGGGTATTTTGAGCTATACAGAACAATGCTGGAGTACTCTTTACCAGCAGCTAGATGTGGCAAAACATAGACTGAGACAGAAAGCACTTCTTCCAGCACTTGTCCCCTGCTGCCCAAACTGAGAAGTTTATATAAATGCAAAAGGAAGATACTACATGCAGGTGCTTCCCTCCTTCTCTGCCCCATCCTGCCTTGTTAGCATCAAAGTCAGCAGGAGAGACAAATGCCAGTTTGGTGAGAATCAAAGCCAAGTAAGATTTTTTTTTTTCTGAACTTCTCTTCATCTTCTATATCTAGTTTGAAGACTTAGATTTTCCCTCACAGTGTACGTGGGAATGATGCATATGTATTTCCACATGGGAAATTTGGGGTGCAGGGTCTCTGACTTTTGCTTTCTTCGGGAAAAATGATTTTTATATTAATGAATTCGCCTTCATTTATGGATGAAATACAAACAAACAAACAACAACAAAATAGCCTTGGAAGAACACAATCTTTTCTGACCAGCACTGATTTTCAACATTTGGAAGCATTTCATGAAGGCAGAGATAATGAACTAACATACTGGCTGGCATTTAACTTGCTCATGTTTTCTTGGACAAGACTTTGTAATATTTTCTATTGCAAACATCAGTAGTTGTTCTGTCTGCAAAGTCAGCACTCCTATTTTTCCTTATTCTTAACTTATTTCTAAGTGGCAGAAAAACACTGGGTATTTTGCCAAAATGTTTAAATTTGGAAAAGCAACATTGATCGGAGTCAAAGTAATTAGAAACAGAAAAAGATAAAAAGCTGCTGTCAGTGACTATACTTATATATTGTAGAAATATAATAACTGACAACAGCTTCATGAAACTGAACAGCCTGGAATTCCAAAGTGAAATCAATTAAACCAATATTGGAATAGAATGCAGTAAACCATTTTATATTTAATCTTTCAAATGGATATATAGTGTATAATAGAATTTATAAGTAATTTGATTTAGAAAAATACATTTGGTTATACTCTGGTGATACAACACAAGTTTGATGCAGAATTAAATAAAACTAATATTTATTTCTTGTTGGTTTATATGACCAACATATTAAGACAAAATCCATGGTATAATTAAATTTCTATAACCATGGAAAGCACAAAAGAAGCTGTAATGTATCATAGCACAATGCGCATGTGAAAGATTTCAAAGCACATTTCAAGCCCTACATAGTATTATTAATACCTTCTACAGAGACTGATGGGGGAAACGACACTATTGCTGTGTTTTTCAAGAACATTAGATGTTCTGTTTTTAAGGCAGTTCCAAAGTATAATGATCTGCTAATTAGGTAATCAAATTCTGCCTATTTTTGGAAATATCCTTTTGGCTTCACAATTTGTTGGCAAAAGCTCAATGTTCTGCAAGGAACAGCTCAAACCTGGTTTTGATAGGAAAAGATGAATTTGTGGTTCTGTAAGTATGTAAGATTTTATACAGGAGGCAGGATGCTCCTTTTCAGACTGCACTGCACCTCACAAACCCATGCTAAATCAGGGTCCCATACAGCATGCTTGCAATCATAGCTTTGGGAAATTTTCATTTTCAAAGCAAAACCAGCAATGCTTCATTTTCTTACCAAATGGATATTCAGAAATGGATGACTATGTAAACTTTTGTTGGAAACCAATTACAAAATAAATGTCCCTGCAACATGGGACTAGTGATCACCAAGATCCAGAGCTTTAACAGGATTTTAGGTTCCAACAGGTTCCTCTTTGGCCTGCTCAGTAAATGGGAAGAGGCAATGTTGCAGAAGATATCGTCCTGCTATTCTGTCATGTGCTTAAATGCCTCTCCAAAATCATCTCTAGTTTACATTTATATACCATTAATAACTTCAGAACCCTGCAGTTTTTACTGAGAGGGTCACGTCCTCACTACTCCATCAGCTCAGGGAGCACTATTGAAACTACTAGTTAAGGTCCCTGACCACAGAGCAAGTATTTTTCTATGCTGATACTGCTGAGTCATAGTTCCATAAGGATGTGTGCATCTACCCTCATATGCTGCATTAGTTATTTATCTGGATACACAGAAGTTTGTCATAAAGGACTCCCTTTCTACATCCCACACCTTACACCTCAACATGTCTGAAAAGGGCCACTGCTCACATATATGAGCCTCAAACATACCTTGTGCTACTCAGAAATGAGGAGATACTAAGAGGTAAATAGCCATATTTTAGATACTGTTTCATTTGCTACTGTCTTTTCTATGATTGTCAGACAGTGAGAAAAAGGCCAGAGAGATGTGGTGGAAGAAATAGGGGACAGTAATCAGAAGTTTTTAGAAGAGAATATTCTGACCAGATAGATGAGCAGAGACTGAACTGCAGTTTTCTGCAGAAGGATCTTGTCCTTTCACTTCATGCAGTTACACCATATCCTTATCACTCAAAGAAAGATTACAATTTTCCCACTCAACCACATAGCATGTGTTATTTTTAACCTACCATATAAATGGTACCTGTCTTTTTTTAATCCTGACGCTCAGCTTTTCAGATAACAGGAAATAGTATAGCTACTTATTAGTGTAGAAAATATATTTCCTGTTGGTTTACATAACCAAAAAAAAAAGGAAATTTTCCCATGATTTCAGTGTGGGTAAAATTTTAGAAACTCAGTGTGACAAGGAAGAATAATAAACAAAAATAAGGGAAGGAAGAACAGTGACAGATAAGGGGATGATCATGGGTCACACAGTCTTGCATATATCTTGTTTGGTTGGCTTCTATTTTTATTAGTCTGTTGTTTATGCTTTCTAAAATAGTGTTCCTACATACACAGCCATTGTTTCCTTCAAACTCTGTTGAGAAACCTGACAGGAGGTTTGTGTGAGGAGCAAAGAGGACATGCAAATTTGTCTTATTTTAACATTGCATATTTCCTAACTCCTTTCTTAATTTCAGGAGACAGTGTGTTTCTGCAATTTGTACAACTCTGAATCTAAGTGCTGTGCTGGAGTCCTAACTTCTGAGATGCTTCTCATTTTGACAGCAGTTGGAAGTGCACAGCATGGATTGCATCCTTGGAGATAGCTTCTGGTGATGTTCTCATTTTGTCAAAATATGCATCATTACTCAGAAAAGATTAATCAAAAGCATTTGCCTGAAGTAAATCCCTTAGTTGATTTCTGTAAGTACACTTTAAAAACCGTTATATATGAAATTAATATTTATTCAAGCCAAGAGTTCCTGCCCATAGGGGAAATAAGGAATTCTCTTGGATGGTGCTGTAGCATCAGCTGCATGACAAGTGCTCAGCTCCATCATCATGTGAACCAACTAAACAAAACCATTGACCAGCAACCCTTCCTGACACCTGCCAATTAAAAGCAATCTTATCTTTGGGTAATAGATCATCTCCATCTATTAAGTCCCACCTCACAAAGTGCATTTCCAAGAATCCCTCGTTCAGTTCCAAAAGCTGTCATCACATGTGCCTTCAGCAACCTAGATTTGATGCCCAAGGAGTTTTACATGCTAATTTAAAATGAGAGGTTGGTACTTCTGCTGAGTCTTTAAACCTGTTCTAATACAGCTGAGACAGAAAGGATCCCAATTTCTGAGATGTCCAGATAATTTATATTTTTGCATTAAAAAAAAATCCAAAATATTGATGATATATTCTTCTTACTGATCTCTGCAGTTCTGTTTCACTCAGCTGTAGGCATCCTTAAGGAGCTTACATGCACTTGCTGAACAAGACCAATATAAAGAAGATGAATTTACCAAGAACTTGTTAAGAAATTCCATCTCACATCAAACTAACACATATTTTTATATATGATGCATTATTTATTTTTTTAAATCAACAAAAAACAACAACAAAGAAACCAAACTCCCATAGATTTAGCTAAAACTCCCCCAGAAAATTTAATATTTTTCTTAAGAGTTACTATATCACCTTATCTAATAAAAAACCACACCAAAACACCTAAGATGAAAAAGCCTTTGAATTATTTGCATAATTCTCCATAATATACTTTCAAATATTAGTGAGTTCCTCTGATCACAAACTATAGTCCATCATTACATTTCATCAGGGAAAATACCTATCATATGAGAGCTGTGAACAATTGAACTTAAATATATTTTTTTTAACCACAGAGGATTTGTTGGAATCTAGACTGAAAGAATCACTACTGTAAAGGAAATTTCTTACCTCTGATGGATGTCCAGCTCTTATAAAAGTACAGACTGGGTCAAAAGCTCCTGTTCCACAAGCCAGAAGATGGGTCCTGTTGTATCGGTGAAGGACACGGATGTAATTGGCACATTCATCCTAGTTTACATAAAAAAACAAACATAGGGAAATATTAGTTTTTAAATTTTTTTTTTTTTAGTATCTTATGCGCCTGTAGGTGATATTCTAATATTGAATCTTTCTATTCTATTTCACTTCACGTTACTAACTTTGTGCCATCAGTTTCATGGGTGGACACTTTTACATTAAAAAAAACAAGTTTCAAGCACTGATGTTTTATTTTAAATGCTTAACCAGTTACAAGTTAGTGAATTATAAAAACACACTTTTGTGCTTTTTTAGTCTTGGAAATAGTCTGCAAATCTGAATAGATCTTTACTATGTATTATTGGATACATAAGACACAGACATAAGTTTCAGAGCATAAGATGTGAATGGCCAGCAAACAGCTTCTATCTAGAATTAAATGAACTTCATCTCAAAAAAAAAAATAATTTCAACATTATTTTATTGTATAACTAATTTTAGTCAATATTTTTTTATATTGTATCAACTTGTACTTTGCCTTTTTCTACTGTTAAACCCCTTTGAAGAAATATTCTTTCTCCCCAGGGCAATACTTTGGGACTCATTAGTGTATTTGCAGCTTCATAAATATTACAATTAAAACAGTTTCAAACATCCCTTTGTGGTGTCACTATTCCTGTACTAAACCAGAAATGGAGACAGTGAGATAAAAGTATCCCTTGATTTTGGGACACCTGGGATTCCTGGGATTTGGTTTTAGGTTTGGATTTTGGCTTCTTACAATGGTTTCTATGAGCAAAAGCACTGTTCATTTCATTTCACTGCTCAATATTTCTGCAACTTAGAACCCTGAGCTTTAAGAGTCACATCAAGTTTAAGACATTTAAAATGGAGTTAATCTGAGCTAACTTTAGCTCTTCTGTCATTTAGACATGTAATTTATGCAATTCTCCCAGGCTTTTTCAATAGTGAAGTAGGCCAGACATCTCCAAAAGGCAATTAATACAATCCTGAAATGAACATGTAAAACAGAGTGGAGGATTTTCCTTTTTTGAAAATTTCCAGCTCTTCACTGCTGGCTACTCTCATTTTTGGACTGCTGTATTTGTGTGAGAACAATCCTGGGTCTTATTAACCAGCTACAAGAACTTAATGTCTCAAAGAAGGAGTCTGCAGGGGATTCATGGGCAGATTTCAACACTTGCAAATCCACATTAGGTTCAAAACTAATAAGCCATCTTTCTTCTTTCTTCAAATCCTTGAATCATTCAGTGCAAGTCTTCTAAATGCTCCAGCAAATAAAAAAAAGGAAAGAAATCTCCTCGGCTACCTGATTCTCCTTAACTCTTCATCCTCATGCTAATTCATAGAAGTAACCTACACAATTTACTTAATGTTACTTATGTAACTTAATGTACTTAAATATTATGCATATACTAAGGACAAATCAAACTTTTAATATCTTACTTTTGGAATTTCTTGATTTGTAACTAATTTTTTCCTTTTTTTAAAGAAATAAAAACATTAAGTCAGACAAATTGAGAGAAGAATGGTCGAAATCAATAGCATGTGATCCTCCTTGTATGGATCAGCACTCAATGACAGAGGTGCCCCCTTTTTATGTTAATTTCCCAAATGTTTGCTGACTGGTGGTAGCAAAACACTATTCCAAAGGTATTTTATGATGCCATGAAGTTTTTGAATAGATGCCTTACTGGGTGCTGATGCTGTTCCTGATTCTTCCCTCTCCTCCAAGCATGACCTTCCTGACTTATTCCCTCTGTTTGCTCCCAGTGGTGGTCTGTTCTTTACTCCACTGTTTCCTTTTTTATCCATATACACCTTCAGCTCTTGATCTTTGTGCCAAAATCATTTTAGGAATTTTTTTTTCTGTCCTGTGTGCCTGAAAAACTCTGCAAAAAACCTCCTAGGATGTTGGAAATACCAAACATAGAGGAAAACAAATTCCAAATGTCTAGACTAGATCATTTATAAACAGATGACAAAAGGTGCTGTTCTGGGAAGTGTCAGGCAAAAAGGCATTACTGATAATCCTGCTACTAATGATCTATATGCAGAGCAGGGAAGAGATGCATCACCCAAGGGGACATTGAAATAGAACTTCTTTATACTATGTCAATTAATTAAATACTAGTGTTGGCTTTAGGGCGCTCCATAGATATATTAATAGACCTGTGGAATTTTATTCATCTGAAACTTCTCAGTGTGGAGGAGTGAGGCATCCCTACAGAACTTGATTTCTACATCTGAATGATTTCCAATTCTGATAAAGTAATTCAGAGTAATTGAAAACTCTTACACCACAGGCTGACAGGTGTGATTCCTGGCACACTGGATGACAGCTGAAGGATTGTTTTCCTTTCCTTCACCTAAATCAGAAAAGCGTGGCCTTGTTTTAAGAGTATGCATGCGTTGTTAAGACAAGCCTTTTTTAACTGTTCTATTGAGTCTGTTACAAGCTCTAGAACTGTTTATGACTGCACTACTTGCCATTTTACTGCTACAGCACAAACAGATAACTTTTAAGGTTATACAAGCTTGTAAAAGGGCCTGTTCTTTTATATAGAAAGAGGCAGCAAAGTACATGTGAAGTATTTCAATGCTCAGGAGCTTATTACAATATTATCAGTTCTACTTAATAATTAAGCCTTGAGTAACAGATCTTTTGAAAAGGAAAACTAAAAAGGGAAACAGCACGGAAATAAGCAAAAAAGTTTGAAATAGAGCAATATTTTTCTAGAGTTTGTAGAGTGAAAAATAGCATGAAGAAATTAAAATTGAAAAAGGGTTTACTTTAAGACATTATGCTATTAAGTAAATATTGGTTTACGGCTACAAAAAATGAAGGTGCAAAGAAAAATTGTAGAAAGGTTTTTGATTCTAATTTAGATTCCTTTCAGGCTGGATAACTTATCTTACTGAATACTGAGTATGGTGATGAAAATTGTTAAGGTTTCCCTGATATTAATTAGTTACTGGTTCACATAGTCCATACATAATTAAGTCTCATGTGAGGATCAGAATATTTTTTGGTATTACAATATTTCCATCTTTTAAAATTTTAATATATTTTTCTTAAAGACTCTGCTTCTAGAATCTTGTGATTAAATAAAAGTTCTGTTTTTTCCTGTAAAAGCAGTAGTTATACCAAACCTTCATGAGAAATGTGGGAAACGCATGAAGCTCTTTAAATGACCATATTCATACAATGCAAATTTGAGGATTTATAACATATATAACATAATAACAAAATGGATTACAAAAAGGTTTTGAGTTTTAGGGAAACAGGAGTCTGACTGAATTATCTTTGCTTCAAACAAGAGAACCTATTTCTGCATTTTTTTAACAAAGCAAATATTGTCAGAGAGTATCAGAAAATATGTAGTGATGAAAGAAGCATGCTAGGGCTTTAACTAATAACAGTCTATGCTGAGAGGTAGTATCAAATAAAGGCCAAATAATTTAGGTTTGGGATTCATTTAATATGACCATAAAGTACAGCCATTGTAGGAATGGTAGGAAACCACCATTTTCAATCAAAGCCACCTAAAATTATCAAGGATAAAAAAATAACGTAAAACTACAACAAACTCTTAAGAATCTTCAAAAGCGATCAGTTCTAGCCCAGGTGAATGGGAAGAGTTGGGGTTTTGTTATTATTAGTTATTGTTATTATTACTACTTTCCATTTGGTTCCAGTGCTTTAATGTGGACAGTTCTTAAGCTCTTATTTCAGAAGAAATCTTTATAGCTTCTTATTTACTGGGAATATATGTCGGTTATCATCAAGGCTGCTGTTTGCTGAGGTTCTGGGCAAAGCTTCTATGTCCCCTGTCATGCCCTATATTCCTGTCACTGTTGCTGTAAAACTACCATAATTTTCATATCCCTTGGTTCAGTGTGAGCTCTCTCAGCTGTGGGATTTATTAGGTGTGTTCTCTGTGTGCTTATGATGTGCAGATAATGAGCATGGTGCACTGCAAAATTAAAGAGAACTCTCCTCCAGAAGAACTTTCATCCTGTGCTGCCAGAGATATCAGCTGCTGCGTGTCAGTGAGTTTTCAGGCCTTTTCTCAGGAACTGATTACAGTCAGGGCACTAAATCACAAGAACATAACACTTCTATGGTTCATTAAGACAGAATATTTGCATTAACAGAACACGGAACCTATAGGACAATATAAATTGTGGTGTATTTTATAATTATTAATAACTGCTTTTTCAATGTATTCTAGAGAATGTGAATTTTAAAGATATATTGGAATGTGAATATGGAGAAAATAATCCATGTTCACGAAAAGAAAAGGACACAGAGATGGAAAAGTAGAATTATTAAGGTACCTTCTTTAATAGCATCAGAAAAAGAATTAGAAGAAAGTTCAGATGATCAAAAGTGTTCATTGCCTGTTTACGAGCTGGTTTGAAGAGCAATTAAAGGAATAATTTAATGTGTTCTCAGTAGTTACAGGTTTTTAACCTGCAACACTTAACTTTATATCTGTGCTTCAATCTCTCTTAAGTTAGGGATGCCTAAATCCTTGTTTTGGACCAGCCACTGGTATAATTAAAGTATATTTGATCTGTAATTAGTGATACTTACAGCATCTCTTCCTTTAATTACACATTCTTCTGCCTGCAGAGGTGTACTAGGCCAATGGATCTGAAGGAAAAAAGAAAAATCTATCAGCAGCCTGATCATGGCAATCCAGCTTTTCCACTATTTCTCATGTGAAAGTTCTCAGATCAGAAGTACAAAATCATAGAACAGCCCAGGTTGGAAGGTACATGAAAAGATCATCTGGTCCAGTCTTTGGTGGGAATGGGAGCCCAGATGAAACTTTCTGTAACTTTGTCATAGATTTCTTTAAACCCCCCACCAACAGAAACTTCACCATCTCCCAGGCTCCTTGTGAAGGGAGAGAGCCTGTTTCCTCTTTGACATGCCATTTAAATACTTAAGTACTGGACTACTGTGATGAGCTCCCCCCTGAGCAGCACTAGGGTAGCACAGCAAACTTATTTGTAGTCAACAGAATTTAAAGGAAGATAATGTATGGAACATTTTATACAAATCCAGTAGCAACACCTGTGCTAAACTGTCAGTGATTTTCAACATAGTTATTCATTTTGAACTGCTGATTTCCTGCTTGAAGTGGCACTTAGGAAAGAAAATGGTTTACAGTGAAGTTAATAAGGGTCAGCAATTAACCTTATGGGAGGGAACAGGATCAGCCTTTCACAGTCAGTTACTGAAAGTGAAGCCAAATTACACAAGTGAGTTTTTCTTCAGCTACCTACTGTATAACATTTACGTTTCATCCCAGATGCATTATTTGTTTGGATGAAAACAATATTAAAACAATGACTGATCACACTGGAATGATTACTTAATTTCTTACAACATTCAAAAGTGAAAACAAAAACATGTTCACGTCAGTGATATCAGCCTTGGCTAAAACCAAGTAAATATCAAAAAACTGATATCATCATTAAGACATTTTTGTAAATAATCCAATCACAAATTTATTTTCTGTCTGGAAAACATTTTTAAATGAAAATCCTCTGCTAGGCTTTTTTTTTCTTTTTTTTTTCTTTTTTTTTTGTAATTGAACTATCTTAGTTTTCTTGAAATAATTCTAATCAGAGAAAATAATAAATTATTAGAAAACTTAATTGCAAGACAAGTGGGGATAAATTATGAATCTTAGATGCCTAGGGCTGGAAAGTAAAAGACCCAGTTCTTTTTAATACTTTCATTAATGACTTGGACATGGAAATCAAAGGAATACTAAGTAAATTTGCCAATGACAATAAAATAGGAGGAGCTGTTGACTCTCTTGAGAGCCAAGGCACTGCAGAAAGACCAGGACAAATCAGAAGGCTGGACAATCACCAACTGTATCAAGTTTAACAAGGGCAAGTTCATTCTGCACCTGGGACAGTGCAACCCCAGTTCTGTGTATGGATCAGGGAATGAGAGACTGGAGAAAGGGTCCTGGGGGTCCTGGTCAATGACAAGCTCAGTTTGAGTCAGCAGTGCCCTGGCAGTGTTTAGGTCTCACACCATCTAAATCCAAGTTAACCAGAACATCTGTTTTCAGTCAGAAGGTCTTATAGTTACCTATGAGTGATCAAAAATGACTCTCATCTAGTTGCTGCTGTATAGTCTGGAAAGGTACCTGGGCTCTGCTGAATTCCCATGAAGGCACCCATCTAGCCACCCTGGTCAGACCATTCCTGGTTCATCCATTGCAAAGCTCAGGGTCCACAGTAATTTATTTCAGTCACTGGTCAAGAACTGAATGAAGCTTGTTAATTTAACTCAAAAATCCTAGACATCCTGGAGTTATGAGATCTCTAAGATCTCTCAAGGCTGTAAGTATGAAGCCACAATTCTCACTTCCCAAAGACATGTTCTAACTAGCAGGCTAAAATGAGAGCTTTTGCCCACACCAGGTGTTAGTGGCTGTTAGGAACAGAGAAACCATAGAGGGAATAAAACACTTGACTTTGTAACCTGATATTAAATACACTGTGCGTAGGTGATTATTTTTGTATTTGGAGACATAATCCCAGCCCTGTTGAAAATACTTTGTATGTTCATTTTCCACTGAAGATGGAAATACATATACAGAATTAAGATAAAAAAAGCCAAAGAGGTAACCCAATGCTCCTGCTTTGTCTGGAATGTCAAAAAGCAGCTGCAGTGGAACTACGTAAATTTGGTCCTTGGCACAGAAAAACAGAATAAACCATGGAGTTGCAGAATGGTTTGGGTTGGAAGGGGCCCTTCAAGACCAACTAGTGTAACCACCTACTACAGTCAGGGACATCTTTCACTAGATAATGCTGCTCAAAGGCCCATCCAGCCTGACCTTGAACAGTTCCAGGGATGGAGCATTCACAACTTCTGTGGGAAAACTGTTCCAGGGTCTCACCACTTTCATAGTTAAGAAGTTCTTCCTAGTATCTAATCTAAATCTACAGTCCTTTGTTTTAAAACCTCTGTCTCTTGTCCTGTCACTACAGGCCCTGAAAAAATGCTGTGTCTTTCCTATAAGGCCCCTTTTACAAATTGAAACTCCAGCATAAGGTTTCCCTAGAGCTTTCTCTTCTTCAGGCTGAACCCCAATTCTCTCAGCCTGTCTTTACAGGAGAGATGTTCCAGCCCTCTGACCATTTTTGTGGCCCTCCTCTGGACCTGCTCTCTCAGGTTCACATGTTCTGTACACGGGAGAACCCAAAGCTGGACACAGCACTCCAGCTGGAGCCTCAAAAGAGAGGAGTAGAAGGGCAGACCCAGAGATTGTGCAGCAGTGTAGGAATCGACCTTAGATGCTCATAGCAAGTTACTGACATGAGAGGCAAGTCCACGAGTATGGTCTGAAGCACATGGTCTGAATTATAACTCTAGTGATAGATACACGCCTCCTGAAGGAGTTTTTCTATCCGGAAGCTATTTTTAAAACTCCTAGTTCATGCAAGGCTCTTGAGTTTTAACATAAATATTAAGATTTTAATCTCT
The DNA here is from genome assembly GCA_016584745.2 of Phylloscopus trochilus trochilus. Classification (NCBI taxonomy): domain Eukaryota; kingdom Metazoa; phylum Chordata; class Aves; order Passeriformes; family Phylloscopidae; genus Phylloscopus; species Phylloscopus trochilus. The sequence goes on along the minus strand of WQNJ02000016.1, from coordinate 9,979,077 downwards.
TCAAGAGTATTTTAGAATTGAGACTAAAAAAATCTCTGCTTGTCAGATATCATACTAAATTTCAAATTAGCACAACATAATATTTGCACTGCACAAAAATCCAGACATTAATCATCTTCAATCGTAGTCTTTAACCTGTCATGTATTACTTTTCCTGATGTTTATGTTTTAGAGGTGTGACAATTACCAGCCTTATTTTTTAATTGGTTCTCTGCTGGGATTGCAATAATCTGGCAGGCTATCAGTAAGCATTTTGGAAAATTTTTCTGGGTATACAGACTGTACTAGCATCACACTGGCATACATTCCACTGGGCTACAGTCTTGACAAAACTATTGGCATGAACATAATTTTTCAAAATTTTTCCCCACTTTAGATTACTGTGAATTAAATTTTTTAATTGTTTGTTTAGTGATGTTTTCTCCTATTGTATCACAGTATTCTCATCCTTAAGACCTGGATGATGTGATTTTATACTGTAAAGGGTAAAGCACTGTGATGAAAAGATATTTTTAAATATACTTATCATGGGAAAAATATAGAGTTTTTAGGCAGTACAGATATGGGAGAAACTTTAATTGGAGCTGGAATGCTAATTAGGGTCTCCAAACATCCCCTCCATTCAGCCACTAGCCTTTAAAAACAGGATGGTATCTATACTGAAAACTCATTTAAAGAAATTATATAAGCTTTATAGCACTTCAGGCCAAAACAGACTACATGTGTTCTAGTCTGAACTCTAATGTGTGAAAGGACAATTAAGCAATTCAACCAGCCTGTCCCCAGTTTAAGTCAACAAATAGTGCTTAATTAACAGCTAAATTGTGTTTGGCTGAAGCACAAATTCTTTAAAAATATCTGCTGATGACTGGATATTGTGTACATTTATTAACAAATACATGGCCACCTTCCCTCCTGGAAGGTTATTCCAAGGGATAATCAAACTCACTAAATTGTGTGCTTCTTATTTCAATTTGTGCTTGTGCACTTTCCCAGACAGCATTCAAAGAAACAAGCAAGTCCTGTTCTTGCAGACTTGTGTTCAGCCAGCTCTGGGGTGGAAGTAGAGCTTCACTAGAGGCAAGATATAAGATGAGGTCTCTGTAATTTATCACAGCAGTGATATAAAACCAAATCTGGAGCCATCTCACACTAGGTGAGAAACAGCACAATTGAAATCTGCACAAGTCCATTTACGGAAGTGGGAAGGTTTCTATTGAGACTCAGGTCTTCCTTAGGCCCCTGAAGCAGAAGCCATCTGTAAGGAATTTGTGGGCAGATAGGAAAGGCAGTTTATTTTCACTCCATCATGAGACAAAAAGTGGGAACAAACATCCCCCTTTTCTATGAGCTGTTTGACCAGTGGTGATGAGCTGCTGGCACTGGCTCAAGCTTGCTGTTAACAAAGATCCTCTCTGGCACCACCTACAATGAACTGCAATGTTTTTAAAAACAAATTTGGCACCAGATACCAAAGAAAGTTCTCTATCAGTCTGTTAGATCACTACAAGCCTTTGTGGCTTTGGACCAAATCTCAAATATGGGTAAGGTTTTGTTCCAAAGATGGTGTCAAAGAGAATGAGCTCTTAGGGAAAGCAAAGGTTAAGTGGCATGTGCCTACAAAGCTTTGGCTTTACACAAGGTTTGGAGTGCTTATATGGCTCTAATTCTCTGTAAACACTGATACTTGCATTTCATACTCTCCTTCATTCTTGCTGCTCTTAGTGACAGGGCACTCTTCACATAGAAACAAAACATCTAAGTAACTGTTTCAAAACCTATTTATGTTTAATTATGTGTAAAATACTCTAAGCAAGAAAATAATACACTCTTTCCCTGTCCAAGGTGACATGGAAGGTTTTTGCCACAGTTGAGAGCTGAACCCAAATACCTGCTTTCCCCACCAATGCAAGAATGACAGCAGTATTTTTTTTTTCCCCTGAAGTTTTTTCTCCCAATTTTTAGGGGTTTTTTGTGTATATGAAAACTGGTGAGGACAAAATGTGTTTAAAATAATTTGGTAGGGATTTACATATACATGAAAAAACAATAATCTACCATTCAGAGTGTTCCAGTGTATTTGAAAGCTGAAGAGAATTGAACCTGAAGAAAACATGTAGTCTATTAAATACAGATTTATAGGAGGCATACCTCATATGCATCACAAGTTAAGTTTTTTGGAAATGTTGGACTACTTTGGCAGTCAACAGGTCTCAATGCAAAAGCATTTTATGTCCATTCAGCATATAGTTGTTTTCCTTTGGGATAACTTTTAATATACTGACTAGAACTCAATTATTTGGTCATTTGACAGCAAAAGGCGTAAATCTCTACTTGGGAATGGATTTCAGTTTGGTTTTTAGAAAGCATATTCATGTTCCAAATTGTTGAGACAGGGATGACTATGAATTAAAAGACATAAACTGTTTTCTGGGTCACAGAAGGTAAAGATCAATACAAATCTGCTCAAAACTCTATGAAACCTTTCTTTTGCAAATAGTGAGTCATCCTGGTTACCAGAGAGAGAATAAAACCCAGGAACTTGCCTGAACTCATATACTTTCAGTGGATTATAATTTCTAGTTTAGATTAATTAAGCTAAACTTCAGTCTAAAAGAACAGGTCAAAGACAAACCAACACACAGTTAAAGATAGATTAATTAGGGACTTTGGTAATAATTAATCAACCGGTCTCTCATCTGCAGGAACTTTCTCTAATGTATCTCAGCAATTAAGGTTTTCTATAACAGAAATGTCTCATTCACACTTTTGCTGATAGAGCTGTAAGACTTTCCATAACTATCCCTGAATGAGATCTGCACTGAGTGAACACTGAGAAAAAGAGAAAAAGCTCACGACATTTGTATTCAAGTGAGCTAGGTCACAGTGAGATCATGTTTCTAAAAGTGCCAGGCCAGCTTCATTTATTTCAGTTTCTCATCTTTTGCATAAAAAAGGCAAGAAGAGTTTTCATCAATTTGCCATACTCTACAGAGGTCCCCAGACAGAGAACATAGTTTCAGAGTAAATGGCTGATATTCCACTTAAAAACAAGAAGGGGAGCAATGTGTGCAGATGGGATGATGGTGGTTGGACAGGAGCATGAAGTGCTCTATCCTGTCATCTTTCCTCACAGATTTACTGCAAAATAGGGAATAAGAGAATGGGGACAAAAAGCTTATTTTATAGAAACAAATGCTGTCTAAGTGTTTCATATCCCTGAGCTCTAATATCTTTTCACAGGATATTAATACTTTGTATCAAAATGAAAAGGAATTACATCTCATTGCTGAGGGACAAAGCTCAGTATGTAACTCTGCTCCCTGTGGTGTTAAATTCTGTTGGTTTTTTTTTAAATATAGATGAATTCTCAAATAGCCTCCCTGTCCCTGAGTAGATTCATAACCCATATCTAGGACTGACATTCACAAATGTTTATAAAAAGAATAAAGCATATTATATGTTCACAGTAGTGGAACATGATAATTATGCTTGGAGATAAGTAAAAATACTTATGGTAAAGGTAGTCAGAGTGTTGACATAAGAATAGTGAGGGAGCAAGGGGACAGAAAGAAAAGAATTTGAAACCTCAGTGGTCAGTGTAGTATAGACATCGACAAAAATACTTATGCCAAGGGACTTTATTTTATTTTACTCACTTTTTTATTCTATTTGTTAATTTGCAAATAAATGAAAATAGATCAAAACACTTTGGGAAAATTTAAAAAAGTAGATAAGGAAAACACTGAAATATTTCAAGAGATCGTTTATCCACATTCAAAATGGTTGAACAATGGAACAGTGCTCCTGCCAGCTTCCCTTGCTACTGTATGCTTCCAGTTCTAGCTTCCAAGGGCAGAAGTGAGTAAGGAATCCAAGGCTCACATCAGTTCAGATTCCAGCCTCTCCACTTCAGTTGTCAGTTTGCCAATCACTTGTGGTTTCTACAATGTACTGAGCTCTCTGGTAGGATTATGACTTAACCCACCTTTCTCCCACAGACCACTGAGTGGCCACTTTCAGCCATTACATAATAGCACCTCTGGCTCAAATCAGTGCAAAATCCAGTTTCTAAAGAAGGCTAAAAAAAAATAGCTGCAGGGTTTATGCTGCTATTGAAAACTTCTTATTGTTTACATGCTAATTATTTTTTTTTTTCCCTTAACATTTTCTCTTCTGAAACTCCCCAAAAGTACCAGGGAGATTTTATTCCTCAATAATGTAGTAGAGATACACAAATCAGGCATCTACAAGTGTGAGGTGCTCTAAATGTCTGCAACCCTGTTGAAACTCAGTGAGAAATAGTTACATGACCCCAAGTCTCTTCATCCAGAGTGAGCCTTGAGGGTGAGGAGAGGAGGAAAGATGATAATTAGTGTATTTTTCTTAAATATAAATATGGGCTTAGAGTTCGTGCACAAAACACCTACAAAAACTCCATTACCTCAGTCATGCAAGTTCTAATATCCTGTGCTACGTGTTACAACATGAAGTGGCTAGTATATATAAAGATAGACAGATAGATATATATATGTATTTATAGCTTTTTACTCCACCTCTCGGTAGTTGTCGCTGATTCGATCCAAGCTGAGGGAATACAAGAGGTCCCTTCCTCCCACAAAGAGTCGCTCTTGATACTCATCCAGCAGCATTATGTGAAGTCCAAGATATCCAAAGGGGCTACGAAAGACTGACGTCCTGTTCAAATCCCAGAGCTCTGAAACACAATCAGAGTGTGTGTGATAAATACCAAACAGCTTAGCTCTCGTGGCTTCATTTTCACATCCTCCTAGGGAACTGGGCGAGAAGTTGTGGGACATTAAAATGCTAATCATGTAATCTTTGAGTAAGAAACAGACACAAAACACCTGGGAACATTTTTCAAACTAAGCCAGGTCTCCAGGAGGTTTGTCTCTGAGTCTTTACATCATAACCTTTATGCCTAAAATATGAGATGGGGAGGGAGGAAAGTTAGTTTTCTCCTGGACATTTTCTGAAAAGGAAAAAGTACTTCTTAGAACAATAACTGCAAATGGGGGAAAAAATGAATTAATTAATGGAAAAAATATTAAAAAAATTGTACTGGAAATTGTGTCCTTGTCTTTCAGGTATGTTAAACTCCAAGTTTTTAGTGTATTTTTACCTGGGTTTGTACTTTTAGGAGGGTGGTGGTGTTGGTTTTAAGCATTACAATGTTTTCACTCCGTTCACTGAATGTATTGCCTCAGTGAAAGCAGTGTGAAATCTGTGAAATACATATGAATAATTTTCCAACATTGATTTTGTCAAGAAATGCACTGACCTGATATGGGAATCTGAGGTTTAGCTGTACATGATCCAGACTAAAGCCAGTTCCACTGAGAAAAGGGAATTCATTCTGGGTAATGTTGCAGAAACTTGGATTCAAGCCTCAGCAAGCAAGAAAGAGGCAAAACATGGGAACCTCTCTGCACTGTGGTGCAGAGCACAACCTGGCTTGCAGCAGGTCAGAGAGGCTGAAAATCATTTTGCTGTTGAGAAGCCTCAAAAGGAGTCATTTGAGAGAGTACTCTCGGCCTCCCTCCAAAAGAGCAGAGCTTGGACTGGGGGAAAGCAACAATGTTCTTATGTCTGTACTGTGGCAACTTGTTTTATTTTGAAGAAATCACTCTTGGCAAAAATAATTAAATATGTTTATCCTCACAGCTTTCCACAAGCATAATTTTTTCAATTGTTTGGATGGGGTCCTGAAGCTGATGTTGGAAGAAGTGGGATTATCCCTGAGCTTGAGAAGACAAATGAGCCCCCATCCAGTTTGGAGGCTCCTGCTCACATGCCACACCAGCAGTTATGTTCATTTGTCCATGCTGCACCTTGACAGCAACACAGAAACCACAGCAGATGTTCTGTAAGCAAGGAATTTAATGTTTGAAAAGGGTATTAATTTAATCCAACGAATTGACACAACTTCTATTAATTTTAAATTATTAAGTATATTGTTTATGTGATAATAAGTGATTTTACTAATAGGATATATATTTTGCTCCATTTACTAGGTAGGCTGAGTTCAGGTCAACAGAGGCTAAAAGTAACTAGTTTCTGAAAGCTGCTTCCTTAGATGATAAAATTTACATCAAAGGAGTTGTAGTAAAAATTCAGCCTCACATATGAAGTCTTTCTCGAGTGATCTTCAAGCAGAATCTTTTAAATAGTTTTACCTGTGTGTGACTGGCCTCACTTAACAAATGGAAAACTAAGTCACAGAGAGGAACATCATGATGAAGGGAACAAGAGACTTTTTTGTCTAAGCATTGCATACTAACCAGTGGATAGATACACATTTTTTGACAGTGATACACTCAGCACACAGCTGCACAGCAATGTGAAAATGGCACTTTCAAAGCTTGCTCTCGCCAAGCAAATGAGCAGATTGCTGTTTTGGAAGAACATTGCTTGTTTCTGAACAGATTAGAAGTTAAATGAAAGCAGAGCTAGAAATACACTTTCGGTCCTAAATAAAGCCACTTTTTATTTTCAAGAATTTAAATAATTCAATATATTTTACTTTTTAATCAGTCTTGAAGTGAAAAGAATTACGTTTTAAATTCTAGTTATATACAAGCAACAAAAGATTACTGTGGTAGTTTCCCCTGATTTATTTTCATGTTGTCCTGAAGGCAAATTGTTCATAAATGAGACAATATCTCTTAACATAGATGAGAGATATGACTCATGTGTTTTTATGATGAACAATTCTCTACCTGATCACATAAATTGGTAACTGCTCATATAAAACTGTCCTGCAAAGCACACCTGCAAATCTTATTGTCTTAAATGGAAGTTGAGAATACTAAACATCTTTCAAGATAGAACTTGTAAAAAGAGATGTTTTGAAGACTACATCCAGCAAACTACACAGACATGGGGTTGCTGTGGGGGTAGAGACAAAAAGTGAACCCGACATCTGAAAGGGCTGGAATACAACAGTTGGGTTTGGAGAGTGATTTTGTACTGAAACACAAATGTAGCAGCATTATGTGGATCCTTTGAAAGGCAGTAGAATTTCCACACGTTGTAGGATACAGGAGATATTAGGATAATGCAGGCAAATATAATGCAGTACCTCCTGAATGCCTAGGGAATGAGTGGTACATCTGGGAGTCTAAAACAGTGTTAGAAGCATGCCACTTCTAGGTGCTTGAATCTCACCATGGTGTGGCTTGACACAAGTTCTGAAGCAGTAGAACATCATTTTTTGTTGTGCTATGTCCCTTCATCAAAGCTGGTTGGCTTCAGTGTAGCCCTGCAGGAATGCAGCTGTACTGCTTCTGGACAAGCTGCTGTCTCCACACAGCACAGCTTTCATGCTCACACAAGTGTGTTGTTAGTTCTTACAGTCACTGAATGGTTTGGGTCAGAAGATTATCTGGTTCCAATCCTCCTGCTATAGTTTCTCCCAGACCAGGTTTCTCTTAAGTCCTGTCCAACCTGGCCTTGAATACTTCCAGGGTTGGGGAACCCATATCTTCTCTGGACAACCTGTGCCAGTGTCTCAACATCCTCACAGTAGAAGATTTCTAACATCTAATCTCAACCTATGCTCTTACAGTTCAGCACAATTACCCCCTGTCCTATCACCACATGCCCTCGAGGAAAGTTCCTCTCCAGTTCTCTTGTAGCCTCTTTAGATACTGAAAGCTGCTGTAAGGTCTTGCTAAAGTTTTCTCTTCTCCAGGCTGCAGTCCCAGCTCTCTCAGCCTGTCTTTATACTAGAGATGCTCCAGTCCTCTGATCATTGTGGGCTCCTCTGGACTTCTCCAAACAGGTCTGTGTCCTTCTTGTGTGGGGGGCCCCAGAGCTGGACACACAGACCATTGAACTTTGCAGTGCTGAATTGCACTCGGTCATCGAAACCACAACACAGCTGGGGTGAGGCACTTGGATTCAAAGTTTTAAGCAAATTTCCCCAAAATCTACCCTCAGTTACCTTGAAGAAGCTTATGCTCACAAGGGTCACCTTGTAAATACAGATTCCTTGAAGTGTCAAGAGTAGCTCTCCTGGTCATGCTGATAACCTTTAATTAAAAAAAATCAATTTCTGGACAAAGTCCAAACTTGAGCATAACCCAAAAAGAGGTTGTTCCTCTACTTAATACTAGGATTTAATGTTCACATTTATGCTAGGCACATCTAGCACACTTACAAGATCAGGTACAAGTGCAGTTTTCTTCAACAGCCTGGCCAGAGAAAATATAATGCTACCTAACCTTTTTAAAATATTCTAGTGGCTAAATAGGTCACCTGAGGAACAGAAGACATGAGGTCAATTTCCTTTTCTAAATGGATTGAAACTCAGATTTTTTTCTTCCATAAAGAGGTCTAATCACAAGTTATTACCTACTAGATTGGTAGGGAAGGATGGATGTTTTCTCCATTTCCTCTTGAAGCTGTGCAACAAAATATTTAAATATTTAATCTTTATTAAACTATACAAACTGTTCCAGCACATGGGCTAGAAACCCTCAGCTTCTCCCTCCTGTGGGAGGGACTAAGGGTTTCAGTTGAGCAGAACTGCTCCTTTTACTGAGTTTCTATAAATTTCTGTGACAAAAGAAGAAAAAAAAGTACTTTTTTTCTTTCTGTAAAGATCTTCTCTGCATAAAGAAGCAAAAAGCCAGAGACACAGTGGATGAATTATTCAGGGTGAATATACTGCTAGTACTCAGCACAAAAAAAAAAAAAAAAAGAGAAAAGACCTTTCCTTACTCTTATCTTTTGGTAAAAATAAATCTTCTGGAGTACTGATCCATAAATTTGAGAAAATGTTATCTTTTGTGCTATAGTGCTTTGCTATTTTAATCTAAAGACTCAAGACCATAACTAAACCCACACCATTGCAGTACAAACAGCATTTTACTCAACAAAGGAAAGACTGCTTCAATATTTACATACTCCTCCACGGCACTTCACTTTACCTGTGAAAGCTTTAAAGCAAGTCTGGACTGCTGAATTACATTTCATAAGAGAAGAAATCTTATTTCATTCTGCTTTAAAAGCTGACAACAAACCTGATGGTTTGCTATCTGTCTGAAAGAGCTTGCTGGCAAATATTCAGACTGATCTTGCTTAACACATTATCTCTTATAGCAGATCTACTTTGGTGAGAATATTCATACTGTATCCTGTTTTACAAAATGGATTCTGTTGCACATTGGTCTAAAAATGTCAATTATATTCCTTATAGGCAATTTCTTGGATAATTTAATGAGCAGTATATAATTCTAACTTCTAAGATTATTTTTGAACAGTCATTTCTTCCATTAGAAAAAAAAAATGGAACTCTATTATTATTTCAATGGTTTTTAAATATTAGGGATTGATAACCTAAGTATGCTTAGAAATTAAATGCAAAAATCTCAATGCTGCTCCACAGCAACCAGACTATAGCGACATTTCATTTATAACACATTCTCGGAATTTATGCACATTTTGAGGAATATATAAGTCTGGACCTTGAATATAGACAAGTATCACCATAAACTTTTTATTTATTTATTTATGTATTTATTCTTAGGGAGTTACAAAGCTGCTGTTGCTCTGCTCTGTTCTTCATAGCATTACATCATCACAACTGCACAAGTCTATTGCCTTTGCCCTTTTTTGCCCTCATAAAAATCTCTGGCTCCCCTTTTAAATTCTTCAGAAATATAGTCTCACCTCCCACACTACTTCATGCTGCAGATCATTCTTCTGGCAAAGATGTTTTCCAGATGCAGGGCACTGACAAATGAGTCCACACAAGGTGGATGTTTCAGTGCTGCTTTACAGGAAGAGTTAATGACTGGGGTCGCCTTCTATCCCCATCAATAATGTAAAAGGCCACTGATATAAAGTCTAGGTAATGTGAGCACCTGAATGACATCCTATGCTTCAAATTATTGGCATAGTCCTGAAATGCAGACACTGCAGTGGAACAAATTTTACAAGAACTTCATGGACCTTATGTAATTTTATTTAATTTAGCTTTTTGCAACACTGCTGACAAGTGATAACAAAATCTGCTTACATGGGACAAGAAAGACAGAAACAAAAATGAGGAAAAATAAAAAGAGACATAGAGGAGAGCCTGAAATATCTGTGTCACAGTTTATGAACTACAGGTCAATTGTAAGACCAGGCAATATATGTATCTTCTGTTTCAACTTTAAGGCAAATGTTTATTTGAGGATACTCTAAAGACTCATCCATCACAAGGACAAAAATATAAACTTACAAGTGGTTGAATCTTTTTGACAAGGTTAAGACCTCTAACTGGTAATATTCTATATAAAATTAGTAGCAGAAGGCAAATGATTTCTTCCCAGAAAAAAAAAAAAAAAAAAGTGTAGAATTCATCTAAAAACTCCAATTCTGCTAAATATTAGATTAACAATTTTTAATTTTCTGTGCTTACAGTCCTCAGTCAAATATAACCCTGTAAAAATAATTATAGAGTCATGATAGTGATTGTCAGGTAATGAAAAGTTACATTAACTCAGGTTAAACAGCAAGGAACTGAACTGGTTGGGAAGTAGAAAAGGGGATAGTGTTAACAGGCCAGAGGTGGCCAAAGTAAGTTGTCCTGCATGAGATTTGGTAGCAAAATTTGAGCTAAGAACTGCAAACAGTAAACTAACTAAAAAATCCAGAGTAGCAGTAATGCTGAAAGACACCACTACAATTTTAAAACAGAGTTCTTAAGATACTTTAGTGTTTTACTGGGAGAAGATGAATCAGTAGGGGAGAGATTTAAAAGTCTGTGAGGGAGACTGAAGTACAAGCTTTCACTGCTTGAGGTTTTATCTATGTGGCTGCCAGGCAGATGCCTCAGAAACTTGGCAGGGTAGGAGAAAGCAAACTCCAGTAACAACAAGCAAAAATCCATTAGTCCATAACTACCTTCATATGATTCAACCTCTGCCCTTAACAGCAGGTGAGTTTGGCTGTCGAGCTTTATTTGTAGAATGTAATTGGCTTCATGAAGGGAGCTGGTGCAGCAAAGCCCATGAATAATTTTGCTTATTTGATGCTCTTCCTCTAAATGTTCTGGATTTAGTGATGAAGTTTAAATTATAGTCAAAACTTCAAACAAAATCTTTCCCAGTCCAAATTACAGAGGCAAAAGTTTCTGAAATTAAAAGGTACAGTTTGGGGAGACAAGAATAGTTTCAATCTGTATACAATACAAAACAATATGCTCTTTTGGCTTTTTGTCCCCCTAAGGAAAAAAAATGGAAAAACCTTAAAGTGGAACATATAATAAATCTTGGAAAATATTTTTTGTTTCCTCTAATACTGCTCAGATAATGACAGAAAATAGTCTGTGTAGCTTAAATGTCCTTAACAGAGCTAATCATGATAGTTCAAGTCCTAATCTTTGATATTTCCATTTCAAACTATCATATGTCACATATATACTGTGATATACGTGTATTCTGTCACATCCAGCAAATACTTAATTTTTCTTCCCTAATGGCAAAATACCATATTCAGTTAGCAGCACTGTAGCTGGTTTGGTTTTAGTCACAAAACAACAGAAATCTAACCATTACAAAAAGACCAGGGTTTATAGTATTAGTATATTACATAATATTAAAAAAAATGTATGCTTACACAGTATTTTATAATATTTTTAATTCTTGCTGGAGATTTCTACAGTGATACATCAATTTAAAGGTAATCACACACCATCTTCATACAAGCTGGGTTTACAGAAATGTTAAAATACATTTCTAGATTTACATGCTGTTTCAATAAAAAATCTGATATTTAATTTAATGTTACTAATTCTTGAAAAGAAATTAAATTCACTGCAATAAACACTTGATATTTTTGAGTTTTAATCATACCTACCTAGAAATGATGGATGATTTACAGATTATTTTGGAAGAAAATCTCTTTGTACGTCAAATGAAAGTGGTTACAGAACATGCCAAACAGTCATGTATGTTGAAGTGATATTTGTTGTCTGACACTAACTCATTTGACCTTAACAATTTCTGGATCTTACAGGTTTTTATTACAGCAGTAAGCATAGTTTCTCATAGAATACCTAATCCAGAGCTAATCTGCCATTTTTCTCAATTTAGTTCATTAATTTTGACCCAGGTAATCACACCAAGATAGGTTAACTAGATGTGGAACAGTATAGGGAAAATAGTTTTCCTTCTGTATTTTGTCTGAACCTGAGAAACAGCTGACAGAATCAAGTCAGAATAAGAAGAAATTTTCATCATTTCAATATTAAACTACTATATAAATTGTGTCTACCATTCATTATGTTTTTAATTATAGTATTTAGTTTTCAACAATAATAACAATTTCAAATATTATAAATTAAGCTTACTGTATTTTTTTCCATATCAATTTCAAGTTAGAGGGTTATTTCAGAGTCACGAAGAATTTTTTTTTAATTCATTTCAGGATTAGATAGCAAATTTTGGCACTCATTCAAACAAATTTGTTATGGTAAATTTATCTGCTCATTATACCATTATACTCTATTATCAAATAATTTGTTTAGCTTACCAGTGGGATTTTTCTTGTAAAAGGTACATACATGCCCAAAATGCTTTCTGACAACACAGTTCAGAAACATGGTTGTGGTAGAAAATGTCAAACAAGTGTTTATACAAAATGACATAACACTGTGGCTGTTATGAACTTGCATGACCTGCATAATCTGGATGCCTAAAATTTTCTAAACTTCAAATCCTAATGATCCTTTACTTTTAGTAAAACATTTTAGGAGGTGATAATACATGATAATGTTGAGGATAATAAACATCTTCATCAATATTATAAATTTCTTTCCGAATCATAGACTGTATGATAGAAAGCTTCAGAAATGTGTTTTTCTATTGAAACATTCCATGAGAAATATAATTTTTTTTTTACAGTGCAATTATTTCAGTCTATGGAAGACACAAGCATCCATGAAATAGCCTTTGTGAACTTTATGCACTTCATCCAGTGTACCTCTAAGGAAGTAAGCACAGAAAGAAATGTCCTTTTAAAATTATACTCACAGATGATGTTTTATATTATGTTTAATACCTTAATAGTGTTAACAAGTGAAATAAACGATTTATAGAACTTGAGTTTTAGAAGGTACATATGGTTCAAATAATCACAGACATCTGCTGATGAAATACAGACAGTCCAGTCTCTTGAGGACCTGATTTATTAAGGTGTACCAGTTGCTACATGCCTATTACCACACCAGCATGGGAAGAGAAGAATTCTTCCTATGGAGAGATCCTGTGTTTTGACAGAAAGAGAATCTGGTGCTTTCACTTAAAATGAAGATGCCAAGAGTCAGGGGTTTATGCTACTCGAAATGACTGTTAAATTGAATTTCCCCTGTAAAAGATGGATTAAAAGGAGCTATCTCATGTGATTTTCAGAGCATATGCTCTTGGGCAGGATGGCATGTGATTGACAGTGTATGTAAGGCTATCTGGAGACATCAACAGGAAAAAAAACAGAATCGAGGAGAAAGGAGGCATTGTAAGAAAAGCAAAAGGCAGAGGGAAAATTGAAATGGAAATAACTAAAAAGATGAAAGGAAATTTTCAAGGTTTTTTTTTTTCCTGTGAAATAAATTACTCACAGTGTATGCACAGTTCAAGACAATATTCCATAGGTGAGTTTAGAAAAACTTGCTACACCTCAAGCACTGAAATAAACTCAATTTCCCCATAGCACAGAAACTATAAATGGCAGTGAATAGACTTTTCTAGAAATAAACACTTTGTTAGTCCAAAGTTTGTTCTTTTAACTGACCAGAATATCTTCTCTGAAAAGATTTAACATTCACAGAAAGGAGATGTATTCTGCTGCTACATCAGTGTCTTTGGAAGGCTGACTCCATGTGAGTCTGGCACTAATACATCCATGATTTGACCCTGCTTTTCCTGATATATCTCAAATACTTTTAAATATTAGTGAAAACTGAATACATCAAAGGTCTTTTTGTTGCCTTTATTTTAATTATATTATTATTATTATTATTATTATTATTATTATGACACAGAGATTTGTGAAAGAATTCAAGCTCCTTTATTACAGGGTGGGATATGACATATTCAGCTTTTGTTTTGCTCAAAGTCAGGTGTCTAGTTTAAGGTATTTAACCAGCAGTCTTTTTTATCAGAACAAAAGGCATTTTAAAATTCCTTTATAAGAGCATCCAAACGAATATAAATGGAAAATGGTAGTTTCTATAATCCAAACTTTAAGAATGTAATCTAATTTTTAGATACATAATGAACCGTAGGTGAATTCTACTCCAAAATGCATTCCATAAATAAACCAAGGCTGCATTTTATCAATGTTTGCAATTTTAATCACTGCAGTGATGAGCAACACATAGAAGTAGCTATCTTTGTTGTCTCTTCTCTTTCTCCCCCAGTATGCCTAATAGTCTGTAAAATGCTTGTTAAGTAAATGCCTTGGAAGAAAGAGACAGAAAAAAGCTTTATTTGAATAACTTAGGATGTATTTGAAACCTTTCAGAATCAGTAATGCTTTGCAAATTATTAAGTCAAAACATTCTTCTGCCATTTGATTTTGAGCTGATAGAACCCAACACAACTGATCCTAAATAATGTAACTGGAGAATAAAATTCAATAATAGGCAGCTATCAATGGTCATGTAACTATAATGAATAGTATTATGGACTTTTGCATATTATCCCCAAACCCTCACGGATATGTCCACCCATCATCCCTTGCTTTTTTTTTTTTTTTTCCCCATTTATTTGTTTCTGATGGATTTTGCAGGACAGAAAAATGATAGTGCTTGTTTAGAAGTTTATTGTGCTGTGATATAAACATTATCTCTGATTATCCAACAGAGTCATACAATAGACTGTGCTGAATTTCAGCTGCAGTTTGTGCTCCTAAGCTTTTCAGATGCGTATAGAAAAATACCCAATGATAACAAAAGCCCCTTTTACATTGAAGAGACTTCTACATTAGAACAGAGAGAGAATCTCCTGATGTTACAAGGAGCATCTTTATATCCTCAACTGACCCAATGGTAACCATAAAAGAAATCTCCCTTAAACTTTTCCCACTTCAAAGTGGAACATTGTCTCACTATGATTCTGTTCTGAATCATTTTGCACAGGATGTAAAAACACCACACACTTAGGGGCGTTCCTTCATTATTTCTTTCTTCACTCTAATTTAGAAATTCACCTTCATCTTGGTGCTTGGTTTGACACTGGGGCTTAATTTCAGATGTTTTGGGGTCAATCTGTCTTTTCCACTTATAGTTGGCTTTACAGAAGGTAGAACATGAGATAATTTCATTAATGTCCTTTATTTTTCACAAGGGCTACTGATGTTTAGAATTATAGACCTACTATGAAAATGAAGGATTGATATATCTGATTCGTTTTTGTATACTGAAGGGTTGTGCAGAAGTCCATAGTGGTCTAGGGATTAAATCCTAGATACAGAGTTCTGGGTTGGAAAAAACCTTCAAAGATCATCTACCATAAGCCCCTGCCAGAGCCAGGGACTGTCACTACTTCCACCAGCTTGGTGAGATCCACAAACCTGAGGGTGGTCCCAATCCTACAGTCTGTATTGCTGTTAAAGATATTAAATAGCACACAGTAGAGATCTTTGAGGAATACTCCTCATTAATAGATTATGTACTGCTCAGAGCAGAAAAAATACACAGCCCTGGACTACTGTTTTCTCCAGTAATTTCCAATCTAACTGGAAGGCACAGCCAAAACAAAACAAAACAAAACAAAACAAACAAAAAAAAGAAAAAAAAACCCTCACCAAAATTAAAAAATTTCCATCATGCAGATAGGGTAAATGAGAAAATAGTAATTTCAATATTCAAAAAATTCTCAAGGGTTTGAATTTAGCTCTACATTATTTGCAATGATTACTCAGCAAGTCTGCAAAAAAAACTGCTGGACAGTTCATGTTTTGCATGCAAGTACAATGGGTAATCCACTGGCTGCTGTCCTGAGAATTTGCCCTCAGGAAAAAAAGGGGGCAGAACATATAAAAGATATTGGAACTGAGAGAGAACATTTTTCAGACTCTGAAAGTATTTGTAAAGATTTTGGGAAATGTTTCCATCCCAAACTGGAAAAAATACTTCAAATACAGAGCATTTTCAAACATAAAAAAATTCCCATGGATGGAACTATTTTGATAATTTTACATATTTTATTTTGATTAATGAAGTACTCTGTTTTTATAATAAGTCAACTAACATTTCCAAATTACGTGTTCTGAAAACAAAATAGAAGTCTTAATTTAAAACATGTAAATATCCCTCTTTTTGCCAAAATATTAATCAATGGAAAAAAAAATAATTCCATAATCTCATAATTCTTCACAGAGAAAAAACCACCAAAATCAAAATCCAAAACTAGAGTTTGTACAGGGAACAAAGAAATTCTGCACACCTTTAAAGCACCTATTATGTCTTCTCTAAAAAAATGTCTCTTCAATAAAATTCAGCTATCACCTAAAGCAATAAAACTTCTGAAAAAACTGCTATGAATTTTTCATAGTAGTGTGTAGAGAAAGAAAGATGTAGAGCAAAATTAATATGGAAGACAAAATTCAGAATCCTTTCACAAAATTACAAGACAATTTCTAAATAACAACTTTTGAGGTATGCTTGTTGCATCCAAAATGATTGTCAATATAAATATGAAAAATGTGAAGATCTTATATTAGAGCTATAGATATCAAGCACTATATACTTAATCTGACAGCAATGATTTTTTTTTTTAATAGAATAGAAACAGAGATTTATATTCTGCACATTATTTACAGGCATGGGACTATCTGAGGACAAATTAATTTTGTAATACCTGCTGCATATTGCACCAGTATGTATACATCAGGATACAATTCTCTATGCATGACACAAGGAAAAACATGTAAAAAGAACATAATGAACTGAATGAAATAACTTGTCACAGAATAATATATTTATCAAACTGTCAGAAGTAAGCACACAGGGAATGAATAGGTCCAAAACATGTATTATTTAATTGAGAGCTATTTAACTGTTTATATCATATTGCATAAATACTTTAGAGGAAAATGTTACACTTAAGTAGTTCTGCTACGTATTATATAAGCTTAAATAAAGTTCAAGGGAATTTTTTCTCTTTAAGAATTAAAGAATTGGGTCCTATTCTGACCCTTGTAGGATATTATAAAACAGTGTCTGATCTGAAGGCAGTGGGACACATTTCTTTACAAAGAAAAATAAAGGGAGGCAAAGCATTGGAAAATGCTCATACCTGTAAATGGAAATGCAATATATCTGGTTTGTTTCTCCCAACATTATTCATATTAATATCTCTATACATTGTTTCTGATTTCAACAGACTCTCTTGCAGAAGGATATATTTCTCAATATAAACATCTCATCTGGCAGCCACTGAGAGACCACACAGGCCATGGTGTGTGTTACATGTATATCAAAAAATACCCTCCAAAAAATGGTTTTCATTGCAGTTTTTGCAATCTCATTCGCTTATTCAAACTGAATGTATGGTAAGTCTTCACCCATTTTCCACTGTTGGAAGCAATGGGAAATAAAATTGTTAAACCACAGCACAATAATATATATTTAATTAAAAAAAAAAAAAAAAAAGGAAAAGTAAACAGGAAATACTGCAAGGACAAGTCAAGGCATTGTGGTGGGTAATTTAGCAATAAGGATACAAATAATGTAAAGGACAGATCTATTAGTTTCAGAATAATCTGCAAAGGCAAGCAGTGGAGCTGCTAGTAGATGAACCAATTAAAAAAAGATAGGACAGAACATCTGACAATCTGACAATCTGTTCTGGTTAGTAGCCACATACTAGTGGGGAAAAGATGAGCTGTCCTCCAGGTTGTTTCCCCACCTTCATTTTTCATAATATAATTTACACTAAAAACCAAAGTTTTCTACAAGCACAGAATGTTGACACCAGATCAGTAGTTGGATGTGTCACATTTCCAAGTAAAATATTTCTATGTAACAGTAAAATAAAATAAAAAAAATATTTACATCTATCTCCTAGGAAAATATTCATCCAAGGAAAATATTCTGTGACCCACAGAATGTGTGTTTTGGTGCATTTGTGCAGGTATTGTTATTTCAAGCCTCTCATTTTTAAGAAAGGTTGCTCAGCATCTGAAAGTATTCTAATAAAGATTCCAAAAAAATTTAGAGATATAATAAGAATCCATATTTCCAAAAGAAACCTTGGCTTTCTCTTTCTCCTGTTTCAACTTCTTTTATTGTTTTTTTTTTCTTTTGATGTTTATCTCAGTGATAGCAGTACAAAAATAAAGCTCTACTCTAAAATTTGTTAAAGTGCTTATACATACACCTACATATCCCTATCATGTCTAGCCTGGTGCTGCTATTAATGCATTTGACAGTACCTATTTTTTTTCAGTGGCTATCAGTTCTTTGGTCTATGCCCATCATCATTATCTAAATATCTTTAAAAGTGATAAAGAGCTTTGGAAACAATTACTTCTTCCCTGTAGAATTTAGCATTTTGGTGATTCATAGGTGAGATAATCAGTGGAATTTGCCCTGCTTTCTTTGTTGCTCTATTTAGAAGGTTTATAAAATCGAAGACAGGTCCTTTAGAAGGATTTATTTTCATTGTGTATCTATTGGTGGTTTACTGATAAGGAATTTACATGTCCTGCTCTAGTAAAACAGCAATATGGATGCTGTGTTGAAAACTGGAGCTGTGCTGTTTGCAGATAGATGTCTTGGCTTTTTCAAGGCAGCTGTGGCTTCCACCATGTCAGCTGCCCCTGTTCTTGCATTTATACCAAAACTATAAGCACCAGTACCTTAACACAAATTACGTCTTGAAATGCCATCCTCTGCTTCAAGTAAGTTGTACTAAAGAAATCTAAGGAATGCCTTCATTTTAAATATTTACCTCCTTTTCACATTCTTTTGTCAGAGAGCTTGAAATGAAAAAAAAAACAAAACCACAACCAAAAAACAAGTGGGACAAGTCTACAGAATATTAATGTAAATAGCCAGGAGTTCTATTACAAAAGAGTTCTAGGAAATTTGGATTCACTTTTGCTTAATCACCTTCATTTGTTTTTCAATACAACCCAAAGTGGGCTTTTAGTCACAGAACTCGACTCACTAAATTTCACTTCAAGCTGCAAAGTCTATGGAGATACAGGCATTTTTTCTTGACCAGGGAATCTTTTTTGGGGAAGAAAAAAAATAGAAATATATGTGCTTAGAGAATAGTGTAGCAAATCACACAGTTGATGGACTCAACATAGGTAATGATTCAATTTCAAATGTGCTCTAGTGTCTCCAAACAAAAGACCAAAGCAGCCAAAGAAGATGGAATGACCACTGTGCAAATATAGCACTGTAAATTGTTCAGTGACATTTCACTTATTTATACCTGTGTAGAATCTTGCCCTTGATGCACCCTATTTCTGTTTCTGAATTATTTATACAGTTTGCTGATCTAAATTACAGAAGGAATTATCCAGCAATAGGAGCAAGAAGATATGATGCCTATAACTTAAATCCAATATACGTTTGATTTATAAAACAATTTTAAGCTGCATTTAAAAATGTGCATCCAAACCTGCTAGTAAAGTTTACAGCCCTTTCTTTTATGACTGCAGTCAGCTGTAATGGTATTCCACTAATAGTGCAATTTTCAGATCAGATGGCCCAGATCCTTGTATTTAGACTAAAGATTGCACATTCAGTCTCCTCAGAATCTGGCCTCTCCTTGCACATTGATCTTGTGTAATAAGTGACAGAAGCCTTCAGAAAGTATTAACACAGGTGGACCTTTGGTGCTTATTTGCAGCCCTGTGGAATAAGTGTGCTTCAGGCTGTTTGCACAGGTCCAGTAGCAGGGTTAGAGCCTGGGAGTGATAAGGTTACCTAAACTGTAGCACAACCAAAGAAAGTCCAGCCATCCAAGAAAATCAAGGTTGATTTCTACATGTCACATTTAAAAACTAAATATGTGTCTTGCCCGAGGAATGCATTTGAGACAGCCAAGCCTGGTAGGAAAGAATGTTTTCAGAGCACTGTTTCAACAGGAGTATTTCTACTGGGAATAAATAAACTGCTGAACGTGCCTCATTTTTTAATGCTCCACAGATGTAAACTGTATTTGATTCTATTGTCTATAATTTAATTTAATGCTTGGAATGTTGCAGCAGTACACAGTAACTGATATGCCCTTTGATTGAGAAACAGCTAGACCAAAAACGTTTACATTATTTTCCTGCTCTATAGAGCCTTCTTATTATAAAGAAAAGGTTCATTTTAGCACGCATTTCTATTATCCAATCTTTATTAGAAATGACATACAGAACTGAGAGCATGACAATGCCTGCTTTATGTCTTATTAATTGGAAAGCTCTTCTGTTCTAGTTGAATGGGATTTTTCTTTGTGCTAATTGTGAACAGTATCTCAAAATAGTGGTTCAATACAAGGCTTGGCTGACTAGCACCATCATCTCTACTGTGAAATTCTTGCTGCGAAATGTTTTCCTCCAATTGTTTTTTTTTACATATCTTTATCCCCATTCCTGTTAAACACCTCTAATTCAATATACAACTTAGTATTCCACACAAGAAAGATTTAAAGGAATGAAAAAATATTCAAAAGTATTTTTTACTTTGAAGTATTTCTAGTCAGAGAATTATTTCTATTAATGCAGGCACTACATTGTGACTCAGGGTATAATAGAATTTTTATGTTTTACTCCATATCATTTCAGCACTTTTCTAATACATATAAATTATAAAAATAATTTATATTGGCTTGTCAATTGTTTTCTTTTCAAATCACAGTATTTCTGTTGTTTCACAGCTGTTCTTCAGACACCAGGCAGATACATGGTATCTATATTTTAACTTTTAGAAGAGGCTAGTGGAATAGTTACAATGCAATGTTCCTTCAAATAAACAAAAAGTGTCTTTAAACATATTTTAATTGGTTATAAATATCTTCTTTTTTATATAACCACAGCCTAGTCACAGTCTGTTAAGACACCTGAAAGATATCTTAACCTTTTTCATAAATCTAGACCTTGACTATCTAGGTTAGCTAGTGCTTAGTTACACCGTGTATAGATTTTGTTCTCCTCATTAATTAATTTTTGACATAAGCAACAGATCTAAAATTATATTTAGTTATGTGCAAAGCTTCTGAGAAGCTTTGAGAAGCTGCAAGAAGCAACTGGCACATGAGACTGCATATATCTGGAAGCTGGTTGAAAGAAAATACATTTAGTACTTGTTTCCACCACTGATAGAAAGAATGCAAAGTGGGACTTACATTTTTGTCCTGTTTATAACTTTTTAAGATGGTAAATAGGTGAACAAACCCATCTATGCACATCACATGGTTTTTAGCACAAATCAGCTAATAGGAAATCCATGCCAAGGTCTAGGATTTGTATCAGTTTAGTGGTGTAATAATGTATTACAAAGAAGCAAAGATGGTGGTCCTAGAATCCTTATTTATTTGCTCCTGCATAAAAATCAATAGAAATAGTTTACAGATCATTGAGTAGAATTATAAAATAATCTAATTCGTTTTGAAGAATTGGAGATTGTTGAAGGCTGAATCACTTGCTGATAAGGATACCTTCCAAATATAAATATTTGCATTCCTTGGGGGATATTCTTCTCCAAAGGAACAAGGAGTACTTTGCTTTGGCTTTATGCCTAACTACACACCTTTAATGTGTGACAATCTCAAAACACTTGTACAGTACATTGTACCTAGAGGTTAAGTGTGGCATTTTAAGAGGAGACGAATTTCAATTAAAAATGCAATAATGGCATTAAAATATGTGCTGCCATAGTCTCAGTAAGGTCTCTTTGCTGTTACTGTCAATAGAAGCCTATTGGGTTTGCTTGGTTCTGTGTGCTCAGGGAATTATATAGTTGCTAAAGGTGTGACAGGGGCTACTCAACTGCATTTCAGAGAAGAAAAAAACGCAGTAATTAAAAATTGTTCTTCACATTAGGGCACTTCAGCCTGCATTTGGGAGTGTCAGGTTTTACTTTCAGGACAACTGAGAATCTCCAACCCCTTGCTGGCTAACTTGATGAAAAAAAAAAAACCAAGAGATATATTTGGTAATCTTTATTTATGACAAATTAAATAGCAGAAATATGTTTAAATGAACAGAAGAAGCGTTGCCTTGAAAATCAATTAATTATAAAGCAACAATAGGGTTGCTGTGCTCAATAATTACACAGGCCTACACTGTGCTCAGCACAGTAGAATCTGACATTTAGACTTCATGAATTAACAAACTCTGAAAAGTATTCCAGCTTATTTAAAAGTTTATCTTGAAAATGGGAATGGATCCTACAGCTGGCAGGTTACTTGACAGGCATTTTATTCACCTACAAGTCCAAAGGATATGAGCCTCTGAGCTTCAAGGCAGGGAGAGGCAAGTTGCCTTTGAAAAATCAAGGGGAATAAGGCAAGAAGAAGACTGAGAGTAAAACTTTTTATGTCTAAAAAAGAACATGCACCAACTACTGGGAAAGCATCAATTATTAGTGCCGTGAGCAGTAATTGCTATTACTAATGAGCACCCTCACTTATAGATATGATGACACGTTTTAAGAGACAGATTTGGGGGCAGATTTTTAATGAGCTCTCCTTACACTTACAAATACTTTGTTGCTCCCCCACAACACAGAAGGGTTTAATGTCATTTCTCATGAAACTTAAAACTAAGTTAATTTTTTTACCCTTTCTGTAAAGATCTTTTCCTCTGAACTACTTGGTGAGCTGCATTAACTTTGTCAATAAAGTTCTATAGCAGATTTTGAAAAACTCTTAGGCCTTCCTCTTTCACTGTACATCAAACAGAAGATTCAGTGTCTCAAGTGTCTGTGTCCAGGTGGAGACCAGTGGTGAGTGGTGCTCCTCAAGGCCTGGCACTGGGACTGGCAGGGTTTGACACATTTACCAGTGACATGGTCAGTGGGATTGAACACCCTCAGCAAGTTTGCTAACACCAATTTAAGTGGTGTGGTCGAAACACTGGAGGGAACAGAGGTCACCTTGACAGGCCTGAGAGGTGGGAATGTACAAACTTCACCAAGTTCAACCAAGCCAAGTGCAAGGTGCTGCACACGGGTCAGGGCAATGTCAAGCACAAGAACAGGCTGGGTGGAGAATGGATTGAGAGCAGCCCTGGGGAGCCCTTGGGAAGTCGGTGCATGCAAAACTTTCTGTGACCTGACAATGTGAGCTCACATACCAGAAAACCACCTCTCTCCTGGGCTGCATCCAAAGCAGCACAGGCAGCAGGTTGAGGAGGTAATTCTGCCACTCTACTGCAGTCCCATGAGACCTCACCTCCAGTGCTGCACTCAGCTCTGGGGCCCCAAATATGAGAATATGGACATACTGGAACAAGTCCAGAAGAATCCATAAAGATGTTCAGAGGTTTGGAGCATCTGTCCTTTCAAAGATGAGATGAAATTAAATAATGGTTTAAGATGACCATTTTTCTTCTGCTTAAGTGGATACTGACTGTCCTTTAACAGATTTATTTTCACTCTTTTTGTTTTCCAGCATATACTCAAGCCATATACTCTATCACTGGACACTGAGGTTGTTTGTCAAATACAAGTGTAGGATTCCACCACTACTGATGTTTGTCATTATTTTTTGTTTCCCTTGCACAAACACTGCTAGTGTTTGTATGTCAACTCAAATTCAAATTGTTCTCATTACATGTGAAATGGAAAATAGAGCAGCAATGTCTTTTTCTGTTCAAATACCTTGCTAATATCACACTCCATATAAGCTGTCAAACAAAAAACAGTTTTGCCAAGAGAGATGAAAACTGAGTGTGTGGTGGAGAAACCAAATATTATGGCATGAGTGTTTAGTGGAAACACCCTCTGGAAAGCCAATTCTTTTTGGTGGGTAAGTGACAAAAAGGGTGACTGACTGGAAGGATGATTAATCCCCTTTTGTATTTAAATATAAGAAAATTTTTTTGTGAAAGAAGCAACTAACTACAAATGTCAAGTGGGAGATACATGAATGCTCATGATTAATCAAACTAAGCTATATCCCATTAATCATATATCTTGAAATGGAATAAAAAGAGCTTTACTTTATAACTATTTATGCACTGTTGATGAACTTTATGTATTTTTGTGAAGTAGCCAAACTGTCAGCTTGACAAATGCTTTCACGTGATTAAAAACCTCAAGGCGGTGTTATTTCTCTCGCATGCTGATGACTGCAGGAAAATATAGCACAAAAAAAAAATTCAGTGTCTGGTCTCAAGGATGACTTTGATTGTCTTGGCAACAAATTTTACGATATTTAACAAAAAATGTATGGAGGAAAGTCACTCTGAATAGTGTCTTCTCTATTCTTCATTCCATTTAATTATGAAGTGTAAATGAATAAACCAAGAGATAGATTTCAGAGACTGAATTAAAATTTATTGGGCTAAAAAGTGAACAACAGTGTATTAGCAAATTTCTGAATAAAACTAATAAATTATAGTTCATACTTGTCAGCATTATCTAAACTGCATCCAGCAGCCACTCTTATCCTCAAATAAGAGCAAATAACATCAACACCAAAGAGCTGCAGCTGATGCACCTACAACACAACGTGGAGAGGTGTGAAACTGCAACCACCTCTTCTTTAGAAAAGTAGCAATTCTTTAATAGGCCCTGCTAGTCTGAAAGAATGGTTTCCTTGGCTGCCAAAGTATTACTAAATAAAACCACTTTATGTCTCAAAGGCCACATGGCATACATCCATAAAGCTAATATGTTCCACTGTCTTCATCTCCAAGCAACATAATGTCATCCAACCTCCTATGTAGAACAGTCCTTGTATTGTTTCCTGAAACATGCCCAAATATTATTTGGAAGAGTACTCTTTTTCAAAGTTGTCTAGAAGAACATCAAATATTTAAATAATAGAAATATAGCAGGTCAATGCTTCAGTGGTGCTTCTGCTCTGGATTTACCTTTTAAAATTATACATAATCTTTTCTAAATATACACTGATGGGTTTGTTTCCATTTGGGTAATATTTTGTTTTATGGCATGTCTATTCTGTTCCAAAATGTATGAGTTATTACTTAACTGATATATTAGAACAGAGTTGGGAGAACTGAAAAGAATTTCTGTGGTACCAGACATCTCACATATATACAATAAAAGCCCAGTCCTTTGCCTTTGAGTTAGACAAAATAGTAGGGAAATATTCACATGCTGCCTCATAGCCAAGGAGCAATAATGAGCATAAGTCATGTCACCACAGTAATGCTAACGAGCAGTGGTAACTTCAGTTACCATCAACAAGAGCTTAGAAAAAGCATATCTGTAATCTGTTAATTAAAATCCAGTTAAGAAGCTACTTTGCCATACTTAAGTTTACAACATAGCTCAATATTAATAATCTTGTTTAATCTAAGAAGCATTTGAGTATGGAATGCACATAAGACATTTCCTTCATTTGAAACAATCCAAATGTCATTATAAGGATATATCCAGCTCCCAGGAAATCTGTACCATGGGAAATGTTCTAGGATCTCACACACCAGTCTGTTTCACAGTGATCATATGTGAAATAATTGCTTCATTTTATGGAAATTGTAATCACACTGAAGACAGTGACAGGTCATTTCTTCCCAGCATAGTCTCTTCATAAGATAAACACGTTCTACAGTAGATATATATTGATAAATCATATTATATTGTTCTTAGGCACAAACTCTTCTCCCTAGGGAAAACAGTGAAGTTGCATGAATACTATGTAATTTTTTATAAGTAACTTAGCAACTGCAACTTGTTCTAATGCCAAGATTCTAAGGGTTGTAGTCAGAATTTTGTTTCAATGCTTTTTTCTTTCTATCATCAGAGTCCCCATATCCAGAACTGTAAGGATTATGTACTCCTGATATGGGGATTCCTCCTTAGAGTAGAGCTTCAGCACTGCTATTCAGCATAGGCAGGGAGCAGTCTACTCTGTCTCATTAAGAAGTAATCTACAAATGATTGCTATGATTATAAATATATTATTTAGAACATCACTCTTTCCTTTTCTAAAATGTGTGTATATGAATATAATCTATATTCTAAACCATAATAGTATAACTCTGCCAGCTCCTTACTCAACTAAAGCATGAAAGAGTTTCATTTCCATATGCCTCTACTAACCTTTGGCTTCCCACTTCAACTATGTGATAAATCACCACCTTGTTTAAAAAAGCCAGCTTTTCTCATTTAAAAGATGAATAATAAGCTTGACTGCAGTACGGGATCAACCTTCCCGTGCCAGTATTTCCTCACTCACATTTTGCTGTAGGCACATTGCTACATTTTCCACTCTATAATGTAGACATGCTGAATTGCATAATCCAAAATTAAACAATCTAAACTAAAAAACCACATCAAAGTAACATGAAGGAAGCATTCAATTAGCCCCACAATAAGATTATAGATATGTTTTCCACTGCCTCAAGTCCATTTAGATAATGATTTCCAAATATTTTTTTGATACTTAAAAGAGAATGCAAGATTATTTCTAAATTATACCATTTGCTAATATTGACTGGCAATTTTCTGCTGACTGTGGCAAAAATCTGATGCCTCTGGAATAATTCTAATACTGACCAGGTGACACAGTACATGTGTTGCCCCACCCAGAGTCTTCTGATATATAATACACATGTAGCAGAAAGAAAACAGATTGCTATTATAATTCATGAATAAGTGTGTCAATAGCATTAAAAGTTCATAGCTAATTCAATCAGTACATTCAGCTGTTTAAGTAAAACAATCCATTCTCTAGACTGCTGAAAGCACATCTTTTTAATGTGCTTCCACTTTATGATGTGAATATTATTTTAAATAATATTGTATATTTATCTTCATATTCAGTTGCTCATAGCATTTGAGACTTTAAAATCTTCCTAAGTTGTGTTACATTTAATTTTGTCTTTTTTTTTCTTATCAAACTCTTTTTTTCTATGTCCCTAAATACATATATTTGTATAGACAAAGCATACTAATATAGTATTTAAGATATTTATACATGCTGAATTTAGGTTTGGGTTTGTTTATTTTTTTTATTATTTTTCAACATTCTTGGATTAGAACTTTATAAAAACAGTAAGTATAATTAAACAAATAAAATTATCTCCATGTGTTTCAATAGTTCCATGGCCCATAAGTTTGTTAGAAAGCTGAAAATTTGTTATTCCTCTCAAGGAGATGTATAAATAATCTACAAACCTTAAATTGTGTTTCTCTCATTTACTTTGATATGTTTGAAGATCATTCTTCCAGGAAAAGAAATGAATGAAATTAATGACAAAAACACAATATTAAGAATGCAAATGAGGTACTATTCTGTAGAGGTCTGATGTTTACTTTTTCTTATCTTCACTTACATTGTTTTAAAATTTGTTGCCTTGTTTGAAGCATAAAGGAAACAAAAATACAGATTTAAGGTTGCTAGATATTTTCTTTTGCTTTGTACTAATATTTTCCATTGAGAATGCATTCAAAGAATTCCATGAAGTAGAGGAAAAATTGTAGATATTTAGGAGAGAGTATGTTAAGATACTTGAAACATATTATACTTACAACCAGGTAAAACATACAGGACAATTCTCTCTAGAAGCCAAAGACACTAAATACAAAACCACAGAGAACAGCAACAGCAACTACAAAAAGATCAAAACTTTTAAAAAAATGGAGAGGGGAGAAAGGAAAACAATGACTACAAAGAATCTATCTCATCTGCTGCTCATTAGTGTGCAGTAACTCACAGACTAGATAAGCATATAATAGGACTCCCTGCTGTTTATACCTCATCATTGTTGGATGGAAGTATGTTCTGTCAGCATAAATGTGGCTGCATTTCAATCTGGCCACGTTGAGTGGCATCTTCATTCTGTATCTTTTATATGACCTGCTGATGTCACATGGAAAAGTCTGACCTGGTCAATTTAGGGAAAACATGATTGTAATAGAATATATTTGCTGCAAGACTTCACTCTTTGCCTTCTCCCTGGATACACTGACACAAAAGTACTTTGTTTTGTTGGACAAAATTTGCTTTATTTTACCTCTTCTGATTATCAGATGAGGTCATATTTCTAAATTTACAGTTTTGCAGCTACTTACTACTGTCTTGCTACTACACAACTCAAAATAGGATTTTCCTATGGCATGAGCTCTTATGAGTGGGAGATCATCTGTCTGGAAGGAAAAGGAAAGGACATCCCACCACACACTGGTACTGAGTTCCATGAGCCATCTGCACCACTAACCTGAGACTTCTTTCAGATGATGCTGCTTCAGCTTTTTTTTCCAGAATAAAACTCAGTAACTCTGTCTCCTGAGCTGCAGCAGAGACACCATGTGCTCACAGAGCTTTGCTCTGGGCTCTGGCATCACAAGTAAGAAGCTGGAGGAGTTTGACAGAGCTGTACAAAATTTCTACCTTCTCACTTGGGAGCCCCCATCCCTGGTCCTGGGAGATGATAATGGAACTTGTTTTGAGGCTTGATAGGAGAAGTGGTACTCATTGGTGCTGGGCTGGCAGAGGTTTGCATCTTCTCCATGCATTTCCAACAGTGTTTCCCAGTTCACAGAACTGTTGAATCTATGATTTTATGACTGTCTTATCTATGCCTCATATAGTGTTTCCCAATTCCACTGGAAACATTTTTCTTAATAGATTTTAGGAGGCCCTCTTTCTTTTCATGGCCAATCCCACTGCTTGACTAATAATCTCTCTGGGATCAGCTCTTACAATTCTGTTTTCTTCTTCCTTCTGGGTCCCAAAAATCTTGGCTGCAGCTTTTAACAGAGTCATTTGTAATGGACTTTTATGTTCACATCCAAGCATTCAATACTATTAAAATTTCATTTCGTTTATTTCAGTCTAACACTTCTTTCTTAAGGTCATCTATTTTGTTCATTATCTGCTTATTTCTTTAGCAAATTGCTTGGTTTTCTGCCAAGCCTATAAATGAGTCTATTAAAGATGATGCATTCCATGAATAACCCTTGTGGAATTCCGAAAAAAGCCCTCTTCAAGTCCAGCTACTATCTTTTTTTTTCTTTAGTTTTATAAGGTGTGTGCTAATACCTGTCCAACCCTAACCCTTTGGCTGACTAATAGCATCTTATAGCACTATATTAAATGTTTTATGGAAGCCTAAACACATTCTCTCTACTACATTTCATGTCTGAAGGAATGAATCCTATATTATATAACAACATATTAGTACAAGTAATTGCAGTTATCTTTGATGAAACTGTCTTCAGTATCATCTTGCTTTCAGACTAATTCTGTTTTAAGGAACTGTTTCTTCCTTTAAATTGAAGGAACATTCCACCTAAATTTAGCAAAACATAATGTAGGCATCTGGTATAAAGTAGCCTTTTAGGTTCCAAATGGAAGATGTAAGCATATGTGAAGAGTAAATCACTTCATACATTAGCCCCTGTACATATACACAGACACATTTGGAATTAAATGAGATACCTATTTTCTCTCTTGAATTAACTAGGATCCATACTTTCACATAGCTCAATCAGCCCATAGCTGGGGCTGAAGAGGGTTGTTTTCTGACTTGAAGTTGTGAAAACCTTTACAGCTTTTTTTCTAAATCAAATAAAGACACATCCCTTTTATATCTATTGTTAGTATTAATCTATTATTTTCAATTTTGATATTATTTCCCTGAAAGCAAAATTTTATTTAGCTTAGGTTCATATTTGGATCATCTCTAAGTTCTGTCCTTACTGAAGACTGATCTAATTGTCTCTTCCTTCCTATTATCTCTTCCAGATACCTAAAGTTCTTGCAACTGCAGTCACTGTGGAGACTAAGATTTCTAGATATTTAAAAAATACATTACATAAGCATAATGAATGTGGTGTCAGGGAAAGAAAAGGAAAAAGAAAACCAACCCTGATTTTATTCTGCTTTTTAAAGAAAAAAAAACAATCAACCTATTGATTTTAATTGGCATGAATTAATGGACCCTAAGACAAAAGCCCTGATGCAGACAGCAGACTTGTATTGTACCTATTTCCTCAAGGCATGTCTGGAAAAGCCTGGCTCCCAGTTCCAGCCCCACAGCCTCCCTCAGTGGGTACAACGGAAGCACTTGAGTAAGAACAGTAGCTGCACTGACAGCTCTTCAATCCATGGGCTTTCGCTGCTGCATTTTAACATCGCCACCACAGATTTTTTTTTTTTTTTTCTGAAATCCAGTTGAGGATGCCAGCTCTAAGGATACTACTCTGAAAATAACTGGAAAAAAAAATCTACTTCTATGCTACAAACATAACTATATCCTTATGTCAATGTTATTCTTTGTGCTTTTCGGTGTCAAATTGGACAGCAGTGACACAAAGCCTGTAATATGAAGTAAAATGAATTCCAGATGGATTGCCCCAGTTTGTTATTTCAGTAGCATTCAGAACAATTTTAATTTATTTTTTACTAAAAATTGTAGCTTACAAAGATGCCTTTGATGGTTTAGCTCAAGGGTGTAAATATATAAATACATACTTGTGTTTTAAAAAGAAGACCACAAAGTCCTTAAATATCAGTAACTGTAACAGCTAGTCAGATGCTGGAGTGTATGGGATGTGGAACCTTTGGCAGTGGTCTTCATCAAAACTACACTATAATTTTAGAATTTTATTAGTTTTTTAATATATGTATAAAATGAGACACACCTAAAATATAGCTCTAAATTTACTGTATTTAGATTCAGACATCCATATCTACCATTAACCATCCATCAGAAGACTTCAGTGAAGTCAATTTTGAGGCAGGTGCAACTCGGTTAAAAGGGGTACATCAATGAAGAGAGACAGGGCTTGTTCAGACAAATGAGCAAACATTCATTTCACCCTTGCCTAGAAGTTAGTTCATTGTCTTAGAGGAAAGGCTCTAAGATTGTGATTCCTGTTTCCCAGGAAGATTATACATGCCTTTCAGGGTGTGAGATATAGGAGGCAATGACATTTCTTGATTAATTGAATACACTCATTTCTAATTTTCTGTTTGGAATTTAGATGATTTATAGGTCTCCAAAGGCCAACATATATCTAGTTGAAACAGACTGAACCTTATTCTAAAAGGTGAAACAACTGCAATGGATAAACGTTATTGTCTGACTCGGTACACACTGTGAGATTTCTTTTGCATCAAGTAAGAAGACAATGAAGATAAGTTAAGTATTGATTGAACTTGGTTGTTACTATAAATTAGAAACTATGAATTATTTCACATGTGACTTCCCATATGAGAAAACTGGTTGTTCAGTAGTAAAACTCAAGAATTCAGTCACCAGGACAAATCGAGTGCTTCAGCTTAAACATGGCAATGTTAACTGGGTGAAGTTTGCATACCCAGCAGTAATATTCCACAAAAAAAAAATAATAAAAAAAATTCAGTCCTCCAGGTGTTGTATGTATCATTTTCTTTACACCCTCCTCAATATTTATATTCACATGGATTTGGATTCATTCCACCCCAACCAAGTAAGAGCTTAGGGGCACACAAGGTACATATCCAGTAACTGAATTTCCTAATAGTTAATGGAGAAAAGTCCTCCAAAGAGTAATTTATTTTACTGCAGATCAGCTTTGCCTTCTGGAAAGGCCCATCTTTTTACATTGACTGCATGAGCTGCTTAGTAAGATCAAAATACTAGTTAAAGCATTATAGGTGCCTGAATTTAGATAAGATGAACATATGCTTTGACTCCTACAATGAATGCAGTGCCACAGATGTGGTTAGGATGTTATAAATGCTGGCATTTCCATGCTGTTTCATTTACAAACATCTTATATTATTGGTGTAGTATGTGATAATTTGATAGTCTTTGAGCCAGGAAAGTTATTTTCAGTCACAATGCTGGTACATGATGTATGGTGGCAGTATGTGTAGTGGGTAGTGGCAGTAAATATTTTCCTGCCTTTGCTAGTTATTTGTCTTTGCTCTGAACTGCAGAGAACCACCTACTCAACTGCAAGAATAGTTCAGTCTCTATGCCATTGAATCTTCACTGCAGGCTCTGGGACCACCAGGAAAGTCCAAATATCTGAGCTACAGATTGTCTAAACAGTTTGCCAGTTACTATTTACTTGCTAGCCAAGTAATTGCATGCTCCATGCAATATAATGTCTTAATAAAGACATTTAATCTTATTTACTTCATTTAAAAGGAAAAAACCATTGTAGCTAACATTCATGACAATGTTATTAGAATATATGTCAATCAGAGTTTGGTTTCAGGCCAAAGGAAACTACAGATACACCATTATTTTTATTAATTGCAAGCACTTAATTACTTTTCAAAACCTCACTAAATGCCAAGGAAATTGCCATCAGAAAATGCAGTGGTAACTCAAGGTTTTGTAGCAATTGCAATTCACTTGCAATTTCAATTGTTTTCAGTCAGGTGCATTAGAAACCGCTAGGACTGCTGTTAAGGCTTCCAGGGAAACAGGCATGTTCCAATACTTGCAGTCAAAGAAGTCAGAAGACTGGGCTCTGCTGTCACTTTTACATCTATAAAATCATTCCTAACACTCTCAAATAAGATCTCAGGACTACATTTAGAGGACAGGTTAATGGCATTGTCCTTGCATAATAGCCTGGGAATATTTAAGCTTAGAAACTTAATTTCTTTTTCGTAAAGTTGCAGATACAGCTCACACCTTACAAAACATTACAGGTAGATTGGCCAACTCCAGAAATCTGATATTTAGATATGTTCTAATGTACAATGGGGGCATGTCTTTAGAGGAAGACAACTGTTGCACTCCCCATTTTGCAAGTCCAACACTGCTGCCATGAATTGTGCTCTAGAGATGGTTATTCCTCTTCACTGGTTTTAAAGGATGCTCACAAGACAAATCAAGTAGAGCTGTTGGTACCAAAATTATCTAATCCTATTTATAGGCATAATATTGATAAAATAGATTTAACTGTGCCCAATCCACCTAGTTCACTTGCAGTTACAAAGTTAGAAACTGACTTTTAAAGACCCTTTATCTAATAATGATGGTCCATCTGTCTTTAAGATCTTTGGATTTCAGAATTTTCTCAGAACCCATTGATATCATTGCCATTCTGGTACACAGACTATGTTTTTGATTTTTTTTTTCTCCTTAGCACTCTCTGTTAAGAACTTTGTTTTTCCTCTCCAGTTCTCTCAGATTACTTACATTATCAAGCCAACACTTAGAGAAGCTATAAAGTATCTGAAGCATTCCCAGTATGATTCTGTGATAAGCAAAAAAAGTATGCTGTCTGCTACATATAGGTTATATTTCAGGTTTTACCCAGATTCCCATTGTCACCTATTCATGCATAGCTGAACTGCAGTACCATCTCCTGTGCAACACTTAAAGCAAAATTTCAGATCCCTTTCAGTTACTTTGTTAAAACATTTGGCACAGTATGTCTAAGAATAATGTTTTAATTTCTTGTTTTCTTAGTAGTTAGCCTAATGGGTTATTTGTAGATCAAAAGATCCGAAAACATGGAGATTGAAATTGAATAATAAATATCAATCTGCCCGAACTAGAAACAGAGTTTTAGGATACAGTTTTAGCATTCATGTTTTAGTTTGCAGTATTACTTGAAGTTTTTAATCCAAGAAAATAACATGAAAGGCAGCCAAAGCTGGGTTGAAAGCTTTTTTGTTTAGTAATTTTTAGCTCTTACTCTGGTTGTAGAATAATCTTCCAAGAAAGCATTTGAGAGAGTCTTACAGACCATCACCCAAAAACTGTATTTCACAATTCTCTTGACAGAATATTCAGATTAACAATGCTAGTGAACATAATTTACATACACGATGACTTTCTATTGTAGTCTTAAAAGCCCAATTGATGATGCCCTTCAGATCACCTTTAACCCCTCAAATCTCATCAGAGTTAAAAAAAAACAAAAAACTTTCTCTTGGTTCAGCAGGCACTAGGGGTAAAAGAAATCACTGAGGCCAAAGTTAAGCACGTCACAGTGAATAGTGAAATTCCTCTGACAGCCACAGCTCCTGCTGAAATCCTGCAGTGTCTGAGGTCTGCCTGTGGCTGGTCCACAGACGGCAAAGGGGATGTTATTAAAACTGTTAGAAGTTTGGATGATTATGGAAAATAATTGGTTAAAACCCAGTCTCCCTCAGTGCCTGTGAATAATTCAATATCCATGAGGAACAGATTACACAAATTCCTGCAGCCCTTTAGATCTTGGATTACAATTTGCCAAGGCTTCAAAAATTAGGTAACCTATGAAAACCTTCTTAAGAAAGTCAGAATAAGAACCACAGCTTCTGAAGCTGGTGGAGGCTTCCCTTCCACCTGGCCTGATCAAACCCTCTAAAATGGCCTATGAGACATATCCAGATCAAACTGTATTTTCTATACTGATGCAGTCTATATATCCATATGGATTTTTAAAATAATGAAACCTGCATGGGCAAAAAACAAACCCACTAATGAATCTTAAGAAAGAAGGAAGTATCAAGCCCAACAACACACATTCTCATCTAAAATGTCATCTCTTAGGTAGAATATTTACAATTATTCATAAGAAAATTAAGAATATCAATTCCAACCATTCCTTTTATTGAACCAGCTCTCTCTGAAATAAATTGATTTATTTCTTTTTCCAACAAAAGTAAATCTATATTTATGATATCATGGTAATTGTTGTTGAATTTATGGCCAAGGTCATTTTACTCTACAGGAACTCACTTAAGTGTAGTAGTTGTCATTTTGAACCAAACACCATATTTATTAGTTTAAAGACACCAAAGAGGTTCTTCTGTTCATAAAATACATCCAGCCAATGAGTTACTTTTGAAAAGAATTTTCAGTGGACTTAATTCCTTTTTAATTTTTTAGGACTTACCAAGAGATTAATAATTATAAATTGTCTAAATAATTTTATCATTAAGATTTTAATTGACATTTTCTTGTTCTTCTTGTCAGAATGCATTTACTTCATAGAGAAGGATTTCTGAGGCTGTTTCACAACTTTTCTTTTATATCACACTAGTCTCAAAACTAGGATCACTGAGGCAATGGATTCCATTAATTCCAGAGATAGTCATGGAAATAAACATATACTTTAATAGTGAAAAAACCTTTGCAGAAATCTCAAGTTTCCCTTCATTTTACTTAGTCGAGACCAATAATCTCATAATCCTTAGGAAACTCTGCAAGCACAAACAGAAGCAGCCAGCTGTGAAGGAGCTGTGCTGAAGTAGCAGTGAGGAAACCTGTCACCGAAATACCACAATGCTTTCTCCAAAGCCTTCAGGCAATTTCTCCTCTTTCAGGCAACCACTTAGTTTTGAAATGCCTGCTTTGTGCTAACACTGCCATATCATTAAATCAATCTCTTTTCTGGTCTCAACTATTCCAGTTATTAAAAGATATAATCAACATCTTTGACGGATTAAGTAATGATCCAATAAAACTGCACTCAGCCAAAAGATAGATTTTAACCATGTAACTTCTACATTGAACAGTTTCTTTATGAGAAAAGGGAATGCAAAAAATACCAATTGGTTCTAATTAGTCTATACCTGTTGCAAAATGCATAATGAGATAATCCCTTTTATTAACAGATGGTGAATATTTAAGATTTAAATCCTCCAAAATACAGGCTAATGCAGGTATCACTGTAATCAGAAGCAGTGATGATGGGGAAAATCATATCCCTAAACTTAATTAAGTCTAGACGTAACAAAGAAACATTTATAAAAATACTTTTTTTTTTTTTTTTCTTGAGGCACTAAAATTACAATAGCAATTACAACATATACCTAGCAACTGTCTGCTAGTTAAAGTGGATATTGCAAAATAACCCAGTAAGATCTGTACCAAATGCTTGCCTTCACGTTTAAAGAACAAGCTGCCTATTGGACAGCAAATGGGTCTTTAATAAATGAGTTTCCTCAAAGGAATGAAACATATTGACTCCTTTCTAAAGGAGTCTAAACCACTCTGTATGTTTAATTAGCATTCTGAAAGTTGAGAAACTGAAAAAAATTAATTAAAATGAAGCAGAGTGTAAAGCAAATGTGATTAAAACTATAAAAATATCTTTTCATGATACACCAAAGGAGGTTTAAATTTCATACCAGCATAATTCTTCCCCTTAATTTTCCTTAATAACTTATAATCTTCAAATCTCTTGTTAGCTTTAATTTGAAGATAACTGAAATTCTATTATAGAAAAAAGAATTAAAAGCATGTGCATTGACTAATATTAACTATATAATGAGACCTAATCATTCTTTCCAAATTTGTAGGCTATCTTGGATGTTCACTGCTGCATATCTAAGGTATTTAAATCAGTATTCCCTACTATTTCAAGGCAAGGAGCATAGAAACTCAGCTTCATCCTTCCAAGATTTGGAACATTCATGAGCTTCTCATTATTTCTCAAGGAGGGACAGGAAGTCAACATGGAGACTTTGGTTGCCAGAAGAAACTGTTCATTTCTCCTCCCCAGAGAGCTGAAGGATGAACAGAACAAGAAACCTGCTTCTGAAAATCATGAAATGCTATTGCTCGGGTGTCAGACCTTCTGCTCCTGCAGCTGCCTGCACCAACTGGCCCAGACATATTTTCAGTTAAAAAAGTCCTCACTATTGGTTGATATGTAGAACACCAAATACTGCTATTCTAGCTGATCAGGATAAATACACCAAATTAGAAAATGAAATAAGGGAAAAAAATGTTCTTGCTCATAATACTAAAGCACATCTTTTGCTAATTTAGACCTTTACTTGTCTTCATGTTTTTCAAAATGTTCTCCTATCCTTGACCTTTCCTTCATGTTATATCTTTTTAAAGAATGTTAAATATGACTTCAATAAGTGGCTATTATCTTTTCTACTAATTTTTAATACAGGGTTCAAGCCCTTGTCTGAAAATTACATTGTGGGATTAAGTCATTGATTTACTATAGTGGAATTTGCACCCTTCCTACTTTGACCTCTGTTCTTATGCATTTCTAAGTGGTAAAATCCTGCTAATATCATCAGATGGTGAGTTAATAGAGGCTTATGTCTCTTAGTGTCAGTTGTCTAAAAATTAGATGCTAAGTCCAAACAGGTACAGAGGGATCCTCCACTTGGAGATGGAAATTCAGCTCACCTCTCACATGAATTAGCTTTGGGAGTTTGTGGTTTTGTTTGTTTGTTTGTTTGTGGGGTTTTTTTGGTGTTTTTTTTTTTTTCTTCCCCACAGTCCATAGTGAAAATCTGAGCTAAATGGACGCTTAAAATTAGGTGTGATGATTATGAGCCTTAGTTAAACATATTTTAAAGTAGGCCTTTTTTTTTTTCTCTATGTATTTTATAATTGCTTTTAGCAAGCTTTATTTTCTAAATTACTTTCCTATTATGCAATTGAAAAATTTTTACTATTATCATGAAATGACATTTTAAAAAATAATGGGTTTATTAGGGGAAGTTATCTTCTCCAACATGCAGACAATGGCACTTTTCAAATAAGCTTTCTTTTTTCACATTTTCTTGTTTCTATGAAATGCACAGAGCATAGTTTTCTGATAACAGAATTACTGCAGATGGTGTAAATCTCAAAAAAAAATCATCTGCAGTATTTAAAGAACAACAGTTATGATTTATGATCACAAGTGCATTAAAGTCTTGTCTATGACTGAAACAGATCCTGACACGTCTGTGATTTGACAGAGAACATTATCTCACAAATTGGTCACTAATTGCTGTTGAAAACCAATTCACTGAAATAATGGTTTGGAAGTATTGCTGAATGGTTTGTCATGAAGGATATATATGAGTGAAGATAAAATGCTTTAATTTCAGCTGCAATTTATAAGTTATGTCTGGGCTGCCAATCACATCTAACAGTCAGGGCACCTCTTCCAGTGGTCGGAAATCCTGTCAGCATTTTCACAAGTGGGAAGTAATTGAATTAACTGCAAAATGCTAACATTATCCCTTTTCATGTGCACTGGAAAGAAAAAAAGAAATTACAAGTCGTAGAAAGACTGAAATGTTTTAAGACAGAAGCAATTAGGGGGCACAACAGCAGACTGACCCGCTTTCTATTCTGGATTGCATGGGTCTCTCTGCTACATTATATGAAGGAGGTAAAAATATAGGCATTAACTTGCAAAATGAAAAAGAACAGCAGGAACTTAAACCTGTGGCTCAGGGAAGTTAAAAGGTTCTCTAATTGACTAGAAAAGGATTAAGATCTGCTACTAAGCATACAATCTGTACGTATTTACATATTCATCTATGTATACACACTATCGTAATATTCAATATAGTAAATACTATAGCCCAGTATTAAGAAAAATCTTTGCAGGTTTAGTGGCAGTAGTGTTAGTAATAATAAGTTAGATGAACAGATGCTAATTTTCCATAGGGACATTTGTCTCTTTTCTCAGCGTGATAAAGGGGGTACTTTTATTTTTTCTTAGTAACGGCACACAGGAATAAAAAATATTAATTTCAATTACCATAGCAAAAACGCAAATAAGTGTGTCCCATTGTGTCCATATTTCCCTCTCCTTCATAACACTTGATTACATAACACAATATATTAAAAATAAATTACCTAAAATACCTTTTTTTCTGTCTTCACCTAACATAAGCAAAAGATTTGCTTGTAAGTTTATTGGATGAAAACATTTTCTTATTGAAATCAATAGGACTTAGGTCCTATAGAATTCACTTGACCACAATTTCACCTGCAATTGAGGACTAAAAATGTTTATTATGACTATTTGTTTTGACCTCTTTCATTATACAGGGTGTAAAATTTAATGAAGTAATTTCTACATCAAGCCTAATAACTTCCTGATAAGCATAAGTACATGATTTAGAGAAACACTCAGCTATAGCTGCTCCATTACTTTGGTTAGAAAATTCTCACAACAATTAATTATTCTCATTATTTAAAAAAACCCAAAAGTCTACATAATTTCCTATCCAAATACATCTTTTTATGCCTTTGTCTGTGTTTTAAAAGGATAAATTACTCTGTGCTGGCAGTTTTTGGAAGGATTTCATATGAACTCAAGAGAAGCAGTACTGCTTTTTTTTTTACTTTAACTTTACGTGGCCATTCAGGCATGGTGATGGGCAAGCTGCCATTAGATATTTTCCTAATTAACACAATTTAGTCTCAGTTGAAGACATAAAAGTTCTCTGAAGCAAAGATGACAAAAGCAGGCTAAAAGAGCAAATTACACAAGGGAGCCAAATTGATTCTTAAGGCAGAAGACAAGTTGTGTATGTCAAATAAAGTGAGAGGCAGACAAGCCAGAATGGCTTGTTTCAAGAAAAGAAAGAAATAAAGAACTATGCCTTTTCAAGTAAAAAAACCCCACCATAAAACAGTACTGCTGCAGGGACCAAACAAACTCAACACAGGTATGTCTTAAAATATAAAGGATACGCTAAACAGCAGAATCATCACTATGATTCACACAGATTAATAATTCCCAGAGGGGAAATCTGGATTAAAGATTGATATACTTTGTCTAAGTCCCTTAAGGGGTGGTAGCAGCCATAAACTTTTTTTTTTTCATTCAAGTTGCCAAATACATTAAGGAGTTAAGAAGTTTACAAATTGGTGAGCAATTTGAATTTGATTCAGGACCTTCAGCTCTGTCTTCATGGATAAAGAGGGGAAAGAGAAGAAAACAGATGCTGAGAAGAATGAAAATGGAAGTTATCCTGCGTTTTGCTGAAGCCAAGGACTAGTGTTCCTTGACAACAAAACTGTGACATGACCTAAGTATGCTCCACATAGTTTAAAAAGAGCTGATATTTCTGATTATAATTTCTTTATCATCATAAACTGGTGGTTTAACTTTCTTGCACAGTCTTCAGAACAATTTGTCCTTGTCACCTGTTCTTATTTTTCTAAAAAATAAACTCCTTATAAAGCTGTTTCAGACAGGAGAGATGTGAAGGATTTGTTTACAAGCTTATAATCAGCAGCATATGAACTCTATAGTGAGGATAAAGTTACACATGCTAACCTCTTGCCTTACTCATGAAGATCTAAAGTTTGGCCTGTGATATAAAGTCTCAACATGAATGACCTTGTGAGCCATAATTAAAATTCCTTGAAACAAAGGTTTTTCAAAAGTTTTAATAGTTTGCAGCCCTGGCATGTGTAGCCCACGCTACTGGGACACTGACTTAGGTGAACTGACTGCAGCTGGTATCTCACTACAGCAAAAGGTGGGGATGAAATAAAAGTTTTTTTATGGAATAACTCATGATTTTCACCCATTAGTTGTCAGTGTGGGTTGGCTTTTTTCTTACATCAAAAGAAAGAAAAAGTGCAATTACAGCTTCCTTTCCTTTTAGTCCTTGAAGGCTAGTTAAAATTAATCTTTACATAAATATAAATGAAAAATGTAAACTTGGTGATTCTGTCCTAATAAATCATGATACAAAAGACTTTCAGAAACTGTATCTAAATAAAGGGGACTACATCTGATCTGGTTTCAGGAAGGGTGGAAAACCTTCTCCTTTGGAAACATTTTCATGTGTATTAATACCAGAAACAGAAGCTTCTTTCTACTTTCTTGAGGAAGCTGAATATTGCACTTGAAGCATACTACACAGAATTTAGCCTATGAATGCATGTATTATCCTTTCCATTTCTCCAAAAGAGGAATTTTTTCCCTTGGAGAAGTATGGGCAGTCGAAGAGAAGCTGGCTGGAACCTCAGTACTGGGGAACAGAATCATGTTTTAATTGAAAACTTCCTTATGGAAATGTCTTTTTTTTTTTGCTATGAACTTGTGATATATGGGAAAAATATATACTTTAAATACGTCCATAAAGAAATAACTGATATTGAACTTCTGTTCTTTGGGTGAATAATATTTTCACCCCATTAGTTTCTTGTTTTTACTTAAGTACAAACATGTGAATGATAAAAAAGGATAAGTAAATATAGAATACCTATTGTGCACTAACTAGTGAATGAATATCTCTGTACAATTTGTGCAACGAATTATAACTGAGAAAATGGTACAGTGCTAACCTAAAGCACAGGAAAAATTACTGAAAAGGTTGAAAAGTGTGTATTTAAACAAGAATGAAACTTTATAAACCAAAAGTGTGGAGATGTGTGTATGCATGTATACATGTATGTCTGTGTATAAAGACACATCAAAGTAATGTGTGTCTACATACACACTATAACATTATACATATAAACATGTAAACACATTCCTGTACTCTTCTCCTCATCTTAATTTTTGTTTTCATCTTACTGTATCAGAAGAATATATGATCACTGGAAAATGAGGCTACCAATTAGTTCACCTTTTTTGAATGCCAAGCTGTTCTTAAAAATGTGCACCTGGAGCCCAGTGCCTCACTGGTGCTGGCAAAGTTCTCATTGAATTTCAAGAGCATAAACTTATTACCTGGTGCTGGATTGTATCAGTTCAAGGATATGCTTTCCTACTCTTTTACTAAAACCACTACTGAATCTTTAGGGGTCTTCTCAGAAAACCACTGAAGTTTTAACACTACATCCAGTGGTTCTTAGGGTGCTGGCTCCCAGAGTGTGATTACAGTGAGAGAGAGCAAAGCTTAAACACTTTTTCCCTTGATGTAAAGCAGCAGACCAGATGCTCAAAAAGAATAAGCTGTTTTTCAGATTATAAGAAAAAAGCACTTGAATGAAAAGGCACAAACTCTTACATATTTTGCTTCTTTCACAAATTATTGAATAAGGCAAATAAAAAGATTGCCACTGGTCTTTTGTAGGTATATACTCTGATTTGTATGAACATTCTTATTCAGAACACTAATTAAGCATAATTACCATCCTAAGGAAGAATGGGTTAATATTGAGCTGAAGGGATTTATCATGGATAACTCTGGGACCAAAAAATATTTCCTCTGTAGCTATATTCACAGTAATGATAACATTTTAGAGCATTAGAGCATGAACACGATGCATTTCAACAGACCCTGACATACAGGGAGATGTGAAATTCTTCACTGGAGAAGAGTAAAGCTGTAGAAAGAAGTATTTCTGCTCCTTGGAAACACCCAGCTGCACTGCACAGCCACTAAATGAGTGTCTAAAAGAGTTTCACCTGACAGGTATGACAGAGTGAAGCTGTAAAATCTACAAACCTTCTAGAGTACATCTTTGTACTTCTATTGTAATGCATATAGTTTCTGTTGTATTTCTTACTGTGAGATTCATGACAAACACAGTGGAAGGAATGGAGCAGAATCATGATCTCAGATTTTCTAATGATCTCATCAGAGTTACTTTACACGCCCTCAATTCAAGCAGAAAGCTCATGAAAATACAAACATCATAAGGAAGCTGGTCTTTGCAAGCATATAAAGTCTAAACCTCAGTACTCACTTTGTTGAAATAGATTATTCCTTTATTTTAACTCCAAGTAGGAGGCTGCATGTAACTCCTGGGTAACCCAGGGAAACACTGGGAGTCACAGACAACCATCCCTCTGAGTCATAATTCCTCCCTTGCTTCCTCCTTTCGCCCTCAGGCTTTCCATTGCTTGTGGTCTTTTCCAGAAATAAATTCCTGTGCCACCTCCATGCCAGCTCAGCTACATTGGCCAGCAAGAGGAAGAGCTGAGCCAAAGGCAATGAATGTTAAATCCCTGTTCCCGGGGTGTGACCCAGGCTGGGGAGGCAGCAGAGCCTGCCCAGAACTCCAGGCAGCCCTGCCAGTCTGGGAGGCTCATGGAAGATTACAAAGCAGTTGTGGGTTCTCTTGTGTTTACCCTTTTATGTGGGCATTTCACTCTTATTCTTAACCTAATCATTCTCATTTAGATCAGAGATCTAGAGTCCAGATGAAATCCTAAACTGCACATGGGTTTCAGTGATTCAAGTAAAAACATTACTGATATATAAATAAACAAGTACAACTAGCTACTGGCAGCAAGTCTCCCAGGGACTGATATTGGCTAATAAGTTTCCAGATGGAAGAAAAAATGTAGTGCTCAGGCATTGTCTGATTTAATGTGTTTGTCTGTTGTGTTTTCTAATTTGTCAGCAAAAGCAAACTTTCTTTTACAGAGCAGGCCCGTGAAAGCTTAAAATCTTTAAAGCAATTAAAATTGAACTTCTAAGTTACCAAATCCCCAGTCTGTATCAGTTACAGAGAAGTAGGATCTGTCTCTCCCAGACTCATATTTTCACTGCAAATGCTGATTTTTAAGGCTCTGAGAATAACCTATTAGAACCACTTATAATACATTAACTTTCTCACTTACTTTTAAATTACTTGGCTCCTGTTCAGAGTTTAAAATAGAAATTGTAGTGAGAAGCAAGGCAGGGTTGCAGCAGTCTCAAAGAAAGCTAAATTCAGTGCTACAGTGCAGATGATAGATGCAGTTTTTATTAGCTGTGTAATAAAATTCCACAATGAAGATGACATATAAAGAAAGCAATAATTAGAAATTCAGTTTGAAGTACTCAAAGTTGGTATGCTGACAAGTGCCTAAATATATGACAATTTCAGGATGTCCAGAATTTCCTTAGCCAGGACACTGCTATAGTTTTCAGGTTGCCATTTATTAGCCTTTCACCTGTATCCTCTCCTTAATGGATTAGATGTTTTTATAAGAGTGATAGCTGCAGAGGGAGGACAGACAAGGGATCTCAACACAATATCAAAATTCTCCAGTGGAGGTGAAGAATAAAAAGCTGTATTGCCACCAGCCAAAGAAGGGAGTTCAGACCTCATGCATCTCAAAGAAAAAATGTTCTAAATATTAAGTTTAGGTGGGAATGAAGTTACATTGAGAGAGAAAAATTGATACCTCATCTCCTGTCTCAAAAGATGATTACCTTTAAGTAATAAAAAGGTTTATATTCTGTCTTGTAGGCATCTGAAACTCTCTGCTACCTCGAAGTGCCACTCTAATCCCTTTTCCCTACTGACTGGCACAGTGCAGCTCCTCAGTTTGTTTCTGACTTTAAAGATTGTACTTTGCAGTGGTTGTCAGTTCTCCCTCTGCTGAGATACAGAACTTGCACATGTAGGGGACACTGAAAAGGGAGATACAAGGCCTTAGTGTTCAGTACAGATGACAAGAGCATCAATTAAGTAGGAGTGGCACAGGAATTTATTTCAGGAAAAGACCACAAGCAATGGAAAGGCTGAGGGTGAAAGGAGGAAGCAAGGGAGGAATTATGACTCAGAGGGATGGTTGTCTGTGACTCCTACTTAATTTTTATTGATTTTTTTATTGAATCAGCCAATATCTTGATATGCCTTCTTCCTTTTTCTGGTCCATTTGCTCATACCTTATCCTGGGGAGATAGCAGGAGACATGGTTTATTCCAGTTTTATTCAATTTGGATTGTGACCAAAACACAGGGTTTGGCTTTTTTTTTCTGACATTATCTCATACTTGCCCAAAACCATCTAAAATCAAGATCCTAGTTGTTGCTGATCCTAATGAGACCTCCCCTCATCAAAGAAAGGATAGATTGGACATAAGATAATTCACCCTAACAGTCATTTAATGATACTCCTCCTTACTGTATTATATTTTCAATTTATTTCTTTAAAGCCAGTTACTTTCCAAGATTATGCCCACTATGATAAAATTTTTTCATATTTCAACTCTTCTCATGTGCAAATTGTTTCTGCTTATTATGAAAAGTTGATGGGGAGGTGAGGTAAGGTAAATATACACAAAATAATCAACAAGTGGAATATAACCCTACCAAATATTTTCTATATTGAATTTTATGTAAAGTTGTCAATGGAATAATTTCAAAGAAAAGAAGATGCATTTTGGACTTTTTTTTAATAACACTTTTTGACTTAAAAATAAATATGAAA
This sequence comes from Phylloscopus trochilus trochilus, assembly GCA_016584745.2. Classification (NCBI taxonomy): domain Eukaryota; kingdom Metazoa; phylum Chordata; class Aves; order Passeriformes; family Phylloscopidae; genus Phylloscopus; species Phylloscopus trochilus. The sequence continues at coordinate 9,934,113 of WQNJ02000016.1, read as the reverse complement.
GCCATAATAGAAATGAGAGTTCTTAAGTTATACCTCTCAAAACTGGGCTGGGACACTATGAAACGTCTCTCTTCAGTATTTTTAATGCATTTCTTAAAGATGCCTTCCTTGGCAAAGCCTGGTACAAATTTCAAACTGGAAATAACTCTGTCGCAATAAATGTAGATGTTCTGCTATAAAATATTTCTTTAATAAGAAACATACAAGCTTAACCCATTGTGTCTGAAAGTTACTGGAGCTTGGGGACATCCATGGAGTTGAGGCAATATGGGGGAAGAATTTCATGGGCTGCAAAAGTTGTTTAGCTGGGAAGGGAAAGGGACTGAGATAGAAGATTCTCAAGCTCTTGTCACTTGTCTATATAAGTTAGATAAGTGGCTAATAATAATATTTGAGATGTGGCATCAGCATGGGTAGTTTAAACTCACTGACTTTTCACAGGCACAACCATGCTGTTGCTTGACCTCTGCCTTGAAGAGGGCACTAAAAATTATATAAATGCAGCAGACACATGTTGGCTTTCCAAACGAGTAAACTGGGCAGATGGCTTATTTAATGAGAACCATATCTCTAATGAGCGTTGTACATCTTCTAAAGTGCTCTGAGATCTCCAAGGGAAAAGCAAAGTCTTAATACAAATAATTGATACAGAAATTAATAGTTATAATAGCAAAGTATAATTTAAATCAATTTAATCTCCGCTGTCACTCAAATAATGACCACAGTATAGTGCTCTGAAATACTGATATTACTTCTGACCGTAAGCACCCCTGTCATTCTGACAACATCAAATTTTCAAATCTTTCTCTTGCTTGAATAAGGCCACTTATGTATAATTTTATACTTTCATTTCATATATACACTTTTCACATGAACTGTATTTCCATTCCAGCTAGATTTTAATCACAGTTGTCTTTTTAAAAATCTTTTTTCTCCCATGTTATTATTTTAATAGGTTGTTTCTTTCAGCTATGAGCAATAGAACTTGAGATATTTTCCCATTAGTAGCATTATTCCATTCTCTATTTTCCATGTTCCTAACTGTTATTTCTGTCAAACAGAAAGAGTAACTTTCAGATCTGATCATGAAGGTGGAGAAATAACATATTATGTTAAAAATGAATGAGTCAAAAGTCAATGTGGGTGATGTCAAATGGCTGTCTCCAAGAAATTTCAGACAACCATACATGTGATTGTGTTTGGCCTTCTGTGCTGTATAATTACAAATTCAGAAACTACTTTTTAAATCCTATTTTATCTGTATAAATCATACAGTAGCACTTGTGTCTGTGTAGTAGTATGTGCTGCTGATAACTCAATTGTTTTTCAGAATGATTAAACCAATATGAGTAAGGAATTTGACCTTTGCATATAAAAACTGAATTAAATTCTCAGAACAATAACATTATAAAGTGAGGTTTCCCTGGATTACAAGATCAGAAATACTGGAGACATCTCATTAAATCCTATGGATGATGCCAGAATAGTAGTAAATTTCTCTAATGCTTATTTTTCCAGTAAGAAGGGGCAGTATAAGGATATGCAACCAAAACTGAGTTTAATACTACAGATATTTTCAGATAAAAGACAAGCTGTGCTCCCTGGAAACAGAAGAATCTTCCTACAGATTTACACAAATGTCACCCTAATCTCACTCACATTCATACTAGATAAAGGCAATAATATTCTCAAAAATATTAATAACTAAAGACTTATAGATATGCCAGACGGTTGTAATTAAAGTAATATTAGAAAAGCATTGTGTTGTGCTTGAAATTGGTATGTTTATGCCTATTTGATACAAAATTTATATATAATTGAATACATAAAGCACTTTAGGGAGAATGATAAATAGAAGCTGTGCTAGAATATATTGCCAGATATAAGTGCAGATTTTTATAGCTGCCTTTCAGTAATTCATACTTTTTTACAAGAATTTTTTTATACTTTTCTCAAAAGATGATAATTAAATATGTTGTTAAATGGCTCACATGTAGTACAAAATTAGAATTATACTTAATAAAAATATAAACTTTATTTGAAGAGTTAAGAAATATCACCTGAAACCAGCTGTTCTTCTCAAAGACAAGGTCAAAGTGCTACATTGTGTCATTTGAGAGGTACATGGATACTTTCAGAAATAACTTGTTAGGAGAATTCAATAGTTGATAATAGGATTTTAAAAGGGTTTAAAGTGGGTTATATAAGGACTTGGTCACTGAAATCCCACACCCTCCATTGAAAATGTCAGTTAACGTGAACGTTTCAGTGATAAATTCACACATAGACGGTCACTCATGTATAGTTACACTGTATATATTAGTATACATTATATATATACAATCATACTTATTGTATATACATCACTAATCAGTATTCAAACAGAAATTTCTTTAAAAATGCAAGTCACCAACAGGAGGAATAAGTTAGTGTCTAACTAAAATTAAAATGGCAGATTTCAAGAAAAACTTATTTTATTTTCAAGATACATTTGTCTGAAAAGAAACAAGTTCCTTTAGTTGCTTTGTGAAAAATATATTTTTTAGTTTTCATTAAGTAAAAAATTTCCACAAAGAATTGCACTTCTCGGGTACTTTCAAAAAAAAAAATGGTTTCCATAAATAATTGCAAAATCATTTCACATTAGTATTTACTTTTTATGAAGCTTTAGATCAGTAGGGATGACCCCGATAGCAGAGTTATCAGTAATACAAATGGATTGAGTGGAATTGCTAGTTAAAATTCTGTGATATTCCAGACATGGCATCTTAAACACTGCATTTGCAATTATCCCTCTGTTTATGTAAGACTTTAATTTAGAACATAATTGGGAATGGTGCTAAAAATGTTAAAGCATAATGGGATGGATCCCAGAAAGTTCTTCAGTTGCTACATCAAATATCAAGTCACACTGATGCTTCATGAAAACTAAATGTCTGCAGAGTTCCTACATATAACCAAACTATTGAAACGATAGTTGCTTTTCTGAATTTTACACTAATTGCTCATTATTAAATATCTCTAAGCATCTCTATTAGGCATACTTGCATATATTTCTAAAGAAAATATATCCTGGAAATCTCTTTTAAACAAAGGGGTACTGGTCAATCCACGCTTCGCTCTGTTCTCTTTTCTAAAGGCTTTTTGTTTTTAATAAAACCAATGTGATGTGATTTTTGTTGTTAGTGTGTAATTTTTTCCATTTCCAGTGCTTTCTAAAACAGTAAAATCCATTAAAGTCAGAGCAAACATTATTCTATACATAACAGAGTATCCTTTTTAACCAGAATTACTTTCTTTTTCCCTGAGGATGGAAAAAATATGCTGTGGTTAAACAGAATAAAATTTCCTAATTTTCTTTTTCTTTCTTTTTAAATTCAGGCATGCAGTAGCAACTGAAATTATATATTTCATATGTTTGCCTAAAGTCCAATGGAAAAAAAGTGCATCAGATGAAACCTGAACATTAATGATGAAAGAGCATCAGAGTTGCCTTTATAAATTAGGAGTCTATTGACAATGAAATTGCATTAAGCCAGTACATGCCTTTGCATTCAAGAGAGCTGGACTGAATTATGCCAAATAAGAAACGTCCCAGAAATCTGAAGGATAGAAGAGAAGATTATAAAGATCTATCCTGACCCTGTGTGCACAGTACAGGCTGTACTATTTCAAAAGTCAGGCATATGAAAAGACCCTTTCTTGTAGCAGAGATATTCTCATAGGAAATGCCATATTATAGGCATTGCTAAATAAATGTTGATATTTATACATATATGTCTGTTGAGAAACCTTTATATTTATTTTAAAAATAAATATATACAATATGCATGTTATAATATTTTTAACCAAATATAAATAATGAGAAACCAAAGACAAAATGATGTCCTCATATCAGCTAACAGAAACTAACTCTAATCTCTTTAGGCTCTTCATGTGAAGAGCAACTGGAATGCATTGAATTCTACCTAGGGGGGGATGAAGAATCAGTGGAGTTTATGAGCAGCAATTAAAGGGGCAGGATAACATGGGTGACACTGCTGTGGATTTTTACTAAAGGCCACCTGAACCACCCTGATATCTGCTTAAAGGACAACACAGCCAGGCACACACAGGCCAGGAGGTTCAATGCAGAGCACTGATTTTCAGTAAAGGTAGTGAAGGAATCACACCCAGTTGGAGTAATGAGAATTGTTCCCTGTTGGATTAATGAGAAAGGCCAAAGATTGCATGGAAATTCCAACACAACACCGAACTAGGTAGCCAGGTGTACTGATTGCTTTGGTATAAGACAGTTTGGATACCTCAGGCAGATCCCAGCCATTAGGAGAGGTTGTTACTGGTGACACACCACGTCCCAGACAGAGAAAAGGCTCCACTGGCTCCTGCAAAACTTCGTTGGACTTTATTTAGCTAATCCAGAGCAGCAGTCCTACATGCCTACCAGCTCCACTTAATTCTCATCCAGGACTACACATCTGGGCTGACCCAGCACATCTCCACAAGCCTAAGAAAGCTGGAGGTGTACTGAACCTGCACTGACGTAGAACCATAAAACCAGTGTAGATCACTGAAGTTTTGGGTGATACATCAATTTACACTGAGTTGCAATGTAAACTGCAATGGATTTCGAATTTGATTGCAATCTGATTTGCACTGAGTGGCAAAGAAAGTGAGTCAGAGTATATTAAAAGTGGATACTGGAAACTTCTGTATTTGGCGTAAGCAGAGAAAGTGTGAGTAGAAACTTATGCACGTGTAGCATATATAACAATGAAAACTTTAATTCCTGGGTTATTCAGTATCTCAAAGTGAAAAGCTATTCTTTCATAGAGGAGAAAATTTTGCTGCTGTTGAAATATTTGCTTCATGAATATGTGTGTAGTCACTCCGGAAAAAAAGATGTTTGAAGTATGATGATTGAAATGCCAGGTGTAGACTAGATTCATTTTACATAATAGCATTCATTAGGGAATAAAACTATCATCATTGTCATCATCAGTCCTAATTCCTACTCTGCTTCTGTGAAATTTACACTGATATCACAGACAAGTGGTGAAACTCCGTTTGTACCAACATTTAATACTTAAGCCAGATCACACAATTTGCCTCAGACTGTTCAGGTTTCTCTTCAGAAATAGTAGAGAAATGGCCAGGTGTGGACAAAATTTGCACAGGGATTATTATTGCTCACTTGCTCAAACATGTTTTTACAACCTATCACTTCAAGGTGTACAGGTTGAGGCAAGACATACTCTTCTTGAAACAATTGCTTCTTCAAACCAAGTTTTGACATTATTGACGCAAACTCCAAATATTGATGTTTTCTGCTCTGATGATCCCACTTTTGGATGGCTGTGCATGGATGACTGCAGGAACTGGAATTATTATAGTAAGAATTCATCTAGACAATCAATAGGCTAAGTAGGAGAAAAATAAACTGAATAGTCTTTTTTAACTGTGAATGTTAAGTTCTCCCTGAATATGTTCAGCTCCTGATCACTTGCAGGTGGATAACAAGACTTCCTGCTGGTGAAAGGTATATGTTATTGAAATATATAGGGTGAAAAAAATATTGTTCCACAAGATGTGGACAGATGTTGGTTTTTGCATCTGTAAGAATGATAAACTGTCTAACTGATCCATAGTGAAGTAGAAAACTCTATCCTTTACTTAATTAATAGTCCAGGAAACTGGCTATGTTCCATGGATCTACTCTCTAGTAAGCTGAAGCACCAGGGATTTCTGCTTCTCAAGTACATGTAGTGAGCAGCAATTGCTGCACTATGTGCAAGATTTTAGTGTCCTGCAGGCTATTCAAAACTGGTCTTGAGGACAAAATCGTTGCTTAAGTCACAGAGTGCCCTCCAGTATCTTTTTAAATTCTGAAACTACTGATGAGAGGAGAAAATAGTTAATCAGGGTGAACTATAAAGGTTACTCAGCCAAGATATGCTAACCTTCATATTGTTAACAGTTCATGTATTTTGCAGACAGTCCCACAGGATAAGGGAATCTGGCTTTAAAACTTCAAGAGGTATTCAAATGACAAGGAAACCTTTTTTGAACACTGAGGTATGGTATTGAAGTACTGGATTTAGCTATATAATTATTATCTATAGCAGATAATATGGTCCTAAAATCAACAAGCATTTTATAAATCTGCTTACTCAGAAGAACAGGAAAACAGCTATCATGCTTTATAAGTAGCAAAAAAACAAAATTCAAAATACAATATATAACAGAAAACAAAAGCTGATATGTTTAATTAAACCCAAAACATTGCAAGAGCCAAATAATAAATAACAAAGTACTCAGGACCTGTGAAATATATAGACTTTATCTATAAAGATCATTCACTTAATGTGACAAGTGAGAATGGTTTCTAAAACAATATCTTGTATCTATATTTATCCTTATTATTTCTTGGGAAAAGAAGCAGTATTAACTTAAAATGTGTATTCTCATCTGAGCAAGGGTATAGCTTTTTCAAGACTGTACTTAAAAAGCTCATGCAATCTACTTTGTTGTTGTTCATTGTTATTTTCCATAGGCTGAACTATGTATTCACAAGGAGAAAAAATGCAGAGATACATAAACACACACAATCTTTTTAACCTACCTTCCATCTGTTTTTCAGATTGAAAAATTTCTGCAAGTATTGGTATTGTTTCAAATACTACCACTAATAATAAAAATTAGAACATGGCAAGTTGGATATGGGTCAGCAGTGCCCTGGCAGCCTGGAGGACCCAGCCATGTCCTGGGGGCATCAGGCACAGCCAGCTGAGGGAGGGGATTGTCCTTCTCTGCTCTGTGTTAGTCCAGCCTGACCTCGAGTCAGTGTGCAGTTTTGGGCTCCACAATGTGAGGATATAAAGCTGGGATAGGCAGGGCTGTGATGATGGTGATAGGTCTAGAAGGAAAGCTGTACAAGGAGTGGTTGGAGTCACTTGTTCAGCCTGGAGGAGTCTGAAGGGAGAGCTCACCTGATCTGCAGCTTCCTCATGAGGGAAGTGCAGGGGCAGGCACTGATCTCTTCTCTGGTGCCTGGTGACAGGACACAAGGCAATGGCGTGAAGCTGAGTCAGGGGAGGTTTAGGTTGGACATCAGAAAAAATGTTTTTTTCCCCAAGGGATGGCTGGACACTGGAACAATCTCCCCAGGGAAGTGGTCACATCACCAAGCCTGGCAGAGTCCAAGAAGTGTCTGGACGATGTTCTCAGGCACAGGCTGTGATTCTAGAGGTGTCCTGTGAAGGGCCAGGAGTTGGCTTAATGATCCTTATGGGGCCCTTCCAACTCAGGATGTAATATGATGATATTCAAGTAAAGAGAAACTCAAATCTCTTTTACAAATGTGAGGCAGTTTAAAAAAAGAAAAAAAGCCATTTTGAAAACTTGCATTAATCATGCCAAGTGAGAACTTGGCATTTAAGATTGTGTCAAATTCTATCAAACCATAATACAAATTAATGCAACATAATTCCTCAGTTCAAATCTGTTTTCAATGTGCTTATGTAAGTCAGCCTGAGATCACCAACTATAGATGTGGAAAGGCAGCATTGGGTTCCTTTCCAGCAGTTTGAAATAGTCAATTTGTCCTCGAATTGCTTATCTCAAACTGTATTGCCAAGTATAGAACTCACAACGATAGAAATTCAGAGTTCTTGCCCTTATTTAAGATGGAATGAATATACAAAGGAAATCATATCTGAGGGATTGTTTTGTAATTCTGTATCTTCCTTAAGAATATTGTTACACTTCCGTTTCTGATCCTAGTTATAAATACAGGGGTAAAAATAAGGCACGAGGGAAATAACAGAGATATTTAGATAAACTATCTAAATATTTAATATCCTACAACAGCGCTGTTCTTTGTTTTGGTTTTCATTTCAACAAAGTAATCATTTTGGAGTGTGGCTTATGTGAATCTTTGCTAACAACTGGTTTTAAAATAAGTCAGTCACGTCCCACATTTTATTCGTGAAGCCTGGTTGTGATTTTCCCAAAATGTAGGTAAGGAAAACAGAAGGTAAAACTTATAATGCCAAAACATTTGGAAAAAGCAACAAGCTTTCAGACAAAAGATCTTTTCTGCAGGTATCTCAGATGCTACATCTCCACCTCAGATGCAGGATTAAGGTCTCACAGCATGACAATTAGCATTTCAGTTAGATTAAGAGTGTCCTAATGAGGAAAATAACCCAACTGTTCCACTGACTGAAGATCTGAGAGACTATTTCTTCAGTGAATATGTGTCTGTAACTGCAACTTAGGACAGCATTTAAATATACAGCATACACAGGTCAAGATTAGGCAGATACTGGTTTCTCAATTTAGATGAATTTTTTATTTTCTGCTCTCTGACTTGGACTCTATAAATAACAAGAACACTTCAGATTCTCACAACAACATCTGAATAATATGTCCATCATCATTCTGCTTGTAGCATGTGGGTGATGGCAAGTAAGGGCAGGCCCAGTGAGGCAATATTATCAAAATGTGCCAGAGGAAATGTGTCACAGTGGCACAGCCTTACCCAATTTCAGCACATTAATCTGTACCATCCTGAAGCCAACTCCAGTGCTTTTAGAGGCGATTGCTCTGGTTTGCAACTTTTTTAGGTGGATAGAGAAGCAACAGGATGGAATTATCTTCTCCTTCTCCTCTTCATCCTGCCCCACTGAATTTTTTTCAGAGTGTGCTCACAAAATATTCCTTTTCTCTTATAGGTCCAGCAATATTCCTAAGAGCAAATCACTACAGGAACAGTTCAAATGGACTAAAGAATCATAAACAACAAAAAAAACTGGGTGTGAATGCATAAAAATCCAGAAAAATTACTTAATCGTACTATTTTATGAATTACAATGGAATATTCTACATTAATGTGATCAGTAACCACCATAGCCTAAAATCAACTTAAGTTCCCAAACAATACTACAAATTCACCAGTATGTTTCTAACATCTTCAAGATGATTAATTAACTATGAACAGAAGGAAGGAAGTAACATTTGAAAGGATCACACTTTGGGTTTCTTCATTAGAATGTTAATGTGGGCTTTTCCTAGGTTCTCATTCACACAAGAAACCTTGGGCTAAGTTTAGGAGAACTGCAAATGAAGTGAAAAGCCCAGTTTGGGCTGTGGTGTGTGAACTAGTTCTGTGTCCTGATTTTGCAGTGAGGCTGCAGTGAAAACAAAACTAATTCAGCTTCCAAACCCACAAGTTGCTTCAAAATTTGGAAAAGATCACAAGAGACTCAGCCAGCTGAAGCCCTAAAACGTCAGAGAATATGTTCACAGAAGTCCCAAACACATGTTCTGAGGATATGCTGAACTTAAGCTTCCTCATGTGATATATATGCTCAAATCATATTCAGGTTTGGTCTTAAGGTACACAATAATTAATTCAAATGGGATGTATATTTAAGTAGGAAGTTCTTGTCCTTTCTCTTCTCCTTTTTCTATAGAATATTTTTCTAGAACTATTTGATCAACATCTGAGAAATAAGTTAAACTTAGAATTACATAGAATACAATGTATTATTCATTAGATATTTCTGAATTCATTATGCACTGATTTTAACGACTCAGAACACATACCACATATTCTTGTATCATCAGTCATTATTAAAAAATCTTCAACAGAGGGAATATATGCTTTTAACACAGACAACAAACATGAAAGAATATTCAATTAAGAAATGCTCAGCTTGGAAAAACAAAAACACACCACTTATTCAGTAGTCATAAATGATCTATTGTTCTGTTCAGTTATGTCTCTCTCTTCCCAGATTATCCAAGGACAGAAAAAAGTTTCATCTGTTATTAAACTTTAGGTTGCCTGAACAGTACATCAGAAATATAGTCTAGTAAGTTAGCCATATACATTTTACCCAAGAATTTATTGCAGATTGAGACATTTTTCTTAGATAAAAAGCAGAATCATTTCAACTACGAAATTCAGTCATTGGTTGTCCATGTCTTAGAGTTAACACAAAACCTATTGCTAGTAAAATTCTTTATACTTTTTCCAGGTTGCAGTGGAAATCTAATGGAGCAAATAAAAAAGTAAAATGCATCTCTGAAAAATGTTGACAGCTTTGGAAACCAAAAGTTATACAGTTCCACTGGTAATAAACGTTGTATTCTCAGATTAAATGTTTTAAATAATAAGCAATTTTCCAGAAAATTTGTAGAAGTTTCTCCTTATCTAATTAGGTTAAGAGCATTACAACTGCTGCTGCTCAGAAATGCACACCAGTCAGAGTTTTTGATGTCTTCTGCAGCTGACTGGCATTTTGGTGTCCCTGTTCTCATTGCCATTGTCAATTCTTATTGAAATCCAGCTCCATAAAACTAAAAGTAACCCTAAAACAAGTGTGGGGTTTAGGAGGACTACCAGGAGATACTGATATTCCAGACATCAGTACAGGCTACAGAACACAGCACAGTTTCCAACTTCCTATAAAAACCTGAGCACCACAGAAAAAGTTGTAAATAAAAAAGTGTCAAAGGAAGGCAGTTAAAGCACATTGCCAATCATTATCTTAGCAGGACTTTGTTAAATTACAGTTATAGTGTGAGCACAGAAAGGAGGATGAGAAAAATTGGGAATAAAGCAATGCTTATTTTGATACCAAACCTGGATGTCAGTTTAATTCTGTGGGGTTTTGTTGGTTTTTTTTTTCTTATATAAGAGAATAATAGAAGAAGAATATAATAAATAGGTAACTGACCATTTTATGCCATGAGAAGCATGAAGTCTGCCTCTAGTTTCTGCCATTCTGCTGTGCTTCTTAAAAAAAAAAAAAAAAAAAAAAAAAAAAAGGGAGGGAGGGGGAAAGAACCTTAAAATCTGCATCCAAACTGTCTATCTAGAGGAAAAAAATAATTAAATCTGTTATCTCCTGCAGAAAATCTTTTCTTTCCTGAATGGGATTAGGACCAGATTGACAGAGTTGAAAGAAATGGTGGGCCTGTGTCTTTTCAAACATCATAAAACATAGAATCATGGAATCATTTAGGTTGGAAAAGGCCCCCAAGGTCCTTGAGTCCAACCACAAAGCCAGCACTGCCAACCCACTGCTAAACCTAAACACTCCATTGTACACTCCTCTAGGCAGCCTAACTGAATGCTTAACAACCCTTTCTGTGCAGAAACTTTTCCTAATATCCATCATAAACCTCCCCTGACACAACTAAATCCTATGCCTTGAGCCTACACCTATACTTAACCTGTTGTTTTCTGTATTTTTAATTATTTTTCAACTTCAAAAAAAAGAAGTTGAAAAAAAAGAAGTACAGAAACTCTTCTTTTTATGAAAATCTTTAAACATTTCTTCATCCAGGGCTCCCAAAATAAAGGAAGAGGTGTGCACCACAAAAGAATGGGTGGAAACACTTCCAGAGTATACAAACAACAGCTCAGATTTAATACAACTGTTGGAACAAAATAGGTGTATTCTAGAATATGAGAAGTACATTTATTTCTTAAATTGATGTAGAGTACACAGAGAGAGCCATAAAGATATGGTACTGCTTCTACTGGAGAGAATGTTAAAGCATGGTCTTGGCTTTAGACCATGGTTGGCTAAGGTTAGTGATGCTACAGAAAAGAGAAATACTATATTAAAACATATCTTGGGCATCTCTTTTGTGAACTAATTATCTGGCATAATGAAGAAAGCATCTGAAGAAATTCTATTTTGCATGTTAAATGATTTCTTCTTGGAATGGTTTGTTTTGGAACATATAAAAGAAAGTTTTAGTCAAAAATGGAAGAAAATATTTACACTTGAGATATTAAGTAATAGGGATCAAACCAGAATCAAATTTAGTTCTCTTAGAGCAGGAATAATATTTACAAAATAAACTAAAAGAAAACAAACCTAAGATATGACATTTCAGAAGACAGTTAAAAACAAAATGAAACTTATACCAAACATAAAAGGACCAACATAATATAAAGTTAACTTAAATCCTTCTATTACTAGCTGGAAGCCACATAAACACACGATACTAATCATAATTATTTCTGGATCCTGAAGAGTCAGGAAAATGAATTTTAAAAATTCCACTAGTAAAGGAAAAATGTCTTGGGCCTTTTTTTTATTATTTATTTATTTATTTATTTATTTTGCATTAAGCAGAAACCTTTTCAAAAGAAACAAATAACCCATTGAGGCCAACAGAAGAGCATCAGTCATGAACATGAACTGAGGGTGATTTGATAGATGACCAAGTTGTGATAAGGTAACAAGTTAGCATGAATGCCTCTGATTTGAGTAATTTTGGCTTCAAATTAACAAGAATGCTGTGAATTTAGTTTAATTTATATTTTCAGCAGGCTGTAAATTTGCACTGATAATGTGTTAAGTTTTAAGTACTTATTGACTTTCATTAAACAAAAAAGGAATTTTGCTAACTTAGGAGCTCTTACAATGGCAGAGGAGATTTTCCAAAAAAGCAGTACTATTTCCAGAAATAAGTGCAAAACTCTTTCAATTTACTGCCCATTTTTCTAATATTTGAAACATTGAAAAGATATCGTTTCCAAGAATTTTCAAAACACTATGACTTGTTCTTAAAAATCTCTAATTTGAAAATGTGGGACTTCAAAGAAAAATGCTGTATCTCAATTTATTAAAATGGCAGACATCACGAAATCAGTTCACATGGAATCTCTGAATTAAATACTTATCTGTGAACAAAAGTAAGTATTATTGTGGAGATTAAAACTGAAAGACAACAATAATTTTCTTTTTCAAAGCATTGCTACTGTTTCTGACAATTGAGATAGAACAAGACTTGTTTTAACATTCCTAAACTATCTGTAAAATTGAAGTTAATTAACAGTATCTAGATAAACATTACAAAAGAACAAATGGAAGCAGCTTAAGAAAAAATCTGGTTTCATCAGCACGCTAGAAGTTTCGGAATGCATTTACAGCATAATCAATAAAAGGAAAAAGGTTAATTTATCTAACTTAGTATCTCCAAGCACTTTAAATAAAATGCCACAGTTAAAAGCTTTAGAAATTACAGATAAAAAAAAAAATCTGCTTGTTAGCAAATCATATAACAATTTATTGGTAGATTATCAGTCTGAGCTGAGAATGACACCATCTAAGATAATACAAAATAAATAGAGAGTGCTTTTTTGTTATTTCTCCTGAAGTAGAATGTGCGCAGATACCTATAGATTGTATTTTTGAGCTTGCTTGTCTACACACTTTTCTACTGCCAGCCTGATCCCTTTTTCCTTGAAATTTTCATGTTAAGATGTTTTTGGTTAAAGACTGCCAATACTGATATCAGGGGTTTGATTTAGTGTAGATGAAGCCCCGTCTCACTACCTCAGCTATATGGTCTTCTCTGAGACATCCAGTGCAAATGTTTATCTAGTGATGACTCCTTCACCTTCCAGTCATCTAGAACTTATGTGGTCTTTTTTTTCCAGATGTTCTTTTCCTTTAGCACTATATTGATCTGGGACACTTCCATCATTCCTTGGCTTCTTGTTTTGCTATTCGTGATCCAGAAATTTCCACATGTATGTACATTGCCAAGACTCCCCTGGGAATAAAAGCAAGTCAAAATCCTAGAGGAAAGGGCTAGGATAATAATTCTAATCCATCTGAAAGCAAGGAGTAGCACAGAAAATAACTTCCAAGTACTCCTTTATTGCACTATCTTCAATTAATGTTAAAGGCCAAAAAACTTCAAAACAAATTTTTATTGATTTTAATTCTCTTAATCCTTAAGAACATAGATTAAGTGTCTTTAATTCATTAAGAAAATACTTTCAGGCTAAATCTTGATTGGATATTGTGTGGATTTCACATGAACAGCTACCTGCAACACAGGAGGCTGAAATTTCCGTAGGAGAAGATAATTATATTGCCACAGAAATGACAGTAGTTATCGGACTTCTCTACAGAATTATCAGTTTGGGAGGATCAAAAGAGAGGAATGGTTTAACACAGTAAAAATTACTTGTTTGGTTTGTGATGCAAACAAGTCTAATTTCCTTAGAAAATCAGGTGTTCTGGAGCACTCTGCTAATTGGTGACACAATTCATGTTCCCTATTGACACATGAGATCCAGCTGACCAATTTTAAATTTTGTGGGAAAAGAATGAGAAGTAGGGGCAGTCTAAAACACATGGAGTTTTTCCAAGTTTCCTGAAGGTCAGCAGCTAAGAATTAGAAATATTCCATTGAAAAATGGAGAACATGATTTTTATTACTTGTCTAATGATTTTGCTCTCCTTAAAAAAGGAGAACAAAATCATTAGACAAGTAATAAAATTAGTAGGCCAATTAAATGTCAATTAGCACATGTAAGCTAACTGGTCAACAAGACCATGCAGAAACAATCATACCTCTGCCATTTTTTTGCCCACCTAGAGAGCCAAATAGGTGTATAATGAATAAAAGAGTTGAGGAAATACTGTTGAAGGTTACATGAGAGGGGTAGAGTTGCTATAAGGGAGACCTTACTGCCTGGGCTACCCTTATAGCTGCAGTAGGAAAACATTAGGGATGAGGAAAAGTGAGTAAGACTTTGGAAGAATTAAATGATTTAATAAAAGTGAAGATATTAAAAAAGCTAGTAATAAAGAAAGTAGCATCTCAGACTACTTCAGTAGAGGAAAGAACAGAAAAAAACCCAAGGGACATGTGATTTAAGGATATGGAACTGTAGAATACATCTTTCATTTTCCAAGTTTATCTTCTTTAATGATAACCTGCTATTGAGGCATCTCTTTGTTCATACGCCTTATTATCAGTGCCACACTACTCAAAGTTATTTCAGTCTCATGAGGTAAAACAATAGGTAGATGGAAGTTTTATTTTCCATGTAGGTTGTATAATTCTACTGGGAAGCAAATTATGAGATTTAGCAAGACTAAAATACTAAAGCATCCCAGAAGCTTGCTAAAGTTTTCCATAAAATTTCAAATGAATCCAGATTTCTCTAAACCAATTATTAGCACAATATTGGTGATCCAATAAACCCCCAAAAAAACCCAAAACCAAAAACAAAACAAAACAAAAAACACAAACAAAAACAAAACAAACAAAAAAAACAAACCACCAAAACAAAACAAAAACCAACAAAACAACTCAGTGAAATAAAAGGCCTTGACTTTCCAGAAAACAAACAGTTTAATTATAAAAATATTTGGTTTAAAGACAAGTTTCATGGGTACTACAGCTTCTACAAGCATCATATCATATCTCTAGATTTCACCATCCAAGACAGATACCAGCCATCAGTTGTGAGGTCTTTATTTGGGTTCATCTTCTACGTTTCCAGCAGTTGAGGTCTTTTTAAGGATTAAAAATCAGTATATGTTTAGGTTAGGACCTGATGGGTTAAAAGCCAGTCTTGTCCAATCAACAGCATTAAGGTCAGGAAGGCTTTAAAATCCAGTTATGGAACCTGCTCTCAGGATCTACTTCCACACTCTAGTGCTCTCCAATGCATTTTTAAAAGTCTGTAAACAATCCTGTAGTGAGTAAGCAGTATCAGCATTTTTACAATTCCTGTGAAACCAACTGCAGGACTCTGAGATGCCAACAGGAACACATTCTCTCCCTATGCTACTCTAATGTGTTTGCAACCGTAATTATGGTGCTCAGGTGGATGCTGTAATTGCTAATCTCTGCCATCAAAATTAAAATGTCTGGCAAGAGCAGACCTTACCGACTGAAGGACCAAACACTTATAAAGCAAAGCCACGGAGACAGCATTCACAGAGAAATCAACACCTGTGGAGACTTCCCACTATGTTGTGAGCAGCTGAATGCAGAGGCCAAACCATCCCAACAAGGCTGAAGCAGGGCTGCAGTCCTGCACACAATGTACGGCTAATTCAGAAAAACTCTGGAGCGCCTTCTCATCGAAGGTTAGAAAACCTACTTTCTGCATGTTAATTTGTAGTATACACCATTTAAAATCTAAAACATGCCAAGACATGACAAGTTTAATGCTCAGATATTCCCCACGGGTCCTGCAACACTCCCAGGCACTTGTATCAAATATCAGGACGTGTCAATATCTCTGTTACCTTTCAACAATCCCAAGGTAAGGCATTCCTATGCTGCTATCAAATTCACAGCACACTCCAGAAACTGTTTCTCAAGAATGCATAAACACTAGTTACTATTTTCAAATCTCCATGCTGTAAGTTTGTTTTTGTTTTGTTTTACTCTTAAATTAAAAGTACGAGAAGTCTTCAACAGCCTAGGCATCTAATTTTACAGATCAAGGATTTTAGTGCTACAACACATTAAAGCAGTAAATGTGAAACCATTAAAAAAAAATCCATTAACCTGATATTATGAAGTAATTTGTTACATTTCCTAAGAAACTAAGGGGTTGTTCCATGTCAAGAAAATTACCAAGACAACATATAGCACTTGTAAAATTTATTCCACAATTCTAAATGACATGTACCCACCCATATTACAGTGCCCTATAAAAGACTCAAAGAAGCATCTTCTGGAAATACCATTTTCCTTATGGCAAAGGAGGACAGTAAGTTGTGATTTTCAAGATTTTCCATAGGGTTTAACCATAGAATAAAACGGAAAGTGAAATTATACACATAAATCAAAATTGTCAAAGTTTCAGGTTGCTTTGTAATGCCTGGAGTATGAGCAAAATAGAACAACTTTTGTCATGATTGATTTTAATCAATCACACTACAGGGATGGCCTCAAAGAATCTGCTGTAGATTTTGACCCTGCAAACAAACCCTGATTTAATCAAAGAAGCAATTTGTATAATTAAAAGTACACACATAAGATCAAATACTTAGAGAACCAAAGTTTTAGGGTAGAGTCTTTAAGGCCACTTTGTGTGCAGTGGAAATAACTTACACAGCTTGTACCTAACCTCTTGCAGTTTTTTACTGCTGCTTTGCTAGGAAGTAGCTGAGCTATGGCAGACAGCTGTGACTGGCTCACCTATTTCAGCACGAAAGTACATCAATTTAGTTCAAACTGTTCTGAAAGCTGCTTAACCTAAGCATGTCATGCTTAATCTAAATCAGCATATTGTGCATGGAAGCAGGTGCAGAGCACATCAGTCATTACTGTGGTCTAGAGACAATTGTGTCCAGCAGGTCTGGGAGCAACTTACACTGCTCAGGTCACTGCTCAAACGACTATACCTCCATCCTCCTCTTCCAGGCCATTATTAGATCAAAGACACACTACTTAGGAATAATATCTTCACTAGTACTTTATCAAGGCAATAGTGCTGCAGCCTATAAACTCTGCAGTAAGTAATTCTCAGCCAACGAGCTTTATTCTTGCCTGTGTAACATGCTAGACCTATCATCAGACATTCTTCCCAAAACATCCTACTTACTTTTACAGAAATGTAAGGACTGGCTTAAGCTGATCACTATTCTCCCTCTAAACTCAAGAAAGACACAAATACACCTCCAGGTGAAGTGCAATGAACAAATGGATCACCTTTTTCAGAGAGGAAGCTCAGGAGCAAGGTACATCCTGTCAGCTTTTTAGTCACAGAAGTTTATGGGAGGTTTGCTGTTGAAATTAGTGAAATAAGACCTCTGTTCTATTTTTTATTTATTATTTCTGTTTATTAACAATTAAAATTTATTCATTTTGTAATAAAGTTTTCAGGTGTTTAGCAGCAGAATTTAAGGACAGTATACTACATTCAGAGCCCTTGAGAAACACTTTTTACTGTAACTTTGACTTCTAAATGTGAATCATTTTATTTACAAGAATTCAATTCTTCTAGGAATGAAATAATCCACTGCAGAGCTTGAGTGTTAAACCACAGAAGCTGCAGTCACTCAACAAGGAATACTATGGAATCAGCAAAGTGCTTGGGACTGTTTACAGCCTGGTTATGAGCTATAATAAGTGCTGAACCTGCTGAACACTTTAACACCTTCTGAGTAGTGTGTTTAGAAACAACTGCTATCCCAGATGCTTGTGTAACCTGAAAATATGCAGGAGGACATGGCCATGCCTAAGATAAGCAGAGAAGAGAGAATAATGACTTACTGCATGTAAACACAGGCACGTAAAGACAAGACATTCTCAGCAACAACATTAATAAGAACAAGATCTCCAAGACAGCTTATGTCTTTCTGGGCTCCCAGACAGCACATATTTTCAAGCTTTGCATCATACCGTTCTCAATCAACTAAGATGAAATATTTAATATATAAAGGAATGGGTTTATTTTCCTTTACTTTTGGCTTTTACCACACACTCACAGGAGAGCACTTAGCTTAATCATAAATAAAGAGTTGCAGGAGCTCATGGAATTGAGCAACACTTGCTAACCTTTAGCTTTCTGGTTGAAAAATGACCTTCAGCGATGACCCCACTGAATAGTGCTATCTGGAATAGTTCCCTTACATCAAGAAACCTATTATTTTGCTATTATTAAGTTTTAGTAACACTGCTGGGAGAAACCATCTGTTAAAAGAGAAACAAGGTACTAACCCTTAGGTATGTGGGGACTGTTGTTCTCTGAAATCAGTTAAGGGACTTCTCATTCATTTTGTACAATTTCCTTTCACCAGTGTCAGGAAGATCAGAATAAGAAAAGACCAACATCCTTGTGATGTTTATTGCACATTAGCAAATAAAAGATATATTTACAGCTGCATTCACCATTTTACTAGGCCTATTAAACAAATGTGTTGTAAGAAAAAGCTTATAAAGCAAACTAAGCAACAGTAAAAACCCCATTGTTTGGCTCCCCACAGAAGCTTCAATTGCTTCACAGTATGAAGTCAGGAATCCTTTAGATGAAAATAAACACAGAAGTAGAGAACAGATACATTAAAGATGTGAAGAGGAGTTAAATCTTCTTTCACTGAATGCCTTCCAATTACTGGTCCCTTGGTTTAGAGAATTATTTTTGGGAAAAATAAAAAGAAAAAATAAATAAATAAAAACAACCATCATGCTAGAGAGGTCTAGCATGGGTTGAGAATTTCTTATATTTGTATGTAAATATATTTTGAGGGGTTTTTGGGGATATTAAAAAAAAAAAAAGGGAAGAGAAGGTAAACTGCAAATGCTGAACAAGCAAATCTCCTAAAACCTGAAATTCTTCATTGCCAATGAAGTAAAAATGCTAGCAGCATGATTCACAAGGACCATAAACAACAATTTTTTGTATCTTTTCCTGCCAAATCACAATCTGAAGAGTACTGCATATTGCCTGTCATCAAATTCTTATAAATAATGAACAGTTTTTGCTCAGACCAAAGAGACATGAGAAACTGTAAGTGATATTTTTGTCTTTCTCCCATTTTTGATTACTAGATATTTTTTGGTTGAGTTTGGGTGTTTGTTTTTTTTTAATTTTATATTTCATTAATGAAATTTTTGCCATTTAATATTTTTCTGTATTTTGACATTAAATATTCATAAAGATCCTTTGAATTATATTGCAACAGATCCAACAAAGCAGACAAATCTCACATTTCTCATACAATCTTCCTTGACTAGAAAGTTTCCTTCACAATTAGGAATTTCTGATATGAAAATTCAACCAAGAATGGCAATATAATTTTTGATTGTTACATGTCTACGTCAAACTAATCTTTGTCATTTGACCATTAGAAGGCTTCTTTTGCGTTGACTTTGTGATGTGCAGAAGTTTACAAAACCAGATTTTAATACATTCCTTGATACTGGAGGTCTAGAGTACCAGGAGCCAATCACTAACAGGCAGGTGAGTTACAGAAAGTGCTATGGCATCATGTTTCTCCATGGAAAAGCAAAGACAACATGATGGAGTATTGCTGCCTCCTGGTACACAGAATTGATTCTGTTCTTGTGGAGTTTATGAGGGAAAAGGTTGGCACTTCCACAGGGCAAACGAAGTTTCAGTCTGAAACACAACACTGCTTTCAGGAACAAATCTCAGATCGTTACACGTAACTGGAAGACTCTTGTTGACTTTTAGTAAGAGTTGAGCAGATTCTGATTGACAGAAGAGGCAATAAAGCACACCAAATACTCTAGCGAGACAGAGTAGGGAGACATGACATAAACAACTGCCAATTCTCTGCTTTCACCTGAGACTAATAAAAAGTAATTTGAAGATGAGATTCAACTTTCATTTCATCAAAAATTATTTTGCAGCTACATGAGTGATTCAAGTTTTGCAGCTTTGGCTGCACACACAGGCTGGGTGTCATGCCAGGGCCAAGATGTTTGGCAGGCATCCCTTTGACAGCTTTGTGGTTGCAGACCTCCTGTACACACTTGCACAGAAACTGTAAAAGGAACCTTTGACATGCCATTATGCTCTGGAGGTCCTCCAAATTGCAGGTAAAATAAGAATGAGTAGACTAGAAGAGGAACAAAGGTTTGTCACTAAGATTATACATTCACCAAGAGCAGGGCAGCTAAACTGTATTTGGATGCTTGATTGTGATGTGCTGCAATTTGCAAATCTTTGAAGAGGTCTAGCATCAAAATGCCACAAAGAGTCCCTAAGACAAACCAGAGAAACCACTCCTTTTGCTTGTAATATTGTGTCTTAAAAAATGAAAAAGAAACCCACCAAACAAAATTTACTTAAAATACTTTTGCTCGGGTGATTTTTATAGGTATGAAAATCATCTCAGGGTAGGAAAAAACTGAATACGTAAGAGTACATTCCTACTTCACATTGTTTTGAAAGGGAAAAAAGTAGTCTTTATGCTGCTATAAAATGGTTTGCCAAAGGGATACAGCATGAGTTAAAGCACTTCAATTTATAGCTTAAACTAAGAAGAAAATGCTTAGAGGAGAAGCACGTTGAAGTCAGCTTTCAATTGAAGATGTTAACGAGGAGAAATCTCTCTTCCAAAATACAAATTTGTAGTCTTGAGGGTGATCTGAAGAACCAAGATCAAGGGGAAAATTAAATTTTTCAATGTGAGATAAACACATTGGTTTTAAAACTGCACTCTGAGAGAATCATGATGGTTTCCTTTGTTTTAATGTATACAGTAGACTCAGTAGATTCAGTTCCTCAAACTGAATCTTGGTGATGACAATCTAAATTTTTCACCAATTTAAAGATAGAGTTGATTTTTAAAACTTCTCAGATATTGTTCCTTCAAAATCATTTAAGTCCTTTCTTAACAGGAGTTTCAAATTATGGCTAAAGTATACTACATATTTTATAATGCAATATTTTCATTCTTTTTCAACATGTTCTTTCATGTTTAATTCTGAATCTTTGACTGATTTTAATAAATGCCAAACATTAACTAACCAACACAAAACATTTAAAATAGTATACTCAAGAGAGCGTTTTTTCCCTGTAAAACAAAGATTGTTATCTTTATCCCTACAGGCTACGGAATTCTTCAAGAAATTATGATTTCTGTAATTAACACTGTCTGCATGCTGTAACTTCATCATATTTGCCCAGCTACATGAAGAAAACCAGGACAGCAGTTTCAATAATACGTAATATTTCCATTGTACGCTTCTAGTATATTTATTGATCAAAAGTTTCTCAAAAGGCCTGACACAGATGCTCACCATCCTGTAAATCATGCAAACAGCATTAATCCTGTTTTCATTTAAGTAAAATATAATGCCTGCTTTCAGTGAAATAATGACGAGTACAATATCTGATGAAGAGTTTAAAATAGCAGATGGTGTTATCACTTTGAAAGCAGGGAGTTAGCTACAGAGAAGCAGCAACATGCAGGATATTCTGGTCTTGCACCTCCAGATAGCACTTAGTTCTTTAAAGCAGGAACAGGAAAGTGATTGATGTTAGGCTGCAAAGTGTCTGCTCCTTGCACCCCGGCAGTGGCACTTATAGCTTCAGAGCTCTGCTACAGCAATACTTACAGCAGCCTTTGTCAACAACATGCAGTTATGAGAGGAACTAGCATGGATTCTCTGCCAAAGAAATTCCTGTCTCAGTGAGCAAGTCACTCTAGGATTACTTGTAAGCACTCCTGAACTTCCTAGCAGTCACCCTTTGTGATATGGGTAGATAACAAATTTAAATCTTATCCTAAATGTTGGTAGGCAATCAGTTGACCATCCAGTGGGAGGTGCAAATGCTCTCCTCTCTGCCTCAGAAGTGGCCTAGAGATGCATCTTTGCCTAAGATATTTCATCTTTGCCTAAGATATTTCTAAGCTGACATTAAATTCTATGTGGCCTCAAGAATTATAAAACATTTCTCATCATGTGTTTTTTCCAAACACTCATAATTCTGGTTATCAGCCCTTATACCCAAGCACATTTAGATGTGGAGCCATGATAAAGGCCATTAGTTTCTAAGCCCTTGGAATTTTACTGTTCTTTAATTCAATGTAAGAAATACAAAAACTTCAATCTGTTATATATACATACATATTTTACAGATATATATTTATATGTATATATGTGTATGTGGGTGTATATACATATAGAGTATCCACTATTTTTTTGTACATAGACTTCTCTGGACTATATCTAAGCAAACACCACAAGTCATTTCCTTAACCTGGTACAGAGTCATGGTGATTTATATCTAGCATGAATTAACATCTTTATTAAATTTGAATTTGCTTTGGTAGGGAAAATGCTCTTTCCTAGTCATTCAAAACCAGTGAAAGCTGTTAAAAATAGAAAACATTTTCATAAATGAAATTGAATCAGTCATGATTCAGTTCTGGGTTACATTGCCAGTCATTAATTAGCCATGATTTATGTGGCCAGGTGATTACTAATTGAAAATACTATAGTTTTATTAAAAATATTTGCCTACTTTAGAATTTGGTCTAAATATTCCCTACATTTTTGTTACTCAATCTAGTTGTTAGCCTCTGAGAAAATTTTACTGCCCTCTAGCTAGAGAACAGAGTAAGATATCATGGCCAAGCATGGTGAAACTCTTAGTCTTAATCACAATTAATTCTAAATTGCAAATATCAGGAAAGTTAAAGTAAGTGTGCTGAAACTGTGCTTCCTGCAAATGGCAATGAAACATATTTTTCTGCTGTAAAAGACCTCAGCAGCCCTCCAGGATGATTAGTCAGCTCTAAAAAACCAAAATTCTTCTACATTAAATTTTTTATATTACACATTTTACATATTAAAATCGACTATGAACATGGAGAGTATCAGCTTTTGTCTGCAACATTCCATTTCTCCCTTCCCTAGCAGCATGTTACTATTTGAAATATTTGTGCTTGGAGAATACATGTTTTAACCCAGATGATTTCCTTCTAAGTTCAGTCTGCTCCTTCTGCCTGCTGCAGTTTGACTCTACTGTAGGAAGTTGCAAGCAATGCCAACAACAGGTAAAAAAGACACAATTCAATGGGTAAGGCAGACAGAACTGCTTCTTAACCTCACTTTTTTTCCAGACAAGAGCAGTGTCCAGTGCATAGCTACACAATCTGAGGTCAGGTAATGCCAAAATCCCTCAAGTCACTCAAGAGAATGTAGTGGGTAAAACAGAAAACAGGTCCCTCAAGATGTGCAAATTGCTGCACGTAACTGCACCAGACCCCATTGCAGAAAGAGAATTGTACAGCCCACTCCAAAGGCTCAACATCTCATTTTCATACTGTATTACCTTTGTTCTTTACCATATTTATGAACTAGGAAAAAAAAATCCTGAACCAATTAGAAGTATGATAAAAACCATGCATAATGCTTGAATTATACAATTACATCCTTCATGGGCCTTTCAGGCCCACATGCTTCCAGTGTAGCTCTGTAAGGCTTATAAAAATATATCCCTTCTGTCCTCTGGAAACCCAATCCAGTTCAATCTGTAATGTAAATAGTTTCTTTTTAACACGCAGTGTGTGCTGATTTCACCTTAATTATATATTTCCCATTGCGAGAACTCAAACTGTGGGATACTGGGAAAGAATTTAACCAGCAGCCTATAAAGAACAGGGCTGAAGCTTGGCTTCCATTAACACCTCATTAGCCAGAGTCTGTACTGTACATAAAATAAGCTAATGATCTTTAAATGAAGTTGTCAACCTATAGCTTAATAATGCAGAAATCTATTTCTCTGTAATATTAACAAGCAATAACACATTTTTATATCTACAAATCAACATGAAGCTATTGGAGTACGTAGATCTTGGCTGGTCATCTTCAACCACTGACTTTTACTGCAATCGTAACACTAATACCACAAGTGGTACTAACTGCAGTATAAATTTTCTAATGGACACAAGAGGAAAACAAGAGGTTTGAGGAAAACATCTTCAAATTCTGCATATAAACCTATCTCAAATTACTAAAAATGAAGTTAGGACCATAAAATGACTGCTAGGTGATTATAGGATCAATTCTCATCTGATAAAGAAATGGCAAAACTCACGTTTGAGTTTACTGTGAATAAAGACCATGATCTACCTAAGCAAAAATCACCATTACAGGTTGCATTGACTTGACAGGTTTAACAGTAGTTCATGAATGCAGGACTTTCATTAACTGCCACTGAAGCAGAGTAAATGGCCATGGAGTCAAACAGGGGTTGCACAATATATCCCTTAATTGGCAGGGGGATTGTGGTATTCCTATCCATCAGGCGACCCCTCTGCAAGGGTTAGGACCTGATCTTGTTGCTGTGGGTTTGGAGACGTGTGCACTGCAGGTGAAGGTCTGGTTTGCTGTGAGAGCAAAAGGCTCCCATTCAGCGTCAGACCACTAACTCACTTTCACTGAGCACCACTTCAAAAGTTACTCAAAGAGATAATTTGTGAATTTGTAAAAGTAAAAGGATACTCTTTCTAATTTGTGCAAGCGTTCTCTTCACTCTAAGGAAACAAGACTTTAAAATGGACTGGTTTTAAATATCCCTCCAAAAAAAAAAAAAATCTGATGTCCCTAACCTCACCACACAAGCTTTTAACTTTCCAGTCAGATCTAGCCTACCTTTCAAGAGCCTGAAGCCCAATTAGCACCAACATCTGCAGGCCTCCTGATTTCCATGTTGCAGGGTCTTTGCAGTGAAATTTTAATCTGGGGCTGCAGCTACTTCACACTGAAAATTTACACATAAGGGCTTCATCCTCCATACCACAACAGCAACTCAACAGGATAGGCTGAAGAACCTTCATACAGAGGGTGCAAGAACCTCTTTGTAACTACCCCACACCTCCCTGGTACCCACAGGAGCAAATGCAATTAAGATGAGGGTCCCTCCTGCTGTTCCTGTTTGATTAGTGAGGACAGCAGTGACATTTGCTCATTGTCCTCATGCTTGGTCGCTACATTCTTTTGGCTGGGAGGGCTGCAGTAGCTGTTCCCAGGGTGGCAGGCAGGTATGGCATTTCTAACCCTTGGCTGGGGATATGTGGTCAGGCACTCCCTGACTGCAGCACTGCTTGTAAAATCAGCCACACTTCCTAAGTGTGAAAAATGTGTACAAGGTGCAATATAAGATGGTGATGTGCGAGACCGTGGTAGGGAATTTATGAGGACAGATCTTTCTGTGTCCTTGGATCTGAGGGAACTGACATCAGGCAGGTAAGGTTTGTCCCTCTGGGAGAGATGGATGTTTTAAGATCGCTTTGAAGATATCAGAGTTATGATGTGTTATGGCCAAATTATTGGCTCGCTGCTGAAAAGAGAAGTAGTATGCAGTGAAATGTACACTAGTTCCAACCATTGGAAAGCAATTACTACTACAAGTGAGCAAAGAAGCAGTTAAGAGTCACAGCACCATAGTGGGGGGCTTGCCAAAACTGTCAGCTAAGCCAAAGTCCTGAACCAACATAACACTGGGTCTATTTGTCCCATTTACTGTGTTTTTCTTACCTCCCCATTATCTCATCAGAAACAAACAAATATCAATAATAATTATAGCCCTAACTGCTCCAATATTAAAATGCACATTTTAAACAGTAAGAGATGTGAAAAAATTATACAATCAGCATTTGGCACTCATTCCTACTGTACTCTGAAACCATAGGTTAAAAGAAAAGTGGTTTATATGTTAAAGGGGTCAAAGAATTTATTTCATTCAGAGCAATTAATTGTTTACTTACAAGACAGCTTTCCATGAAAAAGACTTCTTTCTCTACAACATTTCACTGCCCTATAAAAACAAATCCCATTTCTTGTAGCTTCCTAGCAAGACTTTCAGACCAATTATTCTATTCAGCTTCTCCCTTCCCTATAATTGGTAATTTAGCTTGCTATATAAAACACAATTAAACCTTGCTTAGATTAAAGCTGTATATACATGGAGCTCTAGATGCTGCTAATTCTTAAATCTTAGCCATTCTTAAAATAGGTATTCTAATGTACTTCACACTGATGCAGCTTAGTTATCACTTGCATAACCATTGAAATGTTCTTCAGTAAATTAGAATTTGCCCATTCCCAACTATGTCAGCAAAAAAGCATTTTCTTTTCATCTGTGCCTAAGAGGTAATATCCAAACATTATTGATTGGCCAATCATCAGTTTATCTTGCACAATTACATTTTTTTCTCCTATTGCAATGATCATCTATCGTATCTGTCTAAGTAAATAATCTACAAATATATGTCCTGATGCAGAGAAATGAAATGCTGTATCTATGTACAGGTATTTATATAAATATACAGGATTAAACCCAAATCATTGGGAAGAGTTTAAATCACATGCAATCCAGAACAGAACAGGGATACTGAAGGAGCTAAGGAAAAATGGTTCAGCCTTCAGGTAACTGAGACTTAAATAATTTTAAGCAAAAATAAAAGTTATATGTATTCTACATAAATATGTCAGAAAAAATAACATTTTTTCTTTGAATAACTCAGCTAAACAGCAAGCAGACTTACATTGGCAGGTACTCATTTTAATTATAGTGTGATGACACTTGCTAGTTTAGAAAATGAATCATATGGTTGCACAGGAATTCGGTCCTTTTGCATTAGCTATATTTGTAGACAGAATTTTAAAAGTGAAACAGACATTTAATTGTTCAGGGGTTACATGATGCACATTTATTCAGCAATATTTTCAAGTTATCTTCTCCATTTCTTTCCCTCTTAGGAGACCTGACAGCCTGCTTAGAGCACAGAGAGTAAAAGAGAATGACATGCAGATCTAACACACTTTCAGGTAGAAGCATATTTCAGTCGTCTAAAATCATCACTGCAAGTACCTTAACTCTTCCGGAATTCAGTAAACTTAATCTAGGATGCAGTTTAGTACAAGGAAACAAATCAGACAATTTCTGAACAGGAACATTTTACTCTATCAAAGGACCACAGTTCAATCCCGATGAAATACGTTCAGTGAAGTGAATGAACTTGCCCAGTAAAAAGCCTTTAAAAACCTGACACACTGACCTACCTTTATGTGACAGACGTAACCTTGGTTGCCTCGTATCTGCTGCGTGGCATCCGGCCGGTAACTCTAGTAACAAGCCATACAGTGCCAGGATTAGAAGGTCCTGAGCAGATGTCATCCTGCCCAGGATAAATTTCTTGTCCTCTTCACTGAGCTGCTGCTGTTTGTTTGTTTGTTGTTCTGGTGGGGTGTTCTTTAAGGCTCCAACTTCCACTTCTACTTTGCCAGTGCAGTTAGATCTCCCTCTCTTTGGTCAGTTTGTGGGGTGCTCCTGTGGGAAATTCAAGGTTCATCAGAGCAGCACACAGCCTCAGCTAGCCATTTGTCAAGCTGAGCAAATGTCATGTAAAAATATTCCCTCCCTAGGACAATTGTTTATAAAGTGCGAGGACATTCCAAGGCGTTACTCTGCCGTGTTGTGTCTTGAGCTGTCTTTAGTAACTCTGCCAGTGGATTCAGGAAGAAGCTGTATTTTCAATCCCTCCTGCGAGGCAATTCATTCAGAGGAGGGAGGGAAAAAGAAAAAAAAAAAAAAAAAAAAAAAAAAAAAAACACCACGGAAAAAAGGAGAAAGCACCCTCCTCCTTGGTGCTCCTCAGAACTCAGCCCCTTGCTCTGACTTGCCAAACAGCTAGTTTTAATTCACCTTTCACCTTTGCTAATTAAAAACAAGAAGTGCCATTCCCTCCTGGAGTTGCAGGATCCACCCAGCGGGAAGCCGGGCTGTCAGGCTGCTGTATTCACGGAGAAAGTTCAGGGAGGGTTTAGGCAATGTACAGTACTAGCTGCTTCTAGGAAGCGTTTTAATCCACGTGCCGTGCACTGATTCCTCAATTGCTTTGTGGTTTCACGTTGTAAAGCGCCAGGAGAAGGGTCAGAATTCCTCCTGTCCCTCCCTTTCAAAAAGTCATTTCAGCTTTTGTTCCCAGCTCGGTTTTAGAGGAGGATCAACCCTTGCATTAACCATTTAAGTACATTATCACTTCGTGTCGTTAAACAGCATGCTCCTAAGTGGATCAGGGTAAAAAGATTCTAGTGTATACACTTCCTCGCTTTAAAGAAAAACGATCTGCTTTTTACATTTTTTCCCCTTATGTGCTTTTACACAGTAGGTTTTCTCCTTTACATTTTAAATATCTCTGAGTCTGGAACCTTAGATCATCTATGTATATCAGTAAAATTATTTATCTGACTAGATGTCTGTAGTATTGGGCAGTATTTAAAAAAATATAAAAGCCTGATCAAAGCACTATGATGAGTAACAGCATCAGATTTAAAAGTGCCAAGCAGCTACCTCTTACACTGCTTCATCTCTTCAGAAAACTTCATCTCCTTTTTGCATGTGTGACTTAAAAATATATCCATGGCAAGAACTAGGATTTTATACATCAAAACTACAGATGTCTGGAATACATTAATTAAGGAATAAAGTTCTCTGTAATTAAGATCTCATGCATATAATCATTTAGGATTATGCAAGGTGCATTTTAGACATTAACAATTGCACTTTTTTAATAGGATGAAGCATTAAAGTCGTAAATCTTTATACTTCTCATTGTTTTTTTTACAAAAAAAAAAATCACAAAGAAAGGAAAATGAAAACTAATATATGCATTTGACAATAATGCACTCAAAAAAATTGGTAGTCAACCAGAGATAATAATATCTGGAGAGAAAGATTTAATAAGACATATCTGTATGCCAGCAAACTGAAAAGAACCCAGAACAATAATATAATGAAATGCTAATAAATGTAATAGCAGGATACATGGATGGGAGAAGACAGATCTGTTCAAGAAGAATAAAATATGTGAACTACTAGGACAGAGGGAAAAAAAAAATGCAGCTTTGGTGAAAGGACTGAAGTAAATCATCAGAGTGCCCAAGGACTCCTGGAGGCTGCTGTATAATCAGGAGCAGGGAGCAGGTCATGCCTACCTGTTAGTTCTCCAAGAGCAGGTCACGTACACATACCTGGGCTTGCTTTGAATCAGCTGGAAGCTGTGCCAGCAGCACTCGAACCACGGGAGCACGAGCTAAATCACACAGCTATTTGCTCCAATTCTTGCACACAATTGCAGGTTGCAGTGGATTTTATGCTGATGTGCCAGCTGTCTGGCAGTAGCTCAGCATGAGTACTTGAGATATTGTCCGTGGAGAAGGCAATGCAGGCTCTGCCTCCAAGCACAGACCTCAGCAGGGATGAGTTTGTATCCACCTGATGGGATCGTTGTTACTGTATGCACCTTTCTGTAGCACGGAGGCATGCAGGTGTTCTGCCTTTGGCCATTAAGATCTGCTGTAAAACAGCGTGATCTGGTGCCTGTTAAGGTTAGTGAAGACTCCCCTTTGGTTGTGATACTGTGTGTTCTTATTGAATTATTTGCATTTTTCCTAAAAGAAACAAACCAGAAAACCAAAACCGCCCCACAATCATACAATGAAGACATTTCTCAAAGACTCATTCTCTGTCATCATAAGCCTACAAAATGTAAACATTTCTGATCCTGAGGTAGTCCAAATGGAATATTTTCTTTGAAAGATCTTGTTGTAGAAAATTTAATATTTCTTCTTATTTATGATCTGCATTTTGAAAAGGGCACAAAAATCCCAATGTGAGCTCACACTATGAAAGCTAAAACCATATTCAGTGACTAAAGCAAGTAATAGCACAAAATCTCAAATCTTGCTTCTCTCTAGAACTTCTGGACAAGCTATATGGTGTTATCAATTTTCCTGGGCTTCAGCTGGCATCTGAGATGCTCAACAGACCAATAGGTAAACTTTGGTTATCCTGACTGAGATGGTACCAAAAAGCTTAGTGTTGGAAATCCAAAAGAACTTCCCCAACATTAAAGTTCTGTTTTTGTTTTCCAGCTGGGGAAAGGGAGCTGGAGGAGGGAAAGGCACAAGGGAGCTGCTAGAAGCTGTGGGCCTTGTTTTGTATTTAGATAAGATGTAGGGTGCAGCAGGCCTATTCAAAAAAATACATGCATACAAATAAGGGCAATTCCCCCACCAACCTGAGCTTACATGCACTCACTTGCATTTGTAACCCTGCATATCCCAGCCATTACACAACTCCTTGGCTCTCTACAAACACAACCTGACCCAGGGCTGGAGCTCTAGAGGAGTCAGAAATGCCCAAACGAGCTGATTTTCATATTTGTGCCCAAGGACAAAGTTTTTTTTGTCTGAAATCTGATTCTCAAGCAGGGTGGGCTGTGTGGGTGCCTCAGGCTCCTTCCCTGCCTGCCTAGGGAAGGGCTGGGGCAAAGGCAAAGAGGCAGAAGCTAGAGCTGCTGCTCAGTGTTCAGGCTTAAGCTGTCAGCAAGAAATCTGGGGATGGTTGCTGGGCATGGGGAAAGATGCCTGCACTGGAAAGTAACCTAACAATAGAAAAGGAAAATTCACATATCAGTACACATCAACACATGCAGGGGATAGAGTTTTTTTGTCTCTGAGTTTGTGTTCTCACAGGGTGAATCCTCACTTTATAATTTGCAAATTACTGTGTGAGGATTGCAAGCCCGTACACCCTTACACAACAAGTTTTGTAGCAAAGAAAGTAGTGCAAAGGTACACACAATTTCAACCCAAGAGAAATGTGTGGCCTCAGGCAAGGCAGTCAAGCTCTATACCTCAGCATCTTTTCAATTTAATAGGTACACAGTCTTGCCCCTAGGGGTTAGACTTTTTCCTATACAGTTTTAAACAGTAGGTAGAAAGATGGCAACACAGATGTTCAAATATTAGGATTCAGTCTTAGATCAGTACAAACACGAAGCCCCAGGGTGGTGGAGCCCTCATGCAGGGTCTCTGAAGAGTAAACAAGGTGGGTTTACTCCTTATTTTCTGTTTAGTAAGGCAAATACAACAGATCTCTGTCAAACCTGAGTTTGTTTCAGTAGTATAATTGCCATTTGAGTAAATGCTGACAGATAAGTAAAAAAAAGAAGAAAAAAAAAAAAAAGCCTGAAAACATGCCTGTAAATAAAGAGTATTTGAAAATTCTATTGTGAACCCTATATTTGATTGCCAGTGTAGAATCCCTATAATTACACTATCCTAAAGAGGAAGATTATGAGGTTTTTTTAAGGGGACGGGGGGAAACGTTGCTGTGTATATATGCAGTCTATATGTACAGCAAAGAAGTCCATTAAAAGAGCTACAAATTAATTGAGTTGCTATGTGAAGTCTGTGAACCATAGTTTGATTTGCTACAGCTGCTGCAGATCCACAGAAATCATAGTGAATTTTTTGAGGCTGTAAATCTAAGATCTCTAACACAAAATACTTCTGACATATTGTGTGAACTGGTTTAAATTTAACTGATCGAGTGAAATGTAAACGTAGGAGCACGACATAAATAAGTAGATCTGCAGCTACTGGTACTAGTAACAAATTCTAAACATTATAACCATAAAGCAAAATGAAATGTTTAGAAAATTTAAAGCTGGGGTGGTCCAAGATTTGCCATAACCATAACTAGAAACCAGATCTAAAATTTAAAAACTGCTTCCTTCTTCTGATAATAATACACTGAACCAAAGAAGGAATGCTCTCTTTCTTTCTGTCTCTGTCTGACTATGAGTGCAGATCTAAAGAAGGTGAGCAACCCGAAAAGGAGCTGTGTGGCCTTCACCAAAATTGATGGTACCTGTATTTGCATTAGTACAGTACCTGCAGTAGGTGTAGCACACAGGTAACAATATCTCCATTTATTTAATAAAAAAAAAATGTACTTAAATAGCAACTTATTTTAGAGTGCTTCATCTGTAAATCTTTTTTATGTCACTGCTCGTCCACTGGACATTGCAGTTTGGCTTCCAAATTCTGTCATACACAAATTCTTACAACAGATGTAGGATTTGAAGGAGAGACCTATAATACATCATGTAAATGTTACCTCCTCTGGAATTCATGTCTGCTGTAGTCTCCATTACAAACTGGCCTCTGACTCCCTTATGTGAGCTCTACTGAGAGAAATGGTTACACCAAACTGTGTGTCAGGTACTGCAGCATCCCAGCTCCCAGTCAACCCATAAAAATTCCGTGGACACATTTGCTGAGAGTGCTGACAAGACACAACAAGAAAGCAAAAAAGCCGATCCTACACGTGAGTAATCACTCAATAATATCTTCTGGAATCTCTCTCAATGAGAAAGGAGCAGAACCACCACTTCAATGACCCCACTGACCACTGACCCTCAGGTGGATATGCTAACTGATAGCAGAAGAATGCTGCCAGATCTTGCATGTTACAAGGAAGTAACAGTAAATAATAATAAGACTTCGTCCTCTGTGGAATTTTCAGACTAGAAGTATTTTAGATTTTTGCTTTTGTCATTGGGAGTTTGACCCTAAGCCTATGTGAAACCAGAAGTCTTTGTATGAGATGTCTCCAGGATGGAGAAGTGTTATTTCTCTTTTTTTTATACACAGTGCATTCTCTTTGATCCAAGATCAAATTTAGGCAATATTCATCAAGAAAAAGATTTTGACTGAATATGAACCTGTACTTTAAACTAGACACCAAATTACATGATAAATTAATGCTCTGGAAGAAGAAAAAGAATCTCAATTAAATTACATTCCTCAACTCCAGAAGGATGGGGTTTTGACAGGTGAATATGGAAACATACTGTCCTTGAAACATTATTGTTTGCAGTAACATCATTTCTATGTGCAATTGCAGGTGAATGTCAATACTGCTTGGGACATAGGTTGGGTATTGTGTCTAAATTACAGAAAACAGGAATAAATATTTCTTCAAATTCAGGCCTCTTAACAGATTTCTTTATAGGCTGGACTAAAACCCAGGCATATCAGTGTATCTTATTCCTGAAATCAACTCCATGTGCCTGGCTTACGATTAGTACATGGGTCACAGCAATCTGTACAGTTAGTTATGGATGAATATCAAATTACTGATTCCTCTAGAGGAATGTATTCTTGATGACATTTTTGCTACTAAATAATTACTGAAGTCTCTCAAAAGAAAAAAAAATAAATAAATGAAAGAGTTAGCTGTTTGTTGAAGATGAAGATGAAATACAGCATGATATATTTCCTATCCTGATCACTGAGCAGGAAATAAAAATGTAATAGTCAAAAGTCTAAGTAATTATATCTATCAGATATTTCCTATTAACTAGGAATGAAGGATATCTTTTATTAAAAATTTATTATGCCCTTTTTTCATCCCAAATTATCTATGTGAATACTGTTTACTTCTTCCTTTACATGATTTTGCTTCTTGGTTCTCCATTTTTTAAAAAAGGAGACCAAACAACGAACAAATAACTAGTTAAGAAAGAATAATATTTTATGGCTTGAAGGTGCCATTTAGTGTCCTCAGTTCCTAGCTATTAATTTCTCTACAGAAGAATAAGGGATTTGGCCATTGTTGGAGACAATTGTAGACAATATCTTTCTTTCCATGATCAGATGTGTAAAATTATAACCTACACACTTTCTGTCTGAAGCCATGACCATCATTTAATGCAATTATCATCTCAAGGTGAAATGAAAAGCATTTGTTAAAAAATAAACCATTCTGACTGCAAGTCAGTTGCAGGTTTTAGAGCCACAAATGCATTTTGATGCAGAATATTTAAAAATCAGTACCAGTTTTATTGTCCACTGAAAGATTCCACATTCCTATTTGAGCAAGGTGGAGGCATCATCAGTTCTGGACACAAGTTCTGGGCTACACTTATTTTTCATTTTTACTCCTATTAGTGGAAGACACATGCCATGGCAGATCCCAAACACAGAGAGCTGGTATATGCCATGGTATTTGCAGCACTGGGACATAATCTGCTTTCAGGGATGTATTAGATTTCTTGTGACAGCAACGTGGGTCCAAAACCTGAGGGAAAGATGAAGTAAATCTAAAGAAATTCTTTTGGCATTTAACAGAGAGTGTGCTTGGAAGTGATCTGTCTGTATTCAACTTCAGCACACAAAGAAGCTTAGCGGATACGCTTCTGTGTCACAGTGGTTAAGGCACTAATTCTCTCCTTGGCTTAAAGATGTTCCTAGGTGTATATCCTGCTTTGAATCCCTGTACAGCTGTCAGGCAGCTAACACCCAGGTGCTGGGATGCTGAGTACTGAAGCACACAAATCCCCAGGGTTCTGCAGCAGTTCCTGCTGAGAAGTGACTGATCTCACTGCAGCCATGGGGAGCTTTGGGAAGGAGGTCTCAAACCTTTCAAACTGCACAAAACCTCTCCAAGAAAAGAACCCCAGTGTGGTGAGAACTGAAAAATCTATTTCCCTTGACGTCTTCAGAAGTCCCAGCATTAACCAGATGATATCTTTCAAAGGAGAAAACCACTAAATCCATTGCTGTGTTTCCAACCACTTTACTGTACACACACACCCTCCCTGCACCCACGCTCCCTGTTAGGGAATTTCTGGTTTGACTGACTGACTGCCCTTTGCTGTGTGGTAGCTGAAGCAAAAAAATCTGGCTCTACATTCAGAACTTGGGTGTTCTTTACACCACAATTTTTTTTTATCTGCTTTATTATTATTATTATCATGAAGAAAGTCTTTATCATTGGATTTTGCTTTTGACATCTGTCTAGACAGATATTTATTTGAACCACCAACACATTCACTTAAAGAAAAAGAGAAAAAAGGAAACAAAAAAAAAACACTGAAACCAAGAGCTTTATTAAATTTTCTTTATTGAAGAGCCAATAACTTCAGCTCTCAAGAATTCTCTGGACAGGGTATCAAACAGCATTAAGTAAATCCTTTAAATTACAACCTTGAGGAAGTGAAAGAGGAGTTTCAGTCTGTTTTACAACTAGATAAGCAAATTGTTTATATCAGGGAAATCTGTTGTCTGCCTGTTAAGGTTAATTTATATCATTATTAAGGCTGTACAAGTATTACCCTCGTCTGCTATACTTCCCTCTTCATAATCATATTGTTCCAGAAGCAAAATCTATGGTTTCAGTCATTAGAACAAATAC
The DNA here is from genome assembly GCA_016584745.2 of Phylloscopus trochilus trochilus. Classification (NCBI taxonomy): domain Eukaryota; kingdom Metazoa; phylum Chordata; class Aves; order Passeriformes; family Phylloscopidae; genus Phylloscopus; species Phylloscopus trochilus. Next base: position 9,898,790 of record WQNJ02000016.1, on the reverse strand, counting down.
TCAGAAATCCAGTGCTGTAGTTGTGTAGTGAAAGTGAAATAGTATTGTGAGATGTGAGCAAAACATCAAAAGTCGAATCCTGAGGCTCTGATGGCTGATACAGAAATTTCATCTAAACAAATTTCTCCAATTCAAAAGAACAGTAATGAGATAGAAGCATAAACAGGAGGTGAGCAATTATCTGTATGTGAAATGCTGTCCTCAGGCAAGGCAGGTTTTTTCCCTTTCCATTGCAGAGCTGAATTCAAAGTTGGAGGCTAGAGCTGTGAAACAAGCTACCAAGAAAATCAAGGACAGCTTCACAGCAGCAGGATGAATGAGACAGCGGGCTGGCTGGCTCGGGATGTGGTCAAAGCCATGTTATTTGAGGCATTTTTAACTAGGCTACCCTGCCCTGCTGGGGAGGTGTACCGGATGATGTATTACTTGTTTTCCATCCCTGGATGCCATGATCTTATAAATGTTGTGGCTCAGGACCATGTCTTTTGAATTTACAAAACCACTTTGTATGTAGTGGGCAAGGCAAGGATTAGAGAGCCAATTAATTAGACCAGTACAAGACTATTTTTACAGGGACACAGTACATTGGGTGAAGGCACAGTGAAAACCACATTTCTCTGGTTAATGTCTCTGCAGGGATTCTCTGAATCATAATTTTTTTTTATATGTGACCATCTTCCTCCAAGACCAAAGAAGGGCACGACCTAAAAGGCAAAGTCACCATAGACTGTAGTTTAGTCTGCTATGGCTTCCCTACTCTAACACAAAGCACATGTGTAGTCCTTAAAATAGAAAAGTTAAAGTAGACAAAACCAGAAGGACAGACAAATTATGGCTGCCTGGGGGAATCCCTGATTCACAATACAGAAAGTTGTACAGTCTGGTGTTGCTGTGCCAGTTGATGCTCAGCATAACTAACATAGTAGTTGCTGTGATAAAGTTTTAAAAATAAAAATTATTAAAATATTATTTGTTGAATCATCTGGAATATGGAAGTACTCTGTAAAATGTGGAACCCTCTCATTTTGGTTCCTATGTGTATCTTCTGCAGTCTGTGTAGCTCTTAGTCTGTCACCTAAATTTTCCTGTGGATTCAGAGCCAAATTATTGCACCATCAGAAAGGCCAGAAACAGGATGGCCTCATGCTCTGGTTGTGTAAAATGACTTGATTCAATTTCTATTAATAGGGACAGCTAAGAACACCAAATATCCTGGTGATGAGAAGTGTGAAAATGCTATTAACATTCATTCAAAAACCACTATTTTATGCCTTAATTTCCCAAAAGAGAAATTTTGGGGTTACTCAAGTTAGTTGCAGCACTATTTGTGAAAAAATGAAAACACTTTAAATAATTAAATTTCCTCTGTTCCAATAATCCAAGGCAACATATTTACCCTTCTGACTACAAACAGTTCCACTGATTTTAACAGTGGCATTCGTGTGCTTTAAGTTAATGTTCAGTGATTTGCTGGGTTGGGCTTCAAAATCCTGGATTATTTTAGTAACAGAAAAATAGAAAATGAAACAGAAAAATATTATTCCCAGTGTTAGAAAAGAACAAGGTAATTCTTAATTTTAAATTTGTTGTCCTGCTTTGGGAATTTCCCCCAAACAGATGATAATTTCTGTGAAACTGACTCCAGATAAAGATCCAAATTTTGCAAGTGTACAGTAAAAAAAAATGTTCCAAGGTGAAAAATTGAAGTGTTAGTTGGGCAGAACCAGTTCCAGAGATGTGAGGTCAAGCAAAGGAAGACCAAGGGCAGAAGTGGGATTGGGAATTATGTCTCCAGTGCTAAGGGAACTGGGGGATGTTTTCTGGCTACAAGAACCTGTGTCCATACAGCTTAGGGATAACATACCATAGAGTAGATTGGTCACATCCACTTAAATAAAGTGTGGACCAAAGGTTTCCCTACAATCCTGAGGTCCTGAGGTGTGATTATCATCCTCTCTGCTTTGCTAGTTACAAACTGTCTAAATAGTACCTTGAGGGCTGTGTTACAGCTCTCTAGTTTGGCAATTTTATGAAACAAAATTAAATTTCTGTGATTGCATGTCATCAGGTGAGTTATTTAGTGACTAATCAACACTTACTATAGGTAATTTCTGGTCTCAAGATCAAAGCATGCTCAAGTTTGATAAGATTCACCTGTGGCCTGTATTAAAGTGATGAGTAAGAATAATTAAAAAAAAAAGTTATAGAAGGAAAGAAACTAAGCAGTATAACCTGTGGAATTTATATCCTGTTTTGACTACACTAATACTTTACTTGGGGAGAAGCAGGATAATAGACTCAGTGTGCATCTGTCCACATGAACACTTTTGTTCTGGTCGTGACTATGACTTTGGAGTGAATTTTCTGATTCACCCACCACACCTTGGTTGGCAGAAGTGGGAGAAGATACAAAGTGGATTCCTTTGGGATGAAACTAAACTGGAAGATACATATGAATGCTTCACCCAACATGTTCCTGCTGTTACTGGGCACCAATCCGTGGTATCAAACTACAGCTATTCCAATATTAATCTCCTGGAATTCACACAGCATAGATGTCAGGGCTTGTTAATGTTATAAAAACTGATCCCAGTCACTGCTGTCTCCTGACTGCTGGAAAATTCATATTGAATTAATTGAATGATTTCAGATACAATTATTTTCATGGAAAAAGCCAGGAAGTGATTAGGCTTATAAAACTTTTAAAGTAATAGTGTGTATCTTACTCATCCTAATCCAATACATCAGTGATTAGATGCCCACAGCTGAGAGATCCAACTGTAAACTATGTCAACATTTTACTTAAAATTCATAAATCTGAAGTCCTCCTGGTTTTGTTGTTTATTGTTTTTCTTTAATATGCCAGTGTGTAAAGTTGATATGTGGTCCAGTATTTTTGCATTCTCACCTCAAACAAGAGGATTATCTGACACAGATCTGCTTGGATCTTACCTCTGAGGTTCACTAGGGATATAATCTTTCATTCAGCAGAAACTTTTTTTTTTTTTTTTGGTAGAGACAGAGAAAAAGAATTTTGCATTCTATTCAACTTGAAGTTTTCATTTTAAAGTAGCAAAGCCTCATTTTCGCTTTTCAAGTACTGAAGTACAGTTATTCACATGGCACCATTCACAGGACCTCATCAGATCTGGCATGCAGTTCCCATGTTCAGACCCTCAGACTAAAACACTCAGCAAAATGGAAGCCTGTCTGAGAAAGGTTACTATTACTTGTCACTTTTATGGAAATGTGCCATTTTCATCTAAAAAAGGGGTGTGCTTGATCAAGGAAGCCTGCCAACTAAAATTATGTATTTATAAACACATAAATCTTGATCAGCCATAGCTGGTAGTTTATTTCTCTGTGGGCTGAACACCAACAAATGACCAATTGACTTCTGTTTGAATAGTTGTAAGATGGGAGGAATTATTTGGTACTGGAGGTCATATTTTATTTATTTAATTTCAAGGGCCAGTAATTTTCCACAGCTAATATCCTGTTTTAAAAATATCTTTAAATGATCTCCCTAAAAATAAAATTGCATACTCACAGATGTCTTTCACTGGCACTTAACTTTTTGGAAAGTCTTAATTCTAAGCTTGTGTCATTGAACTGGGTGTTTCCAGAGATATTCTGAGGAATTTGTCTTAGGGTAAAGGTTTCCATGAATACTGTCTCCCAGATTTTAATGTCTCAGAATCTTATGATTATTTTCTTATAATATCTGTAGAAGACCCAAAACCTAGACTCCCAAACCCCATGATCTGAAAAAAAATATCTTTGACTGAGCAATAATTCAGCATCATCACCTTTCCCACTCTTTTTTTTTCCTTTGTTTCCTTTTTTCTGGTTTTTTTTTTTTCCTTTTCTTTGGTGAGAAATTAATAGCCATGACAAGGACTGTCCTGTTTTAAAGAAATAAGGAATACATCTAGAATTCACTAGAAAGTGGTGTACCTTCCTTTGGACAAAGAAAAGAAAGTGAGTGCCTTGTCTCTAAAAACAATTTGCAAGCTTTAGGTCAAAGAGGAGCCAACAAACACAGAGCAATGAAGTTGGTGCACAGTGAAATTGAGAAATGTCATCTCAGGTAACTGTACTTTTAGGATAGGATGTGAAAACATCCTAAGTAGAAGGTAAAACTACAAGAGAAGGTTTCAAATGAACTAAGAAAACAGTCTGTCATGATACTAAGGTCCCAATAAGAGGATGGACACAGGTGGTTCACTTCAGCTTTGCCTCCACAGCCACAGCACTGAAAGAAGAGATCAGTTCTGTTGGTCTCATGCACCTGCATTTAATTTTAGAAGCTATAGCACACCGAGAGAGACAGAGACAGGGTACATTTTGGTGCTCAAGTGTACATCAGTATTGATGAAAGAAAAAACCAAACACCATCAACCTTGTTCACAAGAACCACATGATTCTGTGCAATCAAATCAGTGTTTTTTCCTTTTTTCACTGTAGTTATGACAAGATGACACCTTCATTTGAGGGTATTAAATGTCACTGAAAATGGGACTCAACCCAAACATATCACCCTAACCACTGGTCAATAAAACTAGAAATTAGCCTGCTGTAGCTGCTAATGTTCTGCACAGGATTTGGCCTGGAATAAATCCCTATGACTGCTAGTACTCTGAAAGTTGTGAATTCAAACCAGAAATTATATTCTGTAGACTGTATTAATTTTGGAACTATATTCTCCACACATTTTTAAATTCATTCTGTGTTACTTGGAAGACAGAGAATACAAAGCACTTGGAAAGAATAAAATAAAAAAAATATCAGTAACAGTTTTGAAAACTGGCTTTCATTTGGATCTCCTCCTTTACTTAGGCTGCCCTTCATCCCTGTGAGTTTTGCACAGCCATACACATTTAATTGACTCCTTAGTAGCAAGAGCTCATTTAAATTTCCTGATCTTTAGTCTACTGTAAAGGCTCATAGCAACCTTTAGAATGCTGACCATTGACCAAATTGCCTGAAAATGCAACTTTTTGGGGGTTGGAATTCCTCACTTCTTTCCACCTTATAAATAGAACATAACATTTGGTGTCTGAGTTCCTTCTATTAAACAGCAATACATTAAAGGATTAATTCTGCAAATGAAACCAAATAATTAAAATTCAAGAGATCCAGATTCAATTCCTGTCTCTGCATTTGTGGTGTTTATTGAGGCTTTTTAATTTCTTCATGTCTGAGATTCCCTGTAATTAAAAATGGAGATGTTATTTTACATGTTAAAAGTATGCAGCAAAGATATTTCTTTGAATATTTATGGAGTCTAAACATATCAAGTCTGGAATACAAACACCTTTTGGACAGCCAATCATCTTATAAAAATGCATACATTTTATACTTCAAAATACTTTTCACATCATAATGTAAGACTAATTCTTCTTATTCATATATTTACTGCTTAAGAAGCCACAAGAGAAGCAGGTTGAATTTTAAATAAACCATGATTATTTCTGATTCAAAAGCTAAGATAACCTGCTCTCCTACATGCTTGAAACCTTAAAAAATTGCACAAAACTAAGCATTCCTAAAAGACTCATGCAAAACTTATAGAAATGACAAAACTTCCATTTAAGAAATATCATTTGCCATGGAAGGTAGGCAGATGTTGTTAATTATCAAATACAGACCATGCTCATACTGCGCAAAAGCATAAAAAGTGCAGTAGCACTATAAGTGAACCAGAAAATTACAATGTGTTGTTTTTGCTAGAGATGGTAAATCTAACATCATATTCAATAAGAGGGAGTTTTGCTTTTCCTTTAAAAGAATGGTTACAGGAGAAACCTCTGTAAGTTACGTCTCTCAGTACTCTTTATCTAAAAGATTTTTCCTGTTGCATCCATTTCTTCAAAATGGATGAAGTTTGCACTAGAACAGAGTGACAAATTGTGACAGAGTCCAGCAAGTCAGGGTGACGTGGTTCTGCTTCACTGGCTTCCTGTGCGAGTCTGAATAACCTCAAAAGGACAATTTTCTCTCCTTCCTTCCTCTCCTTTTTCAACTGTTTCAGAGAACATATTTTATGGCACACCTGAATGTGAACTAATATTATAGACACCAACACCAAATGCTGAAATATCAGTAGATAGAAGGTTTTTTTTTTTTTCTTATTTTATTTGCACTCAATTATATCCAGAATGTCCAAGATATGAAATGCATTGATATAAAATTGTGTCAGCCCTTCTTCTCCCAGCATCTTCTATAAACCAAGGAAGACATGTTTGATCCCAGCCTCCCACTCCTTCATACTTGCAGTTCTTTACAACTCATATGACAAATTTGACTTTCAATAATATATATTTTTATATTATTTTATATATTTATAAAAATATATAATATATATTTTTATATTAAATTTTGACCCTTATAACATCGATGTTACAAGATTCAAAATTGTGTAGATACATCAAAATAATAATTATAATAAAATCCCATAGAATGATAGAGTAACTAAGGGGAAAAGACCATTTAATACACCACAGGAATTGTGTGTGTTCCTTTAAATTCATTTCCACAGAAAACTGATAAATGCAGAGTAAAAAAAGTAAAAGCAATAACTGTTAGAGTCAAAGTAATCCACCTTTTTTATTGATGATATTGCTTTTGATTTGTCACTGAATTCCCTTTCTAAACTAGAGACTCTCAATCTTTGACTGAGAATCACTGACATTTAGATTAAATATTTAGTCAACTTAAGATAGACATTGATAGAAATTGTAAAGCTTTTAAACTGAGGAGACAAAACACAGACCCTTTAAACAATAATCCATCAAAGTTTACAGACTTGCATATGAAATTTTGTGTTTCAGATTCCCAATTTCTAATTTAAAAGAAAATGTTTTCACAATCTATTATTTCATCTGCAGATGCAGAACACACTTTTTCCTAAATGCATGGATAGACCACTTAAAAATGAAAAACAATTACCAATTTAAAAATCTGTGCCTGAGTTAACATTATATTTACAATTCTCTTTGTACGGGAAGATCTTTTATATAAAGAGCACAATAACCAGTTGGGGTTTAAATACTTTAAGTTACCTGGTGCTGGGCTATTTTCTAAGGACAGCCTGCCCAGTGTCTGAGTTGGTAGGAGTTTTGAAAGCCCCTTTGGTGTGGAGGTAGTGGGATTTCACAGTGCTTGTTGGAAGCAGCAGGAGCTCTGCTTGGCAGCACAGCTCTCTGTGTCCTTTTCACACCGTCTGTAGTGCGCAGCCTCCTCTGTTGCAAATGTGGTTTTGTGATAATCTTGTATGTGCTCTTATCTTATACCATGCCAAAATTGGTAGATTCTGCCCTGGAATTAAGCACAACATTAATAAGGAAAGTCTAAAAAACAGATGATGAAAAAAAAGTTCAAAAATAGAGGTTTTTTCTTGGTTTTGGAGCAGAGCTGCTTACAGTAAAAAATAGACAGCTTTCCTTTATTTCTGATCATTTCCATGCATAGAAAGTTGAAAACATGAGTTTCCAAACAGGCAGAAATTTTCCACATGGCTCTTCAAGATTTCTCAACTTTCATGTCGAAGACCCTTGGAAACAGAATACTTAATTTCATTTCTATCTTTCTGGACCATGACTTTTAGCTTGGATTTTTGGTCTACATGTGCTCTATCTTGACTTTCATACGAAATCATAGTCAAATATTTTATTAATTTTAAATATATACATATAGAGAGAGTTATATGGAATATGTTACCCTTTTTAATATACAAATGACATTGTGCTATTTATTTAGTGACATTTCCTCTTTCTGCTTCATCAATGGTGCTTAACTTTGATCAGTGCTTTGCTTTTTCGTACTGTATCAAATACTAACAGCAATACCCTCTCTATGTGAACTAGCATTTCAACCTGTACCAGAAAACCCGGGTGGTTTCAAGCAGATTTTGCCAATAGAGAAGTCATTCCCTCTGTAATGTGGGTTCCCTCCCCACCTTCTGAAACAACCTCCCAGGAACTTTGCAGAGTTGCTAAACAAGGAACAGAGAGAAGCAGGAGAAGCAATATCTCTTTGCAGGTGGAAACAATTGTTTCTTTAGAAGCAGTGGAGTCTTGATTTGTCAGGCTATTTCTTCCTCCCTTAGTGAATAAGCACTTCTTGACTTAAAAGCAACAGCCTAAGTGATGGTCTCACTTCTATGCATAGATGTTACATGTGGCTGCTCAGAAAACAGGAAAAATTTTGTGTGGGGTGAACATAGGTACCAGTGCAGTGGGTGGAAATGGAGAATACCAGGATCTGTATGTTCCATAGTGACACTTGTTAGACTTTTTGGACATAAAAACTCAAGTAGAATGTGCTCGGAGTACAGCTGAATTACTTGGATCAGCCAGATCATTTGTTCCAGGTACAGAAGTGAGAAGTGAACTTTTAATGAAAGAGATGGGCAAAAACCAAAATCACATTACTGCCCCTTGAGGATATAGTGATGTGATTCTGGTCCACCTATTAACAGAAGTATTCCAATAAGATGATTGAGTTTATATAGGTTTAATGTGCTTCTAGAGAATGAAAGAGCATGGCTGAAAAAGATCTTTGTTTTTTTCAATGACTAATATGTTTCCTAAAGTATGACTATTATGGTGGATCACAGTTGTCAAGCCCAGAATTTTTTCCTCTGTGGTGGATGGAACTAGATAATTCAGAGGAAGATTCAAGAAAACTATTGGGAAGCATGGAATAGCTTTTCACACAATAAAAACTTTGTGCCTTGTTTGATGAGAATTACCAGCCATGACAACAACAACCTAAAATACTTGATGTCTATATTCCCATAACAAGGAGGGAAAATCAGTCAGAAACCAGTAATCCTGTCTATGTTACTTATATCCAAAAGACTAAAACTGCTTTTGCTTTATAGTGCATACTCTGATAGCTCAAATGTACTGATACTTTTATATTCTGTCCAGATCAAGAAAGATGTTTCAGAGAGCAGAAGAAGAAAAAAAGATCAGTTGAGTGCTGGAAAAAAAAAAAAAAAAAGGATCTCTATATTTATTTTGATTATATTAATGATTTTACTTGGCTATGAGATCACATTCTTAGACAATTCTGGTCTGTTGATCACTCTTACAGAAGACTGCACAGAAATTTTTAAACTTACAAAAAAAAGGCAGTCCAAAAATATATTGCCTACTAAATCTGGCCAAGTAAGTATCAAACCATGTCACCTTTCCCTGGCCTAAATTAGACCCATAGCTCATAAGTACTCCCATTAATTTCTCTGAGACTATTCCTGGATACAGGTGATACTCAGTCTGCTTAAAGTCATTAATCTGTTTTTAACAAAATCCAAATAAAGAGAGCCTGAAATGGTATTCATAGCTCACATATGCTTTATGTTAAAAACCACAGGTCCTGAAATTGTCCCATTGCTGCATGATTCCCTCAGTTCTTCAACCTATACTGTGAATGTTGAATCGAGTGCTACTCATGCAAGGAGAGAGAATCACAGTCTGCTCCTCCAAAGTTAAGATGTCAGTGATGTTTGTGTGTTTCTTTTATATCATCATAGGCAATGAGTGAAAACAACGCAAAATAAATACACATAAATATGTAATAGGTGTATTATGCTGTTTATTAATAGTTTTTCTGGTGCTGTTATTAAGCCTTTACAAAATGGGAATAAAAATATCAAGAATACTTTTATCTTGCTGTGAAAGATAAAGTGAGGATCCAAAAAAATTAATAAAATTAAGATCCTGATTCCTTCTTAACACAATTGTGTTACAGTCTAAGAGGGGGCATTTGATTCCCCACTTCTAAATCCTCAAAATACAACTAATCAAATTTTGAAAGCTGGTCTGTAGTCACATGGAATTATTGGCTTCCCTGAAGGAAAAGCTAGATTGAGTTGCACTTGAACTATACTCTGAATTTTTCAGAAGGTCAGACTATGAGTTAATGATAGTTCAGGTATTTATGAATGACATTCTCATCAAAGGCATGTAATGGGGTCTGATATATCTTAAGTTTGTCCTTTTCTAGGAACATGCCCATACTTATCAAGCTGGAGGTAGATATTTATGTAGAGTTTGATGTCAGACCTTCTACTCTCCTGGTACTTTCCAGGATGTTGCATCCATGTGATGATGCCCATACAATATGATTTTTTTTTTCCTTCATCACCACAAAGGATTCCAGCTAAAGCTCCGTTGTGCCTAACAGTGACCATTATGCAGTGCAACATTCCTGATGTTTGCAGTGACAGTTGACTTTTGCTTATCTGACATAATCTTTCATTGCTATAGCTACTTTTCAGGAGATTTGGTGGACTTGGCAGGCATCGTGCATTATAACTATCAAATCCCCTAGAAACAGTTGTGGAGGCACTGAGGACAGGCTGACAATTCCTTGCATGGGGCTGGAAAAAAAAACTGTTTCCAAATGGATAGCATGCCCCCAAACAGAGCACAGTTATAGTGGTTCTTTTATTAAGACTGACTTATGTAAAATCTGATTTATGTAACAGTCAGCTAACCTTCTGAGTAGCTTAACTTCCAAAGGGACTGGAGAATACAAAGCCATTCTTTGGCTTTAAGGTTGCTACCAGCAACATGTAATAAAAGACTGTAAGTCAATGGAAAACAGGAAGAAAAAATGTTACATAGTCAAGGCACATCTCTACTCCAGACAATTTCTTTTTTTAATTTTCATTTTATTCATAACATGGATCTTAACTGGTTTTACTGATGTTAATCCTAATGACTTTAAAGCTGTGAATTCCATTATAATTGTAAAATCAGAACAAAGATTCATTATCAGGACATAAAAACAGAAGACTGTACAAGGATATGTAACCAAACAGACAGCATTCAAAATGTGCATTGATTTATTTTTAGGTCTGTGCTTACTGAATATCAATCACAAAGTTACCAGTGTTGTGGCAGTTGAAAGACAGCAGATTTTTTCCGCTTGTAAGTACATGGGTATTTCAGATTTTTCTTATTTCCTTTCTCAAGCAGCTATGCTACTCCTTTCTTTCTAAAAGCTCCCTCAAAATCTGGGAATAAAAACCTTTGTGACATTTGCTATTTTGTCTAAGTCCCATCAAACTGGTGTACAACCACTCTGTGGAAGGGTCCCCAACATCCTGCTCAGCATCAGTTAGATTACTTTTGACATGAAAAAAGGTTTCACAAGGAAAGCAACACTCCATGGAGGGCCACACAGCCACCTTCTTCTTTTATTTAGATGTCTTGGATTTGTCCCATTTAAATTCTCTACTAAAAGCATTAAGTAAAATCTTTATATGACACCAATAGCACACAAACTAGAGCCAAAGAAGTTATTAAAGTGTTGACATAGGAGTGTGGCAATCATAGTCAAGGTTACTTGTGCTATTAGATAACTGAAAATATTCTACTCAGTATTTAAGAAACTAAAAGTTTGTTCCAATCTTAGCATTAAGATTGATTTACTGACTGGATTAACTCAAGTTGTGCTCCTCCCTAATAAACAAGCTAGTAACTGGCTAAAGTTCTTGGTGCATGAAGATATAAACTGTGTTCTGGTATAATCTTTCGATGACAAAAAGGAAATTAAAGTAACTAGCCAAGATCCATAAATATTGTATAATAATACCTGTTAATTTATTCTTCGTAAAACTATTTACAGAGAAAATTAAATATTTTATCTGGGAAGGAAGTGCTTTCTGCATTGCATCAGACAAAAATGTGTGATTTAATCTGGACTTCCTTCTTGGTTTTGGGCTTTGATTGTCAGTGTTAATCCTCCATTGTTCCTACCTTAAAAGCTTTCTGGTTGAACTTCTTCTTCAGTCATTTTCTAACAATTGGATTCGTTCAACACATTCATTCATTCCAAGACAGGACAGGACATGAGAAGTAACAAGTGTGTTTCCTTCTTGTATTTCAGAGAGACATAGCAAGTCTTTTCAGATATTTAGTGCAAGGCCTCTTGGGCAAAACATATAACATCAACTTTTCTACACTGGAATATAAGAGTAATATAGGAATAAGTGGACTTGCAAAGCATTTCCTACCTCCAATGTACAGCCATCATTTCTATTTGGCAGCTTCAGATACAATCACATTTCTGCAGGGAACTGGGAATAGGTGAGGAGGTCAAGAGACATTACTGTGCTGTGAAAAAAGGTAGAACTTTTGATAGAGACAGTCTGAGCACACTGTGTCCATTACTGCAATGGAAAAGCATTATACCATATCTTGTTAGTACATAATATGTGTTTCATTTTATTGCAAGATATTCCTTTTGATCTGTGCAAGAGGGAAAGGAAATACACTAAAGTTCCTGCAATAACCCTTCTTGTTCTTGGTAAATTACTAATCCTAATACAGGCTTCTAGATATTGGATGGTACTGATCCTCATCTTTTGCTGATTCCACAGAATACAAGAGGGTGTTATGGGCTGAATGGAAGTGGCTGATTTTCACATTATGAGTTGGAGAAAGCCATGCACACAGCTAGAGTGGGAGCCATAGTGGTGACCATCCAAATAATCCATGTTGTAGTGTTCTTCCCAACAGCCAGAACTGAGGCTTTTCTATAGGAAGAGTTAAATGGGAATTGCAAAAAACATGAACATTTTTATTATTAAACTATGTGACCAGACATAGTTTTAAGTTTTTCCGGTATTGACAAACAAGGTCATTGCTAGGAAAATTTGTCTATGTTTATCTGCTGTGGGTATGTGCAAAATGCAGTGTGCATTTATTGCTCTAAAGGGGGTGGAATGGGGAGGAGAGAGAAGCAAGAGAGAAAGAGAGCAGAACAGAGTAAAGTATTTTCTCTTTTGAAGTTATGGCATCTTTTTTATCTCCTCATGTAAGTGATCGTGACTGTGCTGCAAAAGCTCAATTAGGCATGAACTATGATCCTTTGGGGTGCTGTGCTGATGTTAAACTGAGATTAAGTTCTCTCCCACGCAAATCTATTTCACTTTAGAATTTAATATGGATGAAGTAGCTTTTATAAACCTTCCAACTGGAGAAACATAAGATTCTGACAACTTTACTAGCAAGTGTCACTTTGCAAATATATAAAGCTAGCAATTGATTTTCTTTCTCTAGTCTTCTAGAACCAAGGTTTAGCTAAGAATTCTATGGATCAGATCCATAATGGCATAAGAAATGAAGGATATAGGCTCTTTTCTTGATATCACTAGCAATTAGAATTACCAGCCAAGATGTAGTTCTTCTCAACATGTTCTACAAATATGAAATACTCTCCCTGTAATCACTGAAATTGCAAAAGAAGTGAATGAAGGAAAAGGTCACATTTCAAATTTACATCTATTATCTTATTTATGCCTTGAACTTACAAGGAAAAAGATAAGCATAAGTCAGGAAAGGATTTAGTAAGGGCAGAGGAGTAGTATCATTGCTGGAAATAGAAACTAAAGATAAATTTTGTCTCACCTCTGTTTTTCTAACTTGAGATCCTAAGGTGTCTGTTGACCACTGATAAGCAATGAGGATCATGTAAAAATCCCATACACTCAGCTCTCAAATTAAGTCACTATTTATTTTTAAAGTCTAAATTATTTTTATTTGCTTTAGTATTCAGCAGTAATAACTACTCTATAAATAATTAAAATATAAATAAATATAGTTTTGTTTTCTAACATTTGCAGAAAGTCATGCTATGGATTTTCAGCATAATATTATCTTACTGAAGATAATTTTTAGGAGGATTTTAAAATTCATTTTGTAGGACTCATGCCAAAAAGGCTCAGATTAGTTTGCAAGTTAGATAAAATACACATATTTCACGATACTTGTGATGACTTGAATAAAATCAAGTGAAGTAGTTTCTGTAATACAAATAAATAATATTTAAACTTTGCCCACTTGCAAATCAGAACCTTCCCTTCAAACTATCTTACATCTTTACACTGTCTGAGAAAACAAAAATGTATCTATTAAGTCAGAACCATACCCAATGAATGAGATTCTGCCAGTTGCTCCTTACCCTGAGTAGGCTTAATGGATACAGTGGTACTAATTTCAAATCTGGGGAGAGAAATGTGCTATTGAGCACATACATTGTGCAATTCACATACATGTACAAATAGCATTGTGATTTTTATTTTCCTATATTACTCTTAAACCTTGATATTTGAGATGCTTCCTATGAAATCAGGGCATCCTGTGAAGCTGTAGGGTACACCCAGGACTCTGTTCTCTGAAACATAGTTCTGCCTGTAGGCAAACAAACACAACACTGTTCCTTTGGGGCAGCAATTGTTAAAAGAGGGGCTATATTAATGGCTGCAATTGTACCACGACTTAAATTCTTCCTTTGCTATAAAGCTGCTGACAGTCAGGCCAATATGTTCCTACCATTGGTAGAAATCTAAGCATTTATAACCCAAAAAAAGCTCTATTTGTCAAAAATTCTGTAAAGTTCAAAGAAATTTCTTTTTCAGTCAAACAGGGCTGGCTACACTGGGCTGAGCGTTTATTACCACCACTTTTCACCACTGCCAATTAGCACCTACCAGTGAACACAAAGCCAGATGGTCATTGCCACTGAGGGCTTGCTGTCAAGAATTTCCCTTTCCTAAATATGGGTGTGGGAAGGAGAGGGAGGGGGGAAGCTGCATGTAGGGAAGAGAAGTTGTATAAAACCTGCTTTGTGTTTTTACAGAAAGGAACCCAGCAAGAAATTTTATGATGTTATCATAGCTACTTCTAAAAAAAGAATTCTATTTAAACAGAATAAGAGTTCCATTCTTCATCTTATTTTTGAAACTCTGTATAATATGAGCTGAAATGGATTTAGCTCAGGTACCTTAGAAAACAAGAAGATTGACAACATTGTTTCGGACTGCTTTAGCAGGAAAAGCGGTTCATAGAAATCCTATTTTTTTTCAATTTGGAAATGAAACAATTAACCCTTCAAAAAACATCACAAATCATTGCATTGCAAGGAAAACTCTGACCCACTCATCAGGGAATTTTTCTGCAGTTATTAGTTACTATGAATAATGATTATGTATAAGAATACAAAATATGTCATATTAAAGAGAAGGACAATATTCCATTACAGAAATTCTGAGAGATATTATCGTTTGAGTAAGATGCAAATATACTAAAACTAGATTCATGTGGCACAGAGCCATAATTTTTTCGGGTCTTGATGAAATTTCACTTGACTAATTGCTCCTGTATTTCTTACACTGACGTGAAGATTCCTTATTGTACTCCTACTTTCTGTGTCATTTTGGTGTACATTCACAAAGGATGTTGGATTTTTTTTTCTTCAGCCATAGCTGAGTTTCATTAATGGATACAGAGCTAACATATTGGCTATAAAATCTGAGTGCTCTTGGGTCTTTGGGTAAGAATTGTTATAGGCAAGACTGTCAGCTAAATGAAACACCTCTCACTGTGCTCTCCAGCTCAGCATTTTTTCTTCCAAATATCATGTCCAACTACTTTTGCCTTATCTGCCATCACAGATAGTCGATCGGAAAGCAGTTGTATAAATTAGAAATTAAACCCTTGCCTGGTGGTGGAGGTTAATGGAGCACAAAATACAGATCATATTCATGGAGGGAATTAATAAGTAACATGTGTACTATTTTAATGTATCCCTTTTTATTACAGTTTAGAAATCCTTCATTATAAAGGAGTCAATGTGGCAATGTTGCTGAGCTCATCAAAATGTAGGAAAAGGAATGCTGGTTTCTGTCTGTATTTGATAAGTCATCTATGAGAAACATAAATTATTAATTGTTTAGAGGGTATAGGCTTGTACTGTTTATATTTGAGCTCATTTGTGGTTTTTTTTTTTTTCCTTAGTGACACCAAATAAGCATTTAAAGTTAAAATTGTAGAACATTATTTTTAATGTATGATCTCTTTATAAAACGTCACAGTTACAAAAAAAGTCTAAAAGAGTACCTCAAGAACATGTATCCCATTTGTTAAAGTGACCTTCATTGAGGCTTCCTCTGAGCACTGAAATTCCTGCTGAGATCAGAGCATGAACTCCAAAAATGAAAATGTTGTTTAGAATGTATTTCAGTCTTGGGACAGTATAGGAGGGTGGATGCTAATACTAGACTGCCATTGTCTAGTTAGTAGCTATTTTGATCCGGGTATTTGTCACTGTAATTCTTTAATTATGCTTATGTATTTACATGGGGTGACATGTACACATTCAAAGCACAAAGTAGTTTTCCTCTTAGTGAAGAATTTCAGCATCTAGTGAGGTGAGAGATTATGATTATTAGGAGAGAGTCTTCCATGAGCAGACCAGCTTAAGCTGTGTGATATAGTTGTTCCCTGACACATAAGTACTTCTGGAAGCACATGGCATGCTCTGATATTTAACATTTTATTCCCATTTGTAGGTTGAGGGCAGAAATTCCTTAGTTTAGTTTATTTAGTACGCCTTCTCTTGTCCTTATTTTATGTCTTTTCTACCCCTTTCATTATTTTAAAGACATCTTAGAGAGCTTCTGGTTCTTCAGTGAAATATTCCAGTCTTGGAAATCTGACCTTTTATGTGAACACTGCAGAAAAGGAGCAGATTCATAGTTTTAAGTCCAGAAGGAACCATTCGATCATCAAACCTGACCTGTATAACACAAGCAGAAGAATTTTGCCTCTATTGAGTCCAATAATTTGTCTGTAAACCATCCAGTAACAGGATGTTATATTTTAAGAGTAGTTTAAAACTGTACAGGTTTCATTTTAATTTTTCAACTGTGGTTTCACTATATGGTTCAAGTAATACTTATAGAATATGTCTATGAATATTTCTAGGATTTTATATGGATCTTTGGCTAAGCCTTAATTTAGTTTATTAATCCACTGGTGAAACATATGTTGCTTTGCATTTGAGTGGTTTCAAATCTGAGTCTTAAAATTCTCTAAATCAGACTGTGCTGCCATTAGACCAAATTATTTCATCTCTCTCAGAGGCATCCACTTACACCCACATAAATTACCAAGCTTAAATTCAAGACTTACTTGTTAGTTGTGAACACTGCACAGCTTCTCCCAGATTCAGCTTTCACAGCTATACAGCACAGAAAAAATGCAAGGGCACTATTAAATTGCCAGTTCACATCTATTTACATCACACATAATAGCATTTATCTGAGCTTTATTTAGCTCTGGCTCCTCAGCTGCCCACAAGTTGATGGGAAAAGTTACATTATGCAAGAACAGAGATGCATGCTGTGGAAACAGACTCAGATAAAAGACCAGCAATGAGAAGCATGTTCAAACTATACAGTAGTTTTGTTTTTAAAAGTGTGAATACACACCAAATGCTCTGTTGAGTTACTGTGCGAAATGGGTCCTCTGAGAATAGGAATAAATGGCTATCACAGAGATTTTGGGATAAGTCAAACACAACTCAATCCTCCTAACCAGTAAAAAAATTGTATAGGAAGAGTGCAATTCCTCATCACAGCTACTGTGGAGTGGATTAAGACCTTTTAATTTTCACTGAAATGAGTAACACTCAGATTTGCCTGCTGGAAAATGACTGCTACAGAGGACAGTATGTGGAGAGCCATTAATTTTTAACAACTCACCACAGTTAGAAGAGAGATCAGTAGCTACAATCACATTGAATATAATGTAAGAGATATAATAAATGTTATGAGAAAGACACAAATCTCTCTCCTCAAAGCTGATACACAGTTAACTACTGCTAACACTGTGATTGTCTGAATGTGATACAAACCAGGGACAGTCACCCTTGGACACACTTGAAGCCTTAAGCAAGGAAGCCACAATTTACAGTTTTGTCAGAGCTGAGAGACTTGCTATTTGTCAAGAAATAGCACACAGTGTGCAATTAAGCTTCTGGAGAATGAATGGACATTGCCTGAGAGTTAACCAGTATGTTAGGGGTGGTCAAATGCATTGGAGTCAAAGTCTCCAAAGCAAAGTGTGGTTATGTTATACAGAGCTAACTTCCTGAGGGCATGGAGGGGTATCACGTTTTTCATGGGAATCACCATCCTGCATTGGCAAGTAAATTGTCAGTAATGTTGGCATATCACATCACAGGCTCCCTGAGCAGGGAGGCAGGACAGGAACCAGGGTCATGAATAATCTGTTAATACTGCCTTTTGTAAACCAACATACACACCCTGCTCGTAAACACAGTCAAAAGGGAGGCACGGGAGTGTAGTTATAGTCTCTATTCTCCCCATTCTGAGCTCCTACATCCTGCCTTTTGTCCTGTTGGATTTTGCATGGCCGTGAGCTGGCTCGGAGCACAGGGAGGGACATCCCCGGAGCTGCCCCTGCTATTTAGATGTAAATGCCATCTAGATATGTATAGAAAATAGCATCTAATCACGCTCCTTCTGGACTCTGAAGCCACTGACAACATATTTTAGAAGCCAAACTGAATCCAGACATGAAAAGAGAACATTTTTGAAAACTGTATGATCAAAAAAATCCTCTGAAAACTGTTAAAAAGCCTCTACAAACCACACAAAAATTTGGGAGATAAAGAAATTACCAGGAACAAGAAACAGAAGGTAGCAAAATCCTCTCACTATGATTCACTGGTTAGGTCACAGCTGGGAGAAAATTCAGCAATTTGCAGCTTACAAAAGGGAAAAAGAAAACAGGTATTTTAACTCAGCAGGGCAATACTCAAGTTGTGAAAAATATACATAGTACTCTAAACTGTGTGTTCTGTACTTCTTTGTCTCCTCTCAAAGTGATTTTCAGATCATGATTATATGTAGGAAGAGTTGAGTGGGGAAAAGAATCCACATGGACAGCAAGCAATTCATATTTGGGTGAATTTTATATTTCCTTGAACTTCATTAATTTTCTTGGTGCCAAATGTTTACCAAGTATCCAAAGTAAGAGATAGTCTATAGTGCTTCAAGTTCATTTCTGAACCACAAATATCTGGAGACACAGCTAGGGAAAAATATTGTAAATGTTACTGAAATAGAAGGGTGACACTTAAACATTATTTATATTTTAAAATAATAGAAGAGATAAGCAAGGTTTTAAAAAGTAGAGAGAAAGAATTCAAGGAGTCTTTGGAAAAAAATTATTTTGGGAAAGTGTGTTTTTAGAGATAGCTCAAAGTATTTCTTCTAAAAATATATGCAGAAACAAAACAGAAGTTTGAATAATAGCTATGCTATTAATATTTAGTGAATAGTAAACATGAAATGTTTATGAAAAGTGAACAGGAAATGAATGCAGAAAATACTTTCCAGGATATAAATATTTGTGATTTGTATCTGCTGCCTCTCATAGAGACACTGCTTCTGCAAGAGTTGTAAACTCAACAGAGCTGAGAGCACCTGGGAGACAAAGCCTGGGAGCCACGGCCTTATGCAGGGGCAAGGTGCAGCAGAACACAAGGTCACTGGTGCTTTGCTTATGTGAGAAAAAACAATTCCCCAGTTACTGCTCTCCGTAGTATTTACAGGAACACAATGGGGACAGGAGTAGATGCCTTACATGGGGCAGTCAGATCATAGAATGACAGAATATCTTGAGTTGGAAGGGTCCTATTAGGATCATCAAGTCCGACTCCTGGACATGCACAGAACATGTCAAGAATCACACATTGTGTCTGAGAGCATTGTCCAAATTCTTCCTGAACTCTTGGTGCTGTGACCACTTCCCTGGGAAGCCAGTCCCTGCACCCAATCACCCCCCAAGTAAAGAGCCTTTTCCTAATATCCAAATTAAATCTCACCTGACTCAACTTCATGCCATTCATGTGGGTCGTCTCACTGGTCACCAGAGAGAAGAGATCAGTGCTTGCCCTCCACATCTCCTCATGAAGAAGCTGCAAACTGCAATGAGGTACAAATTTGGCCTCTGATTTTTAATATGTACTTTTTTGTACCCAAGGAGAAAAAGGAAAATTCCAGCAGAGGCACGTAGAATGGCAATTCCAAGTAGGCATTGTCAAGTAACTTGAGGTAGAGACTCTGAAACCTGGGTTCTCATTGCCATCCATCCTAAGTTCATGTGCAGGGAGTAAGGCTTTAATGCACAGCATGCAGGAGTATAACTCTTCTGTGTGCTCCCCTATGTACTGGGAACATTCAAGAGAAAAGAAACAATTAAGAAATGTGGTAAAGTTACACAGAATTTTAGAAGTTTTAAGGCTGAGAGACACAAGGTCAAATGAGAAGGCACAATGGCAATCAGCAGAATACAAAGGGGTGATTAACATGGAGAATGGATCGACTGAGATCACACCAGAAACCACAGCTGTGAACATTCAACAAAGTGTTAGACAGAGCTGAAACATTAGCAATGTGTTACTGGGAAGGACTGCAGTGGCCTCCTTCTGTCCTGAAGCATTACTGTAAAGACTTGCAGTTCACTGCTGAAATAAAAGCAAAGAAAGGTTTGCAATGCTGTATTGTTAACAACAGAGGCTACAAAGATGCTGTGGTATTCATTAAAGCTTTCTTTACAACTGCTCCAGCAAATTGAGTTTGTACCACACATGAATAGAAATGTTGCAGTAAAGTCATAGAAACATAGAATCTTGGTGTGGTTTGGGTTGAAAGGGGTGTAAAAGATGATCAGGGTCCACAACCTCACACACCTCCTCCAGAGACAGGGACACCTTCCACTAGACCTGATCCTATCTGACCTGGCCTTGAACACTTTCAGGAACAGGGCATCCAGAGCTTCTGTGGGCAGCCTGTGCTAGAGCCTCACCAACCCCACAGGGAGGAGTTTCTTCCTTCTGTTCTATCTAAATCTACTCTCTTTCAGTTTTAAACCAGGACCCCTTTTCCTATCACTATAGTACACTCTGTTATTCTTTTAAACTTCTTTAAAGTATTAGAAGGATGTTCTAAGGTGGCCCTGCAGCCTTCACTTCTACAGGCTGAACATCCCCAACTTTCTCAGCTTTTCTTCATAGGAGACTTGCTCCAGCCCTGCCCCGCCTCCTGACATTTTTGTGCTGATTACCCGAGACCTGGCTAAAATCAATGCAAGCACTTACAGGACACACATAAGGTCCTTATCTGTCAGAAAATAAACTTCCTTAACACCCCACAGTATGCCAAGGAGCCTTGGTTTATGATAAAAAAGTCTAGTAAATTTTTTTGAGCTGTACAGGAATGCTCCCATTTCAAAGCAAATTGCAACTGAAAGCACATCTTCAAAAAAGATTTCTTCATCTAAAAAAATGAGTTATATTTGGAACACATCTTAAGACAATTCCACTGATCCTCTGCAGAAACCATTGCTGTTCCACACCTTGCAACTTTTCCTACAAAATCACATGGGTGATGGAGATTAAATGCTATCACAGAAGTAGTAGAAAGTACAACAAAACACTCATCAAATTGAACAAATAAGCTAAATACAACTTGGGGGTAAAAGATATCCAAGACATGAGGCAATTGAGACCTTTTGTTTAAATCACCTCTGTTCAGGTAAAATGAGCACTCTGTTGATTTTACAGACTTTGCTTTCATCCCCTCTTCAAAGCAACAGGGAAATCCATCTTCTCACATGTGCTTTAACATAAGTACATTCAAAGGTTTTATTGCAAATAAAGTTTGTTGTATGTAACCCAAATTTGGCCCCATGCATTTATATTTCATTGTTATTAAGTCCACTGTACCTAGTTTTAACAGAAGAACTCACACTTTTTTTTTTTTTCTTTTTATCTTTTTTTGGCTTTGCAAATCATTATTCAGATCACAATGATCAAAGACTGAAGCTGGCCTCTTCCTCAAATACAGAATGAGTCATTGGCCAATGCAGATGTGAGCAAAAGCATCTTAGCCTCTCTGTTTTCATACAGGAAAAAAGTATTGGTTTGCTGACACTAAAATGGGAACTCCAGTCAAAACATACGTAACCCTTTACAGTGCAATAAGGACCATATCTGTTCCTAAAATCAAATAGGAAATACTTCCTGTAGGATTTGTCACTACACAGGAAGTCTGGACAACAGTATGATTTGAACTGTATATATTGTCCATGAATATTTGGCTTGCTAAACCATGTGCACTTTCTTGCCAACACAGTGTGGAACACAGAAGCCCATTCCTTTCTAATTCACACAAATGCCACTTCAATGACATGCCAACATATGCAACGTACTCGATGCTGCTCAGATTCAACCAACTACTGCAGCAAAACTCCCAGAAACAGCAAGAGTTATTATAAAAGAGAAAATGTCATACCTTATACAGAAATTATTCTTTGTACAGCTCATACCAGATCCAGCTGCTTGTACTCCAGGTCTACCAAGCCATGGCACAAATTCCTAACACAGCTCCATGCTGAGTTGCCCTCTGGCTGTGGTTGGGAAGGAGCTGAATCTTTCCATAGGATGGGAAACTCCTGCTTATGGTACAACTGTTCCTACTCAAACTCTTCCAGAAGCATAATTAATAGTACTTTCCAATTCTTTTTTCATTATACTGCATAGAGTTATCCTAAGAATGTTAATACTTTATCAACATTTAATTAGATTTTTTGTAGTCCTATAAAAGCTAATCAGAATGAATATAAGGCAGTTCTAGGACAATTAAAAAATTGAAGGCCACCTCTCTAAAAACAGATCAGAAGCGCAAAGCTCTGGTGGGTAATGAATTTGCAGTTAAAGAAAAAAACAATCTAAACTTATTTGAATGGAACAAAAAACAGACTTCTTGAAGAACCAAAATTCCTATCCAGAATCAAGATGTTCAGCTTCATGTGTGAATGAGATTTACATTTAAGGCCATTTAGAATTTTTCAGTACGATTAGGACATATATACTAAAATATTTTCATTTTTATACAGTAATTGGCAAAATACTAATATTAGCATTATTTTTACCCTACAGCAGTTTTAGCTTGAGAAATGTTATCTACTTTCACAGACACCTATATTTTCAGGTACCAACTGTTATATAATATATTTGATGTTAAAGACACTATTCCAGAAATATCCAGCTGACACACAGAAAAAATAAATAGGGGTCATTTGAAAGAGAACCAGTTCCCAGTAGGAGTTCTTATAAATCCCTTGTGAAATGAGATTTATATTGTCTTTCCTGATACTAATAAGACATAATGAGTAGAATTTCTGAAAGAGCTATTGTAGTCTATCTGCCAAGTGGAAAACTGTTCGTCCAAACCACTAATTAGACTGTTATCATAACTTACACAAATTGTGAATCTAAACTGAAGGAATCCACTGGGGCTAGTAGAATGCTCCTGTTCTCCTGTTCACATAAATTTAAACCTAATGACTGTGCTAACAGAACTCATTTGCTGAAATACAGGTCTATTCCACATGTGCAATTTTAACTTCAGAAAGTACTTCCAAAAGCAAAAGTGAAATGGTGGGAGAGAAATTCTATTAATAGCAACTGGGATCAATTAACTGACTTTGTTCTTTGTTCAAATCAGTATGATATGCCTTCAGCCGTGAAATGCATTTTTCAATAATGTTTTGCAAATAAAAATTAATTAAAATGAAACTTCCTTAAGGAATTTTCTATTTATTGAGTTAATAGATGTGCTTAAGAATATATATCTCTGTCTTCATGTGTATTTACATATATATATATGGGTGTATATATGCATGCATACAAACATATAGTTGCACTTCTTGAATATGTATATGTATGCAAAAACACATAAATACAGAAGAGAGAGAAGAGAGAGAAGTCAAAGTGCACAGACTGCAGGTGACTTTTCTAGGAAAAGTAATGGTGGGAAACCAACTTAACTCTTCTAGAAACAGAATTATCTAGTCCTTTCCTTTATAATTAGTTCCCTGAAGAAGACTACATGGTTTTAAAATCCATAAAAGTAACATTTTCATAAGAAAGAAAACTATTCCTTTTTATCCAGAGGAATATTTGAAAAGTCTCTTTATCCAAGGAGTACAGGAATGGTGAAAAATATTTTTACACCATCTTCCCCTTTCCCCATGTGCCCTTGCAAGTAGACCTTTGCTTTCATATGATGTTGCAATTAACTCAATGATCTTTGAAATGCAGTAAAATTTTCATGCCACTTAATCCCCAGGGAGCTTCTCATTTGTTTCATGTAAACCTTGGCTGATCAGCCCATGTGCTTAACAGCACCTTCATCTCTGAGCTGCATTCCCCCAGTCCCACATTTAAAAGATTTTTCCTGCCACCCTCTGAAGTCTCTGATACTTTCTGTCTTTTCTGCCAGGTTTATCCATCTCACCTAATCTTGAGAGAGAAAAATACATGACCAAGAAAAATATGAAACACATCTCACCCATCATAAATACTAAAATACATGAATGACTGAGGTATGGAGGATAAAGTTTGGGAAAGAGGGGGAAGAGCCTTAAGTCTGGAATGTTCAGAAGCACAGTCAGTCAAGTTCTGAAATAAATCATTGTATCCACCCAAAAGAAGATACTGTCTCTTGCACATTAACAAATGTAAATCTCCTTCCAGACTGTTTGTTGTTTTTTCCTTTTTTTTCTAAGCCAGTTAAATGGAGTTATTTCCAGGCACCGAGTTTAACTTAAATTAGATAATGTGGTGAATAGACTTCACAATAAACCTTCTGTAGTCAGTGATCTGTCTGTGACTATTTATTTCTTGTGAGGAACTGTTACTGCTGACACATATAATTCCAGAGATTATTTCAGCAGAATATGGACCATAGATTTGTTCAGGAGTCATGAACCTTAAAGATTTTACCACTTCTCTTTATTTGTAAAGAAGTAACAACTATACACTTACTTTCATCAAAGATAGGGTTTTTTGATTTTTTTAAAACTCACCTTTTTTTCTGAAATACAAAAGTTGTGCATATACTGCCCAGAGAAGTGTTGGATGCCCCATACATGGAAGTGTTAAAAGCCAGATTGGATGGGGCTTTGAACAGCCAGGTCTAGCAGAAGGTATCCCTGCCAGTGGCAGGGGTGTTGGAACAAGATGATCTTTAAGGCCTCTTCCAACCCAAAACATTCTATGTTTCCATGATAATACCATCAAAATGCTACAGAACTTAACAGCTGATGACCTCTTTCTCCTGAGCCCAAATAATTGGCAATCTGTTGGAAGAAGAAAAACTGTAACTGATTATGCTGGTGCTCTGAACAAGCACTAATATTCCCAGTTTCTCTTCCCAATGTCAAACTCTATTCTGAAATTTTATGATAGAAAAAAAAAAAAAAAAAACAACAACAAAAACCACAAAAACAATCAGTTCAAAAACCTTTACTCTCCACAAATCAAAAAAGAAACACAAGGCATGTGGGAGAAATTATTTAAAAATCACAGTGACTGTGATTAAAACTCAGAAGCTGCTGCAAATGATTGCTTGAATTTTTCTTTTGTCTCAAGATTCATTATTAAATACAATCATAACCTCATCAGCTAAGGGATTGCTGTTTGAAATAACAACATGTTAATAAAGAATAGGGATGGAGAACTGGCTAATCTCCAAAAGTTTCAAATTTATTTTCACTAAACAAATATTCCAAATGTTACTTGCTTATCAGAATATGAATCTATGTAAGATGATTGGAAATCTAGCTCTTTCAATACATTCAATTTCTTTTTTACTTTGCCAGGCCACCTACATTTTAGGGCTAGGCTTTCCTGAGTTACTCTCGTCCTCATGATTGGCAATGACAAACCACAAAAGCAGTATTCATTTTGTCTTTAGCTTAGACATGGGAGTGAGGCTCAAAAAGTCTAGGTTCAGTGTTTGCCACAGAAAGTCAATCTAGGTCTCGAGCCAGCACCACGTGGAAAGTCACAGTGCCATAATGAGTTACCCAATTTAGCTGAACTGCAGCAACGTTTATCTGCAATCTCTTAGCCTGTGACAAGTGCGAAGTGATTTACATTTCTGTGGTCCTCAACGAAATATGTGATGAAAGAGGATGAGGATTATTTGAATTACTTCACATTTGCCACAAACCAAGGGAACACAAAGGGACAGTTAAAACAAGTTGGTTGCTCTTCAGTAGCTTGTTATCTCTGTGGGAACTTGCCCATGTGCCTAAGCCCATAACTCTACTTCTTGAAAAGAGATAACACTGCTTCTTTCTCTTTCCTTTTTATTTTACATGATTGTAAATTCATCAGGCCTAAGGGGGTCTCATAATAAGTAACTTTTTGTTGAAACATCTTCTATATTGATAAAGAAAGTTCAATAAATAACACCACTTCTTTTTGGCTCATGCACACAGATAAAAAAAAATCAGTGTTGTCAGATAAAGATACTTCCATTTGCAAATATTATCATGTGATAAATCACACACTAAACACGCCATACAACACCGACAGCACTTGAATCTTACAGCTTGACCATTCAATATTATCATTTTTTTAGAAAATGTCTAACTTCTTAAGCATTAGAAATTTAAAGACAGAAGTGGAAAAATTCTTCCCTTAAATTACCTAGCGACCCAAAGGTAGAACAGGAACTATGTAAAAATTATCTGCATAGCAGAGAATGCTACTCTGTTATAGGTTAGGCATGTGGAAATACAGCTATAGCAATTTTTGTGACAGGAACCTCTTTGTTCTCTGGCTGTTTTTAAAAACACAACAAATCTACAGTTTACAATAACAAAGTTTCACACCTTTCTTATTCACCTTTGAAGTGTATCAAGAGCACATTGGAACCATAAGTGTATTTTCCTTACAATGTGGGAATGTCATATTTAGAAGAGAAAATTTTTTTCAGATTGAAGTTTGTCAAAGGAAAATGCCATCAAGAAAATGACAACTCAAAAGCAGAACCTTTCTGCAGTGGCCTCTTATGCTGGTCCAAAATGGCAAAAGCAGTAAGATCATACAGGAAGTTTGCCCCATACTGTGTGTTATTCTTGGTGGAAAAACACCTTCCTGGCCTTGGCATCAAAATCCCACAGCAATAAATCTCAATTCATGTGTGGCCAGAGAGTCCTGGCTGCAAGATTAGCATGTTTTGGGAAGTGAGGTGAAAGGAAAAGTGGATGTTGGAAACCTGTCAGAGCAATTTCAGAACCAAAGAAAGCAGAGAAGGGCTGGATGACCTGAGAACAAATTTGTTTCACAGCTACTTCAGGAAGTGTACTTGCAAAGTACAAGTGTGGTTCACCTACTTTTGTTTTCACATCTTGTTAACAAGAGCACCCAGTAATTTCCATCACGAAACCTGCATTTAGTTATTTTCAGTTCTGACAAAGCTAGTATTTTAGAGTAAATTTGCAGGTCTGCCATAGGTTACATCTTATCTCTGAAGGTTTCAGTCACACAAAAATGTTCAAATTATTGTAACAAAAGGAAAACATGTAACAAGCAAGAATAAGTCTGAAAATAACACTGTGTGACTCTGTTTAAGTTATCTTCCCTATCTTTGAGAAGGTCTTGCCTTAAGCATTCAAAATGGTATGGAAGAAACTGGAATATGACCTTTGTGCTTGGTGCAGAAACAGCTGAGGCAACAAAGCCTCCAAACCTTAATACAGGGGAAATCTGACTGAAACAGAAAGAGACAAGGGGCACTACAGTCAGAATTAAAAGTGGGAGAAGATAAAGTGGAATTAGCAAGATCTGAAAGGTGCCCACTTGAATCTTGAAAGAGATAAGAATGTTGGAGAGGAATTGAGGAGAATGGTTTGAACTCTGTATTTGGCTTCACCATTTCTTGCAGTGAAACCCAGTGGCAAAATGTATGAGTGTTCATTTATATCACCCACATAAAGAATAACAGCCTTTGATAACATAGTTAATAAGTGGTTAGCTGTGCTGGTCAACATGTCTGAACAACGAATCTACAGTTTATACTTGTTAGGGGCTGAGAGTGATAATGTAACAGACTTTTTTATTTTAATCAGTCTCATTTTCAAAATGTTCACACTAGGCACCTAAAACTCTCTTTAAGTCATATACTCTAAAAATTAGGAAATAGGAGACTTTTTTCCCACTGGAAATATCATGTAGTCATTAAATATATGGCTAATTTTGCTGCTGTCGGAGGGTATATCACCACAAGATGGTTATTTATGCAAGTAAACTTAACCTTCCTAATTCCTTAATTGTCAGAGGCTTTTTTAATAATCTTGTTTTAACACAGACACACATTCAACATATGCTGCTGGAACAACCATTATCTTAATCTCTCATGAATTTGTTTCCATTTACTGCTTCTCATTGGTTGATGCTCTTTGGTGGAAGGAGAGGAGATGAGTCCCGTGTTACAGTTTTGCAGACACAGGGCTCAAACAGTGCTGATGAAAAACAATCCAAACTCTTTCATAAATATGAGGTGAGGCACTTTAACTTAAACATTTTTAACATGCTTAGGCCCAGGTTCATCATGGGTATACAGCATACAAAGAGTCAGTAGCTCTAGTTTGTGACAGGAAACATTTGATTCAGGAAACATTTAACATTTGACTGAGTTTAGATCTCATTCACAGTCTGCTACGTAGACATAATCAAAGCACTAAAAGCTTATAAATCTCAAATTTGAAATGATGTGCTTTTGAACAGCTGTTCTTAAGTTAAATTTCTCATTCAAGCAAAATTTTTCACTGTAACAGCAATTCTCATATCTGTGCTTTCCCAAGTTTTTTTTCTTTGCTATCTCCTTTTCTTGAGGAAATGTTGGCTACAAAAGATCACCACAGGAAATGTTAATACTTTAATTTAAATATGTATTTTTATGCATAATTTCTTTGATGTTTGTCACTGAGAATGGGAGAAAACACACAGAAACATTAAAAACCTATCCTCCCCAAATGTCTGTTTTCTCCACAGAGAAAACATTCTAACTATTCTCAATATTCAGTGTGTCCTGATAATTTTTTCTTTTAAACGCTTTATAATGTTGGTTCTTCATTCATTTTTTACAATATTTGCTGGAACTATTCGACTAACGGTATCTATATTTCTACACACTCCCTGCAGCTCTCTAAAGAAGTCTGGGCAAGCCTGTTTCTTTCAAGAACTTGGCCAACAAAGGTAATTAGGAAGGCTGTGCTTGCCAGCTTTCCAGGGGGAATATTAAAGAAAATAGGAAAGAATGGAAAAGTAAATATTTTTCTAGCTGAAAAAATTCCACTGCACACACCTGCACAATAATTCATCTTTTTCCAAATTTCAGATCACTGGATTCAAGGTTTTGAGAATGTTCAGTGTCAATTGGAGAAAGGGCATTTCTGCATCACTCAGATATAAAATAATCTCAGTCTTCTCAGAGGCAGTAAGAAGCTCAGAGGCTTCTTCTTGGTTAATTTCAAATCTGTCCATCTACTGTAGTATATTTGAAAATCATGTGGGCTCAGATTTTATCTGCTTAATCAGTCTTTTTTGTAAGGTTATTTCTTGCTTAGATATTAGCTTATTTTTTATTATTTTTATAGGTATAGTTTAATTTTGGCATTTAATTAATTTGTTTTCTACATTTACCTACTGTTCTAATTTGTCTGTAGCCTCCCAAGACCTTTGCATTGGTAGTAATTTGCTATCTCTCTTTTGTTTTATATATTTATTTGCTTCAGAAATTCCATTACTTGTTCTAACATCTCAAAAAAAATCACTGTTTACTCTTTTGTTCTGAGGACATTCCCATTCTCCTTATATTCTTAAGTATCTACTATCTTGCTCAGAAATTATAACTGATATTCTTTACTCATATTTTAGACCAACACTTTATAGTTGGCATTGTTTTTTTAGCCTCTCCTCCGCCTCCCTCTGTGGCTAGTTTTTATTAAGGCACACCATATTGCATTGATGTAGAGTCCCTGTGAGTAGGCAAATTCTCATTATACAGGCTTTACAAGATTTTGTCACTTTGGCCTCTTTATTGGAAGAAAAAAGGGGCACAATTACAAATGAGACAAATGAAAACCACTGTGTCTTCTTCTTATTTGTATTAAGGACAAAAGGAATTTGTGTAATGAGGTTCCTACGTACTCCCCAGATAGCATCTGGCTTCCATAATATTTTCTGTTTCTCAAGCTTACAAGATGATACTTGGTTTATAAGTCATGTTCTGGCCCTAAATCATAAATATTTTAAATGACACATTTATGATATACCACAATACACAGACGAATGTCACAAAATAAAAAACAATATTTATTTAAAATAAAAATAATTATCCATTATTTCTGTATTAAAAAATGTAAAAGCTATATCCTCCTTTAAATAATATTTTATATTCTTCATTCTTACACAAAGTGAAATCAAGTCCTCTGCCATGTACTTCAGTCATGCTGGCTTCATAGAAGTTCATGAAGCTTCACCATAGGAGTGAAAGAGAGGTATTTCTCTGTGGGAAGTTAACTCATTTCTGCCGGCTGTATGGTTTTTTATTTGAAGACGTGGTGGGACTTCAAGAGAAGGCTCTAGGGTCAGTAAGTTTCCACTTACCTTGCTACCAAATTCCATTTTGTCTTGGAACAAAAGGAAAATTCTTCAAAGCCAAATTCAGATAATTGTTCTGCAGTATTCAAATAAGACCAAGACTTATCTTTTTTTTTTTTTTCATAAAACTCAAGATTCAGAATTAGTATAATCATTTAAAAAAATCTGTATGCTGCTGAATGAAGAATATAAAAACTTAACTCCATGCTCAAATTCTTATACTAAAATTCTGAACTGCGGTCAATATAAAATAAATCTCTCACCCTACAGCTCTCAATGGATATGAATCCCCTAACAAAGGTAGATGAGGATCCCAACGGGATCTTGTTCATCATCCCAAATTCAAAACCAGATGCTATCAGCAGTGAAACAGCAGAAAATTAACAGGAATGGAAACCTTCAGCTTGTAAGAGTAGTCAGAATAGTTTTAAAAGTTGAAACATATTTCCTGAGTAACAGACTATCAGGAGCATGTTAAGCCTTCACTTTTTAATCTGCCATCCTAACAGACTATCAAACAATATTGTTGGGCCTGGGTATTATTTTTATGTCATTCAACACTGTCACTCAAATTAGTTTAAAAAATCTTGTAGTGGCAGATGATTAATCTGTTGGCAAAAATTCTGTTACCCAAGCATGAAAGTAAGGATTTTCCCCTTAGAACATTGGGGTTGATCACAGGATAAATCAAAAATTATGGAGCAAACCATACATTCTCATAATTTCTCTCTTATGTCAAATCTGAGGGAGAAAAAATCTCTAACATAAATTTATTGCAGCATGACTATGTGCAAGTAGGATTGAATAATCCCTGCTATTCATAAGTGGAAGAAATAAAAATAGAAATAAAATAAAGCTATTCAAAAGTGGAAGAAATAAAAATATTGGAATAGACAAGAGCAATATATTTTTGATTATGAAGGATATGGTCACACATGATAGAAACAGCTCATACAACCCTATAAAACAAGGCTTCAAAGTGTCTGTGAAGAAATCTGCATTTATATTCTGCTCTTGACCATGGAGGCTAATTATTACTTTGTAAATTCAATTACCCATTATATGAGTAGAAAAATGCTTGGAAAATGCATGTTGGATTATACGATTAAAAACTAATCACTATAAGCACAGAAGCCCAGCAGCATTCAGAGCAACATTGCCAGGCTGAGAATGCTCAGTGGATCAGTGTGAAGGGGGCACCAAAAATCACTTCCTTGAGGATATTCAAGGAGAAGGTTGGGACCCTTGTTCCTGGTGAGAAACCCACCAAGGACACTCGTTCATGCTCAGTCTTGGTGCACCCTGGAACAAGGAGTCACAACAGCCTCATATCACACACCTTCTACCAGAACACGACAATTTATCTTGCACATGTCCTAAAAAGAACATAAAATTTTAATATTAAGCAGAAATTGTGGAGTGGGATCAGGAGTTAGTTTTTCTACCATTACAAAAGTGCATTATGTTGCCAGTGATGCAAAAAAATTACTGAAAGGAGAAAGGGTGCCTGAAAATAAAAAAAAACATGAATGGAAAAAATAAATAAACACCTTAACATTTCCTTTCTTTATTTCTTTTCCATGTTATGTTGCTATGATGGTCTGCCAACCGTTGGCCATTCCTACGAGCCTGATACAAATGATCTGACGTGTTACTTTGTGCGCGTCCTAGATTATACTCCTTGGCTTCCTCAGAAACTGCTCCTACATACACACTGAATAACTCTGATTTCTTATTTTTATCAAATTCCTGAGGCTTAAATCAGGGTTGCAAAATTTTACCTGGAGATGATAACACATTTACTGTCTTATGACACTTCCAGCAGAGAAGTGGGAAAATCCCTAATCATAGACATTAGGCAGTTCCAGTTTTTTACCAAATTAGAATTGATACAGTGCTGGATGTATGCAAGCTGTGGTCTCATTTCCTAAATTTATGTTGAACAGTGTTCAACCACATATCCAGGCAAAGTAAATATCCAGTTACCTAAAAAGGTCTCTTGAAATTTATGCTGACAGTGGGTCACTCAAGTTAGAAACTTCCAGAAGGTTATAACCCATACCTCACCACAAAGACTGGAGAAGGATGAGTTCACCAGCTTCTTCTGTCCATGTATTTTCCAAGACAGCATTTTTCAGCTCCTTAGAAAATATAAAAGATGTGAATTTGGTTCCAGAGCTTCATTGATAGGGGAGTTGGTGTGGTGTGTTTCATGTATAATGGTTTGTTCAGCTGCCCCTGTATTGCTGGTTCAGTCCTTAGTTGAATCCTCCCACCCAGTCGTCTATCTTGTCCTAAGACCTGCCCTGTTGGGGAGGATGAAGTAGCTAGCCCCTGTAGAGATAATTTAATAGTAAAAGATTCTAAAACTATGAAACCCACAAGAGGAATAGAATTAAAAGCAAGGTTTGAACTGTAAGCATGGACAGGAAGAAGGTGATTAAGCAGCTGAAAGGCCTTGGCTGGGTGGGTCAGTGACACCTCTGCCAAGACAAAAGGATGAATGAAAGGCTGCACCTTCTCAGGTATCAGGGATAAGGTGGGTTTCACTGGTTTTGGTATGTAGAGTAGTATTGTAATGTTGTAGCTCCCATAGGCTGTATGTAGATTCTGTAGGTTTTGTATCTTAAGGTGATTGGTTAATGTTCATTAGCATATTCACGATAGAAGGGGTTAAAATGGAATGTAACAGAGAGTTCCCCCTCTTTGCCTGCCTTCCCTTGGACCCTCTTGGACTTTGCACTGGATCCCTGGACCTTTCCCTAGTCAGGCTGCATTCCCACGACCAATAAAGCACGTGTTACAGAGATCCTGATCTTCAGGTCATCTCTCTCGCCGGACTACAAGCGTTTTTTCTAATACTGCCCCTTGTTACAGAATGTTCCATGTCCCTCCTCCTGCTGTCATCGGTCCCACCTTGTGCCAGCCCCCTGCCTTGGAAATCCCCTGAAACTCAAAGTGCCATTGGTTTGTGCAGATTGTTTCCCTCCCCCTGTGCCTCCTCATTGGTTTATATATTGTAAACCCCACCTTGTGATCCTCCCCAGTCCTTTCCCTATTGGTTGAAAATTTGTACCCTCCCCTAGAACCTTCCCTCTATAAAAGTCCCTGCACACCAGGGCTCACTGTCTTTTGTCCCTGGACACTCCTTGCAAATAAACCTGCTTGGAAACCCCACAAATGACCTTGTCCTTGTCTCTGCCTTCGGTGCTTCAGCACCCCAGTGTGTCTTGGAGAGCAGGCCCTGCTCTGCTGTCACTCAGATTGCTTTTCCCCTGGGAGCAGCTGCTCTCAGCGCGTTGTCGGGGGCCAGCGGGAGAACCCGGCACCGCCTCAAGGAGTGACCCCCTAATAAAGGGCTCTGGAAAGAAAAATGAGTAAGTAGAGATTCTGGTATGAATTTAGAATTTCTCTTGAACGTTTTGAGATTCAGCCTTTTGAAAGTTACTGGAAAATGAATTGCAAAAACATAGCAATCTAATATTAAGATTGAAAATATTGAGCTGAAATTACAATAAATTCTCTTTGATATGCGTCTTTTACTTTGTATGAGCATAGAAATTTAATAAGATAGCCAATAAAGTATGAAATATATATTTGAGGCCAACCTACATTTGTACTGGGAACCATCATTATGGCTTTCCTTACCTTGGTGAAAGAAAACCTATATGGGATATAACATCTGCATTTTTAAAGTTTCAACTTAAAAAAAATTGAAAGGCAAAACCCACTACTAATTATTAATTTCTTAATTACAGCCACACAAAAGAGGTCTCCAAAAGATCTTTGAGTGTAACTTTTCAAAATAATGAATTGTCCTTGATCAAAAAGAAAAATGCATCTCATTTAATGAGCAATATTTGAGTTTATGTAGTATAAAAATATTTGTTAACATCAAAAAGGGACTCTTTAAAATAGGAAAGTGATAATTTTTAATTTAGTCCAACAACAAAGGCCTAAACCCAAGCATATTTAGCTACCTACCTTGGAAAAAAAGCTAATGAATTATAACAAAATCCAGGTCCTATTTTCTCTTCTAAGCTTCAGAGCTTGAGCATCTTTTCACTTTGGACCTAAGCTGAGGTAGTTGTCAAAAAGAAGATACATTCAAGAAGCAGTGGAAAATTGTCAGAAAGGGAAAAACTGTCACAGCAAGCAATAACCTACATGAAAACAACCTACGGTAATTCTATGTTGGCAAAGAATTATGTATAGTCTGCACATAAAGGAATTTTTTTATTCTTGTAGTAGCAGTTCAAGACTGATGTAAAGCAGAAAGTAATTGAGGAACAGATTCACAGTAAAATGTATAAGGAAAATTCCATTCTTAGGTAGTCAACTCATAGCAAAGCTTTATTTTCCTTCATATTCTGTTTTACTTTATGCAGTTCTCTTTACATTAACCTCTCTGTTTTCACTATGTTCAATAATAGCACTAAAAACACTGTCATTATTTTAAGTCCACTACTATATCAAAACATTTATTGCATTAAATATAGCAAGCCAAGTACTTTTTAAATACTTCTCAGACAATAACCACATAATCTGGAAATCTGGAAATAACATAAGTGAAAGCGTAAGACTGATGGCAGCCACACTTACTGGCTCCTCTGAAAATAGCTTAGAGTGAGGTAGTTTAATCCACTAAGTATGTAAGCTAAACAAAATATTACTAGAGTAAAATTTAATCCTGGGATCTGTCACTCATTTAATTTGTTTGCTTCCTACAGCAAAAGAAGGGAACAGAGAATACTGAGTTCATATGCCACTCCTTGTGAATTGCTTTGGCTCAGATCCTCAGGATCAAGAAAAATCTAGAAGATACCTGGGGTAAATCTCACTGATTTCAAGAATAAACTATTGTCAGCTTACCAAAAAAAAAAAAAAAAAAACAAAAAACAAACAAACAAACAAAAACAAATAAACAAACAAACAAACAAAAAAAAAAAAAACCACAAAAACCCCCAAAAAACCAGGGTCCTGCAATTTTTGGTTATAAATATTTTCTGTTTCTTTTAAGGCCTTTTATTGAAATGGTATTCTAAATGTATGATGCTCAGCTTAAAAAAATCCTTTTATCACCAAAACTATGTACCAATTTGTCAGTATATCTCAACTTCTGTTAAATAGTGTCTTTCATGAAACAGTTATCAATTATAAAATTTGATTGAAGGGGCAGATGTAAATGTACTTGTAAATTTTGGCAATGACCCAAAACAGTACAGGATTTAGACCAAACCATTTTATGGACAGGAATGTGAAAGCACTGGAAAGTTAAATAGAATTACTCTTTTAGGAAATCTTCAGATATCTGAAGTACTCTGTATATTTGGGGTATATATTAACAAAAGAAAACGGAGTCAGTTTAATGAGCGTGAGGGAGCATTCTTCCTTTAAGGGTGGAAAATGAGAACATTCTTCCTTAAAGGGTGGAAACTAAGGGAGAGATTCAAGGCCTTGAGAAATGGGATTACCTTATGTGTTATGCTTCCATCTTCATCTGTGGCAATCTGGTCAGGACCTGTACCCTGACACGCTGGCAGACACACACATGGATCTGTCTTGCTGTCTCTTGAAGCAACACAAAGCTGTTGTGCCTGGATTCACAGTGCTGGAAGAATATGTGAAAGAATGTTGTGGGGCTTTTATAACAAAGGACCTGTAGATTTTCAGGTTAGAAACAAGAATTAAAGAAAGCAAATATGAAAGTTTACTAAGCGATTTAATTATTTTATAAAGTGGAAGAAAATGATGAATTTTATTATTTGAGGAAACAGAGAGCATTCATATTTCCTACACTGGGGGTAAAAGTAATACTAGCTTTCAAACACTGTTTGCTTTTTTATTACTCCTTACATATTTTTAAAGACTAATGACTATTATTGGAAGGAATTGACATGATCTTTCCATATTTGTAGAGGCAAGCTCCCTACTGACTTTGGCACAGGCCATTTGTGCAGAAAGGATGCTGGGTTGTGTCCACAACAGTTGGGTTTATTTAAGCTATGATTTTCATTACTGCAGCTCATACTTGTCATCTTCCAGGGAGTAGTTTGTTCTCTAATCCTTTTCTCTACGATATACTCAGTCTGTGTCTGTTCTGTAGCCTGAATGTGTACTGATATGTATGGATATGTAAAATTACCTCTGGTTGATTTTATCATACACGTAGGATGTGAAATACTATGCCCTTAGACCTGCAGTATTTTCTCAACCATGAAATTCTTTTGACATTTTGTGCTGCTTACAAGGTCATGGCTATTGCTACATGGGGCAGCTGGTCCATACCAGTCCAATATTTCATTGTCTTACAATTTTATATTTGACTGCAAGGTAGGGAGTCCAAAAGGAAGGTGCTGAGAGTTGGCACAACCTGATGGTAATACAGGTAGAGATCACTTAGATGAAGAGGGAGGTGAAGATGTGTCTTGGTTTGGAAAGACAGGTATCTGACAGGCACTTCTGCTGTGCAGAGACTGGGTTGCTCAGCTGTTTGCCACCACTGCAGCAGAGGCACAGGTGTGTCATACTGTGTGCCCTGACTGCAGCATGATAATGTATCACTTCATGCTACCTGATAATCCATTTCCAATTTGACAAAGCACAATGGCAAGCTGGCTTACTTTGAAACATCTGCTTAACACTGTTATGCTTATAGTTAGGGCTTTGATTAAGTGCTTTGATGACTTAAAGCCTAGCTAGAGATTAAAGAGAAGTGACAAAGTGTTAAAGTCAAAACCCAAAACCACCTCATTAATCCTTTTTTTTTTTTTCTGATTTATTGACAGATAAGAATTTATCAAGACATCACAATATAAAGTTATACAGTAGAAAGTCAAAGGTGTATTTTCCAGGTCATGCATCATCCTTACATTGATTTTCATTAGCTTCTTAATGTTGAATCAGCCATTACCTACTATGTCAACATGCATTAAGAGCTACTATTAAATAGCTTTTTATTTATTTAACTTCAGCTTGAGAGGTAGAGAGGCCTGCTTTATTGAAGACTTTGTTACCAAGAATGTTAAAGAAGCATTTAAAATATTACACCTGCTGCAGACAGAAATCTCTGTTCAGGGCTTATGCACAGTTTAAACTTTCTTTCTTTTTAATTGCTTTGGTTTGTTTGTACAAGGAAGCAGTGGTTTTTGTCAGTGTTGATTTGCACACTGAAACCCTGTTTTTCCATTTGTTCGACAATCCTGGCTATAATACCTGAGATTTTTTTTTTTTTTTTCTTTTTAGGATGATATTAAACATCGTCAAAAAATGTAAAAGAACTCAAGGCTATAAGCCAGGTGGATCCTAAGTGAAAACAGATTAGAATAGGTGGAGTCTTACAGAGCAGAAACACTGTCACTATGTCCTATTTATATCATCCTTTCCTCCACAGTTAGTTGTGAATGATTTTGCTTGGAATATCTTCCTGAGAACACTTTCGACAAGATAGGAAGATAAACATTGTAGCTCTGCTTCCTTTTAGCCTAGTAAATAGCTGTAGGCTTAACTGACAAAAGATACACTAAACACAGAAAGCTTCAATTTGGGAGGTTTTTCTTTTCAACCTTCCACCTACATAGTTTCTTTTTATTGTTTGGAAGATTTGGACGGGATTTTTGGATTTTTTTTTTTTCAGAGAGTAGAGAAATCTTGTGGGTGGATGAATTTATTGTTTACTTGTTTTCTCTGCTGTTTTCAAGGTGTGCAAAAGTATTTCAACACTCAAAAGCAACACACAAAAGGCAGATTCACAGAGGAGCTCAGTGGTCTGGATACTGAGAGTTATTTATGTTTTTCATCTTCACTTCTGAAGATTTTAGGTTCCAAACTTGTAACAAGTGAGTTCCACTTGACATAATGACAAAAATAAATCTCTTTTGGTAGAGGAAACATAAGAGGGAGATGAACTCAGTCCACCCTTACAAGTCATCAAGAAAATCACTCTTTAATTTAGTTCATAGTTTTAACAAAGAATAATGGCACATTGATATATTTGGTACAATGGGATATTAGTTTCCTGTTGCATCCAGGCCAAGTGATGACAAGGTAAGTTCTTTTGCTTAGAAAAATATTGAAGCAATTAAATATCAATAAATTGATGACCGTAATTTGGAATGTTTCCATTATTATAAGTACAACTACATTATTTGCTGAAGTATATTTTGAGTATTTCTGCTCAGTAATGTTAGCAGAGAAATGTTACTATTTATTAATTGCACAAAGACAGCAAATGAATTAGTTGAAAAATTATGTACAGTACTTGGATTTGTAATGGGCTACCCAGTCCAAATAAACAACCAAATAGAAATATCAGTGAAGAAAAAAAAATATTAAAAATAGCTTAATTCTCTTTTTAAAGGTTTAAAAATTACCCTTGGCTATTTTTATCAGGGATATCAAAGGGGTGAAACATGGGTCTCCTCCAAGTGCTGTCCCCTCCCTTGGAAGTCAGGGGGACTACAGTGAGTGCTTTAAGTTATAGAGGCATTTAAGTGCTCTGCTGTAGTGCCTGCCATTCCACTGGACAGGGCTTGTATTCCTCAGTTCCTCCATCAAGCAACTGCATTTCAAGGAGCACTTGTCCCCAGACTTAGCCTTAATAAGTTGGCCTGTTTGTAGATACAGGCATGTGACAGCTTTAATCCACTGCAAGATCATGTGTTCCAGGATGAGACTGACTTCAGTGACATATGACTGTACCAAAGGCTCAGTTCTTCTCTATTAAACTCACATTCATATGCACAAGTCATTTTGAAAAGAACTGCCCTCAGCCATGTGTACTTAACATGACAATTGTATTTGACTTCTCTCTCTTGTGTAAATTCAGCCGAAGAAAGTGGAACCACATATGCAATCAAAGTAAATATGTAACTGTACTAAAGATACCTTGCTGAAATTGCAACAAATTCTTGAAGAAAGTTATTGTAGCTCATAAAAATATTTTCATTCATGGGTTCATAGGTAGTTATACAATTTACGTCTTCACAAAATCTCCACTGAATCCTTTATCCCTATTTTTCACCCTCTGACTAAACTTTGCCATGACAAAGAGGGAAAAAATGTCCATGTACTCAAGAATCCTTGAGAGAAACTTAATCTCTAGCAGCACTGGCATGTGCATTGCACTGTATACATCACGCCTACTCTGAAGCAGCTTTCTCATTCCTTCAGGATAATTCCTTTATGAGCATCTGAACGCTGAATAGAACACATATAAACCATCTGGCAGATGTTCTTAGTAAATCATTGAGAGGCTCACATTAAAAATTAGCCACCTGTGTATTTATCTGTTCCTTTCTAAGTATCAATAAATTATTTAAAGTGCTGAAATGTCTGTTTGAATTTATCTGTGTATTCTTGTTCATTGGTCTTTATATTGCAGTTTCCCAGGAATTAAAAGATAGGAGAACCTTTTAAATATAATTGTTAATTTACAGCAAATTAAATTACAGCAAACAGCATAATCACTGGGTGCAATTTCAGTGGCAACTTTGCAATTTCTGGGAAAAAAAAAAAAAAAAAAAAAAGCCCGAACAAACCAAACCCAAAAACTTTAAAAGACACAAGGTATTCATGTTTCATCAGTGTTACTATTTGCTTGTTGCATCAAAATGACACATACCACCTGTAAAATATGTGGGTCCAATGAAGACCTAGCATAGACCTTCTGCTTGGGTGCAGCATGAAATCTGCTACCTGCAAATTCTAATAACTTCTGTTTTCCTTTTCAAAGGGGTTCATTCATAACAGCACCATAAAACCTTCTCCTTTGTATTTGTGCTTAGGTGCAGTGAGAGAATTATGTGTGAACAGTTTCTGCTGCTGAGCATGTTTTCTTTGACACTTGAAATTCAGTAACATTTAAATCTATTGTGTTTTTTTTTTTTTCTTTTGTTCTCCTGATTCTTGTCACCATGGTATAATTAAGCTAACTGAAAAGTATAGGGGTTTTTAGTCCCCTCCCATGTTTGGGAGATCTTTAGTTAGAAACTGTGTACTGTAATTAACAGTTTCTGAATATGGGCACATCAGGAGATCAAACAAATGATCAGAGCCCTGGCACTTAGCTGAAATCTGACATTAGGTACTATAAACGGTGGTGGTTGTTAAAGTTCTTAAAATTTAAACCAGTTCCATCTGCAACTTATCTTCCTCCTGATTATACATGTAAGACAGAGATCAAATAATACCTTGAAGATCACCTGGACCTCATAAAAGCCTACTAGAGACTTTGTTAAGGGGGAGATGTGGGTATTCAGGCTGGCTCTGGTGAAAGTGTTTGAGTTGATGGAAAGATCATGATTGATAGCTTGAGCTTCTGCTGAATTACTTTATTCTGAAACAGTTGTATTATGTGTCTGAAGAAAAAGCACTGATTTTTTTCTGGATTTTTTTTTTTTTAGCTAGGGTGTATTTCACCTGATTCTAGTTTCATAGGGGACCTATAGTTAGGAACCTTTCCTTTCAGGAGCTTGATTTTTCTCATAAGCACATTCCAAAATTGCTGCAAATAACTAGGTCAATATGTAACTATGTTTTTGCTCTGATTCATCCTGTCTCTTTTTCACAGCAAAAGCTGCTTAGGGATGTTAGCGAACTTGGGTGATAAAAATACTGTGCATGGTAGCATTTTCCCTTTTTATAAAGCTTTCAGCTTCACTATCACAAGGTTCTCAGCATAAGAAGATCTTGTCAAGGATATGATCTTTAATTTTTCCTCTTGGAGAAGAGAAAGCTTTGAGAGATTTTGTAGTTTTGAATTCTAAGCTGAAACAGGTACCTGCCAAATTGTCAGAAGGCTAAATGTTAAACCACCGTATGCTTCTTTATCATTTCTGACTGTTCAGCTTCTTGAGGATGGAGCTAGACAGAAATTCCCCTTTGTAATAGCCTCATGCACTGGTTAATGAGACCTGATGCTTACCCTAAGTACATGGATGCCCAGGGAGTGGGATATCAAAACATTTGGCTGAGACTTTGCTATTATCATGTTATATGTCTTAATGCTCATACATAACTTGGAAGCTCTGCTCCACTGCTAAGGTTAGGAGAGGATAATAATATATTGACATGAAAAAGGAAGTAGAAAATGGATATAAAATGCATTTCTAAAAGTCAACTTACTCCTGATTGATGTTACTGGAGAAAGTTACACAAGAGTGTTGTAAAGAGTGAAATGGAGATGTTGAGGTTTGGATGTAAAATAAACCAATTAAACCATGCTGTTTGATATCAGATGAAGTCACACGTGATGACCTGGTCAGACCAACAGCATTAATGAATAAAAGCAGAAACTCCATCAAAACCAGATGCTGCATCAGGATTTAACTATCATAAGCAAAATACATTTGGAAGTCAGTGCAGTGAACAAGGTATTGTAAATTCATTTTCTATTTTGAATATAAGCACAATACTGTGAAGAAAGCATACAACCTAAACCATAGTCTTAAAAAGATAAATAGGGCTATACAAATAAGGAAAAAAAAATAAAAAAAAATCCAACCCTTGTTGCTATGTTACTAGTCTTTGGAGCAAGATCATGCACACATGGAAATCAATGTCAGTTCTGTTTTTCAGTTTTCCTCCTGTGTCATAACTCTCATAGTTCCTGGCTGGGAAACAGATGATAATAGAGCCAAGTCTTAATAAACTCTGAGTGGGGTACTCCAGCTGAACAGAGCATATTTTGAGCAGAGAGATTCAATAATTGCTCAGAGCAGGAACTGTAGACTTTTATTAATTGTATGCTGAGTCTGGGGAGTGCATTAAGGCACTTGGAATGTGTGGCATGGAAGTCAGGAGAGCTCTGGGAGACACCGTGGCTGAGAGGACACATTTCTGGAACATTACTTAATTCTGTCTCTAATCCCTGCAAACAGGAGCAGAGGGGGAGGGAAAACAGTGCCACAGCACCAAGATCAGCACTGCCAGAGCATGGCTTCCTTGTACTGGATGGTGCTGAGGCAGAATGAAACAATCTTGACCCAAAAGAGTTGCAAAATCTACAAGAAATAATTGAGCTCACAAGGATGATAATGTGGGGACTCATATTTTTGTTCAGAGTACCAGGCAGAAATCTCACCCCAACAAGCATTTAACTGCTTGTTCTCTTTGCTTCCCATCTCATGGAAGCACTGAAATCTCCAAGGGAAAAAGAGCTAGTATATTGAAATTAAAATCTATGTGATGAAGAAATCATCCTCAGCCAGTTTACATCTAAGAAGCACTGAAAGCAGTTAAGTT
This sequence comes from Phylloscopus trochilus trochilus, assembly GCA_016584745.2. Lineage (NCBI taxonomy): Eukaryota > Metazoa > Chordata > Aves > Passeriformes > Phylloscopidae > Phylloscopus > Phylloscopus trochilus. The sequence goes on along the minus strand of WQNJ02000016.1, from coordinate 9,856,196 downwards.
AGTCTTTCACTCATTTTCTTTGTTCTTTCACTTGGGCAAGTCTAGGGTCAGGCCATAGATGCTTAGGGGCTTAAGCATGTGATATCTGTGCAGCAGTTCAGAGAACTGCACTTCATCTGTGGAAAGAGAAGGCAGGGAGGACATCTTATTAATACCTTGAGCTATGGAGTTAAAATTAATCCTGCTTGAGAGTGTTGGGGCTGACTGGGTGACCCCCAAAGGCCTTTTTCAGCCTTTGATTATATGATTGTAGGAACAAGGTCTGTAACCTGTCAAAAGCGAGTATTCAAAAAATATTTTACCCAGTGAATTTAATATGGAGATTCACAGTATTTTGAAAATCAGGACAATTACCAACACTGCTATGACACGTTTTGGGACTGAAGATTAAAACAGATGAGAGATCACAGAGTCTTTAGCTCTGCTGTGGCAATACAGCTTAAAGGCAACAAAAAAGCCAGCTGCATGGTTTCAAACAGCCATAAATATTAGTATACTTACTTCCCCAAAGGGAAAATAGACTCTTCCCCCTCCTTTCTAAATCAAATACTCAGAGCTGCTATTGCATAAGCATTTTGTTCCACATACTTGTATTTCTAGCAGTTAACCTAAAAGCTTATCTCTGCAATATATTCAGAAAACTTCTAAATTCCCAAAAGATCAGGACAATACCTAAGGTATAAAAAAAGTGTTTTCTTTATCTTCCCAAATGCAAATTCAGGATGTATTCCTTAAAATATATCTTATATATTTTAGTAATTGTATTTTAATATGCATGTATCTGTCTGGCTGGATATGACTGTAATAATCAATAGTTATATTTTCTCATTTATACAGATTAAGCCAAATAATTTCCAGTCTCTTTATGACATTCATCAGGGGTTAAATCCTCCAGTTCTCCACAGTCTTTTGTCTGAGCATCTTTTTTAGAAGTCAGACTTGCATGGTTTGTAGGAGCAAAGGAAACATCTCTTTCCCTTTTTAATTAGGTTGTAGAAAGCCAAATGAAGCACTCCATCATTTGTACTTTAACTGGTTATCATAATGTTGGGTAAATATCTTGGATTTATTTAATATTATTTCGTATTTTATGATCGAATTATGTTTATGTCTACCATCTATAAACAGAACAATTGTGACTAGATCATACATCTACAATTAAACAAATCTACATTTATTCATTAAAACCCAATATTTTTTCTCAAAACCACTGTAACAATGTGTCAAGATGGATTAATTTTATATTGGCCATAATCCAAATTGAGCAATGATACTCTTTCCACTAAAACTTCCATGTCAGTAGTACAAACATATTTAAAGGCATGGCTTAGTCCTCAAATCTGTGGCATAGTGCTATTTTTAATCAGCATCTTCTGCATATAAAGAAATACAATTTCCCCCCTCCCCCCCCCAAACCAAAAGAACTTAGATTCGTTACGTTTTTGTCAACTGTTTATTTAATTTCATTTTCTGGCAGCTTTTATTTAAGAAAAGAGTCTACATATGACTTCTAACATTTTCCCTCAAGTTACATTCTTTGAAGACATTTTATTAAATGTAGATATGTTTATGAATAAGCAAATAGTCTTTCTCAGTTCTTGTTCACCACACTAATGTTTTTAGATCTGTGTTTTAATGGAATGGTATTTAATTTAAAAAGAGTAAGTGAATTTTAAAAAAATGTTGGTCTTACTAAATTAACATCATTTGGAAGTGGTTGTTTTAATTAATTAAAAACGTCTCCTTCTATTTTTAAGGAAAAGCCAAGTTACAGAATTTAAATGCTAGCACAGATATTAAGAGAAGTCTGCTCTCATCTGTAGCTGCAGCTCTGGTAAGAGAGCAGAGACCTTGTGAGGGAGCACTTTTTAAGTGTCTGCAGCAATTTAAATACGATCCGTGAATGACTTCTCAGTGGATTAGCCCCTAACCTTTAACTTTTGTGACATTAGTCATGTCTCATCTTGACATATATAATGGAATATTCTCCTATTCAATTGTTTAAAAAATGTCCAGTTTGACTTCTGATTGACCTCTGATGAGAGCTGAGCTCTTTAAAAGGGTTTAACAGTTGTAGCTTCATTTGTCTTTCTGGAAGAGACTAATGATAGGTGGGAATTCTTTTTATGAAGTAGAACAAATACAGCAGAAAATACCCTGAGATTAAAACTAGTTAAGTGATGCTGGGCTTACTTCCTTCCATTAAATATGTAGAAGTCTTCTATTCCAAGAAACTAGAAAATAATTTTAGGTGTTTTTCTGATCTATGGGGGAACACCCAAAAAATCCAAAATATTATTGCAGGGAAAACCCCAGCACATTTAAAGGAGGAATAAATTTGGACTGAGAACCATATGGATGTTTAGATATATGTTATTTCGTGAAAAAAAAATCTCAAATGGTATTTTCAAACACCACTCTGCAAACTTAGTAATGTATTTAGAAGGATACCTTAAATACCTTAAAGACACACCTGGCTAATGTTAACTCTAGAACCTTGAACTGCCAATGATAATTACAGAAAAAGACACCAAGATGTTGCACAGCATTCCCCATAAAGACTGTGAGTGAGATTCTGGATCCAGAAGTATAAAAAGAGTCTGCATCTCCATCCAGAACAATCAATTTGTACTGATGAGCAAGGCCCTAAAAAATTTACCCTAAGTTGACCAGTAGGACCAGACACTTCCTTTCATGTGACAGGAAGTGTTACCTACCACCCATAAGGGCTTATGAAGAGCTGTCCCACTAGCCTTTGCTCCCCCAGAGTTGGTGGGATTCATTTATTTCAGCTGCATTAAAATACAAAGGCAGTACAAAACTGCTGATAGAGGTGATTTATTAAGTAACCAAACGCAAATAAAAATCTGCATCCCTAATGCAGTTGAAGGAGATCGAGCTTGTACTTGTTGATTCTCAAGTCAAGTGAATGATTTGAAATTTGAATGCCATTGGCATTGTGTCACAAGGACCAATATTCTTGGAAAAAAAATTTCCTATAATGAGGATGCAGAATTTTTTATTGAACTGATTAGAAGTGCTTATTTATTTAAGCCAAAGATTATTATATATGTATATTATTATATATTTATGTTTCAGTATCATATATGATGCCATCTGTTGGGCTGGAAATCCAGCATTTGGAAAACTGTAAGACAGAAAATCCAGGAAATTTTAAAACTTCCTCTATACTACATTGGATGAATTCTTTAAAGAATTCTTTAAAGTAGGTACCAGCTACTGACTATGCACAGACCCTGTGTATTTGTTGGGTCTCTACTTGACAGGAATTTTGAAACAGTGGTCTAATGAATAATATTTAATATGTTAATTTTAAATTAAGAATTGCTACTGAGAAGCAGTCTGTTACTATTTTCCTTTATAGAGGAAATCCATAGCAGGGACACTTCTAATGAGCTCTTTCCTCTCATGCTGCACAGATACTCACAGTGACTAAAGTCTAAAACCTCTTCAGCTTTGCAAATGATCATAAACAGCAACTGATTCTGATCTCCTGGATACTTTTACTGTATTTCAGCAATCCCGTGTAATTCAGAACACCACAGGGAAACTGGGGTCTTTAAAAACAGATTTATTCACATACAATAACTTTCTTAAGGCCTTTGAGTAACAATCTTTCCAGTATGCTTTAACATAAAATCTTCTCATTTTGGAGGGTCAGAATTTCTGCCTTCCTAACCATGGATTTGTCTTTAGGGTAACTACAAATAACTTACAGATTAACCACTTTCTCTAGGTGACAGATCTTGAGTAGTTTGAGGGGTTTTTTAACTTGAAAATTTTTTAGTCCTTCCTTTTCCTTCTCTCTCTAAAAAAAATCTTGTTAAGTAGCAGCTGTCTTAGTGAGTCATCAGAACTAGCATGTCTAGCATCAATATTTACTACCAATCTTCAGATGACATAAGTTTAAAAAAAAATGGACTGTCCTGATATATGCCAAGAAAGAATACATATTGCCATGCAATGCTCCAAATTAATTTAACAGCCTTTTAGAAGAATCATGGAGAATGGTAGAATGGTTGGGTTGAAAGGGACCTTTGAGGTCATCTACTCCAACTCTTCTGCAATATGCAGGGACATTTCCAGCTAGATCAGAAACTCATCCCATTTGACCTTGAAGATATCCAGGGAAGGGGACAGACATTTTAGTAGACCCTGTAGCTATAGGACAGGGCAATGATTATAAACTAAAAGAAAGTAAATTCAAGTCAGAAATAAGGAAGGGTTTTTTTTGTTGTTTTTTTTTTTACAGTGAAGGTGCTGAGACATTGAAAAAATTTTCCCAGAGAGGTGTTGGATACCCCATTCCTGGATATCTTCAAGGTAATAGATTGTTTATTAGTCAATAAAGTGTGAGTAAAATGAAACAACCAAAAAACAGGAGTAGAAAATAAAAAGTCACTTTTTACAAAGTTTCATAGGAAACAGGCTATGTGCATCAGCTACACAGATCAAGACATATATAGTAAAGTTTTCAAGAATTGAGTAGGACTAGCATTTTTTTATTTTCTAAGGTATTTTAGTCTAAAGGCTATAGTCACCTTAATTTTAAAATGGGTAAGTCACCAGTGGGATTTAGGAGACTTTGTTCCATGCTCACCTGAATGTTTATGCACACAGTACAAGCTGAGGAACTCAAGGCTAGTTGCCTCAGGTTACAGAGAATGTTCAGAGCTTGTTTTCAGTATGTAAGACCAGGAAACTACCTTCTATGGGGGAAAAAAATCCCTTCAAATGTTTCCAACTCCAGAGGGCTCCAGAGTTGGAGCCCTTCCCTAGGGCTTCTCATAAAGAAAAAAATGTGTGGAACTTGTCTGCTTATATAAAAGTAATGCATCCCAATATCCACCATCCCTTACAGAGGTGTGCTGGAGACTCTGCAGGATGAAGAACACTACATTCAGCCAGTTTTTGTTTCTAAGGAACTGCTATGGATCAAAACTTCATTATCCAGGATGTACCCAACACAGACCAAACTTGTCCTCTATTTTGATCCCTGAAAGTTAGGGAGGGGTGATTTCCCTCACCCCACATCTATTTGGCAAACATGAGGTTATGTTGATGCTACTATTAAATTCCTAACATTTAGGAATTTTGAACTCTTATTCAGTGGAAACGATTTCACTGCATGAGGATTTTGACTTTATATTATATTATCTGCACTTATTTCCTGAGTGTATTAGGTATCTGCCTTCATCATCATCTGCTTTGAAATGCCCTACAGGATATAAAATGAACAAGTTTGTGGTTTTTTTTCTCTAATCCTATAAAAAACTGAAAATTCTGTTGCCATTTCTGTAGTGTTGCTATTTCCCCAGGAAAAAAAGGTATGTGCATTTGAATTGGCTGCCTCCTTATCCATCTGTTAATTTCTCTCCCTGTGTTCTCTTCCTAATCACCTTTGAACATTTCAAACAAATTTGAAAGCAGAAAGGCTAAAAAAAAATTAAATTCCTGCAAGTTTTGTGAAAACAGTCATCTGCCTCTCGGAAAGAGATTTGAATTGGCAGTCCCATTGTGGGAAAGACAGATCAAATTCAGACAGATAAGGCTCCTAGATCAGACAGAACTATATATTGCACTCAGACAGATGGCTGGCCTGCCAGCATGGCAACAAAGAGCATGTGTACTCAGGATTATCAGCAGCACATGTTAAATCTTTTCCAATTGTTGCTTGTGTCCTGCCATGGTTACTGCTGGAGGAAGGTTTGGGTCATAAAGAACACAAATCCATAAGAGATCAGCCTTTATTAGCTTCACAACACACCAGCAAATTAGAAATGCACTTTTTTTCTTTGATTTTATGTTTGCACCAAGGATTTATAATAGAAAATCAGAATAAGATTGTATTATTTTTCTTTTCTTGAACCAAACAACCTTATCAAACAATATTCAAGACTAAAAAGCATCTGGAATCTAACTATATATCTGCTCCTTTATTTGAATCAAGGTCAGACAAAAAAGAAAACTTATTTCCAGAAAAGTATCAGCTAAGAATACCAGTGCCTTCAGAAAATGTAGGTACAAAAGACATACTGATGAAGATGTTACTTATAACACATGAATTTGTACATCCAAATTGTGATGATTAAATCACTGAGTCAGCAATATATTTGCTGTGTTTGTACTTCCTTCAAGACAACAAAATCTTTTTTATAAGAAATTTGAAATCACATTTTCTGTTTACTTAATATAAGGAATAATGGTTTTCAAGTACACTGCACAGCTGTTGAGGTAATTATATTTGAGTTTCAGCTTTTTTTTATTTATCAATGTATTTACTGTCAGTGTAACTGCAATATGTAGAAGCCATTATATGACAGATGAAGACATGGAAGTTAGACTCCTTAGTGGAGGTAATTAAGCTGGAACAGAAAAGGTCTCTCTGCCAGCATCTCACCTGTCAAACTTGGAGATTGCCAAGATCTCCTCAGCCACCCTTTCTTAGTCTTTCCTTCAGGCATTTTTTCCTTCACTGGGAAAGAAGGAATACAGATATGTCTGTGCTGGCTTTGTATTGCACATAATGAATTCCTAATGTCCTCTAGAAGACATGTTTTCATCCTTCTTGACTTCACAGAGAGGAATAGACAACTTCACAAGGTGCAGGTTTGGCTGGCACCATTACTGGGATGAGCTCTGGTGCTTTTAGGAATACTGCCCACACCTGCAGTGGTATGAGCTCTGGTAGTTCATAGCAGCCTGTAGTACATAAATGGTATAATGACCCCTCAGACTATGCAGTGCATAATGGGTGCTCACACTAAATTAAATGCTCCTTGAACAAGACCTTATGAAATCTTTTGATGAAAATACTAATGTTATATAAGCTGTTTAAACAGCTTTGCTTAGTTTCTTATCATTAAAATTGATGCCCTGTGGCTGCAAGAGATAAATTTAAATGTGTAAGATACTCCTTTTGTTTTCAGCTCTTCCACAGATTTCCCAAGTCTATATAAATTGCCTTTGTTTTGTGCCATAGCACCCACCTCTAAACTTCAAGGTTTGTTTTACAGATGCATCCATTAATGTTAGGATCCCAGAGATGCCTAACTGATCCCGAAGGAATTAATTATACCTACAAAGACCAAAACAGAGTCAGGAAAGTAACTGGCTGAAAAATATTAGAATTGTTAATTCATTATTTATACTGCAGAGAGTTTATACTAGACTAACTATTGAACTTCCTTTCTTTTCCTACTTCTCATAATATAAATCAGACCGCTGCACTCCATTACAGTTTCCTTTTGGAATAATCCTAAACTGTAGAGCTACAAAGTCCTGGCCCATGAGTATATAATTCACAAAGGTGTGGTTTATTAATAAGCATTTAAAATGGAGTTTCATTTAGTCTGTGACTTCCTTCTGAATGATGGAACAGTGTTACGTAACTGGAAATTTTGTTGTGAATCCTGTGTGGTCCATCCCAGGATAAAAACCTTCTCACTGCTGCTACAAAGACCTGTGTGAGCTGCAGGGTAACAAATACACCATTTGAATCCCTCTGTGTACACATAACAAGCCAAGACTTCTACCCAGTGCACACAAGTGACATAATAAAAATTCATGGAAAATTCAGGGATGAAAATCCTGGCTCTTATTAAGTCAATTTTCAAAAGGCTGTGTTTCTACAACTCAAAGTTCATATTTAAATGCTATGGAAATTCTGTGCTAGGTCTGGCGCAGACAACAAGCTGTTTCCATGGAGGGGAATCACAGTAATGCAGCCTGCAGATGGGGGATGGAAAGGGAAGGGGAATTGGAGAAGTCCTTGTTGCCTAACTTATGTGCAGGGGGCCCTCTGGCTGCAAGGTGTGTGTCACTAACAGAGAAGAGCTTCCAGTAGGCTGTTTGAATGGAAGAAATAAATGGAAATGGACTTTATATAATAACCACCAAGAGGAAACAACCCAAAAAACAGTGATACAAATAGTAAACAATAATTCTCTTTGGGTATCTAGCCATACATAATGCTAAATCATTGAAAAGATCTAGGAGCAGAAAAAAACAAGAAATGTAGTTGTGAGGTTTTAATGAACTTGCATCATTGTAGTTCCAGGTTTTATTCTGGTAATTTCCATGAATAGTGAAAATTTCTTAAAGTGAAACCCTGCAAACAACAGCTTTTACTGGGGGAAAAGAAAACCTTCTCTGAAAAAAAAATGCAAATTATTTTGAATCTCAGAGACTGTGACTATTTTTCCATCACTTCTCAGCTGTTGTAATCACATGTAAACTTCATAGCTGTTTACCCTGGGACAGTGAAGCTGGCCTCATGAAGCAAGACCAAAGGGTTCTCAACCAAATCACAACTAATGAAACTCAAAGTTGTGACTGAAGTGGGAATGCATCCTTCTGATCATTGCACTTGTTGATTTAACTTCAAAGGAGAAAATCACAAGGGAGAATACAGCACAAAAGACATAAAATACCAAAAAAAGAGAAACATCTATGAAATATTTAACAGATTTTTCTTCTAAAACCATCTCCATTATGCTTCAATTTTGTTCCTATATTTTCAAGGTTTTGGTGTTGTTTCAGGTGAAATGATAACTTTTGTAAACTTACCAGTGGGACAGTCCTTTTTCTAGTTTTTCATTATGACTTCTTAAAATATTTCTAACCTTTCATAGAGTGAAGCCAGGTCTGATATCTAAAATTTCCTGGAAAATATTTGCTAAAAAATTTGATTAATATTATTTTAATATATAATTTCAAAAAAGTTTTACCAAGTCGTTTTCTGGTCTTTGGGAAACTTGTATATAATAAATAGTGTAAGTGTATAGTAGATGTATTACATCTGGTCAAAAGTCTATTTTTCCCCATAAGTTTTGTCCAGTGAATTCTGGATGTCAATGCCTAAACAAAATAAGAGAGTAAAAAGAAAATTTTACAACCCCATAATATTTTCAACAGTTTGATTCTGGGTCTTCCTGAGGGTAAAATGATGTCCCTGATGGCTTTCCCTTCCAGGAACTTCCTCAGCCTTGCTCTGTATTCATGCAGAATTTACCACTAACAGAAGTGGCAAGAAGTTCCCTATCTAAAATTCTTCATCATGTTATTGAATAGGCAACACCCATGTTTGTTTGTTTCATTTTTCCTTTCCAGTATGTTTCATGCTCCTTAGTTTTCCTAGTGATAGAGAAGGTAAACAACAGTTAGTATTAACTATCTTCTTACCACATTATAAAGATGAAAATGCTGTTGCTTCGACATTAAATTGATACATTAAAATACCATTTATGCCAAACTAAAACTTCGTAGTGCTGCTTTTTCATATTGGAAAAGCTGTATTTTATCACAGACTCCGCAAAAACTGAATTTTCCAATCCATTTACATCATACTACCATGAGAGAAAATACCTCAAATTGCTTTGGTAACAAATATTTTTGTTACAGTTAGAGTCTAACAAACCTATTAATACTTTCTCCCCAAAGTTTGCCATAGAGCTGAACACAGTTCTGAACAGGGATGGCTTCTTGCTATTTCAGTCTCTATTACCATTAGCCTACTTTCAAATATGTTATTCCATTTAGAAGAGAATTTTCAAGATGGACAACAGTGAAAAACAGCTATAAAGAAATTGAATTGAGAAAATGTCATAGATTATATAGAATAATTTCTTTCCTTAAAATAAAATCTATTTGCTAAGACAAGTGTAAAGGAATGCAAAAATGGGTAAAAGAGATTAAATACATCACAATAGAAGTCCAAAATTAATGTAACAGAATTGTGTATGCCTCCGTTTCTGAAATAGATAAAGCAGTAACACTGGATTTTTAAAATAATTTATTTTTCATAGGATAATTTTCTAACTAGAGATATTTTATCCCAAAGCCCAATAATATTGTCTAAACTTCCCAATCTCTTTCTACAGATCTTTGTCTCTAATTTGAGGTTTTAGAGAAAGAAAAATAAAAACAACAGATAAATGGGCAATTTTAATTATATAAGCCAACTCTTCTATTAAGAGACATAATTTTAGATGATTAGAGATTTAGATCAGCTTGATGACCTCTTCTGTGGCTGTCTAATTAAACAAAAAGGCCAAGACTTTCCAAGATGGGGAGGAAATGGCTGGATTACACAGAAAGCTCTACAGGTGAGGCAGAGTTTATGGAACCTGCCTAGCTCAAGTGGTAGTAGCTGTCATTAAAGCTGTGGGCCTTTCCACAGCACCTAAATGCACGTGAATGGACCCTGAAGGAACATCTTGCTACCAGTTCTGCAGAGTTACTTCCCATACCCTTAAGCTCCAGCTCTTTGAGTGCTTACCATATGCCTGTACCTTTCATCCTTGACAGCAGACATGGAATGCCAACCCTGCACTGCCAAGTCCTCAATGCCAAGTTCCAGCAACTCGTGGCAGCCTTCAAGGAGCCAAGGACGCCTGTGCTTCTGCTAATTGGGGGTCTCTGGTCCTTCTCTGCCCACCAGTGCTGCAATCTTCCCTACTCCCTTTAGCCACTGGAAAAACACTCTTGTTCAGTGCCACCAGCAGTGAATTGCCTTTCCAGTATACACACACTTCAGCTTGCAGCAGCTGTTGGCTCAGCTGAGCATTTTGTGAGGGTAATGAACCAAAATTTGCAAGGGATTTGGGAGAAAATGATAAATGGTTAAAAGGGGATGTTTTTCAACTGACTTCAGCCAGTTCGGAGACCAGATGTTTGTTTGTTGTGCAAACATTGGAAATGTTTGCTCCTTGGATCAAGTTAGTTCCTATTTGCATAGCTAATAATTACATGGGGACACATTTGGCTTGCCCCAATCTGTATAAAGACAGACAGTAAAATTACCTTGTGTGGTGCTAAAAGCCACATCTTTTGGTTTATTCAAGTCAAGGTTAACAAAGATCCAAGTGACAGTTAGTATAGTTCAAGGATTTAAAAATACTTTTGTGGCATTAGAGGTCTCCTTTCTGTTATTGACAACTAAGATATTTAAAATTAAATTTATTGTTGCATTGCAAATTCACATTTCCTGTCTCTTGTATTATACAAGAAGTTATTTTTCCCTGAAATGTAATTTATTCTGTACTGAACAGTCTCTTATCTCAGTTTCAATCAAAATCATGTCTTTAAACATGATATAAAATGGTCACAGGTCAGACTGTGACAGTTCCCATACACTTACAATGATAAATTAGGTTCATTACACTTAATATTGACATAAATATTGTAAGGACCTTTTCATTTTCTTGACTTCCAGTAAAGTTCCAAAGACTAAATTAAGATCACAATCTTACAACAGGAACCCATCCTTTAGGTACCACTTTCCAAACCAAGAGAGGCAGTGAGAATTTAAAGAGAGGCAAAGGAACACGAACACAGGAATTACTGCCTGTCCAAATCTTCCTGTGTTCAGAGAATCAGGCCAGTGTGTCCACTCCTTGTAGAATGGAGTATCAGATATAACTGACTCTATTACCACTGCCCTTTCAAAACAAACTTGATTTTTTTCTATTATTTAATCATTTATATGCATCTTCCAAATAGTTGTACTAATTTCCATTACAATTGCTGAAATGAAAATAGAAATTTATCAAAATTCTATAGGCTGGAAGCTGATCAGTCCAAACAGTATTTTCCTGTTACATTATGCAAATATTCACAAAATGAAAGATCAGATTGTAAAACCTTTTAAATTTTGCCCTTTTTCTTATGAAAGAAATACAATTTGTCAAAAATTTACTCCCAGCTTCTTGATGATTGATGCACTTGAAACCGGGTTGCCTAAAAATTCAGACTTAAATACCCTCTTGTAGCAGATTAGAGAGCTAAGAAGCAGCAGACATATCTTCATTTGAGAGGAACAGATATTTGAATTTATTGTGTTTCTGAAACACAAGATTATTAAAATCAAATAAAATCTGGCAATTATTTTTTATTGTCATAATCATAAATATTGTCATAATTTTTTATTGTCACAATAATTATTATTGTCATAATAATTTCTTGGATGAAAAGGAAGGTACAATTCCCATTCCAAGAACAAGAATCATTGTTCTTCAAGATGTCTGGAAATCAGTAAAATAGGAAAATCTAATGGAAATCAGAAGTGAAGTGAGAAGATTTTCTTCCCTGGGTGAAGATATCTCATGTCCACATTATGCTGTGTTGGCATTTTGTGTGGTTTCCTCAGTGAGCTGAGTAACATGGAAAGAAGGTCCTGTCCCTAAGCACTGCAGGAGACTTCAGCTCCCTGTCCTCTCTGTGTCCCACCTGCAGAGTCTCAGCACACAGGTGCTGGGGACACTGAGGGCAGGACTGAGGCTCCCAGCTGCAGGTGCTAATTTAACGTCTTCCCAGGTCCATCCATGCTTGGGGAACAGAAACAGGCACCTTGGGAAGGTTGTGGTTTAATGACCTCCCAGAGATTCAGCCTGTATTGCCATGGAGAGGGTTTGCATCTCTCCATTGATCACAGAAACAGCTTGGAGATGCTGCTCCTAATTTAAATGTCTCAAAAGCCCAGTTTTAATTGGAACAAATAACTCTACAGCTCTACATTGAGCAGGATGTAGTCAGGTTACCTACTCCTGGTTCCCATCTCCTGGCCTTTTTGCTATTCCAGTATAAAGTTACAACTACAAACTGGGGTAAAACTGTAGCTCTGAGAAGGTACTGTATATTGGTTAAGAAGGAAACCATGAAATAAATCACAGGGCAGTTTGTTTGAGAGACAAATATTCTTGTGTAGATCTTGATTTGATCATTCATTTACACTTGTGAGAGTCTCATAATTTCTTTCTGACTATTTCTCCTTGTTTGTTTTTCTGATTTGCTTCTCTGCTAGAAATGAAGTATTTTTTAATAAAATACCTGAAAAAATGTTAACATAATTAATAAAGTAAATGGGTAGCTAATGGGTAGCTCCATCATTTCTAAATACCTAAAACTTAAGTTGGCTGTCAAGCCAAAAAATCTGGGTTGACATTTAATTGTCACTACAGTGATTAGTTGCATCTCAGGTGGATATGGTGGTTAGAAGACAAGAAACTTTCACTGTGAGATCTTCTCCTATTTCCACATTTTAAAAATGCAGAAAGGATATCCCTAATCTGATTAGGAAAAAAATGTGCAGCCACAATGGCTCTCCCATGTCCCACAATCAAATCTGAAATACTCTGTTATCTGTGACACTAATGAGAAGACTACAAGGACCCTCATATCCCTTTGCCTTTCTCAAAGTTGTCTGAATAGAAATAGAACATTAGAAATAATCCTCATTAAAATGCAATAGGTGATAATATTCATGGCACATATTGGAGTTAGCCACTAGTCTCAGTGTTTCCTGGATCATTATATAAAGGTAGTATAAAACTGTCATTATTATCAATATGACTATAAAAGAATTATAAGGACACTTACAATCAAAGGGCATAAAAGTGAAAAGCAAGATTTAAGTTGATGATTTAAAGGAAGCACTACCAGTGAATGTAACAGTGTCCTTTAAGTGGGAAAGGCAATGTCTTCCGTGACTCAGCTGTGGATTTTTCTACAATGTGTACTAAATAAATTCCACTTATAATCCTTGAAATGTATGGAATGTTTTCTAAGTGTGTTTTAGGAATTCCTACTTCAAGTTACCTTCTGGTCAATGGTTTGTTTTTTTCTAGAGTGTTTAGAAAGCTTTTTTGAACCTAATGTTACAAGTATTTAGGATAATGTTTACCTTCATAGATAAGTGAATACCTTAATTTGCAGGCTTGCACAAGACCTATTTGGAATATCTCACTAAAAAGCCTGCATTTATCCTGCAACTCCAGCTTTCTTTCTTAGCAGTAAGTACTTTCTTATCTTCTTCATCTTTGGAAACATAATAAAGCGTCATTAAAATTAAATGCTACTTTCCAAGGCAGTTTCAAACATTACTTGTCCTATATATAATTATTTATTATTCTTTATTAGTGTGTGGAGGGGGGGTTCCAATGAAAACTTTGAAGACAAATGTAGGGGAAATTTCATTCTGGAGTGAAAGTTCATTTCTATTCCTAAATGGAATCAAGGTAAAATAATTTTTGTACTATGAGCATTATCTGTGGAGTTTGATACTCCATGGAATAATATCAATTCACAGTTCATTGTTCAAGATAGGTTAGTAGCTTTTGAAGGAATCACTTTTGTATTGTATATAATAGAAAGATTAGTAAGTGGAGAGTGCTTAATGATACAAAGATAAAATCCTCTAATAGTCACCTGTCCAGAAATTAGCATGTCAAAAAATCATTTTATATTCTCTCCTGCAAGTCTGTCTGAGTCAGCAGAGACCCCAGCATTCTCTGCCATCAAGTTTATCCTGGGCACAAAGCATTTCCCACCTATTTCATTAAGTTTCAATCCTTAAAGGTTTTTAAAACATTTTCCTTTACTTACCATTTCAAAAGCCACATAAAACTAAAAATCTATCCTATACTGCCTGGTTTTCTGTTTAATTAATGACTGTTTGCCAAATTGTGGAAAATTGTTCCCACTTGTTTTTCCAGCAGAGAGTAAGAGTCTTTCTAGTGGTTCTCAAGATCTTAATAAAATCCATTACCAATTCCTTCCAGATCTCTCTTTTTGCTTTTACTTGAGCAATTCTCAGGCAGTTTGTTTTAATAAAAAATCAGTTGTCTGTCTAACCTCTCAGCTAATTAACGAGCCATTTGGGATACCCTATGATGCACAACCGTAATGATCACTTGAGACCAACCCCTGAGACTGTAAGGGTAATAGTTATTCCAAACCATATGGCAGAAGGATTAGCCTTCCATTTCACATTCAGACAGAGTTCAGATCTATTCCAATTTATCAGTATAAATAATCTAATTCCAGTCATCAGACCACCTGTGTATTTTTGCAGTTTTAATGGAACATATATTTAAAAAGTAATAATATTGGATTATTAAATTCATCTCCAACTTGTTGGAAGGATCAAAACATTTTAGTCTTCGCAAAAATTTGTAAGGCAGCACTTTTCACATATTTGATGCTTTATTTTTTTTCTACTGGCTTGCTGAGTCTGGATATGCCTGTAGTGATGGTCTTGACAGAAGCAACCAACTTCTATTCAATATCTTCTATGAATTTCTATGAAATTATATAATAATAATAATGTAATAATAATATATATTAACCCTATTCACTTGAATAAATAACTTCATAAACATACACTATATTTTTCTTATTGCGCTTCATCTGTAAATCCTAATTCATATTGCAGAAGAATCCTTTTCATTTTCCCTACTTTAGAGAGGATAAAAGGGAACTAGTTTGTTTATGGTAGCATAGTAAATGATTTAACCTAGCAAGACTTTGTTTCTTGAACTGCACTTTGGTTTGATTACCCAAACCAAAAAGATTTTTGCTGAGATATTTATTTTGTACAGTGTTAAAGTAGATGATTTGTTTATATAACTGAAGAAAAAGTATAATAATCTGCATGGAAGCTACACAGCCTAATGAAGGCTGAAATAAATATTATCCCCAGGAGAAGACAACAAAAGAGATCTTACACGGAGAATTATCTGTACAATTAAAACAATTAAAACAATTAAAAGTACATTAAATGCCAGACAATTAGTTTGACACTACTGATAGATATAATTTTTCTTTAACTGTGAATGCAAAACAGAGACTCTTTTAAATTAGACACTCAGTTGCTTCAGAAATATTTCTTACCCTTTTCCCCTGAGCATCACATTTCTGATATAATGTAGGTTGCTATCTACTCAAGCAGTTTTCATAGATAGGTCATTAAATTTGGAATAAAAGAGAAAGATCCTGGTTTTAGGCTGAATTCTAAGGAAACTGAGGAGATAGTTCTATGCATCTGTCTGGCTATATGGCCTCTAAATAGCCTGGAATACAATGACCAATTTTAACAGAATGTGACAGACTGATAAATGTTTTAAAGTAATGCTATGGGCTTCATACCAAAACATAGTCTGGTAGAAATTTAAGCCTTTAAATTGTAACTCAGAAAAAGGATCCAACATTTTAGAAAGATGGTAAAGTTATAGATGAAATATTGCTGTTACCATGAGCTCTGGCTGACAGTTTAGGAGCATTAAGATTGGTAGCTGTTAACATCACAATACCAAACTTGGTGTTACTATGTGTCAGAATCACAAAATTTTGATGTTAAATATTACTTCAAATATAATTAACTAACATTAGTTAAAAATATAATCTACTGGATCTCATAGAATCATAGAATGGTATGGTTGGAGGGGACCGTAAAGGTGTATGTAAAAGACATGGGCAGGTGTATTTACTGGGTTTGTGTGGCAAGGTTTTGGTGGTGGGGCAGGGGCCTGCAGGGGTGGCTTTTGTCAGAAGCTGCTAGAAGTATCTCCCATGTCCAACAGAGCCCATGCCAGTGGCTCCAAGACCCAACCTCTCAGCACTGTCAGTGGCTTTGTTGGGCTCCTGGCATCTAGCCAGGGTCAACCCACCAGAGTGGGGACATCTTCCACTGGACAGGGCTGCTCAAAGCCCAATCTGATTGTATTTGAACACTCCCAGGGATGGAACAGCCACAGTTTCTCTGCCCAGCATGTTCTAGTGTTTCTCCACCCTCACAGTAAAGATTTTCTTACTAATCTACCCTCTTGCAGTATAAAGCCATTCACCCTCATCACTACATGCCATTGTAAAAGGCCCTCTAGGGTCCCTGTGGGTACAAGGAGGTGCTTTAATGTCTCTCCAGAGCCTTCATTTCTCCATTTGAATGAGCCCAACTCTCTCAGCTTTTTTTTTATAGGAGAGGTGCTCAAGCCCTCTGAACATCTTTGTGGCCTCCTCTGGATCCGCTCAAGCCTGTCCACAACTTTTTTTTTTTTTTTTTTTTTTTTTTTTTTTTTTTCTTATTGCAGGCCCCAGAGCTGGACACAGCACTCCAGGTGGGGTCTGATGAAAGTGCAGTAAAGAGACAGAAACACCTTCCCTGGCTTGCTGGCCAAGTTTCTTGTGATGCAGCCATGGATATGGATAATTGCATACCATTTACCTGCTGCAGTTACACTTCAACTTGTTCAGCTTTTACAGGGACTTTGCTCACTTCTCTGTGTTAATTATGGCATGAACAACATACTTTAGAAACTAGTTTTGGCAGCAAAAAGTCAATAAAGTGTCTTTAATGTAAAAATAAAACCCACTTGGTAGACTGAACTATTTATGCCCGTCTTAACATCTAATAAAAAGCCTGAAAGTCAGAATGACTAGATTTTGCTCCTGACTGCCTGAGAACCTGAGGGACCTAAGCACAGAACCTATATGCAACTTCCTGACAGTTATGTGACCTCTACTTAATTGAAGGTTACATACCATCCTGGAATATATATTTTCATCAAAAATAAAACATTTTTATCCTATTTGGTCCACTGCCTTCACTGTTTGCCAGTTATTGCCTCAGGCTATTCTGTGGGGCTTCTGAGTAGTTATAACTTCTCCTCTGGATGCTGTTGTGTTAGATTAACCTCTGGTTCTCACAAGTTCATGTTTTTATTCATTCTTGGAATCAAACCACCAATACATTATCTTAGGAGATCCCAAAAACCCTTCTGTATTAAACAAAGGAAATTGTTCATATGTCTTCCACAAGTTTTATTTTCCAAATATATATATATTGACCTTATAATACTATCTAGTCTGAACACAGTTTCATTGTAAAGCATATCTGAAAGGTAATAGCTTTTCTTCAGCAGCAAACCAAAAATAAAAATCCCCATGAGCTCTTTCTGTCAGCAGGGTGGCATTTCCAGTTTATTTATAGCTGTCTAAAATGGGTGCTTTCATTTCATATTTCTGCCCATGTTGCAGGAATTCATGCAATTTAATGCAAGTGAGTATTTTACCTGATTTTCTCCTAATGGTTCCAAGAGTGTTCAGATCAAAACCATTTTCCTACTGAATCTAGACATCCAAACTAGAAAGCAGTGGGCAGGATCCACTAACTGGGGATAATGACTCTGCATCCTTGAAGAGATGAATATTTGTTTTTAACATTTTATGAGAAAATGTTTCTGACTTCCATTTCATTCTTAGAGGAAAGAACCCATTTAGGGGATTTAGTTATCCAGATGTTATAAAAATATGAATTCAATTAGTGAGGGGGGCTGGGGCAAAGAAAGTATCTTTTGTGTGCTTTACTTTAGAGGACTATGCTGAACTTTATGGCCCAGTTCCTAAACATCTTCTAACCTGAGAGGACAACTGGCCTCATGGTCTGACCACTGAATTTTGTTTGTTCTTTTGTTTTCAAACAAAAAAACAAAATTTTGCTGGGAAGTAGGATACACCAGGCAGTTGGCCACATGCTGTGGTGGATAGGCCTCAAAGCTGGAATTCAGAGGATGTGGATTTATTTCTGTTTCTGTGCTAGACTGATGTGTCCATGGAAATGGATCTCACATCTCTGTGCTTCAGTCTCCCCTTCTTCAAAGTAGGAACAGTCCTGTATAATATTCTCACGTGTGCTGATGAAAAGTGCTATAAGAGAGTAATTTATTAATTGATAGATGTTTTATGCCACATATTGATTAGAGTGCTTTATGCTGGCTTCCAAAAAAGTTATAGTTTAAATTAAATAAAATCAAGAGGGAAACAAGTGTGAGTGTGTTCCTACACCGTTTTACCTTGTTTTAACTACACTTTTTTAAACTGCCTTCACTCCTGGCAGTTTGCCGAATTGTGAGACCCTTTACACCTTCATTCATGAACTCTGACTTGTTATCTCCTTCCTTATGTGGTTGCAGGCTGCCAGGAATGATACATGGAAGTTATCCCTCTATACATCAAATCAAGGGAAGAAGGTCTGTTCCCTGACATACCAAAACATAAGTGTGAGGGATTTTCAAAGAAGGTTTTAAAGGCAGCAGAGGAGCTGTTTTTCCTGGAATAATCAGCAGGCTGTTCCAGAGCTACAGGGTGGCATAGCAATAAAGGTGCAAAATGTTCAGTAGGTTTGGGAGACAAAGAGGGCAGTCAGAAAAGGAGAGCTGGAAGGCTGCAGAGAGAGGAAGAGGTGAGCAGGGCAGTGGTGCAAACAGGGGTGGACCTGTGAAGTGTTTTAAAGTGAGGAAGAGAAGATGGAAGTTAGTATGTAAGGAAACAAGGAAAGAACAAGATAGAAAATCTTTGCAGATGTATTTTGGATGGAATGAAAAGAGACCAAAAAGCTGAGAGCAGCTTGCAGTTGCTCATCCAGATTTGTAGTTTTATCTACAGGATTCCCATAGCCTAACCCACCATCCTTTGATCTTTATCTTTTTCAAGTACTCACAAGAGCACAAGAGCACTGCTGCTGTTGAATTGAAATTGCATTCCACTGCCAGATACTGGAAGTAACTTACCTCCACTCAGCCTAATCATTTTGTCATATCATCATTTAAAACATCAGTTACCCATTCTTCTTTGAAATTACATAATGATGTTCTTTCTGCCACTGTGAATCACCTCACTGTTCATCATGTAGGATAATGTGTAGGTTCTCATGCCAGAGCTTCATCTGGAGTGTTCAAGCAGATGTTTTCTTTGCATAACTTGATAGAAGGGGTGACTTTAAAGACTTTAACTGATGGTACAATTTGATCTTTATTTGGAAGATTTTACTCTATAGCTTTGCACCACATTGATTTTCTTCACTAAGCTTTGCTGCATAATGCAGCAAAAGTAACAAGGTCCTAAATACAATGTCTTAAATGTATTTTACATTTTTTAGAATATTTTAAATCACATTAAACCTGGTAGATTGATTTTTCTGTAAATTTTCCTGACCAAGAATTGAAATCTGTCCATTTGGATTTGACCTCTAATATTTATTCATTTGTACCTAAAAAAATTATAGCCTGCAGATATTTGATGTTACGCATAGCATATTGCCACTAAAATTGATGACAGTATTATTTCATATATTAATCGTAAGTATTTGAAATACATGGGATTAGTTTGACAAAGTTGAAGGAGAAATTAATATTTAAATTTCTGTAATTTATGATTATCATTTAGATGGGTGGAGGGAATTAAGAAAATATATTTCCTTGTGGATACATTTACCAGGCTGTCCTTTTTAGTTAGACACTTTCAAGAATGCACTGTGTTAGATTCCCTCCCTTCCACTATTAAAAAGGAAAGCCATAAATCAAATTTAAAATTCTTGCTAGCACCCTAACACCAGATTTACAATATTTAATCCTTTATATAGAATGGTGATACAGTCATGTGAGATTTTTCCCATTTATATGCATTCTCTCTGAATGCAACAAAGTTTTCCGATCATGTCTGCGGTCCAGGTCCAACACTTAGTCTCCTCTCAGAAATCTCCATCACAGGTTCTTCATGGAAAAAAAAATCAGTTTTGTCTAGGAAGCCTCTTTTCACTCTCTGTAGGCCCATTTTCATGTTCTTTTTTCAGCTGTGGTAACAAAATAGACCAAAAGATTGCTAACATGCACTGAACTCTTCCTTTCATATCTAATTGCCAAAGTACAGAGTAACTTTGAAAGGGTGATAGTCCTGGCATTTGTTCCTCATCCTCAAAGTGTGAAGAACTTCATTAGGGGGTCAGCTTTTATGAATCTGTCATCTCTTATCAGTAGACAAAGCACTCACACGAAAAAAGAACTTTGAGTTGTAGGATCCTGGAGGATAAATAATGATCGAGTAAAATCTTAGTATTCAAAGAGATGTCTCCTCAACCCAAATGAATACTGTATTTTATTTTAATCACAGATTTTGGGATACCTGATATTTTCTCTGACCTTCAGCTCCTGGAGCAATATTTTGACATAACAATCTCAACCTTCATGTAAAAACCACCTCACCTTAGCCCTCATGGTTAAAACGTTAACTGTGAAGTCTCATGTAAAATTGAAGAGGGCAAATAAAATATGTAAACATGATCATGCAAATACATATTTCTAAAACCAAGCTCATTATTATTCAGGAGCTAACACATTTCTTTCGAGTGTCTGAGGTCAGAAATACTGCAAATGACACAATCTTTAGCCCAGTAATGTAGAAGATCAACATAAATCAGAAAGGATAGGAAATAGTAAGGAGAGAGTGCAGAAGCTGGCAGGAAAAACACTAATACCATTATGTACCTTTTCCATGGGTGCTCTTGTGCAGCACAGCTGAGAAGGTGAAGCAACTGGAGATGTTAGACTTGACAGCAGAAATGGCTGAGGAACTTCAGTGGAGAAAAGCTTTTCGCTTTGTGAATGGGTTTGCACAGCACAATATACAGGACACAATGTTAAAGAACGTGGAAAAAGGAATAAATAAATGGCTGTTAAGGACAACATTGTTGAGGGAGAAAAGGAGGGGTTACACAATAGTTTACTTTATATCTTTCTAAAGCTTTCTGGCTTAGAAAGAATTTTTTTTTTTCCTTGCAATAACAAGATATAAAATATGGGGTTTATATGTTTTGAATTCCATAAAATAATCACGTTTTAACCCTCAAGAAAAGTGCATCTACAGCTTCAGTATAACGAATTTACAGTTTTGAAATTTTCATTATTTATAAATCTTAAAGTGTTAAAGAAGAGGTAAGAATACATCTGCATTATGATTTTAGATTACATCTTAGTTTACAGCCCACACTCAAGTGCAAACTCTTTGTTCCTCCTCTGCCACATGTCTTGGTTTGTGTGCTAACTGCTCTGGGAAAGCCAAGAGTGTCCTCAGTAAAGCTTTAGCTGTACAGACTGTTAAAGTCTGTTAAAGTTAAAGATATTCAAGCCACTTGGCTCCAAAATCTCAAACCTGGAGTGAAAGTCAGCCTAACCTAAAGATGGTGTAGTTGTATTACCTTAGGCAGAATGAATTTTAGATGACTGCCTTGCAACATGAGTGGCATATGTGAACAGGGAGATGTTCTGTCCATCTCCCTTGAGCTGCTCCAGGACACACAGACAGATGAAATGCAATGAACATCTCATGGCTGCTTTACTGTATCTCACACAAGAGAAAGCCAGGGAAGAAATGAGGTATTACAGCCCCAACCCAAACCGGTTCCCATTACTCTTCTGCCAGGATGGGTGCAGCTGTCTCTGACAGTGCAGGGATTGTGTGCAGCTTGGGGACAGCACATACTACCCACAGTGCAAGGTGCCCTCTCTGCAGAGCATGTTTCTTGGCCTTTCCAAGTCTCCATGGAGTAATGCTTGGCATATGCAAGCTCTCATTTTTCAAATGCCCTTTATTTTTCCAAATCCTTTAACAAGTTCAGCAGCCTCTAAAAGCAAAATACAAAGTCTTTAAGCTGTTAAGTCTGAAGCCTTGGAGCCCCCTAAATACATATAGTTTATTTAAGTTCTGTTCCTTTACTGGGTGATTTTCTGAGTTTATTGCAACTGTACTGTATGATTCATATCCTATATTTCTTACTTCAATCATTTCACTCTTCAGAGAGTAATCGTCTTTCTACCTGTCTAAAACAGTACGCTCTCAGTTGCCACCTTATTTATTTTTCATTAACTACTCATTTCTAAACACTTAATTTTAGCTGGAGTTTCATTCACTCCCTGCTTTGAACACTGCCAACTTAAATGAGGAGTCAAATCAAAATACTTATTTTGTATCTATGCCTACACATGTAATACGAAGAAAAAATTACTTAAGATGTAGCCTACAGCATCAAATTTTGCCATGCAATGCATTGAACACTGATTAGAACAATTCAGCAACATCTCTGGCCAATTAGCAGCATTGGGAACTGCTTAGCCTCAGAACCTATACATTTTTTCAGGAATATATTCAGTTACTACGTCACTGAAAGCAATCATTGCCTGAAAACATATTCTCTACCAGCCTTTATGACACCATGCAATGGAAATTGAATATAATTTAGTCTGGAAATTTAAATACTGTCATGTCAACATCCTGAAGATTTAGACATGCTTGAATGCATGTACACACACTTTATATTAGTTCCAGTGTAAGGGGTGCTGTTTCATGTAAAGAAGCCTGGCCTAGAGCTTAAAAAAACAGGTTTTGCAATTTTGATTTTTCCAGGGCCTGTTTGCTATCCTTAGGAAACATTCTAATGCCTTCTGTTTTCTATCTGCCTAATATGAAGATCATACTACTCTCTTTTATGCTGCTTGAAGAACTGCAGATGAAGTTAATGAGGGATGGGAAATCCAAAAACCCAAAAACTAGTAAGTCATTACATTGTCTCAAAGTTCCTTAAGAGCTTTGTGTTAGCAAATTATGAAAAGAAGTATGTAATGGCTAGACTGCTCTTTGATAGTTTTCACAAGCAATTCTGTGAAAAGATAGTCTGATTTCCCCTAAAATTTCCCTTCACTCCAAAAAACACCACAAACTTATATTTTATGTTTCTACTGTCTGAGCTTTATTTAAAACTTGGCCAAACTTGCACAAAATCATCCTTGGGTTCTACAGACTGGAATGCCATCAAACTTGGGTCTGGCACACCACACTGAATTTATGCTGTGACCAAATGTGGGTTTGGATAAAGTTTATCCTGAGTTCAGATGTATAACTCATAAAACATGGATTCAATGAATGTGACCTGTTCTCAGGACTGACCAGAAGTAGAATATGAGATTTGATTTAGGATATCTCTGCTCTCCCTTGATCTTAGTGCCAGTTTGGCTGCTAATGTGTATGAGAACAGTTTCAATAAATGTGAGGTTATATATAGCCCCAGAAATGATGTGTAAACCCCTGGAGATGTTCATTATTCTGAAATGATCTAACTCTGCCTCCAGCTATGTGTGCTATGGCAATCTTCTGGACAAAAGTAGCTGCCTACTGAAGGAGTCATTTAGATCTTGTTTACAGTCAATGGAGAGAAGTAGCTATTTGTAGGGCATGCTTCATCTCACTCTGAAGAAGACATCTAACACAGATCATATAAAAGGCACCCTAGAAGTGCCAGAGGATGCTTCCAAGCTGAATCTGTAGAGACAAGAATTTGGTTTACAACTAGAAAGTAGTAGAGAGAGAAATAGGGAAATATAGAGGCCAACATATCTGGCTAATCTTATCCTATTTTAGGATGAATTTTTTTATCCTTCCTGGAGATCACCACTCCTCACCTTTCACAAAGAAGAGATTATGGGATGTAAGTCTTGGGTAACAATACCTATGTGTCCAATTCTAAAATGGCAGGATTAATCCCAGTCTGGAGCAGATTAGGCCAAACTTGACCAGATCTGCAGGACTTAAAGACCTTTAGATTGAAAAATCTTCATGGAAGTTTTACTGGAGCAGATGAGACATATTGTGAAATAAAAATCAACAAAAAATAAAAATACAGTGTTATTTTAGGAGTACATTCTAAATGTTATCAAATCACATATCTCTCTTTAGAGTTTTAGTTGCATCCAATTTTGAAATACTTTTCCTATGCTCCTTCTATGTCCTATCAAATTATTGTTATTGATAATAATGATAATGATGGTATAACAATAACAATAACGATAATAATAGTTACTTCCAGTTACTTCACACTGCAGCCCAAACTTGTTTTGCAATGGAAGCTAATTCAAGGATTTCATCCAGGTCATGCCCCAAAAGCAGCATGGCTGTGTCTTTGTGACACAGCACCCTAGTAAGGTATGTGAGCATCCCTTGCTCTATACATTGGAGTTACTCAGCAGTTACTGGTAGCTAAGAAAGCAGCAGCACATTAATACTGTAACCATGTCTTGAGAAGCAAATACAATTGCAATCTGAATCAGTACACACAGTAGTAGTTGTGGAGTATAGGGGTTTTTTCCAGTATTTCAGCAGGATGGGACATGGAGAAATATTATTTGAAAGTAATTTTATACAAAACTTCACATAATTAACCTAAAGGAGTGTATGGTATTTTGAAAAACTAGTTTTTAATTGCTATGCATCTATTAATTTCAGTGGTGGAGTTATGAAGTACTTATACATTTGAGCAAATATTCCTGATACGACTAGTTTTCAGACTCACATTGATAAGAACAGTAACTTTGTAGTGCAAAAGAAATTTCACTTCAAATTATGCTTGTTTATATCTCTGGAATTCATCTTGACAGGTTAAAATGGGGAGGAAAGGTCAAAGCTAGGAATTTCTCCAAAAGAATTTGGCAAAAAAATAACATAAAAACTTTTTCTTAGCAATGTGCTCATTTTTTGTGATGCTTTGGTCTGACTTAATTCTTCTCCATATTTTAATTATAAACACAACTTCTGTGTTTATTTATTTTCAATAAAATTTTATTATGAAATTTAAAAAATACTGTATCATTAAGTACAGAAATTTCAGTTCCAGGTACTTTGTAAAGAAGTTGCCTGTTCAATGTTTTCAGACACCAAGAATATGTTATGCAGTGTTTTCTGATCTTTTCTGATAAGATTGCTAGTTGCTATACTTGCATTGAAAATAACTGGTTGCACATTAGTGAGGTTTAATCCTGTGATGTCAATATGAATCTTCCACTCATTTCAATATACTGCACAACATGCTCAGCAAATGGGAGCTTAACTAATATTAGTAAGAGTGAAACATAAAAGTTAAGAAATTATTACAGCCTTTAACACAGTAGCCCAAATGTTTTGGTAGAAATCAGATCAGGCTTTCACATTTTTGTGTCACAAGTTTCTGTCCAGGCTGTCTGTAGATTGCAACTAAGACATTCCAGTGAAGTGTCTCTTCAATTGACACAGAAAGTAGGAGCCAGAACTGATACAAAATATATATTTTTAATAGTGCTTCAGAGGAACATCTTGAATTTATTGCCAATAACTGGGGGGGAAGTACTAGAAGATTATCATGTGTAAAAGAAGTGTATTCCTGATGGGACTCAAAACAAAGGTCTAAAATACAATTAAACAAAATTACTATTCCATCTACTAGATTTATCCATACAGTTATGAAATAAGAGGGAAAAAAAAGACATTTTCAGGCAATTTAGAGAAGCTTATGTGGCAGAAAACCTGAAAGAGTTCTTGGAGTTCTTTGTAAATTCAAAAGACTGCTGAAGAGTAGTGTATATGGGAGAAGGATGCTGACTTCCTTTATAATTTGCTCTGAAGCTCTTCCATGAATTTATGCACAGAACAAGTTGCCTTGGTTTTCATGTATTGACAGTAATATTTTTGGAGACTGACACTGTCTATATCAGTTTAAAATAGTTTAATTTCCAGAATAATAAGACTTGTCCCTCCAAAACATGTGGCATCCTCTACAAAATGTGGAGACTTCTTTTCCCAGTGAAAGGTGGCCAACTAGATAATTTCCTTTCTCAGGGCCCTCATGTGGCTCTGGATCTATTATAGCAAATTAAGAACAGAATCAACTTTCAAAAAAAAAAGTAAATGGTCACTTTGTGGCTGATCAAATGTTTCTACGATTCAGACTGAGGGAGAAATACCTTGCACTGAAACACAGCATATCTCCCTACAACTATGCTGAAGTTAGCCATGGCTGAAAATCAAATTTAGATCAAGGTCTGTATGTTCTTGATAGGCTTAATATACAGAACAAAATTATTTAAGTAAATATAGGCAGTATTTTTGTTTTTCAGGAACTGATCCTGATTTGCATTCTACATTGAGGGTCTGGAAAACTTTTCATCCCAGGGGTCAAGAAATAATTTAACTGTTATATACATACATAGAACTTTATAAGTGGGATTTATTTTAGAGAGAATAGCAATCAAGTTCCAATTTTAAGTGACTGTGTCTTATAATGTAGGGAATAAAACACAGTTTCAGTCTGATAATAATAAAAAAAAAGAGTGAAATTTCAGGCTTAGTGAAAGCTGAAATAATTTTGAAAGACAGGGGAGCAGTGTTCTGCTAAACAGAAAACAGCTATTAGAACCTCACTGATGAGTTTGTGGAAAATGTTACTCCTATGACATAGTCCTCAGGCATATTCTGAATGCTGGCTGTTATTCTTAGAGACTTATTTACAGCTCTTTTCAACAAAATTATCTTTCTGAACCTTTCCAGGGAACAGCAAATAATGATAATTATTCTTCATTATATGCATTCCTTTAATGCCTACAGAAGTAACCAAGAGGCATTCGACACATTATTTAAAAACAAACACAGGCCCAAAACTTACGAAATCCAGCCAAAAGGAACTCAACTGAAATTCAACAGAAACACAAAAAACTGAGTTCCTTATCAGGAATATGTTGCTGAACAGGTTTGTGTGAAATCAGGATTTCCTTGTTTGTGCTTGTTTCAAGAATCAGAACTATTCAATCAGAACTCTTCTCGTGTTTCTACTTTGGCACAGATTTTCAAAGGTATTTCAAAGCCTTAAAGGATAGCATTACTAAATTTAAGATAAATCGAAATTACTCTCTTCACACATCTGAAGGACTGAAAATTCACACAGATGAAGTGTTGCAATGCAACACGAAAGGAGCGACACTCACGCACTGAGATGTCCAAGGCAAAAAGGGCAGCTTATTTACAAACTTTGACATTTATAGAATTCCAACAGTGACCATTGATTGGAGGAATAAAATAGTCCTTTTTAATTACACTGCTCAACAGTCCATCAGTTCTCTCCTCCTCCAGAAAGGAATGCCAAATAACCATTATTTACATGAAAAGTGCGTGAGA
This sequence comes from Phylloscopus trochilus trochilus, assembly GCA_016584745.2. Taxonomy (NCBI): domain Eukaryota; kingdom Metazoa; phylum Chordata; class Aves; order Passeriformes; family Phylloscopidae; genus Phylloscopus; species Phylloscopus trochilus. The sequence goes on along the minus strand of WQNJ02000016.1, from coordinate 9,828,596 downwards.
AACTCCATTTCTAAAATGCAAACACAGAAGGCTGAAATGAACTTTAGAAAAACAGAGAAGAACAGGGCAACAGATGAAGTAAGTCACTGGAGACAGATGGAGGAAAACCTTCTATTATTTGAAATGAAGAGAAGACAGCCACATTCCCTTCGGTAGGGTTTCCTTTTACAAGGAGAGGTTCTGTTTTGAACATGTTAATGGCATAGCTTTCTGCATAACATACCCATCCCATCACCTCCCTGCAGTCCTGGAGCAGTCTGACCCTGACCCAGTGGGAACAGGATTGAGCTGCAATATATTTTTCATGGAGGGATCCTTCTGAGATATTTTGTTGCCAGAACCACTGCTGATTTCCCTATCTAGCTGAAAATAAGTGTTAAAGAATTGCAGTTTTGCTGAGTGACTAGTCAGTAAAAACTTACTCATATCTTACCCTTTTATTCAACCCACACCTCTTGAAGGCTCTTCTTTCTGCCTGTTCCCACTTGCTTATGTCTTCAGTACTTTATCTATTCCACAGAACTGTCATCTGAATAAACTCATTTCAGACAAAATAAGGACCTTAAGTCTAGAAAATATTTTTAAAAAATACTAAATTTTTGAACATTTTTTTGCTAAAAAAAAAAAAAGTTCAGGGTAATGAATTTTGCCTTATAGATCAGCTGACCTGTCTGCGTTTTAGACAAAGATCTGGATAGTCTGGAAGGAAGCTTCCTGGCATGTTAAAGGCAATCCTTGCACCTCTCTTCATGGCTGCCAGATTGGATGGAGTTAGTTTTCCAGGGAAGTCTTTCTAGAGCCTGCAGATACATGCTGTTGGACAAAGACATGCAGGAGAGGCTGCATGACCCCCCTCCAGCTGCCCTGACAGCAGTGATTCCAAGTCCGTGATACTTCAGATAAAATAGGAGGATGTATTCTCAGTCCCCAAGAACCGAATCCATTGTCACAAAGTATTATGATAGCTTCAGATAGAACAGATGCCACAAGAGTTGCAACACTGGCTTATCACGCAATGTTGAAATGAGATTCACAAGGGGCATCAAGCAGCATTTCTAGAAACACTTTTGTGCTGTTACTCTCTAGTAACATTTCTTTCACTTAGGCTATCCCAAGAGCATCAGTTAAAGCATCTGAGAGTCTTCAACATGAGACCTCATTAGCACAGGTACACAAACTGTGATTTTTTTCAACTTTGTGAAGGGCAGTTAATAAAAACTTATTTGTGGTAGGTTCCAGCTGTCCTTTTCTGATCTGTAAGCAAGGAGAACATGGGATTTCATTATTTTCACTCCAAGTATCTAAAATGTAGGCTTTCTGTCTGAGCCTGGTATTACCCCTCAAAGACAGCAGAGAGAAAAGGGTCTAGAAGTCGTAGAAAATTATTACAGCATGAGATGGTAGTGTCTGGCACAAGCCAGAAAGCAGCTTAGAAGAACAACTCAAGTTGTCTACATCTGGAGAGATGAATCCTACCCGTGGAGCCCAGATATAAGAGATGCCAATATTTCACACTCATTCAACTCCTCTGGCAGTGCTTAGTCCAGGAATCATTATTTCAATGAATGGGCTTTGCAGTATCTTAAGTCTGTTGCAGCAGAGCTTCTCTACCATTTGAAAAGCAGCATTAAACAGAAATATAACATTATTAGGTCAACCAGTTTGCTCAGTGTGGGCTCACAGTCCCTGCCCTTCTGTAGCTGCTTCAACAGGTAGCAAACATAGCAATTCTAACTATTGACTACAATGCAGCTTTCTTAAGAACTTAGTTGGGTTTGATGCAGTTAACCCTGAAAGATGCAATTTATTTGATTACCAATAATTGTTTTAGAAATTAGTACTCAAATAGCTTCTCAGTGCTAATCTTTATTTAGTCTTATAACACAGTCTTCACTATGACATGGTGTATATTGGTAACTGCTACAATATTATGTTTGTGACAATATAAGATATAATATTATGTTTTACATAATTATTCTCACTTCATTTTAATTTCTTTACATTCTTTCAGTTTATATTTATAGTTGTATTTTCATTTTTCACCATACCTAACTGACTTGCCTAAGATAATATTTTTGCAGCAAAGCATAGAGGTGAACCACCATCTCCCAAAACATAAATAAAATATCTAAGAAGTTGTCAAACTCAGGAAAAAATTGATAATATGTCCTTCTGCATTGGATGCCTTTTGAAATTACTTCAATTTTTGTTTAGAATCTTAAGAATTTACATACATAATAATTAATACTAATACTAATACTTAATATTAATAATATGTAAAAGAAACAGAACACAATAGAATTTTATTCCTTAAAAAGCTAATAAAAATGCAATATCCTGCAATAAATACACCAAACACGGTGTAGAAAGGGAGGAGCAGTGTCTGGAATTTTGTGAGTGGCGTGTGTGGGCAGACTGAGCCATTTACACAAACCAGATTTGGTTGATGGGGATACACTGAACCATTTCAAAAGCAAAAGCATCAATAACGACTTTGTTGTACTGAAGGGTAGACCAGCCAATAACCACATGGTCCCATCCTGTGCTCTTGGCAGTCTGAAACTTGAGTTCCTGCATATAGCAGAGTATAAATATAACTCATTCAATAAAAAATTAACTGAGGGCTTTCAAATTTTTTTTTTTTTTTTAAGGAAAAGGGTTTTGGATTTGGTTCTTTTCTATGGAAATCTTCAAGTCCTGTTCTTTCCTTCAACCAAACCAGTAAATCTCCTCACATTAAATAAATAAATAAATAAATAGCGTTTTCCCTACTTCCTGTCCCATTTTTTGAGCTGTGAGATTACAGGATATGTATCAGTACAAGTTAGAATGTAAGTGTGGTTCTCCTTTTTTTTTTTTTTTTGGGTTTTTTTTTTTTTTTTTTTTTTGTTTTTTTTTTTTTTTTTTTTGTTTTTGTTTTTGTTTTTGTTTTTGTTTTTTTTTTTTTTTGGCACAAGTGTCTGGATCGATAAAAAGCCAACAATACCCCTCATTTAGCATTGCTTTTTGGTTAACTGGATGCTTGCAAAGCTATAATCACATAGATCAGACAACCCTAGTGAGCTACACTTAATACTTCCTTAGTTATATTTGAAAGGCAAAATTGTATTAAACCTGAGATATCACAGGACTGCTTGACTGAGGTGTTGAAACCTGAGGCAGATTAAAATCATTGAAAGGGGAAGAGGAAAATAAAAAATAAAAGGAACAGAGGTGAAGATTTAGTTTTTGTCAGAAACGTGCTTCATTGAGCTCTGAATTGATGTGGTGAATTACATTAACAACTGGTGCAGATGCACATTAGGTTTGGTGGCAGATTAAATCCATATGTAGTTACCACTCTGTGATACAATGTTGATCTGTCTGTGTTAGCAAAAAGGCTCCCCCTTCAGCTAATTGCATCCACACAAGAGAGGCTGCTTCCACTGATATCAACCAATCTCTTGAGAAGTCTGCTATGATCCTCTTTTTGTTGGCCTGACAAAGGCAATAACTTAATTTACTTTCATTTCTAGCCTCTGTGATACCCCAACTTTTGTAAGCAGTTTCTTCTATCCTGGTTTTTTTTTTATATAAAAGAATTTCAAAAGTAACTCTAAACTTTGGGTAATGTTGCTGTGAAGTAATTTTAAGCACTTTCTGAAAACTTAACTCATAACATTAATGCTCCCAAAATACTTGTAAATATTAGGCCTAGTAACACAAATAGTGGCATCAACTGGACCAATCCAGCTGATGGTGTAAGAATCACATGGATTTAAAGACGTATTTATTACCCTGTAAACTTCCTTGAGGAGGTGACTACGGTGGGTGCTTGATCAAAAAGTCATTATGGTACAGCAGAAGATTTCTTCAGGGATAACATCTGGTCTGAGGATGCTGATGATGCAGAGAGAATTAGCCCAGCAAAACCCATAGGGGTTACTCTCCCCATATCCTACAAGACCTAGTCACTAACAGAGTGACTACAGGTGCCAGGCACCTAGGCAAGATTTCTGAAATGCTGAGCAGCCCATGTTAGATGGGACAAGGACAGGACAGAGAAAGGCAGGAGAGATCACGCTACTTGTGCAAAAGAAGATTGAAGTGAAAAAAAGGAAATGTCTCCTTCAGTAATTAGATCAAGGTGGGGGCATTTTAATGGTGAATTCCTGGACCTTTCTGACCATTATAAGAAAGGGAAGTCTAAGCGGCAAGCAAGATTCAATGAGATTAAATTTTAAGGCTGATGCCTCTGAAGGCATTTTGATGCACACATCTGCTCCCTTGACCCTTATTGAAAACAGACATGGTCACTTCTACTGAAATCTTCAAAGGTTTCAGAAGCACATATGTGCTGAAGGGGCTGAGCTTTACTGTGCAAACACTATTTAGGTCATTGAAGCATATGAAATATTCATAGGAACAAATATGATCAGACTTCCCCATTTGTTTATGATTGGAGTTCAAACATCATGAAGATGTTTCTGCCATTGTCATGTATAAATCTGTCCTCTGCATAGAAAAAACTCAGCCTGACTCCCCTCCTGCAGGCCACCTCCTGTCTGCCCTTCCTGAACCTGCAGTCACTCCCTGCTTACTGCTGGCTCTGCTGGGTGGAGGACCCTCACTCAGGAAGGTATCAGTACCACACCTGGCACTGCTTCAGACCGTACTCTCAGAAAACAATTTATTGCTCTAACAAAATGATGCAACAGTTTTCCAGACAATTTTTCTCTTGTTTTTCATATCCCAGAGAAAGAGGCCAGCTTTAGCTCCAGACATGAGTCATACACCAGGCAGGTAGACAGTAACCCTTTCCTGGCTGACTTGTGGTGTTTCTGTACATTCTCTGCATTGCCCTGTGCTGTTGAGAACATCTCAGAGCATCTCTGCCTCTCACTCCAGAGTTACAGCTCTGCAGACTGAAGCTGTGTCTTCACCAGTACATTGCTACGTGCCACGCTGCTCTCCAGGCAAGCTTTTAATAGCTCAAATCTTTTATTGCAGTAAAGGGATAAAATCATGTCTGGACAGAAACACTTCAGCCTTGTCATCATGCAGAGGCTGAATCTTAGTGTAGAGGCTGAATGCATCTCCACCTGATGGTACAGGTTACTTACTAACCCTGAACTGTCACTCCAGCTCTGCAGGAAATGCAGAGCTGTTTCACAGCTCTCAGAGGTCTCTTTTTAGGCAAATATCTTTTTTTTTTTTTTTTTTTTCTATTCTTACAGCCAGATCTGATGGTCAGTATTGATAAATTAATGGGTTTTTTCAGTGTCCTTTGGTTGATATGTATCAGATGGTATTTCCACAAGAAAGAATCCTCTTAGAAGAAAGAGGCTTTTCACAAGTGAAGAACTTCAGGATTCCAGACATGTACCATCCTTATTGCAGTATAGATAAGATTGTCCTCTTACTGAGAATTTCTCATAAAGTTATTTTGAATAAAAATAACAAAAACAGCTTAAAAAATTGTTTTCTGTATAATAGAACAATATGAAACTTCCAAAGCAAATAGAAAGAAAAAAAAAGTATTCAAACAGAAACAAAAACCATTTTCTAATAAAAATAAGACCTCAAGCTACAGAAGAATACCTCTCAGATACCTCTCCAAAATCTTAGCATTTGCATTATTCTTCACTAAGTTATGGTGGAACAAATCCAACTCATAAAGTCAAAACATACTATACAAATATTTATTTATTTAGAAGAGATAATATGAAAACCAAGTAAATGAAGAAGTGGAGTACCATGTTTCAAGTTTCAGTAAACTAATGGAAACCAGGAATACAATTTCTTCATAGCCAGATTATGAAACATTACTCACTGTGCAGTTTTTTCCTTAGCACTAACAAAAACTACTAGCAGTGGTCACAGTCAGTGACAGTCACACAGACACCTTGCTGTTCCAACATTACTTTTATTTATGATATGTGCTCTATATACTTTCAATTGTTCATCCTAAAGACAAACATGAAATATACCACAGAATTTCATTTCTAAACAGTTTTTCTCTTATAGGCTAGAAGACTTTGCTCAGAACCATTTGCATGGGGCAGTGTGATCATTGCCACAAGTTTCACAAGAACTGCATTTCCCACAAAGGCACACACACAATTTGCACAAAGTACAGAAATAATCCTCTGAAGCAATGAGTTAAAAATCCATTGTTGTATCTTACCTAACATCAATATGACTTAACATTTGGCAGGAAATAGACTGGAATTATGCATGATCTATCTACTTTATCACAAAACCTTCAAACACTGCTGAATTGTTCATAGTCTTGCATGTTTTACTCTACTTTTAGATTTTCAGAAATGGCATTACCAGGTCAGACAAGATCTTCTGGCTAAAAAAGTGACATCATTCCTGGAAGTTACAGTTGGTAAAAATCACGTTAAAATATAATATATTATTTTTACTGGATATCTTTAACTCAATAGAACTGTGAATCACTCTGCAATTTGTTTGTGTATCTCTCCTTATGTGTAGGGATAGTGAATGTGGCATCTCCTGCCATCAGATTTACATGCCATGTAAGGAAAGGAAATTAGGAGTAATGTAAACCAATGAAATTACAGGGTATTTTTAATTTTAAAAAATGTGATCACTCAAATATCATTTAGCTAGATCATCAAGAAGAAGGCTCTGCAAATATTTTCCATGAACTCTTTTCTGATATTTGAGTCAAGATTTTTTTTTCTGAAAGATGACACAATAGAAACATTGTTTTCTTAGCATCTACTGCAAAATAAGTTACAGTTTACCTACTGAATCTCTAATTTCCTTCCTATTGGAGGATATATTGTATTGGATCTTATAAATCTCTACTCCAAATACTAGACTTCAGCTATGATGTCTACCATGGTGGCAGCTGAAATTGCTATGCCTGCAGAGTTTGTCCCCGTGTCAGTCCAGCAAGTCTGAAGTTCTTCTGAACACATTTAATTTTTACAGTTTCAGGGAGTGTTTTCAAACAGGTCTTTATAAACGTCCACAGAAGGATGCTTTCTAAGCAGGAGAATATTTGGATAAAAGGTTCAAAAATATCTCCTTTTTCATTACTGGATGTAGAAGTCAACCTCTGAGCAAAAATGTGGCTTTTGTGGCTTGTATCCTACCATGTGGATACACCACCTTGTATCAGATCAAGGTCAGGTCAGGTCAAGGCTGCTGCTGTGAGTTTAGTGAGTAGCCTCCAAACATTTTATTGTTAAGTTTTACTTGAAAAATACAGCTGATAAGAGCAGATAGGTGCACTGATAAGTTTAATAGCTGACTGTACTTGCTGTATTTCATCTTAGCCTTAGGCACAAATTTAAACTGTTGAGTTTTAGTAAGCTTCTAGCAAACCCATGCAAGAACTCATTTACTGAATTCAAAAGGAAGCAGAACTACCAGTTCTTCCAGCTCTCTGGACCCGAAAACATTAAAAATGATGGACTAATGTCTTCCAGGTATCCTATTCCTTGCTGAAGAGCTCTGTAGTGGAGTAGGTGCCAGTAGTGTCCAAGAGCAGTGGGGAATGAGTGCACTTGCATGGGGCTTTTGAGAGGTCTGGAAAGAGCTGCTGCAAAACTGGAGAGATGTTGGGAAAACAAGGAGAGACTGAGCTGCAATAGCAAGGTCTTGTGGCCACAGTTTGAGGATCTTTAGCAGGGAAAGATGTCTGCAAGTCTGCAGTGTGCTTCTGACAGAAGGGTCACCTGGTCTACCAGAAGGGATAAGGGCAATGAAGTCAGGGCTGCCACTGCTGTCAGTTTACTCCTCTCTCTTGCCAGCACCTCACAAGAGCCAGGTTCCTTTGGCAACATGCTAAATGTCATCACCTTTTCCCCAGGCTCAGTGAAGGGGACACAGGAGGCAGACAGCACTTGTAGAAGATACATTCATGGTTGCAATTCACAGGCCAAAATCTCTTTCTTGGGCTCCCTGAACAACTGAAGGAGCTCAGATCACATCCATGTGGCCAGGGATGAGTTCTCTTTAGCCAAAACCAGCACAGCAAGTTTTTTCCATACTACTTGTTCTAAATAGTCCCCAGTGCAAGCTACACCTTAAACTGTGTCAGGACTTTGTCTTGCTGAGTGCCACTTGTCAGGTTAACAATTAAACATTCCCACGCCAAATCTGCCTCCTCTTGCTCTCTTTGTAATAAGTCCTTGTTTCCTCATTGCAATAAATCCCCCAGGAAAGATTTTTTTTTTTGTCGCTGGATCTTTCTAGGCACAGGTATTGAATCAGCACTGCACAGAATTTTGGGTTACTTTGTATTTCAGTGAGGATTTGTTCCAAAACAAGTACCTTCTTTCCTGATAACAACACAAATATCATACAGCTTCTGGCACCAGTCAATTTATAAATTTCCAACTCCAGTAAGTCTTATGTAGCTAACTAAAACACCATTCCTCAGGCTTAATTAAATCCCCTACATAAAATTACTTTGCATAGAACTTTCTATCTGTCAGATTAGCCCTGCCTGATATAATTAAGGTAGAAAATTAAACTGTAATCAAATCAAAATAGATATTATATACTTTATGCACGGTACCTGAACACTGAAGAATTTGTAGTGGCAGGTAGATATAATTAGTTCAGGATTCAGGGTTGACTAACTCATTACTTTAAGATATTTTCGTTTCTTGTGGGTTTTTTTTAAATTCTATATTAGTAATTCAAAATGTAATATTTTCTGCTTTAAATCTTCTTTAAGTCTTGCTTAATATTTCTGTAGCATGGTAAGAACATGACAGTATCTAAGTAAAATTCTCCTTGAGTTAAATGAGTCTGTTATCACAATTTGCAAAGCAGAATTACAGTCACTGGGCCAGAGACTTTGGTGTGTTTCTGTCAGCATGTACTGCACAACCCAGCTAGTTTAGGGACTATATGGGTTTATTGATACAGGGCTGAAATGTCTTAAATCTTGATGTATTTATATCCTGTGAGGTGAGAAGTACTACTATTCCCATTCTGCATATAGAATTAGGCACAAAGAAATTAATATTTGATCCTTCAGGGTGTTAGACAGTTAAGTCTGTCTGAAAATATAGAAGTGAGGCCTCTACAAAAACTGTGCTGGTTGTATTATTCTAATGTTAAACCAAACCTCTCTCCACCCGTCTTAGTCCAGAAATACTTTATAATTCTTTAAGTAGACAAAACAAGGGACTGCTGTCTTGGAAGTGGATCCTGCCACATTTTGTCAGCTGATATCAGATGTTAATAGCCCCAGCATCAGCTGTCTTGGATGAGAAAGCCTAAATCTGAAGAGGGGATAGTACAGCAGAGTAGAAAAATATGGCTCATAAATTTGAAAACATAAATGTGTACTCTGGAGCATTCACTTAACAAGTTGGTTTCATATCTGCTGTTTTCCCCTCCCCCTGTTTTCTTTAGCATAATTTTGCAGGGTGTCTTACAGCCTGCTGAGCTGGCTATAAATCACTGTTCTAAAATATGTTACCTTTTTTAGGAGCATGACAATATAACTGTGTGGATCTGCTGCCCTGTGTGCCCACAAAGGTGAATGGGACGTCACTGCTGAAACCCTCAGGCCAACCTGCACGTGAGGTGCACAGGAACAACATGGGCCAGCAAAAGGAACAAAACTTCATCTTGCACCTTTCTTCTCCCACTCTTTAAAGGAGAGTTGGGGCTCCCTCAGTGTCTGGTGGTGTTTTCTCTTTCATCGGCATTCGTGTCACATAGGTAAGTTCTTCAGCTTTTGTTCCAAACTTTAATGAACCATGCTCCTACTCTGGGTGATAATGACTGCCTTTCCAGGCTTAATGATAGGAAAGTCTCAATAAGTTATTAAGCCCATCTCCTAAAACTGTTCCCCAGAGTACCTTTTAATTTGAAAGTCCCAAGTAACAGTTTCTACAGCTTCCCTTGGGAGACTTTGATGATTTCTTGGTTTGCTCTCAGGAGTTTTTTCTGGATATTCATCCTGGCTTTTTTGTGCATTTAAATTAATCCAATTACTTGTTTAAATCAACCAGAAATTTCATTGTGGAGTTGACAATCAAAAAATGAGAAGATAGAAAATAGAAAGAAAATTACTAGCAGGGAAATGAATATTGTGCATGGATATTTTAATCTGCCATTTCTGCACCCAGCTGTCTCCAGCCTTCATTTCTGCAGTATCTACAAATAATTTCCAGTTCAGGCTCCTTTTCTAGAAAAATAATACTTGCATTTATCATAACCATAGGCTTTCTCCTCAGTAAATGATGTAAAGGATTTGTATGTCACCATAAAGGGACAAGTATGAAGACTTTGGTGATGCCTCAAGAGGAAGAAAGAGAAGAGAGTCTCTGTGGCCACTTTTCTCTTTACAGCTTTGCACAGAGCTGCTGCACACAGAGGCTCATCTGCAGATCAACAGGCCCTGCATTCCCTGCAGCTGCAGAGGAACAATGGGATAAGAAAAGTCTCACACTGAACTCTTGACACAGGACACAGTCTAAATGGTAGCCTAAGTCTGAATTATCACCAAAATGCAGAGAGTTCTAACCTTACACTGTAACAGAGTTGGTTTCTTTGCTGACTCAATAGAGAAGTACAAAGCTTATTCTAAATTCCCCAAGTTATTCCTTTGTGTATCACCTGACAATTTTAGAAGTTTTTCTTACTAATCCAGTTTTGGGGTGTTCACTATCACAAGATAAGAGCCATACAGTGATGATTTCATTATGTTTCTCTGAAGTTTCATTTCTGTTGTCTTATGCTATTTGGATTGATGTGTGACATGTCACATTAGGGGCATAAAGAAGGAGAAAGTCTTTAACATAGTCAGAAAAACAACTCATGCTTACATGGTGCCCAAAGAAAGCAAGGGACTAATTTGATAGAACTGAATAAATTTGGAGGGCATTTTGATTTTTTTTTAATTGAGGGAGGCTCTTTGAACAATATTGGGTTTTTTATGTGTATTCTTTTTCCTAAATTGTTTCATTTTTGAAGTTTTCCTGAGGCAAAGCCTTCAGGAAACTTCCCTGAGCAAAGTTCATTTGGGTTTTTGATGATGGATCTGCCATGGCCTTGGGAAGTTGATGTGTCCTTTTCTACTCAACAGTTCCCAATTACCTTCTCTGTTAATTAGTGTTACTCAAACATGAATGTTGGTGGGACAAAACTTCAACAACCTTTTAAGCAACTTCAAAGAAAAAAAGTGATGCAGTAGGATATTTACAGCAGTGGTATTTCCTAATGGCTCCTTTGGCAACTCTTGATGATCACTTTTTATAAGCAATATGTTATGCCATTCATTATGATTCACCTTTTATGTACAATTTTTTTTGTATGTTACAGAATATTTGGGCTAATTTTTAGAAGGATCACTCGGATTTTTTCTGCTTTGTATATAAATGTCTAGTCTTGTTTTAAATCATGTAATATTTTGTAGCAAAGAAGCCACAGATGCCATGTCATTTGCATGAATAGAGCTTGTTCTTCTGCAATTTTCTTCCAGGAACACAGCAAAAAGATAAAAATGGAGACTTCCTCGAAAATGGAGACTCCCAACCTCAACTCAGTAACTCAAGATGTCAGACTGGTTCAGTTACTGACCCAAGCTGTTTGATTCTTACCTCAATCAAAGCCAAATGCTAAAAGATTTGAAGTTCAGCATTACCTGCTGTGCCTCTTAAGGTTTGTTAGAACACCTTATGGCCTTTTTAGTGCAAACAGCCTGAGTTTTCTGAGCTACCAAGCTGAGCTGCCTTATGAAGAAAGGGTTTGCAAGCAGAAAAATCACTTTATCGGAAATAAAGTGTCAGATAAATCAACATGACATCTATGTGCGTGACAAGTATCTAAAGACTTTTTTGAGCCTTGAAGTCTATTTCCTATGTATCCTCCTCTGCCTGATATGACATTAAGTTGTAGTGTATAGATAATTTGGAAAAGTGATTCATCTGTGATGTGCAACACACAGTTCCTGTAAAGTGACAGCTGCAGCAAAAAATAGCTGACTTGTACAAAATGAGGGTCACTAAAGATGTAAATCAATATCAGGAAACAGGAAAGAACAGTAATGAAAGGGAATATTATCTGCATCAAAAGCACTTTTAAATGCTTTTTTATTAGAAAAATCTTCACCCTTTGCTAAACTTATGGGTTCTATTATAGCTGAACTGAAAAACATTGTTGACCCTGTCACAATCACTTGCACAAATTTTAGTTAACCAATTCTAATGAACACTGGAGATGTATAATAAATGTTATATATGGGCTATATATTACATATGAATGAAATTGTGGTTATGCATGGATATAGGTGTACACTTTACCCTTACATATGTACTGATACACTTGTGAAGAACATCTGCACAAGGATGTGCACTGCTACTCTGGTCATGGTTTGGATTTCTCTGTTTCAGGGTGGTGCATAAGGACAGCAAAGTGATGGCTGCCAGGGTGGTTTGATGTTCTTCCACTTGACTCACTCAGACTACACCTAAAGTTGTGTAGGGTTTTTTGCTTGTTTGTTTTTATGGGGTTTTGTTTGTTTGGGTGGGTGGTTTTATTGTTTGGGTTTTTGTCTGTTTCTTTTTATATATTTTTTAATTTTTTTAACAGACAATCAAATCAGGATTGTCTCTCCAAGACAGACAGAATGCAAACAAAACAAGTATTAGTGTGTAAAAGGTGATATGTTTTGCACTGTGCTCTCAAGAGAAAGCTGTGTTTTATTATGTGCTTTGACTCAGGGATGTGAACTTGTTTCTCTGATGAGTGTAAATGAGACAACCTTGGAACAAGGATTTTCCATTTAGATTGAACTGGGAAAGAAAACCAAAACAGCAACAAAAAAATTCCAACTACACAAAGAAAACCCTACCAATAATTCTGGATAAACAAAAAAAGAAAAGCTGTAATGACATCAGAAAAAAATATTATTGTCCTAATTAAGAAAATCTTGTGATTGCTGCTTGAAATGGCAGACAATATGAGGTAAACACAACCTTTCTTTCTTTCTGGACTAGATAAAACAGGTCAGAAAAAGATCATTTTCCCACTGGGCCAGATTGTTTGGGCTACAGGATATGTTGTGTAGCTGCCTGATGCTCCAAAGCAGTGTCTGGTTGGACCAAATGCTAATTTCAGTACCCACTGTGCTACCCAACCACTTCCCATGTACCTCCATGAAAAAGAAAAATACAGCACACCACCATCACAGCAAATGTGGTACACTCATACTTTGTACATACCAAACACAGGCTCTCAGCAGGAAATGCTGTCATTTACAGGCTGACACTGGCAAAGAAGAAGGAGTCTTTGCAGACATACAAAGAATAACCAGCTGGATGAGTTTGTCTCCAGTCATGTGTATGCTCCTCTGGGCTGTGGTTAAGTACTGTCCCTCAACAGTGGCAAGTTCCTGAGCTCAGGGCTCAGGACAGTAGCTCCAGGCAATGAGATGCTATTTACCCAGGGATTTGAGAAGACTGCTAATGTACAAATTTTATTGAAGAAGTCATTGCTGTAGTACTTTATGGGAGCCATGACCTCTCTGCACTTCCCCTACATCACCTACTAATTGTCATCTGCTCCTATAGTGCCCTGACCTTCACCACCAATTAATGCAGTTTGAGTAAACCACCTCTTAGCAAAGTAGCCTTTGAGGCAGTTTTGGTCAATCACCTGTTTCTGCTTAAACAGGACCCCTAGTTGATCCAAACCTCTGGTGACTATGAACACTCCATCATTTTAGAACATAGGATTTACATTCCTCTTGAGCTTCCATCATAGCACAGTCATAAATAATTTTTTTTTAGATTTTTTTGAATATCCAAAAAGTTTTCTTGAAACACACTATGTCCTCAAAAAACTCCTGGCAAGCATGAAGACAAAGAAATAACTCCATGTCTGCTGATGTTTGCCATTATAGGGGAGTAAGGGAACCAACTGCAGCAGCTCAGACACCCAAACCAGTCAGTTTAGCTGCCCCAGAAATTTCCACTATGTTACAAAATTTGATGTACCTTGCACTCACTGTGAAAAAGTTTTAATTAATACTTGCCCACTATTTATTTCTTAAGTGATTTTCTTACAATAACTCGGAAAATCTCTTACTAGCTTGTCTAGAAGTGATGAAAAAGAAAGGGAAGGAAAAATATGGGATTATTGTTGTAAAAAGAAAGAAAAAAACCAAAAGGTGTTTTCAGGATATACTATACTAAGGAGTTCTGCTTAAGGGACCTGCACCTACAATGGCATGAATCATGAAAGTTGATCTTTTGAATAGCCTTCTTTATTGAACACTTGGTCACAAATTGCCCTTTATGTTTATCCTACATATGTTTCTGATTATTATCATTCAGGACAGAGATCTCAAAGTCTTTGGTGAACAGCTAGATTCAAATTTGCTTCTGTTTCCTCTTTTTCAGAAACAGACAATTGCAACCTGTAAGCACCAACTTTTGCCAGAATTTTAAATATAGAATTCTGAAGGAAAATAGTCTATCATTCCTCTGTCTTATACCTTCAGAGTGTAGGTTTCATTTCATATGAAGCTGCAGTTGAACAGTAAAAAATCATAGATAATATAAAATGTTTTCAATGAATTACAAAATATTACTCATGCAGTGACATATTTTTTGTGTTAACATTTTCACAGCACTGCAGGAGTCCATCATACTCAAGAAAAGAGACTGGCTGGGTGGAAGGAAAATGAAATTTAATGAATAATAAAAGAGAAAGTTAAGCTGCACATATCTAGAAACTAATATCTTTTCTTGCATTAATGCATAAACTAATAGATCAAAGGTTTATAACTGTCAAGAGAAAGAGGTGGATGTGTGCATTGTTAAATGCTGTACTTTATTTCTATAAGCAGAGATTGTCAAGCAGAAAGATTTATTCTAAGAATATATCTTTATTCCTAACACAGACCATAGGATATTTTTATTCAAAGTAAAACATGACTTTTAAAAAGAGCAGGAAAAAAGAAACATCAAAATAAAACAACATTTTTTTTTTATTTTTTTTCTAAGCCTTTAAAGCCCTAATGAAAGAATTGCAATAATTAATTTAGTAATTTCTCCAAGTAGGTATTTGTTAGACTGCACTTCTGGGTCACAGTTTGCTGGGCCACCAACTGCTGGACTGAGGGCTACTGAATGCTGTATTGTGGGCTGCATACTGGCATATCTGGGATGTGGAAAAGGCATCAACAGAGACATAGATATGACTTTTGACTAATCCAGCTGCTTGGAAGCAAATATTCATTTTAAATGTTTTGCAAAATTCAAGAGAAATCTTTTTGTCTGCATATGCATTGATGTTAAGCAGAAATAAAGGATAAGAGAGTAAGATTTCTTACTGAAAGAAATCTCATGGTAACAAGATTTGCCCTTCTGACATCCCCAGGAGATTCTACTAGAATCCCCAGAATTCTTAACATTATAAACTGGAAGATGGAAGGCCACTGGATTTATTGCTTGTGCCAAATTTATTAATGAAATATAATTTCTCAAATAATTCATTTGGATAATACCAGAAATGTTATGTTTTTTGAAAGTGAATAAAACCTTTCCATGTCCTTATCTTCATTTCTTCAGCGCACTGGAGGATTCCTTGGGCTATGTCAGTGCTCTTTGTGGAACCTAAAACTTTACTTCTGTGTCTCATCAGAGACCTGGCTTCAGCCCATTTAATATGAGTTTGGATGGTTGATCAGTTACATCACTTCATAAGAAGCTGTGAACCTTTCTCCCCATCAGTGTTTACTATGTCTCTGTGAGCCTATTGCATGATTCCAAGCAATAATACAAACATGGTAAACATCACACTGAATTTTTCATTCACTGAATTTGAAATGTAAGATCATGAAAATTAATATCATTTCTTTAGTTCTACTCATAATTTTTGCTGCAGTCACGATTTTTTTTTGTTTGATTTTTCTCTTGGAGCTAAAATAAAGTTTAATATGTTACTTCTTCATGTCCATATGTCTTAGACATGTTTCTCTGGCAGAATTGTATCAGCTGTAGCCTACTTAGATCTTTTTGGATCTCCTTATTCTTGCTTTTTCTTTTTTTGAGGTGGATGATTAAATATTTTATGCGAGAGATTGTGGCAGCACTATCAGAAAAGGCAAAAACACCTCTCAAAAAGTCACAATCTGTTCTGGATATTGGTCCTACTTGGACCAATCTGGTCTTGCTCATCTTTCTGAGCCACATGCCTGGTTCTGAATACCTTGAATTCAGGTAAAAATCTTCCTTCCTTTCAGGATGAAGGCAAAAGGTAGGATGCTCATCTCCCCTTGCTGGCTGAGTACAGAGAGACTTTCCCAGCGGAAGGTTCTGAAAGTCTGTACTTGCCTGTGGTTACTGTGGCTGGAGGCTGAATGACAGTGAGCTGTAGATTTGTGTACAGCCCTGGAAGCAGGAGCCACAGCAGCCCATGCCCTGAATCCACAGATCAGCCACAGCATGTTTAACTGTGATATCAGATAGTGAAAAATTCTCTTCTGTTTTACTACCTGACTTTTACAAGTATGACTTCAAGGTGTCAAAGCCCCTCTTATTTCCTCAAAAAGGCCCATAAACAAGCAGAAACCTTGCCTGGCATGTAATTTCTTTCATTATTGCTCTTAGGAACATTTTAAATGATAAAAATTACCTGATGGATGGAATTAGGAAAGACAAGCCCTTGCAACACTTTGGAAAGTGATCCATGTGCACTGAGTTACAATTGCAGATATTGAATTTTGTCCTAATATGTTTGAATGTACATTTAAATTTGGTTAGAGATTTAGTATCTCCACTTTTGTCATTAAACAGGAGAAAGTGTTTTTCAGAAATTCAGAAATGCTTTCAAAATATTGAAAACTTTTTTGCTTTTTTGGTTTTGGTTTTTCGAGGTTTTTTGTTTGTTTTGCTTTGTTTTAATGTTCATCCCTTATTTTGAAAAAAGTTATTTGAATCAAAATGGGAAACAGTTGTCAGAAATCCAGTTTTGGCAAACAAATTAAGCCTGTTAACTAGTTTGATAAAAATAGACTTGGGGCAGTATGCTGTATATTATGATTATAGGCATGTTTAGAAATATATAAAATTTTAAAAAAATATTTTTTCTATCAGTACAGTTTACATTATACAAATGAATAACATTTTCAATTGAAATTTTTATCATGTTTCCGATAGCACAATTGTTACAGATTTAATATATATGTTTAATTGTTACCATTCTTGACTGAAATAATAAAAGAACATGAACCCAGAACCATTTAAACTGGAGCAGCTTCTAAATCTCATTTTTCAAAGAACTGTTGGGTTTCTTGACTTCCAGCTGACAGAAAGGAAGTGGGTAAAATAAACTTCCTCAAATAGTGATTGGCATTTATTTAATTCAGAATGCCAAAACAGCCACAGTGAATTTCCCCACACAGCTTCAGAAAGACTTAGAACTACTCAAGTTTTAATATTTAAGCATATCTCCAGGCAAGGAAGTCATTATTTCTAGAATAACAGAAATTAATTTTCAAGTTAAAAAAAAAAATCAGAAACTGAATTTTTACATAATTGGTATGGAATTGATATTGCCATACTTGATTTACTTGAAACTGCGGCAAAAATGAAGTTAAATGGAGTAACAAAGTTCAGGAAAAGAGGGTTAAATTACAATTTTATACAATTCACTAACAACAGTTGAAGAAAGGAGGTATAGTAATCACTATTTGTGTAACCTATTAAAATGTCCTAACTTCATTATATACCTGGATTGTAAGGGCTCTCGTAGGCAGAGTCTAGTACAAACATGTCCTGTTACACTGTATTGAAACAGCAGAAATATAAACCAAAAATAAAGCAAGTTTAAAACTGTTCTGCATTTGACAGGCAGAATTAATACAGTCTAAACTGTTGTGCTATTTTTTCCTATCCATACATTAGTTATATGCACTTCCTATCAAGCAAGATAACTCAGCACTGAGTGACTCCTTATGCTTCTTGCTTTCGCTGATTTGCTTATTTGCAGCTTCTTGAATACAATGATATATATAAGAATGTAAATGATAAATGCTCAAATTCTAAGAAAATTCCTCAAAGCTGAGGTCTTTCAGTACCAAAGACTGAAATATATTGTCCATATGCTTTAATGAAGCTGAATTTTAAAGTATTCAGATTTTATTTAATGCTCGATCTTTGGGACAGCACATAAGTGGTTTCAGACTTGCCCTTTCTCAGCAGGGGTGATTCATGGATTGTAGGGTACCATGAGGCAAATGGGACAACGTGCAAATGTTTGTGAATAATTTTGGATCTAACATTTCTCTGTGGCTATTTTTCACTGCAGGGAAGTGCAACTGATGACCTTCGTAGTCTGACAAAGGAAAAACAGAATGCAGTCATCAATACTAGAATCCATATTAAGGAATTTTTTATTATTATTATTTTTTACCAGATTGCGTTTAGTTTTCATGATTAAAAGCATAACAAGGTTTTGGTTTTTTGTTTGGTGGTTTCTTGTTTTTGTGGGGGTTTTTTGTTTGTTTGTTTTTTGCCATTATTTGATGATCTGCAATATTTTTGTATTTACACAAACCACTTCTACTTCTTTGATAACTGAGAGAGTGAGATATTTACTTGATCTTCACTCATGAGGGTGAGACATTTTTTGAACATCATGCTCAGGTATTAGATCATCAGCAGATTTTGAGGTGTTACTTAATATCAGAAGCCAGTTTTGAAGTTGTAAAAAAAAGGTGGTAGAATATGTATGTGTATCCCCAATTAGTGTAACATGTATTCAACTTCAAAACGTTCCTTTGAATCTTTTTTCTCAGCCAATTTATTAAAAAAATAGGTTATAAAACAAGAATACTGTGACAGAAACATGTCCTTAAATTCAGTGTTTGAGCTAAAAATGACAATGCATTTTGAAAGGACCAAAATTTTACCTTCTACCAACTTCTGAGACTGCAATAAACTTTAAATCAGTACATAATAATATACGAGTCAATTCTACTGTAAAATAATCTCCCAGTTAAACCATAGACAAAGATTAAGTTTTCTTTCTGCGACTGTCAGCTTCAAAGACTGTTCTGATTTCTCTTCTTTTCTCTGGATGATTTTCTTTCACAGTTTTTTAAATGAAAGTTCAGGCTCTTTCCTCATTGAAGTACAACATCTGTCATCTTTGTGGATTCATACCTCATTCATTCCTCCATCCTCTTACAGACCTAATATGACATCTCAAAGATGCAATTTACTGTGATTTTCCAGAGATCATTACATATTTCACTGGGAAGTTCAATATGGAACCTATATGATCTCCATGCAATCCCCACAGAGATGCAAATGTACCAGTATTATTAAAATATGAATAATGACAGCTAGTCAGATGGTAGTTAATGATGGTTAATTGGTTTTTAAATATATGGGTCTCTCTTCCAGTCCAAATTGATCTGATTTTTGCCTTTGTACCAGCTGTTGGCTCTACAACTTCTTTCTAGATTGAAGATGTCTGTCACTAGAGGTGCCTCCTAACCTTGAGTTAGCTGGGCTGATTCATACTTTCACATATGGTAGCACTGAGAGGAATTCTCTAAATTTTTAATTCATTCTTCATGTACATTTGGTCACAATGAAAACTGAATTTACAATATTTGTGTTTCCCTTTATGAGACAATCCTTCCACCTCCTGGGTTTACTTTACAGGTCATGATAGTCCTTTGGATTGGCAGCAACACGAGCTAAACAAACACTACTTCCTTGTATCTTCCAAGTGGGAATTTCTACAGTGCACTTGGCTATTCTCCTGCACCAATAGCATCCATATGGTGACTTTTTTTTTCTGCTCTATTTAATCTTTTCTTTATTCTGGCATCTTTTCCAATTTGGCTATGTAAGAGCCAAGGACTTCTTTTGTCCATTGCCGGGGTGAATTCACTGTTTAAAAACAGGAATTATAAGAAGGAACAGTGTGGACCTTGAAAGATGAAAAGGAGTCTGAGAAATAAGGAATGTAACATAGAAAACACAGAAGAATGAACAGATACTGCTGTACATGGCAAATAACAGGAAGGAAAACTGCTTAGTCAGAATCAATCAGCAATGTGAGATATAAAATAATTGCGCAGAAGGTTCAGACACATGTTCAAATTCCCTCTGCTCAACAAGTTTCTGAGTATGCAGTGAACCAATATAATCGTTTTCTTCGCCTATGGCAACAAAGTATCCAGTAACTTTGCTTTACTCATTTTCATTGCATGATCCATCAAATTGCATTATTCTGTTTTTGTAGTGTGCTTACACATTAAGAAGGGATTAAAGCTGTCACACCTTTGTCTGTAAACCTATAGGATGAGGTTTTGTTTTCTGATCTGTTAAGTAGAGAAATGTAAATGTAGTAGGCTGATTTAACACACCTGAGAGTACTGCCTAAATGGTCCTTGAAGTCTTGTCAGGCTTGGTGCTGTGACCACTTCTCTGGGGAGGCTGTTCCAGTGCCCAGCCACCCTCCAGGTGAAAAACCTTTCCATGATATCCAACCTAAACCTCCCCTGACTCAGCTTCAGGCCATTTCCTTCTTTCCTGTCACTGGTCTCCAGAGATGAGATCAATCTCTACCCCTCATCTGCCACTCACAAGGATGTTCAGACCACAGTGAAGTCTCCCCTCAGTCTCCTCCAGGTTGAACAGACGAAGTGACCTCAGAGACTCCTCATACAGCTTCCCCTCAAGTCCCTTCACTGTCTCTGTGACCCTTCTTTGGGCACTCTTTACTAGCTTTGCATCCTTTAAAGAATAAGGCAGGGCTTTAAAAATTGAGACCTAAAAGGAAATGTGATCATTAAAAGAAACCTCTGCTAAAATCATATAACTGCATTAGTTAAGCTAATTCAAGTCACAGTGGGCTTTTCCTGAAAAATAATCATTCTCTCAATGTGTTTATCTGATTTCTGTACCAGAAGCTGGAGTAATACAATATCTTGGTAGGTCTCAGTAATGACTAACATATACATCAATATTCACACAGACATGACTAAGGAGATGACACCTTCTAGTGGAAACTATTGGTCAGGGAGCTTTGTCAAATTCATCACAAACTAAGACATGACACAGTATTATTGGAGGGATGTGAAAAGTACTTTGGAACAGCAGAGAAGAAAAATACCAGTCATGCTATTTCTTCCTTACTCTTATGAACATAAGGTATTCTTTTTTTTAACTTTAATTTTTTAAGCAATTTCTGTTCCTTGCTATAACATCTTTCATTTTATGTGGATAAAAAATCAGGCACAGTCATGGTTGATAAAAACCAAATAAACCCACAAAAACAAATACTTTAAGGCAGTGGAACCCAGTTTCAGCTCAATCAAATTACAAATCAGTCTGTTTTCTTCCACTTAAGTTGTGTCTTACTGCCATTTTTTTTATTCTTAAATGAGAATAAAGTTGAAAATTTGGACTATATTATCTCTTCTCCCTGCTCCATTTACATTTTTGCATTCTACTTTTCCAATTTCTTATGAATACAAAAACAGCTGTATACCTTCATTAAAACTTCAAGTAGCACCTCCACAATTAAGATAAACTTAATGGATAAATGTAGCTGAAATAAGACAATGAACAGAGATTGTGGGATGATACACTGAAGTCACACTGCAACATTTCAGCTCTAGCAATTTATGTGGTAAGCTAAAAATTTGAGCAGGCACCTCTATCTGGTGGTAGATCAGAAGCAGCCTCTACATAGCTCACAAAATCAGCTAATTGGAATGTATGGTAAATCTGAAGTCTCCAGAATGTGATGGACTTGTGATACAGACCAGCTACACATTTGCAGCAGATTTAACACAATGTAAGTTTGATAAAGTATTACAGGTGACGTATTAGTCGATGTTGGCAAATGTAAATGGGGCATTGTCAGGCTGACAACAAATTGATCACATGGGACACACCAAAAACATTTTGTTGATCATATTAAAAATGAAATACTGTCTTCCTGATCAATCTGACCAAAAGTCTTTTTTTTTTTTTTTTCACTTTCTAAGACAAGAAAAATGAAAAAAACTTTTCCTACTACATGCAAGATTTATTTCATTAAATGTTTGGGATTGGATTAATCTTCAAAATATAATTTAAAAATTCCAATGTGTTTTCCTGATGTTTAGAAAGGAAGTTTAGGTGAAATATATTTCACCACAGTCAAACAATAATCTACTCTATGTTAGTAAAAATTGATCTAGATTTAATCTTTTTACACTAACGGCCACAAAATTAAAATTTACTCCATATCTGTATTTACATAACAATGGCCTATGTTTAATATTGTTTTTCAGAATGCTGAATGTGCTACAATCTAAAAGAAAGAAGAAATAAAAAGTTAGAAAAACATTAAAAAGATGAATTATCTTTTCTGTACCATAGCAAGTTTTATATATATATATATATACACTATAATATAATATAATATAATATAATATAATATAATATAATATAATATTTATAAAGTCATCTAACACTATGTATCCTACAGGACTGGAAATTTATCACTATATATTTAAACATTTTGGGGACAATTGGGGGTTTTGCTTTATTTTTAATGTAAGATTTTTTTTCTTTCCAGCATTTAAAATCTGCTCTTGGATTTAAGGTTCTTTTAAAATGCATACTGAGATAATTGGATGCACCATGAAGCAGCTTAAGCTAATTGAAGTGGCCACAAAAACTGTCAATGCAAATTGAGCCATCTGGATGAACAGATAAAAGCTTTGGAGACATTCAAAAGCCAGGTGGCATTCTGTTGCATCCCATCTCTTCCTCACAGTGTGGTTAGAAAACTGGGAGAAAGAAAAGTAAAACTCTTCAGGCCACTGAGCCAAAACCTAGTGTCAATAAGATATTTCTGAGTTGAACAGAATAAGTCACCTACAGTATTAGGGAAAATTAATGTGGTACTATGTGGTAATAAAAATTATAATCTCAAGTACATAAACCAAAGGAGCAACAAGTACTCCGAATGCAAAGCAGGATCAGGCCAAAGTGTAAGATAAATCATTTTCTTTAGAGAGTAATGATTTTTTTTTTTTTAATTTACGGTACTTGACTGGATATAGAATACTGACTGAAGTTTCTACTCACTCCTGCAGTTTGAAAAAAACTAGACAAATCCCCTATGTCCTAATTTTGAAAAAAAATGATGCCTTTTTTATTTCATGTCTGTGAGGATTACGTGTGCTCGAAAGTTCTGAAAAGTCAGACTGTACTGTTTCTGAAGCCCAGTTTGTAAAAGACTGTCATCTATTCTGTATTAGACATCATGGCCATTCATATACCCAGGGATTTTTCTTTCTTGGATTATTGGGGCATATGTTTTTGTTGGTTTCTTGTTTGTTTGGTTTTTTTAAGAATGACCATTTACTGTAAACTGATATATGTTTTTAGTACAGTTCAGTTTTCAGCCAGAATCTCTAAGTGATACAGTAAAATAAATATCAAAATTGGATACAATTACTCAAACCTCCTGCTCCATGAAAATAAGCCTTTATTAAAAGGGGAATGCTTGGACAGAATGTAATCTTTATAAAACTTGTCTTTTTCATACATTTACAACTTGATTGCACTCAAGAGGATTTTTAGCAAAGCTTAAAGAAATGGTGTGATGATGCTTTTATAGAATATCTTCTTAAGATATTCTGCATAATATTAAAAAAACCAAAACAAAACAAAAGAAAACAGACAAACCCCACATATGAGCTTTCCTTTTTCAGTCTAACAGAGGTTGAAATTTGTCAGCCTTCAAGAAAAAAAAAATCAAAAAAACTGAAGTAGGTCTAAAAATAATAAATAATAACCACAGGAATTACTTGGTAAATCTCAGAAAAATAAATGTTCAGCTCTGATATGCTTATGGATAATATTTGAGCTCACCTGGAAGAAGCCCCTGTTGAGAAAAGCCAATGTTTTCACAGCTGCTCTTTTTACTCAAAGATAAATAGTTCTTTTATTGTCACTTACACGTATTGGAATAGCTTTACATTTCAAACACATTTGAATGGTTTCACATGCACTACTTCTCGTGTTTTCTTTCTACAAACTTTTTTTGATGTGTGGAATTTCCTTCCAAGTCACCTGGGTATTCTGGTCATTACAGTGTCAAGGGCTGTACCTACAGATGGCATTTGACACTATAGAACCATCAAAGTTAAGCACCCAAAGCCCTGGAAATCCAATAGGAGAGAAGCACTCTCTCAGGTATCCATGCTCTTTGCCTGATAGGCCATAGATCTCTTCTAGGAAGCATCTTACCAGTTAACCTCTCAGGAAAATGTCATCTCTATATGGAGATTTATGACAGAATAAAATGGACTTTCAGATTTAGTATTTGGAGTGTTCACTGTCCTGCAGGTCTGGTCAGCTTCAACACCTGTAGTTTTTTCAAGTCTGTGACCAAGATCTAAGATGTCTTAAATACCTAATTTTCTAGTGTGCAAACTAGATCGTGTCATGGGGCAGCAAACTGATACTGGATCGTACAGCAAATAAAAAGACTCAGTTCTAGGTCCCAAAAGGCACAGGCATCTCTTAAAAGTCTTCTTCTGTTCATAAAAAGCCACTAGACCTTTTATACATGTATATATGTATAATTCCCAGCTGTAGTAGGACAGATAAAAGGGAGCCCTTTGCTTCAGGACCCTGGTCAGTAGATGTCTCATCCAAGGGGGGGTGAGAGCTCACGAATGCTGTGCTGTGCCCTGTGTGTGAGACACAGCCCAAGGCACCACAGAGGCAGAGCTGTTTCAAGAGCTTAGATTCAGATGTGGTGCCTCTGTGCCTCTGAACAGCCAAAGGTCCCCAGGTGCTGAACAAATAAATACAGCTTAACAGAAAAATACAAGGAAAACCAAGCAAAGGTCTGTCTGGGGCTATGGATTACCACTAGAGGGTGTTTTTGCTCACTGCAATAATTTCCAACTGAGACTACCCCGTATTCTAAGCACAAGTCATGGAGTAATAAGGAAAAAACCAGGGCAAAATAAAAGTTATCTAAGTGTGACTGCATCTGCCAAGTTGTTCTCACTCCTCAGGTCTGAAAGGCTTTCATGAGGCATCTAAAACTGCACACTCTTAAACCAGGGTCTGCTGTCCTTGTTCAGGTGCACATCCTTGTTTCCAGAGCCCAGCTGAAATAGGCAGATGGAATAATGCTTCACAATTCATATTCATAAAAAGTTAGAAGGAAAATGATATAATTATTGTCATCTTGGTCCTCATGTAAGGAAGGCCATTTGCACCTTCCTTATAGTGCAGCAGTCAGGATTAGTTGCAGATTTTTTGGTTTGGAAGTTATCGTTTGTTTGCTTGCTCCTCAAAATCATCATCTTTTAAATTTTTGTTATTAATATAAACAGCAAATGCCTGTAAAATCATATGTTGAACAAACATTACAATTTTTACAGTTATATATTTCAATATAACTTGTTCATTTTAGGAAGCTGTAACACGACCAATGAAAAAAGCATAAGAGCATGTTATTAGAGAGAATCCTGTATTTAAGGCTGGAAGTTATGTTTCAAAATTAGACCAGTATTGGTATCTGACAACTTACATAGATGTTTAATCTCTGATGTATGAAATAGGCATTAATTTGTGATTGTATAGCAATTGTAAAGTAATTCTTTAGTAGTAAATTTTGAATAAGGGAGATAGAGCTGCTTCATTCTTCTGGGTTAAATTTTCCTAGAAATGAGGGTCTTTTGGAAGCCCTCTATTTAAATGACCTCAAGCTCATTAGTAGGATTACCACCCTAAGTAAAATGGACTGGATTTTGACCAATGAAAGGTAAAATGCATTTTTCTTTATCTTTGTGTTTAATAAGTGTAATACATTAAAACAAAAGAAAGCAAAAATCCAAAGAACAGTAAGCGTTTTGATTGGATTTGAATAAAAATAGACTAAAATTTTCAAAAATAATCTAGAATGAATGAAATCTACCTTAAGTAAAGAAAGACACTTGTGTTAACACTAGGGGGATTGTAGTTTACATTGTGTTGAAAACAGAAGGAGGAGGGTAAGTGCCTCACAATTTTTACATGTCCAAAGAGAAGCAAGGTTAATTCATTCAAGTTCATCAAAATCCAGAAAAAGTGCTATCCTCCCAATATGCTGAAACCAAAAATTTCATTCATTCCAGCTATGAAGTATTCACTCTTTAATCATATTTTCCATCTGAAGGGTTAGGACAAAAGATGGAGGAAATGGGAGAAGAATGTTGCTCATCATAAACAGAAAATGTTGGAAGTTCATGTTCCACCTTTGTGTGTAGAAAAAAGAACACATTAAGATGCCTGATAGTCTCTATAGGAATTATAAAATTATAAAAGTAAAAAAAAAAAAAAAAAAAAAAAAAAAAAAAAAAAAAAAAGGAGTAACTTTTTTTTCCAATAAAAACCTGCATTCCTAGTTGTGTTACTAAGTACATGACTGATTGAAATATTTTGACATTTCACGTATTACACATTTGTGAACATTCTAGTAACTCCCAATAAGAGTCAGCAGCTGTTCCTTAGACTGTATTTCCATTTTCAAACTTACTTCAAATGTTTTTCTTCTTTCCTTTCACCAACTGTAACTATTTCTTCTATTCCTAACAAGTATTTCTACCAATGAATCAATTTTTAAAAACTGCCCCATTTTTTAACACATCCTAAGGTCAGAGATAGCCTTGTGATGGTCTGACTTGTCTGTGGGGTAAAAGTGGTTATCTGATTTCTACCAGTAAATTCATGTTCCAAATCAATGATTTCCAGAAAAAAAAAATAAATCTACATTTGGTTTAAACATCTGTCCTGATTCTGAATGTACCACAACTCCTTCTAGCTTGGCTCTTAAGCATTGTTACTGCTGGCATTCATGCCCTTGTTTGCATCTGAATTTATCTCTTTTCATCTTAGTACTGAATGCTACTATAATTTTGCAGTCTGTGGTCGAGAGCTCTTCATTAGCTGAATTCTGTCTCCCAGTAAAGAGCCCCTGGACTGTGGTGAAACTGTCTTTGCTTTGTTTTGGTTAAACTGAACAGATTGATTCATCCTTGTTAGTGAGTTTATTGAAACAAGAGTACTTGAAGTTAATAATAACACTTGAAAAGGACAGACCCCCCCCCCCTGCCTCCAATCTTCACTGGTGCCCTGGGAGACAGGGGGTCTGCTAAGAAGCATTAGCTGGGGAGAGGCAGAGTGGGAGAAGTTGGGCAATGCACCCTCCTTCAAGCCTTTGATAGATTTTTGTCTTGTATAAACAGTATTAAGAAGTACACAAATACTCTCTTGTTTCTGAGGAGCTTGAAATCCTTTGTAATTCACAGTGTATTGAATCTCACATCTTGCCTGGAAGCTAGACAAGCATTATCCCTGTTTTAGACAGGGGGAAATGGAGGCAAAGGGAATTTATATGATTTGCCTCAGGAGCAGATTATCCTTCTGCCTTATTCACCAGCCTGAGCTTCTTCAGCTTTTCAGTAGATAAAAACATTCATGTTTGAGTGGGATCTGCAAGGGGATAAACTTCAGGAAATTTCCTTCTAATGTTACCTGAAGATCTGTCAGTCCCCAGAGATGAATATATTTAATATGCATGATAATTTTCATCCATATTACATAACTTCAAATTTCCTTTCTATTCAGAGAGGGCCTGATTCAAAGCCTGTTGAAGAACAAATTTTTTCTTTCAATTATGCATAAAGGTGTCTTCCATTTTAAAATGTGATGCATACACTAACGAAACACTATTATTTTAGAGAGAGGCATTTTTTAAAAATTATTTTGGGCTTATCTACAGTTTCATGTAGGCAGAATGATAATCAAGTTATACATTTAAAATCCAAGTCAACAAAAAATAAAAAGCTAATGATTGTTAAAAGTAAGCTCATAACCTTTCTTTTTTCCATGTAGCTTGCTGCTGGTGTATTAACTGCATTAAAGATGAAAACAAAAAAGAAATTAGCAGATTCACAGATCCCCATTCAAATCAAGAAAACATGACATTTTCTCCAAAACCTCTTGCTGTTAAATTCAGTTCTGTGCTAAAGAAAAGCCACTGGATGGCAGCCTTGCTCCTTACAAATCAGAGGATGCAGCCTTGGCAGAATAAGCTTTGTTACAAACCTACAACCCAAGTGTGTCCCTGGCCTGTGCCCTTAGTAACCGAGGTGCCTTTGCCTGATTGTTCAGAGGCATGGAGACTCTTCACATGCAGGTGCACTTAATCTTTTCAAGATGTAACAAAGCCCCATAAAGCCACACTTTGTTGTGTAAAATGTAATACGTCTGCTGATCTTTCATGTTTATTCAGCTTTTTGGGGGGAGGAAGGGGATGCCACAACAAAAGAGAGGTAGAGTCAAAAGTATCCAGCTTGAATGTTTAAGCAATAAAGAGATTGCTCCGTTGCCTACTGTAAACCCCGCCAGTGTGCAATTTCCTTTTTCCTGTTCTTCAAATTATTTGGTAGGACCAAGATCACTCAGGTGGAAATAAGTTCTCCAGACTTCTTGGAAAAAGCTGACCAAAGGTTCCCTGTACAATTCCACATTCTCCTTGAAACAGCCAGGGGGTTTTGCCAGGATGCCACGTATCCTATTGCTGTCATTCCCACAAACCTGCTGACATCAATGTGGAATTTTACCTTACTAAGTTTGATAATGAATCTCTGTATGAGAAAGATATCTCCTGAAACAACAATAATTGTGCTTCTACGATAGTTAGATTTGTTCCTGCTTCCGGGAGATGACTTTCTCCAGATGGATAAATGGAGGCAAAGAGTAGGTCAGAGCAGGGAGATTCACATACTACAAATTTTTGTAGGATCCAGGTGTCTCAGTAATAAACGTAATCTTGGTGCAGTTCTCAGCATGTCAGTAAGATTATAGCTGAAAAAATCTCATCTCTACTGCCTTGGACACATGGTGTATTCCATTACCCCTCCCAAGCTGCTTTCCCCTGCCAAAGGCCAAGATATCCCTCCTTCATGACCTCCTTCTTCCAGCTGGCACAGACACTTTGCCTGTTGTGTCTGTCACCCTGTAAGTAGCAATATCATCACTCTGTGATTTACCATGCACTGTCTGCTGACCTTTTGGTGCTTGGCATTTCAGCCCGAGGAAGTAGAGCCTGTTCCTAAATCTTCTCATCTCTCTGAACTACTAGAGCAAATCCATGGTCAGTAAAGGTTTCTGTGTGTTCCTGTGTGGCCTCACATTGCTATTCAGAACTTAATAGAATTTTTTCCCAACAGAGCAAGGGAGAGACCTGTGTCCTGAAGGAACAAGTAGTCTGCTTGTGAATGAGCTCCTCACCTTCCTTTGTTTGCGTGTGGCACATAATGGAAATTCATTAGATGTTTTAGTACTGGTGATGCTTCCAGGATACCCACATAACAAGGCCAGTACACACAGCAAGCATGAAAAATCCCAAGCAAAACTGTTCCTGGTTGTTTATGAACCTCTGAAAAAGCCTTGCTCCAAAAACATCAGTCTACTGTTCCAAGTAAAGGAGAATCTGCATCAAAGAATGAGCTGACATACAAGTTTCCAAGCTTTAGTCTAGGGAAGAAAATACTTGTTCCATTTTATGCTTACTTGTTCCACTTTATGGCAACCTTCTGCCATAGAAGCAACATTCTTAGCAAAATAAAGTTTTCACAAAATAATGTGTGTGTGCTACACAAGCATGTTCTTCCCTCATTTAGGCCTGTAAAATGGAATGTCTCTTACTGGGAAAGAGACAGCAATTTTAAAAACATTCAGTATCTGTATCTCATGGTTCTCATATGGGGTGAAGGCCTGAGACAATGTAAAGAATTCACACCATTTCAGCTGAACTACACAGATGAGGTGCTTGAGGCAGTGAACTGGTGACCCAGACCTCTGCTGAGTGGAGAAGAGTGCCTAGGGTATCATTTAGTCACCTAAATTAGATGTCTAAAACCACAGTGTGAAGACTATTTCCTTTTTCACTTATTTTCTGAAGATGTCAAGATCTGAATGTTTTTATCCAAATAATACTGCATATTTCTGCCATACTTAGTGATTTTCTGTTCCCGTGCATTTGTTTTGCACATGGTAAAGTACTGTACTGTGCTGCAGATGTAACATGTTCAAAACTTCAAGCCTGGCCAGGTGGCTGCCTCTCGAGAGCTTTGGATTTGCCTGCAGAATATGCAGCTATCACTTCTGTTCCTCCGGAGGGAGCCTCAGCAGAAAACACAATCAGATGAACATAAAATCCTCCACAACAAGTTACTACAGCACTTCAGCACAGCTGAGACTGAGAGCAAGCAATCCTCTCTCACTTTATCAATGCAGTCTGAACACAAGCCACCCTGGAGCCTAACTCTGCACTAGTACAGAGTACAAAAATACCCTTTTTAAAGAGCAGTTACCACATCTGCTAAAACCCCAGACAAGCAACAACCATTCACTGAGACATGTCCAAAGCACATACCATGTTCTTTCCAAGTATTCAGCACACCACAAAGTAAGAAGTGCTAAAGGAAATCTGAGCCACTGTCCCTGTTTTAGCCTCATGCCTGTCGTGCCTGGTGAAAGAAGTCCATACCCTCAGTGACTTTGCTGATAGACTTCATCTGAAGAGGCAAATCTATCATCCACCCTGTACTCTGTCTAAGGCTAAAAATATCTCATCAGATCTTATGTGCCATTGCCTCATAGTAAACCTTCTATTTATAAATGATAGGTGATAAAATCTTACGGAAATAACAAAAAACTCTCTTTCCACCTTTAATATCCTAGTTTACTGTAAACATCAGCTGGGCCAAGCTAAAGAAGGTTTGGCAGTGACAAGCTTTTTTAACATTTTTTTCAAAAATGTTGTTAAAAAATGTTTTTAAGTCATCAGTAAATAACATACTCCTTCAGGGCAGTGATGATGACTATAAAGGACACATAACTAAGTACACCAAATATGTATTAAAAAAGACTTTATTAGTAGTAGTTATGACCTTTGGTCTCTTGTTTTTCTTACCACATAATAAAATGTGTTTACAATACAATGGTTATCCAGAATATAAAATTTTCCATTTTGGGAAATGCTACTTATTCAAATTTTGAGCCAGCTCTGTAGTGCCTGGAATCTGTGAAAGCAACTAACCACTTGCATCAAGGTTCAGCCTTTAGTTTTCATTTTTTAACACAGGCCAGGCTTCACAATCTGGACTACTGGTGGAGTGGTCACCAGTTCAAGATCAGAGAAAGTGCAGTATCTTTCTGATTCTTATGTCTTACATCTGCTCCCTCCTCTCCAACAGTGTCCCTGCCTGTGATTCCTCAAATCCCAGTTGATCTGAGATGTGAGTTGTTAGCTCATCTTCCCTTCAAAAAGCAGTACTTCTGGAGGGATTTGAGTTCTCTTATTACATATGAGAAAGGATAGTCACTCTCCCTCTTTTTAGCCAATTTTTACTGTGAAAACCAGATGCAGATTTACCAAAGGCTGAATCTGAAAACATCAAAGCCTGCCAAGTGGCTATGTTGCTAACTGAGGCTATCTGAAAAGTGCTGTGCATCTGTATAATGTTCTTAATATATTACCTCTATTGAAACCAAAAAGTAGTACTATTTACAATGCTCAATTAACATAGTAACTTCAGCATTCATTAATCTTCACAAGTTGTTCCAAGTCTGCTGCATTGAGAATGAGAAATAACAGTAGTAAAATGATCAAAGGAAGGCTATATTATTTGTTCCAGGTTTCTTTTCCTCAGACAATTTCTTTCAGTGGTTGCATTCTCTTTTGTGGGAACAATCTTCAGCTGAAGGTAGCTGAGGACATCATGAGGGGAAGGGTAATTTATAAAGAGAACAGGTGGAGGAAAACACCAAGAAAAACCCTATTTTGGATCATAACCAAAGCTGAATCATATAAACAGAAAGAAAGGCAAGAGAGAATAAAACACAACTGACAAAGATCAAGAAATTCATGTGGATGAAAGTCATCACTTTGTGGGAAATGGAAAGCAGAAGGAAGTGACCATCAAGTATTCCCTTTATAATGGGCTGACATCACTCGGTTCTTTGCCAGACAAGGGTATCAAATTGTTCGTGTTCCCATTTTAGGGCAGTGGGGAAAGTCATACCTGCCTGTAAATTTTACTACCATTATGTTTTTGTTCTCTGGAGACTCTAGTCTGACAGCAGGAAGACAAATATTGATACATCAATGAATGAATATTCTTCTGGGTGGTGACCTTTGTGAATGCTCTCGCTCTACCCTAATAAATAGTAATTCAGAAAAT
This sequence comes from Phylloscopus trochilus trochilus, assembly GCA_016584745.2. Classification (NCBI taxonomy): domain Eukaryota; kingdom Metazoa; phylum Chordata; class Aves; order Passeriformes; family Phylloscopidae; genus Phylloscopus; species Phylloscopus trochilus. The sequence goes on along the minus strand of WQNJ02000016.1, from coordinate 9,796,336 downwards.
TGTTGTCATTCAGTCTACTTCTGACAAACAAAAGGGAAAAAAACCAGGCCTTGCTTCCTGAGTCACTGGATTATCAAGAGTAGTAGGAGATTAGTGTATTGGGAAAGGAAGGAATAGCTTTATGAGATTTGGGAATCTTGGAGACTTCATCACTATCAGTGACCTTCAAGACCTTCTTATGTGAAAATCCAGCTGGACACCTGCTTCTCCCACACTCTGGTTTGCAACTCTTTACCTATTATAATTGTCTGAGCATATTATGTTCTCCAAAGAAACACTAAACTCCCTTATGTGAAAACTAAGCCATATGGAAAAATCATATTTCCTAGATAGTTGATCAAATACATTTCATATGTTTGAAAGACACTGAGTAGTTTAAACAGAGCTGGCTTGAACTCGTACCACATATAATTTTTGCTATGGAACAAGATATGTTATAAAATGAGTGAGAATATGAAAAAAAAAAAAAAAGAAAGATTGAAAGGCTCTATTATATACCCCCCCCACCCCCCCCCAAAAAAAAAAAAAAAAAAAAAAAGAGTGGTTAGTTTCATATCAAACAGAAATTGTGGTAAGGAATTTAGGTTATTTTGTAGATGATCAGGTTATTTTGTGAAAGATTCCGGGGTAGTGCAAACACAAACCATGTGGAAACATATATTGCGAGCCTATTTACTAAGGAAGAACAAACAGTTTTGTGGTTTCAGGCTTGGAAAAGCTGGGTTCATTTTCTGGTTGAGGCACTCAGGCACTGTTACCCATCCACTTATGTTACCCTCAGCCTGAGTTCTCAGCTGTGGAGCAGTGACAGCACTATTTTCTGCACGTGCCACAAGGAAGAAAGAAATCTGTTACCAAAGGCATGACAAAATAAGATCTCTAAGTGCCTTTATAGATCAAGTCCCATTCTGGTTATATGTCTGAAAAATTTGCTATTATTTCTTATAATCATTAAAAATTAATGTTAACTTTGTCAAGATATGATAACTCTAAGCCCCAAACAGTTTGAGGAAAATAACACTTACTAAGAAGATTTTTAGAAGAAATTCAAGTGGTTGTTTTTTTTTTAAAGGGATTTTTCAGTTGATTACCCTTTTCATACAAAAAGCTATGCCATTTCATGTAATATTAAAAGGAGCTCATGAAATGAAAGACCATTCATAAAAGAAGTTAAGAAAACATACATGATTTTTAATAAAATATTGAAGTCATTTTGATTGTCTCTATAATAAATTAAAAAAGCTAATGTTTGATAAGTATCTAATAAATAATCCTTCAATTCAGTTTAAAAAATTATTTGACTTTTTATGGAAGAGGTACTTTTAATCTACTAGTTATGAACAAACTCCAAGATAAATAATCACTGTGGTTTCAAATATATACAGATGTCTTTCCTCTTTCAGTCATCTGTTATTCCATTCCAATCCCAAATTCTGATTGTGGGCAATGTGCTAAATGTTCACATATATACACTGACATCCACTGTAACCTTCACCCCATCATGGAAAAACACACAAGCTCATGCACGAAACAATGAATCCCTGAGGATATTTTGGAAGCTACATAGGTAGGAAGAGCAATGCATATAATAAACAACTAATTTTTATTGATTTGAATCGGACTTCTATAAAAGAAGTGGCTACTTATATAGTTTTAATTTGATTATTCACTGAATTCAGTTGTTTTTAAACAGCTGTTAGAGTGAATTAGGAAGACACTAGGCTGCACTGTGCATGTAGGATCAGGTTTATTTTTCTTTCTAGTTATTCCTCATATGGCTAATGGGAAAAAAGACATAATCAGTATAATTTTTAAAGAAGACTTATCACAGCTGTCATCATAATTGGTTTCCCATCATGCTTATAAAAATAAAATGGATAATGATGGAAGAAGTATAATCCCATTTTTGCATTGTTCTACAGAGTTTCAGCTGTGCAATTGGTTTTCTCACAGTCTTTAGTGAAAATGTCTTTGGCATTTCATAAGACAATGCTCAGCAATAGCTTGTTAGCCGTTGTGATAAAGCAATTATTAGACTAATCAGTAGTATCTCAGTATTGTCTGGTGGTTCTTCCCAGCTGACTATTGTATTGACCTGTTCTTTCTTGCTTTAGGCTGTAATTACCATTTTGGTACATGTCATCTTCTTTCTTGTGTATTGTATGTTTAAATACTGTAATTTGTAAGTCTTTTTACAATCTTACAATATACACCAGTAAATAAAAACTGGCACTGAATGTTACATAGGAGTTTTAAATATAATAAGAAATTAGAGGTTGGAACTACTGTATGTGGGGTAGAAAACAAAGCCTAGGTGAATCTTTTAATTTGTCTAATTTTGATTTGTAGTTGTTTAAAGGAGGCAAACAGAGGATGACTGCAGATGGATCACTCAAGGACTGTTCCAGTAAAAGTAACAGGAGGACATTATATGAATTTATCAGATCTCAAACGTTGAAAGCTAGGAGATTATTTTGGGGAATTATCACTGTATTTGTTATTTTTGTTTAGTTGGGGTTTTGTTTTGTTTGTTTGGTTTTGTTGGGTTTTTTTGTTTGTTTTGTTTTGTTTTGTTTTGTGTTTTTTGTGTGTTTTTTTTTTTTTTTTTTAATAGTCTTATGTGCATATTGACTTTCTACCAGTGTTTCAGACAGGTCATTGGGCAAGACGGACCTCTTGTTCATTATGCTCTTATGTTATGAAGAGCTAGTAAGAATGAATTCTTGGGTCCTAATAATGAAGCTTTACAACTTAGAATTTATAGAACTGTAGAGTAATTTAGGTTGGTAAATGGTTGGGGTTTTTTTTTTTGAAGTCCAAGAGTAAACCAAATCCTGCCAAGTCCACCACTAAACCACACCCCTAATCACCACATCTAGGAATCTTCAAAATACCTCCAGCGATGACTCAGCCACTTCTCTCTGAAGCCTGTTCTGAATCTTGACAACCCATTCAGTGAAGATATTTTTACTAATATACAGCCTAAACCACCATTTTCAGATGAAACACGTAAACATTCATATTTCATAAAAATAATACAGGATTTTACTATGTTATCCAGAAAGATATGCAGTCCAACATGAGGAAACATTGGTTAACAGTACCTTCATAATAACCCACAAGCCAATTAATGTGTTGCAGATTTATTTCAGCCTCTCAAAGCTCTAACTTGATTATGTCTAACCCTAACTGGATGAACAGTACTTTTTTTTTTTCTGAAATGTGAAACTGAGCAAAAACATCATTTAAGACAAGTGTCTTACTTTCTATGTTAATCCTTATAAAGCATCATTTCCGTGAAGATGCTGAAAAAAGAAAACCCAGACTTGAAACAATTGGCTTAAAATTCAGCCCAAGCTCTTTTTATGATGCGAAAATATCCTTCTTGGTAATGCTAGAAGCTTATACTCCCTAGAGGTGTTTATATGAAAAAATGACAGTTCTCTTTAGTTTTCTTCTCCAAGTCTATTTCAAATATCAAGATTGTCTGCAGAGATCTGGGGGGGCCATTGTATGTTGTTGAAAGTGTTGCCAGTCATCTTTCTGAGTGACCACAGACTGACACACAATTCCAGAGTGAGAAAAGAAACGTAAACTTTTATGTGAATCAAGTAAGGAGTTCAAATTAACATTTCTTGCCATTGTACCTAAAATTCAATCACAGAATCAGAGCCAAAACGTGTCTCTGTAGCAGCTTCATGTTCTTAGAAATTCAACACTGCTTCTGCACCTCATTCTATTAATGTGCTACCAAAACAGAATTCCATACAGAGCCTGACTATGAATGCCTCAAACCATTGCTTTTAGTGACTCATGGCAGGAAATGCAAATCCTGGCTTGATCCTGTTCCATTAAAGACAATGGTGGAATTTTCAAGAGCTGTGATGGAAGCAGATTTCACTCATTTCCAAGAACTTTTCCTGGGTTTTAGCAGTTCATTATGCTTGCAATACTCAATGAACTGGAAGAGCCCAGTGCACATGCATGTACCCCTTTATCCTTCTGATAGAAAACTGGGTCTTTAGAGATTACCAATGATTGTAACCACTTCTTATATTTATTATGGAAATATTTCATATTTTTAATTCTTTTAGCATTGTAGTTCCAATACTATTTTGATGATTTGGTGATCTCTGGTTTTGGGCCAAAATCCTGGATTGAAGGAGTGACAGAGGTAAAATATTGGAATCTTCATTCAGGATCAGGTGTCTGGTAGGAGTCACTGGAATAAAGGATTAGGGGTGCAATTCCTTGGCACTAACAAATTAAGTTCCACTTTGGGAAGTCAGTTGAAGGGAGGAAATAGCAGTACACTGCTTTGACTTGAGAAAATGAGTGAGTATTCCTCAACAGATCACATTACATCTGTGATATATGTGCTGGTTCTACTATATAAATCTAACTGACCCAACTAGTGTAAGAGTCAAGGTTTAACAGTTATATAGTCCATTTTATGGACTTGGTAAGCATTTCTTTTCTTAATGGCATTTATTTTTAACTGGCTTGCAAGGAATACAAGAATGTTCACTGCTTGTAGTAGAAGCAACATTCATACCTGTGAGAAACTACAAAATATTGTTCTAACTTTAAAAATAAAATATAGAAGACAATGAGACTTGAAAGGGAAACTGTATTTTGTGTTCTTGTTCCCTAAAATGATGGGGTTTTTTTCATTTTTTCTCAGTAAAAAAGCATTCAGAGATTATATTGTGGTGGTTTTAATTTCCATCCACAGACTGCCCTCTAACCCTTTAACGGTCCTAGAAAGATTTGTCATGATTTACATGGAGATTATAAGCAAACTATAATTTGTGATGGCACCATACCTGGAAGTATCCCTGGAGGTTTACTTAAGGTTTCAGCTCCTTCCAAATCCAAGAGCTAAAAAAAAAAAGGATTTAATGTTAACAATAGATCCAAATATTTGTAGAAATACTTTTCTGTCAGGCAACAGTATGTTCAACTGCCAACATATTGTCAAGGCACAGTGGATGCCAAACAGGAGAATTTCTAGGAGGCAAACATTGTATGCCAAGCGTGCTTGTGATCCACTCTGTGTTCAAGGAAAATTTTTTCAGCTGCATTTTGTCTACTGTTTTGACATGCAACTGTGAACTTAACTACAAATAGTTTAATTTTTCTACATTCAGCCATTTCTCCTCCTCCAGCTTGTGAAGATCATAGATACATATGCAAAACATTTATCATAGCTTGAAGCCCTGTTACATTCAGTTGCTTTACACTGGCATCGAACTGTTTAGCTTTCATAAGTAACATTTTGAGCCATAGTGAATAGCACAAGGATTGAATTCATACCTTTCAGTATCCTGGCTGTTTGATGGATTCCAGTCAACAGAAATGGTGGTGGAGCACACAGCTTTATTTATTTGGGTGAGGATCTAGCTAAGTATGCTGGTTAGTATTAAAGACAAAAATACAACTTGCTGACTTCTAGAAGCATTGGCATGTTTATAAGAGTGGTATGTGCATATCTTTCATTAATAAAGGGAAATACAGTGAAAAATTCCACAGTGCTCCAACAGATCCAGATCAGTTCCATCCTATAAATTCCAAATACAACAGAACAAAAAACATCACTTCTCCTTAACTATCTAGAATGCAAAACAGCACAATCAGTCTTTTACATCTATACTGGACATCAGAAATCTGTTAAACTGGGGAAGGAATTGAGCCTACATTATCTTCAGATAAAACAGCAACTAAAAATCAGCTCAAATGAAGAGAGAGGCATGAAGCAAGAAAATGTTCTCATCCAGGACATACCTTAGGAACAACAATGTGTGATTCAGTCACAAATAATTAGAGAAGAATGTGCTTAAGCTACAGTCTGATTCAGGACCTCTGATAAGCACACAGATGTTTCAAAAACAAACACAAAGTCCAGTGAGGTGAGCAGCTTCTCATTATGCTCACTAAACTTTACCCCACTCATTTTTTTTTTTGCAGTGCAATCACTAAAACAACTACCTGACATGGCTAAAGTTGTAATCTTTTTTAATTTGTTTTCAAAATGGAATTTTGATCACAGTTTAGCAATTTATTTTAAGGTACTGCAAAATTATTTGTTGATTAAAAGCTGATACTTAAAATCTTTAACTTGTAGGCAAAATTATAAAGCCTTAAAATTAGAGCTTTAGAATAAAAGTGTTGACAAAACCCTTACAAAAAGAGAAGCAGTAGTCCTGTAATAATAATAATAATAATAATAATAATAATAACAATAAACAGAAGAGGTAAGTTAAGCCTCCTTTAGAGGAACTGACACAGTTCATCTGTTTGGTGTGATTTATGGAGCTATTCAGTGTAGTATTGTTCAGCAAAAGCAGTTTGTAGGAATGCATGCTTTCTATGTAGTGTTACAAGCCCAGAAAAAAAGTGACACATGAAACTTAAGGGCTTAAGGAAATTATGATTGCAAAACATAGCTGAAGTGTCTGTATTTCTTTTGTCTGCTCTTTTCCTCTCCTGCCCACAGCTATAGCAAGAAATGAGAAGTTCAAGTCATATTTGATATAAACTTGATGTAGTAGATCTAACAGAATTGCCACAGTCTTTTTATCCTTTTTCCATGCAGAAACATGCATCTTCATTTGCCTCTGCATAAACAATCACAATTCATGTTAACATGCTTAGAAGAAAAGATGACCATGAAACTCACAGAGAAATGAATACAATATTTTTGGATAAAGCATAAAAGCAATACAGGCTGCAGGGGTACCCCATGTTGAGAGGTGGAATGAAGAGTTTTGTTCTCAGGACATAGCATCAGATTTAATTTACACCAGGCTTAAGGTGGAATGCCTGAAAAACTATTGAGCCTGTTCATGAAATCAGATTCATCCTTTAAAACCTGTCCCAGGTGCCTCAAATGCAGCTCTGTTGAATGTGGCTGTGCACAGGCAGACCTGGCAGGCTCATACATGGGGAGGCCACATCTTTATCTTCATGAGGTCATCTCTGATTAAAGAAAAAGTTATGATCCTGTGCACAATAATTCTTACTAACTGCTTGGTGTACATTTACCTTTTTATTTCAACATTAACTACACTGAGCCCATCAAATTGGAAGCAAGTTGTGCTGTTACAGTACTGTTGGTTTATTGTAGGCTTTCAGAAGGCAGAAAACTGACTCTGAGTGTGGAAGACAAGTGACCTGGGGTGATTAAAATTATTCAGGAAGGATGTTTGAGCCTCCTTGGCTGCAAGCACCAGGTTCACCTGACTGCACTCAGGAGCCCTAATGACCCAGCCCATTTCAGGGCTCATCCCACCCTGCCCAGAGCCCCAGACCCAACTGCAGCCCCTGGCACTCAGTGCCTGCCCCAGAGAGGCTGCAGGACTCCACCTCCAATCCCACACAAGCCTGCCCATGGGGTGTGTCAAGCCAAATCCCCCAGGGGACTGATGCTCAGGAGATGTGCCTGAAGGCAGGGGCTGGAGCTGCCCCAGCTGTCCCCTTGCCTACCCTGTCCTGGATGTGGGGGTCAGGCTCTGGCTGGCAGGTCCTCAGAGACCCCTTACTGCCCCCACACCAGAAACTTTCCATCCCTTAAAACCTCCTGAGAGATATTCTTGCACGGCACCTCATAGCTCAATGAAGGCTGCCCACCAAGGCCTGATTTTATACCTGTGCTTGAGAATGGGACATTTTTAGGCCTAATAGTATTAACAGATAGTTAATTAGTCACAAGAGTGGAAGGCTGATAGTTGACTGGAGCACCTGCACACAAAAGCAACTCAAGGAGGGCTGGTCATCAGAAATGGGGTTCCAGGTGTGTCAAAGAAGAGAATAACTTTCAACAAGGACTGTAGAAACCATATAACGACTTTGGGTTAATATTGAGGCAAGTGGAAACCCATTTCCTGAGAGGTGAAAAATCGCTAAGAGAGAAATGGGAGTTTGCTTTCTTAACCTAAGTGAAACTTTTTCAGTTTGGATACTGCTTCACTAGAGCTTTGGGATTTAGCTCAGATCATTCTGAAGTTCTCCAAAATGTCAACATTTTACAAATTCCAGGACAAAAAGATCCCAAATAAGGCCTCTTCTCCATAGTTTCTAGTTTTTCTATTAAGCTCCTCCAACCTTTCATGCAAGTATTTATGGGGAGCAAAGAAGCTGGCTGAGTCACTAATACTCTGATCTGCTTGTATCCTGTTACTGAGCATTCTAGTGATAATAGTCCTTTGTTTTATGCTTTGGAAAAAACATTGTAACTTTGCCTGCCATTAAATGGATGTTTGATGGGGAGCTCAGTGAATGTGACCTCTCAGGAAACAAAATAGTGTGTTTCAGTCTTCACAGAGGAAACATTTTTAACAATTTATAGCTGAAGCCGTCGAACGTATTCAGAGGTGTACTAGAATTACATCTAGAGCCTCAAATCCTTCAGAGGAAAGAGGATTTCATCTTAATGAAAACTGGCTGTTTAAATGTACATCTACCTATCTGTACATTTGTAGATAAGAACAAATAAGCCTAAAATCTGAAATGTTTCCTCTTTCTTCCCACTCGTTGTCATTGAAGGTGACCCCTGGGCACTGCACATTCCTGGCAACATACAGAGCAGTAACAGAGGACACTCATTTTAGCTGTACTCTGCAGGGAATTCTAGCAAAGGCCACTGCGTGGCTGCATCCAGAAACAAGGGCCTTTCTCTGTATTTATAAGCTGTGCACTCATCTCAGAAATATAAAATTACCACTTTTTTAATCAGTGGATTCAGGGCATACCATATTCATTTTGTCCTTTTTGTATTTGCAGCATCTTTTGTAACCCACCGAGTTGCTTGGCTGCTGCTGAGGGCTTATTTCCAATTTCAGAAAACAATAGTAACCATAAAATATCCTTACAGCATCCTTTTGAACCAGACGCCTCTTTCCTTGCTCTATAGGAAGTAGCATGGGTGTGGCTGAGTGGAATAGTGATGGCTCAGTTGTACTGTTTGATTCTTCAATTCTGTATGTGCTAAATGGAAATAATACTTTCCTTCCTCCATTTCTTGTCTGGTATATTTAAACTCCATGCTTTCCAGAACAGCCTTTTGTCTTATTAGCTGTTTGCCAATGCTTACTGCCACAGCACATGACTTTTAGATGGAGCCCCTAAGCACTTCCAAACAGCTGCTAAGTTTACCTAAGGATACAAGGGTAGGTTGATAACAGACAGAACATGATTTATTCCACTTGCTTTCTGTGCAAGCCAGTTTCAAAGGGAAGCAGCATAGCTGTTCTAAGCCATTAGCATTGCACAGAGTGAAATTTCATCAAGTACAGCAACTTGCTCATATTCACATGTTTTCCAGGCTGATTTACAGTTTGGTTCATGGGCAGAGGGGAGAGTGGGGGTGTGTATATATGTGGTTTTATCTGCACAAGCTCAGTAACTGTGCCAAAAGATAGGTTGAAGATAAGTTAATGCCTTTCATTTCAGACTTATTAGTTTATAGTCTCCAAAAAAGAAACAAAAAATGCCATTAATACAAATAGCAATCCTTCTGGCCTAATAAACAGAGCTCATACACATTGATAGCATTATATTGGCAACAATGCACTCCATATGCTCATGAAGGTTACAGGGTACATTTCCGTCTAAACAGTCAAGACACTGAACTTCAAATATTTGGAAGAAATGTTTATTTAACAACTGAATACATGCTAAAAGAAATAATTTACAGCAGCAGTTTCATTACACTTTCTCTCCAGTTTTCTAGTTCCCATCTGAATTGAAGTGATAAATACAGAAGTGGAATTATTTCCTACCCAGTGAGGAATGCGTTTAAAGAATAAGCGCACAACTCAGACACTGCTATAGCAAATAAACCACCTCATCGCCTGTGTGGTAAAATCTTGCATTTTAGTATCTTGCTGAACACACCGAAATGGAGTACCTCTAGATAACAGTACTTTACACTGTACCTCCTTATCTAGTCAAAAATATTTACATCTCTTTTGACTAATGTGTAGGTAGCAAAAACTGAACTATTAAACACATACCATTGATATTCACTAAATAATACATAAAAAGGAACAGTAAATGCGCATTCACATGCATTTAATTTAATTTTTTTTTACATAGTGACTTTATTGGGTCATGAAGATTTAACTTTGTTTTGCAAAGATGCACATTTTCTCTGTTTGATGTTATAGTTTAACATAACCATACAGTTTTTAGGAGCCATAGAACAAATTCCCATTTCAGTGATCTGTGCAAGTGCAAAGAGTAGATGAGTAACAATAAGATTCAATATATTTTTTTCCTTGCAGATGGAACAAAACAAATGAAAATAGATCTTTCTGGTTATAAATTCTCTCCAGCTTAAACACAACTTTTTACTTACTTTTTCTAAAGTCTGTAACTAGAGGTTTAGAGGGTTTATTGGCCATTTACAGAAATACCATTTTAATCTTTATTTTCAAACTTTACGTTGTTTTAAACAATAATGACATAAATGGAGGTATGAATCTTACTGAAGCTGCAGGGCATCTTTCTACACATTAATTTATTAAGGCCTATGCTTTCTGAAAAGAAGTTCACATCAGTATTACATGTTGCTTTAACTTGACCATAGCATGAACCTAGAAATCAAAAATTTCCACTGTTGGCTTGATCTTTTGCCCTCTTCTTTATATAAACAAATACAAAAAACTTAAACAAAACTACTCAGGTCAGTGAAGACTGGGTTGAAGTTTGTAAGATATGATCATATCAGTTGTTCAATGCGACTCCCAGGTCATGGTAAAAATGTTGCAAATTCTGTAATTTTGTTCCCACAGATTATCTTCCTCTGTATAGAAAAATGTATCTTAGAATTCTGACTTCGTTTCCTCTTCATGCATTGTGAAAGAGGATGGTTTAGGTTCAGTTTCTTTTTGTAGCAAGTTGCTATAGAACCAGTTGCTATGAACATGGGAAAAAAAAAAAAAAACAAACCACCAACGACATAGCAATTCCATGAATCTGTAAAAAAGGAAACAAAGTGATTTGGGGTCTATTGAAATCAATTTGTATTTTTCCCACTGAATTCTCCAAGGTTCATTTTAAAATGGTTTCCTTTTTTAAGAAAGACTATTGTAGTAACTAGATGGTACAGAGTAGCCCTTCACAAAAGGCTAAAGAATGTTCTGTGATTAAAATTAAATAATTCATTTGACAACAGTGCTCAGAAATTAACCATAAGCTGAGCTGAAAAATTAATACTTCTGTACAGAAAAACACATCGTTGAACATATGTTTTAATTCATCCATATTCAGCACATCATGAAATAATGGGAATTTACCAGCATACTGAAGTTCACAAGAGTCAGGTTAAACATAGGAGAGACTTAAAGCTGCTTTAAAAATAAATTCCCAAGTGCTTTCTTAAATCATGGCCCTACAGCCTTGTCCTAGCCTATTCAATGACTTTTTTTTCTAAAGAATTAAATGACAAAAAAATCCTGCAAGTTCATCCCCTCCAAAGGATTCAAAGAGGACTGAAGTAACTCGGTTGTTAGTGAAAATCCAATTTCTGCAGAGGCAAGAAGCCAAGGCTTCACTTGCAAGCAGAAGGATACTTGAATTAGTGAGTGGCAAGGAGACAGGGGCACACTGTGAAAGACACTGTCACAGCAGTCGTGTTTTATTGTATCTGATAAGGCTGATTGATAGTGTAGAAATAAATTGATAAATTAAATACCACAGAGTGAATAACAACAAAACAGATCAGTCATCAGTGCAGACACACTTTTATATAAAAGCTCCTTTAGCAAACTAAGGATTTTGTTCTAGTAATTTTCCCCACAATGACATTACTTGAAATTATGTCATTTACAGACTCTACCAAGGTAAAATATGGGAGGCTGGAGAAAGATGATCTCAAAAGAACTGGACACCATAGAACTGGGGACCAAAGGCACATCTGTGCTGAGGTGAATAAATCCACTACTTATAAACCTAAACTGACACTCGTGATGCAAGCACATTGTCTGTTTTACCTTGTTGCTCTCCTGTATATAGAATAAGACAGAAGTGCAGGACCAAATCTTCTGTTAGTATAAACTAGTCTTAAGCTGAACTTCACCACTTTATTACTTCAGCAGATTTCACCCACAGATAAAACTGTCCCTCAGATCTTAAAATGGGGAGCTGGCTTTGGGGTTGTTTTTTATGTGGCCTAATGCTGTTTCTTTGCATTTTGGTGATCTGGCCCACAGAAAGAACAGAGCACTGAGAGTCAGTAATGTGGACAAATCTCTACCACAGAGCTGGGAACACAACTCCTTAAACTGAATGTGAGCTTTGCTCATGGATACATGACAGTCTATGAGCATCAGTATTTAAATATTAGCATTCACAAATACGAACCAAGAAAGCAAGAGTGAAATTAGCAGAGGGTATTTTAATGCTATTTGTTTTTTTTAATTAAAAAAAAATATACAACTGAAAATCAATGCTCTCCTCTTCATTGGTTCAATCTATAGCAAGGTATTATACAAGTTGAATAATTTCAAATACCATACTTAGAAAAACAGAATGCAGAATACTTCCATCCTATACAGTGACTTTCATGTTAAAATAGCTTAGTTTTTAAATTGCTTTGAAGTTACATGTCATATAGATTACTGACAGGGAAAGAGGTTAAATGCAGTGTGACCAGCTCCCCTGGAAGTTTTCCCAAATACAAGGGTAAAGCAGTCATAATTGGAAGTTGTATTTTTTCCTCTAAACCAATAATTAGAAAGTACAATATCTAAGACAAAAAAGTCTAATCTATTTTAGAAAGGAGCTAATGTTTGCTGCATATTTTTTCATGGTACATTTAAATTATACTTTTAATAAAATACATCTTTAGATCAAAGCTGAAAGAAGTCATCAGTAGTAGGCCAGTGTACTCCACATTTTTTTCTTCCAGATGATAGATGGCTTATGTTGTTCAGATTTCTACAATCAATCTCATTCAGTATTGTTTTTCCTCTTCTAGCACATATAAACAGGAGAACTGGTAGACAAAACAAGAACAAAATCCTTGTGTCCAATCACGTGCTTAGATGTTCATCAGCTTAATGAGTTCATGCAGTTTTATATAAGTCTAGAAATGGTAGTGCTGATGATGAAAGGTGGGGCTTGTTTTTCTTTTCTGTAAGATGACAGCATGAAATACAGCATTTTCTTTGTATCTCCGTCAAAAGAGAAAGCAAAACTTGCCTGCTGAATACTTGCAGAAGTTTTTGAGCAGTAAGTTAGGTCCAGGTGAGTTACCATCCTTGAAACTCTGGTCATTCTGGTTTTAGAATCAGAGCAGAGAGGAAGGACTTGCTAGGAAAGTTAGAAATGGATTTTATTTAAACCTAGTGGAAACTGTTTGAACTTTCCACTCTTGTAAACATCCACATAATGCCATGAAAAAGTTCATGAATATTGCATTTTTTTCCAGTTATCTGTCTATACAAGTTTCTACTTGGATGAGGTTCCTAGAGGTAATGTAGCTCAGACACTACGTGGTGCCCTCTCAAATTCATGGGTCCTCCTGTTTCTACCTTTTTTATTCTCTTGTAGGTGCTTCCACTTATTTGTGTTCACCTGCGCATTGGCAGGCCTTTGCCGGCGCTGTTTGCGGTCTCTTTTCCAAACCTGCTCACAGAACTCATCCATTGTGTTGAGATTGGGGTGGTTGATCAACTGCATGAAGTCTCTGTACCAGATCTTTTGGCTGGGGGTCATGCTGTTGGTCGCATCCTTGATCTTGGAGCCATCACCATCTTCTTCTTTATGGAGCAGCTCTTCCAGGTGGTCATTATCGATCACTTCAAGGGTCACCTTCAGCAAGGTTTGCATGAAGCCGTGCTCCACAGCATGGCAAAAATAAACACCGGAGTCTCTCCGGTGCAGACTTCGCAGCAATAGGCCCTGTTCTGTCCGGATCACGTGATCATCCACTTTTATCTGCATCAGGAAAAAGTGGAAAAAGTAACACAGCACAATAGTTATTTTGCATACATGTGCCACATTATCCTCTAACCATGCTACTTCTTTATTATTGCTCCTTTCAACTGGTAAGACTTGGCCAAGAATTCCCAAACCGACAAAAATGGAAAACCCTTTGCCAGTCATCTGTTATCATGAAAGGCTCAAATCTTTTGGAAAAACTGATATAATGCCAAGAGTTTGGGGAATTAGGAATTTACTCCTTAGTAACCACTGCTGCTGAACAAAGATCTGTTTCAGCTATGTCAGATGGAGTTGCTGGAAAGATTACAGAAGATCTGAGCCTGTAATCAGCAGAGTCAACATGGATTCATTTGGCTGTATTACTGAGGTCTCATTCACCATTATCTTTTAGTAAAATCTAGATCCATTTGCAGGAAAGGTTCTTTGCCTTCCTGTTGCTCCTTACTACAAAACCCCTCACACATAGGAGTGGGTTCTACCTAAGTGGAAAATTTACAAAGAAGAAACCAAGGATCAAATCTCAACATTTTAATATTCAAAAAGCACTTTTGAACATTCAGTATTCAAAATACTGTTTTTTTTCTGAAATATTTCCTATCTAGAATGTAACCTCATTCTCCAAATGCACGTTGCTGCAGACAGAAAAAGCAAGAACCTGTTTGATGTTCTCTCACCAAGAATAAATTCTTAATAAATTACTACTTATGCAAACAAAACAAAAATATTTATATAATTTAAAGCAGCTAATGTAACTTTTCTGACCATGCTTTAAATATATGTATGTATACTTATAAATACTTCAATGTAACAAAAAGTTTCTGTTCCCTAGCTTGACTGCCCTACCTACCAGAGTAGATTGTGTGTGACCTGGCTTGATACCACTTGAAAATGTGGGTGATTAATAACATAAGAATGTTGGTGACAAGAGAAGGAGAAAAAACAACAGTATCAGTGCAACGCAAACAGGGGAAAATAAATGTTTCTGCCTCTATGAATACTGCTTTCGGTGAAAATAAAAGTTTTCATACTCTTGTGTCCACTACAGTTCTCAGTTCTTCATTCAGACTCTGTTACCTGCAGTAAAGTCTCAGAGCATGCAGCACATGGGATTCTTCTGCCAGACTGCACTTCAGTCAAGCAATATGATTAGGGGAAAGCAGTTAAGCTTTTTCTTAAAGGCAATTTTAAGGCCTTTGTGATATTTAAGTTCATATAATCTTTGTATGATATTTCAGGTGACAGTTAAAATGCTAGCTTTTTCTGTTTCTGGGATCTCTGATGCCAGAAACCAGTGTGTTTTGCAGGGAGTCTGAGCAAGGAGATGATATGAATGCTTGCTGCTGCAATGATCTGTAAACCTATTAGGGAACTTACAGGATTTTATCATAATAGGAGTGAGAATATGCTGAAGAACAATGGAAATCATATATTCCAGAAAAGTTCTGCTCAGCTGAAATTCTTCTGGGAAGGACTCAGACTGAAGTCTATCTTTATAGAGAAAATAAGTTACATCTCTTTTTTATTTCTTTTTTTTTTTTTTTTTACTGTACCTCTTCTTTGCGATCATCATTTTGCTTCTGGAATTGCCAGTAGACTACAGCACGCTGAGATTTCGGACTGCACTCAAGGAAAGTGCTGCTATTTTCTACTCCATAGATAATCTTTTCCTCCAGGGCCTGACCACTTGGGTTATCTGTAAAGGATGAAAAAAAAAGAAAAAAAAATTACCAGGAAACTAACCCTTAATTGCTAAGTAAATTTGTTTGTTTGTTTAGAATTTGGGCTTTATTAAAGTGTTTAAAGATAAAAACTTAAAAAAAAATCCCCATGTCAGTACACCATTTGAAAAATCTCCATCAACATCTCTATCTTTGTAAGGACCCATGGTAGGTTTTTTTGGTTACTGGTTTGGGGTTTTTTTTTAATTGTATTTTAAATCCTAACAGCTGTTAACATCTCAATATGTGAAGTTAATGAATTTAATTGTGAAATTTTGTGTAAGCCTCATTGTTATTCATCAAGGAAAACATCTAGGACATGATAAGAATTTTTAATAGCAAACTGCATGCAAAGAGAAAACTCAGGGTGTAGTTGCAGAATGTTTGTAATGATGCCTCCTGGGCTCTATGGTCATAATACTTTAGAGCAAAGTAATAAAACATGAGGCTATTTAAAAGTAGAATAATGTGTTTAGATTATATGGCACTGCAGTTAGCTGAAGCTGTTAATGACCAGGAATAATGTTTTTGAGGAAACGATCTTCAATTAATCATTTCCTCTCATACTGATATAATTTATGGAAATGTAATGAGGTTAATAAACCAGACATTATGGGAGGGGGAAAAGAAAGTTAAATAAATTGCTTCCTTTTGTAACAACAATGTTTCAAGATATTCATCAACTTTCTGGAAATATCACAGCTATCAGACTTATATGGTATTTGATTCTTCTCCAATACCGCAGAGGCTTTAAAGGCATCATGTTTCACCTCTCCACTTTAGCTCTTTAAAATGCTGGTATGAACTTAAGTGGCAACAGAACAATAATCCTGAAGAGTAGATGAGGAAGAGGTGGGTAGGCTGTTTAACACTGTGTTGATCTCATAGGGTTTCCTGACTCCTTGCCATTCTTTGTCTTTCTTTCCATTTTTCACATTTTATTTTTAGCACTGGAACTACTTTTGATACGCTTTAACAGGACAATTATGTCTATTTAAAACCCCATCAGAGAAGTCCTTTGTCCAGTTTTGTTTGCTCCCAACTGTGCCTTTCTCCTACTGGCCATATTGTTTAGCAAACACAGGCTGATTGTAGATGACTGTGACAAAGGTAAAGGTAAAATTGAGCTCCTGGCTTACATGGATACAGAATCACATGTGACTTCCAATAATGGCTTTCAGACATGAGAGAGGAAGGCAGAAGGGATGTGAAACAGAATAAGGACTGGTGCTTGCCCTGTTCTCAGAAAACATCAAATGGCCTATTAACACTAAACAAATAGGAAATGGGTTTGCTTGCCTTCCTCTGCTGGATTGTGGACCTTTTAACCAAGTGAGTGAGGTGTTCTATTAAAAGCCAAGTGAAACAATTTTTATGACATCTCTCATAAACCACGTTCCTGTGAAGAATGTCAGCACAGCTATGGGTCAGGAAGACAGGGAGCAGTGGAGGAAGGAATCAGAAAGCAAAGGAGCAAGAGAAGGGTAAAACAGCTGGAATAGAATATAGCCAAGGAGATGAGGTCTGAGATGGAACACAGGTGAATTTGTGTCACTGAAACAGAGGAACTGGAAGTATGTGAAGAGATTAACTGAATAAAGTTAGAAGTGATGAGATAAAGACTGGAAATGATAACTGATGGGTCCAGATTTAAATCTATGAATGGCTGACTGATGTACTGAACTCTTCTGCTTCAAGTTAGATGTTCTAATTAAGGAACAAAATTCATATGGCTGAGGAGGCAGTCAGATATCCTCACACAGAGAGAAGCTGTTTGATATGTGAACTGGGATCCAAAACAGACAGCACATATAGGCCTTCAGCATGAGACACTCAGAAAGATAGAAAATATCCCTTTTTATAGCCTGGGACACATATGTTACTGCTCCAGTGATGTGTTTCTGTGAAACAGTGATTTACAGGCTTCCATAATAAAGGATGGAAACACAGGGATTTCACCCTAGGATGCATACTCTGTCTCAATTTCTCTCCCAAGCTCCCTGAATTGTAATTGCAGAATGGCCCATCTTCAACAACAGCAATCCGATAGTTCAGGTATTTGTATTGGAAGTAGGAACATCAAGTCAAATTTCTAAGCCTAACTGAACTTTGGGTCCTCATCTCCAACATCCTAAAAGAATGGTTTAACCAGCAGATGACTCATTAGGGGGCTTGCAGATCCACTTTATCATATTTTCCTGAATATGGCTTAGTCCAAGTGAATTACACAGGGGTAGATCACATGCTACGCTGTTCTCTTTAGATCCAGAGGAGGCAGTTTTCTAAATCATAAATATCAGTATAACGGACAAAACCAGGTATTTCTTCAGTAAAAGTTCTATGGCCCATGAGTAGTAGCATTATTTTTAAGTATATGGAGAAGTTTCTGCTGGAAAACTTAGGTATCTAAAATGTTCTTAGTATCTAAGAAGCTAGTCATCATTTTTTTTTCAAAACTGTGCCCTCTGACACCATTTCAAACTTCTGTTTTCTTGGATCTGATCTATGGTATTCAAGTGTGTTAGAGAAAACCGTGGAAAGTGGGTGAAGTCCTCTTTACATTTCTTCACAGCTGCAGAAAACACAGTATGGGTGACAGACATACAATGGGAGAGGAAGCCTTTTAGAGATCCTTCAAATTCCATTTCCATGATTTGAAGAAGCAGAAGTCAGGTCCAGAAATGTCTATAAAGTTCATGAAATATTGAGCACGTGGAGTGCAAGAAAATAAGCAGTGATGGAATAATCACAGGATCAGAGTGCAGCTTTGGGACTGAGAAGCTGAAGAGACTGGATAGAAGAATCAAAGTCTAAGAAGTTCAAAAAAACAGCTGGAGGAATTAGAAAATTATAGAAGTCATGAAGTTGGTAATGAATTTCAGCCCAAAATCCTGTCTGAAAGCAGTAATTCCCAAAATGAACCCAACAGCAGTATCAGTTTACTGCCCTGATAAATATCCTTTAAGTACATAATTTCTGACATAACTGAAGAAGTATGAAAGGCTAAGTACTTATATCAAGATTGCTTTGCAGATGAATGAATCTCACAATAAGTTTAATTCAGAGTGATTCTTTGAACTTCCCCTGGGATAAATCATGTAAAAAAATTTAAAAAAAGCACCTCCTCTTTAACAAGTTCTTCTTCAAAAAACCCCAAACTTGATTATTTCTTGATCGCTGTAGTATGTTACACTTCAACAAAAATTCTCCTTTAGCTGCCACAAAGGTTACCATGCTTTTAGATTTAAACATTAATGTCTGGGCAAACAGCTGTATAGTGAAGGATCCTCAGCTCCCTCTAATGTTGCTGTGCAGTCATTTTACACTTCTTATACATTTGCACCAAAGAGTAACTGAAAATGCTGTATAAACCTTATTAAAATATTATTGCTTCAGACTGATTGCAGAGTTGGTTTCTGCAATGTCTTTAAAAGTTACACATTAAGGCACTATTCTTTTTTCATGGTTTTGTTGATTCACATGGAGAATCAACTGGCACTTCCTACAAATGAATCTGTAGAGAAGTAGTAAATGATTTTTAAATCCCTGTTTGTCTACAGACAAACCCAACTCTTTATCTGTTGTCCAGGGAACTCCTAGTCACAAACAAGGAAAAAACTCAGCATAAGTTGGCATAGAAAATTTACAGGCCATGCAGTCATATGCACTACGTATGATCATGTGTAAATGACAAATCAATACAGGAAAAGTAATGGATTTACAGCTGAAGTGATTTAGAGAAAATTTCTTTTAAGTCCAATCTAAACCATCCATTAAGTATTGTGACAGTCTAGGATCCAGAACCACATTCACTCACTATTTTTTGTAACTTACTGATCCTTCTAATGTTGTCTCATCTTGTTTTGTATTTGCTCTGCTCATTTTGGCAAAGGTGTATTAAAACTCCTTTTGATTAGATCTACCATATATTAACTTTTCAGACCTTGAGTTCTCATGACTGTATTAATGAAAAAAATGATTACTCTCCTCCCTTTGGACAGCAAGTATCTTTTTCAGACAAATATGCTTACCAAATATGGGAAGACATAAACCCAAAGTGTTTTGAAATGCTTTTTTCATTTATGAAAATAAAGAACAGACCTACAGTTGTATAAAACACAGCCAGCAAAGGTTATAGAACATTAAAATGAACAGACCTGTGCCAGCCCAGTTCATGGTTTTGCTCAATAGTAAAATGTTCAGAGAGTGAAAACGTAAAGCTAAGAAGTGCTTCTGCTGGCATTAAAATCAATGTTTAGTGCCTGGTGAAACTTTCCTATTTCCTAAACTAAAAATTTCATTCTCAGTATAAGGATGGTCTTATCTTCGCTGTGTAAGAATTACTTGATATCATGCAATGGGAAATTTGTGAGCATTCTCCTAGCCACAATTGACTAGCTCAAATCTAAGCTAATTGTACTTTCATGAGTTCTCAAAACGTGACAACTACATACTGACCACAGTCTATTCATGCACTTTCAAAACTCCTTTTTCACTCTGAGTAACTTGGCCTGAGTCTGACAATCAGAAGTAAAAAAGAAAAGCTATAGTAATGTCAGCTGTGAGTTTCAAATGACTGAAATGAAGATAAGGAAAACTATTAGTGAAACATACTGGTAATGAATTATAGCTAACACAAAAGTAAAACTTAGGACTATTTATCATTTTTGCTATTACATGGACTGCAAGAACAAGACAGTTTAGAGGTATCTCCATTTTCAGTCACCTCCTTATTTTTCACAGTGGTTTAACCCTGAGATTAGGTCAATTGGTTAGAGCATGCTGCTAATAACACCATGGTTGAGGGATTGAGGATCCCTGTATGGGCCATTCAGTTAAGAGCTGGACTCAATGAGCCCCTTCAAACTCAGAATATTCTGTGTAAAAAGTTCCTGTAGACGTGCCACAATCATGAGGAATAACTTTTTTCCAGCAGAGGGAAGCATTGCCTAAGTGTTCCCTTCACTTACGGCAAAATGGACATTTTTAGTTTTCTAAGTGAAGGTCTTCTGAAAAGTTTGGCAACAAATCAGTAACTGTGAGAAGTCTGTCAATCAAACAAGTCAAGAAAGGAGACTGATCAATACACTGTGAAAATGAAACAGCTGACAAAAAAGCAAAACACGTCTAAGAAAACCCATGCTGAAAGCACATGGGGACATGCCTGCTCCAAGAACATCCTGATCTTCAAAGCTTTTAGTGTGACACCAACAAAGGTCACTGCATATTTTGCCAAGATAGTTACAAACACATTTGGTTTGTAATTTGATTTGGCTATCACCTTATGCAAACTATACACAGCAACATGGAGATATTTCTTGATGTCATGAAGGAAATGCAATTATTTTCTGACATAATATGCCTAATATGGTATTATCAGGGAAGAGAAGCAGGAAAATTAAAATGCTTAAACCGTTTATTTGAGGAAAACAAAAAAAAAATATCCCAAACCCAAATAGACTTCAGTGTCTGATCCAGGCCATTGTAAGCTATCCAAATTGGGATAATTATGTATTATACTCATCTTTTTGCAGATGTTCGAGACAATTTCACCAACAAATCACTCACATGCTTCCTACCCTACTCGTGCACAGTCTGTAAATGACACACAAGCTAGCTGCCCTGCAGTGGTGCCCATAACTCACTGTGATGCTGCAGGTCTGAGCAGTGGGTGAGCGGGTCCCCATTGCGGATGTCCTGTCGCCTGGTGCGCCTGCAAGGATCACATTTGAAACCTGTTAGTGCCCTTCCCAGGGCTCAACAGCAACAAATGGAACATTTATATAATTACAGAGGTCACAAGTGCACCTAAACAACGCTAGGGAGGAAATCATATTGTGTTGCTTCTATGTTCTGTGCATTACCATTTTGTAGAATCAGGCTTTACTCTTACAGGTGAAGCCTTCATCAACTGGTAAATACATACCTCTTGCACTGAGATAATAAATAAATAATGTTTAATGCTAATTACTAGTATCAAATAAATACCAAACAAAAACAAATATGAAGTTTATTTTAATTGTGTGGGAAATACTGGTCATAGCATAATTCATTACCTGATTCACAGCTACAGGGACTGCTGAAGGATTAAAATATATACTGTAGAGTTAAACATGCATCAAAAGTACACATTTGTGCAAGTGCAGAATACTTTGAGTATTGCAGCATCTTTTAGACAGATGAAAGGTTAAGATGGGCGGCTTTGAAAGAATGCTGAAGTGCTGTATTTTCTCCAAAATCTAAATTAAGGAGCATAGATCATTTCAGCCAGCACGGGTTTTACAAGAACATTTCTGATAAAACCTTTTACAAACTGTTGCAAATGGTTTTGTCCTAAGGAAAAAAACCCAAACAAACCAAAAAACAAAACAAAACCCACAACCCCACACCAAAAAAACAACAAAATAAAAACTTGAAAAGGAAGATTTTGAAACCCCATTTATTTCTTTTTGTAGCTTGAGTCTGAATTCTACCTTTGATTCCATGTCTTTTTAACACAGTGTATTCTTCTCTCAGTTTGAATTCCTCCATCTCTTTTGAAAAACATATTGATCTGTGCTAAAAAAATGTTGTATTTCATTGAAGAGAGTTTTTTAATAGAGTTTTGTTTTGCATGTGTTGTTTTTTCTTTGTCTGCTCCTACTTTGTTTAAATAGCTGTGACACAAAAATCAACTGAGCCAAAGCAAAGCGTTTCATATGAAAAAGAAAGAAAAAAAGAAGGAGGCAAACAAAGATGTGTTTCAAGTGTGAGTACTTTACTTTAGGAATAGGAGAAAGCCTGAGGGCTTGCAAAATTAGAGGAGAATAAAGAGGATTAGGCTGCTGAACAATGCTGCGATTTCAGATTATGGTATCCAGCAACGGATATGCAAAAGTCAAGTAGCCTTGTAAAAAGCCTTGTTGGTCACTCCCTTGTGACAACAGCCCACATTTTTAAAAGCCATTGTTCTGCAGCACAGACCGTCTCTCTTCTCTCCACCAGCCCTGTTTGCAGGCTCTCACTAACAGCCCAGCATCAGCACATACCAGGAGTTCTCACAGAGGCACAACTGCACAGCTGAGTCCTCTTGCCTGAAAGATTTTAACCATGCACTTTTCCACTGAAACCTGAAACTAATTACGTGAAGTACAGCAAAAACTTTCTTAAAAAAAAAAAGTCAGATAAGCATTTTTATATATTTTTCTGAATAAAAATTTCTTTAAAAATATGAGTTAGGACACCTTAGCACACTTTAGTGTGAAGGAATATTTTGCTGAATGATACATGATTAAAAAATGTACAGATGATAATTTCCAGTATCTTCGTATTACTCATTACCACTGACAAAATCACACCCAAGATATAAGGAACCATAACATTTTGCTACCCCTTCCTAAACTTTGAAACAGCATATTTCTAGGGTACAATTTGTAAAAAAGAAGTCTGTGGAAAGACTTATATTACTGTCAATGGAGTTTGAATGAAATGTTTAGCTGGAATCTCAGGAAAATGTCACACACATCACCATTGTATCAACACAATGATTTATGAAATACGAACCAGAACACATCTGCACAGGGTAAAGTGAAGTGGTCACACTACAGGAGCTCTGAACTGTCATTTAGACTTGTAAAGTACACGAAGAAAGAAAAGTAAATAAAATCATGGCTTATAAAATCTCATCTAAAAGAAAGAAGAAGAAACAAAAAACCAAACCCTAAACCCAACTATTAGTAAAGCATCTATACAATTGCCTCAGGAATCCATTTCCCCAATATTTCTGGAGCCTAAAATTAAAATAATTATTAAGAAAATGTCGACATTTAAGCTGTTTCCAGCAATGCTGATTTTGTCATTGATGCACTCCAAGCTGGCTTGTGGTAATGGGTACATCATGTACCAGGTGAACAGAGGATCCTCTCTCCCAGTCACACAGACCTCTTCTCTGCTGCTGCTGCCAAGGGAAAACTGGAGGGGAAGTGGCAGAGGCAGCAGCTTTTTCTTATGCATTTTTTGGATCTCAGTTTCCCAGCAGTGACTTTTTCTTTCACAGTAGCCTCCAGAAAAGTAAATTCTTCACCCCAAGATTTTCCTGTAGCTGTGCAGCCCAGCTTGGCCCTAGTAACCTCCACCCCTTAACCCCTGTAAGAAGAGGTCCCAGTCACTTTACCCCTGATGTCAACGTGAGCTCCATCTGCAGCACTGAGTTGGAGAGATAAGGAAAAGACAAAGAGCCCTGTTTCTTCCATCAGTGTAAGCAGAAGAATGACAGGATGATGTGCTCTATGGATCTTGAGATTGGCTGGGAGTAGGAATGTGTGCTAGGAATGCTGAGGAAAGATGAGGTTCAGGGATAAAGCGTAGCAGGGAAGGAGCAGAAAACAGTGATTCAGTGACTCCTGATCTTACTGTCTCCTTGAACACAGAGGCAGTACACAACCATATTGATTTCTAGTACTAAAAACTTTTCAGAACAAATCAATCTTTTAGCTCCACTTGAAAACTCACTGTTCCTGCTCCATTCCTTCCTCTTCCAGAGAAACCACCATGCTACCAGCAAAAATAAGAATTTAGCCCATATAGCTGAGAAAACTTGACTGACTCTTCTCTTGGGATGGGTTCTTTAATTATTTTCTAAAGAATTTCACAAAAATCTTTTCCTGGATTAACTCTGTTTCCTGGTGCAAAAACAGAACCCAATGTTCCATGAGCAGTTTTTGTCATCAGTACTTGTTTAGGGTACACCATAATGCAAACCTTAAAATTTTAATCCCCTCCATCTGAAACGTCTGTGACACTTACTCAACTTCTAAGCCTTGACCATATTTCATCTCCCTCAACAACCAATCTAAACTTGGAATTTGCTGTTTTGACACTCTCAAGTATTTGCTACAATTAATTTCATGTATATAAACCCTAATGTATATAAACCCTTGGACTATTTGCTTCTTCACATGCAAGATGTTTGGCATATTCAATTTAATGTGAGCACTTTTTTATCATTTTACTCAATTTATCAAGGGAATCTCAAACTACACTGATGTCTGCTTCTATTTTCAAACATTCACCTATTCAGTTATTCCTAATTTCTACTTCAATAGCCGGGAGCTCTTCAGTAACTAGCTTCTATACTTTTAGAGAAAGAGTTTCAAAGACAAAGGGAGGCAAAGAAATTAGTACTCTAAACCTTCAGATTAGGCAACTAGACTTGAAAATTTTTAATGAAATTGATATTTTTGACTTGTGGAGTCAGCTTTCCACCAACATTTGTACTGCAAAGCCTTTAGCATCAGAGGTAGTGTAAAACAGTGGTTGTTCTGATCTGGCAGCACTTGGACACACATCAGCACATACAACCTGTATTTTTGAATGACAGCAAAAATGTTATCTATCACAAAAAAAAAAGATAAGTTTCTATCAATGTCCAAATATTTTAGAGAACTATGTCTAAAATCACCATGAATCACCATTCATGAAAATGCAGGATAATTTACTTGGTTGGGCAAGTAGTGATTTTTTTTTGATTTTGAGCTCCCTCCTCATGTTAGAGAAAATTAATGTTTTTCTTTTTGCTGCTTACTGAGGAGTAATACAAAGCTAGGAGTTAATTTCAGAGACAACTCTTCTCTGAAGGTTTTCTTACAGGAGCTTTTTTAAGCCAGCCCAAGAAGTAGCAGTGGTCACTTTAAATCAACCAAGACTTCATATTGCATGTAGCTCTCACAACGATGTTTTCTTTGGAAGAGAAAGGGCTCCGGTTAACCATCCCCTGAAAAATCTCCAAAGCCCTCTGGTCATATTGAGACCATCAGTTAAAACAAATAGCAAATCATCCAGAACTGTCCCTACCTCTTCGCAGTGGGGAAGTAACGTGAGCAGGATGAGCCATCCCAGGCACAGTAAGGGTCCCTTGCAAGGCAACACTCAGCACAAGCTTTTCCATACACATCACAGCGGTGCAAAGGAAGCTGTGAAACTCCAGTGGCTGAGCCAATGTAGAGCTGTTGCTGTTGTTGAAAGTTAACAAAAAAAAAAAAAAAAGAGTTCAAAAAATATTGCAAATTACAAATTTCTTTTTCTAGGAAAGCATAAAAAGGTTATATAATCATCTGTTAGGATTACTTCAAATACAATAAAGGATCATGATCCTGATGTATGCTAAAAGAATGAGAACAGAACTGTCCTCAGGATAAAAAAAATCAAATAGGAAAAAGTATTTTTTCATGAAGCTCTTGGTGGGTTCCCTAAACAGTAAGAAAATTGAAGTACTATTAAATTTTTCCTTTTGTATTCAGATCCTGACACTGGGAAAACACTACAGTCAGTGACAGAACACAACAGAGAACATGTTTTTGAATTTGAACAAATAGAAAAACTTCAACAAACATTCCCTAGCATTCCTAATTTATGCATGTGAGGGGGAAATACGAAGTAAATTATTTCAGACTGATGCCGTGATATTTCAGTTTGGAAGTGCTGCTACGCATGCACTTCCTTGCACGTCTGGTAATTCAAATGTTTTGTGTGCTTTTCTGTAAGTCACACGATTTAGCTGGAACATATTTTTAATGAGGGGAGAGGTTTTGTTTTATTTTGGATAAAAACCAGTGTTGTGTAGAAGATGCAGTTCAAATGCAGAAGTAAATAAAAAAACATGCATACAAAATGAAATACAGCCTTGCATGGCATCACAAAGAATATCTTGTCTCTCTCAATTTCCTCTCTGATATCAAATTCAAATTCATTCCACTAGGAAAGTTGGCCCCCAGAGGGATATGAGAAAACTGAACTTCTGATCCCATGTGCAAGTCCAAAGAGAGATATTTCAGATTAGTAATAATTCACAAAGAAAACAAATATTAGTGGGATGCAAAACTAGGGGAACACTAAATAAATAGACACACAAAAGTTCAAGGGCATAGTCCTTCTGGTTTGGAAACACTGAAAAAACCTTGTCACTCAGCACCCACGGTGGACCGATGAATTCCTCTCCTTAAGGACCTACTCCAAGAAGTCCCATGAAGAAAATACAAATTTTTATTCATTTTTCTTTTTTTGAAAACATAATGGTGGTGTGAAAAAACAGGATTTAAAGAAATGTTATCAAAATTCTTCATCTCCTGCATTGCAGTGTGCCAGAGGCACCATTTTCAGGGAATTCAGGGATGGAAGATGGCTGTGGTCACCTACCTACAAGACATAATGAGCACTGCACAACAGGAGACTGCTACACAAAAACACTCATAAGAGGTGTGGTGTTAACTTCTTTCAGAGACAGCAGCTTGGCAGTTTATACAGACATATTAATTGTAACAGAAACATCCCGTGCATTTATATAAACACCGGCATTTTCTCAAGGAAAATATGACAAGGAAAGCCCCCAAAGGAAAATTCACTGGTAAATTGAAAACTAAACCCTTTCTAAGCAGCTGCTTCCATCTATTATAGTTTCATAGCTGGGTTGTAAACCCACATTCTCCAGGCAAAAATCTCTGACCACACAGGGCTTTACACAAAGCCTGAACTGTGCAAACCCATCCCAGTCAGTGTTGTATCCTTGAGAAGAGATGACAGGCAGCAGACATGAGGAGCTGCTTCTCTCTAACTTAAGTGACTTAATCAAGTACCCACCTTAGGGGTACATCCTGCAGTAAAAAGAGCAGCAATTCAAATCTTAGGCGACCTAACTGCTTCTCAAGGGAAGCATCTTCTCTTTACTGATTATGGAGGCAGCATAGGTCAAATTAGAGCTTCAGTTAAGTATCTTAAATGTCCAGATGGTATTGATCTGAGTCCTGGGTAATTGGGGCATTAATATCTGTATAAGCATGCAGGAACGTGTGGTGCAAATAATATAAAAATCAACCCAGAGAATGCACATGGGAAAATAAAGAATGGTGTAATGGTTTCCTATGTACCTCTGTAGCCAATTTCATTTCGCAAAATTCCCCTCCATGATTTCCAATAAATGTCTTTAGAATTAAAGAATGACCAGAAACATAAGGAAAAAAAAAATGAGGCCAAAATAGGGTCACTGAAAAACCATATTCCTTGTAGATCAGTTCATAGTTCAGTCAGTGAACTGCAGCATATGTTTCAGGTGCTGCACAGCCTTAAGGCTGCTGCCTTGTTTGCTGCTCTTCTGATCATGGTTTTAGACTCCAGCTGGTGATCATTATTCTGGACACTAACAATATAAAAAATCCAGGCAGTATGAAATTCAGAAAATAGAAATAGAATTATTTGCATCAATGGTCTGACCTTACTTTGCCATACCACAGTCACACTGCCTTTTCAGCCCTCTCTTCCAAGACATTGTTAATTTAATGAATGAGATTATCAAATCAAACCAGAGTCAAAAAAAAAGAAAAGCTGTCCTCTAAAAATTCTTGCAGAAGTATCATAACTCAAGAAAACCTGAGGAGACTAAAATATTAAGCAATCCAGTGGTTTCTGTTGGCTCCATAGTGCTGCTCAAAAAAGCAGTCTTTCTTTCCCCAAAGTCAGACAAAGGGATAACAGAATGGGGAAAATGTTATGCTTAAGAGGAGGAACTTAAGTAGAATTTTTGAAGGAACTTTAGAGAGCATGAAATTTAAGTATCATTTGATTAATTTAATGTCATGAGAAGTAATACAGAATAGTTCAGAACACTGTTTAAGTGATATATTCCTTTTTAGCTGAGCCCTTCTATATGCCCATGATGGAGAGAAATGTTAATCTCTGAATAAAACTCAGTACTTGGTGAAATATACTATAAAAGTAGTCACTAAGACATTTCTGAAGGTGTCTGCCTTGATTTTGCTTGAAAATCTTATACAAGAGGAACAAAGCTCTTTGTAGCAATTCACCAGAGAAGGACTTGGCCTGTTCAGATAAGGATCTCCTTGTCCTTTTCCCATGACACCAGAAATCCAACAGCTTCTTGAAGGAGCATCACAGAGCTGACCCTGAGAAAAAGGTGAGAGGTTGCTCTGGAAAAAGTCACCTTTGATTGAAACCCAGGCTGGACTTTCTGGTCTGCTTCCAAGTTTGCAAGGGAAAAATTATGGAGCTTCACCTGGCAGGCTCAAAGCCAGGTGGTACTGGTACTCTGTCTCCCACAGAACTGTGAGCTGAGGCAGCTGCAGGGTGTAGCAGTGGCTCAAGGATGCTCTCAAGGCTTGTGTCTATTGCTAACAAAGCATAAACTGTTTAAGTGATAAGGTTACACAAGCCTAGGGCTCTGAACACAATCAGGAGAAATGTGTAGCTTCAGTGAGAAAATATAGACATAATTCCTGTGATTTAAAGACAGCAGAGTGGAGAAAGAACGTATTAAGGCTTAGTCTTGCACATAAAAGATGAATTTCCTTACTCAAAGCCACTCTTGCTCAAGGGCCAAATGTATACTCAAAGAGAGAGAGAGAGACAGGAGCTTTACAGCTTAATATAATTTAAAAGTTAAGCTATGTTCCGCTCCTGAAGAATTTGTAGATTTTGGTCTTTAGGAAGAGTAATTTGTAACATAACATATTGGCATGATGGCAGAAGAGGTAGCTTTAAACAACCAGAGTAGTAAAACATTTAGAAATAAAGAGAAACTCCCTGTACCATGTTTTTTATAATTGGATGAAAGATTTGTTAGTGAAAAAACAAAATGAAGTGATTATTTTTAAAGCATTCAATAGAACATGCTGGTTTTACTATTTACATTTCATGCTCTGGCTTTCCACAATGCATAGAATTATCGTGCTGTTTATACGAAAACCACCCTGCTTATCAGAACACAATGAGTAAAGTGTTTGAGTTATAGAACTACAGTATTTTTAAATCATAAATGTAAAATGGAAACATGTTGCCATATACTTATTTCATACATACTGCCAAAAGCTTGTCATAGTGTATCATGATTCTGTCATTTTTAGCCTGAGGCTGGTTGATTTTTCATGAGTTTTACTCTGCCTGAATAACTTGTGGTTTATGCTCTTTTTTAGCTTTAGACAATTTTAGCAGTGTAAATTTGTTTTCAGAAAACTCAGGGAAAATTGTAATCTGACTAACTAAAGATGCTTTGGAGAAAAAGGCTGTATGAAAATGCATGGTCAATTTTCAAATATGATTGGCTGCTTTAAGGAAATGTACTTCTAAAAATAATCCAAAGCAGAGCATTTTGGTATGATGTGAACATATATACAACTTGACAGGTCTGTTTTTAAATATCTCAGTATTCAACAGTACCTTTTTCTTTGTCCTGCCATTTTTGCTGGTTTAGGTGGTAAACTGTTAAACTTGTGTCCCCCCCAAACATTTTCTGTCAAATACATGAATGCTTTCAGACAACTTTCTAAAGACAGTGAATTCAGAGTTAAATATGCAACACTTCAAATACAATATTGGACTCTGTCCATTACAGAATGAATTCAACTTCTGTTTAATAATGTATAGAGTGAGGTAAAAGAATTAACTAAATTTTACTTATAACATGCACAATTTTTAGTGCACCTAGTCCTGAAAGTAATACCAAATCTCCTCTTTCCTGACAATGACATTAATGAAAACAAATTCCTCATATTTACCAAATTAGCTTCCAGATCAGTACATATATGAAAAAAAAAAAAAAAAAAGTTAAATTTGACACTAAATTTTATGTCTCAGACTCCTGAGACAGGAAATGACTATGGCTGGGATCCATCCACCTAATTCCAGGCAAAACTGGGAGATAGGCCCATAATACCCACTTCATTCCTGGACTGCAAACCAATGTTCTTTGCACAACCACATAATTTATCAACTGCTTTAAAAATTTGCTCAGAAATGCAGGAATCACCTTTACTGTAAGTCAGACAAAACTTTACCTCTATCCATCAAGAAGTTCAGTTCATTTTAGGTATGGTCTGGTTTAATAATACATATTTTTTTCTATAAGCAGTTAGCTATTACTGTACTCAGCAGAAAGCAGGCCATATAAATTTTGGAGTCTGAAGCCCTTATCCTAACCACATCACTGAACCAGGCCATGGAAAATTTGGACTGCATCAGGTTTGTTGATCTTTTGTTAAAGCTGAATGAGGCACATCTGGGAATGGAATGGACATAGGACAGAAACACAGGAGGATGTCCCATTTCCATCCTTTGCTTCCACCATCTGCATTTTGTACCAGACTGTTCTACAGCAACTGGAACTAGTCCCATTAAAGAAAGGGACCAAGTTTGGCCACTCCTTTTGAATACTCTCTCTGTCATGGAAGCATTCTGTAATGGGGATTTTTACCTTTTTTCCTAGAGAGCCATCAGACAGCTGATTAGCTTGTGTTTAGTTTCCACCTTACCAGTAAGTAACACGAACTAGGCTCTTCCTTACCCTGTTGCACGTCACATTTTCCTGAGAAACTACTGCTGTTTATGTAAAGGGATGGGATGCTGCTGCTGCAATTAATATGTCTCTGCTGACTGCCAAGTTACTGTCTCTAGAAGACAGAGACCAATAAATATTTGAAAGTGATTTAACATTTGTGCACATAGTACCTGCTTTGTGGAAATCTTCATTGCTGAAATAACGGTGGGTTCCTGGGGAAAAACAGAGTTAAAATATAAAATAATGTATAAACATAAAAATTTTGTTACAATACTATTTGCACAAGGCAGAAGACCCTGAAATTTAACTAGAGACCCTCTAGTAATAGTTCTTCTTGTTGTCTTTTCCAATAGAATAATTTCTAGCTGTAAATGAATTAGAATGCATGTACATATCTGGGTGCATCTTTGATTGCTATGTTGATTGTAGATATTTAATTTTCCATTATTAATACAGTTTAACTGTGATCTTTTTCACTTTGTCACTAATTTCACATCTTGAAATTGTTATCTACACTTAATACTAAAATTGTATTTCAAGAACTTCCAAGGTAATATGAAAATAATAATGCCTATATGAAAATTCATAGATACTATTTATTAAAGGTAATAACAATGAAATAAGCAATTGATTTTAAGTATATCGAGGTGAAAACACTATTCCTGTGAAATTTTATTCATAAGAACAAGTTTTAATCCCAAGTATAGTCTTTTTAACTGCTCCACACTATTCACTTACAAACAAGTTACATGCATTTTCAGAACATGCAGCCAAAATGAGCAAGAGGTTCTTTGCACTCTGGAACATCTATTATTTCATCAACTGTTACAACTTTTAGGTCCAGGTTCTTGGATGGATTTTAATTTTAAAAGTGACATAATAGTGTGCAACTAAATTCTGTATGAACTTCATTCCATCTAGAAATGGAACCATTTGCTATTGATCCTACACATCATACTTTTGGTTGTGAACATTAATAAAGTCCTTATTAAGCTTTTACACTTGTATAGTTTTCAAATTGCTTATTCTGAGAGAATTTGATATGGGTCAGTGGATGGGAAGCATGGACTTGCCTTTACAGAAGGGTTAATAGACCTTATATTAGAAAGCATCAATTAAATGTAACATTTGAATGAAAATTGAACTCATTAGTTTGTTTGCTCAGCTGTTCAGAGAAATATTGCACAAATGTGGTTTAAAGAGCCTGTTATCGATGTAATAGATATGAAAGACTTTCAGCTTTGTGGAATTTTAAATGAAAAGCCTTGTACTCAGCACTGTGCAGCTTAACATCAAAATACATTGTTCATGATGCATGTATACTCTTTATAACTAAAGAAAACTTACATTTGGATGAGGTACATGCAAAATCTGTTGGAAATTCCCTATTGAAAGATATGAATCTTATGCACACAAATTCTGCTTATTCCACTGAAGTACATTAATTCTCTCTTTAAGGCTTAAATACATGTCTAAAGAGATAGCTGAGCTTCCAAGTAAATCAAAACACCAAAATACTTTCATGCAATGAAAAAAAACACATGTAAAGTAAAACTCCAAATCTGAATTTGCCATTAACTGTTTTACTTCTGTAAAACCTTTCTGATCTAAAATCAACTCCATTTATTTTCCTTCTTTCACTTTTATATTTTTCTGATCTCCTTTAGCTTCGCACTTCTACTTGTTTCAGGGAAGAGACTCATATATAATCAACAATTTCCAAATTATCCTGCGTTAATCTAATGACTCTTGCATGTATAAAAAAGAAAAGAAAAAGCTGTCTCATTTTCTTCTCATAGTTTCTACTTTATTTTAATGTTAAGAAAAAAAAAAATACCCTAGATATCTGTCCATGAAAAACCCCATGGACTGCAACAACAGGGACACACATTTTTCAGAGGTATCCTGCACTTAGAACAGAGGTATCTGAGCAAGATTGGTACCAATGGCAGGAATGTCCATAAGAAGCTCTGTTTAGCTATCTTGTCTCTGCTCAGGGAAAAAAAAAAAAAAAAAAAAAAAAAAAAAAAAAAAAAAAAAAAAAAAAAAAAAATGAAGGGATGGCAACAGAGTTTGATGAGGATGTGGGGCTGGGCCCCTCTGGCAGGTCCAGGGCAAGGTCCCTGTCAGCACATCTGGGGTGACACCACCTGACAAGAGGCTCCCGGAGCATGCCAGCAACATCTTCACACTATCACACCAACCTGGTGCTCCCAGGCAAGGATCAGCCCCACAACTGCCTGGAGACAGGGAAATGGTGCCATAAAACGGCACTGACAGAAAGAATAACGCAGGGAATGTAAATGATTCGTTGTTGTGTACAAAACACAAGACATCCCTGGGGTCTGTCTGGGAAGTGTTTGAAAGCTTTACTCAGCCTTGCCTCGCAGGGCTGCCCATAGGATGCCGTATTTTTTAGGTGGCTCAAACAGGAAAAATGGATAAGATTGATTTCACCAAAAAAGTACTAGAGTTAGGGGGTGTTTATGGTGCCTTGTGTGGAATTACGAAAATGAGACCCCAAAGTGACCTTTGAAAATATAAACACTTTGCTCCTCAGATTATAAAGTGTAAGAAATCTGGGCAGATCACTGTTTTACCTAAACTATCCTCCTAGTTACAATATGCTGACAGTCTGGATAGTTTTGAGAGTTGATGCAGTTATAAATTTCTTTATTGCATATTTCTGTGGGAGAAAACAGCCAGACATTGGTCCCAGACCTGCACAGGTAGATATTTAACTCCAGCATGCAACAGCTTTAAAATTCAGAAATACTAATTTACTTTTTAAACCACTGAAAAAGAGCCCAGAATGCCATTTCTTTTATCATTAACCTCCAGCTCTCACTAAAAGTTTCAAGGTTTATTTTGACTAGTGTCTGGGTCTCTAAATGACAAGCTAATTAGAGGGGTATGCCAGGCTATTCCTTGGCTAGACTGCAAGAAGTTGAGTTTGCAGCTGTCCACAGAGAAATCTACAACCTGACACTTGAAATTTAGCCGCACTTACCCGAAAGACTGTCATTTCTTCCAGCAAGACTTCCTCTAATTCGTGCCAAGTCTCCTTAGGAATTGAAACCACTTTAAGAACTGTTCCAATATCTTGAAAAGGAAAAAAAAAAAAAAAAGGAAGGATTTTCAGGTGCTTAAGATGAATGCTTCTGCTTTGTACCAGCCAGAATTTCTTGTAGTATATAATTATTTCACATATAAAGACTATGAAGCTACGTATCTCTCAGCACTCATTCAAAAGAACTGCTATTTAAAATAACCTCAGAAAACAATGAATTTCAGTAGGATATTTAAGTATTTCAATTATCAAAACGCAACAAAGAAAATACATATTATTACAGTTATTAAGGACTGAAATACTATTTAAGTGACAGTATAAAATGACAGATTCATGGCTGGGGAAGGAAATGCTCTAAATTTACCCAAGTGTGTTTTATTGTCAATTTTGAATATGATGCTTGTCCTTCTTAAAATGCATGTGAAGATACTGCAGTATGGATACAAAATCATCTGGACACATGTTGTTAGACAGATGAAGCTGTTAGGTCTCTTAAGTACATGGGATTTTCCCTGTGTCAAACAAAGTACCTAAGATGTATAAGCCCTTTAAGGCATCTATATTTCTCTGTGTGTAAGATGCTGGTTCTTCACTGAGGGGTGAAAAGCATACAGTTTGTGCCTTTGGTTTAGAAGTAGGAATGTGCCAGCATTTTAGTATTATATCAAATTGCATTTTTTGAGTTTTGCAACAAGCTTTAAAATGACCAAGGCCAGCACTTGAAATTCCAGAGCTGCAGCCTCTGGCTTTGTGAACACAGTTGAGACTCTGTTATTCAGCTTCTGCCTCTGTGATTTATTTCTTTGTTTATGAACGCAATTTCCAGAAAACAACAAAAATACAAAGAACCATTTCTAGGTTGGCACACATCACTGCAGACTCTCTGAAATGGAAACAATCTGTATGCAACTTTTCTTTTTAACCAGCCAAGTGTAGTGCCATGTAAATGTATCACAGGTAGGATAACTACGTCCCTAAGGACTTTTCATGTTGCACATCCTACAGCTTTAATGGTTTAGGAAAACACAAGGCATTTTAAGTGGATAAAATTCTCAAGTAACTATAAAGGTTGACATTCTTAAAATAAGAATTTAACCATCAATTACACAAAAGCAGATATACATATATATATTATAAGTATATATAATTTGGGGCTGTTAGCTGAAATTTCTGAATAAAAAGATAACAACTTCTTTATCTAAAATACACATAAAATTGAGACAAAGAGATCACATGCATTAGAAATATTTTCATAGGGCAACTAACTTAAAAGCTATTGATTCAACAAGAAAATTTTGGTACTTAAATTCTTTACATGATTTTGTATTTAAGTATTCTAGAAAACCTGGAATATCCTATAGAACTGAGATTTTCCATTTCTTCCATCTGCGTCCCTTTAAGCAGATGTTGGTTTCTAAATGTATATTTTTGGAATTTTAGAAAGAAGCAATTTCTTTTCCCCCAGAATATGCACACCACTGTTTTCTTTCATTAGCTACAAATTCATATATTCTTTTAAAAAACACAAACGAACAGTTATTTCTTAACGCAACAACAAAGCAAAGCACACCTCTCTTTTTATTTAGACATCTCCAGTACAAATTAAGCTAGTAAAATATACTAGATAAGTGGGTTTGGAGTGGTTTTCATTATGGTTATTGCTATTAATTGACTGTATTTAAACAAGAAATATTGAGAACGGTACAGAACAAATGCAAAATAAACTTTAAAATAATAAGAAAAAATATCCACATTTCTACAAGAGAGTAATTCAGAATAACAGATAATATAACAGTAGTTATATTTGTAATTACTTGATGAGTTAATTTCTTTAATTATCCTGATAACATGATGACTGTGGTTTTGAGGAAAATACATATTACGGGTGAAAACCAGGGAACTCTGACCTAATAAATGTAACAGTGTAGCAAAGTGTCACAACTCCACTCTGTGCTGGACTAGGGCTGTCCTCACTCACAATCCATTAAATGCCATATCCTAGAAGGGAGATTTTTCATAAAACAGACTGAGTGGGCACTGAGCAGACACAAGTTTCCCATAATGTTATTTCAATAAAAGGTCAGACTTTTAAGTGGCTCCTGCAACAATTACAGTTGCCTGATCTCAAAAAAGCCTCTGAGGTCAAAGATACACTGAGTTAATCACTGCAGAGACTCTGGTCAGGCCACAGGTACCAAAGTGGGGTTTTATCTGAGTTCTACATCAAGTTTTGCAGAGTAGTATTTCAAACGATTTCACACAAACAGAATCAGGCGTCTCCTTTAGGATCAACAGGCCCTGCTTAGTAAGATAAGATTACTGTTATTCATTTGCTTTACTGACAGAGGTACTTTAACTGTGCCAAAGGATGCCAAACATTAGACAATCAGGATATGCATGAAATTCTGTTTTTTCTGATTACTTTCAAGCATGCTGATAGGATTTTATCTTCATTGTGAAACACACTGGTACAATCACAGTGGGAAAGAAACCACTCAGCTCAAGATTTCCCCCACAGGAAAGGAAAATGTGACCACACTGGATGGCTATTAATTATGTTGTGTTCAATTATCATCAGTTATTCAAAGAAAAGGAAAAAAAAAAGTATTTCTTCAACACACTGCAGTTCAGCAGCACATGGGAATAATGTAGATTGCTCTAACAGCAATGGGAAAATACAGAGAAATATTATCTAATCTGATGGGACAGACCTGCACAGAAAAACCCAGTCATACCCCAGGGAGCACAATTCTGGCTTTGCCATAGGTTCAGATCACCAAGTGGGAAAATGGACTGTGACTAGAGTCCCTAATCTGCTTCCCAGTTAGTTCTTAGCTTGGGAAGAAGTAATACATGCTGATTGTGTATCTGTTTCTGATTCCTCTGACTCTGAGCAGCTGGCTCCGTGCAGCTCTCTGGCAGAAGGCAGGCAGGGCCTTGGTATTGCCTCTTTACCTTTCCCCCCACATGGAAGACACCCCTTCCTGATTCTGAAAACCACAATAAGGCCAGTGAGCTCAGAGGAGCATGAAGCATCTTCTGTGCTCCAGCTCCAGGCATGGGTGTTGTAATGCCTGCTCCTGTCCCATGAGGGTATGACCTCCTGCTGGAAAAAGAATGGTTTCTATGGATAAAAGTAACATTTCAAAAAATAGTAACACTCTGAACTTAGAAAGATGGGATTTTGGCACTGAAATATCTTTGGGCAAGTGTAAGTAATAATGTTTCAATACTTTTCTTAGTTTGTGGGCATCACAAACATTCACATGCACTGGATGGAATCTTGAGCATTTACCACACACCTGAATATTAGTGGTTTAGGAAAACCCTGAACTCCCAACTCAGAGGTAAAAAATATCATCTAGGTGCTTTTAGAGGGAGATCTTGCCTGACTGATTTACATAAGAACGGCTAGACATAATAGTAACTAAATAACCAGTATATGCAATGGTAACTATCTAAAAGCTGTAGCTCAGGTTTAGGCAAGTCTTCCTATACTGTCTGAAATAGACAGCAACTTCTGTCTTTTCATCTTATTCTAACAGAAGTCTTGAAGAAAGTACAGTGAATCTCTGGAAAAGCTTTCTGCCTTCCCTTGCAGAAACCAATGCATCTTTCTTAGCCCACAGGCTAAGCTTTGGAGAGTTAAATGCCACCTCTTTTGCTCAAGAAATATACTTAAACAAGTTCCTTAAGTTTGTTCAGCATCATACTGTGTATGCCACTAATTTGTTTTTTTGTGGGACAGATCAGGTCATGGAGGACTTGGACAGGCACCAAACACTGTGAATTGTGGATGACACTGAAGTATCTAATGCGTGATGGAAAATATACTTGTGTAAAATCATATGAAAATACTTTTCAATGCTTTATGGGAGAACATACCATAGCACTGGTATCTAATAGCTCAGTTTTGAAGCTTTGAAGTGCTTTAACCCTTCCTGCAGACCTGTTGTTTTCTGCAGTAAATGTTCTGAATTGTTAGGCTTGCACTGTGTTTGGTACACAAAGCTTCATCAGCTTTCAGTTTACTCATAATACATTTCAGGCATCAACATGAAAGAGATCTTACATTTATTGCTTTGGAAATCTGACCCCAGGTCTAGAGTACCAGAACTGTATTTAAAGCATGTAAAATTTGGACTGTTATAAGACAGAGGTATTTTTTGGTCCAATGCTGAAAAGAAGCAGTAGGGTTTTGGTTGGATTTATTTTGCTTCATGATGCCAATGTCTAATTACTAGTAATTATGTTCAGTAGAAGTTTAAAATACTTTTATTGAACATAACTGAAACATCAGCCAACTACTGTAAAACTTTCAGAGATGAAGAAACAGATCCACTGATTGCTACTTGGCACAGTTTTGAAACCATTGAATTTAGGAAAATGCATATTAGCTAATTTTTGGACACTCTTTCTCGTTATTACCTTTCTGGAAAAAAAGTCTTTTCTGAGTGAATGTTTACACTGCTCTAAGATACCCAAGCTATATGATTCTGTAAATGCTTTGGAAAGGATATCATCTTTCTATTTGAATACCAGCTCTTCTGAAAACACTCCATTTGTGCCAGACATCTTCATCTTAAGTAAAATGATGCACCCTCTTGGCTGAAGTGCTGAGCATCTTAAGGCAATACGTGAAATACTTGAAAGGCACAGAAGATTTTACCATACCTGGATATTTGCCTCATTCACATTAATACCTTTTATGCTGCACTTCAAAATGGGTACCTCAAACCCCTCATTTTAATACTAAATTATGATTAATAAGGCAAGACATTTCTAATAAAAATCCCTAATAGTAGTAGTTGGAAAGAGAGTGGTTTGATCTTAATCCAATTGGCAAAGTTCCTAAAGAATTAAGCTGTGCAGGCTATGGCCTGAACCTGTAACAGTGGATGTTTGTAACAAAGACCTCCCCACGTGCACAGTTTTGGGTCCTACCCCAAATCTTCGTAAGTTTACACTGTGCTTCAGTCAATGTTCTATCTTTTAGAGTAGGCATTTTTGCCTGCTCTAGGTTTCCATCAATCCTGGAGGAGCATACAGTGTAGATTCAAGACCTCTCACCTGTGCCAATGAACATCACGTCATACTGGCCATCCTCTGCGTCCACTCGATCCACCACGATCTGCGTGAACTGGTAATCCACGTCTGTTTTGATCATGATTGGACGGTTGTTGATGGGGAACACGGGGTTGTACATGGCGGGATGGCTTCTGGCAAATGTGATAACTTCATCAGGAAGGTCCTTCGTGGAATCAAAACCTCCAAATGTTTTACTGGGACACTAGAAATAAAAAAAAAGGAAATGTTTTACATTTTATTATTTATCATCTCATCTATGGCAGTCTATAATTAAATATGTCAGGGAATCTAAGTGTTTTGTGACAGACAATGAAAGTTAATTCTGTCACTCATAGTCTCTATTTTTTAACTTATTTTGGATTTAAATCAATATGGTTAAGAGAATGCAGATGATCCTCATCTTATTCCTTTTCTTATTCCTTTTCAGTGCAAAAGGCTTTTAAGTCCAGTTGTGATTAGTATTAGTCCTTAATTGTCAGAAGGAAGAAGTCCTGAAATATCTAAATCTTTCAATACAAGGGAAGCAATTCGGTATTTGGTAATGTATACAACACAAAATTAATTAATTATGCCATCATCTTTGTTTCAAAGTATTGGCTTCAGAAGTTGACTGGAACTCCAAATTACTACGTGAGGAACCAAATCCTTAAATCCTGGGACAATGCCCTGTTCTAATGACTTTTCAAACCCCTGCTTGTCTCAACAACTCCATGTCCTCCACGAAGTCCCGATAATGTGGATCCTGTTACACTAAATCAAATCTAGTGAGTCATGTCTTAAATGTATCTTTTTTTTTTTTATTTCCTCTGATTCTAAAGAAAGCCTTCTGAGAGTGTTACTCATCATACCATCCACATGAGCTCACAGGTGAGGTGAGTCTCATTAAAGAACTGCAGTAACTCCTCACTGCCCTGCACAGTCACAGAACAGTTGGCGTCCCATTGGGACACCATGGGAATCTGGTCCCATGACATAAGACAGAAAAGAATCACTTTTCTCCTGTATATACCCAGGGGTGGGCCAGACAGTTTTGCCTCTCGTCTGTGAGAACCACAGGGTTCCACTTTTCACATTTAGTTTATGTTCTCCCACTCTAAGCAGAAACCAGAGGCTGGAAAGGAAAGGAGAGGAAAGACCATGGTGTTGGCAGCCACAAAAGTATTCCTCCACTTTCAGCTATTACACATCCCCATCAGGAGACTCAAGAACTGTGGCTGATCACCATTTTGCCCTCATCCTTTCTGTAGAGCTGGTATTTCATGAGCAGTTAGCTGTAACACTAACATAAACATTAGCAGTATATTACTACTGTTGAACAGGTGAGGAAAATGAGCCACAATGACACCAGGCCAGTGATCCTTGTCAAAGATCTTGGTGACCCCGACTGCTGATCTGTTCAGACAACTCTTGAAGACATATAAAACACCCTGCATCCCATCTGAAAATAACTATTTTGCAGTATTTGAACTTCAAATGTAAACAGCTGTTGTTAAAACACCCAAGATAATTTGCCCTTTGTATTCAGGTATAAAATACCTTCCAATTAAATTAAAAATCTAGAGAACAAGATCTTATTAAGCAAGAATCCAGACCTTGCAGGACGGTCAACAGAAGAAATCAATTGTCATTGCTACCACCTTGATCCAAATTATTAATAATTCATCAGAAATGAAATTTAAAAATCGATGTTGTCAAAAAGAGTAGTTGCTGTACTCAGCAAAGGGACGCTTCCAGCACGGACATATAAAGTGTAAATTGTCCCTTGCTGGCATATTTGTTAGTAAGCAAATTCCTGCATTCTGTTTGTATAGAAGGGAAGAATGGAGGGAAGAATATTTGATCAAGGCATGTGGTGCAGACAAAGCAGAAAGCAAATTAGCTATCCATTTTATTTTTTTCAAGATTTTTTAACTTCTTCTTATTATTGTTATATGTTCTTGCTTTTTTGTACAAAAATATTACAAAGAGGAAATCAGATGGAATTTTCATAATTATTGGCCAAACCATTGTTTCAAATGCTACACTTAAATTTTAAGTTTGCTTTACATCTCAATTAATACTCTAACTACAGTGCAATACTAATTACTTGGATTAATTAAATAACAATTAATTAGATAATAGCTGTAAAGTACTCTATGTATAAAAGTCACTACACAAGAACTAAGTATTGCTAATTGCAGCTGGGGTGAATTTGCAGTGCTTTTTCAGAAGAACTGAAAAAATACTAAATGAACCTTTATTTCAATTTTAGGCAAATGAATTTCAGCTGTGTTTCAACTCCTTGAATATTTACTTTCTGGCTCATTTTCTAACAAAGGATTTTACTTGCAGCAATATCAAACAAGGTCCCGAGGGAAGTGGTCACAGCACCATGAGTGCCAGAGCTCAGGAAGCATTTGGACAATGCTCTCAGGCACATGGTGTAATTCTTGGGACCGTTCTGTTCAGAGCCAGGAGTTGGACTCAGTGACCCTCGTCGTTCCCTTCCAATTCAGGATATTCTATCATTCTATGGACCAAGATATACTTTGCAGAAAATTCATAAAACTAGAATTAGAGTCATAATTCGGTGTGTTTGAATAAGACTCTCAATTCTGAGACCCTTATTACTCCTTGGATCCCTTGCTTTTCTGAGAATAAAAAAATACTGCAATCTTGTGTCTTTACATGTGAAGTTTAAAGTGCATTACCTGGACTAGGCCCAGTAAAGAATCCAACAGAAAAATCAGTATCTACATTTTGGTAGAAAGAAAAAGCTCTTTGGTCATAGCTCTTGGTGACATGAAGCAGAGAAAAGCTGAGCTCTGTAGCTGAATTCACAGAAAGTCAGAATGGAATTCAGGATGAGGTACCTGAGTTAAGATGAGGTAAACACAAAAGTCCTCCCTCCTCTCCCAGATACTTTAAAAAAAAAATCCAACCAACCAACCAAAAAAAAAAAAAAAAAAAAAAAAAAAAAAAAAAACCAAAAAACACCACACCCCCACAAAAAACAAAAACACACCAAAACAAAACAAAAGAACATGAAGGAAAAATCCCAAAAAACCCAAAACAACCAAGTCCTATAGATCTTACAGGAGAAATTTTGGCAACTTCTTTGTTACATGTGAAGCTGATATAGAGTTGTTTACATAGCCTTCTGGTTTTTCAAAGACCATTTACTTTCCTTTTCTTTTACTCATACTGGGCAAATCACCAGATGCTCAAGAAGTTTACTGGCGCCTCACCTATTAAATTCCTGAGATAAATTCAGCACTGTTTAACTGTAGTGCAATCTGGAAATGAATTACTGTAAGAAGATCAGGGTTTTTTTCTCCCATCTCTTTCTGCAT
This sequence comes from Phylloscopus trochilus trochilus, assembly GCA_016584745.2. Classification (NCBI taxonomy): domain Eukaryota; kingdom Metazoa; phylum Chordata; class Aves; order Passeriformes; family Phylloscopidae; genus Phylloscopus; species Phylloscopus trochilus. Next base: position 9,753,862 of record WQNJ02000016.1, on the reverse strand, counting down.
TTCTTGGAAAAGGAGTCCAAAGGTCTGACATCTAAAGAACTTCAAAAATCTTTTTCTTCTTTATTCTCAACATATCTTCAAATCATTGAAAACACACACAACTTTATCACTTCATAAACAGAAAGCTTCCTCCCAGCCAGAAATGCACCTAATTTTAAAATTCAGTTTTATCCTATTAATACAACAGAATGATTTTAGCAACTGTGAGGGCACTCCTCTTTTTTCAAAGTGGCAGAACCCAGAATTAGAGCCACTGACATTGGTCTAGGACAAACTGCTGGCCTCACACACTCTAACAACATTTACACTGGCATGGCCTCCTGCATTACATCTGCAGGGCTAAGCAGACCTGTAATATTTGGGATCACATTTGCCTTTAGGCAAAAAAACAGCTTACAGTGGAATCTCAACATCTTTGCTATTTGTGAATCTTAATAAAAGCATTTTATAATGAAATCGTAAAGGTAAACCCCAATCTGATGGCCAGAAACAAAAGTATCTGTTAATCTAACTGCATTTTCTTACTTTGACAAAGGCTCTGGTATCTTAATTCACTTCACCACTTAAGGGCTGGGTTCCGGTCCTTATTTTTCTGCTTATTCTGGGGAAGTTGATCAAGTTATTCTTTTTTCATGCGCAACTCAGATCAAGATCCTCAGAGAATTCTTGGAGCAACCCCCAGGCAGAATTGAGGCCAGAACTGTGTCTCAGGACACAGAACTGACAGTCTCAAGAGTAAATATTTGAGTTGTGCATTTAGAATCTCAACAGAGCTGCATCTGATCTCTGCAGAGGAATGAATGCAACAGAGCCTGTGTGCGGTAGTCAGTTCTATATCTCAGTCTATTTCTGTAATAGAAACGTGTCATTCTTCTTTGTCCACAGTTCTACATGAGATCTAGTATCTGTTTGTGTTCAGAAAGGTTAATTGATACTGAAATCAAGGTGGAATATAAAGAAACAGGAATAATGAACACTAAGTTTGGTTAACCGAAAAGGTGAGAATAGCTACACAAGAAATACCAAAAAACATCTACTCATTCACATTTTATACGGAGTTCTAAAACAAGAGAACTTAAAAAAAACCCGCAAAAAAACAGAAAACCCAACTCCCTGACATAAAAGAAATAACTGTAGTAATTGAAAAAAAAAAGTTTACTATCAGATGAGAAATGCAACCTCTTTTATGCTACAGAGCTCATATTTTAACTCTGGAAAAAATTAGAAATTCCTTTAGTTGCAACGAAGGAGTGAGGAGTGCTGAGGAATCCAGCTGTCAGGGAGCCACTGTTTTCTTTTACTTAGGAAGTCATTTTCATTAGCTGAGCATATATATCAGTTGAAAGATCAGATTTGAAAGGACAATTTCAAACATACCAAAGAAGAGTAGAAAATATGATGAACTAAAGAAGGCATTCCTGCTTTCTCTTGTGCCTTATATTTATGAAGAATTTTAAAAGAATGTTGTAGACATATATATTATTTACACATACACATTTATATGTATACATGTGTACACATATATTTAATCTTCTGCAATGACAGTTTTCAACATAAATGGGCCAATCTGACTTACACAAGCTGAGTGAGTGACCCCAGTGTAAACAATTAATGCTTGTTTCATAAATGTCCCATCTTCTTAGACTACTGGAAATTTCAGGGACAGTTAAGTATTTCTAGAATATGTTGATGTCAGTTGAAATATGGATGTCTTATATAGAATAATATTTTCGTCATTTATAAACTAGAAACAGAGAATCAGGTAAAAGCAGAGTTTTTTAAAAATTCCCAGTGGACGGTAAAAAACAATTGCAGTCATTCTATCATCTATTGCAGAAATATCTGTTTCACTGTCCTAGATTTAATGCTGAATGAAAGTTCCTAACAGTCAGGCAAATCCTCTGTTTTCCATTTATTCTCACTAAGAATGGCTCAGCCAATATTTGGAAAAAAACCCCAAATTCCAAGGAAAGGATAATGCAATATAATTTACGAAACACTTGACTTTAGTAAAATTCTCCAGCCATTACCAAGGCTTCTTTTGAAGTTGTTAATATGAGTGCCAAAATTAAAATCTAAGTGAAGTTGTTACTGCAGTTTCATATGTTGCAAGAAAATCAGTACATTCTGGACCTGAAGGAACTGATAGCTTTCCCTTCTGCCACTCTATTCATTTCATTATCTGTGTCAGCTTCTTTCCTGGATCTCAGCTCAAGGACCATGTAATGTGTGAAAATATTTTCCACAGTTTTCCCAGCTGAGATTTCTTAGGGTACTTACAGTTCCTGGCCGTGGATATGGCACTCTCCCTTGGTAGGGGACCCACTGGTAGTTGGGGCCATCTCGGTGGGCGTAGGGACCAAGAAACACCCTCCTCACATCAGTCATGCTGTACATACACACTGCTGATCCCTTGAAGATATTGCTGAAAAGGAGGGGAGAAGAAATCAAATCAGTTTCTTTAGATTATCAGTCAATTTAATCAAGTGCTAGAGCTATGGGAATAGCCGCTTGATGCTTTCTAATTTATTGCATGTGCTGATTATCAAAGTTCTGACATGCTCTCAGAGCTATCCTCACTCAGCTCCTGTGAAAGTTCAGCAAAACTGATATGATCTCCCAGACATTTTCCTAAGCAGATGGCTGCTATTTCACTATTTAAAACATCTTGTCCCCAGAAGGCCAAAGCCCAAATTTGAGTAAATTTCAGTAAGGCTTTCCCTAGAGAACTATTCAATTCTTTCCTACACTCCGCATTTTTCTATTTTTTTTTTTTTTTTCAGCAGTGCCTTCCATCACTTGGGCAGCACAAGTGCAAACTTCAGTGTTGTTTCTTACCCTGACATTTTTTACAGAAGACAGTAACAACTTGTAAATGTCCCTCTTCTACGCCTGGTATCACTAGAAACATTCTTTCTGTTTAGAAACTAAAACTTGTTTCCTTCACAGATAAATGTGGCAATACAACCAGTACTGCAAACCTTCCTTAGGCCAAAGCTACCAGTATATTTTGTTTTTGGTGAAAACACAACATTCCAGTTACAAAACATTCCAGTCACAGTTATATGTGATTCAATAACAGAAGTTTTGAAAGAACATTAGACTTTCCAGGTTTGAGCAATATTTTTTACCAGTATCTCCCTGACTAGCCAATTTCTCACTCCACAGATTTTCTATTTTACACTGCCCCCCAAAAAGTTTATTTATGCTTTCATTCTTTTCCAAATCTGTGAGGAAAGGGCTACAAATGCTGATCCCTGCTATAAAAAGCCAATTCAATGGCAAGAGCAGCCTGAGAAACTGATAGTCTTTGTGTTTGCTAGCTTCAGAGTGATGATGTACATTGCTCATAAGAAAGAGACCTAATTCATTACTTCTTACTGCCATTGACTTCTCAGTTCAAAGGTTAAGAAAATTTCATGATTTTTAAAAACACTTTTAACAAAGAGACCTCTTTAAAACATGCAGCCACCCAAGTTTCCATGCAAGTAAAATGATACGCTCTGTACCTGGAAGTTGTAAACACTCCATAGACTATTGGATTTTTAGGGTCCTTTGAGTTCATTAGGAATACATCCTCTGTAACAATAACAAGAAAAGGAAAAGAAAATCAGGTTAAATTCATACAGACAATACCTGAAGACATTTCTACATTCCAGCCATTTCTGCCACTTACGTAGTTCATCAAAGTGTGTGTCAATGCCATTGGGTCCTGGCACAGAACAAATCAGACGTGCTTTGAGGAAAGTTGTCCATTTGTTAACAAGGCTTCTGTGTCCACCAAAGTCATTCTAATAACAAAAGCATTTTGCATTAATATTTAGCAACAGTCTTTGTTTGAAGTATCAACAGAGAACAGAGAAAACACAGTAAATAAGATGGTATTTAGAGAAAACAAGAGAGAAAAATTCACCCTCTACGTACAAAAGCAACAGTATGTGGCAAAGACACAAAATCTGAATTATTTTTATTTTACATTGCATTGTGTCATATTTCATACTAGTCCATAATTTAAAAAGCAAAACCCTCAAGTCTCTTTATATACCTTTATACATATATGACACTGGAAAAAAAAAAAATGGGCAGAATATTTTGCTCCAAAGCTCCAAGTCTGCCATGTCCTGGAAAAGCTGAGGGTGTTTATTAACTGGGTAGCAACAAAGTAGAAATGAAACTTGCAACATAACAAAGCAGACAATAATGCCTGAACAGTGGGATCAGTTGTAGAACTGCAAAACGTAGAAACACAGGGCCCTGAGGACTTCATACTTGTGGGGTAATTGGTTCTAAAGGAGGTAAATTGAAGTTGTGCTTATGGATTAACAGAAAATCTTACTGTTAACACCACAATTGCTAAAGCTACAACATTTTAAAGTTTAATTTAGCAGTAATGTTTTTGAAAGTCTGTCAGAAAACCATCTGGACATTTATCAGTGTGGACAAATGATTAATCTTGCAGTCACTAAGGGTTTTTGGAATGGCTGCCCATTTCTATAGCTAACCTTAAACAATTATTTTGCTGTATCATCCTTTGCCTCTATTTTAAAGGTTGTCACTAATATGGGAATGAAAAGATATTAACATTTATAAAGCAAATTCTTCAAATGTTTTTGGCCTACCTGGAATTATTGCATTTCCTGTAAAAGACTTTCTTTTGCAGACACTTTCTAAGCCTCAGAAGACACCTATGACTTTTTAAACCAAACATCACAGTTTGTTTAGTTTAAAAACTTCAAATCTTCATTGTGGTAGTCTGTCCGTAGCCCAAAAGAAAGAACTGAATAGTATTCATTTCTGTATGTCATCTCCACACTATTTTTCTCTTGGGGTGACCCCTGCTTTAGTACAATGCCAATATTAATACTGAATAGTTCACAGGCAAGAAAACAGTTCCTAAAACTGCTTGCTTCAGTATCACACCAAGTCATCATCTTACCTTGCAGATCTGCCCTATTCTGGCATGAGTGGCTTTTCCAGTGTGCTCCCCATCAATTGCATTTTCACGGAAGAAGAAGTAGATTTTGTCATCTTCTGGATTGTCACTCTCTGGTATCAGGTGAGCACTGACAAATCTGGGATCTGAGAAGACAATGCCATTGTGCACGTTACTACTCCACAAATGGGATCATATCTCTTCCTTACATAACTGAACTGTCATTTTTCTTCCTAAGTCTCAATCACTGCATCCCGTGGCAAGTATTTCTATATTAGGTATATCATCACCTGTTAATATGTGACAGAGGTTACATTCCTCTTATCTTTAATCATTATCTATTTTATAATTTAATAATTTTAGTATTTTAATGACACTAAATTTAATAATTATTTATTTTAATAAATTAATCTCTTTAATTCACATTCCTCTTTAAAACAGGGAGGTGCTGTCTACAGGTATTTAATGAACAAATCTTAACTTTATTATTGGAGCAATTAAATGTTTATGAAATCTCTTTACAAATGTTTGTGTAACATTACAGCATGTTTTCATAATTCCATGTATTTATTACTGATGTTTTTCTTGCTCTTTGGATGTCTGGACTTTGGTTAATCTTTCTGTATAAGTCACAATTAAAATGAAAGAATTATGGAGACGAATGTAAAGTAATTAAAAAAAATATTTTACACCCAGAAAATTGTTAGTGCGTTGCTGTTGAACAAAGTTAAGTTAAAAACACATTTTGATAGAAGCTACTCCCACATGATACCCCAAATTTTGTTTTCTTTTCAGAAGAGAAATATATTTTAGAATTTCTACTCAAGTTGTTGAAATACTTTGTCTTAACATTTTTGTAAAGTTTTATTTTTAAATGCACAAACTTTAGTTCTTAACAATTAGAGTGACAACTTTATTTTGTGGTAAAAAAGATACATGAACAAATGAAAATACATATAATGTGGACATAGTGATGTGTTACTTAAAAAAAAATACCGTAAAGAAATTTTGGGAGAGAGAATTTTATAGAATTCACATCAATAAATTCATACCAGTGGTGAATCTGGCTCATTGCTGTATTTTACAGGGATACTTCAGCTGGTATCTTTCACTATATTTTGAAAAAGAAGGCATATCCAACATATTTACCAATCTGTTTTATAACTATTCTACATCCTGCTGGGATAATTAACTGTGAACTATATTTAACTACTCAGAGTCCTGTTCCTATGTCAAATTGTAAGCTATTTTAGTGCCCATATTAATATCTTTTCAGTGTATGTTTATTGCTATATAGTCATGCAAATAAGGAACTTTGCTATGCTTTGCCAGTTTGCACTAGCTGGCCTGTGCAACCCATTGCCTTATCAAGGATAGCAGTGTTTTTAAGCAGCATTATTTGATAAGTTATATATATAGAAGTTTAGATGTTTCAACTGTATGAGAATATACAGCATAATTTTGTGTGTATGTGTGTATAGTATCATGCACTGTATGTGTATATATATATTCTCATGTACTTGTATGTGTAGGTGCATACATGTGAATATATGTGTGTGTGTGTGTGTATATATATATATATATATATATATATATATATATATATGTAAAAGTACACAAGGATAACCCTACTGGCTTAGACCAAAGTTTACTTAGATGAATACACAACCTCCAAGATTTTCTAATTATTCAAGACAAGAATGAATATGGTGATTACAAATAATACTCTTCAAGAATAAAGTCACTTCCTTCAGTTGTTTTCAGTGTAGCTGATTCCTTGAGCTTTGTTGCTTTCTGTGTCCTTAGTTAACTCTCAATAGACTTCTCATCCAGTTATCTGTCTAGTTTCTTCTTGGAATTCCCATGCAAATGTCCAGAATTCAGCATGTCCTTTTGGAATTTCTTACTCATCTACAGAATGTATTGAACTAAAATTTACTTCTGATGTTGTGTTTTGAACATTGATCTTAACAACTTCATTTGGTTCCTCTTGATTCCGGTATTGGAAAAATGCTCAGCGATCAAGATATGAATGAACTATGCTCTTTAACAAGGGCTGGAGCAGCTTTCTTTGTTGAATTCTCTGGTTTTGGTGGTTTTTGTTTTGTTTGTTTGTTGTTGATTTTTTGTTTTTGTTTTTGGTTTTTTTTTTTTTGGGGGGGGGGATTGTTTTTTTTTTCCCCCCTACTAATTCCTATCAGTTAATATGGATTTGACAGCTCCTAAACAGAAATCTGAAATTGCCATGGAATTTACATGCTATAATGCCAGAACCTTACCCCAATCTGTTCATAGCCCATTCTTTCATATGTGAAGATAGGCATGTTTTCCTCATGGTTTCCCCCACGGTTTATCACTACATCATTCATCAAGAATAATTTAATTTTTCATTTGATTGCTTAGCTACCCGGTTGCATAAGATCCTTTTGTGATCCTTCACAGTCTTCCTTTGTCTCACTATGCTGAATAACTTAGATTCATGTGAAAAAAACCCAACCTCTCATCCAACCTCTTTTTCAGGTCATTTATGAACCAAATGGCCCCAAAACGGATCTCCGTGAAACTGTGTCTACTAGCCATTGTCTGTTAAAATTAACATTTTTGGACATCTGAGAACCTGAAAAATCTGAGATCTTAAGCTCTTCACCTCAAACCCCAGTAATGTAAGCTATTAAATGTCCTTCCTTTCTTTCTAGCCTGCATTTAATAGCCTTCAAGTTACACTGACACAAGACCTAAGATAAACAGTATCTCATCTATTTTTATATGATATAGGGCTTTGCATGCTACTTGAATCTCAAGAAACAAGGGTTATAGCTTGAAAATTTCTGCACTGCAGTCTGGGGAAGGATCCATCAGAGAAAGTGGATAGCCATTAGAAGACACTGTTCTTGGCTACTGGATCTGGAGAGGCTCTCTTCTGGACATGTTTTTACATCCTTAAGGTCTTAATGAAACAGGGTAAGAAATAATATTCAACCAAAACCTAAACACATTCCAAATGGTTGAATGATTTGTTTCTAGTGCAATGGGTTTTGTAAATCACAAGATATCAAGTTCTAAAATAAATCACTGTATTACCAGGCATCAGAAATCTAGCTTTACATTGGCCTATGAAGATACTGTGGGGAGTCCCATTTCAGTAAAAATATTGCTGATATAGAACTGGTTATATGAATGTGCCCCTGGTTAGCATATTATTATTCTTTTCTTTCCCTCTCATAATTTTGCAAGCGAACCAGAAACAGTAAGACAGTTTAGTATTAAAGCAGGACTGACACAACAATGACAGAAAAACAGTTGAATAAATTGAAAATACATATTTTAAATGATTCTGTCAGAGTGATAGCAGAGAAGAGGGTTGTGAGGAAGGCAGATAAAATTAATGCTAGAGCAGCTAGAGCACAGCTAGAGCACATGTGAGTATGCTTTGCATACACTTCTCACCAGTGCTCATCTGAGATGGATTCAGATTTTCAATGAGTGATTCATAATCCTAAACTACATCCCTGCCAATGAAATAGTCACACAACCTCGTATTAGAAACACATCCATTGTACATCATGGAACAGCTTTTCTTGAGCAACACTGATGTTTCTTACTGAGCACACCTCGGATTGTTTTGCCATCCAGTTAAATCAATATGTTTTAGTCAATAAAAGAGTGGTTTTTCATGTTATAGGCCTCTTGCTCTTGTTACCTGGTGGTGTGTGGTTTTTTCCCCTCTTCCATCTAACAGATCTATGTCTATGCAGTGAACCAAATAAACGAAGAGCAGGCTACACATTCTCTTGCATATAGAAATAGATTAATTTCTGTTCAGAACGAGTGTAACAGTTACTAAAACATCATGATCATCATGATACCATGTGTGGGGAGACGGGGAGAAGTGGTTGATAATTTCATGGGTTATAAAGCTAAGAACCAGCGATCTGTAGTTTGTTCTTTATTGTTCCACTAGCACAGGGGCTGTTTGACTTGCCTTCAACCCTAGGGCTTCAGACCATGCTCACTACTGGCTGCTGAGGGTCCTGATGAATCAATCAGCCAGATGGCCGCCAGTCACGCAACACAGCCCTCTCCATGGACTGCACAGCACTTTTTTATTGCTCTCTTTGAGGACTGGAAGGGAGATATCCACAGATGAGGGAATTAGGGACTTCTCCTTGACTCTCCTAATTGCTCACCCATGCAGCAGAAGAAAGAATGCCATCCATGAACGTGTATGTTCAAGTATTGAGACTGCCCTGCCTTACCCTGCAAAATTAAACAGGTTTGGTATCAAGGGGTCCCCATGGGAAGTTTAAAATAATTCAGTCAGGGTTGACCTATTTCATACATTCAACACAACACAGCCATGAAAGAAATTCTGGAATGAACTTCAAGCAAGTTTTACTGAACGGGAAATAGGACTTTGATCCAAACCCACCAGTAACAATTGTAAAAGTCAGTGCACTGCAGTTATTGGGGGTAGATGTAATGACTTCAAATTTCTGAGTAAGAATTACGGAGTATTCTGCAACTGACTCCAATCCACATAGCCCTCAGAAATGCTGTTACAACAGTTGAACAATTTTTGTTTGAAAGCAGTCTCCCATTGGCTAAAAGTCCAGAAAGCTTGTTTTGGGAAAATGGATTTAAGAAATCATTTGACAGCAAATATTTTGCAATGATTCATTGCTTTTAAAAAACACAGGCAGACAATGTGGAAGACTGCTTTAAAAACAGCATACATCAAACAAACATTTCTGAAACGTGTTTAAGCATGATCAAAGGAGAAACAAAGCCACAGCATAAACACGATCAAAATAAAATTACAGCTAAAAACACTTCTCTGATCTTGCAGCCAAAGTGAGCAAGCTAAAAATAAGAGCTCAGATTTTTATTTAAAACAATCAACCCTTAAGAAGCAAATTATTAAAGTCCACACCTTCTTCAGTCTCCTTTTCCCAGTTGTCTTGGCTGTGGTGCTACTTCTCAGATCCCACGTGACACCTTTGCACACCACTTTGTGTGCCCTCCTGCAATTACCAGTTCTGCAGCCATTTCACTGGCAGCAGCCCATTAAACTGTCCTTCCTGAGAAATCTGGCTCTTTATGAAAACGACACCTTGGTCCAGCTGCCTCTATGATTTATTTGCCATTGTTTGCTTATTTAAGTAATGGAAACATGTTTTGCCTGTCTCAGCATTTCAGGCTGAGGAAAAGCGAAGGTAAATCGATCTGCACTGGTTCTTTAACAAATGTTACTCTTTAGCAACAACAACGGCACAAATACACACACCCCCAAGAGCAAGAAACAATAAAAGTCAGAAATTGGCTTTCTAAGTGAATTGTATTAGCATTTTAATGAAGATCTATAAACTTGAAGGCACAGAAATTACCTTTATCTGTCAAGATTGAGTAAAATGAAGGAACAGAAGCTGGGGTCATCTCTTCATCACTTGACAGGAGCCAAAGGGCAGTTCTCTTAGGAAATGTTTTGAAAAGAGTTTGAACTGGATGCCCCTACTATTGTATATTTATGGTCAAAATTACTAATTTATCAGTTAACAGCAAGAAAATTCTAGGAAACTAGGGAAATTTTATGCTCAGTAAAACTGCAATTGCTGTAATTTAATGAGAAGTACTGAAGGGTAACTGGGACCCTGAGGAGAGGAAGATTAGAGAAGATGAAATAAAAAATTTAAAAACAACAAAAATAGACAGCTACTCAAGACTTCATACCCATGTACAGCACCTGTCTGCTGAGACCCAGCACAGAGAGGCAAACATTGTCCTCACAAAATCTGAACTTGCTCTCACTGTGAGCCCTACTACCCACAGAGAGGAGACTTGCAGCTCCAGTCACAAATGTGCAGAGCAGAGCTTCTGCCTCAGCAAGGTCACCAGAGGACAAAGCTGTTAATATGTGGTGATGAGAGAGCTAAGATGGTTTGGGGTTTTACACACTCGAATGTAGTTTACAAAACACCAAAGCTTTCAGTGGTGTTCTTTCAAAGTCCCTTCATTTAAATTCCTCAGCTTTCACAGTCGTCTTGCTGCTGTTGACTCAGACAAATGCAGCAGAGCTCTCATGGATTCAATGCTTGTAGTGAAGCTACTCAATAACATGGATGGCATCAGACCACATCCTCAAAGTGGGAATGCTGTTTGCACAAGGGATAACTTGTGGCTATTATGGAGCTAATATGAGGGTTTTGTGGTAACTTATTGTCAGATGCTAACACAGAAAGGACAGACCACAGAGTAGAGATGTCATTTAAAGATGCTGTTTACAAATTCAGGAGGATGTGTGGCATGCAGGCCATGCATGATCAAGCTGTCAGCCGCTATTACAAGGTAAGAAGCCCTATGGTCCCTCACTGATTTTGCAATGGAAATTCCCATCAGAAAGAGTTTTAAAGACTGATGATATTCATCAAGCGGTTTATCTTTGAGTCAAGATGATCTTAGAGTAGTGCATTAGTTATGTCAGCTAGTTTCTCCATCTTACAAGTGATATCCTGGTTTTTTATCAATTTTTTCAAAGGTTAGTAAAGGCAATTTTTGTGGGACAGATTATAAAACACGCTAATGAGGTTTAACTAAGGCTTCTTCAATTTCAATAGTGTGCTTTGAAATAAAAAAAAAATATTTTATTCCGAGCTCTTTTCATAATTAAAAAAAGAAACAACTTCAAACCAACAAACCCTTCCTCTGCAGAATCCAACTGCTATGCTTCAGTGGTGACTTGTGTGACATGAAGAGATTACAGGCTTTCAAGGATAGAAGGTATTAAAAGTAGCAACAACATACCACTCTTCTGTCATTTAAATACATGAGTGCAGCAGCAATGTAACATGCAAAGAGATGTGCATTAAAAAAGATACACCATATTTTTACACATGTAAATTCCTCTACATCTCTGTACACTTATACATACAGCATCAGGAGTCTAGCCCTAGTGGCTTTTACAGTGGCTTGACCATAAGTGTTTTCCATGCCTCATTCTTATTGTGAGAGACAATAAATATGAATTTAAACGATTTTCTTTTTAAAGGAATGACTTATCTGTATTTGAGGCAAAAGCAAAAAAGGGCAAGTATGCTGTAACATCCTAAAGCATTCAGGCTCCATGCTTGGGGGCAGCTAGCAGAAGTGAAAACTTGGCAAGGGCAGGCTGGGGACTAAGCCATGGGTGCCCTCCTGGGGACTGCCAGGGATGCAGGGCCAAATGACAGTAGAAGCATAATCTCAGTTTGAGGTGCTCAGCACCCCTGGAGTAGTGAAAATGAGTCCACAAGTACCTGCCAAGACAATGCCACCACCCCAAGATCCCTCATCTCCTGTGCCTTAAAGGCATAATTCAGCATGAACATATCTTGGGAATAGCATTTTAGCTCCCACAGGAAAGAGAACAAGAAAATGTTGATCTCTGATGCAATTATCAGTTTCTGAAGCCTTTGTTCTAAAGAGACAACAATAGTTTTGATTCCCTGTTAAAGACTAATTATACAGTGAAGAAAAGTGAATACAGAAGTTCAGTAAAATTATAGCTTAATGCTCAACATAAATTAGATTTCTCACAAAACAATGCTTATGATCTATCCACCCTATTTAATTTAAAGGAGGTGATTATTATCTCCTTACAGAACAACAAGCAAAATTAACACCTCTTTTCCATTATAGACTGTGTTTTAAGGTTGTTGTATATCTATCAACACAATTAATTTTAAGCTTATTTACTTGTCCCTCAGAGAGTAATTGGGCAACTGAGAAAGCTAGTGTCCATCACAGAACAGAAAGTGAGGCTTGCAGCACATTGTCTCCATTTAGGAATACTTTAACCTCAATTTTCTGTATTTCTTAAAGGTAATGAGAGTTCCAGCTAAGAGCCTGTTTCTTCCTCTCTCAGTCATTTATCTGAAGTTTTTGACACTGATGTTTGGAAATGAAAACACTAGAAAGCCTGTGCCTTAACTGTGTAACCTACATCTTTAGAGCTCTGGATGAGTGACAAGAACTAAATACCAGAGCCTTTATGCTAAGAAGTGATGTATTAGGGGAGGAAGTGGAGCGTGGAGGCACTGAAGACAAAAGATGTTTCTGATTTGGGGTGTTACAGACTTTTGGCATATAGAGCCATGCTACAAGCCTGCCTTTTGTAAGCTCTGAAGATTCACAGGTGGAGCACATGTCCCTGGAGATGCCAAAGCAGCTGATGGCAGTTGATCCTAGAAGTCAGAAACCAAAACCTGTCCCTCTCCATTAATGTAATTTTCCCAGGCCTTTCTGAACACTGAGAGATGTGTGTTCGTGCCTTGGTGGAATATTCTTCCTCTTTGCTACATGGAAGTTAGGGCTACAAGAAGGCATCCTGAAGGCTGAGGGAACATGCTTTAGTCAAACTCCTGACACAGCATTTTGCAGGAGGCAAATACCTGGAGGAGTGTGAGGAATAGCTGGGGATTAACATGGCAAACACATTCCAGTGTAGGGAAAATGAGATAGACCTCAGCAGCATGACTGGCAAAAGCTGAACAGCACTGGCTTGACAAGCATATCTTCAGCCTCTGTCTCCTGGAAGCTAAATTCTTAATATTTCTGTCAGCTCCATGCAGTGCACAACCCTGTCTCCAGAACTATTTGCCCACAGAAATATTACCTTATTCTGCCTAAAAAGTGAACAAATATGTCCTTTGTGTCAAAAATAATCTGTTTTGAAAACAGGAAGAAAAACTCCAAATTTTGTACTGCCAGGTTCAATTTGGAGTGTGTGGAAGGGGTTGTGTAGATTTAAAAAAAAAACCCTCCCTGATGTCACATCAAAAAATGGACAGGACTCTACCATAGTGTCAACTCTCAGTGAGAGATGTTTATTGATTTGGAAATGATCATCAACCCACACCACTTCCCAAGGAGTCATCCAGTAATTCTCCTGCAGCAATTTTCTAACCTTTCTGATCTCCTGTAACTTAATTTCTTTGTTAAATCCTTTAGATTTGACTAAAGAACTGAGGTAATTTTGTCAAACTACAAGAAACATTTGTTGGTATAATGAACTTTTACAGCTAGTGTAAAGCAACTTGACACAAAATCCATTAAAGTAGGATTAATGAGGGATGGCAGCAAAGACTGAGAGGCAAGGGCTGGATGAATGACTGGTTTTAGCTCATGTGTCAATGTAGCACAGCAACACAAAATGCAATAAGGCATCTGTAAGAGGAAGCAAAACCCCTCAGCACAACCTCAGGTATTCAGTGTGATAGCATCAGTTATGACAACCTCTTTCAGTAGTCATGTAAGCACTATGTGTTTTCAACTTAATATAGCTTCAGTCAGCATAAGGCATTAACAGAGTTTTACACAACTGAAATAATGTACTCATTTACTGTTGATGTGAAACTTCTCTTTGTTAAAAAAGAAAAAAAAAAGTATTTGGTAACACAGTTGAGATGAAAACTGTGAAGTTCCTTCAGATAGAAAAGTTTTGCAACAGTACCTGAACTGTCATAAAGTTTTTCTTCTCAAACATTGTTTCATTGGTTTGTATTTTAATTCTGTGTAAGCAAAACTTTTTTATTATTGTTTTTTATTTTATTTTATTATTCACTGACAGCACTTTAGAACTATTTGATGTAATTTCTGTGATTTTTAAGAATGAATTTTTTTTTATCAGACTCAAAATTTTTGTGCTTTTTAAAAGCAGTGAGGTGCAGCATGCTTTCTTGTGATACATAAATCACAGGGAGAGAAACTGGCAGAAAGTTTAACAGAAGTATTGAAAAAGTAATAGAAGAAAGGAATTCACTAAAAAATATATGCCCTGGAATTAATGGAAAACTGGAAATTTTTTTAAAAGAATGCTTTCTACCAACAGATCTGGCACAAAATATTTAAGCTGACACTATGTCAAACACAGAACAGAACCGAGTATTGGTAATGACAACCCATTTACACAATCTTGTGAAAAAGCTGATGACTCACAAGTCCATGTAAAATACCACATAGAAAGGTTTTGTACCTTCCTCTCCCATGGAGCATTTTTCTGCCCTTACTGGAAGTTGCTTTAGAGAAACAGGAAAACAGGACACAGAGACTGAAGGAGTGGGTAACTGAAGAGAGCCGTGCCCCATGACTACCAAATTTTACAATGTGACAAATGTTATTATAGAGCTCAGGAAATATGAATAATCTCACTGATATCAGCAGAACACTTCTGACTTACAAGGATATTGAATTTTGCTCAAACAGCAGTAAAAGAATCAATAAACACCAATCCTCAGATTTGTGGCAATATTCACAGATATAATGTATTATCACTGAATGCTTGCAACTATTTCATAAAATCTGTGCAGTGAATGGGAAAAATATGTAATCCAATCTTCAAAGTAACTTCTCTTGTGCTTTTTCTAAATGATCATCTGTAAAAAAGCTGTCTCTGAAAGGTTGTCTTGTTTCTGCAAATTCTCTAACAAAATGTTCCTACAAATCTTGCTGTACTTACCTGAACAGAAATCTTTAAAGCCTACTAAAAGGAAATTAAATTTATATATATAAAGCTATGTTAAAAATACTCTTTTCCATAATTCAGGAACCTAACAAAAAACACAGGCCAGTTTATCACTTTGAAAGGTAAAAAAGACGGGGAACTATTTTGTCTTCATTTACTCATGTGTTTGTGGCAGTTCTGAGTGCTCTGGAACATCAAATTCTGCCGGATGTTGTACAATAAATGGTAGTCTCAAAGATTTACAGTTAAACCCTTGCCTTTGAAAGAGGTAATTTTCCCTGGTAATACTACAGGGCAGCTCACCTTACTAACAGAAACATTCAGCCTATAGACACCAGTGATACAGTGATCTCAGAACAGAGGGAAAAAGAGCTAAAAAAGGCTTATCAGCCTCAGTTTTGGTGGGTCACTCTCAACAGGTTTTTGAACAACACTGCTACATTTCAGACTGATACTGAGATTCTTAAAATAAATGTTATCACATCTCAATAACACATTATCTGTACACCAGCACATCATTGGTGGTATTCACTGCTTGTGACTATCAACTATTAGCTGGGGATCACTTTCATACTTTGATCTCTTAGATGTTACTATACACTTTACTTTTTTTTTTTTTTTTTTTACCATATGGTATGTAAAAGAACTTAGATACATGTTTAAAAATTCAAATTTAAAAGCCACCCTTTAAAATGAATGAATATATATTATACAAGTCCATGGAATCCAATTCAATAGCAAGGGATGAGATATTTCTGACACCACTTTGATAACTAAGAGCTTGGACATTGAATCCTGAAGTAAGTAGTATAGGACATTCTAAAGATCAAAGGGAAAAAGCATCACTTTGGCAATGCAGCAAAATGGGAAGTTCGGGATCTATTTCACTGTCAAAATTTAAAGGCATCAAATGAGGAACCATTTGTCCAAACATTTTGTGTGTCTGTGATCTCTCCATTATATCTGATAACTGAAATTGTGTGAATTCATCATTATTTTCAGTTACTTAGTCCAACATGCTGCCTTTTACAAGTGAAAAGTATCCATTTGTCTCTCCCATTTGTCCTTTTCTCTTCCTGTCCCCCTTCCCTACACCACAGTCATGAATGAGGCTCTGTGGCCTAAATGATGCTGCTGGGGACATCACTTTCACCCTTTTGTTTCACAGTAGTGCCTGACAGAGCCTGAGGAGGAACATGGTGAAGTGGCTCAAGTGGGACTGGAACAGTTTCTATCCTGGAAACATGGGTTTGCATAACTAAATGGAGAAAAAAATCTCTTGTGTTTTTGCATCAATGAAACCCCTGCAAATAAGGAAATGTGAAGGGAAATTACATGTCATATTAAATACAGAGTTTTCTAATTAGGTGTTTCTTCTGCTCCTCTTCAAAGGCTACAGAAATATTATGATGTCCACAGTTACAGAACATAAAGGTCTTCAAGATGTAACATTTGATATATCACAGTATTTCAGAAAGAATAGAACTTCTGCAAGGAATTAACAAATGTGAATTTAACCACAACAGATGTTCTATCTACATTTCTTGATCTTACACAGTCTTTGTGTCATCACAAAGCCCTGTGTTAGGCTCAGTCCTCCTCTAGTTAAGTCCACAGCCACAATGCTGCTAAATACAGGAGTTGAAACAATATCCTTGATAATGGAGTTTAATATTAGCTTTGCCATTCTTTGCTAGTGTAACTCTTGAATTGTGTTCTTGAACTACCTGAATGTGCTATCAATGTTTTAAATTCAATGACGTTTCCACTTTGTTGTAAAAATAGGTTTTTAATACTACACAGTATTTAGCAATCTACTACCAGCCATCAGTTTGATATCAGCCGTGACATTATTTAATTTTCAGAATCACAGAGGTTAAAGCTCACTGAACTATAAACAGTTGGAAACATGGAGTGTAATCCCAAGGCACAGCTCTGCACAAGCTGTAATTTAAATCATATTGCATGCTAAGCTGAAAAGGCAGTGCAGGTCCCAGAGGGCATGAATAAATCTGCAGTCACTGATTTGCCACACACATTTGTGTTGGGATTCTGTAACTGTGCAAATGTGATGTCTTCCTTTAGAGCAGAGGACCTGTCATCTACTGAGATTTGTAATTAAATAACCCAAAGAACAAAAGCAATTACTCAGCCCTACAAATATTCAGGCTGAAATGTGCGCGATTTCGTGAACAAAGAGAAGGGGAAGTTCCGGAGACAGAGAGAAAGGGAGGCTTGGAGTCTGCAATAATTCATCTGTGTCTGGTGCTGGTGGAGGCTTTAATGTATAGAGCAGGTATGCACATACCTGGCCTACTTTGAACTAATAATTCCATCGTCACAGACTCCACTGTGAAGTGGATGTTTCTCCAGCTAAAGAGCCAATTATGCTTCCAGCTGGCTCCACGCCACCTCAGGTGCCGGCTTTGAGCAATCAGTTGTGTTAATTGCAAGCAACACTAAATGCCTTTTGGGACAAGCAATTCACGGTTCAGGAATGTTCGTGTGAAGGGGGTAGGTTCAGCCCCATTACCGAGAACAAATCACAGAGTCTGTAGGTCGCAGGCTAAGAGTTGGAATTTTATGGAATGGGGGAAAGAGGTGGGAACAGACTGAGGGGCTGTATCCTCACATCATTAACTCTGCTGGGCATCTCAGTTAATTGATGGGCTGGGGGCTGTGTGGTGGCCTGTGTGGAGCCCTTCATATTTTCAGCTTGGCAGCTCTGTCCTCCCATTCCCTTGGGTCTGCCAGGCATTCTGATCCAGGCCAACAGGGCTAAGACATTGGACCAAGAGAAGATACCTCAACTGCCCATGAACATGGGCTCCTTCAGAATAGTTGGTATTTTCTTTCTTTCTATTTCTCATAGTGGGAAAACAATAGTTTTAAATATGCATAGGGATTGTTTGATATAAAGAAAATATTACAAGGTGATAGTAACACTGAATATCAAAAAATGGATGAAGGGTAAACATATTTAAAAAAAATGAAGGAATGAAGAGTAATAATGAAATGAGCACAATAATGAGTAGAAATCAGATCTTGGCTGCATAGAGGTCATTGTCATGTTTTATCAGCTACAGATGTAGCCTGTTGTATTTTTTAGTATCTATCTTTTGACTCACTACCTTGATAACAAGCTTTAGCCAGTCATTTATTCATAAGCATGGATTTCTAATATATTTGTCCATGATCCCCCACACCAGCACTATTTAAAAGAAGAACCCTGCCCAAATGTTGGAGGTGATGAATGGGAAGTTTGGATTGAATCATTAAAGGGAGTCAGTGTGTGGTAGGGAGTGGGAGGAACTGGTACAAACCTCAGTCTGCAGGTGCTTAGAAACAGCGTGCAGGCTCAGGAAGTCTCTCTAATACCCTTTAGAGGCTCAGTCCCTGGTGTCCCACATGGATGTACAAAGAAAACTTCTTAAAACAAAGCCATCTTATTTCTCCCTTTAACACAGACTAGAACATTGCCAAACACTTTTGCGTCTGAAGCTGTGAATTTCATTAAATTCAATGCATCTCGCTCAGCACTCTCTATTTTTGTGTGGCTGAAACCTTTAATTCTCTCCCCACCGCCCTGCGGCCAGCGTGCTCCAGTCACATCACACTTAACCTTTGCCTTGGCTTCTCAAAAAAGAATTTGTTTCACTCTATTCACGGCTTCAACAGTTTGGCAAACTGCACTCGAGCACCGCGCTGGGCCTTTATACTGAACACACTAATCTGATTGTTTTTCCACTCTACAAACTTTGGGTCAACAATCAAGCTGCTGCCAGAAACTAATTAATTTGCAAACAGGCCCCATTTTCACAGGGGGAGAGCTTTTGAAACCTATGTCAGCAGAGCTGGTCACACCATGGTGACATGCATTGTCATGGCATCCACTTTTCTGGGTAATTCTCCTCACTAATTTTTCACCACACACATGAACTCAAATTACCCAGTCAACAGTAAATCTCTATTGAATGCCCACCAAACTCTGAACGTGGTGGCCTGAGAAGAGGAAATTGGTATTGACAGGGTCAACACTCATTAAATTGATGGCTAGTGCAAAAGGAAAAAAACCCAACACAACACAAGAATGGAAAAAGAAAATTCGGATGTATGTCATATCCCAATAAAGGGGGCTGTAACAGACCCACTCCTCCTTTGTTTAAATCAATTAGTATTCTGCTGTGTGTCTCCTACAAACAGATTTCTGCTTAACTCTTCTGAAAAACTGGTTAGTGACTTTTGTGAACAAGAAAGGAGGCACAATTTGGTAGTTAAAAGTCACTGGTTTTCAAGCATCAGAGCTGTGATGAGCTCTCACAGAGATCATGGGAAACCTACTTGAATTTGCAAGGTCTGTAACACAGAGGCTTTGTCTTTGGAATCCTGCCGCCTAAATTGAACTTTCCTTTTGCCTGAGATGATTTGGATCTGTGCAAAAATGATAATTACGAAGAAAACTGGTGTTGTGTAATTTAAAGTGGGTTCTATAGTGTAAGCAGAGCAAAATGCAAACTTAAGAAGCTGAACATTACACCTTTTCTGGACAAATTACTATTTTTCCTACTGAGATTTACCTCCAGGGAAAAGGGAGAGTCTTCCTATGAACTCATGCCATGTGGGTAACAGATAGATAGATAGATAGATAGATAGATAGATATTATCTTTTTGATCATACATTAACTGAAAGTAGTACAGAAAGCTTTTTAGTAGAGGTTATTATCACTGCTTGAATAATATACTGTTTGTCACCTTAAGTGGGCAGACCATCACCTTACAAAGCCATTCACTGCCAACTCTCTTAAGTTATCCATTGAAACAAATCCATAGAAAAAAAAATAATCCATTTTAGGGTGAAAAAAAAAAAAAGAAAAAATGTTTTTTAGAGGAGACAGAATATCACTGGGACTAATGATAACCAGGAAATTAGAGGTGTTTTTATCAGTGTAAGAAGGGCACAGAGCTCTACTCCTCCAACTGAATATATTCCTGGAGTGTGCTCATGCAGATGGAATTTTACACAGCTCCTGCTGCTGAAAGAAGCAGATGAGACTTGGACTTATTTTTCTAAAGGATGACTGTAGAAAGCAACTCACCTGCATCCTCAAATTTGAATCTAAATGAGATCACCAGTTTTGTCAAGTACAGAGGTACATTGATTTATCCACATCCAGCATCTACCCAGAGCTTGTTCTAGCTCTTTCATCCAACTGCCTTCCAGAGGTGATGGGAATGACTGCACTCTCAGATCTCACCCCAACATGAGACTCATCAGAATTTACTGGGTTGTTAAACTGATATATGTTGATAGACTGACCTTTTAATTCACAATTGAAATAAAAACCCTAAAATTGCTAAATTTTAAGGCACATCACCAATAGACCAATTCAGTGCACAAGAGTGAGTGCAGATCTCAAACTGGCCATCATTGGTAAGTCTCTCTTTAGAAAGACTATGCAGCAGAGAAACTTCTCTGGTCTCCAGTGGAAACAGTCAACAAAGAACTCCAAGCTCTACCATTATTTTTGATCTTATATGCACTACAAAGAGAACCACAGAATAAATGAATTGTAGCAAAGCATGGCTTCTAATCTACACTCCCAGCAATTTTTTTTAGTGTGGATAGTAAGGCTCACCAAGTTAAAACCCATAAATGAGCCCATGGTTAACCATATAATATACACATATCCCAAGTCAGGTAACTTGTATCCTAACTTCCTGGAGCATCCTGTGACTATAGCTCAGGCCAGTATGTTTACTGATGCAGGTCTTCCTGCTCCAGGTCATATTCTCTACAGTCTCAGGAAGCCTTCAAAATGTGCAGTCAGACCAGGAGAATGTTTCCTGCTGCTCCATGTTTCCTACTTGTTTTTTCACTCCAATCTCAAAACTTTTCTTTGGCTACTTTTACCATCTTTTCAACCTGAACAGAACAAAGTATCATCCACAGCACCGATATTTAATGAACAAAATGACCTAATCCTAGGGGGCATGGGAAGGATAGAGAATGAGAAGATCTGTTTCCTAGAATGATTTCAAATAATTTCATTTAGGCCACTTGATAGGAAGATTTTATTATTCTGGTTGTCTTCACCTACCATCTTCATGACCTTTCTCATATCCAGAGAAACTGTTAAGCACATTCTCTAATTGCTACTTGGTCTTTGATTTCTGAACCAAATGTTTCTCTTACTTTGTATAAAGATACAGGGAACAGTTATCATACAGGTTCAATTGAGTCAGCTGGTTCAAATACATGAGTATCTTCTGGTCAAGTATTCAGCAGGGCCTTTGGCTTCCTGACCTGTAACCATTTCAGATTAATGAAAGGATAAGTGTCAAGTAATAAGAAAGAGCCATTTACTTTCTGATTTCAGAAATTCTACTTTTCTTCCAAGAAAAAAAAAAAAGGGTTGTAACAAAAAATGTATATTAAAAAAGCTTGTTAGATTGCAATGAGAAAAACAACTTAAAATTCATACTCAATCTCTCAAATATGGATCTACAGACTTAAGGGAAAAAAAAATTGTAAATTGAGTTTTTGTGCCATTCTGTTCACAGTATTATGCCACCGTCGCCATAGTTTCTGAGCACTTCCTAGCACTGTTAGGTGACATTAGCATTTGTCACACATGGAATTTATCACTGTGAAATTATTTATTACTATTCTTAGCAACAAAGATAGTGGGAATGGGGGGTGGGAGGACTTATTGAGTGAGAAATGAGACTTGCATATACGGACATGTTTTGTTCCCCAAGGGTCAACGCTGTTCATGCTTCTGTAAGCCGTGGGGGGAAAGTGTGGAACTCAGTCCACACTACAGCCTGCATGATAGGATGTATCAGCTGTTAAAATACAGAAATGCATATCTGAAATGCAAGAAATCCTTTCACAGGAAAATTAACACCAAAAGAACAACAACAAAAAAATGACATACATAAAAAAAAAATTCTCTCACTGTTTTCACTCATAAGGTTGTTTAAATATGTCCTTGCAAATTCATGGTAATGCAGACCTGGAACAGACTTCTTAGTCTACTCACTGTAGTCTCTTGGAATGTCAGGCAAGTGTGCTATACAACAACACACGAAATGTCACCTGAGTTCCTCTCAAAACCAGCTAGGCTGCCTCACTGACTACTTCTACTGGATAGATTTTTTTCTAATTTCATTCCCATCATAGTTTAAGTCTTCTAATTTGAAGATTAAATAAATTCATACGCAGTTTCCACTTATTTTTATTGTCCTTTGTTTAAATAGTTCTTCTCTTGATGGAGATGTATTGTATTTGTAGCATCTATCAGCTCCTTCCTTCAATAAGATCTTAGATGTATTTTATGAAACAACCCCAGGTACCAGGATGGTTGGGTCCTCTGGCCCCTTTCCACAGCTGATACCTGTATTTTACTGCATGCTGTATATCTGGATTGAGAATGTGTAGGAGGTGAGCTGGAAAATGGAAAAGGCATTTAGGGACAAGGGAGTGGCACAGCAGAGGGGGCCATCAGTGGCAATGCATAGGTAGGAAAAGGGTTTGGTGTGGTTGACCAAAGATTAATTATAGGTTCAGGGATCAGAATATGTACACGCCCAAATCCCAGCAAGAGTAATTAATTTATAACATTTTGACACATTTAATGTATTTTATTAGAGAGGTAAAAGTCTTGTAAAATATCTGCAATCATTTCTCTCTGTTGCCATGCATTAGTCTACTGTGCAATACATATATACTCAAAATCACATGTGTGTAATGTCAATGCTGGGACACTCAACAAAGTGTTGTCAGTGGAAACAACAAGAAGTGATGTCTACAATTCTGTTTAAATGCTAGGAGAGTATCAAGTCCATACTTCCTGCCTTGGACCCTGTTAAATTTAAGAGGGCATTTTCTTTTTTATTGAACAGTCACTCAGCTTCTATAATTCTCAGCTGTTTATGTAACCGTAAAGTAAAGATTACCATGGACAATAACCTCAGGGGACTAAGCACAGTTACTACTCCACTTTAAAAATTAAGCCATGGAAAGTATGCTAAAATAATATCATAGAGTGGTTTAAACCCATAAAAAGCAAGGAAATTCCAAGCCAAGTCTGGAAATCCAGACTGACAATCTCTCTTAACCCCAGGTCTAGTAAAGAGAGTGAGTGAGGCCAGTATTTCTGGGGTGCAAACCAGATTCATAATACTATCCCTAATGCAGCTTTTGTGATTTCATTTCCTTTCAGATTTTGCTCAACCCAATCCTGCTTTGCTTTTAAAATAAATGTTTATGGTTGTTCATTTTATAAAATGTTAACAATTTAAGGCCAGATCCCCTGTGCTCAAGTCAGAGAAGATGAGAGCAGCTTTAAGCTCCCTCCTTCCACTCCTCTAATCTTCAGCTTGAAAACTGCCTTGGGTGCATTGCCTTTGCATTGCTCAGCATTTGCTCTGGTAGACTGCACTGACAATTCTGCCTTTTTGCCTCCAGCCATGCTCTCAGCCCTTGCAGGAAGGTGGTGGGGATGGTGTACAGCAAACACTGCCTGCTGTGCAGCAGGGAACCCCCCTGACACCAGAAGAAGCTCCTCCCACCTGCTCAGGCCTCTACTCATCTTTTTTTTTTTTTTTAACCTTCTGCAGCAGTTCATGGAAGGAGGACATGATCCATGCTTCTTCAAAATAACTTTATGCTTCTGAACTATGAGAGGCAATGGCACACTTAAAGGGAATCCTGTACTTGCCACTAGGCAAGACTTTGTAGGATATATGTGTAACATCAAGGCCATTGCTCCTTATAGTAAAGCTATACAGAAGATTTTTTTCAACTTCAGATTTTTTTTTTCTGAGAGTTCAAAACAATTCTTGACCCTCGCTGGGACTGAGTAAGATTGCCAAAGCTTCTTTTGTGCAGAGAAAACCCCATGCACGTACCAGAGGAGCCAGTAATGTGTGCATGAACATGGTTTATAACAAGGCATGTGATTCAGTCTGGGGCACTGAACTGCAGCTTTTCATGTCCAAGATAACTTCCCTGAGCACCAGTTTATTTTACTGTGTTTTTGCAAATGCTTCCTTGTCACATCTGGCCAACTCTGTATCAATAATTAAATACACACTGCTACAGTGACTGATGTATATAGTTCCTGAGCTTCTAGATGAATGCCCTGACTACATGGCTATAGAATCAGCCTCCCCTGTTTTATTTGGCTTGGTGACTGTTTAATTATTTATACAGAATGAAAGCTTTAGAAGCCTGTGCGTATTTAACATCTCTAAGAGTCTTAAGAAGTCTTTAAGAGCTGCTGGTCAGCACCTTCCCTTGGTCTGGGCACAATTCTCTTCCCCAAAATATACAAATTCAGTCTGTAAGACTGAGCATCTCCAGAATGTGACTATGTGATCTCTGTAGTAACTCTGTGTTCCTGCTTAAATCCCAAAAACTTAATCACTCTGTGTAATGTTGTTCTACTTTTATGCCAGTTCAGGGCAAGATGATTTCTGGGAAACATTTGCAAGCTCTTCACGTGCAACTGTCTTCTCCTCTCCATTTTTGGTACCAAACAGCTGTGTTTTCTGCACCCTGTCAGCTCTGACCTTAGCCTTAGTATGGAAAAAGCAGTTTAGCTCCTGCTCTGAGTGAAGTAAACACTAGCAAGGTCTTAGAACTGGATGCCTCACCACCTAACTATTAAACTCTATAGGGAAGAGAATTTGTCTTTAAGTTTATCAGAACTGTTCTGCAGCTTTCAGTATATGCCCCTTAGAATATTATTTTTTCACCTGAGGCTAAGTACACTGTAAAAAGCAATTAGGAAAGCAAAGCCACCACTACACAGAAATCCATGTCTTTACTAAAAAACTTATAAAGGTCTGCAAACTTAAGGTTCAAAAATAGTCTGTATAGATCTTTAAGAAAGCACTGAACACCTCATTCTTCAATGAGAGCTTGTTTCATTAGGCATATATCCACTTTAAAAATGTGCAAACACAGAGCTTCTTTTATAATTATATTTTAAAAAGAAAAATGACAAAAACAATAATCAAAGGACTGGCATGCCTGCAGAGTTTCAAACCCAAACTATTATCATTTTTGGATTTCCATGTTAGATGCTGAAATTAGGAGAGCTGTGTGGAAAGGCTGCCAGGATCTTATCACTGGGAAATTAACAGTAAAGCCTCAGAGCCTCTAATAGGAATGTTGTAGTGAAGATTTTAGGCCAATCTTTCCATATTAGGAAGGTAAATGTATTAAGTTGCAGTGGAGAGAGAGAATTCAAAAATGTACTTAAGGATCGTTCTATATTAAATTATGGACAGTTATAAGAATAATTTCTAAAGTTTTCAATTTGATTCTTATCTTGTTTTAAATGAAGTTTGAAACTTTCCATACAGGAATAAAGTGCAAGAACTGTACTTAAGAGCTGGAAATCACCTTCACCCTGTGATACAAAAAATGCTCTTTCTACTTTTATGCTCATTTTGTAAAATATTTAAATTCAAGAAAGCTTGAGGTTCATCAGCTCCCCACTTCGAGTAGAGAGCAGTTGTGGTTTCTGCACCCTGTCAGATGTAACCTTAGTGCTAATTTGGGAAAAGCAGTTCTCACATTTAGTGCTGAAAGACTGAGAACCAATCCACAATGGAATGACACATTTTCAGCAGTGAAGTACAGGGCCTGTGGACAATGGCTGCGTTTTCCCACTGCATAAATCCTCCTGACTTAGCCTTCATTGTGCAAATCTACTGCACAAAAGGAGATTCTGCTTGCATGATTGGGCTTTAAAATGTCATCATGACTATCCTAACAAAAGTTCATGTTGGTCATCTTTAACACATTATTACTCCACCAGGTATCAAGATAGATGGGTATGTCTATAACCTTTGTATTTTACTGTTTCCTGAAGCCCAGAAATCTTGTTTACTGTCATAATAAAATGACCCAATGAATACAATTTTTGTGTTACTGGGTAAACGCAGATTGTAGAACTGAAACGTTGTAGACCTGAATCTGTTCTCCATATGAATTGCAGCAAAACTAAATTTAATTTTCAGATTAAATTTATCAGGTTCATAAACTTGTCATATTAAAATACTGCTCCATACTTGTCATATACCCACTTATATGATACATGTATCCAATGTATGTTATATACAGAGTTAATCCAATGTGAAAGAGCATCTTGCAGTTTTAATTATGAGTCGAGGATGACGTTCTTATGGATTGTATATACAGTGAATGTGATATCCAGTTTGATACTAGTAGGTCTTGAGTAGCTAATAACAAAATGTGTTTTAAAACATACTCTGCTACACATTAAAATTTGTGTGAACAGTTTGCACTAAATTGCAAACCCACATAAGAAAGTCTGAATTTCAGCAGAGGCATAAATAATATGACTAGGAGCAAAAAAAGGTCTAAGAATAAAATAATTTGTGAATTCAAAAACAGGAGTGCAGGTGCAAGCAGTATGTACAGCAAAAGTAGAACTAGTAACTCTTAAAAAATTAAAATTTAAATTAACTCAGCAACTAGTTAGTATTACTTAATCCAAATGTCAGCTTTTTCAGACAATGAATTCTCATTTCCAAAATGCTCATATCTTGTATAGCTAAAGCCAAGTGTAATTCCATTTGAGCTATTGGAAATTTGACTTCAGTAGAACTTGGATAGAGTATCAGATGCATTCTAAAGTATTTTGGTACACAAAGCCAAAATCAGATTTTCTCTGAAAATATTCTTCCCTCTTCAGACACGCAAATAAACAACCACAGGCTTGATTACTAATATCCATACAATAATGTAAGCTACCATGCCTTGCTAAACTATGGGATATTTTGAAACCAAATCACTTGGAATCCTCAGGACCCTTTTCTCTTTTTCCAAACTGTTAACAACTTTGGCTTGCCCATGAAGTTCTGCTGGTTGATTTGCTGCTGGATGTGGCCAGTGTCCCCTTCAACCCAGCAAAAATTAAACCTTGTTCAAGGCACAATCCTGCCCAAGGCTCTGGACCTACTTTGTGTTCATGTGTATTGGCTGATGCCTCAAGCCTTGAGCTTTTGTCCAACTTGCATGACTGTGCTGCTTATAGTATCTGTTTGTGTTTTAAATTTAATCACACTCCACAAGTCTCAGAGTAATTAAATGCTTCTTTATAAATCACTTTTGATTAGTTTAACTGGTTTAAGACAGAATACTGCTCCAAATAAAAGAGGAGTGTATATGTCACAGATGTTGCTGGAACGGGGCTGTGTGCTAGTCTTTAATGGATGAGTGTAACCAGAGAAATGTACATTTTACATACCATTTAGAGAAATGTACATTTTACATACCATTTAGCCACCGGGAGTCGTGCTGCTCTGTTCTGATGGGATGGTGATGCCCCAGAGTTCGGAAAATGGCAAAGTCCCTGCCCATGAAGTCTGCTGCTGTGCCAGAGTACAGCTCTCCATCTGTGGGAGGATATAATTGTAAGCAACATTCCTCAATTTTCCAGTCATGGTGAGTCAGAGAAAGCTGTCATTTGTTCATATTTCACTAATAGGGATAATGAGTAAATTAAAAAACAAGCCATATGCAATGTATTGTCATTGAAAATAGAGATTAGACCTAATTTCTCACTGCAGAGCTTAATTGTAACCTCTTGCAAACGAGCTGTATCTGATGACTGCTGGTGCACTTTGCAAAAAATATGTTTGAATTCTTAGGCTGGAACAGTGGCAGCCAGTGCACCTACCCTGGCATGCAGGAGTATGCAGCCTCAGTAATCCTACCCAACTGTGAAATTGCTCTGTTAAGAACAGGAGTTTGGTCTGGAGACCTCCACAGGTTCCTTCCAACCTACTGGGTTTATGTGAACTGAAGAATCCAGCTCAGTCACTTTTTGTTCAGGAAGTCCTTAGGTCCCTTCAATTTTTCCCATAGAAATTATGCAGTTTTTACTTAGGTTAGTTTGAAGGGGTTTTTTTTTGTTGTTTTGGGTTTTTGGTTTGGGATTTTCTGTTGTTGTTGGTCTTTTTTGTTGTTGTTGCCATTTTGTTTTGGTTTTTTTACTATCTTTTTTTATTTTTTTTTTCTGAACAGATCCTCAGAAAACAGCATATTTTACAGGAAAGACAGAACATGCTTTTCTCCTTTGGCCACCTTTGTAACTGTGGTACTGGCAAAGGGCAACAGCTAAGGGAGAGAATAAACAAGATCATTCCCTGCTACCTTGACCCCCATGCATTTCACAGTGAGCAGCTGAACTAAAAATTGACCTGTGGTACTTCAGTCCATAAATGGCACACACAGAGAGCCTAGCTGGAGATGAAACTCATCCCAGTGTGTCCCTCCTCAGCCAGCTAGAAGTGCCACAGAGGAGACAAGAGAGGGGGAGGGAGAGACAGTCTAAATTCTAAGGAGCAGGTCAAGTTAAATATGTGCCAGCTGGTAAAGAGTGTAATAATAATAATAAGGACATTGTAATGAGACCCATAGAAAAAAACCAGGGATCAAAGTACAACACATAATCTTTCTGACATTAATTTAGAGTTCGTCCATGAAATCACTCTGAACCAAAAATGCTAAAAATACATTTTTAGGACTGTGTTCTACATCTGTATGTGAAATGAGATAACCTACCCTACCTATACTGTTAAAATGGAATTAAAAAAGATTATTCCTTCCAACTGGTACTTTCAAGCTACCCATATTACACGGGTCCCTTGTGAAAAAGACAAGTTTGAGGATAAAATAACTCTTTCTTTAGCTAAGGTAATACATTTTTCATGGTCATGATGAACTCTACCATATCCTCATTTTAAAACACGCTTCTAGGAACAAGTTTATCATTGTCATGGCAATTTTAGTTATTTCCATGGCAGGACAACCAGATTCCTACTGGATTTCACTGGCATCTTTTCCCCTGAACACTGACACCATGAAATCACCAACTGAACTTATAGTGGCTCTGTACCATATGGTAGTCATGAAAGTCAGGAAGGGTGAAAACATGATAGTGGAAAGGCGTGGAATTGAATGAATTCACAGCAGAGATTAGAAACAAATAGACCAGTCATGCCCAGCAGGAGGTGTAATCAGAAGGGAAACAGAAGAGCATATCATTAATTAACAATTTACTATTCTTCTATGTCATTTTCAACTTTTTTTGAAGGGGAGACAATCACTTAATTATAGTGATTATTATGTACAGAGTATGCAGCTGAGATTTTAAAGATCATAAAACCTTTTTGCCTGTGAAAAGCTCTTTGATGCTATGCTTAACCTTTCTTTAACCTTATCTTCATTTTCTTGTCTTTCAATCCCTAGTGAGTTCTGATAAATCAATAGAAATCAAAGGGGAAAGGAAAACCAACAAGGCCTATTTTTCTTCTTAGTTATCAATAGATCCAAAGGTCAATCAGTCAAGAAAAAAAGTCTTTATTTAATAGTATATTGCTAAAATTAAACCAAATACATTTTGAAAACTAATTAAAATTGTATATTTGAAATATTTAGAATTGTAAGGTTTTTTTAAACCTCTGTTTCTAACTTGATATTTAAATACCACTGGAAATGGACATATTATCCAGGCTGGACTCAGCTCAACCCAAGAGGACACTAAAAGGCTCATGTGGCTGGCACTTTTTCTTCAGTGGTGACAAGATAAAAGTTTGCCAATAACTGGCTTCAGCATGTTTCAAATGGGGAAGAGTTTGTAGAAAACTGCCTGACCTTTCTATCATCCCTACTACAGTCCCTCCAAGTTTCAGTATATTTAGACCAATGCCTGCAGTTTGAACTGATCTGCTGTAGTCATGCAAAAAGGGGATTTTGACTTCTTCCAGACAGAAATACCAAGGAATACCATTTATTTTTGTAAGGCTTTAGATAATTTTTGCAAAATTCAGGGTGAACCTCAAGTCATGTCCCAGATGTGCACATCCTTTGAGTTAGTACTATGCAAAAGCTATATAAGAATTTTGCCTCCTGTCTAGATAGAAGTAAATTCATCTTTATTTCCCTGTGCATACCTTCTTTTGGACTGCAATTTACTCATTACTAGTCTGGAAAATGATTCTTAAATGTCATGAATAGTTTTCACTGTGTTATTTCTATTCTCAGCAGTTTTAAAAGAAGATTTATAAATTTTAGGAAGTGGAAATTAATAGTTGGAAAACTGACAAACATTTATTAAAGGGAAAGAAAAAAGAAAAAAAAAAAAAAGGAAAAATCTAGTCACTTTGTATTTCCAGCCCAGCAGCACAAAGGAACGACTGTCCAGAACTAAAGGATGGCCTTCTGTTGTTTGCATAGGTAAAAAATATGTTTTGGACAAAAAAACACCTATTGTAATGGAGTAGCATGCTGACACATGGATGTAAACAGAAATACATATATTGACTTTACTAAATAAAGAGGCAACAATTAAAGTCCATAGTAATGCTAATTTTTGGAGGGGAGGAGCCTTTTTTTCTCTGTACTGTACATAAACAGCACAGAACTCTGAATAAATCCCAAAGGTCATGAGATACAAAGATGTCAAAAATTAAGCAATATGCATCTATTTGATAAATTGTTTCTATTCAGCTTTTAAATCAGATTGCATTCTGAAAGAAAATAATTTGCGGAGAGTAAAGATCTGTAAACTTTCCTTTTAAAGTAGTAAGGAAGTTGAACAAATGAGGAATACAGGCAAAACCAAGCCTTGAATGTCACAATTGCTCTCAATGGTAAAAGGGTTTACAAACAAAATCTATCCTTGATTAAAAGATCTATTCACTGAAGTTAAGATTTTCAGACATAGGGGTGATTTGACTTCTTTTGAAGGCAATAACTGCAATTTCCCAGAAAGTATAGTAATTTTAAAATCTTGAACCTCATATGTACTTACTAACTAATTTCTAAGAAATAGAGTACAAAGGCTCTCACTGGTGAAAAGCCGCTGTCTTTCAGATCATATTAGTACATATTTGGGAGCATTAGGGCACCTAAACTTGTTTTTTAAAATGAAAAATTAAATAATTGTTAAATTCTAAAAGGAATTGTAAATTGTAAAAGAAAACAAAAAAAATCAATGAGACACAGCAGCATAAAAGCTGTGAGGATTCTGGATAACCAAAGCTTTTGAAAATCCCAAATGGTCACTTCCCTCAACAAACTGATATGGGGACAAATGCTGCCTCCTTCACTGAAGGGTTTTTTTGTTTTTTTTTTCAACTATCCCAATACAATTCCTTTAGTCTAACACATTCAGTGATATTTTCTCCTGTGATTATATTCCTTAGAAACCATGCTGCTTCTCATTTTCCTCCTGTACTGGAATACTCATGAGTGGTACCCAGGGATTTCTTAGTCTCTACATTTCATGCATTAGCCCACTCAAACGGAGACTGTTTAGTTAGCAGCCCATAGATGGGAATGGCTGCACAGTGTCTTACATTACTAGGAACTAGTTATATCATGTTCCCAGCTGGCATTTACTTTAGAGTAGGGTAGCAATAACCAACTTTAATGAACAACTGTTAAAAAAATAATGAAAAATGTTTGCAGGTGGATGGAAGAAGAAATGTATACTGGAAAAATATTGGAACAATTTAATAAAGATGAACTGTTTATTTTCGTTGCTTTAGTGTGGTTTTTTATTTTTTCAAATACTATTGATTGTTTTAGGAGAGAGGGAAAACTGAATATCCTCTTTACCCTGGTAAGAGTTTGTTTCAGCTGAAATATAGAATAGGCTTCCTGGGTACTAATGGCTATTAAAGACCTGAAGTTACATTTTGCAAATTAACCTTCATGCTTTGCCCAAATTCCTACATTTCACTTACCTAAAATTTACTTTCTAGTTATGGTGTCAAAAACATATTCTCCTTCCACACTTTGCAAAATATCTGTTTAGTGTTTCTGATGAAGAGGAGAGATGTTTCCCTCCTGTATAGAACCACCTAAATTACTCTTCTCAGCCTTTTTTTTTTTAACTTTCCTGATAGTTACTTTGAACTACTAATTATAACATTGCATTTTAATCAATGCTGGGGAATTCTTTTACATAGTTTTCCTTTTAAATCTTAGATAAACCACAGTCATATATGAGGACAAATATTCTGTCACATGAAGGGCCACGAGTAGCTGAGTTACAGCTCAGCCCAGGAGAAGAGAAGAAGCAGTGTATCCATGTCCTTGGTGTGACATCTTCATGGCTAAGAGACTCCTCTGGCCTTCATGTCCACACTCACTGATTCACTCCCGTGCTCCCAGCTTTGGAGAGCAGTTGGACCAAACCTCTCCATGCAGCCATTGCCTGGCCATTTCATTCCCTGTTTCTTAACTGTTTTGGGGAGAGGAAATTTTTCTGCCTTGGGTCATCATTTTACCATAAAAACCAAGGGTTTTTTGGAAAAGAGGAATTATTCTTAGGCAAAGAACCAGCAGTGAATTTGGCATACACCCTCTGGAATACAAACTCTGCAGAAAAGGGTCGAAGTTAACACAACATCATAATCAGTAACACAGTGTGGCTGTGAGGCAACTATAAGGAGACAGAAAAAGAAGGTGGCTCATGTTCAGGATGCAGGAATGCTAGTTTTAGCTTCACCCTGAGTTTTGTGTAAGTGTCTGAAGCAGAAATTAGTCACTGGCTTTGAATACTCAATTTGCACCATTTTCTATTGTGTTATTACACCCAATGGCTCTAACTGAGGCCTGATTCAAAACAAATGATCAAAATGATCATGCTCAGTCTATTCTTTATTAGAAGGAAACATACATGGAGTGAAAATTATAGTGATAGGAAGTGAGCTCAAAAAAGCAAAGATGTTTTAAAGACATGAAATCTAAGCCAAGGGAAGTAAGATAATCATATTTGTGATGGACTGAGTGAAAAAAAAAAAAAAAGTGAAAAGCTAGACACTGTTGACTTTGTGCAGTTGCATACCGGGTACACCATGTAATACTGGCTTGTCATCATTCTCTTCTTTATTATATATTAAAGTAAATAGTAAAGCTATTCGCTTGAGAGCAGGTCTGCCACAAATTCAAGTTGCTCCAGGCACTAATTTATACACTGGCCTTTTACACACAATCTTTTTTTCCTTTCTGTTTGTACAGGGTACAAGTTGGAGCAAGATGTGGATGTCTTTCCTGTTTTTCCTGTTAAAAAGTGTGTGTCCCCAGGTTAGCTCGTCAACTGGGATCATTATGGGCTACTAAGATCAGGAAATGAGGCACATTTAGAACTAAATTTTTGTTGCTGTCTATTCTGAATTGCTTAATTTTTAAATGCAATGTAAACAGAATAAGGGCAAACATTAGGCAAGGCCCTAGGCTAGTAATATGGACAAAGGCCTGAAGAAACCAATGTATCTCGTTATGTGTCATTTCCTGAAGACTTCAGAGATAAGAGAATCTCCAATTTTCTGAAACTACTGTTAGATTTGAAGTTGTAACTAATTGCCAGAAAGTTACATGTCAGGATGTTAAAGATAAGGTGGCTACACCTAGGCAGTGGTGTAGGGACAGAAGAATCTGTTTCCTTCTAATTTAGTCTCACAAAACATCTTTTTGCCTTTTTGTGAAGGTGAAGTAATAACCATGAACATATTTAATTTAATTAGGTAAGTTAAATCAATTAGATAAATTCAATCAATTGCATTAGTTCAATTAGATTGACACAGTCCAGTTGCTCCATATTTACATATTCCATGAAATGAAGTATTACCAATTCAGAAACACTTAATTTATTTAAATATTTTTGTTCTGGCCAGGAATTTAATTTTATTTACTGTCAGACAGATCTCTTCAGCTGAAACATCACCTTAGGGCCCAGACCTGTGGCTGTTCATTGACCTCCAGCTCCCATGCAAGGTAAAGTTGGGTGACAGACATTCCTAGACAGAAAAACTGATGTAAGGAGTTAATATTCCTGCTCTCACTTAGCTTTCAGCTGTGCTTGTGTGACCACCACTGTGGCCAGCCTGTAAACTGGGTGACTAAAATGCCTCCATCGAGATGTGTGGAGGAAAAACACTTAGCAGAATCAAGGTCCTGCAGGGGTATAATGCAGCTCTTGTGGTACCTGAATCTTGGTTTACACCTCAGGACACTTGCGTCAACTGTAATAAAAGTAAACCAGAATTACTTTAGCCTGGAAATAAATTGCATAAAACAAATGCCTATCATAGGTGCTGCAAGGAGAAAAACAAAGCAGAAAACTGGCAAATTATTTACAGTGAATGCATATCTCATTGAACTTATGTGGCACCTACCTACTAAAAGTGAAGCTGTCAGCAGTTTGGGATCATAAGGGCTTTTCCCTCGCCCATTTTCAAAATGTGACTCTTCCATTCTAAAAATGTTGTCCTGTAAAATAAAAAAAAAAAAAATTAAAAAAGGAAAAAGCAACATTATTTGATGAAAGAACACTAAGAAGTAATTTGAACTAAAAAGAGCACAGTGTATGTGAGTTATAGTGGGGTTTGTGGCTCAGGAAAGTCAAATTGCACTGGGTGAGGATCTGGTAAAAGTGCCCATTCAGTATGTGCTGAATGCTGGTCAAAGGCAAAAATACAGATAAATAGCTTGTGTCTCTTCTGTTCCACTTCACATATAATTTATTTTCGTATTAATTTTCATGGGTTTATTCAATTATTTTGCTTTCACCGAGAATACATCCGAGTAATAGTAACTCAGAAGCAGGAATCTGAAACTTTTATCTGAATAGAAGGTAAAATCTATTTTCTACTGACTACTATTTTCTGAAATGTGCTGCCACTGTAGATTAGTACATAACATGATGCTAAAATCTGCTTGTCCTAGCCTAAGCATTAGTGACTTACTGTTTTATACACATCCTCAAATTCAATTTCAACTGCATCAGGAAAGCATTAGTAGTAGTAGTAGTAGTAGTAGTAGTAGCAGTAGTACTATGACTATGACTATGACTATGACTATTATTATTCAGTACCTTGAGATGAACTTTTAAAATACCCAGGTTGAGGGCAAATTATAGGGGAATATAAACCAAGATTAAAAAGGGTCTCAGTCAACACCGAGTCAAATGAAAGTAAATAAATCCAAAGCAATGGGCTTTTCAGCATTTAATTATTTTAATTTTAACTGGGGAACTAAGTCTGCCAATCAACTTGAATAGTATTTGCACTGAGGAAAAAACCAGAAGAATAGATGATTTTGTATAGAATTCTTCAACATTCACAGAAGACTTGTGAAGACCTCAGCAAAACCTGGGCTTTGCATTTCCCACCTGCACTGTGGTTAATCTGCACTGACACCTAATTAAGTCAAGGACCCCAAAGAGAAGAGATCGACCTCCACCTTGGAAGCAGCATCCTCCTAGGCAACCTGCCTTGCCTATATTGCTCATCCATACTGAACCCAGGCACGGGCCAGGCTAATGACCAAACATGCTTCCAAATGGTGCTCTTTTAAACCACTGTGTCCATGATTCTGTAAGTCACAGGCTATAGATGTTATTACAGGCCTGTTCAATTACATCACACAAGCACATATCTCTGTGTATTTTTTTAATGTATTTTCCGAAGAACCTGAGATGGATTTCACTTTTCATTCCATTCACTGAAGAGAAAGATGAAGAGAAAATGAACTGTTAGGTGGATAGTCATCTATGGCTTACTGCAGTGTAAGATAAAAAGGTTGGACACAGCTTTGTGAAGTTTGATCCCAGAATTCAAGCTCAATCTCCTAAGGCATGTTCTTGTACATGCAACGTGCCTGATTATGTTTATACAGTCATCCTGTAACTGTAATATCTGACACAGTATTACATTTCTCTCTTTCCTGTTGCCTTTTTTTTCTGGTTCCTAATAATCCAGACACATTCCTTGCTTCTCTCCAGTTTTCTGACTTTGCTTCGTCTAACCAGAGATGAATAAATAATCAAACAGAAAAACATTTCTGGAATTCTACTGTAGGGTCCATATCTAGATCTTGCACAATAAATAAAAGCAGTGAATTGACGAGAATGCTAAACCTCAACTACAATAATAGAAGACGTCACTAATGCTACAAGCTATTATTGAAAAATGTTATTATTAATCTCTGTTTTCTTGGCATTTCCTCTTAGTACATGATAATTGCTCAACCTGCACACCAATGGATATCTGATAAGGCTACAGAGTCAGTGGCATGACAGTTAAAGCAGAATATATTCCCAAAATAATCCCATGTGTCATTATAAGACAAATAGGAAACAGATGTAGAAAGTGATTTGGTGTAAGGAGGATCTGATTTTTGACTGTATTCTTCTGGTTTATGTCACTGTAACTCTACTGATATTGGTGCGTAGGGGGCAAGAACAAGTGGAGACCTGGGTCAACCTAAGTCAGAGATGAGGTACCCTTCTCCTAGTGTTTGTGGAATAAAACATTTGAAATAAGAGGCCTGAAAGAGAAATCCCACTGTGTTTTCACATTTTAGTTAAAAAGCGATGAAGAGATACGTACTATAAGTTTCCAAATTTATGGGTGAGTAATAATGACAATAAATACATCACTGCTAAGTGCCAAACAAATGTATCATGGTTAGTCTGAGGCCCCAAGCAGCTGTGATAAACATGCTGTAGGCAGTCTAACCTGTCATGAACAGGGCAACTTGCCCAAACAGCTTTTTGGGTGCTGAAATCAACAGAACATACAGGCAAAAGAGGAATAAACTCTTTCCTACATACCACCCACCATTTTAAAAGTCTAGGAAGAAATATGACTTGTGATAGGTATCTGATCACACTACTCACTTGTCTGCAGTATTTCCACCCAAATTTAAGCAATCTGCCTGGAGATAGCAAAAAACAAGGCTCTGCTCAGAGATTTAGAGGGTCTTGGGACTATGTGAGTGTGGTCCTCTTTTGTACAGTACAGAAAAGAGCTGTTGGATGGAAAGGAAGCACATTGTTTTCAGAAAAATTCTTATCAGCTAATAATTTTGCTGCTTTTTGGGTTTTGCAGCTAATTGAATACAAAGAATGGTACTGCAGTGAGTCAGCAAATGCCTGAGCCATAGACAGCAAAACCCCCTCTGTATTAAACAAAGCTCAATGTTGCAAAGTTTTATGAGGGCTGTTACAGAATGAAGGACAGGAATTCATGACAAAGCAAGATTCCCAGGTGGGACAAAAGTTTCTAGAAATGCAAAAAGAAGAAAGAAGAAAAAAAATCAGAGAAAGGCCTTTGTAACTCAACAATTAGTCCAATTTATTGTCTAAACCCTTTCATTAGTTGCACGGCAACCCAAAAGGACATTACAATGTACTTCAAACCTTTTTTACAGATCCTTGTAGCTAAAAACCTTGCTGTAGCATGTTTTATGGGTTATTAAACACTAAGTTTATATCTCATTGATGCTTCTTTATAATCCACAGTAAAACCACTGAAAATGAGACTGTTAGGTCTTGAAATTCCACAAACCCATAAAGACAACAACTGACTGCTGGCTCATGGTATGACATGAATTGTTTCACCTAGTAAATGCCTTCATGGTAGGAGATAATGCTTCTGGCTCCTTAAAACATATGTTTTCCTGTAGCAGATAGTGTGATAGACGGCAAGATTTGGCCAAAAAGAACTACAGTTCAGTTCTGGAAATGAAGGAAAAAATTGTTGTGACTCCCGATGATCTGCCACTTCCAGGCTCCAGAGACTCGCTTTCAAACAGCTGAAATATGACTGAAACAATGTGTCATATCATGACACTGAGTGGTGACATTGCTACCTGACTAGACTTTTCACATCTTGCTATTGAATAGCTTCAGTCAGCTAGTAAGCCAATAAAACATAGTGCTATATATACATAAACATAACAACTCTATACCTATTTATGCATATATATATATATTTATACCCAGTATAATAACTTCTTAAAGAATTTTTTTGTATGTCTGCCTGTACCTAGCCCATCCAGAACTGCCTCAACAAAAGAAAGATTTAAATTAGCTGTTATTGGTAAACAGAGATTTTATTTCCCAGTTCAGTACTACTGCCTTGCAGGTGAACATGTGGCCAGTGAGGAAGCAGTAACCTACCATCCTAAGTCTGGACGGCACTGACTGCTGAATTTCAGGGGGATTTCTTTCCTGAAACTTTTCTGGCGATTCTCACAGAAATCATCCCAGAATTGCAGAGATTAATGCAGTGGAACCACTGCTGGTCAATAATGAATAAATACAGTGCAAGCAAATGATCTGAAGAGAGTTTGTTGATGGACTGTGTACAGCTACTATGGAGTTACTACTGGTTTAAATTATTATGCATGGAATGATAGCACTGAAGCTCCCCAGCCATTGTAGTGCAATTGAATGAACTCACATCCTTACTCTTGTAACCCCCAAACCATAAATAGAAAGGAGCACATCTCCAGGGTATCTTTCAGGGACAAACTGATTTCCACAAGAAACTGCTGAAGAAAGAATGGCTCAGAAATGTGCAATGTGGCAAGAGCCTTAGGAACTATCACAATCTTTGTTTAATTAAAAAGGTAGAGCTTGCCATAGCTGTAAGAATTTTTGATATTGACATTCCTCTTGTTATTTACACAGACTATGTTGTGCTATGATGAAGTACTTTATAAAACAACAAAAAAGATAACCCCAAAAGTAACACCCCTGACCCCAAACCCCAGAAAAAATGGCTCCAGAAGACTTCCAGAGTGCCTGGAGTATAAAAATGCATCAATTATGCACTGGAGGACTTTAAAGCCACTGGCAATGTCTCTTAACTGAGTAAGATGTTGCTGGCATGGAAATATTTTGTTTTCTGTTTATTCACTGTTGGAAAGCACAGAAGGCAAAGCTCCACTTCCCACTCAAGGGAAAAACTTTCAGACTTGTTAAGGTTTGGATTCATCCCCTCTACATAGAGGCATTAGTTGTGGTGGCTGAATTTGCTGCCCTGGTGACAGCAGAAGGCCACAGGTTCTTCTGAATGAGGAGTCAGAGCAGCTCAGAACTGCAGTTCCCAAGGACAAGATCTCGTTAGTGACCACAGAGGAACCTTCGTACGAATTTAGGTCTGAGCTAAGAATCTTTCTGAAAATAACACTGCACAGGCAGCTGATTGGAGACACCTGACTTTGCAAAACAGAAATTTGATGATTTTGCTCTTTGGATTTTTTCCCCTTTTTCTCTTTTTTTTTCTCGTGCCTTCCAATATATTAGTATCAGTGAATTTTTATTCACCTCTTCCCCATACAACTTTCTGTGCACACATTTTATAACTTCATGAATTCAGAGAGTCTTTTGAGTAAATTTTACTCTGTGAGAATTGATTTATTTATGAATTATGTTACATTTCAAGAATAATTTTAAGTGAAACAACTGTGCAGGATATGGCTATGTTATTATTGTTATTATATTTCCTATTTCACACTTAATCTATTGAGTCATGAAAACTGTTAAATATGAAGACTTTGGTTTCAGGTTTGGGAATCATGCTGTTACAGAACTTTTAATGAGAAACTTTTATTAAATTCATCCCCATGGAATGCTTTATTTTTTAAAAAAGTGAAAGTGCAAATAAATATAATGTGAGAAATTATGCAAAAAATACAAATATTAAAACAAATGTAAATGTTGAGGCAAGTGGTAACCATTAGGGAAATAGGTGAAAAGTGATTGAAGCAACAATGCAACTGCTTTAAATCATTAATTATTAGTAGAAAAAGAAAAAAAGAAATACAAAAAAAAGGAAAAAAGAAAAAAGAAAAGAAGTGTACACAGTGGGCTTCTGACGTTTTAGTCTTCAGACTCCCTGTAAACCAGGCTACAGGGTTTTACCTGCACACATCTGGAGGACACTGGGCTCTGCAACACCTTTATTACATTTTGTTTTTCCAACTTGAGGCTTAGCAGAATTGAGTTATGAAAATTAATTTTAAAATCCTATGGGAAATCACTTTAAGTGACAGACCTTTAGTGAAATGGTGTTCCCAAGGAAAGGACTTCAGCTTCTGTAGGACCTGGAACTGAAACTTTCTGGGATGGCTGTGCTGCACTGTGCTAAAGAGCACAGAGAAGGAACTTTGTTGAGGAGTATTTACCTTCAAGACTGATCATGAGCTATGAAGATCTGCCCACCTCCCTGTGCCTCCCTCAGGCAGTTTGCCTAACTTCCTGATCACCCCAAGGCCACTCAAACAGTCTCTGCATCCATCTGTGCACTCTTCCTCAGACTCAAGAGATATTCTTCCCTCTATTCTTTCCTCTATACTCAGATATTCACTGATATCTTGGTGCCTGAAAATCTTACTTTTGATATCAAGATAAAAGATCTGTTGCAATGATGGCCAGCTCCATGCATCATTTCTGTAAGAAAAACAGGGCTCTTGGTTTCTATACATCACTTCTACTGGAAAGTTATCCTAGCTTCTAATCTTCATGACATGCCTTAAAACGTAGTAGAAAAATCTGGAAAGCACAAGTTTTGAAAACCTGACTCCCTAGGCTGAATTTGGACAACTCACCCTCCAAATAACTGTCTTTCAGTCAATTATCAAACACCCCACATTACTTTGTTTTCTTCTGAAATTGAACCTATCAATATTTATTAATTTACCATACGCCTTTGCAGAAAGGGAAATGTTATCTATCTATCTATCTATCTATCTATCTATCTAATTATAATCCAATGAATTTAATGAAAGGGAAAACAGCCAACTGGGCTGTTCAGGAACAGCTGGTTCAAGCTATTCATTATTCCTAGCTCATGATCCGTAAGTGCTTCTGCTTCTGATTGGGAGAGAAACCAAGTGTCAATGTCAAATGGTGAAGACTTGTTCACACCTGAACATACTAGTCTGCATACTAATATTGGTCTTTATATGAATAATAGCCTCTTTCAAATCACTGTGCAACATATGTAAATAAAAGGAGGGCAGGCACAGTCAAACTGAGCAGCTGTTCAAAAAAGATATGTATGTTTGTGAACTTGCTTTTAAAATATTTCACAAACTAAATTCACCAGACTTACCTGACTTTCATGCAACAGCTTTTTGGGTTTAGTTTATTTTTCCCTGATGATGTCATTTACCTATTTGCACAATTTTTAAAGATCTGCTTATTTTGGATAATGTGTTCTAATTCTACAGCAAATAAATGGGCAGACGTGAGTTTTGTTGTAGTGTCATTATACTATTAATTGCTTTAGAAATTCTTGCAAGTATGGAGTGATTAGAAAAAAGAAAACAACTCAAAACAAACCAAACACACAGTTAACATGAATGACACGTTAACCTTGACTGATTGGTAAAGACACCAAAAATGTCATCCCAATGGCATACCAGACACTAGATACCATCAAGGATATTGAACGATTCTCAGAGGACACTGAGAATTAGAATGCCTTTGTATTGCAACTTTCTGGGTTGTCAAGTGTAATACATCACCTAAGATGACTGTCTGGCTCATATAGGATGACCTCTGGAAATATAACCACCATACAATGACTGTCTGTTCTAGTCAAGTTATTAAGTGGTCTGCATATGTAAGAAATAAGATATAAAAACCTAAAACCAGTACACGTAACTGAACTACATAACCTAAAAGTCTCCATTCTTTAAGTGTTCTTATTCTTGCCCCCAACATATTTTCCATTAAAAACATTTGGAACAGATTCTAATTACTTTAGCAGATTCTACTATTATGTTAAATAAATTATTGGGCCATACTCTATTACATGATTGTACAAGTTTTCTATGGTTATTTTTAGCATTCAAGACCACTTCTTTCCCCCTTTGTCTTCTGGATTTCCTGTATGTTATTAGACTGTGGTGAGGTCAGGCATCAGAGGAAGTAACAGCAGTGCTGACTCCTAGACCCAATGTTTTATGAATTACTGAGCATCAGTGATGTAATGGCAATAAATCTAACCCAGCCTCAGTCTTGTGTCCTGCTGTAAATAAATGAAGTTAGCAAAGGTGTTATTTTATTCAAGAGCCTTCCTGATGAGAAAAAAAATGTTTTCCCCTGGGGATTGTTTGTAAAATTGCTTCTGTAATTAGGGTGCTGTTTAACAAGAAAAGGGTTCTCCAGTTTTCCTGGGAAATTTTCTGAGTCAAGGCTATCTTATTTACAACACAAAAACAACTGCAAATTGGGGAAGCAACATACAGAAAGGACTTAGTCAAAGTGGTGTTAACATATGGCCAAGATTTTCTAATTTCCCAAGTGACTTTGCACACTCACAAGTTGGGCACCCAATTTAAAACTTGCTCAAGGGCTCTGATTTTCCACAAATACCTTCTTGGGCAATTTAAAATTCTGATACTTGGAGCTGTTAGTCACTTCTGAAAATGAAGGCATATGTCTGCACTGCTTTTTATCCTATCTGCCTTTTAATTCCCAGGAAGAAGTCTCTAATATGAACACATGACCTAAATTAAAGGCTTCAAAAATCTGAGTCTAAATGAGTGACAGAATAAGGAGCAAGCCTAGAAAAATATACTTAATTCTTTCTCCCTAAAATAAGACCTTGTGAGCATACTTTCAGAGAATTTGTGCAAGTAACAAAGTGGCAGAAAAATACACCACAGCAACTACTGCAACAACTATTAAGCTTTGGTTTTGTCTCTAAAATATTGCAATCTATTTGCTGCATTTCATGCAGAGGTGACTATGAAGTGTCAGATCTAGACAAGTTTTTGATACATATTCAGATTTTTAAAAAGACATAAACAAAGTCTGAAATACAGAAGCTGAAATTCTGACCCTTTGGGCAATTTTGCTTTTCCTGAGGCACAGCTTAGATCTGAAATCTCTGCAATAAGCACTTCCCTCTCCTCTTTGTTCCCTCCACGTGCTTTCAGTGTTACAGCACCCAGCCTTTCTGCAGCCTCATTTCATTTTCCTTCATTAGCAAGTAATAATATCGTCAAATTTTAATAACTGATATTGCATTGGAGAACAATGCATTTGAAAAGGTAACTTCCATTGTGCACATGGAGACATAACTAACAGGAGACATAATTATAACCTCTCTCAGTGACAAGTTGCAATTATTCCTCATGGCACTGTGTCTCAGAGCAATGCATTTCTCATATGCATTGGGTTTTTTTTTTTATTAAAAAAAAAAGTCAAGAATGTTTGATATTCTTTTCCCAGTGCAACAAAAAACTTCGCTGACACAGTAACAGATGGATTTAAGTGGTTTTGATTCAGGGTGACCGAAAAAAGTACATTAAAATTCACTTTGTTATTCAGTATCTTTCCTGCCTTTCTAGCACACAGGAGTCCCCAGAAGGAGAGACAGTCAGTGAGACTGGCAAGAAGATTTGATACACTCAGCTCTTACGTCTATATATGTATATTCATAAATAGGAATGCACAGTGTCAGCAGGGCTAATCAGCATCCAACCAGGTAACTCAATTACGGTTATCTGTATTTTTGAAGAAATGAAGCCCTTCATTTAACAGAACTTTGGCTCGAAATCCTGGCTCATTATATAGTATGGTGTACTTGTAGTACAGTACAGTTCTTAGTATGATTTAGTACAGCATAATATAGACTGACTTGGTTAAAACAAACTGACAAACAGACTGACCGGGTTTTGGGGTTTTTTTGGGTGAGTCTTTTTTTTTTTTTGGTTTGGTTGTTTTTGTGTTTTGTTTTGTTTTGTTTTTTGACAAAGCAAGCTGGCATTTAGATCACTTCATTTTTCACCCCCCACCACCAGATCACAGACAGTGAGGAGTGGTTGTGGTCATGAACTGAGTTATGCAGGACCTGTGCTCTGCACAGGGTTAAGTACCATAGCACTAAACATTAGAGAGTGGTGCCATCCCAGATGTGCTGTGATCCCCAAGATTTTCATGGGTTATCTTCTCTGGCCCTGCTCTCAGAGCTTCAGCATGGAGCCCACTGAAGTCCCAGAAAGATTCCCTTCAAGTTCAGTGAACGCCAGAGGAATCTTTCT
Source organism: Phylloscopus trochilus trochilus (assembly GCA_016584745.2). Lineage (NCBI taxonomy): Eukaryota > Metazoa > Chordata > Aves > Passeriformes > Phylloscopidae > Phylloscopus > Phylloscopus trochilus. The sequence goes on along the minus strand of WQNJ02000016.1, from coordinate 9,709,534 downwards.
CATATCCCTTGCCATGTTTACATGTTAACTTGAGGTCACGGCAAATCCTTCCAAATGACTATGAATTAAAACAGTTGTTCTCCATCACTATCAATTTAAAAGGTTTGAACTGATGAATATACTATTTCTAAACCTGCATCTGTATCACAACCCTTCTGCGTTTTGTCATCATTAAAGTGATGGCAACAAACACTGAGAAGAAAAATCATATGTGTTCTTAATCCATACCAATTACTTGTTTTACAATGCAAGTTTCATTTGCATTTATTCAGATAAATCTTAAATGTTCAGCTGCATTTAGCTGTTCATCCCTGAAATGCATAATTACACACAAACACATACATCCACAAACAAAAATAGTAAGACCTGAAATATTAATCATCTCACCTGCTGTGCCAAATCACCCTTTTAATTTCTTATTCATGAGCAAAAGCACCTTTAGACAATGATCTGGGTTCTCTCCTCAGCAATACTTGTGCAACCCTAGTGAAAGCCAACAGAACTAAAGAACCAAGTCAGCTTTGGAGATCAAGAAGAACAAATATCAGAAGGATCCATGTTTTTTCTATATCCACAATATAGATGTAACTTTGAAATGACTGGGTTGCTTCTTGCCTTAGTTTTACAACTAGACTGCTTCCGTACTCTAATGCAGGCCTGGATCTGGAAATTTTGAACCTAACTGGTAGGTGAAAAACACATGCCTTTGTATTTATTTAATAAAATCTTCCTAGACCATCTGCAAGATAATGCTGCTCAGTTTTCTATCACCTTGGATGTAAACATTTCAACAGGAGAAGGTGTTTCTGCTGTTTGAGGCACCTTCTGAACTCTGCTAAGCTTATCTTCCCCTTAGAGACGAAACTTCATTTACCTCAGATTTGAACACTGATTATAGGCCCCTGAGAAACAGGAGACAGTTTTTGAAACATTGTCAACCATAATTGGTTCCTGAAATGCAAGTCCCTTGAAGGGAAGAACTCAGAGATATGGCCTTGTAGGAAAAGTGACCAAAAACCTGGAAGGTGCTGGAGATCCCTTTTAAGACAAACTTCACAGGGCCAGAAAGGTCCATTGGGGCCACACAGTACATTTAGAGATGCACAGAAAACATGTGGGAATGAAGTGCATCTTTCCCATTTTTTTCCTTTTGTATGAAGGCATTAAAACTAACATCTATGAAATTTGAAATATAATAGCCCAGCTGTCTTCCTTTTTCAGGAGGTGTTAGCAGGAGAAGAGAAGTTAAATTGCAAGATTGGCATTTTACTCTCATATCAGTAACTAAGCATCTTCCCCAAAAGCCATTCAGTCCAGGGCACTCTCCTCTCATGTTTCAATGTTATTCCTCAGCTAGAATAGACCAGAACAACTTGTGCATTTTATGCAAAGCTGTGTTCTTGGTTTCCTTTTGTATCTTTTCACAGAAAGGAATTCTAGAATCACTAGTGCAGTACATATTTTATAGATAAAATTCAAGGTCTTAAAGTCAGAATTACTTTTAATTTTTTTTTAATTCTTTTTTATGAATAATGTCAATGCCTGGTAACAGTCAGAAAAAGCAAATTTCATGTACAGGAATGAAATAAAGAACAAAGCCAACAGTGTCTTTACACCTCTTTAAATGCATGGCACTTCTGCATTTTCAGTACTGCATGAAGTTACAGTCTTCTAATTCAGAAAACATACTCATTGAAGGAAATAAGAAGAAAAGAAGAGTATTCTCATTTTTTTCCCAAAATGAGAAAACTGGCAGGCAGAAGATTTAAAATAAAATAAAGGGATGTTTCTGCCATGTTGCAATTTGTAGGGCTTGGGATGCTGTGGATACTTAAAAGATATATGAGCACAAGAAATGCCAGTACTAATTTATCAAAAACAAGTAATTGAAAAGCACTGAACACAGAGATTCCACCCCTGGCTCAGGAAATCCCTGAACAACCAGTGCTGGAGCCTGGGAGACGATATCACTAAGCACTGCTGCCTGCTCGCCACCCATTCTCCTCTGCTGACATTCATTATGGGACCTGGTGAGAACCAAGGTCCTGGGCTAAATGAGCCTTTGGTCTGAACAGATTGGACTGTTCTTATGAAATGAGGCAGAGAGAAATTAGGTAATCTAGCCAGGAAATCTATGCCAAAGCAAAAAGCTAATGTTCTAGTTCCTGAGCCTTGTCCAGTGCCATAAACAAAAGTATATAGTCCTGCCTCAAATCCCAGTCAAGCGAATGGCAACCGAGCTTACTCAGCACATGCAAAGCCATGCACAGTGTGCCAAGTAAAATTGGTCAGGATCACTTGGGATGGGGAGAGTACATCAGCTTTTGTGCCCAGTTAGCCTTTAGTCTTCCTGTGATTCCCAAGGAATATCTCTGTTGGGTTCCCCATGCATGAACAAATTGCCATATGCAAATTGCCACTTCTTTTCTATTCACTGGAGTTTTACAAGAACTAGCAGCGGAAGCAAAAAATCCTACTCACAGATTTCCTGCTGTAAAGCAACTTAATCAACCAAACTATCATATAAACAAAGATTTTAATGAAATTAGTCATTTAGCTTAGAATAAAGATCAGATAATGCATACAACAATATTCCATAGAGAAAAATTTGTGTGTTTTTTTTTTTTTTTCACTGACTTCTACGATTCACATACAGCCAGTGGAGATTCACGTGACAATATTATTCTAAATGTTACCATCACTACCAACACTTATTAAAATAATCTAATCTATTAAAACATATTGTAGGGAAGAAGAGCTGATATTCAATTATCTCTTTCCTTAAACTGTTCTTTGATTTGGTTTCAGGGTTTAAGGATCCACCCAGTTTTTGTGTTTATAGCCAGCACTGATGTCACTGGGAGAAACAGAACGGAAGATAGAGGTGGAGGTTGAATTTGAAGATAAATTTAATAAAAACATTAGAAACCACTGGATAAGAAAAGCAAACAAACATCCAACAAGTCCACCTCTGGTTTCATAACTTCCTTGCTTCTTGATGTATCATAATATCCTTCCTTTCCCTTTTTAATCATGCAAGCTAACAGCTGTCTTTTTAAACATTTTTAGACTCAGCTTCAAGTGCCTCACTCGATACCATATGTCACACATTTCCTCTCTTTTTTTTTTTTTTTTTTTTTTTTTTTTTTTTTTTTTGTGAAATGGCTTCAGAATGTTTTAACCTTATTTTCCTGCTGTCTGGATTTTGTCTGTTGGTATTCAGAAGCCTCTTTCTATCTCGAATGCCATTCATTTTAAGTCGTCTCATCAAATTTTGGTCACAGCTTTTAAATTCTGCACTGTTAATCTTCTTAACCAATATAAGAAGTTAAAAACTCATTTATTACAAATTGCACTATGATGAGGATACTCGCTTACAGAGCAGCTAAAGCAGAAGATTACTGGTAGAAAATTATTAACTGCAAGTTGCAAACAGAAAATGAAGTAACAATAACAGGATGCAAAATAGACAAATTTCAAAATAGGAAAATTGCTTCCATTGGCCGCATGCTTTCTTCTTTCTGCTGCATTCCCCCCTTTCAGCTGCTATCTACCTTGCCATCACATTAGTTTTTTAGCTGTTTATATGTTATTCAGCATGGGGATTTGATCTACTGTCTTAGGTGACAATGTCTATGGAAGAACTCCAAAGACTTCTAGTAGATTTACATGTCCAGACTGTGAACCTAGAAATCTAAGTTTGACAGAATACCTAAGTCCAAGTTGTTTTCAAATGGCTGGTGAGAATTGTTTTAAGATGGACAATAATTTGCCTCAAGTCTTGTACAATTAAATTGTAACTGAAATTTCATACTGCTTCTTGAGTTCCCTTCTTGGATTCAATATGTATAATTTTATTCCTCCTAGTTCAGAGAAATATAAATCAATATCCAGGAACTTTTTTGAAATGCACTGCTTCTGAGTGTCTGCCTCATTTTATTTTGTTTTATTATTTTTATTTAATGGTCGTGAACATCTCAGGTGCTATGGTAGATGTGAAGGAAAAGTACTATTTCTGAAGGTGCAGAATTCTCTACGTTGCCTAAGGATAAGATTGGATGACTATATGAACTGAGTATGTTTTAGGTCAATTAAATCAGGTAAAATGACTTCTACCCTCTGAAATAAGCTGTTCTAAGTCTGTAGGGAATAAATCGCCTTAACATCAGGAAAGAGCAAAATCTGGAACATCTCCAATCTTCCAATATACTTCCCTGCTGCCAGATATTCATCTCTCTCACTGTCTTTTTCTCTCATTTCATGACCTGTGTTCTCCAGCAGTATAAGTAACCCCAAATCTCTCTCCTTTTGCAGTTCAGAGTGTCCTGCCTGTGATGCTGCCTATGGAGAGCCTATAAAACTCAAAACAAAGTTGTTCTTTTGAAGCATCTAAATGCTGTAACTTGTCAGTGGCAGTTTGACTTCACATATATGAGCAATCTCCCTGAAAACATTGAAATAATTTACTCTAGTTCCTTCTGAATGAGGTTTTGAGACTGGTTTTTATAAAAGCACCTTACTGGACACTTAACTGCATAGGTAATTAATGCTCTAATTTGACATTGGCACACAAAGCCTAAAGCTAGATCTATAAAAAAACAAAAAGTAGTCAGTGATGACAATGCATCAGAGATTTGGCTATAAAAGCAACTTTAAAAGCAAACTCTCAGTTTTCATATTCATTGTCTCTAACTGTTCACTGAAATATCTTGAAAAAATATTGCAATCTCTTTTTAATGAAATAATCTGAAAGTTTAGCTATGACAAATTCAGTATTATGTTTCATTCCCTCACTTATGCAATGAGAGTGGTAGCTATTTATGCTTTTTCTTACATCTCATCTCACCTCTTACCAGATGGCTACTACATTTAAAATCCTCCTTACATCAAGCACGGACCTTCAAATCCAACCTGTTTAACAAACTAACTTCCACTACAACATCATTTCTGCTTTTTAGGTGAAGACTTTGGGTGCAGTTGCAGCTGCTGTTGCAGTTTATCACATGCTTTTTTTTGGAAACTTACTTTAGCCTTGTGAGCCTGGAGGAGACCAAGTGATTTAGAAGCAGCAGTTCCAAAAAACATAAAATGCAGGTAGGGAAGCTTGGGCAACTCACCACAATTATTTAATTACTGCTCAAGTTTAACTCTTGCAGTAATTGAAATCCTAGTCAGCCCCAAAGCATATTGCCTTTATCTCTTTGGGAAGTTTTAGATGGGTTAATTCTGGATTTTTTTCTGACCATACTACTCAGAAAAGTTACTGAGCTTACTACTCAGAAAAAGAAAAAAAAATAAATTCTAGCTGTAAGTTTAAAAACCACCCCTCTTCTTTTTCCACCAAAGAAATAATTCTGGGCTGGGATTTGATTCCTCTTACTCAAATGGGTCATGTGTCAGTGGGTCATTGCTTCATATAAGTAAGATGCCAGGCTTTTTGTAAGCAACTAAAATATTCTGCTTTCTTTATGTTCTTCTATTATCTTTTTCAAGTATTTCCTTATTTGTTATCTTTAATACTCCATGAAACACACTGATTGTAAAAATAATATCTAAGTCATTAAGTGTTATCTAAACTACTTGCTACAATGTCAGCTAAAAGAAAACACATTTTTAAGGGATTCTGTATCATCTTGCTACAAAAAAAAAAAAGCAGAGATTTTCCTTTATTTTCTTTTAGCCCTCTCTTAAAGACTTTTATTTTGTGATTCTGATATGTGACTGTTTTTATAATGTCAGGAAACTACCTTGAGTTAAAAAATTTATTGTGCTATAATCTTTGTACAGCAAGATTTAGCATTTCTGCATTAACCATCCTTTACACTGTAGTCTTACTATCTCCCTTCGAGGTAATCCTTTTTACAGAGGGTCATGGCTTTTCACTGTCTGTATGAAAACACATTTGCACAAAGAAATAAAAGCCAAATTCACAAACCTACAAATGACAAGCAGAAAGGGCTTGTATTCCAGCTTGCTTTCCTGCAAAATCCTTTGAAAGGCTAAACAGCCTTTTCAGGGCAAGCACTAATCTGCAGACTTGTATCCCTATGTTTGAATGTAATGAGATTCCAGTAAACACATGCACTCTGTGTCGACACAGTGAGCTCAGTTTAAGAGCAGCTTATTTTCAGCTACTTTCAGGCAGCTAAGACCAGATCTGAAATGCTACGTTAACTAAAATGAGAATGCCTGTGCAGGGATTTACACTGAATGCTTGAGACATTCACAAGTTTCCTTATGGACAAGGCTAAAGCCATGCAGAGAGCTCTTTCACAGTCAAAGCTCCCCCTTTGCTGTCCAAACTCTCATTTTTTAGTTTCTTTTCTTGACTGAGGTTAAACAAAATCAACTCTACCCATTCATTTTCTTTTTATCTCCACCAGTCTTTAAGAGAATACGTAAATCTTGTACTTAAGTCTGAATCATTTGCTATTATATTATACCTGTTGGTAGAATGTGGCCTTTTTCTATGTTAAATAACAGTGATTTTCTTTCAAAGCCAGGCTGAATGGGAATCTGAGCAACTTGGTCCAATGGAAGGTGCCATGGCACAGAGGTTGGAACCAGATGATATTTAAGATTCCTTCCAACCCAAACCATTCTATGATAAATGATGTCCAATCTTTCTATATTCTAAATTCAGTATAAATTTCACAGATTTTTAGTTAGGAATCAAAATTAATGGTCTAGACTATACTCTACAGACCTACGGGATTTGTTCTTTGGTAAGTATTCCAGAAAAAGAGCTTTGGTACAGCAACAGTAAGTTGATAAAGACTTACTTTTTCATTACTCCCACATTTAAATAACGAAATGAGATCCCTGTTTCTTATAGCAAAAGATGATGAAATGCATAAACAGAAAGGTTTTTTAAAACAGAATAAAATAAACTGTTATTCAGAGTAAATGAAGTTAAGCACCTCAACCAGCTATAATTAAATTAAATATGCCACCATGACTATTGTTGATATACCACCTTCATGACCATTGATGCTTAGCCAAACAGAAAATGAAACTGGGATCAAGTAAAAGGAAAAAACAACAGTGCTATTGCTCTGCAGTTGTCTGCTGTTTGACACATGGTTTGTATTGTAGGTACACAAATATCCCTTATGAAACCCTTTGCAAGCTTGTAAATAAACACTGGCTACACAGAGTAATGTTGATTTATACAAACGGCAAATGCTTTCAGGTTTTATGCTGGTTCCATATTTCAAACAATCTAGGAGTATAGATGAAATGACCAGAGTCACTACTTTGAAAAAGTAATCAATACCATTTGTTTTTCTGATTACACACTTACTGGTTTGTAATTAAAACAACAACAAAAACAACAAAACACCCCTCATACCTCAGGGCAAAAGAACTCACTGGAAGATAATCTTCCTGTCTTACACTGTTTGTTTCCAAATTCCCCTCCTCTCTTACACTGTTTGTTTTCTAATCCCCCTTCAATAACTGTCTCCAGGCTTGGAATCAGACTGAACCAATCAATGTATTTTTACTGTGATTTAGAGGTAAAATTTTATATTATCTGAGAAGCTACAGCACAGAGAACTGACCAGTTCTGTAAGAATCTGAGTATTAAGACTTTTTTTTCACTCCTACATATGATAACTTCATGTAAGCTTGGCATGTAAGTGTGCAGAAGGGGCATCTAAAGATTATCTGGAGGACAAATAGTTCCACCACTTCTAGTTACCTTCTCTGGGGCCTCTTTTTGGCCCAGGGACACAGGACCATTTTCACATGACAATGACTGAAGCTTCAACTTCTAAGAAATCTGAATTTCAGACAGCAAAACCAATTAAGGCCAAACGTCTTTCCCCAGGCAGAAGCCTGAGAACTAGAGAAGAACCCCTAACACTGTTGTCATCCTAAACCAAAATGTGCAGCAGTTTTCCATACCACTGATAAGAAGGTGCCACCAGTGTTAATTATCTCACTGGCATTTAAAAACAAACAAACAAACAAAAAACCCCAAAACATATCAGAATAAGAAAATAACCCACATTTCTATCACAAATTCTTCATGTTTCCTCTCCTGCTGCTAATACTTTGCAAGCTGTGCTGTCAGTAAAGTTTTCTGCAACATAATGCATATTTCTTCTTTTATTTCTTTTCTGTTTCATCAGAAGACATAATTAGGCAAAACATTTAAAGAGTAAACTTAAGGCATGTTAATAATGTCACTGCCTGGAGTGAAGGCAATGTTTCAGGAGGACAGCAGAAATCTGAACTTTACATCTTCTTGCTTACATATAAAAAGGTCTCAGAAGAAGGACCGATTTATCTAGTGGATTGTTTCTCTTTAAGCAAAGAATAAAAAAGCAGAATGTACTGCTTTATTTCTATTTGTCACTGCCAGTTTACATAATGCTAGGAAATTATTTGTTAAGTCAAAATCTGTCACTGACGTGGCCCATGTCACATTTCTACTTTAAGAGGTGGCGAAAAATGTTTATATCCACATCAAGCCACTTGCTCAACTTTTCTGGTGTGGTTTATATTAAATACAGAAGAAGGCAGCAACTCCGTAATCCCTGAAAGCATCCTTGTGATGAGTCAGACCGTGCTGTTAGCAAAACTCAGGTCATGTGGTACCAGGTTTTAACTCCATGTAGCAGCAGAGGTGTGAAAAAGACCAAGTGAATTTTAATACTTCTCTCATCAGAATGTTGCTACTTGAGCTTTGCACTTATGCAGTACATGGAACATCACTGTGATGATTTTGACATTCCATTTCTCTTCATCAGTCTTGTCACTGTTCTTTTTAACGTGCATCGGGGCTTTATGCTACATAGAAGAACAACCAAGATTGTTTTATGCTTAATAGCAAATGGATACATCTTCAAGTCCTCTGACCAATTATATTATACATTTATATGCCTGATATTCTGCACATATATTAATTACAAGGCTGATGTTTACTTCATTGATTTCATTGTGAAGGCATGTTTGAAGCCATGTTACAGAAGGATTCCTCCAAGGTAACCATTTAACAGCTAAGTAACCTTTTAATTACTTGCCATAGTGATACACATCTAAGTCAGATATTGTTATACTGTGACATCTGAGCACTTTAACCTAAAGGTAGTTATTAGCACTCCCATGCAGGATTCATTATGGATCATATTTCATTAATGGAGAGTATTGTGTTCTCATCTGATGATGTACATGCAAGCAGTCATTAATATATATCTCTGAGTGCGACTGTGTTTCAACTTTGAGGAATCCATAGATTTTCATAAATCAGGAAGCATTTCTTAACTAAACTATATACAATCATACAGGAGAGAAGCTGTATGACAGTTCTTCTGGACCTATTTGATACGAACAATAAATAGGAAATTGCCTAGGGATGGACAACGTGTACAATTATGATTAGCAGAGCAATATCTGAAACTAAAATAATTAAAATGCAAACTAATGCCATGCTGCAAGAATCACTAGCTGTGATTTGTATCACCACAGGTGAGAATACAGTCCAGACTTGTAGACGACTGCAAATGTACACAAATTAAAATAGATCAGATGACATAGCAAGTCATCGCCAATTCTAGCAGGCGTGAATTCATCAGGATAACATTTATTTATTCTACACAATACTTCTTTTTAGCTAAGTTTTCCAATGATGACTGTTTTTTTCATCCAAATGTTTCTCACATTATTTTCTGACTCAGCTACAGAAAAAAAAATATTTTTAAAAACAAAGCTTTCTTCTGGGAAAAAAATAAAAATAACCATATGTGAATTGTCTACAGCAAATAACACAGAAGCTGAAGAGAAAGAAAAATCAGGCATCAACTAGTCTTCCTTGAGTTCTGAAGAAATGTTGCAAAGTTACTCACCCTTTTCCAATGAAACGAGTTACTTAGGAAATAACTAATTTACTCCAAGTCCACAGAGGCATGAACGAGTCAGAGGCATGTACTTCATCTGAGTCAGGTCATACTCATTAAATTATTTTTCTTACATGACCGAGGGAGAGCTGAAGGAAGGAACAGAAGGGCACAGAACACTTCCCTCACAGGAACGGTATCTGAGGGAAGATGGAGAGATTCTATATGGTTTATGCTCAGGAGCTCCAAGAGAAGCCGGCACATTTCCAGTCTTACCAAGTGCCATAAACAGAAAACAAGTTGTTACAGGATATATAAGCTGGAACTCAGCATGAATGGAAGAATAAACAATTTTTTTTTTCTAAGTGACTTCCAGTGGGTTTATTCTTAGATTTTGAGAACAGAAAGAGTTGCTGCAATCACTTAGTCTGATTTCCAGCATCACACAAGCTGTAGGCATATGGGACAAGCACAAATATTTAAAACACTGCCTGTTTCAGTACTAATCTCCCACAGCATTTCAGCAGTAAATTGATTCACTCTTCATGGCAGAAGATATATAGACTAATGCAAAATGGAGATAATTATTTATGTTTATACACTGCTTTTGGGTGTTATTTTTAGATAATTCTATGCACAGTCCCATGTTCCTTCTGTGCACAAAATACCATGTCTGTCTAAGTTCCTTAAACTGCATTTTCTTCTTGCTGACAGGTAGTATTGCAGCAATCAAGCATACATTCCTGTACCTGGTGTCTATACTCACAAGAGTATTGTTTAAAGAAGGATCAAGGATTTTTTCTCTTTCAAGATTTCAAGATCTTGAAATAACTGACTGTTAGTTTATTTGTGTCATCTTGCGCCAGCGAAACTTACAATGCAAAAAAGATGAAAGGTTATATGCATACTGGCAAAGAAACATATTCTTTATACTCTGTAAGGCTATTTAGCAAAGTTACAAAGTGTACATTGGGTAAATTCTATCTGCTCTTGTTTTGCAGAGATTTTTCCTCTTCCAGCCTCACAGTGTATGTGTCTGGCATATATAGGATTAACTCTTATTCACTTTCTTACATGATTCAGTAATTTTTTTTTTCCTTAGGAAGGAAAGTCCTAATTACTAGTCAAATAAATACTGTTTTTTTACTGAACTAGGAGTAGTGGATTTTTATGATTTACATCAATTTAGATGGCAACAAATTTAAGACAGTCCTTGTGTAACAGGATAGAGAAGAGACTCAGCTTCAAAATCTTTTAAAGGTAAGAAAGCATCTGGAAAGTATTATGAAAGCTTTTTTTTAATATCAACATGAGTCTGCAGATAAAAGTGAGGATGGTCAAGATAGCAGGAGAAGAACAACTATTTCCTGTTCCACCAGGCAACTGCTGGAAATACCTGTGTCCTGCTGTTTACTCACAGAAATAGCAGCTTCACCTGCAGTTGCTTTGCTTTATATTAAAAAGAGGTAAGATTTAATCATTGTGGAGAAGACACTTTTGTCATGCTGACTGCAGCTGCTGATGAAAGAAAGAGATGTCTAAGGGGCTTGAAAGAACACCAAGGAGGCTTTCCATTGTAGAAAGTGACTTTTTCTTTCCTCAATCTGTTCAAAAGCTTCTACACCCATGAGTGTTCTCAATTTGGGAAAATTCCCCCTTCTTTGGAAATTCTGAATCAGTGAGGGTCTTGTGGTCAGAAACAACATCAGGAACAGGTTTGGAGATCAGACATGAACCTCTCCATCACTGCTGAGCAGTCTGTAGCCTCCCTAGGCCCCTCCTGGGCCTAACTGCAGGTCAGTCACCAGTGTACCATTAAACTCATATAATGTGAACACACAGAAAATATGAATATTAGATTGATCTGAAAGCATGGGAGAAGGCAGTGCTTTCAGACTCACGCATCTCTGAGAGTTAAATATATCCCACAGACTAAAAAAATGCCTGAAAGGCACTTCACAGCATGCCAGCTGTCATAAAATTTAAGGCAAAGACCAGTGAAATTAGTTCTCCAATTAGGCCTTAGTTAGATCCTCGTGTCTGAGTATTTAATATAACTGGTTAGTTTTCTGTTCAGCATTTCACAGCACTGTGGTCTGTATGTGGAGCATCACCCACAGCTATAACCTGCTGCATTGTGACCTTGGGTGTTTAAAGATTATTTGACAAGATGTTGGTACTGATCTACAAACACAATGCAGTCTCTTCCTTCAGTGGTAGAAATCACGTTTACGATTCTTCTTCATGAGGTCAGCCCCTGTCATCTGGAGCCTTGTGACATGAATCCCACCATTAATAATGCTGCTTTGATGCTGATCTATCCAAACCTGAGCTCAGTAACTCCTCCTTTCAGTTTTGTTTCCTGTGCCTCTAAATCAAGAAATAATTCTATTTATAAGTAATTTCCTCAATTAAGTCAGTCTATACTATAAGCTAGCTTTCCACTGTTTTTATTACATTGGTTTCCCAACAGATGGTGGTTTGTTATTTTATTTTTTTCTCCCCCATGTTGGTCAAGAGATCAAAGGATTTAGCCATACTTGTCTTTTGTTTCAGGAGGTGTGTGAGTGAAATTTTGCATATGTTGCATGACTGTGAAGTTGGGGTAATGTTTTCAATTGTTACTCTAATAAGAGGCAAATGCTGAACTTCTGTGTTACTAGAAACATTATAGGCTCTGTTGATGAGCCAACATAATATTCCCACCCAGAAAATTGGATCGACATCTTAATGTGACTGCCATACCTCTTAAAAGCACAATCTATGTCTGTAATGAATTAGGAAAACTGTATCATCTCATGGTAAAATAAGGTAACCATGTGTCAGGGGGAATATTTACATTATGGGAATAAATAATTCGTCATAACATCCTTTAACTGATAGGAGAAATAATAAACATCCAAATACAAACAGTGGGTGTATTTTCAGCTCTTCTGGTAGTCATTGCTAAAATTAATTTCCTTAAAGTAGTCACAAAATTCTGGGTAATCCTTCTAACAATGCTAGAAATTAATGTGTTTTTTCCTGTGACCATGAAAATGAAAAGTGCACCTCAGTTTTAGCTACCCCAGTGTAAGTCATACAGACACTGAAGACAAATAGTTCTAGAAAAAAACACCCCATACTTTAAAACAATAAATTAAACCCAGATCCTAAGAGGGTCTTTAACTTGAATCACTCATTATCCCAGCATATTCAAAGTTACCCGTGGTTTTAAGACATGGACTCACAAAGCAAGACATCACATGTGGTATAAGTGAAAGTCCACCCAGTGGTTCGGCGTGTGCACATGTGCACACTCCACTCTGCAAATTTACTTCCATGGAGGTCTCTCTCTATCTCAGTCTTTTTTTCTCCCCTCCAGCAACATAAACAAAAGTTTTCCCACAGTTCTGAGACTTATTTCTTTGAACCTAATGAATATGTCGACTGGCTTTGGTTTCTTATTCATGGAAGCCATTCAGCTGTGGCACGCTGTATACAGCTCTGCGCTGTAATCAACCAGCATTGCTCAGCCACCAAGGGCGAAAGCCATGTACAGTGAGGGAACAATGGTCTCCTCAGTTATCTCACTGGAAGCATGCTAGGGCATAGCTTACTCTCATTAGGACACTGGGGGTTCAAATTTGTCACTATTACTCACACTGGACTCTTTTTGCACTGGGAAAAGCGAAAAAAATTTTCTGCGTTAACAATTACTTTGTAAGAGGTTTTTTTGGCGAAGTTTTGTTTTGTTTTGTTTTTTTGTGTTGTGTTTTGTTCTGTTTTTCCCAACAGTGCAGGACATGATGCAGCAACTTGCCAGTTCCCAGCTTCCTTTTGTGCTACTGCATACCTGTAGAGATCAGACCAGATCCACGGAAACACCGACACTGTCTTCAGACCATATCCTTACCAGTCCTCCCTCCATCTCAGGGTTTTATTTGTTTCCATTAAAACCAAACTGCAGAATGCTGGAACATCACCTGCAGAATGACTACCACTTACATTTTCTCTAAAAGATCTGAATAAAGTAATATTAAATTAATATGGTTTTGGAGTCAGTTTTTTGGTTTGGTTTGGTTTGGTTTGGTTTGGCTTGGCTTGGTTTCTTAAGAATAAACTGGGAGGTCTGCCATAGCAATTTAGATATATTTATCAAGTCCTAAACAAAAGTTAGTTGCTGAATAGCTGGAATGATCAGACTTGAATAGTGATTACGGTTTCATTAGTGGTTTCTGCTGTGCAACAAATTGCCCTTACAGTTGTAAATTCCATGTCTTTGTTCTGTTTCTCATCATATCTTATACCTCTCCTCAGTATGACTTACTAAAGAATCATGCTTCCATTTTACCCTCAGCCATGTAGTCTGAGGAATAAAGGTGAAGAAATAGAATAGCCACCACACTGTTTTCACTTGTGTTAGTTTAAAACTTGATTTCATTTCCTGCATGTAAATGTTCAACTTGTAAATCTCAGAGTGAGCCTCAGACATAATTACTGACTTTGTCACTTTAGACGTAAATATATTCCAAATTACTTAGGTGTAGTTATGAAATATGCAAGGGCAGGACTGGATGGATTAAATGACAGCTGAAAACCTACAATGTTCGTATTTCCTGTCAGTGATTAAAGCATGACCCCTCTGCTAAATACTTCACTTCCAAAAATGGTATTTGTACTGCATCTGAATTTTAAGACACTGAGCCACATCCTTTGCATACATATGATTTGGAAGATCCCCACTCTTACAAATACACTTTTAAATAGGTAAATGGAAGGTCAAATGGATCAGCTAGTTGTCAATCATTCAGCTGTCATAAAGGCACATCCTCCTTAATTGAATAAACCAGGATAAAAAGCATTAGCTCCATATTTAATTTATTGTGGGTTTTTTACATTAACAGTTTAGTATGTATTATAACTTTTATTAGGAAACACATTCTTATCTTGATAAAGTAAGATACTTGGGAAAAAAAATCTAAATTTTTGTGTTTAGTGTCCCACTTTGCTGAGGATGAAATATCCTCTGCAGCTGTGCAGACTTTCCCAACAGTGAGAGGTAGGAAAGATGTCAGCCATTGCTGCCATGTGTGCTATTCAGCTGAGAGAAGTTTACTTCATAAATTAAACTATTCCAACAGCTAAATTATAGCATAAAGCCTAATAGTCCTACTTTAAAGGATCTGCTCTGGAAATAAATGTTTATTGGAAATATATTTTGCTTGGGGATGACAGGATGAAGTTTTGAAAAATCTGAGTTTTCCTGGTTTAACTTCTCTTTTAGCAAAGCAAGTGTTCAAAATACAGCTAAAGTCAAAGGAGCTCTGCAGTGTATTTAAAGACAGGCTTTCAAAAATAATAGCATTTAACCATGAACCAGATTAATATTTGTTTATAAAGGCGTTTATGGAGTTTTTCAAAAAGTCTTTTAAATGGGAATCAAGTTGCTTCTTTATGGTGACCTTCTACTTCTGTAACTTTATCACATGATAATGCAACATAACAAGAGGTGCCATTTGGAACGTAGCATTCAGCCTGTAAGAAATATGTACTTTTGCATGATGGTGTTTAAAAATGTGTAGAGCTTCCAGCTACTGACTCACTTAGATTGTCATATGAGAAAGGACTGTCATGTTCTCTGCTGTTTCCCTCTATTCTTCTTGTGAATGTTAAATTTAGTCATTGAAAAGTTAACATATCGCATCTTTTCCCAAACAATGCCATCATGAATTATGGCTTGGAAAAAGAATAATATGCTATATATAGCTACATATAACTGTATATTAAACTATGTATTTAAAAAATGCTAGGAAGGTGATAGCTATGACAAGATTTACTCTTTTTTAACAAGTGGAGGTAAATTGTGTGAAAAGCCTGATTTTGTGTGACGTATTCTCAAACAGGGTAGCCTAAGGGACTGGAAATCGATGCCATGTGGAACAGCAGAAGTGATGGTTTACAGTCTCATCACATCCAGAGGAATCCAGCCCCTTTGTTTTGTGATTCTGGCCACTGATCCTGTGAGATGCCTGGACAGATGTGTGCCTAGCACTGACTATGCTGTTACCTGCCATCCTCCAGAGAGAAAAACATCAGAACAGCAAAATGTTCTAGTGCCTGGGATTTCCCTGTATGGCAGAAATCACTTTTCAGCTTTTTATGACACATCAGTCTTTAAAGGTCTAAGAGATGCTTTCTTTTTCTCCGTGGTGAAACTAATGCAATGAAAAGAAGTGCTCTAAAAGGTACTTAGACTGTGCCTAAGCTCTTCAGCTTTGTTTTCCTGTACTATAGGAACAGGATATCTGGAAGCTTGAAAGGTTAAGGCACCTGTGAACTAAAGAAGGCTATTGCAGTCTGTAAACTAGATCATCTTTTAATGACATTTCTCTGTAATTATAGTGGTGCTTAGAACAAGTATGTCACACAGTTCCATCACAAATGAGAATAATCCTTTAACAGTGTCCTTTTCCTTCATATTTTCTCTATATAAGCATATAAATACCATGTAAAGGTATAGTTAATTAGATGGAAAGAAAACTAGCCTCAGGTGATTTTTAACTTGAAAAACCATTTGCTCTAATGTTTCACTTAAAAACCACAGCTCAGAATCTTGACTGACGTAAACTGACACAGATCTGCTGTGTTCAATGAAGTTAGGCTAATTTATGCCACATCTACTACTACTGAAATCAATGTTTCATCCTGAATTTTTACATCAGATAAGCACAGCATGTTTAGTACTAGCAGCAGCATTGATTTAATAAATACACTTTAATTAGTGTATTTCTTCAAAGTCATTCTTTCAGGAAAAAATGATCTTCCATCACTATATATATATAAATATATATACAGAGAGACAAAATGATAGATGCATAGATGTGTCAGAACATGATGTCCATTACTTAGGAAATGCACTCTGGTCCTCTTCTAATATGAAAAAAAGAAAGGATAAAAAAGAATGGAAAGTATATTTCAGCAAAATTTTATGAGTTGAATCAAAGATTTTTAAAATACACAGAGTCCGGAAAAAGCAAATATGTTACAGGTGGTAGCATTATATAACTTCATATGCAATAACTTAATGTTTTATGTACATCATAAATCTAAACTGAATTTAAACCTTCTTTATTGATTGAGAAATAACCTGCAAGTAAAGTGATCCCAGATCTTTTAAGTTAATGCAGTTAAAAATGAATTTTAATCTGTTGGACAATGACAAGAAATTTGGAATTAGGAGACAATAAAAAAAGCTGGGTTAGTTTCTTCAGACAGCACCTATTGATTTACCTCTGCTGAAGAAACCCTAATGTATTCCTGCTGAGGATCTGGCAAACAATTTTGTAAAGCTCTTGCAATGCCTGTCTGAGCATTAAAAAAAAAAAAAAAAAAAAAAAAAAAAAAAAAAAAAAAAAGGTACTATAGGGCATTCTCTACACCTCCACCTGTGTGTAAGGGCTAAGTAAATGGAAAATCCTGTTCTTACTGAAACAGGACTGTTCCCTGCTGGTTCACTCAAACTACCCCAAAGGGAGCCCCGGGGAAAGGGAGCAGGGCTCCTTCCCCCTGCTCAGGCATGCACAGGCAGGTGCATTCTGCATCCTGTTGTGATTTTCTAGGGGGTTTAATGCACCTCTGTGTCTCCCTGTAGTTAGATTTGTTCCTTTCAAGCACAGATCTGACTTGTTTAATTTTGCAACTGTTAAGTACAACATTCCTACACATCCAGCCCTGTTTCCTCAGAAGTCAGTGGGTGCAAAACACAGCTTGACTAATCACTTTCTTGTTTTGTCTGGTAATTGGTCTCTTCTATTGTATTGCATTATTAGGACAGAATGCCCCATATTGCCTAACCCCAGATCCCTGAAGTTTGTGTAGGTGTCTGTGTTAGGTCATCTCCCCTAAACTCATGCACATAAAATGGATGATATCAAGCTCTAAATTTGGCTGCCCTCAGGTATTTTCTGCATATCCACACACCATGTTCTCTCTAAATATGTTCTTTCCTGCTTCCTCATGGCTTACGTGCTTAAAGCCTATTGAAACATTAACTTTATTCTTCCCTCTAAATGCTGTGGTTATTCACTTACACATCTGGAATGGATTTAAGCGAAGATTAGTCTGCTTTACTCCTCAGACTGCGGTGTAATTCACAACATATTAGGTTGTATACAATTGTGCACATCATTTTTAATCAGATGCACAGCATGCCATTCATATATTTTTTGCTTTTTATTATTACTTCTGATACTGTACTTCATCAGACTCAATTAAACCTGCCTAGTTCCATCACCAGAAATTATTTTCTTCAGGTATGGAATGGGACTGTGATACACTGCTTCATATCAAAGAGATATTCAACAGATATAACAATTCATATTCCCATTACTTTATGACTGCCACACAAAGTAATTTATTTCCTTTCCCCAGTCATAAAAATTGTACCATGTCCCAGCCTCCTGCAGCCTACTCCAATTGCTTCCAGAGTCTCTTCTATCACTTGCCACTCTTTTCTTTAAATTTTCTTCTCCACCCTCTCCAGTTTGGCACACACTGATTTCCTCTTTGGATTCAGGCAGGTGGGTTACATTCAGAGCTCAGATAAACAAGCAGTCATATTAGAGAGTAGGTACATTCCCTGACTATTTCCCTAATCAGTTCACATTTACCTTTGTAAGTGCTTGAAAAATAAATAAGCAGATGGTGAAATCAGTTAAATTTCCACAAGTGTTGTGGCAGAAAAGAAATCTTCAGGAAGTGTTTTAGATGGCAATTTTTAACTCATAATCAACTGCTTGTCTTTGCTTATACTTTTACCTTCCTTAGTATGCTAGGGAGGTATAAACTCTATATGATACGGAAGCAATGGCCCTTTGACACGTCCAGTGCTGCTGTCTGACATGAGAACATAAACCATCTGGCTCTCACAGATGCAGTCTGCAGGGGTGCAGGGGTTAAAATTGTATCCCCCTCATTCATAGTGTCTCTAATAGCTACTGTCAATCAAGCACACTCCTCTTCCTCATTTCCCACAGAAGAAGCACATTTCAAATTCCTGGCTAGGTAGTATGGGAGAGGAAGGAGCAGGCTCTAGCTGAGAGAAAGGATGGATTATTTTTCATTACAGATCTAACAAATTAATTTATTCATCTGATTTTCACCCTTTCAAGGGACAGAACCCAGGCTGACAGATTTGTCAAAGCCCAAGAAGAGGTGGGTACACTGCCTCCTGCCTGCCTCATTCTGTCCACGTGGGCAGACCTGACCTGAGGAGGCAGTAAACCCTCCTGCACAACTATTCAGAGGACACAGAAACTTGTGCCACTGAAAGGGCAGGTGAAGATGATTTCACTCATATCTTAAGTATGAAAAGGAAAACAAAAGCCAACAGTATCTGAGGCAATTCAGATTAACATATTCCTCATTTCCCTCATTTGCAAAGATGAAACCAAGAGTCATGAGAATAATTTGGGCTAAAGGAGACGTACAAACTTACTGCAAAAAGGAGAAAAAAAAACAACCAAACAAACAACAACAAAAAAAAAACAACCAAAAAACCGAAACACCCCCCCAAAAAACAAAAACAAACAAAAATAAACAAAAAAAAATTACCCCAACAATTTAGATTTTGTTTATAGGCAGGGACTGCTAAAAAGAAGCTAAAACAAGAGTCTTCTTTCACTCCAGGGCCAAACCTACCACTGATTCAAGACTTTAAAAACTCAGAATGTTAAACCAAGGTTAGATCTGGCCTCTCATCTCTGATCATCCTTTCTATAAATCCTTGATAAAGTGTGTGTTAGTTTTATGGTACAGCAATAAAACAGCCAAATGTAGAAGTAAATGACCTCATATGAGCTATCTCTGTGCAGATAGATTCCCTTGGCAGATAGCCAAGGATTGATTGACACACATCTTACGGAACTAGAGTTAATTAATATGTCTACCAATTCCCAAATGGCTCTCAGGAAGCAGAGAATCTGTTTAATGCAGTAAGCAATGGCATACTGTGTGTGGTCAAGAGACAATCACTAATTGCCAAGAATGCATTGTAATAAAGCATTAAAGAATATGAACAAAACCCTTTCTGCTCTGCAGCTCCCTTATCCCTTCAAAACCTTGTTCTTAGAACATTTTAAAGACTTGTGTTTCAAATATCAAAAGACATTTTCATAGGGAGAAATAGTTCCCAGACTATGAAGTCAACACTCAAAGGGTCTGTTAATTTTTCTGTGAGAAGAAATAGTCATCATTCATTCAACAATGATGTCTTTATTTTCAAGGAAATCTGCAAACCTGAATTGCAAAAGCATAAGGTAACTTGAAAGAGCTGGGATTTTTGAAGATCACAGAAGCTACAAGTAACACAATTATGGATTCACTCGTAAAACATATGCATAAATGCTGAAAACACATCAGGAGTCTGACTGCTAAACTGAAACAGTCCATTGAGCAATACTCAGGTAAACCTGACAGAAAATACACTAAAGGAAACTAATTTATATTACATACTCAACAGAAAAATAAGAGATTGGCTGTTCTGGAGAGAAAAAGTATTGAAGGGCAGCACAGAGACATTCTAGTCAAATCCTCATCCAGGAAAACCAGCCTAGTCCCATGGCTTCCTGTGAGTGCTTCTGCTTTTTACCAGGGAAAATTAACTATTTAGTTATGATGATCACTGACAAAATGGTACAAGAGCTAGTGCAAGAGTTCTGCAATATTAAGCAAAAATCAGCAAGAGATTAAAGCAATGGGTGAAAAGAGAGTGATTTATTTTTCACAAAAAAACTAAGGAAACAAAACCTAGGTGACTTATGAAAAACTGTCAGTATATTAGGACGAATCTGAGAAAGGAGTTTTATGAAGGTGTGACCCTATTTTAATTCTCAGCTGGAGGAAGCTGAGGTGGTGTCAGACTCTACTGACTGGGAGGAAACTAAAGACAGCGTTTGGCCCAGAATAAACACAGTGGCTGAACTACCCCTCTTATACCTGGTATTTGTCCCTATTATAAAAGAGGAGTGTTTTTTAACTTTATGAGCAAGGTAGAATGGGCTTACTTATAATTATTTAAGCCCCTGGGGGAAGAGATGTTGTGCAGGGGAGAAAAGATAGAGATTCTGCTGTGATTTATCAATCAGCACGTCAGCACCTGATTCAGGAGCAAGTCTTACCAGATCTGTTTCCCAAGCCACAGAAACTAGTGAGAATGCATTTTGGCAGGAAGAGATCATGGCTAAACACCAATAAAGATTAAAAAGAGGAAAAAGAAAAATATTGGTTTAAGATAGTTTACCTCAGGATGGCTTCCAACTTCAATATAGGTGCAGACTGGATGAAAAGCCCCTGTTCCACAAGCATACAGGTGGGTTTGGTTGTAAGCCTTAAGCACCTTGATGAAATTAGCACATTCTCTCTGCAAAGAAAAGGAGGAAAAAAAAAATTATTCATAGAGTTAATTCAGTGATTCTGACTAGTGGGAGCTCTTCTGTGCTAGAGATATATGGCTGAATGAACAGATTTGTAAAATGTGATCATTTCATGCTGTTCATAAGATTGTTTACTGCTAAGCATTTAATAAATAGCTTGATTTAATTTCTCATTTAAATATCTTTGGTTGCTATTTAATAAAGCATCCAACCCCGAAGAAAAGATTACAGAAAAAAATTCCTAATTTTTGTTTCAGACATGCTTCATCTTTGTAATTTATGCTATTGCTGTGTTTGTAAGACAAAACCCATTTATAGAAATGTGTCAGAATGAAATAATGAAGAAAAATGGACCAACTGTTTGCTTGTATTCAATTAAGTAACAATTAGAAGAAAAATGGGCCAGATGGAAGGAGTTGATGAAAACCAAATCATTGATACAGCATTTTTAACAATCACATGAACACTGCCTCACCCCCACTGCCTGTGTTTACGGGCCAGTCTTACACACATGGATACATATGTTAAACTTCCATACAATCATTGACAGCCCCCAGAATACAAGCTTTGAAAGACTTGGACTTTACGTTTTCTTCCTAAGCATATTATCCATCACGAGTTATTTTAATTCTCAGCAATTAAAGCCTAATAGCAACACTAACAGTCCCTAGTACAAACATTATCTGTTATCTGTTAACAAAACTGTCATTATTAATGCCTAATGTTATTAAAATGGATAGTCAAGATGACAACTTTTTCCATTTGTTTAATATTTTTATTTCAATCAGGTCTAACATAGAAAAGAAATATGTCAATGCCTGCGAGTTGGTCTACTGACACAACTGAAAAAAATGGATTTCAAACAGAAGGAAAATGAGAACAATGAAAATACGTACTGCCAGTAAAGTCTGTGTTCAAGATAAATATCTTGAAAATTTTTCTCTGAATATTTGATTACTTTTTTGGTACAGTGCTCAACTCTACCTTTCCAAGTAGACCAGGGCCCATGGAAACACCACCTGAGCTACTGCACCCACAGAAATCTCCCTGACTGGCATCCTCCCTCTCTGTAACTTGCTTGCTAATTAAACCAGATACTCCCAAACACAAAATAAAGGCTCTGCCAGGAAAATGCATGTGCAGTTCAAGGCATGCCTCAGGCCACCACAGGGAAAAGCAATGAACTTACACAGATGAAACACTGATTCCCTGCCTCACACAAAGGACTGTACTGGAATGACATTGCTCTTACAATTTTATTGTATATTTGCATAACAGATAATGGCAATGTATTAAAAAGAGCACCCAGAGAAAAGCATCCAGAATCTTATTGCATCCCTGACTTACTGCTGTTAACTTATCTTTCAAACAGAGATGGAAGAGAAAACACAGAGATAGTTAAGGTAATCCAACAGGAAATTGAAAGAAATAGAGATCGATGTTACTCTTAATTCTTTTCATTCTGACCTTTCTTAATAAAAACACACACAATTTCTGGTCCATTCCTATTCTTCCCACACACAAGTATAAGCATGAGCATACATTTATTATATTTATGTTTATCCACAGACTGCTTTCCACTGTCATATGATAGAGTACTAAGCAAATACTGGGCACAATTCATTAAAAAATATATTTCTACATTTTTATTAATGCTGTTGTTCTTTGCTGCTTTAAGTAAAAGAAATATGGAAAACCCATGAAAATGTATTAAAAACTTAATACTCACAAGAGTAAAATGGGCAAATACCCCAAATTCCTGTAATATTAACAGAACTAAAATAGATTCTTTCTTAAATTCTAACATTCTCTGTTTGAGATGCAGCATCTGACTTCAGGTCCACATAATTTAAAATTGAGCAATGATATGTGTGCATTATTAAATAAATCAGAAGTTTCTCACTTAAAGTTGTATCTGGCCTGATGTAAATACAACACTGTTTCACTAGGACAGTGCTTTGCCTTGTCAGGTTTACTACATCATGATTTTAAAAATGTCTTTATAGTCTACCCTTTACTAAAGCTTTTAAAATTACCTACCTGAAGAACATGAAGTGTTAGAGGCTAGTGGCCACAGACAAAATGCTCTGAGTAGATGGGCTGGACCTACAGCTAGTGTGAATAAATTGTGCTGATTTCAGAGGAATTATTCTGATTTACAGCAACACACCACCTGTGACTGTGTATGCACTCAGAATCACATCAACACGGAATATTCTGGGTTGGACGGGACCCACAAGGACCATCAAGTCCAGCTCCTCAGTGAATGGCCCACATGGGGACTGAACACACAGCCTTAGTGTTATTAACACCATTCTTCAACCCACTGAGACCATTCAGCTGCTTATCTGTGACACACAGCAAGAAGGTATTAGATAACTAATGCTTTAAAGGTGGGGTGGAAAAACCCTACTTGGATTAGGGGCAGGAGTCTTCTTTGATTTCTGTGGATGAAATTAGGGAAAGTTCTATCACTACCTTCACTGAATTATTCCAGATCAGCCTGTGGGAGAAGGTGGATTAACCCTATCATAGCCATGTTTGAACATCCAGTGTTCAGGATTGATAGTAGTGTAAATGAGTAAATATCAGTCAAGTGACTTCAAATTTACAATGTATTTCCAAAAGCAGATTTAACTTATTCTTCCCTCTCTTCAAGCTCTCCTAATTCCTTGTACAGGGTGTTTTTTACCTTAGTTGTCTGACAAATACACAACCCAGTTAAACAATGGGGAAGGTAAATACCTACAGCAATAAACCTTTGACTATGACGAATAAATTTGTGTAACATTTAAAGTTCCTAGTCCAGCTCAGACTGCTCTTAGAGCTCCCCTCTGTTTTATAGCTGCATAAAGGAACCATTAAGGTCTATTCAGTAAATTCTCATACACCTCTCTACCAGATTAGGTTTCTTTATATATTTTACATGGTAGTAAAAAAATAAATAAAGAGGGGTATTAAACTACAATAAATGACATCAAAGTAAAGTTACAGTTCTGATTTAAGCCCTTGTCAACTCAGGAAGTTCAAAGTGAAGTTTCTGCCCTGCCTGGGAGACGGTGCTATTCTCCCTGGAACAATAGCAACAGGCACACTGATTTCCATCTCAGACTCCTTCCTTTGTCTAATTGTGCTCAAGCACAGCTGCACAGGTACACCATTATGTGTGCAAAGGTCGTATCTGGTCCTTTGATATCCTGAACTTAGCAAGAGTCTGCTTTGGTGAACAGTGGGTTTTCCTGCTTTATGTGACTCTGGGACAAAAAAGCTTCCCACATACCTGCAATAAACCAACTTTAACAGCTTTGAATGATTTGCAGAGACTCAATCTCAGAACATGGGTATGACAAAGAAGATATCAGGGAAAGTGTGTGTGCACTGAATGCAATTTGAATCTGCCACTATGTGAAACTTGGGTGATTGACTCCCATTCCCATTCTGTTTCCCCATTCCTGCCCTCACAGGACAGCTGCTGTAGTGGCATTCGGGCACCATAGGCTGTGAAAGCTGGCAGGCAGCTCTGCTGGTCCCCACACTGCTGGCTACGTCAACTCAACTACAAAGCAGCTCCCCAACCCCCTTGGCTGGAGGCCTGGAATGACTTGGGTGTCTCCAGCTGGGCTTGTCCCACTTGGCATCAGTGTGTCCCCCTGCCAGACCCCCGGGCTAGAGCTGTATTGTTGGTGTGAAGGTCTGTGCCAGCAGGACGAGGCATTTCACTGCATGACTGCAGAGTGTAAGGCACTGGAAGGGAGACAAAGACAACAAAAGGCATGTAGTATCTCAGAAAATACAGCAGACAGGAGAAAGCATCCACCAGAGGAAGAGGAGGTAACCCAGAGGCAGAAACTGTAAAGAACAAATTCTCAGGGAAGTTCAACACTGTGCCTGCGTGTGAGTTCAGCCGCCCAGTGCTATTGTATCCATTTTTATTTTCCCAAAGAAAGGGATGTTGATCAAAGTGAATATATTCTGGACATATCCGTACCCTTTGGATATTGTTCTTTGTCAAGTAAAAGGGATGAAGAAAGAAAATTAGACTTTAAAAAATTCTTTTCCATGTGGAAATAAGTTTTGGTTTTTTGTTTTTTTTTTTTCAAACTGGAGAGCAGGGGGCTGTGGGAGTTTAAATACTTTTAGCCTAATAATGTGAATGAAAATGAATGCAAGGCTTGAAAAGTTATCTGTAGGCAGGAAAGTATTACTTGGTTGGGTTATGAAAATAAATGTTAAAGAAGAGGAGCACTGGGATCATCACAGTGAATCATTATAAGTTCTTGCTCCTAATAATCTTGTTCATTACAGTGAGTAGCTTAATAGTAGGAAACTTTTCTTGTCTGTATGAAGCTAAACACTGGTTTATGCCCTAAAGCTTGAGTTTACATATACATACATAGAGCAGAAAGCATAAGTGCTTGCATATGGCATAGAATGATTGAAATAGATATTCAAATTAGGTACATCACATGGGAGTTACTGCAGTCCTCAAAAATACCCATTCATTTATCTACCTATCCCTGGAGAGGATTAATCTTCATTTATATTTCAGTAAATGCTCTAAGGTTTCCACAAGAGCTGTAGGTTCTGCCTTTGGCCTTGTACGCAAGTGCTTCTATCTTAAAATCCAAGAAACTAAATCCCTGCATCACATCTGAGACCTTCTAGCACAGCCTGCAAGGTCTTCCTCTCTCTTTTCTAACACAGAGAACTTCTTTAGCTAGCTACTTTTCCATTCATATGACTGCTGGATCTGTGTCTGCAGAGAGTTGTGATGGCATGATTGTCAACAACCTGAAAAGTATGGCCAAAGAAATGGTGACATGCAGTAGCTGAAGCAATCACCACAAACCCTAGGCACAATCCAGTTTGTTTCTCTGTTTGAAGGAATGTGGACCATAACCTTCACCAAAGCCCAAGCAGCTCCTACAGGCTTTCCTGAGGTTAGTTTGGTGTATAAGTGCACCAGGACACCCAACTGAAGCCATTCTACCTTGCATCTGGGAGTTAAAGGTACATTGGGCATCCTGAGGGAACATGCCCCAGAAGTTCATTGGGCATTCTTGAGTGAGAAAAAGGATTGAACTTCAGGTATCATAAATGTGCTTACACTTGCTCTAGACTAGACTGAGGAAGTTCTGGGGTTCAGATCCTCAGTTCCACGCTGATATTTTATTGAAATGAAAGTGGCTAAAAGAGTTTGCATCATACTAGGTAATGCAGCCACAGCACCAACTCAGCTGCTAATGTCCTACTTGTAAAACAAGTTAAGAAATTATTAGACTATCACTTACATTTGGAGTATGAATTAAAGTCAAAGAGGTCCAGTGTGTTGGGCAGGTACCTTAACTCAAAACTTTAATTCCAAATACTATATCAGCTATAAGGGCAGAGGGCCTGTCTCGAAGAGGAGACAAAGTATTAATTAGGTTTTCCAGAAAGGCATCCACTATATGAAGATCAATGCATCTGACTTACAAACCAAACACACATATTTATTGTTTAAGAATTCTCTAATATTTATATATCAAGTTGATAGAAGGGCTTATGCAGAGAGAGATTAGCCTGAAAAAATAAATTACAAAGAAAATGTCTGCAACCAAAAGAATAAGAGCCAAATGCAGAAAGATTGAAAAACAAACAGTAAAGATATGTAACACTGATTAGGCTGTGTTATGCAGTCTTTTCCCGGACAGTTACAAAAATAAAGTCCATCCATCTGTCAAAACATCTGCTCTGCGTATGAAAATTAAAACAGAATTTAGGTGGGTTTTATGAGTTTCCAGTAATTATCTCTTCTCCAGAAGCCTGGAAGTTACGTCCTTCGATCTGGATTACTAATGCAGCAAAGAGTTTTTAATTACATCTTTTTAAGTTGATGGATAAGTCCCTGTGACTAACTAATATCTAGATTTTTCTCCTTAAGAAAGTGGTTTCATTTTTTTAAGCCAATAGTGATGTCCATACTGCTTCTCAGATATTGCAGCAAATGCAAATGGCCAGATTATGCAGGGCAATAAGTAGAAAGCTAAATGATCCTTTACAGTATCATTAGCTTCAACAGTTTCCTGCTGATTTAATCCAGATAAGCATCAGACCCAGTAATATATTCTTCCTATATATCAGTCTTCCAACATACTCAAGTGATTAAAATATCATAAGATTTTGTCTGAACTGGATGGACAAGAGGATTTAGAACTATCATCTAACAGCTGGACAAGCAAAATAAATACTTATTTTTTGTCTTAAACCAAAATGGATGGACAGCTTTCATATAAAGTCCAATGCATGAGGTTAATTATTATGTTTACTTTTTTTTCCTTCTTCTGTCCCATTAGTCAAATTTTCAAGTGATGAGGTCAGGGATATCCATGGAGAATAAGTAATCCCCGATATTACTGCTGTCATTCAAATTTCTCACACTGATGAAAGATGTTCTGGACTTAGCAGGGAGCTTTTTAACTTCTCCCTTTTGCTGGTGGGCTACTGCCATCAGTTCAGTCAGTACTGGCAGATATCTTTTTCAGCATGGAGCAGCATTGTTTCAAGGAAAATATTTCTGAAGTGTTAGTTAGTGCAATAAATATATGTGTGATTTCCATGTACACAGATGATGGATTCTCAGCTAGACCCAGCAAGGCTTCAAGATGTCAGTAAGCATGGGCAAGGAAGCCTCTTCAGGGTGATCTCTGCATCATGTGTGCTTTCACAGCTCCTGCTGTTTGGGTGCAAGATTTTGTAAAATGCAGTAACATTATTTAAAAATGTGTCCCTCTTTTTATCACAGTAACATTTGGGAAAATACAGGTCCAGGTGCACAGTTGGCTTAAACAGGCCTATAATAAGCAGTGAACAAAGCAAATTATTTGGGTCCTGTTAAAATGAAATGGTCTTTTAAATGTTATTTTATTGGAGTAAACTGGTTGGCAACAGTGCTGCAAAGCTGTTGCGTTAACGTTGGCAGGAACAGCAAAGTCCCCAAGGTCTGGGAGCTCTGTACAGGCCCTAATGGGTGGGGAAATCCTGCCTGGCACCTGTTCTCCATGAGATAACCTTCCAGCTGAACCTGTATAGGCAGGTGCATGATTTTGGACTGGGGGAGGATAGCTGGCATGAAAACGTTTGCAAACTGTGATTTATGACTGTGTACCCCCTGCAGCTGAGATCAATACCATCATTTGCATCCCCTCTATGTCATTATTGTTCCTTGCAATTAGCAAGGATCAATGTTTTATATAAGTCTTGCCCTCTGAAAAAGCTAGTCTGCAGTGCTGAGTGAAGCAAATTGAGGAGCTGAAGTATTGGGGTCTGTGTTACAGAAAGGGGTCTCCATTAACTTTCTTCTTGGTAGTTACATCCCTCATTTCTCAAAGCCTTACAAGCAGCATGCACTTCATCACACACCAAATCCAATACAAACCAAGATTACACCTAATTTTTCTGAAAAAAAGCTGACAGATCCCCAGATTCAGTGGCCCTTATGCAGGGCTGTGATCTACAGGACTTTATATGGTATTGTGATTTGGGAGATCTGACTCCTTTGGAGATGTCATAAATTACTACTCTTAGGCATGGTAACCACTGCCAGCATTGCATAGAAGACATTGATTAGTTTCATACCTAAATTTTTCTCTGCTGACAAGATATGTCCTGAGAAACTTCAGACTGATGAGGGCTGATAAGACATTTTTTGTTGCTGTGCTTCTAGTTATCTTTCCAATTAAGTTATGCCTGTTATCTGTCTGATTTTTTGATATGACAAGAGTTCTTGAGAATATTTAAAGTGTATAATTTACTCAAGTTGCAGAATGTCTGCATGAATTTAAACCATTAAAGCCTTAAGACGAGAAAAGAGAAGCAAAGAAAGCAGATGATTTTAAAAAGCTAGCAAAAAAAAGGCAGATATATCCTGATTCCTTCAAGCTACAAAACTGCAAGCCATATTAGCAAACAGTTGTACTGTCAGCACACTTGCACAGCAGATGGAAAGCTTCTCTGGTTCTGCCTTTGCGTTAGTGAGGGCAAAACACAAAATGTCTCCCTGCCTCTCTACCTACCCACCTGCAAATCTGGGTCACTGCTGGTATTTGGTCATCTGGCCCAGGGTTTACCAGTAAAACTAAGCATGGAGCTAGCTGAGCTGGGTGGGATATTCCCCAGGGTCCATCCTGAAAACAATCTTAATCCAGAAGCCATTAAAAGAAGTCATTAGGAGCCATGCTTTGTAGATGCCTCCCTCGACACATTAGACCTCTAAACCTTTGTCATTAGCACTAACCATTTGACCTAGTGATCTTTGGAAGTAAAATTTCTACAACTTTTTCTGCATTCACTATGTTCAAACTACAAGATATGTTTCAAGCCCTGAAGTTTTCATTCAGAAGATGCCTGTAATAAATTTCCCAGACATGTGAACAGCTAGAGGGATGCCAAGAAAAGGGTTCAGCACAAAATACTTGATTTAATGACTATATTGTATTTTTTTATATCTGGTTAATGCACAGTTAACAAGACAAACCAAAGTCTTCTGTGGATGCAGACTAGTAAACAAGTGAGTCTTTGGGTTTTGCAGGCATAGGATGACTGTTGTACATGAAACCTTTCCATGAGTTCTAGCTAGCTTCTTTTATTTTGAATTGTTAGGTTTTTCAGCAGTATGCACTTCCTACAGTACATATGTAGTACTGTAGAGTAGATTTATTTAAGGAACAGAAGAGTATTTTAGAAATAACTCAAAATATTGGGAAGCTTTGAGGTCAAGCAGAAGCCAGTTGTTTTCTGACCATCACTTTTAAAAATCTCTTTTGTTCTACAGAGTAAACTTACCCCACAATATGAGCACAGCTTTATTAGCAAAGAAATGAACACTAATGTTGGGTTTCAGCTCAGGCAGTCTCACCAAGCCCAGCAGCAATTTTAAGTTGCAACCACAGCCTAGATCTAAGGAGTCTCTCTCATCTATCTCTTCCATCTGGGTGGAGTAATCACCTGTCTCCTGGAGAAATCAGATTACACCCCACCTTTCCGAATTGGATCAACACCTGCTAATTGGGTGGAGCAGTTCAGACAAACAGGTTGCCAAGCTTGTTACAGGCACGTAAGATCCTGAAGCTCCAGATCAGTCAGCTTGCCTTTTTTCAGCACAGTACTGACATAGCCTCTAATGACTTCCACTCACAGCCACCTCAGATAAGTACACTCCAAACTTGTGTGTTGAAAGTGAAGGTAAAACCATGAAGTGTTGAAATGAAGAAAAAGACTGTGGCATCTCCAAGGGCCAGTTGCTTAGCAGTGTGTATGAGTGTAAATAAATACACTGTGTAACCTACTCTAGGAGGTTACACGTGTCTGACTGTGGGAAGCTGGAAATTTCTGTGGGGATATTAAACTGCTTTGACACCACAGAAAGATGCTGAACCAGAGAAACCTTAAGTGACAGAAGCTTAAAATTCCCAGTCAGTAAAAATTTGGCATCCAAATAAAATTGCTGAAATGTGAATTTGTTGAAGGGTTTTGGTGGGCTTTTTGTTATCTTTTTGTTGGTTGGATTTTTTTTTTCTGTCTTTATATATATTTATGATACATGTATAGTAACCTCAAGTTTTCAGAAAATGTTAATCCAAAAGAAATTATCTAAAGGCATAGGAGATGAATAGATTATTTAAAACAACAGAGATTCCACCATTCAGTCAGAAGAAGAATAAACAAAAAAGAAGTAAGAGAGAAAATAGCATATTATTTCCTAGGTTATTTTAAGAACTTTCCCTTTAGTTCTCTGATTTACTACAAAAGAAAAAAAAACAGTATTTTAACTTGTGTGCAGCAGGGAAAAATTTAGTAGACTTACTTTCGGTATATGTCAGCAAGAGAACTACAGAAAAACTTTCTTGAGGCCTAAATTAACAGTTATATAGTGACCACGTCTTGAGTATAGAGGAACTGTGATATGTGATCTTTCAGAGCAGACCTATCCTTAATTTTAACTTTCATTAAAACAATCGATAATCACAAAGAAAATACACATAATATGAAGCAAATGTAGGGGGAAAAAAAATGGCACCAAAGAAAAGGCTTTTCTTTAACTTCATGAGCTTCAGACATGAAACAAAACAAGGACTCAACATATCTATCATTTCTACCAGTCATCCAGTTAATGTGTTTTTCTGGAAATAAATGTATGAAGAATAAATTTACTCTGCCCATCTTGGCGTGCAGTAAATCATAACATGGAATTACCCAACATTTTGAAATTGCAATAGCTGGAAACTCAGCCATAAATAAATCTCAGACTTTGCCAAGGCCAAATGAGGGCTCATGAGGAACACACATTGATAGAAAATTAAACCCCATAATTCTGGGAAGATTTTTTTTCCATCATTTCTCATTTACTTCCCCTTTTCTAACTCTGAATTCATATTTCAAAAGCAACAAAGAAAACATTTCTGCAAGATTGCGTTAAATCTGCTGAATATTAAATTTCCTTAAGAAGCAAATTTTTATAGTCACACCTATAACAGAAAAATGAGCCCAAAATTGGGAAATTAGTTTTCTCTTTGATCTATATCAATTTGTTCCCCATACTGAAGGACTTAAATGACTTCCCATGATACATAAATGGGTAAAATATGAAAATATGAACAACTGCCAACTTAATTCTTCCTCTTCATAAGGAGAGAAGTTATTACCTTAGAGTAACTGATTTTCCTTGGTCAGTTCATAGAAAGAAATATATGCAAATGCCTAAATGAACACAAGCTGTAGGATCAACATCTGAAATATGCCATAAATAAGGCTTTATGCTGGTGCGTTGTAGGGGTCCATCCAAGAATTGGAGCTGGCACAACCAGAAGTTCCTGGGGGGAACAGGTCTGTTTGAGATCTCCACAAGACTTTGAAAGATTCTGACGTCCTTAACTCCTTTTTTACCAAGCCCAGTTCACCTCTGAGTGGTTGCAGGTTTTGAGGGTTTTTCTGGGGCCATCTTTCTCTTTTGTTTGTGTTCTATGCACAGCAGTTTTCTGAGGCAGCAGTATTACAGCTGCACACTGCTTACCAAAGTCTCATCCTCTCATCTCCTACATGGTAAGGAACACTTTGGTAGGAAATTGTGTCCACATTAAAGAACATGGACAAGAAGTAGGGGTGAGCAACCCTCAAGCTAAAAAAAACCCCCAGATTACTAACTGGAACAGTTGATAGAATAAAAAGGAATATGCTCTGGCACTATTCATCTTACATGTCACAAAACACACTTTCTTCTTGTAGTAGGTCATACTGAGAGTAAAATCTCTCCCCAAACTCATTTGAGACCTGTTGTTTTGGATTTTTACTCTTTTTCCTCTTCTTCCCAGGAGACATTCACTTTTCTCTTCTTCCCAGGCTGGATGGGTATCCTGGGTCTTAAGGCTTTGCTAAAGAATTTTATTGCTGTATTGGGGAGAGGAAGCCAGAAAGGAAAAAGGGATGGCAATGAAGCTTGATGGTAGGAAAGCTGGAAATTTGACTGTAGATGTCCTCCAAAGGAAAAACCCTGATAGAAAGGAATGAACTTGTCTTTGGCACACCCCAAGGGCCAGAGGTAATTTGACTGGAAAAGTTGTGCCTGTCAGATGAATTTAGAAACATGCTTTCTAGATCCAGCCAGCATTGTATATTTAATTTTCAGATTCCTTCTTCAGATCTTTGTTTACAATAACAGATGAAAATAATTACTTTTACTTTCTGCCTCTATGTTCCTCTATTTCCCCTAAGGCAACAGCAGTAACAAAATGAGTTAAAGGGACTCATGTTCAATTATTGCCAACTATGTTTTTCCCAAAGTATCACCAGATATGGCTGAGGAACACTTGTTGAGTCACTTTTTACTTTATGGGTTCTTTTGTGTTCTTTCTCTCCAAACTAAATCTACAAGCCTACAGATCAGTCCTCTGCCTTCCAATATTTTAGGGAGGGGATGGAAAACTTTAAAGAAAGCATCAACTAAGATTGCATATTAACATTTTGGCTTTAAATATTACTGTAACAAATGAGATGGGGAATTAAATTACAGTCATGTGATTCTATTTGCATGAACAGTAAATTGAATAATTAAGTGCTAGCCACACTTGAATGCAAAGAAGCATGCACAGAATATGGCTGTCATAAAATATGTGTAAAGAGCCTTGCTGCTTTGTCACTGGAAATAGGTTTCTGATCTAAAGTGATTCCAAATTGCTGCCAAGAGAACTATTAAGTATAAAAAAGTTAAACACAGTTGGAATCAGGTGAGAGATAATTGCTAGGTAAAAATTAATTGCAATTAAATAGCCCAGGTAGATGCCTATCTCCTATAAATTATAATACAGTCAGTGCTTACCCACATGCAAATGTGCTGGTACACTTCAGCTGTGTACACAAAAGTGTAAGTCCTTCTGGACCTGTATCAAAAAACTGTATGTTCATGTGTCAGAGCAGAGGTAGAAACTTGCTGGTACCAAGTAAAAGCACTTGGTACTCTTTGTATCTGTTTGTACATCAATGTACATTTCTCACCAGAAACATCCAGGGAGAAGCTGATATCTTAGAGTGTGCAAAGTGTGTGTCTGTCATCATGCAGCTTGTCCTATGTGACTTTGTTAAAGCACCTACTGAAATCTTATACATGTCAAGGCCAGAAGGGACTGTTTCAACAGTTTAGTTTGACCTGGAATCTTTAAAAGTGGCTAAATAAATTGGATAGTCAAATCACACTTGAAAATAGCATCCTAAGGTGCCCTTCAGGAACGCATTTTAAGCTTTCAGGTCATAGAAACCTATTGTACCAATTAATAGGAATTTCTCTGATTAATTGTGTAATTTGTGAACTACTGCTACAGTGCAAATCTAATGCACAGATGTATTGACTAAACAGCCAAAATTTCCAAAGCAATGGCAAATTAACAGTTTAAGGCCTAAATAAGGTTTCCAGGCAGGAACGTTTCCTTGCCCTATGCCTAGCTGCAAAACTAGAAAACTAGCTACTGTTTCTGATAACTTTCGTAAACCACCAAGCTTTGCTTTGCTGGTTGATGATTTCCCAGGAATGTCAGAATGGAATTGTAGCCACTTTTTTTTTTCTTTCTTTTTTTTTTCTTTTTTTTTTTCTTTTTCTGTTAGTTACCTGTTATTTTCCCAACATTTAATGCAGAGATTGCCATGTGTATTTGTAGGGGCCCAGGTGACTGTTGTATTTTTAAATGAAATATTGAGGCTCACAAGTGAGGAATATGACTAGCAGTATGAATGTTCTGTAAGTTTAGGATAAAAGCTGAGAATTTATTCTGTAGAGGCTTGGTCTTCTTTGATCATTACCAAGGTCTGACCAGGAATCATGAGAAATATTCACAGGACTAACAGAAACCAGAATAGATCAAATAAGACACTGAAGTCCAGAATAGCAAGAAATCCTCACAGAATTGCTCATTTAGTTGAATTACGTAAGCAAATATCCTATTTATTATTTATAGACTTTAATTTTTCATGAACAATGTTACTTTGGTGCTTGTGATACTCTATACTGAGGAAATGGACATATATTGTAATAGTAAGTACTTACATGGGTCAGTAATTATGTTTTTATTGGAAAAAAAAATCTGTATTTTGAGGAAAAGCATAGCAGTTAACCTTTTTCAGAGGAGTCCTGCTCTAAGTAGGTATGGCATGGCTGGGGGGAGGAGTCTTTCAGCAACTCTTCTCAGCTTACTCATATAGAAAAAAAAATCCCAAGCACACTTTAAAAGTTTTATCTACCTAAACAGTGAGTAAAGCTTAAGTAATTAACATATACTAAGCCCTTTAAGAAAAGAAATTAAAATGACTGCTTAAGTAACAAAGGGGTAGCAGGAGAGCAGAACAGGCCCCATTGGCTGCTCTCCTCAAATCCCATGTGGACCATCCTGAGCCACGAACCTGCTGTGCTGAGAGGGGCATGACTGACAGCATCAGGAC
The DNA here is from genome assembly GCA_016584745.2 of Phylloscopus trochilus trochilus. Lineage (NCBI taxonomy): Eukaryota > Metazoa > Chordata > Aves > Passeriformes > Phylloscopidae > Phylloscopus > Phylloscopus trochilus. Next base: position 9,674,316 of record WQNJ02000016.1, on the reverse strand, counting down.
AAGGAATCCCTCTGAAGGAGTGAAAACAACGCTGAATTACCTCTTATAATTATGAGAGGAAATCTCAGAGGTCATAGCTGAGGTTAGCAGTGGGGCAGGGCCGGGGCTGTGCTTGTGCTGCAGCTGCTGCACAGTGCACCTGGCCCATTAGTGGGGACTTGCATTTTCAGCACCGACTCACCCTGGAGATCAATAATTAAAAGGAGGGTTTTTTCAAAAAAAAAAAAAAAAGACCTCAATGCAGAAGTATAGACGGTCATGTAGAAAGTTTTGAACCATCACAAGTGAGGAGAATATAATATCTTAGAAGTGGTACATGCTGAAAGCTGTATTATATCAAGCCTGGTTTATGTCACTTTATTTGTCCTCTTTTTCTCCTCTTCCCTCTAATGAGAGACTGTTGAGTTATTTTTATGGCCTTTATATTTTACACTCCCAAGGTACTGACAATGGCTTTCAGGAATAAATAAGGGAGGAATAATAAGGTTTTTTAATTATCTGTAGTTACAGTTAAAGCAGTTGCATGAAGTATGTTGCTTGTAATGCACTGTTTTATGGCAAGGTAGCTGTAAGTATTGTATTTAAAGACAATTTTCTGATCATAATAAGATATGTATTCCCTCTTTCTAGTCACCTAGGTGTTTATTTTATTTTATTTCTTACCTACTCCTGTAGAGAACCCTGAAATTACCAAAAAAAAAAAACAAAACAAAACAAAACAAAAAAAAACCAGCCCAAACAACCTTACAGGATCTATTCTATTGCTATTCTATTGCCAGTATACCACACTGCACTGCAGAGTCGTGTGGGCTTCACCTACTCATGATCAGCAGGTGTAGCTGTCCTAGTATCACAGAAAGCAAAAGAATCAAGGTGAATAGAAGTTACAGTATAAGCTGTCCTCTCAAGCTCACCAGAGTCAGATGGGGACCTGAACCTCCCAGCTTGCTCCAGAATGTGTGTCTCTACAATTTTAAACACCTAGGCTGAATTTGAATCAGCTTAGTGAAATGTAAAAAGCATACCCTTTCTTAATACAGTGAATTTCTAAAAATAATTATTAAAAAGAAAAAAAGAGAATATACTTTCATGCTAGGTACAGAATCTCCTATTAGTTTTCTAGGTTTTTATCGAGTCATGAAAAATATCTACTTAATGTAATATCACAATACTTCGCATGAGATGAAGAAGGAAATTTGCTCATATATTTAACACTAGCCCCCTTTTTTTAACCTTGAATACTAGCTATTCTAGGCTTCACCTTGCAAAGTAAGCCTGAAAATAGTTTGTGGACATGAGCATGGATTACTTTGAATGCATTATTTCTATGTAATGAGATAGCCTAGGTATCTGGCATTTCAGCTGTCCCCTCACATATTTAGCTTAGCCCATATTTCTTACTTTTTACCCAATCTACCTCTACTGTTCCCAGATGGCATTTTTTGAAGACAACTGTCCTCTATGGCCTAGGTAAAGAGTGATGAGACTATTTTTATTATGACCTAGGAAATTATTCAAATGGAGTTCTCTAGAGGCATATGGTTGGCATTATGAATATTTTACAGAATCATCTCTGAAAATCAGGCCAATAGCATATACACACGGGGCCAAGTTCCACTCTCACTTATACCTTGGCAACCACACTGATTTCCCATTTGGCTTTGCTATGCAAGTATTTGTTTGGCTTATTGCATGCATGTATTTTTCATCTGTTTTTCCCCTTCTTCAGCCCTATTTCCCACACTGTTTCTATAAAGAAGACAGTTACTGTCAGTGTGGAATGATTGCTATTTGGGGGCTACTGGCTATGTCTCTCTTACCTCATAAATACAGGGAATATGATGTACACAGGAAGGAGGGAAAATATTCAGAAAATGATGCCTGGTGTAGCAGTGTCTTTCCTGAGGCACCAAAACTGATGCAGAATGTTTACACCACCTTGACCTCAATATTGCTATGAACTCCATGCAGGAAAGGGCTCTGGGGAACCCACTGGCTCCAGGGAAATGCTACAAAAAGAAAGCATTTCTTGGAACTCCCTTGAGGACTGTGACCTGGAGCAGGGCAAAAATGGGTCAAAACATTATGTACCTTCTCATCAGGAGATGAGTATGCAAGGGTTAATACTTCTCATTCTGATATTTCTTTTTTCTTATTGATTTTGTTTTTGTATATAAATTCTATTTCATCTGCATGATTTCCATTTATAAATTGAAATCCTTGATGATGAAGACAAAATTTCTGTACAAGAGGACTGAGAAAACTCAAGAGTGAAGCTATGATCAGAAGTGTGACCTTACAGATTAGGAAAAAATACTTTAAGAATTAACACAGTAGGACATAATAAAATATTTACAATGTTTTATAAAAGGAAAAAAAATGCTGAAAAGATTTGTACTTACCACAATATCTTTTCCAGCCCACTTGCACTCATCCCTTCGGGAATGCGATACAGGCCAAACAATCTAAAGACACAAAACAAAAATCACATTGTGTTATTTCATGCTTCAGCATTCACAAATTGCAGGCCAAATGCTTATGGAGTCTCTTTATCCAGTTTATCTTCGCCCCATTCTTTTCCTTATTTGCTTTTATTTCCTAAAATTTGACAACAAAGAAATACTGGGAACAAAAACAGGAATAATTTGATGTCATAGTAAAAAAAAAAAAATCTTGAAGTCTGCATTGTGAATTTCAGCTGTGAATCTCCAGTCCTAATGATAAGAGAGTTGACTCTCCGTTGAATGAATGTTCTTTTAATGTTTTTAATCTCATGTAACAGAAATACAATCTCACATTTGAGTTGCAGCATCAGAAATGAGGTGTTTCCCTCTTCAGTGTACCTAATAGTTCACTCACTAGTTCAGTTAATTAAATAATAAAAAGGAGCCATAGTATTCGACAAATATCATACTATCAAAATAGAAATGTTTAGCTGTTTCTATAGAGCCACCATAACACAACTAATCCTAAATCTAGGTTTTCTGTAGTGTTTGCTTAGCAGAAAATGGATCTCACCTCTTACAGAGAAAATCCAGAGACCCTCACAGTCAATTATTCATGTTTCTTTGAAAAGCTTTTAGGAATTACATATAGAATAAAACATGATCTTCCCATAAAATGCCAGGCTATTCATTTGGGAGCCTCAGATAATGCAATATGAATGGCCTTAAGTCTGGATTACAGTCTTGGTGTTCAATATAGTTTGTTCATAGGAAGCAAAAGGCAAAATATTTAAAAAAAAAAGATGGAATGTGGATGACTGAAGGGATCAAAGGAGATGTTGTAGATGATATTTTAAAATACACTTTGCAACATTTTTTAAATTCAAAATTTTATTAATGAAATCCAAACAGCAATCGAACATCGTAAGTCTATAAAATAAGGCTGAAAATTTTATGAGCACGTTCTCTCTCAGAGGATTCCCACTACTTCCTGTTGCTATTCTAAGTTTAAAATGTGTAGAGATGTGAAAATTTAAATTTACTAGGTTGAAAAACATTAACCAAACTTCTCAGATATCCCAAAAGGACCGGTTCAAGTTTAGTTCAAGTTTTGGGAAAAAAAATCTCAGTATTTTTCAAACCAGTGTATTTCAAGCCAGATGTTCTTTCTCTTAGTTTCACAGTAAAACCTTTTCCTCTAACTTGGTTTAAAAGACAACTTAGTCAGACTGGTTTCAGTACATTGAAAGATTTGGCTTTTTGAGTTTTGGTGTTGCCATCAGCATTTAGACAGAAATGTGAGCAGTTTTCTTAGATGGTAGAAGCCAGTGAACCAGTGAACTTTGAGCTCAAGTGCAGCCCTGGCTATATTGTAATTTTGACTGAAGTTTCTTACATGACTCTCCTGTCTGTAATAAACAGATCCCCAAACTCTTAAAGCCTTTTGCCTATTCTTAAATCTAGTCTAAATTCTCTAAGTCTGTTGCTAACATACATTTCCATGTTACTGACAGCAATTATTTGTTTAATATTTTAATATTTGTATATAAAGTCAGTGTTCTAAAAGTATCTGAATATGTAAGTATGTAAAATACAATCACTCCCATTCTACAGAGCTGTTTTCTGCAATGGAAACACCTCCTTTCCTTTAATTATTCCAGATGTTTTGCACATTAGGCTATTGATCCCTCAGAGAATTCAAATAAATAGCTAGTTTCCTTTATAGCTGCTCTAAGGAGAATAGAAAAGAAAATAACTCTGTTTTCCTTTTATCCTCTTATCCTTAGAGAATACAAATGAATAGCCTGTCTTCCCTCTGAACAGAAAACACAAGGTATTTATTGCTATCATCTTAGGAAGCTAATAGTCAAACGGCCAAAAGGTCAGGAACACTAAGAAAAAAAATAATCCCTGGGTATTGAAGCAATATATCTCTCATAAAAGGCTACTCTCTGGATTTTAAAATGTGCCATCAAAATACTTAATATAACAAATCAAACCTCCATCCCATTGTTTACCTTCTTAGCATTTTGTCTTACTAAAATAAAGGAAAATTTAATTATTTATTTGGACTCCAACAGAAGAAACTCCCTGTCAGCTTTTAATTAGTCACTAACTTTTACTGGAAAATTACAATCTCCACCAAAACCAGCAATATTTTATGGACTTTTTCCTCTTTTATTAACACTGGAACTGTTTTGATTCAAAAGCAGCAGAGCAAAGTGCCTACAAGTGCTGAGTCAAAGAAGAAAAATCAACACTTGGATTCCCAAATAGCTCCTTTTATCTGCAGAGAAATACAGAGCAGTAAGGCCTTTCTGTTTAAACTGTCATAATAGATGCTTGGCTTTTTTAGCAGCTGCCATGAAAGTATGTCTTGTTTGGGAAATAGCTGGATTATTCACTTATCATTTACTTCTTTTTTGTAGTCTGAAAGAAAAAAAAATAGATTATATAGCCAAGGGTCACAGACTCATTATAAATTTCTTTTCATAGAGTCAGCAAATATTTTTATCGTAACAGTATTCCTGACATCCAAAGACTGACTACAAAATTCCAACAGTGCACAACATAGTCTGAGTAATAACGAGTCTTTAACATTAAAAGTATATATTTACATTGTACAGAACATGAATGAACGTACCTTTTGATATTCCTTGATGTTAACCAGGTTGAAAGAAAATATGTGATCCTTTGCTCCAACATACAGCCGACCACGTTCTTCATCCAAGAGGAAAGTATGGTAACTGGAGCTGTTAGCTAGTCCATTGAAATTGATTATATTGTTGGATTCCAACATTTCTGTAAGATAAAGGTAATACTTTTGTTGTTAATACTGTCAAATGAAACAAAGACTTATATTTGACTAATCTGTACTTTGACAAGTACAGATACAATTTTAGGAATTTGTGCTTATGGTGTAAAAACAAGTGAAAGCATTATTTACCTAGGCCCCTGAATGCTTTTATTTCAAGTACCCAAACTGCTTGTGAGATTCAGCTCTAGAGAGAGGTCAAAATAACAGTGAAATCAATTAAAAACGTGTATGGGTTTTTAGGTAGTATAATTCTATCCATGTAGCTCATCAACTGTCGGACAAAGTTCAATTTTGTTCAATCAATGAGATTTGTAAGGATAAACTTGGGGATAACCGGCTGATAACCACATCTAAACACAAATTCTATTTCCAGCAGAAGAAACTGTTTCATAAAGATCTGTAAGTTATGAGAAAAGGGATAAGAATGACTAGCTGATGAGATAAAATAACATGTATTCTCAAATTTATTATATTCTGAGCTTTCTCACACAGGCAGCATGTTGTTCCCTTGCTTGGAACAAGAATTTACCTAGAGAAAGTAACTTTGCTTCTTTTTAAACTCAAGAGTAATTTTCTAGTTCTGATAGTCCTCACTGAGATTTTCCATTTGTCAAGGACAGGACTTATTTAAGTACAAGGATCCACAGAATCATCACAGCTATTCAAACATTAACAAAGTCATGTACATTTTTCTGAAAAAAAAAAAAAAATTTACCGTAAGTTAACATAGCCCATAATAGCATAAATATTCATGAGAACACACTTTCTTTATGCCTATCTATATTCATATTGGCACCAAACCATCTCTATCATTTTAAGGCATGTCTCTGCTATTAAGTCAACAATAAGAAAGTTTCCTGGTGATGACAAATCCTCCATGGTTCAAGCCCTGAGCTTGTGAATTATGAAGGCAAACATCCAGCTTTAGGAGCAGGGGCAGTTCCATTGATGGAGCCATGAAGACAGATGAGAAAGGAAGTGAATACATCAGCATCCAAGGGCTGATGGCCAGAGGGCATGGCCTGAGCTTCAGGTATGTAATGTATGCATCAATTCTGCCACATGTGCAAGCCAAGGATGTATGTAACTCCTCTCAGACCACATGCCAAATGCCTGGATGTCTAGGATTCACCTAACAGTGCAGCTACCTTCTATGGCTTTTCAGTTTTCAATAAGATCACTCCCATTTTCCACCATTATTCCAACTGAGAAGATAGCATCCCATATACTGATAGAAATCAAGGAGAAACTGCTGCTAAAACAAAACTTTCTGCCTAATTTTCAACTCTTTTCCCTTCTTCTTAACTCATTCTTTTGTATTAACAAGCAAGATGTTAGGTGGGGAATTTCTGGACCTAGGTAATAGTGATACCTATGATTTTACAGAATTTCACGCCTGCAGCTTGGTAGCTCTGCAGATGTTAAACCTATTTTTGATGTTCACTTATACCAGGTAGATTTTGAAGCAGGTTGAAACTCTGCAAAAACATTAATAGGCAACATAATCAAGGAAGACAACCACTGTTAGTTGCATACCCTTTGGGATAGCTTTCAGCTGTAGTATTCCTTGTATTTATTTGGAAAAACTATCACTACCACCAAAAATAGATAATTCATACAGCAGTGTAGCAAAGCATCAGACACCATATTTTGTTCCTTATTCTACATTTTTTGTCACTAAATGTAACTATACATTTATATCACAATCTTGTACTGCTCAAGACTCAGTTTTTAAAAATTATTTTTCTTTTAAATGTAACAACCAAATTACCTCAAGCAGTCTTGTCAAAATAATTCTCATGGCTTCCTGCCAAGTTCTAGAATTTGACTCTATTGTCCTCCAGTTCACTTATTTGCATTTTGTAAGAGACTTTACTAATTCTCTTTACTCTGTAATGACTGATTCAGATGTTGAATGTCGACTCTCTGAATAGTGAGTGATGTAGATGATTGATTGCTTAACTTGTCTTAAAACTCTCTCTTGGCTAGAAATGCTCTGCTGTCACCTGTATCTGATCATTTTTCTTATAATACAGCTGTCAGAAACCTTTGTAATTTTTTCATCTTTGTTGGTTTGAACTCGTATATGTATGATTCTGCCCTTTGTGACTGCAGCGTAAAGACAAGTGTCTGCTGAAGTCAGTGTTACACAAAGGTAAAACTGATAAAAATGAAAATGAGATCAGTTAGGCACACAGCTACTTGGCTTAAAAGAAGCTTGATACGATTTTGCTAATGCAGAGTTCTAAACAGTCACATCTACAGATGGTGATTGACATTTTCTTGTCTTTCTAATATTCATGAAAAATGTGAGATCATAGCATTGGAGTCTAGGGTTTATTATGTCAAAGAGTACATTACATCATCATCTTCACTGTTCACAACTCTCCACAGTGAAACTTAAAAGGACCAGGTGTGGCTGTACAGGGAAATATATTTTTTTTCTTTTAATTTTCTGTGACTTTCAGAGCATACAACGCAAACGCTGTTGGGACTTTTTATGGACATGCAATTTATAGTCAAACTAAAAGCTAAATTTCATTGCCTTCTCTAAGAATAGGACATTTCTTCTAGGTTTTCATTCAGTATGTGTCATATTGTCACATTACTGACTTTTGCAAACGACTACTGGATTTCCAGGGTTTGCTGCCCAAAAGATTAGGCCTAGGCATGCTCCAAGCAGTGTATTTTAAATCACATGACATGAGGTTCTCCCTGTCAGGAATTAGGTTGAGAATATAGGCTGAGGAGAAAAATATCATTTGTGCGTTGATGATTCTCAATCACTACTAATTTAGGTAGCTTTGAGCTACATCACAAGTAGGAGGTGAAATCCTAAATAATTTTGCAGTTCCTCTGCTGTTTATTCTAACTGATATGTATTCATCCAGTGATGAATGCGGCTTTACAGGCCATTCTGGAATAGGGTGTTGAAGAACAAGGCAATGGCATTTGCACAATCAATACAAATTAAGTATTCCACTTCCTCAAATTCATTAGTTTTAAAGTGTTTACTATCCAGTGTCTTCATTATCCAATGAGTGACTACTGCTGAGAGAGAGAGCAAAGCCAGGGCTCAATCCCAGAAGGGCATTGGCACCCATCAATTCTACTAAGAGTTGATCACTCATGCTGGCAAGGTTTGTGGATGATCAGTGATAACATAAACCAAGATTTACAACAAAGATTGCATTGTAATGACAGGAGGAAATGATGAATGCATTCAAAGAATCAATGAAATTAATACTGTCTGCTAGCATAGCCTTTTTTTTTTCTTATAATTAAATGTTGGCCTAGCTGTGATCTAGGCAGACAGGTAATGGTTGCCTGTTCCTAAATTCCTTTTTAAATTTTATTTCCTCTATGATCTGTGCAGTTATTTTTATTGCAAAGATGTAACATTACTCCACCGTTTTTTCAGTAATTTCCCAGAGAACTTTTTCAGTAATTGCCCTGAGATAATTTTCTCATTTCCTTTTGACACATCCTCAGTTGTAATCATGCCTGTAGCTTTGAGCAGGAATGAATGAGCCCTAAACAGCTAACCACTGCACACTACAACTAGCATTGTCTGTGAAATGCTGCATGAGGTAGATTTAAAGTGTGTGGTGCATTTTGAAGGTAAAAGAGATGTAATTGCTTTTGTTATTGGTGCTTCATTCCCACATTTATTTAGTGTTGCAGGTGACTAAAACCAAGTTTCAAATGCACCATATCTTAAAAAGTAATCATATTATAATGAATGTGATGATCACTGAAACCAGATGGGAGATTGAGTTTCTCAGGGCTTGTGGATAAGATGCCCCTAATAACCATTTTAACTAGTTTTGATTCACATTCCTGACTTACTGGCTCCATCTTAGTCTCCTTTCTCTGCCAGTGTCCAAGCTCAAAGTATTTGACCTTTTTCAATGAGCTTTTCTGGAGACTCTGCATGGTCTTTCTTCTATTAACTGATGTGTCTGTTGATACAGTCTGACTTGTGTCAGAACATTCACTTTGCCAGATAGAGTTGGCACATTTACAGAAGAAAACCAGTCCCTAACTCTTGCTTTCGTTTTAATACGTGGTTATTTAATTTGCTAATGGAATTGTAACTTAATAGTATATATACACACAGAGGGCCAAATCCTGCTGTGAAATCCATGGAGATATGAACGCTCAAGGAATGCAGATTTGGTTTATTTTTATCACACTTCTTCATTAAAGAAGAAGCCAGAAAACCACAGCTATAGCTAAGATGAATACAGTCATGCAGATCCTGGAGTTTGCTTTATCCATGGTTGGTATTACACTGTAAACCGTGTTTTATGTCTGTGTTTCCTCAGCGGAGTTTGTCAAGAGGAGAACATAACAAAAGAAAACCATCTTATTTTTCACTTATCTACTAGAAGGCAAACTATGTTTAATCATTTTAGCGAGAGGGAGTTTGTCTGTGTACCAACTTAAAAAATTTGTGGGCTTTGGCCTATGTCCCCGTTATAGACTTCACAATGACACACGCCAGCCAAGACCATTTTTGTTGATAAGGGTCAAAAGAGCACATCAATTTCTCTAAAAACCAAAGGAAAGGTTTCCTAGTTTCCTCAGCAGGATTCAGATCTGGCCCTGTCCTATTCCTGGTGACTCTGCAGAGCACTGGATCATACAGGGAGCGCTGCTCGTCACAACACGCTCCTGAAGCCAATGAGTGGGTTGCTGGTTGCACAAAACTCTCGACCTGCCTTCCTCTGCCAGCAGCGATAGCATCTGGCTGCAGATCTCCCAGCAGTAGATAAAAGATGAGTCAATGCCATTATGCCATCAAACAGGGATTTTGCTGAACTGTGAGCAGTGCCTCCCACAACGTCATGCTAGAAAATTTCCTTCTTCTCTCGCCAGGCCTCTACTTTGGCTACAGAGGATCAGGTGGCCGCATGTTTGCACATGCATTTCTTGCTTACACAGATGCATATTGTGCCTGTTCTGTATATCAGCATGTGTATCTTTCTAAATAATCCCAGGTGTAAATTAGTCATTGAGTAATTATTTGCTGAATTCTTAGATACATGCAAGGAAAGGAGTGGGTATTCTAACTTCCAACCTCTCCCGTAGCTTCCCCATTTCATTGCTGTGAGTGCAGATGGTGACTTCTGCCCCAGTCACACAGCTATGGAAAAGGCAGGGACTGGCAAGAAATCAAGGAAGCTTCCTGCAAGGCATGAGCCAGCAGAGCTGTGTGGCAAACCCAGCAATGTAAGCATGGAAAAGGCACCACACTTGTTGGGAGTCCAGTCCCCACCCATACAGTGAGATACTTCAGTGGACTATTTCCCCATATAATGGAAAACACTGGCCTGAAATCAGGTGAGTTTCACCCCATGCCAGGTCTAATGCTTAGTCAAATGGCCCATAGCCTGAAGGATAACAGCTCCTTTCCCTGCCCTCCCCAGGATTTAACTACTTTATACCACAATTATTTTCTTTCATTGTCACCTCAGACATCACTGGGACCTCAAGTTCCAGCCCTTAGTGAGGAGAATGGTTCAGTTAGCCATCCGAATTAAAAATAACTTGCTAACGGTCTGTGGTACAATTCAAATGTCTATAAAACAAAACAAGGAAAACTAATTCATCTTTTTTTTTTTTTTTTTTCTTTTCTTTTCTTTTCTTTTTAGCATTTCACCTGAGCAGGGGGGTGGAAATAATTGCAGAAACATTCAGAAACATTTCTTTTGTTACATCTTTTAGTTTAACTGGTCAGGCTATATGTCCTTTAGTTATATTCAAACTGTTCCAATATTTCTGAACTGTTTTTACCAGTAAGTCTTTGATTTCATATTAGGAGCAGAAGAATAGACACACAAATTATCAACATCCTCCCCTCCAAAAACAAATCCCAACAACTTATGCTTTCAGATAATTTTAGAATTATGCTGTTTGGAAATACCAGAAAGTGACCAGTTTTATCTCAAATGAAACAAAAAACAGGTTTATGAAGTCTATGAGATCACGTAAGTGATTTAGCCATTTTTAGAAATGTAACATGAAAACTTCTAATCAGCACCTTTGGGTTTTTGCTACACTAGAGTCACAGAAACTTGAAACTACACAGGGTTTGTTGTTGATGGCAATTCAGTGTTATTGTAATTTGAATGAGATAAATCACTGGGAGAAAAGGGAGGGTTATCTTATCAGTAATCAAAATACAATTGGAACAGAGCCTCTCACAGCTGTTCAATCAGTCCTAGCTTTCATCCTCTTCCTCTACCTTATCATAACAGTTGCCAATCACCTGGTTTCACTGAACTCTACTAAAAGGAGAAAAAAAACAGTACTGTATTTGTTTTTGGGCAAAACTTTTGCTTCTGAGAGAACACATAGTTCAGAATCACAGTTCAGGGAACTATTACAATTTATCAGTTAGGGGTAGCTAGGACAAGAGATACAGTTTTTTGTGCAGTCGTGATGTAAACCAAGCATTTTAAATGAAACACTCCTGCCTATCTTCCACCACAGCAAAGAAAACTTGAGGGCCAGGAGTATAGTTTGATTAAAACCAGATACCTGGAAGGAGGAATGTTACACCCATGTTTTGTTTCAGTTGCACCAGTATAAGCATGGAATCCTTTGACTTCAAAATACTGATGCATATGTTTTTTATACTGTAAAACTGAGAGAAGATTTTTGCTCATTAATGTCAGCACTATTTAGCTACATGACAGCCCTTAAAGTGTTTTTGGTTTGAGTAATTGAAGAGGTCACCTGATATTTCAAAGACATAAAACATTTAGATTTTAAAACCAACCTGTTTTCCCTTTATTGTTTGTATTATTTGTCCTTTTGGTCTCTGAAAGTGAATCCAGATTATCCCTATTGCTCAGCTGTTTTCTTATAAAACATGAGAAATATTAGCCTATGAGCTAAACAAAGACTTGTAAATCTTGATCTCATACATTTGGAAAATTATTGTAACATCCCATATTATGAATCTGCCTTTCTGAGAAAGGTTATAGCACACCTTTAACCATCAACTTCACAAGTATTTAAGCCCAATTGTTACAAAATCACACATTACCGATACTACCTATAGCATTTTTGCATGTGTGTGTGATGTATCAGGCAGGAATATATGATGGCAAAAGGAAACCATAATCTAGTTTTAATAAGATGTTTTCTGTCTAAGGGAAAATTCATCTGTCTTGAGATTTGAGTAGGTAACATCTTTGCTACCTCCTACTTGTGCTGGTATAAGAACTGCTCAGGAGAAATACTGAGTGATGCATCATACTAATGAGCACCCAGATCTTAAGATCTGTAACTATCAAGGCTCTTCAAAATGTGGCAATAATACGGGAAAATAATGATCTAATGCAAAGTTTACAAACATTCTAACTTAAATACTGAAAACACTGCAGGCATATTAACTCAGGCTCCTGAGTTTGGTTAGCCCAATGTGGCACTGCGTGACCTTAAATTGCACCACCCGAGCTAGCACAGGTAAACAGCCAGCTAAATCCTAATCATTAAATAGTTCAGTTATCAGATCTAGTTAGGAGTTAATCAATTTTCAGCTCTCTCTATGATACTTCTATGAAGTTATTCTCCAGCAAGCAGAACCGGTACTGGTTACCAATTAATTAAAATTGTGGGTAGTTGTAACTTCAAGGAGTGATTACCTTATCTATAAACAGTACTGGCCTTGTCTCATTAAATACCTTATCACAGAGGCACAAACATCTTTGCAGGGACTAACACACAGACTGCTGTTTTGCCAGGGCAGGGATATATTTCATTTGGCCAGGCAGGACTGTCACATCCCACCCTCTGCATGGGTGAGCTGCATGCTGGGTCGAAGTGTAGCATGGAGCACAGTTCTTACTGACTGTTCCCAAATAAAGCAAGACACATATTTCCAATGCAAGAACTTTTTCTGCCAGAACAAAAGCAAGGCAGGAAAAGAGCTGCTACTCTCTACAGGCACAGCTACTTGCTCCAGACATTGACCATGCTGCAGTGTAAGTGCACCTGAGTTACTCTGAAACTCATTTATGTACTACTCAGTGTCCAACAACTCTGGCTAAGAAGCCAGCAAAGATTAATTGATTTTGCTCTTCATCTAACTGTTACTCAATGAAGCTGCATGTTGAATTATTAGGGTGTTTTCTCAGGCAAGCTACTTTGAAGTTAGCTCAAAAGACATGATGGTATTTTGTCATAATCATGACACATGTATACACACTGCAAGGACAAAAGCTCCACATGATGACTTTTGTACAAGTCCAATTTGAGAAGTTTTAGGTTTGTTTATTTATTAATTATTATTATTAAAGTCAGTTCTTCTTCCAAATAATCATTATTTCTGAGTAAAAACTCAGACAAGAGTAAAACTATGAATTCACTGTAATTAAGAAAACCTGTCATGATGTTTGGTGACTATTACATAAAAAATTACTTAAATACAATGGTGTTTTAGAAAATTCCCTTCTGAAACGGGAACATCCTAACAACTGAACCTGAAAGTTCAAAGTCAAAAACCCAGTCAGTGTCTTTGTGATTTACACACCATGGACTACCTGGAGTCAAAAGTAAAAATAATGTCCAAATGTGTACTAGAGTTGCAGTTATGATGAAACCCTTCCTCATGCAAGTGTATTCCTTTCCCACGGCAGAAGTATAAAAGTTTTTTTTTAACTCTTAAATCCTATTTTCAGGGACCAAATCAATGTACTTCAAAAATAAGTCAGCTCATTTAGAAGAACTAGCAAATATGAGCTGTTAAAGTTTCATAGGGATATCAGAGGAAATTCTTTAAAAGATTGGTGGTTTATTTTCAAGTGTGACTTTGCTGTTTGACAAGCAAGTTACCATTGAGTCTTGAAAAGACTAATGGGGTAGGTCTGTAAAGGATTTAGATGTCAGAATTGAGACAATGTAAGAATGAAGGTGACCTTCAGAGAGTCAGCCATCAGTAAGTGAATGTGTCAGTGCTTTCACTGGCTTAAGAGGCTGCAAGGGAGTGTGTCCCTACAGCTTCAAACACTGGGATGGAGGAAATCCAGCAGAGGTGGCATCAATATGAAATTAAACAACCTCTAAACTGATGGCAGGCGGGTTTAGATTTGATAGGAGGAAGAAATTCTTTGCTATGAAAGTGGTAAGACACAGGCTCAGGTTGCTCAGAGAAGATGTGGATGACCCACGCCTGAAACTGGTCAAGGCCACACTGGGTGAGGCTTCGAGCAATCTGGTCTAGTGCAAGGTGTTCCTGCTCATGGCAAGGTGTCCCATACTCGTGAAAGTAGATGTTCTATGAGGTCTCTTTCAACACAAACCATTCTATGCTTCTCTAAAGTCCTTCTCAGCCTTCTCTGATGTTTTAGATTTAGATTTAGATTTAGATTTAGATTTATAGAAATAGAAATAGAAATAGAAATAGAAATAGAAATAGAAATAGAAATAGAAATAGAAATAGAAATAGAAATAAATAGATACAGACCTGCACAAATCATTTACTAAGGTAAGTTATTTAAAATGCAGAATAGGGTTAGGAAGCTTCCCTGGAAATCTAGTTGCCTTTGCGAAACTGCAAAATAGAGTAAGTAACATTTGTGTTTTTAGCAGATTTGTGATAGAAAATGCATCTGACCTGCTTCAAAAAAGGTCTTTTTAAGCTTGAAAATCATGTGTGAAACTCTTCTCTCTATCTGTGTAACAACTCTTCAAAGTCCTCTGATTAATAAGATGCAAAAAATGCTTTGGGTTAGTCCTGCTAGTAGGTAAATCATTATAATCATTATAATTTATATAGCAGCTGGCTTAGATGGACTGTGTCCAGGTTTTTGTTTATGGTTACATATCAGTGACCTCATATTCTTAATTTCAGACATAGCTATCAACACTCCTGTTAAAATTTTGTTTTTCCAGAATGGATCTGCCCTTCATTTTGATCACATATCCAGCACTTTGAGGAATTGTCTTTTAATGTTAATAGAATGGATGAGTAAAATTCATGCTTGGATTTACATCCTTCTCTCTTCTGATAGCTCTTGTTTCTTCTAATCCATAAGTGAGGTTTTGGATGAGTTTCAGCAAGGGGCTGAAAGCAAC
Source organism: Phylloscopus trochilus trochilus (assembly GCA_016584745.2). Classification (NCBI taxonomy): domain Eukaryota; kingdom Metazoa; phylum Chordata; class Aves; order Passeriformes; family Phylloscopidae; genus Phylloscopus; species Phylloscopus trochilus. Next base: position 9,658,965 of record WQNJ02000016.1, on the reverse strand, counting down.
AATTGCAGTTAAGCAGTCTGTGTAGCTCACATGCAGATACACACAGCTCCACTGTGCAGTTTAATTGCAGCAAAATACAGCAGGAACTTCTAACCCCTGACCCTCCTTGCACAGACTTCCATGCCAGAATAAAATGATTATTCCCAATTTTGCTCCTTATTTATCCTAATGAAAATCAATGGAGTTACACCATGGATAAAAGATTCCAACTGCGGTGGTTCTGCAATGTGTGTAATATATTCATCATTCATTAGAACAAATTAGTAAGCATTATTTATCAAATGTTTCCAGTTGCACCTACAATCTTCTTCTGTGCATGAAAAAGGAATTTCCAGTTTTTCCCTTCCATCCAAATGTCATAAACATATATAATTATTCATTCAGCAGCAAACCCCTCATTTCTCAAATCAAAGTGAATTTTCTCATGCCTGATACTGCTCTATCAATCCAAATTTCAAATGTCTTTAAAGTTACACAAACCAAACTAGATCTACTTTCATTATTTTTATAGTTATTACACACTCAAATAAGAAACAAGAAATTTATAATTAATTGCTACATTCAAAATGGAAAGTAAACCTTACATACAATTTTTACATTCATTTTTTGGGTCTGGGCATACTCTAAAGTGGCTGGGAGGAATGCATTTCTACCTACAATTTCACTACATAGAAGCAAACTTGCAACTGTTCTGACACCAAAAAAATTACAGCGTGAAGAGCTTTAACTAGTTTTAAAATCACCCAAAATTTGTCTTAATCCACTTGACACAACGTGCAGTTAAACTGTAGAAATTCTTGACACGGGATGTTGTAAATGCTAAAATTGGCATTAGTTTCAAGAGATAAAGTGGCAAAATCAAGAAAAAGAAAACTTTAAGAGACTGTTAAATTTAGAGACACAGCCTCCTGCTCCCCAAGTTCCAGAAATTCAAATTGTAGAAAACTTAGAGAGTACTCTGGGGAATTCTCACTCTCTGATTGACCTAACCCTGTTATCTTCTACTATGGAGAACTCTGGTCATGGAAACACCATATTATGTGTTTGCTTTGGCTGTGGCTAGAGGCAACGTATTTCCCTCCTAATTGTGTGTGGATAAAAGTGCAGCCATGACCTGAGTCTTTACAAGGAAAGTGAAGATGCAAAACTTGAAGTCTAATTCAGCAAAATGACTGCTGCAACTCCCTTCTCAGCTGGCCATGGAGCCTCCCTCATCCTTCTTCCTCCCCACTGCATCTCCCCTCCTCAAAGCCTTTGGGGCCTCCCTGGGTGAGTGAAAGTATCTGCAAACAGCATCATTTCACATTGACTGAATTCAGTTTCTGTAACAGCATTTCAAACCCTAATTCCTTCTAAATGCCTTTTCTTTCAAACTAACTTGTCCATATTCAATCTCTTAAGTGAACTTCAGAAAGATCCATCAGCAATTTCCAGTAGAGGTGGAAGAGGAAAAGTGAGTGGATTATCACAGCACTCAGATAGCACCTCCTGTCTGGCTGGGCTTAATGCACAGCGAGGTTTGGATACAACTTCACAGTGCTTGACCTCAGAGCACAGGTTCACTTGCTCAAAGACGTGTCAGTGTAAATACAGTTGGATTTGTTTGAACAACAAATCACTGGTACATCAGCCTCTATTCAGAGCAGCCTCAGAAGGGGATCCAAAGACAACTGAAAGTAACTTTATGATGTTTTGACTCCAAGGCCACTCTGCCAGTCCCACCTGAACTGGCACATAGCAGGTTCCTGGGGCTGCTCTCAGCTGACATGGCCCAACTACAGCACGTCCAGCCACATCTCCTCCCACCTCCTGCAGCAAATGTCAGTAAGAGGGAGGTGACAATCACACAAATTAGAACTGAAAAAGTGAAAATTCTGTTCCAAAAGTAACAGAAACCAAGCAATATTACGTTCAACAAAATTAATTTGGAGTGGAGGGGAAAAAGATGATGTGGATGCCTGCCATGCTAAATATGCAACTTTTTCCAGAGGTTTTATTCTTTTCCACTCTCTTTAAACTAGCAGAAAGGTGATGTAGCCTACACCACTGATCCTAGGTGTCTCATCAATCTAAATAAATGGTAGCTCTTCTTGCATCAACACAATAGCAGCTTTATCCTCAGTGTTAGCATCAGGAAAGAAAAATAATGGAAGTTTTTATTTCTGAAGCTCCAGTGGAATATAAATGAGAATCATTATATCATTTTTGCTCAAGCCACAAAAACTGCACTTTTCTTACCAAGAGAGAAATCAGAGATCACATTTCTATCATTTACTTTGTGTCCCTGTCAGAACAGAAGCCTTTAGAGAATGATCTGTAGACTGAGGTATCAGTGAAATGGTCCAGGCACACTGAAACGGAAAGCAGGGTTTGCCTTCTTATCTCTACTATGTAAGATGAGAATTACCAATGTGTAACAATTTTTGCAAAATGTACTGCAAATTTTAACCTAGTTTATTTTTCCACACTCTGCATTTATTTGCACTTCGTGTGCTTTGAAGCAAGGCCATTTTTCACCTGGATTTAGGAAACATTGGCCACTGGCACCATATTGCCACGCCAGCACAATGTGAATTTAATTAATTTCTTACACACTTTGTGTAGCCTCAGTGTAAGTTTGGTTCATGTAAAGGGCGCATTAAAACTTGGAATGTTGTGGGGGAAAAGGCAGGGCACTTTCCAGTTCCCCTTCCAGACCCAATGATATTATTCATTCTCGGCAGCTCCACTGGTTACTCTACTAATTTCCCTCCAAAAGAACACTCCTTTGGGTGCAATATTCAAGTGTATGTGTATGTCAACTGCCACACAGGCTTCCAAATGCCCACATTGATCCAAGATACCATGAGTCACTGTTGACAGATGAGGAACACTCACACAAAATCCCTGCTGAAAGTTAAAGGAGAACTCACATTTTTTCTTGAATGCTCATACACTAACACATTGTGGTTAATGGTACACTCCAGAGATTTGGGGAGGGGGGAAAAAAATTAAAAAAAAATTGAAGTTACAATTCACCTAAAATTGAACAGGACACTGATTCAGTGTTTCCAAATTAAAGTAGCACTGGGTGGTTCCAATAAGTTCTAAAGACACATTTCAGCAGACTAGAAACTGATACAACTATTGCTCTATTGCTCTTAGTACACCCAAATTAATTTACAGCAGATGTGGATATAACTTAAACACTTTAAGTGAAATGTACTAAACATGCCTCTAAAACTTATCATCTAGCAAGATTTTGGTTAAATTTGGAATAAACTAATGACATAATATAGTTCCTACATTTCCTATAGGAAATTCAAATATTCCTATAATGTTTGAAGATTAAGTAATACCCAAGAAAGACACTACAAAGCAGCATCATGACATTCTGTTGCAGACCACATTCATACTTCTAAGATAGCTGGGAAAATTACTCCTTGTCCTGATGATGAGGAGGTTTCCTTCTGACCCATATATATTTGAAAACCTTCAGAAATAGATATCTCACAGTCTTGAAAACAGTGCATTACCAACCAGTGTAGAGAAAATACACTACTTTTTACAGAGTTTTCAAAATTTATTTCAACCATTTCTTTCCTGTAATGTCAAATAAATATTCAAAACCAAGTCTTTTATTTTTTTTTTCCATAAACAAATGTAATTCCAGTAGCAGCTGACACGGCTTTGAGTATAATGGCAAACACTTGGGTTTATTTCTAGCTAGTCTAATTATGAAAGGCATCAGGGTAGATGTGTTTTCTTTTTGTAGCCAGTTATACTAATTTGACCTTCTGGGGAAACAATTTCAAAATGTCAACATTTGCATGCCTGAATCCTGCTATGAACTAAAAGGGTTTGTGTGCAGAGGTCCTGCCTCAAGCTGTGACACACTACTTACCTCCTCAGAGGGAGTTAACACATTAATTTGAACAAATGAAATTAGAACAGCCAACTCTCCACGGTGGGTAGAGGAAATATACCCTGGCCATAGTGGCTGACTTCAGTTTAAGTGGAGTATTGCTTAATTAAGCTGCTGTATGACAGCTGCATAAGGAGTGCATAAACACCCCACAAAAGAGGAGGTCTTCAGGCTTGGAGGTGTAAGTGAACGTAGTAGTGAGTTCCTTACAAGGAAAGTTACTTTTGCCCTTTTTAGAAGTAAAACTTTGAGATTTAAGAGAATAATTTACACGTTTGCTGGTTTCTGCAGATGTATATTCCAGAAAGCACTCCTGAGATTCAGATGCTAACAAGTCTGAACAGGAATCTGGTAGAAAGGTCTGCAAGTTGAGGAAGCTCGCATCTGCTCCACTGCTTAGTTCAACCAGTTTGTGACCCTTGAGGTCTAATCCAAAGCCAAGCAAAGGCAGTGGGATTTTACTGATTGCGCTGAAAACTGCATCAAGCCAATGGATTAAGGGTATGATTCCTACAGGACCTATGTTTTCAGGAACTTCCTCCAAAACATTTACCCTTATAACCTCAGAAACATTTTTTTTAAAGTATGTACTTTAAGCTAAAACACAGGGTCCCAATGGATGTCACTAGGTAACACTCTTATGCACAGAGCTCCAAATACATTCCTTATTTTGTGATTAAATGTTCAAGCTGACATGCTTTGCAATGATCTCTGTAGGGAAAATATAAGCAGTGGGAATTTTCGATTTTGCCTTAGTACAACTCATCTGAGCTGGGAGTAGGCTTTAGGAAGTGGGATTTGGTGTTGGTTCATGCATGTTCCTTGCATGTCCCACTGTCTGCCAAGCTATCTGAGAACTCTGTTTCGGAGTAATACTAAAGTAACAAATGGTGTGCACTACACCTAGCCTGGATACCTCATCTGGGCCCAAGTTTTAGTTATGTCACGAAGCAGCTTGCTGAAAATAAGTGTTAATGTAGGTCATTGGAAGTTGCAAGGTGCCCCTGAGGATCTCCACAAAGAGATCAAGTCTGCCTATATTTAAGAATATAAATTAATCAACTAGCATTTTATTCTGCAAAAGAGACCTCAGCATTAAGCTGGAATGCAGTATTTTAACTGTAGGTATTAATTTATTATCATGATAGATTAAAATGCATGCTTTTTGTATGTTACCCTTACATTGTTCCATGTGCAGAATGGATGAAACATCAACTTAATCTTTCTTTTTGAGCTTTTCAGTATTTCTCCTAATGACTACATACCTTCAAATGCTTTTCATTTCATATAGGGAATTGCTTTTCACCTATACTAAGGCAAAAATCTGTGTCAGAAACATGATTCAATTGAAAAGAAGCTGTTTCAATTCCTAACTTATGTAGGCACAAGAAGAGAGAAAACAAAAGTACCCTAAACTAAAAGGCATTTGATCTGACTCATCAAGCCCCAGTCTTTGAGAATAATAGCAATCTGTTTGTCCTGTCTCACTCATCACACAGACTGGAATCTGCAATAAATGAAGTAAGGGTGTTACACAGAGATCTCACCTTGCTGCTTTAGCCACCCCCATTCTGTTCAAGAGATGCAGAAGTGCCATAGAAATAACAAGGAAAAAAGGTGTACTTAAAGGTTGCAAGGTACTTCTGCATATGAAACGGGCTGCTGAATTCTCCAGTTGTGTGAGGAGAGGAAGGGATTCCTCTCTGGAATTCAGATATATTAATAGTCCAGGCTCTGCGTCACAGATTCACATCCAGAAGTGAACGTGTTGTCCAAAAATTTCCAAAAAGAAAGAAGCAAGACACTCACAATGCAGACTTTCAGTTCAGAGTGTTACATGTTCTGTGAAACTAAAACCATCAATTTATCACAGGAAATACCAGGCAGTCAATTAGTGTTCAAATAATAAGGCATTTACTATGAGGAAATGTATGACTTCTAGTCTTAAAACTTACAGTCTTAACACATTTTTCCTCTGAATTCAGAATTTAAATATCAATTTAGATTTTGCACACTAGAATGTTTCTGCAGGTCAGGAATACAGACTGTTTGATAATTAGGGCAACACACTCCACATTTTACCATGGAGTAAAAGCAGAGTGAAATGGACAACCTGTAGTTTCCTCACATCGGAAACCTCCATATATGCATGCACATCCTAATTCCTGTATAATCCTGAGTGGTTTACCTCTTAAAATAAACAGACTCTACCTTATGTCCTTACTGGATTACTGTGAGTAGGATGTTTACATAAAGGATATAGCTAAGTATTCATTGAACATAACAAGACTACGATTCATTCCCATGCATTAGAGCCCATTATAATTTGATGGCTATATTTAAATAAACCAACATTTAACTATGCTGGCAATTACCATCTAAAGCTAATATTCTAATTGCGTCCAAGCCTTCCACTCCAGAGTCTGATTCATTGAAATGTTTATCTGCACTACCACCACCCATTAAGTGTAAATACGAAGATGAGAATTTTGTGTGAGAGAAAGAAAGCATAATTTACGCTCCAGGTGTATTAGATAGACCTGTGTATCTAATACAAGTGTTAGTAAACACTTGTATTTTCACAGTTAATAACACTAATTACACTGTGCATTACCCTTCATGCAAAGATCTAACCGCAATCTACTAAACAACAGTACCCAAGTCTCACTGTCAGTCTCTTCTTTGGACAGTGTAGAAGAGTTTCAAGATGGAAAAAAACTGTTTTAAACCTTTAAACCTTGTACTGTCCTAATTGTGGGTTATCTCCATAACATGAAGCAAAAAATCCTGAAGTTGTGCTGACTTGAACCATGCTGAACCGCAAAAACCAAGTGTCATTTCAGGCTGATACAGCACCACAAGATTGGAACTTAGGGAGCCTGAGTGAGTAATGTCTGTGGAGAAAGAGAGATGGCTAAGGGGTGATCTAAGTGTTGTCTTTGATTACCTGTTGGGCACAGTGAAAGAACAAGAGATAGCATGCACAAGTTGAGTCAGGGAAATACTGAATACAGAAGAAACTCTTAACTGGAACAATAACCAGAGAGTTTACACAGTCTTCACCCTTGGATACCGTCAAAACTTGACACAATCAGAGACAAAACCCCCAATCTCATTCTGAATATAGCCTTGCTTTGAGCAGGAGGTTAAATTAGAAGCTTACAATCATATTTTTTCCATATGCATTAAACACATTGATATAGCTGTGATAAATTAGGAGCTAACCAAAGAAAATCCCCCAAAACAGGACATTATTGGCAACTCCCTCTTGTTGTTTAAACAAACAAAAAAATCTTCCAAAACTTATTAATCTCTCTTAAAGCTGATTTTTCCTGAGGTGCTCCTGAGTGTAAGAATTCCCTCAGGAAGAGGAGAAAGCAAACAAATGGGCAACAGGAGATACAGCACACTTTGGTCCTTGTAAAGGAGCTGGGGGCTACAATGGAGCATAAATACTACTGCTTCTGCTTTACTGAGCAAACAAGCTTTCCCTAAAAGACAGAAGACTGAAATGTAAAATTTATTGCAGTTTATGCATGTTATATATGTCAAATACAGGAATTCAGATGCAATTTTGGCCAGATTTCTCAAATAGCATAATAGATACCAATACAGCTGTGTAGATGTTAATCTACTCATCACATTTTCATTTGTTGTGCCCTCATATATTCACAACACAATCTCTTTTAAGTAACAGCATTTTAAATCACGCAAACATGAACATTCTTCTGGTTTGATATTTTCTATGAAGTAGTCCTTTATGTTTAAGGACTAATTTAAACTAAGGTTTAAATTAGTGTTGTTTGCACTTATTACATGACCACATTAAAGATCTCTGTGAAAAATTTTCATGAGACAATGTGGTAAATAGCAAGTACAAGGGGCACAGGTAAACATCACCTTAATGGTGATTAAGTAACAATCTCAACACACTGAAAAAATTTCTGTCCTTTTGACTTCATCATTCCCCAAATCTCACTGCAGCTGCTGGACAGCATGTGCACCACAGCCATAAAGAACACAATGAGACTTAACAAACATGGTTTCACAGTCTATTTTGCAGATGAATAGTCTAGAAGAAATAGTGAAGGTACTTACAGAGTTCAGAGTGTAATTTGTTGTGGCTATTTAAAACACAAGGGAATGTTGATACAGAAAGACAAAAGAACTGCAGTGTATAAGAGTAACTCCTTTTCCTTTTATGGCCTGTTACTGCATGGCTGAACATTGCCACTTACTTTGTATTTTGAGAACATACTGAATTTTAGAAAACTTTTGTTCCATTTGCAGCCCACATGCTGACACAGCATCTCATCTCTTATTGTTCTGGCTTAACTATTATCTGATATATTTGATGTGCTAGAAGGTAAGAAGCACAAAGCTTCTAGTTACCTTAGAGATACCAAAAGAAGAATCACTTAGCTAAAGAACAGTTGAGGAGAGACTGTTTCTGGCAGTTTCACTCTGGAGTGTGTGTTAGACCCACAAATGTCAGTTCAGACCCTGTAAGTCAGGAGTCTTTGTTGGGGCTCTGCTGTGCACTGAATTATCTCACCCTCTCCTGACTCCCACACACAGAGGTATACAGGGAAGAGCAGGCTCAACCAGTCTTAAATTCTTTTGACAGTTCAGACTCCAGATAGGTTCTGTAGCAGTGGAAGCAGCGCTCATAGCAACAGTTAGAGAGATACATTTCGAAGGAACAGATTTATTCAAGGTTAATACATGTTTCTACTGCCATTTTCCACGGATGGTAGTTCTGGTGGATGAGCAAATCCTCACAAATTGAAATCTGGCTCCTAAGTTAATTTTTAAAAGCTTGCAGGATCTGATAAGGCACAATACTAGGTGGAAAGGACTGATTCCCATAGAGTTCCCCTGAAAATTTGAGACAGCAGCTTCTCAAAATCTGAGCCCTCACAGCTCCAGCCTTGCCTAGAATAGATTTAATCATGCTGTACTTCATCAATATTGCATCAACTTGATTTATATCAACAATCTGAAGAAGCTCTCAAGCTGCCTTATTATTTTAAACTAACTTAAAAAATAAATAAAATTTTGCTGTTTGAATTCCCCATGGGGAAGTAAGTTTTGTGACTGTGGCAAAAAATGTGAAGTAGATGACCCAATAAAAATCAAAACATCTGACATTTTGTTGGGAAATAGAATAGAGCATGGGGTAACATCATCATTAGGATCATAGCAGAAACTAGGAATCTCCATAGCTCTTCAAGTGATCATTTTACCTACTTAAAAGGAAATCTCAATGAATACATGGTATAAAAATTAAACTGCTAGAGAGTAAAAGCTTTTCTAAAAAAAAAAAAAAAAAAAAAAAAAAAAGTAGTACTGTGGTTCCAGGAGAGATGAGCATTCCTAGCTGGGTTTCTGAACAAAGGATATCAAATGAAGGCAGGAGGAAATAAAGCCTGACTCCATGTGATGTGTGCCAACTGTGGTCTCATAAAGCCAAGAAATCTTGGAATGCTTTGAGTAAGTAGTATTTTTAGAGCTCTAATAAGGCACACCTGAGCTCCTCTTTACCACATTTAAAGACATGTGCCATAGAAGCTGGATTTTGCTGTGCATTTTTGCCTATTCCAATAATCTGTAATTAAAAAGCATTCATGTGGAGGAGAGCAGAGCACTCAGTTTGCCTGTTCAGATTCCTCTGAATTACTCCTACATACTGTTCCAAAGGGCACAACATATAGTCATGTTCTCAAATTTTTCTTAAGTCATTTGTCTAAGAAGAGTAGATGACACTGCTATGTCTGCCTTGTTGAAATCAAATATTCTCATATCTCTTACAGATGTTCCTCCTCAATTCCTTGACTTACTAGAGCACATGTCTACACCAGCTGTCTTCCTTCAGCATCTCCAGAACTCTGAGCCAGAACAAGAAACAAACCTGTCTCTACTATTAATAAGATTTATTTTCATTTTACCTAACTAAGCAGTGCAGTAAAAGAGAAAACTGTAAGAATTAAGCTCCTCCACACCAGACACACAAACTACAATAACCCTACTGTCCACCCTGGTAAGCAGGTATTGGTATCAAAAGTTACACTGCACACTGAGAAGTCAAAATGAGCTATGACAGCATGAAGCAACTGAGGGACTGTTGGTTTCACTCCATCCAATTTATGTTCAGGAAGAGGTGATGTTACCCAGAAGCCAGATGCAGTCCCAGCAGTGCCAGAATAATCAGATCTCATATATACAGTATATGTGATCCAGAGATGGAATACAGGTAGCCAGTCATTTGGAACAGTCATGTGCCAAACAAGTCTAGTAGCACAATACTAGGAAAAAAAACATGGAATCAAAATACACACTCTGTCTATCAAAACAAAGGAAGACTAGGAAAATGTTAAAATACCTAAATTTTACAGGAATCCAGTTACATTTTTTATTAAAAATAATAATAATATAGAACTATATTAGAATTAAATGCTGTCTACTTTCAAGTAAAGGAATTTAGTTTGTATGTCATCCAGGAGTCAGCGTGTCAGTACACAGAATAATGTATAATTATTCTTTCCCAGTCAGATATTGGGCTGGCACTTTCTGTACTAGCTGATCTCCTGTAATCTTTACAGTTATTTTCTGCTAGAGTATATTGCAGTACTGATCCCTAAATACACACACTGTTTGTCTACTATGGCAACATCCTATTGCTGGCTTGAACTACTGAATGGGAGGCTACAGAAAAGATTGACACAGACTCTCCCTGAAGTGCCCAGTGACACGAGTCAACACAGCAAATTTTGTTTAGAAACCAGATCAAGCTTCTTCAGCATGAAGATGGTCAACCAGTGGCACAGAGGGCTAAAGAGGCTGTAGAATTTCCAACTTGAAGATACTCAAAAGCTGCCTGGAGAGTGCCTTGATCAACCTGATTTTTAATCAGCCTTGCCTAGGGCAGGGGCTAGATATGAAACCCTGGGACTTTCAGCAGCCCCTTCCAACATAAATTACTCAGATTTTGTAATGATACACCTGCCCACTGTCACCATCTACAAGGGTAAAGCAAGCTCTTACTTATATCCTCTTTTTAACAGCTACTGCTGTTTTCACAGGCATTTTTAAATATATGTGCATATATATATATATATATATATATCCATCCCACCACTCTTCTACAGCAGTCTACATGGTAAACTTCTTTCCTCAAGTAGGAAGGAAGAAGCACAATGAATTAGGGTTTTCTGTTGGGGCACCTAAAGCAGAATCAGTGGGGTAAAACAACCAAAAACACCCAAGAAAATAGCAGTGTGTGTGTGCCATGTGTTATGCAGCTGAAAGTAGAAACTGTAAGGTTGATCTCTTAGAGCTCAATCCCTTGAAATTGAGATACTGTAGTTCAGAAAACTATTGCAACTAGTTAAAATTACAAACTGAGAAAAACCATAAAATCTTCCCCCAGTTTTCTGACTGTGAAAATGCCAGTAATTTTACTTCTGCTGCTGTTGTTGAAAATAAAGATATCTCAGGAGCACAAGAACACTGTGGGGGTGGATACATAGAAAGTGGCAACCTTAGACACAACTTCAAGCAAGCAGGTTCAAACTTTAATGACCTGTGTAGGAAGATAAATGAGACTTCAAGAGAAAACAGCACTGTTGGCATGAGGATGTTGTTAGATGCAGCAGGCAAGCACTCTCAGTGCTGATAAATTGGTAGCTGACAAAGAGCTACATCTTATAATGATGACTGTGTAAGCCATGATGTATTTTTCCTACTAGTTCTTTGTCTTTCATCACATGTGTTTGATGAACCCTAAATTAATATTGTGCTCTGTTTGAAATCAGAGAGGAAAAACAACAGGCACTTATCAATCACATTATTTTATCTCTCAATTATCCTTAACTTAATAATTGTATTATTTTCATTTCTGTTATAACTTTAAGGGCTTCTATTGCAAACACTATTTTTTCAGGTGGTTTAGGTTACCAATAATTTTCAGTAAGAGTACTTTTCCATCTTTTTTTCCTTTTTTTTTTTTTTTCTGAAAGCTCTTCTCTGTATCATTATTTTGTCTAATCATCAGCCTTCCTGGAAATATTAATCATTATGTCTACTAGACTTTCAGAATAACCTGCGTCAAGTTTCTTTAAATTGCTTCTCTGTTTATTTTAGCCACAGTCTGAATAAAATTATTTGAATAAACAGGTCTGAAGCATATCCTGAATTGTACAGTTGGGATATGAACCCAAAATCCAACATAATTCCTGGCATTATAGTAATAGTATTTAGTAGAAGAAAGAATTGTATTAAATTATAAGTGCCTGAAGTGCCTGTGGAAAGGAATTCTGTGCAGCTAGCTCTATTTTCCCTAGTAAAACATATTTTATTATCCTTGGTTTCTTATACAAAAGAGCATGAGTCCCATTTTGGAAGAACTACCAGAGTTTTACCATGGCATTTTTTGGCTGATGATATAATCCATCATTTGCATGTCATTCAGAACTAGTCAGCTGAGAGTACCAACTTTAAATACCATGATGTGAAATTAATGGCATCATGTTATATGAAAGAAGCAACAAGATTGAGATTATAGAATATCTAGTGTTTAATGTCCAACCCAGCCTAAATACTATAATGCTTTGTGGGACACGAATGGTTAAACTACTGAGGTCAAATATATTCCAATTTAGACCAGCACAGCAGCCACCATTTGGAAGCCCCAAAGGAAAGTTTCTAAACTCATTTTCCATAATTTCTTTGCAATATGTAGCATGAAACCCTTTATGTAAGCCTATCACAGATGGATGGACACCAACTTGATGTGGTCTTTACCACTGCCTTATTTCAAACGTCCAAGAAAGTTTCTGTGTTACTGATTTTAGTTTTCATTTGGTCCTGTATTGAGCAAAGTGGTTTGATCTAAAACTTTGCATTCTGAAGACCCATACATCTCTCTGTCTCAGGAACAGAAGGTGTTAATGAGAGCACAGTTGTAGTTCTAGGAGCTCACAAAACTTCCATAATTATTTTGGTGTCTCAGGGAACACACAAGGACATTTTGAGATATTGACAGATTAACATGGCTTGGCATGGAGAGTGCTTTGACTACTGGTCTGTGTTTGTGCACGTGGACCAGCCTGCTCTGTACAAGGGATGGGCTGGATAAAGCTGTGGCAAGGACAGTCACACTTACTAACCTTCAGCTATTGTCTGTAATTAAAAACCAACTGGCCTGATATTTGTCTCATAAAGTAACGGCTACAGAAGTGCTGGCACTAATAGCTCACACAGTATTTACTGTTTCACATTTTGCAGGTTTAGAAAACAAAAGGCTTGGTTAGCTAAACAAAACCAGTGTAAAAAATAGGCCAATATATTCTGAATAACAACAGCATAAAACCAGTTTAGTTGACATACAGAATAGTTTCGCTTTGCTCATTGAGAGCTATTGAATTTTTGGCATGGAAGAATAATAAAAAAAAAAGAGCAGATGGTGAAAGAAATAAATTAAGCTGCTGGTGATGGAATACAATATCACACTGAATTATAAAGCATGATGAACAGAAATCCCATTAAATGGGCTCTTACACTCAGTATAAGAGGTTCATATTGTTGAAGTTTGTATCTGATTATTTTGGTTTATACTCTATTTCTTAGAGCTTTTATTTTCAATGCAGATCCCAACATGAATTCAAAACAGAAATCCAAGGCAATGTAAAAGCAATGCAGAAGGAGTGAAAAGGGGCCCTTTTCACAGCCTTCACCCACAAGCCAGACATTCTAGTAGTAATGTTCTAAAATGTATAGTATTCTAAAATCAATCAAAAACCTTACACTTTTCTAAGAGTCCTTACTCCCTACCACAGATTTGAGGGTCTAAGTGTATGTATGGCTGAAGCATTAACATCATTTTCTAATCCTTCCATTTTCTTAAAATAAATTATCTTTTGTCTCAAGATCTTGCTTTGTTTATGTCTTTAGATTTTGGAAACAATAAATTGTTACTGTTAAAAATCAATGCATTTAAGAAAAAAGTGTGAAATGTGTTCATGTGAATCCTGAGCAAGATACCCCTATTTTCAGAAGTAAAATTACAATTCCAAACTTTGTCATGGTGAAGAACTTTTCAGGGATTCACAGTTTAACTCTTCAGTAATGTTTCCATTTTTTAATGTGATCTGATCAGCATTTAGGTCACAGGCACTTTGGCACTTTATCAGCTGTGGTGGAGAGGTTTGATTTTCAGATATTGTAAATTGTTTGGCTTCACAGTGTTCTCCTCTTTCTTTAACTTAGTGTTCCTCCAAACCACAGCACTATGTGGTAAACAGTCTAATATCAGCGTAGATGCCTCAAGAGAATTTTAGTTAAGCTAGTGAAGACAAATCCTCTGTAATGTCTATCGTTATCATTTATTATTAAAAAATATCAATACTTTTCACCCTTTAGCCTCCAGACATCGTTCAAAGATGATCTGGTAGCACTAGCTCCACTTAACTGTTGAAACATGAAACTTAATTTGGTTTTGGAAGTAAAAAGCATGGTTTGAGACTCAGCTCCTCTTCCTGAAAATTGGTCTGGAGCATTGCACTCTTCTGAGAGCCTTTTGCTTTAACCTCTATGGAAAACTCATATTGTAAAGCCCATACACTCCTTTTGCACTTGCTTTTATTAGAGATATGGGGAATCAAGTGTCTGGTTTCACTTTATTCTAGATTTTTACAATATAGAGCCATATTCCTAAAGTTTACACTACCCACTTCTACTTTTAAAATTTTATTTCAAGACCTATGTAGAAAAACTATATTCACATCCATATTTTAGGCTTGTATCTCTTATTACAGATCACCAGTGCCCTATTCTTCTTCTTGCTGCTTTTCCTTACCTCATGCCCCACAGTGAAAGGGTGATCATGTGTATTGCTAGCCCCAACCATTAGCCAACATCTACTTTATCAGACACCACCAGCAGATACAGGATAACTGGAGTGATTTCCAAAACTCTGGGCTTATTATGCCTGTTCACAGAAAGAATAGTAGAAAGAGTTCCTTATCTGTGAGCATTCTGTAGTCAAAAACATCCTGACAACTGTATGAGCCATTTGGTAACTTCACGGTTGGTCTTTGAGTACATTTTGCAGCTGCACCAAATGCAGCTGGCATAATGCCACACATTTCCTGGGAGTTTTGTGATCACAGAGAATATTGTAACATGCCTATATACATTTCCTAGCAAGCATGACAGACTAACATCTAGGGTAATTTTCTACCCCTCATGCAAGGAAATATAAGTTCACTGCCTACACAGGATCTTAACAGTGGATCCTGAATCAAACTGCTTTCCCAGACCACTGCAATATTCAGGTTTCTTCTGGCAGCCCTGTCTGGAATCCTTGCGACCTTCATATTCATCTTATTTGTCCAGCAAAAAACCAAATAGTCATAATCCGTAACAACATTCATGCTGGGAGGCTCCTCTAACAAAAGTATCATGATTAAAGATAGGACATCTGGGTTACACAGTGCAAACATGTCTAACTTCAGTACATGCCTGGTGCCACTGTCTCCTGATTGACCAAATATGACCTTGAACCAAACCCACAATGGAAACAGAAACAACCCCCACATTCCAGGGAAAAATGTGCCGAATTCATCTGGGGCAGAAGCAGCAGGAGAAAACAAACACCTGGTGCAATGTAATAACAGTTTAGGAGTAGAAGACCACAGTAATGAACAATTAAGAAACTTCTGTATGGAATAAAATTTGTAAAACCTTCAGTTCTTGAATTAGAAAGCATCCCATGTCTGAGTTCTCTGACAATTACATATCAAAAAGTGTTAGACTCTGTAAGGATACTGTCTATGCATCATCTTTGGAAAATGCTAGACAACATTAGCACCTTGCCAGATCTCTCTGATGAAGGCAGTGAGATGGTATCACCTGAAAGTCTCTCAGGTAAATAATTAAGATGACAAGACAGAAAATTCTTACTTGAGATGCAAATAGAATCTCATGGCAAGAGAGATTAGCAGCCCTCTCTGATCCAGTGGAGTGAAAAATACCAGAAAACTTGTATGGCCTACTTCTTCAGGTCAGTGAAAACCACTACAGCAAGCAAAAGAAACTACTACAGAAGAAAAAAACTTCAGGTCATATGTTTCAAAGTCTGAAAAGTTTGGCTTGGATTTCTGGCAAAAGGCTCAAGAGTCTTAATTTTATATTTTCTTCTTTTTTTCTTTTTTTTTTTTTTTCTAGCTCTCCCTAGCATCCAGAAGACATTGCAATATAATGTATTTGCAATATTTTTATTTTGCTTTATAGTATATATCTCAGAACATGCACATGCATATATACACTAGAAGATACAGAGACTACTGGGACATCTGATTAATAGTGATCTATCAACTATGGACATGATTTTAAAAATGTATAGTGTGGGGCAGAGATCAAAAGAACCCATAACTTTTAAAGGATGAATGAACAATATTATTTTGATATGATTTGTCTTTCAAAAGACAGTACTTTCAAAGGTGTTAAACATCCAACACTTCTGCTGACAAGCTACGTTTGAAAACCTGATGTTCTGAGATGCTTTAGAAATATCAAAGGGTACAGATAAAACTGAATATAATTTGATATCAGTCAATCAAAGAATCTAAAAATTCATTATCACTTTGTCCTGACTTTGCTTAGAAGAACTGTAAAAAAGCTGCAGAGGTATGATGGCAGAGACAAAACTGAGCAGTAATTGGCAAGGAGTCAGGGATGTTCAGCTATGAAGGAACGTGGCTGCTTTACACCTTCTTCTACAACGTGGATTGGATCATGATGGTAGAGAGACTATAAAAAAAGGGAGGAAGAGCTGGTACAGACGTATTTTGGAACAGAACTGTGCAGGATGCACCTCCCATCCCCGTCAGAAATGCCCTTGTAATCTCTTGCTAGGCTTGAAATGATTCAGAGTGGATGTTGTCTTGATGCCTTCTTTCAGTTAGGTCCCTGGACATGTTTGGTTTGGAAAAGTTCAATATACAGATGCTCTTTTAGGATTACAGAGGAGAATTTAAAGACAGAATTTGCTAACAATAAATAAATACAGAAATTCTAAGTCTTTATTTTCCATCTTTATATATCAACTGCTTTTTGTCAGCTTTCAATCTCAGTAGCGTCTGCTAATGTGCCTTATGTTTTACTCCTCGTAATTAAAATAGATGTATATACATATTTTAGTTTTGGTTGGGTTTAGTTTGGCTTTTTTTTTTTTAGTTTTTCCTGTTCAAGAGTTGAATAACTCAGGACTGATGTGGTTGTGTCCTTTTCCCATGTCTCCCAAGGAGTCACAGTGTGACCTTGGCACGACCATTATTTCGACAACATTTCAGCTCCCAGCCTACCTTAGGGCTGACTTGTTAAATGGACTGTCAGGTTTTCCACACAGAAACATTGTTTTCCATTGTACAGTGGCATCCAGCCCTCATGGGGAGATTTAATTTCTCCTGACATTCAAATAACAGCACGGAAGTATGTCAGTGAGTAGAAAACTGACCAAAGCAAAATTAATATGATCTCTAAAAGGTGTAACAGACAATCAGAGCATTGTCTTCCCTAACGTCAATAAATTTTCTCCTCATACTAATCTACTTCTGCATATAATATTATCTGTTTTGTGCTAGAGAGGTCTCCAAACTATTGCCTTGGCAACCAATAAACATTAATCCATGTGAGATTTTCCTCTTGAAATACTTTCTATATTCGAAACATTATGTAGGAGGTAAATTGCACTGGAACTGGAAAAGATGTGCTGATGATTTGATTCACTTTTTTTTTTTTTGGATTTTGCTACAAAATACAGTCCTGGATATTTCTTGTGTGAGAACAAATTCTCCAGCAGTCCAATGGAAAAGGCTCTACTGGCCATGCTTGGACTGAATGTTGATTTGCCCCAGCAGACCAGCAGCATCCTGAGCAGTCTAAGGAAAGGCACAGTGACACAACACAGCTCACTCCAGGCCTGAGGTAGCTTGTGTAACACCAGGTCCTGCTTTATGTTACCATTCTTAATTTTCAGCTGTCACACACACGGAATAGCTCAGTTTCAGGGGAAGGCTGTGTTTAGCTGGCAAGTGAATGTGCAAAAATTGGCACTTGCATCATTCCTGTATGTTAAAGCACTTTCCAGCTTGCATAGCTGTTGATGTATCACCTAAAAGATTTTGTCAGAAAGCTCAGGCAAGCAAATAGTGTCACACCTTGGGCTGTCCCTGCAGGTGAGGCAAGCTCTCAGGGCTGAGCTCAGAAAGAGAAGGCAAGTTGGAACATCAGCTGTAACTAAAGACTCTGGCCTGGTTTGCTAGGCACCAAAATCAATAGGAAAATTCTTACTGAATTCAATAGGCTTCAAATTGCACCTCCAAAGAATAATACTGAGGACCCGAATCCCATCCAGAACCTCAAATGGACCAAGGCAGAGGCACAACCAGTTTAAAAAACTGAACAAAGTCCACTGCTGCTTTTCCAAAAGCTTGCAACAAATGTCACAGAAGGGAGAGCAGTAATTCAGGCAGGAGGTGACAGAGGTTTAGGATGCCTGTGATGCGGCCACATCCTAATGCTCTTGCACAAAGCACACTTGAAAGTCAAGATGCATGGAGAATATTTTATTCATAAGTGCAAACACTTTCTAGCATTTGTCAATGTGAAACAACACATTGCTCGGGTCTCTGAAGACATGATGTGAGCCATAATGTGTGTTATTTCAAAATAACACATAACTTGTCACTTATTATTACTGTAATAATCTGTATTTGAATGAATTAACAATGGCAATGCGTACTTACAGCAAGGAAGGAGCAACTATAGCACAGGAGAAATTCTGGTTTTGTATTCCTTATGGAAAATAAAGGAAACCTTTTGTAAATAAGGACCATTGTTCCAGACTTACCTCTTGAAGAAAGGTTAAGCCCCTCAGAATGAGTAGATGGTTTCCTTAACATTCAAATTCAACATGGGATTACCTTCTCAGAGCTGTTTTCTATGCCTAGTAACACTCACATATTCATCTATGCCAGAGCCTAGAGGACTGCACAGCTTGTTTTGCAAAACAGTCATTCTTCTTGTGTGACACCTGGAAGTCCCCTGATAATCTATAGTGTTCCAGTTGACTGATATGACAAACTACACCTGAAACCACAGATTAAAATTAAGAAGAAAAAAAAAGGAAAAAAGAAAGAGAATGCACAAAGTGTTTCAGCACCAATCAAAATGAAATGGGAACTGCTTCTCCTCACCAGAAATATAAGAGAGACATATCTCTTCATATTGGAATGAATGTATGTGTGTAACAAACTTGAATAATTTTGCAGCCTTTATATCCAGAGAATTGCATAACATGAAAAAGACATGTAAGGGAAAAATTTTGATGAGGAAAATTGTCAGCTTTTGCTGTGTAGTGTATATGTATATGTAGTGGCATTATGACTTAAAGAATCTTTAAGACAGTAGGAAAAATGACCTTTTAAACAAAAAAACCCACTTTTTTTCCCTCCCCCTAAAAGGAATAGGTTTCTAAAGACAATCACTTCTCAGTGGCAAAAACAATGCAGTCAGAAAGGTATTAGGCAACAAATGTACCTAAGTTGCTAAAGGAACTACACTTCTTGGATTTGTGAAATTAATCTGATTATATTGTTAAGGAATTTTCAAAGATTTTTTTTAAACTCAATTTTATTTGGTTTAATTTGTTTATATCAGAAAGCAAGAGTAATAGTTGTTTTCTTAGTGCTTAGATATTTGTTCTGAGCCTTGAACTAAATAATTCTATTACTTATCAGTTGTACTACTTGTTCTGAAAACTCCAGATAGAAATTCATTGTGCAAAAGCATAGTCCTTGCCTTCAAAACACGTACAATGTCACTGAAAATAAAACAGTGTAAAAAAAGCCTGTACAGATAGGAAGCTGAGGCACAGGGATATTGTCTGACATAACTTAAAATGTTTGAGTAAGATCCTGGAACTGAAGAACATCTATCCATTCACACATTTAGCCACAAGACCAATCTTCCTGACATTATTAACATCCTTGAAATGTGAAGGTGAACACATATCTCAACTTATCAGTGTCTTAAATGATTCATTCCTTAGAACAAATGTCCTGTTAAGCAAAGTGTAACCAATAACAATACTTATTTTTAAAATAACTTATTAAATGATATCAAAGAGTCAGACACAAATTTTTAATGCTGTTTTAGCTACAATAAATGTTGAGAACTATGTTTTGACATTAACACATAGCTGAATGTGTCAAGCTGGTTTGGAACTTCACAACTCACATAGGAGCTTTACAAAGCACTGTTTCTCTGTGACAACATGGCTTCATAGCAGAAATAAGGAAAGCTGAGAAAAGTAAGGATTTTTTTTTGTCTCAAAGGAAATTACAATATTCCAACATCTGTTTTCAAATTAAGTCAAACAGTCAAAATACTGAACTTCTCAGAGTGACAATTTAGGGAAAAAAAATTAATCCAGGAATGTGTGACTTTTGTTTTTTATCATTTTATCTGTTTGTTCTGGTCAGCGTGTCCAACTTCCTTAGGCTTTAAGGGGGAAAAATACACTCCACATTTCAGCTGCAGCCAAGCCATATGCTAGAATCAAGAAGCTGGAAAGGCTCTGGGTGTGTCCTGTCTCACATGGCACCCTCTGACACTGCACCTTATACAAATGATAAACCTGCCTCATCCCTGATTTGGACCTCCTGGCCAGGATTTGACACAGAGCTATATGTTTTTCACTGTCCTGCCATCATATAAGTCTTATGCTGATCTCTGAGCACTCTCAAAGATTTTAATGGGAGTTAACTGCCCTTTTCAGAAAAGAATGGGCAAGAAAGCAGGAAAACCACACAAAGCTTTCACAAACCCTGCTGCTACCCTGAACACACAGAGGTTAATGCCAGATGAATATAATATGTGCCTTAGATCAGCATCACGGTCCAAAGTAATGTTTTCATTTGGATAGAACTGGTGGAAAATTTGGATTAAACGGAAACTTCCTTTTTCATTGACAAATCATTTAGATGAGGAACGCCTGCCTAATCCTTGTGATACACTACCAGACAGGCCCGTAAGGCAAATTCTCTGCCAGGTTGCTTCACTGCTTTGCCATTGCAGCTCCAAGTTATCTGCCAGCTCCAACGTGGGGAGCCAGTCGTGGTGGTGAACAGTGTGAACTGGTCAGTCACTTGTTTCACACATGCCACAGATCAATCCCTGTATGATAGTGCTTTTCCATTCACCACATATGCTGAACTGCATTTGACCTGGTGGTGAAAGGTTTCATTTACCATTACAGTCACTTCAGCTGTGCAGTCTCCAGTCTGTATGCTGATTTATGGATGGATGGATTTGCATATGGCAAACATCCACACAGCTTTCTAAGTTCACATTTATGCCAATAAATGTAAGGTCAGGGCTATGATCCTAGTATGAGTAATGTTTTCATTAGAAATAGCTCTCCTTGGGGTTTTTGTTGTTGTTGTGGGTTTTGTTCTGTACTGTTGTTTTTTTTCAATGCACGTAAAGGTAACATTCCATAACAATTCCAGTTTAAGACACATGGACACTGCTGAAGAAAACAACTCTATTTCTCCTTATTACTCTTTCTTCCCTTCTTTCCTTTCTTTCTTTGGTCTTGCAATTGCTCTTTAGCAGGTGTACATGGGGATCATCTTGTCTCTAGGAGCAGGACTGAGCAAAATCTTGAACTTATGGCAAAATGTCCACACTGACCTTGGAGATGGGAACATCAGAACAGGGATATCCAGCCAGACCAAAAGTCAGCCTCATGAGGAAGCCACCCTATTATTGAAGACTGGCCACAGATGATTAAGGAAAGAACACAAGGACAAGAGAAGACAAAATTCTTGGCAGCCCTTATGTCAAAGCTGGAGAAAATTGTGCTAGCTTTTTTTTTGGTGGGGGGGAGGGGAGGGGGGATGGTTTGTTTTAGGTTTGTTGCTGCTGGTTTTTTGTGTTTGGACTTTCTTGTTTGCTTGTTTCTTGGTTTGGTTTGATTTTTGTTTTGTTTTGGGGGGGGTGGTTTAATAGCATTTGATCTCCTTTATTTCTGGCCTAATTAACTGCCTGCTGCACAAGGCTCATGGTTGGGTGGCTACAGTATCAACACTGCTAACACCCCTTATAAATACTAAAATGGCCTGGTTTTCAGAAAAACTTACAGTAAGCAAGCTGTCAGTCCTGCCACCACGTATCTTCCACTAACATTAACACTGCCTTGATGAAACACCGTGACAAATATTCATTCAGTCTTTGTTTCCTGGTATGAGCAAAGATCCACCTCCCACCCACATTCTGTAACAGATTTAGGAATGCAAGGCCTTTCATGCTTAAATCATTCACTATGCAACGCAAACGTTTATACCCACTGAAACACAAAACACATCATTCATTATTTTGAAACTTAATTATGAACTAGACATTTACATTGAGGAGGAGCTAAAAATAACTTGCAGCCGGGTGTGGAGTAATTTTGCCCTGTCTGTGGATCTGGGCCAAGTATGGGTGTGTAAATAGCTTCATATTTGTATACATTATGTAGGTAAATGCATGCAGGCACCTAAGGATATTTCTACAGTTCAGAATCTGGTTTATTTACTCTGCTTGGCATCACAGAGGGATAGGCTGAGCCTAGCCAGACCCAAAAAAATCCCTTTGCAAGAGCAGTGAAGTGGGAGAGAGCTTCTGGTCTCAGTAGGACAAAACAGGAGAAGGAAGGAGTTTCTCATGTTGCATTCACACTCCATCACCCCCCTGGGCTGACAGTTTTGTACAGATATCTGGCACTCATATGTCCTTTAGTTATCACTTGAACAGGCTCAGAGGCTCCCTTACAGCACGTGGCCTTTTTAATATATGAACCTCTTGTATGTATGGTAATACATAATGCAACTTCTGCCTTCCAGCATCATCCATGGCCAGCATTAGAGAAGGGTTAAGATGCCTCTGTTTTAAGACATCACAGAATTTCTGTGAGCTACTCTGTGGGTTGTTCACTGATTGCTAACATAATTTAACTAACAGCTCCCATTAATTAAATTGATGCCCCTTACAGCCTACTGAAGAACTTCACAGCCAAATGCACCATAACCAGAAGTTGTGTAAATGTGTTTCCTATTGGATTCTATGCCACAAATGGTTTCTGCTCCTATTTTTAACAGAAAACATTATTTTTGCTTCCTCCTTTAAATGTATACCTATCATAAAACGTGAAATATTTTATTGCCTCACCACCCTCTACTGCATTTGAGACTTTCTGCATTTCTTTAACATGTGACACAGACCACAATAAATTTTAGGGTAATAGAAGTGTCTGCACAAGTGGCTACATCTGAGTGGCTGCAATCTGAGATTCCTCTTGCTGTTTTGCAAAGAGCACTGAGAGCTCATTGACAAGATGTCTGGGGTGAGGGAGCACATGGCCCCGTGCTTGCTGTCCCACTTTGTCAGACTGATGTTTGAAAAGGAGCAGGGATTCTTTGCTCAGTTGCTAGCGTTAGCAACTGAATGGCAGGAAAGCAGCCCTGGAGTCTCCTGCTGTGGGGAGATCTCCTGGGCTCTCTCCAACGAACTCATGTGAGAAGCAGTCAGAGCAACTTTCACTCAAAGTGCCTGGAGCCATAGTACAATAAATAAGTAATACTCCAGTAAAGGATAAAAGTTTCCACAATGCTGTGCCCTTTTTTGATGGATTGGGAATAGTTATTGAAACAGAACTGCTGCATTGTGGAAACCACATTCCAATGTTGTGATATTACTTTATCAAAAGTTATTGTGCTTGAATCAGAACTGCCTAATGTGTGCCCCATGTACAGTCATACAGATGGGCTTCTGCACAGAGGGTTTAATGGAAAGACCTGTTAAAAGGGAAAAGAGGACAGGGCTTGGATAAAATATGACATTCCTTTCCTCAAAAACTCGGTTTAAAATCGCCTGGCCATTCAAAAAATCAGATCACATTTCATATTAATACTCAAATACCTACCAGACTAAGGGTCTTTCACAGTGACTTTAACTGATGTTTTGTCCCAGCAGACATGAGGATACAATGAACCCCAGCAAGGCAGGGAATGCTCCTCTTGGGGTAGAGCACAGCGGACACATGGGCTAAGACAGATCAGGAGGGATTATTACTGAATGAAAACTTTCATTTGAGTAGAACTACATTTTGAACAGGTTTTGCATCATTTCTTCCCATTAAATGGGCAGAGCTCAAAAATCTCAAGTGATCCCTACAATTGCTTGGATTGGTTGGTTGATTATTTTCTAAGTGAAGAATAACTTGCATAGCCTCTCAAAAGGGCACTTCACACCCCGAGTGCCAGGTACGAAGTCAAAAGGACTGCTCATGTGAGTAGGAGTTTGTAAGATCAGTCTTTTTTGTTGTTGTTGTTGTTGTTTTTAATCTCCTGGTAAATACCAAGACAAATCACATTTCATTGTATTTTTTGGAACAGTGCAACCAGATCAAATTAGTGCACAGAAGCTTTGTGAGAAAGAGTGTGTTGTAAATGATTACAGGGGTGTCAAGAATTTTTTTTCTGAAATATGGAGGTTGAATGAAATACATCACAGTATTTTGAGGTAAGTAGATGTATTACAAAACAGTACCAGGGAAATTATATTGGTAAACTACAGCAACAGTCCCAAGCTATCGCATTCTTAAGGGGTAGGTACATGATCTGTATTAATTTTGGAGGTGAGCTTTACTTTGGAAACATTTTCTAGTCCTTGTGCCTGCCTGATCTCAGATTTTGGAGCTGTTTCAGGCATAAAAGGCTTAGTAAATCATTGTCTTTCCATATATACACATGCTGATTCTATCTAAGATATGAGGCACAGTAAAATATATAGAAAACTGTCTGACTCCAAGCCTATTAAGATTTTGTTTTACTTTGTGTTCCTTATTTTTCTACTGTTTACTTTGACTTTTTTGCCTTTTTGTACACATGAAGAATTGTGTATTTTGAAGGACACATTTGGTTTAAACTACAACATTCAGCTTTATCTAGCTGAGCGTGTACTAAGTACAGTAGCAAAACAGAATAGTGAAATGCTGGACAGTTTGTAAGGAAGATTAAAGTAATGATTTTTTTGGGGGTGGCTCCTGGGTCAGATACTGACATAGTACAGAATAATACTCAAACCCTTTACAGTTCTTTCACTCCTATCACACTTATCTGCCAGATTTTCAATGAAGGTTTACATGTGCTTACTGCTTAGATCTTGTTCTTTTTTTCCTTTTTTCTTTTTTTCCCCTTCATTGAGGGAGAGGGAAGAGTGGCTTTTTTGGCTTATCTTTTATGAAATATTAAAAGAAGCAGAAAATGTATAGTACTTGGAGACCTGATATTGCTTTTTAAGATTCATTTTTCCCCAAGTGGTCATTATTAGAGTAGATCAATTTAAGGTGTGGGAGTTTCCATACCAGTGAATAGGTTAAAGTTTTATAGTGCTGCTTTTCACAGTACTTTGAAATGCAATGATCTTTGCCAGGAGCTAGCTAGAG
The DNA here is from genome assembly GCA_016584745.2 of Phylloscopus trochilus trochilus. Classification (NCBI taxonomy): domain Eukaryota; kingdom Metazoa; phylum Chordata; class Aves; order Passeriformes; family Phylloscopidae; genus Phylloscopus; species Phylloscopus trochilus. The sequence continues at coordinate 9,633,508 of WQNJ02000016.1, read as the reverse complement.
ATTTATTTACATATCCCCCTTCCTACCTCAGCTGACCATTCACATGCAAATGAGAACTTTGACAGCTCCTCCACACATTTATGAAACCCAATGATCTGTCCATTTTTCAGCTCAGAATGAAAGATATGACAATGCCTCAGAATACAGGCCTGCCAGATTAGTTTCTTATTCTGCAATACCGAATATGAAAAAAAAAAAAAATTCCAACATTATTGGAATGGAAAATTTGGGGAGCACAGTGAACGCCTATTAGCCATAAAATAAGTATTGATTTCTTAGTCCCCATCTGGGGGACAGTACATTTAAAACATATTTGAAACGCATAACTGACTCAAGCTCTTGGTTTTTCCTCCTGTAGTCACCCAGAACCCAAAATATAACTCAGCCCCTCAACACCTGATTTTCAGAACAGGCTCAAGCCATTGCACTGTGGGCACCATGACATCAGAGGAGGAAAATGGAAAGCAGACATTTAAGCTGGCCCTGCCAGTTAAACTCTGTGTTTGAAGAAACTTAACTTGTACTACTGAGCACAGAGGGCCCCAGAACAGTTCACCTCTGCATTTCAGGAGGAGGTCCATGGTCTAGCCCTGCACATGCAAGCAATTGCCTCCTAAACCCTTGTTGTCCAAGAGAGCTGACTGGGCAGTTCAGCTCAGGACAAAACTGGTGATTATCAAAAATCATCACTATTCCACCCTCTTGCCAATTGTTATTTTCAAAGGAAAACTCATCTTAAGACCTAAAGCCTTTTCTGGGGGTGCTCTCAGTATCTTATAACCAGAAACAAGTACACATTTCCTTGTCTAGAAAGCTGTATTTCACCTCTTCTCGTACAATTTACATACATTGATCACTTCCATATGTCTGGCATAAGGTAAAATAGTTTCTCTGCATAGTAATAGGGGTGAACCTACAGTGAAACAAAATTCTGTATTTATCATATTCCTACATAATGGCAGAAAAAAAATTAAGAGAGTGGCAGTTATGAGAAACAACCTTAAGGGGCTGTTTATGGTCTCAGCTACGGAAATTGTATTAAAAAGCTACAAGTTGCATTGCTCAGACATGTCCTCATTCCCTTTGGTAAAATGTCAATTAGCAGAATCGGGGGTCTGAACATGCACCACTGCAGTCACCATTATGATGTTACATTTGGTTTACACCAGAATAGTTCATGACTGCTTAAAATTTCTAATATATACAATAACATTCTATTCTAGTAACATTGCATTCTAATAACAATACATGACACTACATTTGTCTCTCTGAAAATATATGAAAAATCTTTTGCCACCAGTAAACAGGACCTTTTTCATTGCCCTCAGCTGGTGTGTTTGCCAGCCTCAAGAATTGAACTTGGCTCTTATAGCACCTGCAGAACTGCAAGAAAACTGTGTAGCATAAGGTCAAGTAAGACACCATGGTTTAACATGTTAAACTACTAACTTGTGTCTGAAGTTCAAAAGTACATCAAGATCACAAAAAAATGTATTTTCCCTGTATTTCTTAATTAATGGCATGAAAATGGTTAGCTTATTACGGAAAAAGAATGCTATTCAAAACAACAATTACATCATGTAAGTGGCATGAGGAAGTATAAAGGCGAAGAAAAACATTCCTTGAGATAATTCACTGAAGATAATATTTAAATGCTGCATTTAAGGTATGTGGAATATATGAAACACCAATTTTATTTTCATAGGCCAGGCTGACAAGGGGAACAGGTGCTTTCTTACTTATTTTAGGAATGAGGATGTGAATCTTTCTGAGATGCAAAATTCTGCTTATGAATTTATTATAGCAGTTTATCCTCATTATTAGGTCTGAACTAGAGCTGTCAAGTAACAGTTTTCCAGTGAGTGAGTCACAAATGATAGGCAATTAAAACTGACTCAACTGATTACTGAATACTTCCCCAAGTGTCTAGGAAAGGTTACCCTCATCCTGGAGAAGGTTGGGGAACATTTGAAGTATGGAAAGTCAGAAAAAAGGATGTGTGCCCAAAGAAAGAGAAGATTTTCGTCCAGAATCTCTTGGGAAGGCAATACATACACTTGAAGGAGCCAGGGAGTGTTTAGCACCAATGGCTTGGTAAGGTATGTTCAGACTTAGTAGAAAGGAAGAAATTGTCCCAAATGAGGTTTTAGTTTTGTCTGATAAGCACAAGAAACAAACAAACAAACACAAAAAATATAAAAACAAACAAAACACTTTTTATTCCCTCTTAGTTTTAAAATATGACTATCAGTCATGATAAAAAAAAACCAAACAAACCCCCTAACCTAAACTCACAGCAATTGGCACTCTGAGTTTAAGTTAGCACACACACACCACTGGCAGACAATACTGCAAAGATTAAACACAAAGGCTCTTCTCTACAGCCATTTGTAATCATCTTCACAGTTTAATTTGAAATAGAGGTGGATACTCCAAAAAACATTTTGAAGGGCTCCTGTCTAAAACTGTCTGGAATATCCAAATGGAATTAAATTAGATATGCTTTCTGGATAATAGGGATGTGTTTCATGTCACAGGTATACACAGCTATGAATATTACTATTATAATCACTTTAAAGTACCTGTAAGGCCTTTCTGTGTTGATCAAAAATAAGTTCTGACTGAACTTTGAATACACACATTAATGGGATTATTCTGAGAGTAGGATACAGCTCTGAATAAGCATGGCAAGTCTCTGACCTCCAGCAATTCCTCATGAAATCACTTAATACCACTTTACAGGTGAAGATGCTGACAGAGAAAAGCCAAGGAATTAATAGGATTTCACATTGATGGCACTTTCTTTGATTCTCTTTACAGTACAGAGTTCCTGTGTATCATCAGCGGTGGTGCTGGGTTTCTGTTAATGTCTAACCTCCATTTACAGATGTAGGTGAGATTAACAAAACCTTCCTGATTTATGACTATTATCCAGTAAAGAAGTGAGTCACAATGCAGGTTTAAAGAATGATGAAACAAAATTGTAAAAGGGTGCAAGAAAAGGAAGTAGAACATCCAGTAGTTTCCCATTACAGCTGAAAAAAAAAAAATCTGAACAGTTAGAATTAGAAAATAACATGATTTTTGATCTCAGTACTTACAGGCAGCAGAGAAAAGCAAGATTTTCAACATATAATACTGTTGTTAATACTTTACTTCACAAAACTCCTTTAAAATGAGCTATGAAAAGTTTCCTTCAATTTTAACAAATTCCTGAATCTTTTCTTGAGATGAAATCTCACTTGCCAACTTGTTGCAGTTTTTACCGTTAGAGAACAAACAACTAGGGATACACATTTGAACAAAAATATAGACTGAGGTTTACCATACCGATAACCCAACAGCCAACATCCTAGAATCCTGCATTGCTGATGTTTGTGACCTTGCAGAGAAGTGACAATTAGAGCTCTTTGAAAATGTTGTCACACCTTCCTGTACAACTGAATATACACTTGGTCTTGTTGGGTGGACTCTTGACAGTTCTTGGAAGAGCAGCAATTCAGAATGAAGAGATTTCCTAACTATGCAATTTGCAGGTACCTCAGGAATACATTTATATTGTTGTCTACAAGGTCATCAGAGCAAGAAGTTTTGATGGAGTCATTCATCTGCTGTAGTGAAGCTGAATATGGGGAAAAACACAGTCTTGAAGATAAAGTTGTTTTTCCCAGATCTGCAGGCATCATTTCTGCTGTCCCTCGACAGGAACTGGATTTATCACATGGGCCTAGCAGGATGGAGGTCTTGGAAAAGACCTGGTGTGGTGGAGAGGAGACAAAGTTGGCCTGCAGATACTACAGAGCAACATTAATCGTTACTGATGTGACCTTTCTTGTGCTTTGAGAAAAAGAGCTTCCTTTAGGAGTCAGAACCATTTCAGACTACACATTCATACAAAAGTAATGAAGTTGCACTAGGAAGTCCATTAAAAATTCGAAGCAATATTAACACCCTGAAATCACCACTTCATCTTAAGGGATTGCCCTCTGTGCCTTAGCCACACATGGGATCTGTGCCTAGCAAAGGAGAGTTATTGCCATTCCAGCACCAGCTGGAGATGAAAGCTGTACCCTGCACTCTCTGCAGCTCTTTTGGATGCTTGTGAGCTGTATTTATCATGTGATTCCTCTAGAAAAGGCCACCAACCCATCCCCCTTGAAAGGCAGCTCTAAATCCTTTAAATTATCTCACAGAGCTTTTTTGTGTCCTTTTCTCATACAAGGCTGGAATTTCAAAAGGAGCCAAGAGGGGCCGTCAGATCCAACATGAGCTTTGCTTCATTAGAGTGAGGAGAAAAGGAAAGCTTTCTTTTTCCTTCTTCCACAAGTCAGATGAAAGCAAATAACTACTTCATTCCTCAGATTGTTCCCTGCAAGATCCAACTTTGCATGAAAATATTTATAGGAGATGAGAATTTTATTTGACTGCTCGCTTCTAAAGTTTCTGCAACATCCAGCTGGAGAGATAAGCAGGCAGCCCAATAAATGTCAAACAACTTTAAAACATTAGAAGAATGGCAAAAACTTCTGACTTTACTGTGTTTGGCTATCAAACAGCAAAGGATGAAAACTAGATGTGACACAAAGTAGAGTAGTGCTCACACATTTCACAGATTGCTGTAGATACGTCTAGTTCAAGGGAGATCTGCAATCCCCAAAGGGAGAAAAGAATCCCCCAAATTATAAATCTATTTAGAATTTTTAGAAATTAATAAATTAGGTTTCATCTCACTATTGAAATAGTTCAACAGAAAAAGTGTAGAGTCGGGCTCAAGACACCTGTCCTTTGAATTACACATATACACACAGATTTTTATTTGCAAACTACGCTCTATGAAATTGAATCTTGACTGTTTCTCTCTTTAGACTGCAGAAACATTCAGAAGGTAATGGAGCTGGCCAGGGGACAGCTTATTGAAAGCTCTAAATGATTAAGCCATTAAATTAGTAAAGCTCTGTAGCCCCAGACAGTCACTTCCAGCATGTGTCACTGGATTTGGGATGAGCTTATTAAAGAGGAGAGACGTAAGAAACACGAGAAGTAAATTAGGTAATTGTTTTAAGAATATGAAAAATGTAGCAGTGCTGTTTATTTCTTTCTGTACTGCGAGTTTGGTACAAATTTAGACAGAGTCACAGGTGACCTCAAGATCACAGATACTGAGGACGCATGTATGTTTAATCAGCTCAATTTTCACACTGCTTTAAATACTCATTTAGGCAAAAACAGTTTCTTAAATTAGGAAGATTTGGACCAGAATACAGCCTAAGTTGTTCAATAGCAGTTAATTAGTACCTTCTTTTGATACATTTCCAGAGAGAAAGAAACTAAATAAATGAACAAGAAGCTTAATTCCTGTTACAGTCAATGACAAGTGATGAGCACCCTTAAAGTCTCATTCAGTCTCCCTAACCCAAGAAGAGCTCTCTGGAGGTGCTTTTCCTTCCCCTGACAGTGAAAAGAGCCTAAACTGGCTAACTGTGTCAGTCACAAAGAAAGAGCACACCTCCTGAGGTGCAAGAGAAAGGTTACAAGACTCGTTAAGATTTCTGACGCTCTCAACAGCTGTGGCCATCCTTTTCTGTCTTGTATATTCAGACACTATCCCACTTGGAAGAAATAGGAAAAGTCAAGTAAAAGTACTATCCCCACAGTTATTCTCACTATCCACAGCTGTTGCTGGAAGAGAGCAGCTAACCTATATGAAGGCTGTATGTGGGAGGACCGTGAACTTGCAGACGTTTCTGAAGGGAGCTTTAATCCTGCAAGGGAAGGAATTCGCTGAATCGCCCACCAGCACCAGCACAACAGCAGCAACAATTTTTACACATAACATTAGTTAACAAGAGCACCATAACAGGTTACAGTCCCTCCATTTAAAAGTTTGACATAGAGCTCCCAGGGTCCACCCCACACATTTACTTAAAAATAAGTGTGTGGGAGCCTGAAAACAATTTTGCCCTTTTTAGCTTTCAAACAACTGGAAAATGTCACAACCATTGACACCACTTAGAAGGATTTGTTTTCTTCTCAGTCACTTAGGCATTGCCTCAGGTAAAGATGTGATTTTGCTTCATACTGGGGTCACCAGCCCCAGCTGATGAAGAAAATGTTGAAGATACTGGAACAACTTTGTATTGAAGGTACTTCCATTGTAGTATTCCAGGTATGCACATGAGGGAAAAAAGTCTGTGGGTCAGAGGAAGTAAATAAAGAAGATTCTCCAGCAGCAGCTGTGGGCATTAAAGGCCATATGCAGAATCAGCAATTAAGCAAACCAAAACCATATTAAAAGGATCACAGTATAGCAATGCATTAAATTAAAACTGAAAAACACTTCCAAGAAAACACAATGAGTTAAAAATACAAAGCATTTCATGGTTTCTTTTCAGGTGGGAACTCCATGAAAATGCTTTCTGTGTGTACAGAGTCACATGCAGGAGAGATTAAAAAAATAACCCATTTACATTGTAACAACCTGCTATGACTGGGTTTCTTATTTTAAATACTGTTTTACTAAATGTTATGGAGTAAGTATACACCTGAATAAACCCTAAGCAAATAGATAGGTACCTCAGTCCTGATCAAAAGCTTGAAGCACTGAAGTAAATTTTAAGGCAGATTTCACATATCAGAAGATTCACTGAGCTCAGTGTAACTACAGATATTTAAGTTCCCCACTAGGTCAGAGTTTTAAAGATGCTGTTACAAACAATACAAGTAAGTGCTGCACACCTTGTCTGCAGCAAAAGAGCAGAGTTTTCATGGCTGTCAATACAGCACCTTCCATGAATAATTCAGTCATTTGCAAACCGTACAGTAAAAATAATTATAGAGAACTCCAGCTTCTCAGAAAAGGGAGGCTCTGTAATTCAGAAACCACTTTTTCCACTGGAATTAAATGGGAAAGTTGGAAATGCAAAATGAGAATGTTGGGCTAGGTTTTCACCCTCCTTGTTCCAATTACACTGCCTGTCTCAGGCCTAATTAGCTAGCTGAAAATTTCCCTATATAGGCAAGATCTGAGCTTAGGCACTTCCTTCATCAGCTTCTCCCTCCTGTCAGCCTGTGAGCCAGTCAGAGCCAAGAGCCAGGCAGGGTAGTCCTACCACCTCCCTGAGAGTTCCCAGCTCTTGGGATGATCCCAATCAGCCAGTGATAGCAAGACCATCATACAGATCTTCCCAGAAAGACTCACTATACTGGAGAAGGAAAAAAAAAAAAGCTGAAGTGGCTGTGCATGCATCTGGGAGCTTCACTGTCCTGCAGCTCCCCCTGCACTGACTGAACTGTGAGGTCTGAGAGCATTGGAGCCGTGCAGAAATTTTGTCACAAATGGTGGAAGGCAGGGATGCAAATGTCCCTGGTTTACTTTCCTTCACAGTCTTCTTCCTAAGTCAGGGCTGTTCTCTCCCTTTCAGGCATGTCAGAAATGCTTTGCCCTCACACAGTACTCTTACAAGATAGTTTAAGCAAAGGTCTTTAAGCAGATACTTTGAAATCTGAGACAAACTCCAATACTGGTCCTAGCTCAAGAGAAACAGGCTCCCTTGCCAATATTTCTCTCCCCATTTCCTTCTCCCACTTTGTCCTGCTTTCCCAATATTTGCAGAGGTATTGAATTGTGAGTTATAAAATTTGAAGGAAAGGAAAAACCACAATCAAACCCACCAGCAGGTCATCAACTACAACCAGACTGGTGAACAAACTACAAGCCAGGTATCATATTTACATTAGTGTACATACAGGTAATTCAGTGTGGTGCCATTCCTCCCTCATCACCCCATGTGGGACAGATTGAAAGAGACAGAAGTTTTGCCATTGCTTTCACTAGGGCCAGGATTTCATCTGGATAAAAATCCATGCTATAAAATTTTAAATCAACTGCACATCAAGGATGGAGTAGTTGTCACTATCACTGCAACTTTAAACAAGACACTTACTTTTAATATGGCTTGATTTGAAGCCAGGGAGTAATAGAGCTAAATCTGTGTGCAATGCTTTTCCACTTACTTTTTCTCAAGTAATATGTATCCAATTGAGCAACAATAACAAAAGAGAACCACACATGTACTCTTGCAAAACATACTTACAGCATTTAGTAATTTTCAATAGACAAATAAGACGTGACAGATGGATTTGAGAAAGTTGGACTGACAAGATTTACTCATGTGGAGTCAAAAATCAGGGTTGCTTTATGAAAAAAATCTGCAAATCAAGGAATTGTTAATGGAAACTTTCATTGGGCTTATTTATTTATATTTAAAGAGTACTATAGCTGGTTCCATCTCTGTTTGTGCTATTACCTCCCCATACAGAGGATAGCAAAAGGAAATACATAACAATAAACAATACAAGAAATCCATCTGGACTTGAGGGTATATTTATTGTTTTAAACTTTGCACACTCAACTTGATCATCACCTTTCTGAGAACTCTCTGCTCAATAGGAGTTTCCTGAACAGAATCTGTGACCTGGTGACACAATATAGAGACTTAAAACCAACATCAGAATTGAAGTCAATGAGATTAGAAAAAACACAACAAAAAACAAAAAAGGCAAGAGCAAAGCCCCCTACACTCTTTAAGGGAAGATTCTTTTACTTTAGATAGATCAACAATGACATTTCTTGTTACTCTACAATAAAGGCACAGTCTTTGAAGGACACAAAAAGACGAGCTCAGTGGTTGAAGAGCTCAACTGCGCTTTCAGTTTTATGACTGGTTTTACCACATACAGGCTATGAACCAGCACTTAGTGACTTCTGTGAACTTCGGATCAGGCTTTTAATCATATTAATTCCTTCTGACTGAAATAAGGCGATGAGTATCATCTGAGCAAAACCTTTCCAATCCATGTACAAAGATGAAAATGCTTGAAAACTTTATAAAGTACAGAGCAAAACCCAGAAGCCACTGAACAGGAGCTTCACCACGGATTTCAGATGGACAAGGATTTCCCTACTGCTCTCCTCAAATTTCCTTTCTTTAGTATGCCAGAAGAATCAAGGTGATGCAAACCAAATAACCAGAACTCTTGTTTCACAATAAACAGAAAGAACCTTTTCAGATCACAGATGTGGCCTTAACGTATGCATTTATACATTTTCTCTGCCATTTCCTATCCATACCATGCCCCGTAGGGTGCTTCTAATCTTCTGCAAGACTGAACGACAAGTTAAGAGAAAGTAAGAACAGGAGTTCACCAAAACTTCTGTCCAGCAACCAGGGAAATGGCAGAGCTAATACTAGGCCTTTGAAAGCAAGTGACCATAGGAAATCAAGCCTGGCAGGGATTTAACCCTTCATGACTCGTTTTGCCAACTTTTAAAGCAAATGCCTGAGGTTTTTAACCATGTTTGACATCTAATTAGTCGAGACAAACAAGAAGTTAAAATACATCCTTGATTTTCTTTTGAAATAAAGCACCGACAATTAGCTCCAAGGCGTCTGTTTCAACGAACACCAAGCACACGTCTTTGAAGAAAGCACAACTACAGTCACATAAAAGTTAAGTCACCTGGGTCATTCTTTTCACCCTGCATGTTTGGGTTTGGGTTTTTTGTTGTTTTTTTTTTGTTTTGTTTTGTTTTCAATACCTAAATTCGTTTTACTCAACCACATCTCTTCATGGAGATGAGGAATGGGTAAGTAACTGAGTAGCTTCTTTTTCTACTTGCAAGCAGTTTAAATAGAGATGAATCACTTGGTATCACGTAGTCACATGGCGGTGAAGTATATCCAGAGAGATAAGTATTAGCATGTGAGGTACTCTGTCAGTGCCTAGAAGATGTATTTTCAATACCCACAGCATTTAAGGATGTTCCTACGCAAGGTGTTAACATTGATCTGTGCACTGAGTACCGTGCTGGAAGCAAAATTTGTCTGGAAAAGCACCAGCTGACAAGGCTTAGTCTTCCCTGACTAATGATGATGTCCCCCTACCTGGGGATCAATGCAGCAGCACCCTCCTATTGACCTGGCTAAGCATTTACACCGGTACTTAACATTAAGCATGTGAGCAGTCTGATCTGATTTTCAGAGTTACAAGTTTGAAGTCAAATATGTGAACGAAAGGCTACAGTGTGAATTCCTGTAAGTCTTCAGACTTCAACTTGCTTTGGATTAAGTAAGCATTTACTGTCATCACTAGATAGGAAACAGGGTTGCTCACCATTTGAACTCATTTTTGTTGCACAATGATCCACCAAGTATAAAATAGTTTTGATGTTCAGCTCAGTTTCCTGTTTTGCTCATATAGAATTGACCATATAGCAAAATTTGATATCTGATATTTAAAAAAATGAGACTCTATCCCAGCAAGAGCAGAACTGGAAAACAACCAATCGGCAGAGTAGCAAAATATTTTTTAAAGGGTCCACAGACACAGCACCAGCGGGGTGGAAAAAAAAAAAAACTAAGAGAAAAACGAAAAAAAAAAACCAAAAAACCCACCATCAGTCACATTTGACAACTCTTTGAAATTAGTTTCTGTGCATTTAGCCAGTATGAGCAGGGGTAGCAGACTTGAGCTACAGATAAAGTTTAAAAGGGTGAAAAAATAAACAATAATTAATTAACCATTAAACCCCTTTACAGGATATTTTTATAGCATTTATGCTTCTATGTACTAATCTGAGTTTCAGTATGATTGTAGAAGTTTGGAAGCAATTAAGAGCATTTTAATGAGCTTTTCAACATGACATGTAGTTACTGTAGAAGCTTTCTTTAGACTCCACTCCTCAAAATAATCAATTTTGTGTTAAATACATTTTTTTCCTCATTAAGACTCTGAACCCCTTAAACTGTTCTTTTCATTCATATATTTTCAAGTTTAAATACACACAAATATGCACATATGTGTTCTTTAAGAAAATCCGGCACATGCATTTATTTCACACAGAGCATCCAAGTTTTGCAGGTGCTTAATTCTTTATTTCATCTGGAGTGTGAAAATGACGCCTGCCCTGTGTCAGAGAGGACTTTCTCCCCTCTCATTTGCAGCATGAGAAAGATGAAAAAAAAAAAAAAAGGAAAACGTATTTCTACTGGCAAGAGATGTATAGACACTATGCTGTAAACTGAGATTGACATCTATGACCAGGCATGCACACACACGTTCTCTTTTTCCCTCTGTAGAAGCAGTGCGTTATTTTTCCTCTCTCCTTTCAGAACCATAGTTGCAGCTCCTTCTCTCAGCCATCAATAATCTGAGAATTATGAGGAGGCAGCTCTTCAGAGAGATGTGTATGTACCTAGGTGCATAGCTCTCCATTAAAAAAAAATACTCTACAGCTCTTACATTTTAAACTTCTTTCCCAGTTGTACATTCTCCAGATTTGAAGAATTCTTCTGAAAATGTACTTAGAGTGGAACTATGCTGATAAAGAGAAGAGCCTGTCTACTTCACTGTTCTCCTTTAATACTGGCACTATTATACAAAAGTTAATTACTGACAACTGCAGTGTAAGTGGCATTACACAATTTCAAACATAAACGTAATCTCACAGCTCTCCTTCTTCAGTTACACCTTCCCTGTGATCTCTAATGACACACATCAGACTACACCGAAAACAACCCTGGTTCAAATAAATCGCACTGCATTAAACATCCATACGCAGCATTTTCTGGTGCCTAGCAGTCCTCTCCTCCTTTTCTGGACTGATCTGTTCCTTTCAGTTTATAGTTTCTTGGCAAACCCACCATCTACTGCTTATGTTAGGCATCTGATTGTCAGATTTGTACAAACTGAATATTCATGACTTGAAAATTAACCACTTCATGCCTAAAATATAAAATAAATGTATATGTATATATATCTTTATCCATTCCACGATGTTTAAAGCAGATCTGGAATCGTGGCTCCACTGCATGCCCAGCACGGGGGAGATGAGCCGGGTGGCCAAACGCGACTCATGGCTTTGAAGAGTAAAGTCCGGTGAAATAGCACAAGACTGAAAAATGCTCTAACAGGGATCAGCACGATCCGGAGTCCTCGTCTGCAATCGCAACTAACTCTTCTTTGTCTGGGTTTAAACTGCCTGGTACCACCGCAGCACGGAGGGGCTTTTTTTTAAGTAAATGTTTTCAGAAATTTCTCCTAATGTCAATTTCCCCTTTGGAAGATAAGGAAAAGCAGTGAGGAAGGTGAGGAGGGAGGGAGCGACGGGGCAAGGAGTAAAGAGGTTCGGAGGAAAACCGAGAATAAGACAGAAAAACAGACTTACCTTTATACGACAATTTGAGCCTTGGCACATTATTCTTCACATGCTGGCAGTTGACTCTTCCTGCTAGTAATACTCCCAAGGAAAGCAAGGCAATCCCCCTGAGCCAGCCCATGCTGCAGCAGCCACTGTAGGGTCCCCGCCAGCCGCAGCCGTGGCGCTCTCCGTCCTGCCGGGCGCCGCCGGGGAACTTCAGGCAACCTGGGGAGCGGAGGTAACAGGTGATGGGGGTGGGCTCCGCTCCGCGCCCGCCGCGCCCCGCGCCGCCGCCGCCGCCGCCGCCCCGGCCCCCCGCTCGCCGCCGCCGCCGCCGCCGGGGCAACTTGGAGCCCCTCTCACGCACACGGCGCGGGCCGGAAAGGGAGGCAGCCCCCGGGCGCGAGCGGCGTGCGGCGGGGGGGCGGCATGGTGCGGGCGGCGGCGGCGGCGCGGGCCGGGGGCAGGGGCCGGGCCGGGCCGGGCCGGGCCGGGGCGGGCCCCGCTCCGCTCCCCGCGCGGCGGGCGGGTCCCGGCGGCGGGGGCGGCCCCGCGCTCCGCCAGGCGCGGGGGACACGGCGCTGCCCGCGCTGCTCCCGGAGCGCCTGACAATGGGAGCGCCGGCAGGGGCGACCCCCACCACCCACCCCCCTCCTCGCTCCTTCCCCGGCTGTCACAGCACATGCAAGGAGCTAAAAAAAAAAAAAAAAAAAAAAAAAAAAAAAAAAAAAAAAAAAAAAAAAAAAAAAAAAAAGAAGGAAAAAAGAGAAGAAGCACATCGCGGCGGAGATGAGAGAACAGAAACCTCCGCTCCACCGCGCTTGGGGAAGGCACGGAGCTAGACATTTCACCAGCTGTTTCATGTCATTGTCCAGGTTGTTGGGTTTGGTTTTGCTTGCTTGGGGTTTGTTGGGGTTACTTTGGTTGGTTGTACGGGGTTGTTTTTTTTTTTTTTTTTTTTTTTTTTTTTTTTTTGTTGTTGTTTTTTTCAAACCATTTTATAGTTCTAATCAAAAGATGCACGTCCCACTTTAAAAACAACAGCACAACACAGCCCACGACGTTGCCACCCACATAAATAACAGCTCTTGCCCATAGCGTAATCCTCTCCGGGTTGTTCCTAGTTAAAAACAAGTAACAAAGTCTCCCATCAGCATAACTTTACCACTGAAGCTTTTAAAGCCTTGTTAGGGAAGGTTGCTCTAACCCTCCCTCCTTCCCCACCTCCAGCACTACTCCAATTCAGGAAAAAAATTCCTAGTAAAGCCCACTTCAACAATCAGCTCAAGACATGGACAGGTCTGTAGGGGCTCATAAATTACACAGGAGTATTGTCTGAAGTGTTCTTATAAGTTGAAAATGTTCCAAACCTTCAAATTTCTAGGACTGCGTGGTTTTTGTAATTTTTTTTTGTTCAATGAAACTAGATAAAGATGTTTGTTTGTTTGTTTAGACAAAAGGACACATAAAATCCCCAGAGATCTTTAAGGAGGTGTAAATGGAAACATATAAGCAAACTCAAGCTCTCCCCTCCCACATATCTGAACCCCTTCTAGTGATTGATGGTTTATTAAAATCTACATGCTGTGCTGAATATCAATGTAATGTGTATTTTGGAATGTAATGGCTTACACAGATATGTACCCTGTGTCACACTCCTAATGCAGTATTGACAGGAGCTCTGGCAATCGACCTTTGTCAAACACTCACATTGTCAAAGAAGTGTGATGACCCCTCTGTATTTCATTCTATGGTTTTCCAGAGCATGAGAGTGCTTTATGGTGACAGTCTATGGCATTTCAGTGAGAGCCTTTTCCTTCCTTTTACCACTATTTACTGTGGTTTAAAAACCAGTTATCTAGTCCCTCTGATGGTGACCACACTACATGCTGAATTACACAAACACACAATCTCTCTTCTGTGTTCAGACCTAGCTACTAAACCAGCATTCAGGAAATAGTTTTCAATTTAGAAGTGAAGTTCATAGTTGAAAAAGCGGGTGTCAGTATGGTTCTAATTAAAATGTAAAGACTCGTGCAGAACAAGGCTTGGTACTATGGTAAAACAAGGGCTAAAATTCTGTCATTGCTGCTTTCATTGCTTGATATTCACACACCAGTGGAAAAGAAGGGGCTTTTTCCCTCTCCTTTTTAACAAATTCTTCTGCTTCCTGAGCTTAATTCATTAATCCTGTGGCATTGTATCTTCCAGATTCAGCAATTCTATTGATCAGCAGCATTGTTAAGAAAAGAAAATAAAAAAATAATGTTGATTTTGGTCATTCCCACACTTGTTATCCTAAGCATTTTCATGCTCCAGGCAGTGGATTAGAGCTCCAAAATGACAAGAGACGCCTGTCTGTTTTCCATGGATTACTTGCTACAGACATTCACTCTGCAAAGGAATTCATGTCACTTTGAGATTATTTGGAGAATTGGCCTAATGAATTATCCTTTTGTATTGAGCAAACAATTAGAAACAAAACACAAAAGATGCACCATATTCAGGACTTTATAAAGCACATCATTTTACAATGATGTTGTTACACTCAATTTACTTCTAGTTGCATGAAGAAGGCACAGCTACTTTTTTTTTTCTTACAAGATAGCACAAAGCTAAAAACCTATCTTTCTCATGTAGAATGAAAGTGTAACACTCCAGACTATTTTACATCAATCAAATAAACAAACCACGTCCCAGTCAATATATATTTTCCCCAGAAAACATATGGATTAGATACAAGTAATACTAACTTATTCAAGATTGCATCTGAGAAATATAATACAGCATTATTTAAGGAGAGATGAGAGAGAATTCTTTTATCCTTCATGTGAGAGACCACTCACTTTTTGCCTTCCTCTGTGGGATACGACAGTCCAAAGACATAGAAAAGGGTAAAACCTGATCCTTCTGCTGTTTAGCTCTAAGTAGTGCTAATCAGCTAGTCAGGAGAGCATATGCTACACCCCCTTATAAGGAGAGGGGCAATGGCAGCACTTCAGTGGTGCTTGAAGAGGCTTTATATCTCAAAGGCACCCATTGCCATATGGTGCTTCTGCCAAGGCGAAACTGGGCTCTGCTTGGAGGGAACGATTTGGCCAACGCTCTTACAGCCAGTGCCAGAAACGTCAACTCTGGAAATTTAGGGTGGGCAACAACTCACTTTCAAATAGCAATCTATTCACCTTTTTTTTTCTTTGGTCTTTTGAAAGAGATCTAGCTGCTGAATTTAGAGAGAGGCAAAATAGTAAAATCCAAACTTTCTCAGTTCTTCAGATAATAATACCTTATCGCCTGAAGAAGTGAAGACCACAGTTATTAGCTTAATGAATTTTTCCATTATTGGGAAGCAAGTTCAAAAGGAATAACAATTCTTCTGCATCTTTTCCTATATTTGTTGCAGATTTTATTTTCTGTAATGGTATTTATAAGATATTCTATATAGTGTTTTATGTCTCAAACCCCAGATAGGCCCTTGTGGGCTCTGTTTAACATCTCTGCTCTCATGCTGTGTTGCATTATTATTTGGAGGGTTTTTTTATGCCACCTTCCAATATGTGCAGCAACTTCACATTGATAGGTCTCACAAAAAGTTATACTTGGATGGTTCTGGGCTTTCACTGTTGACCATCCATGCAGAATTACTTTAACAATCGCTTACAAGTTGGCATCGTTTGGTGCTTCTCATTACTCAGAAATAGTGTTACTTGACTCATGATTACTTCAAACCTTGCTGCTTGCTGTGATTTTTATGCTTAAAAGCTTTTGAAAGCTTAACTGCTCTAAGAAAGTCGTTAGTGTGCTTTAGAAATATACTTCTGCTTTCAGGATTGTTTCCTGTGTTTTGGATGAGTCATTACTTGTTTATATGGATGTGATCAGGTCCTTCTCAAAACTACGCAGGAATTACCAGTATCCGGTTTTGACACTTGGTACTAATCCAGTAATCCTTGAGACAAAGATTTCTTGGGTTGAGCGTGCAATTTCTGGCTAAAATCAGAGAAAAAAAAGCCCCAAACTTTCCATTCTGCATCTGATTGCTGAAAACCTCCTTAGAGAGCACACTCATGCAGGAAATGTGAAATCTTAACTCCCTACTATTTTTGTCTATAGCAGGTGAATTGCGTGATAAGCAGAATGTTTACAGTTCTGCAAAGGGTCCCTTTGAAATTCTCCAGTTGTATATATAATGATACTCTGAAAGTGCTTCCAAATAACTGCGTCGCTATTGGTCCAGAAGGAAGCTTAGTCTAAAAAACAATTTTAAGTACATTTTTCATGTAATGTGTGAGAGACCCAGAATGCAGTGTCACAACCTAATGACTTCAGAAGGAAATCTCCTGTAAGAATATCCAGACATCATCTACCACCTTTAACCCTTTTGTCACAGGCTGCCACTCTCTCGTGTGGGATGCTACAAACTTATTGTGGGAACATACTAGAAACATGGTGAAAAAGAATGTTTAAAAATAATCTTTTGGGGCATATGAAAGGGGTTGTTTTTCACACAGTTGCAGTGCATGCACCTGCTAATGGAGTAAAAAGAGTCATCAAGTGTTGCTGGGTAAAAGCAACAATGCAGAGGAACTTTGGATGTTCCTCTCTCTCCTGAAGGAAACATGTCATGAAGCTCTATGTCTGAAGTTCAAGTCCTTTGCCTATGTAAGATAGGAATATAAACCTGGAATCTATTTGACATAAAGCTGATTGCTGTCGTAGTTGTTCTCTTTTTCTCATGTAAGGGGGGGGGGGGAGGGGGGAAAGGGGAAAACCTATAAAAGGCCTATTGAGGAAAGAAAAATGCTTCTGATAGCCAGATCTGCTGAACTGGATATCAGCTATTATTTTTACAGTGTTGCTGATTATCACATTAGCTCGAGCAGTTATAAGTATCTGTTTACACCTGTTTTTTAGGGGATGTAAAGTTCTGTGGAGTGGCACTTTTTAAATTCTGAAGCAATCACAGAGCAAATTTATTTAAAAATGCATCAGCAAAAAGAGATGTGCAGGTGTAGAGTTTAAAATTTTGTCAAACTGGAGTTGCCAAAATCACAGGCTTGCATTTAGATCTGGAAATATTCTTGCTTTTGGAAGTCTAGACATGTCTTTTCCCAGCTCTCCCTTGGGCTACGTTGCATTTGGTAGCCTTATTCAAATCTCCTGAATCTACATAAATCTGTAACATTTCTTATTATTGAATGTGATTGGGTTGCTAACCACACCAGTCAGTGTCTGCATTCTCTCAACAGCACTGCATCTTACCATCTTGTCACAATCAACTTTTCCTTCATTTCTCAGGACTAATGAGACTGTACTCTGTGTGATGCTAGTACTTTTGGCAGCATAATGGGATCTGTATCAGTATGATGTGTTTTATTCACAATGCATTCAGGTCTATTAAACACCTCATTAAATTCTTCAAAAATTTTCTTTGCATCCTGTTCTGTAGACAGGTTACATGCCTGTCTGAACAGCAACATTTTCAGATTGCTCTTCAAACCTAAACAAGTCTTTCCTATTCCCTTGGCCTCTGCTGCCTGATGTTCATCTCAGTCACAGATGTACAGCACCTGTGATATCCAGAGCCATGGTAAGAAACTCACCTTAACAGCTCGGTGCCAGGAATGTGACTTTAATAAGAATTACAAAAAGTTTATTTTCCCCAATTCCTGATATGGGTCAGTAGCTTCTGTTTTCAATGGATTAACTCCAGGGTACTCATTCAAATTGAATAAAACTTCCATGTCTTTTAACTTCCAAGCGCAGAGACTTCTGTCTCTCTAATTGCTTATGTTTATTGTCTGTTGGGCCCTCACTGAGGAAATACTGGACGTATGTTTTTTTTACAGGAGATGAGGGAAATGCAAAGAAATATTTGATGTTCTAACTCTTCAGAAAAAAAAAAAAGCCAATTCAAGAAAAATCGAGGGGAAGGGAAAAAGGAAAGGGAAAACCAAAGAAACAGCATCTAGTTGGGGGAAGTTTAATCAAGCTGGAAGATCTCCTCCAAAATGACCAGCTGCAGAATCCTACTTGCTCCTTTGTGCCAACAGATTTAATGGTTGCTGGATCTCTGAAAAGATAGATTATAAACCAGTTCTGTCCTTATCTCCACTACTGGCCGTAGAGACAACTTGCAAGGTGTACTACACACAAATGCATTACACGTTCTCCTATTTTGGCCATCAAATCCAATTTTGGCTTTTATCACTCACTTTTTTTCCAAATTGGAACAGCTGGCAATACATAAAATATTTTCCTGCAAAAAACCCAGCAAACCGCTATGATCAGAAAAATAAGACGTAGATCAGGTCAGGATTTTCTGCTTGTCTTTGAAAGTCATCTTGTGTTGTGATTTGCATCTTTAGGCCCCTGTATACCTTTCAATACCTTTCAAGGTCTGGTCCTAAGGGATTTCCTCAAGGCCGCACGTTAAGACGTTAACGCGACAAGAAATTGATCCCGCATTTGTCATCAGCAGCCACATCCTTACCTCTTCATTTGTCATAGTATGCAAGTCATTCCTGTCAACCCTAACAGTCCCTCCTTATCACTCCGTGTACAGAAAATCCCCATTTCTATTGTACTTGGGATCCATCATGGCCAACCTTTTTGGCCCTGTGTACTTTTGCTTAGTAACATTTAGTGCCAACTGTCGAAGGCTTGAAAGACACAACGCTATCTTTTGCGCCACACATAAATCACAGGCTTTTAAGTAGTCCAGGTGAATTGCAGCAAACCACAGACTGAAAGTGTGTGCAGCATTTGCTATGATCATCATTCTTCTCTGGAGCTTTCTCCTATTTTTATTTTTCTTCTTGCACTGAGTGGTTCATTAGTATATGACAAAGATTCAAACCCAACAAAAACATGACCACCGTCATCTTCATATATATTCCCTATTTGACTTTCTAGACTGGAAAACTTTTTAATGGGGATGCTTTTTTTCATAGATATATTGCAAGCCAGATTCTGTTGAACAGAGCCTGTGGGTGCAGATTGTCTTTGGAACATCAAACAATATCCCACAAACAGAGGGGCTAAAGAGTCAGTTTATGGCTTCTGATTCCAAAACTGATAGGTATTTAATCACTGCTCAGATAGCCCCTGGAAACTGGAAATGGTAAGTAAACTGTGATAGCTTAGGAAAACTTGGTTGAGCTTTCAATAATTTGACCTCTGGGAATGCTTTTAGAGTCAGCAATATGTACAAATGTGTGCTAGAAGAGGAGAGAGGGGAATTCAAAGAAAAACAAGCTCTAGGAAAGCATTAACTAACTCTCTTTCCCTCTCTGAATCCCCAGTGAATAGGGATTTCAGCAGGGAAGGGGAACTTTATCCCTCCTCTAGATTGCATTTGTAACTATTTCAGAAAATCTTTATTTTTCTATTTTATTTTCTGACATCAGTCTTCATGATAATTTAGGTAGGTAAATATATAGACATTGAAAAGAAAGATTATTTCTCTCTCCTAAAATGTTGAAATCCAAAACAAAGTCAGGATGGAGCTGAACCAGTCAGTCACATAAATCTTGTTTGTGGAAATCCAAATGTAGGTTGAACACATGCACATAAATATACCATTAGAGCAATTTTCTAGGAAAATAACTGAAAGCCCAGCTTGGTTTCTGTTTCAGGAATTCTAGAAATACTTCAAATACTTTGGTACTGGGACAATTGTATGTGCACACAGAGAGAATAACTAAAAAGAGCATTAGGTAGTAAAACAAACATCCCTGACTCTACAATGAGGATTATTACACCAGTAGTTAGTCATGGAGACAGTGTAGTCAAACCCAGGTCTGAGCAGTTGCAGTCCCCCTTCCCTCTTTTCTCTCCAGGCAGGATATGAAGCTGCTCGGAACTCCCTGGAGCATCTCACCCTGTGACTGGGGACTAACAGTAGTGGTAGAGGTGTAAAAGTGGCAAAGGAAAGGGAACATATGGCCAGATGCAGGGAGGAGCACTGCACCAGGCCAGCCTGACACCTTGTTGGAGATTGTATGATAATGGAGACCTACTGACACTCTGTAACATCTTTTTGCTCTCAGAGCCTTCCTTTTTCCCTCTAACTGAGGAGAAGGAAAGACAAAAATGCTGGTACTGCCAGTAAATATTTCCCACAACAGTGGACCAGAATTAGCTACTTAGCAACACCTTAATGTCTTGTGATCAGACTAGGAAGGAAAAAAAAATATAAGTACTAATAAGCCAGCTTCTCTGTGCATGCAAAGTAGCTTAATTAAAAGATATATTATACCAAAATAGTGCTGGAAAGAGGCTGGACTCATATAGGCACACTATGTATCTATATATATATATATATGCATGTAAAGACAATACGTGCTCCATATTGGTAGTAGAACATAATTAGCATAATTAGCCATTTTCATTTCCCCTGGCATTTTACAATATCTCACAGATTAATCCCACAGGTTTTCTTTTTTGCTGGTTTTTTTTTCTGTTTAAATCTTATAACATCATGTACTAGTTTCATGAATTTTTCAGCCAAATTCT
Source organism: Phylloscopus trochilus trochilus (assembly GCA_016584745.2). Lineage (NCBI taxonomy): Eukaryota > Metazoa > Chordata > Aves > Passeriformes > Phylloscopidae > Phylloscopus > Phylloscopus trochilus. The sequence continues at coordinate 9,612,792 of WQNJ02000016.1, read as the reverse complement.
TAAATACCCTAATTCTTTCTTAAAGTTTTACCTATCAAATTTTTAAATTATAAATGTGTCTATGAAGGTTGCTTTTCTTCTATCTTTATTTTATTTTATTTTTTTAATATGTTTCTCTACCTTCAAGTGAAACAGAACAAAAAAATGTGCATGAAGATGAAAATTCCATTGTTTATACTGATCAGCACAGACTAGGCAGCGAGGGGGAAAAATCGAGGCATCTGTTGAATACAAATGAAGGCAGCAGGTTGGTGTGTGAGTTCTTAGGCTCTGAAGCTACTTGTCATTTGCTTTTAGTGACTGAAACCTCCCTCTGCTCCTCTCCCCCTCCACCACAGGACAAAGTTAAGGAAAACACTGTCACTCCAGGAAGGTTACTTTACATGAAACTGCAAAATGTGATGCATGCAAAAACTCAGTCTTTACCCATTTGCAGCAATGTTCCACGTCAGACTTAAGTTTGCCAATGACAATTTTGTTCTAAACACACCCTTTTAGCTGCTGATAAGGAGTGTTGAAACTACTTTCTGTGATGTGGCTAACAGGGAACAGTGTGCCTAAGCCTAGAACTAGTGTAGGTTTTATTGTGGTGGCAGACCTAACTGTTAGGAGAGTTACCTTGTGCCCAAAAGGTCTATAATGTGCTTCAGCAACAGGGGCTTTCACAATAAATTGTGAAATTTGGAAGGATAGCAGGAAAAAAACAGCACTCCATACTTCTAACGAATCTTGATTCCCATTTTTCTTCCAAAGTGTTGAACAATACATGACATCATGTGATGTGTGGTAATCCTCCCTTCTCTATTTTGAAGGGAATAAATGGGTTCTATTTCTGAGAAAATGTATTAAAGCCAAATTTTACTGTCAGTTACCCTGATGTCAGTCCCTAGCAAAACAATTCAAATGCAATTCCTCTGGATTCACACTGATGTAATGGAGAGCAGAATGTGGTGCTTGAAAAAGCAGCTGTCACCTTATGGAAAACTTATGAAATATCTTATTTGGAAACAAGTGCTCTTCTGTGCAGTTTATTTCCCTGTACTTTTCTTCTGGTCATTTTTTTCTGAAGACAGTATTTTAAAACAGAATCACTGTTGTTTCCTAAGAATTTATCTGCTTCTGCACTTATTCCCCACCTGACATCATAATCCTCTGGTTGTGATATAATAATCATTTTTACAATGACCAATTGTGATTCTACAAGCTGTGCTTAAAATCTGATCCAAAAAATGCCTTTTGCTCTGATATCTTACATAACGTCATATCAAATTTTGTCTCAAGAGATAATAATTTCAACTAAGTGACATCAATTAAGTTTTCATACAAGGGAGTGGTACACTTGGTACAAGTCCCTAGAGATAAATTCCTCCAGACTTTACAGTTTTATGATTTGACCTTTAAAAATATTTCCACTTTCTGCCCAATGCTTGATGATGCAAGTCTAATGATTTTGTTGAAGAAGAAAACATTACATACACCGTTCAGTCCAGTCTCTCACAGAAGTTAAAAATTGCAACAAACAGAAGCTTAAGGAAAGGAAAATCAAATGCAAATATATTTCTCATGAATTGTTCAATGAATTTCAGATACCATAATGATTTATATGAATAACTTGAAAAGCAACGTCCTTCTTGACAAGTGCTGAGTGAGTACCCTTCTAAAGTTTGCAGTCCTACATTTGAGGATACAGTTTCATCCTTTATTTTTGCTCTAAAATTCAGTGGTTTCTCTGTTCATCCTACCATCTTTGGCAGCTTTAACTGGAGTTATTCATGGGTTTCAGATTATGCACATGGTTTGCTGGATCTGTGCCCGTGTGTGTTGAAATTTTGTAAAGAGTAGGACAGACAGCACAATCCAGAACCAGTGAGAGCCAAGTTTTCTTCTCTAGCGCACTTCAAACTTCAAGGAAGGACCTCTGGGAAAAATAAGTATCTAGGGAAGCTGATTATCTGATGCTGCATAAACTAAACCTTACCTTCTTGACACCTGATACCACCTGAAAATTGAAGACTGTACTTAAACTTAAGCCTGCTGCCTAACTCAGCTGGATGCAGGACCAAAATTTCTAGAATCTCAAAGTTTCATGTTTATGTAGACCATTATAATGAAATTTGAACTGTAAATTATTTTTAACCAATATTAAGCACTGTTTAAAGGACTGGATTTCAATGTTTTCTTCTATAACAGGGATTTCTGAGGAAATTACTTCCTTAATTTAAATATTCTGCTTTTTTAAAGACATTAAACATGCAAATGAGCACATGAAAGAAGTAAACTAATACTTTGTTAATAGTTTCTACTGCAATTGTTATTTTTAAGTTGTTATTTCTCATTAAAGGTGTCAGAAGTTTCCGCCCTTACACAAGTTTTATCTTGCAAAATCAAGAGAACTCTGGCTTGTGAAGGAATTATTTGTTCTTGATAAGATGTCCTGCTATGGTAAAATTATCCATTTGGAGTGCTCAGCTATAGAAATGTTAAAGCAAATTTCTCTGTGCTATCATCTCCATAAAAGCCGTGTGCACACAAGATGTGTCTCACAGAGCAGAAGATGGATCTCTGATGACATGAATTAGTACATAGCATGTGTTGCTTTGGAAAACTTTGTTTCATATTGAGCACTGGTTGATGATACTCTCCAGTAATATCACATTACAAAACTGATTATAAAAATACCGCAACCACATTATGGATAAAATTATTATCCATTCTGTTTGCCACACCAATGCCTTACCATGCAAATCCGTCCTAGATTTATTGACCGCAAATTATTGTATATGGGAAATAAATGAGTTGGAGAAAGAAGCATATCTTTATGGCTTTCAGCACATCTCCAGTAGAATCAGCATGAAAAATGCAAAAGCTATTTCACTAATCTCTTCCAACATTTTGTATCTGAAACAGCCACTGCCTCAAAAGCTGTATTTCTTCACTGATCGCGTTTTTAAGACTCCTGAAACAAAGGTTTCAAGTATAGTTTAGGATAGAGATTAAGTTGTTCACTTGTTTGTGTGTTCCTCTTTTTTTTTTTTTTTTTTTTTTTTTTTTTTTTTTTTTTTTTTTTTTTTAACATATTATATAGTTCAATTACCGGAAAGGCAAAGTTTGAGATGGTTACTGTTGTTATTGCTTGAAATTGATCTGGGCTCCAGCCAAGCTCTAGTCTCTAGTTAAGGCGGAGACATTCAGATGAAAATTAAGGTCCTACTAATGAAATACACTGGAGGATTAAGTTACAAGTGTCAGGACACATTACCTTATTTATCTAGTTGTGCTTGCGTGATTTGCTAGACCGGCCATTATGAGAAATGTTCTCTACACAATCCATCTTCAAGACCATTTCCATTAAAAGTAACATGATTGAGTACACTGCTTTGCTCATAGTTGAGATATGCTCCAATGTTTATATCAAGCCAATTAAACTGTGTTGTTTTAAAGCTATAAAAGTAGTTCTGTGATTGCCACATGTTCTTCTCTGCCACTTTCAAGTCTGGAAACTGGGAGATAGTTTGCAAGTCTCTGTGCACGCTATTTCTTCCTCACACATTTGACCTCAATTTTCTCTTGCGCTGATTTGTGTTATAAAACATTCTAGATCTTTTGTGTGTGATCTAGAAAATATCTTTTTCTAACATTTGGAATACAGATACCTAAAGTGATACTATTATTGCAACTGTTATTTCAAGCATTTTTCTTGCTTAGCATTATAATGGTTGTACCTACCATGTTACAGGTAAGAATCCCTGAGCAGCTACATTAAAGCAAAGTAGGTGCTGACAATCACATCATTAACATCCTCTTGCTGGCAGTCAAGAAATGTATTGCATAGGTCCCCTTGACACATCTGCTCTTGTGCAATATGTACCATCATCTTCAGAAGTATGTATTAATTCTGAGTGCCTCCATCTGAACCAAATTTAAAAATCCTGAATTTGCAATAACGGGTGTCCTAAAAACTGTTTTTCATAGAATGTTACATTTGGAGCTAAATAAAGTTAGCTACCATTTCTGGAAACCTCCTGGAAAGCATTAATTGTGGGTTTAAATTTGGGGAATTGAGCTATTTAAAATTCTGTCCTATGGGGTCTCTGTATGCAAACAGAAAAATAAGGACGGTTCTTCTTTTCAATATCTGAAATTACAAGGAACATATTTTTCTATGGACTTTTGGTACTGTCTGTGGAAACCTTTCCTTTGTGTTCGTGAGTTTCCTTGTGTGGGGTCTGTGAGACACCACCTGAAGTGCTGGATCCAGCTCTGGGGTCCTCAGCACAAGAGGGACACAGACTTGTTAGAGCAGGGTCAGAGGAAGGCCATAAAGATGATTAGGGTGATGGAGCATTTCTCCTTTGTGGAAGGGCTGGGAGAAATTGGGATCGTTCAGTCTGGAAAAGTGAAGGCTCCAGGGAGACATTACTGCAGCCCTGTTACCTAAAAGGGGCTACAAGGGAACTGGAGAGGGGCATTTGTCGCAAGGGTGTGTGGTGATAGGACAAGGAGGAATGGCTTTAAACTGAAAAAGAGCAGATTTAGGTTGGATATAAGAAAGAAATTCTTTATGATGACAGTGGTCAGGCACTGGAACATGTTGCCCACAGAAGTTTTCAGATCCCTTCAAGGTAATGTTGGATAGTGCTTTGAGCAACCTGGTGGAAGGGGTCCCTGCCCACAGCAGGTGGGTTGGAACTAGGTGATCTTTTAGGTCCCTCCCAACCCAAACCATTCTGTGATTCTACAATTCATGCAAGCTGGAGCACCAAAGGCCTATTCAAAGCTAATTTGAGGTTAAAGCAAGGCATGGAAAGATTTAGGGCATGAAGTTACCTTCAAGGCCATCCAGGAGTATTTTTTCACCCTAAGTGGTGTGTAGCAAGCTCCTTTGAACATCAAGCTTTAATGAGACTAATATTACCTGTCTAGGAACAGCTCTGTGTGTATGGAAACAGGCTGGGAAGCAGAGCAGGTAGCTTAGTACGTGGATAGTTATATATAGGCGATTTTTCTGCCATATGGAACATCTTAAGACTACTCAGCAGGTTGCATGTTTTGAGGCTTAGGCTGTAGGGCTGAGGTACAGTGCTGTGTGTTTGTGAGTTGTTATGGATCATCTGATTATGTGAACGCAGCCTGTCTTAGTTCATGGTAAAAATGTGTGAGCTCATACCTCTGCCAACAATGCAAAAAACACCTCTGGGTCCACTTCTTTTGCCTGCATGCACAGTAACTATTCACTGCTGAAGCCTTGCTCTTGTCAATGCAGCACAGTGCAGAAGCAATTTACCCATCACTGAGGAGTCTAGTTGGAAATCTTATTAGAAGCAGAAGGGAAGATGATGCAGGAAGGAATTGATAAAAATCCCCAAAACCTAGCTTTCTAAGTTCAGAAACCAAGTGGTGAGAAAAGAAATTGAAGCACTTTCTGGAGTACATTCTCTAAGAGAAAAAAGTCTGAAAGAGACAGATGATGGGAAAAATAGAGATGAAGAAGTCCTCCCACGAGATGCTATAAACTCAAACCAATGTGAGTATTCTATATGTTGGTACAGCTTGTGTCTCTGAGAACTCTCAAGCTGATGGAAGAAAGCAGAATGTCAGGACACACACCTGTAAAGGAGAGGGTTCCTGCTGATGCTGTGCTTTGTATATGACAAGAAACAGAGAGAAAGAGGGCATACATTTTTTACCAGCTGCCACATTATTTTGCAAAACCCTGTATTTGTGGGCCATACTTGACTTCAAACTCTGCTTCTGTCCCTCTCAAGAGCCCAGCTTTAGCTAGTGAAGACCTGACAGCAGATATCTAAAATCATATAACAGTAAATGGAAGGCTTTGAACTCATTTGCTTTCATGAGATAAATAACTTCAGGAGACATAGTTAATGGCATACTTATCTTGTGCACAAGTGGAAGAGTTGGCTGTGATCCACTTCCGACTTGGAATTTTTACTACTACAGTTAGCATCAGATAAAAGCTGATTTCAGGAACCAAGAAAATTGTGTTAGAGAGAAAAGAAGGGTTCTGCCTCCTTCACAGCAGTTGGGAGTTAGTGGACATGCTGCAATTTAATTTCAGCAATTTATGTTGGGACACCTCTCATTCCAGAAGGCAGCCTTTGTTATACACATGTAAAGCAGAATATCAGTAGTTGTCTGGAAAAGGACAGGTTAATGTACTGATAAAGAAGTAACACAAACTTCAACTCAGAACAGCCAATAGTATGGGTTAGAGATCATCAGTCAGCTAAAGAGTGTGGCCAAGGCAGATGGAGTTTATAATTTAAAGGATTTTATTCTGCTTTTTTGGGGGACAACAATTCACACTACAAAAAAAATCTGTAAAACACTTCTTGTCAAAGAAGAAACAAAAACTGCGCAAGCCTAAACACTGTCTTATGCTGTATTAGCAGAAGGCGATGCATCCACAACACGCTTAGTGAGCAGGACAAAATTTAGTGTTTACTCTGCTATCTATACTTCTGCTGCTTCTTACTACAAATGTAAAAGGATGTTATTCTTCAGTGAGTAATAAATTCCCTTTCAAAAACTACCCTAGGTTCACAGAATTTTTTTGGGAAAGAGCATTTCACACTCTCCATTTTACCTATAATTCAAAAGTAAAAATGTTTCCCCAACATCTCAGGAGCATGAAGAGTCAGTTCAGGAGAAAAGAAAATCATGTCTAGATTCTCTCTTCCTACTGCTACCACAGCTTCTTTGTTTCTGGTCTGAGTTTCTACTGCCCAGAGATAAACAGCTTTCAGCTCTGGGGAGGCAGATAGTTAAAAAATCAACAATAAAGAACAATCTCTGTGTGCTTCCAACACCCTTGGGAATCTGGGCTGTTCCACAACAAATAAAGTTGTTTAAGTATTAAGAATTTAATCACTATTTCTAAAGAGTTTTGTATGAATTTCAGCCTTTAGTTACCTGTGTTTAGAATGCATATTATATATTCTCTGTAACATCTTTTTATCAGCAGAGCAAAATGTTGTGTGAACTATTTGTTGTGAACAATATAAATGTAACAAAAAGGAATACTACTGTCAGGTGGCATTTCTGTGCATCACCTTAAGGAAAAATAGTAATTAATAATGTATATCTGGGAAATCTGATTGTTTGAGTAAAAGCTCTCTTATAGTTTTACTCTGAAAAACTGATGGGTACTCTGTTCATTTGTATGTGCACATGGCTCTGAGATATGGATATAAAATATAGCAGGATTAGAAGGTTGATCCTATTTACAGTCAGGAGAAATAATGCACCTGACACACGCAAGAGCAGTAGGCTTAGTAGGAAACAATGATACCTGAAAAGGAGACCAAAAGCACCAGAAAAAAATTCCAAGTTGTGATAAATAGAGTCATCAATATCCAACTTACCCCCTCAGTCACCTCTAGTTTTTGAGGATATAGGTGAACGCTACCTCCCAGCCATCATGGAGCTCCTGAAGCTGCCCTGAATAATCTGGGTATTGCATTTACTTATACCCTAAATCCCATGACATAAAGGAGTCACATGCAGTAGTGGAGCCAAAGAAATCTGGAATGACTATGAGCAGTACAGCTCCAGTAGCTGAATAAATCTGGGTGTGGGTAAACTTAGGAAGGAAGAGTTCTTAAATTGGCTTCACATTAAATGTTCCCGCCCTACACTGTGACACTCACAAATCATTAGATCATGTATATCTGAGCAAAAGCAGAAAGACATTTAAGTTTCAAGTTGATAATTTTAAAATGAGGGGGGATTTTTCAATGTAAACATGGAAGGAAATCTACATTTTTAACTTTAGCAAAATAATCAACATTGATGTCAGAGTTCATATATTTTAATTGCTAAAGGCTTGGGTCAGTATTTCCTCCCCAAAGAGGCATGGGGTAGAAAAAAATCAAGTTTTTAGTGAAAAGAGTGATTCCTCTATCACCCTTGCAAGAATAACCCCAAGGCTTTTTGATAAGATGGCATTCATGGACCTCTTTGCCTTTTTCCCCTTCTGTCTTCTTGGGTATATCTGAATTACATCCCTGTCACCACTGAGCTGATGTAGCACCTGCTCCCAAAAGATGAGCAATGAGAGGCCTTGGTTTGCTGTGCTCATCCTCCAGATATACTGTACACTCTTCCCAGGAATATCATATGTATTATATAAGTGCAGAACCAAAGCACTGTGCACCCTCATTAAAACCGGCCTTCCTGACCAAAAATGGATTTACAGAACACTTCTAAAAGAGTAATTACATTCATTATGCGTGTATTAAATGACATGACAGAGAGAATGACCTAAGACACTCTTGAAGAAGGTAGAGGCCTGGACCGCTGCATCATCTGTGAAATCCTTCTGTCTCGCATTACACTTCTACCAGCTTATCCTTGAAAAGAGAAAACATAAAAAGGGGCCAGGGACTAAACGATACATTTATTTAGGCTGTACATAGCTGGTTTATATAGTACAAGTTGTACATCCATGCTATAGACAATACTAGGGCCTGCCCAAGTAATATTTGCTTTAGAAAAGCAAAACAAAACATTAGCCATGACTAACAGCTCTGAGCTGTTGGAATTTTGAAAAGAAACAGATTGTGGCCCAAATCTGAATATTCATAATCTGAAATTACATATCTTAACACAACTAGATCGTAACATAACTAGGTATATGTGCAGTTTATAATAAAGATGAAGTCATCACTAAAATGCCTGATGATACATAAAGCTTTCCAAGTTCTTCTCAATGCCAAATCACACCAGGAAATTTGTGATAAGTGTTCCTAACTAAGTTAAGCTGTACAAAGAAAATCTAATGACTTTCAAGGAGAAGCTTAAAGAGGTTCTAAAACTGGTGAGTTTGTTAAAAGACACAGTAATACATAGCTACTGTGCCAGAAAGCAAAAACCTACTTTTTCATGGGAGTTCTCTCTGGCAAAGTCTACTTACAGTAGTGTGATTGAAAATGATCAACAATGGCTCATGTATCACACTAACCACAGTAACCACTAACCAAAACTGATTCAGTCTGCTCAAAAGAAGGCTTTGACCTTAAGCAATGGAAATAAGAAGCTTCACCTCATTCTTTCTAACTCTGTATGCCCTTTTAAAATGAAATCGATCAGCCATCATTTATTGCTATCAGATGGGGATCTGGAAAACTGTTCCAGTGTTTGAGAACTTGAAAATTATTAATTTCTCAGATACAGAATTATGTAGTTAAACTGATAAAAAAGGGGGAAAATTTTAATAACTACAGCAGTACTGTCAGGGCAAACATGCAGTGGAACAATGCCTGTAACTAAGTTATGGAGTTGCCAACACATGGACAAACTCAAGTCTGGGGTTCAATGAGGACTGAAATTGCCAGAACTACATCTGAGATAGAACTGTGGGAAATCATCCAAGTCACCAGCATGGGATGGTAGGATCAGAATTTTCCAAGAACTTTCCAAGGGAGACTGTTCAGTTCTAGATGGGCTTTTGGTTAAAGGAAACAACCTCACAATTTCTAGGGTTTTACAGGAATATATGTATTGAAAAGGATATGTAAAACTCATGTGATGGTCCAAAAGCACCTTAGAGGAAGGGCAAAAATATTTTATAACAACCCAAAGTGAACTGTGAAGTAAAGATCATTGGCAGGGATTACCACATGAGCCAAAACTAAGTGAAAGAGTGATAAATTCCTGCTAATGATGAAGGAAAATCAGCACCTTGAAGGAAAACACACATAGATGATATTGCTTAAGTTGGCAAGGATAAATGTACTTGTGTTAGAATATAAATCTGACTCTCAAGAGATGACTTTCACAGAAAATACTGCAGCTGAAAATGTAGCCACATGTACTAAGTAACTTTTTGCTAAGCCAGCTCTACATCTAATAGAAACCTGTTGCATAGTAAATTCTCCCAGAATTTAGTTAATGTTTTTTTAAGCAGTTTCATTACAGGTATAGAATGCAACCCCTAATTGATGTTATCCATAATGTTATAGGTAAGCAAGAAAGTGCTGCCAAAAAAAACCCCAAAAAACCAACAACACCCAAAAACCCAAACTGAAACCCCAAAACCCCTGAAACTAATAAAAAACCTGTGGAGTCATGCTCCTAACAATGCTAAGCATGACTAACTTGTGGGGTGCTACAATGAGTCTGCCGTGAAGTGTAATTTGTTCCAGAGGGAATAGAAGACATTAATAGCCTGTCAGACCCAACACTAAAAGTAGAGACAGGAAAAAATACAAACTTACTTCAACCTGGTGCCAACAGAAGAAATGACCATTTTATTAAAATGAAATGAGAATATATTGTGAGACTTAGAGAGTCACCAGTGGCATACTTTGGGTGAAACTGTACGACCAAACTGACACAAACTTTAGAGAAAGGGTAATGCCTTTACAATTCTTGGGGAGATGTTTTGAAAAGGTCATTTTCCCTAAGGAAGTGTCACTTGAGTAAGAGTTGCAGAAAATTGACACAGTGAAACCTGTGGGCATGGCATAACCAAAAATAAATGGGACTGATGGTCCCAATGGGAAGGCACAAAGTTTTCTGGGACTGCATGTCAAAGGCTGCCGGTCACTTCAGATTATTTACAACTAATGAATAACATATAAATAAAAAGAGGTCACACATATTTGAAATTCTGAATTATTTTAATGACGATTTTTGATGTTTTTAAAGTTTTGCTGGGAAAAGAAGAAATGAGATTCTGTGTTTTCAGTAAGCCTTTTCACATGTATGTTAAGCTAGTGCTAAATTTACATGGTGCCAGATACAAATAGTATTGCTCAGTTCAAAACATCAGGAGACTAAAAAATGCACAGTTTACTCAAATATCTGAACGCTGGGCAATTTTGAAGGAATATAGCAGTAACAAAGTTACAAAAGAGGTGTGGCAATATAATTTCTCATCTCTTGCCCATCTGAGAGTGAGTTTTAAGAGAAGCATAGAAAAATAGATTAACAGACTCAAGTTCATGGTTAAAACATCAGCAATAAAGGAACCAGGGCAACACAAAAACAAAAATATCTAAGTGTCTCCCAGACAACCCTTTTAATCTTATCTAAAAAATTTCTCTATACCCTTGATAACTTTAGAAATATTTAGTACTCCTTCTGAAAACATTTGAAAAATGTTACTCTGACTTCCCTAGCAAACTCTTTCTATAACTTGTTTTCCCAGTTGTCTTTCTGCAGCATTAGCATCACCAGAATAAACTGCTTGGTGCAGGATGAATCAGGATGAATTTCTGTTTCTTTAAATCCCACTGATGAGTATTACTGGTAGTGTAGATTATATAGACTCTTACCTCTGGTACTCCTGAGAATTAATCTTCAAGCCACTAATTTTATGAAGAAACATCTCCCTCTCAGAATAGCTACAGTTGGTTCATATACTGTTTTCAGGCCTTTTATTCACTGTCATATCAAGCTACATCTAACTTTTAAAAAATGGCATTTAGTCTAAGAGTCTATAGTAATATGCTACTATACTAATTCCATCATCATCATCATCTCAGCTGTTTTGTAAACACAGCAAAAATACTTGCTCAAGATGTAGCTTCTGCAGTTCACATAACTGGAGCTTTTATCCTGCTGTGAAGCATCACTGATAACCTCTTATCTTTGCTTCCCTAGATTATTAATAAAAAATTCTGGCCAGTGTTGGTTTCCTACATGACAAAGCTGGGATAGAGTTAATTATTTTCTTAGTAGCTGGTACAGTGCTGTGTTTTGGATTCTGTATGAGAATAAATGTTGAAAACACACTCATGTTTTAGTTGTTGCTAAGTAATTCTTAGTCTAAATTCAGGACTTTTCAGTTTCCCAGGCTCTGCCAGTGAGCAGGTGCACAAGAATCTGAGGGGGAAGCATGGCCAGGACAGCTGACCTGAGCTGACCAAAGGGGTGTTCCACACCATGGAGCATCAGGCCCAGTACAGAAACTGGGGGGAGCTGGTCAGGAGCTGCTTGGGGCCAGACTGTCTTGGTCAGTGCATGGTGAGCAATTGTATTGTGCAGCACTTGTCTTGGGTTTTCTTTCTTCTTTTTTTTTTTTTTTTTTTTTTTTTTTTTTTTTTTTTTTTTTTCTTTTCTTTTTTTTTTTTTTTTTCATATTATTGTGTAAGCAGCTGCATGGTACTTAGTTGCTGGTTAAACCATGTCATCCCCATTCTCCTGCTGTATGACCAGGGTTTCAAAACTGATCTGGTTGCAGTTTAATGTGTGCATGTATGATGATAATATACCAGCTAGTATATTGAAGATGAAATTAATTGCATTTCATCTATAGTGTAGAGCCTTATTCATCTGAGTGCTGTGTGCAGATGAAAACAAACAAACAAGCAACAAAAACAAAAAACCTCACACCACTACAGTGACTAAATAGCAGTTTAAGACCTCCTGCCCTGACAATTGTGTTTTATTACTTCAGTACTTTTATTGATTTCTTATTCATTTCAGCTGGGAATTCCATATTTCTATGGAGACTAATTTTATAGTCATAAAACCTTTGCTTTATTGTACCTTTTTCCTTGCTATTTTCACACTAATATGATATTTTGGAAGGGAAATGTTGACAGAGCCAACTACTGAATTGAAAAAAAAAAATCCTCATGTAAAGACAACTTCAAAGAATCATTCAATTTCTAAGCTGTAAATCCTTATTTCCTTTTATTAACCTTCCAGTCAAACATAGAATTTGCTACAGCAGGAAGCTAAAGTGACCCTTAAATTTTAGGCTGTTTCCATTTATGTTAAAAACTTTCTAATGTCTACTCTATGGCCCAGGAGTTATTTTAATCCTAGATATGACAGGTAAATTTCTATTTAGAGAGAGGTAAAACAGATTGGGTATATCAGGTGGATGAGTCAAGGATTCCAAGCCTCTCATGCAATCCTTGGCAACATTATTAATCCTAAGCAACTGACTTTGCAAATCTTCGATCAAAGCTGAATTTTCACAGATGGATAAGGAGAGTGTTTTCCTTCATGGAGGGGAGCAAGGGGTACTGCTGCAATGCTGACAATTTTCCCTGTCACTTTGGGTAACATGAACATTTCCAGTTGCCACCAGTAACAAAAACAAACAAGCAAGCAACCCCACAAGCCAAAACTGTTATCCAATTCCTGCTGTTCTATCTACAGAAGTTTCAACAGACTTTTTTGCTCAAATTATCATCAAAAGAATATTCTTGTATAGCAGCAGAAGACAAAAATAAAATCAGCATAGTTCATAAAAATTCATGTTTCTTACATTACATCAAATTGAAGAACTGTCTGCTTTTGATTGCTGTGTTTTGCTATCAGTTGTATATTTGCTTTGGAACATAAGCTCTACAATGCCTTTGATGTGAAATGTCTGGCAGGTGTATCCATGTGTTCTGCACAAACAGCAAGCAAGCTAGGAACCTTGTGTGACAAAAAAGGCATGCAAGTATTTGGGTAATGATGAGACAGTATTTGAATTCCCACAGCACCTTTGAGGAGGCTGATGCACAGTGGCTCACAAGATTTAGTCTGAAATGCAGGGCAGCTCTTCCATGGGGTCTAGGAAGGCTGGTGAGACTATTTTCTACCTCCTTGTTCTCTGTGCATTCAAGAACATGGACTGTGTTTGCTCCTTTCTAGGACAGATAAGGAAAGAAATTTGATATTGCACTAATGGGTATTGAGATAACCTATTCCTGCCCCTGTTTGTAAATGTGATATTCTCTCATGCTCTTAGGACATATCTGATTGCAAATCACAGAGGTACAGGCCATGTCTCCCATAGCTGGATCAGTATTCACTCTTCTTTTGTGCTTTCCCTGCCCTGAAAACTCCAAGTTTACTTGGCATTAAGTTTAACTTTAGCTATGTCTTCACACAAACCCCTGCTTTTAACTTGTGCTGGTTCAGCCAGAATAAAGAACAAAAGCTAAAATTCAGATAAGTGGACACTCATGATTTTCTAAGAGGGCAACATTTTGATGCTGATAGAGAGAAGCTCATCTCAGGACAGCTTTGGGGGTCACCTGTGTGGTCAGAGAAAATGTTGAATCCTGGAGGAAGAACTGGTGAGGTGATTTGGCTCACTGCTGTGTTGAGAATAACCCAACACGTCATCTAATTCTGTTATCAGCTTTGCTCCAAAGTGACATGCACATAAGCACAGTGCCCAGGTGGACTTAGAATCAAGAATGCTACTCCACAGGGGGTTTTCATACTCAAACTTGCTTAACACAAATGGTGTAAGTGTAACAAAAAGCCTCCACCTCCTTGCTGGATCAAAGAGGATAAAGCCATTAGAATAAAAAACATCCTTTTACCATGTAACTTAATGAGGGCTTCCCTTCTCATGCATTTCAGCTACACAAAAAAACTCAAACCCAAAATTCAGGCAAATAATAATTAGGATTGTTGGGTTTTGGGGGGTACTTTTGGTTTTGGGGTTTTGTTTTTGTTTTTTGAGAAAATCTAGTTGCAAATCTTCCATAGACTTTTGAAGCCTAGATGAAATAAGACTTTGCATATTCTCTTTCAGCTCATAGAAGTGATAGTAAATGGCTGGTTATTTGGGGATGTAGAAGCCTATGGAGTCAAAAAGGAATCCATGGACCATGCCTGGCATTCAGCAGTTAATCAACCCTTCAGGAAACTTCCAAAGTTAGCAATAACTCCTTAAGATGTACTAAAATAAAAGCTCTCCATGACCTATGAGTCAGGACACAAATGTCCTTTATGCCTTGATATTTCATTTTACAATGATTTTAATTATGGAACAATGGAACAAGTCATGACCAAAACTTTAGTCATTAACTCCTTTCTGATCTACCAATTTGGAAAGTGGTGACCACATGATTCATATATATAATGCCAAAACAGGAGCAGCATGAATGTTAAATTATTTGCCATGTTCACAGACTGTCAGATGGGGCAGATAGCCAGCTTTTCAAAATAATCACAAAGCTATCTGCACAGCTGTATCATATTTTCAGCTTGTACTCCTTTACTACTGCAGTCAGCATCCAGTGTTCTCAACCCAATGCTTTCTTTGATGAACATGGCAAATAATTTCAATTTCGTATTTCTTCTTGCTATAAATGAAAGGGAAAAAAAAAAAGTGTGATTGTCTAGTCTGATCTATAATTTCCTCTGAAGCAATATTGCAAAAAATTCCCATTTGCAAAGTAGGAATAAAAGAGGAAGGTGATAAACAACAACTGTAGAAGTGTTGTATGGATGACATGAATAGATGAAGGGCCTAAACTAATTGTGAGAAGTGAGAAGAATGAATTGGAGTGACAACACATAATCAAATTCTCTTTTCATTGCTTCCTATCTCATTTCTGCAAAGTGTGTTGAACGCATGATTGTCTATCATTAAAGGACAGAACATTTGCCTTTATTGTACCCAAACTGTTTCAGTTGCTATTTATCAATCTGTTTAATTAATAAACAAATTGCCGCTCCCAATTGCTTTGGAGATGCTACACAGTACCCCAAGATTATAAGGTAAGAAAATGCATTGGCAAAAAAAATATTACAGCTTAATATAATTGCAGTTATGTTACTGATAATCTGGAAAACAAACCTATCACTATGGCAGTTCTACCGCCCACACACCCCAGCCAGAAGCAAGCCCCGTGCAAAGCTCTGTGAGACACCCTGCCTCAGAGAGCTGACAGTCTGAGGCTGTGGCAGGAAGCAAGTGGATATGGGCAAACAGATGGGCAAAGTGGAAGCTAACAGTGAAATGGTTATGATTAGTGTAATGGTTTCCGAATATTTGATCATGAGCCTGCTGCGGGGGCAAAGTAAAAAGCCTTTATATTATTCTTCCATAAAGGGATGGATGTTAATAAGATAATTAGGGTAATGATGTAATTAAAAGCAAAGCTAGAGTCCCAAAAGACGTAGTGTATAATATGAGTGAGGAATATTACCCCATATGATGTTTTTAATATTCAGTACAGTCTGGCTTTGAGAAACATCACAAATGCTTTATAAGGCAGATTTCAAAATGCCATCTTCTAGAGGGAGGATTGGGCTGTTCCTTATTCCTTAAATAAATACTGCAGGAAAGTGCAGTGGGTAGAGAGAACAGGTTACCAGTTTGCAAGGACAAGCACAACTGCCACCTAAGTGTTCCTAAAAGGTCACTTGGCAAACTCTGGAGGTTAGGGAGAGTCAGTAAGGGAAGGGATTCAAGCTGGAGAATTCTCCCTTCCAGAGCATTTTGGCTGCATTGATGGAAGCATACTGCAATTGATACGATGGGATAACAGTGCTCACCCTTTCCACTCAGCAGCCCAGCACAGCATTAGCAGGCTTTTCTGGAGGAAAAATACACCTCAGTTCTCCCAGCTTCAGCAGAAGGGAGAGTTGTGTTAAAATAAATCAGTCAAGCACTTAATAAGAATGACCTGTGAACTCCCTTCCCGTCAGAAATGGCCTTATTGTCAGAAAGCTGTTGTAAGTGAGAATATTTGCTCCTTGAGATTTATTTTTTCATGATTGCCTAAACTAACTACCCTTTCTATTCCTCAGAGCAATGTGAAGTCTGTGTCAATGCATTATAAAATGGCTTTGTTTGCCAGAGCCCTTTGACCGCTGAGGGTTTCTGAGCATCCACATTGATTGGAATTCATTGGCCTCTACAGTGTCCTCACCATCAATATGTTATATCCGTTATAGAGCAGGGAGAAAAAAAGCAAAAAACAAAAAACAAACAACACACACAATATATAAAAGTATCTCCACTTCAAAGCATAATTCATCAAATTGCTGCAATATTAAGATAACACTGAGATATCTCTCCTTCCTGAAACCTCTGTCTTAATAAACTAATTACACAGGCACAAATTCTCAATCCGTAGGTTTTAACTCAGCTTCCCCTCTATAGACAGTTTAAGTCAACAGAAAGACTGTCACCTACTCAGAGGGCTTTGGATCAGCTTTGTGAGCTCAAAGTTTTCCTGAAACCTGACAATTTAAGCATGACTACACCTATTCAGAGATAAGATTAAAACTGCTTGAAAAATGGTACTTTTTCCTGTCATACTTCACAGGGGAAAAAAAAAAACCCAATTTTTTGGCTTTAATCAAAAAAACTTTGAGTCAAAGCTCTTCCTTCAAATAAGTGGACCTGAGGAAAAAAATTAAAAACTTAGAAAAAGCATGGAAATGTTCTTGATCTATTTCTTTAGTTGATTATGTTTTTATTTTCTTAAAAGAAAAACAAATATAAATATGAAGACGTATTATTTAGGCTACTCTAAGACTAAACTGAACTAAACAAAAAATTTATGCCGAACTCCAATATGCCCTAAACAAAAGACCCATACCCCCAACCTTACCATTACAATTTCCTAAATGGTATTTTTTTCTGCACTTGGAATCAGGAAAGCCAGAGAGGTAGCATGAGACCTTAGCAGTGCACATTTTGGTTTAAATTTCTGTTTTGTTTTGGTTTTTTTTTTTCCCAAAAATAAGCACACTTCTCCATAAGGAGAGAGAGGTTCAAACCTCTTTTTTCCTGGTTCAAGGCAAGGGTCAAAGGCAGGACTGCCCCCTTCCCCAAGGCTGCTGCACCCATCACGATCTACAGTAGCCTTTGAATGCATTTTTTTCTCCATTGCTCACACAAGAGGGTCTTTCGTTTTGCATAAAATACTTCAATATTTATTGAGACAGCAAGAGAGCGTGAAAATGGCTGTATAAGACAGTGGCTAGGCCCATCCCAGGGGATGTGAGACATTTGGGTTCCCTTCCCAGGCCAATGAATTTTTAATTGTATTCTAAAAAGTGGAACAGCCTTAAGAGGAGAGACAAAGCCTGGCTCAACTTCCTGGAAACCAAATGAGCTTTGTTCAAAGCCCAGATGTTAATCAAGTATAAGGAGTAGGTGAACCCCCTTTTCTGGGGTTTGCTTGACTGCCCTGAAACCTGGGCCGTAGGATTGAATGAGGTATGATTATAATATACATCTCTCTGGTTTACAAAGGAAGGTAAGTTGGGCATTTGACTGCTTTCATTGATTGCTTTCAATACAGGTAAATAGAAAATAAATAATTTTTCAAATGTCCAAATTTTAGAAAGTTAATATTTTGGTTCTTAACAAATTAAGGCCAAGATGAAAAGTCAGCCATTTTCACAGCTCATGGAGAAACATTTTATTTTACCATTTCCCAAAACTGTTACTGATTTTTCTTTTTGTACTTTTTTTTTCCTTCAAAGAAAATGTTCTTCATAGAAAGCAAATAAAGATTTTTTCATGAACTTTTGCATCATGTACCCATTTATCCTAGAAAATCTTTGTCTATGAATAAACATCTACATTAGGAAGGGTTTTGATCCTATTTTCCTCATTCCTATGGTTACACACATTTACACCATAATGGGATATGAAATGAATTAAATTCAGCATGTGTAACACTAGTGAAAGGCAATGAACTTTACATCAGGAAGGAACTGGATTCATGCTATATATAAGAGGAATCAAACAGCCTTCAAGTCTGAGTTTCATGAGACACAAGAGGTATGCACCTTTTTCATTATAATTGAATGTAAGTGCTTGTATGGTTTTTAACAACCAGTGATTGCTCTTGTGGTTTTATGGCCTGGTCATATGCCCACTGAAATCAACAGAATGAACTGTGAAAGGCTTCTGAGCTTGCTTAAAAGTGCAGCTCAGTGACACAGAACAACCCAGCTGCCTTATCAACAGAAAGGATTTGAATAAAATGATGAAAAAATAAATTAAAAAAAATTACTAAAGCAAAAGTGATTGCTTACAGAGTTTAAAATTTTTAGATCTACATGGTTTATATTTTCCCATGCTCCTTTTCCCATCAATAATCCAACCATTCATCTTCTGTGAAATCTAAACCTTCTGTGCTTCATGTTTTATTCATCCTAAGGTGCTTAATTTATACCAAAGGACAGCAGAGGGGCTAAGAGTAGCCTGTGTAAGGGGAGATGCCTTTAAGGCTATTATTCATGCCCTTTGATCTCAAGTTTTCATTCAGGAAACTTTGGTTCTGTGGGTAATTAGAGGCTGCCACTAACTTTTACTCAATAAATTACAATATATCTGAAGAAAGCCAAGGATGTTGGTGACTGTAGCCATGTTTTGAAATCCACAATACTAAGAGCAATTATAAATATGTCCTAAAACCCGAAAGTTAATTCTGAATCAAGGCTAGTTATTTTCTTTTAAATCTGTATTTCATAATGTAATTGATAAGTATTACCAAATCCAAAAGTATTTATGACTGTTTATTTTATACACTACTTAGGTTGACACCTAACAAACTACAGTATGATGGATGAAGACTGACACAAAACTTAAACTTTCCCATGGAAATACGTGTTGTGAACTGTATACAATCAATTTTTTTCAGAAGAAGCCCATGCTGTTTCCTCTTCTAAGATGCTACTATATATTTAGGTTTTCAGCTTGAAAGCCCATTTTGGCACCACTAATGAAATAAATTATGTTTCTTGTCAGATCTCCCACTGGGTGGCGTGTGGTACCTCATGTATGTTCATTTGTCACCCTCAAACAGAATAATACTTCCTGCAGGTTCCCAGAGCAGATAAATGCCCAAGTGGAAGTTAATTAAGTCATTGGTTCACTTTGCTCCAAAGGATGTTAAACCACCAATGCTAAAAGAGAAACTTCTAGTACCACACTGGAGGCACCAGAAGAATTCACATGTATATAGAGCTGTTCTCGCAGATTATGGGGAAGAGAGGATGAATAGTTAATAAATAACTTATAAGAGAAAAAAACCACAGAAATTAATCTTAAAGTCAGCAGAAACTGTCTTCCCTGAAAAATCTAGATGGAAAAAATTTGCTGAAAAAATTGTACTTTCTCCTATTTCAAATTTACAACCTGACACGACATTTCATGTTTCCACTAGCAATTTTCCACTTATTTTCAGTAGATAATAGAATCAATTTTTTTTAAAGTGCAAACTCATCCAAACCCAAGGAGGTTTGGAGTTTTTTTCCTTAAATATAACCTAAGGGAAATATTTACAATTTACTAAATACTTAAGATTTACTGTTAACAAAGTGTTGGAATAATTCTAGTTTTTTTTTTTCTTTTTCCCATGGAAGAGGAGAATACTTCTGTTGCTTCAAGTTAAGGAAAAAAAAATATTTCTACACAGGAGCATAAAATAGTAGCTACATAGCCCAGAGTGATATTTTTTTTTTAGGCAGAACACAAAGTTCACCAATACTTTTGTCTCTCTAGTAACTATAATCACAAGGCTTCTACCCATTACCAATTTGTTCAGCTCCATTACAATAACAAAACCTGGCAGGCAGTAAAATTTGACATTTTGCTTTATACTTTACTATAATCTTTTTTCTGCTTGACAGTAAGACTAATTGAAGACCAATGAAAGGCTAAGAACAACAGAAATTAAAGTCCCTCTGCTTCTGGGTTCCCAGTTCAAAATCATATTCCATTTCCAAATGGAAGCTCTGCTTTGGTCTAGAGATGGCCTTCAGTGCCCCATGTGCTCATTGGACTAAGTCTGGGGATGTTTATCAAGCCCTCAGGGACATATTGCAAAATCATAATAGTAGGAATAGAGTACTTAGTTACCTCTACACATGATGGAAGTACTGTGAGGAACTACCCATGCTATAGAGGAAGGAGAGTTTGTCCTGAAGATGACTGGATCGGCAAAACTCGTACATGAAAAAAAGTGAAGAAAAAGAAAAGGAAAATATCTGTGTAATTTAGCATATGGGCATAAAAGAAAAATGGACTGATTTTGCTGTCTTTGGAGAGGTTTCCTGCCCCATTCAGAAGGAGTGAGCAGGGCTGAATATAGGATTTTCCATTCTCCATTTCTGTGAGAGGACTATAGGCAGCCAAAGTTATTAATTTTGTATCACACCAACTTAATGAGAAGTTGTCCTGCAACATAAGCATAGACAGAACCTGATCTGCATTCTATCTGGTTAAAACATCTGGTACAGTCGTGCATAACACAAAAGATCTCATTTGTGAGCTACTGCACATGAGAGCTTGTCCTGTGGAAGGATGGGGCACAGGGCCTTTCCACGCTGGATTCTTCCCTCACAGACAAAACGACTCCCCTGAGTAGAGAATGCTTTTTCTCTGTGTACAGCCCTTCAGGAACAAACCTACTCTAGGCCCAGAACATAAGTGTCATAAGAAGGTCATAAAGATGAGCATGGTTTAGGACCTGTTAGGCAGTAATGCAGAGGTTATGGACTTCTGGTAATGATTCCTGCAAATGTGAGGAAGTGTAACAATTTAAAATTGTTACCTGAGACTCTGAACTGCCCTACCATCTGCACTAAGAGTTGCTATCCATTAAAGGCAATCCAGTTTAGAGACAAAGCTGGTGCATGCTGGAGGCACTGACCAACTTACTTATTCTGTCTGCCATTGAAGAAACAGTTATTATTAGAAGCCCAGATTTTAGCTGAGTTGGCTTTTTTTAAATGGAATGGCAAATATGTAGCATGAAAATTGCAAATTATTTGCAACAGCTGCTGTTTGCAAAAATTCTCCTCCCCTTGCTGGGTTTAGTTTTCATTCACCTGAAAAACACAAGT
Organism: Phylloscopus trochilus trochilus; assembly: GCA_016584745.2. Taxonomy (NCBI): domain Eukaryota; kingdom Metazoa; phylum Chordata; class Aves; order Passeriformes; family Phylloscopidae; genus Phylloscopus; species Phylloscopus trochilus. The sequence continues at coordinate 9,591,213 of WQNJ02000016.1, read as the reverse complement.
GTAGGTGGCTGGTGCATATGGAGGCTTTGCCCCAGAATGTATGGGAGGGGAGGGTGAGCAGAGAGCCCTACTGCCAAGACTTTAGATTTTAATTCTAGATTCAGCCCTAATGTCTCCACATTCAGTCAGTAGAGCGTGCACAGGACTTCCTGCTTGTCTTGTTCATGTAGCCTGGAAACTTTTCCAGATATTGATTGTATCCAAGTACAGTGCCTAACTCAATGGAACTGGTCAAAGCTGGAGCCTTCCTGCAAGAAAAGTGATCACAATTCAATGTAACTTCTCAAAATTACTACAGTAAACACATTACTACATCTCTAAAAATGAAATACACATTTATGGTGAATGCCTCCAGATAGTTTCAAAACTTTTCCAAGAAGAATTGCATAGAGGTTGTTCTTACTTAATGGAAGGGCATTTATAGACATGAGGTTACAATGAAATGAAATTAATTCCAAACAAATAAGGAGGGGATATATATTTCCAAGGACACCACATCCTTAACAAAGACCTCTGCTTTTATCCTCAGCACTAGGAGTTGAGGGCTGCACATAAGCTTTGATCAACCTTAATTAACTCTGGATTGGATCTGTGTCTGCGAATTGTTTATAGTATCTTGGCTGAAAGCAAGATGCTAACCAATACATTTATAGAAAAAGAAAACCCAAACCCTAAAACAGAGTTTGACTTGCTGGATTAATATTATGCCAGCTAGCTTGAAAAAAAAATATAAGATTTAGCCTTAAATATGTTGCTGTTCATCTTATTCTAAAAAAAGGAAATCCTTACTATTTAGGATTTGTAACAGTGTTTCCCATGTGCAGTATTTCTGTTGGAAAACTTGCTGAGACGCCCTTGGTATTGCTCTGTGGCTGGGCTATGCCCTGCAGCTGTGCCTGGAGCAGAGTGTCAAACACTGAGGCTCCAGTTGTTTTGAGAAGCCAGCTGGGTGTCAGTGGGTGGTTTCCCAGCTGGCATCTTCGGACTTTTGCCCAGGAGTCCCTCTGGCTGGTCGGGCAGCTTAAGAGTTGAACGTGTGGCTGGGATAACATCATCTCACTGCTGTGCTCAGCTGACCTTCACAGTGTTTTTGTTTTGACTCATATTTGCTTGTAAGGAATTTGCTTTTTCTGTCATTATATAAATACACAGACAGATGCAGGCCAAATCCTGAATCTGTAGCTTTGCAGGCTCCAAGCCCAGCCACAAATCGGAGCCCTGGCTGGGATCTGCACCGCACAACATTAGGCAAACACAGAGGCTTTGTGGCTTTGTATGCACCAAGCCCTGACACCTCTGCAAGGCAACCTGCAGGAGCACAGGTACCTGCACTGATCCTGCTGTAGAAACATCCATGGGGCTCACTGACAGCTGGCAAGAAGAGCCAGCCAGACCCCCTTCTCTCAACACCCAGCATGACCAAGCACTCTCAGTGAACTGTGAGAAATCACCTATACCAGAGTAACTCCCATAGTTGTGCTTATACAATGCCAGCAGGAGGGATAGATCCCATCTTGAGGAGAATTCACAGCTCCATTCATTAATAGACAAGGCACAGCAGAGGTTTGTAGGAGAGAGACATCTTCAGAGAAACTGAGAGCAGGCACAGAATAAGAAGTGTACATTTCTGAAAGCACCAATGCCAAAACCAGGATCTGTAGTAATCATGGCTGGTTTTGTTCTCTCATTCCCATACATTACTGCAGGCATCAACAAAGTCATAACAGTGTTACAGAAGTAAATCCAGAAAATACTGCTTTAGTCAAGGCTTTTTGCACCTCTTAGACAGGAGCAATTCCAGTGACCGATCTTACCTGCCAGAAAGAAGTCCTGGGATTAGCTGTGCTCAACGATTTTCAAACTGTGGTTCTCCAAAGTGCTGGTAAATCATCCCTATGTGGTCTCTGGTCTATTAAACAGCATGATTTCATCAGCCCTAAATAGCTGAGCTAAACTCTGTGAGAAACTTTGAGAGCTGACAACAGACTCAGTACCAAACTGTGGGCGTCACTGTCCTCCACAGTACTGTCATTAAAGCAGGCTGTGGGTGGAAGCTTGGAATCACCACTACTGAAGAAAGAAAAGACTTTCTATGGCAATAGCTACATTAAGCTTTCCCTGGACTGGAGCTCTGGGCTCCAGAGCGTTGAGCCCGCTGGCTTGGATGTGCTATGAAGGCAGACAGATATCCTGATGAGCTGGAGGAGATGGTGATCCCAGCTCCTGGCACTCTTGCTTATCTCAGAAAATGCTTCTGCTCAGCTCCAAAGAGATGCTTGACTTCAGACAGATCTTAGGATGTGGCAGGTTTGACTTTAAGCACTAACAGGCTTCATTTTTCTCTCTGTAAGGGCCCTCAGTGGTGCTGTCCTTAGCTGATGACATGAGGAGGAGGCTGGGTATGGGATGCTCTCACCTGACCAGGTTCTTCACTGCTGCTTCCACTTCTGCTTCTTAAAAGCTTTGCCTGGCCCTAGGAGCCCTAGAAGGTCCTAAGATGTAATCTCCAACGTCTGCTCTGTGGTTTACCAAGAAAATTTGCTATGTGACAAAAAACTATCAGAATGCAGAATGAATGCAAATATTTTTTTCATTGATGTTTAACATCATTTAACATAGAAAATGTTTAATTTTTTTGTTTGCTGCTGGTGCCTCAGATGTGCAGCAATAATTTGAAGTTTAATTTTACCCCCTTCTCCCAGTGTAGTCTCTGGTCTAGAATAAGATATTTCGTCTTTCTTTTTTATGTAACATTTGCATGGATACACTTATTAAAAGAAATCAGATGTCTGAGAAAACAAACAGACCAATACAAATAATCCAAACTATGCAAGGACAGAAGAAAATAACCCACAAGAGATTGAAAAATGATAATTTCAATGTTTTTGACTGAAAAATAATTTTGGAAGAGGGTTGCCTTTGCATATAGTTGAAAAACTTTCACCCAGTTAGAATTTAGTCAATATGTGCTAGCCTATTTAAACTAAAATGTTCCACAGAAGCATCTCTATATGGATGATATTTTTAAATTTCAAGGTTTCTGTGGTCATTTTCTGATGAGAGAAGAGAAAAAAAACAAGAAGAGGAAAGTACTGAAAAGCAGACCCTTATGACAGGAAAATATGTTTAACAGCATTTGCAACTCTGGAGGTATGGCAGAGACTTCTGAAAGGCTTTTGCTTTTGTGCTTGTTTTTTTTCTTTTTCTAATGCACATCAGAAACACACTCAAGCTGTTTCCGGGAATTGGAGTTGTCCAGTGTATCTCTCTGATCATCTCCAGCTCATTATAATGTGACCTGTGGGCCTGCGTGGTGCTGTGCCCTGCAGTCCTGCTGCTCCAAACACCCTGACAGGGGACTTGTTGGGACATGCAGACTGGATGGGACCTGCAGCAATTTTCTTTTGTGGGAAACCCAGAGCACAGACAGGGGGACCGGAGGCGCCTACTGTACCACGCCAGGGAGTTGGGCTGCTCCCAAGTCTCTCCATCTGAAATGCAAGCTCCATTTGCCATTTCCCCCTCAGCTTTATTTCAATTTGCATACACCTATGATGGAAGAATAGATGTACTGTGCATAAGTGTCCTAACTGGCACACAGACAAAGATGTTTATACATAAGCAAATTCATCCTTTGTTGGCTATTAGAGTCATTAGTCTCTTTCAAACACTTGAGTCATTCCATTCATGGAGCAGAAAAAGTACCACTGACCCCAGCGACCCATCACAGACAAACCAGTGAGCAGCCAGTGATGGAGAAAGAAAGCAAATTCTCACTTGAAAAAAAAAATCCATGATCTTAAATCTGTTTGCATAAACTGTTTAAATAATCACAACTCACAGCTTAGTGAGGAAACTCATTTTTAAATGAAATTAATGACAAAGAATGATGATTGAGGTCTTGGTCTGTAGCTCGTTGCAGTCAATGGAAAGAATCACGGTTTATTTGGTTTGGTAAATGCTTCCCACTTTCAAGTCTGTTTGAAAAACCACAATTTCAGACCCTTTCAACTATGCAAGGAGATGGACCATCATTCCAAAACACTTAGAGATGTTCAATATCCACAGACATGGAAAGTCAGTTTGAAGAGATATGTTGGCGCATAAGGGAAAAGGGGGTGTGTGGGGAAATGAAGGAAAAAATAAGACATTATTTTCTTCATGTCCCTGCAGAGTGGGATGCAGGACAGAGAACATAAATTTAGGCCTGTGCTGCTGGGAACAGGAGAGGTGTCAGAAATCACACATTTTGCAGTGTGTTCCTCTACAAGAAAGTCCTTTGAGAGAAAAGCCTCTAAGTGTGTGAGCAGAACCCATAAAATTTTACACCCACCCCCCCAAAAAAGGAAGAATCAAGAGTCCAAACCTGCCACAGAAACCTCGACCCTTCGTTTAAATTTGTCTGCAATGTATTTACAAGACATAGGTTTAAAAAGGCTGCGTGCTTGCAGTAAAAAAGTTACATCTATAACTTTTTCATTGTAGCAAGCTGTTCTTGCCAGTGCCAAGATATTATTTTTTATACACACAACAGCATGCATATATGGTTTTAAAATTCTGTACAGTAGTTTCATACCAAACTCTTCATTGTTTATACAATTTTTCATGTCAAAATGCATCCTGTGTTCCAGAAAAAAATGGAATATATCATATTTTAATAATTTTGCATAAATTGTGTTTACTGTGGGTTTAAAAAAAGCCTTTTCCTTCCAACTACCAATCTGATTGAAAACAATTATGCTTCTGGCACAAGACTCCGAACAATATTCAGCACAAATTACATTTCATTCTATTATTAATAGATGTGATATGTGAGAAATGAAGATGTATGTCTACTTGTTTCTGTTTATAATTATAGCAATGCCATTCCTATTTTCCCTCTTTTATATATGCTTTTTAGAATCTTTGAGTTGGATATGTATGTGTTTGTGATCTCTTATCCAAAGGGCAAAATGACAATGAAAATAAGAGCAGCTATCCTGTTACAAGATTAATTTGGGTATGATAAATGAGTGTTTTTAGAATGAATTGCATAGGTTACCACTTAAACAGGTCTTGGCAGCAAACCAGCCTTTTCCTTCAACAAAAAGGGGGGAAAAATGTAGAGAATGTATAAATGAGTTGATTGCCCCAGGATGTCTCTCTCAAGAAGGATTAGAGAAACCTACTGGGGCATTTTCTATCGCCACAAAAGCACTATTTGTGCTACAAAAGTTCACCCCGATAATCATGTTACTATAGAAAAAAAGAAGAAAAAAAAAGGTTTTCTGCTCCTGTATAACCTCTTGTAAGACATTTGAAGTCATAGGTGCCACTAAGTCAGCTGTATACTGCAGGCCCAGCCTATCCAGAGAGCAAGAGTGAGAACAAGTTCTCTCAAATACTCTTCAGCAAAGACAGGGAAAGCCAAACAATATATTTTCCTGCTATCATTGAAAAAGTACTATGAAATTAAACTCCACAGTCCAGGCACAGCTTCATCAGGGCTATGCAGGTTTTTTATCTTCCAGGCTTTAAGTGTACTGTGTCTTTAGGTTCAGGCTCACATGTACACTGTAAGAAAAAAACCAGCAGCAGTATTTGAAGGGCAGCTCCCGGTCACGCACATTCTTACTCCTAAAGCTGTTTGTTCCAATTGAGACACAGGGATTTCTGAAATGCCCAATCAGTTATGAGTAAGACTCCAGCATGGCTTAAGGCCAGTCATGATATACATTTGATGAGATAGGACATCTGTGTTTCAGTTTGGTCTCTTTATAAGAAATTTATTGTCAGGAATAAGTCTAAACCGTTGTCCGGGTATGTGACAAGACAACTGGAAAGTTTTTTGGTGGAGCATTGTAATTTTTCTTCCCTTTACTTTTTTTTTCTTTTTTTTCCTTGCAGGATTTCTTCCTATAGCTATTTAATGAAGATAGAATGTCTTCCTCACCCTGATCATTGCATTTTTCCTCTAATCTTTCTGTACTTAAAACTTTTAAAACTGCCATAGCTGCTCAGATCAAGAGCCCACTTCCTTTCTGTGGAAGACATCAGTAGGCATTTATGGAAATATTATAAGAAAAACGAAAAGAAAAATGAACCATCGTCCCAGCAGAGCATAATCAGATTTTTTGAAGGCACAGCTGATAGGGCTCTTTTCCATGTTTTTTTGCTTTATCCCATTTATTCTTCACTTATTTGGCTCAAAATCCAGTAACACTGGACTTCAAATTATGCTTTTTTTGGCTGTGCAAAAAGATACCTCATTTAAAAAAGGTGTATTAGGTGGTAATTTGCTGCAGTCTCCTAAGCCCTGGGTTATGGAAAATTTGACTTTTTCTATATCCTTTTGGGTTAAAAGGCTTGAACTGGCCATGGCAAGAAAAGGCCAAAAAGAGGAGCAAGATATAGCAAAAAGTAGGGACAAAGAGAATTGTCAAAAACATGATAAGCAAAACCAGATATGAGAGAAAGACTGGTGATGGGCATATGCTTAAAATAGAATGAAGAGAATTTTGAGAGGTGAGAGGACTTGAAATGGTATCCAAAGAACCTGAACACCAGCACTGTCTCTTAACCACTGCTCTGTGCTGTCTCCAGATATTTTGTTCATACCAGAGTTCTCTGTTCATTAAAATTCAAACATCTACAAACAAGCAAAACAAAAGGCCCAAAACCAGATAAACAAACCAATCAAATGCTGATGCATAACAGAGGGGAAAATAAAAGGAAAGATTCCCTCCCTGGCCCCAGCTGTTCATATTTATACTCACTTGGCAAACACTTGAAAGAGTTTCTATCTGATGCATTCGTGAATGTCTGAGGGGGAAAAAGTGATCCTGGATAGATTCATACCGAGATATTGTTATATTTCATGGCAATCACAACCATCTTGATGATATATTATATTTCTGTTGTTCTGTGTTTCAGCTACACTATGAGGTTATGGGATGGAAAGAACAAGGAGGGGCTTTCAGAAGCTGTTTATTTCAGGATGACCTGTGTGAAGGATTGCCATCAGTCCATGGCATGTGGTTCATATCAGAATGTAGGGAAGGATACAGGTATTTTTTAAGTGTGAGACTGGCATGTTTACTTCTGAAACAAATGCCACAGGAGCACTTTTGTTAAGTAGTAATGGAGACATGGCCTCATGGACCAGCCTTTGGGTAGCAAAACAGAATGTCAGCTACTTTGTTCCACTTGCCCCTGGCACAGTATTTGCATATGAATAAACTGTCTTGAATTTAAATATAAGCCATCCAAAAGAGCTGGTGCTCAGTCCAAGCAAAATAAATAATTTCCCTGAGATCTGAAGAAAAGGTAAATTTATTCATAAAATTATGACTGTGAATTGTGATTCTGCCACTTATATTTGAGTGTTGAAGACAGCAGTCAAATTTCCCACTGTGACACAAACCACTATTGACAACAGAGAAACATGTCTATGTGCAAAGCTCTCTGGCATGTATGCTGTCATAAAATTTATGACTGACTTTAAGACAAAGAACATTCTGATTATAGGCACTTCTTGGAACGGGTGAGTGAAAAAAAATAATTATTAATTCTATTTGTACTTTGCATTTCAGTTAACAAGACAGCCTCATCCAAAACCCAGTTAAGCAAAATATTATATTCCAATTGTTTTCACTGAATGCTGGAACCCAGGGTCCTCAGAGACTCAGATGTTACACACACCAAGGAATATAGAATTCCTGCCCCAAATAATTTGCAATATAAGCCTCTGAACCATTAGTGCATAACTGAGACTTTTTTTTAGACCTACAGATATCAAAGCGAGTAGTTGATTGTGCCTGAAAGCTGAAGACAGTAGCAGCATTTGGAATCAGAAAAGACAAATGAAAGAATGTCCACCATTCACCATTGAGACTTTAAGGAAGTAAACAGAATAATCATTAGATCTTTTCAAGCAAGATTGGATGGACCACATATAAATTTCAAACTTCCAGCCAGATGCAGGTGCTGGTGCTGTCACCCTAAAAATAAATCCCGAATTCTGCTTCGAATATCCCGAGTTCCCCGATCTCGTTTGCTTAGAAACATAGGATGCTTTGGGTTGGAATTCATCTTTAAAGATCTTTTAGTCCAGCCCCAAAGGGGGTTGGGCGTTGTCCCTAGTCACCCTTACCAAGAGAGGGAGTTTTATATTAGACATATCCCCAGGGACAGACTGGGCAATTATACAGGCACATGAAGAGCATGTCACACTGCTTAACGTGTTATAGCTCCAAATTCATACTTTGGAGGAAGATAGGAAGGCAGGCAGGTCAGGTACAAAGGGTATGTATGTCTTGACACACAATGTCTTTCCAGTGTCAGTATTTTATAGGGTTTAGGTTGGTCTGCACTGCTGGTTACAGGTTGCTCTGTTCAGCTGATCAAGAACTATGAAATAAAACACCTCGTGCTGGTGTGCTTTTTTTTTTCCTTTTATGTTTGGTGTTTTGTTTTTTTGTTGGTTTTTTTTTCCTCTTTTTTTTTTTTAGAATTATTTTTCCTGTTCTAATGCTACTTCTTACAACAGATACCAAGTCACTTCAGTCACCAGAAAACAAGTGGTTCTGATTTTTTCTTCATTGTTAGTTGGATGTTTGTGGTTTTGCAGTCCTGGTTCTTAAACTTCATTCAAAAGCAGCCCAAGGTAAACATCCAAAGGCTCCTCTTACATTCACTCATTTTTAACATTTTGTCCTCTCTCAATAGAAATCTTTATCCCAGGCCTGCAGGGACTGAAAGACGTTGTGGTCACCTCTGTGTGCTTCAAAAGACACAGGAGGGTTGTATGAATACTAAATTAATGAGAAGGAGGGAATCCTGAGCTCTGCAAAGGGCTTTGAACTTGCTCACTGACCACAGCAAACTGTGCTGCTGTACCCAAAGAGTAGTGGTTGCAAAGGGCACACACGTGCTCAGCACAGCCACAGGATGTGACACCTGCTTTGGGACTCCAACCATTCAACCATTACTCATGTCTTTATTAACTTAAAACTGAATTATTGCTCTGCTCTTCATCTCTGACTATACCTATGAAGCACTCTGAAACTGCTTTGAATGCAGTGTTACAAGAAACATTTAATATGGAAACAACTTTGATACTCACTAAGTACAAATTGAAGCATTCCAGGCTATATTTTTAATATGATATTTTTGACCTTAGGTAATACTAGTTGTTGGAGAAGCCTGGCCATTTGTGCAGTGCTGTCCTGTAAGAAACAGAAGGAGGTATTGAGGTTCCAAAGAAATAAACACTCTTTCTTAGGTAATGCGGGTCAATATTTCTGTTACTGAAGATCAAAAAGCCATAATACACAAACACTTTCATTAACAGATTTCATAGATTAAAAAACAAAAAGACGGACCTCTGAAAATGGGGATTTTTTATAAATAGACTATCTATCATAATGTTCAGACATTTAAAAACAGAGATAATGTCTACTGAACTTTGGAAAAATGTGACTTTGAAATTATCTCTTGAAGAAGGAACATTTGCTTTCACTCAAACTGTCATTGGACTCGGGCAGCAAGCGCCTAATCCTGTGCCTATCCAATGTTTTCTTTCACCAAAATGTTCCCAGTGCTTAAATTGAGCCTAGTTTTTACAGCCCTTTTCACTAGCCTTGGTCAAGGTATGAATCCATACAATGATCAAGTGGAAGGAACTTGAAGTTAGACAGCAGGAAGTCCAAAAATCTCCATTTCAGCTGCATGCTATTATATCTGTATCCAATGCCAGAGCTGACGATACAAACCCCAAATCTTTGGAAAAAAAAATTGCCACCAGCTTAGTGATGCCAAAAATGCCAGGACAACCATTTTACTCAGCTTGTTGCCACCACCTGGAAAAGCAAATTTCCCAGCTCTGTTTTCGGCTTAGGTAACTAGACAAGTTCTAACAGAGTTTGGGTGGATTGTGTAGCCACTCAAAGCCAGACACTGGAACTCTTCACAGAACACAAAAGCAAACCCCACCATATTTAATTAGCAGGAAATCCACACTTTTTTTTACTCAATAAAAAGATGCAGTTTTGCAAACGTAAGTGATTTGATTTTCTTTAATTTACATTTATTCGACATGGATGGAAGTCCATTGACCTGGTGAGGTGACTTGTGTGTTTTAAGGGATGGTGAGGATACATCCCCTGTAGTTGCCACTGTTGGTTTTATATAAACTACTGTCACACCTATTGTACTTCTGAATTTGCTTCTCAGCCTACAGAACACACACGAGTTTTAGTGTCTGTATATTGAGAAAACATGTAGATACAGAAGGAGAAGAGCTATCAAAAAGACTGTTAAGAATGAAGAAAAATTACCAACAAGGTCTTAGCTGAAGCAAATCTCTTTTGGACCAGACTTTGTGCAGTGAGTGCTAAGAAGCTTATAATAATTGGACCAACAGTTATTGGTTTCTTTTGCAGCATCTGGTTGTCACTTGAACTACAATGCAGCTCCAATTATGTTTTATAGGGAGCAATTTAATTTTTATAGTTTAGGAATCCTTTGGAATTGGTTTGTGAAAGGAAATAAAATATTAAGAAAAAAAAGAAGAAGAAAAAGAAAAGAAGGCGAAAAAGATTGGCTTGCCTCAGAGCTTCTAAAGAGAAAGTGAGATCAGAAATCCTAACCCAGACTGGCTGTTTATAGTAGCTGCTACTGAAACTGTTAATTCATAGTAGTGCTCTGAAAATATCTATCAGTCTTGTCCTCCTTGCCCATTTAAGGGGAAAGAATGAAATCTCAATAAATTATTGGGGAGCAGTCCAAAAGTCTCCTCTCTGCACAAGCTAGTATGCCTCAGGAATAAAGACCTCAAATGACAAAATGACTGCTCCTTTTTCTCTTCTAAATAAATCCATTCTCTTGGTGCTGGAACAAAGGACAAAAATACTGTCCCTCATACTGAATGCAGCACACCACTCTGATCCCTTGCTTACAGAAGATGGATGTCCAGTTCATACAGAACAGCAAAATTAGTAACACTCAGTGTTTGCTGAGAGCAACCTAATTTTGCATCATCAGATACCCAGCAGGTTTCCTCAGTGAAAATTTGGGAAATTTTGTCTTTGGGTGACTGGAGTACAGTACCCACGTGCTGTTCTCAGAGATGGTCTTTGCCTGAAGAATTGATTCCTGCCAGTAACTTTAGCTTGTACAACAGCATTTCCTGCTGCACCCTATTCTGACCTAAGTTTATTTTATGCAGCACAGTAATTTACAGTGGCCTTTTACCTAAGCAAGGCAGCAGCAGTGAGGTGGGCTGAGCAGGAGGAGGTGCAGCAGTGACAGGAAGATGCAGGGCAATCCAGTAGCTTTTTTTCTGCTGTCAGCAGTGAGACAGTGACAATAAGTTACAGCCTGAACATCACTAAGCACCACTGACCCCTGCCAGGCTGAATTACCTCCCTGAAGGGTAGCCTTCAGTTCTGTTCTAGCTAATAAAATTTATACTTTAGGGTTGTACAAGGAATAAACATTGATAGAAAAGTAGCATAAAGATCCTGTGATTAAACGAGCTGCTGAATATGAGCTTGTGCAGGTTTCCTAACTCAGGTGCAGCTTCACACATCGTTTGGATATCCTGCTTTTGGAGGCAAAAAAGAGTAAGGCTCTCCCCTACACTACACTGACATGACACAAACACAAGTATCTTGACTTCAGGTTCATTGTACAATGGAAGCATTTCCTATTTGTATTCTCATACCTAGTTATCTGCTTGTCTGTAAAACAATGCCTGCACTTTCACATTTATGTCCTTCTTGCATCTAGGGAGACAGCATTAGAGGATACATAAATCATTACATGGTCCAGTAGTCTATTAATTTGAGGGAAGGAAAGGAAATTTATTTAATTAAGGAAGTGACATACTACACTGCTGTTACACAGACAAAATGTGACATTTTTGTATTAACTATTCGGATTCAAATGCTTCTGAATTGTAAGAGGAAGCGCATTTCCACTAGGCCTTCATGCTTCTTGTCTAACAAATCAGAAAAAAATCACACTTATTTTCTTTAACATATAACCTGGGACAAGTGCCAATCTTTTCCTCCATCCACTCAATACCTGTCAAATCCGTGGCCTTTTAGATGCCTTTACCTGTATTTTTATCTATAGTTTCAACATTTTCATAGCAGATGCTCACAAATGATAAGCTCTGTTCCAGTAGTGCAATGCAGCTTTAGAGTTTTAAACAAAGAATAGTCCCATTGACTCTGACAGCTTTGCATTCCTTTAAATCTGAAGCAAGACAGACAGAAATAGGTTCCTTCATGTGCAGGCTGTGGTTAATTATCAGAGATCACAGATATTTGTCTAAGAATATTATTTGGTCTTTACCATTTACAGTAATGTTTTGAGAAGTAAGAGCCTGATTCATCCCTGTACAACCTCCTTCTATGACTGGGACACTATTAAATCTTTTTTGTACTTGAACATTTTGGCTCCATCGACAAGCTGTTTAATTGTTTTCTCTTTATTAAAAAAAAAAAAAAAGGTTGGTTTGGGTTTGTTTGTTTGTTGTTGCTTCTTTTTTTTCCCCAACAATAGATATGCCAGATAATTGCAAACTCTTTTACAAATCACTGTAAATCCAGTGCTTTCCTCCTATCCTATTCCCTGACGATTTTTTCCTTAAGCCTTGCAACAAGCTCAAACAAGATAAACACTTCACAGGATATAGAGAACTCTTTCAAGGAGTCGCCTCATGTTTGGAGGTGTGACAAAGGATCACAGAAGTATTTCACCATTAACTTTGCAAAGATTAAATCAATAAAGAAGCAATTTCAGTAACACTCCTTCAGGCTACATTTTGCAAGTGTCTTACATAATGATAAAATTAGGCATGCAATTCTTCATTTGGGTTATCTGTAGAAGCCCTAGTTACCTTTCAAAAAGACAAGTTTCAATAAACACTGTGTCAAGGCCTGCTTATGGAATTAAATTTTCTTTCCGATGCTTTCTTTAAACACATCGTGTTTCCAGGACTCTTTAATGTGTTTTTCTCCTTAACAGTGGTGGAGCTACAGGGAATAAAGACGTCAATAAAGACTCTATTTAGCCTCACAATACAGCAGTGTTCATGCTGCAAGTTAAAGTTGTTAATGCTACTACCTTCCATATCTGAGGAACAGGAAAAAAAAAAAACAAACCAACAAAATTAGTGAGGATCTCATCCTCTCACATGATGCAGGTCAGTGGAAGGCCAAGTTTGACAACTCAGCTGTGATATAACCTTGAATGGAGTAGAAGAGTCAATTCCCCTTCTTGCAATTTAAAGTTTGGAATGGGCCAAATCTGCATTCCCCATCACACTGCTCTTCCACAGAGCTTTGTCTTTTCCTGCCAAGTCTCAGAGTAGAAAAGCTCAGTCACAGCTTTTACAGGCACAGGGCTAGCACCGTGTAAGTCCTGCCCTGCACAGCAGCTTGGAAAGTGATGACAATGCTGCAAAGATCAGACACTGAATGGGGGCTGTGTGGGGAACTGTGAGGAAGCTGATAGTGTTTAAAGCAGTGACATTCCCCCAAAGATTTAGGTGAAGAAGCTTGGCATCAACTTAAATAGACAGATGCTTTTAATGATTGTGAAGAGCCAGAGAGCTTTTTTCTTACAGTACCTTTTTTGTCAGTGAGGGTTAAAGCAAACAGTCATCCATGATCCCACTGTGTAATTGCTTCCATTTTGTTTAGGCAGTTTAACCTCCCTTTAACCCCTCTGACTACTGTTCAAGACGAAACAAAATGACTTTGATGATCTTAGGCCAGCAATAATAATAAACTCCTCTGGTGTTGTAAACCTCTTTGTGTGAAGGACAGAGAGACTGATTACTTCTCCAAACTGTTTGTGCTCTGTGATTGATAATGACCAGTTGAAATTCCCCTTGCTTCTCCCTGTGTACCTCCATACAAGGGTTATTTAATCCACTGGCACTTGGGAGGAGTTTACCTCAAGGCATGGTGAGGGTTCAAAGGCACAGTGAGGAATGGCTTTCCATAGATGAGTTCTGGGGGCAGAGCCTTCCAAAAACAGCAGCTTGTGTAATAAGCTGGGTGTTAGATCCTCGGCTACCACAAATAACTTCAGCTGAGAAATATTAGTTTTATTGCCAAGGTATATCAGTTTCATTAAAGCTTGTTCTGGAGTACTGTTAGCCATTCAAAGAAAAAAACTGTGCCATTCAAATTATCTCATCACTTTTGGCTGCTGACAGATCTGAGGCTTCTCCAGACCACTCAAACTCCATCACCACTCAAACTCTCCATACCTGCAATTCCAGCGTGACAGCATGCTCTGCAATTACCACAAAGTGCAAGAGGCTGGGAGGAAGACATGCTGTGGCAAGAAATGTCTTTTAAAAATATGCAGAGTAAACACAATGCTGAGTTAAATTGACCTGATTTGCATTCATAAATAAGGTAAGGTGAATGTAATTATGCTGTGGCCATGGACTAAAGGTCACATGTCATGATTTTTAATTATAAACCCTTTAACAGCAAAACAGCAGTGATGCATGGATCTGAGAGGCCATCCATTTAGTAAAGTTTTAAAATCCTCAAACTCCCACAGATGTGTGGGCATCCCTGGGTAGGGAAAAGAAGAAGTGAGAGAGTTCCCTCTCCTTAAAGTCTGTCTTTCATCAAGTTTGCTGTCTTTGGAAAAATATTAGCCATATTGTCTGTTGAAAATGAATTTTTCCAAAGTAAATTGCCATTAAATGAATACTAGTGCTGTGCTGCAGATTACCCAAATTCTTTGAAACACATTTCTAAACAAAGAAAAGGTAAGTTTCTTTTCAAAGCCTTCTGCTATTCTGGCTCTGTGGCTGTTGTTGTAGTATTTAACCATTCCTTTCAAGTATGAATGGTCAGAATTTCTGTCATGAAAAAAACATGCAAGAATTTTTTGAACATATAAAAAAAGATATTCAGCCATGTAACTTGGCCCATTATTTAGTTATTAGAGTATCTAGTAGGCAGACATATCAACAAATAAATCAAAATGATGTGAAGAAATCTTTGTACTCTGAGTGCTGGACCCACATTGCCTCCACAATGCTGCTGAGTGTGTGATTCTGGGATCAGTCTACACTGGACTAAATTATGTTAGTCTGTGGGGTTTTAACTCACTGCACAGTTGCTTCTGCTGAATTGTTTTTACCCCAGGTGGACTGCAGTGAACTCCTAAAAACTTTATCAGAGGGAGGAGACTCATTAAACAGAGCAGGGTTTTGTTTTGTTTAATGTTTCTTTCAAGGAAACTCTAGAAAAGTCCACGCTTGGTTTTAGGCTTAAATGTCTTACTTTTGTTGGAGTTACTAGATTTTAGAAAGGAAAAAAAGTCTGAAATTTAAATAGCATATGTTCCTCAGCAACCAGGGCTTCACCAGCTTGTATAAAGAACTAGAGCAAAAAATGTAAACTGCCAACATATATGACACAATAAGGAACACATGTGAAGAATGGAATCCCAGAAAAAGAGGATTTCTAGACTGATCTTTTGAGTGCATCTGTCTGTGTATTGTTTAATGAGGCAAAATGTCCCCTTTTGCTTTTCATGTAGGTTCAGCCAGATATGAACTTTAATGTCAAATTTATGTCTGGGGAAAATCCTACCATTTACTGAGGACAGAGTAAAGTCCAATATTTCACTGCAAAATGAGATCAATTATTTGAAATAGTGTTCGCACAGCTGTAACATTCTTTACCTGAAGCTCAGACAGGTGCATATTTCTTCCCTGTCTTTGAAAACCATCAAAGGTTTTTCTTTTGGCAATTGCTTTAAAACTGTAATCCTCACTGATCACTACAAAAACCAACAGCACACGAAAAAGGGAAAGATCAGAAGAGTATGGTGGTAATTCACAGCAGCAAGGACCACCTTAGAAAGAAGATGCCTCAGCAGACTCTGGATTTCAATGTTCTTTTGCAATATGAGATGCATTAAACAGGATCCTCCACGGTCCAGATTTGATTCCTATACTGAAGTGACTTCAGAAAGGTCATCTTTCAGAAAGGTCATCTTTCAGGTGTGAAGGAGATTTCTGTACTTTGGCCATCTTTGTGATGATTTCTCACACTGCTTCACACATGTGTCATAAGCCTCCCTGATAAAGTTTTCATACAGGTGGAAAAGATGTTTTCAAGAAAATTCCATTCTCAATCTGAACATCCATTTAAATGCAAGCAGATTTTTTCCCCAAAAAACACCTAACAAATTAAAACATCTGCTTCAAGGGAATCACAAGTTTATTGCTGTCATAACAAGCTGACATTTGACATGCTGTACTTGGCTGAACTAAAGCCACAGTACACCACACTCCAGAGAAGCAGTGCTGGGTTATAGTTTGTTGGAACATCTGCAGAGTAGAAAATGCATGTTAGCTCTCAAGTTCAAAGAGCTCTTGGAAATACATTCTCCAAAAACACAAACTGGACGATGGCATATGGTTAGCTCCTCTTTTTGTTTTGTTCATAAAGTTGTTTGTGAGATATAAATATACTTAATTCTGAAATTTAATAATCTGCCCTGAACAGAAACACTATCAAGCTAGGCCAAGTAAAAGATCCTTTTTCATTATATTGTGCTCCATGAAAAAAAAAGAAAAAGTGTGTTTGGGGAAAAGGAGAGAGAGAACCAGATAAGCACTTCCTGAAGTGCTCTTCCAAGTAGGACTTTACTGATGGACCAAGGAAGAATTTAATGTATTGCTCTGTTTATGGCTTACTTGGATGATCTGCTCTGCAACTTAGTTCCAGTTTCCTGTTTGCAAAACAGAGACCATAGTAACTCTCTGCCAGAAAATGCTGTCTGAATTTATGTGAACTGTCAGATCCTCCTGTAGTACCTCAGGAGTGGAGATTGGGTAATTATGGAGACAGAGGGATGGAGGCAAAACACTGAGAGGGCAACCTACCCTTTTTCTTTCTTTGCACTTAATATTTCTCAGAGTACTGAGAAATAGTGAAGGTAGAAGAGTAGAAAGACTTAACTGCTACTACTTTCTTCTCACTGTGGTATCTCCATCCTCTTTTACAGATCAAGAAGTAATAAGAATCTAGTAGTCAAGTCATCCTAAATCACCAGACTATTTCTAACAGAATAACCTAAGAGAATAAATAAATGTCAATCAAATATCAAAATCTAACTTTTGGGACATCTTTTTTAGTAAAGTTGTTCTAGAAATTGAGCATTTTTGAAATGTTTGAAATTTTTACTTTACAGTGAAAGTACCTATTCAGTTCAACTCCACTGTATATTGGCTTAATGGACTATCTAATCAAAAGCCCTCATATTTGACTCAGAGATCAGTAAAGTAGGGTCTCCATGTTGTGGGGAGAGAACTATCTCAAGGGTTTCTGGAAATATTAAATTCTAAATCCCTGTTATTTTCATTTGATCCATAATATAAATATGCACAAAAGCTGTAGTAAGAGACTAGTGTAACCCTGTAAGAGTTATGTTCTTGCCAAGGTGTTTGCATGGAGTCAACTGCATCCTGCTCTATGGTCACTCATTTTTACAAAAATATGCAGCACCTGAATGGGAAGGGCAATCCCTTCCAGGATAGCTGAGGGCCTTCTGCTAAGGTTTAAAACATGGAATGTTTGGGTTTGCACTAATCAGCTGCAACAGTTGTGTATGTAGTTGACTCCTCTTAAATAAAATGGCAAAATAGGGAGAAACTAAACAAAACAAAACAAACAGGTACAAAAAAGACATTAATTCAGCAGCCTGATGCTGAGTCAGAACTCTCAGTGGCTCTGTCTCCTCTAACTAGCACTTGAAATACTTGGAGAACTGGAAAGCTCAAGAAGACTAATATAGTAGTGACAGCATCCTACATGGAAAACAGAGCAGAGACAAAAGCAAACAGGTTGACAAAGCAAAAGATTTATGTTCATATTGTGGACACAACATTTCACGGAACCCATTGTGCCTTTTCTTTGGATCAACTGCAGGCAGCATTGCACGCTGTGTTGTGACTTGGCTGACATGGCAGGAACAGCAACTACTTTAACACTGATGTAAGATAAGGGGAGCAGCTGCTCCCATCTAGACCCAAAGATACATTCCTTTTTTCCTTCCTTTCAAAAATCACTCTTTACCTCTGTTCTGTCAACACTCCCCTACTAAGGGTCAGGGAAGAATTTATTCCACCTCTTTTATCACATACATTCATATGTAGCACTTCATTTACTGAGGTATTTTTTGCGGGAGATGATAACTCTTAACTCCTAAAGGTTTGGAAGACTGGGTCTTCTGATCATAGGCTCTGGCTCCTAAAGGTCAGATGCTGCTTGCTTAGTTATGTCAATTTTATTACAGTCACCTCACTTTCCATGTACAATAGGCATTTGATGATTGATGTTTCGTAATGGGACATTCCTACTGAACTCTTTAAGAAATTCTTTCCCTCCATTGAAGAGTTCAAAGGAAAGAGAAAAATTGAAACAGCAATTGCATAAGATTTATGTACTGTACAGTGAGAAGCCAAATACTCTCCTGTTGAACACAGTTATCTAGCAGCAATTGGGAACAGCATGTGGAGCCCACTTCAGGTATTCTTGGCTTTAAACTGCAGTCCATTTTTATAAAAAAAAAGGAAGATAAGGAAAATCAAAAAAACAGACTATAGAACCTTCTAGTTCAAAGTATAAACTAATTATGCTATTTGAAGCAATAATAAGATATATTTATGTCTACAGTGGAGTTCATTCTTTTAGAGTATCAAATATGAAATTTATGACAAAGAATTTCTATTTTCTACCCACTGAAACTGCTGTTCATTCCATCTGGTTACGGCTGCTAAGAACTGCACTCACAAAGCCAGCCTTTCTACACCGCTTCTGGAAATGTATAAATTCATTTATAAATTCAGTAGAATAGGCATCATTATAATCTAATCTGACCACTGGAAATTTTTCTATAAAAATTGATCAAAATATCAGAACTAATTGACTGTTTTGCCAACATTAGAACAGAAAAAATTAAGATCAACTCTGAGTCATTCTTCATGGAAAATGAAGAGTTATTTCTACTATAATTAAGGAGTTGTATTTCCCTTTTTCAAATGAAGAGCTAATTGAGAGTGTGTGATCTTCAGACCACCAATGTCTCAGTGCAGTGATAAGCAGAATCTTTGAAGTTTTCAAATGAGGCTCACAAATGAAGTTTGACCAAGTGTATTCTTTATTTAGGTGCACATAAAATTAGGTATTTTTGGTACACATGGTAAGAATTTGTCAGTACCATTCCACCTGACTTCATGAATTGGTGCTTTATTTTTCAGCACAACTCACTGTAATACCTGCAATGTTTAAAATTACTGGTTTTGAACTGTACATGGAGAGACCATGATTTATATGCTCCCATTCCAGGTATTCCGTAAATGCTTTAGAAATATGAATTTCATTTCCAGGACAAGTGCTGCCACTTAGTTGCAAGCAGACTATTTCATTCCCAGGCATTTTAAAACAGCTAGTAAAAAGTTGAATGAGAAACTGCTTAATAATACTTATTTAAAGAGGGAAAAGTATTTATGCAGTGGGATCATCTGAGAATACAAAAAGTTTAGATGTTTCTAACTTTTTGAACTTAGTCACATATCTCCAAATTAATTCTCCTTATAAAGCAGGAGGATAACAAAGGGTTATAAGGTGTGGTTGCAGCAAAAAAATAAACCATAAAAATGTGTTTGAAAGAGATGATCAAAATTATCTGTTTGTTAGGGGAGGTTGCAAAGGCCTGGAATCTCTGCTATAGTCCTTCTAAGCTCTTGACACTTCTCATCTGAGGAACTTAGTCTCTCTCCAAATAGCACCAAGCAATATGACAGACACCTGCCATAAGTGACTTCTATCTACTTTCTCCCTAGAACTGTCTGTGCTGTGTTGCATGTTGCTTTGTCAGAGTTCCAAATGCCCACACTGTTCAAAAGCTGTGGAGGAAGGTAGGGAGGAGAACTGCCAGAAAGAATGGAATGGAGTGAGATTTCTTGTGAGTGGTCTTGTTGTTCTTGTGTGTGTATCATTTACACACTGAGTTTAATCTAGAACAGAGCTCAATTTTTTGGCTCCAGCAAAGATGGAAAGAAAAGGTGGTATCTAAAGGCAATAGGCAAGGTGTAAGATTACCTGCCCCTGCTACAAAAGAAACAAATATTCTTGATTTGAGGTGCTATGTCCTTAATACCACATGATGAACCTGTGCAATGCTCTTTTGAGAGAGTTGGTGATGAAAAAACACCTCATGACCTCAAGTTACTTCATCCTCTCCCATCCCCCAAAACTCTTTCCTGTCTATATCCAACTGACACTAACAATTTGAAAGAAATCACTAAATAAAAACAAATAAATATTAGTAAGACTGAAAATCCTGGTTTCCTCAAAGGTCTAATGGCTTAAAAGGCAGACTTCAAGAAACTTTGTTAACAAAAAAAAAATTTCAGCTCTAGCTTCTTCTCTTTAGAAATTTGACAATGTCAGCCTGTTGATGGAATCACAACTAAACCCCACATTTAACAACGCTGTGTATTGTCATAAAACAATATAACAAACCCATAAATCAAGGTGAGTACTTTTTTCTGTGCCTTAAAGACTCTCTTTTGAGAAGAAGCATTATGTTCTCAAACCTTGAATATTCACATTTTCAGGACTTTAAGGAGAATTTTAGACAAAACTTCAGTATAGCCTTTATTTTTAAAGAAGGAAAGAATAAAAAGAAAGATTTAGAAATGTATTGGGTTTCCACATCAAGGGTTCTGGTTATGGGAGGGAGGTCCAGGGGGGGCTTCTCTGCCTCCATGTCCAGAGTAGCCAATACCAGCTGGCTTCAAGATGCACCTATCCCTGCCCAAGGCTGAGAACCAAGAACGAACTTAAGCCCAGGAAGAAGTGAGTGGTGGGCCAAAGTGTTTTTCAAGATTTGTTTAACATTTCATTTTCCTACTCCTATTTTCATTGGTAGTAAATTCAGCTAATTTTCCCTAAGTCAGGTCTGTTCTGTCTGTGACAGTAATAGATGAGTGATTTCTCTCTGCCCTTATCAACTCATGAACCTTTGGTTATATTTTTTCTCCCCTGTTCAGCTGAGGAGGAGAGTGATACAGAGGCTTTGATGGGCACCTGGCATCCATCCAGGGTCAAAACACCACAAGAAAAGAAAAAGGGAAAGACACAAACCAGCACTGACAGTGTTCTTTCCTACCAGAGTGATTTCTGCCATGTTATGCTGACCTTGGTCACAGCAGAAAATGCCTCAGAAGCATAAGAGCTATTAGCAAAGAAAACTTGTCTTTGACTGAATCAATGTATAGCCCCAAGACTGTCTCTCCTTTGTGTGTGTGTATGTGCTGTTGTTGAGTTTCTGAAGCTTGATTATCCTAATAGGAGTGAATTTTTCTGTAAGGATTGATGCTGCATACCAGATTTCCTCTATTCATCATGAAAGCACTGACATACTATTGTCACGAACATAAAAGGACCTACTTAATCCAACTAGAACTGAATTCTCCACCAATTAATTTTGGGTGAGTCTCCTGGTCAGAACAAAAAACCAAGACTCAAGCAGATGCTGGGACTGAGTTTGAATTGAGGCACTGAGTCATTGGATGACCTTGTGGACAGTCTCTTGACCTCCATGAGTTTCAGCAATCTGGCAGCACCGCTGGGGGAAAGGCGGGACCTCAGTGCACGCCAGGTGCCCTGCCCAGCCTTCCAGGCTAAGCTACAAAACAGCAAAATAAGCATGCTAACACAGAATCATTTCCTTAATGATTCAGCTGACCTCTTTGACTTCTTCCTCAAAGGCTGAGAGTGACCAGGAAGTCAGTGAGAACAAGGGTGATTTCACTTGTTCTTACTGGGTGGGCTCCACTCTGCAGAACATCAGTGTGGGATTGCCAAAAATGCCCTTAAAAAAATGCATTGCCAGTGTTGAAGACAGAAAGTACAGGCAGAAACACCTGTGTGTATGCTGACTCCCATGGTGTACATGCCAGAATGCTGCCACACTGAGCTTGTCTGGCTGGAAAAAGGAGGGAAAGGCAGCAAAATTCAACGAGGCTCAAATCTGTGGAAGACAAGCATCACTCACTGACATTTTCCAAAGACTTTCTGCACTGTCATCTCCTCTCTGAAAGTGTGTAGTATCCCTTGTTCTCCATGAGTACTATCAACTCTGCACACCTCCACAGACAGTTTGTGCAACTTGTGGTCTGGCTTCCCCTGAGGAAACAGCTGTCCCACTGTGAGATATTATTGTCCCCATCACGTCACATAGGCAGCACTAATGTAACCCAGTGACTCTGGAACAGAGCACAGAAATGCACCCACTTCAGAGCAAAACCACTCAATCAGGTCAGTTAAGGAAGCCCTGTACTATTCAGTAAAAGCTACCTATTGGATTAGACAGGATTAGACAGTTTGCACAAATTATTTTCTCATTCCACATCACTAGGTTGAAGAAAATAATGTAGGCAATGAGGAGCAGACTTTACCATAGAAACAGGACTCCACTTCCCAGCTGAGTGTTCTGATTTCTAGATATGAGCACCTAAAGTATCATGACCCCCTGTTCCTGCATTGCTAGTCATAATCTGTCAGGATAGATGAAAAATCCCTTCATCCAGAACATCAAAATGGCAGTGACTGAAGGCACTGCAATGTGATGTGGAAATAAGGGGTTCTTTCTTTCCTGAAGCAATACTGCAGTGATTGGTAATAATATCAGAAGGTATGCTAAGATTGTTTTATGTTAATTTAGTCCAGTTAGATGTGATCTAAAGGTGTCTAACAAGTCCTTGAGTATACTTCATCTAGGGCACACATTTTCTGAACCCCAAACAATCTTAGTTGACTTGAGCAATGGAAAGAAAGTTAAAGAAAATACTCAACAGAACAACTAATCTCCTTCCTAAAGCTTTTATAAAAATTTTAAATGCTTTGAAGTTTTACGGTACAGATGGTTTTAGCATAACAACATATTCTTCCCAAGCTAGTTTTGTGTGTGTTTAGAAAACAGGAGGAAGGCAGAAAATAAAACTGAAAACATTCTCATCATGTCCCTACATCTCTCTATAAAGGCAAGTCTATACAGAATGACTCACATTCTATTTGCTAGGCATCTAACTGCACAATAAAACTGAAACCATATCTGATGCTTTTCTCAATAGTAAGAAAATGCCCCTGTGGTTTCACCAGGATCACAACTGAATGCTTGCTTGGATTTAATACAACTTCTTCTGTCTTTAACTTCTTCAGTTTTATGTATCACAAACTGTAATGACTGAAAAAGCTTGCTTGAAGTATTCATAAATATTAAAAATATGCTATGCCATTCTACAGAAGTGAAGCTTGTACTCAATGTAATGCATTTAGCAATGTCCTTGAGTTACCTGTATTTAGGATGTAACCTAAAACCACAGCTCTTGACCACTTTTATAGCTATGAATGGTCCCCTGGCTCCTCTCACTTGAGCAGGGGTGTTAACCCCAGTGTCCTGGCTTACTTCCAGCTTACGCAATGATATTATGGTGCCTTAAATTCTCCAAGAGGTCCTAACTGTAGAAGTTATTCTTCATTTTCTCTTCCTTGAGAAATATTGCTAGCAGAAAATATCTACCAATCTGTGGCTGAGAACTGGCCAAATCTCCCCATTGGAGTAAATAATCTCTATCTATAATATATAAACTTGTGTAGATGTGTGCACATCTCTGTGTCTGGGTTTTTGTGCTGATTGCTTGGATATGGATAAATACAGATAAATATATGGACAAATACATATGAAAATATTTAGAGTTGTACTGGAATAGTCTTTTTAGCAGAAGGAAATAGTTTTCAGCTTTAACTGGTTATAGCATTTTCGAAGGAATTATGTAACATACAGAGCAGAAAAGAACAAAACCTGAGAGGATTTAATTAAGTGACATAAGATGCCTATGGCAGAAGTGGGAACTTAACTAAGGTCTCAAGATTTCAGCTTTCAGTATGACATAATTTCTTTCCCTGAAGTAACACTATGTAGTATAGTGCAAAATATATAACAAAGGTATAGATATATGTAATATAATGAAGAGTATGTAATGAAGAATGTGTATTATAATAAAAAAATACAATGATCTAATCTCATCTCTGAAAAGAAGTTTCTTTTGGAGGGAAAAGAAAGTGCTGTTTCTATTTTAGGGTAAGTGTCTAGAGAATAGCGTGGAGGACTTGTCCAACAATTATAAACAGGAAGCCTCGACCTTCACTTTTTTGCCCTTCAGTCACCCATTTTTACTTCATTCTACTCCTCTAATTATAAAGATAAAGCTGATATACCTAAGTGAGGGAGCCTTTTCTACATTCAAGGAGACTACCACACTCTGTCAAAATCATGGAAGGGTGTGCTCAACTTGTACCATTGAAACTGATTTCCATGTATTTCATGACTCAGTATTTGCATCTTGGTGGTGTAATAATGTAGCAATATATGCTTGTGGTTTTCATTAGAGAGGGAGCATCACTTATGGTTTGACACATCTCTACTCACTCTCCATACAATTACTTTGCAAATATGTTGGCAGAGGGCAGGAGAGAAAGGATGGTAGATTTGTTAGCATTTGCTATGACAGAGCACTTTGAAAAAATCTGTGGCCTAATGATTTTTCTGTCACAGACTATGTGCCCCTGTTTTTTCCATCTACAGAACTGCAATAATTTTTAATGAACTCTTAAGAGTATTGTGAGGTTGAACATAGCATTGTCATGGTTTGTAAACTACTTGGAGATTTTTGGCTAAAAGGTGCTGTAAAAGTGTAAAGAAGTTAATTGAAATTACAGGAGTCAATTCCTAATGTGTATCTCCGTGTTTATGAGCAGGTTTTTCACCTTGCCCTTGTGGAATTTGAGAAATAAAGCACACTCAGCCCCAAAGAACTTACATCCTAGCAGAAAGTACACATGAAAGGCCAGAAGAAATCTAAAATTATCATCCCCATCTTAAAGAGAAAGAACTCAAACATGAACGTGTTTGTTTCAGGATACACAGAAAAGGAGCAGAAGATGCAGGGATGTAAAGGCAGATCTCCTGAAGACCATCCCAAGTGCTTCATTTAAATGAGATTCTAGTTAGCACAATCCCTCTACAATCTTCCCACTGCCCTGCCAGTAATTCTAATTACTGATTTTTACTGCTGTTGGAAAGGTAAAAACAGTCCTTTAAAAACCTACAGCCAGCTTGGAAACTGAATACAGCAGCATGCTTTGTTTTATCACCTTCTTGTTTAGTTAAGTCTTTTTTTTTATTTTTCCTTTTCCTTTTGTTGTCACATGGAGCTCATGAAACTCCTTAGTTTTGATAGTGTTTTTTATTATGAGGGTTTCTTTAGGTAGCTGAAGTGGCTGAGAGCAGGGCTTGCTGAGGAAGTGCTCAGCCGTGGCCCACTGGTTGATGTCAAAAGGCCAGCATCTGGTACCATTCTCCCAGAGCTCAATTGCTCCTTTCTTTCAGCTCTTTTCAGACCAAGGTACAACTTGAGAAGTGCACTTTGTGTTATAAAAGCCCTGATAGAATGGCAGCTTTACGTGCATAAATCTGTTCTCGCTGCCAACACCACAACTTAGCCAAATAGCAACTGCAGCCACAATACCAGGAGGCCAAAGTTTTCTAAGACTAAATTTGTCACCTCGTCTCTTGCAAGTAGCTGCCTACAGACCTGAATATGACCTTAAATTTGATTCTTCCATTGCACACAAGCTACAGAGAAAATTGAAAAGTGTTGATTTACTGTTCTATAGATTTTCTCAATTTTTCTTTTTTTTTTAATGTTCTTGACAAAATTATATATTTTTATTTAAATATAAAGGAAAAAAACACAACTGAAGCAGTGACAAAGCCATGGTTAACTGTCAAAAAATCTATGTAAAACTCTATTGTCAGAATTTACTAATCCGAACAAAAGGAGCTTAATTTTTATTTCATTGAAATATAAAATTTCCTCAAATTAAAACCAAGCAAATACATCTTTATAGTCAAACTGAGACTCTACCAAGGCAGACAGCATCAAGTGCTAGTTCATAGAGTGGGCTCAGCAGTCTTTCTTCATTGCCTTTGTCAATGTTTATGTTTTTTTTTTTCCAATCAGGGGAAAATCAGAGCCATGTGGGCACCTAGAGGAAAAACAGCATGTCTCAAAATGTTATTGTCAGGGTGAAATTTGTGATTCTCCCATGGCACTTCGTTTCTTGTCAACCTTGTTTCAGCTACATTTTCATGTTAATATCTTCTATTTTGTAAAGTCGTTTGGGCTGGAAACAAATTTTCTCATGGTTTTTATAGAATTATAGAGCAACCATTCCCAGGTGGAACTCTTATAAAGAAAAGCTTTATTTTAATACACAGTCCTAAATCTAATATATAACCTCTCTATTCTTATAAGGCATAGGTTAACACAGCAGGTGTTTCAAGTTCCTGGGAGATGCATTAAATAGACAAATTTAAACCATGATTAATTTTTTTTTAACTTGGAAGGAGAGGAGAATATGAAATTTCAGTCAGGTATATACTATAAACAGCTTTAGGATACAAATAACATTCATAACACCTGCATGTGGGGAAACAAAGTAATATTTTAGAGTGTGTTTAATAGAACAAGTCAGAAAAAAACACTACTAAACCAAATATTGCAGTGCAAGTGCATAGCAGTCATAATTTTTAAAAGAGGTACCCAAAATAATGAACAAACAGCCAATAACTAGAAAATCACCTGAAGTAGTGAATTCAAAGGGCTTATTAAAAATATCAAATTTACCTTTTAAAAGACCTTTGTAATTACATGCATCATGATAAAGCATGCAGGACAGGCAAGGCAAGCATGTGCTGTAAATTCTGGACAACCTATGGCTGTACACGTGCAGAAAACACAGCAGGTTCCTAAGCACATGGAAGCATAAATTCAGGAGAGCAGGCCTGAAGGTGGTTTGTAATGCTCCTCCATGGACCTGCCTGGCTTAGAAATTTTGCCTGTCTTACAGTTTGTCAGTAGAGATCTGAACACATAAAGGGTTAATGAGACATGGCACATGTTAAACCCAGTTGGCACATGGCTCCAAACAAAGCCACCACTGTGGGATATGAATTCTGTCTTTGCTGGTACCAAACCTCTTCCTTAAGCACTAAGAAAAAAAAACAAAAAGCAAAAAACAAAAAAACACTTTTGTCCTCTTAGAGACTTGTGTTAAATACAGCTATGGCAAGCCTGAGGGTGCACGCCAGAGCTCTGACTCATTAGTTTGAATGAAAAAAATATGATCTGTGAAGAAAGAGAAAGGATTTTTGTTACATTTCTTTTAAGTCAGAAGAGCTAAACTCAGGGCAGATTCCAGAGTTTATTCATGTGAAAATCACTGTATAAACAATCTGAAGTTCGCCTGACTGTATTATGTGTGCTTAGACTGAGTACTGGGAGTGGTGTGTTTATCCATTGGGATGGGATGCTGATGTAGATAGTAGCTATAGATTGGACACCCAGTTAATATCTAATCTTGATGTGCAAATCTTTTGACTGACTCATGGTTAAGTCTGTTGGAAAGAGACTGTGTTCTTGGAAGTCCCTTATAAATCCAATGGGCCATCATTTAACATCTTGGTTTCTGATCCCACTTAGTCTACTCTCAATACTCTCTGTCAGTCAGAGAATTAATCATGGTGAGTCATTATTTACAAAAAAACGAGTGTGGCTATCCAAGAAGACTTCAGTGACTACAAGCCAAATCCCCAAATAAACTTTGTGAAGTTACAAAAGCAAAAGCAATCCAGTAAAAACTATACCTTTGGGTTCCCCAGATGTAAGGGAGGTTATAAGGAGTGTATGAATATTGGCTTTCCTTCAAGCAATGGAAACATCCACGGGGATATTAAAAGGAAGAGTTTGGGGGCACTGGTGTCAGTGAAATGTCTCTGCATTTTGACTTCTGAAACCAAATGTACTCTTCTCTTATTAAGACTGAGAGGAGACTTGTAACAGCTTACAAATGTCTATTAGCCAATACGCATTTCCCTTGATCCTGTAAGACCTGTGATCCAATAGGGTACAAAGCTCTGAGTTACACTTAGCAACATAAGCTGAGTATTGTGCAGGCTTTGAGTGTGGGGGCCTATTCTCTCCAGTGATACTTTTTGACATGAATAAGACATGCTGGCTTTTTTTCATCTGAGTTGCGTTAAATAACTGAACAGTTAGTTGTGGATGTTGGATTCGACATGGGGAAGCAAGTTATGGTTCATAATTTAATACACATAGTGGATTTGAAATGGTCTCTAAAGAAGCTCAGAGGAAAACTCATATACAAATGCTTATTGGTTTGCTTTAGATTTGTGTTTGTATAGAGAAACCAAGAAGCATATATAATAAGAACTTGGTGTTTCTCCAGCTATCTGAACCAGTATTTCATTTTAAATATTTCCATGTGTATATGAAGCTGAAATATTTTTTTATGCAAACAGCCATGATATAATTCTCTCTTTGAAGTTACTAAGCACAATAAATAAATTTAAAAAAATACACCACCAGAACAAGAACACTGAGAATTTGACTTTAGAATATCTTAGGAAACAGACATGTCTTCAGGGTGGTTAGATGGTGGGAAGGTATGGCAGAGCACATACAGCAATGACATGTGATATGTTTTCATTCCTCACATAATATTTCAAGTCAGTAGAAGCCTAATTTGATGACCAGTCTCCGTGAAATATGGTGATACTCACAGTAAAATGACAAAAGTGCCAACCTGATTTACAGAGTGAGTCACACACATTCTTTAAGAACCTTTGGGTAAGGAGCCATTCAGGCTGTCTTGAACTCCTTCATTCTTTTTGAAGCTTCAACATTTACCACATAAAGTACATGGCTAGTATACTATGGTATGGCCAGATCTCAGACTAATTATTACTTTTTCTTACCTCTGACAAGTACACAAGACCAGATGTTCAATCTAAACACCACACAGACTACATGCTGGTCATCCCACCTCCATATACCTCAGTGAAACTAGGTCAGCTTACACAAGTTGGGCACCTTCATTTCTTCTCTGCAAAAAGGATCAGGCAGCATATGTATTTCATTTTACATCCTGAGTTGTGGATCTGTCTCCGGGACATCTGACAACACTCTTGATAAGTTAAAGGTTTGGTGAGTCACGGTTAGTTACAGATTGAGTGTCCCAAATCCTCCCTGCCTAGAAGGAGGATTGAGAAATGCCATGGACACAATGCCTATCTGTAAAGAGTAATAAAGCCTCAGCTGTTTATGTGGAGATGGATGTTCCCACTCCAGCATTGCTGATGGCTCCATTCTGCAAGATGTCAGCAAAGAACTTGAGCACTTGTGACTTTCAGAAACAAAGGACAACAGAATTTCTCATCTGCTAATATGCTTTGTGTTAAAAAGCCAATTTGCCTTGAAGTCATTGCTGCAAAGTTCTTTCACTCTCTAGATGAATCAGGCACACTAAAAAGTGGAACTTCAGTTAAGATTTTAGAAGGATAGAGTTAAGAAGTAAAAGAAAATTTTGGGTTTAAGGTTAGAAAAATTTTGTCTTTCGGTGTTATTCCCATGTGATCAGTGGAGATATAGTAGGGGTGAATTTTACTTGGCATGTTTAGCCAACACTTCATCAAAAACTAATTTTCCTACATCTAATCACCAAAACAGCCTCTTTCAGTTTTTATGCTTAAAAAAAATGGGAGCTGGTGTCACTGACATCATAGATTTTCTTCTACAGAAAAGGCAGGAAATTTCACCTCACTTCTAACTTGCTGTGCAATAATCACAAAGTGTCACTTTGTTTATTAACTGTATGTTGACGTACAATTGCAGTGTGAGAGTGACCCCACAGTCCAGCCATAGCAATCACTGGCAGGTTAGATTTGGCTTAAATAACGCCCCTTCCTGTGCTGAAAACAAGTGCAGCCCCATCCAATTGCCAAACTCAACACCTTGCTGCTAAAGGCAAGCTGAATGTTGCAGCAGTGTGGCAGGAGGTGAGCCGGAGAACTTCCAAGCGATATTATTAATTGTTAAGTGGAAGACATCTTAATGAGGTTTTGGTGGTTCCATAGCCTTTGCAAGGCCAGCTCTGGAAATAATACATAGTATTTACTTCAGAAATCAAAACAGGGATTTGTTCTTATGGTTCTTTCTTACAATTACCATACTAGAAAAATTAATGAATAGTGACACAGAAAAATAAATATATTTGCTGCTATAAGATGAAGAAAGGCACAGCTGGTTATGAAGCACCAGAGAGAACCCTGAGTGTCAACATATACAATGCTGCTGTTGCAGTCAATTCTCTTAGAAACTTGGTAGGTTCCACATTAAAATTAGTTGGATTTTTGTCCCCTAATATTTAATTTTCTTTTTTTTTTCATAAATCTATTTGGTATTTTGTTTCTGTTGTTTCAATGGTAGATTCCAAACACAATGAAGTTAAGATACTACTAATTTTTTCTTCAGAGAGTGTCATGGAATAACTGCTGCTGAAACCTGACATTATCATTAATTCAATAGTTAAAAATACAATTAAAATAAAGGAATTCAGTTTTTCACACTTATATGAAACATCTCCTCAGAAATTCCATGAAAATATTAAATTTACCATTAAATTGGGTACTGACAGAGAAATTCAAACTGAAAAAGAGCAAGAGGCAATTTCTAAGCATGTATCTAGACTGCATGAAATATGTTGTTTCCTGGAGCCCTGATTCTGCAGCTGGCTACTAAGCAGGACAGCAGAGACACCATGACTCTGCACTGTTCCAGGCGGATGTGCTTCCTTTCCAAGGAAAGCATGGCAAGGAAGGAAGTGCACTTGAGTGTCATCTTTATATGACTCTGATGTTTTAGACTGAGATCATATTAACTCTGTTTTTCCAGATTTTGTTTATTTTATTTTTTTCCTAATACCCAGAAAAATTTCTAATAGGCATCTAAGCCACTTTTCAGATTAAAATTTACTTTTAAAAATGGCTTGGTCATGTGGGACCAGACTCTAGCCATATTACTCAGTTGTCTGATTACACTTAAAAATAAAGTTATCAGATGGGTTCCTAGGCCTTTAATGTCTGACAATGAAAATGTTTCATATTCCAAAGGACCCAATTTGAAGAGTTCTTTGAATTTTATCCTAAGATTTCTATTATGTCTTTCTGAATAATTCTTTCACAAAAGAAGTGTTAGCAACTGTATCTAAGGGTCTGAAGTAAAAATGTGATTCATTGCTGTATGTGGGGTTGTGGTATTTATACAACCACAAATATCTGGGTGAACAGTCTCAATTTTAGAAGTCTTAATTCTTTGTGTTTGCATTGTGTATGGTTATTCCATTGTTAAATGTAACCATAAATTGCACATGCCCTGAGAGTAGGGTGTAGGGCTTAATATTTTATCTGCTTCAATTGTTCATGATTTTTTGCTTTCAAATTTATAATGTCACTACAGCTCAATAACTAGGTGCCCACCATGATTTATTTTTATGGTTTGGAAAGCTTGTTAAAAGTCTTTGTCAGAAAACTAAGATAAGTGATTTTTATAGACTTTCATTTTAAGTTTCAGAATTGTTGGCTTTTTCTCATTTTAAGTGAAAGATTCCCTCCCTTTTCTCAAGATCAATTTCTATTCCAAAATCTACAGCTAGCCACCCATCCTGTAAGTATTTTAAGAAATCAGAACAAATTTCAAGGAAACACTGTACAAATATCACAACAAAGATTCTTCATTTATCCAGCTGTACTTCCAATACGAAATTCTAAATATATTGGCCCAAAGCTTTTGACCAAGCTTAGGGGGAAAAATTCTATAAAAAAAATCTTAAAAAATATCACTGTAAGAGTACCTTATTCCTCCAGGCTTATTAATTCAGCCTGATTTTGAGCTCCAGATTTCCTCCCACTGGTAGCATGCAAAACTCTTTCAGATGTTTCTCCCTGTCAGGACCTTAGCTCTGGTTTTCAATCTTGTCCCAGCAAAGCTTACTTGAACCATTTATCTGAATCCCTTCAGACCATCACGGGTCACTAGCCCTGGATTGATGGCAATTAACACATTCAGTTTCTCACTTGAGCAGCTACACAAATATCTCTATATTCATTAGAGGTAACTGGTGGTAAATGCCTGAGCAACTTCAGGTCATTGCCATCACCATCTGCTTGCTGCCCATGGGATGTCAGGCTCCAACCTCTGTGACCTGCTTGGATCACAGTGCAGGGACCTGCAGCCAGGGAATTTAGCTGGATCTGAGCTTGGCTGGGAAAGAAGATGGGGAACTAAGAGGGATAGATGGGGTAATAGAGCTGTATTGATTTTCAAGAGACAAAACAGTTCAGAGAAGATGACAGAATGGTATTGGGAGTCTTCTTGGGATGAGGTGGGGACAGCGCAGGAGAGGTTCTTTCTCTATCTGTGTGCACACACAGCCCCAAAAATCTGACCAGACTCAGATCCTTTGTCACTGGAAATGCCAGGAGACCATGTATTAGTCTCTGCTGTGCTGCTGCAGAATCCTGCATTCACATAGCAGATGCAGCCCTTTCCTAAGAAAAGGGTGTGCTAACTAATCCTCACTTGCTGCTACTGATCTCAGACTACAAAGCTCATTCTCAAGAGAGGGAGAAACAGTTTCACCCGTTCTAATTCTCCTAAACTGTTTATTCCCTTAGGCAAAATAATCAGCCAACACACCTGTGGAACATGAGTGTGGAGCAGGGGAAACCCAGCAGGGAAATTCCCTGCAGCCAGGGCTGCCTGTGCTGTCACTGAATTGTGCCCAGGGTGTAATGGCACATTAGGTGGGCATTGATCTCAGCCAGTTTATGAGGTCTGCTACAGAATTGAATCACTTGCTGCTGATTCCCATGGAGCAGAAATTGCTACCTCCTAAGCTAATCCATTTTCAAATTAGCTTCCAATTGTGACAGATGACCTCACTGGAAATCAGTTTACCTAATTGCTAACACTCACTAAGGGCAGAGAAATCAATCTTTATACCTCTTTCTTTGCCCTATTTTTCTTAATATTTCTCACAGCTTCCTTTCACACTGCTCCAACTGGGAAGACATTCTTTATGAGAAAGCTAAGATTGCTTAATTGTCTATTCTAATTCAGAAGTCAAGAGGAGTAAAGGGAATCGATGACTGCCACTGTTTCACTGACAGGGGAGTTGAGAATGTATATTCATTTGTTTGTGCAGCTTTCATAAATCATTACTTACCATCTATATCAGACTGAGATATAGAGATTTCTGCAGCAATAGAGTGTTTCTTGATCATTGTGTCTAATTATAGACAGTCTATTTCCCAGTTTGTAATTGTGGAAAGGGAACATTTGATGCCCATGTAGCTGTTAAAAATGCATAGCAGAAGTGATCAGAGCCTCATATATCTACTTTACTTTCAGTATGAGAAGTGGAGGTTGTTTTGTTTTGGTTTTTTCCCAATTTGCAAGGTAGAGATGAAAATGCATAAAAAAACACCCTACAGAAGAATACTTAAAACTTAAAATTTGATTTTGAATACAAAATCAAAATAACTAAAATAGGCACATCTCGTAAAAGAAAAAACCAAACAAAAACAAAACCAAACTTCTAATAGAGGTTTTGTTTGTTTGTTTGTTTGTTTTTATATAAATGCTCCCTACATCTAATTTCAGGGACCTTTTTCTGGTACAAAACAGTATTTCAGTTTGAGCCCTCCCTAATTTTGACGACATTGAATTTCGAGCTGATACCTCTTCAAGGCAAAGTGACACATTTATATGTGATATGTATTCTATGTCATAGGATAGATTACATAGCAATGTATAATACAAATAAGCTTTGAGTACCATGGAAAGTTTTCAATATTTTTACGGTATTATGAAACATATAAAACTAAGGAAATGTACTAAAAGAATGAAGAAGGAAAAATTAGGCACTTAACATTAATTCAGTAAAAAAGATACAGAACTATTCAAGCTGCTCTTCAAAGTAATCAACACAAATTTAGTAACTACAAAGTTCATCCTACACTGACTCAAAATAGCAGGCAGAGAGAAGGATGTCTGTGCAGCTGAGTAAGGGACAGTCCAGATTTTAATTTTGCTATGTCAGCTGGCTCGGAAACAAATCTGCATTTCCTCCTGGGAAGATACAGATGTACTTTTTAAATAAAAAAATAGCCAATATGTCTCTAAATATGATTATCATAACCACATATAACTTGTTGTACAACTATGCTCAGCTTCATAGGTAGGGCAGAAAGCCAGAAAATGTGGTGAACATATCCTCTTCCTCAACCCCTTGACCTACGAGTGTGATGTTTATCTTCATGCTGACATTCCTAAAAATCTATATTTCCCCCTTGAATCAAGCTACCATATATTGAGAACAGAATAGCAACTTATGTTCTTTTGGAATTTTAGAAACATTTTTTTTTTTTTTGTTGCACACATTGCCTTGCTTTTGCTTTCCTTTTGGATGCCTGTGTCCTCATTGAGTCCAGAGTTTATTTCTGACTGTGTGACTCTGCAGCCATTCCTGGTTACATGTTAGAAAGAATCCCAAGGAAAAATTGTGGCTTGTGGTTTCAAATGTCAGTTTTACTATGTCCTTGAAGCCTAGACGTGAATGACATGTTGACCTTTGAAGCAGCATTGTCCTGGGACATAGCTGAGATTTTCTATGAGAGTGAGGTTTGCCTCTAACAGAAGAGGAATGTTCAGATAGCCTGATTGGTACTTGGCCCCTGGCTAGGCTAAAAGTATAGCTTTCCCTCTCAGGCCTAATTCCTAGCACAGGAACGCAGAGACAAAAAAAACCCCACTATAGGGAGATAAATCTAGTAGAAATTATTCCAAGCAACTTTATAGAAGTTTGTGCTCTAAATTGGAACACATACTTCTTCCTTTGGTTATTTCATCCATTTTTGACTGTGCCTAATACATCATTAAAGTGCTATTATAAAATTTAAATGGATTGGTGAGTGTGTTTTTCTTAGGGGAAACATTTTGTGAGAGTTCCAAAGTAATTGGATAAGGTATAGCTTATTTGCTTTAGAGTTCTCTAATCAGCATTCGTATTGAACTCAGATTCCAAAATATTTGGACCCCTACTGGAACAACTATAAGTGTTGCAGAAACAGAATTGCACTGGTGACCTCATAAAAGTTTGTAATATTCTTAAGTGTTGCTTCCAAATACTAAAGTCTTTTGAAGTGATGTCTAACCATCTTTCTATGATATCTGGGGATAAACTCAATTCTTTATTTATCTAAGCAGGGGTTCTCCTTCAGTGAATTCCATAATATTAGGAAGCTAATTGAATTAAGTAATTATAGGAGGTATTAGAGCAAACCCATGACACCAAACTCATCTGCTATTCGGAATGCTCAATGTCATTGTAATTTTCCCATCTCATTTCAAAAAGTCTTCAGAAATGAGATTTAGTCAAAATTCATGTAAATTTAGATTTGAGATAGGAACTCCAACAAAGTAACTAAATGTGGTGGATGAACTCCTATCAAAAAGTAAAAGATACCTTCCAAATACCTTAAATACCTGTAATTGTTTTCTGACAAGCAATGAATTGGATGTTACAAAAGATAATGATCTGAAATAATTATTTCCTATTAGTACTACTCTTTTTCCATTCCCCAAATCCCAGAAATAACAAATACCATACTTAAGCACAACATTGCACCACAGATATGTGACCTAAACAACCAGAAAAGTATAAAGTGATGCTCAGTTGGAAGGAGGAGAAACAACATTGTATAGAATAGCTGCAGAAAGAAAGGACCCCTAAACTACTCCCTGAAGAACCACATTCATTCAGAAACTCACCTTGCACAGATATCTTCTCAATGAAAAGAAAAGAAAAAAAAAAAAAGAAAAGGATGTGGCGAATTTTGCAACTAACCATTTGAAAATGAGTAGAACAGTGCAAAGATGTGATATGTAAAGAAATCAATGATTTTTCCTTTCCATCTTCATGATATTATCACATCCTTTTTTTTCAGAGTACAGGCAGTTGAGCCTTAGACTAGGAAATGATTTCTCAAGAGTTTGCTACTCACTAGCCAAATTAAATCATTGAAATTTGCCAAAATGGAAGAAATCTCAGAAACGGAGTTCATTGACTCATTACTTCAGTGTAAAAGAAAACTTCAGCTGCCAGCATTTTCAGTAAGCTCCAGGTTGGGAAAATGTGACTACAGCTTTGGTATAAGAATACTTCACTTCTAAAGACAAAGAAAATACAAACTTGCTTATAAAGCTAAACTTCACAGGAAGATAAAGGCCTGTCACTAAATACAGCAGCCCTGCTCATCAGTGCATGGTACTATGGAGGACAGTGAATCTGTGACCCTTTCTTCTCTCAGCCTCAGTGCCCTCTAAATTAATGTTCTTTTCCTGCTCTTTCCCATGGGAAAGATAATGAGAAAACCGAATATCTGCAAAGGAGAACTGAAAATGCTACTTTCTCTGAATGTAAAACAACCTGTGTTAGAGGACTGAGTTTTTAACATTAGGATTTTTAAATTAAAAAACCCCAAGCAGCAACTAGCTTTATTCTCTTCCATCAGTGCAAATGGTACAAAAGTAGATCTAATTTATGCTAACTTTGAGGATATTTTACTCTCTCAGACATGTTATCATCTCTGTATAAACTGTCTAACAGAATAAAAAATATTTTTGCTATGACTTCAAAACTAGGCTCATATCTGAAGGAATCTACAGAATGGGTGTCAAGACTTTTTTCATTAGACATTATCTGACTATTGACAGACTTCATAATCATGTCATGATTCTGACTGGAATCATGGAGTACAATCCTGCCAAGAAAAAGATACGTCCGCATAAAACATGGATTATTTATTATAACATTTGAAAAATGCTAAATTATCCACAGCAGCTTTATAGGAAAATACTAGTCTGTAAAACTGAAAAACTGCAACTGCTGCTTAAAACAGTTTGGAAGGAATTGTTATTACTGGAGTTCAATAGGTGTCTCCTAAAGTTCTTGGACTTAAGTGTAGTATTGTACTAAGCAGAGCAAAAAACATAAGATGGTTAAATATCCGTATTATCTTTTTTCCCATAAATTATCATGAACATGCCAGGATGATATGCATACAAGAGAACAGAAGGAGAAACACAGTATCTACTCTGCTGCTGTCATGAGTGACATTTTAATTGGCTCACAAGCGAATGGGGACTGCAGTATGTTTAGACTTAATTTCCACATGTACAGTACAGCCATTACAACTAGACTCCTCTACATCTGGGAATTAGTTTATAGCATTGCAACTGCTGCTCATCTGCTCTTCTGCTGTCTCTGCCATGAACATGAGTCTTGACAGAGAAACTTGTGGCTGGATAAAATAGCTGTCAAATGTTAATGCAGTCCCTTTAGGTATACTAGCAGAGAACACACCTCTGTAAGCAGAGGGAAGTCAGTGTTTGGAATTGGAGCCAAGTAAAGCAGGGGTGGGAGACTTTGAGTGCTCCTTCTTGTGCTGGAAGGGGTAAGGCAGGGTGGGTGAAAGGTAAAGTAGGTAGAGCAGCACAAACACACAGCTGGTGCTGGAATCCACCTCATGAGGATTTACTGCTGTTCCATGCAGCTTTCAGGACACACACCCTGAACAAAGGTCATCTGCATTACAGATGGATGGGACTTCTCCAGGAAAGTCCCTTTCCTATCCAAAAATTATGATTTGCTAGAAAAATGTTTTTATTATTACTTTTAATGAAAATAAATAGGTTTTGAGAAGATTTGTGTTTGAAACTTTTCTAAGATAGGTCCGTCAAGGAGTACATTTGCCTTGACTGTACTTTTACCTAGACAAAACATGAGGATAGAGAATTAATACATGTGTGTCGTGGTCCAGTGAAGATAATTTTGTATAAATATGCAATGACAATCAGAAAGACTTTATCTCTCCAAGGATGTAGAGTGCACAGACTGACGTCCCTGGAGACACTTCACAAACAGGGTTTTACCTCACAGTCCTCTTCAGGGATCACCATGAACCAAAAAAAATGGATGAAATTTGAGCTGCAGTCTCCAACATTCCCTGAGACACAGAACACTTGCCCACAGACATTTCATTTTTTTAATCCCCATCAAGCCATTTGGTCTATTTTCCAATTTTTAAGTATTTGCAAAAACAAAGACAATTGCAATAAAAACAATGAAAAGAGACTGATTTTATCCTGGGTTTTATTGGAGACATGAGAGAAATGGAGTTTTGCTTTGCTTTTTAATCAGAGGTGATCTTCATAACAATTCAGCTATTTTAGAGGGTTA
The DNA here is from genome assembly GCA_016584745.2 of Phylloscopus trochilus trochilus. Lineage (NCBI taxonomy): Eukaryota > Metazoa > Chordata > Aves > Passeriformes > Phylloscopidae > Phylloscopus > Phylloscopus trochilus. The sequence goes on along the minus strand of WQNJ02000016.1, from coordinate 9,552,889 downwards.
ATATATCAGTATTTTTAGGAAAATAAGGCCATAGGGGTTGAGGAATTTTTTCCTACCCTGTTTTTCCTTTAAACAATTTTATTTAGCCTGATGAAGGAAATAAAACAAACTTCTAAACCCTAAAATCTTTCAGAAGCCAGAGTTCTAGTTTTCCAGCCAGCCCTCATCCACATGGAGGCCAAATGCTCTTGTCATATTATTAATTCAGTCTGTATAAGAGGTTGTGGTTCCCTTGCTAGAGGAACTCTGCTATGAAATGTGGTGCCAGAAAATCTGACAAGTGCCTTCCCTCCCACTACAACATTTTGGAGAGAGGAAACCCAGAGCAGAAGGCTCTCTGCGGGTTGCAGTGGGACGGTTTGCACAGCGCTGACACTTCTTTGTGATGTGGTTTGAAGGGGGAGAAAGTTGGGACATTTCAACAGCCCCTCTCCCTCTCTCTTTCTCCTGCAGTTTGCACAGTAATGACAGAGAAAGCAAAAAAAAAGGAGAAACCAATGTTTCCTGCCTTTTCTACCACCTTAGAACAAGGTCTAGCAACAAATCCTAGTAGATCATGCATTACAGCCAGTGTCTGGGAACACGTATAGGGAAGGTTTTGGCAAGTACAATAAACCCAAATATTTCATAAGAATGAGTGCTTAGTTTCAGATGTTGTCTTAAACCACATTCAACAATATGATATGTGTGGTTTTCTGAAATTGTTACTTTCATTCCCCTTTCCATCCCCTCAATTTTAAAATACCTGAGAAGTATGTTTAATGCTTCTTTCCACTTTCAGGTAAGTGTATTAACAGTCAGATTGAGTACCATGAGCACAAGCATTAGATCTTGGGAAGATGATTGAAACCTTAATAAATTTGAAACCGTTTTCAATTAGTACACAGGAAATTTACTTTGTGAGCCATGACTTGTTTTATTAGTACCCTGGAGGGCAATTTAGATTGGAAAAATCAGGACATCATTGTTTGCCAAAAAAAGAAAGCAGATACTTAGCTTCCATCTATAGTTGGGGATACAGTCGTCAGAATGGGACTAAAATATTATTGAGTATCAAAAAATATCTATAAATTGGGGTCAATCATAGTTCCAAAGTGTTGGAAATTACATTCATCCCATCCTAAATTGTGTGGTTATTTTGGAAGTTTGCCACATGCTAACATACTGCTTTTACTTTTAAATCAACCCAAAGTAAAACCTTTATATTATACTTTTAATAGGTTCAATTAAGATGTGGAAATAGTTGCTCAAGAAAGCAGGAGCCCCTTTAAAATTTATCATACCTTTCAAATTTTAGTCACCTGTGTTTTCTGTAGGTTTACATCATATATCCCACTCTCAATTTTTCTTCTCCATTATTGCTCATGTTCTCAGCTAGCCAGAAATTAAATACTTACACCAAATACATAGAACAGAGAGAACTAAGTAGGGAGTATGTATTAGCAGAAGAAATCCCTTCTAAAATTATGAATAGCAAGATCAACTTCTACTGCAAAATTTGTTCTGCCAATTGTAGTCTGGCCAGTAAGGTGAAGGAGAGGATACACTCGATGAAACAACTCTTAATATGCCTTTGCCTGACGTACACAGGCATCAGCTACAAAAGTGTTCCTTGTGTGTTAACCTGCCTAGACCTCATCTACCTGAATAAAGGCCTCTTGCAGTGTGGTCTATAATTTTTCAATACTTTTTAATCATACCCACGTCAGTGCCTTTCACACTTCAGCAAACTCCTTCAAATGATGCCAAACTCAGATTCAGCAGCACTGGAGCATGGCTTAAACACTTAGGGCTAAATTATCATTACACTTTCTTGGTTGTGGAAGGGAGGGAGAAGTCTTCTCTCCCTTTTCCCCCCACTGCGAATGTAACTCCAGGGGTAAAGGACAGAAATATGAGAAGACCCTTGTGTACCTTGCTCTGTATGCAACAGCTGACACATGGGGTGAGAAAAAAATTCTCCAAGAAAACAGTGAGGTGCTTTAATGTTTTCATGGAAGCATACACTGGAAGGATGCAGCTCTAAACAAGTATTTGCACCATTTAATATCAGGTTGCATCTCTACCACAAGCACAATGTAACTAGGTAAAAAGACGCAGCTCCAAAAACTATTCAGAATATCTAAACTAAACTAATGCTCAAAACCAACCTCTGTGAGAAGAATCTATACAAATAGTGATTGTAACTACTCCAGAGTTCACACAAAGAATATTACCCCATGGTCAGTCACAACTCCTATAAGAAAGGGAACATGAAAAACCATAAGGGCATTGGTATCATGGATTTTCTTTCCCATCTGAAGTTTTTATTTTAAAATTTTGTGCTGGTCAAATCAGCCATAGGTGCAGTAAGTGAGCTCTTGTACCAGAAACTATTTCAGACATCCAAGAATCCTGCCTAGAGCTGAACCTGCAAGAGTGGTCTCTTGTAAATGATGCTTCTTCCAGAACAAGAAGGCTGCTCAGTATGAAAACAACATTTGCACTTCAGAGCAGTTGTGTATTACCATCCTATCCCACCTTCACACAATGCACATCTCTGGCCCAGAGGCCGAGATACCAGCCTCGATTCCCAGCCCCCTAGGAGGAAAGGCCTTAGGAAAGGCCTGAAATTTCCCAAACAAATCAAAATGCACAATGTCCCGTTGTGCCAGGTCCCACGTCAGCAAGCAGGCACAGCATTGTCAGGACACAAGTCAAGGACCAAAACTATCATGGCTTTACCTCTGCCTTACTACAAACATAGTATATCTATCTGTGTTCATCAGTTCAGTAGCATCTGGATGAACGCGTAGTTGAGGTTTTAACAGAAAATTAAATAAAACCAATATTCAAATCCTCTACATGAATTTCAGAGTGCTACTTAGGCCCCTTAGGGAACATATTAAATGTGCACAGAATTCTTAATCCCTGGGAAACAAACAGGAGGGAACTGTTAGCTTTAACTTATCTAAATGCATGTCAGAAAAAAAAAAGGATAAAAAAAGAAAAAGAAGAACAAAAGATCTTACCTCACACAGCCACAAGTGTTTAATGGTCAAAGCAAAATTATCCAGTTTGATTGATGTCTCTTTTGATACTCCTAAAGGAAAATAATTTCATGTTTAAAAAATACATCCAGTTTACAGAAAAAAAATGAATAAAAGCTTACCTACTTCTGAACAGTAAATAAGAACATAATCAACTACCACAGCATTGCTTTAAAGCATCCAAAGTCTTGACTATGTAACAGGAACCATTCTAAATTCAATAAGATTTGGGAAAGCACATAGCAGGGGTCTTGTGATGAAACACAGTCATATTGCACTTATATAAAGTATCAGATTTTTGGTTTTTTTTTCTGTAATGAAGTGAAGTCATCTTGGTTTGCAACTGGAGTTTGTTAGGATTGTCTCATTAATGAGAAAAAAAACCCCAAACCCTACCCAATGAACCTCCTCCTTCCCCCTCAAACCTCTAGATACATTGATTTTCACTGGAATGAAGTTATAAAGGCAAGCTAGATGGATGATACTGAAATAAATCAGTTTCACTTTTTGAAACACTACAGTGCAGTTTTACTGTGGCCCACTCAGTTAACCTCTCTTGGAAAAGGCCAGGGAGTGAGGGGATATTCATTTGGAGAGGGGACATGCAGGTTTGCAGGAGAGCAGCACTGCAGGACCCCACGCCAGGGAACCTGCTCTGCCAGCAGCCAGAACTCTGCAACACAGGATGCCTGGGGACCACACAGAACTTCTGGGCACTTTTTGGACTTTAATATCTTCTCAGAGATGCATGTGGGCATTCACAAAGACCAGCTCCAGCTAAGGAAGTTGATCAGAGAGCCAAGTTCAAATTGGAGTAGCTCAGAGCAGTTTTAACTTCAGCTGTAAAAGAGACTCACACTTGACTGGAAAAACTCAAATAATTGACCTTTCTACACCTATATAAATGTCTGTTCTACATCCAGTCTACTCCTTTATATTCTTAACCTGAAAATGTGCCAGAAGATAAGGTAAATGAAAAAAATACAAAAAGAAATTCTGCAACTCGTTACCAAGAAATTTGCTCACATAAATGGACTTCTCAGGCACTGGCACAAACTTACCCCTGTGATACTCATATATGAACACTGACACTCTGGGATGTGATTTCCTGCTCCAGGACCTAGAAAACACCCTGGTTGTCAAGAGGCTAGAGAGTGACAGGGCTATGGCTGAGGAGAGAAAAATGCTTTTCAATACTCTCTGTATGGAATGTATCCATGAAAGATCAAGTCCAAGTGGAATTAAACCCAGTTGGATCTACGGTTGACTCATTTCACTGAGCATTTCAAATTAAAGATTTCTGTTTGGAACACATGGACTCTGTTGGTTAATTTTGTTATATTTCTGGTGGCAGATGCTATGGGACTCTACAGATTTCTAGGATACAGTTTGTATTTTAATATGTGCTTGCACAATGCCTAACATTCCTTGGCAAATAAGCCAGCAACATTCTCACGTAAAATTAGGCAAGGTCTTGTTTGTTACATGCTTTTGAAAAAAGGTTTCTATATTTGGATCATGATTTACAGTTTCACTGAAATGCTCTGGCTTTCTAAACGTGATTGACACAGGAGGAACTACGCTGCAATATTTTGAAATAAGGAAGAAATAAATGACATTACGGGACAATTTTCTTGTGCAAATATATTATAAGAAGTTTGCTGAGAGACATTCTAGCCTCTAGTTTTAAAGAGCTGGCAGAAGAAAACTCATCCAGTGGAAGAAACCAGTGTTGAGATCTTGCCCATGTCAAGTGTCAAACAGAAGTCAACACACACAATTGAAGTAAATAGGAAAAAAAGCCTCAATATCTCAAAAATAAAAGAGTTGGTCTTCTGCAACCTAGACAGTCAGTGATTCAAAATGAAATAAATTACTTAATCTGCTAAAGGAAACAATAGCTGCTGATTTGCTCTCCAGAAGTGATTTTTTTTTCTTTCCTACTAGTGTTCTTCTTTGCAGGTTAAGGACAAATTTCAGACTGTGTTCTGCCCTGTGTTAAAACCTGGACAAAACCCAGAGAAGAAAGGTACTTCAATGGACTATGGAAACAAGACCCAAATTTGATGCAAAACCATCAAACCTAACAGCCCTAGGTCTGAGGAGGCTAACAGACAGCATTTAAGAAGTAAACTGATACAGAAGCCATAAAAGATACCTCTATGGATTCTAGTGTTTTATCTTTTCTTAACCTGATTCTAATCCATTATTTGGGAACACAACAGGGAATGTCCTGGGTATTAAACAGGTTCACCATTCTAATTCTGCTAGAGTTTTCTTAGTCACTGCACAAGCTCTGTAATCATCCTGCTAATCCAGTCCCTGTACAACGCTGTACAACACCCATCCCAAAACAAACTGGTTTTAAACAACTTCATATTCAAAATTTCTCTATTTCCTGCAATATGTATGCACTTAAGTAAACTATTGACTTGCACATGCAACAGCTGAATAAAGCATTTTCTTAATTAAAGCAGAATTTGAGTGATATTGAAATATTATTATTGTGATTATTCTGTCACAGTTCTATCAACACTTTCCTGAGATATAGTAGCAGCTGTATTTTTATATTTTTATCATCTGGTCACAAGAGCATTCTCCATTCAAAAGTTCCTGATTAAAACCCTGTGTTAAAAAGACTATGTTTTTTAGGATCAGATGTGGAAAAAGTCTGCAGTTTATCTCTAAGCCACAGAAACACTATTAGATAAATTAAATTATTTACCATTGAGATATTTTTTTCCTCTTTTTTAAACAGAATTTTTAGCATCACAGAAAATACACACACATAAGAAAAAAAAAAAAAAAAGTCAGGCTTTTTTAAGATTCTCAGGATGGGCATCAAAAGTTTAAGCACCCAACATTATTAATCCCCTGTGAAATCCAGATTGCAGGTGCATGCACTTCTTCCAAATGCATGTGAAGCTCAATCTAAACATCTCAGTAATAAACAGAACAAGTACCACTGATTTTCATCTTTCCTAGTCATCTTGCCAGGATTCTTGGCAACATTCTTGTACCTCTTTCAGACATTTTAATTAACAAATTTTTTAACGTCTCAAGTATGGTGATGTGAAGATCGACCCACCCACCTACCCACATGTACACATGCACAGGTATGCAGAAAGAAAAACTAATATTAAAAGATTTGTAGGATCCTCACTGCTTTTTTCCTTGTGTGCTCTCACAACTTCAGGGCCAATCACAGGAGCCAGACTACCTCCTGCTGTTTTTTACAGCTGAGGTTTCTCAGTCCTTTATAGGCACCGTTTGACCCCATTCCAGCTGGCTCTGATAATCAAATACGAGCAGCCAAGTCCAGTTCTAGCTCCCTGCTCCCCTAACAACTGCTCTAGGATTGAAAGAAGTAGACCACCCTGTTGAACCAGCAAAAAATTTAATAGGAAATTCTGTTCACTTTATTATTTCTTACAAGACAAAAGGAAGAGAGAGAGCAGAGAGGAACCTTTTTTGGATGTGATTAGCTTTTACTCAATTGAAAGTCCAATTTGGAAATAAATTGTTCAACCATGAGTGTTTGCAGACATACAGCAATTTTAAGTTAAGCAGATATTTCAGATACACTTCACTTAGGTAAGTTTCATCTGTGGAATACACATATGAAGTGTTAGTTTTGGTAGCTCTTAGTGGGCTTATACACACTTGAAATAAATAAATTTGGATAAAAACATCTCCTCCTTGTTTATTTTTTTTTCACTCTGTGATTGTTTTCTTTTATATAAAATATGTGATTTAGAGATCTTAGTGATATCTAGGAGAGAATTCCACAAGCTCACATTGTCTGAACTGCTGAGCTTGAGGTGAGACAGGAGCCCTTGGAAGGAAAAACTGTTTTCTGAGGGCAAATGAGGGAGTCTATACCTATGCCACAAGCTCAGAGAAGTTCTCTGGGTTGATGGAGGAAGCATGAGAAGGAAAACTGAGTTTGAAGCTTGAACATCTCAAAACGCAGAGAACAAATATGGAGAAAAATGGAAAAGTAGATTTGTCCCATGTAACAGGAATCCCAGTGCTGACTGGGAACAAGATCTTGATCTGAAAGCTACACTGGGCAAGAGGGAGATTTCAATTTTTAATATTTAAAATGTGATTTTAATTGCCTTCACCTAAGATTTATGAGTTCTCTCCAAGTCTCTTTTTAAATTATTTTTATTTTTTTTATTATTATTTTTATTTTAAATCAAATGCAGCTTTGAAGGTCTGTTTTAGTTTGTTTTTTTTCCTCACTCTAAGAAAAGTTTGGACAGGGTCATATCACAATTATGCCTGATTTAAATGTCCTGTCACAGCATCTCATCCAGTACACAAAACTAAAGACGCAAGTGAATACATTTTCATAAAAATATTCCTCATTGACACTAAACATCAATATTTGCATAAGCAAGGGACCCTAAGAGGTGATGTTTGGCTTTAAACCAATGCTAGAAGCGTTTGTCACAAAGTCTTGAGATAAAGTGCAAACAGATAGAAAGTTATGTAATGCATATTTTTGTCTTCTGCAGATATAAACTTTATGCCAGACATAATAATTACACGATGAGTGATAGCATTTGAATGCGAATGTTCTAATAATGGACAGATGCCATGTCAGTGTATATATCTTTTTTACTCCACAAATCACCTGCAAAGGTGTTTTTCTAAAAGCATGGCTTTTCAAAATTAGACTCACAGAAGGGCAAAGTCTCAGTTTGTGTTTGGAGAAAGTACATAGAATTCCTGCTAGTCAGGTTTTGTGGTCTCCAGCTGTCATAAACATTCTCAGAAGCTATATTATGCATACTGTTCTGTGTGTGCATAAAATTTTGGTAACCCACCAGCAGGGAAAGAGATGTAGAAACACTTCCTTGCCTTAGAACTTATTGGTGAAAATGAACACAGGCATTTTCAGAACTGAACTTATTAATGAAAGCTTTTTCTGGTTGGTACATATAAGGGCAAACACATTACTCCCAATGAAAAACAGCTTTATAAAAGTGAAAGAGGAAACCTCATGGGTGGTCTGCTAAGAATATAAAATCTTGTTTTATGCTCTAGATGCATTAAAAAAAAAAAAAAAAAAAGAACAAGGACCTAATGGCTACCTTTGGGTCCCAGAGGCACAGGAGCAAGATGCCTTGTTTGAGTACATAAGGAGCTATAGTCTCTCTTCCTTGGTTTGGTGTGGAGCAATGAGGTTCATTTTCCAAATCTGACTCAAAGTGAATGAGATGGTTCTATGAGCTTCATTCCCTGAACTCACTCAAGCAAGATTTCTATGGAGATGAGGCGCAATTGAGCATTTCTTTTATCAGCAGAGAGTCTAAATTAACTGTAATAGGTTTTGGAGTATCCTTGGGCAGAGATCTCCACTCTAGTTGATATTTTGGCACTGGCAGTAGCCCTGTCTTACAATCGAGCAATTTAGACTTTGAATCTGGCATTCTGTATCTAATTCATATTTTTAAATCTTTGCCTCTGCTACCTGTAATCCCTGCATTATTCTCTCTACTACATCTTTACTATGCAGATATACATACATTTCTCCTCTTTTTAAGATGTGATGATGATTACATTTCCTGGTATTTGGGAAGGAAATAGAGTCATCAATAATGCAGTTGTCTTGTCATTCTGGTATAAATTTCATGCCATTTCAGTACAGTGGCAAATACTAGAATTTGTAGATAGATAAAAAAGTAAAACCTTCTCCAATGGCATATTACAGATTTTTAAAGGGTAAGTAGTTTCTAAACTGTTGTTTTTGTTTAGGTCTTTTAACATTTATTTTTTGGTGTTACAGAGACAAATAACTTATTGTGATAAATTTTATCTTTTGATCTCCTTTGGTTTATGCCTACCAAATAAAATTCCATTAAGTGGAGCAACTGCATTTTTTCCATATGCAAAATTGCTTAAGACATTTCTGATCGTTCTGTGTTAAATGTTGCAGGATGAATGAAAGAGATCCAGGAGCAGATACAATTGTAGATTAACATAACCTAATGCTATGAGGTATTTGACTTAAAGCAGAGGCAGGGCATGAATCCATCTTCCATGCCTCCCACTCTTTTTAAGCCTCCTCCAGGCCCATCTAAATCCAGTACTGCACAAACATCATCACATAACTTTGTCATGACTGTAGAATTACTAATTGACCACTCTGCTCTCACTAACGCTAGACCTTCCCTTTCTTTATTATGTCACCTTTCCTGCTGATAGATGTCACAGGACACACAATTTCCTTCTGAAAAGGCCATTAAATGTGACAAATACATAAGCACACTTTGCTTCCTCCCTGAGGCAGGGATCCAGAAGTTTTGCACGGGAGTCTCTTGCATCATCCTCCCTGCCAACCAGTTTGTCGGGTCCAGCCTGCACCAGTAGCATAAATTGACTTGATGAGATATAACTTTGAAAATGATTATTTACAACTGTAAACAAAGAATAACACAGGGGAGAAGATTTTAAGTTCTTCACTGAGTGGGGTTTGTTTGTTTGTTTGTTTTAATTCAGTGGAATATTCTGCTATCATGCCATGTTATTTCCTGCACTGCAGGGGTAGTAACTGGTGTTCAGTAAAAGAAGTTTCAACCCACATTAATGACCTTGATCTAAAATTAAGTTGATAATAGGACTGCAGGTCACTGGAAAACATTAAATTACTTATTAATTTACACTTGAGTATAGTGGAAATGTTGTCATTGGATTCAATATAAGTGTCTCAAGCCCTTCTGTTCTAACTCAAGCAACACTTTAATTATAATCAAATCCACTGGCCAAAAAACCTAAAAAGCCTTACTTTTCTAAACACATTCTATATCAATTAAAAAAAAAATCTCCTTGTGATAGTTCAGCAGCTTACACAGGTTTAGTTATGTGGTCTTCATTAAATTCCAGTACTGATAAAGTCCATGTTGTCTTTATTATGGCTGATAATTTTGTTGGAAATTTTAGCAAATAAACATGAGGCTGGAACTCTTTTTAGCCCTTTGAAATGGCCTAGTCAAACTAAGGAGCATTAAAAATATACAATAATAATAATAATAATGAAAATATCATACCTATTTCCATACACTAATCTTTTTAATAGAAATAAAAAGAGATCTAATTTCTTTGATGTTTAATTCAGAATTATAATTATGTTTTTTAGGAAGAAGCTTGTTCCTTCTTTTTTAATAAAACAGGTTGAATAATTTCTCTGTTCATGAAAAACTCTGAGCTTCTATACAGAAGAGACTGGAAAAGAATTCTATAATGACTGCTAAGAAACATCATCTCATAGACGTATAATAACAAGCCTTAGCTTAGTGAAAAAGAAAATAGGGAAAAAATAATCTGTGCTTAATTGTAGACCAGAATATCTTCTTACAGGGAGGATTTTTTTTTAAAAAAAGAACAGTTTATTCTCTGATTGTGTTCTGTCATAAATCATACAGACAGATGTGTGCCTTAGTCACGCATCAAGGTTGATTACCATTTCTTTAAGTTTATACAACACAGGCTAAGGATTACTCTTTTTTATTGTAACTTTTTCATTTTTTAGTAGAGAAAATGCAATATTGCATGCATTTTTCTTTGTTACAGCACATCTGTACAATAAAAATATTTACATCATGCAATTTTCTGCTCTTATGAGGAAAATCTAATCATAGTTGGGTCTGTTCTCTTTCTAAGAACATATTTTGGGGGAAGTCCTCATATAGGCTAAGATAATGATAAATTTTTTTCATTACATATTCTGCTACCCACATGTCTACATTTTATACTTTAAAAATTATTTGATTAAAAAAAATCTTAGATTATATGCATAGATGAAAGTATCTGGATATATACCAATTTAATAATTAAGCCCTGTTGAATTCCTGCAGCCTTGAGGACTTTTATATGTCAGGATGTGTATCATGTTTTTAACTTCATTGCACTAGGCCAGCCTGAACTAGAAGTGGGATTCTTCCTCAGTATAGTTCCTTATCAAAGAAAATTCTGTAATGAGAGCATACACTTCAGGGATAGTGATCTGATCTCAGCTATTATACACAGTCATAGCTGGCATCAAGAGGAGATCAACATGAGGTTACTTAATATTTCTATTAGATAGAGTTCAGATTTGACATTAGTCATGGGTATAAAGCAAATTTTGCCTGTGCTTTGGAACTCAAGCTCCCTTCATTATTTGTCAGTTCCAATGAACTTACAGAAACAAGGTTGTTATATTGCACAAAGGAACAAGCACATGGCTGAGACAATTGGAATCTAAGGTTTGTCCAAGGAACTCACAGTGAAATGATCAATGTCCGTCAGTGTTTGAAAATGAATTAATTTACCAAATTAAGTTCAGTTCCTTAAAAATGAAAAGCGAAGTGAACATCTAATTCATCATTGAAATAGCAGCCTTCTAACTCAGCATAGTCTATTACTTCTGGAGGTGACATGGTTCTCTCAGACAATCTCATGAAAAGTGCTTTTAATTACTAACATCACCATAAAGGTGTCTTCTCTTTCCACAGAAAAGGAGAAAAAGACAGAAGATGTGAATTTGCTTGTGAAAATGTTAGTGTGTCACATTTGGTAAAGAAGAGTTCTTCCTATATCAATCCAAGGATATTTGAAAAGTTATACAAAGTACTTCTCTTCTGTCGTAATACAATTCAAAATGTAGAAGACTCTGGCTCATTGATATATCTATAGAAAAAATAACACTAATGTCTTAGGAGCTTTTATCTTTGAAATTTATTGGTGTGTCACAAACTGTGTTTAGTCCTCTTATTTTCTTCTCTCAGTCAGAAGAGAAATGGGAAAGCTATTTTAACAATTTGTGGGTTTTTTCTTAGTAAATATTAAAAAGATCAAACAAAAAACTTCCAAAAAAGTAAGGGTTCTTTTAATTGTCCTTTGCTCCCCTCCCCCCCACAGTGGTACATTTTTTCCATATAGCTGTGATGTTTATGTTCATTCTGACTCACACTGGAAGGAAAGGAGGTGCTAATATCCACGATCAAATCAGTTCATAAATTTACTTCACTGCCTTGTCACACAATCAACACTTGTTTTTCCACTGAATTTGTTTCTCATTATTTCCTCTCCTCTACCCCCACCATGAGTAGTTTTAAACCAATTGAAAAACATTTGCAAAAACATCCCCATGCAAAAAAGCATTTTAAAAGTAAGGCGACTTACCTTGTGACAATTCTCCTTCAAAATGAGAGAGTTTTGTGCTTTTTTTGAGCAAGAAACTCTCCTCTGAGTCTCTTCTCTTTCTCTGTCTGTCCTACACTGTGGCTTTAACCTCTGCCATCATTATAATTTCCCTAACCAAGGATTATGATGTCACAACATTTTCATGTTATGATGGACCTCTTTGGGTTCTGGATATAATTACTACTTCTCTGGGTGTAGCTATGCAGTTGTCAAAGAAAAAGAGATAATATAAAAATAAGGAAGCAAACTATACTGCCTAGCTCTTGGCCTATTTTTTCCCTATGTTATTGTTGTTTGAATACCAAAGTCTATGGTACCTTAACCACTAACACATGGATGCATTTTGCTATCTGAAGGAATCAGAAAGTAAACAGGTGATTGAGTTATTTCACTTATCCCTGCTGAAACCTCTTATTGGTTGAAACACAAGAAGAACCGGTATATCTACTGCATCTCATTCTAACGTCTAATCACCTTCTTTCTCTGTTCAGCAGAAATTGAATATTAAAATTAACTACTGTGTAAGACTAACTGATGATGCAGAGTATATAATATCTATTTTTCTGGCCTTTGTGCCAGTGAATACACTTGCCTGGATAAATGACTTTCGGGTCTGCAAGGTCACTGAAACTGGTTTGGGAGTAGGAGCTGTGCTCAAAGAAACATTTTATTGCAACATTTGCCATTGGAAAGAGCCTGGGCAATCTCTGCTACTTCAGATTTTTTAAGATACATTTCAAAAACTAATTTCATCTCAGCTGGGGGTAAGGTCTCCCAAAAGAGGAATCCTAAAGAAATCAGCTTCTCAGTCTGCTAAGCAAAATATCATAGCCAAGTGATCAAGGCTGAAATCAGAGCTCCGCTCAGGTCAGGAGAGTTTAACCAGGAGTAACACTTCCTCACTGAATGCCACAGACATTTATTTTCCCTGCTGGAGTTCTCCACATCTTCCCCAAAAGCCACAGATGAGATGACACTTAGTTCAAGCAGCTGTGCAAACTGCCATGCTAAGAGTGCTTAATCCTTACTGACATGCCCTGGCAATGAACACATATCTGAGGGCAGCCCTGTTTTAGATATTCTCATGCTCTGTCCTTCCCTCTCTGCCCATCCTGAGAGCAACACAGCTAAACATAGAGTAATCTCATCTCTCTCTCACTCCAACAAGGAAAAACGTCTTCGTGCACATCACCCTGCAATAAACAGAGTCCTGCCTTGACAGTCACCCGTGGATTAGCTCTGAGTGTAGTCAGAGAGTGGATGTGTCCTGTGTGGCATGATGGCGAAATCATCACCAGCAACCTGGAAATGAAGGGCAGGCATTCGGTCTTCCCAGAGCCCCATGAAACCATCTCAGTTTACTTGAGGTGATTTGAGTCATGGGGTGTCAGAATGAGAACACCAAACCCTGCAGCAAACAGTCAAGCCCAGAGCCATTACAGCAGCTCTGTGAGTGCCCAGATACCTTTATAGTATTGATGCTGGGCTATCATTGCTCAATGCAGCCAACTGCCATTGAGGGAACTTGGTTTTGCCTGGAAAAATTGCATTTGAAATATGATGCAAGAAGCAAGCTTCACTACCAAAACTCTGCCTGTTGCATGAGTAATGGTTTTATTGCTGTAGCACACAAGCCAGTAGGAATTACTTGGACTGTTAGCTTGAAATAAAACTTAGGGAATCTAAATCTTTACTGAATGTCATGGCCCATGCTTTGTTTTTGTTGGGTGTTTTCAGATTGATGACTTAAAATACAGAGGGTGGGTGTGGTTAAATGCTCTACTCCCACTCAGTCATTCCTAAAATGTATGTTCACACTCAGTTTCTCCAAGGTCCCCCTGGATTTGTGTCAGTGCAGAAGTGCTCTGCCAGCTTCACAAGCTGAGAATAGGCATCCTGCTCTCAGCTGCACATCCCCTGAGATATATAGCAACCACTTGGTGGAAGGAACACGCTCTCTGACTAACTTCCTTCAAAAATGTTTAGAGAGCTTTGCTTCAAGCTTTTGATGCCTTGGACTGTCCGTCATACTAAAACAAATCCTTCCCCAGGCTCCATCCTAACAGTTCTAAGCAAGAACATTGTTGGATGCATTGCGCCATATAAAATAATTTGCTTTCTATATAAAAATTCCTGCAATAAAATAATGAACATCAGACGTCTATTTCTTGCTAGTGTGCTGACATTGCATAAAAAGAACACTTCAATTCTCAGCCCAGAGCAGCCTTTCCTACTCTTCATGCCACAGACCCATAGAAACCACAACTCAACCCCATATCATGAAACATTCAGTCTTTAGCTTAGACTTAAATAGAAGTCCATAACATCTAATGAAATTTCTGTAAGAAATGAGCAGATGTAGACACTCAGTCCACCTCAATCCCCTTCTGGAGAAAACATTAGTAGCAAAACTCTCCTTCAGTTTCTCCTTTTCTGACTTCACTCTCTTCAAAAAAGGCCTGTAGGGAGGAGATGATTTAATCTCTGGCTTCTCTAACTTACTTTTCCCCATATTCCTCTTCATCTTGACATTATTTCTGGTGGGAATTCAATTAAGTAATAATCATAGAGTCATAGAATCATTTTGGTTGGAAAAGACCTTTCAGATCACTGAGGGCAACCATAAACTTGACATTAACAAGCACATCACTAAGCCATATCCCTGAGCATCCCATAGGATCATGGGACCATAGGATGGCTTGGGTTGGAAGAGACCTCAAAGACCATGTAGTTTCCATCTCCCTGCCATGAGCAGAGACACCTTTAACTAGACCAGGTTTCTCAAAGCACCATCCAACCTTACCTTGAACACTTGAAGGGTTGGGGCATCCACAACTTTTCTGGGCAATTGTTTTTTTAAATGCCTCCAGTGATGGTAACTCTACCACTTCCATGGGCAGCATGTTCCAATGTTTGTTAACCCTCTTCGTAATTTTTTCCTAATACTTAATTTAGGCCTCCCCTGGTGTAGCTTGAGACAATTTCTTCTCGTTCTGTCTTGTTATATGGGAGAAGAGATTGACCTCCACCTGGCTGCACCCTCCTTTGAGATAGTTGTAAATATCAATAAGGTCCTTCCTGATTCTCCTTTTCTCCAGGCTAACCATTCCCAGCTCTCTCAGCTGCTCCTCATCAGACTTGTAATTCAGACCCTCTCCCACCTCTGTTGCCCTTTTCTGGACTCTGTCCAGAACCTCAGTGTCTTTCTTGTCATGAGGGGTGCAAAACTGAGCACAGTTTTTGAGGTGAGGCCTCACCAGTGCTGAGCACAGAGGCCCAATCTCCGCCTTGGTCCTGCTGGTCACACTGTTGCTGACACAGGCCAGGATGTTATTGACCTTCTTGGCCACCTGGGCACATCTGGTTCATGTTCAGCCACTGCTGATCCTCACCCCCAGGTCCTTTTCTGCTGAGGAGATTTCCAGCCACTTTTATCCCAGGGTGTGGTGCTGCCTGGGGTTGTTGTGACCCAAGAGCAGGACCAGCTTATTGGTCCCATTGAACCTCACCAAATGGCTTCAGCCCATTGTTCCAGCCTGCCCAGATCCCTCTTAAGAGCCTTCTGACTCTACAGCAAATAAGTACTTCCCCAAATGTTGCAACATCCTTTCTGCACACTGATCTCTCATGATTTTAACCTGCAGGGTGTAGTTTGTAATGGGAAAAGAAAGCATTAAGCCACTGATTTTGTCTGCAGTTTTCTCCTGTATTTTTCATAGCTGTATTTCCCAGCAGTGCTTGTTCACTGCATAAAAGCTAACAGGAGTGAATGTCATGCAAATTTAGACAATTTCAGTGCTCTGTGGTATGATACACAAAGACAAACCTATTGAATTAAATCACTTCTAAGGTATGCAAGAGGAAATCTACCATGCACTCGTGCATTTAGGCATGAGACAAATTGAAATTGGTATCAAATGAGGTATGAGAGAAAAGCCAACATCAGCTTGCAAGTTCAATGTGTGTTAAGTGAAGTAAGGTGAGGACTTGAGAGAACTTAGATGCTGGGCTTAAATCTTTTGTCCATTAAGGAGGAGTCACTCAAGGACTCGCTGGTCTTCACAAAACAAGATAATTTTTGAAATTCAAGTCATTGAAATTATCCCTGACCAGACCATATAAAAACACATTCATGTCTATATTTTTTACCAATATAGTTCCATTTGATTTGTTTTCATTATGTGATATTAATCTTATGGACACACAAATGAAATATCTGGTTCTTACTTACAGGTCTCACTCTGCCTATTTCATGGGTTTTGATGAAGCATGTTATTTTTTTCCAGATTTATAAATTTTTTACTTTGTCTTCAAAAATATCCAGGTGCCAAAATGTGAGGTTTTATGCAGTATCAATTCTGATAAAATGCAGAAAAGCATCACTTTTTTTCCTATGTGTAATATAAATCTGAGAAATCAGTTTCTTTGTGCTGATGTAAATACCAATTAAATATTATATCTCTTTATATTTATCTCAATATAATATCACAGATAAAGCATGACAATTAACATACAGAGATCTTGTTCATAGATTTTATTTGCTGTTTATTTGCTTTCTTCTGAGAGTAAATAACTTTACAACCAAAAATTGTTTAAAAATTTGCTCTTCTGTATATCTCTTCCAAAGTGACAAATTATTATTGTTGGTCATGGTGCTAATTAGTATTTCTTTGTTTCCTTGGTCTCTCACTTTTGTGTATTATTTCTTCAATAAAGATTGTAAGATTTTTGAAAAGAAATCATCATTTTGCTCTAAATTAATGCAGTCTCTCTCATATGATCCTAAATAAAGTATAATCTTCAGTCCTTTTATATAGTGGTCTCTCCCACTTTAGAGACAAAAATGTCTCTATATTCCTTCTTTCAGTGTTGATATTATGAAAAGTCATGGAATTACATTATTATACTCTAAAATTTATACTGCAAATATAATGCAAGATTTAAAAGTAGGGATAGTTGCCTATGTAGGGGATATTTTTAATCCCAGAAAGAATATGAAGATAAGTGTACAACTCACATTGCAAGTTAAAATGTGCCACTAATGCCATGTGGGACATCCATGGGATTGAAGGAGGACAGGATGTGCAAAGTGAAAAAACACAAATGTTTTACACTGAAAAATATTCCTGTGATGGCGAGCTGCAATTTAGCCTAGGATTTCAGTAAGATCTGATGAGTCACACTAAGCTGCTTTGTAAGACATGCAACTACTGCAAACCACAAGCTGGCATTTTGTCCTGGAGAAACTGCACAATTACTGGGTCCTGCCATGCTATACCACGTGATTTTTGTATTCTTGAGGCTGTTCATTGAAAAGTCAGAGACATTTTTGATGCATGGTTCACCAGATTTAAAGTATTTTCCTTAAAATGCTAAATTTCTCCAGAAATTAGTTACTACCTTTTACTGTAGCAGTAAATTATATATAATAAATGCGGAATTTACTGTCTTTTTACTTACAGTGTCTAAGAATAAGCAAGGGTAAAGAACAATGTTAAAAATATCATCACATGGCATATTATGGATACAGTTATACTTAATTTCAGGACAAATTTTATAGTGTAATTAGAATTAATTGTTTTTCTTGACATTAGATACTCCCTCTGTAAAATAAGGATTAATATATTAATCTTTCTGATGATGAAGGAAAATAAGCTCTGCTGTTGAAAATTTAGGCATCATCTTCCTCCTCTCTAGTGAAAAAAATCTTTATACATATTAAAGTATTCTCCCTATGTATTAGTCTCTGCTTCAGCATTTAATAAAATAGCCCTTGGACTTCAGACAAAAATGTGGTTTTTGTAGCACACAATAATGTCTGGTTTTGTGCAGAAAAACAACAAAAAAGAAGATCATTACTCTGCTCATGAGTAACCAAAAAGTTAGATTGATTAAGTTTTTCATTCATCCACAAAAAAACTTGGAGGAAAGGATTAGGCTTATTTCTAGCAACAAATGTGTGTTTTACTATTCAAAGATTTCAAAACTTTTTCACCATACCTAGAAAATATGTACTGCATCACATTTTATAAGTGGCTTTTGTTCTGAGCAAGTTTTTTCTGATTTTTATAAAACTTTTCTCTAATGGCTTGAACCATTAATAATTTTATAATTTTGCTTCATTTTACATTTTTACACTATTCTGGTGGAACGATTTCTCCATCCCAGTGGTACTTAGCTAAGTGTTTTAAAGAGTTCTTGAATTCAAATATAAAATGTAAATGAGACCCTTAACTAAATCACAGATGCAAATAACATCCAGATGGATCAGTACATATATTTCATAAACAGTCCCTATCTCTGTAATGCGTTAAATTAAAATCCTGGATCCAACATTCAGTAAGTGGAACTTTCAATCTTCTGAAATCCTTACTTGGATCTGATCTGCATGGCTGATGTCCATCACTAGTCAAAAATCTCTTTGCCCAGAGGAAAATGATTCCCACTGTAGTCACAAAGAGTTACACACGTTTCCATAGGCAGCTGTGAAGCCAAAAAATTGCTCAGGCCATGGAAGCAACCTTGTCAGAGGGAAAAATATACAGATCTCATGCTGAAATTGTTTACTGAATAAAATATTTCAAGGCCTGGCATGTCTGGACTGCATATGGAATGAGCATCTGTATGTTTATATGCACATGTTTATGTTTGTAGTATATGGTTTCCAGTTCTAATATATATTAAAAAAAAAAAAGGAAAATAACTGAAAGTTATGTATTTGACATCATCAACAGCAAGGATAAATGATCACTCCAGACTAAAATTTCAACTGCTGTCAATACTGTAAGAAAGATATTTTACAAAAATATACGTTCATTTTATGCATGTACATGCATAGGTTCTATAGAAATAGAATCTATAGACATATATTGTAGCATTTTTAGAACTGTATAATTTGATGAGACAGAGATTTCTTATTCATATGTCCTATTATAGTACCAAAGTCAATAGTGGAAAGGCCCAGAGTGGGAGATGCAGCAGCAGAAGCAATGGGAGGTGAATGAGAGTTACACTGACAGTGGAGACAAACACATCTTGGTAGCAGCAGAGAGCAAAGCAAGGGGCAAACAACAGAAATTACAGCTTGGGAGACTCAGCTTGAACTTTAAGAGAGAAAAAGGTTTTTAACCAGGAGGTTAGTGTTGGCAATAATTCCACTTTGAGCAGAAGCTGGACTAGATCAGCATTTCTGGGGTTCCATGATATTTATTAAAAAATGTCTGCCAGGTATCCCACCTTGAAACAAACAGCACACTGATACAATAACTCATGTGGTTTAAAAAAGCTTAGCTATGGATATGAATTAGTAGAACAAGAGGTAACTGTTTTTTTTCAGGTAAATAACTTATGCCCATTAGTGAAAATATTCATGGGATTTCTCCAATAAAATATTAAGAGAAATGACCTATAGCAATTTACACTACAAGACTTCCCCCTGGGAATCTCTAAAATTTACTTTCTCTTTGAGAGTACTGTAATGCTAAGAAGAGTAGGGCTGCTGTTAGGAATTATTGTCTGTATCAGCACCTTGGATTCCATTAGTTAGCTCTCTCATTGCTCACTTCCTTTGATCAGAAAAGATTTTCTATCTTAAATGTGCCAAAAATGTGCCTGCACATAATAATGATAATTTAACCCAGACGGTTATCATAGAAATATAATTAAAAATAAAAGTATATAGAATTTATTTTAGTATTCAAGTACAATGTCAGAAATTATTTTAATTTTTTGTTCACTGTGTTCTGTACCAAAACAAATTATGAAATATGTGCTTGATTACAAATTTTAATTTATTCATATGAAAACATTTGCAAACATTCCTTATGGTCCATTCATTGTCTTATGTAATTCTCTGCACTGTTGCATCCTTTATTTCAAAAGGAAAATTGACCTTGTACTTGTGAGATGCAGGCTCAGACATTTTGAGACACTCCCAAAAGTTTCCTCTTTTACTTGGCTTCTGCCAGAAGATTTCTAAATGTAAATGTAGGTGCTTTAAAGCATGTCCTGATTGCTTAATGATGAATAACCACAGATGACTTGAATTCTACTTGCTTAGGTACTAATTATAGATGTCTAGCTGAAATACACCCAACATTTTGGGTTAGCAGGGGAGGAGCTTGGCTGCTATTCTGACAGGTGCTGGAATAAGACTTGAAGAATGACAAACAGGAGTAATTTAGGGAATTAATGGCTGAAAAACTTGATGGTAGCTATTACTTGCTTTGGTTTTTCACTTGTAAAATGCAGAAAATAGTGTTTCTTAGGAAAGAACTCTTTGAAGTATTATGAAGATGTGCTGGTTTTGCAGATCACTGTGATTTTCTTTTCTGGAAGGTGTTGTATATGGTGAGAAGAAGTTATTACTTTTTGTCTGGTATTGAAGGCAGATGCAAGATTAATCATGAATCCTGTACTTTCATCTTTCAACCCAAATGCAGCGAAAATATTTTTACTTGCCTTCAGCTTAAAAAGTGAAATTACTGATTTCTAAATGAACTATGTGAGCCTGTACCTAAATCCAGCATCCACTACCTAACTGAAGGTCTGAGCCCTAACAGATATATCTGTTTCTTTCCTAGTCACTCTGCCTGAGTATTCTTAAAAAGTCAGTGAACATTTGTAAAATGTCACTGCACTTTTACACGTCAATGAACCTCGTGGGTTTGTGCTTCTGCCACACTGATCCTGAAGAAAGCCTGAACTCAGTTTTGTGATATATTGGTTTGGTGATGATGACAAATTACAAGTCTATTTTAATTTACTTCACTGTTTGGTAAATTTTAACACCTCATGCTCATAGCCTAGTGAAAACAAAGCAAAGAAAGAGTGCTATTCCTAGTTAACAAAAGTGAAAAATTATTAATCTTCCAACTACCATTTTCCCAAATTTACCAAGATATAGCTCTGCATATGAAGCAAAAACTCAGATTGTCTTCCTTCCATTTCTGTAACGAAAACTCCAAAGAACTCCCACCCAAAGCAAAAACCAAAAAATCCCCTGTTTTCTTCTTCCTCTTAGTACTGATTTCTTGGTAACTTACATTGTGGAAACACACTCTCAAGAACTAGCACTAGGTATTTTCTGCTAGCTTTACTTTGGGAAGCAATTGGCTGTTTCCCACTTGAATCTGCTAGAGAATTACTTGAAAGGATTTTTAGGAACAGAAGCATTTCAGGAACTGAAGAGAAAATTACCATATACAGTGAAATATTTTATATTACTTGAGTTTAAAGAGGAAAGTGGAATTACACAATAATTATGTGCTCTTTCCAGAAAGGAAAGGGTAAAATAAACTGTAGAATATACACAGAACTACCTTTCTTGCTTCATGTAAATAGAAACACAAAAGGAATTCAAATGTCTCCATTACTTCCCTAATTTCTGAAATTCAAATGCCTTTCCTGTGTTAATTCAGGAGCTGCCTGTGCTGAGAGCCAATCATTTCTCTGGACGGGGGCTGCTGTGCTGAGCACCAGGCAACATCATATCTCTCTGAAACTGCCTCATGACCTCAGTCTATGAAGAAATTCCTAAGAAACACTTGATCAGATAAGAAGGATGTTTTCAAGCAGTAATCATGCAAAGGTTTCCCAGATGGATGATTTTGTGCCATGAATAGAACGCTGTGGGGCATTGTTTTTTACAGATAGCTTTTATCCTTTCTTTTTTTTCTTTTTTTTTTTTTTTTTTTTTTTTTTACACAGTTGTCTTTTATTTCCTTGCAATGTTGGTGGTAGGAATTGCTGTAGGCCTCGCAGGGAGCAACCAGCCAACCCAGAGTTTCATAAAACACTGTGTACAGGCTTAAGCCTGCCCACATACACTACTAAGCACAGAGCTGAGCTCAGGGCAGCTGTGTTACCTACAGCCAAGCTCTTTTTTGCCAGTAATTCAAATCAGAACATAATCTGATGTGGGATATACCAACACAGTAATGTGTCATCCTCTTTGAGCTACCTCAGGAGCTGGAAAGAATACAGGTGTTGTTCATAAAGTACTTTTCCCAGCTGATATAACCAATTTCTCACCTACCTACCAGCCAGAAAGAAATCTTAAAGGCTCTCCTCGACTGTCTGCATCTTAACTTATTCAAATATCATGAAATAGCACAGAACTCTTATAAGCGTGCCCACCACTTGAGCTCCTGGACTCAGACTGAGTTGCCGTGAAGACTGTAAAATTTTAGGAATAATATCAATAAAGAATTTAACCAAAAAGGAAGAGAAGGGAAGAATTACACTCTTGTTTGGTCTCTTGCCTTTTTCCTTGCCCAGAAATAACTCCAGAGTGAAAACAGTGAAAAAAGGATCCAGACTTGTGCTTTGTGCCTGATTTCCAGCAGCCTCGGCAATACAAATTGGAAGCCACACATCTAGCCAATGCACGAAGACCACTAACCATGTGGTCACCACTCAATAGCATATTCCCATTTTTTGCTGCCTTTTTGGATTATTTTAATGGCAGCTGCAATCAGTGCCTAAGGAGTTACAGCTGTTCATCACGGATGTGTCAAGAAGGAGAGGGTTTGGAGCTTGTTTCCAGGGATCCTACTGTGTAGAAGGCTGGCAAGGGCTGTGGAAAAGAGAAGGTACTGAAAAGAATTTCTGTAAAGCTGTTTTCCATAGCTGTGGCTTTGGTCACACGTGGTGAATGGTTGAGGTGCTTTTTGGTTGGGCAGCCTGGACATTTTCATGGCAGCTATCAGGCAGTCAGCATTTCAGAGCTGGTTTACTGAAATGTTGAGGGGTTTCTTTTTCAGCCATTTTCCTTGATACATCTTATAAGGTCAGGCATGGATGAATGTTTGCAATCAAATAACTCATTCTTTACATTTGCTGTTTCAGGTTGCCAGCATGTGAGGCTGGGTCAGACTTTCAGTCAAACTCATAATTTTCAGGAAAGCACTATTCAAACACATGTGAGTAAGTACAATAAGCTGCTGAAAGGAAACTTCCCAATTTATTTAGAGTAAGAAAGACAGAGGAGGTTTTTTTCTTATCCCAAATAAGCCAGTGACTTTAATTATATCATGGTGAAGAAGGCCCAGTTGTTTTTTTTTTTGCTGCTGACCTTTCAAGATCTCAAAAGCAACATTATTTGCAACTCTAGGCAGTTACCATGGTGCAGTGGACTTATTTTTAGCCAATAGCTGGATGATTAGGCTTGGCAGAGAATGATGTAGATATATGGTGACAGAAAACTTCTCACATGGGATTTGTCCAGAAATCTACTGGGCATTTTTTTGGGGGGGTAAATGTAAATTGCCTTTATTTGATTAAAGTTTCACTCTGGTCTTCTGTGGTTGCCTGAAACACGAGTGAAAAACTTGAGAACAAATTTAAAAAAAAAATATTGCTACATTGCAAAGAATTTTCATTTCTAGAGATAAGTGTAGAAGAAATATATTGACAATTTTAATACGAATCAAATGCTTCACAGATTAGGGATTTTTTTTTCCATATGGCACCCACACAGTGAAGTTTTATGGGTCTAGCTCTCCAGCTGTATCAG
Organism: Phylloscopus trochilus trochilus; assembly: GCA_016584745.2. Lineage (NCBI taxonomy): Eukaryota > Metazoa > Chordata > Aves > Passeriformes > Phylloscopidae > Phylloscopus > Phylloscopus trochilus. The sequence continues at coordinate 9,529,150 of WQNJ02000016.1, read as the reverse complement.
TTTATAGGAGGTGTATATGCCTACGACTGTCTCTTGGTGCTGAACGTATTTCATCTCTCACCTCCCACCACTGTGGCAAAGGTAAACAAAGCAGGATTTAGAAGATAGAAGGGGATGAATGAATCCAGCAGTCTTTGTGTCAACTAAAGCCAGAAGATAGAAAGGAAGTGATATGTAGCAACAGGAACCTCATGGAAATTCCTGACAGTTATGCCATTCTCCCACAGATTTTACAAATGTTTTGGATAATCCTTAGTGCCATAATGACAGGGACTGTACAGATGAATGCAGATGATGTCTAACAAATGTCTTTCCTCTCTCTTCCTCTATGTGTGTATATATGCACATTCATACATATAAAATTACAATCATCTCTTAAATAGACCTTTTATTGCAAGACATATCCTAAGGAGCTTCATGAACCATAAAATGTGACAACAAAGCAAATAGGTACCATGTGCTCTATGCAGTCATGGGAGAGACATTTACAGGCACTCAGGGATCACAGTGATATACCTGCATGGATTCAGCTTATACCAAGCATGAAGAAGCTCTAGAATTGTTAGAATAGTTATGTGCATTTTCAATGCCTATTTCAGATATAAATTCCACATATGCCAAGACCCTGATGTGATTTAAGTACAGTTTTCTCTAATGGTTACATGAGGGAAAGGTGGAAAACCAGCACTTTTCCGAAACTAGGCTTTTGGAAGAGGAAATTGGGGAAAATGTTAATGAAGAAGATTCATGGAGACTGATGTTAGACAGAATGGCAATTAAGGCTGGCCTCAAGCTATGTTCAGCACCAAGTGACAGGCAATGTAAGCATATAAACCTCCTGTAAACTGATGCAGCTGGAGAACCAGACCCATAAATCTGAAATCTGGCTGGCACTGTGTTGGTTTCCTGTAGAATGCTGCTACCTGTTCAGGTATGGGTGTAATATGCTCTTTGAACCACCTGTGTGTGTCCTCCAAAGCCATGAGAAACAGAGTGTGTACCAAACATCACATAAGCATGCTGAAATAAGATTAGTAAAATAAATAAAGGAGAGAATGCATCAGAAATTCTCTCCTTCCACAAAGTAAAAATTGATTACAGAAGGGAAAGCAATGCACAGTGAAATCTTAGCTTACCTTTAAAAATATTCTCTTCTAACAGCTCTCTGTTACAATCAGTTTATATTCAGTTCATTGTAACCTGATTAATCAAATGGAATATTACAGAAGATGTAACTTCTGAATGTGTTTAATAACGTACAGTAAATGCTGACCTTAGTAAAACAGCAAAATTATTAATGAAAGCAAACAACAGATTCAGAATCAACATCTAACTTCTCTGCAACCCAAAGAAGAAAAATTCAAGATGTTCTTGCTTTATCTATTATCAATAAATCTGTTTCTCACCAAGATGCTTATTCTGAAAAAAAAAATTCTACTTTTTAATAAAAATATTTAGATCTTTTTACAAAACTCATTGCAAACTTAACTTTTTATTATATTTTTCAGTGAAACCAGAGATGTTTGCAAAATCAGATGCATTTTTTTTCTTTGTTCTTTGTTTGAATGGGGGAGGTGTATTTCTTATATCTGCTCCTGTATCTCAACTTGTTTTTTTTAAAGGTCTTTGCAATTTATTTCTAAAGTAGAAATGGAAACATGATTTTTTTGGATATTGTTTAGTCAAAACTGCTGAAAGAATTCTTGGACAGTGAGAGGGAGATTTAGAGAAGAAAGAAGATCAAGAAAATCAATGAATGTTAAAAGAGGTTACAAAATGAGAAAATGAAAATTTTAACCTCCTGCAGGAACTAAGTCAATTATGGTAGAGCATACTTGATTTGAGTTACAGTTTCTTTATGCAAGTGAAATGGAAATAGGTGAAGTACAAAATGTGCACCCGATCTCTGGAAGAAGTTTACAAAATCATTAACTGTGAACTAGCAAGCTGCCAATAACAAATGAGCCCAAGACCATAAATACAATTTTTGTGTTGAATTATTTGACTAGTTATATCCAATAAATCTTTAAATCAGGCCTTCCTTCTGAGGTATCTTTTATTGTGTGCTTTCACATCCATGTAGCTTTATTGATTGTATCTTCTTCACTGCCATATGTTAAATTGCAAGCAATAAAATTGAAACATTAAATCACATTCCTTTCCTTTCATGTGTCACTTACCTATTGGGAACATATGTTACACTGGCACAATAAAACTTGCCCTGAAGGCGTAGTGTCTGTATGCGAGGCTGTGAAAATGGAGGCAGATAAAAATGCCCCAGTGTCCTACCTAAAGATTAAGCTTCAATGAAATAAAATTATAAATATTTCAAACATAAAATATGACCTGTAATGATGCAGAAACAAATTCTCTAGAGTCCACGGCTGTAAAAGGAATGCAGAGGATATCTGCAGCATGTGTCTTCTAGGAGATTTTGCCACCCCACCTATGATGCAGGTCACAATATTTCCTTGAAAGGGACACTCTTCCCACGCAGCTGATTTTTTTCCCAGATTAACCTAGGTAACATTTCTTCTTTATATAATGATTTTTGTTTGTTTTGTTTGTTTTTGTTTGTGTTGTTTTGCTATTCATCTGAGACAAATGAGGCCTACACAAAGAAAACTAATAATAATTTCAATATGTTTTAAAATAATATCTGATACCTAAGAAATTGATGTTAGTGTATAAAATATTTACTTATACCTCCCTTAAAACTAGTCTGATTGATTATTCCTTAGACACAGGCTGTTGAACTATATAACACTTCTGACAAAATAATGCCTTAAGGCTCCTACTTTTATAAAGAACTAGGATAGATAGATAAAAATCTAGTTTTCATTCCTTGCTTATAAGCACCAGATGATCCTTGTACTAATTTCCTAATACTTTGATTGTAAACATATATTATACAGTGTACAAACTTACTAAAAGGAAGTGAAAAATGCAGAATTTGGGGGTTTAGCAGCATGCATATTTCAGAACATTTTACTTATTTTAGTACTTCTTCTCTCTTGTCTGGCCTTGGCTGAGATTGTTCAGTAGCAAGCAGAAACTTGGCATGGTAGTTTGAAGAAAGTGAAGAAAATATTTTTTATAGCTGAATGTTAAGCTAGCTCAAACCAGGGAGCATGTAATTGTCAAAACCACACTGGAACTAACTCACCTATTCTTCCTAAAAGTGCCATGGGGTTTTCATTTCACAACTGTCCATGGGACATTGCAGCTTATTGTTTGCTTCATTGCAAAAGACTGTGAAACATTGAGATTGAAAGTAATTTTAATTTCATTTCCAAAAGAAGGAACAAAGTTTAACTGATATTTCCTAGAACACGAGTCCAATAGAACAGCTGGGGTTTCAATGAGAAGAACTTCTACCTCCACTATAAAAATGAATTTTCTGTGTTGTTTGGGAGAGATGCTTGGTTTCTTCATCTGCTCTGTGATCATAATGCAATAGTTTAACTATACTTATCTATCTCATCCAATTCTTTTTCTTCTGACTACAGTCCTTGCAAATGAGTTTTTCAGTAAAAAAATCAAAACAATGTCTGACTTAATGAGCATTATAAAGAAAAGCTGTCAGTTCATACAATCCTTATTATTTCATCATGAAAAGTCTGCTTTTGAGGCACTATCCATTGCTTTTTATTTTCAAGCCCAGGAGGGAGCAAATCAATTGCAAATGCAAAATTTGTCAAAGGCCTTGGGCCCAACCCTTGCAGAAGAAGTACAGCCCATGCTAAATGGCTGTGCTCCACAAAAATTACAATGGGGTAGTGGGAAGGAGTCTTCAATCCTGGCCAGAAAAACTGCTTATGCAGCTGGGTCACAGATGCTGATTTAGAGGAAGGGGTACAGAAGTGACTGCAGGCATTTTCTTTCAAAAGATTTGATCTGCTATATCTGTACAGCATTTCCATGTTATAGATGTTCATGAACTAAAAATATCAATACAAAACAGGGATGTAACAACCTTATTTAAGTCCTTTTGTAGCTGTTGCTGCCCTCTTTGTCAAATAACTTTCAAATCTCCAATGGATGCATCAGCCCCATGGATGTGTGTCTTAGGGTAGAATGCACTTCAAATTTTAGTCATTTGATGTTTGATATTTATGTATGAGCTGGTTACCCTTCCTCTACAACAAAGCAAGATTTTTCAGAGCCACAGATTTGTATTTTAGGTAAAGGTTTAGATAGGTTTAGATGACCAGTGTTTAGATATGTTGAGTTTTTTTGGTTTTGTTTTGGTTTGGGGTTTTTTTGGGTGTTTTTTTTTTGGTTGTTGTTGTTGTTGTTGTTGTTTTATTAATATGAAAGGAATTTAGGTGATTTGAGCAGAAACTAGCTTTTTTCATACTCTTAAAACCCCATTCCTAGTTTTCATTTATTATTCTTATAGAGCTGGATTCTACAGACTTCTGCCACTCCTAAGGTAGTCCCTTCCTGGACAATTAATACCACTGTTTTCAAAGTGTTAACTGGGCTGTCCTCACTTCTCAGTGAATAAGCATGGTCAAATCTGGCTCTCCTCCAAAGCATGTTGAATGAGGTTGGATAAGAATCCTTGATTTACTGTGAATAAATAGTTAAAGGAAAATTCAAACCAGATAAATAGATCATTTATGTAATAGTCATTCATTACTACCACCCCCTGCTAATATGACATTATAAATACAAAATATCATTATGAAATTAGAATTGTAAGGATTAACTGCATTGAAAATTCTGTACATGGTTACATGTGGCTCAGTTTTGTGAGTGCAGTTCCACAGGGTGCACTCTTTTAGAACCATCCAAAAACTTTAAAAAAAAACAAACAAACCAACAAACCCAAACCCCGTTATGTATGTGAAACTATCTTTGTGCTGCTTAGAGTGAAAATATAGCACAGCAAAAGACAATATTTCTAATACAACGATAGTGTCTTCTCATGTGTAGCTTTGTGTATTAAAAAAAAAATAGCTGGGCACATAAGGCATGTCTTTAAAAAAAGCAGAGTAAGCTGCTCTGCTCTGAAGTTTCTGTCATTGCAGAGAAACTGCAACTGAGGGAACTCACCAAAGATAGGCTGAATGTCTCACAAACATACATAAACACATACATAAATATGTATGTAAGTCTCATATACATAAATAAATGCATATATAGAAGCCTGTACAGCCTAAAGTTCATTCTTACACAAAAACTCTGTCAGAGCTTGTACAGTAAGAACCTCTGACATTTTGAAAGTACTTGGAGTCAGGTAATTCTTTGAGGTAGTTCTGCATAGACAGTGTGGAAGACTTTTAACCTGAAGAAAGCCAGATTTAATTAGAATACATGTTAGGACAACTCTGTAAATACAGCTCATCTCAACTCAGTCATACACAGTACAGAAGAAAAGGGTTTATATGCAGCTCTGCACTGTGCCTCTGCAGGGATGCTCTCAGCTTCTGGCCAGCTCAGTAGCTTTGGGTTGCAGCAAAATTGGCACAGCTCTTTCTGACCCTGGGGAAATTTTCTTTTCTCATTTCTGATCCCTAGTTGTCTCTGCCTGTTGCTCCTCTCAACAAGCTCTCCCACTCAGTAGTGTGGAGACCTTTCTATGATTTTGGACTCTTTGCTGGCCAGCTTGCAGTCAAAGCTTGTACCCTCTGCATGAACTAAATAATTTCCAAGAAGGGAAAAATTTTTTCTACCCAGAAGCTTCACCTGATCCAGCAGTTTTTCCTACAACAATGTAACGCATGAACAGATACAAGCAAATAATAGTATTATTAACATGAGTATGTAGTAGTACTATTTTATATATACATATGTGTGTGTGTGTGTGCATTCCTTAGAAACAATATTATTTATTGATCCTAGGCATGAAAGAAAGGATACATGGAGGATTTGCAGCACCCGGTGCAAGAATGGAAATGCTCAAAAATCAACTGAAGGAATCACACCTATGGCAAAGACTGAATCACCTATGCAGCATATTTTTACACAAAGTTTGGCTAAAGAGCCTAAGCAGGCAACAGTGTCTTTCTGATAATTATTCAAAATGCATTACAGGAAGAAAGATTCCTCAAAGAACCCAGTAGATAAAACCAGAAGTATTAAATTGAGAATATCTCTGAATTACTTTTATTCTTTAGGGAGCTGGCACCTACCCAAGATGAGTTTTAATTCGGAGTCTGGAAAAAAACAGCAAAAGTTTCAACCTCTCTTCCTTGCAAGAAGACATTCTGAGTTTTGGTTACTCTATTTAATTTTGTTTTGATTTAAACAGGAGGAATAATATTGGCCATACATATTGCTTCCAGGGAATTTAATAATTTTTTTACTAAGTGTAAGATATGGCAATACTCCTGAATGTAGACTGCACAACAAAATTGCATCTTAAGCCACCAGCAGCTTGATGCAGAGGAGCTCACATACAGGGAAGTTTTCTATTCAAACAGGGAAAGTCATATTTGATGACAGAGTTTCTGGAATGTGTTTTCTAATTATTCCAAGCAAGTCACCAAAACCCAATTAGGTAAATGTAAATATGATTCTTTGAAACAAAACCACATCATTGCATAGTAAAGATCCATTCAATGTATATTTTAACGAGAAAAAAGTACAACACATAAAATAACTTTTAAACTGTTTTCTTCATGATCCTTGCCATCAATCAACTGTTGAATAGAGGGAAATTCTGAAAAATCTCCATATCCTAGCAATATTTGTTGATATTGAGTTCAGCACTCCTGCTACAAATTTATCTTGTCCTTTGTAACTTTGTTAAAAATGCAGAGCAACTTGACAGAAGTAATACTTAAAAAAAAACCAAAACCAACAACAAAACCAAAAACAAATACCCTCTTCCAATAAAAACTGTATGAAAATCTTTAGACAATAATTTAAGATAGACATTATATGAAAGCTGTTTTTAGATTGATGAAGATAAAAAATTCTGACCTTAAAGTAATTGTTATTTATTTTTTTTCTTGATTAGAAAATTAGCTGCATGAATTTTCTCAACAGTCTCAACTTTTCTAAAAAGCAGGAAACCTTTCTGATTTAGTTATGGCATTGGTGAGATTAACTCATATTTTGTTCCTCAGTTCCTCAGTTCCTCAAACAAAGAATATTTGTTTGCACATTGCATCTGTCTATTCAATTTACAGTCTCAGATAACAAAGGGAAAAAATCATTGAGATAGTTAAAGTGTTAAAAGTAAAAGGAGCAATAAAAAATATTTTAAACATTGGTAAGCCTGTTCCCAGAATGGTATAATGGAAGTGGATTGAGAAACAATAAGAAGAAAACCATACCTCCTGTGTGTAGCTTTATTTTCCAAAAGACCTCTGCCTTTTATGCAAAACTACTCCCTAACACCCTTTCCCTTCTCAAAGGTGCTTATATTTTGTTGAGAGGAAAAAACCCACAAAGCAAATCCTTAAAGAAACCATCTCACTTCATATCTTTTGTTCACACTTACCATGTAGCTCATGTTTTTTTGTTGTAAGGCCAAGGTGTGAAATTTGCCTTTTGTCCTGTTTCACCCAGTCAGCAAAGCAAACTGTTGGAGGCAATGCTCCAGGAGACTAACCTCCACAAAAAGTAAATCTGGTTAATATTAGTAGCCTACGTTGCACTGCCCACCCCTGTAGGATTGTGATGAAACCACTTTTCCCATCTGACATTCCGACGTGCCATCTCAGAAGTTTACTAGCTAAATCGACTTTAGAAAGATATTTCCAAGTATCTCACATTCACAGTATTTTCCTGCAGGCTGAATTTATTTTTAAAGTCTCTGCATATTTGCTTGTCCAAGAAAAGGATGCCAAATGCCATTCCTATCAATTACTAAATACATATATATGATCCATTTGGAAAGTATTGAAAAAATTTGAAACTGTAAATATCTTTGCAAGCTGAAGAAAAATCAGACCGATATGCTTAAAAGTGCTATGAATACATGAGTGCCAGATGTACTGGCCTACAGAAAACATCACTCCCTTTTGTTATTTACTACTTAGAGTCCACACTGCAGGCTATTGGTAAAAAATAATCTGTTCACTAAGGAGGTTCACAAACGGTGAGCAGTGTCAGCATTTACTGAAAGAGAAATACAGAAAACAAGGACATGTCAGTGTTTAATATGATCAAACTAATGGCAGCATAACTTTGAATTTATAGAAGTTCTAAGCCACCTGGTTTCCACAATATTGAGCTCAGGGTCGTATTATTGTTCTGGTTCTCCTGTAACACTGCCATGATGGAGGATTGGTTTTCCAGAATAAATTTAATGAAAACAAGCCTGGGCAGTTGGGTATACCCAAAACACTCTGCAGAACAAGGCACAAATATGAACAAATGGCTCAGATGTACACTTTATAGCCCTTGTGGTTATTTTCTGTGGAATTTAAGGGGGTGAAGTAGCAAACAATGTATTGTTACATAGTTCAGAAAATATTTGATACCAGCTAACATTATCTCAAGCTAGTAGATCTTCTCTTGCATTTCAAGTCATCTGCATACCATTAATTCCAGTACGATTGCTGCATTTTATTGAATTGTATGTGGTCTAAGTTTTGATTATGTTCTGTGGGTATCCTTGCAATATTAATTAATTGATTGTACAGTTCTTTAGTTATAATAATAAATATGTAAGGCAAATTAAGATTATAAGTGCAATAAATAGCAAAATAATTTCATTAAAAAAGTATAATTCCAACATTGAGAAGTAGGGAAGACAATTGGAGAATAAGATTAATAACTGAAATAATTTTTCTCTTCCCAAGTAAATTTGGAGACCCATTTGTCCATAACTTAATGATATGCATCTGGGATCACTGAGATTGTTCTTTTGTCTAAGCTTGGATTCACCTCCTCAAAATGTAGCTGTGAACAAACCAGGTAGCAAATTTAGCCAGACATCTCCAGTCTCCCCGTGCTTGGTGCACAAAGGTTGGGTCATTTCCTCATTTCTTTCAGGAATGAGTAAACTCTACCTATGGGTGTTGGTCTCTTCCCCCAGGCAGCGAGTGACAGGAAGGGAGGAAGTGGACTCAAATTGTGCCAGGGGAGGTTTAAAATAGATATTAGGAAAAAAATCATTCACTGGAAGGATGGTCAGGCATTGGAATAGGCTGCCCAGGGAAATGGTGATCCCTGGAAGTGTAGAAAAGGTGTGTGGATGTGGCACTTGGGGACACAGTTTGTTGGTGAGCACAGCAGAGCTGGGTTAATGATCTTAGAGGTCTTTTCAGTCCTTGATGATAGTATGATACTGAGAGTTGATAAGAAAAAATATATTTGCCCTCAGTATGAGTTATCATCAGGATGAGTTTATTTATAGCAAGCATTAATTTAGTGATTCAGTGTTGCTAGTTTCAATGCACTTTTTCATATTTTAGCTGTTTCAACTCTTCAGATTATCAAAGAAAAATTTTGTATCCAAAAGATATAGGTTTGAGGTATACCAGCATAAAGTTTTGAAGGCTTTCATTTAAACAACATACTAGAGTGCTATCAGAAATCAGTAAATTTACAGAATACTGTTCTGGAGTTTATAATTGTATTTTCATTATTAACAATAAGTCACATTTTCTTCTGGCATAAACTGGCACACCTCCTTTGAAATCAATGAGACTATGCCTTTAGTCTCATTTATTATAACTGAGAATTGAGCCCTTTGCACCAGTTTCTGTTTGTTGATATTCTGTGAAATAAAAGTGCTTTCGTTTTAAGTTGAGCCCTCAGGATTGCACCAAATAGTCTGGCAATTTTGTATGCCAAAACTGTGGGCTGTTGTTGGTGTGTGGCAAATGTGCAGATGATATACAGAGGAACTGGAAAGAGAAAGAAATCTCTGCTTGAGATATTTCATCCTCCACATGTGGTGTCACTTTAGTCAACAAAAACAGTTTATTTCTTTATGTGTGTCTTTAATTTTCTCTTTTCTTGCTTTATTTGGGCTATAAAAATTTTGAAAATGTTGTTTTAGTTAATTTTTTGATTGAGTGCCCAGAAGCTTTTGCTCTGAAGGAAGAAAGCTTCGAAGTGTGAAAATTTTAGCATTTAAAATTAAGTTTCTGTCTTACAAATATTTGCAAACATGCTCAATTCAGAGGTAGTCAACCTAAAATTTCTGAACTATGAATGTTTTGCAAGCATATGGTACGAACAGATGATATAGAACAGGATAATAGGAGTTTGTAAGAACAGCCTAGCAATATCACGGCTGAGTTCTAAAGTTATTCATCTAACTGAATCCAAAAAAAACTACTGTAACTTGCTTTGCCATGTAGAGTTACTCTATATAATTACTATAACTGTGGTTATTAATTTACATTTAAAATAAAATTACTATATATTTAGTATTAATGATGTGTTTTGGATTCTGTTCAAGGAATGAAGCCTAAGAACTTTTTTTTTTAATTGTGTACCACCATTTTAATTGTATGGGTCTATATGTTGGATTTGTAAAAGAAACAGGTGGTTTTGTTATTGCTGAGCAGAGCTTACACAGAGCCAAAGCCTTTTCTGCTGCTCATCTCACCTCTCCAGGAATTAAGTTGGGGATGCATGAAGAGCTGGGAGGGGACACAGCCAGGCCAGCTGACCCTAGCTGACCAAAGGAATGTTCCAGACCATATGGAGTCATGTTTAACATATAAAGCTGGTGGGGAAAGGAGAAGAGGGGATGTTCAGAGTTATGTCTTGTCTTTCCAAGTCACAATGTGATAGTGGAGCCCTGCTTTCCTGGGGATGGCTGAACGTCTGCCTGCCCATGGAAAGTGAGGAATGGATTCCTTGCTTTGTTTTTCTTTTCTTTGCTTAGAAAAACTTTACCTATTGAACTGCCTTTATCTCAGCTCACAACTTTTCGCTTACTCTTCTGATTCTCACTCCCTTTCCACAGAGGAGGATGAGTGACTGTGTGGGTTGAGTTCAATTCAGGGTTAAGCCATGTTAGTGGAACAGAGCAGAGTGAAAAAAAATCCTATGCCTGAGGACACTTTGAGCACAGAAACTAGAAAAAGTAAGAAATGAATGTGACATCACAGCTATGAAAGAAGAGACAAATTAGAGAATGAATAGTTTAGTACTCTAATATCTATGTAAATAAAAATGTGAATCCTATATTTCAGATAGGAAGTAGCAATCAAAGACAATGAGGGCATGATCTAATTTTTCTGAAGGATTGTTGGAAATATTATATTTTATTATATTTCAAAAAAAGTAGAGACCACTACTGTTATCCATTTCAAACTCTTATATCATAAACAAAGTAATTAAGCCAATGATTTTCACTGTCCCCAGAACTGATTGAACCAGTAAACATCTGTCAGCAAGGTGTCCTAAAAAACTCACCATGATGAATACCTAGGTTATTAATAAACTACCTCATTAAGCTATTATACTATTTTGCTTACAATTTCAGTCCTTAGATCTAGTCACATTTTCCACTGGATTAAAGACTGTCCTGCAATTTTAGCAATGTCATGGAGTAGTAAAATTTTCTGATGATCTTAGAGACAATGCACCTAGGACACTAAACAAAAGACAGTGTGGAACAGCAGATTTAGGTAAATATGAGGATTCAGAAAGAAATCAGAGGAAATATGTGATGTCAGTTTTGTGAAATAAATTCTCATCACATGAGAAACATGGCAAAAGAAATCACATTTTTGCCAGATGCATGAAAAGCAAAACATATGGCTTGTTTGTCTCACATTTTTCGCATATTTCTTCTGTGTTGACAGACAGGTTTTGGGAAGATGGAAAATGCCTTTCATTTCAGTGAAAGGTTCATAACTTTTTATCTTTCTTATTTCTATGTTTTCAAGCTTGAAAGGGACTGTCTCAAATGGTTATAAATTAGTCCAAAGAATGTTAAAATCAGGCATATATTGGAAAATATAAAAAACAATAGAGAAATTTTGATTGAGTCCCACAATTTTATATAAGATATCATTGTTTTCCAAATTCCTTGGAAGAAGATTCTAGCAATGAAAAGAAATAGTACTTAAATATCCCTTTCTTTTTTAAGGTAGAGGAAAATCTGTTCAACCTGGTTAAAAAGTTATGGTAAACTCCTGATCTACCTGACCAACAGGAAAAAAAAAAAAAAAAGCAAATCCCCCAGATTTTTCTGCACTCATAAGTGTGACAGTCCCTAAATATAGATGCCTAGTGCTGGGAATAGACTTCACAGATGGGCTCCCAAGTTTGTCTCAGACAACAGAGACATTTTGGCAGCTGAGAGTGGGCTCTGCAGTACACAGGGTGTTGGGCAATAGGACAGCAAAACACATTGAGGAAATCAGTCATCTCATGGCCTGGAGGATGTCTGTCCCTTGAGCATCTGGTCTTGCTTCATAGATCCTAACTGTGCATCTGGATGTCCTGGGAACAGGACACCAGGACACCTAAGGAGTTATTAGGTACACCTCCATTTCAGCATAAAGCATAGTTATAAGAGCCATACCTATGTTCTTCCAAGACCTTCCATTTCAAGGAAATCTTGTTGGCAGCAGAAAGCATTTGGCTTAAATTCTTCCTCATTTTAACAGGTCCTGGGTACTGCAAGCAAGGAATGAAGGTCCAAAAATTTTCACAAAGAAGCAGTTGAAGGGAGAACTTATTTTTGAATAGGAATTTCGTGGCCTGTTCTTTCTTTTTTTAAAATATTTTCACTACTTTGTTTCTCATCTTGCCATTTTTGAAACAGATCTTTTTTTGTTGGAGTTTTGTAAAACTGTGAATCAAAACGGTGCAGTAGCTTAATGATGGGTAAGTGGCACTGTGCTGGTAGTTAAACACACCAGTTTAGAGCAACATGTCTTTAAAAATGATCCCAGACTGGTGGCATCAATGATTTTTGTTATAAAGTGTAGATGAGAAATGATAATTAGTAATTAATCTTCAACATAGAGGTCGGCAGTTAAAGAATTACTATGGATTAAAAACCAGAAGAATTACACAAGTCACGTAACAAGGACAGAATTAGGCTGTACATCAGGAAGGTATTTAAACAGGCATCTGACTTAAGACATGTCCTCTGTCCTTTCCAAATGCACTGTTTAAAGCAGGAATGCAGTGGAGTCAGTGAGATAAAGTAGCAACCAAGAGACTATTCATGTCTATAAGTGTTTAAATATTTTGGGGGTAACCAGGGATATGTTTTGCGTGAAGAGTAACACAAAATTCAGTTGAAGAATGTGCTTTCAGACAAATATTTTAACAGTATGCAGCAACTATAATAAGAATCTGTCTGAGAAGTCATGTAAAAATTGAATAAGGGCCCTGAGATATGTGTCTTTGTACAATACTTTTATAAATCACTCCTGCTCAACCAAGTCAGCATCCTGCTATGCACAGCTGCTTGCCCAGAGAAGTTCAAATAGAAAAAATATAGAAAAAAAATGATGTGGAAAACCACTATACAGCTGAAAAATTAGGCAAGCACAAATTGTACTGGATAATTAGTCATGTATTGGCAAGTCCTGATTATCCAGGGTGTCACCAGCTCAGAAGTCATTTGACATTCTGATTTAGCCTGTAAATACCTAGTCATAGGCTAAATAAAAGTCTTTAGTAATGCTTTAGCATAAGATTCTTTATCTATTTAGAAACTCCTGCCAGTGTTTTGGAATTTCAGCATACAGAACAACTGAAGAAGATAGTCCTTAACTAAGCCATTTAGAAATTTCTCTGCTCTTACAAAATGGGTTATTCATGTGCAGTCATCTATCCTATGACAGTTGCTCATCCCTTGTTGAGCTGAACCACGAAAAATTCAGGTAAGATGCAGAAAGGCAATGGTAACTAAAAAAAGTTTGTTGGATTGTAATTAAAAGTTAAAAAAAAAATGATCACAAATGAAAATTACTCATAACTTTGGTTAAAAACAAAAAAGTCCATTTCAGAGAAGGTCCAAGGAAAATCCTGCTCCCTGAAAGTGGACAGAAATGGTACTTCTGGAGTGAGCAAAGGAGCTTCACAAATGGGCCAGGTAATAATACTATCCAAACAGTAAGATACATTTTGGAACTTAGGAATTACCAGAACATTGAATTGAATTTAATAAAATCCACTCCAATGGATGTACACAGAAGATGAGCAAGGAATGCTTTATCCATTTGCAAAACAAATGACTGAAGTTTTTACCATTTATCCAGATGCATTAGATTAAAAGGAGATCAAGCCAAGGAGACGGTTTCAGACTGCTAAGAGCAAATACTCCATTAAAAGCAGATTAACACTGAAAGCACAATTGTTCTACACATTTTTCTTATAGATTTTAGTGTCACCTACTAGGGTGCAAAATACAGACGATGACTGGAAATGCTAGGTCAGGGACTAAAGGTGAATTCAAGGTGAGAAATGTCTTAGGAATAGAAAGAGAGAAAGAAAAAGTATATCCAGCCAGAAAATCTATAAGATGAATTGGTATGATGGTGTAGTTTATGCTTTCCCCTTAGGAATAGTGTACTTACTATTAAGTAGAAGATATCAATGCCAGATCTGAAATGAGAAGAGTGCTTTTACTTTTTTGCTGTGAGCAGAATTTAGCAATATCTACAGGTAAATACAAGGGTCTAGATTATATTTATTTTAAGACATGAAAGAAATTGAAAGTGGAAAAATATATTAGCATAGATCTGTGGCAGCTGGATATGTAGAGAGAGATGATAGGTTTTCTAGCATTTGCATTCTTTAAACACTGTTCTAGATTAATAGGCTTCTATTGCCTAGGGTTTGACATTTGTAGATATTTATATTCGTTTTCCCTCAAATATTTAAGGGATAGTCAAGAATTATTGAGATTTCATTTTATTGGCAATCCAAGATCTCTTTCTAAAATATTGGAAGGCAGTCCATGTTTCAGGAAGAAATCAGAAGAGCAGGAAATCTCACTGGCAAAGTATTTTTTATAGCAATAACTGAAAAAAATCTTTGAGTAGAATTTTTACGGTTGCTTATCTGCCTCTAGATAAAAGGCATATTGTGTCTTTAGAAATAGGGAAAGACAAGAATGAGGAATAATATTTAAAAACAAAAGCAGTAGACAAATGGCTACTTGCATTATTCATGAATGTTCATTTGACTCAGAGGTCAGAATTCTGATCCATCCACCAGTTGTTATAACTCAAATAACATCAGTACACTGAAATCACAGAGTAATATAGCAGTAAAAATAAAGCCTACTGGCACCTGACAATAGTTTGGAATAGTAAAAGTGGTACAGTGATATGGCAAGTGAGGTCAATGTCTAGTTAGGCGCTGTAATTGTTTACGAGCCTGTCTGGAAAAGAGGGTTTTGATGTTTGTGCTCAAAGTTCTTGGTGAACAGAGATTTGGCCAGACTGGTGGAAAAAGTAATGCTTTTTAAAAGAAGTTCAGCTTTCAGAATGGTTTCCAGCCCTTATATTTTTGTTCATCAAGGATGAATGGCCACTAGGACTGCAAAGCAGTCCTTGGGGCTTATGATTTAGGCATAACAAAAACAGTTGACAACTTAGCTGCAGATCTAGTACCAATGATTTTAAGCTTCTTATTTTGACACATTCTCAAATACCATTTTTCTGACCAGCCATTTAGTAAGGTTCTTTACAAATACATACATATTTCTTCCCTTTTTCTGTTTGGCTACAATGTTGTTTGCTTTAAGTCCAAAAAAAGACCTTAACAATAATGCTGATTATTTCTGTCACCTGTGGCTCAGTAGATGGGCTTAAGCAGTTCAGTAAATGTATATTTGGAGCCCAGACAAAACCTCAGTGGAAACAAACCTAGACATTCAAACGTTCATGCCATGTTTATGTAGTATTTTCTAATATTTCACATGCAATTACAGTTAGTGTCTGGCTGCCCTCTAACTTACCTGCCTCTGCTTTGTGGTTTCCCTAGTCAATAATTTAAACACAGAAAAAGAAGAAATGTTTTTATCTCTGTCTGTTTTATGGATTTTAGAAGCTGAGTCAAAGTGAATTTACCAATGGGCCAGACAGGGATGTATAAAGATGAAAATAGATTTCAGACCTGTTATTTAATTCAGGAAGCATTTGCAGGTGGTGAATATTAAATATTTTTCATCTATCCTGAGTCTTACTGAACTAGAGATTACTTTTCCTTCTGTAGTGAAATTAAAACTTCAGCAATCATGGCTAGTGTAAACTGAGGTCTTTTTTTTAGAAAGAGATGACCCTAGAAATTAAAATTTATTATCAGGTCCAATTTTTTTGGCCAAAACCCCCAATTTTGGACATTTAGTTATATTGTTTGCAACAGAATTTGAGTTTGCAATTAAGTTCATGCATGGATCCATATTACTGTTTTTCTGAAGCATGAGGACATCCAAGTCCATTCCTCATTCTAATAAATAAGAAATTATTATATTGTCTTATTTTCCCTTAACAGCGTATGACTTGGCCGTAGCTCCGTTTGCAAGAACAAATTGTTTAAATCAGATTTCGGTTTGTATACCAATAGCAGTGGTAAAGCTACTTCAAAGTATGTGCAGAAAAATATCTGGCCTTCTGCCTTTTCCCTGGAGAAGATGTGGAGCAGCTGCTTGGCCGGGGAGCTCCGGCCGCCCAGCTCAGGCGGGGATTGCTGTGAAGGTGGGAGATGCCAATGCCACAGCCTCTGCAGCTCAGTTCTTACCTTGACATGGTATCTGTCTGTTGCAGGAAGTACAGATAGGTGTTTTTTGGCTATCAAAACATGCCTCCTGTTTATAGCTTAGGTACGAATATTTCCACAGTCAACAAAATCTTGTGAGACCTTCACCCAGACTACAGACGTGGTTGGTTAAGATTCCTCTTCTGGTTAATTTTTGAGCTAGTAATAATTAGATTCTGCTATGGTCAAAAGGAAAGAGTAGAAAGTTGTATGGTATGAGTGATCCTTTGGTAAATATATTGTTCAAAATAGATCAGATAAATCACTCTCTAGAAGTGTAAGCTTGTAAGCTTACATTGTAAGCTTTTAATGTTAGGTCAGATGAATCCTAATATCTGTGAAGAAAATGTTCACAGTGACTTAGAGTAATTTGATGAGACTGGAAAAAAGTTGAATTAAAAATGAGTGGAATTATTCTTTCAAAAGATTACACAAAATAGCTATAGAAAACCTAACCCTGAAAGTTTACAGAACATAGACACTACAAGTGCACATTCAAATGCCAAATGTTTTCATGGTTGCATGTTCTCTACACGGGTGCTAATATTGGCGTGTTGCTTTAAATCAACATCTAGTATGGGACATTGGCCAGGGACAGATATTTAGCAACAAGTTTATAAAGTTGCCTCATAGCCAACTATCCAAGGAATTTTCAGTGGGAAATTTCTCCTTACCCTCTACCAGATAATGGTGTGTTGATGACCCATACAATAAGGGACTGGATTAAAAGGACTAAGCAGACAAGAATCTCACTTAACAAAGGAGGTTCACAACAAATTCTGCTGGGGTTGTGATCTCAGTGCTCAGAGAGGAATAAAACTTAAAAAAAATAAACTACTAGACTACTTGCCTAGGTTTTACTCTTACTGTTCTTTTGTTAATTCCTCCATGAAAACAGACATATAAATACACAAGTTTTGTATTGCTGTGCTGGGATGTTAATACTGCCATAGGACTTAATTTAATAAATAAAGTATTTGGTTGGAACAGTGATATATTATTAACCATCATTTGCCTTCTTTGGTTGGAAGAAATGCAGAGTTCATAGCCTTTAGCTTGGGTGAGGTGGTAGTATTAGAAATGAGTTAGTGAAAACAGCTTAACTGTCCTCTATATAAAGAATAAAGTTGGTAAACAAATCCCACTCAGAAAACAAACAGACTGCATAGCTTTGGCAGCCTTGCTTTTGTAGTATTTTTTCCTTGTGTTGTTTTTTTAATTAAATGAAGCAAGGCAGAGCATTGAGCATGACTCAAGCTATTGCTAAAAGTATTAAATTAGATTAGTTTGGCATTGAAGTCCCAGCAATTTTGACTCAGATTCTTGGACTGTAAAGAAGGGAAGCCTTGAGGAATGAGGCTGAGATCATTCCTTCTGAAAAGTCAAGTCCACATAATCATCAACACAGAATATTCCTCTTAATGCTATTTCTCTCTCACCCATGTGCCTTGGTTATGCAGTATGTCTTAGCAGGACAGTTTATTAGTTGTTTCTGAACATAATTTGGGAGGGGAGAGGAGAGAGGAAATTACAGGACATTATACATGGGGTGTGTATAGGGCAAAGGCACTGTGTAAATCCTTTGAGAATTTTTCATGGTACCAAGTGTCCTTTTTCAATGTCCTTTTTCAACTTTTCAATATTTCCATCCACTGAGCCTGTTCTACCATGATATTGAGAGTTCGTGTTGCCTCTGCTCCAGCTCTGTACACCACAGACTGCACCAACAGAAGGTTTCCCTAAAAAGGGAAACTAGCTTTGTCTTAGGGCTGGGGGAGATACCTACTGTAAAAACTATCTAGAATAATTTTAATTTCACTACGAAGAGCCACAGCTCATAAATTGCAAAGATACTCTTCTGCCTGTGTAGAGACTATGTTTATTTTTTTTTATTTTCCTTTTGCTTTTCTTCCTGCTGGATGCAAGCTCAAATGTAGTTTTAATATAAGGTGAAGAGGCAGAAACATTTAGAAAAAAAACAGAGAATGACATAAGGCTTAAAGGTTAAGTAGGTTCAGCCCCTCCGATTAAAAAAATAAAAAGTCATCTACTTTATACAGGAACATAATGACCTTTCATTTATTTACCACTGTCTGACAGCAAACCCTCTGTGCCTTCAGATGTTTGCAGAGCAGAGCACCCAGCTCTGACCTCACTTCTTACTGAGACTTTCCTGTTATTCTAATGCCAGTATTTACCAGCCATGACTACTGATTCTTGTAAGGCCAGATGCTTTTTCTGCAAGGAAGTCTGTCTCATTTGGGAGGAAAATCACATTTTATTTTAAAATTTCCACTGATCTGAATAAATCTAAGTATGGATAACAAACTTTTTTTTTTCCTCAGAAAAGAAAGTGCCTTACACATATGATCTATTTTTGAAATTACATCCTATGACTTCCCATGCTCCTTCCTCTTTAAATTACCTTCTACCAGGAATGCAATTTTACAGCCTAAGTCTGTGACAAAATAATTTTAATTTATTGTGAGCCAATTATAAGGTATAGGTCATCATCTGACAATAAGTAACAGATTTTAAAGTGTGCAGTGATGAGATTTTGCTATACTGGATAAATTTTAAGTATATCCCTTTAAAATACCAAAACCTTAGGCTTAGTCCCACTCTTATCATAGGTGCAAAAAAAGTCACTGTCTTCATAAAAAGGAGTAACATGGAAAAAGAAAAAAAAAAAGAGATTACATCCGACCTTTGCTCTTCCTTGAAAGTTCACAGACCAAAGTATTCAAGTGTTTCCTTAGTGCTCCCTCCCCAGCACAGCTCAGAGTCCTACACCACAGATCTGATTCACAGGATGCAACCTACAGACATGGAGTGTTACATTTCCACATGGCAGCTTCTAAACTTCCTGGCTGTAAAATGCAAAGCCATAACTGCATAAGCACTGAGTACTGGAGTTCTGGAGCAGATGTTTACTCTTCTAGCAAATTCTTTCTCTAACAGTATTACAGTGATGTAAGTAAAGTGCTAATGAAATCCAAACTTGCCAAGTTTGGTTTTGTAGAATAAAGGTGATTTATTTATATATATATATATTTTAATGAAGATGGTTTTAGAACAACAAAGATTAGTAAATCCTGTAAGAACAAAAAAAGAAAGGAAAAAAAAATCCCACTAACAACAACTACCAACCAAAACTACCAAAAGCACCAAACCAAACAGACTCATCAACATCAGTGACCATGATGAGGAACTATTTCATTTAACCACTGACTCTTCAGCCAGTGCTCTACCAGCACATCAGTGTTCATCTTACTCTATTAAAGACCAAAGTTTTTTATGTCTAATACACTACTGTTGCTCTTTTCACCCATAACAAATTATGCAGAAGTTAATATATTCCAAACAACAGTAGTAAGAAAGATAATCTTGATATCAGGATTAGACTATAATCATTTTTTGGGCCAGATTAAAATTAAGAAAATAGCATGCATCCAAAAAACTCAATTTATTTGAGTTTTATGGATGCATGCTATTTTCTTAATTTATTATTTTGAAATTAATTTATTATGAAAATAATTTTAGATTTTAAATTTTAAAAGTAACTTTACATCCCTGCAGAGATATTCAAAGATTATTCTCTGGGCACATGTAGGAAGCAAGTGGTCTATTAAAGAAGGAGAAAACAATTCAAGGATTGCAGTAAGTCAATATTTGCTTCCATAAAAAATAATGACTACAAAACCAAAGCAAATCTTAAAGACTAGAAAACCAAATAAACAACCCCTTCTTACCACCCTAACCAATGCTACCTAAAATGGAATCAAACAATAAGTCTTTGGCACATAATTATTCCTTTGTGACTGGACTTTTTAAAACAAACAAACAAACAAACAAACAAACAAACAAACAAAATTGTACAGCAGCAGAATGGTAATACTTGTATGAGGAATATCCTCTTCAAAGTGTAGATGTTGAATATTCACTATTATGATAATCTTGAACTACTAAGTCACGTACTCCTTACTCATTTAAACATAACTTTTTTGCAATTTTCTACTGTGTCATAAAAATCACAGATTTTTCTTTTTTCACAGAAATGTGCATCTTGGCATTTTTCCATGAAAAAGAACCGAGAGGAAAAAATAATATTTGTTACCTTGTTACAAATGCATGCCAATTTTTAAAACATTGGCATTATTTTTAATGGTTTCATTAGAGGCAGTTTCCTTCTTTCAACTGCTACCATTGTTGAAAAAAGAAAAATAAGACAAGAAGTATCAAATATCAAAATATGAAAAACAATTATAATACCTGTAACTGTTCCTATACAGTTTCAAAAAAATTCACAAATATGGCCAATGAAGTTATAATCTAACATAGGCAATGAAAATTCATCAGCTGATACTTTCCTAAATATAAATTTTACTTCTTAAAAAAAAATAAATTCTATTATTATATGAATTATCAGAAATGGCATCTTTAGTCTGCGCTAAACACGTAGCTATAACTGTCTGTCTCCTGTTCCAGGGTAGGATTCAGAGTTTAGGCAACCACATCTGGCCTATGGACTCCCACCATACAAAGGGCTGTGGTCAGTGTGTCCATGGCTCCATGGACACTGTGAGCAGCATGGAGCTGAGCCTGAGAAGGTGGAGGGGTTTTTTTTTGCCATAACAGTCTCGTGGCTACAAGACTATTTTCAGTGGGGAAACTTGAATGCAGTTCTTTCTTATCCAGCAGTTTGAAGTCTGCTTCTCAGAGAAGAGGTTGCTAAGCTGTGATCTGTTCTGGAGGAGAGGAGAGAAGCCTGAAGCCCTCCTGTGCTGTTCCCTGCTGTGCTATCAATCACACAAGGTACCAAGGAGGAACAGAACTTTAATGTCAATGACAACCAGAGAATCAGCAGAAACAAAGCTCAGCTCTACACCAGTTTCCCAGTTAAAACAGAATCCCCAGCTTGGTAGCCTGGCAGGGAGACCATTCAGGTGGATGGTAATTACATCAAACACCTTTTTCCTGCTCCTGGAAGGTACTGCAGGGATAGTGACTGTGCTAGTGCTCCAGAGCGAAGCTTCCTTCAGGCTACAGGGCTCCATGTGATGGGACACCACGCGTTGTTCTGGGTCAGTGCTGCTGAAGGACATAGTCTGGCTCAAACAAGAAATTCTGAGAGCAAGTGCAGCAGGCACAGTGGGGATGGGACACTGTGTTTTGCACTGGGTCAGTGCTGCTGAAGGACACAGCCTGGCTCAAACAGGAAATACAGAATGCAGACTGCCTGACCATCCAGCTGGTGCCAACAACTCTCCCAAAGCAGGTAAGCTATTGGTACTGCTGCTTAGAAAATAGTCATCATTAAATTACCCAGAAACTGAGAGTCAAAAGTATTCAGTTAATAAAAAAAGCATTGTTAAATTAAATCTAATAAACCTTCTTGCTATGACATACTGCATAACCAAGAGCAGGTAGCTTCAGCACCTCTAGCTATGTTGTTCTCTGGCTGACATGAACTATTTAAAAAAGTTATGCTGCACTGTGCACAAAATGAAATTAAGACTCAGTAACCTGAGAGAAGGTTAACATACAGAAAATTACTCTTAAATGACTTAGCATTATAGCGGGGAGAGCTTCAAACTTTAAAATCAAAGATTACATAAGAAAAAGCAAAAAAGGATGAGATTAATAAAAATTACCTACTTTTACTTCCATTATGATGAATCCTCAGCTTGCTCCTGGAGAGATCTCATGTGTCTGAATGCTGTGGGGTAGAAAGTGTCTCCACCTACACAAGGAACTCTGCAGTGTGTCTTGTGCAGGGCCGTTCTCGGCACTGACCCATGGTGCAGGTTTGCTCCCCGCATCATCAATCAAGGAGGCAATTTGAACACCAAGGTGGATGGACAGCCTCATTAACTCTCTCTCCACCAGAGCAATTTACTAAATATAGAAGTGTACCACATTTTTTTCTTTGGGAATTTTGGTTGTAAACAGAGAAACACAAAAGCCACAAGTAATGGTAAGCGTTTTCATTCTAAATTTGTGCATGGTTATTTTTAACTGTGGCAGGACTTATTTTTGGAAAGTGAGGAAGAGGAAATCACTATAAAGAGCCACTTTCTCATTCAGATGAATGAATGTGTAAAATAATTGCGTTGACATTATTCTTCATCGACGCTGAGGGTGCACAAATCAAGGATTTAATTCTGGAACTAAAGATTACATTTAGGTAAGGAAACTTTCCCTGAGTGACTTTCTGTGCTTTATCTGCTTACGAAAGCATCGAGGGTGCTTCCATTAGCTAAACAAGTTGGATAAAGATATTGTGCTGCTACTAATTTCTTAGGTATCAAGCCTCCAGTCCTAATACAGCAATCTAATAACACCTCAAGCAAGCTATATTTAGGCAGTGTACCACACAGAAAGAAGTCAAGAAGTCCAAGACTTTTTTAAGGTAAAGAGCTCTGTGCATTTGGAAGAGAAAGGGACACAAAAGGTAAGCCTTCTACCATTTCTAAAGATTCATGGTGCTGTATGAAATGGATTTTGCTGTCTTAGGCAAAATTACACCTACATAATTCCAAAGTTGTGCTGGAGTTCCACTGATACAGATGCCAAGAGATTTGGGCCCCACATTTATGTATAAAATCTGGTATATTCCTGACACAGAAGTTCTTAACTTCCGAGATGTGACTATAGCTGTCTGTAAACCAGCTGTCTCTGCTTGGCTGGGCATAGCACCATCACTGCCTGTAGAGCTGGAGACATTTTCTCAAAGTGAAGATCTGATTTCCTTTTGCACTTGAGCGGGGATGGGAGCTGTTAGCCAGTGTATAAGAGGTGGGTTAGGATACAGCAATGTTTCTTGGCTCACTAAAGAGAGCTAAATTATTTTGAAGTTATAAAGCCTAAATACTAGGATTTTGTACAAGTGACACCGTGAACATTTAAGGATTCTGAGCATTATTCTGGATAAACAGAAGTTTATGGCCTGGATGAATAAACCAATCCTTTCTTATAGAAGAAGTTGCTTGAAAAAAAATACTGAGAAGGAATCCCCCCTCTGGGACACATAACTACTGCACAGACGTTTTCCCAAGGGGAGGGTACAGACAGATGGATGTAAATCCTCTGGCTTCTTTCCCCATGAGCCTTACTTCAGATTCCAGAGGAATCTTTGCTTGTAGGCGGATTGAGCAACTGCAGAGCTACACTTTTCCTTGCAAGTAGCTGTGGAGCACAGCTCCTGCTTCAAGCAGAAGGGGAAGCACATGGTTCTGCTGAATTCCCAGCTGTCCATCAACTTTTGGTTTAGGCTGGAGAATTTGGCTCTGAGGAAATGTGTTTAAGTTTATCCTATCCGCTGGTGGATAACAACAGCCATGCCTCTGTTACCTTGTGTAGTAGAGTAAATAATCACTGCAAAGCTGGCAATTTTAGCTAAGCAAAGGGCAACATTTTCAGAAAGAAGAAAAAGCTGAATGACTTCCTGGCCCGGAGTTTTGTATATTTCTCTGCATTTATTACTCTGTTGAAACGTTTCCTCAAACCATAATGATGCAACACATAATCTCTTGTTCTGTTGAAACCGTAGATGGCAGAGAATACAGGGAACACAGCTCTAATCAAAGAAAATAGGAGTAGACATTGGATCTGATCGGGCAGTCTGGTTATTTTATAGCTATTCTGGCCTTAAGGAAACAGATTTTTTTCCAAACAGAACCCCTTAGAATGCAGACATTTTCTGACATGCTGAAAGTCTGCATGTGTTTGATCCTGACCAACAATCCAAGTGTATATCAACAGAAGGAAAGCACACATCTGCAACAACAGGCATGTTTACAATCATTTTAATGACACCATTAGATTCTGTTTGCCAGTGTTCACTTATTTCAGACTTCTATACAAAAAACATGTGAGATAAGTTTACCACCTGTGCACAATGGAAACAACCCATTTAAATGAATAATTTTAATGGCAAACATAGCTCAATAGTTTTCTTCTGTTCACCAACATAATTGTGGGGGGACAATTGTGTTTACCCAGAATACACAGAGTTTTTGTGTTCCTGCAGAAGGTTTCTTTTCCATCAAGCCTAGGCTAAGAATTACTCCAAACAGTACTTAGCATGCTTCAAAAATACACAAACATGCTTTAAAAATGGGCCACTTAAGGAAGTTTTTCAGGTGACAGGTGAGATTAGTTTTAAATGTTTTAAATTAGTCTTAAAATGCACCTGAAAACATCTACCTGATATGTTAAGCTCTCCTGGATTTAAGTGTTTTGAAAATTTTAAAGTGCTTGTCTTTGAGGGCTTGATATTTCTCCAACTGATGTCACTGGGAAAATTCATTATAATTTCTATTTCAATTTAAATTAAAAGTAAATGGGTGGTGAGACACAAAAGACAGATAGAGTGAAGATACAGTCACAGCAGATGTGATAAAATTCCTGATTTTTTTTAGTTAAGATGAACACAAACACTCATCCTCCTCACTCAGAGCCTCATTGTACTGTTACTAAATATACACAAAGCTCAGGCATCAACTCTGCCTTATTGTGCAAGACAATCAAATGTCAAAACAAAAAAAAATGTGTCAGACATAAAAAATTAGCTTCAGTCCATGAAGGTGTTTAATTCTCATCGACTGGGTGGATATTTATAGTCGAATCATTAAGCATGTAATTAGCACTCCTAGAGAGAGAAGAGAACAGAGGATTACAGGTGATACTGCTGAGATGTTTTAGAAGAACTTGTGTGCTACTCAGTTCCAGCTTTTTATGTAAAGGAAAATCGTGATAATCCACAGCCCAGGTCTGTGCTATTTCTTTGCACAAGGGCTCTAGACGAAATCTTTGTAACACAAGCAGCAGTGGTGAAGGTGTGAACTGTACACAGGTCACCTGCCCACATCAACTTCTATCTAAGGAAGAGAGTTCAGCTGGAATCAGAACTGTTCTAACATCCAGTCTCTGTTAATCTATGCATGATTTAACACCACTTTCAAAAGGAACTTCATTTTCTATAAGGATGGGGTTCAGAATGCATGTAAAATACTCATGGATTGATACTTCCACCTAAAAACTGTGAGGTTTAAAATCACAACAGAACAGAATGGACAAAGAAAATCAACTAAAACACTTTTTTTTTTTTTTTTTTTTGTATTTCTCAGTTTTAATAAATGAAGTTCAGTAAGAAATTCTGATGTCTGGGGTCTGGGCTTGTCTCAGTTTGTTTTTTGTATTTCTTCAATTTTTGATTTTTTTTTAATTGCTGGAAAAATATTATATATATTCAATGTCCATTGAAAAAATGAAAAGGAAAAAAGCCCCTTTTACCTTATACACATTATGTTTATTAAAGCCAGACTAAGAAAAGTAAAGAATAATTCTAGACCTCTCTTCACATGAAACTTTCAATCTCCTTTTTTTACTTCCTTTGTATTATCTTACATTCCTAGCAACTACCTCCTTTTCTCCTTTTCTACATCCCAGGCATGATACCATCTTAAGTCTTTCTTTGAAATAATATCCGTGCTAAATGCAAGATGGGATTTCACAGTTTTGTTAAGAATCCTAGTGAAAACTGACTGTGAATCTTACAGTAGAACTAAACTTTAAAATACACTCAAATACAGATCAAATCTTCCATGTAATCAGCATTTTAAATTGGTGTCACTAAAGACAGCAGATAGCTACTGGTAGTTACATTTACAAACCATTTCTCAAATCATAGCATGATTTAGCTTCTTGGACTATAAAGTGTCTCAGAAATGTCAGGGGCACCTTTTCAGCAAAGCATTTAATTGCACAATTACACGTGTTTTAAGTACCACTGAGGTATCTGAAAATGAATTAAAACAGGGTTTATACATGTAATTACGCTTAAGCATTGTGTTAAGCACAATACTGAGCTGAGCTCTTTAACATTTCTAGTTTCCAAACAATCGGTAAGCAACTCTAAAGTATTTAAGGATGCTCTCATATTTCACAGGTGCATAGTTAAATAAAATAGACTTTTTTTTTCTTCAGGATGTTTTAAGTTATTTTTATAAGAAGAATTTTATATGCACTTCACTGAGCAAGTTCAGCAGGCTGAGCTCTGACACATGCAGTGTGTAAGCCAGGTGCTGGTGTTTCCCTGCTTACCATGAACGCATGATTTGTTAAGAAGCTGGAGCGCCCATCACCACCTTGCACGCAGTAAATGTTACAGTGCAAATAAATTAAAGTTCTGCAGTCAGTTTCTCACTACACCATTTTTTAAATTATTGCCAATGGTCTCTTGTCCTGTCACAAGGCACTGTGACACTAAGAAGAGCCTGACTGTCTTTTTCACTCCCCTAGTCAGTTATTCACAGCCAGGCAAGGTCTCCCTGAGCCTTTACTTCTCCAGGCTAAACAACCTCATCTCTCTCAGCATCATCAAATGACAGCCCAGACTCTTAATCATTTTGTAGCCCTTCCCTGGTTTTTCTCCACTTTATGAGTATCTTTCTTGCTCCAGGGAGGCCAGCACTGGACCCAGCGTTCCTGATAGGTCTCACCAGTGTTGAGTAGAAGGAAACAATTTCTTCTCTGGTCCTGTTGGCAAGCCTTTGCCTAGAGCATCCCTGGAGGCTTCTGGTCTTTTCTGCCATAAGTACTCATTGTTGGCTCATGTTTGTTTTGCTCTATGACCAAACCACCAGGTCCTGCTCTGCAGAGCTGCTTTCCACATAACTGGTCCCCAGTGCGTGCTGGTACACGGGGGCATCCTTCCCATGGACAGGATTTGGTATTGCCTTTGTTGAGTTTCAGAAGGTTTCTGTCAGTCTGTTGCTCCAGTATGTTGAGGTCCCCTTGAATGGCAGCACAGATCTGATATATGAGTAACTCCTCCAGGTTTTATATCATCTGCAAACTTGCAGAAGGAGCAGTTGGTCTCATCAGCAATCTCTCTAGGGATTAGTAAATAATTTGACAATGTTTTCCCTCATATCAAAACTCCAGTACAACACTTGTGAAAACACTTTGGTCCTGTCAGTTCAGCCAATTTCCAGTCCACTCACTTATTAGAACATGCTTGTGCAGCTTGTCTGTGAAGATATTAGGGGAGATAGCAAAAAAAATCTTATCAAAAATGAGGAGAAGTTATTTTCTGCTCTCCCCTTATCCACCATGCCAGTCATTTCATTGTTGAGGCCACCAAGTTGGTGAAGCGTGATGTCCACTTTCTAATTTCATGCTAACTGCTCCTGATCACTTTCTTGATCTTCATGTCTTGAAATGATTTCCAGCATTTTTTGGTCCATCACCCTCCCAGGGACTGAGGTGAGACTGACCAACCTGTAGTTCCCTGTTGCCTTCTTCTTGTCTTCCTGAGGTCAAAGAGAGATTCTTTCCTTTTTCTGGTCCTCAAAAACATGATTATCACAACATTTCAGACATAATCAGGAGTAGCTTTTTAATGGCATTTTCCAGCTTTCTTAGAACTTGCATAAAAATAATTTGAGTTTTGAACCTATTAGTTCAGTCTCTATTCTAACCTCTCACTTAACTAATTTAATCATCTCTCCTAAAAATATCACTAATATATTGTAGAAACAAACATTTCTAATAAGGTTTTGATTTAATTTCTTGATATTATCAGCAAGAAAGCTCATAATACTGTAATAGAAATGTCTTCCTTATTGACTAAGAATAAGAGAATAAGAGAATCACAGAAAATCCCAGGTTGGAAGGGACCTTGAAAGATCATCTTGTCTCACCTTTTATTGGAAGGGAATCCTACATGAGACCATCTATCATCATGTTCAGTCATATGAAAACCTTCATTGATGAGAAGTATACAAAGTATCTGGGCAGGTTGTTCCAGAGATTGATTGTTTGTACCAAAAATTTTTCTTATATTGAGATAAAACTTCTTCCAGTGCAATTGTACCCAAAAGCCCTTTTCCTGCTAAGAGGACATGACAGAGATCATCACTTAGTGGGAAATTTTTTCCCTCTGTGGATTTATCCCACGTAGAGAACAGCCTGCATGAGATCAGAGGTTGGGAGTCCTAAGCCCAAGGTGTTCTTTTTAAAGTGTATTTAACTCCAGGGAATTGACATGGTTAAATCAAATGTAATTACAGAGCATAAATAGAGCAAGACTTTAAGGCAGTGTCTGTTCCATACAGGCAGAAAAGAGTAAGAAAAAGCAGTTTGCGTTTTCTTTCTTTCCCCTTCTTGCACTCATTAAATGGGCATGACTTATAAAGAAAATAAAAGTATCAAAGGGAAATAAAACCAGAAAAGTGAAATCAAAGTATTATACACACTAAAATTCAACACAACTATTCCATAAATGAACTTTTTCAAGGCTTTGCTTCTGTGTCTCACTGAATTCATTATTTATGTTTCTTTCAGTTAAAACAACTACTTATTTTCTTATGGGATTTTTATTGTTTATTGCTCTAAGAGAGAAGCATCTTTACCATGAGGGGCCCTGACTCCGCCACATTTCCCAGCTGTTTACTATAAAAAGATGAAAAGAGCCCAGAGTCCTTCTCATTCTGATTCTGTGTGCCCCAGACATCCGCCACTGGTATATATGTTTCTCTGTTGCAAAATGAACCTCATTTCTATCACTGCTGGCTACAAGTAAGATTTAAAATATTAAAATCTGCCTGCTTGTTTTTCAGCATAGGACTGCAGCAAAGTTCTGACCCCCAGTTCACAGTGTGCCAGCTTCAAAGTCCTGACAAAAGATTTCTAGTGCAATAAAACCCCCTTGCCATAGTCAGTGTGAACCAGTGTTGCAGCAGCTTAGTTGCACACAGCCACTCACTCACTCCCTGCTGGTGGGAGGGGGGAGAAAACCAGATGAATAAAAGTGAGAAAGCAATTGAAATAAATACAGTTTAATAGTCAAAGCAAAAGCTGCACATGCAAGCAAAGGACACAAAGAATTTCTTCACCCTTTGGGCAGGCAGGGGTTCAGCCATCCCTGGGAAAGCAGGGCTCCATCACACATGATGGTGACATAGGAATAGAAAAGCTTTCACTCCAAATGCCCCCCTGTCCTTCCCTTCTACTTGTCCCAGCTTTTCACTCTGAGCATGATGGGTCTGGAACATCCCTTGGGTCAGCTGGGGTCAGCTGTCCCAGCTGTGTCTGCTTCCAGCTTCATGTGCACCCCAAACATACTTGCTGATGATGTGGGGGGAGAAGAATAAAAGGTCTTGACTACATTCAGCCACTTCTCAGCACTGAAGAAAATGTCCCTGAATTGCCAACATATTTTCCAGCACAAATGCAAAACACAGTCCCATACAAGGTACTCTGAAGAAAATTATCTGTATCCCAGTTAAAACCAACACAATCAGAAAAGTTCTACATCTGGCCTAAGTTTAGACTCAGCAGTCCAGATTCAGATAAAGAGTTCTGGCACATCTCTCTGTATAGTGAGGAAACCTGGGAGATGGGAGGCTGGATGTATTCCACACGATGCTATCCAAATGCCACATACAACTTTCACTGGAAAAATTGTAAACCCAATTTTTCCTAAATAAATTGAGATATACATTCATTCCAGTCATGTATTTCTGCAGTGAGAGCAGATAACAGCTGGATTATTCCAGAAAACACATTGGTAATGTATTCTGATTTTTATTAAAGAAAAGAATATCAAGGGCAAGTTAGTAGGAGACAAAATGGCATCACCTGACTTATCATAGAAGATGAAAACTAGTATATAGGGAGAAAGAATCCTATTAAAACTATACTCTATCCAGGTTGTCAGTTCTTTATGTAACACAACCGTGTTTTCTTGTGTCCCTTTATTATATGTTAACTTCTTTCAAACTTTCCATATTCCACAAAACGTCTGCACCATTTCACCCTGAGGTTTTTTTCCCCCTTCTTTAAAGAGCCATAATGGTCTTTTTCTTTTTTAACTATGCCTGGCATATGTTGAAAGGTATCTTCTAAGATTTCATTTATGATAGCTCAAAAAATGTATGTCTTGCTAAGACTACAAAGCAAGCTAATGGTTTTAAAAGCACGGCGATGAAAAGCCTGGCAGGGGAGTCTGTACTAACTACATACACGGATCATGGAAGAGGGTACAAGAGGTCATTTTTTCCCTCCTTCTCTTTCTTTTTTCTTCCTTTTTTTTCCCCCCAGATCTAGGCTCAGTTTAGGTCACATTGGTTACAGCCAATTGCACAGTGGCATTCTTTGCCATTCATCCTTGCCCAAATCCTTAATTACCGTCTGTACAATCAGAGCTGGAGCAAGAAGTCACAGCCCTGTATTGTTCCATGGCAAGTGCTAAGCAAAAAGACAGGAATCTGATACTTGGTCACAGTTTGCAAACACTGTGGCTGAACCACCTGAGAGGGTCACATTTTTACATTCTGAGACAATTTATTAGTAACGGTGCTTGTCACTTGGAAATCCCCCTGCAACTCTCTCCTTTGCATCAGCAATCTGAAGACAGCTTTTGCTCTGGAGTAGTTTAAGCAAGAGGTGAATAAAATGGGTGATCCACCCATTTGAATCAATGTGGAAGTAAGCAGAGTATCCTAATCCTACCCTTAGATGTTGTCTGTATAAAAGCTTCAAAACTTATTGTCAGACTCCTTGAAATGAAACAAGAAATCCTGCCTGAGAGATACTTTCTTTTCATTCTGAACCAAATGGGCCTGATGAAAACTTGACTGATGTTAATATATGTATATTTAATCCCCCATTAGACCTCCAGAGTCAAATGAGAAATAATACATATTTTTCTGTTATGACTTCTATGCTAAACACTATCTGCTTGCCGCATGCTGTACAAAACACAGAGAAATGTAAAATTGCCAGTCCTGAATCAAAGACCTACCTCAACTTTTAATTTCATTTTAAAAAGACAAATAAAAGAATGACAAATCAGTCCAAAAATGACACTTTGTTAAAATTCAGTTTCTGTTGTGACACAAATCCTTCAAAATGTCAGGGAAATTTGAACTTATTGATACTTCTTGAACTTATTGAAGCAAGCTTAGGGGGAAAAAGACTCTGAAGTCAATATAAATACTCCTGGTGTTTTAAAGATGTTTGAGATCTAGACATGTATATATAAGCTGTTCTTGAGCGTGTGCCAAGATGTTCCCTCTGATCTGCAACATTTGTTCAGTAAAAGTAGCTTTATTAAGGTGAACAGGTCTGATGAAAACAATATTCCAAACCTGTGATTCCTGCTCTGCTCGAGCCCTCTCAAGTCAAGGAGTATTTGTGTTTGTCCAGCTAAAGGTTACTCAGTTCATGCAATTATTTCCCAGAGGAGCCTTCCAGTCCTGCAGAAGGTGTCAAAATATGCTTCGGTCAACATATTTTTAAACTGCTACAAAGAATTTAAGGAAATAAAATTTACCCGTCTTTACAGAGCAAAAATAAGGCAAAGACATTTGTCTCATACGATTGGGGCCAATTTTTTTTCTTAGAAGTAGTACTGCTTTAGTCATTTACCTGGTTTTTATATCAGGCCTTTCTTTTTTTTTCTTTTTTTTTTTTTTTTTTTCATGTTCTCCTGGCTGCTATGCAGGAATTTATAATTTTATAACATTTTATGACAAGACAGAGTGTATCACCATCCAGGCAACTTAACACTGGCCTCACTCACAGCCAGGCTGCTTGACCTTGTTGTGCTTATTGGGGACTGTGTGGGCGATTTGAAAGCTGTGAATAAGAGAACTTCAGGTAAGGACAGGAACATACAAACTGCCCAGCAGTGAAACACCACTTCTGAGAGGTGATAGAATTTCAAAGTGCATTTTAAAAGAATATCTTTCCAGCAGCTTTGGCTCTGTGGTCATTTTCTCAGTGGATGGAAAATCAGCTTTTAGATGAAAAGAGAAAAGGAAGGAAGGACAAACAAGTGATGTTTCATTCCTCCAAATGCTTTCTGTCTCCCAAAATTAGAAAAAAAACCCCACTTTTTACATTTAAAACAGAATTTACCAACTTTTTAAATGTACCTTTTAATAAAATGTAAGATGCAAATATCCCAAAATACTTAGGTCTTTTACTAGTGTAGCTCACTATTAGGGAAGTGGGGCAGGCAGGTTTTACAGCTAAGTTTCTGGTTTAGAAACAATATACAAAATAGTAAATAAATAAAATTATACACAGATGAAAGGCTAGAATTTACATGTCTGGGGAAAAACAAACTTGTGTTTTCTTCTATAGTCTCCAGAGACCGTTCATCTCATACCGTCTGAACTTGGCAATGAAACAAACTATAGTGTCCCCCTCAGCCCAAGCCTAAACCCCTGCTACGAAAAAGAATGACCCAATCCTAATGAAATAATGAACCACAGAATAACAGAACATTCTAAGTTGGAAGGGATCCACAAAGATCATTGAGCCCAGCTCTTAGGTAAATGGCCACCCACAACCTTGGCATTATTGACTCCATGCACAGACCAGCTGAGCTCACAGTGTTTATCCACCTTGTAATTTCACATTGATTTCAGCCCTGGAGTTCTCAATGAAATTGTTCAGATATGTAAATTCATAACTGTTATATTAAACCCACTTTTTGCTTCTCCCCTGTACAGATGCATTTATAGTTGTATAGTAGGGAACCACATTCTAAGGTTTCTACCCCACCTCATGTCTCAACAATATAAACATAGCAAGAAAATAATTAAAGCAACACATAATGGCATTCTGAAGATATGCCTTATTTATCTTGGCAATATAATGGGAGTTCAATACTGTGCTTAAGCCATCAATTTATCTTCTTCTTAACATTATTCTCCCATGTGATCAGGAAAACAGTAAATAAATGTGTTGTGGGGAGAATACTTGTGTTACTGAGCTTCCTTTTTGCTCACAAGCAGGAATGTTAACATCCCTTATCAATGATTTCATATGGCATTGATACAATGAATCCAATGGAGCAAAGGATTTTTCAGCATCTTTTATATTTTTCTTCTTTTCTCTCTGTTAATATGGATGTGTTTTTTTTCTGATGTATTCCTGAGCCCACCCAGCAGTTCTGAGTTGAGTGCTGGAACAAAACATTTAATATACATTACAGAGTTTGATCTTTTTTCCTGAAAGTCAATGGGAGTTTTGCCATTGACTTGAATTTCAATTCAGGTTGACACATAAAGGGAGAGCACTTGAAATAAGTATCAGTATTTGATTTGGACTATGTTCTGCTTTACAATCCAGAGTCCCTGATGGTGTGTTCAGCTGGGAATGTCTCATTTCACAAGGAAATCTTTTTGCTTTTCGTGGTCAGTAAGACAAGGGACAGAAGATCAGAGATTCCCAGTAATTGGACTGTTCTGAGTGGAACACATTGTAGCAGAGATTAGAAAACAAAATTTGACCCCATTTATGTAAAAATACGAGAATATCTGTATTGTAATGAAAAAAAGTAATTTATTCCTTTAATTAAAAAAAGGTATTCTA
Organism: Phylloscopus trochilus trochilus; assembly: GCA_016584745.2. NCBI lineage: Eukaryota > Metazoa > Chordata > Aves > Passeriformes > Phylloscopidae > Phylloscopus > Phylloscopus trochilus. The sequence goes on along the minus strand of WQNJ02000016.1, from coordinate 9,495,103 downwards.
CCGACCTTCTATTTCTACAATTCTTTTATGAGCAATATTCAGTGCCTTTAGTATCATGTAATGAATTGTTTGTACATCTGAATTTATTCAGTTATAGAGAAATTTTAACCACTCCAGTTCCCAGGCTGTATTTAGATACCAAAATTATGCTTTGTGTGTGTAGTGAAATTGTATACTCATATTTACAAGAAAAATCTTGAAAATTACACTTGTTCTTCTATTTATTGTCTCAGTTAATTCCAGATCCATTTAGTCCAGTTTATACAGAAAAATCTGAATATTTTCAAGAACAGAGCTACAAGGTAGCAATAGTATTGGAATGCAAGGCATGGATGAATCCTGGTTATATGATAATAAAAATTTATTTGTCTACATAAAAAACAGATGAAAAAAAGGGAGGTTGAATCCCATTGCATAGGCATTTTTTTTTTCATAGCCATACCTTGAATCAAAGCTGACATACTCATAATTGAAACAACAGGGCCTTGGTTAGATATTGTCTTTTAATTTCCTGGTCTCAGTCATATACAACAGTCATAATTTCCAATTCATTTATCAGTCTGCACATTGCAGTGTCTGAGTAGCTCTCAGAGTGCTTGGTTTGGTAATCTACTTCACCATTTGGAAAAAAAAAAAAAAGAGGGATCTTATATAAATAAAACATACTCAAACATTAATATTTACACATAAATGGAGTCAATTCAGGAAGCACACAATTAATAACCTTTACTGTGGAGCGTCACTTAAATCTGAATTCTTTTTATTAAGAGAAGAAAAATTTTATGCTACCGATATAGCTGATGATTAATATGAAACATGTAATTTCTCTATTTAGTCACACCTGACTTAAGAACACTCTCTAGAATACATTTCCACCAGTGCTTTAGATGATAAATGCATTATTATGCAATTATTTCTGAGTTTATTTTACTATCAGACATCAGTTAGGACATCCCCTATGCTTTAAGGACATGCTCTGTATCTCTTGAATATGCCAGACATAAACCTATTTGGAGACTATTTATTAATATAAGCACATATGGGACTTCCATTTCCATTATTTCATGCTAATGTAGAAGCTAGCATTAAACAGTCATGACTCTAGATTCTCCAAGTGGATTCAGCCACAAGCGACCAGATTCATTTCCATGTCAGACCATGTGTTTTCAATTACACCATAAATTAATCCAACTTATTTTAAAAAATTGGTGGTTTTGCTCCTTTGTTTAGAAAATGAAGTCTGCAGAATGTGTTATATTAAGACTTTGGCCTTGATAATTACTGACACTTTTTTCCAGCGTGATTAGAGCAAATGTAATAATAGATATCATAGTGATTTATAAGCCAATTTGTTGCACTGCAGAACAGCCAGTGGAAAGCATTTTTGTTGAACTCCGGGTGTTGCTACCAATTTCTTCATATTCCATTTACTCTGAATCTTACGGATGCCACAGCTGATGTCACACAGTCTGTGTTACTTCACTTATTGGCAACTGTTTGGATAATAAAATAAAATAAGTTTTCTATATTAAGCCTGATTTTAGAGATTTTTTTTTCTTTAATAGTAGTCTGAGGTTTTGTTTGATTATGACGAAGTGCACCAAGCATAACTCTTCCAGCACTGGAGGGGTTACACAGGACTTTTAGCACTGCAGTTTGACAGGATGAAGCTCTGTGTCCTTCACTAGAGGGAGTATTCAGAGGGATGGGGTGAGAGACTTTATGCAAGGTTGGCATGCAGGCACACCAGTGTTTTATACATCAATGAACAAACTCCTAGTCATTAGTAATTTTTCTCACAGTCAAATTGCAAAGTAATATTATGCTCATCTATAATAAATTTGTTTTCTTTGGTACTGATTGATAAGCGACTTTATTCTCTTACACATATATTTCCTTCCTCTCATTTAGCCCTACATTTTTCATTTCCTCTGTCCAGCAATGCAAGAGTCATGTGTGTTGGATGGATTATCATGAAGAAACAGTACTTTTCAATAAGCAAGCTAGTTTCTACAGCTTTCAGTTATGCAAAGAGCTACCATGAAGTATATAATTCTGTATTTGTTTACATTAAAGAGAAATATAGAAATTTTGTCTAATTTTACACATAGTATCTTTTTGCTGGTAGTGAAAAGGAACTGAAATGCAGATGAGCTCCAAGACCAAAAGTCACCACTGAAGAAGAAACTGAGCTTTCTCTATAATTGAAGACACATTCAGATGAGATGTCTTAGAGACTCTTTCCTCCACTGATGAACTTAAAGACAAGAAATCCTGAAAGTGGTCCCTTGGATTGAGAGATAATTTTTTTAATATGGAAATGGATGCTTTCCATGAAACTTTGATAACTTTGAAACTACAAATAACCAAAGTTGAGGGGAAGAAAACAAACATGCTGGGGAGACCATAGATTAGATTTTTGAATTGGGGTCAGATTGGATAAGGCAGGTATTGGCAGAGTTTTGCTTGAATCAACACAGATACTTCAAGTTGAGTTCACAGCAGTGAACTCAAAAAATATACTTTTTATTAAGTAAAATATACTAAATCAAAGAAGATCAAATTCCACCTTACATCTCAGCAAACAGCTGGCCTTGGGAATTCCAGGTTTCAAAATTCTACAGAGGTGCCCAATATTCCAAAGAAAAACTTGTATTTTGTTAGATGTAACCTCAAAAGAACACACGAGAAGCCAGAAAAATGTTGCGCTTTCTCTTTCTGGTGGTGATGATATAACTGTGCTTAGGAGAAAATGTTATATTCTTATTGGGGGAAAACAAAAATCCTGTGTCTTCAGTGAAGCCACAAACGTGCTTTAAAAACTTTCAGTGCAAGACTCCATGTAATTTCACTCCCCTTATTAGGTTCACTGTACTGGGAATGAATGTATTTCAGTTTTTGTCTATCCATTTGCTCTAACTCTCTTCCCTACCAATTTCACCCTGTATTTCTTGTCCTCTCTGTCTTATTTCGCCCTCCAAACTGCGTCACTTCACTTAATTTCTTTCTATTTCTTTGTGCACCTAAATATACCAGCAAAAATCATATGGATGCAAGTTATCAACTGCTATGATGTTCTTCCTGTTTATGTGGTGACCACTCTGATTACGTCTAGTCTGGCTGGCCAGCTGTCTGGGGTGCAGTAATAGATCTATCCTACATTTAAACACTGTTGCAATCAAGATACTTCTGTTTTGGCCAGCTGAAAGCACTGTGATTCATTTAAAAACCCCACTCTTATCCAGAAAAAAACCTTGCATATTCACTTAAGCACACCTGCTTAATTTCAAGAGAAATAAAAAAATGTAAATATGCCTGTAAACTGTGTGCTTAAATGTTTTCTAGACTAGAATAAGTGAATGTCTGTGACATTAGGATGTATATTAGAATTTTGTTTTCTTTATTTGTCATTGGTCTGAAACAACTGGTGGGTAAGCCATAAGAGAGATTTTTCATTAATCAGAAGATACAGGAAAACTTGAAATGTAATTAGGCCAACTGTTTATAAGAACCAGGTCTAAAGGAAAGCTTAGACCCATAAACTATTTATACTAAAATGTCACTGAATTCTCAGATTGCAATGATTAACATAGCCATTTGTAAACAGGATGGATGATCAAACCCTTGTGAAAATCAAGTGAAGCAAGTTTATTTTTTTGTTTCGTACACAATCTTTTTCTCTAATGTTATTGACTTAGGAAATGTAACAGATATTGATAAATTTGATAACTTTAACCAGAGTAAAAATTTGAAAAAGCTGCCTTCCCTAGTATCCTTCCTCTTCTGTGTATTCATGAAGAGATCATGAAATTTTCATTCCTTCCCTAATTTGAAAATATTCACAATATTTTTTCCCCTGGAAAACAAGCCATGGTCTGCTGTTCATTTATGAACAGGTCATTTTGGAGATCTTCAGTTCACCACATGGTATTGTTTCTGCTCCAGGTGACTTATTCTGTGGTATGTACCTAACAAATGCAGTGTGAAATGTGAACACTATGAATCTTATATATGGCTGGAAAGAAGCTCTCAGTAGAGATGAGAATTCTCAAACTAGACAGCCAAAGTCCAAACATCCTCTTTAAAGCACTCGACAGAGTGTTATTTCTGCATGTGAAAAATCACAAGTTGCTTACTCTGCACAATTTTTGGTGCAAACAACACCTTGAGGAAACAAGTCCTGGTCTGCCTTTCTGTGTGTGACTGGGGCAAGCAGGCTGCCAATTCCATCTCAAAGATGTCCAGAGCTCTGCAGTGCTACTCTTGGAGTGACCTATTTGGTGAAGTCACAGTACTAATCAGACTCAGCCAGTATTGTGTCAACAGAGAGAGAGAGCACAACAAATAGACAGATGGAAGAGAGAACAAAGAAACAGGAGAATGTGTTTTTAATAAGAAGTAATGCAGGACAAATATTGAAAGCCAAATTTATTTTGGTCTGGAAGTGGCCCACAGCCCACAGATGGCAGTGGGATTCTTTATTTTAACTTCAATGAATTTTGGTTGAGATCCTTGCAGAAAAAATAGAAACAGCAGGATCTGTGGAAGAGGAGTGACCCACTAGCCAGAGCACAAGGCTGTGAGTCAGGACATCTAGCTGAGTCAGCTGGTTTGCCCTAGACTTTCTTCATGAGGCTACATCTACACATAAACAACATAGTAGAGTGTCCATTGAATAACCTGAACATGGCAGTCCTGAAATGTGGTAATAATGTCAGGCTGACACTTAATTCAGCATGACATGGGGCTAGCACAAGGAGGTGTTCACAACTGAGGTTTCTCTCCACGTAAAAATTGTGATGGCTCACCAGGACATAGCACCTTTTCTGGTGATTTCAGGCGTGTTGGCCAGTGGTTCAACATGAATATATCCACAACATCACTCCAGAAACCACCACAGAAGACTGTGGTCAGGTACATCTGTTGTAGAAGGATTCAGGGTTATGTTCAAGGAGGCCAGATGGAAAAATATACTGTGCCAAAAAACCATAACATACCATTCACTCATGGAGAAAGGACAAGAAGGCTACCATTACTGTAGGGAGAGAAAGTTTACAGCTAATTTGGTGACATTAAACCAGATTCCAATCAGATATTAGTGCTTGCAAATCCATCTGGATTGAAAGAAAGATTAAGTTCTCTTCTTATCAGATTTCACTTTAAGTCTTAGAGGGGAATGGGATGGTTTCAGAGAACTTCAAAAACGTAAAAAAATTAACACATTTCTCAAAGTTATTCCTCTTAATATATTTGAAACTCTTTTCTATTTCCTTTGAATACAAATCACTTATTTTCTCTATTGTTCTGTCTTTAGATTTCCTGCAGCTTCCTTTCTACTTGTGCACAGATCCTGTCAGTTTAACATCTTTGAACTCAGTGTACAGAGCTTGAAAGGCAATTTCTGTGTACTAAAATAGAGACATGGATCAGGGTATATTTAGAAGAGTGGACAGGTCTGATTTGAGGTTCTAAACAGAGGCCAAAAAGGCTATCAGATGTTAACCACAAAGAAGATTTAGATTAAGGCTATCAAATGAAGACATATCCTTCACGTGCTGACCTTAGGGTAGTGTGAAAGGAATTAAATGCATTTATAAAAGAGATCTCTTGAAAAAAATCTGATAATTTTCAAATCACTTTGACCTTTACCATATTAAAAAATGACTGTTTGTTGACAGTTTGTTAAGATTTTTCTTTGCTTGTTAAAAATCATTGAAAAGCAAACTCATGTTAAAATGGCCTAAGCAATAAAAAAAATAAAAAGGAATCTACTCTTTACTGCCTACTGATAAAATAATGGACTATATGCACATGTATGGAATATAGACTTCACAAGTTTACAAATTACTGGACTTAAGAAATAAAAGTTAAATTATACATAACTACCTCTATTATTTTATTTGTTAATATTGAACCTCTAAGTATGTATGCATTTGAGGTCTAGACAAAGATATTTGAGGCAGAATAAAAGTCTATAGTAATACATGTGATACTGTGTTAAAACTCCTAAAGATTTTATGTTCTCATGCCTGGTTTTTTGCAATTGTTTTCTGTGGTACATATGTGACACATTTTACTGGGTCATCAGTGCTTTGTGCCTGCAAGGCTTGCAGCGAGTTGAGGAGCAGTCACAATCCAGTGCTGGCTGGCAGCCTTTCTCTCCTACCCACTGCATCAGCTGAAAAGGGCATGCCCCATTTTGTGGCACAATCAGAGATAAGATAAGCCCCTACATTTTGGCATTGCCAAGCACCACAACTTCTTGTAACATTTCCATACACAGTGCACCAGGTCAGGGGGCTGACGAGACCTGAACAGGAGGAAATTGCAAGTCCTCAGTGCTCTGGATCTAGGGATCAATGGGAGAGCCAAAATGCAGTTACCTTTTGGATATTGTCACCTCTCTCACCATGTGCTAGCACTGCAACCTTCACCTGAGGCTGTGTTGGCTTCAATGCTGTCGCTTCAATGTTATCACTTCAGTGCCTGTTTAGACTCCTGGGGTGCTGGAGGTATGGATAAGAAAGGGGGAATACCTTGCCCTCACTGGATCAGCAGACTGAGAACAAGAAAAGACAGATTTGTGCACCTTTATGGCAGAAGGCATGTCCATGAGGGTTGCTGAATCCCACTCCACCAGTCAGACTCAGTGATTATCTCAGTTGGGCGGAGCATGGTGCTAACGTTGCCAAAGTTGTGGGTTTGATCTCTGTACAGGCTATTCAGTTAAGAATTGTACTCAATAATCCTTGTGGGTTCCTTCCAACTCAGAATATTCTGTGATTCTGTATAATACAGCTCTCCTAACTTAACATTGCACCCTACTGTATTCTTCTAACTTCTCTTCAAAATGCTGTTTGACTAACAAGTTAGTGCTCAGCTCACAGTGTCCTGAGCTTTTTGTACTTTCTACTTCACTCCCAAGGCAGGACCTCTTCAGACAGTTTAGACAGATCCACTAGATACTACACTGATATTTGTTGAAATCTTGCAGCAAACTGTTTCATTGAAAATGTTATCTCAAGTGTACCATTCTAAATGATGGATTATAGGTAAATCCTTGAAAACTGCAATGTTACTAGAGTCCCAGGCATGGACACATCATTTTTTTCTGACCCAAGGAATAGAATGTCTTTGTGTTAGGCAATGCCAGGCAGCAGGACAAGTCAGTGAGCTACACCATGAAATAAATAGCTAAATGTGAGGTCAACAGAAAGGAGAGAGACTATAATGTGAGGTACAAACTGGGAAGAAATAGGGATTCCCAGCTGCCTCAGTAGCTTCAGGAATCAAGAATATCTGAGCAGCTTCACATGCTGCTCAAGGACTAAAACACAGGCAGAGAAGCGTCAGGCAGAGGTGGATTAAACAGGTCTTATGTAAAATGGTGGGACAAGCTTCTACTTATGTACTGACCTGGAACACAGCCTTATGTCCCCTGGGAAGTGGAAAGAGACCAAAACTGTTTTCACAGAAGAAAAAGTCATGCAAATGGGATAGACCTGTTGCCATTCTAGATTGGAACTGATGTCATTATCTGACAAAACAACATGCAATTCTGAACCCTAATCCTCTCTGTCTGACTGTCCTTGTCATGACATATATCTGCAGATGAAAGAACTGTAGGACTGTTCTGAAGGTGAAACTGTGAAGAAAGTTTGAATGTTTCAGAATACTACGAGATCAGGCTGGACAACTGTCTCGGATAGGTGACATTAAAGAGTATGAGCACCCTTAGAGGTAGCTGCTGTTGAAGAAGTTCCCAGTGTTACTAGTTTAACACTGGACTCAGAAAGAGAATTGATGAAATTGGAAAGGACTGAAGAGGTAAGATCTAAATTCATCAAGGATGGAAGAAAGAACTAGAAGGTCTGGAAAGGAGAGTAGTGGGATTCCATGGTGGGAGGAAACTGATTTTTTCCTTCCATCTTGCTGTGTTGTAATAGTCAGAGATGCAAATGGCTTTGTCAAACAGCTGCATGAAATTCAGAAATATCAATATGTAATAACTTATCTAACTAATCTGACAATCTGGATTTTACCTTAGAGTAAAAACTGGAGTTAAAGCTACTCTTGGATCTAAATCTCTGCCTTTTTCTAAGATTCACAGGGATTTGGTATTTTGAGACTTAAATCAGTTCTACAACTCAAAGTATTATTCCACATTGTATATTTTCATTATCCTTTTTTATTATATCATCCTTTTTTGTCAATACTGTATTATAAACTTCAGCAGTAGTTTATGATAATCAATTGGTTTAATGAAGTTAGCTCTTGAGAATGCCCAAAGGTCGTATTACTCATTTCAGCAGTAGTTGTAGGAGAGCAGAGGTACTGTGGGCCTAAGCTGAAGCTTGTCAGTGATGCTGGCAAGGCTGCTACCTGCTTTCCCAATGAGGCTGTATTGACAAATGGGAAGTTCATCTCTCAGTGACCAGCAGTACCATTTTTCTTTGCCTCTTGCAACTGGCTTGAACCCAGAGCAAGAGGTCACTCATCACTCTCTCTGACCATTTGTGCAAGGAAAAAAAACACAATTTCTCAAATAAATCTTTACCAACTGTCACATATATCCCTTCTCTTGTTGATGTTTGTAGAGAAGCATGTATAGAAGTTTTATCATGTTAGGCTGTCATGGCCATGAATCTTAAATTATCTATCGCATGATTAAAGATAAAGAATACTCAGGGACTTTGCAGGCTGTTTTATTTTTGTTTTGGTTTGCTTTGAGTAGCATGTAGGAGAGAACTAGACATTAACAGGTGACTAGTTTGAACATAATGAAATAGTTTGCTCTCACACAGATTATTTTTTCACTATGCTATGTAAATGTAATAGTTTTGTATCAGGGAGAGGGGAAGGTAGCCCTGCATTTGATCTTACTGTGAGTTTGTACTTGTCATAATAAAGTTTATTATTAACTGTGGGGGAAACTCACTGAGAAAAATTCTTCTTGCTCTGCTCTGTGAATGTCACATATTTGTATTCCAATAACTCCTAGAATTAATCCCTAACCAACCGAGACCTCCTGATCATAGCATGTCTACATACATTTGGAAAATTATGGTCCCTGCTTAGAGTTTAATGGTAAAATTAAGTGCTGCAAATGATTGCCACTTAATTGACTTCGATGTAGACTTCCTCATAGAGGATTTCTCTTGGTATGTGTACTAGAAGAGAATTTGTCCCAGTGGATGTATACAGCAATATAACTTCTTGGATATTTAAAAATGTGCTGAGGGATGATGTAATTTGAGATACACCATAAATTAAATAAACTATGCTTAAAATATATTGTATTATATAGAAAATAAACCATTATTTGAAAACAGATATCAATGGATTTATTAGAAAACCAGGCATGTGGCACTGGACAAAACCTCAGATATTAACAAAAACAATCCTCTGTTACTGCAGAGGCTATATATAGACCTATATTATCTAAACCTATATTAAGCATCATCTTTAAATAAAGAAGTTGTTATTTTTCCTGCCATAACTGAATAAAAACTTACCTCTTAAGCGTTAGAAAATATTATTTTCTAGACTCATTCTAGATTGGGACTGTATCAAAGTTTAGAGAATAATCAGAGAGTTTTCTCAGCATTAAGAGTATTACATCAAATGTTTCTGGGTTTTATATACCATGTGTAACAATAAGAAATCACATGCTGGAATTCTTTTAATGTTTTGATGAGATTTGCTAAAAATCCTCAAACCTTCAGCCTTGCACTTTAGAATTAATTTTAAACACAGACTCCTAAAAATATGCAGACTCCATGGAATTTTCAGAGCCATCTTATATCATGTGTAATTTAAGATGTCTTCTTTCACCTTTAAAGAAAAATTTAAAGAAGATTGAAGACCTTTTCTCTCTGGAAATCATATTTTCCATGTACTGAAATGTAACATATTAAAACAATATACACATTCAGATTTTCTAATCCAATTAAAATCTTCAAGTTTGATTTGTTTTGATGTAATAATAGAAAATTAAAAACAAAGGAAAGGTGTTATTTTGCTCAGAAAAGATAAACATTTTCTGACTAATACTCAGAAAGATGATCAGACTTGGAAAGAGTCTGCTTGAAGGACAAATACAGAAATAGATTTATGAATGTGAATGGATACAGTATGTTTTTTTATGGTGTCCAGTTTTGAATTCCCTCAAGTGACTTTTCAATTGATAAAGAAGCATAGTTTTTAACTATGAAAGATTTCAATTGTGTGGCAAACTCTTTGTATTGTAACCCTTTGTATTAATTCTCATCATCTTGAAACTATAACAGGAAATAAGTATATAATTCAGAAAATTTTCTCTTGTTTTGCTCATCTTTTTTTTTAATATAATTTTTTTTCAAATTACATGGTCTTTCATACTCAAAATCCTTAGAAAAAAATGAAATTATTAGAATAAGCATTTGTTGAAAAAATGTCCTGTTTTTAATTTATATTTCATTTCTACAAATATTATTTCATAACTAGTAACGCATTTTTGGAAGCAGTCTAGGTGCTGATTTGTTAAAATAGTCCCAGTTCCTCCAAGTGTCCAAAATGAAACTGTTGGCTGCCATTGAAATATCCTTCTAACAGTGGGTTTTAATTGCCTAAATATTTTTGTTCTTGGATATTGGAACAGTCTCCATTGTCACATGTGTGCTGTTCTCACTAACGTTAGGGTGGCTTTGTACTGAAAATGGCAGACTTTCTACCTGTGTAAACATTTATCATAGCACAGCTTTAACCTCTAGGGATTTATGACATTTTCTTTCAGAATCCTAATCTTTGCAAACTGGAGACATATTTTGATCCTTTCTTAAAACAGAGTATATCAACATCTTTTCAACAAGTTGCCAGGAGGGACAACAGCAAAACTTCTCTGAAGTACTACAAAGAAGCAAAGCAGAAACTGACAGTATGCAGCAGCCCTATGTATCCAATTTATTACTGTAGGAAAAGTGAAACTATTACTCTTTTTTGAACTTTTCTTGTTAGCCAAGAAATATTATGCTTCTCTGAGCAAAAGATGTGAATTACCCATCAGCACAGAACAGTACATGGCAAATCAGTTTACAGAAAATGAACAGCCAAATCATTAATTTTCAGTGGGGAATACTTTAAGTCTTATGCTTAAAGTCTTGCCATGTAAGTGGGAAAATGTTTTTGATAAGGAGGAAATGACTCAGGGTGTGTTTTGTTTCCTTGCTCAGTTTGTCCTTTTTTAATCAAAGCTAGTGCTGCTCTATCTTATTTTTGGTACTAAACCCATTCCATTTCCCTCACTTGCTGGGAAACAATTTTCAAACTCAAACTTAAAAATCAAAATTCAGCAAGAAATGAAACCTCGGATTCCTAAGGAATCTGAAGAACTATTCCATCAATCAGCATGTCTATAAGTAGAAAACAAAAATAAAGAGTTCACTATCCAATCAGCAAAGTATTACATCAACAGTCCTTTTAAAGATTCATTAGTGTTTCATCACCAAAGGTTGACTTCATGCTGTGTTCGAGTTGCTTGAATGTCAATGGTGAGATGAAATGAGTATACCAAGAGCTGAATAGTTCCTTTATGCTTATCCAGAAAGTAGAACCAATGAGTTTTAAATCCAGGAAGAACGTAGATCTACTTTACAAAGCCTTGTTTAACAGAATTTTTCTTCTATTAATTAACCTCAGGCCCCCCAAGTTGAATAAGATAAATGTGCAAGGGGAAATGGTGCTTTTGCCAGCTGTCTGAAGGCTTTATTACTTCAAGTTTCTAGGTCTGATCCTGATCACAGTCAAATCATTTTTACACCCAAAAGAAGTAAGAATGTTCAAGGGAGACATTCCCACCCTATTTGTGTAAAAATCCCAACAACCCCTAATAATCTGGGTCTGTAATTTATGAAGGAATTAACAAATATAGGCCAGATGCTATGCCACACTAGTACAGGAATAGGAAGCATTTGGAGCTGCCTTTGTTCCATTAAACACCAGGGAAAGGATTTCCTTACATGGAAGAAAGCAAGGTCTGTATCATTCCTGCACAAGTATTGGAGCCATGTCTGTCCTTTAGCAGCTGAAGTTGGAGCACAAGAGTAGTTACAGACTTTTTTTAGCTTGTCCTTGTTCCAGACTAGTGAAGTAATGGTAGCTGTCACTATTTCTTGGGAAGCAGCAATTTGCAGGAAGGCCTTCAAAGAATTTCAAGCTCCTTTTTGACACCCAGTGGTCCTGGAGGAAAGGCAAGGTGGCAAGAATTCTGGGTTACATTCAGGTTCCATCACCCCCTACATCCTCTTCAAGGGATTTGAACAGCAGGAAACTATTCTCCAAACCACTGGCATGTGTTAACCTGTTTCTTTCTGGTGCTCAGAAACAGTTTTTTAAGACCTACAGCTATAGATGGCTCAGGGCACACATCAGATACAACTCTTTACACCTCTGCTATAGTGTGTGGTGCAGAATAAACACACTTTGAATATATTCTGAAATACACGTTTCAGCCTATAGAATGGAGTATCATCCATAATGGAAGTCTTGGTTCTCTTTCTTGTTGATTTCTGACTTAGAAGTTTTCTCTGGTTCAGCTGAGCAATGTAGTTTTTTCCTTGGATTGAATGATTAAAAATCATTGCAAAACTATAAATAGGTGTCACATATTTTTTCCTAACTTTTCTAAATAGACACACTTTAAGCTATTCATTATACTTTGACTGACTTCCACTAAAATATGGTCATTGCAGGCAGAATAAGAGTTTGAACATAGGAAAAACATCCTTACTGCATCCTTACATGCATCCTACTGCATGTAGAAATGCGGAGTGAGACTTGCTCCCAACCTAGCAGGATAGTATGAAAATTCTGTTTTAGCAGATTTTTTTAGCATTTTTTTTCCTTCCCAGTTCCCATGTTTAAATGCCTTGTTACTGTGAGACCTAAAGCTGGCAGATGCATGTTGCCTTCAGTGAGAGATACTCTTGCTTTAGAATCTCTTAGTAAGTCTTTAAAAACTAAGAAACTAGAAAGAGCTTTTGGTGAGATATTCTTTCCTCACATGTCAATCTACTTTTCCAGTTTTACATTGAATGGTCCATCCTTTGCAGTAAGTACACAGGGCAATATTTGTATAAACAAATTAGCTTAATAGAGTAGAATATTGCCATATTTTTCAACAAAGGCATGTGTTGTGAGGTATAAAAGCACACGAATTATCAATTTCATTTTTATTTCACTTCATATTTTTTGCATTAAAGCAGTTGTTAGAACAGATGCATAAGTCAACAGCTGCATAAGTCATGCATGAAGAAATATGATTTTGTATTTTTTGATCAAACAAAGACTTTCAAAACAATAGGGAAAACCACATTGGCTGTGTAAATAGTGGGAATGCTGTATGGGAAATGGAGAAAAAATAATTTGAAGAAATTTTATGATCTAATTCAAAATGACCAACCTATTTATGCCTTGCCAACTCAAACACAGCACAACATATGCAATTCAGTCGGGAGAAATCAATTAATTTCCTAATGTTTATACTTCATAACAGTTACAGAACTTCTATCCACCAGTTCAAACCCCACTCCAATGAACTTTTAACTAAAAAGAGAGAAGCTGGATCAAAGGGGATTTTTGAAGGATTCTCCCACCTCAGCATTACTTTTATTCAGAGGAATGAAGGTTGTCCTCTTTGCAAAAATTTCTTTGACAGCACTGGCTCTCTTGAACCTTCTCAGAATTCTTTGTGTCTGTATATTTAAGCTTCTGGTATGCTTATGTTTGGAAAGGTCTTTGTGATGATGGGTAAAAATATCTTTTTTCTGATTCATTCATGGGCAGGAAACAAAAATCTGTTTTAAGGCTTGATTGTGTAGACACACAAAAAGAGAATAGTTATATTTAAGTTTATTGTAAAATACATATGAAAGTGGCTACTGACTGAACAACTATTTGTCAGGACATGTCTGAAAATACAGAGTTACTTCTTGTAATAACCTGTAGTAGCTCTTCCAGAAAACATTGGTTGGATTCATTTGGGGATATTCACTATGAATTAGGAACTTCAAGGTATGGGGAAACTTTATTAACATTACAAAGAATAACAGTCTAATGAGATTTTCTTTGTTGTTTTGGGGGAATTTCAAAAAAACTGAAAGTAAAAGGCATTCCAAGATTTAATAACTTTCAGGGGATTGAATTAGTAGAAAAATCATATAATTGTTTTTGTTTTATGAATTAAGCGTGGTTTCATTGCTACATTTTGTTTAACACAGAATATTAGTAAAGTGAAACTGATATATTGAAACATAATTTAGATTTTGATTGAAGTGTATATGCATAAGGGTAGATGTATGTATACATATGTTCTTGCATATTTTGTTATGATCATGTTTAGATGCAACTATGATGATTTCCTGCAAGCTCCAGAGCTCCCCATCTTCATTTTCTATTAAATAATGGTGTCAACTATTTTATTCTGAAGAGTTTTGACAAATGCCCCAAATAATCTGAATGTACATGTAAGAGAATCATATCATTAAGGTAACCTCTCAGACTGGTGTCATTACTGGATCTGGTAAATGAAGACGCAGATGTACAAATTTGTCTACCCAGAAGTGCCTCTGGGCTTTGCTGCTTTACATTTTTTCTATTTTTTCTGTCCTACAGGAATGGTATACCTAGTTTACATGTACATTTCTATTCCATTGGGCTCAGGTCTTGAAATTAATCAGGATTTGCCTCCTTAGCATAAAAGAAAGACTAATTTGGTTTTATGTTTTAATCTCTTCTGATCCTAATAGCTGATTACGCAGCATTCAGCATTTCTCGTAACTAGTTCAGCAGGGCACCAAATGAAGGAATCAGGCAGCAGGTTGAAAACAAAAGAAAGTAGAATTTCTTTTCATAAAATGAAAACTTGAATTACTAAGCTGTCACAGTCTTCTCAAAATGAAAATGAAGGTAATAATCACAGTTCCATGACAGCAAAATTTTCTGAGGGTTGCCAAATGCATTTGCAGTGCAGAAGCAAGGAGAGGTGCCAAAGGGCACTTTATGCTCACACTCCTGGAAGTGTCCTCAACTGAGTGTAGTCATGGGCTGAGCACCATCACAGGCTCAATTCTCTGCTGACTTGAACGACTGCACTCAAGTATTTTTCATATCTATTGAAGGTAAAGTACAATGGTTCTGATCAGTCCCCATGTAGGATTAATGTACTAATATCCAAGCTGAGAGACAGACAGAAGAATACTTTACTCAAGTCAGGGGAAGAGTTAGTTCAACTGCTGCAATGGCTATAACACAAAGTGAATCAGGTGAGAGATAACTCCACCTGCAGGCTCCATTCTACACTGGTTTGGAGAAATTGCATCCCCACATTTCAAAATACCTTTGTTTTCTATAGTATCTAATGGTTTTGTTCAGCACTTTAATTGACATTTAACCAAATCTAGTAATGAGAAAACTGTGTTTTCTTAAAGGCCCTACTAAACGATGTAATATTACTTCCTGTAGCTATGGAGACCTTTGCTCTCGTTAGTGCTGCTATTCCATTTGACTGTAACCTTGAATAATCTTTAAAGAATGTTTTTAGTCATGGGCCCTTCACCTTCTGGTGATTTCATCCAGATACAATTTCCACAGGCTTTACCGGGTTAGACAGAATAAAAGAAAGGACCATCTGAATAAAATAAAATGTCACCATTAAATTGGCTTTTGTAGCTTAAGGTATAATGTAATGATATTTTCCCAACAGCTGCTTTCAGTTGAATTTGAAGTTTTGAAAACCTTTTGCATCTGATTCAAGTAATAAAACGCAGGTTGTGTTACTTCCTCCTTCTGTGTCATATACAATAAGCAAAACATTGATACTTTACATGGAACGGGTGGTCATTAGTAATCTTTACTGTATGTTAATGCTATTTGCTGACCTCAACATTTTACAGATGAGTGCCCCAATGAAAAGTTTGCTTAAAAATCAAGGTGTGGATGGATTTTATTTTGGAATTAAATGATTCAGTAATTTTTCCTAATGCCTCTTGCTCACAGAATTTTTTTTATCTGCACCTATTTTTTTTTTTTGTATTATCATATCTTTCAACTTTTTTCAGCTAGATTGGAATGAGTGCAATTCTACACATCTTCATCTGTTACCTTTTATCCCAAGAGATTTTAACTAGAAACTAGACAAAGGGATTACTTCATCAAGCACCAAAGTACAGAAATCCCTGAGGTGAAATGTAGCAACTGCCTGTCAGTATATACACCAATATGCAAGAAATTAGGACAAGGAAGAAAGAATAAGCATATTCATAGTAATTTAGTGAGGCAAAATCAACACCTGAGGCTGAAGTAATATGCCACACTTCTGTGTGACAATCTTTTGTGAAGCTCAGCTCTTAGTGCATCTAAAAAATCACTTTCTCCTTCATTATATGTTCCTTGCTATTACCACTACCATAGTAAACATTGCGCAAACATTGAGATTTTCTAAACAAGGAAGACAAAGAGTTAAAAAGAGAAATGATTGAAGAGACATGAACTCAGTCCTTACACCTGTCTCATCCACACCTTCCCCCTACAGTGATACCAATATCCTTGATTTTAAAGACAGGCTTTAACCATTTTACTTATTCAGCATCTGTTGCAAATTCTTCACCACAAGACATTTCATGGCATAAAAATAATGGAAAAGACACTAAAATGAAGGCTTCAAATACTAGAGGTTGGAAAGATAAAGATGTTTTTAGAGGTATCTGAGAAGCAAGGAAAGAACCAAGGAATAACAAAAAAGCAAAAATCCTGAGAGTAAGATCTCATATAAACTATGGGGAAAACAAGGAAAACAGGAAAAGAACTGTCCAGTAAAGTCAGAATGAAGAGAAACATAAGGAGACTAAGAAGAATGAGAAAGAATACCAAAACAAACAAACACGCAAAAAAACCCACAAAACAAAAAACCAACAACAACAAGAAAAATAGTGAAAAATGAAAAATATGTCAGAACTTCAGTAAAGTATAAATGTAGAGTCCTGAAAAGTGGGAGGGAAAGAAATTAAGGTACATGAGATGGAGCAGAGGAAGACTATGAAGTCTGGGAAATGTGGTAAGAACAACAAAAAAAATTTAAAAATGAAGTCTGATTATGTTTTCCTGGGTCACTTTTGACCCACACTGTTGAAAAGAAAAGCAAAAAGCAGGCTTGTTTTCATGGAGAACAACGTGTCTGTTGAGGTGACTTTTCTCTTTCTTTTGCTCTTACCTGGTGTTTCCTGGAGGACAGGACAGGTTAATGCTGGCTCAGGTCCTTCTAAATGAGCTGATGCATTTGCAACACTGTCAGTTCTTCACTCCAGAGGGAATGCCTCTGCATGAGGCAGTGTCATTACAGAAATTAGCATTCATTGTGACTCAGCTATCTTCAGCTCAGAAATAGCAGAAAGAGACACAAGTCTGGAACAGATACACTGGTATCCCTAAAGGAGCTCTTCAGGGAACTTCCTCATGACTGTGGTTTTAATTAGGCATTAATAACTGCTGAATGATGCTTATGCTACAAAAATTCAAGAAACTTTCAGTGATAGAATGCAAGATCAAGGGAATCAAGAATTCTGAAAGTCAAAGGAATATCAATACTTTTCAGAATTTCCAGGCTTAGATTTCAAAAATTTTATGCAAAAATTCCCATCCCTTGCCTCACCCTACCTTTGGTCTACATTTGTACATAATATTTTGTCTCTATAGATGTTTTAGGTTGCTTTGTATATGATGACAGAAAGTGAAACCACATCATATCCTTTTTTTGCACTGTAATCATCAAAAATAATTAAAATTGTCTCAAGGACAATGAAAGCTATAAATCCCTTAGAATCTTGGAAGATTTATAAGACTTTCACAGAAGTTTATATCCTATATTGTTCCAAACTAGATATGTTAACAAGTCCATAAATGTAGTCTAATATTCATTTCAATTTAAGGAAATAGGACTTTAAAAATGTTAATTTTGATTTTTCCATAAAAGTTTTGGAATTAACCAAACTAATCCCTGCACAGTTAAAAATATCTAAAATGGAGTGAAAGAATTAGCATAAGAATTTGCTACAGCCATTTTCACTTAATTTTCAGGAACACATAAGGTCACATATGTCTGCCCAAAGATCAATCTCTTTCTTTTTCTTCTGCTTCTTCCCATTTCTCCTTTACTTATTAAATGTCTTTATCTCAGCCAATAAGTTTCTCCCTTTTACACTTCTGCCTTCTGAGTGAGGAGCTGCTTGGAGATTAGCAGCTGACTGGGACTCAGCCACACCAGGCATATAAATATTTCCACTGATCAATAGGAATATTCTGGTATTTAAGAATTACTGATGTTGATTATGCTCATCACCTTCCTTCTAATGATTGGAGTTTTTCATAATCTTCATATTAGTACAAATATTCATCATTTTAATTACCAAATAGATCTTATTCTACATTTAGCTGATTGTTTCCTGTTAAACATTTGCAATACTTCCAGGTCCTGCTGTGATGTTCCGCTGTCACAAAAGAGGGTATATAATATCATATCATATTTGTATACCTTTTTAAAGGTTTTGTACTTTTTCAGTAAAAGACATTCACCCTAAACAATGTGTCTCTTCCTTCTATAAGAGATCAAGATGAAAATTTTGGAAATTAGCACGTCTGCTAATCAGGTTGGCTCTGTATTTGATAAGGGGCAATCTAGAAATGGCACTGGTTGAAAGAAAGCCTCAATAGAGAGGGATAAAGAAAGGAGGATCCAAAATTTAGCGTAAACATCTGTAGAAAAAGAGTCTCACATTGTAACACCCTCACACAAAAGTCATGGAATTCTCAGATCTTTTTCTTCAGTATTTCATTTCACAATTTTTCAGGCCAAAAGAATTAAGTTCCCAAACCAAATCAAAATATCCAAAACCCATTCTTGAACCAATCAACCCACATGCAAAGTCCATGATAAACACAGATTAAGCTATGAGTTGCTTTCTCCCATAACCAGCCTGAGCTGAGGGATGTCATGGATGGACATCCTCACCCAACACAGACTGTGCTCCAGAGACCTTTGACTGGTGGAAAGAAAATTATCTCTGGTCCTCTCAACTGAAGAGCAGAAATTTCAGCAGGCAGAACAGCATCCTAAAGAGAGGAACTGAGTACCCAAAAAATTTGTGTGAGTTTCTCTAGCTCTTCATTTGCTCTACACGACCACCCATCCTATCCCTTCCTTTAAGGGATGAGTTCTGGTTGGGCTATCAACCAGCAGTGACATGTTCCTCTCAAAAGTACCTGTGAGAAGTTGACATTTTCTTCACACAAAAATTACTCTGTCAAAAAGTTCCTGCCAACCTTTGTGCTAAATCATGTTAAAAACATTGTGGAAAGCTGCTGCTAACCCATGAATAACTATTAAGCAGTCAAGTGGTTATTAATGGTATTATTACAGCTGCTGGTATTATGGAAAGATTATGTTATTAATTTTTCAGGAAAACAACATCTGCAGAAAATGCCTCCTTTGTGATCAGCTAGGAAAAACTTTCAACAGGTGTTAAAATGGCATTCTACCATTTGCAGCACCTAACCTCATCTCTTTAAAGCCAATATAATGTAATTGCCTCATTGCAAAGTCCTGTAATGAATCAGGAATAAAATAGTTCAAAAAAGGGTGGTTGATTGATGGTGGATGCTCAAGACTTCTGTCTCACTATATATCAATCAAATTTAAAATATCACTCCTCATCCATTCACCCATCCTATAGGAAGTTGTCTGCTGTAAGTCTATCTGATCCAGAGATTACTTTCAAAGATTCTGATCTAAAACTTGCTGACTGTCATGAAAAAACTAATTTTATGGAATTTCAGGGAGCTTTTGACCAAGCCTAGTAGTAAAAAACTGAAAGTTTGATTTCCACCAGCAAAAAGTTCAAGGATGTTCTCTTTGAACATTTCTTTCTGTGCCATTGCATAAAGGATCAAGTACCCATGTTGTTGCTTATTCCTTTCTCTTAACACAACCTTGTATTTCTTCTAATGTATCTGATTTTATAATTTATCCTTGTATCTCTTCACTTTATTCTCTTGTTTTAAGATATGCTTTCGACAACCACAATTCATTCAGTGGCTGTGAGTCAGTGGAGAGTATCACACCTTAACTGATTTAAAACTTCTCTAATGTGTCACTGCTTCTCAGCTGGTCTCTTACAGGACTGACCACTACATCCTCTGTCACATGCATGGATTTGGGAATGGAGTGCTGTTGCATGATCCTCACTTTACACACTTACCTCTATTTGGTAATTCAACATTAATGAATTACAGTTACTCTTGACAATTATGCCAATTCAGATTTCTCCAGATTCTCTCCGAGATTAAAATTCATAAACTTAGTAAATGCTTCACTAAAGTTATATACATTATTTGATGACACAACAAATCTGTAAGAGGAATTGCCTCTTGCAAATATCATGTAATGTACATTTTATACCATGTTAATCAACTGGAGGAGCATGTTGCTGATGAAGGATCCTTTCTAAATTAGATTAATAGCACTTTTCTATTTCAAAAGTGAGGTGTAAATATAAATGCATATTTGTGAAAAACTGGCATATCAGAGAAGCGAGACCCACAGAGGCTTCACAGTTCTGTCATCAAAGCAAGTATGTTTGATTTATACAATGAACTTCAACTACCCATAGAAACGATGATGAGAAAAATAAACATTGAAAATTGTCTTCCCAAAGTTGGCACTACACGTGCAATGCAAACCATGAGGGGGATGCAAGCAAGTGACACAGATTCCAGATATTGCAACAGAGAAGTGATTAACTCCACCATAATAACTGTAATAATAATGTTCTTTTAATGCATCTTTCAGGGGTGTAATTATAACTAGTATTACTGAAGTGCCAGCTGAGACCTATTATTCCTGGTTCCATGTGCTATGTGCTATAGACACAATAAAAGAGAGCTACTTCATACAAGATCTGGATACAAGTCATCCCCTGCCTGTCTGTGTTTCTGTTTGTGTGGGAAAGGCACATGCTAAATAAGGACTGTCGTGAACTTTAACTAGTTCCAGAACCTGGAAACTAAGAGATCAAGGTTGCGCTATAGAGCACATTTGCGCTGCTGCAGAACAAAAGGGTTTTTGTTTTTTCCCAGCTCCATTTCTCATCTTTTACAAAGACTAAGATGTTACTTTTCCTTTTTCCATCAAAGCAGTTGTATGCTAATGTTTATTTTTCTCAAGCTTGCAGAGAAACACTGTGAGAATAAAACCTAAATGCTTTCATATGTAAAAATGAAGGATGAAAAAAAAAGAAGAAAAAAAAAATTATCCAAGGGTCCAGTTAGTCAGCCAACAAATCCAGCTGGGGTTCCTCCTCTGCGTAAATGCTTTCAGTCCTACTGAAGGTAATAGCAGCTCTTCTCTGCCAGCTGGGGAATCCAGCCCATGAGGACATTAAATAAACAGGGTAAAAAATCCCATCAAACTAAACATAATATATGTAATTTAGGCTACCTCCAAGGGTTCCCAAACTAATAAAATCTGAATTGAGAGCAAGGACATAATTAGCTATATTTGTGTCATATTTAATTTTATCAATGACATGATTAATTGGCCCCTTTTCTATCTGTTTTCAGGCTTGACTCACTTCTTGTTTGTACACGTGCCAGGGGTTTGATGGCATTGCTGTTCTCTGGCATTAACCTCTGCAGGAAAGAAACATTTCTATATTTACACCAGGGCAACTGAGAACACAAAGGTGGATTCATTGTTCCTTGCTGACCTGCTTCTACACTCACTGTACCCATTGGAAAATGAAATATTAGTCTACCACACTATTTAAATTTTTGCTTGTTTGTAAGTAGTCTGAAGTAAGCTTTATTTGTTTTTCTATGCCCATAAGTTTTTTCAGTACATGACTATAGTGAAATACTAACAACTGTTAAATGTACCTGTCTGAAAAACAGGAAATTTCTTTTCTATGTTAAGATCATATTGCTGCCTTGAATTCACCATGATCTTTCCCTCTCTCTTATTTTATAGCATGTGTAAAATCCATACTGTATTTGAAAATTTGCCCCACTGCTGGTTTGCATTCCAGTATTCTGACAATAATGAAGAAATTATTTATAAATTTAGCCAGCATCCTTGTTACAAGTTAGATTGATAGATTGTTTGGTAGACATTCATTTTGAATGTGAACTATATAGGATTTTACTATATTTGATTTCACCTAATATACATCATGCAGAAGAAACATAATATCCTCTCATGAAACTAGCTTAAAGATTGAAATATTATGTTGCATTATATAGCATGGGTATAATACAGTTAATTAAAGGAAAAGGTTAGGACTAAATGAAATATGAACTCATTGAGACCTAAGATTTTATATATACAGAACCTGATTCTAATTTACATGATCTGATGTAAAATGTGAGTCACACAAAAACCAATCAAGCCACACCTCTGCAACAAGCAGAACTGATAGGATTACTATTTTCATTGTCTTGAAATGAAAAGAAGGGCTGTAATCAAAACCAAAGAAAGAAATACGGGTTACTGAAATTAAATTACTTCTGTACTTTTTTCCCTTTGTGTAATTGCCATTGGATGTTGTTTCCAGTTCTGGTACCCATGCTTGTGAGAGAGCAAAGAGGTGGAGAATATAATGTATAACATTATATTGAATCCATCTCCGGATTTATCGCGTGTATCATTAAACGCTTAATACAGGCATCTCCAGGTTGGAGGTGAGTTTTACAGGGTCCTTCCATAGTTACTAGTGGTCTTTCAGTGGAAGGAAGACTTATGTCCAGAGGGCAATAGTATCAGCCTAAAAGATTAATCATTCAGTGGAGGTCCTTACCTGCCTTTGGTCAGTATATAGAAGAGGCTATATAACTAGAAATTACTCTGAGAACAGTGTTTGTAAAAAACACCAAGATATTTTACACAAAAAAAAAAAAAAAAAAAAAAAAAAATAAAAAATTGAAAGCCTTCAAATTTCATAGACATTTACAAAAATGAATAGTTGGAACTGGAGTTAGATAAATTAAAATCAGTAATTCAGTCATGGTAGTTAACTGTTGTAGAAACTTGGAATTTTTTATCAAGTGTTCTAATTCTACTGTGACTATTAGATCTGAAATAGGAATGAACTAAGAATGAATGTAATTCTATATCCCATAAGTTTAGTTAAACAGCTTTATAACTGACTGCCACCAAGTTCTTCCCCTTCTTTCCAAGTAATTAAAAATATACCTGATCTCTACTTCTCTCCAGACATAAAAAAATGCTGGAACCAGATGGGACCTAAACATTCTTTTGAGACAGCAACAAACTGTGTTCTTAAAGCTTTTATTGTCTGTGTTACCTGAATGATAGATCCCCTTTACATGTTATAGAGGGTAAAACGATGCAGAGTTGAACACTGAACACACAGAACTGAATCTCAACAGTGACAGAAGACACAG
The DNA here is from genome assembly GCA_016584745.2 of Phylloscopus trochilus trochilus. Classification (NCBI taxonomy): domain Eukaryota; kingdom Metazoa; phylum Chordata; class Aves; order Passeriformes; family Phylloscopidae; genus Phylloscopus; species Phylloscopus trochilus. The sequence continues at coordinate 9,471,619 of WQNJ02000016.1, read as the reverse complement.
AAACAGCAAAAATTCCTATGTTAATTCCTATTTTTTTTACAGGTGGAGCAGATTTCGGCTCTGTCCCTTTGTGCTGTGCTGAACACTCTACATAAAGCCTTGGGAGTTGGCAGCTCTCACCAGGTGGATGTTCCCAGAGCATGGCACAGACCTGGCTTGGTAAACCCAAACAGCCCAACTCATGGCCTTTGGTTCCAGAGTGTGTCCTGGGAGTGGGGCCCAGGGCACTGCTGTTCTCTGCCTGCCCTTGGAATCACCTGGAATCACCTCACAGCACAAACCATCCCAAGGCCAATGTAGACCTCGCTCCAGAAAGAGGGAACCATGAGAGCCTACATTCAGCCATGTGCATTCCACACTCATCTCTTGAAAAAGTGTGTGCAAGCCTTAGGCATCCCCAAAAGAGGAATTTTAATGAAGTTGTACCACCATTTTAGGAAGAAAAAAAAAACAAAAACAAAAACAAAAACAAAAACAACAAAACAGAGGAAAAAGCATTAACTTCTTTAAAATGGACCAAGCACAACATCACTAAAGAGTGTAGAGATCACAGAAAGCCATTATTTCTCAAAAGCTTTCCAGTTTCACTAATAAATCCAGCCTAGAGGTTGGTCTTCTATGTGACTGAGTCAAAACCCACTCCAATATTCTGTGTTTATAAACTTGGAATATATTTTAGTAATCCTTTCTGGTTTGTTGTTGTTGTTGTTGTTTTGTTTTGTTTTGTTTTTGGTTTTGGTTTTTTTTTTTTGCAAAGTTTTCCAGCTTTATGTAAAGAGATTGACATTAAAAAAATATTTTCTGAAATGTCTCAATACTTGCTTCCCTGCTTCTTCTACAATTCTGGTTAATTAAAGGTAAATTAAATCCAACCATGTCACCCAATTACATCCACATTGCCCATTTTATTACATGTGTCTAGGTTGACAGCATAAAGAATTGCCTTCAATAGAAGAAAAGCAAATTATTCTCAATTTAAACTGCTGGGACGGCATTTTAATTCTTTAACACTTGATAAGCACTTAACAGAAAAGGACAAAATTACCTTAAAGAATCAAACCTTCTGTTTTTCAATTGACTTCAGTAACATGAAGCTTTTTAATTAAGCACACCAGAGCAGTTTATTGCTTTAGCTGGTTCTCTGTACCTTTGAGTCTTCTAAAGTATAAGCCCTTTTATGTGGTAATAACATTCCATATAGGTTTTCAAATAGCATAAAGGTATTGCTTTAGCCCATTTATGCGTAGGTCTCTACATCTGCTAAGTAATTGCTTTTTTCTTAAATGAAATATTAGAACACTAGAGCATGTACTTTGTATGTATAGACACTATGGATAGTGTATAATAAAATCATTCATGCTGCAATAATTAAAGCTGTGTCAGCATTTTCATTTCAAACTCCATTTTTCAGGTGTTTATAATTCAGCCATAAAAAATTGTCTTGGACTCTTTCCACTATATCTGAAGGCCAAGAATATATATCCATAAAGAAGTTTACAAGTTTTGAACACTTGTTTTGCAGGTGTAGAACTGAAAAACAGTTTTGATTTACAAATGAAGTTTGACAAGTAGCCACTGGCATTTTTAAACCCCAACAAATCCGAAACACTTGAGATTGTCAGGTTCATAAACCCACGTTTTCTGTGAGATTGTATTAATTGCTGCAAATGGGTGTTGTCAACCCTCATCAAATTTGTGATTGGTCATGAAAATGATGATAAATACTAACAATAACTAAATTTGTAGCCTACAAGATCTTAAATCTAGTAATGTGAGGTGTGATTGACATATTATTTTATGAATGCAAGTATATATACACATTTAAATCTTTATAAAGGTGCTAAATAAAAACCGTATGCTAAATCCACACACTATGGAATGCAGTGTGTATTTTGGCAGAAATTTCCCTCTGGAGACAGCAGTTATCTTTTTTTTTCACAGATCCAATCCTGCATGGGCATCAGCTGTGTCTGCTCTCCCACAATACAGTGTTAATGTGCCTAAACTTGGTCTGAGGGGAACCGTGGCAGTGATAACAGAGTAGCTCATTTGACATGTCATTAAATCTTTCTTCTGCTAAAGTGCCTGCCAAGTAAGGTCACCTGGAGAAATGGTGAACCACAAGAAGTTCTATGAAATAACAAACAGGGTTTATTTAGCTTGGTGTATCCCTGCCACCTCATACATGCACTCATCAGCTTGTGGAAATTTGGCCTGTGAGGAGGTGGAAGCACTGATCCATGGACCATCAAGCTTTGCTGGCATGCTGTGTTCTTGTGGATGCCTAAGGAGCCCTGACAGAGCTGTTCACTGCAGTGCTGGCCATCTGCACAGCCTTCTCAAATCTCTATTTCATCAAAGGGAAATTAACATCATCTCTATTAAATTAAGGGTGGTTTTTTTTCCCCACTAATAAAGTCGGAATTGTGATTATCTGTTACTTCTATCTTATCCTTCTCCATCCACACCACAGTGCTGTATCACTTTTCAGCTCTGCTGTGCCAATGGAAGATTTGTTAGGGATGAGTTTTTGTCTCGGTGATCAAAACAAACCAAAACATACTTTTCCCTACAGAGCAAAGAGCTCTGCAAATCATTGCCTTCAGGCCCTGTTCATATCCCTTCAGCTTATTATTTGGCTTGGAGAGGCAGAAGTCTTCACTTGGCAACACTATGACCCTAAAATACAACTATTATTTTGTTTTGTTTTCATCTTGATTCATGTGAAATATTGTGAAGGCTGTGTTTCACCTGCTTAAATGGCATTTTTAATGCATGATGTCTGGGATCACGAGGTGAATGTCCCATTTTGTGTTAGGGCAGGTTGGACTAGGAAAACATTTTGGAATGATACCGAAAGGCTCACATGGGACAGAGATGGTACTGTTGGTGACATACTCTTTTGTAACTTTTATGCCTTTGTAGAAAGCCTTTTGTCTTCTTCAGAATCCTTTCTAAGAGAAGTCTGCCAGGCACTGCCCTCCCTTAGCCAAATACAAGACTTCCTATGGAACAGGAATATACTCAGACTTAAATAATAAGTAAGTTCTTTAGGAATTTTATAAAATAAGATTTAGAAAAAACAAGAGTGGGGGGTGAAATTTCCCCTCACATTGTCAGATAATTGAAAAGAAAATCTATGCTTTTGTGGATGTATAGGGCCTATGATTTGAAAACCAACATTACTGAAACTGTGTCATGTATCAGTTCTCCAGAGTCAAGCGTGTATTTGCACTGCAAGAAAACCTACCACGGTAAAAAAGCTTCCAGTGGAAATTACATTACCCTGTATAATGTCTTTCATTTTATTCAATGTAAATTTTGAGAGTAGCACTAACATTATTATACTGGTATGACCCACATCTCTGACATGCACCATCTGAATTTGCTCTGCGGATATTTCAAAGACTGCTTTACATTCATGGAGCTTTTAAAGTCCAGTACAACATTCTGGAAATGTAACAAACTAATTTTTGACCTCAGCCCTTCCTTTGTGCAGTACTATTGGCCAATTTGTCCCAATTTTACAGGTTTTTGAATTTCAAAGTTGTCAGAAGAACAAAACTCATAGCTGATGTTTCTTTAAAACCAATCAAAATAAAAATTTTGCCCTGCTGTTAACTTCAAGGAAGAAACTGAGATAACACCTAAATTGAATTTAAAATAGTAAATCCAAAATAAAATTTGGAAAAAACCCACAAAATAATCTAGTCTAGTTGAATATTTTTTTCATTCTTAAATTTAAAGGAAAAAAAAATAATGAAAAATAAATTATTCTGATTCATGGTTTCCTTACCACTGTTTTCTGAGGTTTTACACCAGAGTGTAAGCTACTGAATCAAACTCGTACTCATTGTGCATGGGATTTGTGCATATCATGGGGTTCATATATCTTTATCACCCTTTAAAGAACAGCAGTAAAAAACCCCAGAAAGCCTTTCCCATTAATCATTTCAAGTGAACTCACATTTTTAGAAGAAGGAGAGAGGCATGTTGCTCTTAAAATGCACTCCTTTGCTGTTTGTTTTAGTAACATTTGCACTCCAATGCCTCATAGGAGAAAAAGGTTAGTATGCAGCTTGCCTCTAGAAAGGCATGATTTTCTGCTTCTTCCTAAAGTTTAACTTCCATTATTCCTGAATATTTTTTACCTGCTGCCGTCAGCATCTAAGCTCCTTTGAAGATCAACCTATCATTAATTATGGGAAAAACCACTTCACGAACTGGTACTAAAATATCAGAATGATAAATCAGAATGACAGCATTATTTCATAGAAGCACTTTATGGGAACATCTGCAAGTCTATATATTAGGAGCAAAATTATCAACAATCAACAAATCAACACCTCTTTACTCTGATACCAATGAGTTAAATAAGCCAAAAGAACAGCTTTATGGCATTTTAAGGCTTTCATGTCGATATAGAGCAGCAAGACACAAAATTTAAGATTGTCTAAATCTACTAGAAATTTTGAAAACCATTTTTTTGTAGTTGATGTGATTTAGTTTTAATGTAGACATCAACAAGAAATTTTATTGTATCCAGATTCCTGAAAAACTTGTTTATCTTTAAATCAGACCTACTTGGTATTAAACCTTATTTAAATAGTATGTGTCAGGCATTCACTACCAAGAACCTAATTATCACTGGACTTAAGCTTTCTAGATCAAAGGCTTAGTTTCCATGGAAGTACCCAAAATGCCCTCTCAAGCAGCAGTTCATGCATCAAATCAGCATTGATATTTACTTAATGTAAGAAAGAAAATCAAACTGTGTTCACTTCTACATAAGTTCACAGAGGTACCCAAGACTTTGGAAAGTAAAATTTGCAAGTTTGCAGTGCATTGGTTCAAATGATTGGTGAGGTATTAATGTTAATAACGTCAGCAATGCTTGCTAACTATACCTGCAGCACATTGGACTTAGCAGAAAAATGATCTGAACTAGCTTAAATTGATGCTTTATATGAAGAAGAATAATACAGATGGAGAAAGTTTCATCAGTGATTGCTTATAGAAAATATTTTAGATTTGTGGAACATACATTATTTGAGGTTTTCCTGTAACCCTAGCTAATGTCCTGGTAATCTTTTGATGCTCATCAGTAACACATTGTTATGCCTATAAGCACTCTTTCTACATCTTTTTCAGTTTAAGACTCATTAAATCTTTAGCAGCCATGAGTAATAGTATCAAAGAAGATAAAACAGGATTCACTTTGTCATACAATATCTATAGCTTCCACTACACTAGCAAGTGGGAGTGAAATTAAAGCCTTCTGCTGAAATGTTGGTAATACAAAGAAAAAAGATGTGGTTAGTATTTCTGTCTGTAGTGGTTTTGTTAGTAAACAGTATGGTAAGATTACGTTTATTAACAAAATTTTCAAAACTACTACTGAGTAATTAACAAATTCTTTATTACTTTAGTTAACTGATGTGTTAGACACTATGCTTCCATTATAAACCTGAAGTATAACTGAAAATTTGACATTGAGTTCTTTTTTGATCATGGAACTCACATAGCAAAAAATCTCAAATGTCTTTGCCTAAACTAAGCCAACTCAGGGTTGTCTCCATCCATTTAAACAAAAGGCCTAATAAAGAAAAAATTACGTCTGAACAATTAAATAAAATGGAGTTTATGATCTGGATATTTTTTCATACCCTTGCTTTTTTTTGGGGTGGGGACAATAAGGGCATAAACACAAAACGCTGCCCGTCATGAGCTCTAGCTGAGGTCAGCATTCAGCCTTATAATATAGAAATGCTATATTTTTCCTTGTTGAAATTATTTTGGAACTGAAGCCAACAGAAGAGGTCTTGAAAGATCCAAAATTCCATATCAAACTGTGGAGAAGCACAGGACATAAAATTTCTTGTGATTATATGTGTGTATATGTTTGTGCATACATCAGAAAAATGGTGAAAGAAAGAAAAGTAAGTTAGGTTGTTACTCCACACACTGAAAACTCATAATCGTGATTAAAAAAAAAACAAACCAAACCAAACCAAACCAAACCAAACCAAACCAAAAAAAACAAAAAAAAAAACCAAAAAAAACCCAAACACCAACAAAAAAAACAGCAAAAGAAGGAATCAAATATTTAAAATATTTTAAAGTTGTTCTGTTGCAAACATGCACTACGAAGTAGTAAATGGTACTGTAACTTAAATGCAAATGTGTAATGTCTGAATTAAAAACTTAAATGCTAAAGCACAATAGCTAACACAACACATATGACCAAAACACAGGATGCTTTTTTAGTTTTCTTGAATTAAATAAACCAGCAAACTGTGATAAATTTTGTCAGGTATGTTTATATAAATTGAAACATAATTTGATAACATCATCATCCTTTTTTCTTCCTCTCCCTAAATGCCTTACAGAGCAATGGGTTGCCTTGAAAGCAAATTATGAAATACCACTCAAAATTTGTTAGAATAGATGTGAATTTGACCCAAACAATGTGTCCCATAACTCTGTCACCTCACTTGCACTTGGTTGTACCTTAACCTCATGTCTGTACTGCCATATCTAGGGCCATGTTTTACATAGTAGTATTATCTGTGCCTTGTTGCAAAGTTGAAATCAAGATCCATACTATGCAGTTGACTTAAAGTAAGGAGAAATGTTTGGTGAACTACATTCTACACTTTGTAACTATGAGAAAAGGCATTGCTGACTATGGGTTTTAAAGTCTAAAAGCCATTTTCCACTAGGTTAAATTTAAGAGCGAGAAAAGGCCTACTGCTATTTATTAGTTATGCTATTTATTAGTTCTTTTGAAATGACTTTCTACTAATCACAGTCTGTCCCAGCCATTAAGAGGCAGTTGTTGGAGCCAGAGAGTAACTTCAGTACTTGAGCGTAAGAGTTGGAACTCTTACAGTGCTCGTGAATGAGGGAGACAATGAAATTAGATTCTCTCCCTGTAGGGGGTAGACGTTGACCACTGCCTGATGCCAGCAACTACAGGTCAAAATATTTCATCTGGAATGGTTATTTTTCCTTCCCAAACTCTCAACTTTTGAATTGCCATATTCAGAATCTTGTTGTTAACAGACTGGGTGTTTTCAGCAGCAGATCATTCTAATGGCTTTCATGCACAAAGGGTAACTGTAGCAGCCCCAAGCCATGACTAATTAAAAAACATAAACATATATAATTGTGTGTCCAAGAGCAAAGAAAATAACTCTTCTGCAGAAAGGAAGACTACTGAAAACATTTTACAGGCATAACTGTGCAGACTCATTTCTTCCACTTCCAGTGTTGACAACAGCCTCCAACGTGAGCAACATTTCAGAATAAATTAAGTCAAAAGTGAGAAGTGTCATCTTATTGGATCCCCCAGAAAATAAATTCAGACATACTTGTACGCATTCTTATAGCTCGAGGTGCTGGCAAATCCATTCTATAATGCATGTGTTTATTTTTCAGAGAGAACACTCTGTATATGCAACAGACACATTCTTTTACATTTTACATTCCACCTGAAAGTCCATCACAGAAAGCTTGTTAATGTCCTGCAGGATATACAGTACAGTAGTAAACAGACTCCCAATAGCAAAGTAAATCTCTGGTAGGAGGCTCGAATAATATGTGTTTGCTAAGATCAAATCTTGACTTCAAGTTCAAGTGCAGTTTAACAGCGAATCCAAAGTTGTAAATGCAAAGTAAAGGCAATTTAAGGCTGCTTTAAACCAAGCATGAAAGACTGAGTATTCAAAGTTGAGATTCTGTACATCTGTTTCTAATATGCCTCTTGCATTTAGACAAGCAACCTTCTTTTCTTGTTTCGAGGTTTACTATCACTGTAGTTGATACAGTTTGTGAGTTTGGCAACATTCTCAGTGTGTTTGAATTAATGGTTTGGTAAACAAAATAATGCAGCTTTCTTTTTCACATTAAATGACTTCCCTTTTTAATAACTAACATTTCTAATCCTTGTTTCCTCATTTCCCTCCTCATCTCCAACCTCACCCCCAAACCACCACCCCCCAGCCCGCCCCACCCCCCCCCCCCAAAAAAAAAAAAAAAAAAAAGAGGTTTGGAGTATGTAATTTTCTTGGTTTAAACATTTTCATTTATACATTTTTTAATAAAAGTGATTAACCCTACTTCTGCTCAGAAGTCAGATATTGTACAGATGCATACCTTAATAGAGAAATACACCCAGTGCTACCAATATCATTAAATAGCTCAGTTTTAGATAAGAAAGTTCCTTCAGCCCAGCTGTATTGTCTGATTAATCAGGCTGAAGTGGCAGGACAAGAGTACAGTGTAAAATGAAACAGGAAGATATACACAAGGGATCTGCATGCAAACATTATTCTGCTTCATTTCTGCACCAGCCTTTGGAGGATTCCCTCAAAAGCAAACACAATTAATTAATTCCCAAGTAAAATAAGTAAATACAAATTTTCCACTTACTGTGTGCTGTGCTTTGTCCGTGCACCGAAGAGAAGAGGCAGTTCTGCAGCGCTCACCTAGATCCAGGTTGCTTTCTAAATTAGTCATACATGTGAGCTGGAGGAAGCACATTGACTTTTTAACTGTGCAAAGAGCAACCCATCTCTCTGCTGCCAGACAACCCTTCAGGACACGGGGCTGAACTTCAGCACAAGAGCACGGCATCTATTACGCTTGAGGCTCTACCATTTCACCTACACCTGGGTGGATCTATCAAGCTTCATCTCTATTAGGGCGGTTTGACTGTGGGGTTGAAAGAAAAAAAAAAAAAATAGAAAGAGTGAGGGGGAGAGAGGGAAAGAGAGAGGGAGCGAGAGAAAAAAGGCTTGCCGTTGTCACACTTGTTTCCTATTAAAGAGCCTTACGGTGGATTGAGTAATTGTGTACGAAGGTAATCTGGCTGGCAGATGTGTGCAGCCCCAGTGGAGCACTCGATTCGAGGCAGATGGGTTGTACCAGGGCGCAAACAACATTGGAGAAAGAGAGGCGTGATTAAAACAGCAGGCCGCCGCTTTACAGCGCTTGGAAGTGGGGAGAGCATGAAAGCTCCCAGGAACTACAACTCCCCAAAACGGGAACTGCACAGGCACAAGCAAACTGCAATAAAACAACCCTGATAAAGCCCAGCGGATGATCAAATTGACCGAGTTATGCAACAATACTGAAACCATCATGATTATTAATGAACCTCTCTCCCCTCCTCCTCGCAGGCACTTACATTAGAAATACTCAGTTGCAAAGAGCATGAGCATGGGTTTATTCAAAACAGAATCCTGGGCTACCGTACAATCTGAGGCATCTTTTGGAAATGGATTAGAGTTACTTTGAGGGTTTTACATTGTCTCTCGTGTCTGGTTCAGTTTAAAAGAAAAAGAGAAGCTGAACAGTGGGAGTGAATCTGCCGTTAGCAGTTATTTCTGAGAATGGTTGAAGCAGATTGTCAGAGAAGTGAACAAGGAAACCTTATTACAAACTTCTGTCTGACATGCATAAGGGCCAAAATCATCCTAACCACACCAGTATGTGTCAGGGGTGATTTTGTCATGTGGCTTCTCCCAGGTTATTGAAACTTGGCCACGGCAGATGGCTGGAGAATCCCTGTTATCACAACAATGGTTTGTAACAGTACACGTTACACTCCTACGCAGACAGGAGAGAAGGGCTACTTGTACTGTACTGAAATGATCTCAAGTGCTGGGCTCCCATGTGTGAGCTCATATGTACACCGGCTGTCTACTTTGAGGTTTAAGTAGAACTTCAATAATGCTTATCTGCTCTTTGCTGGACTTCTGCTCAGAAATGATGAGTCTGATACAATTCTCTGGGTGAATCTCGACTCTGTTTATTTCCGCTTGCAGTGAAACATCCCACAGTGCAGATGCCTGCATCTGAGATGATCACCTGGGATGCCTTCAAGGCAAAGGTGAGAAACAGGCACTGCAAGAAGGCAACAAGTCAGAGCCCATGGAGCTATCTAAAAGACCTGCAGTCTACAAGAGTTTGAGCAAACTGCATCTTATTCCTGATGATTATTGTGGCATACAGTTTTGAGTTAACTAAGGTAAATCCACCTCTCCCTATGTCTGATCCACAACTGGTTTAAATCAGCACTGATCAACATAGTCATGATGTCTTATAAGAACTGAGATTATCCTCATGCAGCCCAAAAACAATACTACTACAGTATTCTAGGATACCAATGTAGGATACTATAGTACTTATTTATTGCGTATAGGGAGTGCTGGTCTCTAATATCTACCAGCTGTTTTATCAGGACCTTTAGACAAGAGTAGTTTATATACAAAATCCTATGGATATTTCCCAACTAAGCTCTTGTTATTAATTTTTCAATAAGGCCCATTCATATCCAGGTAACTGAAACAGCAAAGGAAACATAAAAAATGAGCAAATATTTTTCTTTTCATAGCAGTTTCTTTTTTTTTTTCCACCCCGTGGAATTGTTTCACAAGTGTGTATTTTTCACTGCTTCCTCAGTATAAGAAGGTAGATTGTTGGCGTGTTCTTTTCTCTTAATGAAGTTTCTTAGTCAGAAGAAAGAAATTAAGCAAGAGTTTGGGATTAATGAGCCTTAAAATGCATATATGAGAGTTGCCTGTACCTAAAGTTGGAAGACAGCTACATTTAAAGTTCATCAAAAATCTTCAGTTCTGAGTCTGGAAGTAAAAGAGCACCTCAGGCCTCATGACACTGAACAGTTTGCTGTCCCTGTCATGCCTACAGCTTTGGGATTCTTGGAAAGTGAAGAGTTTATCTTCAGTCTTGAAGCATTTTCTTAGATTTCTGGCAGAGTAGCCTTTTACAAAATGGACTTCCAATTTTCAAGGCAGCAAAACCAACTCTAATACTCAACCCTACCGTACAGGTAATAGCAACAAACTATCTGCAATTAGATGCTTTTAATGCCTGCACTTTGGGTGAGATAGGAAAGGATTACCTGGCTCAGATTTAGCATGTGAAAGCTACACTGGCTAAAGCCTTGTAGCAGAGACTCACTTGATGTAAAAGTGATGGAAAAAATAAGTTTTTCTATTTGCCAAGGATGGTTTAATCAAAGACAGTTTGATGAAAAAACATTGACCATCTGTGACAGGATGGATTTCATCCCTTCAGGAGAAGAAAGGACTGGACCAAGTATAAGGATATTTATATTTCAGAAGAGGGTTTCAACAGAAATATTTTAGAATGAAAGGTGTCTCTGTTACAGGCATAATTTTTTGCCTTTTTTTCTGCCTTCTCTGACCTCCTGAAGTAGAAATAAGCAGACATGACTTTCAGGTAAAAGTTCTAAAAGGAAGACACAATCTGAAAAATAACTGAGGCATCTCTGATACACAGAAGGAAGTGCTCAACAATGATCTCTCCTTCTGTTCCCTGTGACATCTCATGTTCCTGGTTCCTTGGGAGCTGTGGAAAGGGATATAGCTCCCCTAAGGTCCCTCAATAGTCAGTGAAATGAGATGTGCCTACAAGTGGCAGCAGACTGGGCAAGAGATTGGGGACAATAATAGTGTTCAGCTCTAGTAACGTCTATGCTCTTAGTCTCAGGACATGCAAAATTATACAGTGTTTATCTTCTGTGCTAATTATTTACCAAGGTGACTGACCTATGTTGGGTACAGTTAAAAACTATCAGGGTTTGTGCCTTCCTAGTGCTCCTCATCCAACCATTGGGAGACACTGGTAGATAGCACTCTGCTGCCTGGGGAAGACACTGACATATCTTGAATCTTTCTCATGTATTTATGCAGAAAATACTGCAGCTATTATTGAAGAACTGCTGTGGAGTTCTAGTTTGTACTTCACATTTTAAGTAAGAATTTTTCTGGATGATCTGTCTTTTGCCATGTAGTTACTGGGATGCAGTTTTACTCAGCCTCTGAGAAGAGAACCTTCCAGAATACTGGAGTCTTCTTTCCTCCCATTTACAAGTCACTGACTTCAGGGTCCCTTTCTGATATCTCCAATAGTATTCGGATGGCCTGGTTGTCTATGAAACTGTTACATGACCACCCACTATTAAACAGATGTTCCCTGGCTCAAAATATAAATACAGTCTGGAGTGTGAAGCTGGCTGTGATTTATTTAGGTAACTGTGACCTTGTATGGAAATATTCTCACTTTTTTTCTTTTTGGCAAAAAAACCTTTGATTTTCCCATTTTGATTTTCTTCTGGACTAGAAAAGGGCTTTTCCTTCACATGTAATTATACTGAGATTTACCTGAGTTACAGGATGTAGAAAATACCTTTTTCATAAAAATACAGGCAGAATAAAAAAGAAAAAAAAAGAGAAGAGAATATTTTTAGAAACTGGGTCCATATCCTCCCTTTAGTGAAACACTTCAGGTTACAGCTGCCTCCCTGCAAACTAAAAGATTCAAGTATCTTTTTAAAAAAGACAACTGTAATTTTTAGGCAATATTTCTCATAAGATGTCTCTGATTTCTATCTAAAAATTCTCAAGAAATTGTAAGAACTGGCCCATTGGATATTTGTATTGCAGGGGAGACTGATTCTCTGGCAGCAGAATCATGGCAAAATGTGGCTGTGATGGGAAGGCAGGAGAAGATGAGGTGGCAAGTAGAAGAGTCTCAGTGAGTTTATTTTGTAATGATAAAATTCACCTGGAGCAGTTGTCTGTAGATTTCATTGGCCTCTCCTCTCTGGCAAGAGAAGCCTGGTCCTTTTATTAGGGACAGGAAAAGCTGACAGAAACTACACAACTCTTAAGAGAGTGGGGCCAGCCTTCTAAGGTTGGTGATCATTCCTTGAAACCAGTGGTGGAAAAGTGTGGGTGACATGTCTCTCTGCCACATGTGTGTGTTTGATCAAGCTCCATCCAGCAGCCCCAGAATTTCAGGTTACACACTGTAGGCATCTGTGTCCAGCAAATCTGTGTGTTTTTTTCAGAAGTGATGAACTCATGGGGAAAAGGATGCAGAAAGTTGTAATGGAGGAAAAATGTAAGGCTGGGGGGCAAATGTCAACATTGCCAAAACGATTCATCCCACCCCCCGCCTGCTCCTAAGTGGCCTATGGAGCAATAACCAGCCTTTGAGGATCCCATACAGCCCACACACTACTACAAACTGATTGCCTCTGACTTGGGCCAGAAGATTTAAACTGCCCTCAAATTGGATTTTGAGCCTGGATAATGAGTTGTGTGAGTTGGATGTAGCTGAAGGGGGGAGGACAGTGCCCATAACCTTGACCGCCCCTTGCTGCTGTAGGAAGAGTTCAGGGCCAGGGCTGGGCTTTGGGGACAGCAGTCTCACCTTCTGTTAGTTACTTAAGTTTCCCAAGGCAATGTTTTAGAAAGCCTATCCCCCTGATAAAACTGTTCATTTAACTCCCTTTATGTAAACTTATTGTTTTTAAATGAGGAACTACTTCTTTTTCTGAACACCCAGACAGGGCAATTTATTTTCTCAGGTTTCTGGGTGAGGGCCTGAGATGATGTCACTTGAGAATTTTAGCAAGAATCCCTAGAAATCAAACCCAGGCACTGTGAGATTGTTCCTGGAAAAAATATCACAGTTTTGTAGCTAGTAAAATAGCATAGGAGATATAAAGCACACTAGAACTCAAGATTGTTTTTGTGCTTACAAAATATTCATATTCTCTATTGATGTACCATGTGTAGCAGGGAATACATAACCCTGGCTCAAATGTGGCAGGAGGTGGTGCAGCAGAGAAGATGCACAGACATCATGTAACCACACAGCATGGTCTGGGACCATGCCCACACCAGTGAGTGAAATTGGGATTGTCATCTCTAAAAACAGTTACTTCAGACATGGACCAACATCAAATGTAGAGATCATTCAGGTCAGGGGTCTAGGACATGCTAGAGGAAAACCAGATGGTTTAAATGGTCTGAGAGCTAATAGAACAAAACTAACCAGTTGGTGTAAATATGGGTTTGAAACTAGCCAGATGAGCTGGGAATTACTGAGTGTGCTGTGGGGGGAGGGAAGGGGAGGAAGAATTGTAATTAAAGACTTGCCCTGTTAGGAGAACAGTTTGCCTCTGAGAGGTAACAGACCAGATTCTGCAGCAGCGATTTTGCCCAAATGTTGGCCAATCTGACATTTTGGCTCTTCTGGAGGTGTCCTTGCTCGCTGTACTGAATGGGTCTGAACAGAGGAACCGTGGGCTGCAGGCAGTGGAGAGCAGCATCTCCCAAAGTCTCAGTTTTTGCTGTTTCTTACTGGTGCAAAAGATACATTCATTCCTTGAGAGCTTTCTCAAATGCTGGGTGAATATTGCCCGAAACAGGAACTCAGTATTATTTAATCAGTAGCTTCTCCGTCAGTTTGACACTGACAGCAATTAGAGAATTGGGTCCATTTCCATGCTAATGCCTTTAAGTGGGGAATCTATTTGTGAGTTAAATTCCCTGACAAGAGAAGGTGAAAAAATTGCAGTACCATTACATTATGGGACTTTCTAACATGTACTCGTGCTGTGCCCACTTAGAGCAACTGAGTTTGTTTTCTAGTGAATTTATGGGTGCACAAAGATTTTTCCTTTTTCTCATTTATATAAAAGGGAGAAGGAAAGAATGTTAACAGGGAGAACATGTTCATAAGTTTTTACTACTGTCTCCTAGAGGAGGTGCTTGGGGAATTACATCATGGTGAGTCGTTCCAGCAAGAGTGTAGACGTGTCTTTCAGGTTGTTTTTTCAGCAATTACCAGCGGTTACCGGTAGGTAATAAATATTTCTGTAGTGACTTATTGCTGGGCTTCTCAGCAGTGCTGATAAACGTCACTTTGCTCAGCTCTTGCCACAAACCGGTTGCATCAAAAGACCAAAAGCTCGGCTTTCAGAGTGAAAACGTATGTAAAGCATGTTAGTGTGCTTTAGGGTTCATGCATCTTATCCTCCCGCTCCTCCTCCTTCAGTAGCCTCTGTTAAACGTATTTCTTTTCTGTGAAAGTGGCTGGAATCCAGACTAATAGGATGGGTCTAGTCTGCATAGAGGAGCTGAGCCTTTTCTCTCAATCCAGCTTACACATACCACTCTCTACCTCCACCACAAATTTGCAGAAATAGTTCTGCAGACAGAATGCTTCAGACCACCCCCGCAGCCTTGCCTCTGTATTTTTTTTTTTTTCTAATATGACTTCTGAACTGGACAAGCAGTGGGAGTTGGTGTTCTTTTGGGGTGATCTTGGGTAACTCACTTTATTTTATTACTCCTTAGTCTCACCATCTGTCAAAAGGCAATGATACTGTCCTCCAGGAAGGTGGTTAGAGATTTATAGATGGCAAATGCAGGACAAGAAGGAGTTTTTATAATTACATTACAAGGTGGGACTTCCACAAGCTTAGTTAAATGTCACAAGATGCATACTTCAGTAGGACTTTACATATTTTTCAACAGTAATATACTTTCTGTAATTTTTACAAGACAGAAATCTGCAAGGCGAGAGAGAAATTAGTGGCCAGTTTCTAACTATTTTAAATTAGCATAGCTCTGCTAGCTAAGAATTGGGATTTTCTCACTTTTACTTCATATAGGAATTCTCTGTCTCTTTGAAGGTCCACTTCTTTGTTATCAGGGGAAAATTATTTTGGTCCTTTAAGTAATAATATTGGTATTTCTGTAAATAAAATCATAATGTATCATTTTTCCTTAACTCTACTTAAAAACTTTGCATATGTGAAGCTACTGAAGTTTATGGAACAAGAAACTTTGATTGAGACACTTGGGCCTATTTACATGTAACTGCTATAAAAAGAAACAAATCTTGAGGCCTTTTTGCACAGGAAATTTCAAGTGGAAGCGGAAGCTGTTTCTCATTGTTCAAATTCTCATTCTACAATAATTTCACATTTCAGGCTGGCATGTTACATGTGTCATTTAATTTATGTCGTGGAACCCTACAAGGCAAATGCAACCTATTTAGTAAGTCCAGATTTTGCTATGACCACAACTTGAAAGCACAGGAAGTTCAGTTTCTTTAACATAACATTTGCCTCTCTCTCTCCATTCATAATTTAGTGGTGTGTTAGTGACTGGGTTCCCATAGAGGTTTATCATTTTGACCCTTTCTACTTGCAGTTTCTACCAAATTATTTTCTGTTTTTCCACTGACCAACTCTCCTTCAACATCCCCCACTCTGCCTTCACATTTTAACTTTTCCCTGGTTGGGGGTAGTGAAGAAAAGAAATCCTTTCCTGTTGAGAGTTGCCAGCTCTGATTTTGGAACCAAAATGAAAACCTTGAGGTTTGGAATTTACTCCAAATTCAGCTCAGACTCCAAGAGGAATTGGTGGTTTGACTGAATGGGCCCAGATTCATTTCATCTCAGATCTCATCACAGCCTTTTGCTTATTTTTCTAACTGAGTATCTCTGGACTATGTTCATTTTTAACGTCTCTTACATTGCTATCATTATATGATATCATTCAGGTTTTAAATGCAAGTTCCAGTTCCTACTCTTTAATTCACTTACCCCTTCTCCCTGTCCTTCTGTCTCAGGCATAATTTTTTCTCTGTTTCATGCTCTCATTTTTCCTTGTTCCTACTCAAGCTTTAAGTCTTCAATTTCTTGCTCACTGATATCTTGCTCTCTCTTCCTCTTTCTTCTGAATTGTTTTTCTACACAGAGTTTTTTTCTCGAATCTAGAGCTGAAACCTCTGCCTTTGGAGCTAAAAGAACCTCAAGTGATCAGCCATAACATTTGACTGCTCTGCAGCTATAACTTTCCATATGTAGTTATATACAAGCCGTTTTAAAGTCTTCTGAATTAAGACACAGGACACAAGATATCTCTGATGGATCATTACCATTGAGCAAAACCAATGAAGAATATGCCAAAACACATGAAAATCTTGAAGTTCTGTTCTTAACTCTCATGAAAATGACAGTTATGAAAGTTACATTATTTTCCTGAAGAAAGTGTGCAGCTTCTTTCTTGCTTCTTTTCACTTCTTTAAAAAAATATTTTCCCTATTTCTTTCTTTCTTTCTTTCTTTCTTTCTTTCTTTCTTTCTTTCTTTCTTTCTCTCTTTCTCTCTTTCTCTCTTTCTCTCTTTCTCTCTTTCTTTCTTTCTTTCTAATGAAAAATTAAAGCTTAATGTAAGCTTCATAAAAAATCATGTGCCAAAATGCAGAAGGTTTATGAGGAAAATAAGGCTGATCCACTCAAAAATTAAATTATTGTATCTTTCAGCAAGTTTTTCTTTTCATCTCTGCAGCTTTTTCACATGGGTTCTACTTTAAGTCTTCATGGTACTTCATACTTTAGTCAGTATTAGTCTGCCTAAATTAAAATTTTTAGTTTCAGAATAGCACGTATCTTTTCCACACAAACAGAAATACCATAACTATGTTTATTTACTTACATTTGCCTTTATCATCTTGCTTACCCTTGCTGCTTTTTCTTACACCTTTCTTAATTTAGTTGACATATTAGTTGCAGTGGAAAATGGGACATTCGAAGCTCAAGAACACCAGAAACTTGACAACCTCCTATGCTCCTCTCTGCTCTTCCCGAAAGTTTGTTCTATCCCATCACCTTTTTCAATTGCTTCTAAGCAAGATTCAAACATCTTCACACTTTTACTGAGTGATGTAAGAGTCCCTTGTGGCAATACACATATAGCCAAGAGGGTCATATCCTCTTTTCATTACTACACACTTCTAAACACTGAATTTGGTCACAGAGCGTAAATCAATGCCCAGGCATTGCAGTTACATCCTTTTGCAAAACCAAAATGGATTACTCACCCTCCTCAGCCCTTTCTCTCCTATTACCCCACCAAAGAAGTACATCCATGAAAAACAGGACTCACCAGACACATTTAACCATGCTTCTTTCTTTTAAAGCTCTTCACAGAAAAAGCTTAGTTTTCAGAGGTTCCCAAATAAATCAAATATGATTTTCCAGGGAATGTGTGATCCTTTATTTTTCATTGAAATATTTTTAATACTTTCATATATTAGACCGTGATTCCACAGAAATAAGAAAATACCAGGGAGAAAACAGCCAGCTAATTATACCTCATTTCATTCAAATTGAGTTTGTCTTGAAAGCCAGATTTGTTTCAAACTCATCTGGCAAATCTAAGCAAGATGTCCAATTTTCCTTCACAGAAGGGAGAAAAGGGATGGGCTATAAAGTGATGCTCCTCACAGCTCCAGAATACCTATTTTATGAGGAATTAATAACCCTCTGAGAAGCTTAGTGCTTTCTTTTGACTATAGAAGAAAATTATTTTTAGATGAGAAAGCCTCAGAAGTCCCCTCTTTGACGTTCCTACCCTACCTGTCCAGAGAACTGAATTCCTGTTGTTTCATGGTCTTTAAACATACTACAGGAATAATGAACCCAGAAAATTAATCTGTAATTATCCATCTGTGGACTGTCCAGACATCAGCTCCAGGCTGGTTGCTTCCCTCCTTTGGGTATCAATGCACCTGTCTTGTCCTCTTGCAAACAGGTTGTGAAGATGCACAACAGCTGCCACCACCTCAGTGGTTGTTCTACCATCAACACAGCCAAGGATCTATTTTATATTTAAATAGAGCCAAAAAGTTCAAAGAGATTAGAGCAAACATGTCATTAATTCATCTCAGAGTACCCTGTTCTCTCTTCCCTTCTTCCTGCTCCCTCAGAAGCTCTCATGCACATATTACTTTAGTGTCCAAACAAATTGGAACCTCCTGCTTCAGCTAGTGTCTTGGCAAATCTCATTCTTCCTGGAGCTGATTCAGGATTTTTCTGGCTTTGTCTGTAAAAGAATGGCATCCAGACAAACTTCACCTCCCAAAGCATTTTTTTTACATATTTTCAAAAGTGAAGGCAGCATTTAGGAAACTGTGACTAGGCATAAATGCATAGTGCAAAGGCATGCACACTTCTCCAGTGGGATTGATTTAAGGCTTAACGTACTCAGAGGAAAGATCCCCACAGACATTAAGGGGTTTGCATTAGACCTATTATTCTCATTCCTTTGAGAATGCAGACCCAGGAACGTGGAGGTAATTCTGAAATAATGCCATGATTCTTACTTTAAATTCATACAGCTTGCATTTTCTTAAAAAAAAAAAAAAGAAAGTAAAGAAAAAGAAAACCAAAAAGAATAATTTCAGGATGGTTTATGTTGAAGTTGGATGAAGGCCAATAGCTACAAAATGGAAGACAGACAAATGTGCTATGCTGAGCAATGGAGTAGCTCTGATCAGTAATCCAGATATCTCCCCTGATTGCTTAAGATCAAATCTTGAGAAAAACAAGGTTGCTTCTGCTCAGCTCTGATGTGGTTTCAGATGAAAGTTCAAGAACTCAGCACATTTTTTTTATTTTATTTAAGGGGGGGGAAATAAAGAAATAAAAACCAGGTCAACTTATTCTCCCTAGGATCCAGGACAAAATCATTCTTTCCAGAAAAAAATAAGGTTTAGTTTCCAAATTTGTGATTTAATCTATTTCTCTTTTTCACCATGGCCATATCACATTCACCTACAAAGAGGTAACATTACTGGCACTAAAAAGTGTTCTTTATAAAGCCTGTGGGACATGCTAGGTATAAATGTCAGTCAGTCATATAAAAACTTCTGTGATAGCCATACTCTGCTCAACCAGACTTCCCAGAGTAGCCTAACAGCTGACTGAGGTGCAAATGTGTGCATGGAGCTTAGCTTTACAGAATAAATTGGTGATTGACAGTGGTGAAGGACAAGTGTGATCAAACAAAGCTCTCTACTATCCCAGTGATTTAACCCTTTTAATTCTTGCCTCTGAGCTGTGGTTGTCTTGAATATTCTTCTTTATGTGGTTAATGGCAGCTGATGCTCTTCCGTTTTTATTGCTATTGCAATAAATGTTGTTGTTGTTGTTATTATTGTTATTATTATTACTTCTATAGCATTACTGGCACTATTTTGTAGACAACACACTTAAAGATATTTTTAATACTGTTATATGAAAATCAGAACAAGTACTAAATACTCAAAGATGGTTTGAAACTGAGGGTTGATTCAGTCTTCCACATCGTGAGTTCCAACTGATGTTTAGGGCGTATCTATTTTGCAATCAGAATAGATATAGTTTTATTTTGTCTTTCTCCTATACTGGCAGGTGTTAGAAAGCAGTGAATAGATATCAGTGCTGTTGAGAATGTAGTGGACACCATCCTGGTGACAACAGTTTGAGACAGTTCCCTCTAGTACCCCAGGCTTTCTGGCCGTAAAATCACATTCAACTCATGTGATATTGTCCTAAGAATAGATTGGATTTATTTTACTGGTAAGGCTGCAACAATCAAATGCAGGACTACTCCCCAAAGAGTGGATTAGTAACCAGTCCAGACATAATTCAATTATCTTGGAAGTTTGGTTGTTCCTCACAGAATGGCCCTTGAACCACCTATGAAAGCCAGCCCTTCTCCCAAGCCTGTTTGATATTTTCTTGCACTTCTTACATTGCTCTCTGCTGTATCAAGCAGTTTCTCACATCATTGAGAATTTGCTTTGCTTTGTTCCGTTAACATCATTTCAGGCCAGGGTCAGCCCCAGAGCCCATCCTGTTGCCTGTAGCTTTAACAATAACCACTGATAACAAACAGCACTCAGGACTTCTGTGCCATCATTGCACGTCCATCAGGGTTCACATGGCAACCCAGTCACTTCCATTAGCTGATAAAATGAGTATAAATAAAACAATCCATAATAATTAACGGATCTGCTGTTTTCACATTGACAATTAATTCAATGTCACACAAGGATGGATAAACAAGGGTGAGAGAATTTCAGCTTGTAGCAAAGTCATTCCAAATCTGCTTTGGAACAACGTTCAGTTCCCTAAATGATGCCTGTATCTGGTAACATCGTTGTTGTATTGAAAAGAATTTTGGTCCAAAGTTCCCAAACTCTCTCCTTCATGAAACCACAGGGGTGTGACTACCTCCCTCCATGCAAGCATGTTCTAAGTACTTCAGGTGAAAAAGATCCTTTCATCTCACCCACAAGACTCTTCTAGCGTGAGAGGTATTCCCTGCTGTTCCTTTTATCTTTAACTCCCTTCTAATGTACTTCCAATTGTACTTTCTTGTATTTCAGCAAACAAGAATTCTTTCCCCCTTGTGTTTATGTATTTATGCTGTATGTGTATGGATTTAATTTCTAAAGCAAGCCAACAAAAGCACAACACTCCTTAATCAACATCTGGCCTCGTATATTTTCCTTCACATCTGCAAAGTCCCTTCCAATTTGCCTGTATCTTTTTGAATGGTCCCTGTGCTGCAGCGTGATCACTTATATTCAAGGAGACACAACGGGATGTTCCCAGACAGACCAATATCATATCCACCTAAGGCATCATGCTGTGCTATGAATTCCTATCTGATTCAAACACCTTTGAAATGTACTATTTTATTATTCTTTCTTTACAAGTGATGGGGGTGTCTGATTAATTTTCCTTTGTGCATTAGAAATCATGTCTAACTGAACTTTATTTTATAATTTCCTGACAGATATTTCTAATTTCTCAAAATATTTTCTTTCTATTTCTCAATTTTTTTGCTGCTTTTTCCTTTTAATTATTCCACGGTAACATACAATAATAGATTTAATATTGTCACTGGCCATTTTTTCAGAAAATTAATGAAGGTTTGAAAAAAACCTTACAGAAATTATAAAACTAAACTTAGCAGCACATGCAAGGCAGTTCTGCTAACTTGTATTCCCTAAAATAGAACACCACTTTATAGTTTAATAAATCTTCCATTCTTATAGAGAAACAAGTATTTCTCCTGATTTAACTGTTGGTAATTATCCATTTCTTTATGTAAATTTCTTTCTAGCAGGAAATTAGGGCAATGGTGTACAGTTCTTCCAATGGTCAATATTTTCAATATTGAATTGACAGGAGCAGAATAACAGCAGCATCTAAGACCAAAAAAGCAACACCTTAAATATTGTATCCTACATAGAATCATAGAATGGTTTGGGATGGAAGGGAACTTAAAGATCATCTAGTTCCGTCAGCCTGTCTTCATACCAGAGGTGCTCCAGTACTCTGATCATCTACATGGTCTACTCCTCTGGACTTGTTCCAGCATGTCCATGTCCTGCTTTTGTATTTAAAACAAAACAAATGAACAAACAAACAAACAAACAAAAACCCACACCAAAAAACCCCAAACAAACAAAAAAACCCCAAACCAAAGCAATTTAAAAACCCAACAAAAAAACAATGGACAGAACAAAACCCCCACACCAAACAAAATTTTTAAAAAAAATTGTCAAATAAATAAGCAAAACCCCAAACTGGTACCATGACAAGAGCAGTGCAGATCTTTCATAAAGACGAAGTGTTGTAGAGTAACATCATCTGAGGTCCCAGCTGATGTTTGGTTATTTTGCCATTAGAAAGAGTATTACACCATAAAGAGCTGTGTGACTAACAGATGGAACTGTGAAGCTGGTAATACCCCTAACATGCTGTGTGGGTTTTCCTTACTATTTGAAACTATATACTTACTATATTTTCCTATATAAAAGTTTTTTGTGGTTTCATATTCTCAGAACTCTTGCATACTTGCAGTGGCAGAAGAACACCTGTAAGAGGTTAAATTATTAAATTCCTAAATGTAGGTGTTTTAGGCGGGGGACCAAGTCACCACTTATATTTATTTTAGAAGGAGTCCCCTAGACATGTTATTGAACCCAGTCCTGGTTACTACCACTAACACCTGGCAGGAGGGCTGCATGTGCAACAAAAGTAAATTACAAAATTCCAGCAACTTTTATTTCTTCGTTCTTAAGTGTATAGATGGACACTTCCAACTCCTGCTGAAATTTGTAGAAGTTGTGCCTATAGCCCATAATACACTTTGGTGCTCTAACTAGAAACCTTCTGAAAACATTTCTTTAGGAAATGCCAACTTGCTATCACAATAGAATCTTCCAGCAAAGAGTCAATATCAAATTGTCTTTCACGAAGACTCATGCAAGTTTCTTGCTTGACAGCAGTGAAAGGCTGCTTTTTCCTCTTTGAAGTATGTAAGGATTTATATATGCACGTTTATATGTGGACATGTGTGTGTATTTATGTATATATACTCATATACAGTATATAGATACAGCACAGGGTTGGGGGTTTTTGCTTTTTTGCCTCCTTTCTTTTTTAAGTGTCACTGTAGTAGAATACTCAGTAGCTTTAATGTTATAGAGTCTGTAAATCTGTTCATTTCTAGAGACATTCAGAATCTGGAATCCTGACTCAGTAGACAGGACCTGGAAAATTTGTACCCGTGCCCAAAATCAAAGCTCCTGTCTCAGTAAGATGAAGACAGTTGTCTGATGCATTTTCTCTTGGAAAATTAAGACTCATATATTTAGAAACTCACTAATTGAGATATTTTGGAATGACATAAAGGTGCAGTAAGAGACAGGTTGATTTAATTCCAAGCTTAAGAAATGGTTTTACCTGTGAAATTTATGTAAATCTGCAACAATCTGAAGTTATTTGACCATAGAGAAAGTCAAATGACAATTCGTAAGAGAGACTCAATGAACCCCTAATTGAATAAACACAAATGGAAAGCTAATATAGAAACTACTCATTGTTCCAAAATCTACTGTTTTCATTAGTGGTTTACCTCATCCGCTTTTTACTTATTGCTAAAGATCACAATTAGAAACATATTTGCTTATTTTGCTACTGCTTTTATCCCTGTTCTTATTATGAAACTGAGACAAGAGTGCTTTATTTTTTTTTAAGGAACTTTCTTTCAGTCCACATGGTGTTAATTATTATTTTTACTATTTTTACTACAAACTCATAACTGTACAAACTTGGGTCCAATCTACTACAAACATCATTAAAAGAGTCACATACAGGCCCTGTGTATGGGTGCATTTTCAGAATAATTCCTCATGTCTTACAGGTATACTTCTCTGAAGGATAGTACAAAATGGATCTAAAGATACAAATATTTAAAACTGCAGGCTAAATGTATGTAGAGGAGTTTATTCTGTAGCAATAGAGTGAAGAGCATCTGGATCCAGATTTTCATGGTTGTTTTGATTCCAGTTATTGATTGAAGCTTCTTTCTGTTCCCTATTCATGTAAATTACAGTGCAATGGGTCAAAATAACAAGGTACACTTTGGAGTTGTGTTAATACATCTGCAAATTTAAACAGAAACAGATGGGAAGATAATTCTGAAGCTTACTAACCCATTCAGATACAAGATATCCCATCACCATCAGTCTTTGCAGTGTAATACCAGGCAACAAGCACTTATATGCCCTTTATACACTCACAAGTTATAGGAGCTGTGTCTATGTCTTCCCATGTGTCATGCTGGAAATCCCTTTTATGCCATGTAATTGAAAATAATGAGGCTAAATGAAATACAGTAGCCTTAAGAGTGAGGAGAGTTAAGAACTCCTGGGGTTTGTAAGTTCTTCAATGCAGAGCAAATGCCTGAATTAGTGTTTCTGAAACTACAGGACATCAAAGAGCTTTTAAAACAAAACCGTATCTGTGCATTGGAAGTGCAAATAATTTTTCAAATGTTTAGGTAATGATCTGCATTTCTGTAGAGGTTTCACGCGTGTTTAGCTTTAGAAAATGTTAATACATCTCATCAAAACATCTTTAGGCCTGTATGTAGTATATATTATACATATGCATTTAGGTGCAACATGACCATGTGCACCTACATGAATTCCTGAATTTATTCTTGTGTGTGGTTTGAATAATAAAAATTTTAGTTTCATCAGGCAGAGGTTTCAATAAAACCTGAAATATTGTGATTGTTATGAGCCTTCACAAATTGTTTACTATTATTACTTCCTGAATTGTGGAATTTCAAATATCTTTGTAAGGTTAACATCAAATAGATGAAAGCAAACATACAGAAAAGTAGTTCTTGTAAGGAAAAAGTGGACTTTTACTGTCAGAATAAGCAATTATTTAATTCTTCTCTTAATCCTTGAGGAATTTTTAAAAACTTTTTAGGAAAAGGATAAATGGTGAAAGAATGTTCCTTTTTAAACTAGTTTTAAATAACTTATTTAATAACAAAAAATACCAAAAATTGGATTTTTTTAATAAATAAATTCAGTCTTATTGTTTTATGGGAAAAAAAATTACTACAAAATGTCATTCGTGGAAAATCAGACAGGATTCTATTGCCTTGAGTAGTTCTGTATTATGCAATCATGTTCATGTAAACTTCTGCAGAATTTACAGCCAAGAGAGAGAAATAGATTCTTCAAGAGCCTGAATCATTTCCCTAGTGAAAAAAAATGCCATGTAACTTACTCAAATTTCCTCTTCAAAGAGCCATTTCTATCTATTGATTAAGAAGTCATTGAGGCTTAATAAATAATAATTAAAAATGCAGTTAAGAATTTCACTGTAAATATCTTCAGTGAATGTAATTCCCAATATGAATAGACACATAAGGGAAAGCACTCAGTTTCCTAGAATTTAAAACATAAAAAAAACAGAAAACAAACTTGAAATATTCATTTGTCTTTATTAGAATGTTCTTTTTCTGACTTTATAATAAAAACAATTACATGATAGGGAATATTTACATGCTATATAATTCTTACATTTTTAGTGATGGATTGATATTATCTCAAGAATACCATTTTTAGAAAAATCTTATAGCCCATTATACTAGAGGTAAAGTTTTCAAATATATAATTTCAACTCATGTATTATTTGTAAAAATAGTTCTGAATATTTCACTTTATTTTTAAAATTTTATTTTAAAAAACTTTCAGTATTACTTTTTTCCTAATTCTCCACTAAAAACTCCTATTTTTCTGGTGACGAGCAGTTAAATATCTTAATATTCACTTGGTCATGGTTAAAATTACACCTTCAGAAGATCTAAAGTGATATTATTAGCACAGATCAACCTAATGTATTATGGTTTAAGGTTTGTATTGACTTTATGTATTTGCTGTTGTAACTGCCTAAACTCCAGAATTTGTACTCCAGCAAAAAACCCTGAAATTCCTGTCCTCAATGCTAAAGGCTGTCGATTCACACCTTTACTAGAAACGACATTATGGCATCTGACTTAAAAATTTCATGGCTTCATGATTCTGTCCTACAAAGCAATGAATCAGAAAGAGGAGAATTAACACAGAGATTATCAGACTTTTAATTTTCATTTTTAGAAAGCCTTCTGTTTTTTTATTTTTTTTTACAGGGAACTTAGGAAAATCTTTCTTTTTCTCTTCCAAAAGGGGAATCTGAAGTGACATCTGTGTAAAACACTTGTAACACCAGCAAATACTATATTAAATCTGGAAAGTAAGTGAACATAAGGAGCAATGTGTCTACTGAACACTGCACATCACTGACTGCCAATTTTGCTGTTCAGCAGTTGGTCGAGGCTTCTCTAGAATGATACAGGAATGACTGGTGTATAAAACACAGACAAACCTCCTGAGGATATTTTAGCTGGCATAGGAAAATGATCATGGCTTACAAAAAGGTTTTTTCACAGGGGATAAAAAAGTTGAAGATTTCATGAAAATCCTATACCCCAAGTGCTGAACCTGGGGAAAATTTTTCATTCCAGGTCATCTACACTCCAGTCACCTCCAGGTGTTGTAGCTGGTCCCTGTGGCCAGGTGCTCCTTCTGGGGACAGATCACAGATCACCCTTCAGCCATATCTTGGACCCAAACTATTTGAACAATTGCCTATTATCATATATAATTATTTCAAGCCAGTGACAATCATTCAGATTCTGCCTTCTTCAAAGAAAAAAAATCCATGTAAAATTATTCCTTGTGCATTCTCATCCTGTATAGATTCCTCTCCTGAGGCTTGAGAGCACCCAAAATATTGCTTGTCAGTAGTGTTGGATCACAGCAAGTAAAAGATATTCCAAGAATCACATTAATATAAATGGTATGAGAGTGTGATTTAGAATTCATACATGAAACCTTTCCAAGTGCTGCAATTCCTTTGGGTACATTTATGCAACACCTAAGCAGAGTTTCAGTCTAAGCTGTGTACGTTCTTTGTTCTTTTCAAGTATGATTTGATACAAAAAGCTCTACTAAAATCAAAGAAAGAGAAGACAAAAATAAATTTAGAGAAACATAAGGAAAGGGACAAATAAATAACTTTGTTAGCAGATAAATTAAAAGCAGAATGAAAATGTGATTAGAAACATCACTGCAGAGTGTTGAGATGATTTACTTGTTTGCAGTTTTTGTCCATTTATTGAAAGAAATTATTACATTGTAGCCGTCAGATTAAAATCTATTTACTTTAATTGGAGATATATGAATTACAATCTCAAAGTCCAATTGAGTGCAAATTTCTGGATTCTATAGAGTCTGGGGAAAAGATGATACATGAATGGAATTTTTAGATCAAACCGCTTTTTTAACAACAAAATATGAGTTTCACATGAACATTTTTTTCCCTAGGAAGACAATGGACTTCTTGGCAAGAAAAAGATGATGAAATGAAATGAGAAATCCGAGACTGAAAACATGCAAAGTGTTTTGAAACAATTTAGGAATACAAATTTGCCAGCTATTCAGGGACATATTTTTGTCATTGAAGTCCTGGAGCTAGAACCAGGGATCTAAATTAATTTCTAGCTCTTTCATAAAGTAGCTAGTAAGAAATATTTTTAATTGACACTTAAGCAGCAACTAAATGACCTGACTGTCACCCTACTATTATAGTGTTCAACAAGGACTTCAGTTTTCAAATGTCTGTGTCTCATTGACCTATAGATTCTAGAATTTTCACATTGGAATTCCATTGATAAAGTAATACATGGTCTGGAGAAGGTGAAGAATGTTTCTTTTGCCTTCTATGTGAGAAGAGCCTAGTACTTAAAACATTAATTTTGTCTTTCCCCTTAAAAGAAAGTGAACAGTTCATAAAAACAAAATTTTTCCAGTTACAATCCATCCCTCTGTTTCCTCCTATGTCAGCAGCTTCTGTGGCAGTAAAGTCTAGAAAATAGAACTCAAATTAATTACAGAGCTGTGAATAAAGCTGGAAAGACAACATTTCCATGAAAGGATTATGTGATCAGAGCTAACATGCAATTTACACCATCAGGGTAGAAATTTCCTCTGGCCAAACAACAGATTTTCTGTTTCTAAACCAGAAGAAAGCTCTGCATGACTATCAAATGTACTACTGTTTAGGTTTCTCCTTCCTTTTGGAATAGTAAGCAATCCAACAGGAATGGTCCCTCAGGGTGACTTTTAGGTGTGTTGGAACATTCAGTGCAGCCAGGTTTCTGTCACCATTACTGCTACTGTCACTCAGGAGAAGCAAAGCAAGGGTCATGTAGCTCCAAGTAAATATCCACCCCTGAGTTTGTCACTTCAGGCTCCCTTCACAGTCCATGAGGAGAAGCAGGAACATTGAGGCAATGATTCAACTCATCCCAAACAAGATATCCAACAATAAATTATGTGATCTGCACTGTAAATTAGGTTTTTGGACATCTAAGAACAAGACCATATCACAGCTGGTGGCTAATGTAACCATGATAAAATTCTGGGAGGTTGTCACCAATTTTCTGATAAAAAAGACTGTTGTTGGTAGGAAATTGTGTAAACTGAGTGATTCAGTTCCTTGGCCCATGAGCTGGTTTGTTTGCCAGCTATTTTTGACATTATTTTAAGAAAGCATTCACATATATAATTGGACCACATGCAAACAAGCCAGAGAAATCCTTCTCCAATCAGGGTAATTATGTCACTTTGGAGGGACAGAATATTTTTCCTAATTAATTGTGTTTAATTTTCATTATATCTCAATTTAATTTCTATTATGTTCTAACTAGAATATAAAGTACCTCTAATTCTTCAGCTAAGTGTTGTTATGGATAAAATAGTAGTTTTAAAAGCATAGGAGCATTTGATTCAAAGCTCAGTAAGGGGAGAAGACAACTTTCCATAAAATTACACAGATCTTTAATCAGGTTGATACAATTATGGCATGAGTGGAACACATTTCATGAAGGACATGAGAAATGGGATTGGAACATCAGTCAATGCTTTGCTCCTTTAGAAAGGGACTACATGGATGATAGAAGATGTCTTGATTTTCACTGTTACCTTGTGTTCATAGGTTTGAATTGGGTATGTCACTTTTTTATGTCTCTAAGCATTTTAGAAATCCAGCAAACCTATTCCATGCACTTCCCTAAATCCAGTTCAGGACTTAAAATAAATGTTATTATTACTACAAAATTATCTTAATTATTTTTTGGCCTATACCCCCCCTCCAAAAAAAAAAAAAAAAAAGGCAAATCTCCTGGCATCTTTAATAATTCCCATTTGAATAAAGCACTGAAAAGCATAAGTAATATAATCCAGAGCTTTGGGTAATCCCAGAGTAAGTGTACTTGGACTTTCAGTAGTTATTGCAACACGTGAAATATTCCAGCTTTTCTTGGAGTCTTCTTGAAACTGGGTCTGTCCTTGAGGTGTCAGATTAACACTCCACTGAGAAGACAAATTGTTCATGGGCATACTGGACATATGAGAGCCATTAGACAGTGTGATCTACATTCTTGAAAAATGAAAAATTCTAGGCAACATTACATTTTATAAATGCAAGATGTTTATTATTACTGCACTAGCAATAAATGTTTAGAAACTGGAGAGGGTTCACAATGATTCTGACTAGGAACATATGAGTGTGGAGCCATTGAATTCTGGCATGAAATAAAAGGTCTGGAAGCTATTATGCATTTAGCCCTCTATGAGTATTTAATTATATCAATAGGAGAACACAATTTCTGTTGCGTGCTTTGTGATGAATGTCTTCATTTATTCGTGTTACAATGAATGATAGATGAGTTCAAGCCAGATGTGGGAACTCATTTGCAATTTGCTTAAACTATTTTAGTGAAATTTCTTCTAAAGTTCACAGAACACCTCACTGAATGTCATGGGAATTAATCTAGTATATAAAATTTGATTTTTTCTTGAGAAGTGAATTTGGGTTTTCTGGCTTTCATGCAGGTAAGTGGCAATAAACATCAAATGTAGTGTGGTTAACTGCTTTTAAGACAGTAATACAGTCTTTAATGAGAAAAATGGATTTCAGCTTCAGAATGTCTCATCCAACCTGTCATATGGAAGAAAGTAGCTGTTAAGCAGTTTAGTTGTACTCAGGCTAGCTCAGTAGATGATTCTGCCAAAATAACTTACTCTAGGTAGGGGAAAAGATCCTTGATCACAAATGAAATACCTCCAAAGGTCTTATCATTTAAAGGTTTTTGAAAAGCATAATGACACAGAAATTACGAGTCTATTTCTTGAATTTCAGTGCAATACATTTTTTAAATAACTTATATTTCCAGTGATAAAGTGAAAACATACTTCAGGTTGTTGGTGTGAAGGCATGTACACTACACTAGAAAGCAAAAACATGACTAAGGAATGTACGGTTTAGAAGCTGTAGAACATAAGGGATGAATTGAGTCATTCAGACCTGCTGATAGTTTGGTTTTTTGGGTTTTTTTTAAGCGTATTGATAAAATCATTAAAGTCTAACCTGTTTTTATATTTTGTTTTACACAGCAGCTATGTCCACCCATACATTTTTATTGTCTTAGACTGTTTATCCATCCTTTTGCTTCATCACCATTTCACTGTTGCTTCTGTTTGTAAAAGCAGTCACAAGAGACAAGTTAACTCATTAATCCAGCATACTTACCTGGTGTGCACCTTTGCCATTTCAAATTCTTCTCTCAGTAGATAGAAAGACAGATATTATTGCATTGGAGATCAGAACAAATTTTCTTATGATGTGCTGTTATCAAACCTTTGATATTCAAGTGCATCCAACTAAAGGAAAGAAAAAGAAGCAATAAGGTGAAATTTTTAACCATTTTACTATTTATTTATGGGGGGTTTGAACTTTAAATTCTTATTGTATTCTATCACCTGTCCTTACTTGAATAACAGGAAATTTGAAAAGATTTTCAGAGAGCTGTAGTTTGAACAGAGCACACAATTTAACTATCTATTAAATTAAAATTAACATTCTGAAATGACCACTACACTTGGTACTTTCCCATTTCAGTGACCCAGTTTAGAGAAGTGGATCCAGTTTCAGCACCCGGGCTGCATCAATGTTTCAAAGACTAATTCTAAGTACCTAAGTTAGGAAAATGTATCTTTCCAGTTATTTCATATGCAGGTCAGATACTCAGATACTCAAATATTGTTCATAAAATCTGATGATAAAACTTGCAATATGCTTCTGATTGTCACTTTTGCACTTACTTTTTTTTCTCCTACCATCTCTTTTATTCTATGCAATTTCCCATTTAATTCTGCCTTATCCAGAAATCATGGTGTCTTTAAGCAACCTGTGAATCTGACAGAATCAATGTGATAAAATGCATTGCCTTGCACTCTTTCCTCAAAGGCAATATAAGATTAAATTATGAGCGGGTTGACTCCAGGAGAATCTTTCAATAATGTACACCAAAATATTTTGTCTTTTTAATGAATGATTACTGTTTAGCATCAGAGGTTATGGTGAAGGGTTGTTGGGTTGAGTCTGCGTGTTTGTGCTCCTCATAATGGTGATTCCTTTAAACAAAACAGAAGTGTATTATGGTCTGTCCTAATATTTCTTTCCATCTATTTTGCCAGTTTGCTATTCGGAAAATATTTTCTGCTGCATAATCTTTATCTAATGTATCTTGCATTCAGTTCCTGGTCATGAACTTCAGGGTAACATTTTCATGGAATCATAGAATGCTTTGGGTTGGAAGGGAACCTAAAGATGATCTGGTTCCAACCTCCCTGCCAGGGGCAGGGACACCTTCCAGCAGACTGGGTTGCTCAAAGTCCCATCCAACCTGGCCTCAGACACTTTCAAGGACAGGACATCCACAGCTTCTTTGGGCAACTCTTCCAGTGTCCCACCACCCTCACAGAGAAAAAATTCTGTCTAATATCCAATCTAAACATACTTTCAGTTTAAAGGCATTCCCCCTAGGTCCGTGACTACACAACAACCCAGCCATATGCAAGTGGCTTCTAAAGGTCATTGTAATTAATTTGAGGTGCAGAGATGTCCCTCAGGTAGCATGAGATAGAGTATGGGACATATCCATGTAACACAGACTGCTATAAACCCTAGAAATGAAAGGCAATGTTATTTACCTTGCAATATAATGAAAATTAGACTCATTGCTGGAAACAATGCAGGACACATTTAATTTCCATAACAAAATCACTGCTCAACAGGGAAAAGATATATTGCTAATTAGTGGTCTTTTTAGCAGACTTTCCTACCAAGTAATTTGACTTGTTTTTCTATATCTACAGTGCTAAAATCTATTTTTTTAATTACTGTTATTCATTCATCTCAGTACTTTTAATTTTCTTCCATTTTTCTTCTTTTTCTTTATTTCACCATTCCTAGCCTCATCCTAGCTAAACTCTCTCTATACCTACTTATTGTGAAAATACCCCCAAGACACTGATTTTTCTGATAAGAAAACCTCCTAGTGTGATGCATATTCATTTTGGGAAGATTTTGTCATAAAATTAGACTTCTCCAGGGTCTACAAATTTAGTGTATCACAATACAAATGGGGGATATTTCCTGAGATAAGTGAATGTCAATAACCTTTTCTCTCACCAACAATGTTATCTATTTTACTTGCTGATGGATTGCACCCCTCCAAATTATCCTCACCCATCCATTTCCAGCTGTCAATAACTATCTCACTATGCTGTCTTTTTGGCTGCAGGTGACAATAAAAAATTTCCCTGATCTAATTGGAGAAGAAAACAGAAACACAAGACTAGAAGGTAAAACAAAACAAAAAAAAAATAAAAAGAGTTAAAACTACATGCTTATGTAGACTGTTATACCTTGAAATGCTTCTGAAGCATCCATGTGCCTTGTTTCTATTATAATCACTCACTATGAAATATGATTTTTATTTTTTCTTTCCCTCCTTGTACCACAGCTATTTATCCCAGGGATGGCACATTACTGTGTTATGAATTCCATTACATTCTACATTTGTTAGCAGATATTTTAGCTGAAGTCTACTATGTAATTGACACCATTCTGTATGGTCTGAACGCCAATGAGATACGAAGAATCCTTTTTGTTTTAATTTCTAGTGGGTTGGGGTGATATGATGTATTGCAAAACTTCATTGTGCTTGATCTCAGTACAAATGAACAAGAAAGTCTCTTAGCAGAATCATCTTTCAACACTAAGAATGATTTTTTTTTTGAGTGATATCAGCTGCCATTTCATTCTAACACAATCAACTAGTGGTTTTCTCTTTGTCTCTTCATTGTTAAGATAGGGAGAAATATTAAGCTTTCTTTGTTGTATCATACTCCTAGTAGAGTTAAACAATAAAGAGCCTTTTTTTTCATTCTGGCATAAAAAAGGAAAGATAATATCAATGAAAATCTACAAGAAATGTATCTTTTTCAGTTCTGTTTAACATGTTGTTTTGTTTTTTTTTTCTTTTCTTTAACTCTCTTTCAGACGTGAAAAAAACCTACTGCTAAATAGGTGATGAAGTTTATTAAAGTATTGTTCCTGTTTCTCTTGGACTCTTTGCAGTTTTAAATACAAGGTTCTCTGCCATAACTCTTTATCTAAGCTTTTCTTAAACAATGCTAGATTGCAAGTGACAAGCCATCACTCAGGGCTAAAATGATTTAGGAAAAATTCTTTTAACCATAAAGGCAAGCTTTCCAGACAACCTCTTCCCAAGAAACTTTGGACAGTTTAATTGTAAAGCTATACTGCTGGAAACAGACTTGGTTTACAGAAATGAAATCACAGGTTTTACACACTTTTGTTTAAACAATTCTCCATTACATCAGTCTTAAGATATTTTAGATCTATTGGTTTATAAAGGTAAAGAGAATTTCAAAGGGAAAAATTATAGAGTGACATCAGTTAGAATGGACTTAATTCAAAATAATGAAAAGAATAGGTCTGTCAGAAACCTATTTTCAAAGGGACCCCTCTTGGCTTCTAAAACAAAATAAAAAGAGCAGTACTTTCCATTGATTTGTGACGAAGGTATTGGCAAATTATATATGATGGAGAAGAGACCACAGGACAAATATATCCTGCTTTAGAGTTTCTCCTTACATTCTCACAATGCAGTTTGTATTTAGTCTTCCATGCTGACATCTAGCAATGACTAAGTAATGATGAGGATTCACATGCAGGGAGACTGAGGTTTTTTGTTGGTTAGACAGTTCTGAAGGAGTTGAATTAAATAATAGCAAGCACATGGCAACAGAGATTATGTGGAACACTTAAAAAACAAGAAGAGAACAGAATTCTTGATGTTGCTTTGGTGTAAAACATTCTTGATGTCTGCTTTTCTGTAACTCCAGTACAGTGATATTCACTTAGCTGGACATGGTAGACCGAGTTTTAATTCAATGAAAATCTAAAGCCTGCAGAGATCACAGCTGGAACCTATTCTTAATTACACTTCTATAAAAGAAGACTGTGATTTCTTCATATCAGCAGTTTCCAATTTTTTCACTTTATAGTCCCATTTTCTACTTACATTTGTATTGTAAATATATGCTTATTTTCCTTTCTTGAATCCCTGAGGTGCACATTCCCCAAAAGACCAGGAATAAAAGCCTAAGATCAACTGAGCTTTACCATAGTTAATATTGAAAAAGCTTCCTTGGTGGAAGAAGGAAACGTTATAGAATGAAAAGAAAACTTGTGCATCAATGCAAATGTAAATATTTTTACATTATTGTCTATTTGGAAGGAAAAAATAAGAGTTTATAAGTATGATTTATGGATGAATAATTGAAACAAGGACAAAAGATGATCTCATTCAGTATCAAGAATTTGGCAACAGGCTTGTGATACTTTATTCTCCTATCTATGTGTTACATTTTCAGACAAGCATTTTCTTACTTCCTCCCATGTTGCTTCTTATGTTACTTATAAAGATAGACAAGGCAATGTAATCTCTCCCTTTTCAAATTCTCTCTTAAAATTCTGACTTCCATGCTAATTAAAACATGTCATATTTGAACTTTCATTGTGTTTTTTTGATTTGGCCTATCCATTCTTTGCATCTCTTTATATGGTTGTCTTTGATCTGTGTGTTTTTAAAGCATCTAGGGCACTGACATGCCATCTCTGTTACATTTGGTGTGATAGCAGAAGGAAGGTAAAAATGGAAACTGCATAAACAAAATCAATAAAAGCATTTAAAAGATTTTGCTCAGTTTAAGCAGGCAGAAAAGTGCAGTTTGACAATTGTTTCTGTTACTACTTTCCTATTCTGTGATACTGTTCTGCAGTCTGAGTACACAGACACGTGCATGATTTGGTCAGCAAAATAGGAGTAAAAATTTGATCAACCAAACAGGAGTAAAAAATTCAGTACAATTTTAAAGTCTACACTGCTAAAAATAAAGATCTCTTATACTCTGTTCCTGTACTCAGTTCTTCTGCTCCCTAAGGATCTGTCAAAGTACCAAAGTATGAAAATTTTGAATTAAGGGTTGTGAGCTTCAAAATCAACATGCAATTAACAACAAATGTTAAAGAGGGTTTTTTTCCTCACTTCATCCCAGCATTATCTACTGAAGGAATGCTGTCCTGTTTGTACAAGCTTACAGGAGCTTATCATTTTGTGTATAAATGATACATGCACAACAAGCCCTAACCTATATGACTATCAAATCTAATGAAGCAAATTCTGCATTTCTATTCGAAGAATGTACCAAGCTTTCTGCAGAATCAAGTCCATCTTTTCACCAGTGACCCCATTTCTCCATCAGAAATGCAACATAAGTAATTTATATCACTGAATCAAGAATGATAAACATTGATGCTAACCCAATAAATACTGTATTACTTTCTTAAGGTTGACTGATAGTGTATTATTAACAGCTTTATTACTAGGGCAAAGTTCCATGGGCAACAGCAGTGAACTGTCAAAGATTCTCATAAAGAAATAACAATAAGCTTACATTTATAAAGCAGTTTTCATCCCAAAGGAGGCAAGAGTACTTTCCAAAGTTGATACAAAAGAAACATAACAACATCTGTTACTGACTAGAACTGATGCTGAGAGGAGGACAAAAAACATTGTAAGGATGTGAAATGTGCTCCAGAATCTTTACTGGCTGCAAATGAATTGGAAATAATTTTTTTTAATAGAGAAAAGTTTAAGAAAACTGTTCAGTGGTGAAAAAAACCATGATAGCACTTGTTGGGTATTAATACAAAAGAGTGCCACCTCATAATCACACAATTTGCCCAAATTTCAAAGTTTTTTTGTTTTTTATTTTTAATCAGAATTCTCAGAGGAAGACCAAATCTATCTATTGTAAAGACCCTACAAGTAAGAATGTGGCAATCACAGATACTGAAATGTAAGAAACACTCAGGGAAAGCTCAAGCCACTTGAGGTCTAGGGAAGAAAAAAAAAGGGACAATATCTGTCTACATGTTTAGAAAGCCATGGGTACGTAGGTGCATCTGTACAAGGGTACATGAACATTTCTCTACTATGCAGATACATAATCTGTTCACCTGTGGGCAGACACGAGGTATGGTCTGAAAGCAGTGAAAGCAATTAAGAGGAAGGAATTTTTGTTGGAGACTTCTAGGCTAGAGTATATAACTGTAGGGGTGTGACTAAAATTCCTTCGAAGAATATTTCAATTTGTTATAAAAACCATTTTTTTCCCCAGTTTTTGTATCAGTGGTGAATACCAGTCTCTTCTCTGTAAAGGTTCTGGGTAGGCTTTCTTGGGAAAAATGCACATCACAGCCCTGACTACAGAAAAGGGGAGTCTCCTGTGTAGTTCTGGAGAGGTGGCAAGAAGTCTCCTGAAAGGTGTTGAAACACAGCAGCTATGGATTCCTAAACACAGCGATCCTGAAAGTATATGGGCACATACGTATATAGTCTGAGGCATGCACACAGATACACACCCACCCACATACACAGACATTTAAAATTCTCTATATACGTTTAGCACCACTTTTCACATCTGTGCTGCTTTTCATCCATGGATTTTGGAGCACTTTGCAGACATTAGCTAATAATCTCACAACCCAGGGTAGGCAAGGGATATTCCTGAACAGAGTATTTATCTACTGACCTACTGGGAATTCTGGTGTTTCTGACAAAATTCCATCAACCTCCAGCAGGCAGGTGAAAGCATAGAAGGAGAAACATGGAAACAAAAACCAGCCCTGCTTCATGCCTTCTTGTTGAAGTAGGATCACACCAGCTGAGGTCACAAGTGGAAAAAGCATTTGAATGCCAAGCACATAAAAGTCCCACAAAGGCAAACATCATAATTAGCAATGGATGGGAAAGCCAGCATGAGGCACAGGGGCCAGTTTGATCTCCAGAGTTATCATTCAAGAGTGTGACACTGAGATTACACAATGTCATGTAGGTAATGCAAACGTTAGCATATCACCCATCTTGAAAGTTCTTAAACTTCTGCTTTTACAGCTTAAGATCAGACTTGGTTTTGATACTTGTAGTGGTTTTTCTTTGTTAGATTCCCTAATGGATATAACAGTCTTTAGCAGGAAATCTGGACGGACCATTTGAGGCCTGTTTTCTTTACATCTTGTGGCTCACAGGTTTGCTTTTGGACACCTAATAAATCATTCACTAACATTTCAGAATGTGACAATTCCTCCTCCTTATAAACTTACTGCTAAATCAAGGACTACAAAAAAAAAAAAAAAAAAAAAAAAAAAAAACATAATTTCAATTTTTCTGATCTAAAATATCAACTTCGTGGATTTAGAGGTCTTTTTCATCAGGTGTTCTTCAATCTTAGGTTCAAATTTTACCATTACTTGTACTGCAAGTGACGTTACAAATAAAAATTCCAGAATTTACTTTCTGCATGTCATGGGGTTGTCCCAGATTTCAGCCTATGCCTCCCTACAAGTCAGAGAATTGTAGACAGATTTTTGGACTGGATTTTTGGGGGGAAAATTCTTGCCACACCTTGCTATAACTAATTAGTAAAAGCATTTCATTTGGTTGGAAGGCAAGACAAAGATATTTGTAGGTCATGGCCAAACACAAACTCTGTTTTCTGTGGATAACATGGGGGATCATTAGACCTGATGTGTTAAATTCCTTGAAGACATCTAATACCTGAAGCTATGATGTTCTTTCAGCTTGCGTGAATAAGTGGAGGATCTAGACCAAAGCTTGTTAATAATATTTATTTATTTCATGGCTGTGTAAATATGTCATGATCTCACTGAAGACAATGCATTTATTCTCTCTATTGATGTAATGAAAACAGAGTGTGACCCAAAAAGCATGCACGTGCCTTAAAAAGCTTTGGAAATTCAAGTCATAAATAAGTTACAGCAGACCAAACTGTCATTCCCTTCCCCAGTAAAATATTCATGTTTGGCTTTCATGGAATTCCTCCCAGACTAAGGTAAGAGAGGCTGTTCAGCTGATTTCCCTCTCAATAATACATTCTGAGGGCCTTACACTCTCAGTCCTCAAGGGAAAAGAGTTGATTACATGGTGTATTTACTTAAATCAGGACTGTCTTCTGAAGGATTGGTGAATATAAAAACACATTGAATTTCCTTTTAATATTCCATGGTTTCATCTGATCACATTGAGGACAATACTGAAGACTGCACTATTTTCTTAACAAACATTAAATGGAACAAATATATATATATATATATATATAATATATGCATTGATTAAGATTTACAATAAAAAGCAACAGAGGAAATAGATTTTTTGTCAGAAGGAAAGTGTTTGTGTGTTTGTGGGTATGGAAAATTTGTGTCTTTCTAAGAATCATGAGTTTAAACTTTTTTTTTTTTACTATTTTTAACTTATTCCTTTAAATTTGATATTAGCTGGCATTTCTTTCTTACAAAAATAACCAAACCCAAAAAACTATTTAATACTTTTTAACCAACAGAATTATATGGAAAATTCCATCCCACTGAGATGTTCCTGTTTGGCTGAACTCTGTGAAAAACAGTCATTGTGGGACTGTGCAGATCCATGCTAATGAAACAGGGAATTTACTGGAATTCTCACTGGCAAAATCAGCACACAGAGGTGCCTATGACAGTGATCTGTCCTTACCAGTCAATCACACAAAAGCCTGACACCCCAAGGAACAAACATCTGTGATCAAAGGGACATGAAGATTTAGAAACAAATTGAAGGAAAGCAGTGTAACAAAGATAGAATTTACCACCATTAATGACATAAAAATCACCTGAGTGCCATTGGTTTCATTAAATGAAGTTTTAACAGACTCCAAAAGAGTGGGTGAGGATGGAGGACACACAGTTATGTCATGTCAGAGAGTCTGGATGCTAAAAGAGCTACAAGGCAGGAACTATTAGGTACCACATATTAACTGGGGCTAGTAGAGGTGATTGGTCTAGTTTTATTCCTACATCTATAATGTCTGGAATTTCATTTCTTGAGGAATGTGAAGGGCAACATAAGAAAACTTGTATTTGAGTGAAAACTCACCTGCAGGGAACTTTGCCAGGTTTGTGTCACCCATTTCTCTTATTTGAATCTTTGCCTTGACAGCAGATGGAGGTTTTATCCCTTTACTCAGAGCAGTTAAACAGGATACAGAAATGTTTCATCTGTCTGACAAGTGCATCATGGTGTGCTTAGTTCCTCCCACGAGATGGAGCAGGGGAGCTTCATCTCTTGGCACTGCACCTCCACCCAAAGAAAATCCCCTTCCCTGCAGGTGCAGGGGTTGACACTCACCTTGCATAGGTAGTCCACTGTGACATGTAGCTCACACCTAATCAGCTGGACTAAAATTGCACACTTTGAATGTTTCCAAACTGCTGAATCTTTTATATAGGTTAATAAATTTGGACAGGTGCTAAGAATGATACAATCTACCAGCAGACTTGTTCTCATGAACAGGAAAATCTCCATGAGCAAAATGAGTATGAAATGCTCTTAGGAAATTGAAAGTGATGAAATCAGCAAGGAGGAAGGAAGGGAAATGAGACACAAGATAGACTGATTTGTTCTCTAGCTCACAGCTTCCAAGTCAGTATGTAGATAAATTTTGATTAAGTGCCAGTTCAGGCCTGATAAAACATCTCTGAACTGGACAAAGATCAGACCTCAGACCAGCTGTTGGGAAGCAGAGGAATGCTTGAGGCATAGGGAACATAAAACCCCTTAAGCATCTTACAATCCAAATCTCTGGTGGGCAAAGAGCTCTCTGGTGTTCTTTGTACACTGCCTCACTCAGGAAAAAAATGTATTGATGTAACTGTAGCTGTCTACTGATAGCATGAAGAGACCTATCAAAGTGCCTCAACAAATTCAGCTCTTCCTGAGTGAAAAAAGAGCAAAAGAGATTCCATCTAAACCTTTTTTCCCCAGAGCCAGCTACAAATTCCACATGAGCTACAAATTCCACATGATATTGGTCTGTTGGACGTCTAAGTGTATTGTGCCAACATTTGTTTTCAGCATCTATGCTGATGTTATTTGCAGAAGTGAATCTCAATCAAGTTACAGTCATAATTAGGAAAACAAAGGAAATGAGAACAAATAGGAAGGACTGGCTTACAGAAAAGAGGAAAGTGTAAGTTAAAACAATTAGTTGTTTTAATTAAAGGTTGGATTAAAAAAATGTTAGGATGATCTATATTTTGGAGTGGCATTTCCTATTTCATTATACCTTCTTTATACAGTTTGTTTTCTTTTCAAAGTAAACGAACAGGTCCTTATTTCTCACATCTTCAAAATTTTGTTTAGTTTGACATTTTTTAGTAAAAGAAAAATAAAATAATAAAATCATCCAAAACTGGTTGTATGACTGGAGGAGAGAGAATTGCCACCATGTCTCGCCTCTGTCAAGAACCAGCTGATGAATGACATAAATGTGTTCTGTTCAGGGTTTTGTATCAACCCTGTTGGTTAAGATTCACAGATACAGACATGAAGTCAATTGTAAAGTACATTCCATGTGAAAATACAACAACAAATAAGTCAAAAATAGTTTTGTTCCTTGCTAAAGGTATTGGTAAGGAGATCAAGTGAAATAACCCTGGAGCTAACAAAAAGAGACTTTCAACTGTCAAAATAATGGATTTAAATTTTTCCTTTTATTTTTTACTAAGAAATCTGGGAAGCCTCTCTCATGGCTAATGAGGGAATTGAGTTTTTACCAGAGAAATTATATACACTGGAATACTCAAAGAACAGTCTGTGAGAGCTAACATTCTGCAAGCAGAGGTGCTCTCTGGTGAAGTCACTCAAATGGAAAAATTATCACCAAAAACTGAGATTTAGACATATGACAACTACCTATTCACAAAAGGAGAAAAAATCAGCCTGGAAAGAGGAAGAGAGAAAAGCACAGTGGTTTGAATTTGGTGTAAGATTAAAGTATTTTGAGCATACTTTCAGTCCCTCACATGTATCATTTCCACCCTTGCTGTTTTGTAAGAATTTTACCTATTTTGGCTCTTGTGAGAAAATTATTCTAATTTCACTTTCCTTTAATCTGGTTGAATTAAGTGTGAATTTAATAGCTGTATTACAATAAAGCATTCATTCCTCATCCCTAGATGTGAAAATTTCTGAATTTGGGCACTGAGGTTCTAGAAAACGTGTACCATCTTCCAGCTGCTCATCCTTCAAATTATCTGAGGAGGAATGGACTGCACTCTCTTTCCATTAACTTTTGCAGATGCCTGGACCAGATGTGGATCTTTCCTTACAAACTCAAGACAAAGGTATCTTTCAGTGACTGATGGTCAGTCAGAAGAAGTGTCTGGCATAAAATGAGACTTTAGGCTGCCTAAGTAATTGTTTCTTTCTCCCTCTTGCTTTTGGGAGGCTTTTTGTTTGGCTGGATTTCTCTAATCTGATTACTACCATGATATCCAAGGGATGCCTGGGACTGCATTATGATTTAGAAAAGAAAGTATGCTACAAAAACAAAAATAACAAAAAACCAAAACCCACTGTATTTATTGCAAATTTATCCTGACTTGGTGTGTTTTCACCTCTATAAGGTACTATTTTGTAAAAGCACTGCAGTAACTGAGCAGTCCTTTTGCCTGACAGAAATTAAAGTCACTGTGCAGGAGTGTAATTTTAATGTATGTCCTGGGAGTGAAAGTCCACCAAGAAAGCTACAGTTAATTTAGCAGAGCTCATAATACACACTCATTTTTAGCCATGGGGACTTGACTTTAAACTGTCTGAAGGTCAAGCATACAGAGACTGCTACAGAATCCTTCAAAAACGTGAGCCACATCACACATCTGCCACTCCTCGCTTAGAACAATTCAGCACAGTTAGAAACCTTCCTCTAAAAAGAAGTTGAAGATAAAGTAAACACAGCAAATGAATTACCCTTCTCCCTCTGGAGAGGTCACGTTCGAGGTTCACTGCTGATGCAAGATGGTGAAGCTTGCACCAGTGCCCACCTGCCAGGGATTAAACAGAGAGCTACAGTCTCCAGTGCAATCAATGCCTAGTCTTTAATGGGCTCTAAATTCAGCACCGGAAGCTCTGACAAGCCCATAATCCATTCATTAATGTGTGTTAATATGTGCCCTGTGGAGCTGTCCTAACTTAAAAACAAAAGACAAGGCATTCACATGTGTTATTTGGAATAGGATGGAACAGGGAACCCTTAGCGCCATGGAGAGAGGAACGATTGCAAAAAGGGTTTTATTGCACGTCCCCCAGCAGGATGTTTAGAAAATAAAGATCCAACACATGCTGCAGCAATAAAGCAATTCCTCCTTGGCCAGATCCAGACAGTGCTGTGCAATTGTTCCCTTGACTTATTTCAAGTGAATAAATATTTCTTGTGTGCATCAAGCAGGTGTGCACAGGTTCAAAGCTGTGATCCTCTGCATGTCTGGTTTGGGGAGAGCCCAAGACATGAGGAAGGTCAACAGTCAGAAAGTGAAATGCTAACACCCTACCCTGCTGTCCTTCAGCCTTATGAGTCATGAAAATTGACCCAGCACTGTGCAAATTTGGCAGGTGTCTCATTCCAAAAAAAATGTTGAAGACACCTAAAATGTGTGGTCCCAACTCATTTCTGGATGCTTGGCCTGGTCTCTGATCCAGACCATGGATCAAAGACACAGCTGAATGCTAATTAAAAGCATCAAAAAATTTGAAGACCCTGAAAGCCCCAGCATAGGTGTAGACATACAGGCAAATAAAATTGAATAAAACAACAGCCAAATAACAGGAACCAGCTCAAATCCATCTCACTTGTCTCTAGAGTTGAGAAATTTATACATATATTATTATGCTCTAATATTGTTGTTATGGTTTGATTATGGTTTAATTAAATGAAACAGTTACTTGCATCAAAAAAGTAAAAAATTAAGATTTACTTTAAATAATTCATTTAAATTAT
The DNA here is from genome assembly GCA_016584745.2 of Phylloscopus trochilus trochilus. Lineage (NCBI taxonomy): Eukaryota > Metazoa > Chordata > Aves > Passeriformes > Phylloscopidae > Phylloscopus > Phylloscopus trochilus. The sequence continues at coordinate 9,428,190 of WQNJ02000016.1, read as the reverse complement.
AAACAATTTGGATAAACATAAACACTCTTACTCTTTGTCCATATAATGGGGACAGCTTTCCTTACATTATTTAAAGAAAGCCTCTGAACATTTTAAAATTAGATTTGCTACAGATTAGGGAAGAGGAAGTTCAATAAGAACTTTTACTGAGCACTAATGACTTTTACAACATTTTGATCCTTTCTATCATCTCTTGCCAGCCTTGAATATCATCTCCCAAAATTTAACTTCACTTGTCATGGCATCTTCTCTACACTTTAATAAAATTGTTCAGCAAACAGTATTGAAAGAAATAGATTAAGAGGTCTTTGGAAACATTAGGAAATTATTTTTATGGACAAAATCATGAAAGGAATGGTAAATCCAAAAATGTCATTATTCTTTTAGCTTCTTATTTATGGCTAAGTTTTAAATCATTCCAGGCTTTACCCTCCTACTTTGTAGAGATAAAACTTAGGCACTGTCTAAAAAATTTCACACAAAAAACACTTCTGAAAGCCCAAAAAAGCCATTTTGGTGGTCATTCAGAATAGTTAGGTTCTGTTTAGCTCGGAGGCCACAATGGTTTCGTAGGTATTTTCTGTCTGACTGGTCTGGTTGCAACAATTTCTCAGGTACAAAAATACCATCTGAATGAAAAAAAAAATGTTGGCTGTGATTCTGAAGATGATGCAAACTAGTAATTATTACATAAAACACTTCCAGGAGACTTTTCAGGAAATAACCAAATGGAAGTGTAGTTTGCCTCTCTCTCAACACTGACTATAAAGGGAACATGGAATAATTAATATCCTACACTTACTTTTCATGGATGTTCCTAGCTTAGTGCAGAATGCCTTTTGTAGGACATGCCTTGGAGGTGCTTCTACAATGATAGAGAGAAATCTGCTTTATTTTCACTATGTTCACCTTAAGATTTGGTAGTAAGGAGCAATAAATACATAATTCACTTTTTCTACCTAAAGCAAATAGATTACTCTAGTACTGCATTTTAGACTGTAGCCCACAACTGAACCTTAAAAGGTTCAATCCTTGCTTTGCTTCCCCTCTTTTTGATGCCTCTGTATCAAATTAACTGGAAAGAGTAGCTGTGAGTAGACATCTTTCCAGCACCTACTGTGGTGAAGACAGATGCAAAGAGACCATTCATATTCCTTGCAATCTTGTGCTTTTTACTTGCTCTCTGTACTCTGAAGGACCAGCAGACCCACTGGCTGCCTCTGCAATACTTCTGATCTGTCAGGATAATTTAAAGGATTTCTTTGTCTTTATGTCTTCAGTTTTGTTTCTTAATCTTCTTTTAGGTCTTATCTTTTAAACCTTACATTCCTTTATGCTAAAGCTATTTGTCCTGTCTTTCTAGGATTTAAACTGGGATATGTAACATCTCATTCCTGCACACATAATTTATCTATTTTATCCCTTTGTGTTTCCTTTCAATGCACTCAAATGTATTTGTTTTGAGAAATATAAGGATCCCATATTTCCTGTATAAATTCCACAATGATTCTCTGGATTTTAATTTCCTGATTTCTCCTTAAATTACCATTTACAAATATCCTCTTTTTGAATGTTGGCATCATAAACCTGATTCATCATTTCATGCCACTACAGCACAAATCAAATGTTCAGTACTTACAACAAACCAAACCATCTTACAGTATATATTGAAAAAAACTCTGTATCTTGTGCCGAATTTAGGTCCAGGTTAGTTTTCTCCTTATGTTCAGAGTCCAATGATCAATCAAAACCACAGTCAATCATTCTACCCATGTTCTGTTCTTACTTTGTAATTAATCAAAACATGCCTCATGCTCATGAGGAATAAATTTGGGATATAAAGACTCAACTTCAGATAAATTATGAAGCATAAGAATGTAAGATTTACCTCTCCTGCTACCAAAAATACAACAAGTGAGATAATGCCTAGGGCAGGTATGACCCAAGTTATTTAAGGCTTCGATGACCAAGTCAATACCTGAAATGAAATCCTTGTAGGAGCACCCAGGTGTTGTGTCATGGATGGATACTGTAGATGCCTTATAGTTTCTGCAGTCTTGACTCACCAAAACAAATGACTGAAATTGAAAGCAACCTGCAACATTGGTTTTTTCCCAATAAAGAACAGTTTGCAAATCTATTTGAAGGGTAAGATGAAAACTTCAATAATAAATCAAGTGTAAACATATTTGAAGAATCCAGTGGTCCAAAACACCTCTTTTCCATTTTTAAAAGTAGTATATACACCTGAGCTCCCTTGTGCAGCTGTAACATCTGTATCAGCACTGCTGGGGGACCATGGAGGGTCTCTTTGCCCAGTGCAGAAATGGGTGCACAGTGACAGAGTATAAGAAATGCCATTTAATTACTCTACAGTCTATATTTACATCTGCATAAAATGTGTACTAAACCCCCACCAAATTAACTCAGTAACTACTTTGCTCTGTCTGCAATGCATAGAAATGTTAATGTCTATGCATTAGTGTCTAATGACAGATCTATAATTATTAAGGTTTACTGGAAAATATTCTGGTTTAATTTACCAAGCATGGTGTTAGTTAAAATTAATCAATTTAATCCTGCCCAAGTATTTCTCACAAAAATTACACTCCAATGCCAATACTCCTGAGAATAAGCTGTCTTGATAATAAGGCTGTCTTCAGTGGTCTGGGAGGATATATTTGGTGCTGTAAATATTTATATAGAAATGTGATTTATTTCCTTGACATTCTTTAAAGTTTTTTGTCTTCTCTAAGTATCAATGCATCAAGGGAAGAAAGGAGCTGAATGTCATTTTAGAAAGCAAACTGTTAAAGAATGACCCTTATTAATACTAACCATAGAATTATTTTGATTTCCTCCAAGCACTATGCCATAAAAAGTCAGTCAAATAAAAAGACTTAGCCAGCTCTTAGACATGAAAAGCATTCTATTTTCTTTTGAGGCATAGCTTCCAGAAAGGCTATGCTTACAATGGAAGATGGCACAATAATAGAGACTGTTATAAAAATACAAACAAATAATAATGATAATAATAATAAAATAATCCTTTTCTCCTCACAAGGAAAATATATGCTAAACTGCATTACTTATCTATCATCAAGAAATAATTCTTGCCTTGAGGAATGAACAGATTCAAGAATTCTGTGGAAAGGAATGGGATATTTCACTGAAATCGGAATAATTAGTTTTGTGAAGCACATCAACTACTTAAAATTATTCCATTTGTTTGTGCTGCAGTCTGAAACCTGTCACTAATCAAGCAGATGAAAAGAGAAGGAAAATTCCTTTGGTGGCCCACATTTACTGTTGATTTCTGCTCTAGTGAATTCACCTTAACCATTTAGAGGAAAGTTGGTCTCATAGCCCAGGTAATTTTCCAATATTGATGGCAATTAATGCTAATTGTGAAAGACATTTTTAATGGTATAGACCTCTGTCCATTAAGAGATAGAATAAGACCACCAAAACAGAGTACTGCTCAGTGTATGCATGGGAACAATTTTCAGTCACTAATGACTGGACTGGAATGCTGGCTGAAGGTGAAAAGCTATATTTCCATGCTACTAATTTAAACTATTTCTTTGTCTACATGGATATCTATGAACAGTTCATCAGACCATATAAATTTGAAAACTTCAAAGTAAAAATGTGTTTAACTATTTACCTTGAAAGTCTGAATAGTTTTTCTGAGTATCTATTTTCCATAAATAGTATTTTAAAGAAGAGGAAATGAAATATGGGGCAAATAAATAATTTTCTTAAAGGCTGTGGGAAAGCCATTGATACTGTTTTAAAATTGAATACCAATCTCCAAAGCATCTATACTTGCTTGTAGGATTGTTTTGCTAGTTTAGAGAAACTAATCAAAACTAGTTAAAATGCACAAGAGCATTTTTCAACCAAGATAAGAGTACTGTCCAAGGATGTATTGCTGTCAATCACAATGTTTCAATAGAGGAAGTGAATATGCTTAACTCTACTCCATATTCTATATTATTGAACAGTGGTATCACACAAAATGTATCTAAAATTTACAGATATAAAAAGATAAAAGTTTGAACAATGTAAGAAAAATGTCACAGTTAAAAAGAAATGTTTCTGTGATTTCAAATTGCTTTATTTCACGGTATTTAAGAATATTTGTTCCAATTCACAATCTGTTTGTTTTTCCAGAACTGAAAATTTAGGCTGAAATCCTAGCAGCTCATGTAGTAGGTTAAAGGGACCATTTTCTCAACGAAAATACTTTAAAGTAACCATTTTGAAAAGAAAGTGAAAATGTGCATCAGTGTGTTTAACCCAATATCTAGTTTTACTGAAATTAATAGAAATGAAATGTATAAACAAGCTTAAAATCTAGACAGAGCCTTAGTGAGTTTTTTCAGCCACCATCATATCCTCCTCACTGATTTTCTCTGCCATGCATCACAACTCCTGCCAAATTTGAAGTGGCTGAAAGAAGCTGAAAGGGGCTGAGCAGCAAATCAGGAAGCCACACTCCTCACCATCACTAGCATTTCCTTGTGAATTAATATCCAAACATTTTTTCCTCCTCCCACCCCACTGTTTTCCCTTTAGAACTACCATTTCTCAGCTTGAGAAAAGACTGTAAAGAATGGAATCAAGGCAGGAAGGAAAATAAATGAAGTGTCTCCCAGTTCAACATGGTGAGCAAATATTGATGTGACCAGGTGGACCTATCTCAAAAATCCTCTCTAGAGATGGTTTCCTGCTTGTCCTCCCCACAAATTCTGCTGTGATGTGAATCATAGAATCATTTCTTGATGATAGATAAGTAATGCAGTTTAGCATATATTTTCCTTGTGAGGAGAAAAGGATTATTTTATTATTATTATCATTATTATTTGTTTGTATTTTTATAACAGTGAAGAATCATAGAATATCCTGAGTTGGAAGGGACCCACAAGAACTGTGGTGTCCTACTCCAAATCTGACTGCAGATATATCTTGTAGAAGTAATGGCAGGATTTGAAAAAAAAAAAAAAAAAGAGCACATTTATTTTGGGAACATCTGCTGACAAGCTGTGAAATTTCTAAATTATCTTTACTACTGCTGAGTTTTAATTTTACTTAGGTAATTTAAGATCCTCAAAAAATCTACTAACTGGGAGACTGAATGAAGGATCTAAATTAGGTAAGAAGGATTGTATCCTGGAGATACTGCTTTCCAGACTATGGAAAGAATCTAAATAAGTATCTTAGAGAACATTTTATCTGCAAAGACCTAATGTAGTAAGTCCTGCATAGGTCATATGCTCAAGAGTACTTAGGAAGATTTTAATAGGACTGGGAATATTTTTCAGATTTTGAGTCAAAAGCCAAATTATAAAATTGGCCTGATCTTTGCCTGCTGCTTTCCTTCCATCAGTATCAAAGGCTGATGCATTGCACATTCCCACATGACTCAGAGAGCAGTGGATTCTTAAAATACAATGAAGCCAATAATGCTGCAATAGCTGAAGTCTGCTAAATCAGCAAAAATGCTAGATTGAAGAATTTAGATAAAAAGGTTTCCTAAATCTTGAGGATCAACCATGACCAGCTGGGAGAAAGGACTTGATTGCCATTTAAAACTTATTACACACCTTTATATTAAGGATCTATAGGAAGAGAACACCCTGTCTTTAATACAGCAGCAGATAAGATTACCTCAACAGGATTACAGGTATATTATGAGATTTATGTGTTACTCATTGCTGGATTATATTTCAGAGAGCTTGAAGCATAAAAACAAGAAAGACAATTTCTTGAATGCCAGCATTTAATTATAGACTTATCCAATAACCTATTATTGAACTGGCTTGTCAAATAGGCTCTGTCCAAAGGATTATACCTAACTTTGCAATTTTTCATTGGATTTAGTTTTAAAGGCTGACCAAAGGTTTTGGAAATGAAAGCAGGAGACCATCAACAGAATGCTCAGATTTTACCATCAAAGTCTTTAGCAGAATATAAATCTCAGTCAGTTGGTTTTTCTAATTATCCTTTATGATATTCTTTATTTGCTGAGCATCCCAACCAGAATTCCAGGTATTTTAACAGAATCTTCAAAAGAAATTTAACAATCCTATATAAACCTCTCCAGAAAGGCTGGAAGTATTAATTTTATTAATTTTATTAATTTTATTAATTTTATTAATTTTATTAATTTTAGGTAGCTCCATATTTATAATTCACATCCCCTTGAAAACAGAGGAAAACAACACAGAAGTTTGATTATTCTTATAACCTACCAGACATGAAAATACAAGAGACCTTAGAAAATTGACCAAAGTGTTGTATAGATCAAACTTACTGTTAATAAAGGGGAAACAATGAAAATAGTAAACAACTCCTTTGTAGTGTATAATACACTAGCATGTCAAAAATCCAAGGGTGGACAGAGAATCAATGAGAAATACACCACTAATTTAGCCACTTCATCTTTTTTGTTAAGACAATTTCCTAGTTTAGCTCTAAGGTAAAAAACAGAACTCCAGTTGTTCGGTGGTGGACAATTAAGCAAAAAATTTCCACTATATAAATCAAACCAAATCTGTTTGGATATTTGAAAAACCTAAATCTAAATAAAATACTTCTGAGAACATTGAAAACTCACGCTCCTTTGACAGATTTCCAGAACAATGACCCAGTGCTTTCCAGAAATTACAAATTTGCAGGTTTGTCTTCTATGTAAGAGAAAGTAAGAGGGCTGCAGGAATGTCTGGACTATTCTGCCTTCTTTCCCAGCAGGGAGGAAAATGCAGAACCATGCATCATCACTAAATTGTCATCCTAACCCAGTCTGAAGAGAGGTCTAGTAGAAATGTGGTTCGAATGTGTCTCTCAGAGGTAACATCTCTCAGATGCACTCTTGGGTCAGGTATGTACTGACACAGCAGCCCTCCCACAGGTCTATTCAACTCTTACCTTAAAGCCAGGGCTCCCAAATGTGAATTTGCCACCTTCAATGTGTTTCAATGACTGAACTGGAAATTTTATCAAAACCCAGTGGTGCTTCCTTTCATGACAGATAAAACTACACTTTGCCAAGGGAATGACACAGAACAAAGTAAAGCTCAAATAATATGGCTCTTCTGTCAGAAACTCTGCCTTTAACCTTAAGATAAGTTTGCCATTGGCACAACAGGATGAGCACATGTGAATAGGTTGATAACATCAGCAGAATAATATGTAAACACTTCAATCCTTCTGGGATCTTGAGTAATAAAAGCAAGAGTTTCATGCCCTGAACTTTTTTCATCATTAGGGAATAATCTGTTTGCACTTGTACATTGTATGCACTAGTTTATTTAGCCAAAGTTTGTTTGTTTTTTCCCTCTATTCCTGGGAGCTTACATCTGTAAGAATAGATGAGACTACAGATCTCTATTACACTTAGGGAATTTCATTTGGTGTATCTTGCTGGGACAATAATAAAGCCTCCTCTTGAGCACAGTAAAGATCTATTATAATATTCAATGATAAAACATTCTTCCATGTGTTTTTATTCATTTTTCCTTTTGGGAAGCTATATTCTACTGTCTAAAATAACCCTACGAGGTTAACAAGTAAAAGAATTACTCAGTCCCTAAACTTTTGCTCTCTTCTAAATTCCCTTCTGAATATTGCTTACTCTTTGTAGAAACTCTCTCATGCTAAAAAGTTCACTAATAGCTTCTAAATTATGAGATCCTGAGATGTAATGTAAGGGCACACACATTTGATGGAGTTTGCACTGAGTTCTTAAGACCTTAAGCAAATTCACAGTCATAATTTGAAATTGCATTCAAACCTGAAAAATGCATAAGTCCTAGTTTGGATTAATGTTGCCAAGGGTGTCAAAAGTGCTCTGAGAGCAGCGTGCTTTGGGGTATATCTATTTAAAAAAATAGATTTTGGGTTGATAACTTCCAAAATATTTCCTAGAGCATAAATCCAATAATACACTTATTTTGACCCAGACATAAATAAAAAATTAATTGTGTTCAAATGCACCACTAAATACAATCTCTTTGCCATGGCTAACTACAGAGATCTCTTTTTTTTTTTTTTTTTTCCTTGTTTCAGCAAAAGGAAAGACTTGGAGCAGTCCTTATTCTTTTTCCTGTACCTTTGTTTTGCTGAAAGCAGCACTGGGAGCTAAGGATGTGAAATGGTTACATGTGACAGGCTGAATGTCAGTGTCAGAGCATGGAGCCTGACCTGGACTTGCAAAGGGAGGCTCATTACAAGCACACTCAGCCAGCCTTTCAATCTCCGGTATCGCTTGGCCCAATTCACAGTTCAAACCAGAATAAGCAAATACCCCTCTGACAGCCTCCCTTGAGTCGCTCTGCAGGGCTGAAGTGTTAAACTGTGCAGCTCTGTTTTGAGTTTGTCCAGTATTTGTTTAACCTGAAATGCCAGAAACACTATAAATCCCTCATGCTCTTTCGCATGTCCCTTTTCATTTACTAAACCTTCTAAAGGTCAGAGCACGCACACTCCTCCCTGAAAGGGTTGCCCTTTCTTACACTGCACATCCAGGGTGGGAGATGGGATGAGATGTGGGAACAGCAAAAGCCATCAGGAAATACAGATTAGAAGAATAGCCAAGACTAACACACCTGCTGAAATATGTGTTCCGGTTATTTTTTCAGTAGCACACCCACTGAAAATACCAAAAACACGTTTGACATCATCCCTTCGATCTAGATGCTACAATAGCATCACAGGAAATGATAGTCACAACAATTAAATCCAATCTGGCAGGAAATTAGTCAACCATGATATCCGAAAGATTATTATCTGCAATAATCTTTTAGTAGTGGATGAAGAAGTCTGGCTATCAGTTTTCTGGGAAACTGTATTTACTTTGTGAGTACCAAAACTCATTATTGGAACCTCCATTTGGGAAGGATGGTTCTAAACCTTCTGAATCCACATCAGACACTGAATATCAGCTCTTCATGGGAACAGGAATCCCACAGGAAGCTTCTGTGATGATATTTATATCCCAGTAGAATAAATATTTGGTGTAAATAAATATTAAATAATGCCTGTGGCTAAAAATTCCTAAAACAAAACTGGGCTATATTTGTGACAGGGCCTTCTGCAAGCTTGAAGTCCTGGGACCCTTGTAAAACCAACCAAAAATCACTTATTTTCTGTGATAGCTATTGGCTACACAGTTTGTATCTATTAGAGTAGAATAAAATAGAAATGTCTAGAAATATCTAGAAATGTCTTCCGTAAGTGAAAAATTAACTAGTTTTTAGACTTTAAAATCTTTTTTAAGTGTTTATTGAAGAATGAAAAAAATTACTAAGAATCAACTCTTCCAGATACAAAATCTTCCCAGAACAAAATAAACTAACATTATTCACCAATGGGAATTACAGAATCTTTTGTAAGTATGTTTTACATTAGAGTAACTAAGCAGAGAATCAATCCCTTGGATTCTGATATAAACAGTGCTTTAAAGTGTACACTACTAGGAAATTAGAACTCAACAGAAGGATTTGCCTAGAAGCTGTTTGTTCTTAGAACAGCTTTCAGAGACAGACAGAAGCCTCATACATAGCAATGGATGAATAGTAAAGTAACATTTTTTTTCGTTAAAAAATTACCTTGTCATAGTATTCAGAGATTTGTTCCAGATTATTTTACAATAAATCTAGGAATTCCATTTTGGAAACAAAAGTAATCTTCAGATGAGATTAAGTATATATGTATATTTGCAAAACTAGATTTCTGTAACCCTTCTTTAGGATTTTCCCATTTTTCACAAGATGTTTTTAATACAAAAGTAGTTACTGGGCTAGATATTAGTGTCTTTGTTTCAAAATCATGGACTGTTTAGGAATTTTGCTCTGTATACATTTCTGATAACACACTTTTCATAAGCCAGAATCTTTTCTGTCAAGGAAAAGATTTTTGTCACCAGAATCAACTCAAGTGAAAGAGGAAAAATAAATAAATAATAATAAAAAAAAACACAGAAGTCCTTTGCATGGTGTGGCTACTCTAGGAGAATAAAGAATGGAACAGAAATATTTCAATCCCAAAGTTTTTCATAGGCTGTTTTAGATTGCAGTACTTGTAGAACTTCATGGTAATTCAATTATCTCTGCCATTCCATATCTGCTTTTTAAACAGAATGGGAGGAAGCCAACTCTATCCTGGGCTGCATCACGAGAAGCATAAGAGGTCATGGGAGGTGACTGCACCTCTGCTCTGCTCTGGTGAGACCCCTGGAGTGCTGTGTCCAGTTCTGGGGTCCTCAGCACAGGGAGGATGTTAGCTTCTCGAAGCAATTTGATCAGAGGGCTGGAGCAGCTCTCTTATGAGGAAAGGCTGAGAGAATTTGTATTTTTCAGCCTGGAGAAAAGAAGGTTCCAGGAAGACCTTATTACAAGAAAGATGGGGACAGACTTTTAGCAGGGCTTGCTGTGATAGGACAAGTGTTGGTTTTAAATTAAAGAAGGGTCAATTCAGATAAGATAAAGAAAGATTTTTTCTTTACAATGAGCTGGTGAAACACTGGAAGCAGTTTCCCAGGGAGGTGGTAGATGCCCCATCCCAGGTAACATTCCATGTCAGGCTGGACTGGGATCTGAGCTGCCTGATCTAGCGAAGGTGATCTTGCCCATTGCAGGGGGTTAGAACTGGATGAGCTTCAAAGGTCTCTTCCAACCCAGACTACTGTGTGATTCCAGGAAGAGTGGAAAACCTGAACTAGTTTTTATAAACCAAAATCTGGAAAAGGTTACTTTTCTGTCTGGTTTTAGGGTTCCTCTCACCATTTATCCACTAGGTTTTCATGAAAGGTCATGATCCCTTTAGTTCTTTTTAGACAAGTATCTTTTCACTTCTCAGTCCCAATTTCCTACACAAAAAATGATGCTTAATATATTTGTCTTTTATATCTACTTAAATTTAGTTTCTGGGACAGAGAATCCTCATTTTTGTAAGCATGAAGAGTGAAAGGACTCCAACTTGAAAATGTTCCCAAAAGTTAGCAGACTCTAAATGAATATTTTAAAATAAATTACTTTTTAATGAGCTGAGTGTGTAATTATGAGGGTATTCACCATCGTCTTTTGCTTAATATAAAGCATCAAAATCAATAGAATGCAAAATAAAATCAAAATAAAGGTCACATTAAGAATTAAACATAAAACACCAAAGTGCTCCTTCAGTATTCATGCAAATATATTTGAAAAAATAAAGTAGCACTACAGTGCATAGGTGCATAGAAAAACATAGTGTAGTTGTACAATAAAACAATACAGAACTTTAGAGGAAAAAACCCACATTTTATTCCCCAAAATAGCTCACAGACATTTTTCCTGATATTTTACGCAACTGAATCCTATTTATACTCCTCCAGTGCCATGTGAATTTTGGATGTGTGTAGGGCAATTGTGAGACAGCTTTGACATCTGCTTGAGCCTAAAAACTTTCCTGCTTGTCCATCCCTAGATAAAGAATGATTACTTGGACTTCTGAAGAGAAACCTGTCCTAAGCAAATTTCTTCTTTACCAGCTTGTTTAAACAAGCATCTAAAAAATCTGTTGAGAGCACATCCCTTGTTAAAATCCCTGCACGAGTGATTAGCAAAGGAGGAGATTTAGGTATGCATGTAAGTGTCTACTAGGCTGCAGAGATATCCCCAGACTTTGTATTAAAAATTCCTTTGCTGTGAACAGCACTTGAATTTACTTCCAGCAATGGGGAATGCCCTGTTGCTTTACATCCCAAATGAATTTTGACTCATAGGATTCTGTTTAGTGTATCTCTACCCAGACATAACCTCATGTACCAGGGCAAAAGGGAATAAGGGTTAGAGAGGTAGAGGTTTGGAAGGTTGAAATTTGAATGATTCCAAAGTCATCTGATATAAAACTGTGTAATAAAATTTATCGGAAGAAAAAAAAGCTGGCGCTGGTTAGCAAAAATGACTAAAGCATAGAACTAATCTTGGAATCATGCTAACAATTTCTATTTTGTCTGACTCTGGAAAGATCCAAAGTCAAAATAAACCTGAAGTGAACCTAAGTAGACCCCCAAAATCTGGTCCACCTCTAAAGGAATGAGACACTTCCTTTCTGCTGCTTTTTATCAATATCATGTCCACTGCTCTACTATGTGAGGCAAAATACTTTGGTGCAGTAACTGCAATTATAATTTTGGTCTAGGAAAAGGAGACAGAAGCTGAAGGATGAAACCATTCCTATCTCTTCAAGAAAAGAGAAGGAATAGAGAAAATTAAGGGAAATCTGTATACTGGGAATAAATTATCAAAAGAAACCTACTCTGCTGGAGTGACTGTAATATGGAAGCATAAGGAGACTGCTACAGTGCAAATGAGCCCTCAGCGCTGCTTAAATTGAAGCTGGAGTTACTGTTGACTCTGGAAATATCCCTGGAACAGAAAGGGACAGTAAAGGCACAAAGCCATTGTAGTCTTTGCACTTCCAGACCTGGAAAGTCTGTTTCGTTTAGCACTACATCTTAAAATCTCACCCAGGCGTATTGGAGTGAGGGAATGTGGGGAGAGGAGAAACTAGCAAAGGAATTCATACATGCCATTGGACTAGCAGTGACTGATGAGGAGGCTGAATCTAAAGGCAAAAGAGTATTTGAAAATGCAGCTTTAAAATTGAAAAATTTTGCAAGGCCTGTAGTCAACCCTTTAACCCTCCAAATAAATAAATAAATAAAATGTCTAAAAACTGCCTTAGATAAGATTTCAGGCCAAAAAAACCCACATAAATGCTGTATAGTGGTTTTGATTTTAATGCTCTCAATTAAAGTAGTTGTAAAAATTCATTTACATGTGTTTAGTAATTAATGCCATAAAGTATTCACACACAGACAATGGTGGGACAGTAATTATGTCTCTCCCAGTCTGTCTGTGTAACTATTTTTACCATATGACCTTTCTTCATTTTTTTTTTGTTTCCTCAACGATCAAAAGTTTTGCCTTTAATAGTTCCAATTGCAATTTATTATGCCAAGATTTTCCAATAGTTGAAATAATTATCCAGTACTCTGTTCTGATACATTTAATTATTTTTGTTGAGAATGCTGTGCATATGAATAAAATTATATGAGCTGTTGCCTTCTGTCTCTATACTGGTTCATAATGATTGAAATAGGCCCTCTTTTCAGTTTAATTCCCTATTTTCTGCACCAAGTTGCCCATGGTGTTGGGTGGTTTATTTAAAGTATCTTTATTGGTAAATAGAATTCTCCCAGAAGACCAGATTAGAGAGGGCTGTATATAGAAAGAAGCACACCAAAATCTAACTGAAAACTTCCTATATGAAAAGCAGATTGAAAGTTTTTTGATATTTGACATGTATGTTTTTTATAGCCCATGTCAGTCTTAAAATATTTGACAAAAGTGAACAGTCTACTAAGGAATGTAATGTAATTATTGAGTTTCTATCACCTTGTGTTGCTATAAATTAATTACTTAGTGTAAAATACCTTATTGGAATGCAGCATTCATCACTTCAGAGCTCTGGTTTATAGATGGTCTTTAGAGACATATTTTCTATAGTGTCTAATCCCACTCCTCCTCACTGGAAGAAGCTGCTCCAACATAGGTTTTTGTCAGCTGCAACAGACATGTGATATTAAACCTTTTTTTCTTTGACTAAAAGGTTTTATTACAATTCTGACTGGATTTAGTTGAAATGGAAAGTAATCAAGCTACTGTAGTAAATTCAAAACTGTGCCTAGCATGGAAGTATTAATATCCAATGTAGCACTGCAGAAAATCTTTTGCTTTATCCCTTAAATCATCCAATTCTTTTTTGGCTTGTGCTGGCGAGAGTTTTCCTGGCTCTTTATGGATCATTTAAGAGGAAATGTTGAATTCTGCTGGAGTCTGGAGCCAGAGTATTTTGGCTCTGTGCTCTTGAGCTGCAGGAAGGGAGGTTCATTGCCACAGCCTTAGCATGAGCCCATCTCCTTGGCGTCCAACATCCTCCGTGTGTTCCTGCAGGCTGCGCCACCACCCGTGCCCCTCCACCCCAACACTGCTGAGATTAATTGGTTTGAAAACACACTCTGTCTACAGAAACCAGGAGAACGCTATTTCCTAACACAAGTTCTGAACTGCCGACTCATTTTGCATTTCAAGCTTAGTAGGAGTGTTCTGTGCTCTGTGGCAGCAGGAGTTGACTGCTGCATTGCATCCATGATTGCTGTGGCCGTGCTGCTGTAGAAATACATCATGAAAATATCAGTAATATACATTGCGAAGGAATTTCACTAAAATTCTGTGATAAAGCATTTAGATGAATTTTGAAGAGATAATGATCAATCAATTTTGTTGGACTTAATGAGTGTGTTGTCCCAGCATAATCTTATCCATGATTTTACTGTGCACTCAGTGAGACTGACAGGTATCCTTGTTCTTGCCCTTCTTGAAAACTTAAAACTTATGTAACAACATAAACCAGCTTACACTCAACATAATTCTCAGTGTTTCTTTCTACCTATTTTTCTTTTGTCATCTTTCCATGTGCATTTGACTTTCCCTTAGGCCTTAAATATCTGGCAAGATTCATAAAAGCTTTAATGAGTCAGAAATTAGTCGGAAGACATTTGCAGCTTGTAAAAGCATCCCCTAGTTTCAAATTGATGGCATCTTTCAATCTGCTAACTGGCTTGTTTTCAACAACAAGCTATTTATTAATAGAGAATTCCCCAGTGTGGATTTTGTTATACTAGCAATAACAGGAATGTGCCATTGAGTGTTTAATATTAATTGTCTATCTCTATATATTACGTAGATAAATGGAACCAGTTTTTAAACAATCCTGTTGTGCAGATAGAGAGCAGACTAAATCACTTCAGCTGATAAAGTGGTGTATCTCTCCTGATTTCTCTGAGGATCTTCCTAGAAAGTTGTTATGAAAATTCACAGAAACTTCACTGATGGATATTATATTCACTGGATATAATGTGAATTCATGCCAGCTCAACAGATGAGGATATGTTATGGATTTTCTGTCTTTCTCTGGAAACTAAAATTAAGTTAAAAATTAATAATCTACTAATATTTGGAGAAAGACTATTTATAATTTCTCTATAAAGTGGCTTTTTTTTTTCTTTGTGGTTTTATGATCATGGATGATTACAGAATTCATGAGGAAATAAATACATAACCAGAGACCTCAAATCAGAATGCCTGCAGCCTTTGCAGAAGGGAGAAGAATTGAGGATTGAGTGTTCTGAAGTCTAGAATTTCTTCATGTTTCAGTGTCTAAAATGACTTAAACATTTGGACATATTGTTGGATATGGCTTCCCAATTTTTCATATGAGAGAAATATAATCTCCTTTTATGGTAGATATATCGTTAATACTTTGAGCACATGAAGCTACAATGAGGGCAACCAACTGGTTTAGGATATTTCAACTGACCATATCTCTCATCCAGTTGAATTAGTTTCAAAGCACTAGCAGTGACATATTTTCTGTATTAACCTGGAATGAAGAAGAAAAATCTTAGATTGCAAGGGGGTTTTATATGTATAATTAGTGCACTTTTTTTTTTTTATTTGTAATTACAGTTAGAGATACTCCTCACTGGTGAAATCATCACAATGAATGCAATTTGTACATTACTAATATTGCTGCCTTTGTCTACCAGTTTCCTTGTCTGCTATTATTATGAAAAGTAGATTTTTTTATGGGTAATACCTTTGCAGTGATAATTGAAATTAATTGATAATATCATCATGTGTAAGGTAATAGAGAAAAATAAGATCTGAAGAGCTCCTTACAGGAACTATGTCAAGTCCACATGAAAAACATTGGTTATTTACCTCTGAAAAGATGGAATACTTAAAGATGATTGAATGTAATCTAATGTAGCTTTGTTCACATCCAAAACTGTAACCTTAAATTTAGCTTTTCTCCTGAGAATAATTTGTTAGGTGTTGAAAAGTGAAGTACTAAAAATGTACACAAGAATGGAAATAGAATTGTTCGCATAGTTCTGATTTCGGCAGGTCGGTAGTTTTTTGGCTACATCTGTTTCTTAAGCAATAATTGAAATCAGTAGTGAAACAATTATTTATATGACTATTAATAACTCTTCTTTTACATTATTATTTTTACATCATTAGTTTTTAACACATTGTTAGGTTAAGAACTGTGTGGTCACTGCCCATCTTTAGTGGATAAATCACTGTGATGAGTGTTTGTGGAACAGGAAAGGTTATGGTGCATTAGATGTGCATTCTACAACTCTGAGTTGTGTGGGGATGCAGTCTACATCCAAGGAATGATACTTCTTGACTTTTTCAGGGAATCACAGGATTCTCTTGTTGGAAAATCTTCTGGAGATCATCTAGTTTAACCATCCTGCTTATTCCATAGTATTTTTATAGAGACACAAATTCTGCATTTAAAAATCTGCTCTAACAATTCTCATTTCCCAGTAACTGAGAGGCAGAATGGAACTGGAGGGGAAAATTGAGTAACTGGAAAGAGAGTACCTTGAATCTGAAGCATTGCTAGTGTAGAGGGAGTAGGGAAAAGCAATGTGATAAAATTTTACTGTAATAGAAGTAACTTTGCTATTTTCCTTAGCACTCCTCCCTAGAGAACAGTTTGCTTGTTTCTAAAGCAAGCTTTTAAGCATTGTTTCCTAAATTTATGTGTCGTTTTTTGCTCTCCAAAAATAAAATATTTTATAAGTTTAGTAAGTCCATGGACTGTTTTTATAATCCAATATATGCACAATCCATGTTATATAATAGCACAACACTGCACCAAAATTTCACAAACACTGGCCAGATGATGCACATCCTGTCATGTGCAATTTCTTATTCATTTAGAGGAAACTGGAGCCCAAGAGCTTTGATTCATAATTCCCATTTTGATACTCAGAAAATTCTCTTTCCAGTCATACAGTGCACATTTTTCTGATTTAAAAAAATGATTTCAGAGGTAGGTCACCGTTTTCATGTCCCCCTTGCATGAGTTAAAAAGTTCAGCTGGGACACAAATAGTCAAAGTCTTTAAGTGTCTGTAGCAAGATGTTGAGAACTCTTAAATTACTGCACTATCAAGATAGATGAAATGGTAAACAGCACTTGAGCAATCAAAACTCTGATTTCATGCTTCCTTTTAAAGAATAAAAGGTCCCCAGAAAGCATTTCTGCATTCCTCTTCACTCAGTTTCCCCTTGCAATTCAAAAGCAAATATGACTTGTTTGATATAACAAACTGAGGTGGAGGTGAACCAAAAGACCCACTCTCACATGGCAATCATGGAACACACAACCATGAATTATGCAGTGAACTCAATCTGATCCCATGCGAGGACAGGACCTAAAACACTGCAATGTTCATGGCACATTGTTTCTCCTGCTCTGGTATAGTAGAACTGACATAAAACATCTTGGAAGAAACTCCTATTAGACATTAACAATTTGCCGTGCAGGTTAGATTCTTGTCAGATAAATGCAGAGTTAAAACATCCCATTTACTTGGTACCTTGTTTCCCAGAAAAGGAAGTTAGGAAAAAGCCACAGAAATCCAATCTGTGAAACATTAGGGGAGTCTGAAGGAATTCCTCTTTCCCCCAAGTGTGTTCTCCTGTTTTATATGTCTGAAAAAGGGATACATACAATTGTGGTGAAAAGGTTGAAGATATCTCAGTGAATGGGCTTGGGGAACAAGGATACACAGCACACTCTTGTGTAGACTTATCAGTATATACACACACACATACAATAAACCTAATGTTTCATATATTTTAATGTTATGGAGCCCATCTGCATTACTATTATGGAGTAGAACTGAGACACCATCATTATTATAGCTCTACCCTTTACCCATCCCCACAGATAATACTTTTCTTCACAGTTTTACCCACAATAAAGTTCCCCTTTCTGCCTTCATAAGGAAGATTTTATTAATTATTTCCCCTTGTCTCTCATTTCACCCTTGCCCTAAAATCTGCTTTGCTTTTGCTACGCAGAGTAAGATGGCAAAGTATTAACACACGGGGTTAGCATGTCCATAATGTGATAGTTCTTGGTCATATAAAAGGAAGTGATAATATTGGTTTATTCTTACACTGAATACTCAACAGATGACTGTTTAGAGTTATATAAGCAAGGAGAGGATGGGACAAAATACATATCTTTGCAAAAGGTGTGCGAGGATGAAGAAAATCCCCTCCTTGGTTATAAGTATGTTAATTTATGAGTAATCCATTTGAAGTTTTATGATATATCTTTATGAAATAGAAGCATGTGGATTTCAAGTTTCTGCGACTGGTCTCCAGGATTCTGGACCCTTCTTTTATATTGAAATTTCTTGTTTCTTTTTATTTTCATTGGGAATTGAGCACTCTGAAAAACTGAGTTTTCTGATTCTTCAAATGTTATGCTAAAGGTTATGTTACAAACTAGCCGCCACAAAGATGGGGCTTTTTCTAAGAGACATACTAAAATGAGCCTTTCTCTAGTACAAACCTACTCAAAAATTACTGCATGTGATCCAAGGAACAAGCTGAAATATAAGATGAAATTTATCCCCAAATCTGTCTGTATTCTCTTATCCACATTTTGCCCTTTCTTTCTTCTGCTGTGGTTTGTTTCCCCACTTTACCACCTCTTAAATATGTTCTGTTTTCTTGCTGCTGGGAGAAGTTAGGATATTGTTTTGCCATTTCCCAAAATGTTGATGTCATTTGCCATGCAGATGACTTCAGAAGCTATTGAAAGAAACAGAGATACCTACTAGGATGTGGGCTAAACTTTTAAAATGTAGGCGGTCACCAAGATTAAATTGCCAGTTTAAGAAGGTTAAATTAAACAAATCTAATAGATTCTTCTGAATTGCATTTAATTTCATTTTACTCATCCGATAAAATTCTTTCATAGTTTGTCTACATTCAACACTCTAAATTTTAAAAAAAAACAGCCACATATTTTTTATCAGAGATAAAACAATGACTTAATTAAATGGCCTGAGAAATGAACCGCTTCATAGAGGAAAATATAACTACAAAAATTAAGGGAAATTAGGATTTATTATTCTCTGTGGTGATACAATAGTTGCTCCCGTCATACTCTGAGTCTGATTGAAGTTTGTTACTGTCTATAGAGTTCTAAATAACAACAGTTTCAAGATCAGACCTTGTAAGAGAAAATTCACTGTTCAAAATATTCAAAATATTCAGAATATTCAAAAATCTTTAATCAATCAACACAATTGAAGACTTATTTTCAATATTATCAGGTTTATCATAGATACACATGTCAGCAAGACTAGCATATTTAATATCAGCAAACCCTCTCAAAGTTCTTATAAAAACAGGTCAGAATTGAAACTGAGCTTCCTTGCACTGTTAAATCACAAACCAAATGAGATGCCATATTGGGTTAGTATATCTTTTATCCAATCTTTATATATAAATGTAAATTCTCATTCCTTAGATGAAGGGATTTAACTGATTCTTTCTAAGATATATCTTATATTTTTTTTATGCATCAGTTTTGAATTCCATGTCATCCATCAGTATTGCTCTATTTCAAGTACCAACAAATAAAAATTTGGACCAACTTTTGTTTCCTTCAAATATTTAGACCATTGCTGAAGGAAAAACTGACAAGAACATTCGAGTTTCCACGTTCTGTGCTAGCTTGAACTAAATCTGATTTGGAAACTTGAATGTGAATAACCATGTATGTCAAGAAGTCTGCAAGTTAGCAGATATTTTGTGAGAAATATAAACATGGAACAGTGCTCTTGTATAAACCAGAAATGCTGATGCCAGACCACTTTCTTTTTCCCTGAAACAGAAAACAAAAGTGTTATTATTCAGGCAAAAAAAAAAAGAGCTAATTTACAGAGGTTCTTCTAACACTTCATCCAACCGACTACAAAGCTTATGTAGCTTTTGTAGAAAATGAATTATTATGAGGGACTTGATCAGTAAACTGGGTAAAAATTGATCCACATCTGAGATATCCATGTGAACTTCATGTTAGATTTAATGTGGTACCTCAGAAAAACATTCTGAAAGGAACTGCAAAGAGCTTATGAAAAAAACCAACTCTTGGAGGACCAATCCTCGACTAGCTTTTTATTTTTTATTATAAGATAAATGTCCTTTCTCCAGTCATTTTCCTCCAGTCCAAGTTTAGAATCTTTATCTTTGAACAGTTCAGGAACTGAGCATTATTTTAAAAAGTCTACTTTCAATAAATTTTGAGAAAAAGTGTACAAAGCAGGATATGAAAGGAAGAAAAGGTAATAAAATGACTAATAATAAGAAAGAGTTAATCACTAAGCTGTATATTTATGCCATGGCACAAGATCAAAGGAACTTAACATGCTTGACAAGTTTATCTATCTTGGTAGCATTCTCTCCAAACCAGCAGCAAATGATGGTGAAATATTTCTCTGCATTTCTAAAGAGAGTTCATCCTTTGGTCATTTTCAGACTTATGTTTGCAGTTTGCTATGGAGGCAAGTGCTCTAATTACCACCCTTCTGTAGTTACCCAGCCTGCACTTTTGTCACCCCTGTCCATGCACAGGTGTTGTGTGCTGTGTGTGACTGCTGTGACTCTATAAACAGCATATATCATTTTTGCAAGCATCACCTCTGTATTGCCCTCAAAACCATCTCAATTGCAGTGGGTTAGGTAAAAATCCAGGATGGAAAACCTCAGGATAGTTGCACAGATTTTTTATGGTCAGTAGGGGTATAGCAAAAGCACACGTTTAGGCCAATAAAAACATTTTTGGAATACCCTGAAATCTTTCTGTGAAGCTTCACCAAACACTATCAGTAACTGGGACAAAATGAATTCCAGGTTAAAAAAAAAAAATCAAGGTAAAATTCTACAATAGGATTTGTGATAAAGTGGAAAACCAAACCAGAGACAGAATAAAAGTGAAAAGAATAGAATTGTATCTTCCAAACAGCCTAAATTCTGAGACCTTCTGGCTTGTAACAAGGTATGTTCCTCACAAATTCTATCAAAATGAAGATAATGATTTCTATCAAAATGAAAAACTAAGGTTACTGACTGTGATGGTCACCTGTGTACTCATGGACAAGCAAGTCATTCCATTCTGACTACACCATTATATTTTCATTCTTTTTAGAACATAAGAAAGAGCAGCAAACAATATGATCACACATTTTATGTTTTTTCTGCATAACAGAAGTCGAAGGAAGACATAAGTGAGGAGCAAAGATTACTAATTAATTCATATATCACACAATGTTGCTAATTAGTGTACTCTTTTTCTTTTCTTTCCTACAGTTCACTCTTCTATGAAATTTGCCACAAAACCATCTTTACTGTTAGGTTTATTACTGGGTTGTATTTACAACTGTATTTTTTGACTATCTTTATTGCACAAAAACACTTCCAGTGCTATATCCTTTTACCACTCTTCTGGCAGGCCGTATCTATTTTACCCCCTCTGCCCAGACATGCCAGCTGTGCCAGCTGCCTGCAATTTTAATGTGAGCTGTCAGAAATGGAGACCCTGGCCATTAATTATTTTGTGAGGAGTCCCATTGTTGGTCCATAAGAAGCCCATGTATTTCTGTGTGCTCAGCATCTCCGGGGAGCACACACAGACCACTTCCCCAGTGCAGCTGCATACAAGGCAGCCCCAAACACTTGCAATTCCAAATCACCTGCTCAGCTTCTTTCTCCCATTAAGGATTCTGTATCCACTTGGTGCAACCTCTGGGATACACAGTAAAAACAGCCCAGGGTTTCATATGGAGCAGGGATAGTCCATATTGACATGTTTTAGATTTTTCTTTCCCTCAGCCTAGAAGGCACGTAGGTCTACAATTAGGTCTGTGTTGTTCCAAGGTGCAGACGTGTAATTGGTTTTGAGTGTGGCTTGTTTGAATTAGTAATGACTGTGGGAGGAGAGCTTTGGGGTCTGCTGAGCAAACAGCTGCAAAAATCTACTCAGCTCCATTACAATCAGGAACATGAACTGTCAGAATACACTAAAACTCAGTGAGGATACAGAGAACTATTTGTTCATACAGCACACTGGTCTAGGCAGTGATCTCAGAGAGAGGGTGGATATAAAGGCTATTTCCCTTGTAACACCCAAAAAAGTTTTTTTGCCAGTAATTACTATTGTTTCCATTGCTTTCTTGCTTGCAGATGTGTTATATATCAAACTACCAGGAAAACTGGAGTTACGATTACTGTCCATTCCTTCATTTTTTTACTAAATGAATTCCTTGACTACAGTTTCTGAATTTTTATCTTTAATTATAGCATTTATTTCTGCTGTAGAAGAAATAGACATTATATTTCTTGCAATAGTCCTCAGAAATCCTGTTTAAAAGCCTCTTATTAAGAGTCTCATTAAAATGAACAAAAATAAACCACAGCCTTTCATTAAAATGAACAAAAATAAACAGTATTCTCTGAGATCTCTAAATGGGGAGTCCAATACCAAGTAACAGGTGAGCAAACAGCCAAATGGAGGAAGGAAGTGGGAGGACAGCGAGTTATCAGTGCAGGTGATGTTTCATAAATTGTCACAGACTGCTCCATAACAAGTAGACAGAATCAAGGACTATCTTCTGGCTTGCATTTCAGAATATCAATTTTTAAAAAATGAATAAATCTTCTCTCTAGGATGCTCAATGATAATGTTTGACTAATGAGCATTCTTTTCCTCCAGACCTATAATCCCCTGCTCTATTGCATTAGTGAAAACAGTGATTTCCTGGACATAAATTTCACGTATTGGTAGTTATTTTCTGCTTAATTTTCTATTGTTGTCTGAGAAATTAATTTTAAATTTCATTTTAAAAATTATGATTGTCATGTTTGCTTACATTTAAAATAAAAAATAATTTAAAAATAAAAAAGATTGGGATGGAGCAGAATGAATCAAAATTCTAGTTTCCTGCAAAGTAGAAAAAGGTTGGCACCTGAATCACATATATGTGGCAGAGAGTCACATTCACATCCTCATCAGGCAGACAGGACACCCTTTCAAGGGAAGTGGTTTAAATGCTGGACTATAAAAAGAATATATATGCTTTTTCCATACTATTGAAGGAGTCCTCCTTTGCTTAATTTCATTTTCATTGCTGCTATGTCAGCTCTTTCCAATGAAACCACATCATCAAAAAGTCACAGCTCTCTTCTAAACATACTACTACTACTACTAAATGCTTTATTGCCTGCTCTCTGGTTTTACTAAGTATATATGCTACAGACACTGAATTTTTTAATTAGTTAAAATTTCTCTTATAATATTGTTGATCAGTGACAGAGTAGCTTATCATTTCACTGGATATTAGCAGCTGTTTGGATACTGTTTGTAGAAATGTAAAAGGAAATCTTGGTAGTCTCTAGTCTTCAAGATATACTGGTGGATAAATGGAATTCAAGAGAATTTATATGCTTTGCTTAACTTTTATTTATAAGCTTTATAATGAACCCGTTAAGATGAATTCCAAATGAAAAGCCTGGGAAATTATAACTGAATTAGAAAGCTGTGCTCTTCTCAGATCAGGAATTTCCCCTAGCTGTTGTTTTTAAAGGATGACAGTCTCGTGATACAAGTTCCTCTTATTTTTTTAATTGCATAGCATGTACTTGATCATTCAGGTCTAAATTGTTAATCTTCACAATTAGTAAACAGGATAAAATGTCTACAGGGTCCCCTGCTTTGTAAGCAGAAATGTTAATTTTGGCTGTGGTGCCCTCTGTGAGTAAGGAGATATATTTACAGGAACAGCATAGAAAATACAAACAGAAGTGGTAATTCAATTCTATTTGAAACATTTCAAAATACACTTTGCAAATGGCTGTGTGAGTATATTCTCATTTCTTCCAGTACTATTTGTTTCAGCCTTGTGCCACAGGTTTACAGCAATGCTAACAAGCTGGCCTGATCAATAGTCTCTGTGGATTTCTGGACAGTGGCATCAATTATTGTGCTGTTCCCCAGTGAAAAACAACTGCTGATATAATGATTTATTAAGCAGCATGGCTGCCCTGGAAAAAGACAAAAGGCCTTATTCTTCTCTCATTTTCCCATACATGAAACCAGAAGAATTTCACTGACTTCAAAGGAGCTACTCCTGCTTCACTGAAGAATGAGGCAGATCTGAATCAAGTTTGAGTCCTGTATGCTGACAGCTTAGAGGAAAGTGTATCCATTACACAGTTAGCGAGCAGAGCAGAGCTGATCTGACCACTCACGAGCTCCTCGCAGGGATAAGTTGTTTTTTAAAGGAAGGGAGATGTCAAAAACTGAGCAGAATGAGAATATCAATAATATTTCTTCATTAATCATCTAGAAGTCCAGACACCATTGTCATCCTTAAAATCTACCACGAACAACTAAACTGGAATACCCTGGAGGAAACAGTAACTTAATCAGGAGCAAGGAGTGCCTATGATGCAGGTGTTTCCTTAGGCTTCTGTTTTCAAACTGTGACAAATGATTTATGCAAATCAAAATGACAAAACTAAAACTGACAGGTGAAGAAGAATTTTTTAATTTAAGAGTTAAAAAATCAGTTAGTTTTTCAGTCGCTCTAATGCCAAGGCTGGGAATAGGAACTCCCTAAATCTGGTCCAGTACTTTCTTCACTAAGTAGTACAGTCTCTCTCACAATGCACTTAATTCAGCTCCAAAAAGGGAGGATAAATTACAGTCTTATCTAAAAAGCAGCAACAGAAAGGCAATTAAGATTAGAATTTCAGTTTCCACGTTTTAACAGGCTCAAACAAAACTGGTGTGATCTGAGTTAATGAAGAATATAGTTCACTGGGAAAGGAGGGATTAAATATTTTGAAGATTTGGACCAGACTTATTTTCCCTGCTTTGGTTTCTTAAATAATATTTATCAATGGAAGTTAAATAATTTGATTTCCAAACAAGATACACTTCTAAAACTACTCATTGATGATAAATTTTTGTATATGATTTCCTCATCTATAATTAGTAAAGTAACGGCATCATCGAAGCTAGAAGGAAGAAAGAGAAGTCACAATTATGGGGCCAAAGCCTTTCAGGGTTTTCAAACAGATTTTGCCTTCAGATGAAGTATGCTCACAGGATAAGATACACAAACTGATAAAAAATCTGGCTGCCTAGAGTACATCTGCATTATGCATGTTTCTATAGGCTATAAGATCTAAATTTTCTTTAGTGTCCTATTTTTGAATGAGGATTTATTTTTGTTTATTAATACCTAATATTGCTATAACTTCCAATTTTATTTTTTTTAACTTTCATTTAGATTAAAGGATTTCCATTTTAGCTTACGTCTTCATGGATTTTTTTATAGGTGCTGCACTGTTACAGAAAATCAATAACTACGGAATATGTACAAAGTAATTTCAAAATCCAAGAGTTGTTATGACAGAGATTGTGTGGCTTTTAAAAGCACTTCTGTGCTTCAGTGTACAGGTATCCTCTTTACATCAAAGTTTGAATTGATTTGGTTCCTACAAGGCTTCATTAATTCTTTTTGAATAAATGCAGTACAATCTAATGTAATCAAACCAGTATCAATATGGTAATCATGACACACGTAAAACTGTGAAAAAAAAAATAAGAAGAAATAATTAGTTTTGCACTAAAAACACCTTGAAAAGTAATTTAAGGAATATTTACAGAGGGAAAACACTCCCTGCATGACACTGGTATACCAAGTGTGTTTGGGATAGAGGTTAAAACCAAGCAGTTGGAAGAGAGGTTATGAAGAATAAAATCTTCAGTCAAGGAAACTTTTACAGGACCACAGAAGAACAGGTGGACATTCTAACAGCTTGCTTATGGAAAACTGAATTTTACTACAAAATACCTAGGGACTAAGAAATTGGTCAGTCCTTGTGTAGTGTGAATGCCATTATTAAGATCTGGGTTAAAAGGAAATAGGTCAGATAAACTGAATTTCCAGAGACTTTATCTACTGAGGGGAAAGATTCTGTAAATATATGTTTTATCCAATACGTAGCTTAATATTTTAAAACTGTTTATGCCATCTCTGTGTATGATCTTTAGGAGTCACATGCTTTGGAATATTGAAACAAAATAGTATTCAATTTTCCTAGAATTGCATTATTTCACACTAATAAGGAAGAAAAACAGGCAGAAACAGTCATCTGGGCAGAGATTAAATTGCATTTTTATCAATACAGTTGGTACTGACAATCAAATGAAAAGAAGCATATGCAGGAATGTTTCAGTCTCATAAGAGATTAGAGAAAGAAATAAAATCTATCCAGTATATGCTGTGCAAGCACACATAACCCTTCTCTCTCTGATTTGAAGGGTGCATCTGCACTCTGGTCTCATACATCCCAAGCACATATACTGTTCCACAACTCATTGACACTCTTCTATTTCTGTCTTCAAAGCTAGATAAATAATGATTATTTGGTTAATCAAGGATAATCTATTAAATATGGGAAGTAATTATAATCGTTTATTAATGTTAATCTAAATTTAAACTCCCTTATGAAAAGCAGGCCTTCAACATGCTAGCCAGGCCACAAACACATCATGGGATTCTGCTTTAAAGGGTGAATAATTTAAATGAAGAGGAAAAAATATAGTTGAAGAGGCAAAATCAGTCTGAGAGCACAATATCTGGTAGTTCTTCATTTCTTGTGATATTTTATTCTTGGGCCTTAGCAACTGGAGAAAAGATTTGATATGGTGCAAATTCAAAGAAAATACAAATGCAAGCTTCCAGCCAGCTATTTGGTATGACTCAAAGCCCAAGTTATTAACACAATGTATGAGAGCACAGGTGGAAGTAGGAGCTAAAAGGCCAATGAGCACTCTGAACTTTCCCAGCATATTGCAATTACAAAACCACATGTGTTAAAGACTGTGACTGTGCAAAAACACACACAAAAAACCCACAAAGCAAAATAAACCAGTGCTCTTAAATGATTTTTAATTGGTGGTCTGTAATTTCACTTGGATTCCAATGACAAACAGGTCAAGAGAGTGTTTCAGGTTTGATTTGAGCACAGAAAACCTTTGTTGACTACTGAAATTAGCAGTGAAAGTACTGAGAAAAAGCTGTTAAACATGAATTTTATAATGACACTATTCCACTGAAATATTGCAGCAAATTGCATTTACTAGCCTGTCTCCCTGTAGATTCAGATCATTACTGGGGAATTCCATATGTTAGTGAAAGAAAAGGTTATAATAACAATGTTAAAATGACAAATATTTAAAGAATGATGATGAAGCAATAAAACGCAACAGTTTTATGCCAGAAGTAGAGATAATGGAAGAAACTCATGTGTTATATCTTAGGTATCTAAAAATTAAATGCTGAAGAGTATGAGCCAGGGATCCTAAGTCCTTATCACAGTCAGTGCAGATAAAACACTGACTCCAAAAAGCAGCTCTTCCAATCCTAAGATAAATGTGTAGATCAGGCCAGAGGACTCAAGTTCTGTCTGTTGTGTATCTCTTTTTCTGACTTTAATGGGACCGTAGGAGGATTAACTCAAGATTTACACAAATTTATGCCATAGAAAGCATTAGATAACACTGTGTTAAAGTTTTATATAGCCTGTTCTTGCATTGTTCTTACCTACATATTAAGTCCACTTGCTAAATATATGCGAGAGGTCTTGTTCCTCTTCTTTAGGAAGTGAGGATTGAGTTGTCCTTCCATTTGCTGAGGGAAAGTTCTGCAAGTCCTGAGTGCTGATGAGTGTGATGGAGCACAGAACATCAGTATCATCTTTGCCTACTATCACACAACAGCATAAGGGCCCAAGATCACAGAAGAAGTCGAGAATGATATTGTAAAAGGACCAGAATTTGTCTTGACCACTCACCCAACATGAAATTATCCAATTGAAAGACATTCATTTTGATACCTATACCAAAACTGCTCTCTAATGTACATACACTTTCTCTTACCAGCAATAAACCAAAGGAAATCATACAAGATTTGAAAATCAGACAACATTAAGCAGTTCAGCAGCAATTATCGTGTGTCTGGGCACAGAATACCAGTTGGTGTCTCGCTGGCCTTTTGGAATTTGACTTTCTCTGGCAGAAAGAATCTCACATGAAATCTACATAAAATATTCTGAAAATCTAAATTTTAATCCCTTTATAAGCATGAGATTCTCTGTTTTTCAGTGTCACCCATCTATCTTTATTCTTATTTGATAACACTACTGAAGGTGCATTTTCAACATTAAAACCCAGGAGGTTTTTTCATCTATGTCTTTTACTGTCATACTGGCCTCAGTTTTACTAAATTGTTCCTGTCTTGCTTCTCAGTTTAAACAAGATCACTGTGAATCTCATTGTTCCACAAAAATGCAATGTTAAAGACATAAATCACTGAGGTAAAAACAGCTAATGGCAAGATCTGTATAGAAGAGGGAGTTACAGTCCTCAAGATGGAAGATTTGTACAGGCAGCAAGAACACTGTCCCAGCTATGAAAGACAAATGTAAAATACTTTTCAGGATCTTACATTGCATTTGGAATCTAACCTAAGAATGAACTTCTATCTCCACCCCAAAACTTTTATTTCTTGCATCAGCCACTTTCTGGCAAGTTTAGGAGATGTCTCCTTTTTAATCCACGAGTGATCAGATTTCTTTCTGAGGGCGTAAATGCTTTATTTCACTAAGGATGTGTGCTATTTATAACAGGGAAAGGACTGATGCCACATAGATATTTCCTGACACATTTCCCTCCTCCAGTTTCTCTTCAGTGGAAAGTCAGCCTCTGCCTTTTAAGTCCTTAAAAAATGAAACGAAAGCATAGGCTTACAGATAAAATAAAATGCAGGGAGTAGTACTCAGAAACTGAGCCTGCACAGTACAGTTAGAAAATTAATTGAGTCAATAGTAATGGGAGAGAGGCAGGAGTAAAATGGGGTCCAACAGGGGTGTCTTCTCTTGTGCTATGTTCCCTGGATCATGCAGGATGCTCTGTGGTACCTGAAGTTCCAACATCAAAGTGTGGAACAATTTGTTCCCAGCCGGCAAAACTGTGGAAGTGGCAGTCACAAGCTAAATGGAAGTTAAACTCAGCAGAGCAGCTGCAGGAATTGATGAAAGGACTTTTGAACACCAGCATTATGTGTTCCTCTCCCTGATTTCATAGCTTAACTGGTCCTGACAATCCCATAGGACAGGATGGAAAGGCAATGCAAAAGGGAAAGGGAAAGGCCCCAAACCACCTTCTGTTTACTGCCACTAATGCCTTCCCATGTCCTACTTTTTCATTATTGCTGTCTTAGACTAAACAATCTTCCAATCTTTGTGAAAAGGACTCTCTCTTATTTGAAGAATCTTACCTTGGGGCTCTTAAACACCAGGAGCATTAGACATAACAGCAAAGGGAGCTATTTTTCAAAATCTGAATCTCAGTGCATAGGGGAGAAAGATTGTGAGGATTGAGAGTAGCAGCAAATGAAGGTGTAAGGTTTGGAGAGTGAAAAAGGAGAGGGGGAAAAGGGCATTGTTTGACTAATCTTAGTTTGTGTCTTTCGACTCTCTAGATTTTGAAGGACACAATGTAGGAAACAAGGTGAATATACAGTCAATGTTAAAACTCAATGCTGAAGACAAGGTATAAGGAGTAATTTTTCAGCATCATATCTATTTAATACTAAGGGCTCAGTCCCAAAGTGTGCAAGGGGAGGGCTAAGATTCTGTGTCTCCTGACCAAAATTTCATTTACTTCCTATTTTTGGAGCAACATTTCTCCTTCACTCAGTACATCTGTGCCTGCGAACAATCTACATTTTCATGATTTTTTTTGTCCAGGAGGGGAGAGATTATAGTATTGCTTGTGTGACTGTAAAATCATATTGTGTCCTGTCACAACTTCTGAGCAAAGTGTTAAGCACTGGCACTATCTCTAGGAAGAGATCAGAAGGTGTGATCTCATTTATATGAAGCTTAACAGCAATAGATGTGACGCCTGACACTTTTCCCTAGCAGTAAATTTTCCTACAGCTGACAAGAGTACAGCTGTTTTGAAAAGAACAGAACTGCTGTTTTAAACAGTTAAATGCTGCCTAACTGCTTAGTTTTTAAACTGTATATGATTCTTTCTTGCAGATATAAGCACAAAAGGGCATATACTTGCCTGATGTTTGAAAAAAATCAATTTTTTATAAGGTATGTGTTGCCAAAGCACACAGAAATCTCATGTATCACTATGGAAAGGTAAGAATCACAAACTCTTTCTAGAGCAATAAAAAGTTTATTTTATGTTCCATTCTTTTTAATAATGGCTGCTATTACTTGGTATCTCTGTTGGCAATAAAAAGGGGCACAAAATAATCTCTATCAAATGTGCAAGTCCAGCACACAGCGTTTTACATTAAATGTTCCCACTTAGAAAAACTGCAACTCTTCCAATGATGGGAAAAAGTTGCAGGAACACTGGATGTAGATCAGAGCTGAGAGTAAGGAAATAATAGACTTGTAAAAGTCAGTATCTGCACATAGAAATGGCATTCTACAAAAACCAGAAATATACATAAAAATATCCCTATGAAACTTTTTTTTTTTGTTTAAATGGCACCTTTGTGAATCAAATTTGCTGCAGGATCTGCTGTCAATAACAGAGTATCAGAAAGAGGAAAGGCCCTTTTTGAAACAGAGTCCGTGGAATAACTATCCACATACAAGATTTGTTTCAGGAAAGGATGGGAACCTGAAAACATTCTTTTTCCTTTGCTGAGTGCATTTACAACTTACATTGCAGAAAAAAAAGAAAGACATTTAAGTAAATCGGAAGAAATTTTTTGTCAGCAGAACTAATTCTTCTCAAGTTTTTATCTCATTCTTTTCTTCCTGAATTTCATTAAAAAGCACAGAATAGAAAAAAATAATTGTACATATAGAAACATGACGTGGGGGGGGAAACTAACATGGAAATTTTTCATCTTGTTTTTCTGTTTCAAATTCAATCCCACCTGAAAGGGAAGGACAAGGAACCTAGGCTCATGTTTTGAAATAAGATACTTTTAGAAAACAATCTGGAAAAATTACAGCAAATTTTATTCTATGCTGGTGTCTCAGTTACATATAGTATTTATACTATATATATATGCATTTATATATATATTTGCATTTTTAGTTGTATTAATATAATTTTTAGTTATATTAATACAACTTTGGAAAATTATGCTCTCTCCTTAATTTCTGGATTTATTACTTATTAGCCTAAATTCCCTACTATGACTGTTCTTAAGTTGAAACATACTGACATCTCTTTTATTGATTGTATTTCAACTTTATACCTCCTTTATATCTAAATCACCATTAAGACTTGAAGATTTAAACAAATTTACAATAGCCTGACCTGTACAACCTGGTTCCCAGTTTAACAACCTGTAAATGAAATTGAGTTCTGACTGAGCAATGTACAGGTTAATAAGAGAAAAGCAGAAAACATTTATCCCATGTGTTCCTTCCACCAGTTTTATGAAAACATATTTATACCTAGGCATGTTTTCTAAAAGCCAAATGTTCCTTTATATTTACCTGGATCTGAGTTCCAGCTGTATCCACCTGACTCGTATTTCTTTGCAACAAAATTCAGAGTACCTTTATTTCAGAAGATGTTTTACCCATATCAGGCAAACTCTCTAGCAGAGTATATTACACCTTCAGAAAAACATACTACATTGTATTTGCATGTCTGTCTTCTCCTTAAATAAGCTATTCCTGGGTTTGAATGAAATCACTGAAGTATTAGTGATGAAAACCAGAGCTGTGCTTGTTACTCCTCACAAGATCTACCAGATCTACCAAGACCTGCCCCGCTCAATTTAATTTACAAATTATTACAGACTAATACTGAGATGGCATCACTGCAATTTCTTGTACAGTTAAAACATAGGCTTCTTCCTTAGGTCACACTTACCCTAGCTTCCAATCTTGCCTCTAATGTTCAAGGATGTTTTCCAGAGGACAATGGATATATATGGTCTTTATTAAGTTCCTTACAGCTTTTTATGGAAATTATATAGAAAGAGCTTTGTGAATGCTTTCATTTCATTTTGCATGAAAGTTAATTATTACTTTACACCGTTGTATGTACTCAGCTTATAAAAACCCTTATATTTCCATGTCCTTTGGCTGTGTGAAATATTTGCATATTATGCATGTTGTGAAAAGGGTTTTTAAGACAAGGCTGGAATCAGTACTGGCCATTAAGTATATTGTGGTAATGCAATCAAAAGCCATAAATAATTCTTCTCATGAATATATTCTGATCATGTGTCCTCCATTTAGCTAAGAAACAGTGTACAGTTAAACATACAGATGTTACGAATAAGGGTAGGTCAGTGGGCCACAGTCAGACCTTAGATTCATGGCAACAATCACAATCAGCTGACAGGGACAAACTGTATCAATTTATAAAACTGCATAACTTTTTATTTGAAATTATGATTCTGAGAGAATTTCAGTGACAATACTGAATAGTTAGGAATGTGGATCAACTGTGTTTTCAACAAAGAATTCAAATTCTGTTGAAAAGCAAAAACTTCATAAATGTTCTCTTTATATCAGAATTAAAATTCTCAATGTAAAAGTACTGTTAAGAGAAGTTTAATCCGTATCAATATTAAAAAAAAAAAGAGAAAAGTTTAGGGATGGAGGGTAGAACCAAATAAAACAACATTGTTTAGTGAAGGGAATACAGCAGATACCTGAGTTCTAATCAATCAGTTCACCAAATTTGAAATTCTGGCTGTATCTCTGGTTTAATTATAGCTACAACACTTTTTTATGGACAGGAAGAATGTTCAAGTTCAAATAAAATACCCAATTTAACTTCATTTGTTGGGGAAATGTGAAGATTTCTTTATGAATCTCTTCATGTTTTTATTTGATCACAAATTAGTATAGATTAGCTTTCACATTATGATCAATAGTTACTTGCTGTTTTTATTCTTTTTAAAAGAATGAAGCAAAACTCAAGCAGCATTTTTGTTCTTCTTGTGTGTCATGCTTAAAATTAATTCATTAGCAGCTGCCAGCCCCCAAGGAAGAGTGTCAACACTGATGAAGACAACATCTAAAGGTTTTATCTTACCTTCATTTATCTCTTGTCCCCAGAAGGTATGAATCCATTAAAAAAAAAGAAACTCCAAAGTAATGACTGCTTTTGTCTTTTGTTTAAATGTGTTTAGAAAGTAGCTGTTCAGGCATGAATGTTGGCTCCAAATGTCAATGACACCTGTTTTGTTAAACAAAAAAAAAAAACCAAAGAGAGAAAGAGTTACAAGGCTGAACTTTACCATAGGTCTCTATGCTACTGTTCCCATGAAATATTACTTCCCAACAGAAAACCTGATCTGATTTATTACATCTGCAATAAAATGTGCATTCCTTAGTTAGAGAACATTGCAGAAAAAATGTTATGTTTTTAAACATTTTCACACAAAATGAGGCAAGGCAGATATCTTAGGGGAAATGTTTATATAAAGTGGTTGAAATAATGAAATAGTTACTATGGCTATAGATTTCACTGTAATTTTCAGTCACTACAACATGCACATGATAAAATTAGAACTGCTGAAAGGCCAGTTCAAAGGCCCAGAATATATTCCTGGATTTACCTAGTAAGTTAGGTACTAAGGCTTTGAACACAAAAATGACTTGGACTTGGACACCTGGTGCATGGATAATCAGACAGATGCCTAAGTGTTCTAAACATTAAATGGAGACAATTATATGCTTTTAGAAGACATTTAATGCTTTTAGAAGGTGTTACATTGTTTCCCCTTATTGGAAAGAATAACCTTACAGAATATATGTAAGCATATATAGATAGGAAACTTGGAGGAGGATTTTTGGAAATCACGTTGTTATATTTATGTATTTGCATTTTAGACGGCCTAAAATTTTGCTCAAGTGAAATTTTGACTCTGAAGGATCTCAATTGTCTAGAATTTAGTATCAGATGATTGCTTGTTCTTTTATAGTACTTCCATTGATTTTAAAATAATATTTAACAGAAGCAGCATTCATTTGCTGGACTGAGACAGGAATTTCCCATTCATTCAGAGTTATTGCTGATTTTCTTACAGAGTTTTACCATTAAATTGCCACTTCAATGTAATAGACAGAATAGTTTCCACTAACTTCAGTGGAAAATTTAATACACTGCTTATGCAAGAATTCAATAGTTAATGGAGGATTCTTTCCTTGCAGACAGAGTCAAGTGCTACACACTTAGGTAAAACCTATTTTGCATTCAACACTTATTTTAGCTAAAAATTCAGGGCTTGTTGCTATATATGTGCTGTATTATATATTTGTTTTATATATGTGTGTATAGTACTCCTGTTAAAAATATTCTGACAAAATGTGCTGATGTTAAAGATTTCCCCACTCGATTTTTTGTTCGGATGGGGCTCAGTGTTCCCTCTGCTGGAGCTGCCAATTTTGACAACACCCCGAGCAGAGCATGAAAATGCAGCCTCCTCTCTTCCTCCGTTGGTGGTGGCTCCAGAGAAGGAGGATCATTTGAGTTCGTGTGTTGAGGCTCAGAAACTTTCCAGACTCATTCTTCTTGCCCACAGAAAATAGAAAAAATTCACTGAAATGATGCACATAAAATATCTTGAAACTCATCTGAGAAAAGAGGTTAGCAGAAAAATCAGGTAGATATTCGCAAATTATTGGCTGAAGTATTTTATAAACGTGTTGAACAAATAATTTCTTTCTAAAGACCAACTTTCCTCTATTTTTTTTTATTTTAGCACTTCAGTTTTCAAAGTACTGCAATGTAAAACTTGTTAATGAGTTCTAGTTTAATGAGTAACATTTCAATACCATGAACAATGCTGCAGTCAAGATACAATTGCAGGCTCAAGTGTCACATTTTCTGCTAAAAATAGTAATTATAATGTTTCTTTGCTGGTGCTGTAATAATGCATCTTTGCTTATGTTTCAGTAGATGTAATTTTAGAATGTAATTTTAAAATGTTACTGTTCTTTACTTCCAAACCCAAGTATCTATGGTTATGAATAATACTTCCATTGAAAGCACTTGCAGAACTCTTAGAGCTTCAAAGGGCAGCATTTCTGTGGATTATACTAATGCCATATGTGTTGTCTTTGTTTTCTTTTTGAAACTGAATATGATATTAATAAAATAAAAATGGAATTTTTTGAGCTGTATGAAAATAAAAGTCATTGAGGAGAAGAAAATTCTTTGAACTAGCTTTATTTTATGCAAGCAAGAATTTGCTATATATTCCTGTTTATATCCTGAATTATTCATGAAGTTTGAGGAGAAGCATTTATCAATCATAATCTAACTGGCCTCCCTACACAGCTAAAGTCACTTGGACTGTCATGGAAGAAAGTATTACTCAGGATGAATACAAATAAGAGAATGAGACAACCTACATCCAGACATAAATTGTCCAAGAAAGAAAAAGGACCCTTTTACATAAATGGATGTTATTTAGCTGATTACTCTGAAAAAAAGTTTCCAAAAGGTTACTGGGCAAGACATTCTTTGACGTTGTAATTTTTTCTTGTGCTTGAAACAATGGTGATCCCTGTAACTGATTAGTAAGAAACACAGACAAATGCACCTTCTTATGTAAAAGAGCCCTTCATTTGCCTGCTGTAATCCTACTTATGCATCTGTATGTAATTACAGAAGTGGCACCTAACTTTGAACTCTGAGTCCCATGAGGAGTACTGGTTCTCCAAGGTGCCAAACAAAAATAAGGATGTCAAACATATGTTGGCACAAATATACCCTTTCTTCTCTTTGTGGATCAAAACTATCCATTTTGCTAGTGGCATCTGGAGACAAGGAAAAAATGTATTTTGGAGCCAAATTTATAATATTATGGCTCCAGTTTCTCCAGCAATATGTAATTCTACCTAACCCCACCTCTTTTTTCCTCTTAAAATCTACTGATTGCACACTTAAATTTAAATACATTAAAAATCCCCCTCATCCTGCGTTTTTATAAGGTTAAA
Source organism: Phylloscopus trochilus trochilus (assembly GCA_016584745.2). Classification (NCBI taxonomy): domain Eukaryota; kingdom Metazoa; phylum Chordata; class Aves; order Passeriformes; family Phylloscopidae; genus Phylloscopus; species Phylloscopus trochilus. The sequence continues at coordinate 9,392,174 of WQNJ02000016.1, read as the reverse complement.
GTAGACAGTATTTCAATATCTGCTTGATGCTCTTACAAAAGTATAATCTTGAAGGGGGAGGCAGCAGAAAATGGGAGTGCTTTTTCACCTTTATTTTGATCCTTATTTATAATGTCTTATCCATTTATTTAGTTCTGCAAATGTAAATCTGTCTTTCTTGTCTGCTAATTTAAAGATATCTCTGCCACCAGAGTGGTATCATTTCAAGTGGATTTGGAAACTGTCCATTCTGTTTTGCTGACTATGTTGTATGCCAAGTGTACCAGAAAAGACAGACCCATGGTTACTGAACAGATTAATCTTAATCTGTCTATAGATCTTTTTATTATCCACTACTCTCTAGAGGAAAAGGAAGATTAAATAAATCTCCCTTCTGGATAGGAATGTTAAACTTGCACAGAAAATTGCACATTTGCAATTATTATGCCAGAACCTCCTCGTTTTACCCTCTCCCAATTCTTCCAAGAGGATTATGTCAACCTTTGAAGTAGCTTTTATAAGGGCGGAGTCCAAAACGGGTTAAAGTTAATGCTGCTCCAGCTTGAAGGATTTCTGTCTTTTTTATTACCTTCCCTAAGAAAATGTCCTGACATAACAGGCTTTCTTTCAGCATCATTAGCTCTTAACAGGTGGCCAGCATTTGCCACATGTTTTTAAAGCATAACCTCTTTGCAGAGGTTGAGGATCACAAGGAAAGTGCTACAGAAGGCTACATTTAAAATGATGCTTATAAGTGAAACGTTACTCCGGGGAACATTTAGAGAAAACCAACAGTCCTGGGCAGTGGTCATTAAGGTGCTGCTTTGGAAACTGAACATAAAACGCACAATCACACAGTCGACCCCACAAAAAGAGTGCCTTGAAAAATCTGTACTAGCCACAGTTTTAACAAAGAGAAGGGATGTTGCCTCTCTGTAACATTTGAAGATTTAATGTGATTTTTTTTTCCTTGCTATTTTACAGCACAGGGAATGTTTTGATAAAATATTTGGTAACATTTTTATTTTTTAAAAAATAAATCCTACTATGTAAGGTAAGCATCACCTTCCCTCTGGGCTCAGTATCTGTAAAGTATTACTTACATAAAAGTTATTTATTACACATACTTTGCTCTAGTGCTGCTTTTCATGTTTTCTCATGCTATATGCAGTTCCTACCCACGTGCTGATATTAACACCAGTGCCTACGGCCTCAATAGGGGTTGTTATTGGATGACATAAAGGCTTCCATTTAAACTGACATCCCAACATCCCAACATCTGCATTGCACTGCAGTCCAAACAGCCCTCCACAGAGCAGGCCTTCTTTACACAGATCACCTGCTGATGTGGATTGAGAAGCTGCCTCCTTGTTTGGCCATGACTGATAGCTGTACACCACCCAGCACAACGTGGTAATTGTTTCACAGAGATGCTTAATGACACATACAGAAATCTTAGCAAATTTCATTAAACCTGCACAAGCTATGTGTGTCTCCAGGGAGAAGAAGAGGGAGGAAGAATTAATTCCAACCCTCTTTCCCCCAGGAGATCTTAAAGAATTTTAGCTTTCTTGATAACAGGGAAATAGGAGTTTCAAGTGTTTTCCAGCTATTATATGCAATCAGATAAAAGCCAGAATTACAATCTTATCGTACAACTTTTATTGCAAATTAGAGAGAAAATCTGGATAGGATGATAAGGTTGACTATCTTATAGAAAAGACAAAGTAGAAGACTCTTATAATTGAGCATGCTTCCCAGTATATCTGAACAAGTAGCTTTCTTCCAGCTACCAAAGGAAAAAAAAAAATCTATTTTTTTTTTAAACTTTCAGCTGCAATGAAATACGTCTGTTTCAGTGGGTGAGTACACCCTCACATGGGTGTTTCAGAGACTTCCCGTGACACAGTGTGCTGGCATTACAGCATCAGGAATTGTGGGAGGGAATGCCTTTGAACTTCCTTCTCTCGTTTGACCCTGAACACCTGCATCCTGGATGGTGTCTCTCCAAGTCCGTCATGACAGTTCAATAGGAAATGGTGATCATAACAGATTCACCAAAGTCCTGCACACCAAAAGGAAATAAGGGCAGGTCTCACATGAGCAATAGCTCTTTATGCTGTGCTCTTCAAAAAAAGAATAATGTAATTCTGTGAGTAAAAGAACTTATATAACTGGTGTGAGTTTAACACAAAGCAGTGTACCAGCCCTGTTAGCTTTTTTTTCTTTTTCAAATACTGGTAGTTTGCTTTAAGAATACAGCTACATATAACTATAGGTTTTGCTTTTATATACATTATATATATCTATATACTTTTTTGAATTAAGGCATATGTAATTTTAAAGGTAAAGTCCTTTATGCTTCATGTGCAACATGCCATTAACTGCAGAATTATTTATCATCTAGTAGATCTCATTCCAGTTTCTGGCCTTTCTGAATTTGAAAAGTGCATGTAAGATCTCTAAGGCTGATAAAAGAAATTGCACAGGTAGTTAAACTATCCCATTGGAGCAGGAAGTGAGCATGAAGAGGTCAAGGAGAAAATACAGGACAGATGGATAATAGCACCGACTTTCGCCCAAGGGGGCAAATATAAATTTGGATGTATGCGCTGAGTGAGCTGGAGAGACAGAACATTTGTCTACCCTGGCAGTCTGAAATTTGCCAGTAAAGTAACCACGTCTGGCCAGGGAAACTTCAAGGTGAGTGACACAGCAAATGACACCTGCCAAGATCTTCAGTCATTCTCCTGAGGTTCAGTGGTTTGATACTTTCTTTGCTTTCAGGGACTGGGCTTCACTGGTCACAGACTGCCCTTGCGTGTAATAACTGCCTCATGATTTTTGAAGATTGTAAGATACTTTTGATTCGTAAAGCAATAATTCAGTCTTCAAATGTTCTAAACTGATATAAAGTTTAAAATGAGACAAAAACATTTTCAGGATCTTTTCTGATAAAGGATATTAGACAAAGAGTGAATACTTATTACATGATTAATGAAGCAAGAAACAGAAAATGTCCCTACTATTTCTAAGGATAAGTAACTTGCACTCAATCTGTTAAGTTTTAACATTATCAAAAATATTAATATTGGCTAAACACCCCAAGAAGACCAGTGTCATTTTGAACTTATTTAAAAGCTCATTAAAAAAAAAAAAAAAAGGATAAATACTTTGGTTGAAGGAAATAAAATAATAAAGAACAGTTGTATTTGATTTGTTCTGACCACAATCTTCAGTTATATAAATATAGAAATTATAGAAATGCCTGAAGCTCCTCAGGTGTGGAGCTCTGCTTTAATTTAATCTTCAGTCCAACCTTAGCTCACTAAGAAAAGTTTTTGCAGACCTTTGTGTGCTAATTAAACCCTTCAGAACCATTACCTATGTCCAGGGCAGTCCAAGAAGAGAAACATAAAATAGAACAGTGCATGTCAATGTACAGTAAGATTATATGGCTGGATTAATCCTTCCTCTTCTTGCTTCCAAAGAGACAAAATTCTACTTTCCCCATCTTTCCCATCTTTCCATGCTTAAACTATTCATATTTCTCTATTCTTAACAATGGACATACATTGCACACAAAAAGTTGAAATTTGCCTTAGTAACTTATATTTTAGTGTTATGGTTATTCCTTGTATTTAATAGATTTACAATAAAGTGAGCCAAAAGCTCTTTTCAAAGTTCCAGCCAAAGGATTACATAGCTTCAGTCCCATGCACACTCTGAGAAGAGATTCAAAAGGGATGTTCATACCATGAGGTAATTCCCCCCACAATAGTAACCCTTAATTAAGAAACGGGTAACAATGAGCTTGTGAGTTTACACTGAATAGTCCAAAGGAAGTTTGAGATATTACCCAGGTCTAGAGGAAGTCAAGATATTACTGAGGAAATTGAAAAGTTACTGTACTTGCTCCTGCTCTGCAGAGTGTGCTTGGATCTCCCAAGGGAGACCAGAATTCACACAGAAGGCTGGGCTCCTTAACAGAATTAGGTACTGGGATGTGGCCTGGCTGAACACTGGATGGGATGAGCATTTAAATGTTCAGATGAAGACAAATATCTCAGATGTCTAAGCAGGATAAGGGAGGATTTTTCCGAACTACTCCCCTGAATACTGCTTTCTTCAATTCCTTGCCAAGAGTGAAAGTTGTTGAAAGTAATTTGCATATAAGCTGTTTTTTTTCTGAATTATTTTAAACACTATTCTATTGAAATAACTTCAATTTAGGATTACTTCAGAAAACTGAGAAAGAAATATTTTTTAAAAATATTTCCTGCTTCTCTCTTTATGGAGCTTAAATTTAGCTTCTCTCAGGTGTCTTCCTCTGCAGTTGATGGCATTCTAAATATCTGGTTCTGGAAGGGAATAATCTGAGAGAAATAAACTCTGCAGGGCAGCCATGAGAAGCTGAAAAGTCTTTGACCTATGGTAAGCTGTGCTCAGCAAACAGCCAAAACATCAGTGAGATATCTGCATTCTCATCCCAAATCCAAACCACAGCACTGTGCCAGCTACTAAGAAAAAAAAAAAATTGTCTCTGTCTCAGACAAAACCAGGACAAAACCTCTTCACTGCTCTGTGTTGAATCAGGGAAGGGCTCACCAACTCAACTGATGTGGTCCTGGGGTTTTACCTGTGATAAATTTCTGTAGCTTCCCAGTCATTAAGATTCTCTCTGGGTAAGAAAACCAACAGTCTTGAGTCAGGGTATTTATCTTCTTATTTCATTCCACAACACTGCTATCCATGTGTTTACCTCATTAGCACTATTAGGAGTTTTGTGAGTACCTTGGAGACACTATTATTTTAATCTATTATTTCTTTCAGATTGATTTCCAAGTAATTCTCAGATTGCTCTACAAGATCTCTATGAATTCTTCCATTCTCTATATGGTTTTATAATGTCTTATACTTTCTGCATATATCAATGTATTTCATTAACACTGCTTGGTTTATATCCCACAAAAGAAAAAATTACCAAAAATCATTCAAGATTAATACAGAGCTGGAAATTTTGCCTAATTGAAATAGCCAGACTTTGAAAATATTCTTTACAAAAAACACATCTCGTGATAAATTCAAATGCAGCTAGTCACTAAGAACCATTATTAAAAAGCTTGCTTTTTAATAATGAGAATACATCTGTAGTCTCTGTCACATTCTTACTGTATTACAATAATTAAAATAGTAATGGAAAACTGATTAAACTTGTGAAAATGAAAGTCTGCCATAACACAGAAACTGAAGTGAAAGCACAAAGAGCATAAAGCTAATAGAAGCTTGATTGCAGTTAGAAATGAAAAATAAATTCCAAAAGAATTATCAATGTTATCTAATTAGCAGCAGCAGTCATCTTGCTGCTTGAACTGGCAAGATAAAAGATAACATACATCTATATTACAGGAGTTGAACAAAGTAAAATGCTTTTTAAAAAATAGTTTTAAGGATTATAATTTACGTCTTCTCTGGTAGAATTCCCAAATATGGCAGGTGGTTTCTGAAAATGCACACAAGCTACAGGCACTAGAGGTGGAAGAATAAACATAAAAATGTTATGTGTTCAAATTTTCATTGTTTGTAAACACTGATAAATTACTCCTAGCTTTTGCAGGGCTTTTTGGCCATTTTAAAGCCAAACATGGATTGTCAAGTGTGATTTGTCCATTAAGTATTCTAAGTGTTAAGAAATTTGCAAAGAACCCACCTGGAATCAATAACTGCACCTCTTGGACTAAATAGAATATTTTTCATTATCAACAGCTAATGTATTATTAATGTTTGAAATTACTCAATTGTTTTGACACATTTTTTAATATCTTTAGAGAAAATTCTACCCAATATGAACACTATACCTACAACAATTTATACCTTGTTGTCTGTAAGACTGCATAAGTCTGAAGTCTGTCTGTGTTGCCATACACATGCTTTCAGAAAAAATTGTAGATTTTTTTTTTTATTGTAGATTTTTTTTTTTTTTTTTTGCAGTGGGATATTACCTCATAGAGCTCTGGAACCTCAGCAGGAACTGGGATTGAGAAAGCTCTTGAAATCATCACCTCCAGCCCAACAGAAGAGGGTTAACATCCCAGTAGGATCAGGTGACTCCCACCTTCAACCTGCTGAATTTAGATTTTCTCTGGCAGAGATGACTTTCTGCTGACTGAATCCAACTGGACTTTTGATGTTCCTTGAACCAAACAACTACATCCCCCATCAGCCTTCTCTTACCCTGTAGCTCGCTCATTCTCTCCTGTACAATGTATTACACCCCTCTAACCTTCACCACCTGCAGGGGAATCTCTGCTTTGGTTCCTGTAGCACCTCTTCACCCTCCTTCTGCACTGACCTAGGTCTGCAGGGCTGTTTCTCTTACATATTATCTCTTCTCCCTCTGGATGTAACTGCTGTGCTGTTATTTGGGCCTTTTTTCCCCCTTATGTTGTCCCAGAGGTTCTCTCTCTGTTGCTGACAAGCTCAGCCTTGGCCAGCAGTGGATTGGTCTTGAGCCCTCTGGCACTGGCTCCCTCAAACATGGGGAAAGTTTCTGGCAGTTTCTCAAAGAAACTCCCCCTTCTAGCCACCATCCCACCCCCACAAATCTTGACATTCAAATCCAATACAAATTGACATTGTTGCACGAATCACAAAATACTTATGTCTGTCAAAAAATTGTTTACTTTTTTCAATTTTAAAAAAACACAGACCTTTTCATAAAACAAGTCAAGCAGTATATCAAAAATAAATTTTAGAGAATTTGAGAAAAATAGTTTCAAAAGAAACATGAGAAACACTGAGATCTTAATTCTTTTATGGGTATTTTCTAAATCATAAATTCTGCAGCAACACTTCATCCAAAACACTCAGTCAAATTATTTGCATATCAATCTGAAGGAAATTTGTCCTTAAACATCAGTACATCTTAGTGTAGAAATCTGCATTCTGCTTCTCTCTTTTCAGTATAAGCAACCTAACTAAACTTGTTGGGCATTGACTAATATGTAGCTGGAAGGGCAAAATGTAGGAAATGGGTTCTGCATGTCAACACTGACAAGAGAATACGTTCTAATATTTTGGTTGCTGTATGTCTAGTAGAGGGAATCCCCTAGGATATGCATAAAATACTTTGAGGTATGAAAAACATCTAATTGTAATTACTCTTAAATTTCACTGGGTATGGTAAGTGACAGGTATGAAGATCAAGATACCTAGGTGAAGATTTAAAGAGCTTGTATTTTAAAACTAGAGCAAAAAGAAAAGAATGTTAATACATCATAATTTTGGTTTTTCTGTTTTTCCTCTTGATTTTCACTGCTTCCCAATAAATAGTCACTGTTTCTCTATAAATATTCAATATAATATACTTAACCAGTAGCTATTTTCCCACTTCAAATGTAAAAGGCTAATGTGTTTTCTTGAATGTCTTGTTTCTTGTACATTTTTTTTTCACATACACATACAATTCATGAAATATTCATACTGTATCTGACACATCCATGAGAAGAACAGAATCCTACCATATGTTTAAAATACATCATAATACAAAAGGTCATGAAAAGTTGTCAGTTTTCTAATACTGTCACTTTTTTGAATGTGTGCAGTACATTTCACCAGACATATAACATATGCGGTATATGGAAAACTTACATTGTTTCCTTATGGGTGTCTCCACACTCAACAATCTTCAAAAAGATGACTCAAATGACTTAAATGTAATAGATTAGGATCATTTTACAGACTGGCTGGTAGCATTAGGAACTGGAGCAGACACAAATGGACTGCTCCATAAAGTGGCTGAAATTACAGCTGCTATAACTTATAATGGGACCCCAGGAATCTCAGTGAACCATTTCTCCCGTGAAGGCCAAATGCTGCAAGTCATTTTGTATCAAGTCTCTTTAGACAAGCACCAGGAGAAATGAGATAAACACTACTGTGCTATGGAGGCCCAATGCTCACCCCATTTTGAAGTGCCAACCCTCAAAAATAAAGATATATCAAAGGATAGAAAACTTAAATATTTTAACTATGGTTCTAGAGGAGAACCTTGCACCTCCATGAGAACCAAGGTTTAAACATGACTCTGCTGCACCTTGTTCCTCCCTCCAGTCTTATGTAGGAAGTTCTTGTTTAGGAGGGGCAACAGGCCAGTCACTAAAACCCTTGGCCACCATCATTTTATGGTCTTTATGGAGCACCACTGCCCTCTTCTGGGACTCACCCTTGATAGGGCTGTGCAGCATGGAGAGCATAGGCACCATATATTGACTTCATTCCCTAGCCTCCTTTAGAGACTATTACCTGGTAAGTGTCTTGCTCCTCTTGGATTCCAGTATAAGTAACTGTCTGATTAGAACCAGCTATTTCTATAGTCCTTAGTTCTATTTTCCCTAAATTGCCTCATTATCAACTGCTTAATTGTGTAATTGATTTCAAATACTTTAAATTACCACTCTTGCTTGTTTAATGTTTAATTACCTTACTCATTGCAGAGCTGATTGCCTTCACATTTAGTCATTTATTCCCTAATAAATCTCTTAGCTGCCTATTTTCTTCAACCCACTCTGTTCTGTCTTCTAATGCCAAGCCCCGTCCTTCTGTTGTACTTAACAATTCCTTCACTGCATTCCCAGGTGTTATTTTTTACCTTTTTTGTTTTTTTCACCAGTATAATTCTGATCTTTGCTTGCTCCACTGAAAATGTGTTTCTAGCTCTCAAATTTACTTTTTTGCTGTCTGAGAATAATTTGTTGTGACCTCTGCAGAATTCTTGAACTGTTTCATTGTTAACTCATTATTGACTTCAATGACCTTCCCAGAACCTCCCTATTCTCATTATACAGTCTCAAGAGATTATGCTCTTGGCAAATTTTCTTCTTGTCTCCATTAGATTAGGTGCTTCTATCTCTTTTCCAGGATCTAAATATCAGGGGATTTCTGTATGCCAGACCATAAAAAGGGTTTGACTACCAAAAAAATTTGTTATACCATTTTTTATGAGCTGACAAAGTTTGGCCAAATTTCCCATTTCCTTGGCAATTACAAGTTGCAGCAGCAAAACCTATTGTTTTGTGTGTTACATGGGTTTCAGAAACTTAAAAAGAAGCACTTCACCAAAGCTTGTACAGCATAGAAAGCTAAAATGATATAAAGTGTAAGATTCTTACATAGCTATACAATTAATTAAAACACCAAGCATAGTGAATGGTCAGTTTTTTAATGAATAAAAAATTGAAGGTTGATTTCTGCATGAAAGTTTGTGTCTCTCCTTGTGGTTTGCATATATTCATAAACTATGTGTAGAAAGAAGCAACTGCTGAGATGATAAAGTTTTCTGATGGTTCTAAATTATTCAAGGCAGTAAAGACAAAAGTCTGTGGAGCAGAACTGCACGAGACCCTTTCTAGAGAAAGTGACTGAACATTAGAATGGCAGAAAAAATTCATTGCAGATGGATGCACCAATTCATTACTGGCGCACATGAGAAAAACAATTCTGACCTTGTTAATAAAGTAATGGTCTCTTGTCCCCCTGGGGCAAGATCTTAGAAGTATGATATGTATTTTATGAAAATAAGGTCTCAGTGATCAGAAGTAGGGAAAAAATATTGATGTTATAAGGGAACAGATAGAGAGTAACCAAAGATAAATCCTGAATATAAATCAAATTAACACTCAAGTTTCCTTCTCCTGGAAAGACAGAAAAACAGATTGGAAGAACATTTGATAAAAAGAAGTAAATAAAGTAAAACACAAGAAGACAAAACCCAGCACAACAAAAGTCTATAGAAAAGGGAGGAAGAAATTCTGGAGTCACTTTTTATTGCACTAAAATGTACAAAAAATAGCTTTTGGCATTTTGGCTTTTGTACTTAAATCTTGAAAAGCTTCCTCATATTATAACTAAAGTTTGAATTTTTGAATTTGAATTTCATTGATTCATTAGTCATGTATTCCCATTTATTCCAGTTAGTTTTGATTCTTTTAATTTTCTGTTTAGATTAGGATCATGATTTGCAAGAAAAGGCATAAAAATGCTTCATATTTTTATACTTAATTACATTTTGTGATCACTTCTTTTTGCAAGGCTAATCAAGGACAAGATTCTATAAATGTCAGAAAAAGCAAGCCCTGCAGAATATTTGTTGTTGAGATACCTAGGCTGAATTCTAGGACTGAGCTTCAGGCTTAAATTTTTTGTGCTCTTGATTTTGAAAACATGTGTAGAACCCACAGCCATTACTGAAGTCAATCCCTGCTGTGGGAACTTAGGACTTCTCCAAGTAGGCCACTGGATGTTATGATTTTGCAGGGAGAGGCTGGTCTAGGATACCAGTTCTATTCATTTTCTCTAAAGTTAATCTTCACTATTCAGCCATTTTTAAAATGTTCACTTTTCAGAGTTTCCTTGCAAAACATGTACTAAGTACTTAATTTTGCTCAGCAATTCATCAGCATTTTCTTTAAATAAAGAATTCTGAACTCCAGCTAAATTGCATAAATAATCATCAAAATGCAGAAGTAATTTTCCAGAGTCTTTCATCATTACCTGGTGATGCCAAATGCAGTTTAGGAAAAAAAGAACCAAAACAGATTAGAATAAACTCTGTCCTTTATAATACTATTACAAGCCTGCAGTGTTTCTGCTGGTCTCAACTTGGATATAAAACAGACCAAAATTTTGGCCAATTCATATAATGATAATATTATAGCAATGACTTCAGGAAAGCTTCACATTTCAACAGAGCTCAGTGCAAATGGATGGATAAGATTTATGTGATTATGAAAGAAATAATTTTAAGAACCATACCTGAGACCAGGTTTCTGAGTAGATGGAAATTCTACCCCTCATTTCTCCCCTCCTCAAATCACTTACAAATTTGTATTTCACCTCCTTTTTAATGGAAAACTTCTTTAAATAATCCTAGGTTTCAAAAACCATACAGATTTATAAACCAGGACATTAAAAAGGGCTATATTTATTCTGTTTAAAATTTTAATTAATATCAAATTTTCTAGAAACATGATAACAAATATGACTAATTGTGCAGGAACAAAAATTAATTTTAATTTACTTGTCCAGGAAACTCCAGGAATATGTAGCCAATTTTTGTACCCCTTTATTCAGTCAGCAGCCTGAAGATTCTCTGTCCTGTGTGACATTGCTATTCCCAGCTGTAGACTCAGCAAAGTTCACTGTAATGACTTTGGCTTTCTAAGACACATACTATTTCTGATTAGTGAATCTATTTCTGAGCTGGTCTGGAGCCAGCTGAGAGATAAGGACAATCTTTAAGCCTGATCCATAAATGAGAGTTATGGCTCAAAATTTGCCTGTTAGGTGAGTTTCCTCCATTGTTCCCAGGGGAAGATGCAGTTACAGAGGCTGGCTCCAATCAGAAGGATTGTCCCTACAATGGTCCCATGGATATTTTGTCACCCAGAAAAACTGGTTGTGCATTAAAATCAGTTCCAAATAAAAAAAGTTTCAAAGAAAGCATCTTTAAAATGTTTTGGCTTGCAGATGCATTCTTTGAGGCATCTTCTGATATTGAGATAATCAAAATTATCCTACTTCAGACCCTCTTTATCCTACCTCTCTCTGAGGGATGAAGGAAATTCTGGAACAAACTGTGTGCAAAAATGGAGTGCTGACATGCATATTAATAGATAGAAGGAACATCACCCAGGAAGCTTTAAATAACCCAAATTTTTGTGCTCAAAAATTAAACATCTCTGCCCAGTTATTGCAATTTTTATTTGGAACCCCTTAGAGGAAATAATCTTACAGTAGAAGGTTTCATCCAGTTAATATGTATTTGTGAACCCAAACTGAAAAAAGGAGAAAATCAATACTTCAGTTTTGACAACATACATGAAGTGAAAGAGGTTTTTTACCTTAGCAACTCTTTGAATTTTTTTTTAAAGTCCATTTTATCTTCGTAGGAGAGAAAAGATGAAAACAAACTTATTAATACCGATGTATGAAACACAATTTTTTCTGTACTTCTAGATGAAACTGATCCAAAATTATGGAAATAATTTTAGGCCCTTACTGAAGTACCTGGTCAAAGGTGAGAAGCTTTAAGACAGCTGCCTCATCTGCCCCAGGTCCTCAAGAGGACCAGCAGAGGCAGCCACTCCCTTTTCCATGGAGAGCTTGAATTACTGTCCTATTTTATGGCTTCACTGGCTGCTCATTTTAGGCAGGATTGAATCAGGCTGTGATGTCTTCAATATACAGAAATAATTAACTTGCATGTAGGAGGTGAGAACTATTTCACAAATTCCCCTGTCTCATGTACCATGTCAGGAAGTCCATTGTAATGATAATTTTGACTGTTTCGAGTGGTAAAAATACTTAGCTAATAAAGTGTTTAACTACCCCACATATTTAATGGATCTTTATTTTAGTTAAAAGTATCTTACTGTGTTGCCTTGATCTCATACTTTCAAGATAAGGAAATTAGATTTTTGAAAGCACTTGTAAGCTTTGCCCACCTCGATATCTGACACTCTAAAATCAAAATAATGAAAGAATTTCTATTTTTCACTATCCTGTTCAAGAGAATATTCTCTTCTTTCACTTGATGACTTTCCAGGTATAAGGCAATGTCATCTCAAAGAGAGTGGCTATGGACAAAGCTGAGAATCTGGATGATGAAAAGTAATTTTCCACAGTAGATGCTGAATCATCAGACAGCTCTGTTGAAGTCTGGAATTAACTGGCAAAGTATCCCTAAGTGCATGAAACTTGGGAAAAGTATCTATGCAGTTATATCTATTTAGTACTATAAATAGATATGTTTAGTTACTTTGAAAATTAATCAATTTAATCTAAGCAGTGCGAGTAATAATAGTATTAATCTATATTGGAGAGGATGTGTACAGTAGCACTTTCTGGGCTGGGTTATGGGTTATTTTATATAGTGGAAACTTTAAAAGAGTTATGCAAGCTTTTTTTTTTTTTTTTTTTTTGCCTCTGCACAAATCTTTGTACTAGGATAAATACCATGGGTTCATTGTGATTGCTCATGCATGAAATGACATTTTTTTTAAGATGAGGACTTGGCAGGGAATGTTCTCAGCCTTCCTTTACCTGCATGGGTTTACTAAGTGTTCCACAAAAATCCTTCCTTATTACTCCAGCCAGTGTCTTTTTGTTTGTAATGATAACTGAGAGTTTTTTTAAAGATCAAATAAGAAAGAAATGTTACTTAATAAGAAAAGTCAAAGTTTTCTGAAAGCCATTGGGCAATTAACAAAAAGAATTTCCATCTGGGAAAAATATAATTTCAGCTGTTGAGTAAAAGATTACCTTGGTATTAAGGTTAAATTAATTTTAAATGCTAATTGTCTTTAATGCAGCAACATTTTGCTTCTCTTTATGAATTTTCATTGGAAAATGGTGAGTTATGTACTTGGATTTATGTTATTTTATTCCTCTCTAATAATAAAAAGCTTATGTGCCCCTGTCTCTCATGCTCATTATAAGTAAGCTAAAATATTTAGTGTGTGACATCAGCCTTTCCCAATTAATTCTGCTGGATCCTTGTGCTCCGGTAGATTTTATTCCTTTACTCTTATATATAATCTTATTTTTTTTCTTTAATTTTCCAATTTTAATATCCTATTTTACTTCCTTATTTTTCTTATTTATGCTTTTTTTATCCTTATTCTCTACTTCCTTCTTGCTTACAAGGAGCCTACCATGTGCACCTGAAATACTTGAGGTCATTCTCTTAATTTCTTCAGGTTCCATCTCAGCTTCCTTTATACCTACATTTTCTGTGTCCTCCCACGGAACCCAAAATGTTCACGTCTCCCTTTTATTCATTCCATGCTTTTCCATCTCCTGGCATCTTTACATGTAGGGTGTGGGCATCTCAGATGTGTGCAGATAAATCTTGGCATCCATTGTTTTCTGATAAAACAATAGGTGGTCATTTCAGCATTTTCTTGCTACCAAGAGCACTGCATGGGTCAGTGGGATTTTTCGTCTTTGTGGTTGGTGTTTTTTGAGGTTTTTGTGGAGTGGTCTTATCACACAGAACCTTCACAGGTGTGTCTTCCAGGTATGTGACCTAAAAGAAACAGAAAAAAGAACACCAAGTTTTGATGCATATTTTGTGGTTTACTTCTGGTTAAGAGTCACCATTTAGTGGCTTGCAAGGCCTTCCCAGTCTCTTCCTTTCCTACCTTGCCATCATAATCAGCCGTGAGAAGGCCTGAGGTAAGGAGGAGAATCTGGGTGTCTGTAAGAGGCGAGATATCATGGATCTCATGAGCCTGAAAAGGAAGGGTGATAAAAACTGACAGATTAGCACCCTTTCTCACCAATTGGCAAGATATAGAAGCACTACAGTGCTTTTCTCTTTCTGTCCCTTATCTCCAGGAGCCTTCCCTTGAAATAAGTAGAAGGCTCCTAGACAAGGTCAACAACCACACTCGGGTGCTCACATCTGACTAGCAGCAATGCCTAAAATAACATCTACTCTTTCTGTACCAGAGAATTTAGAACTGGCAGCAGAATTATGGAATGTGCTAAGTATATAATAAATCTAAAATAAACTTGGTGGTTGAGAATAACAGTATCATGTAAAAACAATACATACAAGTAGAAGATAATAATGGGCATTATGGAAATTCAGTTTTGCATACAGAATTTGAAAATAGAAATGTGTAGTTATGCTACCATTAAGATAGAAACCAGCTGGAGCTTCCTGAAAAGTAGTTCAACACATTTCTAGGCATAATGTTGTTTCATAAAGCTCTTAGTATTCCTCAACATGTCAGTAGCTCCAGAAACACAATAAAATGGAATACACTCAGAGGTAATGCACACAGCGCAAAATTACATTCCCAAGCTTCAAGTAGTTCTGTATATACATAAAGTGAGCTACAAATGAAACATTGGTTCAACTTTATAAGAGTACATAAAAAAAAATTGTTACTTAAAAGGCAAAATGGTCTAGAAAGCTTTACTGCCACCATAATTTATTATAGAATTAATCTATTATGTGTTTGCACCAGGTCAGGCCACTAAAGGAAACCTGTGTCTTATCGAAATCAGATTGAGAAGTACAAATCGAGAATCCCTAATGGAGCACTAAGCACACTTCAAATAGCCAGCCATATGGACTGTGTTACAGCCTGGGGATGGTTTCTTTTGAGCCATAAACTTCAGCAGCAGAGTGTGGAAGACTCTTTATTTGATATAGGGTCTTCAAGAACAATGATGCATTTGAAAAAATAAGTTAATGCTTGGCTCTGAAGCCAAGGATTCAGACCTCCTCCTGAAGACACCTCCTTCCTATTTCCTTCCTAAAACCTCTCCTTTTAAATTAGGTCTATTTCAAAATAGCTTTTGCAGATAATGCACTAAGCTTCTGAAGTTAAAGTGCTTAAAGAGGAAAGCCTGTCTAATCATGGCATGTGAGACCAGAGATATCACATTATCAGTCAATACCCAGAAGAAATTGGTATGGGGGCAGGTTCCTTCCCTGCATGTGCACAAGCAGCACTATTTGAAGGTCTGATTCCATGATTAATACGCTTATGGACTGTTTTGACTTTTATCCATCTACAAAACTTAACCTTCATTGTAAACCAGAGGGCTCATAGCAGAAAAATAATTTTTTTTTGTGGAATCATGTCAGCATAGTGTGTACTTGTCCTAGAAAGACACCAGCATCACATTCTGGTAGCTGGAACAAGGTGCCTACCTCTGACATAGATTTCTGTAGGAAGTTAAGCAAATTGCTTTCATTTATAGATATACTGTCACTGAACAGTCATGTGGGATTTCACAAACTACCTGGATAAATGCAGTTCCCTGTTGATTTCCTGTCTGTGTTCTGTGTATGCACCTGGAAACCTTGCACTCAGCTTTTGTTTTTCCTTGTGCTATGCCTAGAAACTGAAGACAGTATTTTCTTTCTTCAGCCTCCTACATAACTAATTTATACATTTTTTAACACAGCAATTGTCTCCAGCTAGAAGATAAAAATAGATCATATTATTATATAATTTTCTAGATGTATTTATAGATCTATTTCAATATAAAATATATTTTAATATTTTTATTAATTATTATATTTTCCCCCATCATATAGAATTTCACAAAATTACTTTTATACATATTTTTTCATATAATTGAAACTTATCTTTTGAAATTTTTAATATTTTCTTTAAATAATATCTTCATAATATTTTATTTCTGTACTAACAACTAGTCGCAAAATTATTCTTGGCATAATATTGAAATTAGAAATTATTGTATTAATTCTGTATTTACAGTACAAAATAATTTAAGAGGCATACAAAATTAGAAGTTGTTCCAATATTCAAGCTCATAACTTCTACAGTTTTAGCCATAGTATTTATACCAGATGAACCAAAAGTGTGGTCTGTTTTAATAAGAATTTCGGTTTGATAAGCTAATTACTTGGCCAACACATATCTTTGTCTAAAATACTATCCAAAATTCAGTCAGAAAGGTTATCTTTGATATAAATAAAAAAGGACTTCAGCATTACAATAATCCCACTGCATGATATTGCTATCTTGCATTCAATTTTAAGAGAAATATTTACAATACAATACTGTTAATTTTGATTTGCACTGGTTAAACAGATTTCTCCAGAAATTTTGGTATTTAAAGAATATCATGTGCACTAGCTAAACAGTAATTTCAGTGTGATATGGTAGTGAAAATTGGATTTGAATTATATGCATTTATTACAAAGACTGCTGCATTAAACTACTCAGTGGTGCAGCTGAGAGGAAAACCCACTGCCACTTGGAATTGTCAGCCCAATGCCTTTCTGCAAAGAAAAGGAACTAAGTGAGATGTCTTAAACAGTGATAAAAATCCCACAGGGACAATCTGTGTTTAGAAGACCTTCTAGAATAATAACACAAAATTAAAAGCATGTTACTTATAGCTGGTGCATCATATACTGCTCTCTGTGTTATAAAAAAATCAGCATGTCAGTATAATGATAGTGCCTTCCAGCATTTTCTTGAGTCTAAATGAAAAGATAATGAATATAAAAAAATCACTCACATTGTATGAAACTGCCACTAATTTTCATCCAGTATCTTTAAATCAACATGTTTAAGCTAATATTTAAATTAATTTTCTACTTTTCAAAATATTGCCTTTCCCAGTAAAGAGAGCTTTACCTTGGGGAGTAGAACAAAGAAAAAGAAAAAGAAAAAGGACACACCTGTAATAAAGTTTTGAGGTGGCAGACAAAAAACCAAATTATATTTACTGCTGGTTTCTACTCTTGAATCATATTTATACAATGATCAGTTAAGAAGAGGAAAGCAAAATATCTCCAAATCTGAGTAAAAGAGTTTATTCTTGTTATAGTCAGTCTATTGTTTGAGAATAAACTCTGAATAAAAATTCGGTTCTACTCATTTTTAAAAATATTCTTACAGAACAACATTACCTCTTATATCTAAAATATTTGCTCTGATATGGGAATATAAATGTTTATGAATATTATCTCATAAAAGGAATCTGTGAGAAAAGACAAGGTCATTTTAGTATGGAAGCAACACAATTTCATACATTTTCTGTACTGAGACTAAGTACATGACAAATGGTTGAAAAATTGTGTATGCTGAAATAGGGACTAGACTAATGTGAACCTGCTGTGTCATTTTATTGGTTCCTTAACATCTCACCTACCTCACAGCAGCTCTCATCACGGGCTGTCATAGGCTCAGTGGACCATAGTCCGTGGTTTTGTAAGGAGTCAAAAGTTGTGCTGGCATGGAATGTGAACATCTATGGTTCAGAGTTTTAAATCAAGTCAGTTGTCCATTTCCATGAGGTGCTGAGCACAGATCCCTGGTGTGGATTGCAGAATGACTACGGAGTCAGCTGAGACCATCTGCAACCAAATGGGACAAAGTTTCACTGGGAGCCTGTCTCTGATTATAGTTCATCTACAAAAATTATCTCACTGTTTAGTGTTTTTAACTTTTTTTCCTTTTTTTTTTTGTGACTTTGATTGGTTTGATTTAAAGACTAACATGTCACTTCTGTTACTGTAACAGTGGGAAATTACTGACAAAATTCCTCCCTGTGATTGACTCGAACTCAAGTAGAGTTTGTTGCAAGGTTAGAATTTCAGACTGACATAATGAGATGGCAAGAAATGGCATATCCATAGCATCATAATGGATTTAAACTCAACACAGCATTAGTCTGCATGTTGAGATTATGAAACTGTTTACACAGTGTTTATGGATTTTGATTCCATCCTCTAAATTGTTGCTGCAATGGTGCCAAAGCTGTTGGAATATGCCAAATCAAAACAAGGATTGCAGATTTTTCCTTTCCAAGACACACAGGCACATATTTTGAGAAGCTATTTTATCACATGATCTACAGTGGGCATTACTATGAAGTGGAGTAATGTTAACATAAAAGCAATCAGGCTAACACTGCTAAGATACTTAAAATGTCCAGAGTGTGGCAGGTATTTTTCCTAGAAAGGTTAACACCCCCAGGATAAGCTATATGCACTGCCTCACTGCTATGAAAGTGCTTACTGTTCTTGGTTCATACCTTGCACCCTACAGAGTAAACAATGTGGATATTCTCTGTATTTTGCCAATTTGTTAAAAAACCTGGGTAAACTCAGTTGTTAAATGATATGTGCATGTAGTTGTTGATGGTTTTACGAACTCCATGAACATGTGTCCTTTCAGGATGAATCTTCCCATAGAAAACTGTCCTTTTAGGCAAGATCATTAAACTTTACTTCGGAAAGACAAAGCCGTAAGTAGGATTCCTTTCCTCCCTTCCTTTCCTCTAGTCAGCCAGGCAATGCATTTTCCAAAGACACCGGTGCCTCGGGAATGTTATGTTTTTATCATTTCAGTGGGGACGAGGGGTTTTCCACCTTTATTTATAGTTGTCATTTTTATGTTTTAAACCTCACAAGCTTTCTCTGACCATGGACTCATTCATACATCCTGAAAGAATTTCAGATAATTTACTGTTGCTGGACAGAGTTTTCCTCACAATGGCGTGAAGAATTACATGCTCTACTCCTCTTTTATTGCTTGTGGGCAAAATCCTGCCCTCATTTACACCACTGGAATAATAAATTACCTCCTTTGAGAACATTAATGTGTGTTTTTTCATTGTTTGAGGAGAAAGAACAAGTTACCCAACATCAGTCTAAAAGTTTTCCAAGGTTACTGCTCTGCTAACCTGTGAGTGCAGAATGTCTGGTGGTTTTAACAAAAAGAATAAAAGATGTCTATTGAGAGAACACAAAGAGAAACAATGGCTCACATTTAAAGTGTCATTTCTTTATTGTTATCTTTCAATTTTGGAGAAAATCAGACAAAAATTAGAAGGATACAAAGATAGTTTTAGACTGGTTAGCTGTACCAGCAGCTGCAGCTGCCTCTGTGATTTTGCATCCTAACACACAAAAACTTGATTAGGGCCATTAATTCATATTATGAATCCTCCCTTAACAGTCTAAAAATTATGTTAACCTCAAAATCTCATGTTTCAGAGACAAGTTACAGCTAAGGGCTGCAGAGGATGTGTTCTTTCCCCCCACCTGTGATGTGGGCATCTCTCTGCCTCTATCACCCCAGCTGCATCCAGGCCAAGAGATGTCCTAGCAGCAGCTCCTGGTGTTTTTGCAAGGAAGCAGGCAGGGGAGCCAGGTGTGTGCACAGATAGTATGAGGTCTTGGGGTGTTACCAAGTGCTCCCAGAGCCCACTTCTAGATGGAAATTAACTCATGTACCAATGCAAATGTGAAAAAGGCAGCTCTGACTTATTAATGTAGAAAGAAAATGGATGGAACTGGAGAAGAAAGAAAGTATCCTTGAAAGCTGAAGGGAATTTGCAGTGGTCTATAGCTCAAAATGGAAAGGGAGTTGAGAGAAAATGATACAAGGAGTCTCTGATTTATGTAGTGAACTTAACCTACAGTTCTAGAATAGATGAGACTTTAATAGAAAAATGGGTTTGTGGACCACAGGGCTGTGTTCTCCCCCAGTCACAGCTACATGAATCAATTCCCTGTCCCATTCATCATCCTGCAGTACTACAGTTACTACAGCAGTAGCTCATGCTGAAAAATACCTTTACAGGGGATTCTACTTTTTTTTTACATAAAATGTGATTTAACAGGTGTAAAGAGTAAGAAAATTACCATTCTCTATGAAATCTTCATTGTAAAATATAACTTTAAGGGCAAGAGAAATCCTAATTTCAGCTCCCAGCAAGTAAAAGTCACTTTCAGAGGAAGGTACTTAAACACTCAGGCTCAGCTGGTATAAGTAGTAATAAGCCTTATTGACAGGTGAGGATCCCTTATCCTCTGGGTCACAGATTGATTAATCCTTAAGCAAAGTTCTTTTGCACAGCTCTTTTAACTTTTGATGCACTAAATGTACAGCAAGAAGCAATGATATTTTAGTGCCTTGTTTGAAAGAAATTGGGTTAAATATAAATAGCAATTAAAATCTACTAATGCACAGGTAATGGACATGAGGACAAGCTGGGCAGACCATGAGGGCAAGTTACTTCATGGTCTACGAAATAAATGAAACCATGAGATATAAACAACTATGGGAAACAAGCTGCCACAATAAGCTGTTTTGACAACATTTTGGGGATATCTGCATGGGAAATATGATGCTTAAAAACATTAAAAAAGCACATGTTGAAAACAAACCTATTTCTAAGTGAGATTATTTTTACAAATGCCTTCAACAATCAGGAAAGGTTTTCAAATGCAAATTATGACCAACTATACTTAAAAAATAAGAAAAAAGTAATATTTCAGACCTATGTGGCTAACCTTTCACATCTGATGCACCAAAGAATGGGTCTGCATGCAGCAAATATGAAACAAAGCATCTGGATGACATTCCTTCATAGCGCCAGCCTCTACTCAAACTTAATCCTTTAAAAACCTTAGCTCACTGTCTTGGGGTTTAAAAACATTCACTACACTTATATTCAAGGCTATGCTAGAAGCTTTAAACAAAGTGAGAAAGTATTTCGATTTTTTTTTTATACTTTGAAAAAGACAATTTTTCCTTTCCACTGAAAGCAAAATAATTTGTTCATAATATAATAATCTTTTGTTCATAATATAATAATCTCTAAATTTTCATTACCCTAAATAGTTGAATACATTTCATCTGTAGTTGAAATCAGTTTGTGTAAAAAATGGGGCATTTCATTCTTTAAAAAGACACTATTTCAATTCATCCATGAAGACTGAATATGGTACAAACTGCACAAAAGATCTAGGAATCTCCCCCTTTGGGATATTCAGAATTCTGCTGAATGAGGGCAGGAGTGATCTGATTAACTGGGATCTTAACCCTGCTTTGAGTAGGGACAAGGACTAGATGATCTTCAGCCTAAGTAATTATATTGCATAACCACCTCCACTGTTAAAATAAAAGGAAGATACTTTGGCAAGGAAAATAAACCTGATTCTAACTGAAGAAAAGGGCACCTACAGCCTGAATCTACAGGAACCTTTGTGACCTAGAGTCACAGACCCTTTATGGAATGACACCAAATATGAAACTGGGCTCCCCGGTGATCTCACCATGCAGCAGGGAACAGGTGTTTAGGAGGTGTTTCAGTATGAACTCATACAGGACATGAGGGGTTCAGCAGCTCAGCCCCTTCCTTGCTTTTTTCTCTTCTGCCTCTTATTCACAGCTTTCAGTCCTACAGGTAAAATTAATTTCCCAAATCTGCTTTCAGCAATATAAACTCTGACTATCTAAACAAAGCAATGTACCTAACCTTCTCCAGGAAGAGTCTGAAAACTCTTCTCATCATGCAGATAGTTTTAATTCATTTACTCTTGCTTAACTCTGGTAAATTATGAATGTATGCACATATACAAAGAAAGAGCAGACAGCCAGAGGGGAAAAGGGAGCTGGATACCATCCCCTATAATTAATTGCATCTTTTCTTCTGCCACTAAGGTATGTGTAAGTAAATGCTTCACCTCAGACTTACAGCTGGTACTCACTAGCACCATATTCTCCATTTGCTGAAAGACCCTTGTAAGACCAGGGAGTAGGATTTGAAGAAGTAATAAGCTTGAAAATTGCAATGTAAATTAAGGATATTTAAATTTTTTAATTCCTTGCCATCGTATATTTGGAAAAATTAGGCCATATATATCTCAAATTTTTCATTATATGTCAGCAAATTTTTTTGACCTTTAATCTCTCCATCCTCACCCTTCTGATCTAAAACATATGCAAAACATCATTCTCTTGGCTCAAAGGTTCTCAAAGAAATGTTTCTGAAGTGTTAAAAAATGACAGAAATAAGTATCATACATGAATCTCTGGAAAAAACTGTGTGGCTTCAGTAGTGAGACGTGGAGATGATGAAGAAAAAATAGTTACACTACGGTTTTTAATTCAAGATCATGGCTCAGAGTTATGCAGAAAAATAGTAGGTAACCATTCAATCAAAGACTAACACTTTGTAAAACAGGGGCCATATCAATATTGTAAAGACAGCCTACTCTGTCTTGAAACTGTTTGACTTTACACAGTTTTCCTTTACTAATGTTTCTGAGTACACAGAGGAGAAAATCCAAAGCTTCAGCAGCAGTAGACCACACTAGAAATAGACCCCACCAGAAGAAAATATGAGTAGAGCAGACCTGTGAAGAAACAGACTTCTGCAATATGATGCAGACTATACTTTCAGTATCCTTTCTTTAGAAGATCTGAATGGCAGAGAGAATTATTAAGGAATGGAGACCTTTTAAGAAGAAATGAAACTGACTCAAAGTTTCTCATTAATGGTCTATTTTCAATTTTAGCTTCTTTAACTTTCCTTGAATCTCAGTGGTAACTAAACATCCAAGTCCACACAACAATGAAAGCAATATTTAAATATTTTCAGAGTAAACTGGAGTAATTACAATACTGACACATCACCTCTCTTCCTAGGTTTTCAACAAGAATGAGAAATGAGAAGGGTGGCTTCTTTTGAAAAAGGAAGAATTGTTAATGTTCCAGAAATAAAATTCTGATCTGAATTTAATGTTTATAATTTTCTTTCTCTTCAATATTAATTCAGAGTGCCCCAAACATATTTGATAGGTGTTAAATGAAGAGATGCACCTAATCAAAGCTTTAACATCTTGATTTTATATTACATATCGTGGATGGAAATTATATGAAGGTATGACAGAAGAAAGAGAGAAGCTATTTCTCCATATGACTTGGCTTTGATGTATTTTATTTCCTGGACTGAATCACTGAAAAAAAGTCATGCAAATCATTTAGTACAAAAAAGTCAGTAACTCAACTCCTGCCCCATAGTCACAGGGCAGGAACAACAGTTTTAAACCGAGGAAGGTACACTTAAATGGGATATACGGAAGAAACTCCTTTTACAGTGAGAGTAATGAGGCACAGGAAGAGGTTTCCCAAAGAAGTTGTGGATGTTCCATCTCTGGAAGTGTTCAAGGTCAGGTTGGATGGGGCTTTAAACAGCTTGATCTAAGGAATGATGTCCCCACACATGGCAAAGGAGTTGGACTTTGAAGATCCCTTTTAACCCAAGCCACTCTATAAGTCTAAAACTCTATCAAATTTAAACAGATTAAATAGTGCTAAATAGTGAGTAAAGAACTTGGAAATTTATACTAAACACTTGCAATGATAATGCAGATTCATTACATTCATTTTTTGTGCTTCTTTTGTTGGTGTAGACATATCTGAGTGCAACCTTGAAGCTTAAGGATTTTGTGCATTAATGATGAAAAGAATCTGTGTGCCAGGGCTTTTGCTCAAAAGATTTTACCAATTCCTGAAAAGACAGACTACAGATTTTGGGAGTTAATATTCTGTTCATTTAGCATGAACTTTGGTAAGGTAAACCATCAAGCTCAAATTGTGTCTCTACCTTTGTGTCTAGCCCAGGAGGACTGTGCAACACTGCTTCTGAAAAACACCCGTCTTAGACCTAGTTCTATCCCTAACATTTCCTATCGTTAGAAAATGAAAAGAGCAACAAGTTAGGTCCCTCTTCAAGATTTTCTGTAACAAGTGTTCAAGGACCTATAGCTTGTGGCTTTTAATTTCAAATAATATCACTGTTTAAAGAAAATTAATAAGCAAGAATAATATCTTTAATCAGATCAAAAGCAATAGCAAAACCTGGGGTTTTGCTGTTGGTTCTGTAAAGAGAGTTAAATAGTTAAGTAGTGCAAGAATTTGGTCTTTAAACAGAAAAAAATTAAGAACAATAAAAGTAAAAAAGTGAGATGGCAAAGGTCTTACTCCTTTTTTTAATATTATGAAATATGATTTATGGCAGCTTATATGTGTTTCATCTCATGAAAAAAAATAAAATAATAGAAAAGGATTTATCCAGTCAAAAAGTCTGCCCACACCATCTCCCACAGAATCTTTTGATTACAACATACTGCCTTACCATTAATGCATACCATATAATACATTGAATGAAATGCCAGATTTCATTCCCCAACTTTTTCTTTAGAAACCACAAATGTTTAAAGTAAACTGTGCATAACGATTTGAGAAATCATTTCTGAGTGACAGATAAATGCTAGGAGGAAGTCTGACTTACAGTAATCAATCTGGTAACAGAAACATTTTCAAACTGAAGGATATACCAAAGAGAGGAACCTGAATCCATCTGAACACCCCATCAATTCCAAAGAACACAGTCCTACTCATCCTAACTATTTACTTTTTCTTAATCATTTGGCTGTACCAGTTATTATTTGGCAGCTTTCAGTAAAGCACCAGCTAAAAGAGTAGAAGTGTCATTTCTTAAAGTTAAATGTCTAGTCATATAATGTGTGAGCAGAGTATTTAATGATGTCAGGAGCCTCAGTTTCTCAAATATTCAACATTCAGAATTGCTGAACTTCATTGTCTAAGGGAAATGCTGAATGTTGGCCATTACTGAACACTAGAAAGACCTTTGATTTACATCCCAACTTTGAAAATATTCTTCTAAAATTCCTCTAGATTACCACATACCTAAAAACTGGAATAGACTACCACATCTTGAATGTATTTTTGTTTTATAAAAGAGGCAATTCATCAAACTGCAGAACAATATACTCTATGCAACAAAAGTGCTATTGAAAATCCTCCAAGTGAGAAAGCAAATACTTTTTAGCAAAGGGGAACCTTTTCAAAAGTGACTTTGAAGCTTGAATCAAGTAAAGCACTCCAAGGACTTTTAGGTGTCTTTGTGTTTGGTAGCTTTTGAAATTGTTCCAGGCTCCTGAATAAGGAAAGGTCAGATTTATAAACACTAGTAGAGGGGCTCTTAATATATGTTTACACACATGTGATATAGACATCTAGGTTTGAGATAGTCATTCCAGTTTCCCTTCAAATTGGCAGAGAAATGATAGGATGATGTTAGGATACCACTTACCTCTGTGTGGCATTGACACCAAAATAAATCAAATGAATTCCAGATGAACTCCTGCATAGCTCTTTGCCTTCACTTACTAAAAAAACCCCTATTTATACATTGAATTAAATTATCTGAAACCCATTCTAGATTGCTAAAAGTGAAAATTAGGTTCTTAGAGGCATTTACAAAAGAAACTAAGTACTTAATTCCCTTTCAAATGCTTTATACACAAAAAATAAAGCACTATCAAAGTCAACTTGTCCATGTCTGAAATAAATGCTGAAATAATTTTAGTTACTCAGTAGCTTTCCAAAAGCTTACAGAACCTCTGAAGTCTAAAAACTTAGAAACACCCCTATGGATAATTCCTTGGGTTTTGTTTGAGAATATTTCACTTTCATACTTGGCTTTAAATTTTCTAAGTCCTTCTCAGTATAATAAATAATATTAATATATCTTCTTCGATATGTTTTAGTCATCATGATAAGAGCCAATTTACTCAAATTTTGCAGGTTTTAAGTGCATAAATTTTGAGTTACTCATTGCAATGTCTAAATTCCTTTAGTTGAGGAAAAGCATGAAGTGTTTTTGAAGGCCTTTAGAGCTACATCATGTTCACCTAATTTATTGACCTAAACTGCGATAGGCAATTTTATGAAAACGTTTGAACGCCACTGCTTTCTCGCATTTATTTTACAAAGAACAGAAATACGTACTAAAAAAAAAAAACAAAAACAAACCCAAAGAGCTGTTCTTTATGTACCTAAAATGAAGGTGAAATTTTATCTCAGAACTGCATGAAGTCTAGATAGCTCTGTTTTTCCTCTACTCAAATTATTTTTAAAAATGTTCCATCAAATGCATTTACAGAGGTATTAAAGATGATGTATTGAAAGACATAATGCTTTTATAATATCAAAAACACCATAGCAAAGTGCCTTCCGACATTGTGGAGACAGCAAAACAGTACCAATTTATTAAAGTGAAATTGGACAAGACTAAGCATCTACAAAAATTTCATCTTGGAGTTTAAGGTGTTTGATTTTCTGTTTCAGTTTGACTTCCATATTTGACTAGGTCTTACGGAAGGTAGAGTTTGAAAAAATATTTTTAAGTTCTTAGATGACTCCATGAATGAAGAGCATTGTTCAACCACCTGTGATGTTGGGTGGCTGTATCACAGCTAATTGTCATTGCCAAGCAATTTAGTATTTACCAAGGCAGCTGAATGATCCTGGGATCTTTCAACTCCTATCTCTTATTCAGTAAAAAAGCCCCAAATGTCAAAGGAAAAGCAAATAGTACTTTGACTTGAGGAAGCATGCCTTTCACCACAGCATTAAATTCCAACCTGTCTTTAAAGGCAAAAGAAAAAAAAAATATTGATGGAGCATTCTTTAAAAATAATATTCCCAGTAGAAATTTGGTAATAAATGCCTCTCCTTACGGCATGAAAAGGAATATACTCCACTCTTTGTTGGAATCAGTGCATCACAGCAAGGAGAGCACATGGTAAAAGAGCCACAATGATTCTTCTGCGCGTATGGAACCAGCAAATTAGCCCAACATTTTTAATTGTAAAAAATGATTGAATCCCTTCCATTCCAATTTAATAGTCATTTTCCTTAACAGCAAGCATTAATGACTTCCCTGACTAATGAAAATTAATTGCTAGCCTGCCTTGACAATTACATTGTGATCGATCAAGTTTAAAGGAGCTGCAAGGGTCATTTGCTGTAATTCTAATGCAATCCATTAAATCTGCAGCAGATGATAACCTTTAGCTTTGTTGCATATTAGGGAATACTAATGGCAACTCTAGATGTCACGGTTTATACAAGAGGAGATACATCATATTGTCTATTTTTCCTAATGTTCTTGAGGTGTTGCTGTTTCCCAACTGACACAAAAATTCCCCTTGACATCAGATTACAGCCTCTCTACATCCTCATCAAGGTGCTATAAAGGCAGAGTCATACAAACCCAAAAAGCAGTCTGAGAATGTTCATCCCACTTCAGGCCAAGGCCCTGTGTGTTACACAAAACTGAGTTGTAAAACAATGGACAAATCTGCTGAATCCTGAAGGAACGCGCTGTCAGAGAAACACATCTAAAGCATGCCTCGTATTTTATTGGTCCTGCAGCAGCCATCAGCTGTGCTGCAGTCCTGAATGAGATCCAGTGTCTCTCAGACAAAATGGACTTGTAAAATAAGGTTCAAATTTGTGAAGAGTTATTGAAGGGGCTCATACAGAACAACAGATACAATGGTACTAAAATGCCGGAACTGCACTGTGCATTCTTGAATGCCTTTCCAGGCACACTATCCAAATGTTTACAGCATTTGCATGCTGAATTAATTTTTTTTTTTTTGAAACAGAATTTAAGGCAAATCACATTGAATCTCAGAGGAGAACATGGGAACAAAACCATCACAACAAAACCAACAAACAAAGAAAAGAAATATCTTTAAACTGAAGCTTCATAACTTTCTCAGCTGATTTGAGATATCCTCTACATTTTAAGGCATTTGGCAAATTTTGATAAGATTTTCACAAGGTGGGAAAATCATGATTGAAGCAGCGAATGGAAGAATTTTAATCTAATTTTAATCTTCTATTTTTAGTCATGATTTTAAGATTCTATCTAGAACTGCCTTTTAATATAAACACAGAGACACACCCATGCAATCTCATCTTAACATCTCATTTCAGAAGTTGTGGAAGTGTTTCCTAATAAAAAGCTTGTTTTGGCAGGATCCAGTACATGTTTTTGCACAAATGGAAATGAGTATTTTGTAGGTCAGTACATCAATTTGAGAGAAAGAGACAGAATGAAATTATGACCTTCATCTTTAGTTCTTTAAATAATATAGTCCAAGGTTATTTTATCTCTTGGGAGAGTTTATTCCACTATCTACTTCTATGCTGACCACCCATACAAAGACTGATTGCAAACAGAAAGTGCAAGAATTCCAGCAGTGATGCCAGTCCACAAGAGTGCAAGTCTGTAAATCCCAAGGAAAGCTTGAAACTAGCATGCTCTCCTGCATTTCTCACATAACAATCCTACAATGAACATTGCAAAGATTCTCTAAAGAGGATTTTACAAAATTCCACCAAAAATAAGAACAAAAATATGAAAGAACAGATTGACAATGGAATAAAAGTCAAAAATCATTCAATTTTGAAATCTCAAAGAAGTATTCTAAATAGACAATATAATATTGATGCCTTGGAAGGGCTGACTTGAAACAGAGACTGGACAGAGCTAGTGAATAAAGTATATATTTATTGAAAGATCCTAGGATACATCTTGGACAGACAGGGCTTGACCAGGGCTACACCCGAGGTGGACCAAGAATGGTCACAAAATGGACAACCAGTCATGAGGTCTTACATTTTCATAAGTTCTGGTCCATTTGCATATTGGGGTTTAATTGTCCAATTACAGCTTCAGGTTGTGAGGTCCCATCCTTCTTGTTTTCTCTCTTCAGTCAATCATTGTTTGTGCTTTTGGGCCTGAAAGTTGTTTTTGGTCTTCAGCAGGATAAGGATTTGTTTCGTCTGCCTACTCTGTGAAGAGATCTGGCTAACACTTAATATGAGGCTCAGAGCTGCACCCCTAGGCAGCACAAAATCTGGAAAACACGAAAGCTAAAACTTAAGGCATCATTATAATGTAATCTCTCAGGCTGACAGGGTTTTTTCATAGTTTCTTGTAGGAAGGAAAGAAAACTTATTTCTCTGTAGAAATATTAGCACTCTTTGCTTCTCAAAGAAGCAAGATTTCTTTGTATAAGAAGGATGCCCACTCAGCAGAATCAAAAAAAATATTTCTTATGTTTTTAATGTAAATGCCAAAACAAAAAAGACACAAGGAAGTAGATTATCAACCAGTATAAATGACAAAAAATTGCAAAGGAACAAATACATAGTTAGACAAAACAGGGTTATCATGACAGACTTTCATGTAACAATCAACATCACGCTAAGAGCCAGTGATTAGAAAGGAGTAGAAATTTTTAAGTGTACCTTAAAAAAACTGTATTTAAAGCTTTTCCCAGCTTTAAATGGAGAAGAGTTTTTAGATTTGCTTCTAGTGCGGCCAAAGCATGCACTGAGACCAATATAAACTAGCGAAAATTCCATGAAAACCAATTAAGTTATTGCGAATTTATAGAGGTATAACCAAGATCAGATGTTGGTCTATGGAAATGCATTTGAAACAATGCAGAGACATGAGCTCCTTCAGACTACATCAGTTTCAATATTTGGAAAATGGACTGTGATCACTGGATTATGTTTGGGTGCAACAGGCTGTGCTGGACTACCAATGGTCTGTAAAAGTATCATCAGGGAAAAAACACACTCCAAAGGCAGAAGAAAGCTACAAAATTGCCTGCTCCAGCGTGACTATATTAAGCGCTGATAAAATATTGGACAGCCTCTACAGATATTTCTTCTCCACCCACGCACTCTTGGAGTGCAAAATATTTTGAAAATATTCATGCTGTCTTCAATCTTTTTTGGCAAATCTATCGTTGGAAATAACATGCACTTTATCTTAGCCGTGGATTGCCTGAGATACTTACCATTACAGCCAAAAGCTACTGCAGCACACTGGGAGTGGAATCTGTTCTAAAAATCTTGTTCCATACAAACTTTTCATATTTACAATTACAATGGAAGAGTCGAAGACCCCTGAAATCAACAAAATAGTTCTGTAGGCCTTAGTGATTTTTACCAAGACTAAGACATGAATACAAGTTTTATATTCAACCATGTTATCATACCCCAAGCTCATGTGTGAAAGCATTTCCATTGATGTCAAAGGCATTCATATTACCCAGATTATGCCTGTGCTTATCTACTACATTGAATCAAGAGTTTCATGTCTACTCCTCAGACAAAACTTTCGCCTTTCAGTTAAATCTCAGCTCGAGTATATTTATGGATTCTGACATTTCCAACAGGCCAGCACTCAAAAATTCAACCTCTGACTAGTTACGCTTCTGAAGCACATTTAAAAACCATGGCATGTAAAGAAAATAGTCTCGTCTCATTCAGTAAAGGCAAAAAACATACCATTATCAAGTGTGACACTGCTGATGTGGAAAAAAATTAAGTATTGCAACAGGTTATTAAATTGTTAATGGCTACATTCTATTCTCAGGTTTGTGGTTTGATGCAGTCTGGGCAAAATGTCAAAGTGTATCAACATTAACAGCTTCTGACAAGCTCAAGAGGGAAAAAAAAGAGTTGAATGAATAAGCTGTTCTGTAAATAAAGAGACATTGTAACCTCTAACGTGAGACAGAATTTAATTAAGAAAATTAACACAGACTTTTGAGAGACTGCAGTTTTCTAAAGCTCATTCTTTACTGTCAAGAAAAAGTTATATTCCTTTATAGTAAGAAACAGTAAGTGCTTACTTTCTGATCAAAAGTTAGTAAGCATTAGAAGAAAAGGGAGAAGACTGAAGTTTGTGAATTTGACTTTTTACATTTATCCATTTTTAATTTATACAACACCAGAGTATCTATTAGATTTGATATTATTATTTGATTTGAGAAACATGAGAAAAAATTAAACGTTGTAATTTTTTTAACTGTTGGAAACAGCAATAGTAAACACATCAAAAGATTTCTCTTTCCAATTAAAATTGGACTTCATGGGGCAAGAGGGTTTCACTATCTCCATTTCAAAGGTGAAGAAAACGACATGCAGTCAGGAGTGTGAATCAATGGCCAGGGAAAAATCTTTTTCTAGCAATGTACCTGAGGAACAGAATAGATTCTAATTTTAGCCTCTAACATTTATTAGCTTCCTACTCTCCAGCCTAGACAAAACAAATGTGAATTTATGCATTTTTAAAATTTTACTACTGTTCCATTTAAATTTTACCATTCTGCTCCTCAAAACATGTTTTTCTCAGGTGCTGTATTTTGCCCTGCTTCCTACGTACTAGCCCTTAGACAAGGAAAATCAACAGTATCTCTTATCAGACAGTGATCGAATTAGTTAATTGAACTATTTTAGCACGGCATTATCTTGAATTTTTAATCAAATAAAGACCTTTCCAATAAGATTAAGATGATAAAATTTTGCAGAAATATTACCAGACTATTGAAAATTGAGGTCTGGACAAACATGGCTTTATCTTTTTCTAAAAAACTGAAAGAATGAACTGTGACTGGAAAGACCAAAGGGAGAAAGGAAGGCAGGAAAATGGAAGGGGAAGGGAGAAGATAAAGCGAAGATGGATTTCATTTCTGTTCCAATCATTAATTAGCAAATAATTACTTGGAGTTTTCCAGATACTATCATGATTTTCCTGATTACAGGTGAAATTTCAGATAAGCATACAGGAAAACTGTTTTTGGAATTTTCATTGTTATTCTGTTAAAAAAAAAAGAACACACAAAGAGAGTCTAATGCTACAGTAGCTTCTATCTTTCAAATTAAGGAGATAATTTTTGGATGCTGAATAGGGGAGAAATGTTGACTGCAAGGGTAGAAGCTGGATTCTCACAGTGTTATTGTTCTTCAAAATACATCAATGAGACTGCACTGACTACAAAGGGAACTTAGACATTTTGGCCATATATGGAGACATCTCTGAGGAGCATGAGATGTCTCCAGTGAGGTGTCTAAATCCAGAAGTGGGTCCCACCCCAAAAGATTACATGCACAATTTTTAGGGTTTTTTGTGCACCATACACAAATCTAATCTTTTGTGCATTTCCATGTAGACCTCTAATTAATTCAGACAAGGACATAATCTCATCTCAAGAACAGCTCAGCTGTCTCTGCCTCAGGAAGCTGACACTGTTCTCTGCTTCTAATTAATCTTATTCCATCAGTTCATTCCAGCAGCTGGAAAGGGTTTTCCTTCCAAGGACTGAAGTGAATGCTTCACTAATCTGACAATATTGGATCTTTGCAGCTGGTAGACAGTGATGGCACGTGTCACCCACACTTCAGCATTCCAGTGACCCATCCAACCTTGCCACGGAAGCAGCTCCTTCTTCCCTAAAGAGCACCAAGCAGAAAGACCTGCATTCCACACTTGGAGGACTGCTTCATTCCACTGAGCAGAAAAGGGTTATTATAGCACCTATATGTATTTTTTCTTCCTTTTAAGTCCATCTACAATTAATTTTAGTTTGTGTTGAGCATCTTCTCATTATAGTGCAATATAAACATTAAGGAACAATGGGAATTTTGGCTCTGCAACTGCATCTCTGCAGAGACACTGAAGCTGCCACAGTTTTTATCTGCATAAGGCTGAGGCTGTTACTTCCAACACTGAATGCTTTGTTTGATAACATCTTAAAAATGTTATTGATCCTGAAGCTTTAATGTGGAACATTTGTTAGCTTAATGCTCTGCCATTCTCTCTGCTGTTCACAGAGATGTAACTGTTAAGGAGGGTCCCTGTTACAGGTTTATCACAGTAATTTATTTGAAGACTGATGCTTCAAGAATGTGAGCAACTCCTGCAGAATATACTAACCATCCTTCATTTGCTTTGATTGTTGCCTGCCTTTGTCCGGTCACTGGATCAGACTACAAATATGCAGCTCTTCTTTGAACTTTTCTATTTTGCACTACCATATTTATGGCAGAAGTAAAACATTTGAATCAGCTGAGGGCTGGGCCAGCACACCATTTTTGAAACCAGGGTTTTTTCAATAGTCCCATTTTTTATTTTTTTTTCATTCAAGGCATCATTGATTATTTCCCTTATTTTTGGGGATGGTGTTGAGAACTTGAAATTATTTGTTCAATATAAAATAAATACATAAATTGTTGCTAGGATTTATGAGAATGTAAACTTTAAAACCTATGTTGATTTGATCTAAATTCTGAATGAACTGCAATACTTCTTTCCAAAGTTTCACTGAATTTTCAATGACACGCCTACCAAGATTTTAATAAGAAATAAAGGGAAAACAATATAATTTTTTCGTGTCCTCTTTTGTCTCAGATTATTGGGGAGCTAATGTCAATTCTGATGATTAAAGAAGTTCTCTGATATACCTTCTCCTCCTTTTTCATGCCTCAACACTTTGTTTATCCAGCTGCTTTGTGTAAGCGTGCAGCCTGAAAAAAATAATTTTCTGAGAGTGGTCCTGATCCTCCACATGGGGATGAAAGAAAATGCTTCAAAGCTTTTCTTCTCCCCCATGCTTTTCTTTTCTTTTCTTTTCTTTTCTTTTCTTTTCTTTTCTTTTCTTTTCTTTTCTTTTCTTTTCTTTTCTTTTCTTTTCTTTTCTTTTCTTTTCTTTTCTTTTCTTTCCCTTCCTTCCTTCCTTCCTCTCTTCCTCTCTTCCTCTCTTCCTCTCTTGTGAATGTTTGCTTGTTTCTTTACAGTGCTCTGACTTGCACTTACAAGGAAAAGCAGCATGAGATCCTAGGTCTACAATACTTAGTAGACCTCTTTGACCTCTTGGCCAAAGTTCTAAATGGGGTTATGATATGTTGAGACTGTTTTTTTACCCTGAATTGGTAACAGTGTCACCTGCTTGCCATATATACACCATAACCTATTTTCTATGAAAAATTTATTTTATGAAAGAGATATAGTGACTTTCTATTCTTACAAATTAAATTGACTATTTGCAATATGTTGGGACTAAATATTTCTTTTATTAATGACTGCTCTGCAAATCCCTAAAGCTATTTTCAATCTAAAAAACTTCTGTTAATATTTTACCTCAAAACTATAGTTCAATACACATCTTTTTTGTTCTAACTAGTTCTGCATTTTTCTTCAGTACTGACTTTTAATTTATTTACAAATTTATTTCTTTGTCTTTCATTAATTTCTATAAATTGAATAATCTGTAAATTGCCTAGATGAACAGCAGCCAGATTATCTTTTTACTGGGTTGTCAATAAACAGAACTTTTGATTAAATTGGGAAATACTTTCCAATGCAGATGAATAAGATTAAATTTCAAGTATCTTAAATAATTTTGGACTTCAATAGACCATTGTACTGCTGTGTCCATCTGTTTAGAATATTTTACACTTTATGGTCTAAAGCAAGATGCTCATACCCGTGAAAGCAAAAGAGCTTGTCAGGCATTAAGAGGTCAGCAATCTGCTGAAAAAGAAAAGCAGGATGTCAACGTCTTTAATAATGATCTTGAAGACCGTAGCGTACTTGAAATGTGCTTTGTTAAATAAAAGGATGGCTTTCTAAATCATGGCAACTACCAGCTGAAGAGTTCAATAAGAAATCCACTGAAGCATGAGCCATCGTTGATGCAAACTAGGCACACGTAGAGGGAACAGTGGAATAACTTTTCTGTCTTAGAAATTTTTCGAGTGATTTATTTGGTTCAAATGGAGGTACTGAAAAGCCATGATAAAAGGTACCCTTGAGAGAATTAATAGACATGGTCCTAGAGTGATATACATCTTTCTCCTTACTTTATATACAAAGGCACTGTTTTCTTCTGGTATTGAAATTTGTCTTTTTTATAAATCATGCACAAAAAAAATCATGCTGTCAATAAATACTTGCTCTGACTATAATGGGTTTTATGAGTAGAAGAGCTTAAAAACACATTTACTATAATTCACTCTGTTTCTGTAGGAGTTGCTTTGCAGACCAAATGACTTGGTAATCAATTCTTCAGATAGCATATACAGCTCTCATTTAGGTTCCTGAAAGACGCCTGTAAGGAACCCTGTTAATTTAGGCTAATCAACATAGTATTCAAAAGCCAAGATATTTCACCATTCTCAAAGTGTGCAGGAGTCCCCCAGAATGCAAACTTTTCAGATTGTCTAAAAAGAATGTACAAGCCAGAGTTTTCTTCTGGCACAGAAACTTCAAGCAACTAAGTTTCAGCCCAAGAATCTCCATAACTCCAGCAGATGTGAGAGCCAGAGTGACCACAAGTTGACTTTTACATCACAGATCATGCTGGTAGAGCACAGAGTTTAAAATACAACCCACAAAACCACTCAGTCTGTCCTTTAACATGTAATCTGAGCAAGCTTGACCAAGGGCCACCAAGAAACAGTGAACATGGGACCTCATTTTGTTGACTGAGAAGTCATTTCTGGCCTCATGTAATTTCCTTTGCATTTCCTGAAGCTTGACAAGGCAGTAGATATCAGCTATAAATGTCCATTCATATTGCTACTAGTTCAGATTCTGCAGCAGACACAGACCTGACAGAGCCAGCCCCTAAGCAGGTTTTATTTCTTGATAGCTGTAGCCACAGCCCAGGCTGGCTATGTTCAGCTGGCATCCTGCATGCTGAGGGTTCTTGCCAAATGACCCACAGCTTTATTGCTTCTAGTGTTGGATCTCAGGCACAGAAATGGGGAAGCAACAGCTCCACCGAACATCAGAGAAAGGACAAGCTGGAATGTGCTTAATAAAGCCTAACAAAATATCCTGGACATGTAAGTGCAAATGGACTTTTCAACACCCAGAGAGATGCCAAAATATTGATTCACTGATGGTAAGTGGATGTTATATTATCACATCTCTGCTTAGAAATAGAGCTTAAAGTCTGCCAACACAAGGAATAAAAAAGGAATCATCTATTTGGATAAGTGCTGCCAGTGGAGCTCAGACAAATTTCAAAATGGATTAAAGGATTTACAGCTAATCATTGAAACTGTACCCTTCCAAATTTTAAATACCATTAATTCAAATGTTTTGTTATGTTTATTACCTTCATTGGAAATAAAAGCCTATATTGTTGAAGAAAGAATACAATAATGGAAAATTAAACTAATGTTCCCATTGGGGCAATATTTGTTGACTAGTAATTCAGACCCATTTTGGCTTCAGGCATTAGTGTTTGGACAACACTGCCTGCAAAGTGTCTGCCACATGTCCAAAATAGAAAAGAAAGAAGAAAATTGGGTATGAAAATTGGCATGCTTAAACCAGAGACTTGGAATTCTCAATTTTGGGTTGAAGCAACAATAAGTTGACTATTTTTAAGCCCAGAGAACACCTAACCAACAGACAGCTGTGAATGATTTGCACTACCCTTAACCATAAATTCAACATGGTGTGCCAAGAATCTGAATTATGAGCCAAAGGGAACAGGCTCCCAGTAATGATGTGTCACACAAAAAAAAGAGAAGAAAAATAATGGCAAATCAATGATTATCTCCAGTCAAGGAGTTTTCAGTAACATAGAATGACAATTATTGGTGCATGAATTCAATACAAACCAATGTGTTTGGCTTTGCTTCAGCTTGCAAACTACAACCTACTTTATGGTGGAAGGCATTCTGCTGATACAGAAAATTTCACAATTTCTGAACTTCCATGTCCCATAAATTATCTTTTCTAATTGATGCAATAATATACTTCACGTGCTGACATGATTAGCTCATCTATAGGGATGCTATTTACTCTTGCAAAAATGTCTGAAACAGTCATGAATGAACTGGGTGAAATATTTTAGTTTAAGAAGGTTGAGAGATCGTGGAAGCTGAGAGGTAACATTTAAACTTATTTAAGTTTAAATTTTTAAAACTTTTTTTTTTTCTTTTTGCACTTTCTTGTCCTTCTAGCATGGCACTTTGACAATCCTGTAATTAAATATTCTGGTCTTACCTGCAACATTAGGCAAACCAAGAGCCATTTTCTGACCAATTGATTTTATTGTCTCTAGACAGATTTCATAGTGTTGCTTGGGTAACAGAGCAGGAGAAAGATGCTGGGAAAGAACAGCAGGTATCTAGATAGAAAAGAGCAAAAATTAACTGAATTATGCCTCTGTGGGGCATGAGAGCTCAGAAGATACCAACCTACAGAACTGCACAACAGTTACTTACCACGAAGAAATGGACAATTTAATCAAGTAACAACCGAAGAACAATGCCAACAATTACATTGTTGGTTCTGATGTAAAATCATGGGATTCCAAGAGACAATCCTAATTTAAAAAAACTCATATGCTCAGAAAGCTGTTTAGATGGAGGACGACACATTATCCACAGCAATTTGGAAATTTTTAAGAATTTTTACATAGTCAGCAACCAATTAAAAATAAAATGGTTTTCAATAAGAAGTAAAAAAAAGGCACAAAAATACACATTTTTTTAAAAAAATAAAATTTAATTTTTTGACTCTGAAAATTATTTCTGAAGTACTCTCAGTCTTGCACAAACTGTGAGCCCCCATGAACTACAATGAAATGACATTAAGAGGTCAGGCAAGAAATCTCTAGAAGCAATATGTACAACAGTCACATTTTTTTAGCCTTCGTTTAGAGCTACAAAATGCTACCAAAATGCTAAAACAAGCTTACTTTACCTATGGATATTACTTTTTTCCCTAACCAGACACATATCCCTGGGGATTATAAATTTGCAACAAACTTAGCTGTCACCTTCTGTTCAGTTATCTACACAGCATCCTTTCCAAGGCCTTACTTGCCTCATTTGTTTTGAAATTTAAAAATGAACACAATAATGCAGAAATTCCTAATGCGATATTTCAAAATTTTTTCCTCCTTCCTATTTTCAATGAATCTTAATCAAAATCAAGGTTTTCCTGGAATATGTTTTATCAGTTCAATTAAACACTTTTCAATGAGCTTTGTGAAACAACAGGAAAATCAGTTAATAATATTTTTTCAGTAAAAAATCTGTAAAGAAAAGACTTTATAGCTAAATGATTTATGTCAGTTTAAGTTTGTAAAAATGAAACTTAGGACTGGAATTACAACAATTTCAGAGCAGTAAGATAGGACAGAGTACTACTTCTTTGTTTCCGTATGAAACCTTCCACAAAACACGTGTTCCATTTCTAAGTGATTCATATTTTTTCTTTCCAGATATGCACAGGCTTATAGAATAGCAAATAAATTCCAGAGTAATTATTTTTGAGAAAGATTTTTTAAATAATTTATTAATGGATTTAATGTGTTTGGATCTGCAATGGAATAATATCCAAAAGTGCTTGTGGCAAGCTCGTTTACAAATGTTCTAAATCCCTCCTCAGTTTCTCCATAGCTCATAACTGAGCAGTGTCACTGCAACTGCAAACCACCAATAATAATCCTACTTTTATACAACATCTTTCATCTGGAGGGATTCTAAAGAACTTTACTTTTATTACTTCAATGCAAAGGTCATTCATTTCTAAATGACAGTTCCTTTATATTCTCCATCCTGTGATGCAAAGACACAGAAATGAAAGATTCAGTGAGCTTTCAGGCTAAGCAATATTGCTCTACACTTTCCCTTTATGATTTGGGGTGATTTCCCTCCCCCACCCCCTGCCCAGCCATGAAAGGATGTAAAATCAGGATTGTAGTGCCTAGTCCCTCGAGTCACATTTGATTAAAAATGCAGGAAATAATGTGCCATCGGTCTGCTATGGTCTTAGCATATAGTTTATTATCCAGTTTATAAGAAACATGCTATTCATATAAGTGGCATTATTAGAACCATAAATTATTGTATAAACATAGATCTCTATTTGTAACTGCTGTGGCTTTCATTAGAACTGGCTAAAAATCAGTTGTCTTAGGAATGATCTGTGTTAATGTCCATGTCTGCTGTCTGTCATCTGGAATTTTTTGGCTTTCTAGGGAAAATTAAGTACTATTCAAAAAGATAAGTGGAAATAAAGTACAAAAAGGAACAGTTCAGTTCATTTTTGGCATTTCAATACGCCTTGGAAAATTGGAGGTTGATAAAGACCATAAAGAAAAAAAACAGCTAAGATCTCTCAGCACTATTGTTTTTCATTCATTTATAATCCTATGATTTTACTAATTTGAGTAAATGCTTAGAAACATTTATTGCCCTGTCGAAAATAGCATAAACAAACACAAACTTGCAATAGGGAAAGTTATTACACTCTAGTATTTTGTGCTGTAACTACAGCTATTTTGCTTGATCAATTTTTTATTTTATTTTTTGGTGGGGGTTAAGGGGTACTGAGGGGTTGGGCAGGGTCCCCTTTAAAGGCAAAAACAACAGCAATGAAATATGAATGGGTATAGGGTTGGGGTTAATTTCCCAATTAAGTCAATTGGAACTGCATACCCAGAATTTTAGATCATTTTAATGAATCCTGAATACACATTTTTCAAATACATACTATTTGTTTCAATTTTTTGCTGTCCTGGGCTTTGATACTCAGAGAAGGATTAAAAACCATTTTTCAAACACATTCATATTCTGTTTCAAAAAGATCACTATGATCTTACCACTGCTCCAATTTTAAAAATTATCTGTAGCATGACCAGTATCAGAAACGATCATACAAAAAAGTCCTACCCTCTCTGTAAAAGGCATCTGTCCCTTCAGCCAAGGCCACAATGGCAGAGTCTTGTAGTCACAAAATGATATATTTGCATAGCTACAGCATTTGTGTAAGAACAGGAGGAATAACCAGGCAGTGCAGGGACACCCCTTCCCTCAGCAGGAAAATACTCACTTTTTAAACGGATCATGAGTTCTGTTTCCTTTCTATCTCTGTAAATCAGACATTTAAAGTTCATACAAATATTTTATACTCATCTTGTGGGTATCAAAATTCAACTTTATTCCTAGAAATACATCAATTTCCTCTTCTGGTTGATACAAGCAAAGTTGCTCTTTTAACACAAATTAATTTTTTTTTTCTTTTTCTGGTTGTACAGCATGAAGGGGAACAGATGAAGGGATCATGGAATTATGGGCTGTTCATGAGTTTTCGTAGGACTGAAGCATTACAGAAGTCTTTCTGTTAACACCTCTGTCAGTGGCCTTCCCTTCACTTCCCCCTATTGCCTTATCAGTGGAAGGCTGTAAGGAAACCCAACAGAAGGTGACAAACTAGAATAAATTAACACATCTGTAGATATTTCTCTTAAATTTATCTCATACAATGACAAGACAAGGAACTGTCATCCTTCAGACATTATCATGCACATTTACTGAGACTCACCTGTGAGATCATTGTGATAGAGCTTGTTCTGTACTTCAGACACCAACGTGATGCCTGTGGAAGCCTCAAGACTCCCAGACCTCTGCAAGCAGCAGCACAGGCTGACCATAAGATGTGCTGTCATGTAAATTGCTTTGCAAATGGATGGAGCCTACTATTTTGTGTAGACATAAAGGAGTCTTGCTTGCCACACAGGCTATAAATCATTTTTCTTTAGAAAATACATGATACACACCAAACTTTTGGGGGTTGCTTTTGTTTTGGGGTTTTTTTCAATTTTTCTGACAATGAAGGAAGGGAAATTTTTAACTGACTTTTGAATGCAGAATGTGACCTTATCATGTTCATTTAGTTAATAAACTAAATATTCTGGAATCATTCTTGAAACAGAGGTTGCATGATCCAGAACAGCTTCTATCTGTGTTCATCCATATCTCCCTGTCTAAAAAGGCTGGCTCTATGCAAACTATTGAAATTAGTCAACAAGAAATTCCAGCTTCTGAACACGTCTGGAAATTCTCTGAGTGGACAATTGACACCTCCCAAAATAATCTCAGGAAATAGACTAAGAGCTTGAAAATAGAAACTGTCACGTTCAACTGTCTAAGAATGTTTCTGCATGTTACCTAAATTATTACTATAACACAGGCAAACAAAGAATTCTTTTAGAGGAGACAACAGTGGAGGATTAGTCGACTAGACTGTATTTTTCTTTCTTAAGCAACATACTTTTTCAGGCACTTGGAGAAATTTATAGGCACACTTCTGTCATTGAAACTCCAGCAAAGTGGTTCCA
Organism: Phylloscopus trochilus trochilus; assembly: GCA_016584745.2. Classification (NCBI taxonomy): domain Eukaryota; kingdom Metazoa; phylum Chordata; class Aves; order Passeriformes; family Phylloscopidae; genus Phylloscopus; species Phylloscopus trochilus. The sequence goes on along the minus strand of WQNJ02000016.1, from coordinate 9,351,013 downwards.
AATCTGCACCAATATAGGTTACAAGAGGATTTCGTCCCAAGTTTTTCAAACATTTGACACAGCGCTTACTTTTATGAGAACCTATTAAAAAAAAAGTAAAGTAAACTGTATCATCCCCATTATTCCCCATGGACAGATAAGATTAAGTCCACATGGATTTCTGTAGTGAAACTGTGGAAGAACATTGTGTAAACTTTCAGGGTTTAGTCTCTAAATTTGAAAAAAAAAAAAAAAGAGAAACCATTCTATATTTGTTTCAAGGGTTTCATAAGAGGATTCATGAGTAAGAATGGCGCCTGTGTGTTGTCTGTTCTCCATAACATTGCTGTACAACTTTGTAACCATATGAGGGAAAAAAGAGAATGGACATAGGACTGAGATATGGGTCCTATACTAGAGACAAAAACTCAGTTTCGAGCTTTCCTGCCGACACTTCCTCATAGCTGAAACATAGAGTGGAAACCAGTTTTCCTGTGTTTCAGGTGGACACCAAAGTCAGCAGATTTCCATGCACAATCTGAATACCGTTCCACTAAGAGAATTGATGCTAAAGTGCTTAAATAAGCTGCAAAAATACTAATTACACATTTAATATCTACAAAAGAGCAATCATTTGAATCTTAACTCTCAAGGCTGCCTTGGGTAACACTTTTAAGCTGTTTACCTCAGTTCATCCATACAGAACATTCAGTTGTTCACTGAAGCCCAAAACTGTGAGGAGGACTGTGCAGGACTGTGAGATAATCCATCTGCTGCGCAGTATTTAGGGTACTTATCCTAGAGATGTGATATACAGTCTCAGATTTAGAGAATATCCTAGTAGTTTACATGAAATGAAATAATTTAAACAGAAAAGACCTAAAATAGCTCAATCTCAGATATAAAGCAGGATGATTGAGAACATTCTCATACTTCGATTTAAAATTCCTGAAGCAGAGCAGGATGTTGAATCTATGTTCTCCCATAAGCATAGAGAAATACTACAGATATAAGTTATTTTGTAACTTGAAAGTATAGTTATTTTGTGAGTTCTGTGTACGCCTACCAACTATTTTTCTTTTGTTAAATATACTCAAATGAGTTCCTTTTTGTCTCAAATTAGATTTTTTTTTCTCCAAGTACAGAATCTGGGCCAGAAGTTGTTTGGTTTGGTGATATCAGTGAAAAACTCACACTATTTCATTCCAGAAGGATTCCTTTTTAAGCTTTATGGATGTACTGGAAAAATAATTAAACACACAGCTCTGATGTGAACAAATATTTGACAATGACATGGGAGTAGTCCATGTGGAGTGTGTTAGGATTCATAATACTAACAGCAGAAGCATGCCAGCTTTGTAGCAGTTGACTTTTTATGTGAGAGTGATTACAGCTGGAAGCACACTAAAAATTAACAACACATAACTACATAACATTAGCAGGAATTGCAGAACTGAATTGAGTCACAATAAAAGCACAGAACTTGTATTTCAGTATTACATTAAGACTATAAAACCATTTTTTTGGTTGAAATATAGTTTGGGTGTATTTTAATGTTTTTATCAACAAGGCAAATCTATTTAAAAGTATGTCTACTGCAGTATTTCTGCTGTGCAAAGATCTTGTTCACATCCAGAAAGTGAGTTTTGCTCACTGACATGCAGTGATCTATGCACTGGACATTCAGCACCCCATGTCCACTCTTCATGTACACTTCCCAGTCAGTCATGCCCTATCAAGCTGAAAGTAGCAGGAGGAAATTGAAGGAGTGAGAAAGAGAAATAGGAAGTGAGAGAAATGAGAGCACAAGACAACAAGATCACTTTTTACTTTGCTGCCTTAAAGAGTAGGTGTGAAATTCACGTGTACTTCCCTGGAGTCTGAGTCATCCAGTGCCCCTCAGCATCCGAGTAACAGTACACAGGTGCAGAAGAGAAAACCAACAATATTAGAAGTACATTAGATCATTCTTCTTGGTAGATTTTTGAATTCTTTTTTTTCCCTGTTTGGGCACAACTCTAAGGCATGGAATGCTTAGTAGTCCTGTCCATGGAGACAAAAATCAACAGCTGTATTGAGCTTCTCTGCAGAAAACAGGACAGCAACTCCCACACATCCTGCAGGAAAGTGAGTGAGATGCCAGCAAAGCCAGGTGAGGGAGCTTGTGGAAAGCACTTTCTCTGACAAGGAGCAGAACTGTATGTAGGCTAGGAAGGAACTTATCATCACCCATTTGTATCATATAATCAACTACCCTTTTTTTTTTCTTTGTTTTTTTGAATGAAGACTTCTAGTAAACTGTGTTATTTGTAACAATCTAAAATTATTAGTCCATGATTACATTAGCATTACTCTGACAGATCACTTTGACAAGTGGTGTATTTCTGGTGCTGCTGGAACAGATAGGGAATGTGTAGGAGGCAAAGACTAAAAAAAAGAAAAAAAAAGCCTATTCAGAGGGGATTATGGAGGTTAATGCAAAGAATATGCTTTTAAGGGTATTAAATTGGTGCACCAGATTCACAGCTCATTGAGGTCTCACAACATTCCTCAGTACAGTGTCAATGGGAAAAAAGACACTAAAATCAAAACCCAAAGCCCAGAGAAGTTTCCTAATTATTTTCACTCTGATTTCTAAGGTTCATTCTATACGTAATAGTGCAGTGAAATTACATAGCCTCTCAGAGAACACTATGTTAAGAGAAATATAAGTTTCTCTTGTCTATAATACTAAAATATTATAGTAATCAATGTGCTTACAAAATGTTTTGCTGATAACTTCTGGTGTATCACTGTTTTCAGATCAGGTGCAGTTCTGTTTAGATTAGTGAGTACCATCTCTATCTGAACTTAGTCCTACAAAATATTTTCCTAGTTTAATTTCCATGCAGAATTTCAGTATGACATCCCCCCACATAATTCAGAACATGTTTTTTGATCCATTTATAATGTTGTAACTCCATCAAACTAATTTTACTTTAGACCAATTTCAACCACCTCTTATTAGGACAGATGACCTAACTCTTATTTTCTTGGTTTTATGTTCCTTTCTGTGCACCTTTGTCATTCCTTAGTAACAGCTTAATTTGCTGATAAGAGTAATTTATATTAAAGAAAAACTATTTCACTGAAAATTAATGAAGGAGATGACACAGGAGACTCAAGCATCTCTGAGACACCTTCCTAGAAAAATTAAAATCCCCCCTCAATTTACTATTGTTATAACTTCTTCTATTTGTGTCATTGAAATCAATTCCCAGGCAGTAATGTTTTACAGGCAAAGCATTGCTGTCTAAAATGATATCACCACACACATTTTTTCAATTTGGGTGGCAGACATGCTACTGGAGGTTTGGGGAAAGCCACACTGCCTGATATTAGTGCTTGTTTTCCATTCAACACAGCATGAGAGATCTGGCACGTGTTTTGTGCTTCTGACTTTGTGCATATTTTCTGTATTTTCTGGACTGTCTAAACCAAAAATAATAGTAAATTCGAGTGTTTTTCATCATGATCCTAAATCATTCACATATGTGACTAAGTCTAGGTGCTACAAAGTTACACCTCATTTAGCTGTTATTCATTCAGCAAGAGCTGGATCACTTTAAACTAGATTTCACAGAGTCATAGAATATTCTGAGTTGGATGGGACCCATCAGGATCATCAAGTCCAACTCCTGACCCTGTTGTTCCACTTTCCCCCATGGGGATGTTGAAAATCACCGTGAGGTCTCTGCTCATCTACTCCAGGATGAACAAACCAAGTGATCTCAGCTGTTCTTCCTAAAGCTTCCCCCCCAGACCGTTCACTATCCTCATGACCCTCCTTTGGGTGCTCTCTAATAGATTAATGTCCCACTTTACAGGAAATTCTATATGAAAATATATTTAAAAGAGTTTCTTATTACTTTAACCAATTTAATTTCCTAATTTATTGTCTTAAACGAAACCAATTTAGTTAAGAGTTAAAACTTATGAGAAATGTCTACATGAGGGACTTGCAGCTATTTGAAAGAAATCTTTAAAAGCTGGACTAGGAAAGAAGAGCTGGTTTAAATTCTAACAGCGAAGTCAGTCCCAGTGAAAGCAAGAATATGGGTGTGCAATTAGAAGTCAGCTGAGTTTATTTGACTTCACAAGTTGTTTCCCAGGCTTCAGTAATTAACAATTTGGCTTAAAAGCTACATTACCTAGAGGATCGCATCAATTTTCTTGTTACTAAGCCAGAGTTCAAAACCAAAATTCAGCCTCAAAGCAGTAAGAGAAACTCTTCAAACTCTCCTTTACACCATTTACTTCACCAATCACTTTAGGGCCAATGCTTACTCAGTCATTTTACTGAATTTTTTGTAAGCATCTACAGCAGTAAAAGTAGAAAAACTCATGTGTTCATAAGGGATTTTGAATTTTAGAGAAATAAGACTATATGGGAAGTTTAACCCACTTGATACTCCTTTGAGGAAAAGAGAAATCAGGACAATGTTCAGTAAGGCTTTAGTATCAGAAGGTCAAATTTGGACAAAAGGAGAAACAACATAAACCAAAGAAGTTTGTATTCTGCTGACTTTATTATAGTCAGTAGTTGGCTAAGAAGGTGATAGGGCACACACCAAGATGGGAAAAATTATGAACCCATTGATATTTACCTATCTATGGAGCAAAAGAACCTTTAAGTTTCATCTTCTTCTTTACCCCTGCATTTACAGGCAAGACTGGGGATGGCAAGCCTACTCGTAGAGAGCATTCTGTAATTGACTGTAAAATTCGATATTGTTAGAATAACATTTAATAGTTGAGTGTTTAGACATCTATTCAGCTTGTTAGCTCCTCAGCTAATTAAGCCACCTCCTAGGACAAAAAATTAAGCTCGCAAATAATGTGAGAAGCAAACACAGAAATTTATTAGAAAAGGACTTACAAAGAAATGGAAAATTATCAGGTTTTTAACCTGAGAAGGGGCACAGAATCTGCCACTGTTTTTCCAATCTAACTAAATAGTACATCAGGGACAGCATTTCAGGCAAACAGTTTTTCTGAAAGAGCAGTTCCCTGATTAAACCAGCAATGATAAATCACAGGGTATTCTCTAGTGCAATGCACTGTTTTAGCCATAGAAAAATGAAAGAAAAGGATATGAAATGCTAGGCCTTAGAGACTCTATATGGTGAAAGGGAGTTCTGAAGTCTGCAGAGAATTGTTGGTGTGTGAAAATATTTAATTTCTTTCTCCTTTTTTTTTTTGTTTTAATGATCTCAAGGTGGCTAGCACTTTTCACAGTTTGGACCCCCTCCACAGAAGTAAGGAATTATTCTAAAAGAAAATTACTAGGTGTGATCCTGATTAAAGCTATACCAACTATGACAACCACTTATTTTAAAAACTACATTAAATTTTTATTAAAAAATAAAATCTACAGTTTAGTACCACTAGTATTATTAAACAAGGGAATACAAAATTTAAAACTGAAGAAGCAAGATTTTCTTAATTTGATCCTTCAAGTACTATTTATTCATGTATGTATCAGTCTTTAATATAACCCACATTTACCTGAACTGTACTCTTACATTGTTATGTCTGGATTTCCTGGCACTTTGTATTTTTACCACAGAACTCACCTCATGTGTTGCTCATAATGGGCATCACTCAATTAGTAGTTATTATCTCACAGCTAAACCTGTGTCCCTGGGCCTCACCAAAACACACCACCAAAGAATGCACTGTATTTTACCTTGAAGGTAGAACTATGTAGATCATCTCCACCACTGGAGTTTGGGGGTTGCAAAAAGGCCTGAAGCTGTTTTTAGAGGACACAGAAAGGTCTTCAATGACCCAAGCAAAGGAAACACCTGACATTGGGTAATTGGGTACAAGAAGATAATAAGGACACTGTGATGAGCCAGCCAACAAAAGAATGTTGTGCTTTCCCTTGGAGCCAGAAGATGCAATCACAAGACCGGAATTACTCCAGTGTGCTTTGGAGGGAGCCAAGAAAAGGTCTTGTAGCTTAAAGTGGTCCTAAAAACATGAGCATGGCTACAAATGATAGCATGATACCTGACTAATTACAAAAGACTCTGAAGGCCTCCAAGGGGATTGAAGGAGAAAAACATTAAAGTATTTCCCAGAGATTCATCCCATGTCTTGAGCAGAAGCAGTCAAGGGTCAGAAGAAGTTATAACCTCCTTGTATAGCAAAAAGAAGCATGTGCTCTTGTTAGAGCTTCCTGGAATCAATCTTCCATGAATGACATGGTTAAAGTATCCAGGAGGGATAAACATAAGAAGAAAGGAGGTGAAAAAATATTAATGTACACCTATGCACTTATAACTAAACCATGAAATAAGGATCCTGCACCACCAAGCCTCACATGGACACAAAGGAGAAATTATTTTGTCTAGGTTATAAACAAGTGAAAATGAAATTTTTCCAGTCTAAGATGAATTTGAGCTACTTGAAAATTACTGAATTTGGGTTGTAATGTCTCACTCATTCCTAAATGAAATTTTGCTATAAAATTCACATTACTGGAGTCTTTCCATCGATGATTAAAACCTATACGGGAAGACATGGGTGAGAAAAAAAAAAAGAAGGGAAAAATTCAATATGTTAAAAAGAATTTGAACTTTTTGAAAGTTACCAGCATTATGAAACAAACTTTATGAATTTGGACTTACTGTGGTAATGAATAAAGCAGTAAATGTGGAGCTGCAGATCACTAAATCACACCAAAGAATGGGATGGTCAACTTCCTGAAGACCAATACATTGTGTATAGTTTGAATAAGATGTATTAATGTCAGGGATTTCAATTCTTACTGGGACATGTTGAAATCAAATGCAATGAGCCCCTCAATACTTTCACAGTTTATAAAATTATCAAATTTTATAAAAAAGTGACAACCAATGTACATTGTTTTCACATGGAAAGAATCATTAATCTCAGGGCAAAAATTAACAACTGGGAGAGTACAAGATGTAAGGAGTCAATTATGTCTGATGTATCCCATCCTCCACCATATTTACAGTTCATTTAAATTTTATAAGCTAGCTTCATGAACATGATAACAATTATGAGCAAAGTCTATTGGGAGAAAGTAATTAAATGTGATGGATAATTGAGAATTCCTAAAGTGCCAAAAATGTCAAAATTTCTGCTGAGGAAGAAAGCTCTGCTAGCTACAACAGACATGGAAGGAAGCTGAGAGCATCAGTTAATTAACTAATAATTACGATAGAAAAGTGGAAGATCTTATAGTGATAAATATTTAGCAAAAAAGTAGGAAACATGTATGATGATACGTGTTGATTACTGATAGACAGTATGACACATTTAAGATTTTTTAAATAAAAATTACTACCATAAAGTAAAAATTTTAATGTCAGCCTGTAGATTCCAATTCTTGAATACATACTGTTTAACTTTTTTAATTAATCACTTGAGAAAAGACAATGTAAATAGATTATTTTAAAGTCTTCTAATGACACAAAGATCAAGAGAATCAGTAGCAGCAAAAACACTATGTCCCTTATGCAGAATGAACTCAGTATCTTGGTAAACACGCTGTGGGAAAATGATGTGTATTTCAACATTGCCAAGTGGAAAGAACATAATTATGAATAAGGAATGTAAGTCATTCTTCAGGATTGGGAATTCTAAGGAATGAGAGAAATATTGAGTGGCTTAGAGGTCAGCATGGATAATTACTTGAACATGAGTTTTCATTGTGGAATACAAAAGTCCTTGAAAGTTTTAGTAGAGAAAATGCTGAGTATATGTGAAGAGAGTAAGTTACATCTGTACTGGCAATGAAGCCATAAGTGCTAGATTATTGTGCCCAATTATGTGTTTAAAGAAAGCCGATGAAAAATTATAAATGTTTCAGAGAAGTCCAGGAATATGATTAAAGGACTGGAGAACATCTCTTACTGAGGGAAAAAAAAAAAATCGGAAGACTAGTTTAATTTCCAAAATTGAAAGTTAAGCAGTGACATGATCACTGATTAAACATGCTTTCCTGATGAAATCTGATAACAGAGAACTTCTCAACCAGAAAACATAAAGACAATAATCCCTTCTTATTATTCTTCCCAAACAACACCAGCATTTCTGTGGGATAATTCTGATTCCCAGTGATACACAGTTTAATGCCTCAAAATCCTTTCCTGAAGGTATCTTCTGGTCTCCACATGATTCTAATTCTCAGTCAGAATAAGAAAGAGCTGGGCAATTTCTGCCATAATTATCTGTTGAAAACTTTACCTTGAGGCCTGACAATGAGAAGTACTTAAAATCAGGCTGCCTTCTAAGATTGCACGATGCACAATCCTGACCTGAGGTGTCACCTTCCAAACTACTTGCAAATTTTTTGTGTTTTTGACCTCACAGAATTTCTCAAAAGTGGAGTGGTGCTCTAATCTCCATTTTATAACTTGGTTCCCGTGAAAAATTGTGCCTCTGCAGTTTATCCAGAGACACAAAGTAATGGCTGGTGATAAGAATACAAACCCGATTTTTTTGCTTCTAACTCCTGTTCAAGTTATCACTAGACTTCCATGATAACATACAGTTATTACCAGTTGCTTCACTACATCAACATTACAGTATTTACAGACTCTGATTTCCTATTCAGTCTTCAATTCTCAATTTATTTAGTCAAACAAACAAAAAAATGAAATAATTAGAATAAAACCACAAGGTAAGCAGCTTGGGCTATCCAGTTTCTGAATTATACAGAGAAGGAACTTAAGGCAATGGTAGAACCTCAGTGTAAAAGTAAATCAGTTTTTTAAACTGAAGAAGAGAGGTAAGCGATGTCTGAGTGGGATTTTGAGGTTTGTAGTCCCAGACTTGGGGAGTTGAGCCTCCAGCTTTAATCCTGGGCACTGGCACACAGTGCATAGGAAGAAATTTCCATGTGCTACAGTTTATGTTCTAATCTAAACAGTGCAATATAAACTGGGGCATGTGTTATTTCACGGATGACACAGTTTTCAAATTATGACAGTTTAGTAGTGTCCCAGGCTCTTGGTTCCCACACATTCCACGACTTTTTCATTTTCCAGAACTGTCGTCAAAAGCAGCTTCAAACTGCTGGAGAACACTGAGAGAAAAGAGTAAAAGATATGTAATATATTTAGATAATAAATTGTGATGGATCTGTGTTATGACATTATCTGTTACTATGATGATAGGTCAGGATTGCAGTCGGGCAGTTTAGAGCAGTTAGTTTAAGAAAACAAAATTGTTCCCAGTAGAATTCTAAAGGCCATTACAAGCAATAGAGAAAATCTTTTTCCTTATCCTCTTCTCTGGCACTCTCTGCCTTCTGCCACAATGAATCAGAATGATATATTTTTTTTTCCAAGTTGATTTTCTACAAACTCAGAAGGATATTTTCTTCAAAATTATTTATCTACTTACCTGATATTGATATCAAGGTACCCTTTTCTTAGGATTTTTGGTGCTTTGCTGGTTTTAATTTGGTTTGAAGCTAGGCAGCTAACTTCCCATTTTCAATACTAGTCCCATTTTCTGATTAAGTAAATACATGCTTTATCCAATCCTGTAAAACTGGCAGAAGTTAGGATGCATTTTTCAAGCCTAGATATTTGACTTTTCAGTTTCCATGTATGTAAAAAAAATTCATTAGTCCTTTTATGAATTATTAGCTATCACATGCAGTAGAAGACTTTTAGTTTATATGTAGCATTTTTCTAGCATTGAACAGTTTCATGTAGTATCAAACACATGTGCAATTTAATTTCCCTTCCAGAGATATGATTCTTAGCATGGATGGGGAAGTACATCACAGCAAAATGAACCATGGAATTAAAACATTAGTTTAGAGAAGAGCTCTTCAAACAAAGCCTTTTCAAAGCATTTGTTGTCAAGTCACAAATAAAAAGATACTTGAAAGTTACAGATGTTTCAAAGAAACACATGAAAATAAATTTACAACTGATTTAAAATATAAAAATTAGATGCTGCTATAGGCTGAACCTGTTACATTTATACCAGTTACAACCAGTGAAAGACTTGAAGATACAACCTTCATTCCTAAGGACCTGATTAGATAAAAAGGGGCACACAGAGATTTGTTTGGTACAGGTTTCATCTGTGCCTACATCTATTATTTTATAGAGTTATCCTGGTTTACCTTCCAGGGATGAAATTACATCAGCCTGTATCTACAAAATGTCAGTATTTTAATTTAGGTTATTCAAGCATGTACTTTTAATTAGGGAAAAAACACCATAGAAGTACATAGGGAATATGATTCATTCTAGGTTATGGTTACTGTTAACAGCTCAAAATCTGTGGCAAGTGTGTTTTCTTCCAGGTTCAGGTCAATAAAAATATGTGTATATATATATATATATAATAATTTTTTTATCCTAAGGCATGACGGGCTAATCTGTGGTTAGACTGCATGTCACCATGCACTGTAGGTTTATTAAAATATTACAGACATTTGAAATTTAGAAAAGTTGCATTCCTTTAAACTGTTATCTGTAGCTAGATTTAGTCTCAAAGTCTAGGATCAGTAACTTGAATTTTAGCTGAAATGTTCTGTTCCAGTCATTGACATCCAAATCTTAACTGTATTATCTTTCCTGGTTTTACAGAGATTAAAATTATTTTAACAGTAAATTGAGAAAGATAACTCCTCTTTCTACTCTCTGCTATGCACTTTTAAAAATGGCTTTTCTTGTTTCCACAAAAATCTGTTCGAAGTACAGTGTCTTGTTTCAAAGAACATAAATAACTCAGAGCAAGTTACTGATCCCTTGCTTTGATCATGCATCTCCCCTCCTGTACACAGAATAATGAAATCAATAGGGTAATGCATGCAAGCACATGTGTAAGTAAAATTATCAGCTTTGTGCTACACTCATTTGCAATAATGAGGAAAGAGACACTGCTACATCTGAACTCTAAGGTTACTTTTTAGTTCTGTAGCAGGAGTGACAGTAGGAAAAAAAAGAATATTTAATTATCCTTGCTAATGTCTGCAGTGCAAAGGAGTCTGTGCTTCTAATTATGAGCTAGATCAAGGAAGGGTTTTATTGGATTGTTTTGTAGAAATGGTTGTGCACTGGATCACTCACCATTGTACTGACACCCTGGGCAAAATTCAACTGCCTTCACCCATTCATGGTAGCAAAAATCAGCATCCAGAGCAGCTATGTCTGACAATCTTCAGGATATTGATCTGATCTTGCAAGTTTTACTTCATGTAAATAGTTCAAGTCAATCAATAAAATTAATCACATTTCCTTAGCTGAATAATATTATTCAAGTAATTGAGTGAAATCTATTTTTTATAAAGTGTACAATATTTTCATTTTTTACATAAATCAAAAAAATATATATTGTAGAGTGAATACAGCATTTATGGTAATTTTGAAAATAGTCTACCATAAGCATCTTCTTGTATTAACAATATAAATTTTCATAAAATGTTGAATCAGAAAATAACAGCATCAGAAAACAGGATTCAGATCTACAGAACTCAGTCATCTGCTGTAATTCTTCAAAATATGCATGATTGACTTTATGATGATAAGACCAGCATGCAGAAGTGCTGGTATTTCTCTGGTAGTGACTGAGAGCAAAAGTCACATTGGTCAGTGTCACATGGAGAGGGGAACTTCCTCAGCTCCATATAAATCTAATTTTTTAATAGTTAAATGTACCTTTGTAAGGAGTAAAGGCAGTGTCCCTGCTGTGGCTAACATGTACTTAAACCAAGGCATTGAGTTGATTCATCAATGTGCTATGAACCCTGTGAGAACTTAGCTAACCCACAGTTCAAGCCAACATTTTTTTCAGGAAGAGTGTTCCCATTGTCTGGGCCAGCTTTGTTTTGCACTAGAGTGATATCTGCCTTTAGGCAGGACAGCCTCTGAATATTGTCCACGTAACCTTTGGGGGAAAAAAATAAGTTGATTTCAACACCACATCTCCCCAACAAAAACCCCAACAAACAAACAAATTACCCCTATATTGAGTGAAAGGCATTACCACAAGTTACATGGTAATGTCTGGCAAAAAGCTACAAAGCTTTTTGCCAGACAGAACATCATCTACTGAAACCACAGAATCATTAAACTTCCCAGTTTGTCGTGACTTTTTTGAGTTATATTTACAGTAGTTGTTCTTTTTCCATCTCCCCCTCACACTCTTTAAATCATCTAAGTACTGGTTTCTGTTCAGAGCTGTAGAGAGGTCATGAAAGATGAAGAGGTTACATTTGGTGGAAGGAATCTCTTCATATATTCAAAAGACATATTCATGACAAGCTAAAAAAGTACACGTTAATTATTTTCCTTAATGGTACACTATCTCAGCTCCTCTCTGCTTTAAACCACAGTCAGAGTAAATCATGAACACTAATGAGAATACAGCAGTGAGGACTGAGATACTGAGGTTTTGGCTCCATTACTGACCATAAAAGGCTCCCAAGGTGCTATCAGGAGATAAATTTTAAATTGCTAAAATAAGTTGGGACTCCCACCACATGCAAAAAAAAAGGCTGTGTTCATGTATAATTATAGGATTACGACCTATTTCCTTACTCAGGATCTGATCTCTAGGTTTGCTAAGCAACTTTCAGCTTATATTCAGTTCCTGAGGGGGCTTACTCTCATTCTAGACAATTTCTTTAAATTAGTATAAAAAGGAAAAACCCCACTGCACTAAAATCAGAAATTATTACTATTCCATTGTTCACTATTTTTTCAAGTAATCCAGCATTCATCATAAAATATCCTTTCAATGGCCAGTGATTGAATAAATATATGCATCCTAAATTTCCATCATTCTATTTTGTTATATTTTTATAAACTTTTTGGTGTTTGCAACATCACCATTTTTAAACAGCACATGACTATTCTTTTTCAACAGTTCCAGTCTGCTCTCTTACATAGAGTACAATTTGCATAATTTTCAATTACATATATTTTAACCCTATCAATCTTCATAATTAAAAATATTTAAATTATATAGGAAATGTCTTAGGTTTTAAGGGGATCAATGTTTTCATAACCTCCTTGTACATGGGTTTTTTTTAATATTGCTTTGTTTTGGTAAAGAAGGGTTTCACTCATTTGCTTGGTTATTTTACCCTTTTCTAACCTTGTTTTGTTTTGTTTTCTTATTTATAATTTCTTTTGCGTGTAGTCAACACAGTGGCTAACTCATCTTCAGGCTCATCAGAGGATCAGATTTAACCTTAATCCAAGATCCAACAATATGAAAATAATATTATGGTGGGAAAGGATGAAAAATTATGAAAATGGTACAAGAACATAAAATTCTTTTTACTTGTAAGTTGTACCCATTGATTTTATAAGACTAGACCTCAGTGATAACTACAAATTATTTTTGAAGAGGTCAGATAATCAGTGAAGCATGATGCTTTATCAACACTCAGGATGTAAACCACTTAAAAGATGTGATAAAAAGAACAGACATACATAGAAAAGAATTAATTCAACTCTTCATTTTCTCTTTTAGTTTTTTCCTTCTTTTCCCATTTGTTTTCCCTCTAATGCTACTTCTTTTACTGATGGCAAAAATCACCAGCTGCTTATCATCAAAATTATTAAGCTCATTATATTCTGAACATATTCTTTTGTGCCAACAGAGCGACAGGATGGATAATCTTACATACTATCCCTGTAACTATAGATGGCTTGAATGAATTCTAACTACTTTGTAAGTAGGAATGAAAAGAAACCTACATTTGTTAGTTATTACTTCTTGGTTTTCTCAAATATTTCTATTAATAAATGTAAGCTACTAGTGATTGAGGTAATCAAAAATACTAGGGGATGGCAAATCTTCAAATGTAAAGCTTTATTTGTGTTTTCAGCATATGTTATGGAGTAAATGTACACTCTTTCTAACATTAAATTCTATTAATTTAAAACAATATAAACCACTGCACATTAAAATCTATTACCTAATGAAATCCAGAAATGAGGTATGGCATTCAAAAGGCTAATTTTATGTCTTCTATCATTTTTCCATTGCATGTCTGACCAGAAAGATCTGTTAGAATAATAATAATATAAAAAACACCCCCAAAAATTCCAAACAAAGAACAACCCCACACAGAAACATAAACTAATCACGTAATAAAAAGTATTTCAAATGCATCTTCTTTCTTGTGAACCCTTACTCATCTCTGGATTTGTTTAAGGGAGATTTCACCTCTGTCAGTGGTGAAATGCCTGTTGTCTTAGGACAACTTCAGTGAAGTGTTGGTTTGTCAACTCAGGAAAACCAGAAAGAAAAAAACCACAATGCAGGAGCTCTCTATTCTACTTTCTCCTCATGAGCCACATAAAAATCGTTGCTTGTGTCCATAAAAGGCAGAATATCTTCCAAATGCAGGCTCTGCCAGCAGAAGCTGTTTTACTGCAAAAGTAGGTCACTGTATATACACTGGGGTAGAAGATAATTGTGGGCAAATGCAGCAGCATTGGACTTTGTTGAAAGCTTCTACTCTTTCAGAATGCAAAACTAAAGCCAAAGCCTATAAACTGTTGGACTTTTTGTGAGGATTAACCATTATTTTGTTTATTCTAGCTGTAATTAGACCACATTGCACGACATCATCACACAAGCCGACTTTATTATAACTACAGATTAGTTTTTAGGAATTTTGCAAGCCTATGATAATTGTGGAGTGGTTCTACTTTCACAATATAGTAAAGAATTACTGATGGCATGTGGATCTTTTGTTTATTGTTATTTTCCTGAAGAGCTATTTCCATATGATTTTCATACTGAGCAATAAACAAAATAGCTTCATCCCTGAAATAGCTCTTTTATGGAAGTTTAAGTGTCAAATGTCTTTCTATTGCTCAGGCCAATGTTAAAATATTCATCATTAGAGCCAAGCTTTAGTTAGCACAAAACCAGCAAGCTAAACCTTTCATTCCTTAAGTGCTTTTCTTTATCTGTGAGACTAAAAAATGTCTTTTTAGCTGGCACCAGTGGCTTTGGGGAGTGTTTTGCTGCACATTTTTGCAAATGCTTATTTCAGGTTTATTGGCCTCACCACAGAGGTTGCAGAAGACCACACAATTGGAATGATCATTTTTCTTTGCATTAGCAGCTTACATTTAGAATGATGGCAGCTAACCTTAGAGGAACCTGGACTAATGAAAGATACTTCATGGAAAAGGATTCAACGTTAAAGAGGGAGTAGGAAAGAGAATCTTCAAAAATTAAAAACAAAACAAAACAAACAAAACAAAACAGAACAAAACAAAACAAAACAAAACAAAACAAAACAACCCTACGGTGAAAACCAATCTAATTGTGCTTCTTTTTACCTGTATTTGGGTTTTGTTCTAATTAGGCCTCCGTATCCCAAACTTTAATCATTTATAACCACATTCTACAGATAAAAAAAATAAATCATTATTTAATAGCTCATGGATAAAAAACTCTTTACATGCAGTAAAACAATTGTTAATATATAAAGAGAGAGACTTTTCTTGCCCCAGTATTTGGAAAAATGTAAGTTTAAGCAAAGGACACAACAACTACAAATATGGATAATAGAATCTAAAACTCCTTCAGCATTTAAGAGAAGCATGTGTTCCCCTGAATTGATGTGTACATTTGAAGTGATATGATTTCTTTTTCTGTATTCCTTGAAAAAATATATGGACAAGAGCTTTCCTTTAAAAGCTCATCTTTTTTTTTATTTATCTTTTGGCAGTTCACTTCATAATCACATCATAAAGTATCATTGAACTAGAGTTAGAAAAACTATTATATCATCTCTTTAATCCTCTTTCAAAGTTAGCATGTGATACAGTTCCCCCACAGAGACCAGCACAGACAACTGTCTTTTGCAGAAATTATGTGAAAATATAGGAACATGGGTCAATCTCATCCATATTCATTGCCTTTCTAGGCACATCTTACACAAGGAATGAATTTGGAGCCATAAACAGTAGTTAAAAATAAATGCTTAAAATCCAGCTCCATATACTGTTTTCATTACATGTCTCAATAATACAAAAACAGGGAATTAAAATGCAAAGCATATTGTCATGATCTGCAAGTAGCACTGTTTATTAATACAGTAGTTAAAAAAGTTCAAACAAACTGTCAGCCAGCCAAGGACATCTTCTGTGAAAAGACAAAAATCACATACCACATTTTAAATAAAACAAAAAATTACCCTATGGGTGTGCTCTGTATGATATCACACAAGATGGATTAATGAAAATCAAAAGCTAAAGAATTGAAATCACTGAGTTACATGAGTTTGCCCATCTAGAAGTGTCAGACACACACAAAAAAGGAAGTAAGCTAAATCTGGAAATCAAAGATTTTGTCAACCCAGTGTTCCACACCACAAAGACTGGATAACTTCCACAGTGAATAAGTCTGTTTTGCATGTTCTGATGAGTTAAAAAAAAATCTGAAAAACTTTGATATTTGCTCCATTAAAGAGCTTTTTCCATGTTTAGAATAAACTAACCCTAGTGCGTACACAGCTTTTTAACAAATAGATCACAAACATTCCTACTGTAATCATCTAAAAATAATCCATAGTCTCTGATATCACTCTCTTGTGCAAGTCAGATTGAAGGTTTGGAGTAAAGACATCATATTACACACTACATTGTGTAAGAAGTAGAACTTTCATCCGCTCCACATTGTAGTAATTAATTTTTTTTTATGCAGGCAATTTGATGATGATTCCAATTTGATCACAGTAAACTCTTAGAAATCCTCTTTTCAAATGAGGACAGATCATCTTTACAGAATAAAAGATAGCTCATTTTTTATGTCAAATTGTTCCTTGCTCTCTGCTGAGACTGGGAAGATGATAGTAGCATCTACTTCCATTTAATTCCCATTTGCTTCCTTTTGAAGATTGGGGAACGGGATCATAAAAGCCATATTGTCTGGATGATGACTTTGAGTATTGAGAGATATTGATTAAAATAAAATAAAACAAACAAACAAAAATCCCAAACCCCAAAAAACGACAAAACAAACCAAACCAAACAAACAAACAAACAAACCACCAAACCAAACCCAACCAAACCAAAACACAAAAAAAACCCAAAAAACAAAATACCCACAACAGAAATCTATTAATTCAACATCAGTCACTTCCTTTATTAGTCCTCTTAGCCATAAGAATTCAAGAAATGTTTTAAAAGCACGGCACATGATTTCTATAAACTTTAAAAAAAAAAGTTTGTACAATAAAATTAACTTAGCGTGTGATTTTGCAACTCTATGAAAACTATATCTCTGTCATAGAAACTTTTATTTCCTTACTTATGGTTTGTTATTTCTTTAAAATACTAATGCCATGCAATACTCATACAGGCCATATATAGGTATTTGATCTACATCCATCTGGCAAAAAATAATAATATTAAAAAAAAAACCCAAACCCTAATACTTAAGGCATATTGAAAGCTAGAATAAAAAGAAATTTATCTTGTGAAGCTATATTTTAGAACATGACCAGCATTAATATGGCACAGTAAGATTTAATTGTCTGCTTCCTATAATTGGCAACAGTTGAAGAAACAAAAGTGAGTTTACAACTTTCTTTGATTTTCTGTATGCTTGGGACTGATCAAATTAGGATTACCAAAAAAATATGGCCAAATGAGATCTAGTGTAATTCCTTTAACTTTAGGACCATGACTTTAGGTCATCAATGATTTTGGAATACATTTGAAACAGAAATTTATGTGTTTATCATGAAATTATCTTTTTTTCCTATTTTCATAGCACTAATAACCCCGGTTTATAAACTGAATAAGCCATGAAAAGAACCTCCCATATTTTTCAAACAAATAGTAAAATTATTCATTTCAAAAATTTAAGTTTTCTCTAGCACTGAAAGTCATAGTTAATCAAACTTCTGGAGCTCTTGTTTTAAATCCAGGAATTATAGCCTGTTTTTTTTTTTTTTCCCCATGCAAAATATTAACCTTTGCCAAGTACATAAGATGATAATTAAAGCCAGGTCTAAATCCTTTATCAATCAAGATTTCAAAGATGTTGCAGCAGACAGATGCTATTTCAAGCTAAGATGAAAGTGTCACATTATCACGCTCACAATTTATGCAGTATATGGCTCTACAGCCATAGTTAAACTGAGGGAAGATCTAAAAATTGTGGCTTTGTTTGAAAAAGGAGAACTTGGTCCCTGCTTGCAATTAGTAGGTGAAAAGCCAGGGGAAGAATTTCGCTGATACATGCTTTGAAAAGGTGCCTTACATCTGCAGCGGATGGGCTGGAAGTGAATCAAAGGGGCTCCAGAGAGAACAAGTGGTTGTGCTTGAAAAATGATCACGAAACCTCAAGGGAATGAATCTCTTCCAAAGACTGTTTCAAACTGGGGTGGCCAATAGGCAACAGAACCTGGAAATACAGGGGTGTATGTGTTTATTTGGGTTCTTTGCAGGGGGGATCGGAGAGTGTCTGTGGTCTCCATGACCTTCTAATTTAAACTGCAAATCAGGAGATGATAAAGAGTGCCCTTCCACTTCAGGAACCAGTGTCAAAAAACTGAATGTAGCTTATCAGATTATTTTATGTCCTTTAAGGTTAATAAATATAATTTTATTAATTTTTATAAATTATAAATTTAAATACTGATGATATAGTCAAAGTCAATCCACCCATGGCATGGTCATTTAGTTATTGAATCCTCTGATTACTTCATTTAAACTGGGATTCTTATTTCTCTTCAGCTTGTGGAGATTTACTGCAGACTTTAAACAGACTTTAAATAAAATATGTCTGTAAAAACAGATTTCATAAATGTAGGGTTGTTTTGTTAATCTGTCATTATAGTTTGTCAGTCAAATGCAAAAGTAAGTAATTTATTTGCCTTCAAAATTTGTGGTTTGTTTCAAATTATGGGATGATGATGACTTTGACTAGGTTTTCTGAAAAATCCTTGAGCACAGTTTGAACTGCTATCCTAAATTACCATCTCCTGATGACATAATGAACAAACTATTGTATCTGTTGTCTCAACTTTCTCTGATAATTTCTATGCTAATTATCTTATTACTATTTGATTTTTTTTTAGTGTTTTAAAACACAGACAAAATATTTATTGGAATTTTAGAATTTATTTTATGAATTTTTAGTTCCAGAAGGAATTTATAACACTACTGTTTCTTAGTACTCAACCGTAATCCCTAGTGTTTTGTAAGGAGAGGGAATGTTTTCAAAATTTACATTTCTAGGAGAACTTCTTTACCTAAATGTGATAACAATTTGCATGACTACCAAAGCTGCTATATACAGGTTGACATTATTCAGTACTCAGATAAGGTAAACCATTTATCATATTTTTGAGCTCTTCAGTCAGTCTACAGCTGAGCAAATTTCTTTGGCTTGCTTTTCCCAGGACAATTATTCTAGATATATTGCCTTCATGGGAGATGTTAACCAAAAGCACTGCTTTCTTTCAGCCTTGCCCTAAAGTCCCTCTTGGCATATAAGAAATATGAAACACATTGTTTAGATTTCACCAAACCTAAATCACCACAAGAAGGATAGAAGGGACAACTCAAACATTGACTAGAAATTTAAGTTAGGGAAAGGCAAACCACCCAGGAGGGAAGCTTTCCTTAGACAGTTTAAAATAATAAATAAAGAGCTACTCTCTTATCAAATGCAATTCTTTCACCTTGCCATCCTAGCAAAGGAGCTAGGTCTAAATCTCATAAAATTTGGGAGTTGTTGAATTCAAACTTTCTAATCCTGTCTGTAGCTGCTGTCTCCCTGTGAACCTGTTATTGAAAGGAGATCCAGAGGGACCACCCATCCAGAGTCTGTATCACCAAGCAGGGAGGTGCCAAGTTTAACTCTTAGGGGAGCTTTTCACCCCCACAACATATCCTATGCTTCCATCAACCTACAGGATTGAGTGACAAGAGATTTAATGTTTTGTAATGAGAGGCTAATTCTTCAGGAATTATACTTGGGGGGCAAAGGGGTCTCTACAGCAGAGCTGTGTCAATGGAAATGCCACAATGGTGATATCACATCCAGGTTGCTAAGATTACCACCTACTGATGTCCCAAAGGTGGAGACTAAGAAATGAAGTTCATAGATTTAGCCATGAGTTCATGTTACAGAATGCAACCATATGTTGGCACTTAGGTTGAGGAAGCAGAACTCCAAGCCATGGAAGGAACTGATAAGACAAAGTGGGGAAGACAGAAATGTACAGATATAAGAATACCATTCTTAAATAAAGGTCAGGCAGTAAGATTCATTGGATTTTTCAGAGTAAAATAACTTTTCACTTAAATATGTTGAAGCGCTCATATACCATATATTCTACAGACCTTAATTTCTAATTTGTTATTAGGTACATAGTTTAACATGGTAAACAGAGGCTAGAAAATAAAGGGTAATTGCCTGTAATTGCTTTTAGCATGATTTGTTTGCCTAGATTAAACACGTAGAAAATTATTTATGATTAAAAATGTGTTGATGGCAAGTTAAATGCATGGTACTCTGGTTGCCTCAGGGTGGGGGTGAGTGACTCACACACAAAAGTACTTGACCCAGAGAACACATTCAAAAATTGGGGTCAAATGTGCACCAGCTGAGTTAATTTATAAAAGCCTCATTTTTCAGAAGAAAAAAAATGAAACCAAGAAAATGATGGGAGAAAACCCCCAAACTGATGAAGTCCTGGATTTTACAATAGCTTCAGGTGTAAACAACAGCTGCTAAAGCAAAGCATTTCACTGTGCCTCAGTAACACAACTTAGAATGTGCTTTAAATCTCCTCAAGTTCAGTTGAATACTCCAGTGTAAAATTCATTACTGAAAACAATGTCAAGCTTTTGTTTCAGTCAGTTCTCCCTTAAATGTTCTATGAACAGTTCTCTTCTTTGGTGTTTAAGTTTAGAAAAGAGATCTATGAAAGGTTGGTAAAGGTTAATTAATAGAACAATGTTGCCAACAGGGCAAATACATTGAAAAAAAAAAAAAAAGAAAGAATAAGTTTAGAGAGTATTTTTGAAAGGCTTTGATTTTTTTAAAGAAAGAAAAATCAGAGCAGCAGAAAAGGTTACAGAATACTGAAAGAAAAGAGGCACTGGATAATCATAGTGACTCTCTTTCTGTCCGATAGGTTTAGTGAGTCCTTATTTAGAGTGGAAATATGATCATTAGTATTTTATCTTTACTATATGGAAAAACCCATCAGCTATGACTCATGTTTGTCTGTTTATATATGTGCTTTAAGGCATAAGAGGACACTTCATGCAGGGAATTAAATTCTTTTTGTACACTTGATCACATTTTTTTCTGACTTTTATTTACCCTGCTGGGACTATGAATGAAAGAATCACTGCCTAAAACTAAAAATAAAATTAGAGCTGAAATTCATGAGATCTGAGTAAATAACCTTCCTTAATGGTTCAAAGGAGTAATACTTCTCTAAAATTATGTGAATGCTGAGAATTCAACATCTTCTGGTGACCACTGCATGCTTTGCTTGTGGAACTTATATCAAATTTTAAGATAAATGCTTTGTGACTCTACCCTGTAACATTTTCCCACATATACAGTGAAGCCTACTCAGACAATGCCCCCAATATTATTTCCACATAGTGTGCTACATACAGTGAAGTAAATTTTAGTCAAAATAACTTTATTGTTCCTAAATAGTGTGAAAAAAAATCGCACAAGCATCAATAGGTGTGACTTTTTCCTTGTGAAAAAAGAATGCGACAGAATCTGATTATTTTTCTTCTACCTTTTTTTACCTGGTCATAATCCAGTTGAGGAGGCACAAAATCAGTGCATCTAGCATTTTAGACACCTTTAATCTAGAAAATCAAGGTTAAAAAAACTCATTCAATAATATAGTTCCAACACAGATAAATTTATGCAATAGGATTGTGATTTAGACCAGGCCATATTTACATGTACGTATATATATATATATATATATATATATATATATAAGTTCTAGCCATTTAGAATTTGGGGTTTTGGTGTATAGTAATATACACCAAATATAGTAATATATAGTAATATACAGCAAAAATTCCAACATATATATATACACATACTCACACTACAGCAGTTTCTGAAATGTTAAAACTAAATAATAGTTATACTGAAAATAATTACATATATATTTCAATTGTGCATCACTATGGACATAGACTATTGCTTTCAATTTGAATATAGCTGAATATAGTTCTCATTTCTTGACCCTATCAAAATTTCATTTTTTTTCTCTTTTGGTCAGTGAAAAATAGCAATAAAACTGAAGCATAACTACATGCATTTCAGATTAGATGTGGGTAGTGTTGCTTTCACACTGAAATAATGCAAAAAATGTACTCAAGAGGACTTGATTTTATGAAGGTAAATGTGCTATAACTCATGTCTTCTACTAATTTTACACATTTCTCCTCTTTCTCAAGATATTTATGATTTACAATGCACTATAACTCCCTTTGGATTAGTATACTTCCAAATCCATCAAGCCTGAGAGGCCAAATTTAATGCATTACTTCCAGACCTAGTGTACTCAGCATTTAAGTGGGATAAAGGAATAAGACAAAAGGAAATATCATCAGTGACATTGTACAAGCAGTTGCTCTGTAACCTGGCCAGGGGGTGAGTGATACTGCTCTTCATCAAGCTGTTGACTAATATCAGGGTCATTGCCCTGATTCAGGAAAAAAAATAAACATCAACAGCAAAAATGTGTGATTTTAGGACAATGAAGGGTAATGCAGGTGTTAAAATTTCAACAGTAAAAAAAAACCAATCACCACATTCATCCTGCATTCTGGATTCCAGAGAGAGAAATAATTACTCTGTGCACCTGATTGTGGGACTACCTCATCAGAGATCTATTGGAAGAATAGATCTTTATAGAGAAAACCCATTAAAGCCCAGGGACAATGCAAAGGTCTTTGACATCTGTACCTATTTTACTATGAGCCATGGCATTAAGGACTCAGTACATACACTAATCTTTTAATTTTACCCCGAAATTACTTTCTTCTTACTAAATGTTCTAAAAACATATTAGAAGAGTGCTAAGAATTTTGACAATGTTCATGTTGTGTTTGCTGACCCTATGAGACTTTAGCCCATTCTCTCCTCTATTTGGAAAGGCTTTTCAGAGTTCATGAGGATCTTGGTTCCTCAGAGTACCCTCCAAGGACAGGAAAAATCTTTGAGCTGAAGTGGGCAAAGGAGAATATGCACCTCTTCAATCATCTTTCAGCCATGAATATAGTATGAACCCAAATTTACTGTCTTATTAAGTACTATTTATATTTACTGTACATTTAGATTTAATATATGGTGATGTGAGTGGTTTTATTTTTGTCTGTTCTGAATTTACATAATTGGCAATGGCAGTTTGCTGAAACACATAAAAAGCAGTAACAATAAAATGATGAACAATAATTCAGTTTTGTAAAGTTGGAATTACGAAATATGACTCTGGAATTAGAAATAAAGTTTTAATTGATTTAGAATAGCTCATAATAAACACCGGGTTTACTTTTCCTTTCCATAGACAAACATGCTTACATCTGGATCTACAAACCTTTCCTCTATACTAATTTGCTGCTATCATCTGAAGGAGATGCAAAACTGAAGACGAAAATTTGTGAACCTCATTGGTTGTATAAAATAAGCTCTTTTTGTAAATAAAAAGTATTTCACATTCTAGTTGTATCTGAATTAATTTATTAAGATATCAACTATTGTAGACAGGTACTGATATAGAAAATGTACAGGGGGTTTATATTTAACCTCAATAACCTTTACTGCTGATTCTTCTTTTTACAGTCATATCTAAGCAAAGTTCTCCTTACATCTTTCCTTCAATAAGAGTGAAGAGAAGCAAAATATCACAAACAATTATAAGATCTCATTTTAAAGCCATAAGGTAATGTTTTGAAGTCTGGTAAGATATAGAGTAAAGCCCAGTCTTGCTGAGGACTTTTGTATGTGCCTTCAGAAGGAAAGAATTTAGTACTAGACCTTTTACAGATGTCTATGTGTGTCACAAATAAAGAGAAGAGAGAATAAAAACAGCATAACCCGTTTAAAAAAATCATGTTTGTGAAGGAAATGCGAAGATTTACTTCTTAAATTCCTTTCAAGTGTTCATATCTGGGTTTTGGAGAATTGTCTACAAAAATAAGTTTTTGATCTAAAAATGCTAATGTAAAATTCAGGGGGTTTTAGTTTTTTTTGGTTTTTTTTTTTTTTTTTTTTTTTTTTTTTTTTTGTTGTTGTTGTTGGTTGGTTGGTTGGTTGGTATTTTTTTCAAAAAAGCACAAAAATTTGTTAAATGGTGTAAAATCTAAATGCCCTTTTGTTTTGCAATGGGATATAATTTCTGATTTCCACAAATAAATTTTTATTTAGAATAATTAGAGAATTACAGGTCTAAGTCAACACCAGAAGAAACCTTCCGATTTGACCAAGCTGAGATTTGAAGTTTTACATTCAAATATGAGAATTGAAAAATTCAGATGGTAGTCCAAGATTTTGAAGGAGAAACAAGAAAAAAGTTTTAATATAATGTAAAAAACTTTAGATTTTCCACATACGTATAGCAAAGCAATCAATTTTTAATGTTCAGAAGAACTACATGTAGTTAAGATATAATGCGCCAAGAAAATAAAGAATTTGAGGTTAGGAAAACATCCAGATAATTTAGTAACTATTCAAATTTGCAAACTTTTATTACACATTGACACATATGGTTTTTTTGAAAGCAAGTGTAAGCTCTTTTCTTTTAGGAGTTCCATGCACACTGAATACTGCACAGCATTGTTTTTCCTACTTATCTGTTGTAGACCCCTGAAATGCAGCCCAATTAATCTCTTCAAAGCTAAAACTATACTGATAAATTAAATGATACCAAGAAACATTTCCAAGCACTGAGAAGCTCCATCATTCATACTGCTAAATTTTTAAATTTGATACGGAAAAATTAGAACTGTCCCAAATATCTCCTGAGCATAGCTCAGAAGACAAGAAGAAAATGCAATATTTCTAGCTGGTATTTTACAGTCAAGTACCTTAAGATAAAGAGATTTTTTCTTAGTATTGATGGAAGTATTTTGATGCAGCTTGGACTCATGACTAGAGAATCATCTCTCCATATTTAATATGCTGATATAAAGAGAGCTTCAGAGTCTTAACATCAATGCTTTCAACTGCAAAAGGGATATAGTAAAAAACAACTGATGAAAAAGTAAAACTAGCAGTCTGTTCTACAATGATGGAAGAATGTCCAAAAAACTTAACAAAATAAACAAACTGGATGGTACAGAATGAGATAATGAAATTACACAGCAAATGGAATCACAGTGTACAAATGCCAGTTTTTCTAGTTCTAAGTAAATAATCAGGAATGTCTTTTGGAGAAACAGACTTTACATGGAGTAAATTATGAGCAGGCTCAATATGAAACAAAATATTTTCCCTGTGCTCCAAATTTTATTATGAATCTATTTATAAACCTTTTTTTTTACGGTCAGTCTCAAGATTTTGAGCAGACCTGCATAGTTTTCAAGGGCTTGTGCACAACAAGAAATTTTGAACAGACAGAAATTCCATGTGCATGTTTTTAAAAAGCAAAGAACTCAAACCTGGCATTTAAGAGCCAACAGAAACTGAAAAATATGCTACACAGAAAGAATTTCTCCCCTAAAAAGATGACTATCAGTTGGAAGTATTGAAAATGTTAAAACCAATTAAGGGTTCCAATCAGTGTCTTAAGGGTCATTGTATGACCCATCAAAGAAACAAAGAAATATCATGGAAAATATGTAAACTATTAAATGACCTTTTCCTTTGTAGTCTCCCAGCTTGTGGCCATCATCAGTTAAGAGTATTTTTCACACAGGGCTAAAGTTTAGTTATAACTGTATTCGCTGAGAGTGCTTCTGACAGGACAGTGAACTGCAGTCAAATGCCAGATGTAGCATCTCCTGGTATTCTACAGGCTGTTCATGACTTCTTCAACAGAAATCCATGGCCACCAGCTAGAGTTCACAGCTTTCAGAAAGTTGCAGATGGTTCCAGACGTTACCTATATTTTTAAAGTTTATTTTTATTGTTTTTAAGATGGAGTTTTGCAAAAATGACTCGGTGAATGAGTATGTTTATGTGTGCCTGCCCATTAGAAAAAATAAATTCAAAAAACTATCTTAATATGCAGTCATCTGCAAAGTTTTGTTGTAAGAAATTGGGGTGAATTTCCCATTTTTTTTCCTTCTGCATCCTAGACTATCAACATCAACTTAAGGAAGGATCTTCCTACAATCCTTCAATACAGAACTGCACCTTACAAGGAATATTTTCATATTAGACCATTTAATACAATATATGACATTACCAACTAATGATCTAAAATACTTGCTGCTGAAGGCACTAAGCCTAATGCAAATAAGAGTAAAATCTTGACTTTTATTCTGAGTTGAAATAATAGAATTAAACTTTTGATTACTATAAATTTTAAGTAAGCAAGTGTAAGCAAAGGTGTCTTCCTGGAATCTATATATACTTTAAAATTTACCATGACAGTTTACTGTGCTTGTACGTGCTTGGACTTGGTGATCTGAAAGGTCATTTTCCAATCCAAATGAATCAATTATTCTACACCTGCCTCTTTGATTCTGAATTCAAATGATTAGCACGTTGAATGAAATAATGCCATGACACCTCATTACAAAATCAGGCCAAACCCTGATTCTCGTTCTTTGTGAAATCTATTCTCTCAGAGGCAGTGATCTGGAAAAGGAAAAAGCAGCAAGGTATAATATCTGATTATCATAAAAATGTGATTTTGATCTTTAACATTGAGCAGTTTGTATGTTGCTATCATCTCAGTTCATCATCATTAATTGACTCTAGGCAATTCATTATGTGTTACATAAATAATATCCATTAATGGCTTGGACACAGATTCTTAAAAGCACTTAGGCAAGTTAAATGTTCTGGATTGTAGGGGGAATTGCTATTCTTTTTTATAGTGTTGCATAAATAACTGTAAAGTTTGAATACCTACCCAAATTTCATTTGCTTTTACTTCCAAACCACACTTTCCATTAACTCAGCTTGAGCTGCGCATATGTAACTACACCAGTGGTTTGCATTTACACCATCACATTAAGTATGTACTGTGATGAACTTTGGATTATTCCATCCTTAGATAAATGAATGCATGGAGATAGAATGTGTGAATAAAAACTGGTGTAATCTCTGACTAAACCAGAATTACAGCAGTGAGATCAAAATATGCTTTGTGGGAGGTTTGGGTGATAAACAAGAGTTCAGAATTTTATTGCCAGAAATTAAACTGGGGCCTTTCATTCTTGCGAAATGATACTATGGTACTTCCTCAACAAGAATGAAATAAATTGATCTTCAAATACAGCAAAGTGGTTGTACATGAATGCATGCTCTGTGCTAGAAGAGTGCACATTTGCCAGCTAATCAGAATGGAGATTTTGACCTTGATATTCTCTCTCTAATGCAGAAAATAATGAATCTGTCATATGAACTTGAGTAGAGAGGTTAAATCTCAAGCTTTTTCCATATGTTTGTTGCATATTCCAGAGGGAGTTGAGATAAGTAGCTTTTGCATATTACAGCCAGATTCCATTTCACCTAAGCCAGGTTTTGTTTGTGCTAAAATGAGGAAATCCACATCTATTTGCCCCAGTTGTCTCTAATTTTATCTGAATCTATTTCACTCTCATCATCCATCTTCAGGCAGTGCTCCCAAAGGCCAGAGCATATCAACACCATGAGAGCAGTGTCTTGCAAGGTCTACAATTATCCAATGACTTGGCATGGCAGGCTAATGGCATTAAATTGCAGCTATATCCTTTCAACTGGATTCCCCAGCTCCAAATAATCAACATCACAAAGGGTCAGGTTCTCAGTATTAAATCTCTCTGGGCAGTCAGAATGAGTCCTGTATCACTCTCACAGCACAGTAGTTAGCATAATTCAGTGTTTGAAAACCATTGTATTTTAAAATCAGTTACTTTGATCC
Organism: Phylloscopus trochilus trochilus; assembly: GCA_016584745.2. Classification (NCBI taxonomy): domain Eukaryota; kingdom Metazoa; phylum Chordata; class Aves; order Passeriformes; family Phylloscopidae; genus Phylloscopus; species Phylloscopus trochilus. The sequence goes on along the minus strand of WQNJ02000016.1, from coordinate 9,322,944 downwards.
TTGGACTCTTCACAAAAACAAGACACTTCTCTCAGCCTTAAATTTTAAGCTAATTAAAATTATGACTTGCCTAGGCTATAAAATGGCCATTAGACAAAGGCTGGATATCCAGAGATAAGTTTGCCAGCAAACCCTTAAGGAATGAAAAGCAGAAACAGGATTCATACAGCACCTGGGAAATTGTTTCCAGCTATTATACATATATCTCTAATTGATATTTTAATCTCTAAAAGACTTTTTAGTGTCTGCTATTGTTAACCTTTCAAAACTTCCAATTACTCTATGAAAAGACGTAGTTAAAGAAACAGAAAAAAAGTTCCAATTATTGCAAGTGAATAGCTTAGACATTTTTAATACAAAATAGAATCACAGTGAATTTGAAAATTTCCTTAGAATACTCCAGTAACTTTGATATCCGACTTACTTTCCAGAAAATATTAAATGAATACATGGCAAATTAGATTTCTTTAGTAGTCCTAAGCCATCTGCTTCACAAAGTCATTCAGAACAACCTTTAAGTACATGGGATTAGTATTTTAAAAGTTCTGGATAAATTATGAGTAAATATTAAAAAAAAATTATACAAATGAGTAGACATTTATGAGCAAACTGTTAAAGTTTCAATTCATTTAGGCAGACCCCAGTGTACTAGAAATTTTGCAGCACACCTGTGATTTTTAAATTAAAATTTTAAGAAATAAATATACTCTAGAACTAAGGTGATTGTGGTAGTGATATTAAATTAAACACTTGAAACACTGCCACACATGCAAAAAAATTTAGAATTTTCTCACAGAGAACACCCAGTGATGCAGTAGAAGATTTTTGACTCAGAATAATTTTCTGAGTGTCAGTCAGCAGTAAAAAGTTTAATGTTGTCATTTAAACGTTCACCAGACTACTGAAAGGAATGAACATAACTTATGCCTTCAAATATATAAGATGCCTTGAGGAAATATTATGTTTAAATCATTTCAGAAAAAAAATAAATCTCTTTTCTTCCCCAAAACAACCTAAATTACTAAAAAGCACTATAATATAACTGAAAGATGTTTGATTGCTCAGATACCTGACCTTACAGAGGTATTTCCTAAACTGCTTAAATACCTGTGCACAAAGCAAACCCCTTCTGCATCAACAGCACCAAGCAGAAAGCACAGGACAGTTAGCAGTATAATTTCTCACACAGCCAGACATGCAGAAAATGGCAATGAGAGTTTTGCTTCTCTTTAGCAAGCTGATTTTATATCACTGCTGTAGGACGTGGGTACTCAGCTTGCTTTGGGCTTTATCCACCTCCAATAGGTGAATGTGCATTTTCTTTTACAGTAAGGGTGTTCTGCAGGTTTATGGGTTTAGTTTTCTGAGTGTACTAGCTGGATAACTCCAGCTGGTGATTAACCACTGTATTAAGAAAAAGAGTAAAAGGGCAGAGAGGGCAGGGAGATGAGCCTAAAACAGGGCCAGGAAGAATACAGAAAATGTGCTCCTGTATCTTCTTTGGGAGAGAACCACCCTGATTTGGTGTTGTTTATGCAACTATTTTCTTGTTTCTATCTTTTAAATACAGAATCAATAAGAAATCACTAAAGCATAGGCCAGAACAATGTAGTGGGTTTATATATATATATAATGAGTAAAGGTCTCAGTGGGATGAGAAATAAAGCAGTAGTACAAATCACTTGACACCATTTTTTAGCAAGACCTTAGGCTTTTTTGAGGTTAGGAAGGTCTAAAACAGCTTAGTGTAAAACAGAGTTGATTCATTGTGACAAAAGATTGTTTCACATCAAACACATATACACATCTTCTAGAAAAATAATGTCTTGATGGCAGTTGCAGTTGAATGGTTTTGTGACATTAAATAATAGACAATTGAATTAAAATATTTGTCATTCCCTTTTAGCAACTACTTGACTACCTGGAAAACCTCTCTAAGTGATTCTCTCATTAATCTTACTGTGAAAAGGGAGATAAGGAAAATAAAAAACCCATACACACCTGCATTCTGGAATTAAGCTGTCTGAAAAAATGAAGGGAAGAGCAAACAGCAGCTACAAAGCAGGAGAACTTCTTTTCAATTATACAATAAATTCAAAGTAAATGACAAGAGGATGAGAGGCTGCATGACTCAGGAAGAAGAGATAAAACAAGAAAAGCAAGAAATAAAGACATTATGTGACCATCTAGAGGTATGTTAACACCTTGGGAGGAGGAAGGAAGCATTAAGAATCATTCCACCCACTAGCATTTATTTCTCAAATTGCAGGTTTGGTGTTAAAGGAATTTAAAACATCCATTAGCCCTTCACAAGAAGAATAGATAATGAATTACAACTGCCAGGAAAGCATTGAAAGGCAACCAATATTTTTAGACCTAATTTAAGGACTTGTGCTATAACTCAGATCATAGAATGTCTTACATAGGATGAGTTAAGGATGTAGATTTTGGATCTTCTTATTCAGGCTGATTAATATTGCCTCGATGAAATCTGTAGTGCTATTAGGAATTGTCATTTATGTTTTTAGACTGAGATCCAATAAAAACTAAATAAAACTGTTCTTTTCCCTCAAGGGGTGGCACAGAAACCTTTTTATTTTAACAGTGTTGGAAATCATATATAAATATCACTATTTAAGCAATTTTTAATTTATTTTTCTCTGTAAAAGAAAAAATATGCCTCCAATGGCTCACTGTAATGAAAAATAGGCACAAAAAGAAATACTTGACCAAATTATTCTGTCTGTCACACTGACCTCATACAACTGATTCTAGTGGGGGTTCTGCTGTGAGAGACAGAATTTAATGCATTACATTAATGAATGATAGAAATTTCCTTCCCTTCTCCCTCTTGTTCTGCTTTTATATTACTAGGTTTTTAGCTGTGCCTTTTCCATTATTCTTTTGGTCTTTGAAAACGCCAATAGAGTTTGCTGAGAAAGCAAAGTCTGCAACCCCACTTCACTATTCACAAAGAACGTAGATTTGTAACATCTCAGCAAATAAAGATTCAGTATTTGGCTCAGGCTATAGAGCTTTTGTTTTGGTTTTTTTTTTTTCTAGTACTTAATCTGCTGAGTTTGCTGCCTTGACTGGTGGCTGTCAAGCACATGGGGATTCAACATTGTAAATCAGGCCCAGAGAGAAAAGCAAGGGCTACTAGCTGGTGGATTGCATGAACAGAACTGTTTAGCTGCCCTAAACTCTTCAAAAGAGATTTTAAATTCAACCTCAGTTATGTGTTATCCCAGTACAGAAGAGTGAATTTCACCCTCAGGGAGCGTACACTAGCTCATATAGTAGTCTTATTGTGAAAAGTTCACTTCAGACTCAATTTACAGTATTCCCCTCCTCTCTTCTTGTCTCCCCTTCCTATCCTCAGGCTAACAAAAGGAAATCTGGTTTATATTTCTCAGCACAAGATTTGTTTTCACCTCTGACACACAGGGAACAATCCCTCCATGCAAAGGCCTGTTACCAGCAGTGCCACACTTCTCGCCTCGCAGGCTAATCCCTCATGGTCTGCAGCGCCTTCTGCCCAGCTCAAAACCAAATCGGCCACACCTCTCCTGATAAAGGCTTATCAGGGATCTCAGTCAGGCTAATGAAAAAATGGACAGGATCATAATTCTTGACTTAAATGGAATCTTATCTTCCCAAAATTATAAGGCACGCTTCCCTAAAGTGGATGATTTCTGTTAACACATCTCCAAGTCTCAGAAATCAAAGATAGAATAACTTTCTGTAAATGTTATGCTTCAGAATCAACTTTGCTTCAGCAGTAAAACTTTAAAAATGTATCAGCTGAGTTAAATATAAGCAAACGGAAATTACCAGTTAATTAAGCTTCTAGGAGTAATCAGTGACAGTATATTACAGGAAACTAAAAAGTGGTGATAAACGCTATGCAAACTTCATTTTCAAAGGTGCCTGAGCCTGCAGAGGTGTGTTAATTGAAAAGTCATGGGGATGGTTTGATCCATGTTGGATCCTAATGGAATTTACCTTAAACTCCATAATGAAAGTGGTGCTCCACAGGCCTCTGTTATATGTTTGAAAAACAAACACGTTCATAAACCTCCACTGTTAAAAAAACATTCGCGTCACCAACAATTCAAGATAGACCTATTTTTTGGTTCGTTATAAAGCCAAGCTTATCCTTGCTGTAGCACAGAACCAGCTTCCAGATAACCTCAGTCTAGCTTTGCAAATTTTGCTCATTTTATGTTGCCTTTTCAGGCATTGGGAGGCTCAAGTCCCATAAACATTTATGCTCATGCGTAGCATTCTGCAAATAGGTTTGTAAATGGCCTCTCTGAAACCATTCCTATTTTTAAAATTGTGCATAGTAATGCAGTTGGATTAAATATCATTGTACACTATACAGGCAACTCCTCCTCAAGGGTATATAAGCCAAATAGACTAAACAGACAGTCTTGGAGGGGAATCAGAGGCATAACAACCTGTATTTAGCTTATAACATTGCTACACTTCCAAGTATGAAAACTTGACTTGTTTTTCTTTAGCATTTTTAAGCATTGGTCTAAAGCAGTCTGATTACTGTCAGAAAACTCTGTTTGAAAGCAGAATCAAGAGATTTTTTTTTTACAAGTTTCTAAAGCAGCTCCCTGGCACAGCCGGGAATAAGGCTGAATTTTCTGGAGCTCTATTTTATTAGTGTGCTCCCAATTTTGACAAATTACTGTTCTGGTGATAAGCACTGAAATATTAAACAAATAAATTCCTGTAGGAGCAAAGCTTTTTTTTTATAATCTGAGACTTTCCACTGTTATTGATATTAATCTTGCCACAGTGTCTCCAACTCCACAGCATCTTTCAGTTACATCAGACTTACATTTTCATCTCTCAGATGCTGACTATGCATAAAAGTGAATCATCTTTTCCTGCATGTGCTAGGTTGACTCTGGCTAACACACTCCCAAGCAGTTGCTCAGTCACTTTCTCCTTCAGCAGGAGCAGGCAGAAAATGGGAAGAACATGGAAGAGCAAATCCATTAATTGAGATAAAGATAGGGAGGTCACTCACCAGTTACTGTCAAGGCAAAAGAGATTGATATGGGGAAAACTGAATTTATTGGTAATTAAAATAGATAATGAAAAGACAAGCACTGAACCAGTACCTTTCCTTCTCATTTTCCTAGTCTCAATTTCACTCCATCCTTGTCTTCTCTCAGCCCCTCTGAACAGCACAGGGTAAAGAGAAACAGGGGTTATGGTCAGCACATAAAGTTTTCTTTCACCTGTTCTGCTTATTGTGGGCTCCAGTCCTTCAGGAATCATCCGGCTGCTGCTGTGTGGGATCTTTCATGGACCATGATAGACACCTGCACTGATGCCATGGAGCACCACCTCTTCTGACCATGGTGTTCCTTTTGCCGTTTCTCACTCTTTGCTTCTCCTGCCTGTGTGGTTTTTGTTTTTTTTTTTTTAACTTTTCTTAAATATGTTTTCCTTGTTTGACCAAGGGGCTCAGCTGTACTCTGCTGGGTCCATTGGAGCCAGCTGGGATCAGCTGAGTCTGGTGCAGGGCAACCCCATTTTCTCCTCACAGAGACTGCAGGCCTGTAACCCTGTTGAAGTTAACTTTGGGATATGTCAGATTTACTACAAATTAATGGAACAGTACAAATAAATATGTTCTTCCAGCTAGTTTACCCCTTTGTACACTGCAGAGTCAACAAGTTATACTGAGGTCAACCAGATAGGTTGGTAGGTCATTTGATAACCACCTTTTCATCTTGCTTTTCTTCTAGAAAAGCATTCAGAAGACCCCATCCAACACCCCTCCTCCTCCTCCACCTCCTCCTCCTTAAAAAAAAAAAAAAAAAGCTGAAAAAAAATTACCTCCACACAAAATCAGTTTCAAATGAGTGCAAATGTTGAGGATTTTCACCTGTCTAAACAGACATCTACATATCAATAGCTGAAAACCTGGTAATGTTTTCAACAACTAAAACTTGCTATTGTACATCAGATAAGATTGACTAGATGTAATGAATAAATTATTCAGAAAGCTAAGATGGAAATGACAAAGAAGATCACTCAAAGACTGAATATGATGTAATTTTCTTTCAACTCTGTTTAAAAGTTTTAACAATGCAGTACTAAAATGACAGCAATCTGATCTTACATGTGTCGAACTTCTTGAGATAATGAATTCAATAAATAGAAATCGCAATACTGAACTGTTGACATATGGTCAGGTCATAAATTTGATGCAACTGAAAATACATCATGACAAAGCTGAAAACTGATAAAAAACTTCATTTAATTACATACATCAGCTCAGAAATACTCTAATTTATGTTTCACTTCAGTAAGCCCTGACCTGATTTCATACCTCATGTGAGAAATAAGTTGATTTTTCAGAAAAAATCCGACATTTTCAAAATATTTCATCAAAACCAGATATGAAATATTTGTTTGAAAGACACTGTGTCTTGATTCAGTGACTATGTGTGTCTTCCAGTAAAGGTATTAGGAAAGGAGATTATGTGCTTTCTTCAAAACCTAGCTCTTTCTTCTTTTTTTCTTTTTTATTATTTAATGGTGGTATTTATGTTATCCTAGATAAAGCAGAGGAATAGATATTTGCCTTTTACAAGTAGGTTTAACTAGATCACAAAAGCCTTCCAAGGATTGAATTTGCTAGGCTAGGGTCTAAATCAGAATTATGTCAGTTTTATATTTAAATCTATCAAAAATAAAGAAGCACTGAAATGAAATGCGCTATACTGCAAACATTATTTTAAACACAAGTCTGTCTGAATAATACTGTTCACATCAAACAAGCAGAATTATGCCTATAAGACAAATATATGCAATTTATTACCGGTTTTTCCAAAACATTAATTAAAATACAATTCTATTTCTTGTTTTTCAATTTAAAAAAAAAAACTCAGAAAAGAGAACTTCCACATTTGCTCATCCAATCCAGCAATTAGACCCAGAAATACCATAATGTCCCAAAATGCCTTGAAACTAATTATTGCTGCTATTTTGCATTACACAGTTATCAAGGATTGAGGGGATTTGGGGTAAAGAAAAGAGCAGAGATAAATATTCGAGTAGAAGCAAGTGTCCAGGACTGCTTTTTCCCATGTCAGTGACCTCTTAGCTGTTCCTCTGACATCACAAATCCTTACTGCAGAGTACTCCACCCAGAATGGGGCCCTGCAGAATATCCCTATTCAGAACAACCCTTGAGCATCAGCACATTTCACATGGATTTGGTCAGGAGGGCATCAGCCCCTTGTCTCAGTGCTGGATAACGACACTAAACACCAAGCTATTATGGAGTAAAGTGGTGGGTAGATAAAATGTTTTAAAATAAACATCCTGGCCTGTACTTTTAAAACTTAATTGCAATCCTCTTTCCTTGGGAGCAATTTCCCTACTCCTGTTTCACATATCCTGTTAGGTTGCATGACCAAGGGAGAAGGAATCAAGAATCAAGACATATGACTTTGATGCTGTGGGCACATTTGATGTTTCTCTTTTCATGAATGGTCTTAAAAGACAGCTCTGCAAGGATGGCACAGTCAGGTGGAAGGAACATATCTGTGAATTTGAGATTCTTCTGCTGCAACTTACTGTGAAGGTTGTTTGGCCCAAATCCACAATGGTATTGATCTGATTCCCATTAAAAAACAACTGTTTTAAATGATGATAAAATGATTGACTCTTTCTGCAGATCTGGGACCCCACTGCTTCTAAGGGTTTCAGCCTACTAAGCATTGATTTATGACAGCTGAAATTTTGTTGGATTTTAGACCTAATACTCTACTAATAGGATTAAATTTTGTCAATACATATTAATCCATATTGCTTTCCATTGAAGCATGAATTATGTGGCAAATATCACTTCTATTTGGGGACCACAGAAGTGTGCTAAATGCTGTCATCCCACTGGGTATTTTCAGTAGGTTTCTAATTTCTTTTACACAAGAGATGATTTCCTCAGTAACTGGTAGTATTTTTAGAGATTCGAGCACCTGTATAACTATGTAGGTTCAAACTTTTTATGTTTTCATTCTTCAGCATCAAAAGAGACATCTTCCAGCATGTCTTCTGGAGTCAGGCAGAAAGTAGGGCTAATTCTCCAACAGAGGGAAAGAACTGGCAAATAACCACAGCCATGTCAGCAGATTCAAGTCCTAACTTTCCAGGCTGCTACAACAACTAAAAACAACATATCCATTTCACCCATGCTCTATCCTGAAGGTTCAGGAGGTGAGAGGCAAATCTTGCTATGTATAAACAGTCATCTACAGTATATTTGACAAAGAAATTTTATTGTCTTAACATGGCTTGGCTTCTACCACCCACAGTGTAGAAATACAACAGCGAAGCTTGTAAACCAGCTTCCATCCTGTTCTAATGATAGTTTAACAACCAGAAGAACTATAACGTTTAAATATAGAATTATTTCTGTTTACACGTTTAACTATCCCTGGTGTTATGGGGACTTTGGCAGTTTACATAATATCCTTGGGACAATAGATATGTTCAGCCTGCACTGCATGAAACGATACAGCCACCCTTTAAAGGATTAAAAATTGTGGGATTTTTGTTGATTTTTTTAAATGACAGCTAACTCTGTCTTTGATATGCAACGTCTGTGTTGGCAGCCTCTTGATGCTGACAGCATCTAGATTCAGTTCAGGAGCTCCAGCTTAAATTTGACACTCCATCCAGACTTAGAGGCACCAGGCACTATGGTGATGTCCCTGCTGGTAAATAAAACAGGGTACAATGCCTGCAGAGCAGTGGGTATTCAAATAAGAAATGCTAAGGTGAGTCATGCATCTGAAATGCTCTCTTTGCCTCTCATGGATTTAAGTTCTAAATATAAAAGCTCCTGTGTGATACCAGGAATAAGAAAGGGGATTCCCTCCTGGCCTTTCGGTACCTCCTGTCCAAAATTGGTTACTTCTTTTAAATGTGATTGACTAATAACTTGTTTGGCTAGTACTTAGCAATTTTCCCTGGATATTATCAATGATTTCTTTTTTTCTTTGCATTGCATACAAAACATACTCACTGTTAGACTGAGACTTAAATTTACTGATTCCTCCAAAATTCAAAGCACAATTTGGGATTTAGTTTGACTACTTGGAGCAAAAAAAGTTGAACCAAGACTAATTTTTTCAAGGAAAATTGTGCTCTGCCTTTTTATCTTCAGAGAATTATATTGCACTCTATTTATTTTTAGCACTGACTGGATGAATGACACATCTTTAATCATATTGTCTTCAGTCCACAGTTGGGTTTTTTGTTTTGATTATATATATTTTTTCCCAGCTTTTATATTGATGCTGATCCTTCACAGATGAATTCAAAAGTACAACCAGACTATCCCATTGCTAAACTGTGATAGGAAAATAAAAGCTTTTATTGTTTTCTCACTTTTGAGAAAACCTATATTGGATGAGTCAATCTCATGATTTCCTTATAGATGTATGAACTGTGATGCTTGAAATTTGGTCCAAGGTCATGTGAAGCACAGCCAAGTCTCACAGCCTAAAGGGTCAGAAGGTCAGTCTGAGTCTCCATCCTGCTCAACAGAAACCTGAAGACTCTTGGCTATCATTGAACTAAAACTTTGACATCTTTTTTGACTTAACCCCCAGTAACCACAGATGAAGTATGAAGTAAAGCCCTTTGAGAACTAGTTTTGCCCTCCTTAGTTACCTTTTCTAAGAACCCTTATGAGTTCCCCTTGGAAAACCAGAGGCACACCAGTACAGGTTGAATGCCACTATACTAAAATGAATCTTCGAGGTGAAAGGAAATCCAAACTTGAGCCATTTCATTTTCAGTTATTAAAAAATCCCTGAAATACAGATGATACTGCCTGACTTCACTTTTTACAAAAACTGGTTCAGAGATTAAAAAGAAAAAAAATATCTCTTCTAAAGTTATAAGTACTTTCTTCAGATTGGTAAAGAAAAGTCAACGTGCTTCCATGATTTCCAAAGGTGACAAAATTTTCTTTAGAAATTAGTCAGTTGGAGGTCTGTTCAGGCACTGTTCTGTTACTACACAACATGGATAAAATGCATTTGGCCTATGTGTGCTCTTGGTTTATATCAGCACATTTATTCTCCAGCACTAAACACAGCTGTGAAGTAGTGAGTGAAGGAAGAAGGCTGTGTGGTAGTGAGAGCATTTCTCCATTTCCTAACCCAAAGCACATGTTTGCATTGAGCACTGCTAACAGGCAACCACAGCTCCATTAGCCACTTCTTTCTCTCCATGCTTATTAGGTTTTGTTAGGGATGTCTGAGAGATGCACCCTACTAAAGAAGCAACAAAGGAAAAAGAGAGGAAACAACAAAAAAGTTTTCAAAAATTTAATACAAGGAAATGCAAGGATAGATTTCCTTCTCATGCCCTAGTAAAGCTTTTTGCCACAGGTCAAAGGTGAAGACATTTAAAATTGTGATTTTGAAGGGTGGTGACAATTTTGTATCTCTGTGTTTATCACTCATACATCTGGTTTATATCTGGGCATGGTTATAATTTGTTAGCATCTTGAAGTATTTTTCTTTTCTTTATTATACTTTAGTACACTGTGTCTAGATGGATGTCCTGGCAGTTAATTGACATAACAGAAAGGATTGCAAATATTAACATAAGACAAAGCAATATATAAACTAATCCTAGGAATGCAAGGAAGTTGTCAAAGATTGTTAAAATACAGGGTGAATAAAATGATAAATAGACCATAGGACACATTTAATTTTGAGAATATCTTGATATAGAAATTACATAATTATGCAAAAATGGAGTTATATCTACATCTTCTTTCTTGTAAAGAATATTTACTCTTTAGAGGCATCTAAATGGCTGCTCTTAAGAATGTATTATTGTTAAGGAAGGTTTATTTAGAGGGTACACTAAAGACTCATAAAGATAAATGTAGTACCTAAATTTATGAACATAATAAAAAATCAACAAAAACTTGGTGCTGTTACTTAGCAATGTGACCTATTAATTAAGACATTGAAATTATTAAATTGGCAAAAACAGTCTGCCTTTGAATTTGAAGACATTAAGTCTCATATCTAAACTTTCTGCTAAAGACTTTCTGGGGTAGAATATCTCTTTGTGTGCCCACTACATCTCTGAGCCACCAACATTAGAACCAATAGCACCTCTCATCTCCTTCAATTTTGGTATATGTCCACTCAGGAAAAACTATATATATATATATTTTTTTTTTTTTTTCCCTTGTGTGCACTCACTGTTCATGTTTCTAAGACCATGCAGTGACATTACTGTTTATGACATTTTTATATTCACCTTGAATCCAGTGAATATAAAAAACTAGATCTGGTAGAGAATTTAGTACTGATAAACCAGATAGTATTCTGACACATATTTCTGAAGTGATTCTAGGCGGTTTATAAAGGAGGGAAAATGTCTTCTAAAAATTGTATCACAAAGACAAAGTCAAGTAAACCAAAATTCTGTTACCTAGAATAAAATCTTGTACAACTAAATACACTTTGTTATAGGTCATTCATATTTATTTATTCATTCCATACAAATTGATCTATTGAATGCAATAACCACAATGATCTAATAAAAGTTTGTCCTCTTTTGGGGAAGAATTCAGTCATTATAATGAATTAATTTTTTAATAAATATCTTCCCATTGCATCATGCAAGGTATTAAAAGGTCATGCAGCTTGTCAAAATGACATATAATGGATGTTGCTTTAAAATCTAAAGTACTGTCTCCATACAAAGGTTTAAAGTAAAAGTTGGAAATCCTTAGCTTTCTGGTTAAGTAAGAAAATATAACTAAACCAACTGGCTCCTCATTAATCTGCCCTAAACTCCACTTTCTCTCACAGTTAGAAACTTCAATATATTTTCAAATAATACCCCAAGAAGAATTTATTGCTGTTTTGTCTATTCTCATTTCTAGACTGGAATATAATATACACAATCTTAAAACACAGTAAATTTTGAAAGGAGTATAGAACTCTTGCCTCTTATCAGAAAGCTGTCTGCATGTTAGGTTTTTTCCCTTTCACTCACTGATACTGTATTGCCAGAAATGATGTCATGCTATTCATATCATATCTCACAATAACACTTTTCTAGAGTAAACCCTAATCTCCTAAATCCAGTGTACAGTGGCTGTCCAAACAGAATAGATCTCTCTCTTTTTTTTTTTAATAAAAGCCAGGTGATAAAGTAAGTGCTTCTGATAAATGAGAACCCAGCAGTACTGTGGATCTAATCCTCCCATAGAGAGAAATATTTGACCAAGCATAATGTGTTTCTTATGAGGAAGGTATCTTTCACAAAGGAAACAAAGCATGGAATTTCTGTAACATTCCTTGCATAAATATTCTTATAAATATAATGCATATGGAAATAATAATAGAAAAACCCAGCTACTTTCATCACTCTTTTTGGCCCAGGAAACAATAAATAGGTAGGAATCCTGGCCAATTTTTTCAAAGCTTGATGTCTGAAGGTAGCCCTATAAATTTTATCTATGTGAAAGCAATTTTCAGAGGTACTGAGAATTCACAGTTCTCACTGATTCCCACATGGATATAGGTACTTATTTCTGGACACACAACCTTGAATTTTTTTGGCATGTAATTCAGCTATATAAAATCAGGATTTCACCCAATAAAAACATGAATGAGATTTACCATTGATTCTCCTGATATTTACTGTCTCTATCTAGCTACTAGTATGGTCCCATCAGTGCAGGTTTTGAGCACCACCCAAGATTTAAAAATTAAAACCCATAAATCTCTCTTTCTTATTTCTCGTCTTTCCAGTCAAGAGAACATGATTTGATTAATTTCTTTTTTTTTTCTTTTTTCTTTTTTCTTTTTTTAAGTTTGCTTGAATAAAAACTCAAGGAAAAAAGGGAAAATATGATCTTCCTGAAGAATAATTTAGAGAGCCCCGAACTGGGTTTTAAACAAGCTGAAGGCTGTTACGCACTCCTGAGAAGCAAAGCTCATACCTCTGAGTCGCATCCTGCTGTGGCCATGCTGTCTCATGCATGAATTGATTCCTTTACAGCTACCTTGGGCTAATCCTCCCCTCCAGTGTGGCCTGTAGAATAGACAAGCCATAAATTAAATAGGGGAATTTCACTGTTTTGTTCCAGAAAGGATGAGGCCTGCAGCCGGGCTCTCTCAGGGGGTGAGCTGCACACACATCTTCTCCCCCAGACTGCTCATGCCTGGGCCAGACCCCCTCAGCAGTGAGGCACATCCACTGCCTCCTGGCTGGCCAGCTCCACACCTTGCTAATCATCTTTCAGTGATATTTCTCATGATAAGGGCAGACAGGGATTAGGAATTTTTCCAGAGAGCAGAAGGACATAAACCCCAAAGAAATGTCCTGTAGCCAGGCAGAATGCTCTGAGGTGAAGCAGCATCTCTTGCTACAAGTTGTCTCTTCCATCATCAAGGAGTTTTCCCGTGTTCCTTTGGACATTTCCTCCTTGCCTTTTTTGCCTCCAGAGATTATAGTCTCTACTTTGGAAAAGCACACACATTCACAGGTACCTTATATCCAAATAATTTTCTATGAAAATGATAATAACTAATCAAATCAACAAATCAACTACTGGTTTGTATGTGTACATGAAAACCTTATGAGGCAGGTCCTAAATACACCCCTGTGTTCAACATGGTCAGAGAAGAAAATCCTCATGGTGTGCTCAGGATAGCAGGTTGCTAAGCAGAGCCTGCTGTCGTGCTTCAAACAAATATTGGCTTTCTTGGTTTATGAAACATCATTTCTGAAAATGGAGAAATGCATTCAAGTCAAGAAGGGGATAATTTCTGCACCAGCAGTGGAAGCTGTGTGTTCTGGTAGAGGAGACAATGTGCTGGCAGATGGACACTGCCTTTTTCAGGCATTCAGCAGCACTGACAGAAGAGCTCACACTTTGTTACCAACTTCATCATGAGTCAGTTCTCCAGATAGGACTGGGAACTTCATGGAATTCTACTTCTCCCAAGTGGTTCTTTTTCCTTCCTTCCTTCCTTCCTTCCTTCCTTCCTTCCTTCCTTCCTTCCTTCCTTCCTTCCCTTCCCTTCCCTTCCCTTCCCTTCCCTTCCCTTCCCTTCCCTTCCCTTCCCTTCCCTTCCCTTCCCTTCCCTTCCCTTCCCTTCCCTTCCCTTCCCTTCTTTTAAATATCACTTTTTCTGCCTCTGAGAAAGGTGCAGATACAGTTTCAGTCTGATGCAGAGCTGAGCTAATGCTGAACTGCCGGGAACATGGCAATTCCACATTGCTGCACAAGGTTTTTAGAGATGCTGAACAGTGCAGAGAATGTTAATGGTATCTCCAGGAGAGAGAAGATCTTTAGGGGAGACTGACAGTGGAGAAATGTTGGCGATGGAACACCTCAGATACTACATGATAGAAAATAAACCAGTTCAAGGTCTTGCAATTTTTGCTCCTCTCTGATTATCAGGCAGACATCACCAGAAGACTAAAAGGAAACAGAAATTATTATGTTTCTCCATGTCAATGCACTGTAATCTTGCTATGCTCTAACAAACACACACTTTTTAGACATTGATAACAAAATTATAGAGAAAAGGATGCAGAATTCAGAACTTTCTAGCACATGGCTGTCTATGTAGCCATGGTTTGCAGAGGGGTTTTTGAATAGTTCAGCAGACATATTTTGTACTGTTTTTCAATAGTCATAATTGAAGAAAATCTACTATATTTAACTTGTCCCTGAACTAATTTTACACCAATTTTTATTAATGCATAGAATTTTAGCAGCAATACTTAAGTAAAAAAGGTACCAAAAGACCCTTTGCAAAGCAATCAGTACATCTAATCTGTATGACTAGAAAAGTCAAAACAAAATATAGATAGGAAAATGAAAAGACAGGATATTTTATTTAAATGTTGAAAAATTAAATCTAGAGACTGCACCACTGCAGCCATTAAGCATGTCCATGACGCTGGATTAATTTCTACCCTGTGAGGACAGGAGAACTTGGCTAGATCTCAGGGACACCAGCCCTCCCTCACCTGGTTGCTAAGTGCAATACTGAGGTGTTTATGCAGCTACAGCCATGTGGAAGTCAAGGATCTTAAGAGAAAAAACCCTCTGATAACAGTAACATTATTTTCTGGATTTTTTCTGATTTTTTCCCATTGGATGTGAAGCTTGATGCAGAGTCAAGAATTCTTATCTCAGTCAATACATCTGTTTGCGATCTAAATAATATTTTTTTTCCTTAAAATCCATAAATGTTTCTGAAGTATATGCTCCACAGGACAATCAAGATCCTTTCAATGGAGTTACACAACCTGTTACATAAGGCAAGTACCTGATGGGTACTGTACAGTAAGATCTTTTGAATCTCATATTTTGCCATATATTAAGCTGTTTAAATATTGCCTGGTATAAGAACTTGGACTCATTCCACATAGATTTCCACAAACTATTTCTCTTTTCCTATATTTATTTTTTTAGCCAGCCTAGAAATTTATAATATTTTCCTATCCATGGGACTTAGGCCAGTACTGGACAATATTTCATCACAATAGCAGACCATGAAAAATAATGGTTGTGTCAATGTTTGGAAATGGCACATTTGAAAGTGAAGTCATTATTTATGGGATCAAAAGGTGTCCATATACAATGATCTCAGAGTTAGAATGCAAATTAAATAGGTATGGAGTGATTTTCTCTGATGTGATGCCCTGAAGCTCAAGAGGATAAAGCAAGCCTCTTGCCTCAGCATTGAAATACTTCTAAGTAAAATCATGGGCAGTCAAGATGCCAACTTAAAAATTTTCTCCATTTTAGCTAGACTTGTCCTCGAACCATGCATTATCCTGGACTATGCTTTTGAAGATGTTAATGGTCTAACTGGCAGAGGCTCCACAATACATTATACCTGTATCTTCAAACACCTATCTCATTTCAACAAGCTAGGAGAGACAATTAGAATAAATATTTTACTGAAAATGTTCTAAGCTAAATAGCTGGCTCTGCCTTATTCTTTCTATTTATGGCTTCCTAATGAACATTAAGACTGTGCTGAAAGTATTCTAACAGATGGATCATAAGGAAGTTCTGTACATAATTTACATTAGCATACTTAAGTTGTTCACAGCAAAGCAAAGCTTTCAGAAAATTCATGTATTTTTTTTATTATTTCTTAATATGAATTTGTTGTAATGTGCAAAACAGTGTTTCCAGTTCTTGTGATTTTATTTCATTTCTCAGTATAATTGTTGGTCAGTCAATTTGGCTGGTCCTAAACCAGAGGTATGCAATTAACTCATTTTTCACTGAGAAGGAAATAGAGAAAAAGGAGGAAGACAGAATTTTTCTTCCTTCTGGATCATAAATAAACATCAATGACTCAAAAATCAGGCAACATATATATCTATACCTTGAAAAATGACTGTAAAAGTAATTAAATTATTGCATATATTATTGCAAAATGCTGAAAATCTAAGAACACTTCATGCTTACACTGAGGATAGCAAAGATTGTAGAGTACTAGAGGTCTGCAGTATTACAAATAGCAGCTTCATGTCTTTGGGGAGTCTGTGCCAAGCAGAGGAGACCACACAAAGTCTGTAATTACTGTCTTGTCTCTGGCAACTCTGATTTTTTTTTTTAATTGGCCAGCCATCATACATTGCTGGGGAAATATCCAGCATATAGGTAATCTTGTGGATCTGACTGGAAAAAAAAAAGAAGAAACCATGAAAGCAGAAAAATAAAAAATCAGCCACCATTTTTATTCAAGAAATTTCTAGCTGTAACAGTGACTGGCTGTAACTAGTAGCCTTTTCCTTAGATGAGTGAATGCCTACAGGCAAGAAGACTGATTCCCTGTTCACTGAATCATCACCCAGTGATGATTCACACTGCCTTTCAGTGTAAGGCTTAAGAAACCCCAGTGCATTCCCTAAGCACAGAACTCCCTGATTCCTTCTCAAAATAGATGTTTACAATTAAGCAGAATAATTAGTCCGTAAAAGAGCACATTTCTCTCCTCTCACATGACCTTGGCCCAAGAGGAGTGCCTGGGGAGGAGCTGTGGGTGTCTGTAATAGATGAGACTGATCCCACTGATCCTACTCCGGGTAGCAAAATCCACTTGTGAGACAGGCCTGTGCAGAATACTGTGCCTCGTTTTTTGGTAATAATGCTGCTTATAATAATGCATAATAATGCTGGTATTTGAGTTAGCACCAATAAAGCTGAGCTGGTCTACACTGGCTGTTTATGTCATGGATTGTTTTTATCATTTCTGTGAGTAAAAAAAAAGGGATATGTCTTTTCTCCCAGGTAAAATCTGACAGGACAGGAGGAAATAACCTCAGGTAGCACTACCAGAGGTTTAGAGTGCATATTAGGAAAAATTTCTTCACAGAAAACGTAGTCAGTCATTGGAACAGACTGGCCAGGGAGTGATGGAATCACCCTCCCTGGAAGTAAAAAACAAGTAGATGTGGTACCTGGAGATATAATTCAGTGGTGGACTTGGCAGTGCTGCGTTAATGGTTGCACTCAATGGTTGTTCTTAGAGGTGCTTTGCAAGCTTAATGATTTTATGATTCTATGAAGGTGGAGATTCAGCCCCAACCTGTCAGGGGTACATGTAGTTTCCCAGCAGCACATGGCATTTAAATTCTAAAGAAGCCAGAGACTGAGTAGCTTCTCATGTAACTTTACACCTTAGAAAGTCAGGATATTTTTAACAAGATACCAGTATTTTCAAATAGCTGTTTCATATCAAACACCTATCATTTCCATGTTGGCCTTAGTTCTTTCAAACAGATTGTGAAATAGAAATAGAGAATAAGTTTCATGCCAGCTAAAATGGCTGTTGACATAGAATAACTCAGGAATGTGCTTTTGGCTTCTATTTTATGGTGTAAATGTGTGATTCATTTTGGCAATCTAAGTAATCCTTTCATGATCTTAATTTTTTTTTCCTTTATGAGACTGATCATCTTCTCACATGTTTTGATCAAAAGCCTAAAAGGTATGCTCTTTATTTGATTTAGGCAGTTTGGCCATCTTCTCTAGTGGCCTGGGAAAAGAGAAGGAAAAGCCTAACAGTGCAGGGAACTGACAGATGGTTACAGTTTCCTGACAAATTATTTATTTGAATTCTTAAACACTCAGCTCTTACTTATAACTTCTTCACTTCAGTTTTAAGAGTCCATTTATCAACAAGAATGATCACATATTGACCATACCAGGACTCAAAAGCAAACGTGTTCATTTGTTCACCATACGGAAATGAGTCAGTGACAAGTGAACTGATTCAGACAAAACACCCAAACTAAGGCTCCAGTCCAGCATTTGAACTCTAACAAAAAGCTTGTCTACATCCTTTCCTTCTGCCTTTTTCTAAACCTTGGTTATGGACCCTTATTCGATATCACATTCCCTCATGGATTTTTCTTTTCAGAAAACTGGGGGGGTTTTTTTTAATTTTTGAAAATCTGAAGTTTCTTTATATATGTATTTATTTAAACATACCAAGAAAGACCAATTTTTTATCAAATGTGGCATGTTCAGTAGGAAAATCTTTCAACGTTAAGTGATTTTTCATTTAATGAGAAATTATGCCACTGGATTTGAGGAAAAAAATTGTGATAATTGGCTGAAAAGTTTGCAAACTTTTTTTAATAAAAGGAATTGACTTTTCACACACAAAGGTAATTTTTAACTGTTAAGGCCAGTTTGAAAATTCCTCTTCCTCCCTGCTCTCTGGTAGGTGACATCTTTGCACTTGGCAAGTTCAGCAATACTAACTCGTCCCCTCCTTGCCCTGGTACTCACAATGAATGTGTGCCTCTATCAATAGCCAGATATTTCAGCTGGAAATAGTAAAAGCTAAACCTTAAAGTACCTAAAAGGTACGTTTCTTTGTTGTTTATTCTGCAGATTAACAAGACCACATCTCTCAGCCTCTTCATGTGAAAATATTTTTAAAGGTAAAATTTAATCTTTGCATTTATCTGCACTGGTATCCTAATTTTAAGTGAAATATAGTTTACCAGGCAACATCCCCTATAGAACTGACACACAAATTTGTCATATTTTCCTTGCCTGATTTCTCTTCCAGTACAGTGAAGTTTTGCTGCTTTTTGCAGACATATGCTTCAGTGTTTATTCTGTAAGAATATCCAAGGCCCATTCGGACCTTCAGCTTGTATTTTATCTCATTAGACAGTGGTTGCACATACACCAAATTCTCATGCTACACAAATGGAGTATCTTCTGTCTCCCAATGGAAACATTTGGGGGTCCAAGCTGGAAGCAATCTTTCCTAAATGTAATGTTAGCTGAGTGAATGTGTGTGTGTATGCTGTCCTAGGTTGCTGTCTGTTGCAGGATGTGAGCTGTAGTCACTTTGTTCCCCAAAGCCTCAATGAAATCTGCAGTAGCTTGAAACAGATGAAAGAGATTTCAGATTGAGGGGCAAAAAAGGTGTTTCTTCCTCAACTGTGTGCATAGCACATTCACTCTGAGTGTTCAAGTATCTTAAAAACTAAGTCCTTCAAATGAAAATTTTTCTCACACAGTGATGACCATACCAGTGAAACCTAAAGCCTTGTCAAAGACATCCAAATCCTCTCAGCCTAGTAACAAAAATATCCTTTATTGGTTCTGTGAGTAGCCAGCATTTCAGTGACACAGGACCCTAGCTGCAGAATCAATATTTAGAACATGATGAATGTGCACCAAACTAAGAAAACACACCAATCAGTCCTGCATCTGAAGGTCTTCTCTAATGGAAAAAATAACCAAGTGATGTAAACAGAAAGGGTAAGCCAAGTGACAACCTACAAGACCACCCATCTGGGCTAGGCAGTGTGTTTCAGGGTTATCTGGCTGCTTCCTTTGTGCTGGTTCACACAGTGACTGTTGCTCTAAGTTTTGTTGACAGTGACCACAGTGCTTTCTTTAAATGTAAACATTCCCAGGTTCCAAGACATAGTTCTCAGTGAGTTTGCTAGAAAAGCCCAAATCCTTATAGGTGGCTTAACTATTGCATTTCTACAGCACAACCTTCCTTTGGAGTTTCTGTCAGCAGAGGATGTGTGACAGACTCAAGTTGTGCAATCAGAGCTATTTCCACTATATTTCTATGGTATACTTTTAGAAAATTAATTTTAGAACAGTTCTACAGCTTCTTGATGAGAATTAGAAAAGGTATCCAATGTCAACTCAAAAAAAGAAAATTAAGCAAAATATATGTGCAGCCAGTGTAGAAGAGGAACATCCTTGTAAGAAAAAATAAATACATTAAATATTTAATTGAACATAAAAAAAAACATTGCTAATCCTCTTTATGGAATATAGGACTTCAAAACAGAATGATCAGAGAACTTGGATAATTTCTTTTTATTGTAAGCAATCAAAAACTCAACCATATGAGTCAGACTCCTCTTCACAAGAAGTAATACTATGCTCCAGTTGTAGACCTCATGATTTCAGTGGCTTACTTTTAGAGAAAAAAGTACTCAGCATGTGTCACAAGCCCTAAATAATGCAAAGAGCTCTTGCATCTCCTGTTTTTAGGTATTTACTCTCTTACCTAATTTCAAGTGCTGGCTGCAAGTTGCTGGTGAACACCTGAGCTGCCCATAGCAGATAGATCTGTTACCAGCCAAATGCCTCATTCCTTCCTTGAAACTGTTGAATTATTACCTTTACTTCCACCATCTGGAGTCCAAGCAAAGTGCTAGAGGATAGTGATTGAAAGCTCCAACAACCTATTTAATTATTAAAAAGCCCAATAATAGGAGTCTTGGGGCAGATAACTGCCCCTTTTATTCCAGTTTGGGAAAGACCTATTTTAACAGGCTCCCAAACTGCTCTGTTAGTGACTATAGAGGGATGACCAATAAATGGTTTTACTGATCACTGGTTGAGAGCTAAGCTGTACAATTATTCCTGCTTCTCCTGAAGCAAGCACACAAGGGAGGGATCAGCAATACACCAGGAGCCAAAGGAACGCCCTTCTCCTTTTGAGAATGATATCCATCTCCGACAGCAAATATAAAAGCAGCTGAAACAAGATTTCATGGCCCTCAATTCCCACAGCTTTTTCTGGGCATCAGATTTGATCACCATTGTAAAACATTCTATGTGAGTAGCTTGGACATTGTAAAAAGAAAAAAAGAAAAAAAAAGAAAAAGGAAAAAAAAAAAAAAAAAAGTAAAAAATCCCAAACCCCTTAGTTCTGTTTAATTTAGAAAGTGGAATGAATCAGTTTTGTGAACAACATTTTGATGTGAACCAGACAGCTTTAAATCAGTTTTCCACTAAGTAGAGGATCCTACTCCTCTTTGTTGAGTTATTGCACAATTCTTTTACCCTGATCTACATATTGTGACTCCATTTTTTTTCTTCTACTAGAAGAGAATAGTGGCTACTATTTAAACCTGGTTGAAAGTCCAAAATCATTATAGGGTTACACAAAGAAGGGAGCTGCCTTAGTATAAACAATTCTCTAGGAATATGATGTGAAAGGAATAAAATACCATTTAAAATAATTTTTCGAACCCAGTATTTCTGTTTGGTTTTATCTTAACAAAAAATTATGCTCTCCCACAGCAACATTGGAAAGCTTAGAGAATCTTCATGAATATTTGAATTGTTCTTTCTTTTCAGAATACATAAGACTGAGGTTTAAGCCCACAGACTCCATATGTGCATTCATTCCTGGGCCAAACACACAGATCATTTTTTATTATTACCAACATGTATGCATAATGGATGGCTACCAGACAGTCTAGACTCATGTCACTGACAGATGTCAGCATAAAAATTCAACTAGGTTAGCCTTACCACATTAAAAAAGAATTTTTCAGTTTACAAAACATCACAAGCCATAGGCACTTCAGAATATATTCCTGCACTGCATAAAACTGAGTGGAGATGCATCTAGGGCTCACACGTAACTCTGGGAATATTCTCCAGTGCTGCATTGCAGACATTAATATGTCTGGAAAAAGGGGAAGTTCTGCAAAAGAAGGGTGCAGGGGATTAGAGGCTTTCACATGACAGACACAGGCAATATTATATATATATATATATATATATTATATATATATATATAATATTGTCTATGCCTGTCATGTGAATAAATATACAGAAATATTTGTTTAATTTACTGCTGAACAAAGAACTTCTGTGTACTCCAGGCAAATGGGCTCAGCTTGAACAGCTCAGCCAGGTTAAATACTTCACTGAGTAATGTACAGGGATTTCTATGATTGTGATACTGACCATCATCCTCCAATAACTACGTATGTTTTACATCAAGGTCATCTTTCAGCTTGGATAAGATT
Organism: Phylloscopus trochilus trochilus; assembly: GCA_016584745.2. Lineage (NCBI taxonomy): Eukaryota > Metazoa > Chordata > Aves > Passeriformes > Phylloscopidae > Phylloscopus > Phylloscopus trochilus. Next base: position 9,300,567 of record WQNJ02000016.1, on the reverse strand, counting down.
TGGACTCACTGCAATGGTAAACAAGAGGTTAAAGATAAAAGCTTTTCAGCCCTTAAATTAGTGCTATTTCCACTTCACATCCACTCAAGCACCAGAGATTTCTCTAAAGTTGCTAGTGTTATTCTGCTCTACTGACCGATAAGTATCTGAAATTTGGCCCCACTCCAGTGTGTGATTTAGGGGTCACTCACTCACTCACTCACAGATAGCGTGTGGTCTTTTTCATTTTCTTTTTGCCATAGAACTCCCTTAGCAACCCACACTTCTCCTTCTGCCAGACTTTCTCTTGTGGATGGTGAGGGCTTCAAAACACACAACATTCAAAAGCTTGGAGGTCAGACCTGACAAACTATAGTCAGCTGGGAATTATACTTTTTCTGGAAGTCCAGAAGGAGAGGAGTTTGCCTTTTAAATTCCTTGAGTTCTGCTGAGTTTTGTCGGGAGACAAGTAATTTATCAATATTTGGAAAAAATATAAACATTCATTTTCTTTTCCTTTTTGTGAAAGCAAAGTCTTATTACCTCACAAGGTCTTTTCAGAAATGTTTCGATGTAAAAGGAATATTTTGCATTTTTGATCATCTCGTAATTATTATATTATTCCACCAGACAATTTAAATAGCCTGCTAAAATGCATAATTAATATTCAGACTACCTATAGATACCTTGCAAGGCTTTGATTGAAAAACATATTCTTGGTAAGATATCATCCTTCAAGTGCAGAGAACAAACACTACCATAGCCATAGAAAGAGCTTCTGGACAGGGCATTCCTATAGCTCAGCAGAGTATGGTTTTAAACACTGAATGCATGCCTAAACCTACATAAGGAGGTATTTTCATATGCCCTGTTTTTTTAAATACTTATTTATTTTCAGGTTCTCCAGAAACTTCATGGGAAGCTTGACAGGAAATTTCTTTGAGAAGTCATCAGCTGCCATCAGTCAACCAATTTGTCTGCAAAGTTTTGACTTTTATTACAAAGAAAACAACCTCTGGCACAAAAGTCTCGGTCCATGGCATTTGCCAACCAGCTTTTCAACATGCAACAAGGGCTTTGCTGGCCCATTCCTCTGCCTAGGCACAAGGTAGGGGAGAAAAATGGGTGTTCTCCCACTGGTATGGAGCTGGAATGCATCCGAGCACACAGCATGGTGTGGAGACTGGGAACTGCTCCAGCTTCTGATGATATTAGGCAGAACACAACCATGTCTGCTCTGCATGTTTACTGTTTAAGGAAATATAAGAATGGTTTTAAGGCTGTTATTGTTTTGAGATTATCAAGACCAAAGCTCTTCTGTGTATTTATCACACTCCTGTATAATGGCGAAACATTTTTTTCTCCAGTTGTGTGCACCTAGTGGTGCAGTAGCTGACATTCAGGGAAACAATATGCTATATACATCCATACATCTCTAAATAGCTAAAGTCCCCATGTGAGAACCACACACCCAGCATCTGCAAAAGTGATCATACTTCGAAATGTTATAAAATATAATACACGTGATATGGTCAAGGGGTTATTTTAGCCTTCCTTGTTTTCAGAGTTCTATTATTGTCTTTAGTAAGCAGTTCATAAGAAAGCCTGCTTTTTCTGAAAGTCATCAAATACTAACTTTTTTACCTGTTGCATGTATACTAGAACATAAAAAAAAGAAAACAAAACAATAAAAGCTTCCTCCAAATAAAAGTTAAATTATTCACGCTAAATCCTGGCACAAATTAAGTCAGCAGCAAAATTCCCACTGACTTCTGTCTTCACAGATCATACATAACCTCAATTTTCAAACATTTCTCAGTCTTCTGTTTATTTAGCTTTACATCCTCCTGGTGAGGCAGAGAACAGTGTTAATTTTACAGATGGGAAAGTAAGTCATGAAGGATTCAGTTAACTGGTGCCACCTACCAAAAAATAGGTATTTAGTCTAAACTGACCACTTATGCTGCTCTAGTCAACAGAAATAGATTTTTCCTTCCAAAGGTAATCTTAAAAAATAAGAATAAGAATGATAATAATGAAAACAACCCAAAAGACATAAACAGGAAGAAGCCTAGTTTAAACAGGAAGAAGTTCCTTAAGGAAGTGACTCTGACATAGCACAGCTATCCTAGGATGAGGTCACTGTCCTCTGGATCTGCCTTTCTGTCTCCACTGATAATCTGAAGAGCGCTAGATGACCAGTTTTCAGAAATTAATAAAATTGAGAAATTAAGTTAAAATCTGAACCTGCGAGGAACTTAGCGATTCTACATGTGCTGATACAATGCTTAACTTCAGATCACTGCATTTATTTGTACAATACTTAAGTTCTAAGTGTGTGCCCCTGATGCAGTCTGTGGCAAGACTTTGGCTATATATTTGAGTTCTGTGTACAGTGCTCCTCAAGGTAAGTGCAAAAGCCACCTGAGATCACCAACCAAAACAGACAGCAAGAGATATTTAGAAAGAGACTACCAGAGCCTCTTAAGGAGGCTCATATTCTATGTTCATGATGAAGTTAATTATAATGTTCAGTAAGAGTTCAGTTTGAATTTGTCTTCTTGTATTTGTCTACCTGTCAGTTTCTTAAAGCACAGTGTAATCTCTTCTACACATTATCTTCCTGTCCAGATAATTCAGGGGGAATCAGAAAACCTGTGTTCAAAGCTCATCTTCTATCAAAAAAATTACTAATTTCAAATCCATACCTCTCACTCACCCAGATGAGAACTGTGAAACTGTGTTTCAGGTGAAAATGTTGACTTTGTTCCACTCCATAGAAAAGGACTCACGATCCAGTGAACAAGAGTGATTGGACAGTCACTGGGCAAAGTGGAGACTGGAACTTTGTTCCTTGCTCTCTGACTAATAGGTATTCCTGCTTCAGAAGCAGAAATCAAGTTTCCCTGTTTCAGGCACCAGCTAGCTATTCTCTCCAATATTGTTCCATATCTAAGGTATTATTAAACTTTCTGGGGTTGATTACAGTTCTCTGATACACAAACTAAAGAACTATATACCTTAGTAAAAAACACAGAAACATTAAAAATGTCATTAAAGTGTTTTCTCTGGGAAATAATTTGCTGACCCTCTCTCCTCTGCCCATAAACCTTTCCAACAGTGCCAAATGCTTGTAATTTTAATGCTCCAACATAGACAATAGTGACTGTTTCTTCTGAATTACACGTGCTTGCAAACTGGTGGCTGCAGGCAGATGTGCTCACCCCATCAACAAACCAGTGAAAACTGGCCTGGAGGTTTATTTTCCAAGGTGATTGATAACCACAAACACCTGTATTTAAGCCAATAGTCATCTTAAGAATTATGTGAAGTAATGAAGAGGCAACAAATCATACCCTTTCTGCTGAACTCCTTGACAGTTTAATTCTCTGTGATATTTTAATCACAAGACTGGGTGAATGTGGCCAGACAAAGAGGGTCATCTTATATCAGCTTTATTTATCTATGACAGCAAAATTACGTGTTTCTTTTCACCTGTACAGGTATGGTACCTTCCTAATATTGCATTTGACTTGAAAAATAAGAAAGGAAAATCTAAAAAATCACGCATGACAAGCTATGTGGACAAGTACACAATCATGAACAGCTGTGTCAGTGGGGCCAAGGTGCAGTTTGACTATTCAGAAAAATCTTAGGGTTAGTGCCCTATCACTCATACCACAGGTATTAGTAAGGAATCAATTAGATTTCTATCTAATATTTTTCTGCTCTATCATGCAGTAATGTTACATATCTGAAAGATAATGTAAGACTAACATTTAAAAAATGAATGAAAATATGGGCAGTAAGGTGACTTTGCTGTATTTCTGTTATTTAATGGTGGGAAGAACATGGCATATAAACAATCTCACTAGCATAGGTGTATCAAAATTTATTTACAGGATGGTTATGGAATGTGAAGGTTCTTTCATTGTAATTTGATACTGAAAAAGCATTAGGAATGCAAGGCCTATCCAACTTAATAACTGGAAAACCTATATGTTACTATGATCCATAATTATCAATGCAATCAGAGCTTTAAATTAAGGTATTCTATTTATAAGGCAAGTACATGAATGCTATAACACAAAGACCAGACACTAGGATACAGTACAAACACTAAGGTTATTTACCACTGGAAAAAATTCCCTAGGATTGTGGTAAGAACATTAAATATAAGATATGACAAGAAAGACTTGTGCTTAGGTTGGACATGGTGGACTTTGCAGGGCAATTTTTAAGTGAACAATAGAATCACATGATCATAACTGCTCTTTCTGGTTATAGGTCCAGGAGCAGGAGAGCTGTCCTTGCTTGGCTGCTCTCAGATGAGGATGCTGCCTGCACTGCTTCATGCAAATGAGGTAGGTTTTTTGTTTTTTTTTGGTTTTCACTTAAGGAATTAGCTGGTTTGGATATCTTAACATGAAGAACTGAAGAGGGATTTTACCATTGCCACACAGACTTTTAAGTAGACACTAAAGTGAGAACTAAAAATCCACTGTGTCACTACTGATTTGGTTTAGAGTTGAATTAATTATTCTTTGTATAATTCATAAAGTGCATTAGAATATTAAGTTAATGTAATGCTCTGCTTTCCTGATTAGAATATTTTGTCAATCTTTCCTTCATCTAAGTTTACAGAATCAGGTATTCAAATCAGTGACATTTAAACACGACTAATTTCAACTTCAATGTGCAATCAGTAGTTTTTCACAAGCAATCACACCAGCAGATTAAAGAGGCTGACTCTCTTTGGGAATTCATTTCCTTCTCCAGCATTTTCTGGGAAACAATCTGGTTTAAGGGTAAAGCAGTATTTTGAATAAAATCCAGTAGTCTTGCCCTCTGGTATTTAACTGGAGTGTTATAAAAACAGGTGCTAATGTCAAGCACATTACGTACTCACTCCCCTGCAGTTGTTAAGGTGATAGATAACGTGGCAGAAAGTACCTCCTGGCAGATGAAATTTCCTGAAATGTCCTTGTATTCCACTCCAGCTGTGTAAAAGTGGGGTCAACAGCCATGCCCTCTGGGCTGAGATGAGCAATTTAGTTATGAATTTCTCAGCTACAAAGCTTGGAGGCCAAAGTAAGAATGTGAGGAAGAGGGTGGAATCCTGGCCCTGGAGGAGTCCAGGGGAGGGCTGCTAACAGCTTTAGGAAAGACCAGGATTTCCTTCAGAGTGTTTTAATAATTGAAGTCAGGTAGGGGATTCTCAAAAAGACAGAAACTAAATAAACTCCTTTGTTGGTTACAGAGCAGTAGTGTTTCCACTGAAAACCATTCAAAACATTACTGCTGGAAAACCTTTGACTTCTTCACGTTTGTAACTTCTAAGCCAGGAAATAAAACCAACGAAAATGTGATTCTATTAAAAATCATTCTGGTTTCATCCACAAGAAATAATGACTTTGAAATTTCTGCATTATACAAATTGGCATTGGACATTCTGGGCAGAATAGGGACAGGTAAGGAAGGACCCATGCTGAGAGCAGGAAACACACAGCAGCTTGTGAGCAGAATTGCTGGAGCAGTTGCATGGAGCAAACAAGCTCTCAGATTGCAAGGTCGGTGCCAGGCTGCCTCTCATTCCAGATGAAGGGTGATCCAAGGTCACTCCTCTGTCTTCAGGCTGTTGTTCCTGGTGCAGGCTGCGCTGCCAGCAGGAAGCACCGATCCCTGCTCTCAGACACTGACTTCTCAGGGACACACAGAGCTGGGGAGATGAGAGTCCAGCTTTCTCCTGCTTCAAACATTAACACAGGCTTGTCTCACCCCTTACACTATTATAAATCATGGCTGGAGCAGGGGGCTCTGACACAAACACCAATGGTGGAGTTTGTTCAGCTTTTCTGCCCCTATTCTTTGGCCTTTCATCAATACTTGTGCCTAAAAAAATGAATATGGACAGAACATTGACAACATTAATTAAAAATATCCTGTATAAGAGAACCATGATGCTATTTCAGAGGATGCTTATACTATTTAAAAAAACAAAAGGACAGCAGATAGGTTCTTTCCAATGTATGGTGGTTGCCAAGAAGGTATTCCTATAATTTGTCTTCTAGCAAGAATATTCATTCAACATCTCAGTAATAGCTGGAGTTTTTGAAGTATCTACGAAAGGAGAGGTGGGACAGAGGCGGGACAGAGGCATTGAAAGCTAGAACATATTCTTTTACAGAACTGGTTGGTGGCTAGAATATTCAGGATATCAAAGCTGTCTCTCCTCAGCTTTAAATAAGAGGACTCATTTGAACTTTCACAGTTTATTTTTACTGAGTACTGCTACCGTACTGCTCCATGAAACAGGGATTTGGGCTTTGTATTCACAACCCTGACCCTGTGGCTTGCACACTTGTGTCATGAGAGGCTCTTCCGTTACACGATCACATAACAAATTCACACCCCTCTTCCCTTTAGATAATTTGCAACTGTTTGAACCCAGGGGGTGCTCACTCTTCTGCCAAGACCCATGCCAGCCAACCACGAGTGTGCACCACTTGAGCAGCTGAGGCTATTCCTGCTCTGCTGGCTGTTCCGGAATGCTGGGATCCCCACTGCATGCAGCACATGTCCTGTTCTGCACTCGGATACCTTGGTTTTCAGATGCTTGGGCAGGTGGTGTGGTTATGGCCTGTGAGAAAATTGTATGTCCCTGACTAACAGATCATAAAATGTGAGGTTAATAAAGGGATAAGAGGTGTCTCACTGGCAATAGCAGTGGGGAGGGGGCTCGACAGGAGTCCAAGGTGTGACCACTGTTTAAAGGATATTAAGTTATTTGTGAAGCTTATTAAAAAGTAAGAACTGTGTCTCAGTCTTTCTCTGCAGTTCTCTCTCACTTTTTCTAATGTCTTTCCCCACACTTCCTATGTATTGACAAAAGAATTTTATGACAATTGTGTCAGTTATAATATTTTTCATAGGTATTTAAAGAACAAAACAGGCTTAGTTTGTGTATTTACTTCCAAGTAATCTACTGGGAGGACTAAATGACCACTGTAATATTGTAGTGCTTTGTCCTTTTCCTTCCTCTTCTTTCCTTCTTATTTATTTAAAAAATGAAAAGATTAAGCATAATGTAATGAACCCTCATTCAGATTAGATAGAAAGATAGATAGATAGATAGATAGAGTCAAATATTTGAAAAAGTGAAATAACTCAGGAAAGCAAGCGAGCAAGAAAATACCACTTCATTACACTGAAAGTGAGTTTCAGCAGTTCCTTCCTGGAGTTCACTTAACATCTATTTATGTTTAATAAATAGTTAATATCAATAACAGAAGCACTAGGAATTGATCGTAATAGCAAATTAAATAGGAAGAAAAATGTGATTGTAATGTGGGACCAAAGGAAGCAAACTGTGCACTATTTAGTGAAGTAGATTAAGGGTCAGATTTTGAAGTGGTGTAAACTCTCCTTGTTTCATGGATTTTGTCTCCAACACTTTATTAGCTCTACTTTTGTCTTTGATTCACAATTGGATTTGTGGTAAATTTAATCTCAGGTTTTCCCTGCCTCTGTTCCACAATTAGTTCAGTTGGAAGCTCTATATGCCTAACATTTTGCTGTGTCCAGAGAAGTTTCAGAATGCAAATGAATAGAGCAGTGTTTTATAGATTTTATAGGAGTCAATAACTCATGTTAAGCATCAAATGTCTTCTCCAGAAATGACTGAGCTTACTTTTTAATTTTTTAATGTACCCTATGGTAGAGTACAGATAGATCATATAAAGGTATACTACAGCCAAAAATTTATTAAAAACTATTTAAGTTGCAGTTTGAGCACTCAATGTCAGACTGGTACAAACTCAAAGGACAACTTTAGACACTGGGACAGCAAAGGGATTAGACATGATCTCCCTTTTGCTTTATAATTTAAAGATCCCACCTTGCAAGTTTAAAGTCACAGGGAAGCAATAGATTCTTAACTGAATTAATTTAAAATGCATATCTAAATATCTTACTCTGAGACTCAAACCAGGAAACTTTCTTTAAGCTGAATCAGCAGATACAGCTATAAACTATTAGCTGGAAATCAGTCTTTGAAGATCTTAGGGTGCCATTAATCCACATCTCCTAATTCACTAGACTCAAGAACATAATTCAGTAACATTCCAACTGACTCAGCAGTCCCCAGGAATGTGTCAGCTATTTGACTTTCAACCTTCTCAAATGAAAAAAAAAATTAAAAATAGGAAGACTTTTAGCTAAAACATTTGGTTTCAAGGCTGGTCAAAATACCTAGGCTCTCTGCCTTCTCTCCTGCATTGTATTTAATTTAACAGAGGTGACATGTTTGGAGTATCAAGTGTATCCTGCACAAAATAGATCTAATTACAGAAGGGCCTGAAAGCCAGAGCAAAAATGACACCAGCTGACAGTCATTCCAGTTCCTTGGCTTTGACACAAGATTTTACATTGTTCAAGTACTAAATATCAGCCCAGAAAACCTGATGCTTCCCCTTTGGACTGTGCAGTAAATGAGTTCCGTCCCCCAACACATGCGCTCGTGCAGTGTTTTGCTACTACAGTGTGTGAGTAATGGAGTATAAGAGTATCTCAGACATAAATCAAAGCCTGTGCCCTCTCTATGAGGTGCAATTTTGCCTGGACTTGAATGGCCAGGAATGCCTGCTGGCAAGCAGTCTGTGTGTTTGAGATAGCACCAACTGCACATGGCATAAGTGGATGCCATGGAGGGTATCATTTAACCCCACATGGGAATGCTCAAGTGTGTAACACATCATCTGTAACTTGTTCCCCTTCAAGAAATTGCACTGCAGTTTTAGAATGCTTGTTCTAAATTACTGCTAGAATGTAAAGACAAACTTTGAGTCAGGGGAATATGGAGACACGGAGACCATGTTTTTCAGTTTTGACACTTTGCTATTTGGACAGGACACAAGAGATTATGGTCAAACCTGCTTGTTTTGTTTTCAGCAGAGGTTATGTTAGCCCTGTGCTGACTGCTCCTGAATATTCTGCCTCCTTTAATATCCACTTTCATGGTGCTTCATTCTGGAGGGCAAAATTCTCCCATTTGTGTCATTCCTTTTTGCATTGCAGTGGGACCACATATACTTTTTACATGGTGATTAAAACCTAACTGTAGGGCTTGAGAACAAATCTCATCTTTTCATACTTTCCTAGTTTCTAGTGATGCCATGGAGGTTGTAATAGGATGAGCCAAATGCATTACACCATACAGAATAGAGGTCTTAAAAATAAGTACATTTTCTCATGTCTTGCAGAAACTTGCAGAAGAACAATGAAAAACACCTTCTGCAACTAGCTGAAAGGCTTTATGTTTTGATGTAGCTTCTTTTTCAGTGGAATTTGGACTAAAATTTCAGATAAATGCAGAATACTTTTTAGTTGCAAACCACACTGGATATCAGCAACATTGCTAATTTATGAAACAGTTAAGCAAGAATAATCAAATCCTGCCTATATTCCCTTGAAGTGTTCAAATGTGTATTCAAATGGTATTCAAAAGTGTATTCAAATTTATGATTGATTTGTCAAGTTTCAAGTGATCTGTATTTTAGTAAGCACATCCATGACAATAGCAAAACAAATTTACTCTTTTTCACCATAGTTTGACAGTCCAACACTATAGGGATCAGCTACAGAAGAGGTAGACATTACTATTTTCCTGAAGGAAGAGTCCAATGGAACGGTTCTAGCAAAAATATTGATTACATGAGCTTGAAAAAATTCATAGGAACATGACAGTTTTATCAACAATTATTTTTGAGGATCACATCTGAACATTTGCTTTATCTGGCTAAATAAACTTTAAAATGCAGTCTACCTTAAAACATTTTAATAAGGTCAGGACAGAACTATTTCAGCATTTGTTTGACATAAAGTTTCAAAATGTTTGATATATTGATGTAACAATTCAGAAGGAAAACAAATGTCAAAATATCAGAATTTCCTGTGGGTTGGGACACTGTTTAAGAGCCCACTCTTAGCAAAAGCATTTGAAGCAACTTGTAAAAATGAAGACTAAAGTGCAGTTTGGGAACACATCCTTCTGGATAAGCTAATGAGCATTTTTTTCAAAAGTGATATTGAGACCTGAGAACCAGGAGCTCAGTTGAATGGAACTAGATCACCACCATCCTTCCACTTCTTTGAAACTCTTAAGGACAAAGAACAAAGGAAGGACGACCTTAGAGCAGGTTGCACCCTTAACTACAACAGATTGCTGAATTTTTGGCCCTAGAATCATGGGGAGAAAAAAAACCAAACCAAACCAAACCAAACCAAACCAAACCAAAACCAAAACCAAAACCAAAACCAAAACCAAAACCAAAACCAAAACCAAAACCAAAACCAAAACCAAAACAACAACAAAAAAAAAAAACAAACAAAAAAACCAAACAAACAAAAAAAAAGCCACCACAAAAACCCAACATTTAATGTCCTGATTCCACCCAATAAGTAGAACACCTTCATTGACATTTAACCTTTATACTTCTTTCAAGTAGTGGAAATGCGTAATTTCATGGTATCACAACATTAGTTAGAAGAACTTGATTCAGAGTTTCAGCTTGAAGTGATTGAAAATTAATCCTGAAATTAATAAAAAAACCACATATTTTAGAGTAGTTGCAGGTTTGGGTTGGTTTTTTTTTTTTCAAATATAATTGAAGAAACTAGTAAAAAATTTAGATTAAAAGGCTATTAAGTTATTTTCCTCCACGATATTATTTCTTCTTTGAGGCTGGATTTTTCGATGTTATGGGTTTTTTATTGTTTGCCTGCTTTCATTTTGATTTTGATTTTTTTAAATTTATTTTTTAACAAAATGCTACAGGATATTTGCTTGAAACTACAGACTTGCTGTGTCTGGCAGTCAGATGTAGCAGCATTTAGAAACATACTCTTTCTGGATCTTGAAAATGAGAGTATTGGATAGTTCCAATATGAATTCCATCCATAAGCCTCAGGGTATAAATTGATCACCAGATGGGATAAGGAAGAAATATCCCCTGTTGTATAATATCACATGCTCTAAGTGGGTTTAACACCTTCTTCTGAAGTATTCTGAATTGAGACAATATGGTGGATAAGATGGATTTTTTGATCTATTCTGTTAAAACTGTTCCTCTGCTGTTATATACCTCACCCCAATGACTCATTTCATGCAATGGAATCCAGCAGCTCCAGCTTGGATGTCTTAAATAGACAACACAGCAAGCCATGGACAGGGATCAGGAAACTTCCTTGCTTACTTCAAATGGGAAGTTGTTACTTTATTTGATAATTTTAGAAACCTTAGGAACTTTATTAGCAGAACATTTAAACCCTCCAGCTAGTGTCAACAGAAGCAGCAGGTGTTCAAGTCCTTCTGGAGATTCAACCCTTGGTTTGCAGCACGTGTTAAATATACTCTAAGGTGCTTGTGTGTGTGTGTGTGTATGTGTATGTGTGTGTGGCGGGGGGAGTGCAGGGAGGGGGGAAGATGAAGCAAAAATAAGGGGAAAAAATTAAAAATATAGAAATGGAAAATTTGTATATACTCAAGGAGGGGCTCCACATGGACATCACATGAACACCTAAGAAATCAGAAAGGATATCTTCCCAAGGATCTAAAAGTTTATACCCCTAACTGCACTTTGTGCAAAGTTTGAGGACAAGGTTGATGGCATGGTTAATACTACCTGTAGCAGTCTCACTCTCTATTTATCCTTCCAATTGCTGTCTCTATAGTCTCGTTTTCTCCCTTAATCTCATGGCTTCCAATGCACTCCATGCCGAGCTATCCTGAGCATGTATTTTGCTCCTATTACATGTACAGGGAATTTCTTTTATTGTGTCTGATGGCATTCAAGTTCAAAGGAGCAATGAACTTCAGGCACTCCCCAAGACTTGGCAAAAATTCAGCCTCTGAAACCTCCAGCTGATTTTACAGTTTGCATATACATATACACAATAATTTGTGTTGTTAGGCTGGGAAAGGGAATCAAGTGAGCCCTGAAGATACAATCAATAGCTTGAGCAAAGCTTTTTACTGTGACCTCAAAAGTTTATCCTGTCCTGCAGAAGCAGTCTGAGGTTACTCCAATCCCACATCTCCCTCCTAAGCACCCTGAGGAATGGGGGATAACTGCATAAGTAATTCATATGGAAAGTTTCATCGCTGAACAACAGTGTTTCAGTGTCAGATTTGATGCTTAATACTCCAACCATTTTTAACCTGAGCTAGATCTGCTTTCTCATTACCCCTAACCCTCAAGCAATGGCATATCTCTAGGACTGCTTCATTTTTATTCCAAAGCCTGAGTTCAGACACAGGTGAATTGTACTGCATGAACTGTTCATTTCCTCACTTCTATTCCATTTCTCCCAGTAGTTCTGATAGACAAATATGTTAGGAGCTGTTGAGGAATGTGTGATAGCAGATTTTTGAATTAAGCAGATGTAGCAAGCTCACATTTCAACTATCAATAGAATGTGGATACTTAGAGGACTTACAAAAGGTGACTATTTGTTCATATTGTCAAGTTAACAACTGCGATTCTGAGGTTCTGTGGAAACCAGCATCCAAAGCAGAGAATCTGTACATCCAGGAACTTCATCCAAGATTCCATTCAACTTGGCACTGATGTGTTGGCTGATAAGAAGCAGGACTGCACAAATAGACACATTATTGGGTTGGGGGATATCAGTGCTGTCAAGAGTTTTGCTGGTGTTCCACAGCAGAACATCCTTGGCAATTGGAGTCACATTTGGTGTTCTGTGCTGGAACAAAACCTAAGACATTGCTTCTGATCTGATAAGCTGGAGCTTGAGCAATTTTGCACGTCCTGTTCAACAACACATCCACCTTTCAGAGAAATAGTACATTGGTTTGTACTTCATTGTAAAAGGGAAAATCCTTTAAATGCAAATCTTATTAGCTGAGGAGAAGAAAAGTAGGAAAGAGAAGCCTACTCACCTGCTTTCTATGGAATTGTTCAAGTAAAAAATTATTGTGGGAAAGGTTTTCCAGATAAGACTGTTCTCCCTGTTTTAACACAGAGACCTTGCATTCCCATTCACATCATGCTTTCCTCTGAATCCCTAAAGACAACAAAAAAATCATGCTTTAGTAAGCACCTGCTTGGCTTATTTGAAGAATCCTTCTGTGATGACATTAAATCCTGACCTTTGACTTTTCCTGTCTGATGCCAAAATGATTATTTCTGCTGGTTCTCAGTTTGAAATCAGGGAGCAATTGGTTAAGCCTCTGATCCTTCCTCTTGTTTTCTGCTGTTCTTATAGATGTCCATCATGCTTCCGTGTTCAGATTTATAAAGACAGATTTGATATTCCAAAAACTATAGAAATGTGCCTCAGTTTCAACTGACATTAGGTCATCCACAATGTAGAAGAGCCAATAATGATTTTTCCCCTATTTGCCAAAAAAACCCTGATAAATGGCAAAAATACCATTCAGTCCATTGAAACCAGTCACAGAAAAATTTGAAGCCTGTAGAGTTTAGTTCACCTCCATAGAACAAACTTAATGAGGATCCTGCTACTGCTTGTCACACCTAGGTTCAGGTAAAAAAAAAATTGAAAATATTTTTCTAATTAACGCATATTACAGATTTTTGCTGTCCCCAGTAATGAAAAAAATACTATTGAAAGTGAAGCATTAACATAAAAGCATTGATTTAAAGGAAGAACTTTTATTTTTCAAGTCACTGAGACATTTGATTTCAGATGTATATGTTAACAAAAATGAGGTTTATGTACATCTTACCTTAGGTTAATGTGCATGTCTTACCTTATGTGTGTAGCTTAGAAATTAAGCATTATTTATGAACGAGTTGCTTTTGTATTGAAGTCACCATATTTTTTCAATCTTCTGTACCAAAAATGCTGACAAACTTTCTTCTAAAACAAAGTTCAAAAGTAACAACACAAACAGTTAGTAATTTTGGTTGCTAATAAAACTACAGCTCAGTAGGAACATGTGGTTTCTATGTAGGCAGAATTCTATGCTCTCCCACTTCTGATGAAAGAGGAGACCCAGACCAAAGACTTTGGCCCCTGTAATAGAGTAAATAGAGCTGTCACAGTCATGCTGCCAGAACTGGTAACCTTGTGGCATCTTGGTGTCCCAGCAGGACAGTGTGGATCACCACTAGCTCTGGCATCCCCATTACATGCTCCAGTGATGGGTGATCCATGCTCCAGTGATCACACATACCAGAGAGATTTCCATGAAAAGCTGCTGTTGGGAATGCTTGGGCACTTGTAGGAAATGGAAGCTAATAGGCTGAAGAGCTCAAACACACATCAAAGTCAAGAAGTTAATGCCTGGAATTAGCAACAACAATGACAGTGTCCTTGGTGATTTCCATTTGTGGTGATTTCCATTTGTTGTGCCCCGTTCCACGGCAGATCCATTGTGACAATTTCCTAATGCATTCATTCAGAGAGGCATAGGTTGTCGGTAATGTGACATTTTAATTTAAACTGTTCAATCAAATCACATTCCATGTCATTTGTTGTTCGGTCAGAGCATTGAGGTTGTTTCTATCATTGCAGATTTCCCCCAAGTGCAGGTCACAGCATTAGCTGACATCACTGCAGGAGCTCTATTTTGCATTAGTACTTTTTCTTCTTTAAAAAAAGGGATTTATCTCTTTGTTTTTCTACTAGTGTTTTCTTCAGCATTAGAGTTGCTTTCAAACCTGCATTGCTTTTTCCTTCCTTCCAGGTAGGCAGACCTTTTACTCAGAATTTTCATCTGATTACTGTGGTTAACCCCACTGTCCACAAGAGTAAAGAGTTCCCTACCAAGTCAGGATATTTTTAATTCTCAATCATGCCCACACTAACAGAAATAAATACTATTGGTTTCAATATTCCATTGAATATGTCAGCAGCCTGAACACCTTTACTGCGCCACTTGACTGCCTGGAGAACCAGAACCTTCTCTTACAAGTAGATGATGATGCTGGTTTCAGTCTTTTTCTAGTCCATCTTTTATTACCTTATCTTCTGCAACTACCTGGTGTCACTGACTCTCCATCCTGGATTGTTTGTTGTCCTTTATATTTTGGGTTAGATATTTGTGGGTTTTTCTCTGCCCTACTCCCTTTTCTCTGGCATGAAAACAGGGAATTTTGTTTCTAATGCATCGATTCAGCACTTTGTGAATTCTACTTGCACAGTAGCTTCTGGCCCAAGTCTGTTCCCACTGAGGTCAGCTGGCAGCTTGCCATAGACTTCAGTGGGAAGAGTCTCAAACTGTTAAATATAAATTCAGTCACAAATCTGCAGTTTGAAGGATGACATTATGTCTCAGCCTTGCTCAGTTTGATCTGCTAAAAAATGTTTAACATCTTATATCATGTTGTTGGTATGTTGCTCTGAAGCTGAACACCCCCCTCCCCATCTTTTGTTACCTTCATGATTACACTCTCCATGGGTTCTTACAGTGCTCTCATCACTGTTGTATCTGAAGGCCTTCCAATTACTCATTGAGTAACTAACATCGCTCACATGCAATTCATTTCTGGTCTCCCAGGAGGAGCTCAGAGGAGAGTTTTGCTACGGTTTCCTCTTCCCCACATCAAACACAATCTATCCCCTGGCCTACCCATCAACTAGAAATCAGGGCTGGTAAGAACACGCTGTCTAAAAAAATCCCTCTCCAACCATAATGAATGTTTTCAAGGTCAAGACATTGCACTGTTCCCTATGTAAGGGTATGTTTTTGCTCCAGGATGTATCCTGATACAGATGTCTGGGCTACCTAACTCTGCAGGAGGCCATCTACATTCCAGATGTGGATTCTTGTTCAGATCATACTGGCATTACATGCCATAGTCTTGACTATTTCTCAGATGTAGCCTGAGGGATGTAGCATAAAACACTTAGATGTGCTGAAAAGATGGGTTGCCTCACAATTTCAAGGATGTCCTTGTCTTTGCCCTCAGGCAACGTCCTTGTCCTCCCCAGCCCATCCACAGAAGTTTCTATTCCCTTACTATCTTCACATGCCCCCCACTTCTGTCTATTGGTACAGCAGAGACCTGGCACTGCAAAATAAAATGATGACTGCCTCATACAATGTCACAGATTCTGTATTGTCCAAAGGCTGTAAAGGCTGGGAAGCAAAAGAAAGAAGAAAGAAATGCCATGGGTTAGAACAGCAAGTGATATAAAAATTAGAGTGCTAGTTAAATTGAAGAAAAAATGTAGTAAACTGCACTAGCATGTTTGTATTGGGAAAATATTAATTTACTATAAACATATCTTATAGTCTCTGAATACCCTGAAATACAATGGATTCCAGTGAGGGTAGAAAACATTCAGGATTGCACCTATATGGGAGATGGATATTGCCTCTAATGATATTGTTCACAACAGTTTATTCTATATTAGAAAGGAAAACAATGCTTCACAGAAGCTGCAAAACTCCAAGTTGTATGAAAACAACACTTTGGAAATTAAATCTTTATGACCTTGTCCCATAGGATGATTTCAAATGTTTGTCTGAACTGAATGTGCACATAGGGCATAAGATATTAAATATTCAGATTTCCAAACCATCTTTTGGCTCTGCACACATGCAAAATCTGTCACTTGCAGATGGATTAGACTGAGGTCTCATCCGTCCTCAGTGTCATTGTGCATTAACCCATAAGACCAATATGCAGAAAGAAAGGAGGGTTTAACAGACCTCTACTTTCTTTTCTCCAAAAAAATCATTTTTCCATACAAAATCCTCTTTTATGAAACTAAAACTGAAATAATTTGAAACTGAATAGCAAGGCTTTTCTGTCTAAGCAAAATATCATATTTTAACCACAAAAAATTAATCAAAAGTGTTGCCTCTCTCTTTGTGAACAATTGGCATGAGAACCTAAGGGTTGTTTTGGTTTGGTTTTTTAAACACCATGAAAAAAATGAAACATATGAAAGTAAAACCCATCATTTTTAACAGTTCATCATTTCACGAATGAATCATGGCTGTGATAAATAAAATACTTCTGGATGATCCAGTCTGTCCAAGGGAACAGCAGATGGTGTAGAATGTCATTTGTCCTGCTGGTCCTCAGAGGTGCCATAATCATCTAAAAGCAGATTGGTAACAGTGCAAGTATAAAATATTCTGATCCCAGACAGTCACCACATTGATTTACCAGTGCTATGATTCTTTTAAAACAGAAGGCCAAACCACAAACCAAACAAAAATCACTTGAAGATGAAGTAGTGCGTTTTGAGGCCCTTCTCTTTTTTTGAAGTATAAGCTGAAATTCTTACTACTTCACTAAACATCATGGCTTTAAGAAAACATTTGATTTTGGGAATACCACAAGAAAATCTTGATAACATTATCAAGTAAAGTGGAATAGCTATATTTGGAGTAAAATAATCAGGCCTGGTTAGAATAGAACATAGTGGATACTCTGAAGGAAAACATTATTTTCCTTAGAAGTTTTTATTTAAAATCTGGACAAGTATAGGAGTGATATTTGTATAAAACTTTCATATGTTTCTTTTCATTAAAACAGTTGTAACCTTTCTCTGTCCCCACTGTTTATGCTTTTAATGGGCCCCCTGAATAAAGCACTCAGATATTATAAATAATCACTTTTGCAATTAGCTTTCCAACTTTCAAAGAAGTAATTGGATGAATCAGGAATGGAATGGGACCAGTTAAGTTATTATGGAATCATAATAGGCAAATAAATTCTGAAACAGCATGGGAATGAAAACTTCTTCTCTTTCAGAAATAGTCTTTATTTTTCTTTTTTTTTTGCTAAAGTAAATTGCTTTAGTGATTCATTCCACAATAGTCAAATGTCTGCAGGAAAATATTGCCTTTGAGGGTTATCTAAATAGTTACTCAGCTTAGTATAAGTTTCACAGTGGAAGATGGAATCTACATTAATAACATGAATTATGAAAAAAACCTCTGCCTGTGATCTATAAAAAAATCTGTGAGGAGATTAACTATCATCGACTAAACAGCTTTCCCTTGTTATAAAAATCAGCCTGAAAAGCCATACATCGGTAATGGAAAGACTTTGCTATTTATTACGACACATAAATATAATGAATGTTAAATTTTACTCCTTTTGGAAATCAGAATCTTCCATTTGTTCCTCTGAAAGACTGTATTTCTGAATACTTTATTGAGTTCTAATACTTTCTCTCCCCTCCAATTCTTCCCTGCTCAAGAAACGTACTAGAGAGCAGAAATCCGGGCTAAAATCCTGTATAAAAAAAACCCAAAACAAAACAAAAAAACCACAAAAACAAACAAAATCTTTAAGCAAAGAAAAAAATTGGGGTTTTTTCTGCTTCCATGTTTTTACCTGATCTATTTCTTAGTTTTTTGCTATTTCATTGGCGTTATAGCCAAAGTGCTGGATTTTGGTAAAGAAGGCAGAAGAAAGGAGGAGATTTAAATAAATTGAAAAGTGTTCTTTTAAGATTTATTTTTAAAATAATTTTTATAACTAACTCAAGGGAAATTTTTATTCTCATAAGAATTGCCATATTAAATTTATTAACCGTTTATCCTGACATTGTTCTTCTTCTCCAGAAGTTGAGGGATTTAGTAAAACTTTTTAGAAATGCACTTTACAACTCCATGCTATCCTATAGAAAACAAACAACAAAAGGGCTTCTTCTGTCAGCCTCCATTTATCCTGCAAAGATAGTAGGAATTATTGAAATTGTTCTATATTGGATAAAGACATGTCTAATTACTGAATTACTCACTGTTACTAGTGGACATTTGGAAAGAGTACACACTAAAGCCTGGTCTTCTGCTATTTATAATGTGTACTGATATACCACATGCCAGGCTCACAGCTACATAAGCTGAGAAAATTGCACTGTTGACAGTCACATCTTTTACCAAGTAAGAGCAGAAATTCTACGCCACAAATCCAGATACCAGGGTTATATACCCAAACCTTTCTGTACCATATGTTTAGCCTGAGATTTTGATCTAACACAGTGACAGTTGGATATAATCTTTATTGGTCTTACCTTTGCAGAGGTTAAATGCACAAATGAAACCAGCCTGTGTGGATTTAACTAGATTTTTAAAATGATATGAACAGGGTGGCAAAATGCACGCACAGAAAATACAAGCATCTTTCCTTTGCTGACCCAGGTTAGATTTGATTCAGCACAGAAGCACAGAAAATGTTAAAGGTCTGGGTTATGTTTTTGAAAGAAGACTCCATAGAAAATATGCACACAAATTACTATAATGAAGGACAGTTGGCAAAAATGATAAGAATGATAAGGAAAAAAGTGAACATATTTCAGTCTGAAATAGTCTTTTGCTATCACAAACCATCTGTTTCCACAAAGAGTTGGAATGATGCTTAGCCATGTTTTCCTAGCTGGAAATAAGAAAAAGGAAAGTATTTCTGTCAAATCCCCATGATCATGCTAGCAATTTTTTAATGCCTTGGTTCTGAAAATCTTTTCTTTGAAGTCAGACTCCCTGGAAGCACTGAATTCACAGTTTGTGGCAATGTCTTAATGTAAATCAACAAATCATTCCACTGGATTTCTTTTTCTTGCACTCCAAAGCAAATAGAAATATTTTGTGTTCAATACTAAATCACTGCTTTTAGGGAAAAATAAACAATCACATGAAAAAAAGTGCTTCAGAGAATGCTACAGTTGGATCAGTAAATGAAAGCTGAGTTTTTGCCATTTTCTTCCCCAACTCATCCCAGGCAATACCGAAGCTGTTTGATTTTTAGACTTCTTGACATTTAAAACAATTAAATAATGAAACACACCACATTTTAAAAATCTTCTATAGGAGGAGTCATAAATTTAAATTGTTAGCAAACATTTTTGGCAGATTTTAAATTTTTTTTAAAGTTTTTTGGCTACTCAGTTCAATTTGAAGCTTTTAAACTAAAATTGGATGTATTTAAAGCTTGTGAAGTAACAATGCTAACTCTAGGTTTAAGTTCAGCAGAAATTTGCCCAAGCCTTTTCCAATACTGTTATAGGAGAGAAGCTGCCTCATTTGAACTATTTTCTGATGCAGAAGCTTCTTAGTGAGGAATAATGTCAGATTGTGACTTATAACCCATTTCTTCAATGCCACTTACATCATCGCGTAACTAATCATGGAGAGGTCAGAAGATTTCAAGCAGACAACTGACTTAATAGAGTCCTATTAGCACAGGTCAGACAGCAAAATGGGATTCTAAAGTTATGCAGTCCAAGTGTGTCTTTGGTCAAGTCACGTGGAATAGATGTGCAGCTCTGGGGCTTTTTTTCCAAGTTTCAAGTAAAATGAATTTATGATCATGCCCATGTGCTGCATGATGTGTTAAATGAATGCATCAAGCAGCAATCTCTCAGTAGCACAAATGATTCTGTACTTTGCTGACACATGCTGCCTTAAGGTGGAAGAAGAATGTTCTCTTAGCTGATAGGGGCTCCAGGTGTATTATGTCTTGCAAGCTCTCTTAAATCACTTCAAACAATTAACTTGGAAAGAATTTTGAATAATAAAAGGACATTTCTTTAGTCTGCAACACATGATTGAGGCAATTTTGATGTGGAGTTTGAGAGATCACTGGTTGTGTGCAGTTAACAGGGAACAAGTGCAGCAGCATTTGGCCATTCTCAGTAGATTTCTGTGTCACTCATGCATAAATAATATTCACTGCCTCCTCAGGGGTGGGTTCATCAGGAGAAGGTTTTTGAGTGAAAAAAAATTGAATAACCATTTTGGCTAAGCAGAGCAGGTAAATCTGTATTGATAGCAGTTAGCAGAAGCAAGGCTGGTGACAGGTATATCCAAAAGATTCTTCAAAGCTCCAAAGCACCATTTTAAATTCTGGGAGGTTAGGATATTTATAAGGTTGGACAAGTGGCTGGGGAGAGGGACAGAGAGTTAATGGCTGTTGAATAAGATCCATTTATAGTACAAAGTTTCAGATAACCTGTGAATCACACCAGGGATTGGGAAACTTTCCTTCTTGCAGTCTGAATTCTGGCTGTGTACTGTATCACTCATACTAATCAGATTTTTGGTGCTCCATATTCTCAAGTGAAACTCTAAAGAAAGTTTTCTTATTTAGAAAATGTTATATACAGGGATTTTGGAATTTGAGATCAATGTGGCAACAGAGAAATAACTTAGACGTTTTAGTGACATTCAAATCCTTTTAGTCTGTGAGCAACTTCCATGTAGCTGTTTAATGATGGATTTGGTGCTTAGTGTTCCAGATTTCATAGCTACGATTCCTTAAACTCTGTGGCACATTCATTTTAAGATTAAACAAAGCAGTCTTTACAGCACAACAGTAAGCTAAAACACGAGCCAGATTCACATGTACCAACACAGCACCAAAAAGGAGCATCAATGCAAAAAGGCTATTACCAAAAAAATAAAGGAGGATGGGAATTCTAGACACACCTTGGAAATTTCAAGTGGATCAAACTGAATTTATTGAAGCTGAATTCAGTCAATATGCTGGAGGCGTATCAGCCTGGACTAAATTAACCTATCTATGAATGATTTAAGAAACTGACCAGGGGTTGGGATTGTACTCCATCACATTTCTGGTACTTTCAGATATATCATTTATGATAAGCAAGTGGGAATGACGGCTGTTATCCTGTGATCAGGGAGCAGATGGATCCCATATTTCAATAGGAAGTAAAGCTACAAATGACACAGCCAGATAATGATGGCTTTTGCCAATAGCCTTTGATAGAATATCTTTTGTAATAAAATAGGATCCTTGTGTATGGTCTATAAAACAGCATTTCAGAAAAGGCTTTGAAAGATTTTTATTTTTTCCTTTTAAATAATGTGCTTCTGCAACAATATCTACAAAGACACAGGCCAAATACTCAACATCTGTATATCTTATTTCTTATTTTGAACAGACAGTTGGCACATTCACAGATGTATGTTCCCCAAAATAATACAAACCAGAAAATGCATTATCATTTTCATTACTTCTTTATCAAGAGAAAAAAAAAATAAATCTGTAATTTTCATTTCAATGTAATTTTTTTTATCCGCTCTGCCACCCCTGAAACACTAATGCTTATGTCACTCATTACAACATAGTCCTAGTCACTCAGCTTAGTTTAGGACTTAGTTTAAACTCCTTAGTTTAGGACTTACCTTATCCTAATTTGTTTTAGGATCCATCATTAAAAGTGCATTGCACATTATCTCTTATTTTTCCCCAAAAGCTATGATCAAGGGTCCACAATTTGGATTTCTCTCTCCTGCAAGTATCATATATCAAATCACTGTCCAAGAACACTAAATCCTAAATCTTCTCAACTTTCCTAACACATATATTTCTGTCAATATGTTCCTAAACTTGCTCCTGTTATTCTAATTATTTATACCTGTGCCTCAGCCAAAGTTCAGGTTTGTGATTAAATGTATTATGCCAATGAAAAGATTAATCTTTGAAAAAACATGGTGTATGACACAATGCAACGTAGTAGGAGACATGCAGCTGCCTTCCACACATACTTTCCTGGTCTTTGAGTTCCTGTCGCTTCATTTAACCAACTGGTTGCACATTGCATAAAACAAGCTTCTCATATTATGTCTGAAATTTTGTCAGTTTCTTAGTATTGTTTTCCTCTTTCAAATAACTCCTATACATGAATGTAATCCTACATTCTGTTACGAATAAAAAAGGTCTCCTTCCAGTCTAAACAAAAGCAGAACATATATCACAAACAACAAAAGCTAGAAAATAAAACCCAGAAGTTTTAGTGTTGTGTGTAGAGAAAAAGGACAAGAACACTCATGATGAAAAAATCCTTATAATAGGAACAGAATGGAGTTGCATTGGTGCATAAAAGAGCATGGGCTTCCTACCACTCACATTCCAAAGCATTTTCATTTGTCAAAGAGGACTTTCACAGGCCATTTTAGTGACATGCAAAAGGAAGGAAGATGAAGTATGTAACAAATAAATTATGAATTCCTGAGATAAAGGCACCACTACAAAATGGAGTTGAGGCATTATTACGTGAAAACATTGTTACCCTCTTTAACGTGTTTTAAATCCTATGATCAGGAATGCTCACTGAAATATACCCCAAGTGAGAATATGACATCTCCTTAGAAACAAGTAAGAGAAAAATGTAACAAGAAGTAAAAATACTTACCAGGTGGAAGGGAAAGATATAAAGAAAACAATATGCAGATGTGGGCTGATTGTTGCATGTTACTGTTCTCCTACTATTTTTTACAAAAAAAATAATATGAAATGAAAGGTGCAATATGCCCCAGCTGAAACAAGCACAGCCTGTTTCATGCAACATACTTTAGTAAAAGTACATTCCATGAGAATATGATTATGATTTGCTGACCTGGCAGCAAATATCTGGTTTGTATCAGACTAAGAAACAGGGAATTTCTAGTTTTCTCTTCATTAAAGGAGAATTATCAGTGTTTCCCTCAACTTTCCTATTACTAATCTGGAAAACCTTTCTTCAAAAATCTTCAGTTCACCACTGTGCTTTGGGAAATGGAGCAGTTTACCCTAGCTGTTGATATCTAAGGGCTTTTCCTTAAAGGACAGCAACAATTTCATTCTGCTACCCATCTTCCCTCTATGGCAGCATCACCCAAAATGTATATTACTTTGATTTAATAACAAAACATTGTATTTCCTTAATTAATAAACCTTAATTTCAATGACTCTCATGTGAGTGTTTTTAAAAGCCTCCTATGTGCCCAAGCTGTCAACTTCCAAAGCTAAAACAACAGTTTTAGTGCTGCACATGCTAACACCTGTGCTCAACTTGAAATCCTTGACATTGATCCATCCACAGAGAAAAGTGAATCTAGTATGTGTTAGTAAATACAGTCCAAACACTGAGTGTTTATGGTTGTTTTCTTCATGAAGGAAAAAAAAAAACAATAGCCATGTTTTCTTGGGAGAAAGTTAAGAACCCCACCTAACCAGGAGAGAAGCAGAGAAGAAGCAGCTTGCTCCTTCCTTCATGTGGAAATGCACCTAACACTGGAAGATGTAATTGTAATGAAATGTAATTGCAACACTGGAAGATGTTAAGAAGGATAGCCATTAACACTTTTATTGCAAGGCAAAGAATCAAACTTTGGCCAAAGAGTCAAGATTTGTCATTTCCTGTCCTAACAACACTTTAGTTTCGTCTAGCAACTCTTAAAACTGCTTGCTAACTTTTTCCGTTTATATATTCAGTTACAAATTGTTATAAAGAATTTAAAGCAAAACCAGGGAGGGAGATAAGGTATATTAGCAATTCATAAATTGTCCTGTCTAAGCTGGTGTGCATTTTTGTTCAGTATTTGATGACCATTGCTGCAGAAATGTGCTTGGGAACTGCAGATTCTCTCACTCTGCAACACTATCCCTTGTTACTCTGCACAGTAACTACATGGACGCAGTGGTACAAAATATATGAACCCCTAAGTATCCCCTGAACTATGTTTTACAGTGCAGAAATGTAAATGATTATGAACAGCCTGTTAGCCTGCTTTCACAGTACACATGGACTTTGTGTATGAGCACGTCCCAGAGCACCTCCCGCCATTTGAATCATGAAGGGCCAGATTTTACCTCACAGCTCTTACTTCAAGCACAGATTTCCTCAGCTAACAGCCCTCCTCGATTCCAATGCCTCTGAAAAGAGGCATCACACGTGGAAAAAGAGTAGAGCAGGGGGAGCTCAGGAAGCCAATCAGCACTGGAAATGTTTCTGAGCAACTACAGAAGAGCTTGTGTGCATCTTCCTGAGACTCATCACTAATTGTCTTGAAGTCTGACCCTGCTAAACTCTTACAGAGAAAATGACAGATTTCAGCTTAATTAGCTTTTGTTTCCTTGACCGCACACAAACCAGCGCTGCATTTAAGCTCTCACCGAGCCTGTGGTGTCAGAAGGAAGCTGAAGGATTTCTCTCATTCTTTCTCTCCCTCTGACACCCGCCTCTGCTAATGAACGTGGCTAATCAGCCAGGCTGCGCGGAGCACCTCTTCTCCTGCAGGAGCTGGAAGTGCTTTACCAGCTGGATGCAGAGCCAGATCTGGGACACGCTGGCAGAATTCCCACTTACTTCAATGGGACCAAGATTGATCCTACATGAGACATTATCAACTGCAGCCACCTGCGGAGAGGGAGTGGGGGAACACAGGGGAGGGAGAGGGGGAGCACAGCAGCTGTTTAGCAGCGCATGGTAACACAGAAACAAGAGTTCAGGCTCGGAAATGAAGAATGCCGTATCCAATTGCAACTGCAGGTGGAATTTAGGTGAGCAGAATGCTACTGCCGCAGTTGGGATTTGGCATCAGCTTTCAGGCCAGCAGTACCCTGAGACCTTTCCCAGCACAGGGTCAGGAGCACAGTGGTCTAATGGACACAGCATGGGACTGGGAAACAGGCATCCTTGAGAGCAGCGATGCGGCTGTCCTTGGAAATAACATGCTGACCGTCTGTTAACAAATTAGCCTCTTTAACCTTCCATAAATCCCCAGAAACACAGGGTGCTGTGCTGAAGGCTAGAACAGGAGGTGGACCAGTCAGCCTATTTATTTTCCTGCCTAGAGATATTTTTTTCAAAAAAATTACTTTCTCCCTGTAACTGCAGACAGATGCACCAATGCCTGACTAAAAAAATGAACAAATCTTCCTCCCACCCAGTTATCCCCATCCTGAAAACACTTTGAGGGGGACAATCACACTCCAGAGCCAAAGGTGCTCCAGAGACAGCCCAAGACGGATGGGTGATCAGTTTGGCTTGAGGGTAACTTTAAAGCACAGTGTCAGTGTAGACTTCAAGGAAAATGGTTGTTGCTAATAATCAAGCAATGCATGCATTAAAAAGCTATTATTGAATTGAAATTAAAAAGCATAGAGGTACCTATTGTGTATTGCTCTGCAACAACCACTGTGCAGCCCACAGTTTCTCTAACCTGTCTGTAAACTCACTCTATTGGCCTTAAGCACATTCTCAATGGAGTGGTGAATCTCAGTCCTCACTCAGGAAAGACTTCTAAGAAAGACACTTCAGATTACTGAACCTTGCCTTAACACCTTTGCTATTTCCGTAGCATGCTGTGGACTTTATTTCTCTGAAATCTTATGTTTTATGCTGTGGTTTCACATGGGTTTAAAACAGAGGCAAAACCTCAGGTTTTTCTCTTTATTATAGTACTAATGAAATATATGTTTATTTCAGTTACCTTTGCATATAAAACTGAAATATGGAATAAGCCAGCAGGCCTGGCAAAAATGTAGATTATTTAAGCTGTCTTTCTGTAATAATATCAACTCAGTGAGCTACAACATGTACAAATAGATACTTCAGTCTTACTGCTATATAAATAGTTGTATTACAGAGTGAAAAACCCTAACTCTCAAAATCAACCTGAGAACCACTCATGCCTTACAAATTAAAAAAGAAACCCAATGGCATACAATTCCTGTGCTGGGCAGAGTGATAAATTTCACTTTAAGAGAAAACATAGTCTTTCTTGGCCAAAAGTGATATATTAGTCATAATCCTTGTAGCCAGTCCATTTAATGTGACTTTTTTTGTAATTTATAATTTGGAGATAATATGCTTTTGCAATCTCTTCCTTTCTTCC
This sequence comes from Phylloscopus trochilus trochilus, assembly GCA_016584745.2. Taxonomy (NCBI): domain Eukaryota; kingdom Metazoa; phylum Chordata; class Aves; order Passeriformes; family Phylloscopidae; genus Phylloscopus; species Phylloscopus trochilus. Next base: position 9,273,956 of record WQNJ02000016.1, on the reverse strand, counting down.
CAGCCAAGTGACATTCTGAGACAGCCACTGGGGAAGATGGCATGAAGATGCATCATCATCAAAACTGAAAAATTTACAAATATTTGGAAATAGTATTTTTTTAATTTGTATTTTCATAGACTTATATGCTTTGCATCCACTTTTTACAGCCAAGACATGTTCACAGGCAGTCTTAAAATGTGATTATTACAATTAATTTCTACAAAAAGCATCCTGGGAGAAAGTTACATGAAGTCTCTGAAGGAAGATATGAAAAACCTCCGATGCTGATTTCTCTTTGGGCTTCTGGGGAACTTTTTAGTTTGTTTGACTTGGATTTTTTATTTTTTTATTTTCAAAGAGAGGTTTGAAAGTACAGATTTAAAAAACCTTTTAAGAAAAAAATTCATTAATTAAAAAATATACCTTCTATAAGTCTAACTGCAGTTTCAACTTAGGCCAGGGAAATGCACTGTAGTCTCTGAACTCTCAGATTGTCATTTAAGCCTTAAGATTTTGTGTCTTGCAAACAGACTGTACTGTCTCCATACCAAAATACCTGCAAAGCCTTCTTGTTGCTTTGTCATATATTACACCATCAAAAAGCATCTGGCCTCGGGTCCCTTTTAGTAGGAGAAATAACATTAAGAAGAAAAGAGTAGAACAAAAAAAGCAAACCAAACACACATGTAAACACAAAACAAAGCACACAAAACCCAACCAACCAAAAAAACCCAAAACATCTGAAAAACACGGACTATCAAAAGATGCCCTCCCCCCAAAAAAATCAAACTGACAAAAACCTTCCTCTTCTCCCCCCAAAAATTCCTCAAATCCACCCAAAGCACTTCTATACTACAGAGGGAAGGGAGAAGAATATGAAATACCACCAAGACTGAGTTGTGTCTGGGGTCCTTACAGATATCACAGCCATCTGTTTGGACACATTATTTTCTTGGCTTGTACTATCTGAACTAATGCATTGACATTGGACCAGCAGTGCATATTAAAATAAATAACCAAATACCTGGAAATGTTCTTCTATTTGGGTTTGTTTGGTTTTTTTTTACATCATGTGGAAAATCTTATGCTTTTAACCACAAAATACTTTAATTTTAAATTTTACACAGCAACCACATGAGCAAAAAGAGAAAGGAGATGTCTCAGCAACAGTCCCAAGAATTTTCTTTGTGAATGAAAACTCCATCTGGTCTCCAATTTACCTCACAGTGTCTGGTTTGCATCTGCAACTGAATGCTAAAGGTAATGCTAAGGAAAGTCTTTACCTGAAGGCAGACTGTGATACCATGACTGTGTAGGGGTGTTTATATGTCACAAAACACCTGATTCCAAAGTACTCCTCCATGTAAAAGTGGGGTTATCTCCTAGACCAGAGTCTAAAAGGCAGGAGACAATGGAAGACGAAGACAAAGGCTTACTGGGAAAAGGAAAGATCAAGCACGTAAAAAATGAGTCTTGCCACAGCTGTCATACCAGCTGCTTCAGACACACGTTGGCAAGAGAGACCCTCAAGAATACAATTTGTTATGTATCCTTACCTGCACAGAAAAGGAAAACAAATATTGGTGTTTCTCACACATTTTAGTATAACCACTATTTTGATATATGAAAATGAAATCTTATAAATCTGTTTTGTAGGATTAATAATTAAACTCTTTTCACATGGCTTCATTTTTTCTACTGTAATGAACTTACTTCACAAACCTCGAAATCTGGATTACAACTGCAAAGAATGTCACACTTCAGCTAATGACAGCAGCCTAGTTCAGGGTAACATTAGCAACACTACGGTAAAATATTACAAGAGAGACCATTTAAAGTTTATAAAATGTAACAGAATATATTAGAGAGACATGTGGGCTTAATTTTCCATTCACCTAGATGTAATTCCTTAGACCTCCATGTCTCATCTATAACTGTGTGCAAAAAGAACCAGGCCAATATACTCTACAGAGTAATATACAGATTCGGGATTTGACTTCCAGACTATAAATAGATTATAGCGTACTTGGGCTTCAGTTCAGTTCCAGAAAGATTTTAATCTCTCTTGTCCATGGAGGCTGAGATGAACCTTGACTCTTGAAATCACATTTGTTTTTTGCAAATTAACCTCTGTTACAAAATAAATAGAAAACAAGACATTTGTATATGCACTCCTGTACTCATATGCTTGTATGAAAAAACGTCAGCAAACTCAATTTCCACTAGCTGTTATTAAATGTTGAGACATTATTATGGGACACAGGCTGATTACATGATCAATGAATAATGCTAACAAATAATTATTCATTATCTGAAATGTTAAATGAAGATCAATACCCATAATGGTTTGAATAAAAGGTTCATACCATTTGAATCGTAGGGATCTGATCACAAAAGCACATGAACAAGGGAATATCTGCTGCATTTAGCCTAAGTACTTCATTATGAATGACATAAGAACTGGGGACAAAATCTACATGTGAACTGGAAAGTACTCAGGTTCTTAGATACCTCAAGCAGCTTAACTGCTTAGAGGGGAAAGTATTTGCTTATGGCATGAACACACATTCACACCTGTTGTTGGAATGGTTTCCAGTAACAAAACCAGTTTATCAGAGTAAGTGTTAATACTTTATTCCTTTTTCTGCTAATCCCATTTTCTGGTTTGTTTTAACTGAGTGCAAGATTGCTGCAAAGTTTAGAGCCCTATTGGGCTTTAAAGCTTATATCAGTTTTCAGCATTTTTATAACTACAGGCCACATTGTGTTGGTTATTCTAAGAATCTGCTTGAAACCACTTTGATTCAGTCGAGCACTGACCTGTTGCTGAAGTACGGTCAATAGAAAGGTTTTGTTGAAGAAAAAGATAATGTATTAATAACTGGAATCCCTGTTGAATGCATATTCAAATAAATATATCATATAGAAGCAAAGATTAGAATCATAAAATCATAAAATTGGAAGAGACCTTTCAGACCATTTAGCTCAGCTGTCAGCCCAGCACTGCCCCTGTAACCCTTGAACCACTAAACCACACACCCAGTGCCAGATCCAGGTGCCTCTTAAACACCTCCAGGGACGGTGCCTCCAGCACCTCTCTGGAAAGCCCATTCCAATGCCCGACCACCTAGGCAGAAAAAAACATTTCTTCTAATATATAATTTGAACTGCCTCTGTCTCAGCTTAAGGCCATTTCCTCTCATCCTCTCACTGCAGGCACAGCAGAAAAGGCTGGTCCACACCTCCCTACACACTTCTTTCAGGAGCTGTGGAGAGTGAGGAGGTCCCACATCAGTCTCCTCAAGACTAAACACTCCCAGCTCCCTCAGTCATTCCCCAGCAAACAAAGATGTTCTCTAGCCATTTCACAAGCCTTGCCCTTTGCTGGACACACTCCAGTATCTCCTTTTCAGATTGGGGGAGCCAGAAGCTGACGCAGCACTCAAGGTGCAGCCTTGTGCTGAGTACAGGGGGAGAATGACCTCCCCAGTCCTGCTGGCCACACCATTCCTGATCCAGGCCAGGTGCCATTGGCCTCCTTGGCCACCTGGGGACATGCTGGCTCATGTTCAGCACCCACAGGTCCTTTTCCATTGGGCCACTTTCCAACTCCTTTACCCTGGCCTGTAGCACTGCTGGGTGTTTTTGTGGCCAAGGAGCAGGGCCTGGCACTCAGCCTTGTTGAACCTCATGACACTTGGATCAATGCACTAAGGGACCTGTTTAAAAGCTACAGTTATTAATGTGGAGGCAACTTTTTTCCCACTCTGTACCAAAAATTTATTCAATTTAAATTTTTATTGTGCTCTTGAAAGAGGCAGGGCTCAGTTTCATTTTAACTATGGGCCTGTTGTGGCTCATTGTACAGCTCACAGCAGCCCAGCTGACCCCCAAATCATCGAATTTAAATTTTACCAGACTTCAAGTTGAGCCTCTAAATTACAGAAAAGATGAAACCTTTTTGAAAAGTGGAGGATACTCCTCTGTTACAGTTTCCGGTCTAGCTCATCTTCTAGTCCCTCTGGGACTGCAGACTGTGGGAGAGACACACTGTTCCGCCTGTTCCTGGGTTTGCATTGCTGAGTCTTGCCTAAAAAAACCCTGCCTCACCTCTGGTAGTGATTCCCTCTCATTCCTTGATCTCCAAGGTCCTCTGGCTTCCTTGCATGTGTATTACCTGGCACTGTATGAGATGTGCTACCCCAGCCAGCTACAGCATTCCTCTTACCCAGTGTATCAAACCACAGACTTTTATCTATGTGGGATTATTAAATATGTTCCCTGGGGTGGCATGAACCCAATGCAACACACTGGTTTGGCGGATATTGAATTTATTTCCCATGATGGAAGAGGTCTTATATCTCACTTGGGGTTTTATGCTACCACTGTACCCCAGACTGATGAGGTCATTTCTTTCAGAAGAATCTCATTGCAAGAACATTTGAAATAAAAGAAATGAAAGTAGTTTTTAAGAGCAATAATATTTTAATTCAACCATTTAAACCTAATGTTCCCAGTACTGAGACCCTTATCCCAGATTTCTACTAAAGTCAGTTGGGGGGGGATCATTGGTAGAGTACAAACCCCCAGTCATACCCAAACATAAATCAGATTATTTAGTTTTCATGGAGGAGAAAAAGTATGAAAAAAGCCCCTGCTTTGCTTTTTTATGAAGCAGGCAAACATGTGATCAAAGTTGTCAGCTGAAGTACCATGTCACCACTGATGAGAAGAGTGGATCCTTTGCCAGTGCCTGTGAATGCAGCCCACCTGCCATTCCACAGCCTTGGTGTGGTTCCACTCATTTCCTTAATGCCCAAGCTGGACAAATGGAACTTTGTGGACTGATAAAAATCTAATAAGGAATAACTAGGCAGGTTCTGTATGGTGACAGCATAATCTTCCAGCCAAGAATATTAAGTATCCCTGCACTTTATATTTAGTAGTTTAATACCCCCCCATACTTTCCCTAAGTAGTCTTAATTGGCCTTAAAATCAAGGTACCCAAATTGATGAGCCTCTTGTGAAATGCCTGGTCTACATTATTTTGCAGCAAAAATGCCAAAAAGTTCCCTGCATGTTCTCAAAGTTCTCTATGACTGGTTAGTATCTTCAGCATCAGTCTTTCTGCTGATTAAAGGTCCTGTGCTGAGAAATTCCCTCCTCCCCACAGATGTATCTTATAATATTTAGCACTCAGTGCTTTACACTATCAAAGCATTGTACGCATGCTATCTAATATCTCCTAATTAACTCATACATCTTCTATTAAAAAAGCATCTAAAATTAATGACATATGGTATCTCTGGCTTTTGTACAACACATGCAAATGCAGCTTTCGGGTTTTACAAGAAATGTGGGTAAGCTGAGATTCCTTTCTGAAATCTGACAAACACTTTGCCATATCCGACTTTCAACAGAATGGAAATGAACAACGATGCAAATTGGACCTTCACAATTTTAGATCTGTGACTGAATGCGCACACAAACACCAGCACAGGCAAGGGCTTCAGAGCCAACAGTTTTGGTCCCTTAATGAGGTGCACATCAATTGCATGGGTTTCCCACAGACTTTGCTCTCAAGATCTGTAGAATGCATGAGAAACAAGTAAAGTCTGTCATTTTGGTATCCATCAAAGCTGTCTTCCATGTGAGGAAGTGGCTAATTTGTCATTTCACACTCAAAAAGGCGTGAAAGTCAAAACGGAGGGAGGTTAAATGGAAGAGAGGAGAGGGGGGCTGTGACTCATGAGAGAAGACAGTAGACCTGATTTTGAGCTCGTGTTTGTTGCTGCATATCAGAAATAAAATCAATTGAATAATATTGATGTAAAACAGGCAAGGATGAGGCCAGTATTTTTTGCTTATGTGTAAAAATTTACATTATTAAACCCAAAATATAAACCAAGGAACACTTTACAAATGAAAGTATGGTATACAGCAAATTTCTAACTTATAAGTTTTATTTACATGGACATCTCTTATTTAATTATAATAACAGTATTAATTCCAACAACGCAAATCTTCAACTTAAAAATACATAAGACCTTTGAGAAAAAATCCCAAAGAATACACACATCTGAGGAATGTCAGCTCTGTGTCAAGAGCACTGGTCTCAGCCACTATATATTTCCCTCATCGTCTTTCATTTTAGCCTTGTTGTTGTCTTTTAATTTTCTTTTCCTCTGCACAAAACAAAGCAAACAAAGGGCCAGAGAAACAGCCAGAGTCAAACCTTTAGAGAAATAGGAGAGGTGCAGGCAGGAGTCCCATTATTTGTTAATAGGATTTGTGCACATACCTCCCATGGACCACTTAGGAAATTTACTCCCAAGCATCTCGGCGGCAATTTCAATTAGAGTCAACATTTCATTTCAGCAGATGGACTGCAAACTGGTGGCTACTCAAACACTAACAAGTAACGCTCGATAATTCCCCTCTCTTAAACTATGATTATGCTTTCTCTTTTTTATGGGGAGAATGAATGCTGTCCCTAAGCCAAAACTTAATTTGATTTTTTGCTGTGCCTCTCTGTGCTAGCAAACCCGACCCGTGTGCCCGTATACAGGCCCAGTGGGTAAATTAGTGGGTATTTTTGCAGATCTGTCACACATTTCTACCATGCTTCTTATTCAGAAAGATGCCAAAGAACTGGAAGTACATCTGCCTTCCCCTGAAATGTAGCCACCTCTGGGGTGGAATGTGGCAGCAAATGTTAATACAGGAACACAAACACTAAATCCTATGTGAAAATTATGCAGGAAGAACACAGCTCACACAGTCTAAGGCTACCCAGAAATTAGCTAAAAGTGTACACTTTTTCTCTTTTAATGAATGTGTTTGAAATTATCGCCTAGTTTGTGGCACTCCAATAAGGAATATCTCATTTGGCATTGAATCCCACTGTACATTCTCACACAGATTAACAGTGATGGTAAGTTTTCTGATTTCAAGAAGAAGCAGTACTAATTCATAGGCAAGATGCACAAAACCAGAACACAGTATTTTTTTTCTTATGGAAAATGTCCTTTCTTTAAATAGCATTTACAAACTACGTCGATGGTGGCCTGGCTGGCTCGTGGTGCCTTCGGTTTCGCTTTTTTTTCATCTCCTGCACATGCTTCCATTTGGCACCACCTTTGTTCCGCTGCCGCCGCTTCTCCCGGTGCCACATCTGTTCACAGTACTCATCCAGGCTAAAGCTGGGGCTGCTGACGAGCTGGATGTAGTCCTTGTATCTCAGCCGGGACTCCGTCAGCAAATCCCTCACCCGGCCCTCCTCGTCCTCAGTTTTCTGAGTGCTTTCCATCTGTCCATTCTCGATGACGTTTAAATTCAGCTTCGCGATGGTGTGGACAAAGGTGTGCTCCTGGGCTTTGCAAAAATAGGCTCCCGCGTCCCTTCTCTGCAAGCTGCGGATCAGCAGCCCATGCTCTGTTTTAATGATCCTTTCGTCAGCCTTCAGCTGTGGGGTTGGACAAGAGAAGAACACAGGAGGTGAGTCTCATTGTCTAAATGAGATGGGTGTCAGTTCTATGCTGAGATGGAGACAAGGCCTGGATGGCACATGGTGTGTCCCATCCCTACAGTGCAGCTGGGACAGACACCAGCAGCTCCTTCAAGGCCTGAGTCCTGCTCCTAACTGTAACATCTGGATCACGGACACTCAGCATGCAGTAGCAAAAGACACATGCTGTACAGCTGACAGGACAGACGGCAACACTCACCACACCACAGTGCAGTGAGTGAAGCTGCATTCTCCAAGGAAGGGGAGCTATTTACTGACACAAATCCCACTCATTTTTTTAACTGCTCTTTTTGAGGTATCTGTAATACACCCAAAATACCAGAGTGCTTGTATATATCTGCAGCGCTTAGGCCCTGTTACAATGAATATGAATACTACTACTGATTTTTACAGTGAAATGCTGTGTTTCTGATCTTCTTCAACCATGTTTTACAAAAGGAAGGTGATCCTGTCTTTGACTCACTGAGATGTGATTAAAAGCAGGAAATAAGGCTGGATGGATACAACAAAGTACAATTATTTATTGCTAAGATCTGTGGAGAACAACCTAGAGAAAAAATAAGAAAAAGACCCAAAACCTCAAACAAAATAATAGGATAGCAAGTGGGAACTGAAGTCTGACAGCATGGAATTGTAATTTAATTTATGAATAGAAATATTTAAAAAAAATACAGAGTTTCACATGTTAAAAGTAAGGTGAAACTTAGACTAGTAACACTGTCAGGTAAATTATGTATCTGGTAATCTACATAGAAGGTAAGTGATTTCCCAAAGACCATATAAAGATTAGTAGCAAAGGTGGAAGTAGAAAGCAGAGCCCTAACTCCTGACATCCAACACTAGCACTTCCTTTGAAAATGACGCTGGCTTCTCCCAAGCTGTTCCCTCCCAGGCGTGCTTGTGTTCTGCTGCCACACAGAGGCCGCAGCACAGCCGGCACCCACAGACCTGGATTGCTGCTGGAGGCAGCCTCGGCGCTGCTGCTGGCATCACTACTAAGGGGGAAAACTTCAGCTCAGGGCTGGGTAGTGAATTTGAGAAGGGGGGGTCTGGAAGCAGAAAGAACAAACACAGAATCTGCAAAATTTCCCAGAGTGCACATCTGACCCTCCAGCAAACTTCAGAGGATGAAGATCAGGGAGGCATAAAGATGACTAAATTAGATTTATTCACAGTGGGTAAGCTACACACTGTTTCTTTATGTAAAAAATCTGCACATGATTCCCTCTGCTACTCCCTGGGAAAAAATTTATACATACATATGATTCTCCATCTGTTATGATTCTAACTCACTAGTACTTTATCATAATAGAATCTCTTGGAGCAAAGAGATGGATGAGATGACCTTCCAGGGGTTTCAGTTTTACCCTTTTATATGTTTCTATGACAATCACTTTGAAATCATTAAAAAAGTTTCAGAGATCATATTGAGATCACCAGGAAAAGCAATACACATAAATAATAATACAACCAGAGAGAGAGACTTTTGTTTCTCACTGCTTCGGCTGTAACAGTCTTCAGTTCCATATGGATTAGACAGGTATGTAGGCAAGTCATATGGATGGATGCATATAGGACTGTGTACTGCCATCAATACCAGAGCAGCAGACACAAGAAATCAACTGCTACAAAAGCAGATCAGATTGTAGCTCTGGTTGCCTGTTTCTCTGCTCAAGTTCTTTTTGGCTCCTGCCCCCAGTTGTTGGTGTTGGGAGCTTTAATTTCATTATTTGTAAACTGTATATAAGCACTTGGTACCCAGTAGATGAAATCATACAAATTTCAGGAAATTCCTGGAAAATCGATTGTCCTGACAACAGGTGCTACATGAGCACAAGCCACTTCTGATTTGCCACACTGAGTTTAAACCAGAGAGATTGTGGTCAAGCCACAAGCACATGCACAGAAGATAACAGGGAGACAAACTAGAAAAGGCTGCTTTTCTTTCGCAGGACCCAAGGCACAGGGCACTAGCGCTCAATTGGATCAGCTGGTGACACTTCAAGTAGATGTTCCTTTTTTACAGTAAAAACAGGAACATAAAGTTTACAAAAGAATCCACAAATAAGGAGCTGTAGGCAGAAATATGTTTAGGGCAGGTGTTTCCTTGCGGTGCTGTGCTTCACAGAGAGTACCAGGAGCAGGGGCCAGGTGGAAGTGGGTGGAGGCCTGGCTTTTGCAACACGTCAAGGAAATCCCTTTCTTCTGCCCAGGCTTCATGTCAACATGAAGATCTAAGTCTGTGAAATTGAGGGAAAAGCATGGGAAGAAGCAGCTAACTTCCAGACATTTGGGTTTCATAAGGCACTGTGCAAAGACCAAGTTCCCACATTGTCTGAGTGAAAACAGGACTGATGTCTTTGAGCTTGGGGCTTGATGCAATCGCAGCAGTAGCATCTGCCTGCCGGTGGCTCTGCCAGTATTGTAGTCCAGAGCGTCTTGACAGCTGTGCACCTCCCACACTTGGAAGGGCTCCAGCTGGCTCTTTTGGCTGGCTGGATGCCAGTCCAAAGTGCCCTCTCTGGGGCTTTGCCTCTTTTCAGTGAAAGAAAGGCAGAATAATGGAAAACTAGACTTGAAAAGATCACTGGACTCCCAAGTCCAGCACCCTGCTACTCGTAACTATTTGCCATTTGTGTAACAGCCGTCACTTTTCAGTCATAAATATGTTAACTGATGGAGCTGTCCCCCCCACCTTGGGACACTGCAGAGAAAGGTAAAAGTCTAAATTGGTTATGTCCCTTAATCCCAGCCCATCGTGACTCCTATTTTTAATGAAGCAGTGCTCCTACACAGTGTCCTGTGTTAACCTTGGACGTTGATTTAGGGTGACTTGACTGTCACTTCCTCCTCTGTGCCTTCATTGTTCATTCCTTTCTTATCCTCTGGCAGGATAAAATTATGGCTCCGATTTCACACATATTGAGCAACACTTCATTACTGCTTTACCCCCGTCACTTCTCTTTTGGGTATCCTGTTTATGTTGTTTTACCCATAGGTTCAGAACTCCTCCTGTCTTTCCTCTCTGCTTTCCTCCCCACAGGGCTCTGGAGTTTCATAAACACCTGGCATTTCATTACTTGTAGTAGATCTTTAACCTTTCACTTGAATGTTCAATGTGGTCTTTGGTTCCTGACCTATAGATGTAAAATGTATCATTTTAAATTCTGAGGAAAGTGAAAAGACTACTTAGATTAAAGAAATCTTGTTTTGTTCAACTGTGGATTCACTGATTCACTCCCCACCATGTCAAAATTAGTAACTCTTCTAAAATATTTCTAATAGGATTTAACAATTCACAAGTACACAAGTTTAAATTCATAAAAGCTTGCTGACATGTCCTTAAATGTGAGCATACAATAAAACTTTAACACGAGAGACATAGCTTTGTTCCAGACGAAACAACTTAAAAATCACAAAAAATGAAGCAACTGATTACCAATAGCAATCTTTTCTCAGTGAAGTGGGAGCAGATTTTTGATGAGATTCTATCAACAAATTTTACTTTCATCCCTCATGAGAAGCACATAAGTTTTCCAAAAATTACATTACCTGAATTATGGCACATGCCAAAGATACTGGCAATGCTTGACAAAGGGAAAAGATCCCTGTGCTAATCTAACACTTATCTTTCACTACCTGAATTTAACAATGGAGAAAAAAATAAGTATTGCCAATAATGATGGCAAATCTTTAAACAATCAGTAAGGTGGAGAACAAACAAGGATTTGAAAGTGCTGTGGTACCAGGTTAGGTCAATGCTTTTTGTCCTTTGCTAATGATGTGTTTAGATAGCTCCCTCTTTACAAATAATTCACATGTCAACCCTTTCACAGTTAAAACACTGCACCTGTCTGGGAGAAGAAAGTGGCTTCAAAGCCTGCCTTTCCTCATTAATCAACATGTGAAAAAATGTTAGAGGTAAAGCTGGACTAATCATGGGTTAGCTGCAACCCCTGAACAAATTGAGAGAGGGAGAAAAGAAAATGAGGAACATTTGCAGAGAATTCACATTCATCTTTGTTTTTCTATTGTTCTCCTTTTTATCCTCATCATTTGACTGGAAATAAAGATCACTCTAGGGTTTTTCTGACATTATTGTTGCACATGATTGTTTCTCTTGTATGGGAAAATAATAATTTAGCTACAACACAGCTGTAGAGTTAATTTTTTTTAACATCTTTTTTTATTTACCAACAGCCTCAGGAAAAATGAAGAACGTGTTGCTGGTACAATGTCATTATGGAAATGCATGATTCCTATTAGTTTCAAGGTGAGGTTTACTTCTCACTCTAAAGAGTGAGACTAAACTTTAAACTCCTCCATTCCTATCACCCCTCCAATATATCCATATCAAATCAGAAATGTCACTCAGTTCAGAGTTACTTCTCCTCTTTCCCCACAAAAATTGTCAAAAATATTAGTTTTACTTCAGACACTGAAGGTATTAGAAAAAAAAAAAAAAGGCAATGAGTTATACAATAAAACAAAAGAATGAAAGCATGTGAACTATAAGTAGTCTTTGGGCTGCAGAATTAATCTCTTTTTTTTTTTTTTCTTTTTCCCAACTCTCTTGATCTTCTTTCTCACTGACCTGAAGATTCAAACACCGAATTACACTCCCCTGACAGGAGGTACGACTTGAAATTCAGTCCTCACTGTGTGTCCACTGCCTTACTCAGCCATGACCCAACTCTTAGATTTCAGGGCTGGCACTGAATCTGTTGCCTTTTTTTTTAAGATTCTGCTAGACCAGATATTTGTAACATGGGAAGTTGCCACCATGATGCAAAAAACCTCCAGATGCAAAGAGATATGGAAACTTATGTCTTGGATAAACTGGAAAAAAAAGCCTAAAATATGGAATGACACAACATCTCCCTGCTCTGATGGGGAAGCTAGGTCACAATGTTGTGCCTTGAAAAATGTCCTGCCCAAAAGTGTGTCCAGCTCTTGTATCTACCAAATGGTAGATATCAGATATCAGATGGTCCTTAACGTTTGGTCCATCAGGAAAACACAGTCTGGGCTGTGGGGCAAGAATATGGAACGGGTGAGAACTTCTGAAGGAGAAACTGGAATGTCCCCATGCATTTTGGTGGGTTTATTTTCACCACCAGGTATGGGCAGAGCAAAAAGAATAAAGTTAAAAGTGATCTTGCACTTACTCTGTCACTTTAGGCCATATAGTTTGTTCTGTCCCCTGCTGCTGAGGTGGCAGCTTGGCAGATCGGGAGCCACAGGAGACTCAGGGTGAAGTGCACCTAAAGCAGAGGGGCTGAAGCTTTTCAGAGCCACAAGGCACCAAAACTAATGCCTTTGTATTTGCTTTTTGCAGTTCTGACACTCATTATATACATTGAAAAACACAGGACTTTTTTTGAGAAATAACTAGTATCTGTTTAAAGCTTCAAAGAACTTCAGCAGTTTAAGACAGTATGAGCAGATGACGTCCCCAGAGTTTTTTATGAACTCCAGGCACTGAAACACTCTCCGTCATCCCAGTGACTAAAGCTGCACGCACAGGAACAAACATGATCAATTGCGTGAGCAACACTAACCACAAAAGCAATAGATATTTGACTCCTGACCTTAAACCAGCCCTAAACTACAGGGAAATGTACTCCCACTGGCAGCAAAATGACCTGGTGACAGCTTCTGTACCACAGGAGATCCTGTCCCTCCCCACAGGTTGCTCTGCCTGGAAGTCACATTCTGAACCATGACCTTAAGGGTGAAATGTCGGGGACATCCTGCTGGGCCAAATGCTTCCCATCTAGTCTGGATTTTGCCCTTTTCCTTCCCTCAGGAAGCTGCAGTATGTATCTGGGACAGTGCAAAGCCATCTCTTTGTAAAGCCAAGTTTAAAGACTTGCTGAGACATTACAGTTCCAGCCCTGGAACTAAAAGTCCGTAACCTAAGTTCCAGGTGCATGGAGTCATTTGTAAAGCATGGTATCGTCATCACAATAAGTTACACTGCTAAGACATGCACTAAAAGAATGCACAGTGTTATTTGAGAAATCTGCTGCAGGAAGGGAGACAGAGAAAGCAGAAAATATAATTGTAATGGGAAAAGTTATGGTAATGCATAGGTTGAGCAAAGATCAAGCTATACATTAAATATGAATTCACTGTTTCTATCACATATGGTATTTTTGTCAAATTGAAGTACTTTGAAAAGAAAGTCAATTACTCTGATCTTTAGATTTTCTAGGAAGGTCTCCAATCAGGTTTTCATACTGATGAACTCATTTTCACTGGTAAGTCAAGTTAGAAGACCTGGTAACATCAATTTCTGGGTCTGCAAATTATCAAGGGATTAACATTTTAACCATTTCACTCCTTATTCCATCAAATAGGAGGAATGATTGTTCAGCATCTCTGCAGACCTGGTCAATCCTTTAGGAATCCATAAACAGAATTAGGAATTTAACTTTATGCATTTGAACACATGTAATTTCTACATGAATACAGTTATGTTAAAAAGTAAACAAAAAGCTTCTTTTTTTTTCTTGCTTCTTCTAGAAATGATATCTACCAATATAATATATGCAAACTGAGTTTGTTCAGGAGTTCAGTTTCTTAGGATTTGAAACTAAGCTGGGTCAAAATACTAGAAATTGTAGCAAGCTTCAAGCAAAACTTATATCTATACACTGTCTTTAAGTGACCAGATCTTCTAATCATCAATGTGTACATATGCATTTCTACAGGCTTTTATCTTCAGACTGAAAAAAATCCACCAAAACCAACCAAAAAAATCAAAACAAAAAACCAGCCAAACAAACAAACAAACCCCAAAACCCCACAAAAACAAACAAACAAAAAAAACCCCACAAAACAAAACAACCAACCAAAAAACCAAATCACCCCAAGAGCTGATTTTTATCAAAACTAGATCACAGAGGCACTGCTGTGGCTTTAGGCACAACATGTGGCAAAAAACCTCTTTGCCTACTTTTAACATTCACATTGTAGAAAATCTGAACAGATTTCTCCTTCAAGTTTTCTACTATATTTGCCTCAGAGGTTAATCCAGCCTTTTAGGAAAGATTTACTTTTCTCATGCAAACAAATGTCAGACTGTTTACACAGAGCAAGCCCAGTAAACACTGCTGTTAATGTGCAAAGATGAATTTTGTGCGCTTGCTGGGGCTTCTCATGCCACCAACACATGTGCACACATTTCCTAACTCCCTCCCAACATGCACATCCTTGGCATGCTGGGCTCCTGCTGTATTGGACATCATCAGGCTGGGTAAGTGGCATTTGTCTCAGAACAACTAGGAGGGGCCAGGAAACTGCCACAACAAACTTTTTGGAAATACAAAGTGTGTCAAGAAAGGGTATAGCCTTAATTTAGGCTATGCTATATATGTTAGCATGCCGTAAATTTGCTCAAAAGTTGGTTTGACCTGCAGTTTGTTCTACAATCAAACAAGAAAGACAGCTTGAACTTGGTTCCATGACCTCCAGAGGCCTAGCTGAACCTGTGATTTATGAGAAAATCAACTGATAATATCTTTTTCCTTAAATTGACACAGATAGACTCAAAAGCAGAGCTTCAAAAGATGCTTTTAAGTCTTGAAAGTGTAATCTCTTATGATAAAGAAATATTACATTCTTCACAGGGAACTGGCTCATTTATGCAAAGTTTGTAGTTAATGGTATTATTGCAATACATAATTTTTAAAATTACTGAGGCTTCTCAAAACTTGACAAAACTTATCATTTAGAAAAAAAAAAAAAAAAGAAAACTACACACAAGAAAAGAAAAACAACAAGAAGAAACATCCCCTCTCCCCTTGCCCCCCAAGTCAGAAACCTGTTAACTGTCTGCTTAAATTTACCTTAAAATTAGTTTTAAACACACAATAAGAATTAAGAAAGTACTTTACTTGTTCCCCTGATGAAATATGTGAGTGGATTGACAAACTGCTGGCTTAGGGAAGGTGAGCACAGAGACTCCTGTGTAGGAGAGTAAAGGTAACTCCATTTCAGTAAAATGAATGACTGTAGGTTTTTAAATTCCTATACACTTTTACACTTTTAGCTGTGTGTGCACTTCAACCTCCTGTGGCTGAGAGGGTGCATGGCCATCTGATCAGAAGGCGCTTTTTTTTTTTTCCTCCCACATATGGGCTATAATGGGGGTTACAGGTAGTATTTCAAAGTAGTAATCTCTTTCTTTTGGTGTTAATGCACCTGTCTAAAAATTAATTAAGTGTTTTTTGTTTTTTTTTTTTTCCCAGTAGAGAAAAGTTTTGTCAATCCAAAACATGTAAGAGAAGGGGAATAAATCAAAAGTACTGTAGTGTTACAGTCAGTATACAGCCTTGTAGGTAGAAATCAGAAGTATCCCCCAACTCTGGCTTTCTGGGCCAAGACATAATTGGGGTTGCAACTCTAGGGTGTCTACCATGAGTCACATCTCACCCAGAGGTGATTCTCTCATGGACACCTGCCCTGGCCTGCATCTCCCCAGCCTTTGGAGAGGACCAGTATGTTCTCTGCACTCAGGAAGTCTCATAGGATGAAATGTCACTGAGACTGGAAGACCAGTTGTATGTTTGATAGCTCCTGTCATTTAAACTAATTTTTCTCTTGGATGAACATTTAACAGAAAAGCATATCTAGCACCTGGGACCAGATCCTTTGAAAGAGCAGTTAATTTCCCTTCTCCTTCCCTGTTGCCATGGTTGCCATCACAGCAGGACTTGGCCTCAGATACAAAATCACTCATGTAAGAGAAAGGCTATGAAAACTCCTGAGGTTTGAAACTCACTCACAAACCCAGTCCAAACCAGTCCCAGTACATTGACCTTTTAGTCATGTTGGAGAGCCCCTTTGTCACTCGCTCAGAGAGAAATCATCAGGAAATTGTGCAGGGGGTTTGCAGTGACCTGGAGGCTTCTCCAGAGCTTCTCCATCAGTGAGGACCCCAAAGCTGCATCCCAAAGGAATTAAGGGCCATCACAAATCTCACTGCTTTCTACATGAGAGCAATCCTTAACCTGAATTCTCTGCATCAGTGCAGAGTCCCATTAAAGCAAAAATCTCAGACTCCACTAACAAGAAAAAAAGCAAATAAAAAGCCTTTTAACCACACAGACCATTCCTCCTCTGGGAGAGATGGAGAGAAACAGCAAACCATACATGCAACTCTGAGCTACACTGCTTAACATGGCAAAGGAAAGCAATCAAACACTGAATAGAGCTGAGATTTTATTGAAACATAGCATTTTGATTATACTTTTACCTACAGAAGCAGATGTGTTAATTATCAGACAAAACAGCTTTATTTTTTTATCACTGATCTATATTATTTCCCTTTTTAATTTTTTTTTAATAGGATGAGCAGGTAAGTCAAAAATAAATATCAAAATCTGCTTATGATACAGTGTAAATGGCTTCTCTCTTTCCCACTGCATGCCCCAAATGGTGATAACAGAATGCTATGTGATACCTAAGGTGAGGCAGGGAAAATAAAACATCAACTAGTCCCAGTAACTCCTGCCTCTCAATGCTCAGCTGAATTCTCTATGGAGGAAACCTGCCTTGATGATTATAACTTACCTCTTCTCGATGTTCTTCTCCAGAGCGCTGCACATACCACCTAATAGAGGCTTGCTGGGACTTAGGAGTACATTCCAGAAAAGTTGAATTAAATTCAATGCCAAAAATCACCTTTTCATCAGCAGTTTCATGACTAATGCCTGGAAAGCAAACATGGTACAGGAGATTAACCCTGACCTGCTTTTTAAAGCAATGGGAAAACAGCCTGATTCAGAACAGATGCTATAAGAGTGAGTGAATTATAAAAACGCAAAAGGAAACTTAACTTTTAGCTTAAACTATAACTATGAGGATTTAGAGGCGGCTGCTAACCTTCCTTTGGTGCAACTGGTTTTTAAGGAGGTCAATAAAACCTGTATCATGAGCAGGCTCCATTTTAAAGTTGGGGCTTTCACCTATGAGGAATTTAAAACCTGACATGTATTTTTCCTTTAAGTAATGCAACTACTAAACCTGAGCTAAACCTGCTGAAGTTAGATTGTATGGTCTGGTTTGTTCACTCAAAAGAGTCACAGGGCTCAAGTAAACTGAAGTTTGCCTCCCTTCAGTGTAATTTGAAATGCTCTGTAGTATGTTTCATAAAAATAACACTGAAGCAACCATGAGGACATCTGTAATCCTTTCTTGGTCTCCTTAAATCTCAGCAAGGAATTTCTAATATCTGCATCTTCATTTTTCTTTCTAGTCTGTCTTATCTGTGTCTTATCTACCTTAGCAAGAGACTGAAGCTGTTTTTCATGCCCTGTGAATAATAGAAAGGAAGGTGAAAGCAATGGTGTCTCCTGAATCAAAAGTTAGCTCCACATCAAAATTAAAACCATTTTGGATCATGCTTTCAATATAACAAGTACCTGTATGAGATCTATAGAACTTCAAGCTCTCTGCATTATTTCCCTGTGCCACTAAGATTTCGGTAGAGCCAATTAACTCCATTCAGCCAACAAGTCTCTGGGAGAGAACCTCACATAGTGGAGCACTGAATTTAAATAAGTTTGGGGACCATAATATTACTAATTGTCAAAAATGGTCTAAAGAAGCCAAGAGCCTGGAGTGACAAAGGTCAGCTTCATAGGTTTACTGCACACAGGAGTCACTCCTGTGGATAAAATTGCTAGTGGTGGCACTGTGTCAGGGCAAAGAATTGATACCAATTTCTGTGCTACGAGACTGTAGATTTGTCTGATAAAGCTAACTCTTCCACTATCTCTTTATCCTTCCAGGAAAATGTGACACTGTCAGCCTTTCTGCTAGGGTTTCTATAACCTTGAGCTTTGCACAGTCTCAGATATCAGTGTTTGGAAAGTCATGGCAAGCAGCAAGCAAGAAATTTTTGCCCTTGGGATGAACAGGAGTTTTGCCATTCACTTTGATGGAAATGAGATCTCACCCTGACTTTTTAACTATGTCTGCAAGCACACATGTACAGTCAGAGCCCTCTAGACTGTGCAACAGACTTCAGGCTTTGATCCCGTGGCAAGCAGCTCTGATTTCTGCACTGCCTCCCACTGAGGTCTGCAGCAGGCACCCAGCACCGCAGCGGCACGGGATAACTGGAGATCAATGGGAAGGGATGGCTTGTCCCAAAGCCAGTGTTCAGCATGGTGATACAATCAATACTGTTTTGTCTGGATTGTTCACTTTAATAAGCAGCTAGAAAAAGCCCAGACAAAGCCACGCTTGGGTTTGAATGCTATCCATTTATTTTATGCTGCCACAGAGATTGCTGTGTAACCGCAGGGTTTCATACTGACAGTGCTCGCTGAGAGAGAAGGGCTGCAGATGCCAGAGGAGCAGCCAGACCCTTTGGCATCTGAAAAGAGGGTGTGGGAAAGGGAGGGGGAAGCAGGCAGGGAGAAGAGGGTAGGTCCTTGTTAATAACAGGAGTATTTAAGTAGCTGTGGGAAGGGGAAGGGGCTGGTTTGGCAGCCACAGCTCAGCCTTGGGGCCTGTGTCAAGTGGCAGAGGAGAGATGGCATGTTCCCTGCCCAACCCTGCAAGCTTCTTTGTGGGATTTGCTGCCCTTTTTCCGGATGGAACACCATGCACATACCATTAGCTACTTTAAGGGACATGTGTGATGTTTTGGTGTCAGGGGCATATCTCCCTGCCAGTATAAGTGCTGGGGAGGGTTGCCCATAAGGGATGCAAGGGTGATACCCCATTCTGGTTGTCCCTTACCAACCCTAGCTCTGAAAACTTAAGTGTGTGTGGGGGTAGTGGATATGAAGTGTGGCAAAGGCAACTGTTTTATTGAGCTCAGCAAGTTTTTGAGACAAAGACTCTAACAGCAAAATCTGCTGCCTAAGCGACAAAAGAGCAAGAAAGGTGAAAAATACTCACTGTCTTCCACATCCCAGCATTGTGCAACTGGGTCTCCATACTTGACATCCTGCCTTCTGGCTCGCCTATGGGAAAAGCATGCAAACTTGTGACACTTCAGACATAATTGCTGGAATGCAACAACAAAATACAGAGGAGCTCAGCAGATGTGGACTTGCATTGCTCCCATCCTACTGCTGACAATTACAGTCTTAACTAAAACCAGTCTCACCCTCAAAGCAGCATGTGGCCTAGAGAGATTTGTACAACTGACATCAAGAGAAGAGCCTATGATTTGGGAAAACCACTGGGAGGGGAAAGAAAAAAGTGAGAGAAAAATATCTGTCTAAAATAAAGAATACGTAATACAGTGACAGAAAAGGGTGTCTAAACTTGCTTTAGGACCACTTGTCTCCTGGTGGGGTGGACTGTGTTGCAAATATCTAAAAAGATTTCATGATGTAGATCATGAAAAAGATCTGAAGTTCAACAGGTGATATTCAAAATAAAGCTCAGTATTAGCCCAAGGTAATACTAAATAATAAAACAATTACTAAAATGAAGATACAAGAGCATTTTAGTTTGTTAACAAACAATTGACAAACCTGGTTATCTTTCATCTTTGTGGACTGGAAGAAGAAAAAATGTAAGACAATGGTCTGAGATGATCTATTAACTTGCCTGCCAATCTCTGGGTGGGTTACATGAACTCACCATGATTACTGTCATTTCAGTGTAATAGCAATAAAAAAGAAAGTAAACTCTTCCTTCTGTGTATGATTGCATTTATCTTACAAGAGCTATGAAAAAAATTGAAACTTTTTCTATTTTTCAGTAGGAGAATTGGAGACCCAGGAAAGAACTGGTTCTTTCCTCACAAGCAGCAGCAGTGGGACCTCCCATGTGCAGAGCAATGCCTGGGAAGGAGAGCAGGTTGCCAAGGCTGATCTGTCCACTGAGCAAAAGTTGTAGACATGCTGGAAGCACAGCCTTCAGCACAGAAGGAAAACATTCAAGTAACTGATCTGCTGCAGGATTCCCAGGGCCAGTCACCCATCCTTTGTTTTGGAGACACAGACTTTTGGCCTTCCCTCCAAACTGCACATCTGTTAAAAAGCACGGACCATCGATCTCCGTGTCCCAGTCCACCCCAGACTTCAGCAAGCCTCACGTGTCACTAACTCTGCAGTGAGCCTGAACACTTGCTTTTTTCCTTTCATTTATGCTTCTCTGAATTTAGTTTGCTTTGGCTATGAGGGAGAACACATAAAGTTTCTTGACACCATGACATGATAACTTATGAGTCATTAACTTCAATGGCTCAGGACCCAGCCCTGTGACCCCTAAGGTAGAAAGTGTCATTCCAGAGCCTGAGCTCAAACTGCAACCTCACTGCAAGAATTACAGTCAGGAGGACTTTGTCCAAAGCAGAATGAAGAGGCTTTGAAGTACTCTGGTTCCAGCTAAATCAGCCAAAAACTTCAGCAGACACATCCAGCAGCTTAGGCACTGCACTGCTAGACCCTGCAGTGTGCTCTCTCCATCCAGATCCAAGGTGCTGTCCCAGCTGGTGGGTACAGAAAATTCAGATGAAGCTTCTTTCACTGTGGAAAGACTGCTGCCAATGTGGTCAAATCATGGTACTAAAATCTCTGTCTCCCTCTCATGGCTAGACCACAAATACAATTCTTGGGTTAGGTCAGGGAATTAAATATATTTTATTATTGACCACTCTGGGATGCTATCTGCTTTCTAACTACTAAGAAAAAGTCAGAAGCTTAAGAGAGGCTCTTGCCTCTTGGGCAGAGTTAGCCACAACCTGGACCTCCATCTGAGCATCTTGTGCTTTAAAGTATTCAGCATGAAAAAGGAAAGTGATGGATTTATGATGTTAGCTGCAGTAGCCAAGTTACTGTCACACACACTTAAACAAAGCTATGTTGTCTTCACAGCTCTTTGAGCAGAAATGTGAAACATGGCCAGAGTATGATCGCATTTTAAGGCAAATGATATGCTAAGTAAAAAGGCAACAAGTTATGAATTGGAGCATCTAAAATTCCTGCAAGCAGCAAGATCTTTTATAGACACATCGTGTTTTTTTCTTACCTTTTAGAAGTGGGGGCATATCTGGAACAAGAGTTTCCATCCCAGGCACAGTATGGGTCTCTGGCAAGGCAGCAGTCTGCACAAGCCTTCCCATACGTGTGACATCTGTGCAGAGAGAGCTGAACCAATCCATCCCTGGAACCAATGTACAATTGTTGCTGCAAATCAGGCAAAGCAAATTAATTAGGAGTGTTCTCCAAGTAGCCAGTGTAAAAAGTTCCCTTCTTCAATGCCACAGTTGCTGAATTTTAACCTTATCCCAGATTTTGTGAAACAAGGGAATAATTCCTCCTTTAGTGTAAAATGTTTCTCAGGGCTCAATGTTAACTGGCCAGTGCCCATCCATCCCAGCAACACAGCAGAGAGGAAAGGGGACTGCAGTCCTGGAAAGACACCAGCACTCAACACCCTCACACCTTTAGATGTGTGCTGTAGTAAAACATAAGAAGCAAACCACGGAAAGAATGGCTTAATAACACATTTAAAAACAAGGGGCTGGACAGTCATGATGTTAACAATCTGGGAACCAGGGGTGACCTTGTGTGAATAACTTCATGTTCTACTTCTGATCCTGAGGTAGGACTGGGATAATGTTACTCCCCTCTCCCCAATGTGCGAGCGGATTGCCTGTGGAGCCAAGGGTGGTCCAAGCTGGAGCTGGCTCATGCAACACTTCCATCTGGCCTGCCACCTTTTTTCACGGGAGATGGGACCCAGCTGTGCTGTGCGTGCCTGAAAGGCAAAATACCTCCTCCCGTGTGAGTGAGCCGTGCTGTGCCAGAGCTGCTCTGGCCACTTCTGCGGGTCAGGGCGGGGTGGCTCTGGTGTCATGCTGCCTCCTGAACACGCATGGAGCCATCACGGAGCTTGGAGCTGCCATAAAACCCTTTCCCATCAGGAGACACCGCACTGGGACAGGCCCCTGAGCTGCCAGGGTTGGACCACCCAGACTCGGGCTGCAATTTTAGAGGAGGGGGACTGGTTATGTGCATACAAATTATAGCACAGCGAGGCCCTGATCTCTCCTGACTACTAATAAAAATAAAAAACAAAAATAGTAATAATAATTTATTACTAGATTGTAAAGAGACAAGTATTTCTGGAGGCTGGAAAAAGAATGTGCATTGGCTTCACTTACAAATCCCACTACCATATGACTAAAGGTTTGTTTCCCTGAATAATTACCAGCCTGGGTACACAAATTACTGTTTGTAAGCAAATAGGAATTAGGCAGGCAAACCATTTCAAACATATCTCCTTCCCTCCAGTTATATTTTAAGAGCCACCCATGGAAAGCTGGGCCACTAAGCAACAGGCTCCACCTGAAAATAGGTGTTCAGTGTACCCCATATCCTCCAGTAGTTAAACAAGATTATGATTACCTGTTTCTGAGAAATCTCCATGGTTGAGATAAATGAAGGATGCTGGAAAATAAAATAGTAAGGTGTATTAGTTTACAAATTCCCTGCTCTTAGTGAAAAAGAGGGCAAAACTTAACACACAATAAGAAAATAGAGTTACATTTGCATGGCTTAAACAAACAAACAAAAAACCCAAAAAACCCAAACAAACAATAAAACCAAAAAACCCACAAACAAACAAACAAAAAACATAAAATCCAGAAACTCACGCTTCGAAAAAGAACTTCCATTAATTTCCCCAGCTGGAAGGAGGGAATTAGCTTTAATTCTCAGAGTTTGCTATCCACCCCATCCTGGGCAATGAGCCTTCACATCAACTTTAGTTTGTATTAAGCACTATTTGAAAGGCTTAGTTGCCATTTAAGGGATACACAGGCAGATCCCTGCACCAAGATGTATTTCATGGTTATGAGAGACAGTGAAATTTTTGCCTATGACTGATGTAAGAACAGCACAAAGCTCAGGGTATTATCTATCACCCAACAGAAGATTAATCTAAGCCTATTGTTTAATATTAATGCAGTTTGAGGAAATAAAGCTTGTTTTTTCAGCCATTACCCCCTTCAATTTTCTGGATTCAAAAACATAGAGGTAGCAGTTATAAATGTTACCAATAAAAATGTGAAGGAATGTCTGCTGAGTAGAAAAAAAATGACCTCTTTTTTGTTTTTAATATGATATGGCACATTTTCCCTTGACGTTATGTTTTAAGAATGCAGCAAATTGGTGCACATACTGGAACTGCTCATTATTTGGCAGGCCACTGAGTAATCTTAGTATTTTCTGAGTGATATTTATAATTGGTGTCCAAGACAGTGGGAAGAAGACATAGACATCCTTTAAATCAAAGTTTCATCATACACATGACATATCAAAAGGTATATGAAGAAATAAACTCTTTGAAATAATTGTTAATGATCCTGTGCTAACACTTGGAAAAGTCCCAAATTCATTTCTTCAGTATGGACAACAATTTGGGCTATACAGCACATAGGAGAGAGGGTGTGTGAGAAAGTAATCAAAATGCCATGGATGCAGATGAACTTTGATGGAAAATCAAAGTGAAAACTGAAGAAGAGCTGTGCAGCATGAGAAGAAAGCAAAATGAGAATTCAAATAACTAAGAAGAAATTAATAAATAGAAAAGAAAATCGGTAGGGAAGACCAAGATTTCCATTTTTCTGGTGTAAAAGTACGTTGATGTCAGCTCCTTTACCAGCACTGAAGTTAATCAGAAATTGAGCCTGTTCTACAAAAAGAATCTTGGGCTTTTTACAAGCTGTATTTATGAAGTCATTGGTGTTAGCAGGGTTCCAGTTACAGAATAACCAAATCAAAATGGTCAAAAATACTGAGTCAGCCTTCACCAATAAAGCACACTGATAATCAAAACTAACTTATTTTTTGTTTTCCTTACGTTTTTATGTTGCTATTTTAAAGGATTTCTCTGTACCCATGGAATTCCATGTGTTTGTTTTTTAAAAAATATGACTGTACCTAGAATACTGTCAATGCCAACTGGGCCATAGAAAATTTTACATTAAAAATACAATACGACTATTTTAATATGTATAAATTATAAAAAAATGTGGGCTCATAATAAGATTTTAAACTAGAACAAAGCAGGTTAAATGAGACTTCCTATGCGTTTGAAAAATCACGGTCTGTTTGGTTTTGGACATTTTTCAATTGACTTGTCAAAAGAATACCAAGGCATTTAAAAATTTACATAGTGTCCCTCTGGAAACTTGAACGAGTTCCAGTAAACAAACAACCAGACAGACAAAGCCAGTTTGGGCCACAAAGTCCCCTGAATAATATTTAATTGATGTTGTGGCTATTAATGCTTACCTTGAATATCTGCAGCTCTTCCAGGACCACCTCCTCCTTGGTCCACTTCTCCTTTGTGATACTCACAACCTTCAGGACTGTGCCTACATCTGAAACAAATGTGCCTCATGTAAATAAAACCCACAGGTATGTTTCAATATGGATGGGCCACTCCATTTCCTGCCCTGTAGATAAAGCTAAGCCAGAGGGATGTTGCTTTCCAACCTCATCTATCTGCACTGTATCCAGTTCTGCCTGCAGAGCTCTCTCCATACAGTGCATTTATGGTTTCACTGAATGGCTGAGCCAACACAGTCACAGGCTGCTCCTGGCATGGTCCAACTCTCCTGCTACACAAACACACAAACACAGACAAGCATGGCCATGCTGCCAGCTACAAGTTTCTACACACTTCCCTGAGCCAGAACTGGGGCCCATCTGACCCCAAAGAGAACCAGCTCAGGGGGACTAAATTGGCAGAAAATTATTTCCTCTTTTTTACAGAATTCATTTGTTTCCAGTATAGCTCCTTAATCAGAAGAAAGTTTTATTTTAATGCATTGAGTTAAGCAATGCACTTTTAATTTTTTTTTCATTTAAGGAATTTTTTTAAAGCCTTCATTCAGGATAATTACTTCACTGGAGTCATCTAGAGAATTTTTTTAAGTTAAATCTATTCATCAATTTTAATTTGAATTCTTGCTTGGCAAAAAAAATAGCTGCTCATTTCATGTCAGACCATTACATACTAGTGAACCTTGAATGGCCTTAAAAAGAACTCAGAAATTGCTCAGGGGAAGCAGGTTGGGTGCTGGGATGTGGGAATGACGCAGTGCAGCTTAGTCCTAAGCTCTACACAGCGTATTGAAATAATGAAAAATAATACACTACAAGAGAAAGAATGAGATTTTCATTCCTCTTTCCCCAAACTACTGAAGTTCATATTACCAATCGAAACCAAATTATTACAGCTTGCCTTGTGAATTACAGCTTTTTTTTCAGAGTTTGTTTGACATAATTGCCAAAGCCTGAACAAAGTTCGTTGTGTACATTCAAACATATAATAAGCTACTGATCTGCTGCTGCTCAACATCTCCTGGGTTATTTTCATATCCTTATTCAGTCTCTCTATATAATTTAAATTTTATCTTTGAGTTAATTTATTTCCTTACAATGAGTTTAGAGAATAAAATAGAATAAAATCATGCACTTATAGAAAATAAAACTCACTTTTAAGGAAGGCATCGCAGAAAAATAAATGTCTGCGTATTGTGGAGTGCCATCTAGTGACTGCATGGTATTTGCTGGCCTTGACACCTCTAAACTTGACTACTTACATTTGAAGTGCTTGTCTTAGTGCCAGATAGGAACAGTCAACCTTGTAGTATTCAATTACTGGTCTCTCAATACAATTTTATTTCTATGAAAAGCCTTAAATTGGAGGACAGTAAACATCTGAAAGCAGCCTCTACATCCACTAAAAGAATATTTTCTACATTTTTACAAGTGAACTCTTCTGATAAGACTGAGAGGAAGTAATTTGAAATTTAGTTGTCTGAGAAGTAAGTTGCAGTGAGCACTCCCAAATCCTGGGCATCACATAGTTTGGGAATGAGTTCCTTTTACTTTGATGACTACCTTCATAAACAGAAAGCAACAAGGGCTTCATCATCATGTCTAAAGCTCATCCCCAGCCTTCTCAGCCAGCAGGGGAGAAAACAGCACTTTAATGGTCTTTTTTAATCAAACTGCTTTTTTATCTGACACCACTATACTAACTTGGATCACACAGGGTCTGTGACATTGTCTTGTTTTGGAAGACAAGGGTTGTGAAACCAGCTCTGCTGAAAGACATAAAAGTTTTGTGGGACAGGCTATCTCTAGACTCCTGTGCTGGGTAACACAGATAGGAAACCCTCCAAGGCTGAGACAACCCACATGACAACCCCAGAGATTGTGCTCTCTGACAATTCACTCCTTTCCTCAAATTGCTTCAGATTATCCACACATATCAAATCGTGCTATATGAAAAAAATTGCTCATAGGCCAGATAAAATGCTGGGCAATCCAATAGCACTGGGGTAGGATTCAAACTGAAATCTTAATTTCCCTGCAGCTCATGGCAGTATCTCATCCACTGCACTTGGAGAAACCTTGCCACCTCTATGTACCTCAGTTTCACCTTCTCTGAGATGGGGATAATGGCAATGACCTCCTTACTAAAGCATTTAGATCTACCACTGAAAGTGTTTTATAAGACCTATAAGAATGAGAGTGAGAGAATGTTGAATTATGGAATAAGAACAAAAACCCCAGTGGAGCAGTGTGGTAGATTATTACTTTAGGTATGTTATGAATAGGTATATTCATATTCCTTAGCATACCTTGCTGTAGGGTGATTTATCCAGTGATTCTAAGTTTAATTACTATGGGAAAACTAGGCCTTTTCCTTAAGGCATTTACCTATTATAAAAATGTAAATAGATACATAATTATCCTTAGAAAAACGGCAAAGCAGTTTTTTCCCTGACAGAAAAGCTTAACCTCCCTCTGTTCAATCCTTGCCACGTTTGGAGCTATCAGGTTGTTAATTTATATCTTTGAAATTAGTTGAGTGGAGTTGTTGCCTTAGGCTCAGTTTGGAATCCTTCTTAACTGTTCAGCATCGCCTGAGATGAAATGCTGAAGCACCATGTCACTGCCAATAATAGGAAGTACTCCTTGAAGCTATCAAGGTAATTTATTTTCTTTTTATAGTTTTATTGATGTGCTTTCAGCAGGAAGTGAGACTACCATGTAATGTAAAGACAGGTACTGAGTAGTACTTGGAGGGTAAGAAAGTTCAGGTACTCTGACCCCTAAATGGTTTATCACCTAGGCAGCAGGAGGCATTAAAATCTCAACAGTAGTAATATCCTGAACTGACAAATTAATTTAATTTAAGCACTTGCATGGAAACCTAGACCAGAACCAGGAGCACCTATATGTTTCCTGAAGCTGTATGCATAGGAAAAAGGTGTTAATCTTTGTTATTCAGGTTTATTCAGTTCTATTCATGTTTATTCAGTTCTGTTAAGGTTTGTTCAGGACCCGCTGGGCTAAAGGTGTTCCAAAAGGATGGGATTTGTGCAGAATGACACTGGAAGCTCTCTTTCATACCTGTTCCTAGAAAAATGACATCATACTGCCCATCCTCTGCCATCACGTGGTCCACCACAATCTGAGTGAGACGATAATCCACGTTGATCCGCGTGAACACTGGCGCTCCCGTCACCGGGTAAACCGATTTGTACATCAGGGGGTGCCGCCTGATGAAGCTGATGACTTCATCAGGGAAGTCTCTGGTAGACTTTATAAGCGGATCATAGGTTTTGCTTGGACACTGAAGGAGAGAGAACAAGAAGGTGAGGGGACTTTTAGGAAAGAAGTATAAGTAGAAATCAAGTTTTCCGCAATGACATTTGTAAAGATAGTAATAATCATATTTTTCAGTGATTCTTCTCATCCCAAAGCAGCGCTAGGTCACCAATATCCCATTTTTTGAAATAACTGCTTTAAAACCATAGAAACTGTCATTATGGGCTCAGTATGGGTGCAGAGAATTCCACTTCCTTGTTCCCTGCCACACTCACAGCCAAAATACCAGGTTTGGTATTTTACACAGACAAGGAGAGTGAGACCAGAGGAAAGGAGACCAGTCACGCTCTGCAGGGTTCAGTTCTGGGCACAGCTAGCAGCACAGTTCAATTTGCAGAGCAGGTACCAGAGCAGGGGCTGCCATCGGCAAGCCTGGGCTGCCCTCCCGTGGCTGCTGCAGGAGGAGCACACGTGCTTTGAGTGCAGTATCTCAAGGTTTTTCTGCTTTTAGCGTTCCTGTTCCTCTTTCCAAACCTGAATTTCTGCCTGAGTTTCTGCCTTTGGCCCAAAATCACGAGCCATAACTTTTCCCTGTATATGGCCTGATATCAATCATTTTCAGTGCATTGTACTTGCTACACATCACCCGATTTTTTTTCTAAAAAAAGGTATATTCTCCAGATGCCAGACAGTCCCTGTGGCTCATTATTTCTCAAAATTGACTTATTCACTGAGATAGCACTCTTTTCAGCTGCTGCAGCACCCTTTTCTCTAGCTTTTAACAGCACAGTTTCATCCCCTTCTGGTCCTTCAGACACTTTCCCACGCTGGGGTTCTCTTCTATTAGACCCCTACTGACAGACTAGTCACTCCACCTGTTTCTTTAGTTTACACAAAGTTGGTTGCAACACCTTTCCTGAAGATCACCCACAAACCTACTTCTTCAACCTCCATCAGATTTTTTCCTTCTGTGCCTTTTGGGGTAAGCCCAAGTACATACATGCAAGGTGGTTCATTTTGGTGACCCATGATCTCTCATCACCTATCTCTGCCTTCCTTCCCACAGCTGTCTGCATCTCTTTTCTGTCCCTTCTTTTACTATTAGTCTAAAATCCAAGCCTGAGAAAAATTTCTGTTTTGAATATGGAGGCATCTAGATGCATTACTGGGAAACTAAAATGTTGGATAAGATGAACTGGAACAGATTAGTCCAATTGGTGACAATCTTTCACATATGAATGATTCACTGCTTCTTTTTTAATACTGTTCTTAACAAAGTAATCCCTGTATTTACTGCCAGGTGGAGCTCTAACACCAGTAATGCATCTGTAGTCTGTCAAGAGAAAAGTTAATTTCTGGTGAAGTTGCTCTACAGTCCTCATTCATAACAATTTTTGACAGATAAGACTTTAGTTCACATTCCCAGATATCCAGTTTGACATGTGTTGCCAGTTAAGGGCTTGTGCTTAGGATTTCTTTCACTATGTAAGGTAGAACAGCAACTAAAATTTCTGACTGAGGGAAAAGTTTCACAGAAGTATCGGATACTACCTGTATATTCAGAAACAAAACAGGCCAGAAAAGCCCAGACCAATTGATGCTATACATCCACATCTGTGGCCATATCTGACATGTCTGTTGGGATTGATTCCTGGTCTGTCTTAGACCCCAAACACCACTACAGCACTGCCAAGGGAAAGGTGCCACTTGGACCATCCCTAAACTACAGCAAAACCCATCTTAACATCAAACCAAAGAGTCACTAGGGGTCTGCACTTGAACCTGACCTCTGGTTTTAGTTAACATACCTGCAGCCCCAGTGATTTAGGAGTCTGAAGCCTATTTCCATTCCTTGCTTGAACTGAATTTCATGGCTATCTAGAGAGCTAACAGACTTTGTGCAAGTGTCCACTTGCTTAGCGTTGTTTCAGTCTGTGAGAGTTAAGCCTCTGCATCCCCATCTTCATAATGGATCTGAAATAGTTTTTTGAAAAGCATCTTAAGCCCCTGGATCACCTAATAGCTTTTGAAAATTCCCCTATGTACAGTAAACCTGTGCCTATTTGAATTAAGATAAATTCCACCACACAGTAATTTTTGTTTCATTGTACAATTCCATTTATGGCTGTGAAAGAACAGACAAGAAAAAGAACAAAAAGGGTTGTATTGTCCTTTGATAACCACTCAGAAGACATTCCTTGAAGACATAGTTGAATACAAGTGAGAAAGAAGAAAAGGAAAGTCCTGCTGAAAAAACCAGTTCCACTGGAAGTACATATTGCAGGGAGCTATCCTTAGGGGGTTTGTGCCAGCAGTCCTGTAAGAACTTTGCCCTCTGGCTTGCTGGGTATCATCTTCCACATTCTTGTTTTCTGCTATGCTTTTATGAAGACTTTGCAAGGTTACATCCTTGAGGTGGGTTGTATTCAGCTTGGCTTTTGAAGATAACAATATCGGGAGAATAATTTCACAAACAAATATGACTTTGGCACAAAAATAGACTTTAGGATTAAAAAAGGATATTTACTTTTAGAGGTATTGAACAAAAGTTTTTCGGGACAAATAAAGAGAAATGTGGTAACTTTAATTGTCTTTGACTCAAGAGTTTTGCATTAATTTACTCTATAAAGGATGAGAAACAAATTCACCTCTTCTACTTCCCAGCCACGCAGTAACTCTCTTCCCCCTCACAGTGGATCACAGGTTGATTTTCCTGTATGTCCCTTTTCTGTGGTTCCTGTTCTCACTCACTACTCAGAGTGACCATCTGCATTTACTGGAAATGTGCTGACTGCTCACCTATTAACAACTCGATTCCAGAAGCTCATTTCTATGTGAAAGATGGGAGTAGATCCTTCAGTCTTAAAGATCTCCCAGATTTTTTGCCAAAAAGCCATCATTAGAGGAAGATGAGAGCAGTGGCATCACTTACTAAAAACCACTGGGATAAAATTTCTGACAATTTGGAACTATAGAGCTGCTACAGTAATCCCTAAGGCCCAAGCCCTACCATGCATGATACAGGGAAATCTTCTGCCAGCTTGCATAGTTAATTTAGTACAAATAAGGACTAAGGATTTAATCCAGAGATCTGCTTCAGTCAACAGGGCCTTTACCAATTATGTCAGTGGGCTTTGGACCCTATCCTAAGACAACATGACCACCAAGAACAGCTGTGCAGGTGTGACTGTTATGCTTGGCCAAGGGCGTTATTTCCAGAGGCATCACTCGCTGTGGCATGATGGATGGAAGAGGGGAATTAGAAAGTCATTTTTGAAAGTCACCCTTTGGCAAAGTTCTCAGGCAGCTTTTTAAAGCTGAGTCCACCACCCATCATTGCAGAACAATTCCTGTAGGCTTGTGCTTCCTTTCCTAGCAATCAGTAGGATGTAAGATGGTCAAGTGGGTGAATGAAACAACCTTTCAATGTCTGAAAATGTGAGTTCACATCCTGTTGCAGGTCTCATGATAGCAGTACCAGTGTCCTCTGCCCAGTTCATAGTTCATTTATTCACATCATCAGCACCAGATGCTGTCTCAGATATGTGACATCTACCACTGGGGACAATAAGATACTGGCTTTTATATCAAATCTCACAGGAGCAGGTTGGCAGAATTGTTTCATGTGGACTACAAGAGAATTTGGCTTCACAGAAGTTCTCATAACACTATCACTGTGCTCCCTCAGCACCTTCAGCTTTTGCTAAAGAGTGGGATTCGTCTCACCTGACCTAGATTCTTATCTTGGCTGCATGTGAACTACACAGAAGGGGTGCCTATCTTTCTCTTTCTGACAGAGAATTCTAAACCAGCTCAGATTTGATGCTTTTCTTCTAGATAGCTGATATCAAACAAAATTAATCACATTAAATCAGTCAAATTAGTACCACTAGATAAGAATTTTGCAAGAAGCTTGTTCAACATATAATCTATTCTTCAGAGGTTGCTTAGGCCTTTGCTGCCATGAATGATAACTTGATAAAAATATGTGTCAAGAAATGAAGGATAAAACAAAAGATGGGAGTAGAACTACCCAAAAAACATCCCAAACAAACAAACAAACAAAACCACAAAAAAAACAAACAAATAAACTAAACTCCCCAAATCCAACAGAAACAGAGTGGAAGTGCTAAGGGCATCTCTATGCAACTGCTGTATAAACTATGTGGCACAAATCTTTTGAAGAATCAATAGTTACTTAAATTTATTGAAATGCCCTCTGTGTGAGCTCACTTTGACAACTGGACTCAGTCCTGATCCCAGGTGATCTACAAAGATGCCTTCTATTTCCCCCACCTCTTATTTGTATCCAAATGTGTTCACACGGTGGTGAGTTAAGGCTAATCTTTCTCAAATAAAAGCAAATACACACTAAATTAACACCAGCATACATATGTAAGCTTTTCTCCTTTTTCCACTTGTCTTATTAAATTTGCAGCTTAGCAGAGTGCAGGATGTGTGGATCTCACACAATGCTGAGACATACAGTGTGACTGTGTTAACATTATGTGGGAAACGTGGCCAAGTTTCTCAAAAGCTGGTGCCAGAAGTTGGGCTCCTAAATAAACCTCCCAATTGCCAAACTGGATAGTGCTTCACACCATCCAGTAAGAGCTGCTGGATCTAACACCTATTAAAATTGTGGCAATTATTTGGGAATCTAGCTATAAGGTATGCAAAGTCATATCCTTTCCATTAATGATGCACCTGTAGTTCAGCAGCGCTGATGTCTACTGACAAACTAAAAAGGAGAATATTGCTCCCTGCAAACTTCAAAAGGATTTCTATTACAAGTGTGTTGAAAATCCCAGTTTAAAAGTGTCTTGTCACATGTATCCTGAGACCCACTTAACACTGAGACTCAAGCACCCACAGGGTAGATTGATTATATTGAGTGAAGTAGGCATCTGCTTGCTTTTATAACGTCCAGGCTGGGAATTTTTATGGATTTCACAAGGACAACTGAGAACCATGCCAGCAATTCACTCTCATGAGTACTGGAAGTATCCAGTATGAAATATGCAAGAGTAAAATATTTCTTAAACCTCTCCCATATCAGGGAATTAGATGTCAGTCTGGGCTTCCCTCCTTGAGGAGGTGCCCCTTGTCCTGGGAACTCCTTCCTCCTTCCTGTTGAAGGTGTTTTACTTTTCATAAGTTAATTACCTCTCATCTTAGTCAAAACTAGTAAGTGTAAAGTCTCCCAGGCTCTAAATAAGTTGTCTTATCACTGATTCATCAAGCAAAAAGCAGATAAAATAGAGAAACTAGCTTCTTCCTCTGACTTCTGTATTAAATGGGGACCTCCAACACAGCCAATCCACTGAAGGTGAAATTTGGGTCCCTGAGAGGCCTAAATACCATGTGGCTTCTTTCCTGTAGACAGATCAGAGCTGCACAATCCATTTTGTATTTGTCTACAATGTCTACAAAAACCCTTGATGCAGTCTCCAAGATGAGTGTCTACAAGTGTGCCAGGAGGACTGAACACTCAGTGGGAAGACTTTCATAGTAACCTTGAAGCTACTCACTCAGCCTGGAAGAGGGCTGGGGTGAGGGGAACAAATCAGGTTTGTAGGAGAAAAACAGTGCCAATTTTAAATCAAACTCACCCTTCCTCCACAACAAAAAGCACAAACAAAACAAACAAAAATTTTAAGTCCCCTATCATTTTTTAATGGTTGTATCCCACTGCTTGTGCAAGATTTGTTCTTGTGTTTTTCTTGAGTACTTTGTATTGCTTTTCCATTTCACACACCTGTGCTGTTGATAGAAAAAGCTGAGAAAATTGAGCATTAATCTGAGGCTAACTGAGCTGAGACCAGTTGGATGAGTGAACTTGACTTTGCAGGTGGCACTTTGCAATCCTCTGCTGACCTCTGCCAGGTGGCAAGGAGGAAAGGTGACAAGGTTTGCGGCATTGCAAAAGGCTGTTAGGAGCTGGAAGATGATTCATGTTGGGGAAAACAGGTTGGTAAGTAACAGGAGGTGTAGGAGGCTTTCTGAGGAAAACAAAACCATAAAGTGAAACATTTCACTTAATTAAGCTGCCCCATTTTACAGTAGGGAGATCAAAGGAGAGAGGAATTGGAGAAACAAAGATAGCAGTCTGTCCCATAAAAGATAGGTGAAAGGGGAAGATAAGTCTAAAAATAACAAGGGAAACCTGTGCAACCTGAAATGTTTTATGAACAAGCTTATTAAAGCAGCAAAACTAACCAGAAGGGAGGACAAGAGAGGCTTTTTGGCAGGCAGTATTTCTCTGTGGCACAGCCAAGTCCCAATGGGATCAACACCACATCTTGATCAGCCTGCACACTGGAACACCAGAAGAAGTAAAGGAAGGGGGGTTTCACTGAAAAAAGGGAGAGAAAGAAACTGAGAGAGAAAAAGATGAAGGAGGATGAAGCTGAGTCAGGGGAGGTTTAGGTTGGATATTAAAAAAGCTTCTTCACCAGAGGGTAGTTGGGCACTGGAACAGGCTCCCCAGAGAACTGGTCACAGCACCTGCCTGACAGAGCTCAAGAAGCATTTGGACAATGTTCTCATGTACACAGTGTGACTCTTGGGTGTCTTGCACAGGGCCAGGAGTTGCACTCCATGATCCAGATGGGTTTCATCCAACTCAGTTGATTCTATGATTCTAAGATTTCATAATTACAGGAAAATCTGATGGGTTCTAAAGGAACTCGTTTAATAAAATGAAAACACAAAGAATTTAAGAGCCCAGGACCATATTCAGATTTGGAGCAGAAAGAGGTGAGACATTAAACTCTTCAAATGGACAACAGCAATGTGCTGGGCTGCTTCTTCTTGTAGCTAAGTAACCCAGACTGCAAGATTCTTACTTTGCTCATTCAGATGTTTGTTTTGATCTTTTGACAAATCAGATCACTAAGATATCTAGACCCATCAAAAACACCTGCTGTTGCCTTGTCTAGCATTTAACAGTCCTGCATTCTGCAATAGATCAGACTGAGTGTTAACCTGCATCTTTAAACACTGACATTCTTCTAAAAATCTGACTTTAATGACATATATTCATCATCAATGAAATGAGTATGACTCCTGTGTACCCCATCAGAATTTCCAAATAGGCACTATGAGTTGCTGTGATACTGAAATTATTACAGCTCAATAAATAAACTGGAAAAGTTTTCTTCCTCCTAATTCACTGAAAATCTTGTTCAAATGTAGTCTGTGATTTCTGGGAGGGCATTATGAATATTCTGCTTCAGAATGCAGAACACACTTTAAAGGAAGTTCTCCATGGTTTCTTTATTAATGGATAATTTCCTGAGTGAAATCCTAAGAGACTGGAAGAAAACTGGATTTGTTATCTGGGGACAGCTGCAGATATTCAAGTCCAATTTTTAAACAGCTAAAACAGATAGAGCAAAAGCTCCCTTGATTTTCAACTCGCCCTTTGTGTTGGGGCTGCCTGCTTCATGGTTTTTTTTCTGTCTCTTTTTATTTTCAGCTTCCAAATGGAAATAGATTTGAAACCGTGCCTCTGTTTAATTCCCATTATTTCCACTTGTATACTTTAGTACTGTGGAGAGAAATTAAGAGTAAAAGAGCTGTGTGTTCTTCAGTGTCAGTGGCATGGAGTGTGCCAGAGGTCCCTTGTCACCATGTCCAGGGGTGTTCTGATGATGGCAGAGGGCAGGCAGAGCCTGCCACAGCTCGGGGATATGAGCAGAGAGGGGCTGCTGCTGCTGCTCCCCACTCAGCATTGCGAAGGCATGATATCATGGTCATGTTGGGACTTTATCTCACACACAAATTGCCACAGGAAGCATTTTGTCAAAATTTCAAAATCAAAGTAGTCACAGTCTCTATAGTGAACAGCCTTATTTACTTAGGAGATAAAGGCAGCAGAGCAGAAAGTTAAATTAGGGTATGCAGTCTCCTGCTTCTGTATAAATGCTGAAAGGAAGTCAATGCATTTCTCAAAGCCAACCACCAAAAGAAATGCATTTCCTAGAACAGCCATTTTTAGACTTAGCTAGTAACTTTAAATATAGGAAATATAGAATTAGAGCAGTGTTAGCTGTGCCAGCTGTAGGCAACACTTATGAGGAGCTTAAATTTCAAAAATGTTCTAGTAACTTAAAAAAGGGTAGATTATACCTCTTTGGCTTTGTTCTGAGCATTCCTGAACCACCTCACAGCTGGCAAAAAATGATGAAATTAATCTTTCAGGAAGAGCATTTCAGCATTCACACTGCAGTGCTCTTCAAGGTTTATGCTGCTTCTTTTCCTTGCCTTTTAGTACAGTACTGCTTTTCCAGATCCCACCCTAAATCCGTTCATATCCAAGTTTGGCATAGCTCATCACAAGCCAAGAGTATGGCATGAATCTACTTATTTGGATACCTTACATCAAACTACTGAGCCTAAAGTATTTTGCAGTCCAGCTCACTAAGAGAACAGATAAAAAGCTATGCAGCAATAAGTTTACTTAATCTGTATAGCAAATATGATAGACAT
The DNA here is from genome assembly GCA_016584745.2 of Phylloscopus trochilus trochilus. Lineage (NCBI taxonomy): Eukaryota > Metazoa > Chordata > Aves > Passeriformes > Phylloscopidae > Phylloscopus > Phylloscopus trochilus. The sequence goes on along the minus strand of WQNJ02000016.1, from coordinate 9,237,341 downwards.
CTTTCTTCTGACAGCTTTCCTCAGTAAATTCACTTCCCTTTTCAGTCCTTGGTCAGACAAACTCCTACAGAAATCCACTGACTGTGAAGGTTTGGAGGACTTCTAAGACACTATTTTCTCACAGCTGTTATCAGGTGCCTAAAGGAAGCAGTTGGAGAGCTAAGGGCTGGCTTACAGGAAATATTAATCTTTAAACTTTCCAACTCTTATAAAACTTGCAACCATGGATATTTAAATCAGTGATAAAGATCAGCACTGACATGCTTCAGCATGGCATGTTTCCTTCCTTGCGAATCCCAGCTCAACCATGTGATGGCTAATACACTCAAAAATGCAATGAGCTTATGACCCGTCTATCTGTGCAAAGTGTTCATCCTTATGGGGCACTCTGAGTTTTTCAAGAGAGTTATTTTAATCTCTTTAGATGCCATGGGACCAGCTATTGTTCTCGCTGGCACCACTTTTGTAGCTAAAATTAAATGCATCTGATCTTCTTAAACAACCGTGGAAGTTGCACACAGAAAAAAATAATAAATTTAATCTTCTTTTTGGGGGCACTATGTATTTTGCATAACAGAGAGATGTGTAAGCTGGCAATGCCTAAATTGTCCAAATAAGTTGAGATTTGCTCCATCAGGGCAGATCCTGGGCAGGCCAAAGTAGTCTGAGCTGTCCCGGTCTTTGGAGAGAGAGCTGCTCTGAGGCTCATCCTCAGCTGAGAGAAGGGAATCAGCACTTGTGGCCTGATCTGCCCAGCCCTGGGACCACCACGTGCAACAAACAGCACCAGCTTGGACTATGCAGTTCAGTCCAGTGAAGGGATGAAGAAAAAAACACAGAGACAAAAGGAAATGTGTGAAAAGATGAACTGAATTAACTAGATAGTGTGGCTTGAGGCAAAGGTTACACCAGGGCTGAGGTCAGAGAAATGGTGCAGAAATGGCCAGATGGCTTCTAGGCCACCTCCAACATTGACAGCTCACGGCTGGCTGCCTAAGATCTGGTCACTGAACACCTGACCAAGAGAATGAAGAGCTACTCCAGACAAAATTGTTGCTCTTTTACATTTTTACATATACAAAGAATTGCTCAAAGTTGTGATGATGTTTTTAAAGTTGACGCATTTTTTGAAAACACCATTTCTTCCTCATCTGTAATGTTGGCCTCTGCTTTTCCAAATTTAACGCTGTAACAGATGTGGGAAAAGAAAGCTTTAATGAGTTTTTGAAGTTTTTCTGCTCATTTTGGCCTGTTACAGCTGAAGTCTAAGAGACTGGAGTTAAAAGTATTTCCAGATACCAAATTTCTCTTCTCTTCCTGTTACTTACTTTTTATCACAAAAAAATGTCCAGCAATTACCTCCTTATTTTACTTCAAAACACAACACATGCACAAATGCACACAGCAGAATCAATGACAGCCTCTCAATGATTTTCACAGACATAAAGATAACAGAAATACTAATAAAAAATCTCATGATAACTTAATGCTTTATAAAGAAATGCCTTTGGCTTTTTAAGAAGCCTTGATGTTGTAGAGGTGATTCCAATAGATAGAAATATAGCTGTACAGTGGGAGACCACAATGTGAGAGACAATCAGGAAACAGTCTGGACATAATATTATCTCAGAGGCATGGAAAAACGTATATTTATATACCTACAGGAGAGGTAGAAGTCTCAGCTGTCAACAGAAGGGGAAGAGTTGAGAGGATAATTTGAAACATCCTGAGTGGAAAATACAAATTACCAGCCGAGGGAGGGTGTGTGAGTGAAGAGAGAGGAGTGCAGTTCAGGAGACACTTACTGTGCCGGGCCTGGGGTAGGGGATGCGGCCCTCGTACTGCACCCAGCGGTGATCCGCGCTCTCCTTGTGGGCGTAGGGGCCGTTGAACACGGCCCTGATCTCGGCCATGCTGTACACACACACGGCAGAGCCCTTGAACACCGAGCTGCAAGGCAAGACATATCCATGGGCATGCTGCAAAGGCCCCTGTGGTGCCAGGGAGTTAAGGAATTACAGAGCCTGATGGGGCTGGGATCAATCCTACACCTGGCTGCTGATGCACAGCTGAACATCAACGTGCATGGGTCTGGTGAGCACAGAGATTTCATGTCACTGTTGTTACAGCTCTAAGCTTTGCTTGGTTGAAATCTGGTCTGGCCCTTGGGATTACTTGATAGAGTGTCATTTTTTTCTAGTGGCTGACAGTTTCCAGCTATCATTTACTAGATCTTTGGATTAGAATTTTATCCGAGTGAAGGACATTCATTTACATAGTGCTCACATCTGGAAGTCCATATATTAATGATATAGGTAAGGCCCCTGAGAATTACAAGTTTCATTTGAAAGACTAAAAAAAACAAGATATAAAAATAAACACTTATTTAATTTTTATGCATTTTTCCTTTTTTTAATGTATTTGTCTAAAAAAATCTAAAACATTTCAGTTTTCCAAAGAACACCACACCAGGTTGCTGAGTAGCAGGCACTTTAGTTGCTTCACAAACCATTTCATTTATTGTGCAATATTTACTTCAATTTTAAGTATTTTCTGTGGTTATATATTCTAGAGAGCTATTGCGGTAACTGCTTCTGAATTAAGGAGTGTCTTGGCAATTCCTTATTGTACTCATACTGGTCACCATTTGCTAGTCATTATTTACACTTAATTCAAAGGTTCTGGAGACAAAAGAAAGAATTATTAATTTTCTTTCTGACAATTCTATAGAGAGCACCTCACTATTGATCTGAAAGGTCATTAATTAATTAGTGCATGCCCCTGAGATAAAAGTTGGGTTATCCTTTCATATGGAAAGGATATTTTTTTTTACTATAAAATCACTGAACTATCAGTTTAGAGAATAATTTTAATACTAAGAAATAGCAGATGTCAAAGTCCTGCTTTCAGAAATGAGGCTTCACAAAATAATTTGCCTACAATAGCAACTACTGGTTGCTCAATAAATATGATAGAAATTTACAAATTCAACTGGATGAGGTTGAAATAATCCAGTTTGCTTTTGATTGGTACATTTACATTACTTTTTACAATCACTCTCAAAAGTTCATCACAAAAAGGTTTAGGGACATCCTTTATTATTTTCAGTTCTGAAAATACTGTCCTCAGTGACTGCAGCCCTGACATTGGACACCTTATCCCAGCAGTTCCTAACTGCTCTCAGGAATCAGGATCTAGTCTAGAAGACCTGAGTATATACAAAAGTATAAAAGTCCTGAGTAAAATCTTCATCATTTGTTTCCAGGGGCAAACATGATCCCAACACGTACCTTGTTGTAGTGAAGACTCCGTACACAAGGGGGTTCCTCTCATCTCTTGTAGAAAGTAGGAATATATCTTCTGCAATGAGAAAAATATATTTGGGGATTTTATTTTTTAAGTTAAACATCCATTGACTATTTCTACATTTACCATTTGTAATTTGGAAATTTGCAAAAATATAACAAGGTTTTATTTTTGTTGGAATTTTAATTTCTGCCACGTGAATTTGTAGTAATATTGTGAAACATGTCCATTTGCAGATAGTCTGGGTTTTATACCAAATCAGATTTTTATTTTACAGCTTTTGGAGGGAAAGGGAAAAACACTGTAATTCTGATCAGAACAATATTAGTTATAAGCAGGGACTTCTGATCAAAGTCAGAGGTATTACTAGCCCTGTTTGGAAGAGGAGTAAAATCAAAACAAGACATAGTGCTTCTATAAAGCAGAGGGGAAAAAAAATCCAACAAAAGCAGGTACTACTGACATCAAAACAGACCATTAAAGATAAATCAACTTACGCAGCTCATCGAAATGAGTGTCTGCCCCTTCAGGACCAGGGATGGAACACACGAGCCTGGCTTTCAGAAAAGTTGTCCACTTGTTTATTAGACTTCTTTGGCCTCCCATATCATTCTAACAAAAATAAAATGAAATTCTTGAATATTAAAAAAAGTAAGGGCTTTAACATATAAGAGCACAGTATGATCTGTGCATTTTCTGTCGGATTCTACATTTGGCTCTAAACACAACAACATAAAAATCTCTTTGTTTTTCATTTTCTTTTTTGTAAAATACTGTAGGAGAGCCTTTTTCTATGTGGTTTCTGTAGTTACTTATCAGCTCAGAGAGTGGGCAATTCAAATTTCCTAATTATACCCAAAATTGATTGCAAAGTTCCTTCATCAGCTTTTTAACAGGAATGTCTATATCACATGATTTCTTGCTCCCTGTGAGGATTTTTACAATCAGTTGTTCTTCAAAATTCTTTATGAACCAAATAATAGAACAGAACATTCAGGATAGTTTTTGCAAAAAAAAAAAAAAAAGGAAAACTATATTCATCAGCAGCTTACAATGTAAATACTGCACTGTTTTCTTTGTGTACACAGTACAGAGAAAAATGCATTGCAGGCAACACCAGTCCTATTATTCTAATAATCATTGTTACAGAAATATCAGTCTATCCTCCCACAACAGGGATTTTTTCCATTTATTTTACTACGGGTTTCCAAAACATAAGTATGCTTGCCCAAATTTCTTTTAGTCACTGGAGGAAAAAAACCTGTGAAGGGTCACTTGAAACTGGAATTACCTTTCTGAAGGGAAAGTGACCTTCTACTGACTTGGATCAGCAGAGGTGTATAGATAGTGGATTTTAGATTTAAACTTTAAGAAACCAAACTAGGAGTTTGCTCATGTACTTCTTCCATGGGCTACATGAAGGACCCTGCTGGTTCCAAACAGCAGAACTATTTAGGTTCTGCAAAGCTATTTGGGCCTCAGAACCCTTCATCCTAAAAGTGGTAAGGGTAATGATATACCAGCAGGAACCAAGAATTGAAACACTTAAATGTTATCACCAGCAGTAGTCTCCCAGCTGTAGGTTCTGAATGATCCCAGGAAGGTGCCTGCCTCTCTGAATTATAAATTCTGAAGCTTAGGGGATCTGTGCTGTAAGTTTAAGGACCACAAATTTAGCCATAAATATTCAGCCCCTTCAGGTTCATTAGGAGAAAGCCCCTTTTTGTTAATTCACTTTGCAATCTAAAGGCATAGAACCAGCCACAGCAGGAAACACTGAGTGGTGGGAATTACATGTTACCACCGCAGATTGTATTTGGCCCCTCAGGGCTGTATCATACATACTACAGGCCTTCAGAAAGATGGCTTTAAGTGCTAAAATCACAAGGAGTAACACTTCTCTGGTAATGCACTCTAACTGCTTTCCCTTTTCATGTACCTGCTACTTTCAAATAGATTAGCTCAGTTGGAAATGATTCCTGTTAATATATGGCCTTTGGAACTCTTGCTCTTACAAGAATTGCTGCCTCCTTTCTTGATTTCCTGAAGTTCTGCCAAGCCTGAAGCTTTGCATCTACCCAACAGATTTATTACAAAGATGTCAAAATTAGCAGCCTGAAGCCAACAGCAAAAAAAAAAAAAAACAAAACACCGAAACCTCTGCATGTGTGTGTTCTGTTCAAAGGCAGAGCAAACAGACTTTGTGGAGCAGCTGAAACCAAACAACTACAAAGATGCACTGAGTTTTAAAAAGCAAGGAGCATTAAGCTTTTCCTTCCTCTGGCAATTCAGATTAGCTACGCAAATCTCACACTGCAGGGCTTCCACTTTGATTTCTGGTGGATGCAGTGCAGCATCACAGGAGATGAGGTGTCTTTATCGACCTGACTAAAATCAGAAAACAGGAAGGAAGCGCGGAGCAAGTGATGAGGCTGGGATAAAAGAAGGACCCTTGTCTTGTTCCTACTCCTGTCCCTGCAGCATTCAGCTTCTGCAAGAGATGAGAAGCTATGTACTTGTGTTTGGCCAACCTTTAGTTGTGATCCACCACAGCATTTTCACAAATGCTTATTTTAAATGTATCAGTAGTTCCACTGAGTTGCTAGAGAGCAGTGTGAACCAACCACTGTGCTCAAAGGAAGCAATTTTAACAAGTGCTATGCGCATTAAAGTATAAAATATATGGATTTAATTTGTATCCATATTTGCTCTCAACACAGGACATGATGTTAACCATGTTATTTGAATTTAAGAGACATTAGAACAGACATTCTCTAGGTGTGTTTTACATATCCAAAAGCTCCCAAAGTAACACTGTACAATTTATAATGGAGCAAAGGGAATTCAGTGACCAGTCAGCATTCCAAGAGCTACCAAGTCCTTCTGAAGCCAGAGAATGACAAATTTATGATGCAGAGAGACTGAAAAGACCTTTCACTGATTTAGACAGTTGCACATATAATATGCTGACATATCCTTCAACATGCTTCTTCCTAGTGCCATGGCTGAGTGAAATAAAAAGCACATTTTACTTGGAAGATATTTTTGTTTGTGGTTTGGGAGCTTTTGGGGATTTTTTTGATTAGTAGCCATTTAATACTCTTCAATTCCACATGTCATGTCTGATTAATACAGTGTCTTTCCTTTCCTACAACGTGCCCAGGATTCATTGAGATTGACTGGAAGTGCAGGAACTGAAAAAGGCCATGATGATTTTATCTCCAAACACAGTTAGTTCAGCTCAGACCACGGAGGTTCAGAAACTATAAACAGTGTAGGTAAACTATAAATAGTATAGGCATGTCTTTGCTCCTCAAGTCTCAAGTAGTATTTATCTTACTAAGCTCTGTAAATGTCTATTTTTTTAAGAAAGGGCACTCCTTCCTTCCCCATACTATTTTTTTGGTGCATATTAGGTCAGTTTTGACTCATCTTGAGGCTTCAGGTGCTGGAGAACACGCAGTTGTTCTCCTTTCCTTCAGACCACGTTGATGTGTACTCACTCTCTTTACATCCTATCTGTCCACTCTGGTGGAGATTCCTTGGACCCTCATCATTCCTGATTATTGGCCTCTGAGAGGCTGCACAAAGGAAGTACTGGCCCAAGTTATTTTTGAGACTGGGCTGCTACAGAAAGAAGACAGTCTCTTTTGCCAAACAGATTATTTAATAGTAGCAGTCTGGAATGAATCGCTGATGTGTCTCAAATGCTGTGAGCTGGCTGTAGAGCAGGGCATAAACAAAGTAGGATGTACAGGCTGGGTAGTCAGTGGATTAGAAGAGAGGCATGGAAGAGTGAAAATCACCAAAGCAAAGTCCAGTTAGTGCACAGGTGGACAGAAGTAAGGATTAAACACAAAGTCATGGACTCCTAAGAAGCCCATTCAGCTGATTTATACCAAGCAAAGGTTTGCCTCAAGCCTGTTTAAGTAATTAACTGGATGTACTGAAACAATTTTTGACAAGAGATATGGTCTGAATACAAAGAACTCTAAATATTTCAGGGAGATTGGACAAGGAGACAAGATAAATTTAAGTGCTGAGAGAAGAGGAAGGCAGTATGAACAAGCCTTTCATTCCAAAAATATGGCTAATCTTCTAACAGCCAACTAGCCTTGAGTATCTGAAATCTTATCTCCCAAAATATCACTTCTAAGCACACTGGATTAGCTGTGTTTACTATAAACTTTGTTACTGGACAGATGAAGGCACTTAGGAATGCATATTTCATTTTGAATATAAATAAAGCTTTAATTAGCACTTACTGCTTTGTAACCTCACAAGCTGTAACAAATACCAACACTTCTGCCTGAAATACCTTCTTTTCAGCAGAAAGAAGTGCCTGTAAAATCTTGGTTACTTGTGCTTGTCTGAGTTAGAAATGTAGGTAAGTGCCAGCTAGAAAGGGGGGTGTTCAATCTGTCACCTGCTGAGGAAATATTACCCCGAAATATTACCCCAAAATATCACAAAAAATTATAACTACAAATTATTTAGGTAAATGGGGAAGTAATTCAACATGATTTTAATAAATCAGGCAGACTCTTATTTACAGAAATCCTAACATTTCATCCTTTTTCAATGAGCTGGCTGCAAAAAACAATTTGTTGGAGTGAGAAATCAGGATTCTACCAAATTACAATGAGAATTCAAATATCAGATGTCCCACTTCCATGAACATAGGTAATTGTATGGCTTTCTGACATTCAGGAAGACTGCTGTTTAAATGGCACAGTGTAAATTTTGTGAAGTAATTTAAGGCCGTATCATGCACCTCTCTTGGGAGTCTTCCAAGGAAATTTCAGTTTTCTGATCTGCAATTTATGTGCAATTAAGCAAAACAACAGGTTTTTCAAACCATCTAGCTAAAGATAAGTTCACATGAAAACAAAAGCCATCAGAAAAGATACTGCTCTATGATCAAGTGATTTAAAAATCAACTTACATTAAAGACTTTCTGTCGTATCTATTTTCTATTCTGTTGTATCTTATCTGCTATATAAATGTAGCTTCATTAAAATGAACAAATGTTAGTCTTGGAATCCAGTAGGCAGAAAAACAGATGGTAACGAAACTAAAGAACATCTGCATCTTTGGGGACTTAAATCTCTTATTTGCTTGTAAGTAACAGTGACAAATTGAACATTAGAACAAAAAGTGCAGTTATCTGAAAAATCAGTCTACATCAAAGATGTCAAACACTGTGATTCATAAAACTTTAAAGACAGTAATTATCCTGAACAGCCTCTAAAAGGAGCTAAAAAAAAAAAAAGGAAGAAAAAAAGGAAAAAGACAATGAGTGGAATTTCTAGAAGCAGGTTATTAATTACAGCCAGTGGCAAGATGTGCAAAAGGCCTATCCAAAGAGAATTCCTGGCCTGAATAAAGGGAAATGTTGGAGAACAGAGAGAAAAAGTGCTGAAACTGCAAAAGGCCCTGGAGCCTTTCTCTTATTGAAGCTTAGCTATGCGACAAAGCTACCCCAAACAAATGGCATCCCCTGCAGCAAAGCCCTATGGAGGAAAAAACTTCCAACCTTGTAGCTGACTTTATAAATGGAGAAACAGCCAACAGTCTCCTTTCAACTTCTGTCCTCAGGTTCACAGTTCTTTCTATAATTATTTTGCTTTACTTTACATATTCTGCCCCCACTCAACTCTCTTAGGGGCCAGTCTAACACAGGAAAGTTAAATTTGCTTTTTCAGGAATTCAGGTGCAAAATTTCTTGTCCAAACCATACTAATGCAGATGAAGATTCCTCCCCTGATTTCATCAGGCTATGGATGAAAACATCAAGCTACACGTAAAGTGTGACTTGAGAAAGAGCAAAAGCACACTTGCAATATAAGAAAGAGAAAGAAGGCACAGGAGACTTTAAAACTTCGACTGCTCTTCTATGGATACATCAAGTAAACTTGGGCAAGTTATTTCTCCTCTGTGTCTGCAGTTCCCATCTGACAATGAGGTGGTGACTCTGTTTAGTTCCTGCTCCTCAATCAGGCTTGTTTTTATTTCATTCGGGAAGTACTCACGCTGAGCATGCGTAACTGTTTGGTTCACTATGGAAAATGTTAATTTTTATTTTGGAAAGTATTTAAACATCACACCCAGAAGTTTCTACCAAATTATCTTTGGATGGGATCCAGACTGGAAAATCTAACTACAACACAAAGAAAAATTCTGGACTGTTACTAAACATAGCATGAAAAAATCCCCAAAATCCAGAAACTAACAGGCTCAGGTAATGACAAGGATGGTTTGAGACAAATTAAGCACCATTTTTCCTTAAGGCCATGCAGCAATCCTGCTCAGATTATCTCCAGCATGCGTGCCAGTATTGAGAATATTCTCCTAAACTGTACAAAAGCTGCCACAAATTAAATGTACTCCACTATATCCCCCCATTAGCCTATTCATTCTAACTTCAGTGGGAATCTGAAGTTAGCAAAGTCTTATGGCTGAAGAAATAAAATACATTATGAGACTCTGAGAAAATTTACTTAAAATTTTGAGTATAAACTGTCCATGGTTTATTCCAGTCTGTTTGACTTGCTTTTATCTAAATTTTCTAAAATAATATACATAATATAAATTATAAGACATACATACATAAGAGGGATATAAAAAGAACAAAACCTTCAGGTTATGAAAGGCAGAATTTTTGATAATGAAGTTACAGGCAAGTCAAGTAATTAGATGGGCCATGCCATTAATGTGACACAGGAGATCAGAATTTATATGATTTGAACAGATTGTCAACACTGTGATACTGGAGGAGAATGAGACCCAGCACTGGGATAAACTGGTTTCTTTATGAATAAAAAAGCTTGAATTTGCCATTCAGAATTTCACATTGTTAAATCAGAATGTCTTGAATTTCAGGTTCCAGATACTCAGTAGGGCAGAGTTCCCTTTACAATCAATGGAAAATATGTCCTTCAGAGAGTGATTTGGGCTGAAGATGGAAGGAGTCTTCCTCCAAAAACTAGTTATCTGCCTTTACTGAAGGGAGAGAATGAGTGATAATTAGTTTCCTCACTTTGATATATACAATTGCCTCAAGTCACTTGCATTAGATACTGCAAGCACAGCATTGATAATCACTGACTGAGAGCTGGGAAAGGCATGAGACCAAAGAACAAAGGTTGGTCATCACCTTAGAGAGTCCTTTAGAATCTGGAATCCTGAAACATCTTTTACAGCATTTACAACACTGTACTCAATCAACAATAGCAAAACTGCAAACCATGGTACATTTTTACAGTAAACATACTGACAGGGAAAAAAGAGACAGGAAGATAATTCAATCATGTGAGGAAACTTCAAAATCATAAAGTCATTATTTGCTACTCTTACAGATATTTGAACATCTGAGCTAAAGCACTCACAAGTCAGGGACTTTGCATTTAGCCATAGGATCTTCAATTAACTCTAGAGGCTCCCACTTCTGAGCCAAGGTGTACTGACAGTGTCTTATGCAATGAGTCTCTCTGGCAACTAGGATGGCTTCCAAAGTTTGCTTCAGATGTTGTGCAGCTGCATTTCCATAGTCCGGTTTTTAAAGATCTATCTTGACACTTCAACTTCTTTCTCGCTTTCCCTGAGGCTCAGTAAAATTCAGTCACACCTCTTTACATATAGGCATATCCTACATATTTTTGCCTCATCTGTAAATCATGATTTCCCTCCTCAAAACACCAATTTTTGAAACACACCCACAAGGGACAGAAATTTACGAAACTTCCTATACTTATATAACCCTTGCCAATAAGGAAAGTTGGACCAAAAGACCTGACAAAGCCTGATGTTATATCTCTTAATCCATCACAGTTAGAAGCAGATACTCTATAGAGCTGGCCTTTCTCCAACACATCAGCCTTTAAAAATGAAATCATCATGATGAGCATCTGCTTTTCTACATAATTTGAAGACTTTCAAATGGCACATAATGTGCAAATATCAAATTTGGAAGTCCAAGAGGAGTTGGTTGCCAAAAGTCTCAAAGCGGCAAAGACACTCAGTGGGCAAACGGGGGCCACGGTTGCTCCAGGGACAACTTGCTCAGAGGGTTCTTAATCATTATTATTGAGAAATCAAGAAAAAAACCCAATATTTCCCATGGCCGGAGTTGTGGCGAGGCAGTATTCTGGTGACAAAGGAGGTATGTAAGCATGTAACACACAGGAAGTCAAATCACGTCTGGAATGAGTTGCCTCCAGAACTGGAAGCAGGATAGCTGCACGAGCATGGCTCTGAGCCCAGACTAATTAGCCCTGCTGAGAACATGTGAACATGGCTATTTGGCTTCCGGGACCCGGCCAGCGCGGCTGAACAGCAAAGCAGGACACTGCCAGGACAGCTCCAAGGGCTTTGGAGAGACATCAATTATCTACACAACACAGAAATACCAGTAATGACAATGGGCCAGCTATCCCTAGTCACAGTAAAGGCATGGCTAGACTATATCCAGGACAAGAAAAACACCTCTTAACTTCTACATTTAAGCAGCCCTGTGGCAAAGCCCACTGGAGACTCTGGACTTGGAGCTGCAGAGGAACAGCTCCCTCCTGCCATTCTGGGAATACAAATTGCTTTAAGCACCAGACGGGAGGCAAGGTCACAGCCTTGAACTCTGCTGATGTTCATGGCTTTGGAAATAAATTACATTACCCAAAGGTGGAATGCAGGGTGTGTCCAGGGCTCTCAACTCAAGAGCTCTTAAAATGATTACATTCCAGTGTGCTTAGAAAGTACAGTTTAACCAAGAGGGCTGTGCCTAATTGCAGTATTTCTTTTCCCCAGGTACAGCTTGGTATATATAGGGGTGGAATGGTATTCAAAAAAAAAAACCCAAAAAGAAAGGGAAAAAAAAGACAAAGAGCTCACTTGTTCCCACTAGAACAAAGGCTGCTTCTGGATACCAAACACTTCGGGAAATATGGGAAATCATCAGGGGCTGAAGTCTGATTTCTTGGCAGTTGAGGTCTCGGAAACCAGCCTCTTAGACTGCACGATTTAACTTTTGCAATACATCACCAAAACCATTAAAGAGAAGCTTGTAACACAGCAAATGCAAACCACTGTAATAATAAACAGGATTTTCATACTGCAGCAGAGAGACTACTGCTTTTGGCTAATTTCCACTTCATTCCAATAGGATGAGGTTGTAACTACGAAAAGATGTGTTTCTATACAGATAACAAACAAACAAAAGCCCCCAAAATTTTCCTCCCTCTTCAAAACCTTTTCTGTGACTCCTCTATATTAGATTTTTATTTCTCCCTTTACTTGACTGGGGAAAGAAGGAGGGAAAATTGGTCTTTTCTATGGCTACACTTGTACACATATGAGGTTGTCAATAGTTAGAATTACAATTCTGCCATCATTTAGTGCTGAATATGTACAAAAATATAGCTGACTTGTCACTGGACTGCATAGGGCACAGTGGATGGATGCTGCAATTCTATTTTTTTTTTTTCAAAATCTTTCTCAATGTGTAATGACTGTGTCCTGTCTTTATCTGAGGCAAAGTGGCTCAGCATTGTGGGCTTGAAGACAGTGCAGCTGTAAAAGCTTATGCCTGTGTTTCCAGAAATAAAAATAAGTGGCTCCACGCTCTAAAGAAGTTAAGGTTTGTGTGATCATTTAACAGACATATGTGTAACTGCATGCATTTTAAAAAATAAATAAATTTTGCTGGCTAATCCTCAACAGTAATTTTTGGTTATGGCCTTACATGAAAAGAAAACCAATAACTCCAAACATTGCAATTTATGTAAGCATGAATGCACCATAAGCAGTATCAGGTATTGCAGACAGGGCAATGATACTTTTTCTGCCTTGCTCAAACCAAAAAACAGGAAATGATACCATTTGCCATGATAAATGACACAACTGGTTCTGAAAGTGACTGTTGAAAGCACTTCCTCTGCAGTGCCAGTGACACCCTCAGTGACACAGAACAGATGATGCAAACCCGGGTGAGGGCTGTGCTGGGCTGCAGGGCACTGGGTGCAGATGAACACCCAGTGAACAAGACAAGTGACAGCTGCTGGACTCTGGGCAAAGAGCTGCCTGCAAGAGCAATGCAGTCTTCTGGGTCTGAAAGTAGCTGGGAAAGGGGAATGCTTTCCAGAGGAGATTTTCCCTAAGGGAGAGGATCACTGAGAGACCGCATTGTTGAACCCTTGAAAATTAGCCAAAGAATAGGCTGCATTGACTGAGCTTCTTATTAAAAACAAAGCCTATTCTGAGTTCAGCATGTGTTTCTGGCATTAATGGACAGGAGCCCTAAGGCATGGTGAGGTAGACAGCAATCAAATTCTAGTAGAAAAAAACTGTGTTTACACCAAGCAAACTATTTTAGAAGTTGCTGAGCTCCTCCCATTTACTGTTATTCTCTGCTTAACAGGGAAAGAAGGCAAAGGCTAAACTTTGTGCAGTACAGATCACATTAATGAGACAGTAGCAATTGCTGTTATCAATTGTTTCAATCAAAGGCATTGTTCCCGTGTCAGAGACAATTAAGCACAGCAGATGTTTCATACCACAGCACAGATCCAAAATATCTCAGTCCATGAACACAGACAAATATGTTCACAAGTCTATTTGCATATTTAATTTATATTAAATACCCATAATAATTCTATTTTTATTAAATAATTAGCAATCTATTTTTTGAATTTGTTGGAAATAAGACAAATATCATAAAAAGCAGGAGTCTGGTTTATCAAGAGAATTCTGCAACCAGTGGGAAGTGCTCAGTAAATAAAGAAGACAGTGTAGAACTATTAATAATAATCACCTTGCTTATCAGTTTTCATTGTTTTGGTTTGACTACCAAAAATAAAATTCATGACATTTTTCCTGCTAACATAATTACTCTACAAATTCACTCTCATTTGAGGTATGATTATAGACAGCCATTAGGATTTCCTTACAATACATTTGCTTTTATTATGATAGCTTATCTCCCTTTTTCTCTAGGTAAAGGATGCTGGTTTTCTCTAGCCAATATATCTTAGTTTACTATACTCTCTCATGTGCCTTGGCTTGAAAACATTGTCTATCAATTTCTCCTAATGCATTAAGTGCTTTCTCATAATCAGCAAATGCCATGTCTAGCAGCAAATCATAAATGTTTGCATTTCCATTCTGCCATTAATCACTCTGCTGTGAAATACCCAACTAAAGATTATCCATTCTTTCGTCTGGCTTAAAACCTACTAGAGAACTGATTTATGAATGAATGTTTTGTTATCTTAACACTTCAGGTCAAGGACAGAAGTGTGAAATGGCTGTGGCCACTGAAATCTCAGTTGGAGCTGGGAGTTTGCTGGACTGCAGAGTAGCCATAGATTTACACATCCATACATCTGTCCACTCTGTTTTGCAGTGTGTCCACAGCTGAATGAGTGCTCTTCTCCCACACACATCTTACTGCAAATCACAAATGTTTTTTTTTTTTTTTTTTACTGATTTTCAAGTTTCTCAAGAAACTGCCAGAAGAGTCACACTGCTCAGAAATTGCAAGTCACTTAAAGCTTCTGAACAAAATCATAGAAATGTACTTACTTGTATGACTGCTGTGGTGTTGCTGATTTATCACGAGATAAACATTTGCTCAAAGATTATGTTTACTGTGTTACTAATATGAAGGCAGCTTTCAAGTTCCATTCTCCTGACCTTTACCAGCGACTCCTGAGGACCCAAGGACAGGATGGGAGCACTTCTACTGATTGCTTACGTTACTACAGAATAGAGGACCAGAATGTCCCAGGGGACAAGGGAGTGGACAGGTAAGTGTGTGTTTGACATAGAAGTCTACAGACCCTTCTGACACTGTGGGTAGAAACCTCAGTAGAACCATCAGGCTGCTGAACAGCAAGCTACACTGACTGCTGTCTTCATGTGCAGGAATGGTTTTTCCTTCTCATCTTTTGGGGAGGCTTCTGCCCTTGACAGAGATGCTTCTCCTAAAAGAGTGCAGCTAATGAAAGCCTGAGTCTGTGTATATCATTTTTAATAAGGGGCAAACTCAAGCAGAAAGAAGAAAGGGAAGGAGTAATCATTTAAAGGAGGTCAGGCACCAGCCAGAACTTTTTACATTGCAAGAGACCTGGGGTCTGGTTCCTCCTGGTCAATGGGTCAAGTATTGCTCTTCTTCCCAAGGGAGGAAACTTCCAGGCAGATGTGGGTGTAGCTCAGAAACTGTACACTTTCTCAGCCTCCCCTCACTCCAGCAGGTTATCAGGAATGAGCAGAAACAAATGACTGACCCCAGCCCTCAGTAATGCCCAGGAATGGTGCACAGAGCCAAGCTGAAGGAATGGGTTTGTATGTCCATGCATCAGTGGGCACTTTCCACAAAACCACAAATACCCTGCCATTGTGTACACTTTGACTCATCCATCCTCCCTGGAAGCTCATGAAACAAAGCATGATGTTGCATTGAAGGTCAATACTTTACTGTTTGAACACAGAATTACAATTTATAAATATATTAGCTGTTTAAAAGAGGTGCACCATCAATATCAAGTCTATTTTTGACAAGTAAATTTCAGATGGCATTGATAAACTATGTTCAGAAAAATTACTACGATGGCTCATTGGGTAACAAAGGGGAAAACACATTTCTTACAGAAATAAACCAAACTTATTTAGTTTTTTTATCAGAAAGATAGAGTCCTCACCTTACAAACTCTCCCAACTCTGGAAAGGATTGTCTTGTCAGATGTGCCACTATCTTGTGATATTTCTCGAAAGAAGAAGTAGATTTTATCATCATCTGGGTTATAGGTATCTGGGATTGGAAAAGTTCCAATGAATTTTGCTCCTAGAAATTAAAAAGAAAAAGGGAATTAAATATCTGAAGAAAAGCCTTAGTACTTGCTGTTAAATCTCTGCATTTATGTTACATCTTCCAGTGAAATAAAAATATTATATAGATATGTAGCAGCAAGTTTCTTACTAGCTCCAAGTGAAAACCACCATGGAGTCTGAAGTATTTACTCTCAGGCTGATGTTTTTGTGTATAGATCTTACTACCACTTGCAAAAATGTGCAGCACTGATTATCATTCTCTGTTTGGAAATAGAGTAACTCTCAGTAAAAAGTATTGCCTACACAAATCTACCTTATTGCTCTTGTCACCAAAATGAAGCTAAGTACATGTTCTGAAATCACCTGGTAGAATTTAAATTAATTTAATTATTCATTGCAGTAGTTATGAACACAGAAATATACTACTGTTTACTAGAGATACCTTGCAAAGGAATGTTTCCCATGTATCTGTGATACAGCAATCTTACTGGCTGTATCTGCCCAAATCCCAAACAGTGCCATGCTGGGATTCCCCAGTTAGCACAGCAAACTCCAAAACTGGTTGGTCAGTCTTAAGAACTTAGCTTCTTGTGCTTGAAAACAGATTGGCTATATGAACATAATGGTTTATTTGGGTATTTAAATCTGATTTTTGCAAAACATGCCTTGTCGTGGATGCTGGGCCATTAAATTATTTCTGGTCTCTTCCGAGGCAAGCGTGGGTGTCTGCCTGCATCTTACTGGGCCAAGATGTTCTTCACTGTTCCCAAGCTCCCTCATCCATGGTCTCCAACCCTGCTCTACCTGCTCACTAGCTGAGGGCTTTTGGTTTTGGTGTTAGGGGTTTTTGTTTGTCTTCCTTTTAATTTTGCAGTAAAATCAGAAATTGAAGAAATTCAAGGGTTCACTGCAGCAGAGCAGGCAACAACCCTGCCTTGCACGAGTGAACCAGCGACTTGGGGCAGTGATTTTTAAGACATTCCCCAGTGTGCTACAACAGATGAGCCCTTCTGAGGGCACTTGGATCAATGATGTTTTTCTTTAAACAGAAGTGGCTATACAAATACAGTGCAAAGAGACCCTTGACTCTAAAATACATTCTTTCAGCAATAAAATACACAGTCTTTGTCCCCCAGTATCAGGTAGGCTGCAGTAGAAAGCAATAAGGAGGGTGGTGTAAGAATGCAGAGCAAACAGAGCACACTGTTTATATGGGGGAATACTATTATCAGCTTTCAATATATCTTCATGCCTTTGTCCTTTTCATAATGATTGTTACTTTATATTAGCCTTGAGGAATTTTCACCATGAACTCTACAGTACAAATAGAAGAAAAAGAGAGTCCTTGATTCAAAAGTTTGCAGTCTGAGACGAAGGGCCTGAGACAAAATGAGATGTGTTTAAGTGCTCAGTGTGCACCTTTGTGACAGAAGAATAAATTTATGGGTGAAAATAGCCACAGTGCTGCCTCCATTTTAAACTTTTCTGACACTAGAGAATGGTGTCAGCAGAAAAAATGAAATGATGCAGGCATAAAGATCTATAAATTTAAGTTAGGATTTCAAAATGAGCTTGAGGAAAATATTTGATTACCCCTCAGGGCTTGTAAGGCTACTTTGAAGATTAGATCTCTAAGCATGAATAAATACATAAATATGCTTCCAGTATGGTTTCTTAAATATGTGGTTAGCAAAATAGACATTTAAGAAGAAACCTGTGAATTTTTTTCTATACCACGTTTTTTAAAGTCACATCCCTTTTTTTTTTATTAATCCACAGTCATAGAACAAAACACTGAATGTATGGGGGGTTAGAGATTAAACTTCATTGCTCTCCTTGGCAAGCCAAATTCAAAAATAAGTGTCTCAATACCAATTCCTGCAAGAGATTTAGAAGAATCTCTAATGAATTAAATATTTAAATATTTTAAATCACAACTGAAAACACTGAAGTTCAAAGTTAAATCCAAACAGAAATGCATTGTAAAAGATATGAAGACGAAGTGAAAACAATTAAATAGAAGAAATTATGATCTCAAAAGCACAAAATGTTCTGCAGTCGAGATCTTTGTCTCATCTTTTCTAACCCATCTATCCAACATATAAAAGTGCATTTAAACTAACTGTGAATTAGGCTTTTGGATTCTTTGCATGAGAGAAAAAAATAATGATGATTATTTTAAGCTACTGTTTGCTTTCCCATAGACAGAGCTATCTCCCCCAGTATTTGCTTCAGCAGAAGATTTTCCCACATACTAAATTCATGGCTAGATTGCATGTAACCAACCCGGGGATAAAAGGCATCATGAGCTCTGGCAATAGATGGTACACGTGTTGCTTGTGCTTTTTATCATCGGGCCTGGTGGGAAAAGCTGATCCAGCTGGTTCTTCACTGCTGGGTTGGCTGTTGGTTACCTGCTGGCCACCACCCTCTTCTGAAACCAGCAGTGATTTTTGGCACTGAAACCTACAGAGAACTTAGGCTCAGAAAAAGAGAACCACAAAGGAGTGGCTGTCCCAGAAGACAAAGAAATGAAAAAGCAACCTGAAATAGTGGGAAGCAGCACCTCTGTGCGGTTGGGCTGCCAGAAATACACGGCATGACAGAATACAAAGGATAGTGCTTACCTCATTTACCATAACCACCTAGAAGTCAAGCTCCTAACCCATTCTCAGCCAGGTCCTCTCTTAGGGAGGGACAAAGTGACAATGAATAATCCTATTTCAAGACAGATTCCTACAATAGGCGGGGTGAGTCACCCTCTGGAAGTGTCACCTCTCTCAGTAAATTACAGAGGCAAGGGAAAGGACTGAGCTCAAACAGGATGCTAGCTTTTGCCTTTTAGAGCTAAGGGAGCTGAATCCCTTCCAAACTTCGCAGGATATAAAGAACTCATTGCCTCCAAGACTTTGCCCTGGAAAAGACGACTAAATTGCTATGAAAAAAAGTGAAAAGGAAAAAAAAAAAAAAAAAAGATGAATGTAATTCAAGGAAGCCCTCGTTCCAGCTATGGCCCTCTCTTCCTAAGGCAGGAGGAATGTGCAGCTGTTCAGTGGTGCCTGTGTGTAGGGCTGGCGGGGTGCTCTCCTCTGCCCACGGGGCTGGCACGGGGCAGACTCAGTTCCAGTGGGTGGCTTTGCCATCCGGAGAGGGGCCACCAGCCCCACGTGCCTCATCCCCGGGAGAGGCAGCTCCGGTGAGCAGCTGTGGGAGCGCCTGACTCCCCTGCCCTGCTCCCCTCTGCTCCAGTGCCACCCTTGCGGGAGTATGAGCACTGTGAGCCTGAGTCATGGGAAAGATTAGCTGCCTTCCTCCTTTCCCCCTCTGTGGAGCTGCTATTCAGTCACTGAGATTAGGACATGTCTTAATTAGTCAAGATAGAGATGCCCTGCAAGGAACTGGAAGGTATCCCACGCATTTTTCCCTCATGCTTTGTCTTTACCTCCCTTCCCTCAAGGAAGAATAATTTTGGTTCCAGAAACAGAGTAAGACTAAACTTTAAAAATATTAAGGTGCAGTATAGCAAAACTTCCTTGGCCCTCTGGAAGAAAACAAGCTGTACATTTTATGCTTATCCTAAGTAAAACATGAGTCATGCATGGTAATAATTTATTTCCAATTGTACAATTATTCAAGTATGTACAACTTTTCCTGGAGGTCTAACACATGCTTGGTAAATGGGCAGTAGATTTAGGGAAGAGGGGATTTAGATGAGATGGGAGTTTTAAATCTGAAATCAAGTAAATATTTTCTTTATACCAATATTGGCTGAAAGCATAGAAGTATGTAATTAGTAACACTACACAATAAACTAGAAATATATTGGCCACCCTATGACTTACTGCAGAAGTGATGCCGTCATTTCAAGTTGCATTTAAAATTTTCTCCAACCTTAAAAGGACTGTTTCAAAATATTAAAAGCACCTAGTTTATGTCTATGCCTCTTAGTATAACACTGACTGGATTGTGTTTGTGAAGTCTTAGACAGAATTGTGGCTGTAGGTTTTTATATGGCTGGAAACAAGGTAAACCTGAAGAATATATAGGGTCTTCAGGGTTTATATAGTGTGGGGCAATTTTCACCTCAAGGTCTAGCACACTAAAGCTGTTTTTCAGACTCAGACATATTAATATACTCCTTAGAAAAGTTTCACAAATACAGACGTTCTAAGTGAAAACAGAATAAATCATGAATCAATCTAAATGAGAGAGGAAAGGCACTATACTTATATAGGCACCCCCTCTGCCACTAAAACATCTAAATATTTCTCAAACCTACAGTTTATTCTGTTTTCTTGTACTGTTCCCTTGCCTCAAACTGCTCATGAAGAAACAATAATAAGAGAAAGAAATGTTTGGAACTGTATTTTTAACAAGTTCTTTTGGACTGGGAACTGAACCCTATAATGCTCATCAATGTGAATCTATACTAATGATAACACCAGATGCTCCGCAGGGCCAAACCACAGTAAATCTTTGTTTTTAGCTTATTATTGCATCCCTTAGGAAAGCAGCTACCCAGCCACCTTTCCATGCTGAGCATCTGCAGGCCATCAATGATAAAATTGGATATGCAGTTGCATGGCTAATTAGAATTAGAGAACTGACTGCTGGAAGGACCCGTCCAGGTCTGTATCACAGTCCATTTCTGCTCTGCACTGCACAAGGGGTGTGTGGATATGAGAGAGACAAGCTAGGACAGGTGGGACAAGAAAGATTTTCAGCACAGGAAATGAGAGTGGGATAGGTCAGCAGAGTCAGATGTGAGATTCTTCCATCTCGTATTTGGAAAGGTAAACTTTAAAGGTGACTTTTAAGTGGCTTTTTCTTTTTCTCCTCATCTCACAGCAGAATCCTGGGGTTATGAAGTTACATCTAGATAGAAATTTAAAGCAACAATACAGAAGAAGGAAGAGAAGGGATAGGGAAAAATTATTAAGAAAAAAACCAAACTGAACATTTCCTCTTGTTGAGGTCTCAAAGAGTTAAGAGGCAAAATCATCCTTTTTAGAAGTTGTCTGCTGGGAAGACAACTTAACCCTGTGGTCAGCAGCCCCTGGTTTTACAGTGCACCCATAATATCCTGAGCCAGGGCCAGTGTTGCCACATCTTTAAAGACAGTTGACAGCTAAAAGGAGGATGCTTTAATTGAGCAGGGTTAGCTTGTGAGTGAAGTTTTCCATGTTACACTGTGTGTGGTTTGAGACTGGCTGGGTGCAAATGCAGCCAGTTTTTTAGAGGGTTTACTAGCTCACAATGTTTTTTAATGGGCAAGAAAAAGCAGTGTTTTGCTTGGGAAGCTATTTTAGTGTGCCCTTAGTGGTTTTAAAATGATCCTCACAGCAACAAAGGGTATTTTTCCCCCTAAAAAAGGAAAAGGAAAAATAAAAAGACCTCCTACCAAAAAATGTGGGATTTCTAGTCTGTTGTTTCAACAGGCTATACAGAACAGCTTCTAACAAGTGATTGGAAAAAACAGTTAAAAAAATTATCCCAACAAGACTGGATATAGAAGCATTTAAGTCATGATATTATTTCAATTGTAGGATTATACACAAATCTATAGATCAAAGATGGAAACTGTGCTTAGGTCTTATGCTCCCACTCTTAATTAGCATTTTCACCTCTGTGACTTTTCTCAAGTGCACTTCTGGTCCACTGAGCTTTTTTAAAAAAGCCTACGTAATCCAAAGACTCCATGATACAATATCTATATTTAAAGTTGCTGGACATATATTTATATAAGGAAGGAGCTATTAACTTCAGAGAGGCAGGGACAATGCAAATGACAACAGCATATGTTTGGGATCTTACCAGTAAGCCAGTAATGCTCAGAAATGTCAGTTCTGATGTAATGGTGGTCGTGAGAAGGGCCCAGAGACCGTGTCAGAGCAGTGTCTTTGCCAAGGAAATCAGAAGCTGTTCCAGCATAAAGATACTCATCTGCAAATGAAACAGAAATAGGGTTCCTACAGCTGTGGCACAAAAAAAAAAAAAAAAAAAAAAAAAAAAAAAAAAAAAAAAAAAGGACTATTGGACTATTTACATTTTTTTGGGCAAACAACACAAACAACACCTGTGTTTAATTGGTCTATGAACTAACTTAATGCTTTCAAATATCACTGGGTCATATTTTAATGGATTTTTTGGTTCTGTGAATTTACTTACATTTAAATGAGAGTGATCGTTGCAATTACATGTCTGAGAAGTAACATAGTCAAAGCCTAATTTTCAGATCTTTTAGGCACTCAGAAAAGTAAATTTCCCAGGCTTTAATGGGTACTTGGGTCTCAAGGGTAGAAAGGTCTATTTAATCTGATCAGATTGTCCCATGCACCTGGGAGCCATGGTGAGGACATGGTCACCTGTCCCTTCCAGCTACCTCCTGTGTCCCAGCACCGCCATGGCCCCAATGGCTTTACTGCTCCTGAGCTAGGAGAACAGGATGGATGCTTCCCCACTGGAATGTTGCAACTTGGCCCATTCCCATGGAGCAAGGATCTCCATCCAACACTTATTTCACAAAGAGGAATTCAGGCACTAGTTCAGGGAATCTATGTTAATGGTAGGAATATGGCTACAGACACAAATCATCATCATTTTAACACAGAGAGGTTTCGCTAAAATAAATGGCACATCTTGCTTGAATAAGGCAGCCAGAATTTGCCTCACAAGCTCACTACATTGTGCTGTGAGCTTGCTGCAACTGCAGTGACTATTTGCTCTTCTGTCCCTTTTGTGGACAATGAAATGCTAAGAAATGCCCAATATTTTCTGTTTCCTGTCAGATCTCAGTACTTTTCCAAAAGAAGCAAAGAAACAGTATCACTGTGAACCTTTTTTTTTTAACCACATAGTGCATTTTAAATACTCTTTTTTTTTTCTGTAAAATAACAAGCTTTATTTGTGGGAAGAGGTGGGTTTTTTGTTGCTTATAACTTGTAGAAGTAAATCCTTGAATTCATTAAAACAAACAAAAAAAAAAAATCATGTTCATAAATGATAATCTTATAAAAAGTTGTATGATACATAAAATCCCCTTCCAAAAGTTCCTTATCCAGGTTTTCTGATATTCCTGGGTTGAAACATTTCACAAGATGTTTTAGAGAGAAGCCTTTGTTGAGAGTGAATGCAGAATAAATACCATTTAACATTGATGTTTGTGCTTTCATTTGCCAAAGATGTAAACGCACTTAAAAAATAAGATCAAGGGGGGAAAAAAAATCAACAAACCAACCCACAACCCATGATCCACAAGCAGTTTATTTGTCCAAAAAAGATTTATCATCTTTCTTTTTACCTCATTATTATTGTTACTTCTGTATTATTTCCATGACAGTTGTGGAAAGCACATCTTTCAGACAGCATGTTGCCTTTGTAAAGAAACAAGAGTGCATTCTGAAAGGTATTTGTCATAATGAGGAATGGGCAGGGTAATTGGTGTTTGCTAACTGACAGGCACTCGGTGATCAATACATCTGAAGGGCCAACAGAAATTCTCCATCCTTGCTTAGGCTCTGTTGACAAGGCATTTTCAACACTTCTCTTGGCATTTGGTATCTCTCAGTCCAAGTTCCTGTTACATTCTGAACAGTTTCGGTGAGTGGTAATTTGTAATAGAGGATGGATGATGAGCATGTGATTTTTCAGTCAAAAAAACCAGTTTTTCAAATTTATCCATGGGATTTACTTGAAGTGATATGTCATGTAGTACTCAGATTACTTATTTCTACAAAGAATGAAAATTACTCAGTTGCATTAACTTACATATATGAGTGGAAATATAGTTAGGTATTACTTAGCTCATAAATGTATAACTGAATAAAAAGTGAATTAAAGTGTCTGAAGGTTATTAGTTATCTTTATTGCCATTTGGCAGTTAAATAAAAGTAGATAGAGAGAAGTGACATGCCAAGGTTACTCTGCTCATTAGTGGCAGAGATGGGAAATGATCTCACCTGAGCTCCAGGTCATCATCTAATGCATGAATTATACTGCTCTCCTAGTTCACTTGGAAATAAGGTAGGCATCCAAAGACAGACCAAAACCACATTCTCTGGTCAGTCCTGTAACTCCTTACAGTGTTCCTTGTACGTTATTGTGAAGCACTTGACACCAGCCGCAGTCAAAAAAGGGATACTACAATACCCTGACCATTAATTTTGTTTAGCTCAAAAATTGTTATGTAGCAAAATTCATGTCTTAGGTAGCTAAAAGACAGCAGCTTCTTCATTTCACAAGATTTAATGGAACAGTCAAAGCAAGAGAGTGCTACTGAAATTAGGCAGTGCTGTAATAAATCACAGAGTTCTACTGCTGCATTGAAAAAAAAGTTTTAAAAAAGTTAGTTTCTGGAACCCCGTTTTAAAAATAGACTTCACGGTCATTAAAGAGTACTTGGGGTCTCTGAGAAGAATAAGCACAGGCTTTAATCTATTGTTTTTAATAAAGGAAGTCCTGCCCCATCTGTAGGGTCAGAATCACAAATCATCTATCTTATTATCTGAGAATAAAGACTGAACATTAGTCATATTCTTTTTATAACACAGAGTGACCGACACTTCAAAGCATTGTCACCACTGCTCTTTGGCTGTAAATGAAAACGTCATGGTGCTTCACTCTTATCTTGTATTCATATGCTCGACGGACAAGTTAAATGAAAATTGTCCAAAGCTATGAACCAAACCATGACAAAAGTAGCTCTTATAGTGATTTGAAATCCGGAGGTCAAGCTGACATTCCTCAGGCCCAAATGTCAGACCACACAGTGCTGTGATGCACGCAGCAGGCAGAGTGCACTATCTTGTTCCTCGGCTCCCAGCTTCAGAAGTGGCTCCTCGAGTAAATAGAAACCTCAGGAACGTATTTATGGAAATAGTGCATGTCAGCAGACTTCAAAGGGCAGAACATATTGATAATTGCAGAAAGAGGCCCACAAGGGCTTCAAACACTCTCTGTCCATGTGGGTTTTTTTGTTGTCCTCTTAAAGGAGCAATGACAGGGTGAGGGTGAAACCGCCTTCCTGCCTGGCTGACAGAGTCCTCACAGCCATTCTAATGCCACTGTTTGCATTGCTGCCCTTCCAGCTCTCTGGTGTCTGCAGCCTGAAGGCTTCCCCAGCTCTGAGAGCACAAACCAACACTGGAAACATGACCAGAGGAGCTGCAGCAGTGACACAGCCCTCACAGGTACAAGGGCAGCCCCTGGCTCTGGTGGCTCCTTACCTGCCATCACTGAAGCAAAGGGCTGCTGGGGATCGAACGGGCATTTCAGCCTGCCAGACTCCAGGTTCTGGGTGTCCAAACGGAATACCATATCCTGAGAAAAAGCACAAATTCATCATCCTGATGTGGCTACAGAGGAAAAACTCACTTAGCCTGTTCTGCTAATGTACAAAGTGAAGGTGTGTTGGATCATGCAGCTGTCATCTCAGCATTGATGTCTACAGTCTGTGTCTGTTTTCTATCTGGATTTTTTCACTCAGTGTTTTACTGTATCCTGGTCACTCTACAGTGAAACACAAATCTTAAAAAAAATACAATTATTTTCGGAAAAGAAAAAGATGCATTGTTCATTTCTACTCCAATTAAAAGCTAGATTGTACTTAAAAGGCACTGGCTTCTATTTGGGAAAGTGCTGATAGACTGTGTTGCAACAGAAGACCCTGAAGGGATTCTGGCTGACTCTGAAATTTCTCCAGGGACTGCTGAATAATGTTCACAACAGACACAGTTCAGACCCTTTTAAAATGAAAGCAGCATATGCTCTCTCTTATTATTTTTAACAAGGCTAAAGATACAAGAGATATCAGAATAGTTTCTTCCTTGTAGTTTCCAAATACAGTATGATTAATTCCTGGGCCACAGAACAAGGGCATAGAGGAAGATAAAGAAAATAAGTTATTTAAAAATTATTGCCAATGTTTTCAGTGGGCAATCAACAACTCGATTCCTGTAGGCATCCATTTGAAGCTTTATTACGGTTTTGAATTGCCAACAAGGATTCTTTTACTTGCCCCTTTCAATGGTTTCCTGAAAGTACAGTTAACCTGAAATCCATAGTGAGTCCTGCTGAAGGCAAATTGACAGCTCAGAGGAGTAAAGTGAACTCTCTGCAGGTATGGAGACTTCATCTTCAGAATTGTGCTACCATTAAGGGAGGGGTGATTGCCTACAGAAGTGCTTTTAACGTATTTTCCTTTAACATGCTTTCCTACCTACAATGATACTTAAAATCCCACTAGTACTCAGAAATCTAATCAATGTATTATAGAGACAAAAATTTAGAAGCTGGTTAAAAAAAAATCAAAACATCTCCGTGATTTAAACTATTAAAAATGGGTGAAGTGATTTTAATGATTTTAATTATTCCATATCTCTGCCTTGCAAGAGGCCAGGAGAGTACATACGACAAGCATGTCCAAAGATGGCCACATAGGATTAGACTTCACAACACATTAATTCAATTCATCCTTAATGCACATCAGATTATAAATGACCAAACCTTTCTATGTTATTGAGATGCCTCCTAAACTCTCTAGGCTCAGAAGACAAAAGCCCAGGATATTGAATAATTAAGCTTCTTAAGAGAAAAGAAAAATCAATTCCAATCTGGGAACATAATTCAATTTCCTCCAGCAATCATAGCTCGTACAAAGCAGAATTTAATCAGCAAAAAACTCGTTACCTTCCCAAACCTGTGGAATATCAGGCAAAACAAATTCTCAGGCTACTGAAGTGAGCACAGCAAGGACAAAACTAAAATAAAAATTAGGCTTTTTTTTTTTCCCCTGACAATGCTGGCATCCCATTGTCCTTTGTTCTAGGATGTGCAACCCTGAGTTGCTCAGAGAACCCTTGCCTTATCACATGTGAAGAGGCTGTCTGCAAGCCCAGCAGTACTCAGGGGACCAAGGGAGTTATAGATCAACATCAAATATTTCAGACTTCCCCCAGACAAACTAATGGACACTACCAGGCATTCACACAGAATTAACCTCCTGCTTTCACTTCGGGCAAAGCTTTCAAAGAAAAGAGCATCCCTTGGAGAGCTGTGGCTAACAGCACCAACCGGGCCAAGCCTCTTCTTCACCAGCCAAGAGAAGTTTTGGCAGCAATTTGAGCAATAACAAGACGAGGACTTTAATCCCCTTTAATTGTGTGATCCCGTTGGGGATTTGTACTGCTTCAAAAGCAGTGTCTGCTGTGGTTTTGAGTCACCTGATCCACACTGTTTTCCTCTCTGTTTTCACAGCACTGGCACTGGCCAGGAGAGTGCTGTGCAGATCCACCAGCAGCTTTCAAAGGTCAGCAGAGCACTGCCTGGCTTCACAGCCTCCATGAGGATATCTCAGGGCTTGGCTCTCCCAGGCATCCCACATCCTCCTGGAGAGGCTGCTAATTACCACACACTCATTATCTGTTATTATAAGCCAGAGATTTAAATTTTATAAAAAAAAATTTAAGAGGTGAGGGAGGGGAAAAAAAATTCTAAGAGAATGGATTTCCTGGCTTCAGTTCCTACAAGGAGACATTTTCAACTGCCTGTCAAACTCACATCACTGGGCCTATCCTCAGCACCCTCCTGCCTTGTCACATTTATCTGGAGAGGCAGTGGAAGGATAGTGGCTGACGGGTGTTTGGGCCTCCAAGAAGGAAAGTGAAAATATGCCTGATGCCATTCAAGGCTGATAACTCAGGAGGAGGCAGTAGAAGAGCTGCTCTGCCAGGAGAGGCAGGAGTAGTGCTGAACACTGTCCAGCCCACCACTGCAGCTGAGCAACTAGGAGGAATGTGGGAGAGGCAGGACTGGGGGACAGTGAGGGGATTAGGAAATACAATACCAGGATTCTTCTTCCATTTCCTCTCACAAGGTAATTGGTCATGTCTAACTGAGACAGACCCCTTGTCTAGACTGGCTGCCGGACTGAACAGTCAGACCAAATCCATAATTTCATAAGGTCTGGTGAAAACAACCTTCACAAATGAAGTAGATGAAATTAAGTAGGGCAATGGTAGACTGAATAAGGAATCTTGCTAATGACCCAGAGGTAAACCAGAGACTTACTTATACTCTTGCTGAGAGCTGTTCTGTTCCATTCAGCTGTGTATTTGATCATTCAGCTAAGAAATCAGCATGATACAAGGGATCTAAAATTTCACTTGCTTCAACCAGAATATTTAAAGTGCAAAGCAAAGAAGTCTACAGAATTATTTAACTGTAAGCCAAATTACGCATCATATACCAGACAATGCCAGGAGCATTAATGGTTTGTTAGTCAAAGAACACCTCTGTGTAGATTGCTCACAGCTTCAGTTTTCTGTTGCATGGGCAGCCCCACTGGGTTGGTCATCCAGCCCACAGACTGTGGGGTACATAATGATGGATCTCAGCCTGGAAAAGCATTAATACCTTTTTTTCCTTCCATGAGGGTCTTCCCTTGATTCCGTGTATCAGTGATAGAGCAAGGTGGAATAACTTCAAATGAAATAGGGTAGGTTTAGATTAGATATTGGGAAGAACTTATTCCCTCTGAGGGTGGTGAGGCACCAGCACAGGTTACCCAAAGAAGCTGTGGATGTTCCATTCCTGGAAGTGTTCAAGCCCAGTTTGGATGGGGCTTTGAGCAACCTGGTCTAGTGGAAGGTGTCCCTGCCCACAGCAGGGGGGTCAGAACTGGGTGATCTTCAAGGGCCCTTTCCACTCAAACCATTCTAGGGTTCTTATTCTGTTTCAGGTTATTCCATTTAGTAACTTTAGATGTCATTTCTTATATTCTAGAATTTTATCCAGCCTTGAAGAAAAGAGAAAGCTATTTCTATAGCAGCATAGGAAGCCTGCACCACAGGCAAGCAGCCAGACAGGTCACATCTCAACACTGTCTGAGAACAGCGCCAGTGGGATAAATATAGCCAAGGTGTGATACATATAGGAGTTAAAAAGAGACTTGTGTACTAAGTGGCTGCTTGACACAACACCAGAATTATTCTGTTGTGGGGGTTAGGTCTCAAACATCTACCACTTAGAATAGAGATTTCTTTGTCACCAGCAAATGAAGACCAATCAGCTGCTAACTTCAGCTCAGGAATATGCCACTAGTGATGCCACCCAATATGCCACCCAACACCTCCTTAGTGACCAGACTGCAACACATTGCAAAATCCTGAGATGCTGTCCCTGCACTCAGGCTCAGAGACCCTTTTGGAAGTGTTTATCTCCCTCATGCACAAGGCATAGGAATCCCTCTGTGGACCAAGGGTATATGTACATTAAAAGATAGAACTACAAGTATGAATGTATGTGCATAAGGAAAGCATGTGCAGAAATGACTTACTAGAAAGGAAGACATCTGGGTTAGATGTTCTCTTCACTTAGTAAATCACAGGGAAGTGTCATTCCGAAAAACTTTGTGTATTAAGCCTGAGGGAAGTGCTTTGTTCAAAAGCGATATGCACATACCAAATGTGAGAACGAGAGTTCCCGTCTGACCCGCAGAATCCACCATTTACCCCCCTATTTATGCAAGCTGCTGTCAGGTCATTTTTTACACACTCACATAGTATTTTCCAATCTATGATTAATGTTAAACAAGATGAGGGCTATTCCTTGACATGTCAGACTAGTGAGAAAGTTAAATTACCTCTTTGTGAGTTCCAAGTTCAATGTATCCACAGAGAGGGTGAAATGCTCCTGTGCCACAGACATAAACATGGGTCCGGTTGTATGGCTGAAGAACACGGATAAAATTGGCACATTCTGTCTGTTGGGAAAAGAAAGATAAGGGTTACTTTTCATGTTTATTCTTCTTTTTCAAGTTACACATTCTACTAAGTTACAGCCAGAGCACTGGTGTACTTAAACTCAAAACTACTGTAGCAGAGACTGTTTACAAAGTAGTTCAAAGCTGTGACAACTACAATTTGACAGTGGCTATCTACCAGGCAGTTCATCAATCCGACTTGCAAACCTAGTTCTGCTGTAATGCTTATAGCCACAAGAAGCTGTGTGCTCACAGCAGGGTTTGGAGTGTATCTGTTCAGCCTGTGTTGTAGCAAACAACAGTGTCAACAATTGGGCAGAGGTCGCAGAGCCACTGGGTTTGTCTGGCTACCAGTCCTGCTGCCTTTGCTTCCCAGCTCAAGGTGCTGCACGGGTTTTAACACCAAAGATTACATGATTAAAGTAGCTGTGGTGGGCTGAAAAGCTTCAACACACTTCAAAGGGTATCCTTTGTCTCTGCATCAACCACATCTTACTGGTGACTTTTATTTGGTCATTTCTGAGTCCAATGGGCTGTCCTGGCTCTAGCTGGGCTTGGTCCTTGCTGGTAAGCACAGGCAGCTGCTACATGCTCCAAGGATGATCCATGGGCTGAAGGAAAAGACTAGCTCTAGCTTTCCCCAAAATGAAATTAAGACAGAAACACAAAACAAGTACTTCAGAGGGAATACAAAAGATCTGTTCATACATTCAACACATCACCTTACACTTAAGTGAGAGTCCAAAACAAATATTTCCCTCCCAGGACCCTTTTCCTCCTCTCCTAGTATAGAAATAGAACAGCACAAATCTTCCATATACACCATTATAAGAATACTCCTAGTGCTCAGCAAAGGTGTTTAGGTTTTGACTGCTGTAAAGATAATGGCAGCAACAAGTTAGAATAAGAAGTTGAAATTCTTCAGGCAGAGAGCTGAGAGTGTTTTGAGCTACAGTCTACCTTGGTAAGCAACATGCTGGATAGAAATCGGCAGATTTTTTTTGAGAGAAAAGGAAGAAATTTATTTTACAGCCAGGAAATGTTAACATTTATAGTGGGCTCTAGACATATGATGTAATCTGTGGTACGCAAAACATATAAAAGTTGTATTGTATACACGTATGTACCTTAAATATACTTCCTAAAGAAAAATCTGTGGTCCCAGGGAAAAGCCATTGAGTCTGAGATTTTCATTTAACCCTAGCTGAAGCTGTCTGCAAGTTAAGTCAATTTGTACAGTGCTCTACTACCCTATTTCTTTAATGAATTATAATGAAGTTACATTCAGGATGCTCCCAAGAAAAAAGAAGTATTTTAATGTGAAAGAAGAGGATTTCATGGAAGTTTTGACCTGTATACATTTCTGAGGAAAGTCCATTCATCTTTCAGCTGCATTTGTTACATGAAAGAACAACCTAGCATGATTGCTACCTGCAATACTGAATTTCTTAAAGTATTAATATTTAAAAAAACAACAGAAGTGTAATTTTTTAATTAAGAAAAAAACACTTAGGACATTAGTTCAGAAGAAGTGTAACAAGAACTTAATAATGCATTTTGTGCATTGAGTAACAAATACACAGATATTCATAATTCTCAGCAATAATAAAAAATACACATCATACTTACATGGGCATCTTTTCCAGCTAATTTGCATAATTCTACCTTTTCTTTTGCTGCAGGCCAGTAAATCTGTAACACAGTTAAAATAAGACAAACATTATGAAGATTGTAAACTGCCCTGTGACTGTAGGTTATTTATTCCATGAACAGTTAAAACAGATATATGCATGTTGAAGGACCTTGCCTGTTAATTGAAGTGAACATGACTTCAAATACAAGATTCCATTACAAAAATTTAAGAGGTTTTAAATCAACCTCCCCAATCTTTGTTTATTTCTTCACTGACTTCATGTACTTTTGAAAAGTATTCAGTTAATCTGACCAGGGCAACTTGTCACCATTATGTGGTTCCCTCAAAGTCATGATGAGCCAAATCATCTGGAAACGAAACTGATTGCAAAGCCAGGCAAACTACATTTGTGAAGAATTTGGGCCAGTGGACTTGGCATGACTTTTATAAAAAAATACTTAGCTCTTTCTGCCAATTTTCAAATGAAAAGAATTAGGTTCAAAAAACTAAGGATAGCTCAAGGGAAATTTGTAGACCAAAAAGTATATTTGACAGAAATCAACAGTGCATGGTTTAAAAATGTCACCCATCAATATTAATTGAGTTTACTGAGAAAATGAAACAGAAGTTTAAAGTGGAATCATGGACCTTAGATAATTGATATTAAATATTGATATTGTTTCTCTTTCTTTTTTAATCTGCCCTGAAGAAATCTATAAAACAGGTTTTGATGTAAATGAATCCAGATGACACAATACTATCAGTTACTGTAATACAAATTATGTTAGTGAAGAAATATCAGTGAACAACAGTTCAGGTTCTGCCTCACTGATTTAAATTAAGCAGTCAAAACTGGATATGATTGAGTACATTTGATTCTATTAAATGTAAAATATAAGCTAAATACAAATTCTTCTACAACAACCCCAACAAAAATGGATATTTTGTATTTCTAATTTTGACAAAACTATTGCTATTTCTCATAACTAATAGTAAAAACACCACAAATCAACTAATTTTTCAGCAAATATTTATTAGTGCATTGCCTCAAGTCCCAGGCACCAGTCAGCAGGTCATTTAGAGTAGCTTCCAATCATGCTTTACAAAATCTTAAATAGCAAATATATCAGAATGAAGAATTATTATAATATGCATGAAAAATAAAAATATCATCAAGGAAGGATGCACAACTCAATGCCACACATGAGGAGTTGACTGCTGTCATATTCCCTTTCACCCAGCTGTTGGCACCTTGTAGGATGTGGCTTGACATACATAGGCTCAGTCCCACACGGGTAAGGAAAGCAAAAAGCCAGTGTCCTATGTCAAGTACCTTTATCACTTCCCAAAACCTACAGTCACTGTTTCTCTCTATCTGGAAACACTTTTAGTTTTACTTCTTCCTCTTCCCTTCCCAGTGAAAATGGATGTATTAGATTTCTGCAAGGAAATTAATTTCCACTCAAGTGAATTCAGTTACCTTTCTGATAAAAACCTCTCAGTAGAGATAATGTAGTTTAGGTTACTTAAACCTTAACCCTCTACAACAATATTTACATGGAGTCATAGATAAGAGAGTGTGTAACAGCACTGCAGTGCTGGAGCATAAATTAGCTTTTCCAGGGCATTTTCTCAGAATGATGTGGTTATAGCATCCAGGTGTGAAAATGCAATTTGAAATCAGCCGTGCCAGGGTGTGTGGGTGGCACAGTGCACAGTGCCAGGAAGCACAGAGCAAAGTACTGGGACTATCACAAGGGACTGAAGGTAGCTCCAGCCTGGTCTCTGCTTGGGCAGAGTGGGATGAATCTCAATGGCAATACAGGTTAAGTTTAAGAAAAAAAGTTGATGAAAAGCTACCAGTGAAGAAAAAGTGATGAGAAGGAACAGATAGAGGAATGTAAGATCATGGATCTCCAAACACATCCGGCCAAGGAGATTTGTCTGAGCTGTCAGTTCTCTTCTATAGAAACTTTATGTCCAATTCTACCCAAGATCCCTGAATCATTTACAGGGAAGCCTACAGGTCTTCAAGGGGCTTGGGAGATTTTTGGGCAAAGTTCAGTTATCCAGTTAGGCAGATGAGATGTCCCTTTGTAGGCTTTTGAAAATGCCCAGCTCTCTTTTC
This sequence comes from Phylloscopus trochilus trochilus, assembly GCA_016584745.2. Taxonomy (NCBI): domain Eukaryota; kingdom Metazoa; phylum Chordata; class Aves; order Passeriformes; family Phylloscopidae; genus Phylloscopus; species Phylloscopus trochilus. The sequence continues at coordinate 9,203,693 of WQNJ02000016.1, read as the reverse complement.
CAATTGCACAGAAGAACTGGAGGAGTTAAAAACAGAGATATCTGCTTCAAGGCATCAGAAATGTTAATGGACTTGACTTACCCTCAATTGTTCTACAGATTCCTTCATGGGAATTAGTGTTTGTCCTACAAGGCTGAAATACATACACCCCCACTTCCATGATAATTGACCACAGACAATTCTATTAAAAAATCAATTGTTTTACTCTCTAGTTACTCAACAGTCTCAGTATTTAGCATTATATAAGGCCACATTAGACAATGAAAAGTGAAGCTGAGTGATCCAAGTTGAAAATCAATTTGCAATTATATATGGGGGAGTAAAAGTGATATTTATTTGCTTTCCATATGAGAAATGAGAGGTTCCCAGAAACTGTCAGTTATAAATTGCAATAGGTCATGAAAATTGCATAATAAATAATGAGTTGATATGCTGAGCAAGAAAGCATTAACTTAATTTTTTACTACAGGACATGCTGGGTAACAGTACCACAGGTCTGGTTCCCTCAGACACTGACACAAGTAATGTTACACATCTGTATTGACTTTTCTGTAGGGGGTGAAATTAAGTTTTACTATTATATTTTACTCTAATGAGTTGCTTCATTTTACAATATGCCAAAAGAGTAAGACTGTGTGCTCCTGTAGTTCTTCTTAGATTTAAAATCTTTGAGCTTTTAAATGGTTTGAAGCTTTGAAATTAGTAATTTTAATTTTTTTTTTCTATTTACATGCTTTATTCACAATGGTAGCAGCTTATTAACAAATTATTTTTTCCCCAAATTCCTAAATAAGTAAAAAACTTCAAGGAATGGAAACAAAAAACCAGATAGCCAGGCACTATATATTAAAGGGGACAACAACACTGACTTAAGTTATAATCATTTTGTTTTACAAACAGTACAAATTATATATTTAATATATTTTATAGTTGCATCTGTATCTGAAACTTATGGAGAAATCTTAAAATAGCTTAGTGGAGTTACTGAATTTAAGGCAAGAATGCAACTAGTTGGAATATGTGAATTATATACTTAAATAGGAGTGTTTTCTTTTCTTAATCTTCAGTTTATTTTCATTTTAAAATAACCCTATCAAAATTCCAAAGGTCAGCTACTGTCATGATTTTCAGATTTTATCTTCTATTGCCCAATTAAAAACAAAAAAACCCCAACCTTACCACTACTTTTAAATCATTCTTCAAATATTTTCTTAAATTTAGCAACAGGAAAGAAATTAAATTCTCCTAATAAATGAAAGTTAATAAGCTCTTTTCTATCAGAGAGAAAGAAAACCTCCCAAGAGTACGAAGTTAAGGAGTACATAAGTGTAGGATAGATAAGGTATCACTTTAAAGGGTAGCTGGAAATTGATTTCTGATTAAAACAAAACATTTAAAACCACAAAGGTCTTTTCCAGATCAGGAGCAGCAGATTTCTAAGAGTAACATTTTCCTGTCCTCTAAATATGCATTTTTACTATAAGAAAGGAATGAAAAGCAAAAAAATTAAAAATGTGTTTTTATATATATTAATTGGTACGTGGATTATATATATATATATAATAACTGGATCCACCTCTAAGAGCTTAATTTCAGCTGCTGTCATGAATTAGTAATGCTGGTATTTTGCTAATTTTTCAGTATCTATCTTTCTCTATCAGATTTTGTTCCTAAGCTAGCACTTCAGACTATAAATCCTTAGGAGACAGGATGTTCAAAAATAAAATAGTGAGGTCTGATTAGAAAAAAAAATGTTGTGTGAAAGTAAAGCTTTTTCAAGAATCACTTCTAATTATGCTTCTAAATCTAGAATTGTGCAAGACTTTATAAAATGAGTGGAAAATGCTATATATTGTCACAATACAAAAGAGGAAGATCATAAGCTACTTTTAAAAACCCATTGGTCTTACTTCATCTGTTTGTGAGGGTTCAAAACAAGTTTTTAGTTGGGAAGAAATAACACAAGTTTCCAATGAAAATGGAGTATGGTAGAGAAGACAATATAACTTGGTAAACAGATATTAGTCCACTCTAATATTTTACTTTAATAACCCAGCAGAATTACACTAAGGTGCTAGAGCTGCTCTTTGTCATAGCTCCATTTAAGTATTTACCAAATGGACATCTGGAAACTGATTTGGCTCAGCTGCAAAATACAGGCACTAGTATAAGCTAAAAAACTATTGTCTGATAAGTAAAGATCTTGAGGTAGAAAGTAACTCCTGAAGTTCCTCAAGAAACAGTGGCAGAGCTCATCCTATTTCATGTACCCTTCAGTAGCCTCGGTAAAAACCCAGAACTCTGCCACAACCCATGCAGGTGACAGAAAGTTGGGAAGCATCACTAATACAAATGGAGTTCAACTTGCAGGAAGAATCAAAGGGCTCTGAAGACCAGAATTTTAAACACCCAGAGGAAATGGGTATAAACTGCTCATAAATAAATATATATCATTGACTGTCGATTTTAACAAAAATTAAAACTGAAACATTGGAGTAACAAGGATCTGTTCCATAGCAACAACATTCCTAAAGAAGTTGCATGAAGTATCCCAAAGGGCCACTTACAGCAGCTTTGGACTGGGTTATGAAAGGAATAACTGCTCCATGAGGTAGGTGGTGCTGATAGCAGGGAGTGAGACCAATTGACCAACGTGACTCCTTCCAGTTTCAGGTCCCCAAGAGAGCCCTGCTCATGCCAGCAGCAAGCACTTGAGTGTCCTATTGAGGCTGTCGGCTTTCAGCAGCCCTGGGGCTTTCCCTGGAGCCTCTCCCGTGCCTGACGCTGTGCACGTGCTTCAGCACTTCTCTATCAGTGCAGCCTCTGGTACCAGACAGCCCCAAGTGCTCCGTTAGTGGAGCATGGAGCACAGCAGGGTGGGTCCCTACCAGGAGTGAAGGACACCAGCTGATCAGCATGTCCCAAAACACTCACACACGGAATCTGGGGCCTGTGAAGAAAAGGATTACTCCCTTCCTGTTTTAAAGGAATAAGAGGTGATAAAAGCATTTAGATGAAAATGCAGATTCTAAACAGCCGCTTGATGCAGCAAGAGAAGGCCAGCTTTCTCTTCCCTTGTTTCATTCTATGTACTAGGTATTCATCATACTGATGCTTGAGAGAAGGTATGCAATAAAATTACAGCTTTCTGGGCAACAAAATGTCGTATTAGGGCTTTGTGAAGCGTATACACTATAATTCAGAAGCTTAGGCTCATTGGTATGGGGAAATTCCCCATATGACAGTCCCAACTGCAGTTTCCAAAGAACAATGCCAGATTGAGTTGTAAACCCTTTGTCATGTTGGCATATGCAATATACTCCCCCTGAGAAACTCCTCTCCATGAAAAACTACCCCTTTGTGTGAAAAAAAAAAAAAAAAAAAAAAAAAAAAAAGATTCATGACTTAGTTCAATGGGACCATAAAATGAGTACAGTAAAGAGGGCAACATGAGCCAAACAGACTGAACTAAACCAGGAGACAGTCTAATCCTAGTTTTGTTATTGCCTTACTATATGTGACAGTCAGGTCTCAATTTTCCCACCAGTAAAATGACAATAATGTGACTTTCTTTTTTTTTAATTTTTTTTTCTCGATTTTCTGAAGAACTTTGTAATTCGTAGCTCAAAAATCAAAAGCAAAGAAAAACAGTAAGATCAAGGAGCACTGAGAAAACATACGACAGTGATCCAATAAGAATGTCACCCTGCTGCATAAGACAATATCATGAATGTCATGCCCCAATGCAGTAAGAGTGGGTGTTCATGGATTGCATCCTGAGAACTAGGACATTTGTCACTGCTGTATACTGACCCCAGGTCACTTCACTGAAAATTACTGCAAGCACTAAAAATTTACTGAATTTCCCAGGAAACACTGGAAAGAATTTAATGCATTCTCTGTATTATTTCATGGAAAACAAAGAGTGTTACAATTGTCACAAAATCACAGAATATTCTGAGTTGGAAGGGACCCACCAGGATCATCATTGTAAGTTCAACTCTTAAATGAATGGCCTGTACAGGGACTGAACCAGTGGCCTTGACATTATTAGCACCATGCTCTAACCAACTGTGCTAATTAATAAGAAAATGATCTGATTTTAGCACACCATATTCATATACCAGATGTTCTCTAAATATCTCACACCTGCTGCATTAAATGTGGGCAGTATGGAAGTCCACAGCTTGGAGAACCGTACAGATTGTTCTCACATACAAATCCTAACAGGAAGGTTATCTCAAGCAGGTCTTGTAACTGATTCCCACTGTAATTGCTGTACTATGGAATTCAATATTATAAAGTCATCAGCAAACAAAGGAAGCTGATACATCTAAATTCCTCATCTAAATTTCTCCCTGAATTTGTAAATTAACCAGGCTGTCCTATAATTTTTTTCATCTGGTTTTCTTTATAGCAGTTTCATCAAGGTTTAGCTAACTCCAAAATATACTTAAGAGATCTTTAAAAGCCAAGAATATATCCTTAATCTTGTTTACATCTGCCACAGACCTTCACCTGTGGTACTATTTCCCAAACCCACAACACATCCAGGAAATAAACTGACCAGAATTTCCATCTCCAATTATTTCATAATAACAGAAAATTGGATCTTTGATAGATATAATCTGATGTAACAGGAAAGGGGAAAGAGAGAATATGATGCTTGTTTCAAAGGGATTTACAACACAGCAGGAATGCCAGTGTCACTGTATGGCATTCTTTATTTTCATGGTGCTGTCTAACTGAGTATAATGCACGGTAACTCAGAGAAAAATAAAAGTTGTGTATTTGGAAGACAGACTCACAAGATTTTGATAGCTTAAATTGGGCAGGTGGCTGTTAGAGTGAATCCTCATATTAGAACTAAATGGGGTTCAATATTTCATCTGTCTGGGACAAAACAACATCTCCACATGACCCAGTTCTCCTCTTAAACTGATCTCCAACACAACTTAAGTAGCAGCCAATACTTCCAGCTTCAAGGGTTTTCTGAAGAGTGCCTTTTCATGTGTATGTTATGAGCACAGGTGAAAGCTTAAAGAAAATAGACCAGATGCTGATTTCAATTTACACTGGATTAAATCTTGAAAGGCTTCAGTGCTTCTACACTTCATTTTCCACAGTGTGACCACAGTGACTTCTGACTACTCTCTGTTTCTCCTAAAAGGGAACCATAGGAGAATATACCCAAGGGTTTTTAGGGTACATGGCATTGCTCCTGACATGTTTATCACTTCAGACTAAAAACAAATCCTACCTTTGAAAACGCCAGTGACCAATACAAGCAAATGTTTTCAGAGAGCAGGATACTGGCCATCCTTTATAGCTAAACACATGGGTAAAATATAAAAACGACAGCGGATGTTTATGGAAACAGAATTTATGGCAACAATGCAAAAGGAAATAACAGAGACACTCTCTTCCACCTAGGACTGGATTCGTGCTGTATTCATACTACTTTCTTCACGTCTTGCTCCATCTGTTGTTTTGTGTCTGTAAACACTTTTCAAAAGTCTTTCATTTTGTCTACACAGGTGCCCAAATTTAAGCCTGTCAAACAACTTTACAGAGTAAAGAGCTCAGCGGTAAGACCCCTCCAAGGGCTAGCAAGCACAAAGATATCACCTCTGCCTCTGGAAGACCTTAACCTGAAGTTTCACTGGGTTTATCCTAGATTATCTCAGTCCTGATGCCACACTTTCATGAGTTTAAATATCTCCAGTGGTTTCCACATGACTCTTTGGCCTTCAATTATGTTTCCTGGCAAAACTTTTCTTCTGACAGCTTAAGAAATCTTCACTCTCAAGACTGTCTGCAGTTTTGCTGACAGGCAGGAAGCTAACTTCCTTTGAGCTGTAGAATAAGCAGCACACATTTTTTAAAAAAGACCAATCTCAGTATTACTGTGTTTCAAGGCTGCAATAAACACCTCAGACTCTGTGTGAATTCCTGACGCTCAGGCCTGATGGCAAGAACCAAAGCCTCCTTTCAGTACTGGTTAAATTCCCACTGGGTTCATTCCTAATTGAGACCACACTTATATAGACTGACAGAAAGTTTCTCAGAGCAATGAATGTAAAATTTCTGCTCCTGTATCTTGAGGGTACTATTTTACATAAATATGCATATGTATTTGCATATATGTTCCCCTTCCTGCAGAGATGGGTGGGTCACACTGTAAATAGTGCTGAAATACAAGCCCACTTGAACTGTTGGCAAGCACTGGAGTTACAGAAAAAAAAATTATGTGCAGCTATTTCACAAGCACTTACCCAGCAGATAAATATATATTTATGCATATGTATATTTTTCCTTTTAAAATACAGATAATAGTCAATACAAGAGAGCATTCAAGGATGTCACAAGACAGCTGCCCATGCCAGAAAAATAGTAGCAACTACAAACAGAGGATGCTCCAAGCGATGATAATTTGTGACCCAGAGCCAGTGCACACTGGGACAGATGAAAACAACTTGTTTCAAAGCTGCTATTGGGGATCTGACATGTTTATCTATTTGGCCCACATGGGGCTGTGTCTTCTAGCACTGACAGCTCCTGCAGGTTGGCAGCTTTTCAAAAGCTTGTCAAGCCTTGATAGCATTCCTATTCCTGCGGAGCTGGGCGGGTCGCGCTGCGGATCGCACCGTGATAATCGCGCTGACACGTAACCCCGTGTGCACTGCTAGCACAGGCACAGAAAGGGGCACCATTGCTTTGCAGCTATTTACCTACCCACTGTTTACCCAGCTGACAACATTTTGTATTTCGTATTTATTTAGCTTAAGGAGTAAAATAGAAAAGGCTTTATGCAAACTCACAAGAAAACTCGATGTACTGAGGTAATGTTTCCAGCAGGATCCCAGAGCCTGGTGTGCCTACAGAATTCCTTCCCCAGCCTTCCAGCCCGCTATTAAACATCCTTTTGTTTTACACGGCACTTCTGGTGGTAATGGCACAGAGGCCTTCAGTAGAACTGCTTTCTTTCACTGACCATCTTTATTTTAATCATAGGAAGAAATTACAATTCTTCCAGTTTGCAAATAACTTGCAGAATTTGTTAGGCATGTGAGGATCTTTCAAAAAAAGACTGTCACTTGTTAATGCCACACCAGCAACAGGAGCTAATGGCTTCTGTACAGGAAAACTTCAGAGAAAATATATCCCTGCTACAGAAAGATGATTATCCATTGCTAAACTTCATAAATTTATTGACTATAATCACTTTAGCTTTCTGCATTTGCCTGTCATTCTGGAAGACTTGCTTATTACACTGCGGTACTTACTGTTGTTTTATAATGAGGTTTGCAAGCACTGGAAACCGGACAGATTTTTTTCAAGCTGCCAGCTAAGGAAGTTTTCAACCTATTACACAATAAATTGAATAAAAACTACAGTGATTTAAGAAACTGGGACTACAGCAGAACTAATGATTTATTTCATAAGGAAAAATACACCAGGAAACAAAGCCATAACTTAATATATGTAAGTCAAATTAACTAATTTAGGTAAATAAATAGGTTTTAAAAAGGAAGTTATTAAATTATATATATGTATACATTAGAGAAGGGAGCAGGATACAATGCTTTGGATGCTTCTTTGAATACCATTCAAGAAATGTCTTTATATAGAGCTTTAGAATCTAAAACATAATCTTGCCAAGTAATTATATCCACGTATGAGAACAAATTATTGGGGATTCTGACTTGGCTTTTGGAGGTATCAGTAGCTCCTAACAAAACAAATATCTGAAATTGAGAGCTTTATTAAAATAAGATGAATCTATCCAGCACAGAGCATTCTAAAGTTCATGTTTAGCTTTGTTTTTAAGAAAGGAAATCCTAAACTATGCACAATCTTCCATTCTAGTCTCAAAGTTGTTACACCTCTCTCGCCTTCTCAGCTTGCTTTTAAACACTCCTTCCTCAAAGTCATTAATAAGCACGCCATTTATAGGCAAAAACTTAATAGTCTAACCATATTCTACCCATTTTAGTGGCTGTGTGTAAGCAGATTATTTTTTCCAGGCAACTCGTACTCCAGAGGAGTACAAAGGACACACTTCAGACCCTTGTAGTCCCAACATGTGTGGTTTCCTCACACTGGGAAAGCCTGGAAGCGAGCCGCCTGGCCCAGCGCCAACCCAAACTAGGGTCAGTCTAAACACAGCACCGGCAAATGCTACTTTCTGACACTTCACTGCTACTGTAGAGTATTCTCTAGCATCCTCCTCAGACTGAGATTTATACACAGCTCCTCATGAAACTTCCTTCATCTCATCCCTTCCCTCCGCTGACAAGATTCAACCAGCCAAGCACAGTGGAATTAAAGAGAAACACTTGTGTGACATTGTCTTGTGTTACCTGGGCATTTACACAAGGAGATATGTTTATGAAGTTGTTTAATGCCCATGGAGGCCTTGGAAATCATCACACCAGGATGCTCTGCAAGGCTTTGCAGTCAGTTCTTCCCAGTTAAATATATTTTGCCTCATTTGCCTTTTTTTTTTAAAAAAAAAAGTTAAATATTATCTGAATAGTTAAACTATTAGTTTACTACTAAAAGAAGTAGAAGTATTTGAACCTGCACATATATTTAGTCTAGATATGCAAGTGGTTAGGAATTTTATACCCTCCTTTCAGGTTACCACAGATATGTAAGCATACATTCTCTATTCATCTTATGAAACGCAAATTTTCCTTCCAGTACAAAGTGGGTAATTTCTCTGTAACATCTATACCACTGTCTGATTGCAGGTTAGTTCTCCTGGCTATGCCTGTGTTCTGCTCCTCTTGGAAAGCACAAGGTTCATAATGATCAATGGTGGTTTGGCCAAAGGGAAAATGTCACCAGCTTGGACTGAGGGGCAGCTCACGCAAGGTGCTGCCACCACCAGCAGGGTCTGGGCTCATAAAGCCCCACTGAACATAATGGGAGGTGACAGCACTCAGCATCTCTCAGGAGGCAAGCAGCATCCCACAGAAACAGAAGTCTGCCTTCCATACAAACAAAACTTGTTTTCTACAGAAAGCCTACATCAAAAATCAATTTGTAGTCTTGAATATTTGCAATTATAATTAGCAGTGCTGTTATTAATGTAATATCCTGAGGGGGTGGTGGATTTTGAGTCAATTACTGAGATGACAGAAGCCAAAAGTAAGTGCTTAAAAAAAGCATCCCAGGAAGAATTTTCCTGAAATACTCAGAATTAGAGTTTTACAAAAAGTGGCATGTGCAGCATTGCTGAAGTCAAGATGAGGAACAAGATATTCCACCTGGTACTGTATCTCTTTTATACAATGATAGCAAGTGTTGCTCTCAAACATGTGGGCAAAACAGTCTCTTGTTCCACCTGTTCAGCCCCTGCCTGCAATCACATTAATTCAGGGTCAGTTACCTCTTCAGAGCTGGCAGCAGAATGCAGTAATTTAAAACTCCCTTCTGGTGCCTAAAGAAAATACCAAACACAGCTGAGAATTCAAATTTTCTTCATATCTGGAAGAAGCAGGAAACCAGTTTTCATGTGTTCCTGTGCAAGCATCTGGTTTTCACTCATAGCAGTCAACTGTGCTTACAAAAGCTCCAGTTCACCATGTCTGCTAGAAATACTGAAGGCTAAATTGTCATCTTATTATCTCAAGTTAACACATTGTCACTGGGCACAGGCAAGGGACTACAGCAGATCCCAGTGGAAGCTTTTCCTATCACTAGTAATTCTAGATATTAACAGAAATGCTAAAATTGCCACTTACATTTTACTATAATTTAAACCATCCAAATTGCCTCTGCTCTGTTCAGTATTGCAGTAAAGCAATCCCAATGATGCCAGGAAGCAATGAAAGAGCTGTCTTCAATTATTTCCTTCCAAATGCTTTTAAATGAGGAGGGTAACCATGACCAGAGGAGTTGAGAATTGAACACTCTGAGCTACATTTTTCCTGTTTGCTGATATTTTGATGCTATTTTCATGCACTGCAGGGCTCTTGAACATAGCTGATCTCTTTCTCTTGCAGGTCATCAGTCACACAGGAGATCATATCGCATGAGAAACTCAATTGATTTAAAGATAATATGTATAACTACGGGAGGTGAGATTATCAAATCTTGGTAAATTGCATTGCACAATGAAATCTGCAGTTACCCAGAGAAGAAGTTAAAAAAAAAAAAACAAAACCAAACAACACAAAATAAAGCAAACAAAAGAATTTAACAAAATTTAACTTAGGAGATAAAATCCATGGAAAACACACTGACCTTTTTTACATTTTTGTTAACATCAACCAAGTTGAGAAGGAAGATGTGGTCCTTTGCCCCGACTAGCAGCCGGCCCCTCTCCTCGTCTAGCAGCAGGGTTCGAAAATCAAGCCCCTCTGTTGAGCCCAGGAATGGGATGCAGCTGTTTGAAAGCAGCAAGTCTGTGGGAAAATGAAGAAAATCTTTATAATCAAAATGTTTATATATGACTCATCAGTGTCTTTTATAAATACATGCATGGAGTATAGCAGTGAGATAAGTGCAGTCTTGGAGCATGTCTTTCCAGAGTCATAATACAGTTCCTGTTAACTTTGAGGTTCTCTGGGGCTTTCTTGACTTCCAAATTGAGTAATATTTACTTTCACAAAGTAATTTTCTATACAATGTTTTTATAATAAATTATCTGTATGTTATAAAAGAATCAGAAATTCAACATGAATTAGAAACCACAAAATATAGATCGGTGCAAAATGTGTGCTATATCTTTCCTTCATTCTGAGAAAACTAATTGTTTTGATATTATAATACACATAGATACACATGCTCAAGGATCAATGCATCACCATGTTTGATGCTCCAAATATAAAGCAGCAAAGAAGTCAAGGCCAGGTAAGAATAATTAGGAGCAGGAAATACTGGGTAGGGACATTTGAAGATCATCCAGTTTAACACCCTCAGTATGAGAAGGAACATCTTGCACTTGATCAGATTGGTCAAAGCCCCACCTAAACACAGCCTTGAACACGTCCAAAGATGGGCCATCCACAGCTTCTCTGGGCAACCTGGGCCAGTTTCTCACCGCTCTCGTAAGAGAACATGTCTTTCTTCTGTCCAGTTTCTATCTACTCCCTTCCAGCTTCAAACTATTGCCCCTTGTCCTGTCACTAAAGGCTTTGGTAAAAAGCCCTTGCTCATCTTTTTTACAAGCCCCCTTTATCTATTGGAAAGCGCCAATAAGGTCTCCTCAGAGCCTTCTTTTCTCCTGGTGGAACAACCCCAAACCTCTCAGCCTGTCCTCAGGTGGAAGGTGTCACAGCCCCCTGACCATTGTCAGGGCTCTTCCCATGACTCATTTCAACGTCCATGTCTTTCTTGAACTGGGTGCCCCAGAACTGGATGTAGGACTGCAGGTGGGGTCTCACCAGAGCAGACTGAAGAGGCAGAATCCCCTCCCTCTAGCTGCTGAAGACATTTCTTGCGTGCTACAGCCCAGGGTACAGCTGGCTTGGCAGGCTGTGAGCACACACGTTGCTATCGCATATCCATTTTTTCATTCACCAGTATCCCCAAGTCCTTGTCTGCAGGGCTGCCCTCAACCTGTTCATCATCCACTCTGTGTTGATATCAAGGATTGCCCCGAGCCAGGTGTTCCTAAGGTGTTCCGAGTTTAAAAGTGACCAGTTGAGAACAGATGTATTGATACAAAGGCAAAAAGAATAAATACTTCTACTATGTATTGCAAGAGGTGAATTCTATTTTGTCGAGCGGCATCTCACCATGAACAGAGCTGTGCATGCTCTCAAGTGGCTCTCATTGCTGCTAGGCCTATTAGGCCTGGTGGAAGAGGTAGTATTCATAGCACTGCAAGGCCTCTCCAAAGGGGAACAGATAATCAGGAATAGAGGAAACAGGACTTTTTGTTGTCACAGTGTTACAATGTTGCCAGTTTAATGACGAGACCGTAAATCCAAAGATGTTAAAAAGGAAAGGCCAATGGTTTTTTGTTGTAAAATCGGCTACAGGAGCAGGAGGCTGGGCTCGTCCCAGCCCCTGACGGCAAGTCAGAGAAACGAGAAACGCGCGCACGGGGCACCCCTCAGGACAGCCCAGTTCCTGAGGGCGAAGCTCCCACTGAGGGGGGTCAGTCCCTTTTAAAGTCTCGGTCCCCTCAGGGATTGGTCCCTTTTGGATCCTTTCTATGATTGGGGCGTTCTTGGGGCTCTCGTTGGCTCTTAGCAGGGTGCTTTCCACACCAATCATTTCTTCCCACCGTGTTTCCATTGGGTGGCCGTGATCTCCAAGGAAAGCACTGGACGGTGGTCTCGGTTTTTGAGTTGTCTGGGGAAGGAAGGGTAGAAGATCCCCCTTGTCTTTGGTGTTGTCCCCTTAACTGCATTCGGGGAGGCAGCCGCACAAAACTCCTACACAGATTTGAAACCAAACACTGCAACAGTATCCAACAACTACTCCAGCAACGTTGCAATAGTAAGTACTTGTAACAACTCAGAACTAGTTGGAAAATAAACACAGTTACAAGCAGAAATGGAAACACACAGCTAGCATAGAAACACAACTACTAAAAAGTTTCAGCCTCGTGGGTTTTTTGTTGGTTTTGGTGGGTTTTTTGTTTGTTTTGTGTGGTTTTTGGCTTGTTTGTTTGTTTGTTTGTTTTTATCTATAACAACAGTTTTCTGTCAAAACCTTGGTTATGAGAAGCCAAAAAAAGACCTGTGCATTAAACCACGTTTTGCAGTTGGGGGCTTCTCTGTTCAACGTTTATGACTGAATGGTTCCTCAGGAGCCTATAAAAGTGACAGTGTCAAGAAAACTTCTCCAAAGATTCCTAAAAACTTCAAGAGTACTCCGCTGCAAACTTTGAGGCACCTCAGAGCATTGTCACTTCAAGCTTCAAGCATTTCTATGGGAATGCTCAAGAGACAGCACAGTTAATATATCCAACACCTCCATTTGCAAAATTTCAGGAAGGGGTATGTAGGAAGGGCAGTCTCTAAGATACAGGGGCTTAACTACAAAGAATGACACATTTCAGGCAATTTGAGAAACTTGTCTCTTTTTATTAATTTTTCAAACATAGATATCCAATTATTACTGACTAATATTTGTAATAATATTACTTGTATATTTGTACATATAATAGCCAAATAACATTCTTTGTAAAAATATTACAGATCATAATATTTGTCATAGGATGACAAATGAATAATTTGGAATATTGCAATATTATTACTTGTACTATTACAAGTAGGCATTTCTGTGTCATTTGAATTACTGTCTACAAATACTATTTGTAATTTATTACAAATACGATTTGTATATAATATTTCCAATAAAATACCAATATTATTTGTAATATTACAAACATTCTCTCTTCTTATAAATTTTTCTAACATAGATGTCCGACCATTATCCAACTATTACAATTACAGTAGGGTAGTTACATTCCCTAAACTAAGGATGACTTCACAAAACAGTTAGACACTGACACCACTAAAGGGCCTCTAAAAGGAATGCTAATAAACAACTCTCATTATGAAAAGTCCAACTACCTATTTTTCTGTACTAAAGCCCATATACTACAAACTACATCCTTGCAAAACAACTAAAGCTACAGCTGACTCACTAACTAACTACACTACATCCTTAACAGCCTAGGTGTCCGTCTTCGAGGTGTTTCACTGCCTTCTGTGAGGATGTGCAGGTGGAGCCAATTTCTGTCTCACAGACGCAGGCAACAGCTTCCTTGTAAGCAGAAGGTGAAGGGCAAGGCAACTCACAGATGTGTCTCCATAACGACTCCACGCGCTGCAGCATCTTCCGTCCTCAGGAGCAGGAAAGCAGCCGGAGGATTGCCAGGGAGGAAAGCAACCATTCTGCAGTGTTGACGTGGCTGCCCTAGGGTGTGAGCCCCCCCAGCGCCGCTCTGTGCAGGGAACTCCTCTCAGCGGTTGGAGAGCAGCACCCAGAGGCGAAAGCGCAGCTGACCATACGCTCTCATCGCCTCTCTGTGGGCAGCTGGATCTTGAGCCAGGTGCTCAAAGAGGTTGAGCGGCTCAACCGCTTCCACTGCCGGCGGCACGCGGATCTCTGCAGGAAGCCGCTCGTTGCCCAGCACAAAGTGGTCCAGGCATTTCAACTGCAGGCAGCGGCCCAGGTAGGACATGATGTCCCAGAGCCGCCGCGCAAAGTCCCTCCTGCGCCACTTGGACAGCGGCACGGTGGTCAGCACGTGCATGACCACGGTCTTCCAGATGGAGCTGGAAAAACCCGTGCCCCTCAGGACGCAGGTGAAGACCTGCAGGCATTTCAGGTGCAAGTTCTCACAGGGCACCTGCCTGGCGATGTACTGGAAGAACTTTGCCTCGGCTACAGCAAAGGTCTCAGGCCACTCTGTGCTTGCCACGACGTCGGCCTCGGCAGCCTGGCTGACCACAAAGACGTCGGAGTCTCCTTGGCGCACGCCAAGGAGCATCTCCAGAGTCAGGCTCTTCTTGCCTTTCCTCAGCCGGCATTGGCAGGACCGGCTGCCGGGCTGAATCTCCAAGCGCCAGGACTGTGACTGAGGAACGTGCAGCCACGAGGACCTGACCAACTGGGAGAACCAGTGGGAGGTTTTCTCCACATCCAGGTAGGAGCCGGTGCAGAGGGTCTTGAGGAGGCTGCGCTTACGCCTCCGCCGCAGCTCGTTCTGCGTGTGGTGCAGGAGGCACAGCAGCTCCTGGCCCAGCTGCTCCCTCTTGCACGTGCACACCAGCTCCACGCGGACCCTGAAGCTCCTTGCTGCCGTCTGCCCTGCACCGTTCGGTTCCAGGTGGAAGGCGTGCCCTGGCGGGGGATTCAGCGGCACCAGCACGCGGTACACGCCATCCCACTCACGGGGACTCCAACCCTCAAAGGCACTGCCCACCCCGATGGCTTCTTCAGGAACCGGCAAGAAGCTATTGCTGACGCTGTCCACAAAGACACGCGTCAAGCTCTCCATCAGCTCCGCTGCCACTGAGCAACCTGTCTCCAGCTCCTCCACAGGCCACTGAACGCCATCCACAGAAAGGATGCTCTGCCTTCTCCCAACACCTCGCGTGTCTTTCTCTCCAATTCCACCACCGCCTCTTTCTTCCTTGCCACCCTCATTGCCTTCTTTATCACTAGCAGCCACGTTACCTTGTTGGTCTTCTTTCCTCTCCTCATTCTTGTTTCCTTCCACATTTACCCTGCCCTGTTCCTCATCCTTGCTTCTCTCATTGTCATCTTCTCTCACCATTTCCTTCTTTTCTTCCTCAGTGGCAGCAAAACGACTGTGGTCTACTTCATTGCCACCATCGCTCCTATCTTGCTGCCCAGCCCCATCACTGCTTCTCTGCTCACTGGCGTCACTACTTTCCCACACCTTCACATCTGCGTGTTCTTCCTTTCCTTCCACATTGCCTTCACCTTCGTTTACATCATCACTGTTGCCTGCCTTCATATTCGCTCCAGTGGTTTTTCCTTCCTTTCCATCTCCTTCTCCTTCTTTTGCCGTGTCTTTGTCTTGCTCCACCTGCACATCCTTGTTTTCTTCTTCTCTGCTTTCATCGCCGTCTCCTTCATCTCCTTCAGCCACAGGGCTGCCTTCTCTGTCGTTTCCAGTGCTGCTGTCAACTGCCTCCACGGTCACATCAACGTCTTCTCTGCCCTCTTCTGAGTCAAAAATATCCTCTTCCTGATCTTTTCCTCTCTCTTCTCCTAAGGTCTTGCAGGAGCTCTGGTCCTTGCTGCTGCTGCTGGCTTCACAGCTCCTTCTCCTGCAGCTAAACCACAGGCCCAAGAGGAGCAGGAGTCCAGCAAGAACCCAGAATGGCCACTGCTGCAGAGCATCAAAGAGCGGGCTTCCCCAGCCCTTGTCCTGCTGCTCCAGCTCCTGCAGCAGCCGAGCCATCTCGCGTTCCAGCAGCTCCTGACGCTCCTGCATTCGCCGGTGCATGGCCTCATCCAGCCCATCGCCAGCTGGCTGCGGGTACTGGAGCAGGCTGTGCACGAGCACGAAGAGCAAGGCCAAGAACGCCATGGTCTGCAGGAGGACACACAGAAGGGGTTCAGTGGGGCCGCAATGGAGCCAGACAGTGGGGGCAGGAGCCGCCGGGATGCGGCGGCAGGAAGGAGAGGGCTCCCCCCACCCCCGGCAGCTGGCCGGCGGCAAGGCCTGCACCGCTGCCCCCGCCGGCACCGGGGCCTGGGCACGGCGCTCCCGCCAGGGGCTGGGCCCCGGGTGCAGGGCCAGATGACACGGCCCGGCTGGGTGCCGGCACTTCTGCCCCAGCCCTCCCCCAGCCCTGTGTCCCCAATGCGTGTGCACTCACCGCTTGTCCAAGCTCTACTGGGGCGGCGGCAACCGCCGGGGCCTTTGATAGCTGCTGCCCCCATTGTGACGCGGGCCCCGTGCTGTCACAGAACCCAGAGCGCATCACAGGCCGGCCCCACCCGCCGTCCCCAGCCCAGCTCGGGGAACTCATCATGGCCCTGGATGCCCAAAGCCCCAACAGACACCAAGCGCAGACGCGTCACTTGGGAACCTGGCAACCCCAGAGCTCCCCTTTCCAAAGCAGGCGCAAGTGCCATCCCGCGCAACCCCTGTCAAATATAAATTTGGGTGACATGACCCATGGGTGTTCTCAGCACACAGCTGTAGGCTTTTATTTAATACTGGACAGAGGACATTTTTATATTATAGCTACTTATTACTTTTGAGGCAGGATGTAGGCTAATGTTTTGTTACACATTTAGTGAGAAATAGTTCTGAAACAAGTCCCAGTTGCTTGGATGATGCACAGGAAGATCTAATACCATCCTAAAAAGGGCCAATAAGGTAGTTATGAAATTACGAATGTCTTCATTCTCCTCTTAGCTCTCAAACTCTATGGTTCAATGCTGTGCAAAATTCTGCCATAGCCAGGATTTTGTTCAGAAAGTACAAGGTCTGTTTTTTCAAATTTGGGCAAAGATGTACCTCTGCCACTCCCACCATCTTCCAAAGTGTCTCCCTTCAACAGAGTTAGCCAATCTCTCAGACTGATAAAGGAACTTCTGTCTATTTCAGCTGTCTCTCTGTTTTTTTCCCTCCAAAGGACTGTGAGTAAAGGATAGATTATACTCCTCAGCCCTTCTTTGGAGAACTCATCTATAAGTGGAACTTCAGAAATGGGGAGGGAGGAAGGGGAAACAGGATGTGACTCAAGCACCTGCATAGTGACCACAGATGTCCACGGCTAGACAGACAGCAATGTTGTCAGGCATGTCACGCCCTCCCATTAGTGCGCAGAAGGAGAGCAATTTCCAGTTCAAGTCCCTCAGTATGAGGAGGAACATCTTGCACTAGATCAGCTTGGTCAAAGCCCCACCTAAACACGGCCTTGAACACGTCCAAAGATGGGCCATCCACAGCTTCTCTGGGCAACCTGGGCCAGTTTCTCACCGCTCTCAACACAGAACGTGTCTTTCTCCTGTCCAGTTTCTATCTACTCCCTTCCCGTTTCAAACTACTGCCCCTGGTCCTGTCACTAAAGGCTTTGGTAAAAAGCCCTTGCTCATCTTTCTTACAAGCCCCCTTTATCTATTGGAAAGCGCCAATAAGGTCTCCTCAGAGCCTTCTTTTCTCCTGGTGGAACAACCCCAAACCTCTCAGCCTGTCCTCAGGTGGAAGGTGTCACAGCCCCCTGACCATTATCAGGGCTCTTCCCATGACTCATTTCAACGTCCATGTCTTTCTTGAACTGGGTGCCCCAGAACTGGATATAGGACTGCAGGTGGCGTCTCACCAGAGCAGACTGAAGAGGCAGAATCCCCTCCCTCTAGCTGCTGAAGATATTTCTTGCGTGCTACAGCCCTGGATACAGCTGGCTTGGCAGGCTGTGAGCACACACGTTGCTATCGCATATCCATTTTTTCATTCACCAGTATCCCCAAGTCCTTGTCTGCAGGGCTGCCCTCAACCTGTTCATCATCCACTCTGTGTTGATATCAAGGATTGCCCCGAGCCAGGTGTTCCTAAGGTGTTCCGAGTTTAAAAGTGACCAGTTGAGAACAGATGTATTGATACAAAGGCAAAAAGAATAAATACTTCTACTATGTATTGCAAGAAGTGAATTCTATTTTGTTGAACGGCATCTCACCATGAACAGAGCTGTGCATGCTCTCAAGTGGCTCTCATTGCTGCTAGGCCTATTAGGCCTGGTGGAAGAGGTAGTATTCATAGCACTGCAAGGCCTCTCCAAAGGGGAACAGATAATCAGGAATAGAGGAAACAGGACTTTTTGTTGTCACAGTGTTACAATGTTGCCAGTTTAATGACGAGGCCGTAACTCCAAAGATGTTAAAAAGGAAAGGCCAATGGTTTTTTGTTGTAAAATCGGCTACAGGAGCAGGAGGCTGGGCTCGTCCGCGCCCCTGACGGCAAGTCAGAGAAACGAGAAACGCGCGCACGGGGCACCCCTCGGGACAGCCCAGTTCCTGAGGGCGAAGCTCCCACTGAGGGCGGTCAGTCCCTTTTAAAGTCTCGGTCCCCTCAGGGATTGTTCCCTTTTGGATCCTTTCTATGATTGGGGCGTTCTTGGGGCTCTCGTTGGCTCTTAGCAGGGTGCTTTCCACACCAATCATTTCTTCCCGCCGTGTTTCCATTGGGTGGCCGTGATCTCCAAGGAAAGCACTGGACGGTGGTCTCGGTTTTTGAGTTGTCTGGGGAAGGAAGGGTAGAAGATCCCCCTTGTCTTTGGTGTTGTCCCCTTAACTGCATTCGGGGAGGCAGCCGCACAAAACTCCTACACAGATTTGAAACCAAACACTGCAACAGTATCCAACAACTACTCCAGCAACGTTGCAATAGTAAGTACTTGTAACAACTCAGAACTAGTTGGAAAATAAACACAGTTACAAGCAGAAATGGAAACACACAGCTAGCATAGAAACACAACTATTAAAAAAGTTTCAGCCTCGTGGGTTTTTTGTTTGTTTTGTGTGGTTTTTGGCTTGTTTGTTTGTTTGTTTGTTTTTATCTATAACAACAGTTTTCTGTCAAAACCTTGGTTATGAGAAGCCAAAAAAAGACCTGTGCATTAAACCACGTTTTGCAGTTGGGGGCTTCTCTGTTCAACGTTTATGACTGAATGGTTCCTCAGGAGCCTATGAAAGTGACAGTGTCAAGAAAACTTCTCCAAAGATTCCTAAAAACTTCAAGAGTACTCCGCTGCAAACTTTGAGGCACCTCAGAGCGTTGTCGCTTCAAGCATTTCTATGGGAATGCTCAAGAGACGGCACAGTTAATATATCCAACACCTCTATTTGCAAAAAGTCTTTATTTCAGGAAGGGGTGTGTAGGAAGGGCAGTCTCTAAGATATAGGGGCTTAACTACAAAGAATGACACATTTCAGGCAATTTGAGAAACTTGTCTCTTTTTATTAATTTTTCAAACATAGATATCCAATTATTACTGACTAATATTTGTAATAATATTACTTGTATATTTGTACATATAATAGCCAAATAACATTCTTTGTAAAAATATTACAGATCATAATATTTGTCATAGGATGACAAATGAATAATTTGGAATATTGCAATATTATTACTTGTACTATTACAAGTAGGCATTTCTGTGTCATTTGAATTACTGTCTACAAATACTATTTGTAATTTATTACAAATACGATTTGTATATAATATTTCCAATAAAATACCAATATTATTTGTAATATTACAAACATTCTCTCTTCTTATAAATTTTTCTAACATAGATGTCCGACCATTATCCAACTATTACAATTACAGTAGGGTAGTTACATTCCCTAAACTAAGGATGACTTCACAAAACAGTTAGACACTGACACCACTAAAGGGCCTCTAAAAGGAATGCTAATAAACAACTCTCATTATGAAAAGTCCAACTACCTATTTTTCTGTACTAAAGCCCATATACTACAAACTACATCCTTGCAAAACAACTAAAGCTACAGCTGACTCACTAACTAACTACACTACATCCTTAACAGCCTAGGTGTCCGTCTTCGAGGTGTTTCACTGCCTTCTGTGAGGATGTGCAGGTGGAGCCAATTTCTGTCTCACAGACGCAGGCAACAGCTTCCTTGTAAGCAGAAGGTGAAGGGCAAGGCAACTCACAGATGTGTCTCCATAACGACTCCACGCGCTGCAGCATCTTCCGTCCTCAGGAGCAGGAAAGCAGCCGGAGGATTGCCAGGGAGGAAAGCAACCATTCTGCAGTGTTGACGTGGCTGCCCTAGGGTGTGAGCCCCCCCAGCGCCGCTCTGTGCAGGGAACTCCTCTCAGCGGTTGGAGAGCAGCACCCAGAGGCGAAAGCGCAGCTGACCATACGCTCTCATCGCCTCTCTGTGGGCAGCTGGATCTTGAGCCAGGTGCTCAAAGAGGTTGAGCGGCTCAACCGCTTCCACTGCCGGCGGCACGCGGATCTCTGCAGGAAGCCGCTCGTTGCCCAGCACAAAGTGGTCCAGGCATTTCAACTGCAGGCAGCGGCCCAGGTAGGACATGATGTCCCAGAGCCGCCGCGCAAAGTCCCTCCTGCGCCACTTGGACAGCGGCACGGTGGTCAGCACGTGCATGACCACGGTCTTCCAGATGGAGCTGGAAAAACCCGTGCCCCTCAGGACGCAGGTGAAGACCTGCAGGCATTTCAGGTGCAAGTTCTCACAGGGCACCTGCCTGGCGATGTACTGGAAGAACTTTGCCTCGGCTACAGCAAAGGTCTCAGGCCACTCTGTGCTTGCCACGACGTCGGCCTCGGCAGCCTGGCTGACCACAAAGACGTCGGAGTCTCCTTGGCGCACGCCAAGGAGCATCTCCAGAGTCAGGCTCTTCTTGCCTTTCCTCAGCCGGCATTGGCAGGACCGGCTGCCGGGCTGAATCTCCAAGCGCCAGGACTGTGACTGAGGAACGTGCAGCCACGAGGACCTGACCAACTGGGAGAACCAGTGGGAGGTTTTCTCCACATCCAGGTAGGAGCCGGTGCAGAGGGTCTTGAGGAGGCTGCGCTTACGCCTCCGCCGCAGCTCGTTCTGCGTGTGGTGCAGGAGGCACAGCAGCTCCTGGCCCAGCTGCTCCCTCTTGCACGTGCACACCAGCTCCACGCGGACCCTGAAGCTCCTTGCTGCCGTCTGCCCTGCACCGTTCGGTTCCAGGTGGAAGGCGTGCCCTGGCGGGGGATTCAGCGGCACCAGCACGCGGTACACGCCATCCCACTCACGGGGACTCCAACCCTCAAAGGCACTGCCCACCCCGATGGCTTCTTCAGGAACCGGCAAGAAGCTATTGCTGACGCTGTCCACAAAGACACGCGTCAAGCTCTCCATCAGCTCCGCTGCCACTGAGCAACCTGTCTCCAGCTCCTCCACAGGCCACTGAACGCCATCCACAGAAAGGATGCTCTGCCTTCTCCCAACACCTCGCGTGTCTTTCTCTCCAATTCCACCACCGCCTCTTTCTTCCTTGCCACCCTCATTGCCTTCTTTATCACTAGCAGCCACGTTACCTTGTTGGTCTTCTTTCCTCTCCTCATTCTTGTTTCCTTCCACATTTACCCTGCCCTGTTCCTCATCCTTGCTTCTCTCATTGTCATCTTCTCTCACCATTTCCTTCTTTTCTTCCTCAGTGGCAGCAAAACGACTGTGGTCTACTTCATTGCCACCATCGCTCCTATCTTGCTGCCCAGCCCCATCACTGCTTCTCTGCTCACTGGCGTCACTACTTTCCCACACCTTCACATCTGCGTGTTCTTCCTTTCCTTCCACATTGCCTTCACCTTCGTTTACATCATCACTGTTGCCTGCCTTCATATTCGCTCCAGTGGTTTTTCCTTCCTTTCCATCTCCTTCTCCTTCTTTTGCCGTGTCTTTGTCTTGCTCCACCTGCACATCCTTGTTTTCTTCTTCTCTGCTTTCATCGCCGTCTCCTTCATCTCCTTCAGCCACAGGGCTGCCTTCTCTGTCGTTTCCAGTGCTGCTGTCAACTGCCTCCACGGTCACATCAACGTCTTCTCTGCCCTCTTCTGAGTCAAAAATATCCTCTTCCTGATCTTTTCCTCTCTCTTCTCCTAAGGTCTTGCAGGAGCTCTGGTCCTTGCTGCTGCTGCTGGCTTCACAGCTCCTTCTCCTGCAGCTAAACCACAGGCCCAAGAGGAGCAGGAGTCCAGCAAGAACCCAGAATGGCCACTGCTGCAGAGCATCAAAGAGCGGGCTTCCCCAGCCCTTGTCCTGCTGCTCCAGCTCCTGCAGCAGCCGAGCCATCTCGCGTTCCAGCAGCTCCTGACGCTCCTGCATTCGCCGGTGCATGGCCTCATCCAGCCCATCGCCAGCTGGCTGCGGGTACTGGAGCAGGCTGTGCACGAGCACGAAGAGCAAGGCCAAGAACGCCATGGTCTGCAGGAGGACACACAGAAGGGGTTCAGTGGGGCCGCAATGGAGCCAGACAGTGGGGGCAGGAGCCGCCGGGATGCGGCGGCAGGAAGGAGAGGGCTCCCCCCGCCCCCGGCAGCTGGCCGGCGGCAAGGCCTGCACCGCTGCCCCCGCCGGCACCGGGGCCTGGGCACGGCGCTCCCGCCAGGGGCTGGGCCCCGGGTGCAGGGCCAGATGACACGGCCCGGCTGGGTGCCGGCACTTCTGCCCCAGCCCTCCCCCAGCCCTGTGTCCCCAATGCGTGTGCACTCACCGCTTGTCCAAGCTCTACTGGGGCAGCGGCAACCGCCGGGGCCTTTGATAGCTGCTGCCCCCATTGTGACGCGGGCCCCGTGCTGTCACAGAACCCAGAGCGCATCACAGGCCGGCCCCACCCGCCGTCCCCAGCCCAGCTCGGGGAACTCATCATGGCCCTGGATGCCCAAAGCCCCAACAGACACCAAGCGCAGACGCGTCACTTGGGAACCTGGCAACCCCAGAGCTCCCCTTTCCAAAGGAGGCGCAAGTGCCATCCCGCGCTACCCCTGTCAAATATAAATTTGGGTGACATGACCCATGGGTGTTCTCAGCACACAGCTGTAGGCTTTTATTTAATACTGGACAGAGGACATTTTTATATTATAGCTACTTATTACTTTTGAGGCAGGATGTAGGCTAATGTTTTGTTACACATTTAGTGAGAAATAGTTCTGAAACAAGTCCCAGTTGCTTGGATGATGCACAGGAAGATCTAATACCATCCTAAAAAGGGCCAATAAGGTAGTTATGAAATTACGAATGTCTTCATTCTCCTCTTAGCTCTCAAACTCTATGGTTCAATGCTGTGCAAAATTCTGCCATAGCCAGGATTTTGTTCAGAAAGTACAAGGTCTGTTTTTTCAAATTTGGGCAAAGATGTACCTCTGCCACTCCCACCATCTTCCAAAGTGTCTCCCTTCAACAGAGTTAGCCAATCTCTCAGACTGATAAAGGAACTTCTGTCTATTTCAGCTGTCTCTCTGTTTTTTTCCCTCCAAAGGACTGTGAGTAAAGGATAGATTATACTCCTCAGCCCTTCTTTGGAGAACTCATCTATAAGTGGAACTTCAGAAATGGGGAGGGAGGAAGGGGAAACAGGATGTGACTCAAGCACCTGCATAGTGACCACAGATGTCCACGGCTAGACAGACAGCAATGTTGTCAGGCATGTCACGCCCTCCCATTAGTGCGCAGAAGGAGAGCAATTTCCAGTTCAAGTCCCTCAGTATGAGGAGGAACATCTTGCACTAGATCAGCTTGGTCAAAGCCCCACCTAAACACGGCCTTGAACACGTCCAAAGATGGGCCATCCACAGCTTCTCTGGGCAACCTGGGCCAGTTTCTCACCGCTCTCAACACAGAACGTGTCTTTCTCCTGTCCAGTTTCTATCTACTCCCTTCCCGTTTCAAACTACTGCCCCTGGTCCTGTCACTAAAGGCTTTGGTAAAAAGCCCTTGCTCATCTTTCTTACAAGCCCCCTTTATCTATTGGAAAGCGCCAATAAGGTCTCCTCAGAGCCTTCTTTTCTCCTGGTGGAACAACCCCAAACCTCTCAGCCTGTCCTCAGGTGGAAGGTGTCACAGCCCCCTGACCATTATCAGGGCTCTTCCCATGACTCATTTCAACGTCCATGTCTTTCTTGAACTGGGTGCCCCAGAACTGGATATAGGACTGCAGGTGGCGTCTCACCAGAGCAGACTGAAGAGGCAGAATCCCCTCCCTCTAGCTGCTGAAGATATTTCTTGCGTGCTACAGCCCTGGATACAGCTGGCTTGGCAGGCTGTGAGCACACACGTTGCTATCGCATATCCATTTTTTCATTCACCAGTATCCCCAAGTCCTTGTCTGCAGGGCTGCCCTCAACCTGTTCATCATCCACTCTGTGTTGATATCAAGGATTGCCCCGAGCCAGGTGTTCCTAAGGTGTTCCGAGTTTAAAAGTGACCAGTTGAGAACAGATGTATTGATACAAAGGCAAAAAGAATAAATACTTCTACTATGTATTGCAAGAAGTGAATTCTATTTTGTTGAACGGCATCTCACCATGAACAGAGCTGTGCATGCTCTCAAGTGGCTCTCATTGCTGCTAGGCCTATTAGGCCTGGTGGAAGAGGTAGTATTCATAGCACTGCAAGGCCTCTCCAAAGGGGAACAGATAATCAGGAATAGAGGAAACAGGACTTTTTGTTGTAACAGTGTTACAATGTTGCCAGTTTAATGACGAGGCCGTAACTCCAAAGATGTTAAAAAGGAAAGGCCAATGGTTTTTTGTTGTAAAATCGGCTACAGGAGCAGGAGGCTGGGCTCGTCCCAGCCCCTGACGGCAAGTCAGAGAAACGAGAAACGCGCGCACGGGGCACCCCTCGGGACAGCCCAGTTCCTGAGGGCGAAGCTCCCACTGAGGGCGGTCAGTCCCTTTTAAAGTCTCGGTCCCCTCAGGGATTGGTCCCTTTTGGATCCTTTCTATGATTGGGGCGTTCTTGGGGCTCTCGTTGGCTCTTAGCAGGGTGCTTTCCACACCAATCATTTCTTCCCGCCGTGTTTCCATTGGGTGGCCGTGATCTCCAAGGAAAGCACTGGACGGTGGTCTCGGTTTTTGAGTTGTCTGGGGAAGGAAGGGTAGAAGATCCCCCTTGTCTTTGGTGTTGTCCCCTTAACTGCATTCGGGGAGGCAGCCGCACAAAACTCCTACACAGATTTGAAACCAAACACTGCAACAGTATCCAACAACTACTCCAGCAACGTTGCAATAGTAAGTACTTGTAACAACTCAGAACTAGTTGGAAAATAAACACAGTTACAAGCAGAAATGGAAACACACAGCTAGCATAGAAACACAACTATTAAAAAAGTTTCAGCCTCGTGGGTTTTTTGTTTGTTTTGTGTGGTTTTTGGCTTGTTTGTTTGTTTGTTTGTTTTTATCTATAACAACAGTTTTCTGTCAAAACCTTGGTTATGAGAAGCCAAAAAAAGACCTGTGCATAAAACCACGTTTTGCAGTTGGGGGCTTCTCTGTTCAACGTTTATGACTGAATGGTTCCTCAGGAGCCTCTAAAAGTGACAGTGTCAAGAAAACTTCTCCAAAGATTCCTAAAAACTTCAAGAGTACTCCACTGCAAACTTTGAGGCACCTCAGAGCGCTGTCGCTTCAAGCATTTCTATGGGAATGCTCAAGAGACGGCACAGTTAATATATCCAACACCTCTATTTGCAAAAAGTCTTTATTTCAGGAAGGGGTGTGTAGGAAGGGCAGTCTCTAAGATATAGGGGCTTAACTACAAAGAATGACACATTTCAGGCAATTTGAGAAACTTGTCTCTTTTTATTAATTTTTCAAACATAGATATCCAATTATTACTGACTAATATTTGTAATAATATTACTTGTATATTTGTACATATAATAGCCAAATAACATTCTTTGTAAAAATATTACAGATCATAATATTTGTCATAGGATGACAAATGAATAATTTGGAATATTGCAATATTATTACTTGTACTATTACAAGTAGGCATTTCTGTGTCATTTGAATTACTGTCTACAAATACTATTTGTAATTTATTACAAATACGATTTGTATATAATATTTCCAATAAAATACCAATATTATTTGTAATATTACAAACATTCTCTCTTCTTATAAATTTTTCTAACATAGATGTCCGACCATTATCCAACTATTACAATTACAGTAGGGTAGTTACATTCCCTAAACTAAGGATGACTTCACAAAACAGTTAGACACTGACACCACTAAAGGGCCTCTAAAAGGAATGCTAATAAACAACTCTCATTATGAAAAGTCCAACTACCTATTTTTCTGTACTAAAGCCCATATACTACAAACTACATCCTTGCAAAACAACTAAAGCTACAGCTGACTCACTAACTAACTACACTACATCCTTAACAGCCTAGGTGTCCGTCTTCGAGGTGTTTCACTGCCTTCTGTGAGGATGTGCAGGTGGAGCCAATTTCTGTCTCACAGACGCAGGCAACAGCTTCCTTGTAAGCAGAAGGTGAAGGGCAAGGCAACTCACAGATGTGTCTCCATAACGACTCCACGCGCTGCAGCATCTTCCGTCCTCAGGAGCAGGAAAGCAGCCGGAGGATTGCCAGGGAGGAAAGCAACCATTCTGCAGTGTTGACGTGGCTGCCCTAGGGTGTGAGCCCCCCCAGCGCCGCTCTGTGCAGGGAACTCCTCTCAGCGGTTGGAGAGCAGCACCCAGAGGCGAAAGCGCAGCTGACCATACGCTCTCATCGCCTCTCTGTGGGCAGCTGGATCTTGAGCCAGGTGCTCAAAGAGGTTGAGCGGCTCAACCGCTTCCACTGCCGGCGGCACGCGGATCTCTGCAGGAAGCCGCTCGTTGCCCAGCACAAAGTGGTCCAGGCATTTCAACTGCAGGCAGCGGCCCAGGTAGGACATGATGTCCCAGAGCCGCCGCGCAAAGTCCCTCCTGCGCCACTTGGACAGCGGCACGGTGGTCAGCACGTGCATGACCACGGTCTTCCAGATGGAGCTGGAAAAACCCGTGCCCCTCAGGACGCAGGTGAAGACCTGCAGGCATTTCAGGTGCAAGTTCTCACAGGGCACCTGCCTGGCGATGTACTGGAAGAACTTTGCCTCGGCTACAGCAAAGGTCTCAGGCCACTCTGTGCTTGCCACGACGTCGGCCTCGGCAGCCTGGCTGACCACAAAGACGTCGGAGTCTCCTTGGCGCACGCCAAGGAGCATCTCCAGAGTCAGGCTCTTCTTGCCTTTCCTCAGCCGGCATTGGCAGGACCGGCTGCCGGGCTGAATCTCCAAGCGCCAGGACTGTGACTGAGGAACGTGCAGCCACGAGGACCTGACCAACTGGGAGAACCAGTGGGAGGTTTTCTCCACATCCAGGTAGGAGCCGGTGCAGAGGGTCTTGAGGAGGCTGCGCTTACGCCTCCGCCGCAGCTCGTTCTGCGTGTGGTGCAGGAGGCACAGCAGCTCCTGGCCCAGCTGCTCCCTCTTGCACGTGCACACCAGCTCCACGCGGACCCTGAAGCTCCTTGCTGCCGTCTGCCCTGCACCGTTCGGTTCCAGGTGGAAGGCGTGCCCTGGCGGGGGATTCAGCGGCACCAGCACGCGGTACACGCCATCCCACTCACGGGGACTCCAACCCTCAAAGGCACTGCCCACCCCGATGGCTTCTTCAGGAACCGGCAAGAAGCTATTGCTGACGCTGTCCACAAAGACACGCGTCAAGCTCTCCATCAGCTCCGCTGCCACTGAGCAACCTGTCTCCAGCTCCTCCACAGGCCACTGAACGCCATCCACAGAAAGGATGCTCTGCCTTCTCCCAACACCTCGCGTGTCTTTCTCTCCAATTCCACCACCGCCTCTTTCTTCCTTGCCACCCTCATTGCCTTCTTTATCACTAGCAGCCACGTTACCTTGTTGGTCTTCTTTCCTCTCCTCATTCTTGTTTCCTTCCACATTTACCCTGCCCTGTTCCTCATCCTTGCTTCTCTCATTGTCATCTTCTCTCACCATTTCCTTCTTTTCTTCCTCAGTGGCAGCAAAACGACTGTGGTCTACTTCATTGCCACCATCGCTCCTATCTTGCTGCCCAGCCCCATCACTGCTTCTCTGCTCACTGGCGTCACTACTTTCCCACACCTTCACATCTGCGTGTTCTTCCTTTCCTTCCACATTGCCTTCACCTTCGTTTACATCATCACTGTTGCCTGCCTTCATATTCGCTCCAGTGGTTTTTCCTTCCTTTCCATCTCCTTCTCCTTCTTTTGCCGTGTCTTTGTCTTGCTCCACCTGCACATCCTTGTTTTCTTCTTCTCTGCTTTCATCGCCGTCTCCTTCATCTCCTTCAGCCACAGGGCTGCCTTCTCTGTCGTTTCCAGTGCTGCTGTCAACTGCCTCCACGGTCACATCAACGTCTTCTCTGCCCTCTTCTGAGTCAAAAATATCCTCTTCCTGATCTTTTCCTCTCTCTTCTCCTAAGGTCTTGCAGGAGCTCTGGTCCTTGCTGCTGCTGCTGGCTTCACAGCTCCTTCTCCTGCAGCTAAACCACAGGCCCAAGAGGAGCAGGAGTCCAGCAAGAACCCAGAATGGCCACTGCTGCAGAGCATCAAAGAGCGGGCTTCCCCAGCCCTTGTCCTGCTGCTCCAGCTCCTGCAGCAGCCGAGCCATCTCGCGTTCCAGCAGCTCCTGACGCTCCTGCATTCGCCGGTGCATGGCCTCATCCAGCCCATCGCCAGCTGGCTGCGGGTACTGGAGCAGGCTGTGCACGAGCACGAAGAGCAAGGCCAAGAACGCCATGGTCTGCAGGAGGACACACAGAAGGGGTTCAGTGGGGCCGCAATGGAGCCAGACAGTGGGGGCAGGAGCCGCCGGGATGCGGCGGCAGGAAGGAGAGGGCTCCCCCCACCCCCGGCAGCTGGCCGGCGGCAAGGCCTGCACCGCTGCCCCCGCCGGCACCGGGGCCTGGGCACGGCGCTCCCGCCAGGGGCTGGGCCCCGGGTGCAGGGCCAGATGACACGGCCCGGCTGGGTGCCGGCACTTCTGCCCCAGCCCTCCCCCAGCCCTGTGTCCCCAATGCGTGTGCACTCACCGCTTGTCCAAGCTCTACTGGGGCGGCGGCAACCGCCGGGGCCTTTGATAGCTGCTGCCCCCATTGTGACGCGGGCCCCGTGCTGTCACAGAACCCAGAGCGCATCACAGGCCGGCCCCACCCGCCGTCCCCAGCCCAGCTCGGGGAACTCATCATGGCCCTGGATGCCCAAAGCCCCAACAGACACCAAGCGCAGACGCGTCACTTGGGAACCTGGCAACCCCAGAGCTCCCCTTTCCAAAGCAGGCGCAAGTGCCATCCCGCGCAACCCCTGTCAAATATAAATTTGGGTGACATGACCCATGGGTGTTCTCAGCACACAGCTGTAGGCTTTTATTTAATACTGGACAGAGGACATTTTTATATTATAGCTACTTATTACTTTTGAGGCAGGATGTAGGCTAATGTTTTGTTACACATTTAGTGAGAAATAGTTCTGAAACAAGTCCCAGTTGCTTGGATGATGCACAGGAAGATCTAATACCATCCTAAAAAGGGCCAATAAGGTAGTTATGAAATTACGAATGTCTTCATTCTCCTCTTAGCTCTCAAACTCTATGGTTCAATGCTGTGCAAAATTCTGCCATAGCCAGGATTTTGTTCAGAAAGTACAAGGTCTGTTTTTTCAAATTTGGGCAAAGATGTACCTCTGCCACTCCCACCATCTTCCAAAGTGTCTCCCTTCAACAGAGTTAGCCAATCTCTCAGACTGATAAAGGAACTTCTGTCTATTTCAGCTGTCTCTCTGTTTTTTTCCCTCCAAAGGACTGTGAGTAAAGGATAGATTATACTCCTCAGCCCTTCTTTGGAGAACTCATCTATAAGTGGAACTTCAGAAATGGGGAGGGAGGAAGGGGAAACAGGATGTGACTCAAGCACCTGCATAGTGACCACAGATGTCCACGGCTAGACAGACAGCAATGTTGTCAGGCATGTCACGCCCTCCCATTAGTGCGCAGAAGGAGAGCAATTTCCAGTTCAAGTCCCTCAGTATGAGGAGGAACATCTTGCACTAGATCAGCTTGGTCAAAGCCCCACCTAAACACGGCCTTGAACACGTCCAAAGATGGGCCATCCACAGCTTCTCTGGGCAACCTGGGCCAGTTTCTCACCGCTCTCAACACAGAACGTGTCTTTCTCCTGTCCAGTTTCTATCTACTCCCTTCCCGTTTCAAACTACTGCCCCTGGTCCTGTCACTAAAGGCTTTGGTAAAAAGCCCTTGCTCATCTTTCTTACAAGCCCCCTTTATCTATTGGAAAGCGCCAATAAGGTCTCCTCAGAGCCTTCTTTTCTCCTGGTGGAACAACCCCAAACCTCTCAGCCTGTCCTCAGGTGGAAGGTGTCACAGCCCCCTGACCATTATCAGGGCTCTTCCCATGACTCATTTCAACGTCCATGTCTTTCTTGAACTGGGTGCCCCAGAACTGGATATAGGACTGCAGGTGGCGTCTCACCAGAGCAGACTGAAGAGGCAGAATCCCCTCCCTCTAGCTGCTGAAGATATTTCTTGCGTGCTACAGCCCTGGATACAGCTGGCTTGGCAGGCTGTGAGCACACACGTTGCTATCGCATATCCATTTTTTCATTCACCAGTATCCCCAAGTCCTTGTCTGCAGGGCTGCCCTCAACCTGTTCATCATCCACTCTGTGTTGATATCAAGGATTGCCCCGAGCCAGGTGTTCCTAAGGTGTTCCGAGTTTAAAAGTGACCAGTTGAGAACAGATGTATTGATACAAAGGCAAAAAGAATAAATACTTCTACTATGTATTGCAAGAAGTGAATTCTATTTTGTTGAACGGCATCTCACCATGAACAGAGCTGTGCATGCTCTCAAGTGGCTCTCATTGCTGCTAGGCCTATTAGGCCTGGTGGAAGAGGTAGTATTCATAGCACTGCAAGGCCTCTCCAAAGGGGAACAGATAATCAGGAATAGAGGAAACAGGACTTTTTGTTGTCACAGTGTTACAATGTTGCCAGTTTAATGACGAGGCCGTAACTCCAAAGATGTTAAAAAGGAAAGGCCAATGGTTTTTTGTTGTAAAATCGGCTACAGGAGCAGGAGGCTGGGCTCGTCCGCGCCCCTGACGGCAAGTCAGAGAAACGAGAAACGCGCGCACGGGGCACCCCTCGGGACAGCCCAGTTCCTGAGGGCGAAGCTCCCACTGAGGGCGGTCAGTCCCTTTTAAAGTCTCGGTCCCCTCAGGGATTGTTCCCTTTTGGATCCTTTCTATGATTGGGGCGTTCTTGGGGCTCTCGTTGGCTCTTAGCAGGGTGCTTTCCACACCAATCATTTCTTCCCGCCGTGTTTCCATTGGGTGGCCGTGATCTCCAAGGAAAGCACTGGACGGTGGTCTCGGTTTTTGAGTTGTCTGGGGAAGGAAGGGTAGAAGATCCCCCTTGTCTTTGGTGTTGTCCCCTTAACTGCATTCGGGGAGGCAGCCGCACAAAACTCCTACACAGATTTGAAACCAAACACTGCAACAGTATCCAACAACTACTCCAGCAACGTTGCAATAGTAAGTACTTGTAACAACTCAGAACTAGTTGGAAAATAAACACAGTTACAAGCAGAAATGGAAACACACAGCTAGCATAGAAACACAACTATTAAAAAAGTTTCAGCCTCGTGGGTTTTTTGTTTGTTTTGTGTGGTTTTTGGCTTGTTTGTTTGTTTGTTTGTTTTTATCTATAACAACAGTTTTCTGTCAAAACCTTGGTTATGAGAAGCCAAAAAAAGACCTGTGCATTAAACCACGTTTTGCAGTTGGGGGCTTCTCTGTTCAACGTTTATGACTGAATGGTTCCTCAGGAGCCTATGAAAGTGACAGTGTCAAGAAAACTTCTCCAAAGATTCCTAAAAACTTCAAGAGTACTCCGCTGCAAACTTTGAGGCACCTCAGAGCGTTGTCGCTTCAAGCATTTCTATGGGAATGCTCAAGAGACGGCACAGTTAATATATCCAACACCTCTATTTGCAAAAAGTCTTTATTTCAGGAAGGGGTGTGTAGGAAGGGCAGTCTCTAAGATATAGGGGCTTAACTACAAAGAATGACACATTTCAGGCAATTTGAGAAACTTGTCTCTTTTTATTAATTTTTCAAACATAGATATCCAATTATTACTGACTAATATTTGTAATAATATTACTTGTATATTTGTACATATAATAGCCAAATAACATTCTTTGTAAAAATATTACAGATCATAATATTTGTCATAGGATGACAAATGAATAATTTGGAATATTGCAATATTATTACTTGTACTATTACAAGTAGGCATTTCTGTGTCATTTGAATTACTGTCTACAAATACTATTTGTAATTTATTACAAATACGATTTGTATATAATATTTCCAATAAAATACCAATATTATTTGTAATATTACAAACATTCTCTCTTCTTATAAATTTTTCTAACATAGATGTCCGACCATTATCCAACTATTACAATTACAGTAGGGTAGTTACATTCCCTAAACTAAGGATGACTTCACAAAACAGTTAGACACTGACACCACTAAAGGGCCTCTAAAAGGAATGCTAATAAACAACTCTCATTATGAAAAGTCCAACTACCTATTTTTCTGTACTAAAGCCCATATACTACAAACTACATCCTT
Organism: Phylloscopus trochilus trochilus; assembly: GCA_016584745.2. Taxonomy (NCBI): domain Eukaryota; kingdom Metazoa; phylum Chordata; class Aves; order Passeriformes; family Phylloscopidae; genus Phylloscopus; species Phylloscopus trochilus. Next base: position 9,171,004 of record WQNJ02000016.1, on the reverse strand, counting down.
GCAAAACAACTAAAGCTACAGCTGACTCACTAACTAACTACACTACATCCTTAACAGCCTAGGTGTCCGTCTTCGAGGTGTTTCACTGCCTTCTGTGAGGATGTGCAGGTGGAGCCAATTTCTGTCTCACAGACGCAGGCAACAGCTTCCTTGTAAGCAGAAGGTGAAGGGCAAGGCAACTCACAGATGTGTCTCCATAACGACTCCACGCGCTGCAGCATCTTCCGTCCTCAGGAGCAGGAAAGCAGCCGGAGGATTGCCAGGGAGGAAAGCAACCATTCTGCAGTGTTGACGTGGCTGCCCTAGGGTGTGAGCCCCCCCAGCGCCGCTCTGTGCAGGGAACTCCTCTCAGCGGTTGGAGAGCAGCACCCAGAGGCGAAAGCGCAGCTGACCATACGCTCTCATCGCCTCTCTGTGGGCAGCTGGATCTTGAGCCAGGTGCTCAAAGAGGTTGAGCGGCTCAACCGCTTCCACTGCCGGCGGCACGCGGATCTCTGCAGGAAGCCGCTCGTTGCCCAGCACAAAGTGGTCCAGGCATTTCAACTGCAGGCAGCGGCCCAGGTAGGACATGATGTCCCAGAGCCGCCGCGCAAAGTCCCTCCTGCGCCACTTGGACAGCGGCACGGTGGTCAGCACGTGCATGACCACGGTCTTCCAGATGGAGCTGGAAAAACCCGTGCCCCTCAGGACGCAGGTGAAGACCTGCAGGCATTTCAGGTGCAAGTTCTCACAGGGCACCTGCCTGGCGATGTACTGGAAGAACTTTGCCTCGGCTACAGCAAAGGTCTCAGGCCACTCTGTGCTTGCCACGACGTCGGCCTCGGCAGCCTGGCTGACCACAAAGACGTCGGAGTCTCCTTGGCGCACGCCAAGGAGCATCTCCAGTGTCAGGCTCTTCTTGCCTTTCCTCAGCCGGCATTGGCAGGACCGGCTGCCGGGCTGAATCTCCAAGCGCCAGGACTGTGACTGAGGAACGTGCAGCCACGAGGACCTGACCAACTGGGAGAACCAGTGGGAGGTTTTCTCCACATCCAGGTAGGAGCCGGTGCAGAGGGTCTTGAGGAGGCTGCGCTTACGCCTCCGCCGCAGCTCGTTCTGCGTGTGGTGCAGGAGGCACAGCAGCTCCTGGCCCAGCTGCTCCCTCTTGCACGTGCACACCAGCTCCACGCGGACCCTGAAGCTCCTTGCTGCCGTCTGCCCTGCACCGTTCGGTTCCAGGTGGAAGGCGTGCCCTGGCGGGGGATTCAGCGGCACCAGCACGCGGTACACGCCATCCCACTCACGGGGACTCCAACCCTCAAAGGCACTGCCCACCCCGATGGCTTCTTCAGGAACCGGCAAGAAGCTATTGCTGACGCTGTCCACAAAGACACGCGTCAAGCTCTCCATCAGCTCCGCTGCCACTGAGCAACCTGTCTCCAGCTCCTCCACAGGCCACTGAACGCCATCCACAGAAAGGATGCTCTGCCTTCTCCCAACACCTCGCGTGTCTTTCTCTCCAATTCCACCACCGCCTCTTTCTTCCTTGCCACCCTCATTGCCTTCTTTATCACTAGCAGCCACGTTACCTTGTTGGTCTTCTTTCCTCTCCTCATTCTTGTTTCCTTCCACATTTACCCTGCCCTGTTCCTCATCCTTGCTTCTCTCATTGTCATCTTCTCTCACCATTTCCTTCTTTTCTTCCTCAGTGGCAGCAAAACGACTGTGGTCTACTTCATTGCCACCATCGCTCCTATCTTGCTGCCCAGCCCCATCACTGCTTCTCTGCTCACTGGCGTCACTACTTTCCCACACCTTCACATCTGCGTGTTCTTCCTTTCCTTCCACATTGCCTTCACCTTCGTTTACATCATCACTGTTGCCTGCCTTCATATTCGCTCCAGTGGTTTTTCCTTCCTTTCCATCTCCTTCTCCTTCTTTTGCCGTGTCTTTGTCTTGCTCCACCTGCACATCCTTGTTTTCTTCTTCTCTGCTTTCATCGCCGTCTCCTTCATCTCCTTCAGCCACAGGGCTGCCTTCTCTGTCGTTTCCAGTGCTGCTGTCAACTGCCTCCACGGTCACATCAACGTCTTCTCTGCCCTCTTCTGAGTCAAAAATATCCTCTTCCTGATCTTTTCCTCTCTCTTCTCCTAAGGTCTTGCAGGAGCTCTGGTCCTTGCTGCTGCTGCTGGCTTCACAGCTCCTTCTCCTGCAGCTAAACCACAGGCCCAAGAGGAGCAGGAGTCCAGCAAGAACCCAGAATGGCCACTGCTGCAGAGCATCAAAGAGCGGGCTTCCCCAGCCCTTGTCCTGCTGCTCCAGCTCCTGCAGCAGCCGAGCCATCTCGCGTTCCAGCAGCTCCTGACGCTCCTGCATTCGCCGGTGCATGGCCTCATCCAGCCCATCGCCAGCTGGCTGCGGGTACTGGAGCAGGCTGTGCACGAGCACGAAGAGCAAGGCCAAGAACGCCATGGTCTGCAGGAGGACACACAGAAGGGGTTCAGTGGGGCCGCAATGGAGCCAGACAGTGGGGGCAGGAGCCGCCGGGATGCGGCGGCAGGAAGGAGAGGGCTCCCCCCGCCCCCGGCAGCTGGCCGGCGGCAAGGCCTGCACCGCTGCCCCCGCCGGCACCGGGGCCTGGGCACGGCGCTCCCGCCAGGGGCTGGGCCCCGGGTGCAGGGCCAGATGACACGGCCCGGCTGGGTGCCGGCACTTCTGCCCCAGCCCTCCCCCAGCCCTGTGTCCCCAATGCGTGTGCACTCACCGCTTGTCCAAGCTCTACTGGGGCAGCGGCAACCGCCGGGGCCTTTGATAGCTGCTGCCCCCATTGTGACGCGGGCCCCGTGCTGTCACAGAACCCAGAGCGCATCACAGGCCGGCCCCACCCGCCGTCCCCAGCCCAGCTCGGGGAACTCATCATGGCCCTGGATGCCCAAAGCCCCAACAGACACCAAGCGCAGACGCGTCACTTGGGAACCTGGCAACCCCAGAGCTCCCCTTTCCAAAGGAGGCGCAAGTGCCATCCCGCGCTACCCCTGTCAAATATAAATTTGGGTGACATGACCCATGGGTGTTCTCAGCACACAGCTGTAGGCTTTTATTTAATACTGGACAGAGGACATTTTTATATTATAGCTACTTATTACTTTTGAGGCAGGATGTAGGCTAATGTTTTGTTACACATTTAGTGAGAAATAGTTCTGAAACAAGTCCCAGTTGCTTGGATGATGCACAGGAAGATCTAATACCATCCTAAAAAGGGCCAATAAGGTAGTTATGAAATTACGAATGTCTTCATTCTCCTCTTAGCTCTCAAACTCTATGGTTCAATGCTGTGCAAAATTCTGCCATAGCCAGGATTTTGTTCAGAAAGTACAAGGTCTGTTTTTTCAAATTTGGGCAAAGATGTACCTCTGCCACTCCCACCATCTTCCAAAGTGTCTCCCTTCAACAGAGTTAGCCAATCTCTCAGACTGATAAAGGAACTTCTGTCTATTTCAGCTGTCTCTCTGTTTTTTTCCCTCCAAAGGACTGTGAGTAAAGGATAGATTATACTCCTCAGCCCTTCTTTGGAGAACTCATCTATAAGTGGAACTTCAGAAATGGGGAGGGAGGAAGGGGAAACAGGATGTGACTCAAGCACCTGCATAGTGACCACAGATGTCCACGGCTAGACAGACAGCAATGTTGTCAGGCATGTCACGCCCTCCCATTAGTGCGCAGAAGGAGAGCAATTTCCAGTTCAAGTCCCTCAGTATGAGGAGGAACATCTTGCACTAGATCAGCTTGGTCAAAGCCCCACCTAAACACGGCCTTGAACACGTCCAAAGATGGGCCATCCACAGCTTCTCTGGGCAACCTGGGCCAGTTTCTCACCGCTCTCAACACAGAACGTGTCTTTCTCCTGTCCAGTTTCTATCTACTCCCTTCCCGTTTCAAACTACTGCCCCTAGTCCTGTCACTAAAGGCTTTGGTAAAAAGCCCTTGCTCATCTTTTTTACAAGCCCCCTTTATCTATTGGAAAGCGCCAATAAGGTCTCCTCAGAGCCTTCTTTTCTCCTGGTGGAACAACCCCAAACCTCTCAGCCTGTCCTCAGGTGGAAGGTGTCACAGCCCCCTGACCATTATCAGGGCTCTTCCCATGACTCATTTCAACGTCCATGTCTTTCTTGAACTGGGTGCCCCAGAACTGGATATAGGACTGCAGGTGGCGTCTCACCAGAGCAGACTGAAGAGGCAGAATCCCCTCCCTCTAGCTGCTGAAGATATTTCTTGCGTGCTACAGCCCTGGATACAGCTGGCTTGGCAGGCTGTGAGCACACACGTTGCTATCGCATATCCATTTTTTCATTCACCAGTATCCCCAAGTCCTTGTCTGCAGGGCTGCCCTCAACCTGTTCATCATCCACTCTGTGTTGATATCAAGGATTGCCCCGAGCCAGGTGTTCCTAAGGTGTTCCGAGTTTAAAAGTGACCAGTTGAGAACAGATGTATTGATACAAAGGCAAAAAGAATAAATACTTCTACTATGTATTGCAAGAAGTGAATTCTATTTTGTTGAACGGCATCTCACCATGAACAGAGCTGTGCATGCTCTCAAGTGGCTCTCATTGCTGCTAGGCCTATTAGGCCTGGTGGAAGAGGTAGTATTCATAGCACTGCAAGGCCTCTCCAAAGGGGAACAGATAATCAGGAATAGAGGAAACAGGACTTTTTGTTGTAACAGTGTTACAATGTTGCCAGTTTAATGACGAGGCCGTAACTCCAAAGATGTTAAAAAGGAAAGGCCAATGGTTTTTTGTTGTAAAATCGGCTACAGGAGCAGGAGGCTGGGCTCGTCCCAGCCCCTGACGGCAAGTCAGAGAAACGAGAAACGCGCGCACGGGGCACCCCTCGGGACAGCCCAGTTCCTGAGGGCGAAGCTCCCACTGAGGGCGGTCAGTCCCTTTTAAAGTCTCGGTCCCCTCAGGGATTGGTCCCTTTTGGATCCTTTCTATGATTGGGGCGTTCTTGGGGCTCTCGTTGGCTCTTAGCAGGGTGCTTTCCACACCAATCATTTCTTCCCGCCGTGTTTCCATTGGGTGGCCGTGATCTCCAAGGAAAGCACTGGACGGTGGTCTCGGTTTTTGAGTTGTCTGGGGAAGGAAGGGTAGAAGATCCCCCTTGTCTTTGGTGTTGTCCCCTTAACTGCATTCGGGGAGGCAGCCGCACAAAACTCCTACACAGATTTGAAACCAAACACTGCAACAGTATCCAACAACTACTCCAGCAACGTTGCAATAGTAAGTACTTGTAACAACTCAGAACTAGTTGGAAAATAAACACAGTTACAAGCAGAAATGGAAACACACAGCTAGCATAGAAACACAACTATTAAAAAAGTTTCAGCCTCGTGGGTTTTTTGTTTGTTTTGTGTGGTTTTTGGCTTGTTTGTTTGTTTGTTTGTTTTTATCTATAACAACAGTTTTCTGTCAAAACCTTGGTTATGAGAAGCCAAAAAAAGACCTGTGCATAAAACCACGTTTTGCAGTTGGGGGCTTCTCTGTTCAACGTTTATGACTGAATGGTTCCTCAGGAGCCTCTAAAAGTGACAGTGTCAAGAAAACTTCTCCAAAGATTCCTAAAAACTTCAAGAGTACTCCACTGCAAACTTTGAGGCACCTCAGAGCGCTGTCGCTTCAAGCATTTCTATGGGAATGCTCAAGAGACGGCACAGTTAATATATCCAACACCTCTATTTGCAAAAAGTCTTTATTTCAGGAAGGGGTGTGTAGGAAGGGCAGTCTCTAAGATATAGGGGCTTAACTACAAAGAATGACACATTTCAGGCAATTTGAGAAACTTGTCTCTTTTTATTAATTTTTCAAACATAGATATCCAATTATTACTGACTAATATTTGTAATAATATTACTTGTATATTTGTACATATAATAGCCAAATAACATTCTTTGTAAAAATATTACAGATCATAATATTTGTCATAGGATGACAAATGAATAATTTGGAATATTGCAATATTATTACTTGTACTATTACAAGTAGGCATTTCTGTGTCATTTGAATTACTGTCTACAAATACTATTTGTAATTTATTACAAATACGATTTGTATATAATATTTCCAATAAAATACCAATATTATTTGTAATATTACAAACATTCTCTCTTCTTATAAATTTTTCTAACATAGATGTCCGACCATTATCCAACTATTACAATTACAGTAGGGTAGTTACATTCCCTAAACTAAGGATGACTTCACAAAACAGTTAGACACTGACACCACTAAAGGGCCTCTAAAAGGAATGCTAATAAACAACTCTCATTATGAAAAGTCCAACTACCTATTTTTCTGTACTAAAGCCCATATACTACAAACTACATCCTTGCAAAACAACTAAAGCTACAGCTGACTCACTAACTAACTACACTACATCCTTAACAGCCTAGGTGTCCGTCTTCGAGGTGTTTCACTGCCTTCTGTGAGGATGTGCAGGTGGAGCCAATTTCTGTCTCACAGACGCAGGCAACAGCTTCCTTGTAAGCAGAAGGTGAAGGGCAAGGCAACTCACAGATGTGTCTCCATAACGACTCCACGCGCTGCAGCATCTTCCGTCCTCAGGAGCAGGAAAGCAGCCGGAGGATTGCCAGGGAGGAAAGCAACCATTCTGCAGTGTTGACGTGGCTGCCCTAGGGTGTGAGCCCCCCCAGCGCCGCTCTGTGCAGGGAACTCCTCTCAGCGGTTGGAGAGCAGCACCCAGAGGCGAAAGCGCAGCTGACCATACGCTCTCATCGCCTCTCTGTGGGCAGCTGGATCTTGAGCCAGGTGCTCAAAGAGGTTGAGCGGCTCAACCGCTTCCACTGCCGGCGGCACGCGGATCTCTGCAGGAAGCCGCTCGTTGCCCAGCACAAAGTGGTCCAGGCATTTCAACTGCAGGCAGCGGCCCAGGTAGGACATGATGTCCCAGAGCCGCCGCGCAAAGTCCCTCCTGCGCCACTTGGACAGCGGCACGGTGGTCAGCACGTGCATGACCACGGTCTTCCAGATGGAGCTAGAAAAACCCGTGCCCCTCAGGACGCAGGTGAAGACCTGCAGGCATTTCAGGTGCAAGTTCTCACAGGGCACCTGCCTGGCGATGTACTGGAAGAACTTTGCCTCGGCTACAGCAAAGGTCTCAGGCCACTCTGTGCTTGCCATGACGTCGGCCTCGGCAGCCTGGCTGACCACAAAGACGTCGGAGTCTCCTTGGCGCACGCCAAGGAGCATCTCCAGCGTCAGGCTCTTCTTGCCTTTCCTCAGCCGGCATTGGCAGGACCGGCTGCCGGGCTGAATCTCCAAGCGCCAGGACTGTGACTGAGGAACGTGCAGCCACGAGGACCTGACCAACTGGGAGAACCAGTGGGAGGTTTTCTCCACATCCAGGTAGGAGCCGGTGCAGAGGGTCTTGAGGAGGCTGCGCTTACGCCTCCGCCGCAGCTCGTTCTGCGTGTGGTGCAGGAGGCACAGCAGCTCCTGGCCCAGCTGCTCCCTCTTGCACGTGCACACCAGCTCCACGCGGACCCTGAAGCTCCTTGCTGCCGTCTGCCCTGCACCGTTCGGTTCCAGGTGGAAGGCGTGCCCTGGCGGGGGATTCAGCGGCACCAGCACGCGCTACACGCCATCCCACTCACGGGGACTCCAACCCTCAAAGGCACTGCCCACCCCGATGGCTTCTTCAGGAACCGGCAAGAAGCTATTGCTGACGCTGTCCACAAAGACACGCGTCAAGCTCTCCATCAGCTCCGCTGCCACTGAGCAACCTGTCTCCAGCTCCTCCACAGGCCACTGAACGCCATCCACAGAAAGGATGCTCTGCCTTCTCCCAACACCTCGCGTGTCTTTCTCTCCAATTCCACCACCGCCTCTTTCTTCCTTGCCACCCTCATTGCCTTCTTTATCACTAGCAGCCACGTTACCTTGTTGGTCTTCTTTCCTCTCCTCATTCTTGTTTCCTTCCACATTTACCCTGCCCTGTTCCTCATCCTTGCTTCTCTCATTGTCATCTTCTCTCACCATTTCCTTCTTTTCTTCCTCAGTGGCAGCAAAACGACTGTGGTCTACTTCATTGCCACCATCGCTCCTATCTTGCTGCCCAGCCCCATCACTGCTTCTCTGCTCACTGGCGTCACTACTTTCCCGCACCTTCACATCTGCGTGTTCTTCCTTTCCTTCCACATTGCCTTCACCTTCGTTTACATCATCACTGTTGCCTGCCTTCATATTCGCTCCAGTGGTTTTTCCTTCCTTTCCATCTCCTTCTCCTTCTTTTGCCGTGTCTTTGTCTTGCTCCACCTGCACATCCTTGTTTTCTTCTTCTCTGCTTTCATCGCCGTCTCCTTCATCTCCTTCAGCCACAGGGCTGCCTTCTCTGTCGTTTCCAGTGCTGCTGTCAACTGCCTCCACGGTCACATCAACGTCTTCTCTGCCCTCTTCTGAGTCAAAAATATCCTCTTCCTGATCTTTTCCTCTCTCTTCTCCTAAGGTCTTGCAGGAGCTCTGGTCCTTGCTGCTGCTGCTGGCTTCACAGCTCCTTCTCCTGCAGCTAAACCACAGGCCCAAGAGGAGCAGGAGTCCAGCAAGAACCCAGAATGGCCACTGCTGCAGAGCATCAAAGAGCGGGCTTCCCCAGCCCTTGTCCTGCTGCTCCAGCTCCTGCAGCAGCCGAGCCATCTCGCGTTCCAGCAGCTCCTGACGCTCCTGCATTCGCCGGTGCATGGCCTCATCCAGCCCATCGCCAGCTGGCTGCGGGTACTGGAGCAGGCTGTGCACGAGCACGAAGAGCAAGGCCAAGAACGCCATGGTCTGCAGGAGGACACACAGAAGGGGTTCAGTGGGGCCGCAATGGAGCCAGACAGTGGGGGCAGGAGCCGCCGGGATGCGGCGGCAGGAAGGAGAGGGCTCCCCCCGCCCCCGGCAGCTGGCCGGCGGCAAGGCCTGCACCGCTGCCCCCGCCGGCACCGGGGCCTGGGCACGGCGCTCCCGCCAGGGGCTGGGCCCCGGGTGCAGGGCCAGATGACACGGCCCGGCTGGGTGCCGGCACTTCTGCCCCAGCCCTCCCCCAGCCCTGTGTCCCCGCTGCGTGTGCACTCACCGCTTGTCCAAGCTCTACTGGGGCAGCGGCAACCGCCGGGGCCTTTGATAGCTGCTGCCCCCATTGTGACGCGGGCCCCGTGCTGTCACAGAACCCAGAGCGCATCACAGGCCGGCCCCACCCGCCGTCCCCAGCCCAGCTCGGGGAACTCGTCATGGCCCTGGATGCCCAAAGCCCCAACAGACACCAAGCGCAGACGCGTCACTTGGGAACCTGGCAACCCCAGAGCTCCCCTTTCCAAAGCAGGCGCAAGTGCCATCCCGCGCAACCCCTGTCAAATATAAATTTGGGTGACATGACCCATGGGTGTTCTCAGCACACAGCTGTAGGCTTTTATTTAATACTGGACAGAGGACATTTTTATATTATAGCTACTTATTACTTTTGAGGCAGGATGTAGGCTAATGTTTTGTTACACATTTAGTGAGAAATAGTTCTGAAACAAGTCCCAGTTGCTTGGATGATGCACAGGAAGATCTAATACCATCCTAAAAAGGGCCAATAAGGTAGTTATGAAATTACGAATGTCTTCATTCTCCTCTTAGCTCTCAAACTCTATGGTTCAATGCTGTGCAAAATTCTGCCATAGCCAGGATTTTGTTCAGAAAGTACAAGGTCTGTTTTTTCAAATTTGGGCAAAGATGTACCTCTGCCACTCCCACCATCTTCCAAAGTGTCTCCCTTCAACAGAGTTAGCCAATCTCTCAGACTGATAAAGGAACTTCTGTCTATTTCAGCTGTCTCTCTGTTTTTTTCCCTCCAAAGGACTGTGAGTAAAGGATAGATTATACTCCTCAGCCCTTCTTTGGAGAACTCATCTATAAGTGGAACTTCAGAAATGGGGAGGGAGGAAGGGGAAACAGGATGTGACTCAAGCACCTGCATAGTGACCACAGATGTCCACTGCTAGACAGACAGCAGTGATGTCAGCAGATCATGGCCTCCCATTAGTGTGCAGAAGGAGAGCATTTTCTGACACTGTTCTGAACTGGATTTGCTTATCAGATGTCATTAGTAGAAGCAGACAAAGAAAGAGTTGTGAACCCTCTTCTGAGCTGATGCCATTTATCACGTATCTTCCCTGCATTCTTCTTGGGAAGCTGTTTTTGATGTTGTCCCATCCTTCTTTTTCCAAGAGAGCAAAAATTCTTTGCAAGGTATCACTCTTTCTGTTTTGTTTCCTCTCATCTTCCAAGATTTAATAAAGTGAACATTCAGCAGACTAGTTTTGTATTTTTTGAACACAATTCTTCTTTTATCCAACTGAGGCCCTTCTGTGACTATGAAAAAAAACAAAAAACTGTAGCTCTGTTGTGAGGTAGTTTACACTGTTAAGAGGTTGATATGGGTCAGTTCTCCAAGGTTATTCTTAGTTCAGCTGCTATGTAAACTGTTGATGTCAGTGGCTGGAGGCTGCTCTCCAGGACGTTATATATATGATAATTATATGACAGAAAATGCAACATATAGTTGGATCTGACCTTCAAGTTCACTGGCTTAAAAAAGGAAAAAAAGTCTTAAAGAAATTTTCTGGTCTTCCCATTACTAAGTGCCTTCAATTTCATATTTAGTTTACTGCATATACAAGAGACTTTCCACACATGGACAGCAGTGCCCATCCATCTTCAAGCTAGGGCATATTTTATGTCTCAATGATCGCTGCCTCCAGAAAGCATTTTTGAGACAAAACAGGCCAAGTCTTTTGCATAACTATACAATCATCCAGAACTAGGATCTTCACTCTCACGTAAACACTACATGTTTTTCCGCAAAGGAATCTGAGATATTTTTCTGAGAAATAACAAACCATCAAAAATTAACTAAATAACAAAGCAAAAACACCACTTCCTCACTCAGGACATTTTCCTTGATTTTTATAAGCATTCAGATTTACAATTGCTGATACTACCACAAGAGCAGGTTTTTTTTCTGCTATTACTTCCTCTTCCAGCAGAGCAAGCACAACTGAAAAACGCAAACTCATTTCTAGGCTCTCTTATGCATCCCCAGTTTACCACATTCCAACCAGTCACAGTTGTGCAACACCCCATTAGGGTACTGGGATTCCTGCAGTGTCACAGACAGTTTAAGTGAGGCTCAAGGAGCTGTATAATTTTAACTATGTTTTATATGTATAATTAAATGATGAATTACATGGAAATAAGCCAGCTGTATTGAAACTTATCAAACTAACTGCTCTAATGCAACATTTAAGCATCTCATCAGTTATAAAATGGAACAGGTTTAAAGCAAAAACAATATAGAGAACAAAATGCCTGACTTTGTAAAGTAGCATGTTCAAAGGATCGTTTCTGAACATTAAGCAAGTGTACTCATCCCGTCAAATTTTCAAAAGAATTCCTGGCACCAAAATGTTCTCTGTTTGCTTTTTTACCATGTTTAAAGAATGGATCACTCTTAGGGTAAAGAAAATCCTGTGAGCAAAACACTGCATGAAACTAAACAATCCTTAGACATGGCTAATTTCTGTGTGGAACTGATGATTTAGCACTGTCATCCTTCAGCAGAGGAGAAAGAACTGCCTGTCTTTAGTTTACTTATGTAAGATAAAAAAAGTCAGGAGTGTGAATTTGATCTTGCTTCAATTTACTTCAGTGGCCAAACCCTTGCCATGGCTTCAGCGGGAGACTGCATCTTAGTTCATTTAATGTGGAGGAAAACAAATCAGCTGAGAATAACACTCTTGTTTATTATATTTAAATTACTATCATAGTTGTTTTTAACAGTGCTAAGTAAATCCTGTTTTAAAAGCCAAAGGCTGCCTTCAGTCATGCTTTTTCCTATGTACTGTGTCACAATGCAGGGTTCCTGGTCCTCCAACCAAGACTTCATGGCTTGCTCTGAGGCATGGCCACATTCCCACATGGGAATGATAAATGTTTGTGGATGTCACTGGTGACAACATCCATATCTGGGCTGGGACATCCCCCTCAGCCAAAAAAACAGGGTGCGCATTTTTGTAAAATAAATGCATTCACTGATAACAAAAACTATACTTATTTAAGATCGCCACGAAAATCAGCAAAGTAAATCAAACCAATAGGGTTAAATCTGCAATTAGGAATCTGTATTTCTGCAGGGGAATTTTAGGATAGCCACAAATTGAAAAAAAGTTCAATTTTTTTTTTCTTTTCCTTAGAAGGCAGTCAACCTTCTGGTTTGGCTATTCTCACTTTTCCCTATAAAGTAGAACCTAGAGAAATACTCAGAAAGTATGTATGGAAGTACCTCTCAATGAATTAAAAAAGATTACTCAGAAAGTAAACAGAAACAAGACTGTCTACACTGTATGAATGAAACATATATGAATCAGGACACAGACCCTTCCATTCTTTAGTAACAAAACTGATGCTGTCCTGAAAATGACAGTAATGAATGAGACTGCTATATGAAAACCATCTGTGTCCATTCTAGAAGTTGGAAAGAGGATGCTAAATGAGGCAGAAGACAATGAGGATGTGCTGCTTAGGGAAGCTGAACATCAGTCCTGTGCTTGAGGAGTTCTGCAGTTTGGATGAAGGTCACAGGTTATCTCCAGCTGCATTAAAATGAGTGATAAATACACACTGTTTCTCTTAGACTGAAAGCAGTGCCATACAAAGAGTATTAAAATATGGAATACTCAAAAAACATCCCCTGGTTTTCTAAAGATGGCAGTCTTCTAACAGAAGACAGTTTGTTGTCTCCTCCATATACTAAAGCTATAACATGTAATAAAAGCACCTCAAACTTGCAGAAGTATCTAAGATACAGATTAAGTAAGGTCTACTCAGTGAGAACACCCTAAAAACATCACAAGTGCAGGGGAAATTTCTGGGATAGTAATGACATGAACCAATATCTAGAAGTTAAGTCAAAGTGAAGAAGAAAATTTTTGAACTAATGGGTCACGGAAAATGCGGGAATACAGGATGAGAGATGTGATTAAAGACCGTAGTGTATTTTATGTGCACAGGTGGAGAATATATAACTTTGATTCTTGCATTACAATGTATTTCAGTTGAATTGTGTGTAGTTTTATACGTGCATGATTTTTTAGAACACATTTTTAGACTGGGGAAAACAATAAAGGAAATCCATCATATGAAATTGCATTGATCTCCACATTGCTCACTGGATTATCTTAACATTTCCAGAACAGATTCCCACTCCTTAAGATGAAAACCAAAGGAAGATGAAAACCTGTAACTGCCATTAAGAGAAAGTCTAAAATTTTAATTGCTGTCTGAACACAAAGGAGCTGGGACATGCTGTGGTTTATTGAAGCACTGCTGTAGTTATAGACACATCTTTAAATACACCACCCTCTCCCTCTTCCCCCATCCACCACTGACTGATGCAGCTGAGAGACTGAGTAACTGTTTTTGTCTGTTTTCCATAAAGAAGGGAAAGAACCCTTTATTCTCCTCCTCATCATATTTCAAGTCTTAATTCCAAAGAACAGAGATGCCAGGACTTGTCAGTGAAATGACTAACAATTTTATGAGAACTGGCAAAAGAGTTCATTTCTCTTACATCTTACTTGCAAAAACCCTGGAATTATTTTGTCTGAAACACTTGGGGAAAGGAAGGTAGACTTAATTCTGACAACTTTATTAAATATTCAGTACATCTGACATATTGTTATCAACAAAAAAATACGGTTTAATTATGATAAGCCATACTGGAGTCATGTACAATATGTAAGTGTAAAAAAACAGCACTAATCTTTTTTCTTGTTCCATGTGGAAAAATACACACCTTTCACTCCCCCAAAAAAGTAAGACAAGGCACAATAAATTCTCATCATTCTCTTTCCTCTGTTTTTTTCAGTTCCATCACAGCTCTCCAAATTAAGATTTATGTGCTATTTCGCATCTGTATCTCTTGTTGATTTCCCCCCCTACAGGGGTATAGGTGGATGAGTTTGGACAGGAAACGGTATCCCTCAAGCCAAACTGAAAGGTTTATAAAGTTGCTAATAAAAGTTTGGGTCAGGGCCTAAATATCAATCATCTGTTCATTGTCTTTTTAAACGAGCTCAGGCATTTTCCCAACCACTCCCAGCAGGTCTCTGCCACTATTTTAAACTAAGATTTCAGCCATTTCTTTTTTCTCTGTGTTGACCTCAATAATTTTTCTTTCTCCCCCTCTTTACCTGCCAAATGCATCCATCAGTATTTTGCCAAAGGCTATCTGCTTTTGAAGTTGAGAGGAATTCACTAATCGTGAGTGTCAAATCCACAAAAAAAGCCATTGCCATATGCTATATGCTGCTTTTGGGAATTATCTCAAAAGGCCTAGCTGGGAGAAGGCTGGCTTTATGCTAGGAGATTTTTACTGCTAACTTTCATAACTCATGTCAAGTCTTTCAGTTTCTGTATTCATTGGCTTCAGTGAGTGCAACTGTTTCTTAAATTTATAAAAATCTTGTCAAGATCCCTTGATCTTGCTTCCTCCGTCTGCAATTCCTCCTGAGTGCAATTCTGCAATGCATGGGAAGACATAAGTTTGAAAAACAGAGCAGAAATAGCTCCCATAAGGGCAGGGTGCTGACACAGTTGAAACATAACTAATTGGAGAGTATTTGTTTTAGCTAAAGAAGACAGCATCAGTGACACATCTCTGTGCCTGTGGAGGTATACTGTACATTCATGGCAACAAGAAATCTACCTTCTTTAAAAAATTGTCCATTAATACATAAATATTTCTGTGTTGAAACGCCTCAGATGGTACCATTCTCAACAAGAACTGCACACAAGACTAAGAAATTCCACAGAGAAACACGATTTTTTGATTCAAAGAGGCAAGGAGAAAGAAAAACACATGAGAAGAGTTTAACATATCAACTTAGTGATAGAAAAAGAATTAGAAAAATAAATGTCAGTCCCCTTTAAACACTTAAGGCAATTCTCTCAACTTTTGCTGATGCTCTAGGAAGGTGTTAATGTCCTCCATGTCTTACATCATCCCCAGCAGCCACATAGAAATGTCTCCAACGAGCCTCAGAGTGTTTCAAGTACCACTCCCCTCTAATTTATGTACTCTGTTAACATCCTCTTGGAGCAAACAGAAATAATAGTTTACAAAGACAGTTATATTTCAGGAACATGTGCCCCTACATGACAACCCCCCGCCCCAGAATTTAATACCGTCTCTAGGCAGAATTCATCCATGCTTAAGGCTTCTATTATGTATTTCTGGGACAGTGTTTTGCTTTCCTGGTAAGTAATACAAATGAACTGCTGGCAACATCACATCAAAACAAAAGTGGCAGAATCAGAAAAAATACTCATAAGTTTACCTTTATAGGAAAGCTTCAGTCTTGGGATATTTTGTTTTGACATTCCAGTGACTGGAAGGAACAGCATCATTAAAGACAGCAGGCTGCAGGCATGTGGCACTTGCAAAGCTCTCATTCTGCCCTCTTCTTCTGTATCTTCTTTTGCACTAGGGTGAAATATCTCCTCACTTTTCAAACAACCCAGGTTTTATCTGGAAGAAAAAAAAGGAAGACATCTGTAGACCTGCATTACTGCATAAATAATAATTCTGTAAGCAAGCCAGACCTATCTTTAAAGAACAGTTAATTTAATTTCTTTGCTACAAAAGTATGTTTTCCCCTAGTACAAGTAAAACTGTTTTGTTTCTTTAATACTAAATTTGCACATGTTGACACTGGAAAAATATGTAAACTTCCCAAACACCAATGTCAAGCATAGCTAAAGTTTAAGCACAAATTAAATTAATGCAGTATCCACAAAAAAAAAAAAAATGCCACTCAAAAGTGACCATGCAACTTGTTAGTTCATACCAGTCCCCTGGATATCTTAATGTTTTATAACTCTTTTTATCTCAGTACAACAGCTATTGTATGTTTATGCTATGACTAGAATGAACAGTAATGTCTCAGATGCCATGGGGGTACAAGCAGAGTTAAGGACCAGTATGTATCCATCAAAACTTCCAAAAATAAACTAAGAAAATTGGATAGAACAAGAAGTTGTGTTTAGTTTTAATAGAAAAAAAAAAGGTAATGCAGATGATGGATTTAAAAGCACTTTCAGTATGATATTTCCAGCAGAATAACTGCCTCAATTCATCCACCAAAATGTCCTATAAACTTTAATGAGTGTTTCAGGCTGGGGTCAATAAGCTGATATGAGATTTTGTTAGCGCAGTGTGTAACTAAGCCAGCTTTGCAGCACTTTTCACTTAATAAGTGTCATCCATATTCCATAAATCTTGAAGTGTTTTACAAATGAAAGCAATTATCACTGTCCTTATTTTCCCTATGCAAAAACAGAATCATAAAGCTGCAGCGAACATATTTCCTCAAGGTCACACAGCTAGCACAGTAGTTGAAAAGAAAACAGCAACAGCAATCCTGGTGTCCTTTGTACCCAGCTATTAAGGATCCCTTTTGCCCAATAACTCCACTTTTGCACATGAAATTATTTGAAATGGCATCTTGAGTTCTGAAGGCAAAACTTGATGGTTAATAAATCACAGAGATCAGAGTATGAAAATATTTGTAAGAGCAGATCCTTCCTCCTGCAAGTGCATGATGCTAGAGGTCAAGGGAGATGGCTGGTGGAATGACAAATATCAGTGTTTGAGTAATGCTGTAAAACCAACGAGTAAGGAAATGTTATGGTTAGTTGAGAGATTAATGGCTCGTGACTTACCATGAAAATTCTTTTCTGAAAGGTACCAAAACTGCTTGATTAAAAGAGCAATCCTAGTGCCCACATCAGCCAGCACTTGCAGACATCAAAGAAGAGGTTCCTTACAAGCCCCTGAGAGATGCAGAACAGCTTGTGGCCCCTGGTCTGGCATTCAAGCTCCTGCAGCACTGCATCAGATAACTCTACAGCAGCACTGGGTCAGCTACAGCAGCACCCAGAACCAATTCTGCCCCTCCTGATGCAGGCAATTCATCCCTCCTGGCATTAAAGGATGGAAACAGTTTTCTCAGCAGAGGAAATCTCTCTCAGATGAAACTTGGGCTTTCTGAGCCCTCAGACCTTCTGTCAATAGTAAAAGACAAGGAAGTGTGCAAGAAGAGCACAATGGTGAAAGAGGGAAACAATTTGTAAAATGCCCAAAGTGTAGCTCCTATTGAAGAACACTAAACATCTTTCTTCTCAGTTCCCTCTTCAACGCTTACATTCAGTGTGTGAATGCACTACCCTTGCCAAGTGTGAGTGAGTACATGCTCATGAGATGACATGGAGAGAAAATACACAAACATGAAATGCCTGTTTCATCTTTCCCTCTCCTTTATTATGAGATCCTAAGAGAAAACCCTTACTTCTTCTATGCTAACACATCTATTTGAGGATGGACTATGAAGGACTAATGTAGATTAGACTATCCCAGGGTTAAATTATTTTCAAGAAATTTACTTACAGGGGAAGAAGGGGAGGGGAGGAGGGGAAGAGTATATGAAGATGAGATACCAGCCCTGTTCATCTTCAACAGGATGATAGGGACAAACCGTACTTCAAAAAGAAGCAATTAAGAGGGAGCCAGTCTCACTGCAAGTATGTTGAGAAGTCATGGCCTGAAGGTCTGGGCCTCAGCCAACAGAGAATTCACCAAAGGATTTTCTTGAGGCAAATTACTGTGAAGAATCAAGACTAAATTTGATTAAAAAAACAGTTGTGTCAATTCACTGTCATTTGCTGAATTGATTGAGAATCAGCCCCAAACTTGCGGCTTTGGCCATAGCTCACAACCTCACTTTTTCATTCAGGCTTTTTTTTTTTTTGCTAATGGGAACCTTCCTTTTTTTCCCCCCTTTTATTTGAATAATGTCTGTTAAAAACCATTTGCTTTCACAAGGAAGTTAGTTTACACTGGAGGCAGCTGCTCTGTGAGCTTGAGCCAACCCTGTCCTGTCTCTAGATTCATTGCAATCTGGCCAGATTGTCACATATATTTTTAGTTTATGATGATCTTCTAATACAATTCCAGTTTCCACACAGAGTCCTTCCAACAGTCTAGCTCAGGTTAATGAACTTCAGGCCAACTAACTTGCCATTAATCAGGGATATCCTTCCTCTCTGTAACACATGCAATGTCAATCAGTGTCCCGTGCTGAAAAGACCCTCAGTCACACTGATCAGAAGCAAACAGTTCCATGTGCAGAAATAAAACATAAAACCTAAAAGCGAATTTGACTCCTCCATTCTTTTCTCCTCTCAAAACTAAGAATTTGGTCAGAGGAGGAAGAATTACTGGTTTGTTTAGTTCTTTGATACTTCAGCTAAGGACCAACACTTTCTAAAACTTCCTCACCATGAACAGATCCAAAATAAATGAGGAAAGAGAGTCTGAAAAGAAAAATGCTGAGGCTAAAGCCACCTTCCCACCTTGGCTTCAGCTAGGAAATAGCACTGCACTGTGTTAATTATCACCTGCGAGACCGACCAGGGAAGGAAGCCATGCATACACCTCGCTGAAGCAGGGGCATTTCCACTGGAATAAAGGAGCTTTTATTTGCCCCACGTAAGGGCAGAAGGCACAAGGCCGAGGAGGGGCTGAGCAGCCTGGCTCCATCCTGCTAGGACCTCCCAGAGGGGCCCATAAATTCGGAACAGGCTGTGGGTTAAATGTCAGAAGACAGAAAGTGGAACTGCTGGTGCCCTGCCATCCTGACAAGAGAGGGCCTGGCACATACGTGATGTCACATCCCTGAAACGAGGTGTCACCTCCCTGCAATGGGTCACATTTAGTGGAGCCTATAAAACAGATTGCTCCAGAGCTACTGTCTTAAACAAGAAAACCTGGAGCCAATTTACTAAACGTAATTTATTCCAGGCCCTTTGTGGCAATAAACAGAGCTCTTTGGCCTTCTCAAACACACAGACAGTGAGGAGCTCTGTGCTTATGGGAGCTTTTTCAGATCGTTCAGCTCAAACCTATCTAAATGCAAAATCTTGCATTCACAAATACTGTGTGGATTCTGACTTCTCCTGGCGTCATGAAGTCCAGAGCTGAAACGACTGTGACCCATCTGCAAACACACACTTTTTAAACGGTATTCATGAAACTCTTGGTTAATTCTGGTAAAAAAGCCTTTATGTAATTGGAGGATACTTTAAAACCTGTTTCCAGCACTAGTTTTCCAAGGTCATTTTAAAATTCAGAATTTTATACTCCAATAAAGAGTTATGGCTCAGTTTTAGTGAATCTAATAGCAATGTTGCAAATTGTGACATCTGAAAATCTAGTGCAACCTAGTCACTATAAGCTTATAAATCCATTACAAACCTAATGAGTAATTTGCCTAGGCCATGTAGCTTCAATATGTGATTTTCTATCTCTGATGCAAGAGTTTTGCTTTCTTCTCCTCATATATCCTTGTCTGAGATCTTAGGGTTTTATTTTATTTTGGTCTATGGCATCAGAAGAGACCAAGAGATGTCCCTTCCAGACATCAACAAAATAACATGAGTGGTATGTCAGACAAATATATTGCTTTAAAAGATTTAAAACTAATCAGCTACAAGGAGAAACAAATATTACCCCACCTAGGATTCAAATTTATTGAAAGATACATTATCTCTTTATTAAAGTATGTGTACTTTATCTATATGCACACAAATTCAAAGCATGTTACTTTAATTACAAGTATACAGATATATGTGTCCAATGCATTATATGGATGTCTCACCTTGAAATTATCATAGAAAAAATTACTGTGGCTGTCTACTGTGTGGTTCAAAACTGTACTATAACCATGAACTGGATATTGACTTGTTTTTGTTAATAAGAGGGAACATTGTAAGTATACATGACTCAGATTAGTAACTTAGAAAATCAAATAGACTAAAAATAAAATTGCATCTTTAGACTTACTTAACATTCTTAACTTAGTTCTGCAATAAGATGACATTTATCACAATGAAACTATGTTCTTGTACCCCTTAGATAGATGGTCTGTTTATTATTTGGCAGAAGATGCTTTTCTCTTCATTGTGTGAAATCTCAGATAAAGCTAACTCCATCCAAGAACTGGTAAGTAGTATTATTCATCACTGTTCTCCTACTTATTAAGTAAGTTTTGTGCTGTTTATAGTCCAGAAAATGTTCTCTTTCAGAATTCAGAAAAATACTGCTTTTTACACAAACCCCAGATTAGCATTACCTCACTTTCCAACACCAGGAGATATAAATGAATAAAAACAAAATGGTACAATCAAAAAACATTACGTGAGCCTACAGTTAAGTGATTTTTTTTCATCTTGTTTTGCTTAAATCACTGGGTTTAGTGTACCTGGTTTAGATGAGGTTTTGCCATAGAGCAATCTGTGCTATTGTTAAATACCACAATGATTAGAAAAGACTCATAAGAAGCATAACCCAGCTTACAATGAGTTTTACAACACTTTAAAGGCTTTAACTCTTACTGAGCTCCTCACAGGATTTACACACTATCCATTCAACATCAATAACCTGGCAAGAAAAATCACTGCTCTGATTCCCACCTCAGAAGAACCAAATAGAGCAAAGAAAAATTAAGGGTCTGAGAGACAATGAGGATGCAACTGAGGGAACAAAGAGTCAGCAAAAGATCTAGTTTTACTGCAGAGAACCATCTGATAATAAGCGAAGCTCTCCAATACAGAGAGAAAATACATTTGAGGATTACATTGGATTTTTTGTTGAGTTGAACTCAAGCTCAAGTAAAAATGGTGACTAAGGAAGTGAAACATGAGAGAAGAAGGAAGGAACTCCCTTATTTTGTTTACTTTTTCATACTTTTCAGCATCTTTCTGAACAGAATCTACTGGTGGAAGCATTTCTAACAGGCATGTAGTCTGTTTGGAGATAAACACTGGTAGAACTGGTAGAAACTTTACAGAATGGTCTGTGTCACATCATTCTGAAGAGCTTATCTGACCATGAAATTCACTGTTGGGCACCTGAAATTATACACATAGGAAATGAGCTCTTCATCCTCAAAAGATATCAGGATATTTTTCAGCTCAATGTCAGTGAAGTCAAGATTACACCCAAAGATTTCACACAGACACAGAAGTAATCTTTTCAGAAAGTGACAGACAGCCATGCACACAGACATGTTATGTATCATTACAAATGGTGATTATGAGAAATTTTATCTGTGGCATCATATCTTTTGGACATGTAACACATAAATCCAAGACTGATGATAAAACAAATGCTATTCTCTAGCCCGAATTATTTGTATATTGTGTCTCCTCAAAAAAAAACCCAAAAAACCACAACCAAAAAACCAAAACCAACCAACCAACCAACCAACCAAATAAACAAAAAAAACCCACAGACTAATTTTTTTTACATTCTATAAACTGCTTCTCAAACACAGTACCTATTGTTCAAGAAAAAGGACAGGATGGAAAGCAGCTTGTCATCTGATAATGATATTGCCAAGAGGAGGTAGGCACATAAATAAAATGTCCCACAGATGTGCAGCTGGGCTCTTTGCACAGAAATATCAACATGCCTTTCACTCTAAAGTTAGATGCATATGTATCTCTTATGGATTCTTTTTTTCTCTTGTTTCTTCTTGTTTTCTCTTGGGGAAGGAATTATGACTTCAGGTATTACGTCCATAATAACAGCTTTCCATAGCCTCTTTATTTAGAAGGACATGAGAATGCCCGAAAAGTCTGATCATCAAAAAAAAAAAACAAACCAAACAAACCCAAAAAAACTCCAAAAACTCAAACACAAGCCAAAGAAGAAAGCAGTGCAAGGCACGATTTAGCAACACATAAGAATCAAAAGGAGCCCTAAGCCAAACCTCAGTGTTACATTATTTTAAGTACAGCATGTTTCCCCAGCAGACCTAAAAAACCACTAACGCTATGAAAAGTGATTCTAAGTTGAGTTTTGTAACTTTGGTATCCAAGAAAAGAAAAAGGCAGTAGCATGAAAATTCCTAGAGACATTAATGAAAAGGTAGACTAGATGGAAACCACTTTCTGCCAAGTACTGTGACGTCTGAAGGGTTTCAAAGAGAGACAGAGAATTTTCCTCTGAAATGTCTGTCACCACCTGCAGCACTTGGGGTGGGTTGGCTCAGCTCTGAGTGAAGGAGACAGGGAGACAACACTTGCAGGAAGCTTTGCCTTGGCCCGCTCTTGAGAAAATACTGGAAAGCCAGAAAAATGTCACGATGGCCATCAGAGAAAATAAATGCTCATTTTGGGGAGACCTGCCTGAGCATTTAAACTCTAGCAGATTGCATTTGTCCTGCTGCAGCCTGAATTAACCCCAGGCAGCACTGTCAAGCCACCTAAACCACTGACCCTGCAACCACCATTCTTCTGCTGGAAGAAACATAAACCTACACTGGCCAACCCAAAGGAAGGATTACAGTCTCTTTTTCACCTCCAGGAATTCTTGCCAGTGTTTTGCTATGGAAAAATTGTTCTCTGTTATTTCCTTTCATAGGAGACCTTCCAACATTTGCAGGCATGAAGCATCAGGCCTCTAGCAGTGACCAGAAGTCTGAACTGGCTGATATTTTTGGGTGTTACCAGTAACTAGTGGCAATGGTGCATTCTATAGATTAATTACTTGAATTTGCCCTGCCATGACTTTTGTACGTTTGTGAAAAACCCAGATTGATGGGAATGTAGTGCAGCACTGGTGAAATCTGTGATCCATCAAATCCAGACTTACTGCTCTGCACGATACAGCAGCAAGCTCTGAAAGGGTACAGCCAGCAAGTGTCTGCGTGGATACATCTACAGATGCAAGTAGGTGGGGCTCTTGTGTCCTTGATCAAAGCAACCCACACCTCAGCCAGTTCCCAGTGCTGCAGGGCTCCATTAATTGCACACCATACAGCAACATATCACACATTTCAGCCATACACATCTGGGGCACCACCACCCAGCCAACTCTGTGTGCAGGCACAACCTGCAGATCATGCACACAATCACAACCCAGAAGACCCTACTAGATCAAAAAGTCAACCAAAACAATCCCAAAACAAACCCTCCCCAAAGCAGAAAGGAATAAAGGGACAAAGACTTAAATTTACGTAAATATTTAAAATGTTAATTTCATTTCACAGCCAATGCTTTATTGTGCTAGAATTTGTAGCTAGATTATCTGATGTAAACATTAATGTATTGCCAAATAGTTTGTAATTTTGTTTAAATACTTGCAGGCACTCAAAGGCTTCACAGCTGTATATAAAGTCTATAAGATTCTCAGATAAAAACAGAATGTAACAAATGTTAAGTAGAGGCAACTGCATGTTGTAGTTGGCAGATTAATATAATTAAACTTTTTTTATTATTATTTCTATTTTACAAATCCTGATAGGATGTTTTCTTAACTGCCAGTACTATTTACTTTATTGTCATCTATGTAAAAGTCAAATCATAGTTTTCAAAATAATTCAGGATAATACAGTTTAGCAATGGTTAAAAAATGTGTACCTCATATGGCAGCTGGGCTTTGATCAAATATGTTTGCTATATATCCAATGGCATATTTTCCTAAAATTCCTTTCATCAATGTAGGAAAATTCCTTTCATCAATCTCATTATTTGATGCACTGTCAGTGAACTCTGTACAGCACAGGCTGCAGGATTTAATGTATAAACTACACTATAGGGAAAGACATGCCGGAAGGATTTTAATTTACACTTCCAACAAATTGATTTAATAATTCATGACTATATGCTTGAAGTCTATTGGAGAAGGGTTTTTTTAATCCATTGTCCAACTAATTTTGGATCAACATTTTGTGCAGCCAAAATGTAAAGTGATACACATATGAACATGTACACGGCAGAGCAGTGATCTCTGTTGGCCCATTAACCCAGTTATTTTATTGTTAGGCTGAACACATTTGCTTTCTTCCTGGGTTTTTAAACATTTGATTTCATTTAAATTTGGAGTATGTGTGACAGGGAATCAGCAGAGCCTCTATAACAAATCCCACTTGTGAGCTTACACAAGTCATTGACTCAAGGCAGACCTATTCCTCTTGATGGGTTTCCCTCAGGTACTCATCATCACAGCATCCAAGCAATTTAAAAGCTTTAATGCCTCTATTCTCTACCCTTTATCCTCGTCATTATGAGTTAACTGGATTTCTTTTAATGCCACCATAGAGCATAACATCCCTTGGATAAGGTCACACTAGCAGTCAGGACCAGTACCCACATCTCCCTACTCACACAGCCAAACTTCTCTACAGGGACAACAGACTTGTAACTCCTGCAGTGGGATCCATGACTCACATATCATTTCTTCCAGTGTTTTATTCGTGATTTAAGTGCTTCTGCAAATTGCAGAAACTTACAAGCAATCACAGTTTCATTTTCTATAAAGAACTTCACAGAGCTGCGTAAGGAATAACACGCTGCCAGTGTGAGTTCAAACAGCAGGTTATCAAAGCTTTAACAGTCCTGTGTCCTCTGACCATGAATTTTACCATTTTCAAGGGTTACAACATGCTGCTACAGACTCTCAAAGAACTTTCTGTGTGTGTCACAGCAGAAATCAATTTATATTTGCTGCAATAGTTGTTTTTAAGCTGGTTTTTGAAGGGTGCTATCATGACAGGTCCTGGAATCTGAAACAGCCATACTGAAAAAGAAACCAAGAATTCAGGCATCACCTCCTCCATTCAACACAGAAATATTTCCACTTTAGTTTAAAACGACAATAACTTTCCTTTGTCTCATGAGGACAAAGTGAGAACACAGTGTGCAAGGATGAACCAATATTTCACTAAAAACAAGGAAAGATTTTTAGATGGTTAACCAGTTATTTTCCATAACCAGAAGACCAATATTAAAAAGGTAGGATGTAAAACACCACTTCTAATTTCCTTTTCCCCAGTAGTCATTTGTCCCCTAAGATGATGAGCAAACTCAATCTTGAGGGAGTGCTGAGGTTCAATTCCCTACAAGGATTGTCAACACTGGAACAAAATCTTAGAGAAGTCATGGATTCTCCATCTTTGCAGACATTTGAAGCTTGACTGGCCATAGCTCTAAGCAATCTAATCCAAAGCTGAAGTTTGAAATGCAATTGAAACCATATGACTTCCTCATGTCTCCTTCAACCCCAATTTTTCTACTACTTCCTTCAGCAGTTAATGGACAATTGAGTAACTGAACTGAATCACACACTGAAGGTCTTGCTCAACATCCAACACCCTTCCACTTAAACTTAGGCGTCTGACACTCATCAAATGCCTTTTTCTACTCTCTAGTGATCTTATCTTCCCAAAAACTCCTCTAAAAAGGGCAATGTCTACCTGATCTGCTTATGAATTAACTGCTTTACTATTAAAGTCTGACTGAAAACAGGATCACTTTTCTTTTACGAAACTGTCCAAAAGCTGCAACAAGATAATAAACCCCTGTATCAAGAATATCAATGTGTGCATAGGACAAGTGGAGTACTCAGCACAGGTGCAGGCATTGCATTAGCTGTATAACTTAATTCAGTATCTCACAGCTTCCAGGTACAGTTCACCCTCATGGCCCTGGTTTGCCCATCCCATGAAAACTAAGCATAGAACTGAGTGTCAAAATTATTAACAAGGTATGTGAAATAAGGTTTTTGCCTGCACTGATGAGAAAAGAAGAGTCTCTCTTCTTTATTCCAGGATTCCCCCAGTGGAGTTTGAAGAATCTGGATGAGAAATGCCGCTGGATGGACTGCTGACACCCAAACATCAATGACTTCTGCTCACCCAGCACACTAGTCCATCTGCGTGTTCCAGGCTGACCTCTCTTTTCTATCCAGATCAGCAACTCCTTCTTGCCAGTCTATTATCTCCCAGTGGCACCAAGAAGTGGAAGCCATTGTAGTTGCTGCATTAAATATTTCTCAGTGTTGTGGGGGGAAAAAAAAATGCTAGAAAGGATTTGGGCTCCACGCTGGCTTAGCTAGGAAAAGAGATGTGGTGGAGAAGATTAAGTTGTGTTTCCATAGCCACAAGCAGGTGGTAAAGACCCACCACAGGTGCTTGCTCCATAGAGGATTCCACTCCCTGGTAAAATAGCTACTCCTCAAAGAAATCAAGGCTTGAAGATATCCAGGACTCTTCCTGTCAGATGAGCCTTGTGCAAGTTTATGAAGCCTTGGGATCACCATGATTAACTACCTTCCTTAAGCCATTCCCCACCAGGCTTTAGTGCTTTTAAACCACTGACCCCTTGAATTAAAGGGGGAGATTTCTCTTTTCACAGCTGTGACTCAACACAGGAAGGAATTCAGAGACATCTGAAAACAAAGCCAGGCAGAATTTAAAACAAAATCCTTCAATGACAGATTTAGCAAGTGATGGGCACAGCTGGAGCTTACAAATATAACTAAGCAAATGAGCATGCATTATAAAACAACCTTACATAGACAGATCCTATGAAGGACAATTTCCTCACAAGGAATTGTAAAAACCAAACTGCTATGAATAAATCATCAGAAAAACTACATATTGGCTGTTCAAAAGGAATCTGAGTCTTTGGGTCCTTCAGCAAACTAAATGGTAACCACCCTAAAATGAGAGCTGTGACAACCAATTAAGCAACTTAAGCCTTAATTTTTAGTTACTGTCTATTTAAATCACAATGCAAAATCAAAATTCCCGTGCCTAGAAAAATAAAACACAACTGAGATAGTTTCCAAAACTTATTTAATACCCTTCCTACACTCAACTTTTACAGTAACTAGTACATACATCATTGAGTCATTGCAAAGGAAACATATCCCTACTATTTCAGCTGGGGAAGCTGATGCTAAATGTACTCAGTAGATATTCTAGGAGGAATTGAAGAGAAAAAATGATTGGAATTAGATATTAACAGCTAATTATCAGTGTCACTATGTTAAACATAACATGCTTCTTTCTACTTAGTCAAATGGGCTACATGACACTGCATATCAGTTTTAAGAAGCAAGCACAAGTTTGCAGATGAACTTTATAAAATGCAACAAATATCTTGAAGATAATCAAGCATAAAGAATAAACCTATTGACCACCTCCACACAGTACTGCAAAGCAAAACAACAATGACTACTGAAAATTCTATTTCCCTTGTCTGCTCAGCTAGGGTATGTGACTTGCATTAATAGCATGGGGAATAATGTACTTGCACTCAGACCCTGGACTGACTGATGTCAAATGAAGTTCAACCATTCATATTAATGGGGATCAGCATTTGTCTGAGGGAATGGAAGCCTCTCAGACCTCAGGGTCATGAATTGACAAGCTATCGAACATTTTCTCTGTAGTGCTGACCATCCTCCATCCCCACTGAGCTCAGCTGTCTGGACCCTTAGTCCCACTCCAGCTGCTTTGTGCTCCTCCTGAGGCACAGAAAGAGCTCATTACAGATTCTTTCTGTGTAATGTGCAATGAGGGCTGAGGTCTCACAACTCTCTAGGAAACGCAGAATAGTCACATTTCTCTGGACCCCAAGAAAAACACAGAGACATACATGCAAACTGTGAGATTTGTTATTCTGGAGATCTATAACTGACTTAGCCAGAGGGTAACAGAAGTGCCATTACTGCCCCCCAACCACGCCCCCCACCAAAAAAAAAAAAAAAAAAAAAAAAAAAAAAAAAAAAAAAAAAAAAAAAGAAAACAAGACCACTGAAAATATCACCTCAAAAGAACAAAGGTGACTAATAATTTGTATCAAGAAAATGATTGTTAAATTGATATGGTCTCACACCACTAATAAACTGGGAAGACGCAAAAAGCAGTTTTTCTTAACAGATGGACCTTCTGAAAAGGAAAAATACCTTCTCACAGACCTTATTCTTGAATGGTTTCAGAGTGTCTGTAAGCTCATGGGTTGTAGTCAAGCTAATGATCAGCAAGCAGTAACTTCAGACAGCTGACAGAAGTCTGTATCTGATATTATCTGTCAAAACATTAAAATATGCAAAGAAAAACACTGTAGAAGAGTTTTGGTCTTCTTAATATCAAGTAGAGCAACTATGGGAGAAAGCACAGTTATCATTTTCACCATCATCATTAATCCTAATATTAAGAACAGCAATAATAACAGTGATAACCGTAACATTTTTCCTAAACTTTTTTGGCAACCATAATTCTGCCAGATGGAAATTTAAATTTTATGGATAGTAAGAAAGTCAGCTGTTTCTAGTGACTTTTACAAGTTATAACCCAGCTCTGGCAGTCAGGATATGCAGAGTGAGTGAATTCAAAAAAGCCCACTCAAGCCCTGGCATCTCTGTTTCTTTAGAGGCACCTCAGCCACACTCTTGTTCTTCAGAAGTGCTTATGTAAACATTAAAAAACACCAAACAATAAAAAGATAAGAATCCAGCATGCAAGGCCAACCTCAACAAAGGATGAGACAAATGAAAAAATAAGATTAAAATAAATGCCTTACTTGCATAATAAATTTCAGTATCATGAGTCACTAAACTGACTCCTGAACTATAGCTTGACCATGCCTCTTTTAATTGTTCCACATAAGGATCCTCTTTCCAAAAAACAAGAATATCTTTAACAGATACAGTGCTACAGCTGTTTTTTATTTTATCAATAGTATATGTGTAATGCAGTGCAAGTATGGAACTTAAGTTCAGCTACAGGTTTAGAAAGAAGCATGTAGGAAGTAGGAGATATGCAGAAAATGCCTTCTACGTGTACTTGGAGAAATTACTACAAAAACAATGAAGATCTAATCCTCACAGGAATGCGAGATGAAATATAAACCTAATAACAGAAGACTGCAAACTTATGCAGTCAGTAACTGAGAAAGTAATCACATTTGATCTTCTTTCAGCATTAAGTTGCCTTCAATTCATTTTCCCTTAACAATATGGATCATGAAGCATATCACTAATTTTCTAAATTTAAGCAGTTCTGGGTTTTCTCCACCTTCAACATCCATTTCATGTTTCAGAAAAATCCTTTCACACAACTCGTTACTTAAATAAAAATATAAAAAAGTTTGTAATGGCAAGACTGAAGGCTCATCCAGTCTATTAGTCTCTTTTCAACAGTATGAAGAATAATTATAGAACATTTATATATGATATTTCCCTACCCTTAGTGCTCCCCCTCCTCTCCATCTATTTTCAGCTCAGGAGATTTCCTGAGCCTATTGTGGCCTGTCTATTTTGCAACCCCTGAGTAGATATCACTTTCAAGTACTTGTCCAGCTTCCCTCTAAGCCCTTGTAGAATTCTTGCATCTGTAACACCATCTGGCAAACAAGTTTATATGTCTGCTACCCAACGTGTGAAGAATCACTTCCAATACAAACTGTGCAATGTGATAATGCATTAATTTCCTCTCATACACCACCACCTTCATAATATTAGCCATAAAGCAGATCCCACAGGGCAATAAAAAAAAAAAAAGAAAAGAAAATTCTGATTTAGTTGTGATGATTGATCATCCAACTGTTCCAACATTCACTGCATTACACATGCTATGTCATTATTTTATTTTGTACAATTGTCTCACAGAGTGAGTGGGGAATTGAGTGAAAATTGGTCACGAGAAAGTTAAGAAGGTGATAGTAGTCATCAGTTCTAATGAGTGTTTGCTGCCAAAGAAAAATATCTTGCTATGGTCACTGCACAAGATGAGATATAATATTTCACAACTAAGTCTTTGGTGAGAATCCAGGACCAGCTTTGAACCGAGTAAGTCCAATTCAGCAAAGTAAGTATTTGCCAAGGTTAGCAAATACATGGGTGGAGTAAAACCAGAGCTGATATCAGTGGAAGACAAACCCTTCAGGTTTCACAGCCAGCAGTGGCTCAACACAGGTAGCAGAAGGGCTCCCACACACAAACTGGTGAATACCTGCAGGCAGGTAGGATAGAAAAGGCAATTCAGCACCCAGCAGCTGGGGAGATCTGCCACATCTCTCCTTGACAAGACCCTTTGCCTCTCTCACACTGCAGTAAAATTCACTTTTAGTTTACTGAAATGGCCAGGTTTTCTCATATCCACATTTTTTAGTCTAATAAAGGTGGCATGGGGGTGAAGGGTTTTACTTTTGCACCAGTTGATAATGTATCTTTAAAATCTTCTGCTTTCAAAATTACCAAATAATTTAAGAAATGTGTTTTAAGATTTATGCTACAAATTGACTATGAGGAAATAGTTATAAGCTTTATTAATCTTCATGCTTTAAGGTGTGAGTGATGTAAGAAACACCATCTTGCAATACAGACCAGTAAAATTGTGAAGATTTATGCCTTCCGTTGAAACATCTGGTCTTACCCACTCTTGGTGCCAGAATGGCAGACTGGATGAGCTGCTTGTTTATTCCAGCCAGGCGTTTCCCTGACTCCTGGACACTTTTTGTTAAGACATAATGAACATCTTACTCCCACTGGAGAATTTTTGCTCTCATGAAGTCAATGAGAGGTCAGAACTTGAAATTTACAGCTCATGAAAGGGATTCCTCCTTTGAGTTTGTGAGATTCTAGTGCATCAGTAGTCAAATATAAATACTTAAAACAATTGTACTTTATGTACTTCATACTTGTGCTTCATATGGGCATAGACATTAATTTAAAGGCCTGTCAGAACACAACTTCTTTAGCAACAGAGTGAATCATGAGGGGTTGGAAATATCCAAAAGGGTTACATCTCACAGAACTACAACAGTAAGCCCTACCAAAAAAAATCCTTTCATTTTACAACAACAACAAACTTTTTAATTCAGTATTATAAACTGTAATTTTGGAGGATCAAATTAGTTATATTTGCTTACAGAATTCAGAATAATTTCATTCTTTTTACTGTATCTATCAAAAGTCAAATTTCAAGTTAAGTTAGTGTCTGCAGTGGGTCACGATAATGTAAAGGCATTTCTGTTACTGTCTAATGAGTTTCAGAATTGTTTCAAAAATACACACATTCAAAAGTTTCATGACTTTATCAAAAACTAACACTGAAACAATGATGAAAGGAATTACACTTTCTGAAAAAATACGTTTTCATTAGGTTTTAAAACAGAAAAGTTACACTGCCTTTTTCAATTACACCTACTTCTAAGATTTTCCAGAGGTTGCTACAGTTTGGCTTTGACCCTACTATTGCAAAGTGCCAGAAATACCAAATTATAGCAGGGAAAATGTTGTGTGTGCACACATGTATGTGTTTGTCTACAGTCTGCATGAGCAATTGAAAAACATCCAACATATACACACAGCAAATCACATAATTAAAACTACTCTTATGCAGAAGAAATTTGTCATTTAAGTGGAAAATAATGGAAGGACAGCAGATATTTCTCAGTACTAAAACATAATGCTTCATTTAATGAGTAATCCCTGGAGCATATGGATGTTTACCTCACTCTGGGCAACCTCAAGTGCATAGACAGACAATTACAATGCTTCAGCTGATGTATGATAACTTGTTAAGCTGCTGTAATGCAGTGACATTCTTTCATGGCCTTAGAGAGTGCATTTCTGCATTTTCTTCCACACCAATATGACTTTTCTCTTTGTGAGATTAAAAGGCTATAAGATACCTGCATTCTCAAACTTAGAATGTCTGACTAAATACACAAAACCCTGGAAACTTAAAAGCTGGAACCTCTGTCTGCAGCCTCTCTGACTTTGGCAGGTACATTGTCTGCATCCACTCTGCAATCACTCAGAAAAAAAACCCTAGTAAATTAAAAAAAAAAAAATCAATCATGAGATTTTGCAATAGGAAAATCACAATACAATTTGGTTGCATTGCATCTTAAATGAATAACGGCTGGGCAGCAGACTTATTTACATGACCCACTTTTGAATACAATTCAAAAAAATATTTAATATGTAGATATAGGCTGGAGACTAATAGTAAATGCTGGCAAATGGCTTCAGAGAGACTCCAAGTTTTGCCTTGGGAGAATGGCAAAAGGGGAAAATATATTGCTAAAGCCTTTCTTCCCACCATTTTTATACTGCTGCCTCTTGTCA
Source organism: Phylloscopus trochilus trochilus (assembly GCA_016584745.2). NCBI lineage: Eukaryota > Metazoa > Chordata > Aves > Passeriformes > Phylloscopidae > Phylloscopus > Phylloscopus trochilus. Next base: position 9,138,943 of record WQNJ02000016.1, on the reverse strand, counting down.
GAGTGTAGGGTGCAAAGTTCTGAGACTGGTATCTGGCAAAAACATAGCTTAAATTATTAAATTAAAAAAAAAAAAAAAGAGGAAAAAGAAAATCTAATGGAACTGCTTTGGTCAATCACACACAGCTATTGAACACCTCCCTAATTGTCATGAGTCTTTACTTCCCCAAGAAATTTGTGAAAACTGAAGGCAGTACTTCAAATTATTAATTTTCTAGGCTTTTAGACACTATATAAAAATCTTATTTTTCTATTCCATATTACCAGACAAGGAAAGTTAAAATACAGAGATTATAAACTCTTATTCTTGATAATATGGGAACTCTAGAATCTCAGAAAGGGTCACATTTCTGTATTTCTTTCCATGTATTTGATCCAAAATTCTGGCTGTCAGTGTAAAAGGAATTTTAAAGTGATTTTAATGTTCTTCTATTCATAACAATCTAAAGATATAAAAGATGCATGATTCACAGAAAAGTAACCCATACACACCCAGATACAGACATACACAGTATAGACAGTTGTGCTTTGTTCCACAAGAAACTCTTGTGATTCACAGCACCTGAGTATGAGTTTCCAGGTTACTATGAACTTATTTCTTAAATATTAAAAACATAATGCATGTAAGAAGTTTTTGGATTTGGGTTTTGTTTTGGTTTTTGTTTTTTAATGAAGCCAAAAGTAGCAATCAATGGTCATCTATTTTCTGGTTGGCATATTTCACACAAGAGACCCTTGATAATAAACCATGGCCGAAATACCAAAATTCTTTCAAATACTTATCTCTGTTAATGATAACTACAGCTGCACTCAAAATCTGCTGCCCTTGATATCACTTACATTCCCACAGGAATATAAATCTCCAGGTTTCAAAAAAGGTATTCGTCTCAGGGCTCTGGAGAAACACACAGCTTTTTTGTTTGATGCTGCCTAATAGTATTATTGGGTTAACATGATGAAATAGATTTTCTCTTTTTTTCTCCTCTGAAGCTTATCTAGTCTCACATTATTAATCTGAAAACAGGCCAAAAGAAAAGAAACAGGAAGAGAGATACAACAAATTCAGAGCTCAAATATGGTAATTTGGGCCATTGCAGATCTTCAATAGAAACAATTTAGTCCAAGACATGGGAATATTGAAAAAGAAACATTATGAAGAGAGACTACTGAAGGATGTTTCCTATCTGTTAGAGATCAAAGAGGATCAGAGCAAATATGAAATTGTCTTGTAGCTGAGGTAATAATGTACCTAATGATCTTGAAATTAAATGTTTCAAAATCTGTATTTCTACCTTGCATTTTAAAAGGTGAGCATTTTAATCCCATGAGTAATTCAACAACGAAAATTGCAGAACTGTAACATATAATTAAATTTAAAACCAAGATCTATCCCATCCTTGAATTGAAATTATTCCTTTCATCACAGTAAAGCCCTATTGTTTTTAAAACCCAGTGTCTATATTTATTTAATTTAATTCATAAACCCCTGGTTATCACTGTAATTTTACTCATACGTGGGTTATCTAATGTGCACTGCTATAGCTGTTTGAAGTGCATTTCCAAAACCAGAAAAGAACTAAGACCCAGAGACACATCACCACCTCTTGCAGAAATGTCACTCATGCTATGAATAAAGCATAAGCTTAGAAAAACATCATCACCCAGCAAACAAATAGCATTTGCTGAACCAAGCACATGTGTCTGGAGCTGTGCTCCTGAGCTAATTGGAGGCAGATTCTTGTGCCCTGCCACAGGACACCACAGCTGGGAAACCCCTGGAGCTGGTCATGGAGAGTTCAGCACACTGTGCAAGGGCAATTGCCAAACTCTGGGGCAGGAGGCATGGCCAGAAATCCCAGAAAGAAGGCTCGGAAACAATGCTGTCATCTCTCACGAACACCCCTGACAGGGCGAGGAAGGCAGCAAGGACAGGGACTGGGTGACGCTGCTCTGGAAGCTGCCATGAGCCATTACAAGGCTGAGCCCTGGTCTGGGGGCTGGCTGGGGCTGAGAACAGGGAGATGAAGGGTAGGTGACACCAAGGAAGGATGATGGCTCCTGAGCAAACAAGGCCAGCCCCTGTTCCTGCAAGAGATGCCCCAAACCATCACTGCATCTGTGTGCAATTGTGTCAAGCTGGGCTGGTGCAAGGCTAAGATGGGGATATCATGGAGATTGGGATGGGTCTTCCTCAAAACTGGAGGAACAGCTAGATTACATTGAAATTATTCAGTATCTAAACAGCCAAACTTGAATGGGAATAGGCATACCTGCAGCTGGCAGACTGCCTTATCCAAGGACACTATCAAACTCAGTCACAGGAGACCCAAAACCTCTGTGCTCATGTCAAGCACCTAATTCTAAAGTGATGTTGAATTTAGAAAGCTAGCTAGCTAGGTATGACCTCCCGGTATACCCAAAGACAGAAGAAAAAAAAAAATCCAAAATGCAAAAGAACAACCAAAAAAATCAACTGAACTCTCAGAGAACCTATTCTAGAAGCACGTAATGAACTGATGGGTACATTCACTGGGATCTGGCCCAGCCTCATCTCCAAGTTGGAGGACAGAAAATTTCGAAACTCTGCAACAACCCTTCTCTTCTTTCCTGTGTGTCAGACTAACCCCGACCCAGAGTGTATCTTCTGGCTCAGTGTTGTCCAACATATGGTTCCAGGCAGGATGTTGCCTGTAAAATGCTTTTGCACTAATGCCACTAATTAGAGCATTCAAAATAAAAGCAGAACTTTCTGAGGGGGACCAAAAGTCAGTGCTGCCTTTCTGACAGAGACGTGCCATCAGCCACAGCCAAGGCTGGGAACTCATGCATGACTGAGGTACTGAGCTAACACGTCTCCAAAAACAGCAAGTGACCCCATCAGCTAAGCTGTGGATCTTGATTTACCCACCTGACAGCCCTGTTCAGCCCTGCTGGGCTGGACTTTGCAGAGCATCCCTTCGAGAAGCACCTGTAAAAGGAGGGGAAGGGAGGAACACTTTGGGCTTGGTAAAATAGGTTTAATAGAGTTGGAAATAGCTGAGGTGATTACCCTGTGTTAACTGACTAAGGAACAAGACCAAAACAAAAGACAGTCTGACACAACTGTCACAACAAAGTCAGCTCTGAAAGACATGTGACAAGGCAACATCTATTTTAAAAATCCTCAGGATATTAACTGCGTGTTTATGTTTTGTATTAAGAAGACTAAACATCATGAAAACAGCTGAATTTAGCATAAACAACAGGCCAATAAATACAATACTAGTGCTTTAAAATAATTAAATAACCATTTGTTCTTGCATTTATGTTGCTTCCAAATACTGGCAGAATTCCTTCAAATAAACAAACTGCTAGGTTTTTTTGGTTTGTTTTGCGTTTTTGGGGTTTTTTTTTTTAATTTTAAAAGATTACATGTGGGCAGTAACTTAGGCAAATCTGGACATTTGTTCCATTCATCTGAAGTGAAAAAAAGCAACACATCTATCACGTTGCATTTTCACTCTTCAGAAGCCAAAACTAGGGCCCTCCAGGGAACAAGAAGTTTAATTATAAACTATCATTGTACAAGATAGATTCTCAGACTTATCTCTGGGAACTCATTCAATACACGAAGCCAGTATAATCTGATATGTAATTCTTCTTCTTTTTCTTTTTTTTTTTAATGCAAGATCATGGGTTTTTGGTGTAAAAGGAAGAAGTCAGCAAAATAATGATCAATTAGAGACCTGCAAAGTTTGTTGCAAAATAATGGTCATAATACAGTTAGTGATTTTTCAGAATCACAAGAATAGAAAAACAAAAGCACTAACTAGCAATCTATTTGTTGTTTAAATGGTGCCTAAATTTGTGCTGTGTAATACTGAGAAAATATAAAGTATAAAGCATCACAATGCAAAACCACACTGCAGTTTCCAGTTTCTATTGAGCTTTTTATAATTTTTGTATCAATTGTGAAAGCAGAAGTGTCTGAATGAAATGCAGAATTACCTCCACATTAGTTTTTCCCTTTCCACTCTCCTCGTCAAGCAAAAGTAGAGAATTTATTCCATAATCTCCTGTTAGAAATACTTTTTAATTGCACATTATGACAGTTGTTTCATTTCTTTCCACAAAAAAAGCCTACTAGGAATTTTGTTACCAAATGACATTTAAATTTTTAAAAAGTTTGAAAGCAGTAGTAACTGTTGTACAACTCAACAAGGACTATTTAGCCTCACTGGAGACTATTTAATAAGGCTGCATTTTAGATTTCCGTTGTGCAACAGAGAAGAAAATGAGTTATGTCAATAACACTGTCACCAAGGTCAAGCCCCATAGGAATCCCTATGAATTCCTTCTAAAATCCCTGTTGATCTGTAAACTGTGATCTTACCCACCACATTGGTGAAGTGTGGAGCTCATTTTAAACAACTGCACACTGACAGCCTCACTCTGTTTTCACAAAGATGAGCTGGATCTCTGCAAAGGCACAGAGCTGAGGCATCACACGAGATGTCCATCAGGTAAACTGATTCTCCTGAGCAAATGAGCTGCAGAAGTAAACATGAAAGCTTTGTACTGAACCTAATTTAGATAAATAAATTCTGAAGACCCACACATGAAATTAGAAATTTAGACTAATTTATCTTCTCCAAGAGAGATGTCTACTTAGATCATATATATAAACTGGTACGAATACTATTACCCATGGTAATAATATTGCCCATGTTCAGTATCTTTGAAGGTTTTCAGGCTTCTTGAGATCATGCAATTTCTAAACAGGATAAAATGAAAATGCAATTATTTTGCCTTAATAACAATGTTCAATACCTTAGAAAAGCTTACAGCTGTGAACAGCAATTATCTAATTACTCGTTCTCATTTTTCTTCTTCTTTTCCCAGCAATTAACTTTGTGAGTATCTTCATATTTTTAATGAAAATAGAAGTGATTTACAGTAAATATTCATAACAAAGTCTCCACTATGGAGCTGTATCAGAGTAATGCAGAGAGGAATCAATAAGGTATGTGTTGGTGCTTGTCCACCGATTTCACTGAAGTTGCAATAAATTAAGTAGAAAAGGATCATGACCATCATGACCCTTTAATACTGGTGACAATTGTGGTCACTAGTACACAAATACTCAATTTATTGTCTTAGTTCCAGTTGTAAATTCTTTTGATAGAACAATCATTCAGATAATTTGAATCAAAGTAGAGTCTGTCTTCAGTTACTTTAGTGTAAAAATATTTGATAATATCATGAAGGCTCAGACTCACCTCCATTCAATTCAGGTACTTGAAAAATAGAAGGTGGCAGCCTGGTGACCTGAAGCTACACACAAAACCAACAGAGAGGAACAGCAACCACTGGAAAGTGAAACTGCCAAGCTGAGCTGCACAGTGCCTTCTCATTACTCTATTTCAGGTTCAGATTCTATACAGCAGGAAAAAATGTAGGTCTATCCTGACATTTTTTTATATATTTCACTATACCCATAACAAATAAATGTTTCCAAAGTCAACAAAAACATTACTAGAACAATTCTTTTTGTTTCTCCCATTCCAAATCTACATGCAGTTACTCCATTACTACACAATGCCCTTTGCTGAAAAATCACAAACACCCCTGACATATCTGAGCATGGTACTGTGCTGTAGGAGGTGAAGAATCCCTCCAATAATTGTTTAACAGGTTCTTAACCTCCTGCCACTAAGTCAGAAAAGTCTGTCAGTGATGTTAGGTGTCCATGTCCTTGCTGTAGTGGTATTCTCACTTGAGAGGAAATGAACAAGAATGCCAGTTTGCACAACAGGGATTTCGTCACAAATGGATTTAGAAGATTACATGGCCAAGAACTGAAAAGTTGCAAAAATTACAGCTGGAATGAATGTGATGGAAAACAATGTGATCCTGCCTCTTACAGTAAAGCTGTGAAGCAGAGAAAAAGTAAATTCAATATTTAACTCAGTTCACTTAAAAATAATAAGACAATGCTTCTTCTTTCTTGGTGCCTTTCTCAATCAGTGTCCACCCTCTGCAGGAATGACTCAGGAATCCTGAGGAACACATGCTTTCTGATTTGCATGATTGCATGATCCAGGAGTGCAGCCTAGTGCATATACATCAGAGAGTGTGAAGGGATGGAAGTGCAGAGAGTGATCTTTTGGGATGCTGATAGTGAAAGCACTTGTAAGTTATACCTCATTGTTTCCAATGGAGGGAATGGCTACAAATCACTGAAACCCGACAGATCTACATGTCTACTGATTTACTATTACTACAGAAAATAATAACACTTTTATTCAATTATCTATATAGATATACCCTCTCTGTTCAATTAGTTAATAGTCCTATATACTATTGAGGATTCCACCCCTTCCTACTCTTGTCTTCCAAAGCATTAAAGTGCTGTGAGCAGAGGTTATCAAAGAATCAGACAAGACAACAGAATTGACATATCAGGTACAAGAAGTCTTCTGAAAAAGTGGCAGAATATTGTTGGCCTGGGTATCCAGGAAATGGGATGGGGAACACGCCCCCGTTCAAAATTATAAACTGAAGATTAAAAAAAAAGAAAAATCTCACTTTTTCTTTCTCCCAACCTTTTTCACTTACAAAATTTGTAATTCTGTTCTTTTTATATACATACATTTGCAAATGTAACTGAAATAAACTGATTCAAGGAACTGAAAACATATCACTACTGTTTTTTTAAAAACTCATATTAGTCAAACCATCCAATTAGCTTCTGATACCACTTCTGTCACTGAGGTTTGGGTAAAGAGCAGAGCAGCTTTCTCCTGGAAGGTCCCAGGACATTTCACTTAATCTTCTGCCTCCCACCCTGGGTCTCACTCACATATTTCAGTTTGTCTCCCTGTGTGGCCATACTGGGAGCATTCTCAAGCTAAACCCACAGGAAAGAAACAGAGAAGAACAGGAACCATGCAAGAGCCTGCCTGGACAGATTGAATAATGCCCCCAATTTGTTAAGATGACTGAATTTCCCCAGTGTTATTGCTTTATCATTCCTTTGAAATCATAACTTAATACTTTTATTCTCTGTGAACTAGTACACTAAACACAGTTACTTAATGGTGAAGTATTAGAAAAACTTCATTGTAAACATATAATAATAATGTAAATGTACTGTCATATGCTTATGATTATTGTTATAAATACCTTTTGGGAAAGCCATATCAAATTTATAAGATTTGGTTTTAACCATGGCCCAAAATTCAGGGTTCTGTTAAATACATTCGTCCTGAATCTTTCTGAGTCTCCATGTGAAGAAAGTATAGGCTTTCAAAACAGACTGAGCCTGGCCATAACAACAGGATCAGAGACATACTTGTCCTGCAAGGAAAAGCACTTCAAACACCAGGGTGCCAGTCTGTCAGCACTTATCACTCAGTGGGTTATTCTATCTTTCCAGCAGATTCCCTTCCAAACTTATACTTCATCACACTCCTGACCTTGCTGCATGTGGCCCCTTCAGCAGAGTTCAAGTCTGCCCCATGTAAGACAGGGAAAGTTTATTCACCACTTCTCATTATCATCTCAGAGACTTGCTCATTGTAAGCCAAAATTATTTACTCTGCTGCTTTGGGGGTATTCATGGAAAAGGAAGAGATGAAGAAAAGTCTAACCAAGAAAATGTTACACTGCAAAGAAATTGAGCAAAAATCCTCCCTTTCAGAAGTAAATGATTGCTTTTGCTCTTGTTTGGGGAGCAACTTTCCATCCAAAAATGGGATGGAAACTGAGGTGGCCAGACCATTTTGTGCTCCAGCTAATACAGTGTTTCAGATCAAGAAAAACAGGCAAGGCTGCATCACTCTGGACTGCCTCGTACAGACTTTTTTTTTCTTTTCCTTTGAAACATTCCATTTGCTGTTCAAGCCAAGACAAGAAAAGAAACATTTTTAACCTTAAGGGTCTGACATAAGCCTACAAAATTAAATAGCCAGGACTAAAGTGAGGCAGGTTTTACAGTTCTTAAGAGGCTATCCTTTGTTCCTTTCTTAACAGTACATTATAGCCAGGGAAAACTTTCCAAGTTGAAAGCAAACAGGCAAGAGCAGATTCAACTGCCTTTATTTGAACTGAAATCTATGCAGGTCAGGACCACATGGTACTAAATACTCTACAAATAAAGAGCAAGTATCAATACCTTCCCTATGAGCTTACATCTAGGAAGATAAAACAAACAGAAGATGGGTGGAAGAAAAGTCTGTGTAATTACAGAAATATGGTACAGTCACCCCTAGAGCTGCTCAGACTTGAGCTTCCAGACCCCAAGTCTAAGTTCGGAGCAATAAATAAAATGTGCCAGACACTATTTGCAGACTCTGAGACAAAGCAGCCTGGCACAGCTTCTGCCTATACAACTAAGCATTCATTCCCTTCAAAGCCAAGTGGTCTCATCCGTATTGTCTCCTGGCAGCCCCCGCATCCCCCCAGCTTACAAGCAGGCAGTTTGGAAATGTGCTCGTTGACGAGCAAAAACCAGTCCAGTGAACACTCTAACAAACATCACAGGCCAGTGCAGGCCAACCAGTCTTCTGGCCTTGTTTAACTTGCAAATACAGATGAGACTCATCTGTTTCCCCTGTGGTCGGCTTCAGAGTCCCTGCACCCACAAGGGAAATGTGCCACTAAAGCCATCAGCCAGTGACAGAGCCAGAAAAACATCCCATCAAGTTCTGGCACTTAAAAAATACTGCCTTTCATTGTGTAACTCCTGTGGAAAATACAAGACGTGGCAAAACTTTGCAAAATATTCCAACGGTGTGAATGCACATCAGAATCTGGCTAACACAGCCATCAGGTAGAAATCAAAAAAGGAAGGGGGTTCTAGCTTTTATTAGCATGTGGACAGATAAATTGTAGGTGAACTCTGGAATCTTTTTTTTTTAAAGGCAGTATTAGGCTAAAATATCAGCTGTTTTTTTGTGATCACTGAAGCCATTTTCAGAAAAGCTTGGACAAAGCTGGAAAGAAACAGCAGAGAGCTGATACCCACTACGGTGCATATAAGTGTTCTTCTACAAGGTGCTGCTGGTTTTAGAGCAGAAGTTCACTGACTTCTTCACAGATGTGCTTAGTTCAGGTCCCATGAGACACCAACCTCAAAAGATAGGGGACAAAAGCCATGCAGACAGGACTGTGACAGGGGGACACTACTGATCTCCAGTGCTTGTCACAGTCCTCCTGCCACATGTCACCACCTCTTCCCTTTGCCAGAGGACCCGTTCATGGAGTCTGTCTCAGCTGCAGTCAGTACTGGCTTATTTATTATAAACACCTGACATTCAGTGCTGCTGTGCTTGCTGGAAATGGATCTGCAGGACTGAGGACAGAAGGTTTATGATGAAATGAGAGTGGAAATGGGAAATAACCTTTTAAGATGGCAGGGTTACAGACAAAGAAAGGTTATGACTTGATTCTCTTGTTCTCTTCCACCACAAACTCAGAAGAAGGGATTAATAATTTATCAGTTAAGAAACTACAAAAATTATTGCCAGCATCTCTTGTCATATTCAGATGAGATGCCTAATTAATTCATGTGAAAGAAAATCTAAAACAAAATATAATCAGCATGGATCTTGGAAGAAAGAATTTCAGGAAGTCATTTATGTCAAAGAACAACCTTCTGCCAACCAGCTGTTGAGGTTTCTTAACAATTTTTGAGTGTTGAGCTTCTGCAGCTTCTTTTCTTTTTACTATTCCAGAAGCCTTGGGGATGTTTCTCTTCTAATTTTGAGCCCACTCATAAGCTGGGAATTTTTTCCCAATGTGTGAGTGTGAATGATACAACTGGAGAGTGCACAACTGCTTACCTCTTTTCTTGCTTCTTGCAATTTGCCTAACTCTTCCTGAAAGCAATGGTAGAAACTTTTTCATGGGTTTATTTGGATCTGTGGAAACCAAAGACTCAGCCTCCCTACATGTATTTATAAAGACTTCTGCAGAACAGAAGGACTTTGTTCAGTATGAAGAAAGTGAAACCAGGAGCCACCAGTTTGTCTGACACAGAAAGAATTAGGAGTCTCACTCACACAGTTCTTGGCACTTGCACCTCCAGGGATGTTTTAAACAGAAAAAGATTTACACAAAATGATATTTCAAATTTAAGTGGATCAACGGTTTGAAAACGCCCTCAATTTGTCTTGAAAAGCATTAATAATTGGTGCTACAGGTCCAATGCTTTGCTCTCACAAGAAACATATCCTCAGTGGCCATGGACTTGTCCATTTCCACCTTCCAATCCCCCCTCTGCAATCCCATCAAACCGATTCCAAGGAACTGTTAATCACCTCTAACTGTGCAAGAAAAAATCACTGCACCTTCCAAGCTGAATGAAAATAGTCCTACCTAATTTCTGAGGTATACCTCTGGTCTCTAACATACTTGCTAATTTCTTTCATCAGTTTCAACTCAGGCTCTTTGTACATAGCAAATAGTCTAGTGAGGCTCTGAGTGCAGATGGACTTTAGCAGAGCAGGTGATAATAATACCTGCTTTTGTTGTGTATTGCACTTGCACACCTCAAAAGCTGTCTACATCACTGAGTTGTTTTGCTTAATGTATTCCTACCTGGTGCAGCACGAGCAGTTGGTGCCGTGTCACAAGAGAAAAAACTTCTGCAAAGGCCCAGGCTATTGCAGTTATTGCTGCAGCTGAAATTTGGTCTGATTGCTTCACTTCCAAATTTTTTGACTGCTTCTTTGCTATTAAATCTTGGGAAGCCTCCAAAACAAAAATAACAAAATCCTGAAAATCACAAAAGATGCATTCTTCCACATACTTGTAGATCATCTTTGGTCCACTTCCTGATTTTAGCAATTACAGCATTCCCCCAAGCTCCCTGCACACTGCCCATGGATACAAGGCTCCGTATGATGTGTCATTCAATTCAGAAAATTACAGCTAGTGCAGGAACCCTATGGTAAACAGTAGAGCAATTCAATACTAAAACACTGTTAGGTCTCTGTATGGTTTTCTTGATCGATGTTACACAGCTGATCTATTTTTATGTATTATTTACACTGGGACAGTGCCTGGAGGCCCCAGCCAGGGCAGGACCCCACAGTGCTGCACATACTATCAAGTAGGATGCAAGGGCCTCTCCTCCTTGCAGCCTGTAGCCTAAATACACACTGAATGAGACCAGATGGAGAAAGCAGTCGGAGGAAAAAGTGAGACAGTTGTTAATAAGAGTGACAGGCAGAGCACAACAGCTACTTGGCAGTACACAGGCAATGTACAGTTCCTATCACTGTTGTCTGTTTTCTCTATCCTTGGTATCATGGCTTTTTTGCAGCCTGCAGTGACCTATGGACAAACACTGATACACAGACCTGTCCTCTGCATCTCTGGGCACTTGAAAACATCCTTCATTGCCCACTGAATTAGGGCACAAAGTGGGTGATGTGTAATCACAGGTTTGGAGTGACCCACGGGAGAATTGTGGCTTTGGGGTGTCAAGGGGGCCCAGAGGGCAGCTGATCTCAGTGCAATTCACATAATCTCTGTCTTTATTCCCTTACACATTGCCTGCAGCAGGAACAGCCATGAGTCCTTTTTGGTGTCGAGAAACACAAGTCTTAATTCAAGCCCAGGCTGTCCAGGGAACCAGCAATGTGTGCACCTCCCACCTAACTCACTAAGTTAGTTCACTATGGTTGAAGGTGGCCTTTTAAGCTCATAGCCTTGAGACCCAAATATATTTCTTAAATTAGTTATTTCACCTCCTGATCAGAGTCAGGACTGCTTTACACACAGATAAAATCCCTACTGTGTTTAGTTCCTCTGTGCAAACCCTAAATGTCCCTCTAAGTTCTTAGAACTGTTCAGCTCTGATTTCCAAAGCAATAGTGTTGGGTCTGCAAGGTCAAGTAAAAATAATAAACATGCATTCCTGCAAACACTTCCGAATTGAGCATACTGTAGACATTCCCAAGCATAAGTCTAGTCCAGTATCATACTGGAAATCCACAGGCTCTCTGTCCCTGAAGTGACTGGTTGCTCACACATCCCTGTCTCTTCACCACTACACAAGCCAGAGGACAAGGGCTGAACAGCAGAGGGACTCTCTCATTCCCTACAGAGCCAGGCAAGTCGGGAAGCCACAAGCAGTTGTGAGGGAAGTCAGATTCCAGCTGTGTGCAGGTGAGCTCTGGAGAGGCTGGAAGTGGCAGCTACCAAAACAAGAGGGACAAAGCCTGAAAGCAGCCATCTCCTTCCAAGAGTGCAAATCAAAAAGAGAAAACTACTCACAAAGTCACTGCAGGGTAATGAATGTGGCAGTACAAGGGGGGAAGGACTCTGACACCGAATCACACCAACAACAGGATAAACTAATAAGCTCCTCTTTCTATGAAGTGAGAACTTGTGCCACTGCATGGCTCAGCAAAGACCTCAGGCAGGTCACTGTGGCCTTCCTCACAAATTTGTATTGCCTAACTTTCCCTCAGATCCCTGGCATCCTACAGCTGCTTTGCACACGGACCTCCAGCAGCACCCATAGAAGCTCTCAAAATTTTTGTAACTCTTCTCTTAGTAATATGAATTTTCCTACTTTTTGTTCTTTAAATTCACAATGTCCATAACTGCATTTCCTCTGAGGATCAGTCCTTTACAAGGAGACAGCAATCACCTAGAGCTAACACAGTATTTCCAACTACTCAGGCTGTTGTACGAAAACAAGAGCCATCAGAAGCAGATTGCCGAAAGAGTTTAGCTCCCATTTAGTTACTAAGATCTGGATTTTCAAGTGCAGTGTTAGGTTACATGGGACATATAGGCTGTACATGTTATAACATTTTTAGTAATACATAGCACTTCTTGGGATGTTGCTAGTCTGTGTAAGGACTGCTTCAAGGAAACAGGAAAAATGGGAGCTCTATCGTGTAGTTAGATATTTATAAAAGACTTCCTCAATGTTTTACAAGAAATAAAAAGAAGAGAACACAAGTTCTTGGAGGTGGCTTCTGTAATTGTTTTAAAAGAACACTTCAGCAAACGCATTCAATAAAGACATTTCTTTCCCCCTTAAGATCAAGCTGAGTTGATTTTAGTTGATCCTTATATTCTTAAGATAACATTCATCTTGCCTAATTTCAACCATCTAAAGGTTGAAATTCAGGCACTGTCTTGGCTCCCTCCAGAGAGGATGGAGACAGGCAGTGCCGAGTTAATTCATCCCCTGGCTCAGATACTGCATTGCCCCTGGGAGCACCTCATCCTGCACAGAAAACAGAGGAAGATTAGGGGACCATCTCACACTTCAGAGAAGTGATATAAATCCTATCTTAATTAGCTTTTCCACTCACTGTACTTGCATTATTACAATAGCTGAACATCCATACTTTCCAAACCTGTAATCCTCACACTCTTTCTATGATAAATGGTCATTTTTACTCATTTACAGACACATACAGCTGAGGAAGGTAGAGGCCAAGTTCTAGACCTGAAGAGGTATTTAGCAAGTTAATTGTCTAAATTAGGTGTTTTTCAGTCAGCTGACAAATACTCAGAGATGTAGACAAAGCAGTGGCAGCTGGGTGCCCTTAGGAATTTGCTAGGATCTAAGCAGAACTGACTTGCCTTAAGGACATATGTCATGGAATTAACCCCAGGTCTCCTGAGCTGCTGTCCTAACCTTTGGAATGTCCTTAACATCAAGCAAATCCTCTGCTGTTTTTTGAATAAAACTTTTGAAGTATTTACAGTCATGTCTTCTTCTTTGTCAAACTCTAACAAGCTGTGCACACTCAAAGCCTTTCATTCTCCCTCATAAATCAAACCTGATTCCAAGCCTCCCTTCTCACTTTTACTGGTCTTTCCTAAGCTATCCTTAGATCTTAACTTAGCAGTAGGAGCACTGTGAGGCCAAAATTCCAGGATTTTTTAGGTGTTACTGTGAACAACTAGTTTAGTACCACCAAACACAGGAACACCAGCAGAGTTGGATCTTGCACTAAAATCAGTGAAAATACTACATTCACTTCAGAGCTGTACCCTGGTATGCAGCTTCTGAGCACTCTGCATCACAGCACAGTGCATTGACACCATGTCTCTTGCACTTAGAGAAGTAATTGACCAAGACCTTAAAATTTAAATACTTGGGGCACATCAACACTAGAGTCCAGACACAGTAAGACATGAATTAGCAGCACACTGGCTGCTCTGCAATCACATCACACAGAAGCATGCGTTAGAAGGAAGCAACTTACTTAATTTGGAAGCAACTTACTTAATTTGAACAACAGCCTAAGGGCAGACACCCTGTGACAGGCCATGCAGAGTCAGTGTGAGGAAGATACCACTCTGCACACTGTTATTCCAGTTGAACAGTAGCTGACTCCCACATGTAGACAAACTTTATCAGTCCAGAGCAGGCTTCAGCACTGGGTGATACGTGCTGCTTAGAATAATCTTGGGGAGAACTGCTGAATGCTGAGCATGTCCTCTGACTTCCCTGGAACTTGCACCTGGGTTGCAATATGGATCAATTTATAAAACAGATTCTGTTCCTTTCATCTGGAAAGGTGTTTGTTTTTTGGTGTGTTGTTTTTTGTTTGTTTGTTTGTTTGTTTTTTGCAATTATCTCATTAAAGTGAAACAGAAAAGCCAACTTCTGTAGAGAGAGAAGTGTCAGCCCCATACTATTCAAGGAAATGACAAGATAAAAACACTGTTTCTAGTACTAAACAAGTACAGCTCTGCCCTTCTAGCATAGCTGCCTTGATCCCTAACTAATCAAAAAAATCCTGTATCAACCTTGAATTCTCAAAGTCTAACCATGTTCTCTTTTCAGAAATCATGAGCACAGAGTATGGATAGCTTGTGGGAAAACACACAGGTAAAGTACCATGCATCTTTCAAGAAAGATATTGAAATAACTATGAAAGGTTTTTCCACTTCTGATTATTAGAGGGATATTTGATCATCTCCTGTATCAACTAGACCCCCAAAACCTTACACAATTACCCTTATATTGAATTAGGTAGATTGTGGATGAAGTCTTATCGTCCAAATAAGATTGAGTTTCTGGGGATATCAGGAAAACAAGATTCTGCAACATCCTTTGCGTGGAATTTCCTTGTCCATCTTCTGAAACAGAAAAAGTTAAATCTCCTACAGCAATATAAGACAGTTCTGCCCAATCACCCAGCTTCAGAACAAGGAAACATGTTTGTTCTGCGTCAGGGTTTCCAACCTGTCTTGCAAACCACCAGAGGAACAAATTACTTCAGAGTTTTACACACAGCAGAGAATCCCACACAGCACTGTATCTCTGCAGGGGAATGAAGAGTAAGTGCTTAGACAGCAAACACTGCCAAAACCCCAAATGCCTATTTTGGGACTTTCTCCCAGCCTAAGAGAAAAGCAGGAGGTGGAAATGACTGCTACACAAGGAAAGACGGAAAGACCTACGGGACTGAGGTCACATCTTCAACCTGAGATGTCCAAGAAGAGCTCTGAACAATTGCTGCAGCCTCCACAGCATAGCTGGGGACCTTCTGAGCAGTGGCTCACACAGGCTAAGTCTATGGGAAGATTTCCATAATATAAGACCAGATCCCACCAGTGAGATCTAGTAAAAAAAGTTGGAAAAAAGCTGCTGATCTTCTAGTAGAGAACACTAGAGACAGCAACTGAGGATCCTGAATCCTGAGCACAAGGCCCACAGAGTCTTGGTGGCTCTTCAGAACAAACTGTTTGCTCACTGTCAATCACTAATTTCTCCATCCTCCATCAGCAGCACCTTTTCAACTTTTCTATCTGCTTGTGCTCGCATCTCTTCTCCCATGTGGCTCAAACCAGAATGAAGAGAGTCAGCACAATTTAAACAGGGTCATGCTTTCCTAGCATCAAACCAGTATTTTGCTGAGAAAAGAATGAAAACAAATTGTACACTGCCTACTGCAAGGCCTTGTGAGACTTCCCCAGGGCCACCACAACAGACCACTGTAATCTCTGCTGATGCTTGCACTGAAGATAACAATGCTGCTTGCTATCAAAGCCACTGTGTCCCAGTAATTCTGGCCTTACCCACTATTTCTCTTACAAAGATGAGTGCAGCACTTTATAGATTGTCTAATATCTTGGAGATGTCAAATCCCAAATTTCCATTGTGTCATGCTGAATTCCTGGATGGAAAATCAAACAAAACAAATCCACACACATTCCAAAATGCTTTTCTCACATCACTTCTGTGGCATTTACCTTGTTTGTAGGGAAAGGAAGGAAGGAAAGCACAGAAAGGATGGAAAGTACTTTTTTTTTTTTTAACACCATTTACTAGAACAGATTTTATTACCCATAAATAATGCTGGTAACCTAGGATAAAAATAGAAATAAAGCCTGTCTTCACTAAGAAAATTACTATCTATATTTCATCACTGACCAACTGCAGAACAGCTGTGCCTGTGATATCAATGTTATCACAAAGGAATTTCTACCATTGTCGTGAAAACCTGGCACAAGACCCGAAACCTGTCTGAATTCTCTCCCTTTAACAGTTTAACACCCCACATGTCAGATTACTAGAGTACCCCTGGGGAGTGAGAGATTTTCATCATGTCAGAACCATTTCTGGGAATTGACAGGATACAGGAAAACTATGCCTGAAGCTTTTACAAAAGCACAAGAGAGAGTTTAACTGTAGGAAGGAGATGAAATTTCAGAGGGGAGTTGGGAAGCAGGAGCAGATTGTCCTGTGACTTGAAACCACCTGGAAAACTGCTACTGCTAAAAGGTAAGGATGGTCAATTCCTGCTAGGAAAGACCAAGCCCTTGCACCACAGGACATGCTGGCAGCAGCACAGACCCAGCACAGTGGAAAAAAAAAATAAAATATAAACCACACAGAATCTCACCTTGGCTTTTAAATGGAAGACAACAATTGCATTCTCTTTTTTTCTTTTCTTCTCTTGCTTTGAAAGCAGATGTTTGGGATTGAGACAAACTCCCTGCACTGTTTGCTGCACACACCTTCTGCTTTTCTGTCAGGCTGTGAAAAACTGAGAAATTGGCACTGGTGCTTTCAGTAGTGTATTGTGCCTCAGTATTCATTCTTCATCCTTACACATCAATGTACAACAGCAACAAATAGAGAAGAAAACCACTCCTTCCATCATTCTATCACTTAAGGAGCCAAAGCACAGTAACTCATCTTTCACCAAGCAGGAAGGATTTGATTTTAAGTACCATTGAGGAGATAACTGTCTGTGTTACGAGTTTCATAATGGTGCTCGTGTTGCCATTTAGGAAAGTAATGAGCTGTAGCAAAGTCACAGGAAGCAAAGGACACAGGAGCTTCAGTCTCCTGAGGACAGCATAGCAATTTATCTATACTTGGAAGTGTAAAACTCTTTAGGGAAATAAAAAAAAATTAAAAAAAAAAGAGAAACAACCTAAAAACCAGATCACAGTCATGTGAATTTGTAGACAGATACCTTAAGAAAATCAGCCCATTTCCCCCTTAACATAAATTTTATTATGTGAGTTTAATCAATCTTCAGCTTAAGCAGTTTATAAATATTTTGTCGAAGGACAGAAAATATTTCCATGTGAAAATTCCTTTAACTTCACTGAAAGTTCCACAGGTTGTTGGGATGTTATACTGGGGAAGGTATTTCTTTGCCATAAATCCATTTTTTAATTTTTTTTTTCTAAGCTGAGGCAGCTTTATGAGATGAAATATATCTCCTTTTTTAGATGTCACTAGAGGACTCTAACCACAAATCGTAACTCCAAAACAAACCTGTACACTGCAAACAGCATTACCCAGGACATTCATCTTGAAAAGATAGACAGCACAGAGGAGCACAGCTAAATACATCTATACATCTTCTTTTTTTTTTTTTTTTTTGAAAGAGCACCTAAAAAACATTTGGGCCTTAACAATTAGGCGTTAGTAACTCCTTAGATGCACCAATTCTCTTACTTCTTCCTCAGTTAGGTGGGAGTGACATTCCAAAAATTACATCAAGTCAGCTTTTCCTTAAAGCCTTGAGTTCAATTTGCAAAATAATAAATTGAGTCTTAAAATAAACACCTTGGATTTCATGAGGTCTGAGAAAACCTCACTTCTGAACAAGATTACAGATTGTATAAGGCATCAGATCAACTGACCACAATGATTCAGACTGTAGTTATGTAAAGCATCTTTGCCTATTAAAATAGTTTCAGGAAAAAATCAGATTAATAACAGAGATTTATGATATTAACTGACTCTTCAGTCAGCCAAGTTCAGCATTAAAGACCAGATAAAACTGTCTTCTGCATTTCCAGGCTTTACATGTATCCACCCCTGCCCACAGCACCTGGGCCACAGGCTGCAGACACAACGGAGCTGTGACTGCTCAGTGCCTGTGGTGCTCAGGAACAGGCACTGCTCTGCCCACCTCACCTGCAGAGCTGGGGTGGGCTCCAAGTGTGCCCAGTTATCCCCAGATGGAAAGAAGATCCACCTCTCCCAACACCTTTCACCCAGCAGCTCCAGGGTTAGCATGCTCCTTTGGGAACAGGTAGGATTGATCTCCTTATGATTAATTCAATGGTGTAGCTCAGTACCAAGCAGGAAATACCAACACTGATATCAAAATGTTAATTGGGAGAAGTCTTATACCTGGAAGATGGTGCAGCAATCCTGCAAAGCCAATCTCTTTCTGTTGGGCCTGACACTGGAGCACTCACAGAAATGTGGAACTGAGGTGGCTGAGAAAGCCACGCTCCTCCTCAACACCAGCAACACCACTGCTCTGACCCACACCTGGGAAATGCCCCTTCCAGGTCACCTCAGCACCTGAGCCACTAAATATGTGCTAAAGGTTTCTCTTACAATTCAGTTTTTATTTTAAGTATTGACAGCAGTAAAAGACTGGCCCTACTCATGTCTGCTGTGAGAGCTCACTGCTGAGGATCCCAAACCTAATGGCAGGGGCTTGGAACTTGATGAACTTCAAGGTCCCTTCCAACCCAAACCATTTTATGATTCTATGATGTCTGATGGGCCCCTGCCAACGCTACTGAGACATAGCTAATAAATTAATAAAAGCTTCTCTGAAGGAGAAAAGGCCCACTGCTTGTATATATAGTCATTAGTTAATGACTATATATAAACACAAGTGACAAATTTGTTCCTGTGTCTTCTCTGATTTCTATTGAACAAAAATGGAACTTAAGAGAGATATAACATATGATCATTCCATTAGTAGGACATAGTATAGTAGCAGCTTTGAAGATTTATTTGTGTTCTTAATAAAGGTTTTCCAGCATCTGCTTAAAGAAAGGAAATGCCACATGAAATTAAGTAAAGGATTTATTTAAAGGTAATTTATATGCAGGTGGGACCCTTCTTTCACAAGATAAGAGAATGGATATGAGAATGCTACGTTCTGCAAAGCTACAGATTATGATAGTGCAGAGAACTTTACAAGTTAGAGCTGGTCCTTACTGTAAATCTTGGAGAAAAGGAACTGCACTTGCAACAGCCTATTACTACTTGTCATTGCCCTTTATTTTATTTCCCTCTCTCAGAGTGGAGCTCTCTGGATACCCAAGGATGTTATGAGCACTTTTCCTTTATTACACTATTCTAAAGCCTTTTAGTATAAGCCTTCATAAAACCTCACATATATGCATTATAAAATTACAGGGAATAAGTTCCATATGAAAAATTCATCATATTTCTTCATACTATTTTTTAGCAGAGATTCTGACATTAAGCATGAGAGCAACAGACATTGTTTTAATTCTTCAGTGTGGAAGGAGAAAAAATCAGCTTTTTGCTTTTGGTTAAGAAAGAATTTTTTACATACTCCCTCTTTGCAGTCTCCCCCTTGCAAAACCAAAAAAGGATTTTAGACAGACAAAAAGTAACCACAATTATATGGAGTGTATCATTGATAAATTCCAGGGGGATACAACAAGCTAGGTAGGCACATACCATTAGATCTAGCTGTTCAAAATCTCAAAATTCTAGCCACGATTAAGCTGGACTATTTGACCACACCAGCCCTCAAGACTGCACTTAACTTTTAAAAGGCTCAATCTCACCCTAGGCTTAGACTTCAGGAAAGTAACTCTTTCAAGGGAGCATTTTACACAGCAGCCTATCTTTAAACATATTCTTAAGTCTCTTGAAGTCACTAAGTACAGACAGACTGAGAACAGGCCCAAGTCTTTCATTTTATGGCAGCCTTAGTTTTGTATAATTTTAGTTAATCCTAGGCTTTCTGTTCCCAGTGCATTCAGTCATAAGTTATGCTGACACAAGATGAGATCAGACTTGGTGCTGCAGCGTCTTCAGGAATTTTGGAAGAGGGTGTTCCAGGAAAATTGGTAACTTCTCTTCTGCCCACCCCCTTGGAGAAGAAAAATAAGAAAGCAACAACAACCCAGCACGTCATTGGAGTATGTTTAGATGTTACAGAGGTTTTACCCTCTCTTCTGCTGCATGACATCTGCTTCCTGCAAGTCTCCTGATTCTCTGACCAACTAAATTGGAAACAGTTTAATTATGGTTATTTATTTTGCTTTTAAACTGACCACATTATAAGAAAAAGCTCGCAGAACTCTTCTGTTTATAGCAGCACAGGAAGAAAAATATGCAAAGAACTACAGAAAAGGATAAGTGTTACTGAAAGCTGAGTAATACACACAGTGTGAAATTCATGAAGTGAGGAAAGTCCTCACGAGTTACATGTCTCCATGCACACATAAGCTCTAAAGCACAAATTTATCTTTAGCCATATATGTTCTGAGCCATTTAAGATTAGTCCTGAAAATTAAGTTTGAAAATAAATGTCTTTAATGTCCCATGCTGAGTTTGACCAGGAAAACTATTAGGGAAACTCTCAGGTACCAACAGAGCTCTCAACATTAATCACATTTTCCAGTTACGTTGTGGGGAAGTGCAATGACTTAGTTAAGGCCAGTATAATGTCCCAGGCTTAAACTACCACACCCACCACACTGATAGTCAGTTGAGTCAATGATTCAACCCAGATGGGAATCCAGGTTCTTCTTGGCTTACTGTTATCTATTCTGCCCATTAGTTTATGTGACTTCCATAAATTATTTTGCAGTTCCCGTTAAAAGAAAATAAATCCACATGATGCTAAATGCTGCCTCCCAGCTGTAATGCAAAGTGGAATTTTGGACCACAGCGCTGCTTCCTGACTCATCCTGGATCCCCTCCATGTGACGTTGGATCCATCTGAGCTGGGGAGAGCAGAATAGAAGGGCGGTGCTTTTTTTTTTCCTTTTTGCTTTTTTTCTATCACCCACTGTCAGATAACACGTGCATGTTCTCGCAGCATGTGGAAAAAAAATGTGGAACGTGGAAAAAAAAACAACAATACCAGAGAGGGGCCTTTCTGAATACACAAGGATAGAAAGGAGAGGATAAAAGGGCTAAAGATTTATACAGGGATTATTTAAATAATGACTCACTGCCATTCCTAAGTTTATAAAATATATAAAACCCAGACAGAAATGTTGGGGCAGGGGGAAACTGTATTGAGAAGTGCGACAGAGGTGCAGCACTATAAAATAGTTAAAAATAGCACACCCATGAAGCAGAATTTCCTTCACACATAAATACAGCCACTACACACCTCAAGCACATGGCTTTACTGTGAGCTTCTCTGTTGCTTGCTTGCAGCTGGAGAAAATCCAGAAAGCAAGGAAAACAAACACATGGCACGTTCCCTGCGCCTTTCTGATTTAATGACATGTAGCACACACCTTTGGCTCCTTGCAGGGGTTAAAAAGACAAAGGGCCAAAGAGAGGTCCGGCAACCCCGCAGGCTGCCCTGCCAAGAGAGCGCGGTGGGAAAGCCGGCTTAACCAGCCCCAAAGGATTCCCTCATGGAGGAAACCTCAAAGAGTACAGAGGTGGCTCAGTGGCCAATTCCAGCACCAGGGGTTTTGGCCAAAGAAATCCTGGCATGTGCCGGGAATTCAGCTGATTCCCAGCTGATGAATCAGCCTCTCTGGATCCACAGGTGACTGCAGGCATGTCTACGCTGCAGTGGCACACGATGAAGTGACATCTGAGATTACAGCTGCAGGACTTTAATCAGCAGAAAGAATGAGAGGAACAGCAAAATGGGATTAAAAAAGAATCCAGAAAGACATCATTATTTTGGCCACCCTGAGCTAACAGCAGGCTCACAGGGTGACTCCAGTGATTATGGCTTTCTGCCTGTTAAACTGTAAAGATCCTGACTGTGTGGGACATTTGCTCCTCTGCTTGTTTTGTGACATGTAAGAGAGGCTGAGCATGCATAACCCTTTTGCTAGGATCAAAATAAGGACAGGTGCTGTTGAGAGTGTTTCATCCTTTGCCTTCACTTTTCAATACCTTGCTGTTTACATGGTTAGCTGCTTAATTATCATTACTTAATCTCTAAGTAATAGAGATGCAGTATCCTCAAATATTTTAAGGGGCTCTTTCCCAATGAACAACATCTATTTCCATTTAACACTCTAGCTTAATTAAAACTTTGTTGTCCCCCCCCCGCCCCCCGCCGAGGGCCTTGTTTCATTTAATTCAACTACCAAATCCCAGTAGAATGTCCAGGCTGCAGCACAATTTGCATAATGAACGCAGTGGTATCTATAGTGAAAACATCACCTCTCAGAAAAAAAAAAAAAAGAAAAAGAAAAAGAAAAAAAATTGGGAAGCAGAGTTAAGATTAGAGAAACTACAATGTTTTGGAAGGTTGGTTGATGGCACAACCTGCAGCTGGGAAAGAAGCAGGCAGAGCCAATACTTGGGAGTGGGGTCAAAAAGAGGTATCAGTCTTCTGACCATAGCTACCACCCAGACAAAGCTGAGGGCAGGTATACAACTCGAAATTTTATCTTTCTTGTATCAGTCACCTTACTCAGTACAACTGAAAGGCACTTCTCCCTTCTTGGGATTATTGTCCTGAAAGCATCTATCAGCTTTTGTAATAGAAGTTATTCTTATATTTTCAGACACAGCAGAGACTGGTGAAGCTGCTATTTCCATTTCTGGTTAAAGCACTCAATGGGCAGAGCCCACACACTGACTGTAGGAGACTTGGATTCACGACACTTCTGCCTGGTCTAGAGCACAGCTCTCAGTGCTTCAGCACTTCACCTAATGGGAGCCTCTTCTGCTGCCCACACCCTGAGAATCCCTGCTGGATCGATCCAGTTGTAAGAAGAAGGAAAGCAAATTTAGTTCCTGGATCTCAGGCTAGTCTGGATGTTTAAGCCAAAATAAAGTTCAACCAGAAGTGAAGCCAAGCTGCTCAGTCTGATCAAGGCGAAAATGCTTCAATTTATGAGACATCTCAGAGCAGGACTTGTCTTGGAAATTTTAAGAAAAAGAGGTGTGGCACCTGCAGAATTTGGATATCTCTGCTGGACAGTAAGTTTACAGTTATGGATTAAAATACTCCAAATCCTCTTTAGAAAACTATTTAGACACCTAACTTTCACAGAAGACTTTGGCCCTTACACTTTGCAGGAGATGATGTGCTTTTCTGGATCAAGCCCATAATAACCTAAATAAACTAATTAAAAGGCAAAGATGAAAAACCACATCAATTATACTAATGAGGACTTGAAAAACAGTATAAAAGTGCCATTAGCATTAAACACCTCCAAATGGTAAACAGCGAAATCAAGTCTCTTTTCCTGTCCCCCAGATTTGCAAGTAAAAGAGAAAAAGTGTCATGCTACAATTCTTCAAGTTCCTGCCTGCATCTTCCTGGCCTCTGTCAGAGACACAGACACAGTGTGAACTGCTGCTTTCTCAGCTTCTGGTCCCATTTATCTCTATTACTCTTGGACAAGTTGCCCCAATTCAAATCAAAGTGAGGCTCTTTTTGAGGAAACATAAGGTGGCTGCTTTGTGCTCCTGCAGCACAGTCACCGATTACCTAACGCGCTCAGGAATGTTTCCCCTCTATAAGCAACAACTTTCATTTTTGCAATATTCGCTGCAAAACAAGGAGCTTTCCCACCCTTTTCCTTCACAAAGTGCAGCGGAGGTGGTCCCTGTGAGCAGGCGAATGATCTTTCAGCGAGCACCCCGGCCAGCCAGGTGCTCTGCGCTCCCAGGGATGGACGCGCTCAGCAGTCGCGCTCACGGCGATGCTGGAGGACTGTGCAGAAAGGAGCAGAAAGGAAGGAATTCTGCAACCGCTCCAGCAAGCAACAGTTCTGCTGAGGAGTACGGGCTGATCATGCCCTGCTGCCTTCTCAGAGCCCGGAGCCACCTCTGCGGAGCAGGAGCAGGGGTGCCGGGCTGAGCGCACGAACTCCTCTCCCATCTCACAGCCCCTACGCCCCGCTCCCCAAAACCAACTCCTTCTCTCCCTGCAGCCCAAGCCCAGCCCTGGCAGAGCCTAGCCCTTTCCTAAGCCAGCCCCATCTCCCCGCTGACAGCGAGGCAGGTGGCCCGGGAGCCGCCAGGTGCCGGCACCGCTCCGCTCCTGCCGGGGCAGCCCCGGCGGCGCCCGGGGCAGAGGCGAGCGGAGGATCCGGGACAGGCAGAGCGGACCCCACGCACCTTCCCACACCGCCCTCCACCCCTTCTCCGCGGCGGCGGAAAGTGCCCCAGCGGCCGCGGAGCCGCGGGGCCGGCCGGTACCTGCCGGGGCCGGCGAGCGGCCGGAGCGCAGCGGGGCCGGGCCCGGCCCGGGGTGTCGGAGGCGTTGCGAGCGCGGCGGCTCCTCCCCGGCGGCGGCGGCAGCGGAGGGTCTCGCTCCTTCTGCGCCGAGTGTCAGACTTTCCCTCGGCCGCCCTCCCTCCATCCCGCCACCCCTTTCCACTCCCTCACACGCACATGCACACCCCTCCAGCAAATGGGCTGCCGCCTGAGAGTGCGCCTGTGTGTCCGGGTGTCTGTCAGCCGGCGCAGGCACACACCCCCTGCTCCGCCGCCGGGACCGCACCCGGCCCGCCGGACGGCGGCTCCCGAGAAGTGCCGGGGTGAGCACGCCAACAGCGACTGTGGCAGCGATGTGCCCACCCGGGGACCCTGAGCCCGTGTGCCTTCCCTGCACCACAGCCCTCTCCGGTACTGCCGGTCACACACCTGCGAGCTCGCACAGGAGCATCCCGACCTATCTCCGGGATCGCCGTGCGCGGCGGCTGCTCCTCATCCGCACGGCTGCAGCAGCCTGAGGTCGGTTTAAGGTGTTCCCATGGCACATTCCCTCTGCAGGACACTGGCTTGTAGACTGACTGTGTAAGAAAAGCCAGCTCGCCACACTTGCTAATAAGTGGCCCGGAGCTCAGGGCTATAGTGAGCATTCAAGAGTTTGCCCGTAGCTGCCAGGGACACATCTGCCTTTGCATTTATTTGTTTTGCCCCCGGAATGTGCTACATTGGTGGTTCTCCGGCTTTCGCATGCTGCAGACCACTTCCTAAGAGAGAATTTCTCTTCTGCACCAGCCCACTCCCACACCAAACCATTCTCTCCAACATATTTCCTTCTGCGGCTGCCCGAGGAAGAGCCTTCCTGCCCACAGGCTGAGAGCCACTGCACACATGGCACAGACAGTATCAGACACTTCCAGACGAGGCACACTGGGGTTCTTTCAAGAGCTGTTTCCCTCAGTGAAGGGCTCAGATTGAAAGTCTTCAGCTGGCAGCTCAGTTGTGGAACAGATGCCGACTGTTGCTCCCGTGAAATAACAGCAGAACCAAAGAAGTCCAGAAAAATATATTGGAGTTTCCACCATGTAACTCACCTCAGCAGAACTGCATCCTCACCTACCATTCACACAGAAGTCAGATGGGTGGTCTGGGTGTACACGACAGGAGCTGAATAAGAGGAGTTTTTTAAGTTCACCAAAAGTCAACTTTACACCTTTTACCTACGTTTTTTAAACAGTTTGTTACTACAGTACCAAACTGACTTTCTTTTTTTTTTTAAATAAAATTTACACACACAAATACAGACTGTACTTATCTACATGTGTTTTATATTCCCAAAAGACAAACAGAGGAGTTTGGACATAGGTTGACTGTTGACTTCTGCTGTTTAAGGCCTTCAAAAAAAATTAGATTTTTTACTGAATTTCCACATTTCTATCATTATCAGTGGTAAACTTTCTATTGCTTTAATCCCCACATGGTACTGCTCAATACAAATATAATTGGGATGAGTATGATGCAGATTTGAGTCCTGTTTGTGTTTTGAATTTCTGCAGAATAATTCTTGCACTTTACCTTTTTCCCGCTCACTGAAGATCACAGTCACTCTGCTGATAACCCCCTTTTGCAACTGAAGAAGCTCAACAAATAGAAAATGAGGTGCAGGTTGGTGGAAGAAAAATCCTGGTGAGTTTTCTGGGTTTTTTCAAGCACATATTAGAACTACGGAATAGGGGTTTGAGGTACTCTGAGAACATGAATTCTGATAAAAAGAAAATGTGCTGCAAAGTTCTGTTTGTTACATGTTCTGGAGATGTTTCAGACTCCCATGAGAAAGAAATCAGCATGAATGTCTCCTTTTCTCATTTGTGGAAGTAGTCTACAGACTCTGTAAAATGTGTGTGTCTGTGTGTGTGGAGGGGGGGGAAGGAAATATTTTGGAAATTATTTTATTTTAGCAGTTTGGGGGGCGGGGGTGCTGGAATAAATAGCAGAAGATTTATCTTTCAAGAGTTATGAAACGGAATTTGTGAAATTGGAGCTCTTCTTGGAGGAAAGCAGGAAAGAATCCGCCCTCTTGTGGCTGCTGGCTGAAGGAAAGCGGACAAAGTGACATTGCCCTGCGGACAGCGGGGAACCAGCGCGCCTTTGTGCGCCTCGCTAGGAAGGCTTTCAGGCAAGGTTACACGAGGTCATGCCATGGACACAGGCTGAGCAGGCATTCGCCATCTGCACAGTATCATTGTAAATGATCACTCGATGCATTCCTTGGCATTGTATTTTAAACCGCTGCGCAGAAATTCCCAGAGCAGATAAGTACAGCTTTGCTGGGGAACTCAGAAGGAATTTTACCTTTCTCAGCATCTGTGTTAATGCCACCTCTTTGAATGACCTTTTTGGTCAGGACTGCATTTGCTCTTAACAGGGTATTGGAAATGCCCCTCCCGAAATAGGAATTTCTGCCCAATTTACAGAAATGGTCTGAAGTTTCCATAGGAAGAGAAAGGTTCCTTCCCAGGTTTTGAAGATGTGATGATTATAATGATGGTGAGGATGATGCCATTTTTTTTTTTTTTTTTTGTGCAGAAAGGACGCTGACTATTGGACGGAAGAAGCATTCAACCTGTCCTTTTAAACAGGAATTTCAAAAGTGAGGGGTTTCTCTCTCTCTCTCTTTTTTTTCTTTTTTTTTTTTTCTTTGGTAGCTAATTTGGGGCTTCCCTTAGGCCAAATTCCACACCCAGTGCCCAGAGCAACTGTTCAACTGTTCAAATTTCCTGTGAAGTTGAGTGATTCATGAAAGAGCAGAAGTGGAAAATCAGATACCTGCATTTTTGTTTTCTCATTGAGCAATAACACAAGCATGAATTAAATGACCAAGCAGATCTTTCATAAATAACTAAAATGAGAAAGAGATTTCAGCTATTTTTGTTCTTCACCATTTGCTTAATTTTGTGCTTGATCATTAATCTCAACAACATCCAGACACTGTAATGCCAAACTGGCATGTTTCAGGCAAAACTATTTTCATGTGAAATTAATTGTCATGGTAAAATAGACAATCCTTTAGTAAAGACTATGGGAGAAACATGAGACAGCAGCCTGCTGCCACACTGTAAGTGTTTATCTTTATGCTGAGCACTATTATTCCTGCTGCAAGCAGTGACAGAAATGCCTGCAGCATGATGCAATGCAATGGTGTTGCTTAAGTCTCAGAAGGAGAGGGATTGTTTTCCAAATGTTGGGCTGAGTTGTGCCTAGTGAATCGCTTCAAGTTGAACTGCTATGCATTTGGTGACTCTGAGGTCCTTCATTAGAAGGTCCTGTAAGTCATGTCCAGCTCTGAAAATTTTCAAAGGAACCTCCCACTCTTTACAAGCCCAAGAAATAAGGTGTTGATTTAAACTGCTTGTTCCCAGCCATCCATCCCTGCATTTGCTTCCAGCAAAGAAGAAAAAGTTAAACATGATAAATAAAGCCACTAAAGACCAGAACTGATTTACCTTCATCTACTGGAAAGCCAGATGAGCAGTGAAGGATCCAGAAGTGGGGAGGCCTTTGTAAGGATGAAGAGGGAGCAATCAGCTGGGCACAAAATCACTTCATCCAGTCAGCCTCGAGTGCCTGTGTTTGTGACTCAGCCACCAAATTTGCTTCCCTGGGGAGGCTTGGGTCACTAAATTCCTACAGTTACTGTGCAAGCGGATTTGTATACTGAGTTCCACACTTGCAATAAAGTCAATTTCGAATCAAATGCTGTCCCAGAATCTGGATCAGCGTTCTCTGAAGATATAAATTGTATTTCCACTTCCAATCATGGCACCTGCATTGGTTAATGGTCTGTATAGAGAAGACTATATATATGTGTGTGTGTATATATATGTGTGTGTGTATATATATATATGCACACACATACCAGAGAGTTACTAGAAGACAGGTGTTTTAAACAGAATAAATTTAAAAAAAAATTGTACTAGTAACGTATTGAATTTCCACCTCACAGTTCATCAGGAGATAAAGAATCTTCTTTTGCACTCTTTCTGCACAGGAATAGCCAGAATTTGTCCATTGCCCTGTGCTGATGCAGTTAGGCTGGAGACCCCTTGGGGGGTCTCCAAAGAAAGACAAAAGACTCTGCTCTCTCCCTCTCCCACCACTTTGGGAAGAGGAGAATCAGCTTTACTCCAGTGTTGGTAGTAATGCAACACTTGCACTGTAATGCACGCTGATTTTGTGTCTCTGGGAAAAAACAACAACAACAACAACAACCAAACAAAGGAACAATTGGAAAACACTCCACCTTATCCCTGAGCATGGCTGTGAGGTGGTATCAATAATCCCAGGATCCTGGCCATTTCCCTCCTGACTGCTGAAAAAATTACCTCAGGCCTGTCCAGGACCTGGACAGGCATATAGTGCACGTAGAATCTGGCACAAATATGGTGAGAATAAAAATTTTGCCTACAGATAATGTCTGGGATATTAATTCAGTGTCTTTGAAATAAATAGTATGTCAAGAAAAAGGTTTGTTGCATTTCCACTTATGTCCAGGATAGGGAAGAAAATCATCTTCTGAGAGCCACAGTTCTATGTATTTTGTATGTCAGACTAGAAATTAATTTCCATGAAAAATTAACTGAAGTCCATTTTCCTACTTTGTACAAATTAAACTTCTATATTTCTATTTCTGATGAAATCAGCTGTTGAGCTAATTCCTTTAAGGCATTATCCTGGTCTCCCTAAATGGCAATGAGTGCTGTATTGATTTATGGGCTTCAGCACCAAGCAGGGGAGGGTAAAAATAAAATCAGCTCTGAGCTGTGTCCAAAGAACTCCACTTCCCCTCCATGGTGGCTGTAGAAATAGGAATTGAAAAAACCTCATTTTAATAAAACATGAGTGCTATGACATGAAATGGTACCATGTATTTTCTTATCTCAGAACACAGGATATCTAGTTCTGTTTATCCTTAGCATGAACAAATCTTTGTAAATGCCTGAAAGTCGCATTTTTCCAGTGAAAATATGTACTTGTGGTTAACAGAAGACAAATATCCAAGCAATGGTTCTATAGATAGAAATGTTCTTTTCTCTAAATGGCTCTAAAAGATAGCTTTGTCCAAAACACTCCCTATTTATTACTTATTCTTGCATATTTTTGTTTCCTACCCAACTTAGGGCAAACCTTACCTCTATGTGATCGCTTTTCAAGCAAAATAGTGTTAAATGGAACCACATGCCTTAGTGATTTACAGCATATATTATGTGGGCTCATGTTCACTGTCCTCAATAAATAACTATTTTGATTGTATTAAAAGATCGCCTCCCTTAAACTCTTACACATTAAATTTGTTACAGCCTCCTCAGTGAGAACAGATTGTTGTTAGTAGCTTAGGACAGTATGCTACTGGCCAAGTCAGTATGAAATTTGTCTGGAAGATGGGAATTTTCAGCACTGTCAGAAGGATGAAAACAGTAAGTTGGTATAGCAGGTTTGTTTACGTGCCTCCTCTCTTCTGTGTTGGTATTCTGTTTAAATCCTTTTATGAAATATCTGCAACAGATTTGAATGAAAGTAGCTCTTAACTTGGAGATCACTCCTTCTAATGTAGGCAGGCATATATTTATGGAAGTTGTAGATTTTGAGAGCTCTAGAAGAGAACCTCAAAGGTTTGAGTTTCTCTGTACAAGAAACATAGCCTAGGCAAAAGAGGTCAGTGAGGCATCTGAATCCCAGTGAATGGAAGCCAGATCCCAAAAGCTTAGCAAAA
The DNA here is from genome assembly GCA_016584745.2 of Phylloscopus trochilus trochilus. Taxonomy (NCBI): domain Eukaryota; kingdom Metazoa; phylum Chordata; class Aves; order Passeriformes; family Phylloscopidae; genus Phylloscopus; species Phylloscopus trochilus. The sequence goes on along the minus strand of WQNJ02000016.1, from coordinate 9,108,531 downwards.
TCCCTGCATCATCGTATTTTGAGTATCTCAACCATCCACAGCAAGCTACATTTTGAATTAGGAAAGTATTTTGCGGGGAGCTGATTGGAAAACATCAGTAGTATTTCTTTTCTCTTTTGTTTTTAATTCATTTACAATTCAATAGAACTTTTTACAGGAATACAACTCATTCTTCCCACGTGGCCAGATGTAGATTTATAGATGAGCCTATTACCCCATCAACCGTGGTTCTGGTCCATTTGATGAACTGTATTCTTCTCGCACACTATCCTCATTTGCATCACAACTGCATCCAGGTCTGATCGTCCTGCAGCATCTGTGGCCTGTAGAGTACCACATTCCTGCCACAGGAGACATCAGTCATTACCAATACATGCTTTGCACTACACAAAGTGATGAATATTGCACTGATTGGGTCTCTCCACAAGTAGGTGAGCTGACAGCTGTAAGGACCCCAGACTTTGGTCAACAAAAACAAAAGCACTCAAATTTTCAAATAATTTTCAAATAAGCCCATTGAATAAAACCAAGGTTTCGGATTGTAGCTGCTCCTTATGCAGTCACAGCAGAGAACAGTGCCAGTCTCCCTCTGTGATGAGCTACCCCATTACTAAAAAAATAATAATTAGAAATAATTCAGACAAGGAGCACAACTTGTTCCTTAGTGTTTTCCATGTCTCTCCCTTGACTGCAGAGGGAGCCTCCATGTCTGCTTCTAAATGTCTGATGTTAAATGAGTGAAACCCACCCTGAAGTAGTACAGCTGAAGCCAACATAATTACATACAAAGTGTTTTCAGGATCAAGTCCAGAGGTTATTGAGGACTCTGTTATGAAAGGTGCTATTCATCTCAACATTACAACCTGGAAACAGAGCTGCCACATGTTGGTGTTCCTCGTTGAACAAAATTACCGTCAGAGTCTGACAGAAAGTTATTTTATTCAAACTAAACTAACAGATTGTTAATTGATTTTGTATATTTCTACTTGCAGTATAAATCATTTATTCAGCTTTATACTAAACTTTATTCAGTTTACATCAGCAAAATTTCTAGATGTGGCTATGCCTGGCTGCCATTCAATCTTCGGGGCTTAAAAAATAATAAAAAAAGTATCAACAACAACAAAAAAGCTAAAAAGTTTAACATCATTGAAACCATGTGCATCTATATAAAATGCTGATCTATTCAGTGGCTCTATCAACTGTGAAGATTGTAACTTGACCCGAAACGGGAAGGATCCCAGTGCATTCAAGAGCCAGCATTTAATACTTTGGTTTGGAGAGATAACTTCTGTCTTAGCAATCTGCAGGCATTGAACTGCAATGTGGAATATAGATGGGTTTGGTTTGCTGGATTTTAACATTTTCAAATTTTCTTCTTTCAGTAAATGAAGACTTGGGATATTGATTGCAATGGGAGCAGAACCTAAGACCCTAGAAAATAAGCAACACTGCAGTTGCTGCACTCACAAAATGCTTTTGAAAACAGACATTTACACCTGTAAAGGGTAATTAATGTGAAAAGATGTCAATGCAAAGCTCCAGGTGCTTTCAGGTAACTGAAAAACTTAAACCAGAGTTTTATATTAAAAAAGGAAGACTGCAATTTCTACAAACTGGGTACTTTTCAACTGTTTTGTTCAGCACAGAAAAATATTATCAGCTTAATTTTTTCCTAGTTAAGTAATCATATTGGAAGCAGGAAAAAAAAAATTAACATCTTAACTTATATATTCTTTCATTGATATCACTAGAAAGAATCCATAATATATTATTATTTCTTAATTATTTCAGTCTCAGCTACTTGGCAGCTACACTTTAATGTCAGTTAGTTGAGAAGACCTCATTATGTAAGGCCAAAATTGTGATTTGATCACTTATCTCTGACTTGACTCAGGAATTTCAGTGGATGATCCCCAAGTTCAACCTTCAACCTCAGGGTGAGCTAGAGCAGATACATAAGAAAAATTTCCAGTCCTGAGCTGAGTAACTGGGAGGAAGAGAAATAGCCAAGTAACTAGAAAGAAGATAAATCTCTGGAGAAACCATTCCTATAGCTAATAACCATGATCATTATCAAGATAACTCGTTTTTAGGTAGTGTTAGAGCAAGTCACATTGTAGCAGTATGTTTCATCATCCTGACTTTTGGAAGGCAAAGGTACAACAGCAAATTATTTTGGCACGTGAAGGCCTCTGAGTATATGAGACCCAATAGACTATTTACCAGACATAAATTTATTGTCGGCAAAACTGAGAAGTAAAGCAGATCCAGATGTATGTTAGGGATTTCTGGGTTATGTCTAAACAGGCTAAAAATACCTGATAACTTTAGAGTTTACCTGGGAGTAATTACATGGGAGTACTTACATCTATTCTATATTTGGATGTCGTAAGGGATCAAAGAATCACACTGTTCTATTTGTGAGGCTCTTGGTTGAGAAATAATAACAATAATTAAATAAGATTAAAAATGGATTTCAATAGAAAATAATAAAACACAAATAAAATAGAATGAGGGAGACAAATTAAGTGACTGGTCACAATAGAAGCATCTGCAAGGCCATAAAATTCAAATATATAACTGAGCTGTAACTTATGTGACCGAGGGACAGAGGCTGATCCAGCTTCCTACATTCTTCCAAGATGTATCTTGCAACACTGAGGATTGTTGCCAGAATCCCTCTGTATTACAGCAGCCTTCTTCTAGAGAAGACCAAAAATAAGATAAAGGAGGAATATTCTCATTAAATAAGGCATTTTAAAAGTACTGATGAAAGTACACTTTTGTTTCCTCACTTCCTATTTTTCAGCTTGTGACCTTTTCTGTTCCTCTCTTTGGGATACGCCTTGGTCATGCAGAAAGATCAACCATGCAAGTACAAGCCAAAAGTAAGACATTAATTATGATCCAGTCACCTGAGACTCCCAATTAGTCCAAGAAGGGAAACAGGCACCTCCAAAGAATACATGATCCTGCTCTAGAAAAGTCAGATGACTTCTCCTTTGGAGAAGCCCCCCAAAGGCAGAGCATGGTGAGTAGTTCATTGTCTGAACTTTAATCTGTAGATATGTCAAGTCAGGTGAGGTGACTCTCACCCATAACTAACCCACGGGGGATGTTTGTCTGTATAGAGCCATTCTTCTTATCAGCTTTGATGGTCAGTTGCTAGAATTTGATTGAAATCCAGTGGAGCCCAGGAAAAGAATGGATTTTTCTGTGCATTTGTGTAACATCTGATAAATAGATCTCTTTCTGAAGTCTTTAGCTATGATACCAATATTCGTGTTTTACATATAAATAACTGAAAGCAGATTGCTTTGAGGAACAGAGAAGAAATTTTCACTTGCATATTTTACTGGCATGAGAAAGCTTAAAAGCAGTGCGTGCCTTTGTTGATTAATGTTGGGTTTAATTCTTTCATTAACATAAATTAGGGATTTTTTTAAATTTAAATTTTACACGGATATATAACTTTGGAGATCACTGAGGAATTACATCCATGCTGTCTCATTATTAGGTGCTATCTCAAGCATAATTTGGGGGGACTTTTAATGCAATTCTATAATTTAAATTGTGGAGGCTGTCAGTCTGACTTGTTAAAATCTTTCTTCTGCTTTCAGTCAGAATGAAATCTGGTCTTCTGGCATTGATGGTAAAAGGTTCATCCCAAATTCAAAAGCCAGAATACATGAGCATGACCCTGAATACTATCAACATCAAAGAGCAATAAGGATACCCACTCACCAAAAAACTTGCATAAGCCATAGGTTCACTCCTTTAATATCAATGAACAAACACCGAGTAGTAATGTGTCTGAAACCTTAGGAAGTTTGACTGCAAAAAGATTGATCAATCTGCCTCAGGAATATTCACAGGCCTTTAGCTTCTGGAGCAGAACTAAATGCCCAGGTTGGTCACAATGTTATTTGCTTTTATTTTCTATGGAATGAGTTTTAACACAGTTCTCTTGGCCTGCAAAGCCTACTTGAAACTTCAGTCTTTGATATTTTTATTCATCCCTTACACATAACATCATTCATCTGCCTGGCTTTATAAGATGTTGGCTGTCTGAAAGCACAAAAGCTGTTTCTTTTGGCAACATTGTTCAGGATCTCGGTTTCAAAAGAGGACCATAGCTGAGGAATATGTACTTTGTGTACATGTAATACAGTATTTTACTTTTCTAAAAATCCAGCAAATTTATATTGCAGGTGCAAGTTGTCAAAACTTGTGGTTCTTTCCATTCAGCCCAGACATAACCGTATCCATATTTTTATGATATACCAGTTGCATGCTCTAATTGCAAATTACGTGCACACTGTTCATTTGATGGCCTTTTCTTTGTGTTTATTGACTCTAGAATTAAACTATAAAGGCAAACAGACTTGGCAGGGATCTAAGTGGTTTTTGGAGTGATCTGAAGCAACTCACTCCCGGTTTTTGTGGTGCTTGTGGCAGAAATGGGTTCTGTGCTCATGGCTTTATGGCATATCTTTGGATGCCTAAGCAGGCGCACATTCTTCATATTCCAAAACGGTTGGCTTGGAACTCACTGAAAAATATCCGGGCCTTCTTTTTGTGATACCACACCACTGACGAGGCAAAATGCAAACCATGAATCAAAATGTTATTTTTGTAATGGACAATGCCCATTAGCTCTGCTCCTTTCATATGTGGCCATCAGAATCAAGTCCTGTGCATCAAGAGAAGCAGCTCATGCACGTCAGACTTATTTCTGGGATAGAACAATGAGAGGTTTTGCAAACCCTACACATACACACACACATAAAAAATGTAGCAGAAGTTATTATAATAATATTTCAAAGCAAAACCAAACATACAAAAATAACAAAGGAAGATCCCTCTGGGAACAGAATTTTGTGTTTTACTTTCATCTGGAGACAATCAGAAGATCCAAAGTTTCATCCTAATCCACAGGACAAACTGCCAGAAAACCAGAAAAAATACAGAGATGCAATCCTTAGCACTCTGCAGTTTTTCAATCTAGGACAAGTTTTTTGTGGTTTTTGTTTGTTTGTTTGGGAGTTTTTGTTTGTTTTTGTGGGTTTTGGGGGGTTTTTGTGTGGTTTTTTTTTTGTTTGTTTTTGTTTGGTTTTTTTTTTGGTTTTTTGTTTGTTTGGGTTTGTTTTGTTTTGTTTTTCTTTACTCCATTTCTGAAAGATCTATGCTGCAGCAGGGGCTGCAATGGGAGGAGTGACAAATAGCAGTGAAGGTGAGGAAGGAGGAGGTGTGGGAGAACAGCCTGTGAAAAGGAGGTAAGCTGGGGATGCACGAACATCTCAGCCAAATTTAGAAGGACTAGCTGAAGAGCCCAGCTGTGGGAAGGAGCAGCTGGACAGATATGAAGTTGCAAATTTCTGCCTGCAATCACCATGAGCCCCTCTTTGTCTGTGTCAGGACCTCTACATGGCACTCCCTCACCAAAGGGCCTCAAGATTTTTTTTTTTTTTTAAGCAAGAAACGCCACAGCCCCAGAATGTCACTTTCATTCCTTTGCAGTCCAAAGGGGAACACAGGCAGGTTAGAAGTCTGCAAAGCAATTAAGGCAAGATAGAAACAGCCAGGGAAAATTCCCAGAGCCAGCCAAATTTCACTACTCCCCTGAAAAACAAGGGAGGTTTAGGATTTGTGAATCTCAGATCCCGTGAGTCACAGGATGGGTTCTTCAACTGCTAATCTCAACTTTGGGGAATGACTCTTCAAGTTCTGAGTAGTCACATCTTCAGGTTAGGAGAAACAGCAGATTCTTTTCTCAGGATCAGCCACTTAATTAAATATAGAATATCTACTCAGTTACAGTCATCCAGACCCACTGACCTCAAATTTTTAGTCTCACAGAATTCCTTTAAAGTGCAGCATCCTGTCCATGAACACTCAAGAAGAAAAATGTGATAGAATTTACAACTGTCATAGTACATATGTTCTCCAAAAAGCAGATAATCTTCTGGCAGAAATAAACTCACCAATTTGTGAAGGAAACTGTAGTACAAAAACCTCCCATATTTTTCTGAACTGATACCCCACAATGGCACTAACATTTTTCATACCATGATATATATGAGAGGTATATATACATATACATTAAAACATTATATAAATATATTGAAAGATAATGTGTAAAAGTAGACTTAAGTTTCAATCCTGCAATTTTTCAGGGACAGCACCATTCAAAAATGGCACATATTTTTCTAAGCAGATCTTCCCTTGTAGCAGATTATTTTGCATGTGTCCTTTAGAGGAATCTTTGAGCATTCCTCTGACACTTGAAAAAAAGTGGAAATTGCTGGATCAAGGATGAGGAAGGGGAAAGATTTGTTTTTGAATGGTTGTGCTCTTTTTTTTTTGTTTCTGGAACCAGAAAGAGGGATTTTAAGTAGGTGCTTTAGATTCTCATATTTGATTAAAGCAAATATACTTTTCACTAAAAAAGGGCAAATATTTGTAAGTTGTCACTCTTTTTTCATCTCAAGGCTTTCTGCTGACATAAACAATAGACTTCTCAGAAAAGGTTTTTTGTTGTATTTTTGGTATCCCAGGTAGCTCTGCTGAGTTCTCTCTTTGTTTCATTATGTCACTTTACCCTGCCCATGACTTTTAAGCTGTGCTCTTTTCTGTATCTGGTATAGCAAAATACTCCAAAACAAATACTGGCATGGCTTAGTGGAGAGTGAATTGTGAGCCATTGAAATTAACAATAACTGTAAAAAATTTTTGGTTACAGAGCTTTTTCAACTATGGACTCAAGCCTTTGTTCCTGCCTTTTCTTTATGAATAGGAGTTTTTTTTCCTGTCTCTGTGTGTTACACACTAAATTTGCAGCTCAGTTCGATAGCAGATCCTTGGCTGATGCAGCAGCACTGACCTCGGTGAAGCTGTGCTGAAACATTGCAATGGACTGAAAATATGAACTCTGTTGTGAATTGCACAATATCCTACCACTCACGCCAAGTAATACAGTCTGTTTTCTCAAAAAAGAACAAGTGGTGAAATAATTTATTAAAATAAAATTATAAATTACTCATTTTCCCTTGGAGGAGTGGGTTAGAGCTGAAGTATATTAAATATGTTGGTCTTCTATGTATAGCAGCCATAACTTTGGTTTTGATACAGGATGGCTAATTTGTGCTAGGTGTGGGCAGACCCCACTTGACATGTCAAGTGAAAGCAGTAAAATCCTTTAAAAGTGTCAACATTTTGCAGTGAGAGGGGTTTTGGCTGGGGTTCATTTGGGGTGTGTTTTCAGAATAAATTAAAACATGAACTTCAAAAGCATTTTTACCTTGACAAACATTAAGTTCCCCAGGATGATTTTTTTGCCTTTGGCTTTTCATGCTCATTATTGAATTGGAATTCTACACAGACCCTCATGAAGCTATGAGCAGAGACAGTCAATTGTGAAATATCAGCAGTGTTTACAATATATTGCTTCTTCCTATAAAAAGCAATTCTGAGTTGTTCACAGACATAATGGGTTTTTTTGTTCCATACCAGTTTGATCCTATCTTAGCTTTTCTCCTGTTTGTCAGACAAACCCACACCATCACCTCTGTTTTGCCTTTTGTCATTTTATTTTTCTACTATCAAACACTCATGTGTGTAAGACTCAACATTTCTGCTGTACATTGTTACACAGAAAGCCATCACTAATGAGAATAAAATTCTATGTAACATACAAAAGTTTTCTAAAATATTTTATGGCACTTAAACCACTGCCCTGATTGATAATCCTGATTGGACTCAGCAGCTGTGAGAGGGAAGGACAGACACAACAGCCCATGCACGTTATTGTCATCACACCAGGTGCTATCAGCTGCTGACCTGCCTGAATAAAGGAATTGCACCAAGCACTTTTCATAGATATATATGTTTCCATCCCACTGTCTGTCTCCATTACTTAAAGGGTGAAAAAACACTGCATATATTTGTCCTGCTGTGCATTACCAAAACGCAGAAATTCAAGTAGAGACTTGCTGAGAAGGCTTGCAAACTTGTGCGCTCCACTCCAAATAAAATAATGTGTAAAATTATACAAAACAAATTAAATTATATATGGATGGTTTGTCATTTTTCAGCCAGTGGGAGATCTTTTCTTTATAGCAAAAGATGGAGTTAAGAAGGTTTCTTGAATATCTCAACATATATATTTTGAAATATTATAAATAGCCCTCCCCAGTGCCTCACTAATTTTAAGATTGTCTTACCCTTTAAGTGACCTGATCCTAGTCACTTATGCAGCCAACTAATTCCCTGATTTGTTCATTAAGATTATTATTGAAAACCTTAAATATTCATTATGTGTGAGCACAATGAGAATAGGACAAGTTCTTGGCTCACTGCTAATAAAAGATAAGTTTATTTTTTACCTTGAAAGGGAAGAAGAAAAGACTACTATTTCTCAATGTAAGCCTGTAAGATGATTTCTGAATATCTTAAATTCATGCACATAAAAAACATATAATTCCTCCCTATAAAAAGGAGTCTGTGAAGGGATTTTACTCTAGGGCATGAGTTGTTGAGTATATCAACTAAATTCAAATAAACCATAGAAAAATTATGGGATAAAAGACAAAGCAAGCTCTTCAACCTTTGGGAAACTGAGCAAATCAGGCAGGAAGTTTTGTATATACAAAACTATAAAAGACATAATCTAAATCACTGTAATTACAGGAGTTGATGCCCTGTGGAGTAAACTTCTTCAGGAAGTTTGTTTTTATGACTTAAACCTGATAGAAATGAATTCAGATGAGGTTTTTAAGGTTCAAGCAATAACTGAAAGGTGAAAAACGCATGGTAGAAGGCTTGGCTGGCATTATAAGGATAGCTGTATATCTACCTGTATATTGGTATAGTTATGAGGCTAAATGTGCTCTGAATGTGTTAAAGGGTGTTTCTGAACCTGAAGAGAACTTTGAGCAGCCCTGAATTCAGCTTCCAGATTCTTTGCATTTTTATTATTACATTTATGTGATTACATATGTGCTAGTTACAAAATTCTGTGAGTTGCTATGCCAAAACTAACATGCAAGATGAACAATCATAGCAGCTTCAGAGGACATTTTTTAATGCATTGAGAAATGAAATGTTCGTTTCTTTAGAACAAAGAATCTCCTGCTGGAAGCAGTGTAATGTATTTAAATATATCACTGTTGCTAAAACAGCCTTTTTCAGCTGAAAAGGTGCTGACAACATTTTTTATAACCATTTCTATACATGATGAACAGCTCTCATATGCAAATAATCTCCATCATTTTCTTCTGTCAAGGAGGAGAATGAATTGCCCTGTGCAATGTTTTGCAAAGTGATTTCTTGGATTGATTTTGCTTGTTCTGTTTGTTGAAAAGGTAAGTAATTTTTTTTTCATTTTCAGAACAAGCAATGTTTGTGGTGTTGCTCAGTTCTTTTCTCCTCATGTTTGCACTTGGTAACAGCAGGAGCTGAGTTGTCTCTGGACGGAGTAACAGGTTTAGGATTGGAGAATTTCTGTGTTTGGGAGAGGTTTGAGGGTAGTGGGAATAGCTCTGGCATCTGGAAAGTGTGAGGGAAAGGAGAGAGCTGGCTGCTAGTTTTGTCCCTTCTAAATTTTTTAGTGTAGTTTCAGGATTTCAGGGAACTTTCTCTGTTTTGGAAAAAAAGAAATCATTAAAAAGACCCTAGGTTTTGCTAAGAATAATTTTAGAAAAACTTTCTCCATGTTTTCAATTGGCAGGAAGTTTTGAAAAGAAATCTTTCAATTTGATTTAGAAAGATAACAGATTTTCTTTAAGAAAAGCCTCAAACATTCATCTCCCCATGATTTAATTAACCTTATAGATAATTATAACAAAAACACGAACAGGTTGTTCCACTTGCTGCTCAAATGAATAGTGTTGCATTTCATATAAAATCAGTTTTAATCTCAGAAGAAGGGAATTTGCAACCTAGAAAATATGGAGTGTGTGGGAAGGCACCAGTATTGCACTTACTGAGCTGCTATGGAGTTAGACAAGCTGTAAAGCAGGTCTGGTAGGTCAGACCATGCAGGTGAGGTAGGCAAAACAAGAGGATGGAGCCGTGCTGGAGGGTGAAGGAATGAGTTCAGCACCTTGCTCCTGGACATCCTCAAAACAGACATTTCCTGACACAGAATTGCAAATTCTTGGACTGCTCCTAAGCTGACCCGTGGCTCTGCACCACAGAAGATACTGCAGTGTTTCAAAACAAAGACCCCTGGATAGCTCACCACAGATGACAGTCAGCCTGGGCCTCAGTTATCTTTCCCCAGTAAACAAGATTTGGGAGATGTCTGGGGGGTGCTTAAATCCCACTCTCACGTGGAGTTAGGACAGCCAAAGATTTACATTCAGTTCAGGAACCTTCTTCTCTGGAGTTTCTCAGTCTAGATGTCACATGGGGAGTTATGTGGAATAATCACAAAGGATAACATGTGGGAGACTAATGTCCATCTTTTTGTTCCCTGCTGAGAAAAAAGATCTGCTCTGAAGGGCATTTCAGAGCAAAAGCCTGATGCAGCCACTTGGACTCAGCCTGTAGGAGTTATTTTCTGGCCATTAATAACAGAAACAGCAGCGTGATGTTGTAGTTTCGTCAGTGACACCTTAATCTGTTAATCTAGGCACTTAAATTACCTGCAGAATTTGGTGGCATTTTGATGAATGTCAGTGTCACCTAAGAGATGGCTTGGGATGCCTAAAGTAGATCCCTGCCAGCTCTTTGTCTCTGTGAATACTAGTTTAAGGCAAAATCTTCCTCTTTCAAGTAGCATAGGCACTTTCCTGGCACAGTTTTTCAATCTATGTGCTTTCATTTAATGATAAAATAGCCTGCTCTTAGAATTTTGGTAGAAAGTTTTGAAGCATGAATGGTTCATATATATGGTTAGACTTGGAAAAAAATAGAGGAGAAATTATTAACATCTGAAGTTAAGTCATATTTATCACACAGAAACTTTCTATACAGCTGGAGTAGGTCAAGACTGGGTCAACTGTACTCAAGTTTAAGGAGAAGGGAATACTGCTTGTACAAGAATGCAATCTGGTTTTAGCAGGAGATCAGTTTGTAGCTTTACAAATGTGCTTAACTTCAGAAATGTTACATGTGGTTACTTCATAGCTCCACACTCTCAAGACACTTTCTTTTGTTCTTGCCTTCAAAGCTGAAAGCACTGTTATAGCACCGAGATCCAAACACCAGATGAGGTGGCTCATCCTGGAGCACTGGACTCTGGAGCTATTATAGTTCAGTGGTCAGAGTGAGCCAGTTGTTCCAGAGATACAAAAATGGGACTTCAGAAGGCCTACTCCCTTTGACACATGCTAGCAAGTTTGGGAAGGAGAGGAGGAAACTTTTCTAAATGACCAGCTTCCTCCACTGGCATCAATGCACAGTGGCCATCTGTCCAGTCTGGCTCCATAGGACTCGTCTGCCCAAAGAGCCCACACCCAAGCTTTGTTCTGCTAAATTCACAGGCTGGCTTAAACTTAAGTATAAACTACCAGGGAGTCAGGATTTGAAGTCTGCCTTTTGAATTTTTCTCTGCTCAAGTTCCATCCTTCATACCTATCTGAGCAGGAAGGCACCTTCTGATTTAAGATGTTGAACACCATATCCAAATAAAAAATAAACAGCTTCACAGCACCTCAGAACAAACAGTCCTGAAAAGCCCAAGGGCCCATCTATATCAGTATCTGGTCTCCAGCAGTGCTGATCACAGCAAAATAAAGACAGGCAAGAACACACTTGAACAAACCCTGCCAAAGACTTCCTTGGAAGCTAAAATGGCATCCTCAAGTTTGAGACAGTGTCTTCATGTGAGAAAACCTCACATAGTCCCTTCCTTTCATGAATTGGTCAGTTGTGCCTTTTGATCTGATTGTCCACAACATTTCATGAGTTCCATTGTTCAGTTATATATTAAGATACCTCCCTTTGGTTACTGGAGCATTCATCTTGCACAGTATTTGATGCTCATATACCACGAAGCTCATGTATGATGATGATAACTTGCCAGCAGTCACTCACTATGTGTTCTCCTTTTCTCATATTACTTATATTTTGGGGGGTTTCTGCAGTTTTTAAGTAACTGTATGAGTAGCAGACATGTATCACCAAAAAAAAAAAGTTTTTATGGTATTTATTACACTTTACAGATATAAAGCATTCTTGCAGCCATTTTCAAGCAGACAATATATCAGAGACTATGAGCAAGTAAGCAGAGATCATGGAAAAGTAGCTTTAAAAAAATAGATTTTTTTTTCAGATGAGGTAGGTTTATAAATGGATCTAGAATGTGCATAATGTGCACTTTGCAGATGGATTTAAGACAGAGATACTTTTAAATATTAAAAAAAATATATTTCCTTCATAGTAAAGCAATACATTAAATTGTCACATCAGTAAAACCTTTCAGTGATGCTTATTTCTCTTAAATCAGTGAAGTTTGGGCCAGCTTCCTAATATATACTCTTCTGGTGTAGAATTTTAAGAACGTATTTTTATCAGATTAAAACTCAGGCAGTGGTTTTTACTCTCCGTATCTATTTTTAAGTCATATAAATTTAATCTAGCAAGTGTATACTGAGGTCATGATTTCTCTGTATTTAATTCAAAATTATGGTGCTCTTTTGAGACCCCACCTGGAGTGCTGCATCCAGCTCTGGGGCTCTCAGTACAAGAAAGACATGGTCCTGCTGGAATGGGTCCAGAGGAAAGCCATGAAAATGATCAGAGGGATGGAGCACCTCTCCTGGGAAGAAAGGCTGGGGCTGTTCAGCTTGGAGAAGAATAGGCTCAAGGAAGACCTTAGGGCAGGTCTGTGGTGACAGAATAAAGAGAAAGGGTTTTAAGATGAAAGACGGTAGATATAGACTAGATATTAAAAATAAATTATCTCCTGAGGGAGTGGTGGCAGGTTGCCCAGGAAAGCTGTGGATGCACCATCCTGGAAGTGTTTGAGGCCAGGATCAACCTGGTCTAGTGAAAGGTGTCCCTGCCCATGGCAAGGAGGTGGAATGAGATGATTTTTCAGGTCTCTTCCAACACAATCCATTCTGTAATTCAGAAATCCCTGTTTCCTCCAGTGGAGAGGCATGGTTTGGAGAAATGCTAAATAAAAACCTGTTTTGCAGTTATTCTTGACAAAAGTAATTGGAAGAGTCTAAATGACTATTTTTATGTTTTAAAGTCACTCTTCTTTCCAACTTACCTATTGATACCTCCTGTTATGTGCTCATCATCCAAGTAACCCCGTGAAGCAAATGATAGCTTTACCCAGGGGTTTGATGGCAGAGTTTTAACCTTAGAAAAGTGTTTATTTTAGGAGTTCCACAGAAAAGCTTAATTGTTTTATTTCTAGCACTGGATATGCAAAAGTATAAAGAGAGAAAATTTAGTAGAAATTCAGATGCTGAAAGAAATACAACTACTATATTATATTCCATTATGTCATCTGAAAATTTGTTTTTCCTTCACATAATGTGTTCTTGCAAAACACACTTGATATACACAGCTTTTGCATGCATATGTCTATTAAACCTTCACAAAACAGGTTTGTTTATAGAGTGCCTTTGAATCTCTGTTTAACTACAAAGCATGTCAATCTCTGTTCCAGTACAGCCTTAGCCTCAGGAGTAATGGCATTAGCTCTAATTATTACAAAATAAGTCCTTATCAATCTTTTCAAGAACTAATTAACAGCTTTGTTATGTAAAAAATGTCTGTTTCCATCAGATAAAGGGAGAATGCAGATAAAGCTGTGAAATGCAGAAGTCATGCTGCAGCATGGGAGGGTTATCTAATTCAGTGAGGATGATTGCTACAGCCTGAAAGTCCTAATGGAGAGGATTATATGTGTCCAAACTCACTGCTTTTCCAGTGTCACACATCAACAGAGAACATACTTTGGTGTGCAAAGGGAACTAGACTATTTTATGAAAGGAACATACCTTTGTTAACTTTTTTTACTCAAAGATCTTGAGGTCTATATATAGTGTTGTCTGGCAATGCTATAAAATAAACTATCAAGACAGATTGGAGGGCATGTTTTTACTTATTACTTCAACCCAGTGTTTTTAATTTAATGTTCTTAAAATGCTCCAAGAGTTGCTGTGTCCCAGTGCACCACTGTGTTGGCATACCTGCATTTTCAGATGCTAAAGGAAGTATCAAAATTATGGGAAACAATGCTTATTTCCTAAAACGTTATTTTAAACTGTGTAGCCATCCTGTAAACAAGCTATAATTGGGGGGTTTTCATGCTTCCTGCTAACCATACTAATCATTCTTATTTGAACTGACAAGTTTCATGCTTATTAGTTTTGTAAAATTAAATATAGGCCTCTCTTCTAGGATTTTTTTTTTTTTTAGTACTCTGGACTCAAAGCAGTAGCTTAAATGTAAAAATTTAAAGTTATCTGAGGTGGTCTAATACACATCTGCATGTGATGCCACTACAGTGGCAACCTCAGCACATAGTTTCATAAGTAGAGATATACATATAGATGTCAAAATTTAGGTTTAGTCCATTACCTGAATCCCATTCTGAAAGACAAAATAATTAGCTTTGCCTACATTTTATTCAAAATTTTCTAGTTTGTAAACACAACTCCCCAATTATCCTAAATCCTGAAGTATAGGGCATGAAGTAAGGATATTGAATAAGCATCCCAACAGTTTAGATAGCACATAAGAATCAATAAGTGATCAGGTCCTTTATTTATCACAGATAATTGTCACTGGATTGTCTGCTACAGAAGGAGAGTTTCCTTTGTAGTGGAAAGAACGGTGAAGTGCTCAGCACTCAACAAGAACATGAAATGGGAAACAAGCAGCTTAGATAATAGTTTAGCTCTTGACTAGAATGCCAAACTAAAACATTTTGTAACCATTTTTATGGCAAACTGGCATCTCTACAAGTTTCACAATAATAGGGTGTTTTGCTAGCAAGAACACTACTGTTGCCAAAGTAGCCTGAGCAGTGTATTAATGAACAGATTGGAAAAGATGTGAAGAAAATTTCATCCTATTAACAGATGCATATTGAACATTTCCAGGGAAAGCCAATGCTGCTGTTTACATATTGCAGCATATGTGCAGATTTGCCACAGGAAACCTGTGAGACATATTCACCTGAGGAACAGCAGGGCTGTTGTCAGGCACATGAAACTCTCAGGAATGAAAATGGCAGGGAGATGTTTGCTATGACTGAATGCCACTCAGCATCACTTTGCCAGGCTGGACAATCTGGAAACAATTCTGAGCGCTCATTCCATAGAAATGAGTGCTCTGCCTGCCATGCTGACCCAGCTGGCATGGGGTTTTGTGAGTGGAATACCCAAGCCCTATCCCTGACACCATCCAGGTGGTACTGCCAAAACATCCACCTGTCTTTTCTCTGCCCCACACTTCAAAATCATTCCATGTGTTTTACAAAACTTTACTTCTCAGCATGCAGAAGATCCAAGATTCCAGCTCATTTGGCCACTGTGATGCAGTTTCAGAGTGATGATGCTAAAGAACAGACTTCTCCTGACAAGTAAAAGTACTCACAGAGCAACTGGAAGTGGAGGTCATGAATAAAGTCATGGGATCCCTAATAGTTTGAAAAAAACAGTATATCTGGGAGAGGTTGCTGATATAAAGGAAAGCATTGAGGTACCTTATGTTCTTTTTTAGTTACTTTTCTGATAGTAGTTGTCCTTTAGGTTCTTTATCACATCTGCACTTCATACAGTTTCTCTCTGCTACTCCTGACCACATCATATTGGGAACGGGTGTTTGTTTTTTCCTGTGATGCAAGAAACAGTTAAGTGTCAAAAAAATTACCCAGTGTCAGGTCTCAGGAAGACATCTGCTCACACAGTGATGAGTTAAACTGTGGTGTAGACTGTGGCATGCTGTGATGGATGTCAAAATCCTGCAGGAATTAAATAAGTGGGGGAAAAAAAATGACAAAAATCAGGTTTACGTTAGGAAGTCTCTCACAGAAAAGTGGTATCATAGTAAAGAAGTTCTTAGTCATGTTCAGGTGGAACTTTCTGTGTCCCAGTTTCTGCCTGTTAGCTCTTGTCCCATTAGGAGAGCCTGAGTCCATCCTCTTCATCCCTTCAGATACAGACATTGATGAGGTCATGTCTCAGTCATCTCTTCTCCAGCCTGAGCAAGTTCTCTCAGCCTTTCCTCAAGGTTTGCTCCCTTTGCACAGCCACTGATGACATGAGATGCATCCAAAGATGGTGAAAAGTGCTGTCCAGGTATTCTTGGAGCAGTTCTACACCCACCTTCCACACCAGCAGTGAGTGTGAGGACATTGTCATGTCCCCACAGGGAGCTGTGCAACAAGAGCACAAGGTCAGACCCACCTATGATGTGCATCCCTCTGCTGCAGGAAATGTTGGAGACAGATTTGTAGTTTCACACAACAGAGCAATTCCCTGATTGTGTTGGTTTAGGGCAAATTTGGGAGGAAACCTTCAAAGGGGATTCCTCTGGAAAGCAAACCACAACGGCCCTTCCCCCCCAGCCAGTCCGGGAAGAAAAGAACTTCCTCAGAGAAAAGTGGAAAAAACTATTTATTTAACAAACAAGATGCCCACAAGCACAAAAAAAAATGAATAATATGAAACAATAAAACCTCTCGCTGCTCCAAAGAGAGATGGCAAACTGAGGCAGGCCTTGCCGTGGGTGCAGCTCAGCTCCCTCAGTCTCTCACCAGCCCCACTGCCTCCACAGCTCCAGGCCCCGCAGGCCGCAGGTGCCAGCCCTCGCTGCTCCTCTGGGTTTGTCAGTCCAGAGCAGATTTAAACAGTCCCAAGGAAAAGGTAAATAACAGTCCAGGAAACTCCTCTGCCTCGGCTGGCTAAAACTGACTAAAAGCACAGGACATCTCTGTCCCATCGCTGTCCGTGCCTCAGACAAACGCCGCAGCAAGGCCGTGTGGGAGTCAGGCAGTTTTCTCAAAACAAACTGCTGCTGCGTCTTTCTCCCCCTTCGCTCCCAGAACCATTTTAAAGGTACAGAACTTAATAAACAGCACAAACAGAACAGACAGCTGGGGATACAAGCATCATAAAGTCACCCTACAACATTCGATTTATTCAGTCCATTACACAGGTGGAGAAATAAGGAAAAGTGCTTTGCAGTCAGAATGATTGCTATGAGGATATGGGTTTATCAGTGGGATCCCAGTGCACACTTGGGATTTTCTGTAGCAGCACAAACAACAAACATAGAACATAAATTCAAATTCACCTTCTCTAGGCTCTTCTTCCAACAGAAACTCCAATACAAAACAGAATTTTACTGAAATATTTAGTGTCTGTCCTGTTTTATTTAAAACGTCCAAGTATGAACTACTCAGTCCCAAGAGAATTATTTTTGTGATGAAACTTTCCCATGTGCCTACAAACAAATCCGGTAACTCTCATGTCTCATTTCATGCTTCCCAAAAGTGACAATGCAACAAACTGCTGTGTTAACACCATTATAAATTAAAATCATGTTTAGCAATCCAGACATACTTGCTAAGAATGATTAAAACAAACCACTTTGTATAAACCAGTGGCAGCTTTAATGTTCGGAGAATTCAGTCCTCATCAGAATTAATCCTTCACTGTCCCACAATTTCCTTACTAGCCTCAAACACTGGAGGATTAGATGCCTTCCTCTTTTAAAAGTGTATAAAACTATGTGTTGTTGCTCATAATTAATCTTAGAGATTCCCTTTCTTTTGGTAGATATGTAAATCCAGAATGTGTTTGAGTGAAAATAAAAATAACAGAATTATTTAAGCTTTCATATTAATACTGAAATTTTGAATGCCAGTACATTTTTGACAACTTCATAAAAACTGGTATCTACATTACTGTGAAGACTTTCATCACCTTCACTTGTTTTAACCTGTTCTCACTGTTACTACTGATGGATTGAAATATAAAGAAATAGCAAAGGACTTCTGGGAAAGATTAAATAAATTGATAATTTTAAATCCTTTTTCTTTCTCTCTGCTTGATTTGATAAAAAGCATGAAAAAACAAAACCATTTTGTGGGCTATAAAAAGTGATTTGAATGTGCAAGCTGTCATTGTAGGAACATCAGCTAAAATTATCAAAGTTAGATGCCAAAATATGGGAGCTCACGTTGGATTTCAAGCTGGCTCATTCAGAACTTTAATGTCAAGGGGCTATAATGTACTTGTAAGCATTTTTGACTATTCACAGAGGACTGGTTCTCTGCAACGGTTTTTGCTTCCACATATTAACAGAATCAGCAGAACCACTCATATGTGCAAACATTCAGAGAAAATGTTTTAAAAAAATGGCATATTTTGATGTGAAGAGATAATGGGAAAATAATAATGCCCTCTCCCCAACATAGTCATATGTGAAGAAATTCATAGATCATCAAGTGTAGGTGCAAGGGAGGTAGAAGATGTTCAACCAAGAAAACCTTTATAGTGGAATGATTTGTTTTTAATGAATTACTTCTGCATAGAATTTCCTCTTACAAGTTGTAGAGGCCGCCCAAAAAGATTGAAATTGCAAGTAAAGCTAAGTTGTGGAAGCAGAATGAGGGGAAAAAAAGGTGTAAGGAATTGACTGTAAGCTCTTGTAAATCTCTTTAGTTCCACTCAGCTCAACTGACCCAATTGAGTGTATGCCAGCCATGGGAGTTACTCTCTGGTTATAAAAAGTGTGAAGAGATAATGAAAGTCAATGTATCTGGTGTCTAAGTCTCTTTGTTACTCTTCAAAAATCCATCTGCTGGCTCTCTATGATGTCCTATTATAGTGGCTATTATGTATTCTGCATGGCTAATTGATTAGCTCTAATCTAACACCAGTCGCCCTAAAGCAGATTAATATAACTATTTCATTTTCACTGAAGCACTGGTTTTGTTCAGGCTCCTGTGAAACCAAGTATCTGTATATTCCACCCAGGTGACCTCATACCTGGCATCACACACATTTCAAGGGCAGTGAAGGTGGGTGATATCCTTAAATCCTTTCTGTCTTTTACTAAAATGGACTTTATAACAAATCTTATTCCATATGAACAGTAATGTTTAGAATCAGAAATGAAGGACAATATTCATTTAACCTGGCTCTGGGATCGAAACAACAGGAGTTAAAATGGACAGGAGTTTGCTGCAGTTTCTGACTCCCCAGTGCAAGAAGACATGTGCTCTGCTCCCTAGACCAGGTCAGGAGATGAGCCCTCATCAGGAGAAAAACAGACTGAATAAATCAAAGTTACTTGTGGCTTGGAAAGTGCCTCCCTCTTCTGTTGTTTTATTTATATCTTTCCTCAAGGTTTTGAGTGGGCTCAAAGAACTGACTCAGAAATTTTCTAAGAAAATAATTTAGGATACTTTGAGGAAAAAGAAATGGCTCTACATTGATACTGAATACTTGTGAACATGTACTATTTTCAGTAATGTATTTGTAAGGAGGGTGAAGTATCTAATTAGAAGAACGCAGCCTGTCATGGTTAGGGCATCCATCAGAGGGGATGGTCAAAAGTAATTCCATAGTTAAATCATCAGAAGTCCATCTGTTTGAACAAAAGTGAAAAATCACAAGTGGGCTCTATACTGTGTATTGCAAAAAGAGACTATCTATGATCTTCTTCTGAATGTAATGTGCTCAACTTGCATTTTCACCAAAGCCCACATTTAATTTATATCAGCATCACTGCTGACAGTGATTTAAAGACCTCATCTGTGATATAGCTGACCACACAATTCCCAGTTTCGTATGACAAGAATCCTTCATCTTCAGATTCACTAACTGTAGTCTTTTGAGTTTTGTTAATTTATAATATCATTTTAGTCTTACTTATACCAGATGTAGGTTGGAAATTCAGGAATGCCCTATAACAGATATACACCAAGGCTAATGGAATCTGAGTCACAAAAAGAGATTGTTTTCCACCAAGGTTTCACATAAAGATTTGTTGTATTGATTCCTTCTTAAAACAAACTATTTATCCAGGAATTTTGTCATTCTCTGCTGCTAAAAAAAAAAAAAAAAAAAAAAAAAAAAAAAAAAAAAAAAGGAAGAAAAGGTCATTATACTCTTAATGGCATCACTTAAGGCTTGTAGAAAATTTTGAAGGAAAGACGTAATAAATTTAAATCAAAATTACTTAAGGAAAAAAAGTCAAATGAAAATATGACAAAACCAGAGATTGTCCCAGATGTTTTCATTAAAGATACTCAACCTCCCTTTGATAAAACACTTCAATTTCTCATGAGGAAAAATGCAGTAAATATCTGGACTTCAGTGAAGTATTTGGGACTGGGTCACAGGAAATTTCTTGGGCTGGAGACAACTAATACAAGAACTGGAACTTGGCTAAAGAATTGTTTAGATGGAAGATGACAAGCTGTACCTAAATGAGAAGCCTTGGATCACATGGACATCCCAGTGGGATTTCTTGAGGATCAAACCTGGACTAACTCAATGTAATGTTTTCATTATGACTTCGGCACAGAAACCCAGAAGTGTACTAATAAAATATGACAACACAGCATCTGAAGTCATTGTCTCTGTAGGGAAAGATGGGGATGCCATAAAGAAAGAGCTGGAAAGTCTTTTGTTAGAGATAGAAATGGGAGAAAATTCCATGCCATGAAAAGTGAGAAGACTCGTTTAGTCAGCAGTAAAACTTTAAACTGGAGGGGTTGGATGCTGAGAATTTGAAAGCAACAAGGAAGAGAAGTAGACTGCAGAGTAGACACAGCATGACTGTGAGCTGCTGGTGTTGCAGAGCTGGGTGGAGGCATATGGGATCCATAGAGAATAAGGAAAAAAATGCCTGGGTTCAAGGTCATGGCTAGACTTCATCTGGTGCAGTGCATGCATTCTAACTCTCAGACAGTAGAAAGAGGGATTAAAATGGGGAAAAATGCCAGGCAGCACCATAATATGGAAGTAATTTGAATACAACTAAGTACTAGTTATAGAATAATGGAATCTTAGAAAGGCTTGGGTTGGAAGGTTTTTCTTAAAGATCATCTTGCTCTGAGCCCCCTGACATGGACAGAGACAAATATGTTTTGCTCTTTATTGTGACTGTCTATGTCACAACTAAGTCCTGTAGTTTAGCCTTGCTGCCTCTGCAAAGCCATGGCCAGGTGAGAGCACTTCCAATAGCACTGAAAGCTTGACCATGAACATTTCTTCAAAGATACCACATTGTGCTGAAAAATAAGCAGGGGATGGCTGAAAATTTGATGTTAGTGTTAGAATAGCTTTCACTGGGAGATTTTCTGTGCAAGCTACTTCACAACCTCATTGTGTCTATGTGTCTCCTATATACAGCATCATGCTTTGTTATGATCTGATTCCATAAAATTGAGTAAATTAATGTGGTAACAGTACATTCCAGTATTGCCTGAAAGCTCAACCACCTCTATGCTCCTATTAGAAATGCTTCTAGTCCATTCCCAAGCCAGACAGACAAATTCAAGTATCCTAGTTATCCTGTGGATGGAAAATGTTGGGAACCACCTTGCCCATTTTAGTTACAAAGACTGTAAAAGCTTTCCATTCCAAATGACCTATTTTTTCTATAGTATAAGAATTGCATAATTTTGACTTCAGCTGCTGGTACACTGTCTGCTCAATCCATAAAACTCTAGTCCCTGGATAAAGAAGTTAAAGCAGCCTAGTATTAAAAATAATAATAATAAAAATAAAATACAGCAGAGGCTGTAATATAAAACTTAAGTGTCTGAGAGAAGGCAGTGAACCAGGACTTCAGCATTTCTTATCCTTCGTTTCACTAAAGGACACAAAGCTCTTAGTCAGCCTGATTATTAGATTAGGCTATTATGAGGTCTAATGAAGTCTATGTTTTTTTCATATTTCTGTTCATCTTGCAGTAGGATGCTTTCTGGTTCCTTTTCAATGTTTTCTTTGAGAACATTTTTCATTATATTTCCTTCCAAAGAGATTTTCCAGTGCTGGGTGATGCTTTTCAGTAAATACTTTTTTTCTATAATTTCTTAAAAATAAATAAAATTCTAAAAACCCCAAACTTCAGAGTTACCAAATTAGGAAAAAAAATGGAAAGATAGATTCAACTTAAACAAAAAACTGTAGGGGAAAACACCCATCAATTTATCTATTTGAGTCATAAGCAAATATGTTTCTAATTCCAGCTTGAAATCATAGCCTACATTTCAAAAGTTGAATTAAATTTAAAGAAAAGCATGTTTTGAAAAGGACTCAAGAGCTAGACAGAACCTTCCTGGGTACCCCACTGTGGAGGTTTTTGATCTGGGCACTTTTCCTACTTAGCCTAAAATTCAGATCCTGGACATATATTTTGATTTGTTTTTACATTTGGCTACTAACACCAGGAGCCCGGAGTTAGTCTGGCTCCAGTGACTTGGAAGCTCTTCAGCTGAGCAGAGAGTCAGTAAATACCTGGGAGCATTTCATCCAGGGGATTACAGCCATGCCAGTGTTTCCCAGAACAGCTGCTGCAAGGAGCTGGTTTAATACCTGCTGCCTGTAAAAAGAATTAGGCAGTAAATGAGGGCTTGCCACAGGACCTGTGTCCAGGTTTGCTGGAGAAGCAAAAGCACAGACATTTTGCTTTCTTCAGGCATGTATAAGCCCCTTAGCTGGAGTTGACTGTTGCTGGGAAAAGAGGTGTTTAAGGGTTTAAAAGAGGCAAGGAGAAGAAAACCTGCTCACACCACCGGTGTTTCTGTAACCTGTGCATGAACTTTTAAATCAAGTAGCTTTGTTCATAAGCCGTAGTTATCTGGCATAGAACAGCTTCCTCTCTAATGCCAAAAGAACCCCATGTGGTTTAGAAAAAGCAGTAAGTCCCCTCAGCTCCTCAAAGCCCCTTAAATACACTAATCCAAGAAATAAATATATAAATGTGCTATAAAAACTCATATCATCCAAAATTTGTTTTTAAAGGCCCAATTGCTGAATAGTAAGGCTTGAGGATCCATTTCATCAAAATGTTTTGGAGGGATAAAAGAAAAACAGGTTTTGCATGTAGAAAGCAAATACCAAGTGGGGTATTTCAAAAAAGGTAAGTATTTTCATTTTAATAAAAAAACTTTTGTGTTTTTCCTCAATTTGAAAATCACAGTGAGTCAATCAAAAAGTCAAGCTATTTGTCTGATTGAAATAAAAGGCTGAATAATCTGCTACAACCCTACTGTCTTCTTTGGAAGGAAATAACAGTGCAGTTGAGACTTCAAGTGTAATCATAAGGAGATATATTTTTGTGAAAGGGAAGCAAAGAGTGAATTCCACCTGTTTTGCTTAGGAACAAGTGTGTGGTCTGGTGGTGGCCCAGGTTCAACTCTTTTGAAGGCTTGTCCAAGGTAATCTATCTCTGTGTCCTGTCTCCCAGTTTGTAGGAAGGTCTAGTACCAATTCCCTGGAAATTGTTGAGAAGATAAATACAAAGAGACTGTTGTAAGGAAGATACATACAAATACTTTAGAATTCACAATTCATACAGTCTAATGAAGGGCATGCAGCACATTTCATAGAAAATGAGCTTTTTACACATCAGTCTTGCAGTACTGTGCTCTGGTCCCTCACACTCTCTGGGGTTTATTTCTTCTTTTACAGAGAGACAGCAAGTGGAACTGTCTATCAGCTTCACTGTACCATACAATGAAGAACTGCACAGGTGTGATGAAAAGATCCCAAGGGATGAATTCTTGGGCCCTGACAAACTGGTATGGTCCCCTCTTTGGAGCAAGGCTTTTATGGAACAGGTCTTGGTAACAGCAACACATTTGTGTCTTTTGGGAAGGGAAACTCTCAGGGGATCTCCAAATAAGAGAAGAAAATGCCATAAGGTGGTTTCTTACCTGCCTCTGTAACTCCTAGTCTCATCATATTAATTTAAAACTTAAAAATTTAATTTTTATTCTTAGAATTTAGGAAATAGCTGACAGGCTTCTGAAAATTCAGCTCCAAGCTCTATGGTTATATAAGATCAGTTTTCATTAAACATAGATAAAATATCAGCTTACAGGCTGTGGCAAAGAAAAACTTGGAAATTCAAACCATAGCAACTTTAGTAATAAAAAGCAAATAAAAGATATCTGAAAACCATGCTCGGAAAATATTATAGATTTTAAGTCTCATGTAAGCCAATGATTGATTTTTCAAGTGTTTGGGAATGGTAACAATTAATGTTGCCTACAGAATTCCTGTTAATATTACTCAATACATGTTGCTATGAAACTCCTGAGGGATATCTTTTCATCCTTGGAATTCATTCCTGTTCATGTTTAAAGAATTCTTCTTTGTTTCTAGGCCTTGACCGAGCAAATCACACATTAAATGAAGACTGTTTGAAAAAAGATTTATGCAGGTGATGTTGCAACACCACTACAATGAAATCCAAATATTCATATTAAAAGCAACTGATGATACAGGAATATTTAGGCCAATCCAGCAAGAAGCTGACAGAGTAGTTAATTTTCAGTCTGCATACAGGTGCCTATGATATTTTTCTTTATTTGCTTTAGTGAGGTTCTTTCAAATAGTTCCTTAAATTCACATTCAAAAATGAACATGGCTGTATTATCATAGCCCCTACTCAAAAGCTATGTCCCAGATTAATATCAGCCAGAAAAAACTAACTTGTGACTTCAGGGAGAAAAACTGGTTGATAGCTGATAATCAGCTTGAAGTCTGCTGTCATGGACCTCTGCTAACACAGAGAATGGGAAATCACTGCATGCAAGGATTCAGGTGATCAAATCTTTTCTAGGAGTAGAGCAACCAACTCATTTGGCAATAGAATTTGCCCACAGATGATATAAATGCTGGTAATGTCTGAATTTAGAGTTAACAGTGAAGCTTATACCTGTTACACCTCAAGGATGAACAGAACTAAGCAGAGGCCTAAGCCACAGGCCAGTGTTGGAATAAGCATCCTTTTCTAACACACGTGGTTTCCAGGTGTAGCACTCTCTTGTTTTTGTTTTTTTTATTTAGTATTTATGAGTGAATTGCTAAACCAATCCTTTTCCATCACAGTTCGTGATTTTTTTTTCTTCAAATTATAGTCAGTAATTCAATTTGTGGATAGTCTAAAAAAAATTCTAACACTAATGAGCTTTTTAGACATAAAATATTTCACATTTTCTAAATTGAGGAGTTACATTTCTTTAACAGGATATTTGAACTAAGTGACTCATATGATCCAGAAACACTTTCATTATGAAAACTTAATTATGAAAATAAAATATCAAGTCTACATCTGTAAATGGCAAAAATGAACAGATAAAAATCAAAATCTGTCAGATATCTTGTTATAAGCCATGCAGTATGTTGCTAAATTCTAAAGCCTGGACTTGGCTAAACCTAGGTTGTGCTCTCACTTTTAAATGATTAATTTTTTGGCATGTAAAGTGTCCTGTTGAGCTTCTCAGGTTTATGGAATGATGACATTTTTGAGGGAAGATCTGATCCAGGCTTGTCCATTTAACTTTCCCGGGATTTTATTATTATACATCACTCCATAGTGAAAGACACACATCATGCAAAGTGGCTAGGACAGTGACCTGCAGTTTACATTTACTTGCTTTAATGAGACTTTACCATTCATAAAGTTCAGTGTATTGAACAAAAAGTGAAGAGCTGTAACCTAAATCAAGTATACTGCAGTAAGTGAACAAGGGTATCGTGTAAGAGAGGAGAAAAGACAGCAAGGGTTAAACATTACTTTGAATATTTGGATTGAAAATATGTTAGCAAAGTGAGTTTGTTTTAAAAGGCAAGGATTTTTAGTCTGAGTGGGTCCTTTTGCGGCTGCAAAGATTTATATAGTTTTAAACCTATTTTCTAGCATTAAACGCCTTCTTACTTAGCATGACAAGAAGCAAATAAAAGCTGTCTGATGTGCTCAGCAAGAACTTAATCCAGCTGGACAGAATGAGGTACAAATGCAATTAATATCTCTTTAACAGCAAATATATTATGTTTTATAGGGTCTTGTTTTTCAGAAATTATTCAAGTAAAGCATCCTGATCAGTATCTAGCCTACAAGACAAGATCTTTTTTAACCATTAGGAATTCTCTAAGCAATTGAATTTGCATTTTGTAGGCTCGGCTGCTAAAACTAACTGGAGATTTTTGGTAGTACCTCTTAGATATCTCAGTTAGAAACTGATTTTCCAGGTCAGTGCTCTCGACTCCTTTAAATTATATCTCCATTAAAATTACACAAACTGGACTGAAAACCTCTTTCTGTTGTGATCCTGATTTTAGCAGCTTTCTCTGCACTAGGATAGCTCTTCTAAAGATAGTGAGGATGTTGCTGGCCTTTCTTTAGCACTGTTTTGAACAGAACCCAAGAATTGGCATGATTTCCACCTCTAAGGATATGCCAGAGGATGCCAAAGATCAGCTCTTCATGAATAGTCTTCTATTTGTTATTCTTCTACTGCCTATCCTGTCTCTATGGCCCCTGGTATACACTTTTTTTTCTGTCTAGATTTGCTCTGTTCCTAATGCTACTTCCTGGAGGAAGAAGGTTTAAGGATACTGAAGGGCTTGAGAAGAAAGTTAATTCTGAGAAAGAAAGAAAAACAAAAGAAAAAGGAAAGATGGTCTCTATTCTAAAGCTTTAGTATTTTCCTCTTCTTTCAAAGGTCTGAATGAGACCTTTGCAAAGCTAAAAGGCCATGAAAGGACAAAAGCCACTTCATTTTTGTACTGTTTCTCTGCCTGGTGTTTTGGGATTTTTTCATGTGTTTCAGACAGAAGTCCCTGGATAGGAAAGGTTGATGGACTTTTTTTTCTGGTTGGTTTGTTCAGGTTCAACCCTGTACCAACTCCAGTACCCGTGGAGAAGGAGAGTAATTTTTGGGAGTCACCAGTGAATGCCTTCTCTGGGTTTTTTTGGGTTTGGTGGGTTTTTTTGTTTGGTTGGTTTTGGGTTTGTTTGTTTGTTTTGGTGGGGGTTTTTTGTTTGGTTTTTTTTTTTTTTTTTGTTTT
This sequence comes from Phylloscopus trochilus trochilus, assembly GCA_016584745.2. Taxonomy (NCBI): domain Eukaryota; kingdom Metazoa; phylum Chordata; class Aves; order Passeriformes; family Phylloscopidae; genus Phylloscopus; species Phylloscopus trochilus. The sequence goes on along the minus strand of WQNJ02000016.1, from coordinate 9,081,517 downwards.
TTTTTTTTGTTTTGTTTTTTTTTGTTTTGGGTTTTGGGTGGTTGTTGTTGTTGTTTTTTCCGGAAACATCTAGGCATGTGGCTATTAAACTAGGAGCCAGGGGATTATAAATCCCAATTTTCACTCTTGTCCACTGTAACTGTGGGTATTTGGAGGCAAATAAGCCTCTAAAATCAGCTGTAACTTTCAGATATTTTAACTCCAACACAGAATATCAAAAGATGATATTTAATTCCCATGCTGTTTAGTTATCAAGCAGAGGAAAACTATGTTATGCAAGCTGGTATACCTTCCAGCCTGAATTTAACATTCATAAACTACAGATTACAACTATCCATGGGAAAAAAATTCATATCCACACATTGTATGTTATATTCTGTGCACTTTCCATTTTTTCTGCCACTTGAGATAGGATTTCAAAGTCATGTCTAACCCTTAATTCACAGGGCTTATGCAAGCTTGCATTGATGGATGAAACTCATACTCACCACGTGTATGGGAAAAAGCACTTTGTGTAATCCTCATAAATCCTGTAGTGATGTGAGTGCAGTTTCAGCTGGGATATTCCAAAGGAAAACGGAAGATCAAATTCCAACTGCATGTGTTAATTAGATAATATTCCTTTTTGTGCAACTGTTATCTCACGGGATTCATATGAGAATAGAAAAATTGTGTAGCTGGTTGGGATATTCACTAATGGTCTCTGGAGGCCCAAGTCCTACCAAGAGTCACATGGGTTAAGTTATCCCTCTTAATTTGCTAATAGACAAAACCATGACTTAATGTGGTAAACTGGTTCTTTTTGTTCAAGGAGAGGTCACAGGCTGTACTGACAGTGATACTGTAGGTCAGGCCTGAGGTGTGCTGGAAGGTCTGTGAGGAGAAACCCAGCAGAGCTTCTTCTCCTACTAAGCCCTGCTTAGGCAAACACATCTCCATGGGGTAGTGAGGAGAAAAACTGGAAGAGCACCAGGAGCTATTTACACAACTGGAACCATTCCATCCTCAGTCAAGTGAAGCAAATAGCTGTAAAACTGTTCTCTATTCCAGCCATCCAAGAACAACACCACAAAGTGGACATCACGAGAAGTCAGTTGCCATGGGCACACCAGTGTCTAACTGGGAGAACACCCACAGACACTGAACTTTGGTTCAGCAAACTCCAACTCCAGCTCTCTTTAGTGCAAGTGTTGCTGTCACTCAGCTTTGAGAGCAACCTAGAAGCTTCAGAGGAAATATGTGGAGGCACTGGATAGCTCCACTTCTGTGATGAGACAGGAAAGAGGCAAACACAACATGCAGTTTAGACAGAGATGGGATGTCTTGTTTTCTTGCCCCAGACTCCACAGACACTGTTTTCATTTGACAAGCTCTTCATGTCTGTGTATCTAACCTAACACTCCTGCCTAGTGTTCAACTCTCAGGAAGTCTTTAGATTAATTCTGATAGGGATGGATAATTGTCATTAACTCGAGAACCAGAACCAAAAACTTGGGTGACACAGTTTCTGTAAGTTTCTGCAGAAACTTTTTCTTTTAAAATCTTATCCATGTTTTTTCAGTTTTGAACATGGCTAAAAGATTTTTCCTCTGCTTGACTAACTATAAAGCCCAAGGGCAACCAAACAGAATTTTGGAATCACTGTCCAAACCAGCTGGACAGTAAATTCCTGTTCTTACACATTATTAAAACTAGACTAAATAAAAGAGGTAATTTTCCCTGCAGATACTCTTGCACCTTCTTTTTATTTTAGAAACAAATTGTTAATTTCTTTTTTTCCATTTGAATGAGGCATGAACATAAATTCCTATAACGACACAGCCGTTTGGTGCCAAATGCAATAAAGTGTCATGACAACAAAAGAAATGATTATTCAAAAGCCATCATTTAGCTCTGTTGCCTCCCTTCCTCCCAAGCTTCCCTCTGTCTCTGCCTCCAGCCTTCCTTTCTACCCCTCATAAAAGAATTGGTTGGAAAAGAAATTCTTAATCCATGGCCAATGCTTTTCCCCAGGCTGGTTTGGTTTTGGGGTTGGGGTTTTTTTTTGTTTGTTTGGTTTTATTTGTTTGTTTGGTTGGTTGGTTTTGGTTTTTTGGGGGGTGTGTGGAGGGTGGTTTTGCATGGACATTCTGAAGAGCCCAAACCTCCACAAACTGCCAAAGGAGAGGTTTTATCTCAGAGTCCAATGATCTGCACTGAAACACACTCACCTAAAGATTGTGCTGCAAAATAGCCTCCCACAACAATTTTATGACCCAGCCAATAGAGTTCAAGACTGTTACTCTTTGAAAAACATGACCTGCATCTATGTCAGTTTGAGAAGTGATCTCCAAAATAAGCAGTTCAAGTATTTAATCTTGGAACACCTACTTATTGTAGTATTTTTGTACATTTTTTTGTTCAGCTTCTCTCTAAGTGAATTCTGCATGTATATTCAATTTTGGCTTTAGGAAACACTGTGCCATGGGAGTTGTATTTCTTCAAATAAGGTATATCACAGCAGATGCAGTGCAGAACACAGTCTGACTATGATGTCACCAGGCAGTAAAAACAATATCCTCTACCCAATATACCCTTCGTCACTCACTGATTTGGCTTCTTCAGATTTCTCCCTTCATGCATTCCCAAAAAATCCTTGTGTGCCTTCCATCAAGAATTATCATCTCACTGTATCAGGAAGCCCATACATCAGTAGCTACAATAAGAATTAGAAGCTGAAGAGAATTTTCAGAATAAATAAATGGCAAAATACTGATATTTTGAACACAGTAATGAGACCCCAAACTGTGTGGCACATCTGAGAAAATTGAGAAGCTTGGATTAGGTTAGGTTAGATTAAATCTAAGAATAAGATTTACACTGAAAGGAGGATAATTTTGATTTTTTTTTTTTAATGGTAACACTCTTGAGTTCTGTGTCTGGGAAATTTTATGAATTTGGAAGGAAAAAGGCTAGTTTCTTAAGTCTGCCTTAAAGAGAAACAATGTCTTCATTTTTACTTAGTAATCATAGAATTCATGCCAAATTTGGAAAGCACAGGATGAAATTTTGTTTCTAACAACAAAAAGTAATTTAAATCTTTCTCCTCCCACAGCAATCCTCTCATCACCTTCTGTTCAATAAAACAAAGTTTAATTTCAAGTGAGTATGGCAATCTTATGTCAGAAATGTTGGAGGTTCCTCCAGTGTCTTCTTTGAGAACTTTGTTTTAAATATACTTCATTCCATATAAAAATATCAGCACTGGTTATCCCACACACTTTTTTTGAAGTGTTCACTTGGGTAGTGGTAGTTATGCTCCAATTTTTTGAATCTTAATCTATGGAAAATGAAAGAGCTGAACCATAATACTGCACTTATGGCATTCTTCTAGGTGGGATGAAGTAGGTTCAAATGTTCTCAGCAGTGATGCATTGAATCTCACCCTAAAATCCTGTAAAGTCCTAAAAGCCTTGAATCCTGCCCATGGTTTGATAGCTTATGCCGAAAGGATATTGAGTCAGAATGGCATGAGGCTCTTTTCAGGAGCAGCTTTTTTCAGGTGTCTTTAAGCTGGGTTGCTGGACAAAGGAACAAGTTTTCAATTTTTAACTTTTCCAGACCTGAACTGGTTTACCTCTTGCAAGTTGTCAATCTCTACCTTCTTTTTCTCCCTCTCTCCTTTGTATTCAGTTGTGGAACTGCAATTAACAAATTTACAGGTCTACTCTTTCCACAGCCCCTCACAATCTACGCCAGTTTAGTAACTGCTATCAAGCCTTTTGTGGGCCTCACACTTGAGACAGCTGCAGGAAAGTCTGGAAGAAGGAGAAGACAAAGACTAACTCTGTCCATCAACACACAAGGGTGACACAGAGGATACCCTGGGCTGTGTCACTCAGGATTGGAGTGACAGCAGAAACCCAAAGTGAGCAGGGATACAGCTGATGCTTTGACAGCAGGAAAGAGATAACAGGCACAGGATGACCTACCAGTGCTCAGGCTTGTTGGGACAAAAGGAGATCCCTCCACTGATGCCAGTCATGTCAGCTTCAAGACAGGGAGTGTCATCTTCTTGTCAATCATGTATTAAACAGGACTTTGGAGAAGCAATCCAGTACCTCTGAAGAGGCTGCACTGTTCAAGAATAATATGTGATATGTTTTACTGGTTTGGATGCTTTTGGGGTATGTCTGTAACTCAATTCCCTTCCTGTTTTTATGTAACATTTACGGGCTGTTTCCCCTTTCCCAACACCAGAATGATTCACATGAGAAGGCCAGCCAGTTTTTCTCTATTAAAAAAGAATCAAGATTATAAGAACGGTAAAATTATATAAAATGTTCAGCCAAAATGTCTCTCAATGATCAGTTTAAAATTGTCCCCACAGTAAGAAAAGACATATCTTCAGTTCAAAGGAGACAAGGGACCATCTTGTACTATGCATTAAAGAGCTGCTAAATTAGACTGGGTTGTGATATTAGCATAATGTTCACTTTTAACATATATGAGGCAGTAATTCCCAGGAGTTGGCCTTTAAATTGCCTCAGCTACTGTAGCAGAACAAACTAGTGCAGAAATTATGAAGAATTTTCACATACTACACTTCCAATGACTGTGGCAGTGGTCTCATCACAATAAACACAGCCAGGGTAACAGTCTTGGTCTGAACAAATTTGCTGGTTAATACCATTGCAACTATCTCTGTCAGAGAAGATTGAATGCTTTTTATTTTCATTTTATTTATTTTTTACATTTTATTTTATTTGGAAGTCACTGGGAAGACTGTGACAAGCTCTATCCCATTGTTACACTGCCATTAAGTCACATTAATTCCCTGGGGAATTTTTAAGAGCTTTGCTGATTCTGCATGCCCAGCTGTGTGAACAGAGCTTAAGAACTTAGGTTTCATGTGGAAAAAAATGCTTTTCTCCCATAGCTTTGTGGTAATTGACTTTGGGAAAAAGTCAATTCAACTTTGCACATTTTAAGTCATATAAGAAAGCCACAATAATTACATTGAGTAAAATTATCTGCTTCTGATATCTGCAATCTGGGCATGTTCTTAAAATACCCACAATCTGAGTAACTGTGCTGATCATATATTAAAGCTGTGTGGAATCTTCAAGCTATGTTTACATTTTAATTGACAAAAATTCAATATTCACAATGTATATAGACAAGACATAATGAAATCATGCTGCACTTTCCCTGCTTCATTACAAAATTCTCAAGACACAGCAAAAAAATATTAAAGATTCAGTGTATTATTCTTTTTTTTTCTCAGAAAAAAAAATCTGTAGGGGAACCCATATTGTATTGTTTTATGGCCCAGCTTTAATGAGTGGAAGTTCAGGATATTTGGAGCCTACTGGGACTGTGCTGTTTGTTTGTGATCTTACTCACATTGCTGGTTTGGAGCAGCAGGAGATGGTGCTGCAGACAGTTCTGGCATTCATGTCACAGCTCGCTTCTTCACCAGAGTAACTTAAAAAAAAAAAAAAAAAAAAAAAAAAAAAAAAAAAAAAACCCAAACTTGCTCTAGGTCCACATAAACAAAACAAAACAAAACAAACAAACAAACCCCCACAAACCTTGTATGAATTCACTTAGAGGTTTTGTGTCACGAGTCCCCAGTTTTGCATGTAAAATAATTAAGGTGGGACAGTCTCAATCTCTTTGCAGAAGGACATTGCAATACTAATATCACAAGAAAAGTGACTTTGCTGAAGGTAGATATTTCACATTTAGTTTCACATTGAGGAGATCTGTTCCTTCTCCTTAGTGGTTTTGTCATTCAAGTTATTACTTTGTCGAGACCACTGGTCTACATTCAAGTGACATTTGACTTACTATTCTGTACTCTTTTTCTCTGGTTTTATGCCATTTGTGGATGTCTTTTCAGAAGGACATCAAGTACAACTTGCTTGTCCATATTTTCAAACTCTTATAAGTCTATTTCTACAGTTTCTACGTGGTAACTGATTTAACAGTAGTCTTCTTTGCAAAATTACCTTTCAAGCTTTTTTTTTTTTTTTTTAGATTTTTTTTTTTTTTTTTTTAGATTTTCCTAACCCTTGGCAGAAAAATGAACATAATAGAGAGTATTGAACATTTTATGGGGTGTGTTTGAATGAATGTCTGGGAAAGGTCAGGCTTCCACAAGGCAGATCAGCCACCACTGGAGTAGGAGAAATGTGTTCTGCTTCGTTTGTGTCCCACTTCATCACTCTGTTTTTGGATGAGAGCAGAATTAGCTTGAGTGTCCTCTCTCCAAAGAAAATTGTGAAAACCACCAGTATGGGCAGGGGATAATAACAGTGTGACCAATGGTAGTTTCTTGATAATTTTTAAAACTATTGTGTATTTCTGCCTAAAAAGCAAAACCCAACAATCCTACCCTATTATCTATTTTTAGCATTTGAGCCAGGTCTCATTATTTCCTTCATCTTGACCAACAGATTCTAGAAAAACTCCTTTTAAATATAGTTAAGGCTATGCCAGTATAGACAATGTTTCTCCAGCTGATGCCTCGGAAAATTTTCTTCCCCTGGGCTGATTCTCCACTGTCTTCCTCTGTTGCCACTTTCCTTGTGCTTCAGCTGCAGACAGTCTGGCTGTGTCTGAGTTGTAAAAATGGCCAGAGACCATTCTGTGCCCCTGACCCCCAATGATATGGCATGGCCTGGCTTCACACACTGGGTCCTGCTTCTCTCCAAGGAACACCAGAAATACCCAAACTGCCCATGGGAAACAGGCATGTGCAGTCCCTTGAACTGCACCCAGGTATTGTCTGGAGAACACTAAACTGCACAAGGCAAAACAGGGATGATGGCAACTGTAAAATAACAGAGCCATTGTTGTGCTCATGCTCTAACCTGTTGCCTGGTCATGGTTTTGTACACTACTAGTGTATAGACAATCTCTGGGGCCGGGACCAGCTTTTATTTTTGTTGGTGAATCAGTGTTAGCCCAACAGGTTCTTTATTACTGACAAAAGCTCTTTGGAATGATGGAAAAGGTATCCTGTTACTATAGTACACTTCAGATTTTCCTGGGAAACTGAGCTTGTGAAATTGGAGAAAGATGAAAACGACTTTGCAGTGATATTTTTCTGCATTTTCAAAAATTGTTATTTTTCTTTCTGTAACCTGAAACAAAAAGTCTTGAAGTCTTCTGAGTGAAACTACTAAAACCATCTGTAATATTTTCTGTTCAGCTGGAAAACAGAGAATCATTTTTCTTTCTGAGTACCATCGAAAGTGTGGCTGTCCACACAGCCCCTGTCAAGAAATAATATGGATGATCTAAGAGAAAGAAAAGCAAATCAGGAAACTGCCTGCAGAGATAAGAGGGAGGAGGATTTAAAAGGATAGTGTTTCCATAAATCAAGGCAACCGGTGACAGCTTTAAACTAAGGGTCAAAAACATTGCGAGAGGTGTCACTTGGCTAAGAAGTTAATCCAAGTTTCCATCTCTCTGCCTTTAGTGCTTGTTCAAGTGGAAGTTAAAGATCTCATGGCATTATTTCAGGACCATAAGAGACTGATATGCTGCCCAAATTCTCTCCTTCAGGATCATCAGAGACCTTTGCACCAGTATCAATACACACAGATTTATGTGATTGCAATAAACAAAGGGCCACATTTGTCTGCATACCATTGCTACAGTTTATTCTATTCACATGGCAGCAGAGAATTTTAAATTGGCACAAGAACTGGGGGTAGTGTACACTGCAAAACCCATCAGGATGGGTTTGCAATAAGAAAAAAGAAAAAACAACACCCTCTCTATCACAGAGGATCCCAAGCAGCCATGAGAACTGACCATCAGAGAGTCTCCCAATACCAGCTGAACCAAATAAGAGGTTTGGCACAAATTTCTCAAAAATTCCCTGAGATACATTGTCTATGGGAAGATGCTGTCACATCTTAATAGAAATTACTATTTCCACCTCAAAAAGGTGGAAACAGCTCTTGGGAGTCTCAAACTAAAAAGCTGAAATGCCAACACTATAATTTAAGGACTGCGATTTTTCATTGCTTTACACAGCGTAAGTAGCTTTTACTCATGGGACCTCCTTTAATGTAGGATTATTTCCTTGCAAATGAATTCAGTTGGTAGGTTTTGAAATGGAAAGTGCATGAGATAATTGGCCTGAGAAGGTGGCAAATGGTTCTTGTGTGTCAATGAAGCAGAAGTCAGACACCTGTGCTGCTCCCACAACATATCATCAACAGCAAAGGTATGATGTAAAAATGCACTTTAAAAGTATATTTAAAATACTATGCTGAAAGTAAACTAAACTGCAGTAAGTTTAGGTATGACCCAATCTTGAATCATCCTTCCTTAATTTTACTGGCAATCAGTTAAACTGCTAAAGAGCTCTAATGAATAAGAGACCTATCCAGTGAGTAATCTTGAAAGTAAAGACCTGATTTAATATTGGTTTGTTTAAAAATGGAAAATAAAACGGTCCCATGTTTAGGAAAACTAAATATATACAAACTCAGTAGGGAAGCATGGTGCTCAGGAAGGGGAAACTGAAGGCAGTGATAATATGATTTCATTGCTGCAATGCTGCTATGAGTCTTACCCTTCTATTTTCATTACCCAAATGGAAAAAGGGGGAATGAAAAAGGTTGAGGAAGTGACATTTTTCAGTATTAATAGCAAAAAAAGGAAATTAGCTGAAAGGCATTAATAGCTGGAAAAAATTGAAAATTCTGAGTCTGATTTTCCTCTTACACCAGTCTTATACCAGTAGACTGCTGGAAAACTCTCAGGGCTTGATTCCCAGAATGATGATGAAGTGGAAAGGAGTTTCTTTAGGTGGCTGAGTTCCTGTCTAAATGATTATTTGCATGCTAAAGAGATTTTGGTTTGAGTGGACTTTTGGTAATCTGCAGTCTTGCAGAGAAGCCTTTATTATTCAAATCCAAATATAAGCCTTTTTTCGAAGACTCCTTTGGCTTCCACCAGCTATATTCTGACATATCCCCATGGAGTGAAAGCAGTTCTTTCTAAAGGGAACAATATTGCAGGTGTAAGGTGGAATTTAAGTGGCTTCTCTAAGGGGAACACACAAGCTGGAGAGGTTATCCTGGGAGATGCCAATTCACACCGTCCCTGGGGAGGCAGCAAGGCGATTTGCATCTGTATGAGATGATTTCAGTTTTAAAGTGAAACACATGTGTTAGTGAGTTTGAGGCAAACTGACAGTATCTTTGTAATAGAACTGGAAATTATGAGCAGCAGGAGTGGCCTGACCCTGCGGAGTGCTAATGTTTAATCTACTTATTGAGATAACAATCAAGGAAGAATCAATAACATAAAAACAGTGGGGTTCCTTCCTAGGTAACAAGCAAACAAAGGAGAAAAAAGGCTTCCTGATTGATGCTTCAGTGATTCCCCAGACCATGGTAACTCTGCCTTTGCTTTGATGGCTAATTCCTGGTGAGCACTGGGAGGTGGCTTTCCTAAAAAGGTGTTGAGGTAGCAGAAGGGCTTAAACATTTGAAAAGTGCTCAGCTGCAGTCATGACAACTAAATATAGATTCAAGACTGTGACTGAAATCTATGCAATACTACTATGAAATCGATAATTTCTTGCAGTGAGAAAGCTGTCAGGATTAATTCAGAAAGAGAGCAGAACACAGTCCAAAGGGTCATTACCAAAGCACTGCATGTTTGGAGTCAAATTAAGCATAAAATGATATTTTAAAATATGCAAATCCCTGCCATTAATAACAGTTTTGAATTGTAATGGAAAATTGCTAGTTTAGTCAGGGAACCTCTACATTGCATGGAGATTGTAACAGTCTGCTGTTACATGAGTATTGTTAATGATCTTTAAAATAGTCATGGGCAGCACAGCTGGAGAGAGTAGGCATCACAGCTGTTTGGGAATTTATTTAAACTCATATGATTGCAGAGAGTACCAGAGTGGCTATTGCCACCTCGCTGATGAATGTCTCACTGTAAATAAATCCCCTGTAATTTCTTAAGTGGTGTTCTCTGTTGTCCAAGAACAGAGAGAAGCAGAAGAGTGTCAAAATGTCAGTGGGATGTCAGAAAGAAAATATTACCTGTCCTATCTAAAGAAATAAATTGCTTTTTATAGAAATACTGTGTTAAAAAAGTGACTCTTCGGATAAATTATATTTCTTTTAAAAGCTTTTGGAAAAGCGTTGTAAAAGATTTATTAAGATGATTCATATGTCTGAATAAATAAAAATTAATATAATAATATTTTTAAAATTTTATTTGGGATAAAGCAAAAAAATTACTTACTGATCTGAGAAAAGAAGTTTTATTCTTAAATGGAAGCAAGATCTCTTTTGAGCAGGGAACAAAGAAATCAATAACTCACAGCTGCAGATGTCAGAGCACTTTAAAAAATAACTATAATTCCCATGTTGCAGGAAGGGTAAATTACCCTCATTGCAACTTCTCTGCAAGTCCAGGATTAGGGTGGGAGCAGAGCTGGAACATGTTTGGTCTCTCCAGGAGAATGAGGCCAAGCTGGCTTAGCAAAGCTGCTTTCAGTACACCGAGGTGTCTGTGCCCTGTGACAGGGACATCTCTGTGGGCTGAGGTACCTTGCAGGTTGGAGACCTCCCCATTACACTGCAGATCACAGCACAAACTTCAGGTCTCACATGGAAAACTACGGCTTCAAATCACAGCCTGGTGCTCCGTGTGTCTTCCCACACTGCTGCTCTAGAGTGTTTTGTGCAAATTTGGGTTCTTGGTCATGAAGCTGTTACATTTTCCGCTTTACACTTGAGTTTGTATCCCCAAGCCTCTGTGTACTCTTGCCTCACGTTTGATAGGCACAGACTACTCCTGCTGTCCTGCAGGAGGTCAGTGTCCCCTCATGGGGACAATTGCATTTCTGGAAGATCTTCAAGCTTTGTGATAAGGGAAAGGTCAAAATTTGCCTCCCTCATCACCAGGTAGGTGGGAACAGATGGCAGGCACCTCTCATCTCTACTAGCCAGAACTAAGTCAATGCCTGTAAGAAAAAAGGCATCAGTCATTTTCATGCTCTCAGGGAAAATTTGGACCAGTTTGATTCCTGTCCTGCCCTGCCCTGGGAGCAGCTATGCACTGCTCCCTGTCAGGCTCACATTGGCTTTAAAACTGAGCTAATTCAAACCCTTTTTTTCTTTTTTTTTCCCCCTTCTTTTTTTCTTTAATAGTATCTTTTGTAAAATTCAATTCCATTACTCCAGTTCCTATTTTCCAGGACAGTTCAAGTGTGCTGGCTGCATTACTCAAGTCAGGCTTTGGTTGGTTGGCATTTCTGTCCCTGGGGCGTTTTGCTGGATTACTCCTTTAGTGCTTGTGCTGCTGCACCGTGGGGACTGAAAAGTGCCAGAACAAATGCAGGAAGATGTGCCAGCTCTTGGTACACACCAAAGAATCCTGAAGCAACAACAACATTTGGCAGAAACAGAGACATTGTTAATAAAACAAGCCACTAAAATCTGTGTTTAATCACCAGAGCACCATCTCCCCACTTGCAAGAGAATTTTCAAATGAGAGGAAAACTGAAAAGGCAGATTAGAGTGTCACACAGAGTGGGAACAAAGTATGTGATCAGAGGTTTAACTCCTTAAAGCAGAATTTTGCTTCTTAAGGCACTTTCCTTCTACAAGTTGGAAAAGGATCATGCTCAGATGTACGTGTTTTTATCACAATGTGAGTGAAATGGCCATATTTCAGTTAGGTCCCCAGATACCCACTAAGCCATGCTTGTGTTGAAAGATTTTTTTTTAAATATGGAAGTAAAAAAGACTCATTAATGTTGCTTCTGCTGGTTGCCAGCACAGATTTCTTTCCTACAGATCATTATCTAGTATTTTGGGTGGGATAGCAGAGTCACTGACAGCTCTGGTAAAGACAGCTCCTTCTTTTGCTGTGAACAATCCACTCTAATATTCTGCCTCAGATTTGTATTTGTCTATAGGTCTAATTTGTAACTTCCCACCACACACACCACTGAAAAGGAAGTTTCATACTCAGAAATTGCTGCAATAGCATAGGAATGCAAAATAGTCAGCAAGATATGACAGATATAAAGGCCATACTGGTGTGTTTCTAATCTTCCTCATTTCACAAGAGTCTTTTGTGGGGGTATTGTTTTGTTTTGCTTTATTCCTTCCAGGTTAGGTAAGTCAGTTGTTGATTTTAAGGTATGCAAAGCACAAGACAACCGGAGATGTGAATGGGCCACTCTAAACAGAAATGTGACCCCTAGTTTTCCATCCCAGATCTGCAACGCTATGACCACAGCTTTTGAGAATCACACACCCATCTGGGATAAATCAGTGTTGCACACTGAAGACTGGTAAATTTACAACTGAGGATGGAGACCCTCTTCTAAGCCATTGGCAGCACAATGATTACTTTCCACTGAAACACGGTGTGCAGTTGTGAAATGTTTGCCAGGTAGAGTTGAAAAGAGTAAATAAAGTTATATATGTGTAATCCTTCAGCTAGACAGTTTTATAGGCCAGGTCAGGTTTCTAGGATCACTAATAAAAACAAATTGTATCTCCCAATGAGTATCTTGGTAAAATTATAATGAACTGTCTAGGTGCTCCTGCAATCAAGGAGGTAAATACACCATTTTTTGAATGTGGACTTGGAAATGCACAGCAATAAAAAAGAGCATTATGTACAATCAGAAGTTATTCTTTGCCCAAAGTACTCCCGAAAACATTTTAAGTCTTCTTTAATTTCTTGGGAAGCAACTGCATGGGCAACTGGCTGCTTCCCAGACACTCTATATTAATGCTCCATTCACAATTTACAATTTCCAAGGCTTTGACAAGTCATGAAATTTAGTAAGGACACATCTAAGTTCCAGCTGACCCAGAAATGTGAGCTGCCATTCACTGTGCTGAGTTCTCTTGCTCCACTAATCATCTTTATTTTCCAGTGATTTCTGCATTTTACTGAGAGTACATGTAGGATGAAGGACCACACACAGTTCTTCCTGCTAGGAGGAGACTTAATAGTCTCTTCTATGTTTCCTTATGGTTTGTGACTATTGCACTGCTAAGCCACAAAATGTTGCCTTAAATTAGGGTAACACCTTAGCCCAGGCATGTCTAAACATAATTAGTTTGTTCAGATATTCACAGATGAATATTATTAAAGCTGTAATTTCTTCCAGGTTGCAACAAGCTAACTTAAACAGAAACTTTCCCAAACATTCCCGAGAAAATTCCACATTGAACAAGATTCAAGGTTTCTCCTCAGAGTCATTGATGCAGTTCCCATCTTCACCATTAGATTCCAACAGAGAGTTCCTCCATGTTTTGTTTTCCTTCTCTCTGAATGTGTTCTACTGTTGGCTTGTAGGTTTTTTCTGGGTTTTGTTTGTTTTTATTACCATTCAGTTTTCAAACACCAGAGGTACATACATTGGAAATATCAAGCAGCATTTCAAGGCAGAGAGAAAGAGGCACAGAGTAAACTCAAATCACATCAAGCATTTCCAAAAACCCCTCAGAAAGTAAACACACTGTGCTCATGCTGCTCAAAGAAAAGCTTGTAGTTCCTAAATATAAAAACACCAGAGGAACAAGAACAAGTCCTTGGCCAGTTTCTGTATTTTTGTCCCCCAAGGATTCTGTGACCTTGCTTATTGAAAGCTGAGATTTTGGGGAATAGGGTGGAAAAAAAAGGACAGAATCCTGACCCTTACAAGCACCCCATGCAGCTGTAAAAATGAGGCAGCAAGGGATAAATCTTGTTCAGTTACAACAAGAGTGTTCATTGGTGTTACTGAGTTGCCTTAGTATTAAAAAAATCCAACTGGGCCTTGATGTGAACAGTTGTCTCCCAAACACACACTTGGCTTTCCAAAAGTTGTATTCAGTTCTTCTATATAATATTAGCTTTTCTCTTCAATTGCATAAATGCACATGAACAAAAAAAGGTTTCATGCAAATGAAACTAGAACACATGTTGCATTAATACAAAAATTGTTCTGGCCCGTTCTGTTTCCAAAGGGATCTCTCCACACCTGCTAGTACTTCCATCAGACTAAGACCAGCCTCCCATCGTGGCCTGGACAGCATTCCATTTGGAACTGCTGTCTAACCAAGTCTTTAGGCAGCAAAATACAGCACTTTTGGACTGAGCACCTGCAGGGACTCAGGAGCACAAAGCCAAAACCACAGGTCAGCTGGTCTCGAGGGTGTTAGTGTGGAGGGCTACCAGCTACTGCTGTCCTCTGCTGACTTACATGGATACACTCCCAGCTGTTCTCCTGGAACTGTGTACTTGAACGAGGGTAGGTGGAAAGCCTGGCCCTCTGCAGGGCTATTTGGAACTATCAAAAGGCTGGGCATAAATAAAATTTAATGTAGTGCAGATTTTTTCTTGTATAAAATGTGTCTAAATTTAGGAATATATATGCAGACTTTTGTATATTCAGTAGGTGTCTAAGATCTCACAATTATCAACAGAGATTTTGAAATAATACCATTGACAGCATGTGGAAAAGCCATTCAGCTCCTCTGAGAGCAGGCATCTATGGGCATCACTCATTTGCATGATGTATGTGCATCTCGTGCCACACAAGATATGCTACTTATCTGATGATACCAAACAACAGGGAGATGTATGACAGTGACAACTGGAGCCTGGCTAAGATTCTGTGAAATATTTCAGATGGGATTGGATTGGATTAAGCAACCTGGCTATTGGCCAGCTGTGATCTCTAGCTTTTACTGCATTCAATTAATTTATCTAAATGTAGGCACCTGACACCCATTGAAATGCTGTAGGGAGTCTGAGACTTTCACAGGACTGGGAGATATAACAAAAGACTTACAGGGGAGCCAGGTCCTCCTCAACTGGCAGGGTGAGGCTGAGCAGCTGCCACAGGGAACCTAAAATGCCACCAGACATCAAACCAGACTAAATCCTGTGCTAGGTCTTTCTATGAGAGAGAGAACAATGTCTCTCACTCACCTGAAGATATTTACATTTCCTAAATATAAGGGTCCAGATTTAGACCTGAGCCCTACAAATTGCTAACTGCCTAGTTGTTAACAGTTTTTGTTTCCTCCCAATTTTTAAATTCGAAGTAAAAATGTGGTGGGTTTGTTTTGTTCTGTTTTGTTTTGTTTTGTTTTTGAGGTTGTATGATACAACACTATCCTGCTTTATGTCATGGAAGTAACATTAAGGAAACTTCTGTGATTTCTATTCAGAAAACCTATCTACTGGTCACTTTTAAAGTAATTTCTTCTTGTTCTGGTATCTATTTTCTTCTCTAGTTTTTCAGCTTGATATAAGTAATACAATGGTTTTTAAAGTTCTAAAGTAAAAGGAAAATATCAAGATAATCATTCAACATTCTAATTAAAAATGAATGATGGTAAAATGTGCAGATGACTGCTGACAGATTGCCCATAGAAAATGGCAAACGTTGTGATCATTGATAAGTGGTGAACCTCATACACAGGGCCATGAGTTAAGCCTAACAGAAGAATGAGATCTGGAAAGGAATGAAAGAGAATATTGTGCTTGATATGTGATGAAGAATGCTGGTTTAATAGTTTCCCTTAACAGGTCATCACCAGTGGAAAGAGAGATCTAAAAACATGAACCTTTGCTCAGGATTTAGTAGTATTAATGGCTACAAGCCAGAGTGGTCTGAAATCACTTTATCTAATTACAAGACAGAATGTGACTTAAGTTTAAATTATTCTAATATTAGCTATAAACCTACTGTACAGCCAGATGTTTGCTATGAATATTCTTTGCTTTGCTGAAACTCCATCATTTATTCCCTTATACATTCTAGTTACAAAGCAAAGTTTTCTGCTAAAGAACTCTTTCTAGTTACAGTAAAATTGCTGAGTTTTTCTACTTGCATGAACTAAAAGTATTGTTTACCACAATTTCAGCTTTTTAGAAATAATTTTCTATGTGTTTTTGCAGCAGATGAGTTTATGTCCATGATACAAAAATGAACATGAAATTATAGATGAGAGGAAAAGAAACTGGCTGAAGTTCTCAGCTCTTTATCTGAAATGTTCAGCACAGCAAGCCTGCAGATGCTGTATATCCCATGCAATGCTTCTCCAATTCCCATTTGTTTGTTTCCATTTTTCTAAAGTTTCATTTTGTTTTGTTTACCTTAGATTGGTTTGTATGGAGTTTTATCCATGTACGAGATAACAAAACTTCAGAGTGACCAGACAGAAAAAAGTCAGCCAAACTCTAGTCATCACCACTGAGTGAAAAAAATTCTCCAAGTGAAAAGACCAGAATAATTGTTTCAGGCAAATGAAGCACAAAGCTATTAGCTTGGCTTGCTGTGCTAGATTTCTGAGGACCATATGAAACAATCTTAATTTAAGGAAAACAAGTCCTAGACAGTGGAACTGCTTATCCAGAGACAGATAAGGGGCATTGGTTGACTCTAGGGATGTTCAGTAAGATGATGTGTTTCCAATACTTAGATCTCCAAGACTTCCAGGTGTCAGTATTCATTAACTATACATATTTCTCTGTGAATAGAAAATATTTCATAACAAAGTAAATTAATTGAAGTTTTCCAGAGCCTCCACACTCAGGGAACCATCATTAAAAAAATATCTTCCTTTATGTTTTAAAGACACTTGTAGCATTATTCCATTACCAGACATGAGCAGCCCTATACACATACACACTACTGGCTGTAGTCTAACATCTGTATCAGGAATAGTCAGCCTAAAGTCCCTCTGTATGTGACAGAGTGTACTCAATGGATGATATTATAATGGGGACTTCAGCCATCTTCTGGACCTGTCACTGCACACAGGGAGTCTAAACTACAGTACCTATAGAATCCCACTCTGTATGTGAGGTGAACAAGGTAAACCTTCTCAGCTCCAGCTGGAATTCAGAGTTTGTCAACTCTAAAGACCTTCATACTTGATAAGCCCTAAAAACACTATTTTTTTTTTTTTAATAAGGCACAGCATATTAAAGTCCTGATTTACTGTGGGTGAATTTGTGGTGCAGATCCATACCCTTAGGACTGTGTATAAGGCAATGTTCTACTGCTAGTGACTATGTTACCAGTCTTTAATATCTAAAAATACTAAGCTAAAGGTAAACAAAAATACAAAACTGTGCTGGCCATCACAATATGTAAAAAGTAGGTTATGCATCCACTCATAAATGAGTAACTGTATCAATGCTATTGTGTATACATTTAGATAATGATAGACTCTAACCACAGAAGAGAAAAAATCAACTTCCAGATAAAAAAAACCAAGTTCCAGTTAAATGGCTTACACATAGATTTCAATTAATGTGACCTTTGTAGGGTTTAATAGTTCAAGCTCTTCTCATTAAATTGTGTAGCATTTTGTTGTTACAACAGAGAATTCAAACTCCTGAGTTGCCATTGGAAGTACCTAAAGAGGCATTACCATTTTTATTCCAAACATTTAAATAACCTCTGCAATGGGTCATTTGTTAGCTCACTACTCAGATATCAGTCTGTTCCATGCTCTAGTTACAATGAGCAAGGATCTGTTTTTCAATCTTTTTCTGAGGTTTTATTGGGCCTTTGCAATGTACAAATCTTGTGACCAACACAGTGTCAAAAGCATGCACTTTACAAATTACCCATGACAAATTTACTCGATCACATCATGTGGGAAAAAAAAAAAAAAGAAGAAAAGATATTTTGTTTCTTTTAGAATTATTTTATTGGACAAAAGTTTTTCTTTCAGTAGTTTTTTCGTCTCTTTTATTTGGAAAAATCAGCTATTTCAGAACACTGAATTTTTCATTTAAGCCTGCTTTTCACATTCTTGAAGAAGTGCCAAATGGACATCCCAGAGCCTGAAATATCCCTTTTATACACAGTGTATACAAAAGCCTCACAGGCCTCCACAGCCACATGACTCAGAGTTGAGCCCTTCTCTACCTCAGATGTGCCTATGGTGAAACAGAAATGTATGACTGCTTTCTGAAAGTACTTTGGATGTCAGTGGTAGAGTGTCTCTGGTATCTTAACAGCATCCTCCTGGGGGTTTACTCAGTGTGCTTGGCCAACTTACATCAATTTGAAGCCAAGTTGGCTGCACTGATCCTTTAATTGGAACTATTTAATTTAGGGTGTGCTTTGTTGTATCGAAATTGGCACTTCAGAGCAAAAGGTTCCACAACCCTTTAAAATGTCTGCTAAAACAGTAGTGGGCCATGTGATTTTCATTGTTTTAAAATAGGGACACAAAGAAAGTGTGAGATGTCAATGCTGTTAAACCTAGAGCCTGAAATATCAGCTAGGTAGGTGATGATTGCTTTGATAATTAGACAGAAGACAGTAAGTTCCTGAAGCTGCTCAATCTCAGAGATCTTTTATCTAAATCAGTTAATTTCTATATATGGAACTGTGAAAGTCTCCCTAAAGTCCATGAGTAGATAAAGGTTTTCATAATTCTGAAGAATATGTAACAGCCTAAACTTGTACACCCAAATTCCTGACGATTGTTTCAAGTTCTACCCATGTTCCAAAAACTTTGTAGAAGAAATAGTGTCATTGGCCAACCTAATGAAAGGAAAGGATTATAAAACTCCTCCACAATGATGGGAAGAGATAGGAATATTTCTAAATGGTTCTACAAATACAGAGTATTATCAGTGACCTTTTTAGTCACTTCTGCTCATTACAGTAAAAGCACATCTAGTTATATACATTAAGGAGAACAAAAGCATCTTTAGCCTTTCAGATAATATTGTTCAGTCACTGAACTTCTTCTCTGAGGTTTTTATTAGTGCTTGGGGCACATTAAGACCCTTAACCTTTCTCCACTGATGATTATATGAGCATTGTCTTAAGTGATTAAGACTCAATGATGCAGGGAAATGGACAAATAACATCTGACAGATTGGAAGAGGAAAAAGTCTGGCTTGGAGGAAGTGCCTTATCAACCAGCTCACAGTCCCTGCCTGAATACAGGCTTGGAGTGCCAACACCATATTCCAAAAGAGTTCTGCCTTGGGAGAAGCATCCTAGTCAAGAAGTGTACTGTGGTATTTTGTTGTTTTTTCTGCTTCCAAGTGGTTTTTATACAGTTGATATTTAGTCTGGTTTATGAAGAAAGACAAAGCAAGACCAAATGAAATAAGAAAGGAGCAAACTTCCTTCATTTGCTCCTACTTTCAGACACAGGTAATGTGTCTGGGACACCACTTTGCTGGGCATATCTGCATTTGCAAGTAAATGCACTGAGACAATGGGTGAGATTTGCCTTTTTCTTTATGCAAAGTATCTTCAACTACACATTATACTACACAACTTTAAATTACATTTAACATTAGACATCATGCACATTCCTGTTTCCTTCAGACCTTGATTCAAGCACTGGGATTTAGCAAGAGCACACCATTGCTTTCAATCCCTTAATTCCTCTCAAAATATAGACCCTGCAATGAACTTGCAACACTGATTTATTTGGGCTTGTTTATGTGAACATGTGTTATGTACTCCCCTAGATTTATCTAATCACTTTGAATTCTGGACTTAATAGGAAGATGAATTGTATTCCAGCTAAGTGGAAGAGTAAGATACTTAATTACAAAACTAGAAGCACCTACAAAATAAATTGATAAAAACAAGGGAACAATCTTAAAATGTGCCTTATCCTAGCTGTCTTATGGGAGGGTATTTCTAAACGAGTGAACTGAGGAGTTGCTAAATGAATTTATTCTTCCACTGAGTTTCTGCTTTTCCCTTACATTTGAGAATTTTCTGCTGACTGCTGACAAAGTTACAATCGATGCCTTAGGAATCCTTTTATTTCTCTACTGTTTGAATGCCCCAGCAATAGCATGACCTTTCTTCAATCTGCTTGCTGCCTATCAGAATGCAGAAGGAATGTTCCCAAGCTTATTTGGGAATAAATCTCTTTAGGTACAGAGGAATCATGGAGTGCTGATTCTTCTATCCTGTTTACCTTTTCTGTCAGGAAATCACCTGAAGTGCAGTGATAAAAATGAGTTACAGTAGTAAACCTACAATGTACCATTCTGTAAGCTACATATCATGAGATGTTTTTGGCACAAGCAGCCATTTTATTTCTGGTTTACTGGCATATTATAGAGACTGCACATAAGACATTAATACACTTTTGGGGCTGGGTCACTGTGCCACAGTCCTACTCAGGGAAGCACTTAAGCATCTGTCTAATGTGAATCATGTGCTTAGGTCCCACAGGTGCCAATGGAAATTAAGTAACTACTCCAGTGTTGACTTGAACAAAGATTTATTCTTAAACCATGTTTCTACAATAAAATATTTTCCTTTAAACAAATCAACGATGGAATAAACTAAAATGAAATGCTTCCCATACAGGATTTTAGTTGTTTTTTCTGCTGTTTGTTTTGAGTTTGGGGCTGGTTTCCTTTTAAGAAGCTTTTTCAGAATATGTCAAAGTTTCCTATTCATTAAATGTGTTTGTCTGCAATTATGCAAATATTAACTTAAAGCCTCTGAGATAGATAACAGTTGCTATTTGTACAGAGATTAATCTGATAGTCTTTCACTGAAATATTTTTACCTTCATTCTGAAAAACATTGATTATCAGCTCAAAGCAAAGGCACTCCAATTAGTATCACCCAGTGAAGGCGAAACAGCTGTTTATCTACAAATCATAATAGCATAACCAAGGTCTCTAATTCAGATGCTCTTAAAAGCCTTACACAACCTCTTGTTTTTCTTTAAAAACCTGGGGCTTTTGGAGTTCACCCCTGTTTCATGCTCAAGCCTGTCTCCAAACTTGTCTCATCTCCACTGCGAAATTGTCTACAGCTCAGCCAAGCTGCTGTGAAAGGTTAGGCCAGAAACCATTTCTGCCTCTACTTGCTTTCCCAGAGTTACTCCTTCCAAAAAAAGAGCAAGTCCTCCTTTTCAGAACAAAATCCTGGAAGCAGCAACCCAAAATTTTTTCAGTTTCCACTTTACAGCTTTCTGTTTTCAGCTTCCTCTTTCCTAATCTCCCTTTTTCCCTTCCTGTTCTGCTGTCTCCCTCTCTCCTTCAGCTCATCTCTCCCCTCAGACTTACAGAACGTTTCCATGAGGTCTCCATCAGGGAACTGGTTTTCTTTTCCTCAAGAAACAAGCAGCCCAAAGTTGGCATTCTCCTGTCATGTCACCTCCCAGATTTAATTAAAAAAAAACTTTCAAGAACATAAAAATGAAAGGAAAATGAATTATGTTTCCAACCAGAAGCCAGAATTAATTCAAGAACTGTATTGGAGAAATAGGTGGTTCTTATTCAATTTCCAGGCTAGCCAGGAGCCTGGGTCTCATTTCAGAGTTGGTAATTTCTAATGCTTTTGGAAAAAACAGACAGCCTGCTGTTCCCAGTAATTTTTATAATATTTTCCAGCACTGGAAATTGTTGACTAGCATGGCCTTTGAACAAAAACATTCACTATGCTAAATTTAGGCGACAGTCTTGTAGAAAGAGTATTTTAAAAGAGCAATTACAAGATCAGAACCAGCTAAACCACTGGCTAAATCAGAATAAGTCTTCTTTGCTAGACTTTCAGAATGTGTTCTCTTCTGGAAGGAAAGATACATCAATTTGTCCAGGTGATACCCTTTTATCTACACCATAGACTGAGTGCTTTAGAGGGAAATAGTTCTGAGAAGTTCTGAGAAGTGTCTTTCCCTTGGTCTTGGCATCAGGCATTAAACACAGGAATTGCATAGGTTTAGAAACAGAGAGTTTGCCAGACTGGGGAAGACCAAATGAACAAATGTGCAACCCCTGGAAGGTGTCTACAGAAAAGAAGAATTTGGATGTACATCTGAATAGAGATAATTTTTAATGGGCTCCAGGTAGCTCAGTACTCAGACAAATTTCCCAGTTGTTGTTTTGGTGTGTGTGGTTTTGTTTGTTTGTTTGTTTGTTTGTTTGTTTGTTTTGGGGTTTTTGGTTTGGTTTGGTTTGGTTTGGTTTTTTGCCACAGATACTTTGGCTCTCCTTTATAATGACAGAATAAATTTATATAATCTATATTACCTTCTACATGCAAAATGTGGAATTCAGACTAAGGATGCAATTTAACCCTCCAGTGTATTTTGAAAGGACCTGAAGTGTTGCTTCAGAAGATCATTGGCAATGTGTCAGATCTGTCAGTTCTGTCTCTATACTTGATAATCTCAAGAGTCCCAAATGGCTTTAGATGTCCAAATCTGAGATACTGAGCTGAATTTATTTTGTCTCTTTAAAAGTGAATTGTACAACCTCAAATCCTATTGATGATGTTGGCTATATTGTTAATAAATAAGAAAGGATATTAAATACAGCACATGAAAATGTGTTTCTTGTAAGTCTATTAATCTTGATCTAAATGCCGTGCCCAGTCTGTTTTTATAAAATGCCACAATATCTACACTGTATGAAGAGAGGAGGCCTACTGGACCTTGAACCCATAACACCAAAGGCTGAAAAATAAATGTGGAGGTGAATCTGTTATGCAGAGGCAGCCAAGGGCTTTTAAGGAAATTAAATAATACTGGTCTATCTGGTGATCACTAATAGTGGTCAAAGGTCTTATCTTGATGTTAACTTGCTTATTTGTAAACAGCCCAGGGAACAATTTTAAGGAATGCTTTGAAAGTTAAAGGGATAGCCCTGTGGATGTGACATGAGAAGCAGCATTGAAAGGAATATGAATATAGTCTTTCTGAAGCTGAGCAAGTGACCATATTTTGACATGTTGGAAAGGAAAATATTTCTGTTCTTGTAAGGCTGAGGTTGGAGTCAGTTCCATTAAACAGAGCTACAAAAAGAAGCCTTTAAAAATCGTACAGTTTTTGAAAATGCATACATTCCAATCAGACCTCTTCCATGGGATTTCTGGTATAAAGCTAGTAATTATATTGGAATTTCAGAAACAACTTGTAGATCTCCCAAAACACAGGGAGGAGTCCCTCCCAGGGCTGGAATATTAAGTTGGCTGGAAGAGTTGTTGGCTTTACAAAACACCCAGGACCATATTGTCATCATATTGAGGCTTTCTTACATTTTTTAAAGATTTACATTAGAGCTCTGCACGGATACAGGCCACTTATCAGATAACTCTCAGAAAAATAACTTGTTTAGTGTGACAGGCTTTCTCTGAGACTGCCAGATATATTCCGTGAGCACACATAGTCTGATTTTTAAAAATGCACTTTCTTAAAACCTCATTAGTGGCTGGTAACTATGCAAAATGTCATTGCATCATAAAAATACAGCCATACCATCAATTATTTGTGCACAGATCTGTGCTTAAAACACAATGTACCAAGCTTCATTTACTGTGTTAGACATTCATTTCATATATCAAGCTCTATGGAAAGAATACAAAGTGATTTTTGTATTGTAGTAGTGAAACTATTTCTGACTAGTCAGTTTAATAGAACAAACCCTATCTTGCACATGCTTTATTCCAAGTCAGCTGTTAACAACCCTACCCTGCAGCCTCAGGTGTGAATTTTAATAGCATAATGAAACTTTGTGGGAAAAGAGCCCTTGACACTGAAGTTGTTTATGTGCTTTAAGGATATTAATGTTTCAGGTACGGATTCAACGCCTCCACAGTTCTCAATTATGAAATATTCACTGCAGGTTACTGTAACTGGAACAGATTGCATCTTTTAATGATTCTCCTACAGGCGGCCAAGCAGGCTCATGTTTAACTGTAGATTTAAAGGAAAAAAAAGAGCGTGCTGGTAATTGCATATAGGAAGTTAGCATGTTTCCTTAAAAAGTCCCAGCTTTCATGAGAAACCAACACCAACACCAGAATTTTCTTTAAACAGATCACTTTTTGCTTTCCATTTAGACACAAGAGCAGTGTTTCAAGAGCAAGGAGACTCTGCTGGGAGCAGATAAGTCTGCTGGCTGTTGAACAATCAAAACTCCTTCTCATTTCTCTTTCTAAATGGACCCTTGTGTGTACACTAAACCTGGTTAATTTACATTGGAAAGAAATTTATAAATGCATTTTCTTTTCAGTTACTATCATTTGAAAGACCCAGAAACTGAAATGTTTAATGTTTTTCTTTAAGACTTGTTGGAAATTTGAATTAACAGCATTAATTCAGGAGTGGTTTATTGAACTCAGATTGTTTTGAAGCATTTCCAGTTCAATGACCATTTTGCTACCTCCAAGAAAGGGTTAAGTGGGTTTTTCCCTAAGCTCTCCTTCCCTGTGAAAAAACAGTTAAGCCACAGCTTCCATGGTCTCCCTTGGAAGAGTGATTCATTTCCTAGACTGTGATTCCTGATTCAATGAAGTCCCAGAGCTTTAGCTGGGCTAAATTTAGGATTACAGTGAGGAGTCCAATGACCCTGAACCTCAGTCTTCCAGAACAGTCTGCATTTAATCAGTTTTTCATGATCTTTTATGGTTTTGTTGTCTTCAGGGACAGTCTTTCTTGAAGAGAGGTGCTCTAGAATTAGTTTTAATGAAACTTCAAAACCTGTTTCCCTGTACATCAGATTTTGTAAATAAGGAGAGAAAAACAAACAAACAAAACCAACCAAACAAACAAAAAACAACATCCCAACACCAAAACCAAACAAAAAAACCCCAGAAATTAACATAGCAAATTTCTGATCCATGGGATACTTTGGAAGTCTGTGATTTTGACCTGATTAAATCCCTTTCTGTGGCAAAATATAACTCCTCAGAAACTGGCCTGTCTGCCTTTATGAATGTAGATTTCCTTTGCTGTCATCTTCAAAAATCATCTTGATTTGGAATGGGAAAGTTGTCCTAGACAATTTACAATTTTTTTTCTGGGTGAAATCAAGATTTTTTTTTTCCATAGACATGAAAGAAGTACTGCATGCTCCTAAGTGACTGAGTGTAGATCCAATGGCTCAGTGACTTGAGTACACAACCTAACTAGGTTTAGCAAAGTTATTCCACATTCATATTTGAGGTCATATGTCTACATATTTGGGCTCATCCTGTTTCAGATGTGAGGCAATGCAAATCAGTTTAAAAATCTCAGAATTTATAACCTCATAACTGGTGGTGGGCTAAAAATATCCATTATTTCCAGAAAACAGTGACAGACAGTAATGAGTTAAATTATGATAATTGAGTCTTGTGTTCCACACACAGATAGTATGATTTTGAATATTGGATAAACAACATACATGTATTTCTATTTCTTTCTCTTTCTTTTCTTTCTTTCCTTCCTTCCTTCCTTCCTTCCTTCCTTCCTTCCTTCCTTCCTTCCTTCCTTCCTTCCTTCTTTCCTTCTTTCTTTCTTTCTTTCTTTCTTTTTCTCATATAGTTGAAGAAACCCAATTTTTTCCTCACCCTGTGTTGCACATCTGAAGATGTGCAATGTTCCAGAGGCAAGTTTTAATTGCTGCTGAATCTAATCTCCATACATCCAGAGACTTTGTTCAAAACAAGGCATGATATGTATTGCCTCCTTAATGCAGGTAAATTATACTCCAGAATGATGGTTGTTCTATTTTTGTTAAGGTTTATTTCCCCCACCCCAGATTTTCCAAGGCTTTTGGCCTTGTAAATTAAAGCTTGCTGTCAGACACACCTTCTAAGCTAAACACTACCTTATTTTCTTATCGTGTTTGGAAATCAGTCATTTTTCCACACCTTTCTTTCCTACTCTACATACAGAAATGAACTTATCAGTTAAAAATACATACTGTTTTCATGAAGTGAGATAAGATACACTCATGAAACTCCCTCCAAGCTATTTGGGTTATTTTTATATCAAATATAGCAAGACTTCTGGTTTGACTCCAAGAACTATCAATTATCAGCAACTCCAAAAGACACAGAAAGAACTACTTGGCCTTCCTTTGCTTGTGATTTTATCTTCTGTCATCCTATTGTGTTCTCTGCTACAACAATTAGTTTCTTTACCCTCTCTGATCAAAACTCTTTGTCTTCAGCTTAACTGCTCTAAATATCAAGGTGTTCAGGTTTTTTTTTTAGTACTTTAAAGAGTTCCATCCTTTTTGAGCCCTACTCTTCCTTCCTTCCTTCCTTCCTTCCTTCCTTCCTTCCTTCCTTCCTTCCTTCCTTCCTTCCTTCCTTCCTTCCTTCCATGACTTTTCATGTCAGGCAGAATACTTGTTATCATGTAGTATTTATTTCATTGCTGAGTCCAGCCTGTACTACTGACAAAAACGTGAATTTGGAACTCATTAGCTGTCACACCAGTCTGCATTGCCTTCTCATGAATTTTGCAAGCAGCACACATAAACCTGTGCCTCTGCATGTGCCACTGGAATCCCAAAGTCAGGGAAAATAAAATTATCATAGCTCCAAACTGATTTTATTTTTTTATAAATTCTCATTGTGGAATAAATACATCTCTTCAATAGCTGGACAGATTTGGAGTAGAGGCCTCAGGAATCCAATCCTCCAATCACTTCAGTGCTATTTGCAAGTTCCTAATCATATCTGACAATGGAAGTATAAACACTTATGCTCGGATTCCTGCAGCAGACATCAAGAGCTGAGTTTGCAAATGTCAATAGACAGAAATAAGGACTTCCAGGGTGTGATACACTTGACCTATTTTTGACATTTATTTTAAGATGTGATGAAATATATCTCTGCTAACTGGGTCTGCTGTGTGCAGAGAGTCTCAGGTGACCAGCCACAGGTTTTGATGTCAAGATTTTGTCAGTTAGCTTACACTATATAATACAGCATACACTTATTTGCACTCTGCATGAATAATTTGAATCCTTAATGCATATAAAGGCAACATGAAGTAAACTATGATTTTAAGCTGCATCCAGAAGAGATCAAAGCATTAGAAGTTACCAAGGAACACACTGGTATTGATAATAGAATGTATCTGGTGGTATCAATCCAGTGTAAGATTCAGAGTTTAAACAAAAAGTCTCAGAATGATCAGATATTAGAATATTATTTCAAATATTAGAAATTTGGTAGTCAACCAGAATAGTATTTCCTGGATTTCTTCAGAAGATTCATTGTTTTAGATCCCCAAATAGCATCTAATAAACAGTCTTCTCTTATTTCATCAAAGAAAAAAATCATTTCTTTCCTACAAATCTGTTTTCATCTGACATATGGAAGTTTATTTCAGAACTTTTTTTGTTTACTTTAATAGATAGTTTGGATAAAAAAAAAATCCCATATTTTATTTTCAAACAATGATTTACTTGTTTATGCACAAGTGAAATGATAAGGTCTGAGATATATATTTTTATGAACATAAGACTTTTGCAAATGTCTTCTTGCAGATAAGATTCACTCAAAACATTTATTTGAAGTAACACATCATATTAGACATTGGCCAAATTTAAAGTACATATTTAGTATGGTTCATTGTCATTTTTCTAGACCTGATAACAGCAATATAAGACTGAAGGACTGTAACAGTTTAATTATTATTTTTATTTGCTTCTTTTTGATCAAACATGCTTTACTAATTACATATCCCACCAAAGCTTCAATTTAATTCATCCACCCTGAGCCACAGGAACTCTAAAACATTTTGTTTAACTAAAAAATAATAAACAATAGAAGGGCTTGTACACCTTAGTTTAACATAAATCTAGAAGTGTTGCACGAGATGAGATGAATGTTGGGCAGATAACACTTGCAGAACCTGAAAGCTTTCTCCTAACCAAACCAAGCATCTCAGTTTGTTAGGCTTCCAGGATAATCATGACCTTTCCAGGCAGATTTATATTTATTGTGGTATTAGATAGCCCATTTTCACTAGCAAGATCTTTAATGTTCCCACTGGGACGTGCTCTGAAAATTTAAGGCCCTCTCTTGCCCGTGCTTGAGAGTGTGATTAAAGCATGGTCAGTCTTGGGAGTGCTGGATTGGTTTGAGTGGGTTTTTTACCCGACCTATTCAAAGCAATGACACACACAGAAATTTATTCTTCACAGTGATAAAACACAAAGATTTATTCTCACAAGCAAAATGAGGGTTAAACTGGGTTAAGTGCATCTGTATTAGACATTTCCTCCTTTTGTCCATGAAGATTTCAAGTTGGCAGTATTTTAATGAGCTTAATTTAGTCATATAAGCACTTTCAGTCACGTTGAAAATGTCAGAATCTCAGTATTGTGTGTAATGACTGATAGTACAATTGTGCAGTGTTAGACACAGAAGGTGGAGTTGAGGCTTGGTAATTTTTATAGCTGGTCAAAATTATCATCCAAAAAGAGTACTTTTATAGCAAAGTATGTGAATGTGTCTCAGTATTACAGCATTCACTATGAAGCATATCACCTTCAATATCTTCTAGTGGTTTATTCTTGAAATGTCAGCACATAAATTTTATGTTTTTTAAAGATATAAGATTTTGCAGATAAAGGTATGAATTTGCCTAGTAGAGCATTTTTTCTTCATTTGTTCACATTAAATGGATGAAAGAGTCATTTGTTTTTCACAGTTTTAAGAGTTTTAATAGATCTAAAAATACCAATAAGCTTTTTTTGTTGCCATTATTATTTAATTATATTAGGTCTTTAGTTGTACTGCCCTTGCTAATACTTAAATTGCAGGGAATGTGTTTGTTCAGCATATGAATTTTAATTGTATATCCTTTTCATAAGATGGTAATTCTACCTTAAAAAAAATCACCTGGAACCAAGAAATAATTTAAGAAGCCAAGTGATATTATCTTAATTTTAGAATATGGACATGAGCATTCAAATGTCCCTTTTGTTTCAGCTAATTCTAATCTCTGCCAGGGCAAAAACAACAGAAAATCAGCTGCACTCTGAAGGAACCTGCTTGGTCCATACCAATTATTGCAGTCAATCAGGTAATTAATCCCAGAGAATTTTCCTCTTCTACAGAATCCCTGCTTATCATCCTTCTCTGTATGTGAAGGCTTTCTGGCCAGGCACTGCAGTAAGCAAGCCAATGTCTATAAGAGCATTACTTTTGTCAGGAAGGATGTCAGGGAAGTTCTTGAAAGCACATTTCATAAATACAGAGTCATATTTATTTC
This sequence comes from Phylloscopus trochilus trochilus, assembly GCA_016584745.2. Taxonomy (NCBI): domain Eukaryota; kingdom Metazoa; phylum Chordata; class Aves; order Passeriformes; family Phylloscopidae; genus Phylloscopus; species Phylloscopus trochilus. The sequence continues at coordinate 9,052,511 of WQNJ02000016.1, read as the reverse complement.
CTTAAATTTTTTACTATATTTATCCTGATGCATTTTTCAGTTGCTTCTACTTCTTGACAATACTTGATCACTTACTGCAAAAGTTTAAAATTTTGTGATTATTTGGTGATGGACTTGTTTAATTCTCTCTGTACTGAGTCTGCCTAGGATGGCAGAGTAAAGAAGAAAATATCTTTGTTAAGTATCTCCCCTTTTTCTTTAAGCTCTTGTTTCAAATCTTTTTGTAAACATTTCTGTTTCATTCAAGAAATCTTTTTCACTTTAATGCTATGTACTGCCTCTTAGTTAAGACGCCAACTAAGCCAAAACCTCCATATCCCAAAAAAGTTCCATGTGTGTTTAGAACACCTGACAGTTGCAGCAAGGGGTGTAGCCATTCATGAGTAAATAAGTGATTTCCTAGCAAATAGAGATGCCTTTCAGAGCATGAGGTTACTTTTCAGAACACTGAATCTGTGCCAATGAAAAGGTATGACAACATTGCAATGGTTTCTCTTAGTGCTAAAACAAGAGTAGTAGAGGTAATACAGGGAAATGAGAGAATAAAAAGGGGTTATTCCTTTCTTCTCCACCCTCCCAGGCTGTCAATGTAATATAATGAAGATGAGGGAGGAGAATTTAAAAGACAAAAGGAGAGGGGAGAAATAAAAAAGAAACTAGCAAAACAAAAAGTCTGAAATGATTCACCAGATCAACTTCAAAGTCCTCAAGGAAGCTGAAAGTTTCAGGAGAATAATTAATTTAAATTTTAATATAGATGTATAAATATATATATAAATAAGCAAAAGCTGTCTTAGGATCAGAGTTCTCAAACTAGAGACAAAGAGAATGGAAAAGAAGAGCAGGCATATTGCCAGGCAGATTCCCAGAAGATGCAATGGCAGTTAAGAGTCAAGAAGTTTCTATCTGTTCTAGAAGTAATTTTGATTGGGGCACAGATGGACCCCACATGCAGAAGCAGAAAACAAGGGCTATAGTTCCTGGGAGCCATAGAGCCAAATAATTATTACTGTGTCCTATCCCAAGGCCCCCCCATTGAGAAGCAAAGGAAAATTAGTTTGAGAATTACTGACCTATCTGGAAAAAAATTTGTGTTATTGCTGCCTAAAGAATAATCCCTCCAGTACCCCCCGCTGCTGCCTACAGGGAACTTGTTTGGTGGTGAAACTGGGTGGCCCAGAGCCTAATAAATTACTAAAAGCCTAGAGAAGAGGACTATATTTTCTTTGAATTATGCCAAAACTATTAAACATTATGCGAATAAGTTACCTCACTTACCAGTCATCATTCTTATCCCAGCAAGAACTATGCCACCAAAAATAATTCTCTCCTTGTCACCATTACCAGTCATGTGTCTTAGAAAACACATGTCCTAGCCTCATGGCTTTCTTCTAAGCTGAGTATTTCCTTATTCACCTGTGACACATCCAGTCTTCCTTGTCTTCTGACATTCTCTCTTCTTCCAGCTCTGTATTTCTGGGTGTTTCCTTAAGCCTCATGTCACACAGTAAATAAGCTGTAGTAGTCACTCTCTATGGTGCCTCAGAGAACAGATTCTCTAGGCAAAAAGCTCTTATTCATGGCAAAACCAGGACTAAACTGAGGCTCTGAACACCTAGAGGTCAGAAGTATTTCCAAAGAAGCATATTAATATGCCTATAACTACTATGCACAGCAGCTGAGTGAATTACATTCAGTGCTTCATTCAAGCTTCTTATTCCCCTTCCCTCCATGCCCAGAGCTTAATAAAATAGACAAAACTTTGACAATTTCCACTACTGCATGAGTGTTATCCAAAGTGTACAGCATAAATCAGGGCAGGGGATGAATAGTTAATTGTCTTTGTTCTAAATATTATCCTTTCAGCAGTACAGAAGAGGACTCCAAGCCCTGGGGGACACTTCAGCCATGATTTTTGCAAAGAGACATAATTCTTTTGAGGAAATCAGAATGCTTCCATTAACTCGCCCATCTCTGAAGCTGCATCTTTATCAAATTTCCAAAGTTACATAATATCCCTTTCTGCTACTAAAAAAAGAGATGTGAATGAAGTTTTTGTGCTTTCTTTTTTTTTGTTGGTTAGGCCAATATCCCAGGAAATACAAAGGTTGAGTGTATCTACCATCTGAGCTGTGCTCAGGAAACCATAATTATTTGAGGCCATACTTTTCCCAAGTTAGCCAGAACCCTTTTACTGCCATTAGTGAGAGGAAAACTAGATGAGGGCTGGTTATAAAGTGGTATAAAGCACAATGAGTTGAATTGTGTATTTCGTACCTCCTCACATAAGTGATGGGAGAACAAAAGTGCCTTTAAGTTACTTTGGTGCTTTTTATACACTAGACCCTGCCAGAGAGCTGATTAGTTAGTAATGAGTTAGAACCAAACAGAAGTAGTTGTATGAAAGAGTAAAGTTAATGCACAGGTTTCTTGTCTGGAGTTGCTGTCAGTTTAAGTCAAAAGGGCATTACACAGCTGTGTTAACGTAGTTTGTGTGTGTAGAGAGAGGTTATGTTCTAAAATATTGCAGTGTATTTAATTTAACTTTTTTTTTTCAGATATTCCTTCTGAATTTGGCCAGTAAAAACACCTAAGAGATTCCATGGAAAGTTTATAAAACCTAACAATTCAATAAGGATTGTGGCATATGGTATAAAAATAAATTTAAATTATTCATTATACTATTCATAAAGTGTATTTTATACTCAAATTTTCAAACTTTATTTACATGACTTCCTCTACAATTTTTGGACACAGTGACCATTGCCTTGCATGAAGAACTGCATCAGAGACCAAATATGTAGTCTTTGAAGGGGGAAACAGAAGGAGAAAACATGAGTGACACAAACAAAGCTTCAAAGAGAGGTTTGATTTTCAGTGTGGAGAAGGAAATTCAGTTCAGCTATGGTGTTTGCTAAAGGTAATCTTGGCTTATATATCAATTATATATAAATAATTATATAGAAATTATAAGCTCCAGAAATAGTAAAGGAACTTGAGATCAAGCAAATGTATCCTACTGACAGAAGTCTAACTTATTTGTATGTTGTTCCTGCAACCTGCTTTGACATAAACAGAGCAATCACAGGTCAAACAGAGAGCTTTGGCCTTCCAGGCACTGGTCTTGAGTTTATGGCCTGCCCAAAAACCAAAGCATTGAAGAAGTTAAAAAACCCTAAACCCCTCTAGGCATAAGAGATCACTTTAGTGGGTTGCCCATGGAACAGGGAATTTTATCGATCTTAAGGGTGACGCATCATTTAAGCCTTCACACAGATCTGTAATAGTTCTGTAATCAGCATAAATCAGGCTAAACTTAATTTTATATCTGCTTGATGCCTATCAACACATACACGGATTTGCTTGCAGCGATGAATATTTTCCCCCCTTTCAAATTCAGAAGCACAGACACATGGTTTGTCTAATATCTGGGAGGTTGTAATAAAGACAGAGTTGATGATTGATCTTTTGCAAAATATTCCTTAAAGATTGACCTGATTATATTACAATCATCTGTTCCTCTCTCAAATTCCTCTTTCAGATACTTCTGCTATGAACTGCTGGGAAATTCCCAGCCAGAAATGAACATCAGTGATTATGGGAGTAGGTTTAGGTATATCACAATTTATAAAATTCAGTCTTCTCAAGTCACCTCATTGGGCTGTATATGTAATTAATAATCAGTCAATAATATGCGATTAAGTCCTCTAATTTCAGCAATTTCAAGATTAGAAATCTAAGCTCCTTCCAACCCAAAGACAACAAAATGGACATCTCAGGGATGGATTCACCTTGGCACAAGAGAGGAATGTAAGATGGATAAGAACAAGCATCTTCTGGAAGTAGGTTTTCCTCCTTTGTCTGTGAAGGTAGACAAAAGATTACAGCACCAAAGACAAGGCTGGGGGGGATGAATCTGATTCCACCTGACCAAGGCAGCACATGAGGTTTTATCCTTACCATTACTGATAAGGAAAGAGACTATGTCTCATTAAACAGAAGTACGTGCAGGTTTTGGCTGGAGTCAAGTTAATTTTCCTCACTGTGACTCATATGGGGCTGTGTTTCAGATTTTTCTTGGACACAGGGTTGATGCTACAGAGATGTTTTTGTTATTGCTGAGCAGGACTTACGCAGAGCCAAGGCCTTTTCTGCTTTTCCTATTGCCATGCTGGACGGGGGGCTGGGGGTGCGTGGGAGGCTGGGAAGAGACACAGCTGGGACAGGTGACCCAAACTGACCAAAGGGTTATTCCAGACCATATGATATTGTTGGACAATATGATATTGTGGGCACCATGTAAGGCAAAGGGAAGAAGGAAGAATGGAGGGACACATTTGGAGTGATGGTGCTTGTCTTCCCAGCTCACCATCATGCATGATGGGGCCCTGCTCTCCTGGAGATGGCTGAACACCTGCCTGCCCATGGGAAGAGAGGGACTTAATTCCTTGTTTTGCTTACATGTGCAACTCTTGTGTCCTTTATTAAAGTGTCTGTATCTCAACCCCTGAGTTTTCTGGCTTTTATACCCTTCCAATTTTCTCTCTGATCCTGCTGGTGGGGAGGAAGAGAGGAAGTGAGTGGCTGTGTGGGACTTGGTTGCAGCTGGCATTAAACCACAAGTAAAGGGGAACTGACACAAAGAGAGTGAGCAGTTTTCCAAGATAATATAGAAAATCTCAGAATTAGGAACTGCATATTTCTCAACACCTTGGGCAATATTTTGGGGTTTTCCCTATCATTACTAATCTCATGATGTATTATATCTTACAAACATGTTATATTATGTATTAACATTATCTATAACTTCTTTTGTTTACATAAACCTAAAAGAAAACTGACCATACATATAAACACATATAAGAATATTACACTGACACCAAATCTCACATGTACTGAGGCAAGAGGCTTATAAAAAACCCAAAATATGTTGAAAGTCAATTCAAGATTCCAACAAATAAAAGACAAATTCCAATGTAACTGTAGATTCCAAATATGAATAACTGAAATATCATTTTGACTAGGATTTCTCTGCCTTGCAAATGAATCTAAGTGATACATTTGATACATTCCTATTATGTCTTCCTGGAAAAGATTTGTTCTAATTTAATTAATTCAGAAAAAGGTCTTAATTGCTAAAAAAAAAAAAAAAAAAAAGAGTCTGAGTAATTTATAGAAAAAAATTCAGAAAAAAAGTACAGAGGAAACATGGAAGAGAGAATTTCTCCAGCACAGAAGGTATGAACCATTTGAAACTTTTACAAGTAAAATCTTCAGTTGAAGGTTTAGTCCATAAACTGTCATAACTCCACTGAAATCAAAGTAACTATGGCAATTTGCATCATCTGAGGACCTGATCCAGTCTCATTCTGTGAAGTAATATTCTTTCTGTCTTCCAGAAATCATTACTATGAATGATATTTTGTAGGTGGATCAGTCTACTAGTGTACAATTCCATTTACAAGATATGAATCTAAAGTATCCACACCATATTTACATATCTTGATTCTGGTTCATCTGGAGTTCTATTTCACCCAACAACAAAGCTGAGCAGTTGTTGAATCATTTTTCATTTACTTTTTAATTTTCCTAATGTCTTTTGTTATCAGTCTCTTAATTTTTCCACATACTTGAGTTGTAATTTAATTTACTTTCCAAAGTGTCTGAATTCATTTCCATCTGTCTAGCCATCTAGAAGTGTTTCCAGTTGCCCTTCCTAATCTTCTGCTGCTACTTTTATGCTTCCTCACAAAACTGGCTGCTTCTCTATATCCTACACCTAATACTTGCTTGCTGCCAAAAGGAGAACCTCCATCAATCTGCCAATGAAATACCTGTCCATAACTATGTGCCTAGTGATCTACAGCTGTTCTGGAAAGTATTTTACCAAAGATAGGTCAGCACTTTAATCATATGAGATCTTTGTTTATGCCTTGGAGTACGTGTTTTTTCTTGTTTCAACTCCCAAGCACAGAGATTGTATCTGCAGTGAGTAAAAGTTTAATGAGTGATAAACCTTGGCAATAGCGCTTTTACCCTGAGTCATATATTACAAAAAAACCCAGCTATTGACATTTTATTTTGAAGAGTTCAGGCACCCAAAAGTTTTACTGCCAATGACTAAGTTGTTGGATATTCCATTTGGAACAAGAAAACAAAACCTGCATTTTGGACGAGAGAAAGTTTCAGAGGAGACATACACACACACAAACACAAGCATGCAGTGTCACAGTCTGTGTTTACCTTTATCTCTCTGCAGGGAGTAGTCTTAAAACACATCCCAAGACCATTCAGTAAATACAGTTAATTAAATCCTTTTGGAGCCAAGGTTTCAAACTATGCTAATTTGTAGTAATATTTATCACACTGAGTTCCCTTCATGGATGCCAGATGGATATGCTTTAGCACACATGGAACTGCTCAGACAAAATATCTTCTCCAAAAGGTAAGAATTTGACTGTCTTCTTAGACTTATGAGACAATAGAAGACTCAAACTGTCTTGGAGATAACTGAGCTAGTCTGGAAATACACTTCTGAAACAGCACAACAAATAGCGAAGAACACACATGATACAAGACTTACTAATTAATATCTGCTCTTGGATAGCACAGTTTGTGCTTTCAGTCAAATATCTTAGACTACCACATAAAACCTGAATTTTTACGACATATTTCAGTCTACTGTGTCTGCAATATGTCATTTGTACAGATGCTAAACCACTCTGGGATTTATTTGTCAGGGAAGCCTTGGAGCTAGATTCAAATGCTGAAATGGAAGTACATATGCAATTGGAAAATGTAGGCTGATTGTAAAAGTACAGTTGGATAGTGAGAAGAGACTTCATCAAACCAGTGTCAGGACATGAAGGCCACTGCAAAGTCACTTGAAAGGTGATGGAGAAAACAGACATTCCTGAGGAACCATAAAATCATCGAATATCCTGAGTTAGAAGAGACCCAAAAGGATCAAGTCTAACTCCTGGTGCTGCACATCAATCACAATCTGTGCCTGAGAGCATTGTCCAAACACTTCTTGAACTCAGTCAGGTTTGGTGCTGTGATCACGTCCCTGGGGAGCCTGTTTGAGTGCCCAACCACACTCTAAGTGAAGAACCTTTTCCTGATACCCCACCTAAACCTCCCCTGACACAACTTCTGTCCATTCCCTTAGGTCCTGTCAGTGGTCATCAGAAAAAAGAGATGAATGCCTGTCCCTCTGCTTCCCCTCCTGAGGAAGTTACAGACCATCATGAGGTCTCCCCTCAGTCTCCTCTTCTCCAGGCTGAACAGGCCAAGTGAACTCTGCTGCTCGTGTATGGCTTCCCCTCCAGGCCCTTCCCCATCTTTACTTACCCTTATTCACAAAAATTGTTTCACACAGGAGGCATTTAATTAATTTCTAAAATGTAGTTGACAATAGTTACGAATTGAGAAATCGATTACAAAACTTGAGGTTCCTGGATATTTGTTAGATGGGCCTAAAAATCATGACAGGGTTCTGATTCAAGTATGCCTCACCCTCAGTATCTGACACTAATGCTGAAGCCTTTGTGCCTTATTTTTGTAAGAGCATACTGGTACATTTAATGACCCCTGTGCTCTAAGCATAACATCATCTCTGGCAGAACAAATTCCAGAGCATCCAACTCTGCTTTTGATTTGCTTCAGCGTGAAAAATGCAGTGGTTTTTTGACCTTTTTTACTAGCAAGTGAAAGAAAATCACTTTGAAAGAGCTCTTTTGAGGTCTAGAATTGCATTGTATATCCAATATGTATGCAATGACCTTCTTCAAGAGAACAATGTGTTCTTAAGCATTATACAAGACTGGGCACATAATCAACACCCAGAAGAGAATAAGAAAGAGCAGAAACATCCTGAACTAGCTGCTGTGTGCTGTGCAGGCAATGACACAACATATCTATCACAGGCTCTAGTGCAAGAACAGAGCAGAGGTCATTTGTCTGAAAATTGCCTGGGCTTTCCTCTGGTTTGAGAGCCTGGCACACAGGAAGATTTAGATTACATATTAGGAAAAAAAATCTTCACTGAGAGGATGGTAAGGTGTTGGAATAAGTTGCCCAGGGCAGTGATGGAAGTGCCATCCCTGAAAATGTTCAAAAAAAGCACGTGGATGTGGCACTTGGGGACACTGTTTAGTGGTGAACAGGGTGGTGCTGGGTTAAGGGCTGTATTAAATCACCGAGGTCTTTTCCAACCTCAATGATTCTAGGATTATGATTCTAAGTGAATCAGTTTTGCTCTCTGTACTATCATTAGTGTTCAGGTGCCTGTAAAGGTAGCAGTGGCCTGGAGTGAGCAAGCAACTAATTTATATAACTCTAACACAGGCTCTGGAAGCACCTTTCTTCTAGAGATCAAGAAATCTGAAGGCGAAAAGGTGATAAGAAGGTCATGGAACAGGCAATGAGGAGCAAGACTAAAGATAGAGAATGGCCAAGCACAAGGAGAAAACCTTCAAGATAAATGAAAATGGGCTTTTCCACTTTAAGATATTCACAACAGGACTGCACTGGAGTCCTTTTTCTGTTATCAACTAGAGTCTCATTCAAAAAAAAAAAAACAAAAAACACCCACAAAACTTTTGTAACCCTTGGTCAGCAAAATCATCTGTGTAGGAGCCATTTTTCCTGCAGCAGTCTCCCAGTTCATAAGCCAAGAGAGTGCTACTCTTTTAATGAGAGCAGACACAGTAATATTTAAAAGGAGTAAAAATGAAGGGGGAAACAACATTCAGAGGGAAAAAAAAATTATTATTCATGTTTTGAAAGAAGGGAAATTGGAAGATGTGAGTGAACTCCTAAAATGAAAATCAGAAAGCATTAGAAAATTTTTCTTTAGCCTGACAAAAGTATTGGAAAAAGATGGATCAAATTCTGTTTACCACAAAGCAGTATCTACAGCAAAAAGAATTCAATAATACATCTCTTAAAAAAAACCAATTGGAACACATAGAAACAGAAAACTGAATGAAGCCAGAAAATGAAATGAAACTTTTTTTTAAAGTTGTTTTGAAAGACTAGCTTAATTTCCATTTCCTAAGTATTTCTGGGGTCTTGGGGTTTTTTCATTTAATACTTACCACAATGCATATTTTCCCCTTCTTAAACAGAGGCTTCTGGACACTTAAACAAAACTACTATATTGTTCTGCTGATGCTAAGGATACTTACAAGCAGACTGACCTGAAAAAAAAAATCTTCTCTTTTTTCATAGATTTTAAATTATAAACAGTGTTTCTCTTCTGATGGCAAAGAAAGAGAAATCAAACCTGGCAAAACTTTTTCAGAGGGGGGAAGGGAGACAAGGCATGTGGAAGATAGAGGAAAAAGAGAGGCCTAGAGTAGAACTGCCAACAATGTGGAGGATAAGCTTCGCATCTGGCATGAAAAGAGCCAAGCCTCGTGTTCCTCTTCTGAACTGGGCAGATTTCCCCGAGTTCTGGCCTTTCGGGGTTTGGCATTCCTACCCAAAAATTAAATCTTGAACCCGAGAAGTTGGTTCAACAAAAGTTTTGTTACTCCAGAACAAGAGACAAACCAAATTATATACTTATGTTTTGGGGATAATAAACTTTATTTCAAGCCGTGTGAAAATCAAAGTATTATCATTTAAATGCTAAGGATAATCAGGACATCTGTTTCATAGCAGGACAGGTAGAGGACAGGGAATACAGAGGTATTTAAACATTAGGAATATAACTTGAGACTTCTTCAATGGAAAGATTTACTTATTAGCCACTCTATAAATTCTGTTTATGTCTGCCTGGACAAATGTGCATCTTTTGTGAGAAATGTGTATTTTATACTCTGAAGTATTTCTCCCCATTGAGCCTAAATGACTAGTGCAGATGAAGATGTACCTGAAAACCTGAAACCTGGCACTGAAACCTGGTGAGCTGCATCGAATATTTAATTATCCTCTAGTCATGAATAGTCAACAAATACTCTTTTGAAGGCCAGTTTCAAAGGAAAATCTAATTTAGAGATTCAGAATTACTATTTGGAGGATGACAGTCCTCTCTGGGTTATGCAGATAACTCAAGAAGACTTTTGATAAGTTATATTTATATTTTTTTAAGATTTGGATATCTATAAAAACAACCAAATAAACTAATGGCTACAAAAAAACCCAAACCCAAAAGCCTACCCATGGTCAAAACAGTACATTTAATCACTTTTAATTATATCAATTATACTGGCTAAAACTTGTCACCATCTGAAACATTCTTAGCAAAATGATTGAGAATTAGGCTAAAGGCAGACAGGGAATACTCTTTTCAGTGTCTCAAATAGTGTTTCAGCACCTTGTACTCCACCTAAAATAGCCCTCCATGAAATCAGCTTATCAATCCATCACCTCCATGACGTGTGCAAGTACTATAGCAATTTTCCAAGCAGTCATTCAAAGGGAGAGAGAAACAAACCCAACAGCTTATTTCTGTGTCTAGTCCACCCTGATGCTTTGTTTTTACCATACAACTATCCTTTCACCCTGTATTACTTTACAACTTGCATAGCTGGGCTCCCAGCTGGAGCTGAAGCTGCAATGAAATGCACGTTTGTTATAGTCAGAGTTTAATGCAATCCCTACCCCTAAAGCTGCACAAAGATTTCTCTGCAACCTCTTTCAGTTCCATTTACTTATCTGTTTTAATTTTTTCATCTGGAATAGCTTGTTTCTTCTCAGTCCAAGTAGTAGTCCAAAATTATTTTTTTTTCTCCTAGAAAATCCAATCTTTAAAAATAAGGGATGGCATTTTGCATTATTAGGAAAGCTTACCACTGAATTTCAAACATATCATGACTGAAGGATGGCAGACACTTGAAATGTAATAGGCAGGTCAGAGACTTACTGGCAAATAAGTGCAAACTTCACATATTTCACATCAGCCCACTTCTCAAGCCTGTCAAGGCTAAAAGATAGCAATACTGGGGGATGTCAGACATTGCCGAGAGGTTCTTCATAACAATGCTGTAGGAAAGTTCACATATTTCCCTACAGAAAATTTGCATTACATGCAAGAGGAAAAGGCCTCCCCATTCTCTCCTGTGAGTGAAAGTTGTAGTGGAAATGGAGCAATTAGAGCACGAGGATGGAGCAGCACTAGGGGAAGAGGCTGGGGCACCTGCTCTATCCTAGTGCTAGGAATCAGCAAATACCAGAATTAGTAAAAACCTTTTTTCCAAACATCTGCTTCCCTCCAGATAGGACTGGCTAAAGGAAGCAGGGTCCTTCAGCTGTGAAAGGCAGTATCTGGCACCACAAAGTCATTTTCACCTATTTTGTCACTGTGTCAGTGTTGAATCATAGAATCAATTCTATCATTTCACTGCTGTCCTTTCTCCAGACTACTGTTCAGTATTTGCCCAGAAAATAGAGCTACAAAGTGGAACTTTTTTCTTTCTTCTACCACTGCACCATTCAACATAACCACTCTGAGTCTGTCCCAGCGACACTGGGAAAGAGCCACTAAATCCCAAAGTGATCTTAGCCCTGCTGTTGGCTTTTGCTACATGAACCCACTGAGTTCCTCAGTGCTCACAGGCAGCTTCTTGCTGAGCAGGGAGTGCCAAACTTAGCACTGTCCTGCAATGATGTTTGCTAGTCTTGGTACTCTTACATTCATTGCAGAGACCACAAGGAAGAGGGGTTTAAACCACCAAGAACAGAAGAGATTAACTGAATTGGGGCACTAGAGTGCAATCTGAGAGAGCTGGGTATTTTTTGAGCTCTTGGCACTTGCTCCTTATATCATACAAAGAACATGGGTTAATCTCTTTTTTCTCTGCCAAATGTGTATAACAGTTTTTTGCCCCAGACTTGGAGCTAAGGAGGAGTTTGCCCTTGTTGAAGATGTGCACAAATACTGCTGCAGTAAGAATCAGAGGGGCAACAACAAACAAGATTCCTCTGTGGAAACTTCAGATAGTGTGGAGTAAATGAAGCATGGTGTTATACCGAAGGGTAACAAATGGAAGGGAATCTAGCAGTCTCACTCATGGAATACTGCTCATCCTGTGCTGTGCTGGATGCAGCTGTACTGTGGGAAGGAGGCTCAACACAATAAAACAGGATTGCAATACACTTGTGCAAGGGGGCATGTAATGATCTGATTCCAAGTCCTGCTGACACATCAAAGCAGGGGCTTGGGATGGACTGTGTTATTTCATACTTTTACTCTCTCTGGTCATGCCTACAACATAGAGCAATTTAGTACTCAGGTTGGCTTATTATTTTTGCTCTCGGCCCATGAAAGGGTTTTGTAATATTATCCATTTGTCTTGCAAATAATGTTCATTTCCAGGTAATTATGAGTAGTTCTTTGAATGTAGTATATATGTCCAGATGGAGATGATTTCTTATAGTGATTATTTCATACCACTTATAACCAAATTTTGTTCTGTGTTACTCAATACAGAAACTGGGTAAAATACAGCATTCTTCTTGCATCTGTGTTCACTGGCATGAATAAGAGTTTTCTACACACAGGTAGATCAGGAGTCAAACCTTGCAAAAATAATAACATGAGTACAAATCCCACAGGAATTTGTAGTGCTGTTGAGGTGTTTGCTTTCTGATTCATTGGCAATGTGGAAAACATAACCAGCTAGGCACTGGCTAAGGATTTCAGGTCCTATTAAAGGCCCTATTTCTAAACTGCTGGAGTAACCTATGAATTTAAAATACTTTAAAGAACACATTTGCTTCTTTTCTTTGCAAGCTGCAAGTTTCCAAGTGCTTAGTCTGCCAGTCAAAAATTTATTTTCTTTTGAATTGTATGACTTCATTAAAATGCTTTTAATATTTATTGCTGGTTACATTTATTTTAATTCTTTAACTATTATTCTTGATTTAGCATGACCTTTGAATCTAATTAAGCTTCTGTTGGTTTGTTTTTCAAAGGCAGTTGACCAAGGTCAGAGGTCGTAAAAAAAATAAAAAAAAATAAAAAAAAAGTATTCAATTTATGCTGGGTTTTTTTTCAATTTTCTCATAAATATAAGTAAACTAAATTATTACCTTCTTACTTTGTACTTTCCTAAGTCAAAGCTGGAAAAATGGGAGGAAAAAGGGTGTAAAACTTAAAAAAAGACAGTTGCAGCAAATAGTTGCAGATACAGACATCAAAATTCTCACTGAATCCAGCACATTTTTGAATTAGCTCTACTTTTCCTGTAATGCAGGAAAAACAATCTTAGTGCCAGTTTATGCTTGTATTTGAATTCAACTCAGGATATTACCCAGAAATTCAAACCAAGTGTGATTATTGATAGTCTCAGCATGTGTAGTGGAAGACAGCTGAGTGATAATGGATTTGTGTATATTATGGTATCTCATCAAGTAGTATGGTACCTCATCAAGTATTGGATGTATTTGTGCCTCGTGCTACTTATCTCTGGCATGTCAAAAAAACATCTTGAGTACTTTAAAATGTGAAGTGTGATGTGTGCATTTCCTCTCCAAGGAGCATGCTTTCCTCATTAGCATGAGGAACACTTGCACATGCATGGGGATGGATTCTCCGATCTAGGTCAGGTGGAGCTACACAGTTTCACAAATTAACACTTACTGTACTGTACCATTCACATTATCTACAGCAAAATGATCACATCTCCAAGAGAGGTGAGGAGAAACCACCACAAACCAGTGTTTGAAGCATTAAAATCTTTTCCTTTTATAAATTAACAAATTAAATGACCTGTGGAGGTAACTGCAGCAAGAGATACGGATAAGGGTAAGTTCAAACAGCTGCTTACCCATGTGCACTGGAATGCTTTAGACAGCACAGGATGTGCAGTCCTGTCATAGGGATATTTCTCCAAATGCCTAAATGGTTCAATCAGTGCAGTGGGGATACTCATGCATTTGACAAAATTCAGATCTGCCTTTTAGTTCAGATCTCTGAGATTTTCAAGATCTGCCATCACAGTGGCTATTCTGCACCCAAGCTACAAGAACATCACTAGAAACTTAGGGCCTTCAAGCAGGAAGACAACACTGCAAAGAGCTTATCATCCTCAGTCAGATCAGTATAAATACCCTGAAAATTCCCATGATAATGTCATGGCAGATGTGTTGTTTTGGAGATGAACGTGTGGCTTCTGGAAGCTTGAAGAAACAGACAGCTGTGATCAATACAAATCCTATCACTCTTGGAATATTACAGAGGTGATGAAGAATGTGTTGGAAGAGGATGTATCTGAGGGATGAAAAGTTTTAGGGAAAGGATCCCAGGTATAATTTGCTGTGCTAGTACTGTCCATGAGACCCTTTCAGAAAAGCCCAGAGTACTGGCCCTGTGACAGGCCTCAGCAGCACATGTATGACCTCTGGTTCTCCATTCCCATACTTTCACCTCTTTCCAACAAGCAACGACTGTCCACAACGTAGCCTCTCTCCCACCTTCCATTAGAATACTCTGTGGTGAAAATGAAAATCCAGTACTTGTACCCCTGTCTGTAAATGTCTCTGGTTGGTACTGTGAACAGAGTAATAACAAAATGCTGCTACCAGCAGATCAGTGATGGGACAGCCACACCTGGGGCAGCACGGTCTAAACCACAGTGTGGGTAAGGAGCATGGAGTGGCACCTGGGACTTGGAAATGTTTGGTTTAAAAGATAATGGATGGCATATAGAGGCTACATTCTCCTGCTCAGCAGTGAACCAGCATCATGAAAGTGATGGGGTTCTGCACAGGAAGGACACAACCTCTGTTGGAGTCCAGAGGCCACAAAGATGGTTTTTGGAACACCTCCCCTATAAGGAAAGGCTGAGGGGATTGTTCACGCTGGAGAAAAGGAGGCTTCGAAGTTATCCTGTAGTGGTCTTCCAGAGCATAAACAGGTCAACTAGAAAGACGTAGAAGGACTTTTTCCAAGGATATGTAGAGATAGGACAAGGAGGGATGGCTTTAAACTGAAAGAGGGTAGATTTAGATAGATATAAGCAAGGAAGTATTTTCTGTGAGTGTGGTTTGGCACTGGCACAGGTTGCCCAGGGAGAAGCTGTGGATGGCCTATCCCTGATGTGTTCAAGACTAGGTTGGATGGGGTTTTGAGCAACCTGATCTAGTGGAAAGCATCCCTGTGTGTGGCAGGAGGATTGAAAATAGGTAATCTGTAATGCCTCTTTCAGCCCCAACCATTCTACGATTCTGTGATTTTAAAGTGCAGCTACTCTGAAACTAGTCAACAGTTTCCTCTCTATTCCTTGTTCACTAGGATAAAACATAGAACATTTTTGTCCATATTCACTTATCTTTTGGAGGTCAACAGTGCAGGCATAAAATCTACACAGCTTTCTTGGCCTTGATCTGAGAAGCATTAGTACAGAAAGCAAAGGAAATGGCTCCTAGTTGAGAAGTGGGAACAGATTCCTATGTTCCTCTTCTGCTATCATATATAGGGAAAAGTACATTTTGGTTTCTGGACCAATGACTTCCCAGGAGCTTATACTGATTAAAAACAATTGCTTACAGCAAAAAGAAATCCAAAAGCCTATAAATATTTATGTCAGAGTCAAAGCCACAGAAAGATGAGTATGAAACAAATAAGTTAAAAAAAAAAAAAGCTAGTACAATGGCTGGCACGTGAGGCAGACTGAATTCCATATTGCACACAACTCCACAATGAGGATTCTGCAATAGGAAAAGGTGATGCAACAGAAGACTTTGGAAAGATACCCAATGGAAGAAGAGACCTTCTTGCTTTCAGTGTGCACGAAAAATTCTAGGTTGTGCTTTTTCCACCTTTCCTGGATGGGAGAGGAGCCTTTGTGCCAAAGGTTCAAATAATACATGGATGTTGGTGTAGAAGTACACTCTGTTCCCAGGATGCTTTCTCTGTTTTGCTGCAGGACTGTAATACTCTGTGTTTTATTGGATACAAATAAATCTCTTTTAAAGGTATTTAAGTCACAGGAAAGGAGACAATAGTTTCTACTGACTTTCCACATATCTTCCCTATTCTTCTAATCAAGACAATATTCAACATTCTTTACTCTTCCACTGAAAGAAGAGATGCAGCTTGCTCAAGTGGCAGCAAACTTCACTGATTTATCTCTGTATAAACCTTAAAAGTACTCCTGCTCACTCCTCCTCCTCAGGGATAGGAGAGGGACACAGCAACATAGCCCTGAGGTAGACACTTCCAATGCATATTTTAAGTTTACTAATGACATATGCTGCTCAGGAAAAAGGAACAACATTCCATAGTTTTGAATAGATAGTGGGATATTCTCCTTCCTGAAGACAAAGAAGAATTGTCATAATTACACCGCATTAGCTACATCTGGACAAAACTTGTCTTAAGAGGTGTATTCAAAATTGATTTATGTGACATGATGTATATATGTCAGGAGATTTCTGTAAATCTAATTTTTAGAAGAATAAATATTATATCTAATACTTATAGGCTCTATAAAAGTATGTAAAATAAAACCTTCTTAAATCTTCTTCCTCAAAAAGGAACATTAAGAAAATTAATATCCTATGTGACTAACCTTGTGTAGAGACACCCACATGATGCATCTCATATTTGGTATTATTTGTAATTACACATATACAAAACACATTTTGGACACTCCATACAGTTTAAAAGACTAACACGTTTTAAAATATTCTACATACAGTCTGCTTCTCAGACATTTCGGAACCATAGAGCAGTACTAATCAGCCTAGCTTAAAGAATGCTTTTTTAAAAGCTGCTGTGGATTTCATGTTGTGATTAGAAAGGAATTCCCATCCTCTGCATCCTCATTAGTCACAGTTTTGAGACTCTTATACAATGTGCAACCCTGTGTTGCAGAGAGATTTCCGTCAGCCTAAACAGAGGACTCAGAAAGAGGAAAAGGAAGAGGTTCCTGGTTGAGAAATATGCAACATACAGGAAAGATCTCAGGCACCACATTGGTCTTGTATTCTTGTGAGGCCTCATTCCCAAACCCTTCACTTGTCTGTATTTTCAGAGAAGTACTATGGAAGCCTAAAACTTTTGCAAGAAGATAAATACTCATTTAGAGCAACTCTAAAACCAAAATTTCCTGGAATGCACTGGAAGTCAAGGAGCCAATGGGGCATGTGTTCAGGAAGACTGGTGAGCTGAGGAAAGCTGGACTGAATGCAGAGGTATAAAAACCACATGAGAGGAAGAGGAAACTGAGCAGCTGTGAGGGCAGTCACAGAACTGCCACACTTGCCAGGACAGGCTGCAAATGTGTGTCCTCCCTTCCTTCTAAACACAAGCTAAAGGATATCTGAGAAACCCCTGTATGCCTAAAGGAAAAAAGCCTCTTACATTGTCAGCTAAATGATACAGAGAGAGGTCCCAGAAGAAAGGAGGCTGAAGACAGAGTATTTGAACATGTATAATTTAAGGTCATATGAATGCTTGTCCTGAAACCATAGGATATTTTGTTGTCCAATTACTCCATTCTTATCTGAAGGTTCCTTGAGTTTGCTGCAGTCATTCAGGAAATCTCTGGTTTTGTGCTTCTTTTACAGTTCATTTCTTCCCACTCATTGTTTCATTTCAGAAATGAGCAAGGAGAGGGGAGAGGGGAATTAAAAACAAAAAAAGCATATCTGGAAAATGCATTCAGTGATCTATCAAATCTGAGCAGGAAGCTTTCAGAAAGACAGGCAGATTGGAAAGTGAGGATCATCTCTTATGAATCACAGGTCAAATCTCATAAAGACAGACAGATAAAGGCTGCATCTGCTCCATTGTCTTTGTGTTTCGTAGGTGTAAATGCAGAGAAAAATGTTCAGGCTGGCTGAGTCACATTCCTCTGCAGAAAGAATCACTGAGAAAGGGATATTGTGACATTGTGGATACCCATGCTTCATAATTTTGAGTGTCATAAGGACAAGATATCCATGTTGAAGATCTCAACTCAATAATCAGAGGCCTTCAGATACACTATTATGCCACACTTTTGAAAGGGATAGGAAGCATGACAGCAACTCACTATGACATCTGCCATTTCCTGGCCTCCTTTGTGCTCATTGTTGTACATTTTATCCAAGTAAGGAGCAAGGAAGAAGTCAAGACCAAATGGTTGATTTGGCTGCTTCTGGATCCCCAGATATTTGTTCAGAAAAATCTGAGCATAAGGAATACAGCAAATACATTCTTTTTCCCTACTGTACTTCAGCCTTGTTTCATTCCCATCTCCATTATGGCTTGGAAGTTCCCTAGATCTCCTTTCAGAGAAGAACTTTTCCTCATAAGAACAGGCTGTTCAGAAATGGCAGAACAAAAGCCCAGCATACTCAGGTTTAGTAGAGGCTGTTTAGATCCTTTCTAAAGGAGCTGAAAATATGTGAGCACAGGACCAAGGTGGTTCTTCTCAGGCTATTAAGGAGACATGCTGGCATTAGTTCAAAATAATGTCTCAGACTTTAATTTCTTTAAGCCTTAACCATACAATTTTTTCATTGGTCAATTAAACCTTTTCTTATCACTTTACCCTTCCTGGCAACTGTTTACATGCAGCACACAACATCACTGATAAAAGAATGGAACAGTTCCTGAAACAATTTTTTTCAGTGCATTCTCTCCTGAAAGCCCTGAATTATTTATTATCCTTACATTCAGCAGGGAGGAATCAAGCTGCAAGAGAATGAGCTATTCATGTAATGCTTCTCCTTAATGTTTTATTGGCTAGAATGGAATTCCCCATTTTTCATTCTCCCTTCCTCATCACTCAACACATCTTCCTAGGAGCCAAATCACTTAATCCAGCAAACTCATACCATCCCTAACACCTCCTCCTTTCTCTTCACACATTTAAACCTTCACCTTCATATTACCTCATGAGAACAATTTTTAAAATTTTACTATAGGTTTTGAGAGTGATGAAACAAAGTTGCCATCAGGTTTTATTCCTACAGACTCTTAAATCATTCAGGTCTTTTCCTTTCATATGCTGATTTTATACTGTGGATTTACAAGCATTTTATTTTAGCTCTCCCATTACCATCATCTATGACAATGCACAGACTCAAGAAGACCTTCATGGGCTTCATTGCAGTTCTGTAGCTGTTTGTATTTACCCTTAATGAAGTCAGATTTCAGGATCAGAGACTTCAAAACCTGTTGGTCAGGAAGCTGCATAGTGGTTTCCATGGAACATTCTTCTACCATCTTCTTGCTTCTCTAGAAACAAAAGATGCATGTACAACTAAAATAAAAGTTCACTGCATTTCAGGAAAACCCTGAAAGTGCAACTTGTGCTTTCCTGAGTAATTAGGAGATAAGGTAGTCTTGTAATGCCTGCTGAACAATTGATGGCTATCAGAATTAAGACAATTTTTATCTTTGTTTCCAGGACTACTGGACTAAATAAACTGTTTCAGTTGTGCTGAGGAAGAAAGAAAGAGGGGAAATAGAGAATAGTAAGGTGAGTAAAATTTTTCATTGATAGTTTGTTTTCTGCTCGTAACTTATGAATAAAAATTAAAGATGTTGTTATTAAGAATTAGAATGAGTGGGTTTCTTAGCAGAACCAAAGAAATAAAAATTAATATGCTGACCAATAAAATCTATAGGTAATAGTCAAAACATAATAAAATTCATTTGCCAAAATAGTAATATATGTGGATAGTAAAAACAATCCATGCTTTTTGACTTCTGACATCACTCTCTTCAGCCAAGACCATGTTGTCCTTCATCTTTTCAGTGGTTAAGGAATCTAATTTGAGAGTAACAATGGTTAAAAAGTAACTACAAATTCACTAGAAACATAAATATTAAACAATTATTTACGTTTTCCTACAAGGAAAAATTCACAATGAATATGACAAAAGAAAGCAAGTAAGGAGCTGGTTTTAAATTGTGTGTGACTACAATGAAAGAAAAACATTCTTAAATGGGCTGTTATCTGTGCCTTCAATACAGTGGTGCCTGTTATCATTCTTATAAAGAAGTGTCTGGAAGCCTTTCCTTTTTCAGGTATATGCAACTCTGCTCATAAACGGAATAAGAGCCCACAATAGATTTAACTGATTTTCATTTGCTAAGAATACATTCCCTGAATTTTTTTTTCTTCATTTTATCTTAAGGACTGTGGCCAGCCACAGAAATCTGGGCTATAAGATGTAGCAAAGTCATCTGTCTTGCTTCAGCGTGGTGTGTTCATGTCCAGAGAACGGCCTGCTGTAAGAAGCCTTTCTGAAGATGCAGTTAATTGAAAATTGCAGGTGCCAGTGCTAGCAACTACTCTAACCATTTGTGCATCCTTCTGAGGGAAGCGAAGTCTGAAATGTAGGAGTGGTGATGTTTTGAAGGCAAGTGCAGTATAATGAGGGTCATTTGTTTGGAAAGGTAGGCATAGCACTGCCCATAATTTCACAAGACATACTTTGAGAAAGGAAGAGCTGCATGCCTTAAGGTGCTAAATATGATCAACATGTTCCATTCTGAACACCTGGACATGCTTGCAAAATGCAGGACATGTCTCCATTCAGGCTGGAAAGAAGGAGCCCACTGCTGCAGGGTGGAGTGGATTCCTTGGTGCAAGTCAGCACAAGTCCCAAATCCCTGAGGTGGTTTTGAAGGTATGCAACTTCTAGACACAAGCAATTGCCAGAGTGTTTGGTTAGTGTTGTCTGTTCCTCAGAGTGTGGACTAATCTCCACACTTCATTCCTCATGAGTCTGCTTCCTTCATAAGACTCATGATTTTCTGATTGCAGGTCATGGGTTCATGTAGCTGAAGGTAGCAGGGAGGTTGGTGAGCTCAGCTGAGCTGAGGTGGTAGGCTAAGTGGAGCAGTAAGTAATTCAGTCAGTGAGTTAACCTCTGGTCCTTCAAATAATGCAGTCCAAGAGGATTTTGCCAATATTTGCACTGCAAGCCTAGCGTGGGTCTCTTGCATTTTCTGTGTTTGACTGGCTGGTGCATTGGGAGGGACAAGAGGCTGAGAAATAGTTGACCAGGGCATGAATGAAATTACTTTGTTCTTAAGTTGGTCCTAGGCATCTCAACCTGAAGTTCTAAGGAGAGACAGTGGGTGTAGCAGAGCTCATTTAAAGCTGCCTTTTTCCCAGGTTCAGCAATTTCTTAGTTAGTAATGTGGGCTTTAAGAATAGCTTTAGCTGTAGGTGCAACTATAAACTACCTCCCTTAGAATAGGGAGGAGGTTTTCTCTTGTCTGCTTGGTGCTCAAGTGATTTGAGGTCAGAAAAAAAAATTTCCATCTTATTCTTCATCTTAGTTACTCATGTGCCTCAGGCAAGCACTGTGATGGGACTGGAAGCTTGTCAGCAGAAGAGATTTAAAAGGATCAGGGTGATATAGGTTGTTAAAACACAGTAGCCTGTGAAATTCATGGCTCTCTCCTGTTTCTTCCGGGTGATGCCTGGGAATGACTGATCAGTGGCTGTTGTGATCCTATCCTCCTCTGCTTCCCTTACTGCTAGGTACCACTTGGGACATGAAGCTGTTCAATAGCAACCTCATCTAGACAGCAGAATTTATAAGGCATTGATTGTTATTATATAGGATGGTTCAGAAAACCATGTTTTCTGAGTGCAGCCAGCTCTTGTGTCATGGGTGGAGAAGAGAAAGGCTATTACTCAGGCATTTTGTGCTCCGTCAGCCCTCAGCTGATAAAGAGATCATCCAAGAAGAATCTGAGAAGTCCAAGAGAGTAAAAACCTCCTGCTGTGCTGTGATCAGCATCAGAGAAGCTCTTCTAGAAACAGCTCCATCATATCCAGTAGCAAGGATCTCCAATCAGAAAAACACAAGGGAGGAGGTTTGCACCGAGGATGGCCTCTAAATGCAGACATGTCTACAATCCATACAAAAAAGAGTTTCTCTGAAAATGGCTGTCATGCTACAGAGTACACAGTTACAGCAAGTGTCAAGAGGAGCACATTTTTGGGGGACCTGGGTGAGAGCACATTAGAGTGGAATAAGCTAAGCTGCAGAGGTTTTGTTTCAAGGACTTTTCTTTTTCCATTTAAAAACCTGTACTCTTGATTATATTCTTCAGGCAGGCTATTGATCAGCCATCTCTATTGTAAGAAGTAGTTTGTACGGACCTGAGGATTTTTACATTGTTGTGCAAACCAGAAGTTGGCCATGTGTGATATTTTGTCAGTCAATAAACAGATCGTTGGAAGTGTTCCTAATTCAGGAGAGAAATCCTGGCATCTTTGTTTTCACAAAAGATCTGTAAAGCATGACAGTACTTCTGTAAAAGAAGAAGAGGCCTTAAGACTGGATGAAGTTAAAACATACTAAGCATCATTCAAGCAGTGTAGATTTCTTCACTTCTCACTAAATTAGTAAATATTAGATGATATGAAATGCTGCCCACAAAGATATTGTCCAAAATGGGTATGCTTGAGATCACCCCAAAAAAGAGAAAGAGCTGATCCCAGGTGGTGTGTAAAGGTCATGCCATAACAAGTATTTCTCAGATCATACCATCATCCTTTCAGCCTGGAAAGGAGCGGTGAAGGGGAGAGGTACAATCACAATAAAGAGTAAATATGAATAAATAGTATTAAATATAAATATCAACATTAATAGTACAAAAGTTCCGCCTTGAATGATAACTAAAAGTCTACACCTGTGTGCTGAGAACACCCATGGGTCATGTCACCCAAATTTTTATTTGACAGGGGTTGTGCGGGAGGGCACTTGCGCCTGCTTTGGAAAGGGGAGCTCTGGGGTTGCCAGGTTCCCAAGTGACGCGTCTGCGCTTGGTGTCTGTTGGGGCTTTGGGCATCCAGGGCCATGATGAGTTCCCCGAGCTGGGCTGGGGACGGCGGGTGGGGCCGGCCTGTGATGCGCTCTGGGTTCTGTGACAGCACGGGGCCCGCGTCACAATGGGGGCAGCAGCTATCAAAGGCCCCGGCGGTTGCCGCTGCCCCAGTAGAGCTTGGACAAGCGGTGAGTGCACACGCATTGGGGACACAGGGCTGGGGGAGGGCTGGGGCAGAAGTGCCGGCACCCAGCCGGGCCGTGTCATCTGGCCCTGCACCCGGGGCCCAGGCCCTGGCGGGAGCGCCGTGCTCAGGCCCCGGTGCCGGCGGGGGCAGCGGTGCAGGCCTTGCCGCCGGCCAGCTGCCGGGGGTGGGGGGAGCCCTCTCCTTCCTGCCGCCGCATCCCGGCGGCTCCTGCCCCCACTGTCTGGCTCCATTGCGGCCCCACTGAAGCCCTTCTGTGTGTCCTCCTGCAGACCATGGCGTTCTTGGCCTTGCTCTTCGTGCTCGTGCACAGCCTGCTCCAGTACCCGCAGCCAGCTGGCGATGGGCTGGATGAGGCCATGCACCGGCGAATGCAGGAGCGTCAGGAGCTGCTGGAACGAGAGATGGCTCGGCTGCTGCAGGAGCTGGAGCAGCAGGACAAGGGCTGGGGAAGCCCGCTCTTTGGTGCTCTGCAGCAGTGGCCATTCTGGGTTCTTGCTGGACTCCTGCTCCTCTTGGGCCTGTGGTTTAGCTGCAGGAGAAGGAGCTGTGAAGCCAGCAGCAGCAGCAAGGACCAGAGCTCCTGCAAGACCTTAGGAGAAGAGAGAGGAAAAGATCAGGAAGAGGATATTTTTGACCCAGAAGCGGGCAGGGAAGAGGTGGATGTGACCGTGGAGACAGTTGACAGCAGCAGTGGAAACGACAGAGAAGGCAGCCCTGTGGCTGAAGGAGATGAAGGAGACGGCGATAAAAGCAGAGAAGAAGAAAACAAGGATGTGCAGGTGGAGCAAGACAAGGACACAGCAAAAGAAGGAGAAGGAGATGGAAAGGAAGGAAAAACCACTGGAGCGAATATGAGGGCAGACAACAGTGACGATGTAAACGAAGGTGAAGGCAATGTGGAAGGAAAGGAAGAACACGCAGATGTGAAGGTGCGGGAAAGTAGTGATGCCAGTGACCAGAGAAGCAGTGATGGGGCTGGGCAGCAAGATAGGAGCGATGGCGGGAATGAAGTAGACCACGGCGGTTTTGCGGCCACTGAGGAAGAAAAGAAGGAATTGGTGAGAGAAGATGACAATGAGAGAAGCAAGGATGAGGAACAGGGCAGGGTAAATGTGGAAGGAAACAAGGATGAGGAGAGGAAAGAAGACCAACAAGTTAACGTGGCTGCCAGTGATAAAGAAGGCAATGAGGGTGGCAAGAAAGAAAGAGGCGGTGGTGGAATTGGAGAGAAAGACATGCGAGGTGTTGGGAGAAGGCAGAGCATCCTTTCTGTGGATGGCGTACAGTGGCCTGTGGAGGAGCTGGAGACAGGTTGCTCAGTGACAGCGGAGCTGATGGAGAGCTTGACGCGTGTCTTTGTGGACAGCGTCAGCAATAGCTTCTACCCGGTTCCTGAAGAAGCCATCGGGGTGGGCAGTGCCTTTGAGGGTTGGAGTCCCCATGAGTGGGATGGCGTGTACCGCGTGCTGGTGCCGCTGAATCCCCCGCCAGGGCACGCCTTCCACCTGGAGCCGAACGGTGCAGGGCAGACGGCAGCTAGGACCTTCAGGGTCCGCGTGGAACTGGTGTGCACGTGCAAGAGGGAGCAGCTGGGCCAGGAGCTGCTGTGCCTCCTGCACCACTCGCAGAAGGAGCTGCGGCGGAGGCGTAAGCGCAGCCTCCTCAAGACTCTCTGCACCGGATCCTACCTGGACGTGGAGAAAACCTCCCACTGGTTCTCCCAGTTGGTCAGGTCCTCGTGGCTTCATGTGCCTCAGTCACAGTCCTGGCGCTTGGAGATTCAGCCCGGCAGCCGGTCCTGCCAATGCCGGCTGAGCAAAGGCAAGAAGAGCCTGACGCTGGAGATGCTCCTTGGCGTGCGCCAAGGAGACTCCGACGTCTTTGTGGTCAGCCAGGCCGCCGAGGCCAACGTCGTGGCAAGCACAGAGTGGCCTGAGACATTCGCTGTGGCTGAGGCAAAATTCTTCCAGCACATCGCCAGGCAGGTGCCCTGTGAGAACTTGCACCTGAAATGCCTGCAGGTCTTCACCTGTGTCCTGAGGGGCACGGGTTTTTCCAGCTCTATCTGGAAGACCGTGGTCATGCACGTGCTGACCACCGTGCCGTTGTCCAAGTGGCGCAGGAGGGACTTTGCGCGGCGGCTCTGGGACATCATGTCCTACCTGGGCCGCTGCCTGCAGTTGAAATGCCTGGACCACTTTGTGCTGGGCAACGAGAGGCTTCCTGCAGAGATCCGCGTGCCGCCTGCAGTGGAAGCCGTTGAGCCGCTCAACCTCTTTGAGCACCTGTCTCGAGATCCAGCTGCCCACAGAGAGGCAATGAGAGCCTATGGTCAGCTGCGCTATCGCCTCTGGGTGCTGCTCTCCAACCGCTGAGAGGAGTTCCCTGCACAGAGCGGTGCTGGGGGGGCTCACACCCTATGGCAGCCACGTCCACACTGCAGAATGGTTGCTTTCCTCACTGGCAATCCTCAGGCTGCTTTCCTGCTCCTGCGGACGGAAGATGCTGCAGCGCGTGGATTCCTTATGGAGACACATCTGTGAGTTGCCTTGCCCTTCACCTTCTGCTTACAAGGAAGCTGTTGCCTGCGTTGGTGAGACAGGAATTGGCTCCACCTGCACATCCTCAGAGAAGGCAGTGACGCTGGTAGAGGCTGCGTGGAACACCTCGAAGATGGAAACCTAGGCTGTTAGGGATGTAGTGTAGTGAGTTAGTGAGTGAGCTGTAGGTTTAGTTGTTTTGTAAGGATGTAGTTTGTCGTATATGGAATTTAGTATGGAAAAATAGGTAGTCAAAGCTTTCATAATGAGAGTTGTTTATTAGCATTCCTTTTAGAGGCCCTTTAGTGCTGTCAGTGTCTAACTATTTTGCAAAGTCATCCTTAGTTTAGGGAATTGAACTACCCTACTGTAGTTGTAATAGTTGGATAATGGTCGGACATCTGTGTTAGAAAAATGTATAAGAAGAGAGAGTATTTGTAATATTACAAATAATATTGGTATTTTATTGGAAATACTATATACAAATCTTATTTCTAATAAATTACAAATAGTATTTGTAGAGAATAATTTAAATGACACAGAAAGTTTTACTTGTAATAGTACAAGTAATAATATTGTAATATTCCAAATTATTCATTTGTTATCATATGACAAATATTAATATCTTTGTAATATTCTTACAAAGAATGTTATTTGGCTATTATATGCACAAATATACAAGTCATATTATTACAAATATTAGCAATAATTGGATATCTATGTTTGAAAAATTAATAAAAGGAGACAAGTTTCTCAAATTGCCTGAAATGTGTCATTCTTTGTAGTTAGGCCCCTGTATCTTGGAGACTGCCCTTCCTACGTACCCCTTCCTGAAATAGAGACTTTTTGCAAATAGAGGTGTTGGATATATTAACTCTGCTGTCTCTTGAGCATTCCCATAGAAATGCTTGAAGCTTGAAGTGACAACGCTCTGAGGTGCCTCAAATTTTGCAGCAGAGTACTCCTGAAGTTTTAGGAATCTTTGGAGAAGTTTTCTTGACACTGTCACTTTCATAGGCTCCTGAGGAACCATTCAGTCATAAACGTTGAACAGAGAAGCCCCCAACTGCAAAACGTGGCTTAATACACAGCTCTTTTTTTGGCTTCTCATAACCAAGGTTTTGACGCAAAACTGTTGTTATAGATACAGAAGAAAAAAAAAAAAAAAAAAACAAAAAAAAAACCCAACCAAAACAAAACAAAACAAAACAAAGCAAAACAAAACAAACAAACAAAAAAACCCAACAAAACCATACAAAAAAAAAAACCCAAAAACCAAACAAAAAACACACCAAACAAACAAAAAAACCACCAAAACCAACAAAAAACCCACGAGGCTGAAACTTTTTAATAGTTGTGTTCGTATACTAGCTGTGCGTTTCGATTTCTACTTCTAACTGTGTTTATTTTCCAACTAGTTCTGAGTTGTTACAAGTACTTACTATTGCAACGTTGCTGGAGTAGTTGTTGGATACTGTTGCAGTGTTTGGTTTCAAATCTTTGTAGGAGTTTTGTGCGGCTGCCTCCCCGAATGCAGTTAAGGGGACAACACCAAAGACAAGCGGGATCTTCTACCCTTCCTTCCCCAGACAACTCAAAAAACCGAGACCACCGTCCAGTGCTTTCCTTGGAGATCACGGCCACCCAATGGAAACACGGCGGGAAGAAATGATTGGTGTGGAAAGCACCCTGCTAAGAGCCAACGAGAGCCCCAAGAACACCCCAATCATAGAAAGGATCCAAAAGGGACCAATCCCTGAGGGGACCGAGACTTTAAAAGGGACTGACCCCCCTCAGTGGGAGCTTCGCCCTCAGGAACTGGGCTGTCCCGAGGGGTGCCCCGTGCGCGCGTTTCTCGTTTCTCTGACTTGCCGTCAGGGGCTGGGACGAGCCCAGCCTCCTGCTCCTGTAGCCGATTTTACAACAAAAAACCATTGGCCTTTCCTTTTTAACATCTTTGGAGTTACGGCCTCGTCATTAAACTGGCAACACGGTAACACTGTGACAACAAAAAGTCCTGTTTCCTCTATTCCTGATTATCTGTTCCCCTTTGGAGAGGCCTTGCAGTGCTATGAATACTACCTCTTCCACCAGGCCTAATAGGCCTAGCAGCAATGAGAGCCACTTGAGAGCATGCACAGCTCTGTTCATGGTGAGATGCCGCTCAACAAAATAGAATTCACTTCTTGCAGTACATAGTAGAAGTATTTATCGTTTTTGCCTTTGTATCAATACATCTGGTCTCAACTGGTCACTTTTAAACTCGGAGCACCTTAGGAACACCTGGCTCGGGGCAATCCTTGATATCAACACAGAGTGGATGACAAACAGGTTGAGGGCAGCCCTGCAGACAAGGACTTGGGGATACTGGTGAATGAAAAAATGGATATGCGATAGCAACGTGTGTGCTCACAGCCTGCCAAGCCAGCTGTATCCTGGGCTGTAGCACGCAAGAAATGTCTTCAGCAGCTTGAGGGAAGGGATTCTGCCCCTACAGTCTGCTCTGGTGAGACCGCACCTGCAGTCCTACATCCAGTTCTGGGGCACCCAGTTCAAGAAAGACGTGGACGTTGAAATGAGTCATGCGAAGAGCCCTGATAACGGTCAGGGCGCTGTGACACCTTCCACTTGAGGACAGGCTGAGAGGTTTGCGGTTGTTCCACCAGGAGAAAAGAAGGCTCTGAGGAGACCTTATTGGCGCTTTCCAATAGATAAAGGGGGCTTGTAAGAAAGATGAGCAAGGGCTTTTTACCAAAGCCTTTAGTGACAGGACAAGGGGCAATAGGTTGAAACTGGAAGAGAGTAGATAGAAACTGGACAGGAGAAAGACACGTTCTGTTACGAGAGCGGTGAGAAACTGGCCCAGGTTGCCCAGAGAAGCTGTGGATGGCCCATCTTTGGACGTGTTCAAGGCCGTGTTTAGGTGGGGCTTTGACCAAGCTGATCTTGTGCAAGATGTTCCTCCTCATACTGAGGGATTTGAACTGGAAATTGCTCTCCTTCTGCGCACTAATGGGAGGGCATGACATGCCTGCCATCACTGCTGTCTGTCTAGCCGTGGACATCTGTGGTCACTATGCAGGTGCTTGAGTCACGGCCTGTTTCCCCTTCCTCCCTCCCCATTTCTGAAGTTCCACTTATAGATGAGTTCCCCAAAGAAGGGCTGAGGAGGATAATCTGCCCTGTCCTTTGGAGGGAAATAAACAAAGAGACAGCTGAAAGAGACGGAAGTTCCTTTATCAGTCTGAGAGATTGGCTAACTCTGCTGAAGGGAGACACTATTGAAGATGGTGGGAGTGGCAGAGGTACATCTTTGCCCAAATTTGAAAACAAACAGACCTTGTACATTCTGAACAAAATCCTGGCTATGCCAGAATTTTCCACAGCGTTGAACCATAGAGTTTGAGAGCTAAGAGGTGAATGAAGACATTCCTAATTTCGTAATCAACTTATTGGCCCTTTTTAGGATGGTATTAGATCTTCCTGTGCATCTTCCAAGCAACGGGGACATGTTTCAGAAAGATTTCTCACTAAATGTGTAACCAAACATTAGCCTACATCCTGCCTCAAAAGTAAGAAGTCTAAATGCCAATAATAAAAAAAATGTCCCCCATCCAGTATTAAATAAAAGCCTACAGCTGTGTGCTGAGAACACCCATGGGTCATGTCACCCCATTTTTTGTTTGACAGGGGTTGCGCGGGAGGGCACTTGCGCCTCCTTTGGAAAGGGGAGCTCTGGGGTTGCCAGGTTCCCAAGTGACGCGTCTGCGCTTGGTGTCTGTTGGGGCTTTGGGCACCCAGGGCCATGATGAGTTCCCCGAGCTGGGCTGGGGACGGCGGGTGGGGCCGGCCTGTGATGCGCTCTGGGTTCTGTGACAGCACGGGGCCCGCGTCACAATGGGGGCAGCAGCTATCAAAGGCCCCGGCGGTTGCCGCTGCCCCAGTAGAGCTTGGACAAGCGGTGAGTGCACACGCATTGGGGACACAGGGCTGGGGGAGGGCTGGGGCAGAAGTGCCGGCACCCAACCGGGCCGTGTCATCTGGCCCTGCACCCGGGGCCCGGCCCCTGGCGGGAGCGCCGTGCCCAGGCCCCGGTGCCGGCGGGGGCAGCGGTGCAGGCCTTGCCGCCGGCCAGCTGCCGGGGGTGGGGGGAGCCCTCTCCTTCCTGCCGCCGCATCCCGGCGGCTCCTGCCCCCACTGTCTGGCTCCATTGCGGCCCCACTGAACCCCTTCTGTGTGTCCTCCTGCAGACCATGGCGTTCTTGGCCTTGCTCTTCGTGCTCGTGCACAGCCTGATCCGGTACCCGCAGCCAGCTGGCGATGGGCTGGATGAGGCCACGCACCGGCGGATGCAGGAGCGTCAGGAGCTGCTGGAACGAGAGATGGCTCGGCTGCTGCAGGAGCTGGAGCAGCAGGACAAGGGCTGGGGAAGCCCGCTCTTTGGTGCTCTGCAGCAGTGGCCATTCTGGGTTCTTGCTGGACTCCTGCTCCTCTTGGGCCTGTGGTTTAGCTGCAGGAGAAGGAGCTGTGAAGCCAGCAGCAGCAGCAAGGACCAGGGCTCCTGCAAGACCCTAGGAGATGAGAGAGGAAAAGATCAGGAAGAGGAGTGTGTTGTTGCAGAAGAGGGCAGAGAAGACCTTGATGGGACAGTGGAGGCAGATGACAGCAGCAGTGGAAACAACAGGGAAGGCAGCCCTGCCGCTGAAGGAGATGAAGGAGACGGCGATGAAGCCAAGGATGGAGAAAACCAGGATGTGCAGGCGGAGGAGGACAGGGACGCTGCAAAGGAAGAAGAAGGAGTCAGAAAGGAAGAAAAAACCAGTGGTGTAAATATGAAGGCAGGCAACAGTGATGATGTAAACGAAGGTGAAGGCAATGTAGAAGGAAAGGAAGAACACACAGATGTGAAGGTGCCGGAAAGCAGTGACGCCAGTGACCAGA
The DNA here is from genome assembly GCA_016584745.2 of Phylloscopus trochilus trochilus. NCBI lineage: Eukaryota > Metazoa > Chordata > Aves > Passeriformes > Phylloscopidae > Phylloscopus > Phylloscopus trochilus. Next base: position 9,022,084 of record WQNJ02000016.1, on the reverse strand, counting down.
GAAGCAGCCATGGTGGGAACGAAGTAGACCACGGTAGTTTTGCTGCCACTGAGCAAGAAAAGAAAGAAACGATAAAAGAGGATGACAGTGAGAGAAGCAAGGATGAGGAACAGGGCAAGGTAAATGTGGAAGGAAACAAGGATGAGGAGAGGAAAGACCAACAAAGTAATGTGGCCGCCAGGGATAAAGAAGGCAGTGAGGCTGGCAAGGAAGAAAGAGACCGTGCTGGAATTCGAGAGAAAGACACGCGAGGTGTTGGGAGAAGGCAGAGCATCCTTTCTGTGGATGGCGTTCAGTGGCCTGTGGAGGAGCTGGAGACAGGGTGCTCAGTGACAGCGGAGCTGATGGAGAGCTTGACGCGTGTCTTTGTGGACAGCGTCAGCAATAGCTTCTACCCGGTTCCTGAAGAAGCCATCGGGGTGGGCAGTGCCTTTGAGGGTTGGAGTCCCCATGAGTGGGATGGCGTGTACCGCGTGCTGGTGCCGCTGAATCCCCCGCCAGGGCACGCCTTCCACCTGGAGCCCAACGGTGCAGGGCAGACGGCAGCTAGGACCTTCAGGGTCCGCGTGGAGCTGGTGTGCACGTGCAAGAGGGAGCAGCTGGGCCAGGAGCTGCTGTGCCTCCTGCACCACTCGCAGAAGGAGCTGCGGCGGAGGCGTAAGCGCAGCCTCCTCAAGACTCTCTGCACCGGATCCTACCTGGACGTGGAGAAAACCTCCCACTGGTTCTCCCAGTTGGTCAGGTCCTCGTGGCTTCATGTGCCTCAGTCACAGTCCTGGCGCTTGGAGATTCAGCCCGGCAGCCGGTCCTGCCAATGCCGGCTGAGCAAAGGCAAGAAGAGCCTGACGCTGGAGATGCTCCTTGGCATGCGCCAAGGAGACTCCGACGTCTTTGTGGTCAGCCAGGCCGCCGAGGCCGACGTCGTGGCAAGCACAGAGTGGCCTGAGACATTCGCTGTGGCTGAGGCAAAATTCTTCCAGCACATCGCCAGGCAGGTGCCCTGTGAGAACTTGCACCTGAAATGCCTGCAGGTCTTCACCTGTGTCCTGAGGGGCACGGGTTTTTCCAGCTCTATCTGGAAGACCGTGGTCATGCACGTGCTGACCACCGTGCCGTTGTCCAAGTGGCGCAGGAGGGACTTTGCGCGGCGGCTCTGGGACATCATGTCCTACCTGGGCCGCTGCCTGCAGTTGAAATGCCTGGACCACTTTGTGCTGGGCAACGAGCGGCTACCTGCAGAGATCCGTGTGCCGTCGGCAGTGGAAGCCGTTGAGCCGCTCAACCTCTTTGAGCACCTGGCTCGAGATCCAGCTGCCCACAGAGAGGCGATGAGAGCCTATGGTCAGCTGCGCTTTCGCCTCTGGGTGCTGCTCTCCAACCGCTGAGAGGAGTTCCCTGCACAGAGCAGTGCTGGGGGGGCTCACACCCTATGGCAGCCACGTCAACACTGCAGAATGGTTGCTTTCCTCCCTGGCAATCCTCAGGCTGCTTTCGTGCTCCTGCGGACGGAAGATGCTGCAGCGCGTGGAGTCCTTATGGAGACACATCTGTGAGTTGCCTTGCCCTTCACCTTCTGCTTACAAGGAAGCTGTTGCCTGCGTCGGTGAGACAGGAATTGGCTCCACCTGCACATCCTCACAGAAGGCAGTGACGCTGGTAGAGGCTGCGTGGAACACCTCGAAGATGGAAACCTAGGCTGTTAGGGATGTAGTGTAGTGAGTTAGTGAGTGAGCTGTAGGTTTAGTTGTTTTGTAAGGATGTAGTTTGTCGTATATGGACTTTAGTATGGAAAAATAGGTAGTCGGAGTTTTCATAATGAGAGTTGGTTCTTAGCATTCCTTTTAGAGGCCCTTTAGTGCTGTCAGTGTCTAACTATTTTGCAAAGTCATCCTTAGTTTAGGGAATTGAACTACCCTACTGTAGTTGTAATAGTTGGATAATGGTCGGACATCTGTGTTAGAAAAATGTATAAGAAGAGAGAGTATTTGTAATATTACAAATAATATTGGTATTTTATTGGAAATACTATATACAAATCTTATTTCTAATAAATTACAAATAGTATTTGTAGAGAATAATTTAAATGACACAGAAAGTTTTACTTGTAATTGTACAAGTAATAATATTGTAATATTCCAAATTATTCATTTGTTATCATATGACAAATATTAATATCTTTGTAATATTCTTACAAAGAATGTTATTTGGCTATTATATGCACAAATATACAAGTCATATTATTACAAATATTAGCAATAATTGGATATCTATGTTTGAAAAATTAATAAAAGGAGACAAGTTTCTCAAATTGCCTGAAATGTGTCATTCTTTGTAGTTAGGCCCCTGTATCTTGGAGACTGCCCTTCCTACACACCCCTTCCTGAAATAAAGACTTTTTGCAAATAGAGGTGTTGGATATATTAACTCTGCTGTCTCTTGAGCATTCCCATAGAAATGCTTGAAGCTTGAAGTGACAACGCTCTGAGGTGCCTCAAATTTTGCAGCAGAGTACTCCTGAAGTTTTTAGGAATCTTTGGAGAAGTTTTCTTGACACTGTCACTTTCATAGGCTCCTGAGGAACCATTCAGTCATAAACGTTGAACAGAGAAGCCCCCAACTGCAAAAAGTGGCTTAATACACAGCTCTTTTTTTAGCTTCTCATAACCAAGGTTTTGACGCAAAACTGTTGTTATAGATACAGAAGAAAAAAAAAAAAAAAACAAAAAAACCAAACAAAACAAAACAAAACAAAGCAAAACAAAACAAAACAAAAAAAAAAACAAAACAAAACAAAACAAAACAAAACAAAAAAAAACCCAAAAACCAAACAAAAAACACACCAAACAAACAAAAAAACCACCAAAACCAACAAAAAACCCACGAGGCTGAAACTTTTTAATAGTTGTGTTCGTATACTAGCTGTGCGTTTCGATTTCTACTTCTAACTGTGTTTATTTTCCAACTAGTTCTGAGTTGTTACAAGTACTTACTATTGCAACATTGCTGGAGTAGTTGTTGGATACTGTTGCAGTGTTTGGTTTCAAATCTTTGTAGGAGTTTTGTGCGGCTGCCTCCCCGAATGCAGTTAAGGGGACAACACCAAAGACAAGCGGGATCTTCTACCCTTCCTTCCCCAGACAACTCAAAAAACCGAGACCACCGTCCAGTGCTTTCCTTGGAGATCACGGCCACCCAATGGAAACACGGCGGGAAGAAATGATTGGTGTGGAAAGCACCCTGCTAAGAGCCAACGAGAGCCCCAAGAACGCCCCAATCATAGAAAGGATCCAAAAGGGACCAATCCCTGAGGGGACCGAGACTTTAAAAGGGACTGACCCCCCTCAGTGGGAGCTGCGCCCTCAGGAACTGGGCTGTCCCGAGGGGTGCCCCGTGCGCGCGTTTCTCGTTTCTCTGACTTGCCGTCAGGGGCTGGGACGAGCCCAGCCTCCTGCTCCTGTAGCCGATTTTACAACAAAAAACCATTGGCCTTTCCTTTTTAACATCTTTGGAGTTACGGCCTCGTCATTAAACTGGCAACACGGTAACACTGTGACAACAAAAAGTCCTGTTTCCTCTATTCCTGATTATCTGTTCCCCTTTGGAGAGGCCTTGCAGTGCTATGAATACTACCTCTTCCACCAGGCCTAATAGGCCTAGCAGCAATGAGAGCCACTTGAGAGCATGCACAGCTCTGTTCATGGTGAGATGCCGCTCAACAAAATAGAATTCACTTCTTGCAGTACATAGTAGAAGTATTTATCGTTTTTGCCTTTGTATCAATACATCTGGTCTCAACTGGTCACTTTTAAACTCGGAGCACCTTAGGAACACCTGGCTCGGGGCAATCCTTGATATCAACACAGAGTGGATGACAAACAGGTTGAGGGCAGCCCTGCAGACAAGGACTTGGGGATACTGGTGAATGAAAAAATGGATATGCGATAGCAACGTGTGTGCTCACAGCCTGCCAAGCCAGCTGTATCCTGGGCTGTAGCACGCAAGAAATGTCTTCAGCAGCTTGAGGGAAGGGATTCTGCCCCTACAGTCTGCTCTGGTGAGACCGCACCTGCAGTCCTACATCCAGTTCTGGGGCACCCAGTTCAAGAAAGACGTGGACGTTGAAATGAGTCATGTGAAGAGCCCTGATAACGGTCAGGGCGCTGTGACACCTTCCACTTGAGGACAGGCTGAGAGGTTTGCGGTTGTTCCACCAGGAGAAAAGAAGGCTCTGAGGAGACCTTATTGGCGCTTTCCAATAGATAAAGGGGGCTTGTAAGAAAGATGAGCAAGGGCTTTTTACCAAAGCCTTTAGTGACAGGACAAGGGCCAGTAGTTTGAAACTGGAAGAGAGTAGATAGAAACTGGACAGGAGAAAGACACGTTCTTTTACGAGAGCGGTGAGAAACTGGCCCAGGTTGCCCAGAGAAGCTGTGGATGGCCCATCTTTGGACGTGTTCAAGGCCGTGTTTAGGTGGGGCTTTGACCAAGCTGATCTTGTGCAAGATGTTCCTCCTCATACTGAGGGATTTGAACTGGAAATTGCTCTCCTTCTGCGCACTAATGGGAGGGCATGACATGCCTGCCATCACTGCTGTCTGTCTAGCCGTGGACATCTGTGGTCACTATGCAGGTGCTTGAGTCACGGCCTGTTTCCCCTTCCTCCCTCCCCATTTCTGAAGTTCCACTTATAGATGAGTTCCCCAAAGAAGGGCTGAGGAGGATAATCTGCCCTGTCCTTTGGAGGGAAATAAACAAAGAGACAGCTGAAAGAGACGGAAGTTCCTTTATCAGTCTGAGAGATTGGCTAACTCTGCTGAAGGGAGACACTATTGAAGATGGTGGGAGTGGCAGAGGTACATCTTTGCCCAAATTTGAAAACAAACAGACCTTGTACATTCTGAACAAAATCCTGGCTATGCCAGAATTTTCCACAGCGTTGAACCATAGAGTTTGAGAGCTAAGAGGTGAATGAAGACATTCCTAATTTCGTAATCAACTTATTGGCCCTTTTTAGGATGGTATTAGATCTTCCTGTGCATCTTCCAAGCAACGGGGACATGTTTCAGAAAGATTTCTCACTAAATGTGTAACCAAACATTAGCCTACATCCTGCCTCAAAAGTAAGAAGTCTAAATGCCAATAATAAAAAAATGTCCCCCGTCCAGTATTAAATAAAAGCCTACAGCTGTGTGCTGAGAACACCCATGGGTCATGTCACCCCAATTTTTATTTGACAGGGGTTGCGCGGGAGGGCACTTGCGCCTCCTTTGGAAAGGGGAGCTCTGGGGTTGCCAGGTTCCCAAGTGACGCGTCTGCGCTTGGTGTCTGTTGGGGCTTTGGGCACCCAGGGCCATGATGAGTTCCCCGAGCTGGGCTGGGGACGGCGGGTGGGGCCGGCCTGTGATGCGCTCTGGGTTCTGTGACAGCACGGGGCCCGCGTCACAATGGGGGCAGCAGCTATCAAAGGCCCCGGCGGTTGCCGCTGCCCCAGTAGAGCTTGGACAAGCGGTGAGTGCACACGCATTGGGGACACAGGGCTGGGGGAGGGCTGGGGCAGAAGTGCCGGCACCCAGCCGGGCCGTGTCATCTGGCCCTGCACCCGGGGCCCGGCCCCTGGCGGGAGCGCCGTGCTCAGGCCCCGGTGCCGGCGGGGGCAGCGGTGCAGGCCTTGCCGCCGGCCAGCTGCCGGGGGTGGGGGGAGCCCTCTCCTTCCTGCCGCCGCATCCCGGCGGCTCCTGCCCCCACTGTCTGGCTCCATTGCGGCCCCACTGAACCCCTTCTGTGTGTCCTCCTGCAGACCATGGCGTTCTTGGCCTTGCTCTTCGTGCTCGTGCACAGCCTGATCCGGTACCCGCAGCCAGCTGGCGATGGGCTGGATGAGGCCACGCACCGGCGGATGCAGGAGCGTCAGGAGCTGCTGGAACGAGAGATGGCTCGGCTGCTGCAGGAGCTGGAGCAGCAGGACAAGGGCTGGGGAAGCCCGCTCTTTGGTGCTCTGCAGCAGTGGCCATTCTGGGTTCTTGCTGGACTCCTGCTCCTCTTGGGCCTGTGGTTTAGCTGCAGGAGAAGGAGCTGTGAAGCCAGCAGCAGCAGCAAGGACCAGGGCTCCTGCAAGACCCTAGGAGATGAGGGAGGAAAAGATCAGGAAGAGGAGTGTGTTGTTGCAGAAGAGGGCAGAGAAGACCTTGATGGGACAGTGGAGGCAGATGACAGCAGCAGTGGAAACAACAGGGAAGGCAGCCCTGCCGCTGAAGGAGATGAAGGAGACGGCGATGAAGCCAAGGATGGAGAAAACCAGGATGTGCAGGCGGAGGAGGACAGGGACGCTGCAAAGGAAGAAGAAGGAGTCAGAAAGGAAGAAAAAACCAGTGGTGTAAATATGAAGGCAGGCAACAGTGATGATGTAAACGAAGGTGAAGGCAATGTAGAAGGAAAGGAAGAACACACAGATGTGAAGGTGCCGGAAAGCAGTGACGCCAGTGACCAGAGAAGCAGCCATGGTGGGAACGAAGTAGACCACGGTAGTTTTGCTTCCACTGAGCAAGAAAAGAAAGAAACGATAAAAGAGGATGACAGTGAGAGAAGCAAGGATGAGGAACAGGGCAAGGTAAATGTGGAAGGAAACAAGGATGAGGAGAGGAAAGACCAACAAAGTAATGTGGCCACCAGGGATAAAGAAGGCAGTGAGGCTGGCAAGGAAGAAAGAGGCCGTGCTGGAACTCGAGAGAAAGACACGCGAGGTGTTGGGAGAAGGCAGAGCATCCTTTCTGTGGATGGCGTTCAGTGGCCTGTGGAGGAGCTGGAGACAGGGTGCTCAGTGACAGCGGAGCTGATGGAGAGCTTGACGCGTGTCTTTGTGGACAGCGTCAGCAATAGCTTCTACCCGGTTCCTGAAGAAGCCATCGGGGTGGGCAGTGCCTTTGAGGGTTGGAGTCCCCATGAGTGGGATGGCGTGTACCGCGTGCTGGTGCCGCTGAATCCCCCGCCAGGGCACGCCTTCCACCTGGAGCCCAACGGTGCAGGGCAGACGGCAGCTAGGACCTTCAGGGTCCGCGTGGAACTGGTGTGCACGTGCAAGAGGGAGCAGCTGGGCCAGGAGCTGCTGTGCCTCCTGCACCACTCGCAGAAGGAGCTGCGGCGGAGGCGTAAGCGCAGCCTCCTCAAGACTCTCTGCACCGGATCCTACCTGGACGTGGAGAAAACCTCCCACTGGTTCTCCCAGTTGGTCAGGTCCTCGTGGCTGCACGTGCCTCAGTCACAGTCCTGGCGCTTGGAGATTCAGCCCGGCAGCCGGTCCTGCCAATGCCGGCTGAGCAAAGGCAAGAAGAGCCTGACGCTGGAGATGCTCCTTGGCGTGCGCCAAGGAGACTCCGACGTCTTTGTGGTCAGCCAGGCCGCCGAGGCCGACGTCGTGGCAAGCACAGAGTGGCCTGAGACATTCGCTGTGGCTGAGGCAAAATTCTTCCAGCACATCGCCAGGCAGGTGCCCTGTGAGAACTTGCACCTGAAATGCCTGCAGGTCTTCACCTGCGTCCTGAGGGGCACGGGTTTTTCCAGCTCCATCTGGAAGACCGTGGTCATGCACGTGCTGACCACCGTGCCGTTGTCCAAGTGGCGCAGGAGGGACTTTGCGCGGCGGCTCTGGGACATCATGTCCTACCTGGGCCGCTGCCTGCAGTTGAAATGCCTGGACCACTTTGTGCTGGGCAACGAGCGGCTACCTGCAGAGATCCGTGTGCCGTCGGCAGTGGAAGCCGTTGAGCCGCTCAACCTCTTTGAGCACCTGGCTCGAGATCCAGCTGCCCACAGAGAGGCGATGAGAGCCTATGGTCAGCTGCGCTTTCGCCTCTGGGTGCTGCTCTCCAACCACTGAGAGGAGTTCCCTGCACAGAGCGGTGCTGGGGGGGCTCACACCCTATGGCAGCCACGTCAACACTGCAGAATGGTTGCTTTCCTCCCTGGCAATCCTCAGGCTGCTTTCGTGCTCCTGCGGACGGAAGATGCTGCAGCGCGTGGAGTCCTTATGGAGACACATCTGTGAGTTGCCTTGCCCTTCACCTTCTGCTTACAAGGAAGCTGTTGCCTGCGTTGGTGAGACAGGAATTGGCTCCACCTGCACATCCTCACAGAAGGCAGTGACGCTGGTAGAGGCTGCGTGGAACACCTCGAAGATGGAAACCTAGGCTGTTAGGGATGTAGTGTAGTGAGTTAGTGAGTGAGCTGTAGGTTTAGTTGTTTTGTAAGGATGTAGTTTGTCGTATATGGACTTTAGTATGGAAAAATAGGTAGTCGGAGTTTTCATAATGAGAGTTGGTTCTTAGCATTCCTTTTAGAGGCCCTTTAGTGCTGTCAGTGTCTAACTATTTTGCAAAGTCATCCTTAGTTTAGGGAATTGAACTACCCTACTGTAGTTGTAATAGTTGGATAATGGTCGGACATCTGTGTTAGAAAAATGTATAAGAAGAGAGAGTATTTGTAATATTACAAATAATATTGGTATTTTATTGGAAATACTATATACAAATCTTATTTCTAATAAATTACAAATAGTATTTGTAGAGAATAATTTAAATGACACAGAAAGTTTTACTTGTAATTGTACAAGTAATAATATTGTAATATTCCAAATTATTCATTTGTTATCATATGACAAATATTAATATCTTTGTAATATTCTTACAAAGAATGTTATTTGGCTATTATATGCACAAATATACAAGTCATATTATTACAAATATTAGCAATAATTGGATATCTATGTTTGAAAAATTAATAAAAGGAGACAAGTTTCTCAAATTGCCTGAAATGTGTCATTCTTTGTAGTTAGGCCCCTGTATCTTGGAGACTGCCCTTCCTACACACCCCTTCCTGAAATAAAGACTTTTTGCAAATAGAGGTGTTGGATATATTAACTCTGCTGTCTCTTGAGCATTCCCATAGAAATGCTTGAAGCTTGAAGTGACAACGCTCTGAGGTGCCTCAAATTTTGCAGCAGAGTACTCCTGAAGTTTTTAGGAATCTTTGGAGAAGTTTTCTTGACACTGTCACTTTCATAGGCTCCTGAGGAACCATTCAGTCATAAACGTTGAACAGAGAAGCCCCCAACTGCAAAACGTGGTTTAATACACAGGTCTTTTTTTGGCTTCTCATAACCAAGGTTTTGACGCAAAACTGTTGTTAGAGATACAGAAAAAAAAAAAAAAAACAACCAACCAACCAAAACAAAACAAAACAAAACAAAGCAAAACAAAACAAAAACAAAAAACCCCAAAAAACAACCCAAAAACCAAACAAAAAACACACCAAACAAACAAAAAAACCACCAAAACCAACAAAAAACCCACGAGGCTGAAACTTTTTAATAGTTGTGTTCGTATACTAGCTGTGCGTTTCGATTTCTACTTCTAACTGTGTTTATTTTCCAACTAGTTCTGAGTTGTTACAAGTACTTACTATTGCAACGTTGCTGGAGTAGTTGTTGGATACTGTTGCAGTGTTTGGTTTCAAATCTTTGTAGGAGTTTTGTGCGGCTGCCTCCCCGAATGCAGTTAAGGGGACAACACCAAAGACAAGCGGGATCTTCTACCCTTCCTTCCCCAGACAACTCAAAAAACCGAGACCACCGTCCAGTGCTTTCCTTGGAGATCACGGCCACCCAATGGAAACACGGCGGGAAGAAATGATTGGTGTGGAAAGCACCCTGCTAAGAGCCAACGAGAGCCCCAAGAACACCCCAATCATAGAAAGGATCCAAAAGGGACCAATCCCTGAGGGGACCGAGACTTTAAAAGGGACTGACCCCCCTCAGTGGGAGCTTCGCCCTCAGGAACTGGGCTGTCCCGAGGGGTGCCCCGTGCGCGCGTTTCTCGTTTCTCTGACTTGCCGTCAGGGGCTGGGACGAGCCCAGCCTCCTGCTCCTGTAGCCGATTTTACAACAAAAAACCATTGGCCTTTCCTTTTTAACATCTTTGGAGTTACGGCCTCGTCATTAAACTGGCAACACGGTAACACTGTGACAACAAAAAGTCCTGTTTCCTCTATTCCTGATTATCTGTTCCCCTTTGGAGAGGCCTTGCAGTGCTATGAATACTACCTCTTCCACCAGGCCTAATAGGCCTAGCAGCAATGAGAGCCACTTGAGAGCATGCACAGCTCTGTTCATGGTGAGATGCCGCTCAACAAAATAGAATTCACTTCTTGCAGTACATAGTAGAAGTATTTATCGTTTTTGCCTTTGTATCAATACATCTGGTCTCAACTGGTCACTTTTAAACTCGGAGCACCTTAGGAACACCTGGCTCGGGGCAATCCTTGATATCAACACAGAGTGGATGACAAACAGGTTGAGGGCAGCCCTGCAGACAAGGACTTGGGGATACTGGTGAATGAAAAAATGGATATGCGATAGCAACGTGTGTGCTCACAGCCTGCCAAGCCAGCTGTATCCTGGGCTGTAGCACGCAAGAAATGTCTTCAGCAGCTTGAGGGAAGGGATTCTGCCCCTACAGTCTGCTCTGGTGAGACCGCACCTGCAGTCCTACATCCAGTTCTGGGGCACCCAGTTCAAGAAAGACGTGGACGTTGAAATGAGTCATGCGAAGAGCCCTGATAACGGTCAGGGCGCTGTGACACCTTCCACTTGAGGACAGGCTGAGAGGTTTGCGGTTGTTCCACCAGGAGAAAAGAAGGCTCTGAGGAGACCTTATTGGCGCTTTCCAATAGATAAAGGGGGCTTGTAAGAAAGATGAGCAAGGGCTTTTTACCAAAGCCTTTAGTGACAGGACAAGGGGCAATAGGTTGAAACTGGAAGAGAGTAGATAGAAACTGGACAGGAGAAAGACACGTTCTGTTACGAGAGCGGTGAGAAACTGGCCCAGGTTGCCCAGAGAAGCTGTGGATGGCCCATCTTTGGACGTGTTCAAGGCCGTGTTTAGGTGGGGCTTTGACCAAGCTGATCTTGTGCAAGATGTTCCTCCTCATACTGAGGGATTTGAACTGGAAATTGCTCTCCTTCTGCGCACTAATGGGAGGGCATGACATGCCTGCCATCACTGCTGTCTGTCTAGCCGTGGACATCTGTGGTCACTATGCAGGTGCTTGAGTCACGGCCTGTTTCCCCTTCCTCCCTCCCCATTTCTGAAGTTCCACTTATAGATGAGTTCCCCAAAGAAGGGCTGAGGAGGATAATCTGCCCTGTCCTTTGGAGGGAAATAAACAAAGAGACAGCTGAAAGAGACGGAAGTTCCTTTATCAGTCTGAGAGATTGGCTAACTCTGCTGAAGGGAGACACTATTGAAGATGGTGGGAGTGGCAGAGGTACATCTTTGCCCAAATTTGAAAACAAACAGACCTTGTACATTCTGAACAAAATCCTGGCTATGCCAGAATTTTCCACAGCGTTGAACCATAGAGTTTGAGAGCTAAGAGGTGAATGAAGACATTCCTAATTTCGTAATCAACTTATTGGCCCTTTTTAGGATGGTATTAGATCTTCCTGTGCATCTTCCAAGCAACGGGGACATGTTTCAGAAAGATTTCTCACTAAATGTGTAACCAAACATTAGCCTACATCCTGCCTCAAAAGTAAGAAGTCTAAATGCCAATAATAAAAAAAATGTCCCCCATCCAGTATTAAATAAAAGCCTACAGCTGTGTGCTGAGAACACCCATGGGTCATGTCACCCCATTTTTTGTTTGACAGGGGTTGCGCGGGAGGGCACTTGCGCCTCCTTTGGAAAGGGGAGCTCTGGGGTTGCCAGGTTCCCAAGTGACGCGTCTGCGCTTGGTGTCTGTTGGGGCTTTGGGCACCCAGGGCCATGATGAGTTCCCCGAGCTGGGCTGGGGACGGCGGGTGGGGCCGGCCTGTGATGCGCTCTGGGTTCTGTGACAGCACGGGGCCCGCGTCACAATGGGGGCAGCAGCTATCAAAGGCCCCGGCGGTTGCCGCTGCCCCAGTAGAGCTTGGACAAGCGGTGAGTGCACACGCATTGGGGACACAGGGCTGGGGGAGGGCTGGGGCAGAAGTGCCGGCACCCAACCGGGCCGTGTCATCTGGCCCTGCACCCGGGGCCCGGCCCCTGGCGGGAGCGCCGTGCCCAGGCCCCGGTGCCGGCGGGGGCAGCGGTGCAGGCCTTGCCGCCGGCCAGCTGCCGGGGGTGGGGGGAGCCCTCTCCTTCCTGCCGCCGCATCCCGGCGGCTCCTGCCCCCACTGTCTGGCTCCATTGCGGCCCCACTGAACCCCTTCTGTGTGTCCTCCTGCAGACCATGGCGTTCTTGGCCTTGCTCTTCGTGCTCGTGCACAGCCTGATCCGGTACCCGCAGCCAGCTGGCGATGGGCTGGATGAGGCCACGCACCGGCGGATGCAGGAGCGTCAGGAGCTGCTGGAACGAGAGATGGCTCGGCTGCTGCAGGAGCTGGAGCAGCAGGACAAGGGCTGGGGAAGCCCGCTCTTTGGTGCTCTGCAGCAGTGGCCATTCTGGGTTCTTGCTGGACTCCTGCTCCTCTTGGGCCTGTGGTTTAGCTGCAGGAGAAGGAGCTGTGAAGCCAGCAGCAGCAGCAAGGACCAGGGCTCCTGCAAGACCCTAGGAGATGAGAGAGGAAAAGATCAGGAAGAGGAGTGTGTTGTTGCAGAAGAGGGCAGAGAAGACCTTGATGGGACAGTGGAGGCAGATGACAGCAGCAGTGGAAACAACAGGGAAGGCAGCCCTGCCGCTGAAGGAGATGAAGGAGACGGCGATGAAGCCAAGGATGGAGAAAACCAGGATGTGCAGGCGGAGGAGGACAGGGACGCTGCAAAGGAAGAAGAAGGAGTCAGAAAGGAAGAAAAAACCAGTGGTGTAAATATGAAGGCAGGCAACAGTGATGATGTAAACGAAGGTGAAGGCAATGTAGAAGGAAAGGAAGAACACACAGATGTGAAGGTGCCGGAAAGCAGTGACGCCAGTGACCAGAGAAGCAGCCATGGTGGGAACGAAGTAGACCACGGTAGTTTTGCTGCCACTGAGCAAGAAAAGAAAGAAACGATAAAAGAGGATGACAGTGAGAGAAGCAAGGATGAGGAACAGGGCAAGGTAAATGTGGAAGGAAACAAGGATGAGGAGAGGAAAGACCAACAAAGTAATGTGGCCGCCAGGGATAAAGAAGGCAGTGAGGCTGGCAAGGAAGAAAGAGACCGTGCTGGAATTCGAGAGAAAGACACGCGAGGTGTTGGGAGAAGGCAGAGCATCCTTTCTGTGGATGGCGTTCAGTGGCCTGTGGAGGAGCTGGAGACAGGGTGCTCAGTGACAGCGGAGCTGATGGAGAGCTTGACGCGTGTCTTTGTGGACAGCGTCAGCAATAGCTTCTACCCGGTTCCTGAAGAAGCCATCGGGGTGGGCAGTGCCTTTGAGGGTTGGAGTCCCCATGAGTGGGATGGCGTGTACCGCGTGCTGGTGCCGCTGAATCCCCCGCCAGGGCACGCCTTCCACCTGGAGCCCAACGGTGCAGGGCAGACGGCAGCTAGGACCTTCAGGGTCCGCGTGGAGCTGGTGTGCACGTGCAAGAGGGAGCAGCTGGGCCAGGAGCTGCTGTGCCTCCTGCACCACTCGCAGAAGGAGCTGCGGCGGAGGCGTAAGCGCAGCCTCCTCAAGACTCTCTGCACCGGATCCTACCTGGACGTGGAGAAAACCTCCCACTGGTTCTCCCAGTTGGTCAGGTCCTCGTGGCTTCATGTGCCTCAGTCACAGTCCTGGCGCTTGGAGATTCAGCCCGGCAGCCGGTCCTGCCAATGCCGGCTGAGCAAAGGCAAGAAGAGCCTGACGCTGGAGATGCTCCTTGGCATGCGCCAAGGAGACTCCGACGTCTTTGTGGTCAGCCAGGCCGCCGAGGCCGACGTCGTGGCAAGCACAGAGTGGCCTGAGACATTCGCTGTGGCTGAGGCAAAATTCTTCCAGCACATCGCCAGGCAGGTGCCCTGTGAGAACTTGCACCTGAAATGCCTGCAGGTCTTCACCTGTGTCCTGAGGGGCACGGGTTTTTCCAGCTCTATCTGGAAGACCGTGGTCATGCACGTGCTGACCACCGTGCCGTTGTCCAAGTGGCGCAGGAGGGACTTTGCGCGGCGGCTCTGGGACATCATGTCCTACCTGGGCCGCTGCCTGCAGTTGAAATGCCTGGACCACTTTGTGCTGGGCAACGAGCGGCTACCTGCAGAGATCCGTGTGCCGTCGGCAGTGGAAGCCGTTGAGCCGCTCAACCTCTTTGAGCACCTGGCTCGAGATCCAGCTGCCCACAGAGAGGCGATGAGAGCCTATGGTCAGCTGCGCTTTCGCCTCTGGGTGCTGCTCTCCAACCGCTGAGAGGAGTTCCCTGCACAGAGCAGTGCTGGGGGGGCTCACACCCTATGGCAGCCACGTCAACACTGCAGAATGGTTGCTTTCCTCCCTGGCAATCCTCAGGCTGCTTTCGTGCTCCTGCGGACGGAAGATGCTGCAGCGCGTGGAGTCCTTATGGAGACACATCTGTGAGTTGCCTTGCCCTTCACCTTCTGCTTACAAGGAAGCTGTTGCCTGCGTCGGTGAGACAGGAATTGGCTCCACCTGCACATCCTCACAGAAGGCAGTGACGCTGGTAGAGGCTGCGTGGAACACCTCGAAGATGGAAACCTAGGCTGTTAGGGATGTAGTGTAGTGAGTTAGTGAGTGAGCTGTAGGTTTAGTTGTTTTGTAAGGATGTAGTTTGTCGTATATGGACTTTAGTATGGAAAAATAGGTAGTCGGAGTTTTCATAATGAGAGTTGGTTCTTAGCATTCCTTTTAGAGGCCCTTTAGTGCTGTCAGTGTCTAACTATTTTGCAAAGTCATCCTTAGTTTAGGGAATTGAACTACCCTACTGTAGTTGTAATAGTTGGATAATGGTCGGACATCTGTGTTAGAAAAATGTATAAGAAGAGAGAGTATTTGTAATATTACAAATAATATTGGTATTTTATTGGAAATACTATATACAAATCTTATTTCTAATAAATTACAAATAGTATTTGTAGAGAATAATTTAAATGACACAGAAAGTTTTACTTGTAATTGTACAAGTAATAATATTGTAATATTCCAAATTATTCATTTGTTATCATATGACAAATATTAATATCTTTGTAATATTCTTACAAAGAATGTTATTTGGCTATTATATGCACAAATATACAAGTCATATTATTACAAATATTAGCAATAATTGGATATCTATGTTTGAAAAATTAATAAAAGGAGACAAGTTTCTCAAATTGCCTGAAATGTGTCATTCTTTGTAGTTAGGCCCCTGTATCTTGGAGACTGCCCTTCCTACACACCCCTTCCTGAAATAAAGACTTTTTGCAAATAGAGGTGTTGGATATATTAACTCTGCTGTCTCTTGAGCATTCCCATAGAAATGCTTGAAGCTTGAAGTGACAACGCTCTGAGGTGCCTCAAATTTTGCAGCAGAGTACTCCTGAAGTTTTTAGGAATCTTTGGAGAAGTTTTCTTGACACTGTCACTTTCATAGGCTCCTGAGGAACCATTCAGTCATAAACGTTGAACAGAGAAGCCCCCAACTGCAAAAAGTGGCTTAATACACAGCTCTTTTTTTAGCTTCTCATAACCAAGGTTTTGACGCAAAACTGTTGTTATAGATACAGAAGAAAAAAAAAAAAAAAACAAAAAAACCAAACAAAACAAAACAAAACAAAGCAAAACAAAACAAAACAAAAAAAAAAACAAAACAAAACAAAACAAAACAAAACAAAAAAAAACCCAAAAACCAAACAAAAAACACACCAAACAAACAAAAAAACCACCAAAACCAACAAAAAACCCACGAGGCTGAAACTTTTTAATAGTTGTGTTCGTATACTAGCTGTGCGTTTCGATTTCTACTTCTAACTGTGTTTATTTTCCAACTAGTTCTGAGTTGTTACAAGTACTTACTATTGCAACATTGCTGGAGTAGTTGTTGGATACTGTTGCAGTGTTTGGTTTCAAATCTTTGTAGGAGTTTTGTGCGGCTGCCTCCCCGAATGCAGTTAAGGGGACAACACCAAAGACAAGCGGGATCTTCTACCCTTCCTTCCCCAGACAACTCAAAAAACCGAGACCACCGTCCAGTGCTTTCCTTGGAGATCACGGCCACCCAATGGAAACACGGCGGGAAGAAATGATTGGTGTGGAAAGCACCCTGCTAAGAGCCAACGAGAGCCCCAAGAACGCCCCAATCATAGAAAGGATCCAAAAGGGACCAATCCCTGAGGGGACCGAGACTTTAAAAGGGACTGACCCCCCTCAGTGGGAGCTGCGCCCTCAGGAACTGGGCTGTCCCGAGGGGTGCCCCGTGCGCGCGTTTCTCGTTTCTCTGACTTGCCGTCAGGGGCTGGGACGAGCCCAGCCTCCTGCTCCTGTAGCCGATTTTACAACAAAAAACCATTGGCCTTTCCTTTTTAACATCTTTGGAGTTACGGCCTCGTCATTAAACTGGCAACACGGTAACACTGTGACAACAAAAAGTCCTGTTTCCTCTATTCCTGATTATCTGTTCCCCTTTGGAGAGGCCTTGCAGTGCTATGAATACTACCTCTTCCACCAGGCCTAATAGGCCTAGCAGCAATGAGAGCCACTTGAGAGCATGCACAGCTCTGTTCATGGTGAGATGCCGCTCAACAAAATAGAATTCACTTCTTGCAGTACATAGTAGAAGTATTTATCGTTTTTGCCTTTGTATCAATACATCTGGTCTCAACTGGTCACTTTTAAACTCGGAGCACCTTAGGAACACCTGGCTCGGGGCAATCCTTGATATCAACACAGAGTGGATGACAAACAGGTTGAGGGCAGCCCTGCAGACAAGGACTTGGGGATACTGGTGAATGAAAAAATGGATATGCGATAGCAACGTGTGTGCTCACAGCCTGCCAAGCCAGCTGTATCCTGGGCTGTAGCACGCAAGAAATGTCTTCAGCAGCTTGAGGGAAGGGATTCTGCCCCTACAGTCTGCTCTGGTGAGACCGCACCTGCAGTCCTACATCCAGTTCTGGGGCACCCAGTTCAAGAAAGACGTGGACGTTGAAATGAGTCATGTGAAGAGCCCTGATAACGGTCAGGGCGCTGTGACACCTTCCACTTGAGGACAGGCTGAGAGGTTTGCGGTTGTTCCACCAGGAGAAAAGAAGGCTCTGAGGAGACCTTATTGGCGCTTTCCAATAGATAAAGGGGGCTTGTAAGAAAGATGAGCAAGGGCTTTTTACCAAAGCCTTTAGTGACAGGACAAGGGCCAGTAGTTTGAAACTGGAAGAGAGTAGATAGAAACTGGACAGGAGAAAGACACGTTCTTTTACGAGAGCGGTGAGAAACTGGCCCAGGTTGCCCAGAGAAGCTGTGGATGGCCCATCTTTGGACGTGTTCAAGGCCGTGTTTAGGTGGGGCTTTGACCAAGCTGATCTTGTGCAAGATGTTCCTCCTCATACTGAGGGATTTGAACTGGAAATTGCTCTCCTTCTGCGCACTAATGGGAGGGCATGACATGCCTGCCATCACTGCTGTCTGTCTAGCCGTGGACATCTGTGGTCACTATGCAGGTGCTTGAGTCACGGCCTGTTTCCCCTTCCTCCCTCCCCATTTCTGAAGTTCCACTTATAGATGAGTTCCCCAAAGAAGGGCTGAGGAGGATAATCTGCCCTGTCCTTTGGAGGGAAATAAACAAAGAGACAGCTGAAAGAGACGGAAGTTCCTTTATCAGTCTGAGAGATTGGCTAACTCTGCTGAAGGGAGACACTATTGAAGATGGTGGGAGTGGCAGAGGTACATCTTTGCCCAAATTTGAAAACAAACAGACCTTGTACATTCTGAACAAAATCCTGGCTATGCCAGAATTTTCCACAGCGTTGAACCATAGAGTTTGAGAGCTAAGAGGTGAATGAAGACATTCCTAATTTCGTAATCAACTTATTGGCCCTTTTTAGGATGGTATTAGATCTTCCTGTGCATCTTCCAAGCAACGGGGACATGTTTCAGAAAGATTTCTCACTAAATGTGTAACCAAACATTAGCCTACATCCTGCCTCAAAAGTAAGAAGTCTAAATGCCAATAATAAAAAAATGTCCCCCGTCCAGTATTAAATAAAAGCCTACAGCTGTGTGCTGAGAACACCCATGGGTCATGTCACCCCAATTTTTATTTGACAGGGGTTGCGCGGGAGGGCACTTGCGCCTCCTTTGGAAAGGGGAGCTCTGGGGTTGCCAGGTTCCCAAGTGACGCGTCTGCGCTTGGTGTCTGTTGGGGCTTTGGGCACCCAGGGCCATGATGAGTTCCCCGAGCTGGGCTGGGGACGGCGGGTGGGGCCGGCCTGTGATGCGCTCTGGGTTCTGTGACAGCACGGGGCCCGCGTCACAATGGGGGCAGCAGCTATCAAAGGCCCCGGCGGTTGCCGCTGCCCCAGTAGAGCTTGGACAAGCGGTGAGTGCACACGCATTGGGGACACAGGGCTGGGGGAGGGCTGGGGCAGAAGTGCCGGCACCCAGCCGGGCCGTGTCATCTGGCCCTGCACCCGGGGCCCGGCCCCTGGCGGGAGCGCCGTGCTCAGGCCCCGGTGCCGGCGGGGGCAGCGGTGCAGGCCTTGCCGCCGGCCAGCTGCCGGGGGTGGGGGGAGCCCTCTCCTTCCTGCCGCCGCATCCCGGCGGCTCCTGCCCCCACTGTCTGGCTCCATTGCGGCCCCACTGAACCCCTTCTGTGTGTCCTCCTGCAGACCATGGCGTTCTTGGCCTTGCTCTTCGTGCTCGTGCACAGCCTGATCCGGTACCCGCAGCCAGCTGGCGATGGGCTGGATGAGGCCACGCACCGGCGGATGCAGGAGCGTCAGGAGCTGCTGGAACGAGAGATGGCTCGGCTGCTGCAGGAGCTGGAGCAGCAGGACAAGGGCTGGGGAAGCCCGCTCTTTGGTGCTCTGCAGCAGTGGCCATTCTGGGTTCTTGCTGGACTCCTGCTCCTCTTGGGCCTGTGGTTTAGCTGCAGGAGAAGGAGCTGTGAAGCCAGCAGCAGCAGCAAGGACCAGGGCTCCTGCAAGACCCTAGGAGATGAGGGAGGAAAAGATCAGGAAGAGGAGTGTGTTGTTGCAGAAGAGGGCAGAGAAGACCTTGATGGGACAGTGGAGGCAGATGACAGCAGCAGTGGAAACAACAGGGAAGGCAGCCCTGCCGCTGAAGGAGATGAAGGAGACGGCGATGAAGCCAAGGATGGAGAAAACCAGGATGTGCAGGCGGAGGAGGACAGGGACGCTGCAAAGGAAGAAGAAGGAGTCAGAAAGGAAGAAAAAACCAGTGGTGTAAATATGAAGGCAGGCAACAGTGATGATGTAAACGAAGGTGAAGGCAATGTAGAAGGAAAGGAAGAACACACAGATGTGAAGGTGCCGGAAAGCAGTGACGCCAGTGACCAGAGAAGCAGCCATGGTGGGAACGAAGTAGACCACGGTAGTTTTGCTTCCACTGAGCAAGAAAAGAAAGAAACGATAAAAGAGGATGACAGTGAGAGAAGCAAGGATGAGGAACAGGGCAAGGTAAATGTGGAAGGAAACAAGGATGAGGAGAGGAAAGACCAACAAAGTAATGTGGCCACCAGGGATAAAGAAGGCAGTGAGGCTGGCAAGGAAGAAAGAGGCCGTGCTGGAACTCGAGAGAAAGACACGCGAGGTGTTGGGAGAAGGCAGAGCATCCTTTCTGTGGATGGCGTTCAGTGGCCTGTGGAGGAGCTGGAGACAGGGTGCTCAGTGACAGCGGAGCTGATGGAGAGCTTGACGCGTGTCTTTGTGGACAGCGTCAGCAATAGCTTCTACCCGGTTCCTGAAGAAGCCATCGGGGTGGGCAGTGCCTTTGAGGGTTGGAGTCCCCATGAGTGGGATGGCGTGTACCGCGTGCTGGTGCCGCTGAATCCCCCGCCAGGGCACGCCTTCCACCTGGAGCCCAACGGTGCAGGGCAGACGGCAGCTAGGACCTTCAGGGTCCGCGTGGAACTGGTGTGCACGTGCAAGAGGGAGCAGCTGGGCCAGGAGCTGCTGTGCCTCCTGCACCACTCGCAGAAGGAGCTGCGGCGGAGGCGTAAGCGCAGCCTCCTCAAGACTCTCTGCACCGGATCCTACCTGGACGTGGAGAAAACCTCCCACTGGTTCTCCCAGTTGGTCAGGTCCTCGTGGCTGCACGTGCCTCAGTCACAGTCCTGGCGCTTGGAGATTCAGCCCGGCAGCCGGTCCTGCCAATGCCGGCTGAGCAAAGGCAAGAAGAGCCTGACGCTGGAGATGCTCCTTGGCGTGCGCCAAGGAGACTCCGACGTCTTTGTGGTCAGCCAGGCCGCCGAGGCCGACGTCGTGGCAAGCACAGAGTGGCCTGAGACATTCGCTGTGGCTGAGGCAAAATTCTTCCAGCACATCGCCAGGCAGGTGCCCTGTGAGAACTTGCACCTGAAATGCCTGCAGGTCTTCACCTGCGTCCTGAGGGGCACGGGTTTTTCCAGCTCCATCTGGAAGACCGTGGTCATGCACGTGCTGACCACCGTGCCGTTGTCCAAGTGGCGCAGGAGGGACTTTGCGCGGCGGCTCTGGGACATCATGTCCTACCTGGGCCGCTGCCTGCAGTTGAAATGCCTGGACCACTTTGTGCTGGGCAACGAGCGGCTACCTGCAGAGATCCGTGTGCCGTCGGCAGTGGAAGCCGTTGAGCCGCTCAACCTCTTTGAGCACCTGGCTCGAGATCCAGCTGCCCACAGAGAGGCGATGAGAGCCTATGGTCAGCTGCGCTTTCGCCTCTGGGTGCTGCTCTCCAACCACTGAGAGGAGTTCCCTGCACAGAGCGGTGCTGGGGGGGCTCACACCCTATGGCAGCCACGTCAACACTGCAGAATGGTTGCTTTCCTCCCTGGCAATCCTCAGGCTGCTTTCGTGCTCCTGCGGACGGAAGATGCTGCAGCGCGTGGAGTCCTTATGGAGACACATCTGTGAGTTGCCTTGCCCTTCACCTTCTGCTTACAAGGAAGCTGTTGCCTGCGTTGGTGAGACAGGAATTGGCTCCACCTGCACATCCTCACAGAAGGCAGTGACGCTGGTAGAGGCTGCGTGGAACACCTCGAAGATGGAAACCTAGGCTGTTAGGGATGTAGTGTAGTGAGTTAGTGAGTGAGCTGTAGGTTTAGTTGTTTTGTAAGGATGTAGTTTGTCGTATATGGACTTTAGTATGGAAAAATAGGTAGTCGGAGTTTTCATAATGAGAGTTGGTTCTTAGCATTCCTTTTAGAGGCCCTTTAGTGCTGTCAGTGTCTAACTATTTTGCAAAGTCATCCTTAGTTTAGGGAATTGAACTACCCTACTGTAGTTGTAATAGTTGGATAATGGTCGGACATCTGTGTTAGAAAAATGTATAAGAAGAGAGAGTATTTGTAATATTACAAATAATATTGGTATTTTATTGGAAATACTATATACAAATCTTATTTCTAATAAATTACAAATAGTATTTGTAGAGAATAATTTAAATGACACAGAAAGTTTTACTTGTAATTGTACAAGTAATAATATTGTAATATTCCAAATTATTCATTTGTTATCATATGACAAATATTAATATCTTTGTAATATTCTTACAAAGAATGTTATTTGGCTATTATATGCACAAATATACAAGTCATATTATTACAAATATTAGCAATAATTGGATATCTATGTTTGAAAAATTAATAAAAGGAGACAAGTTTCTCAAATTGCCTGAAATGTGTCATTCTTTGTAGTTAGGCCCCTGTATCTTGGAGACTGCCCTTCCTACACACCCCTTCCTGAAATAAAGACTTTTTGCAAATAGAGGTGTTGGATATATTAACTCTGCTGTCTCTTGAGCATTCCCATAGAAATGCTTGAAGCTTGAAGTGACAACGCTCTGAGGTGCCTCAAATTTTGCAGCAGAGTACTCCTGAAGTTTTTAGGAATCTTTGGAGAAGTTTTCTTGACACTGTCACTTTCATAGGCTCCTGAGGAACCATTCAGTCATAAACGTTGAACAGAGAAGCCCCCAACTGCAAAACGTGGTTTAATACACAGGTCTTTTTTTGGCTTCTCATAACCAAGGTTTTGACGCAAAACTGTTGTTAGAGATACAGAAAAAAAAAAAAAAAACAACCAACCAACCAAAACAAAACAAAACAAAACAAAGCAAAACAAAACAAAAACAAAAAACCCCAAAAAACAACCCAAAAACCAAACAAAAAACACACCAAACAAACAAAAAAACCACCAAAACCAACAAAAAACCCACGAGGCTGAAACTTTTTAATAGTTGTGTTTGTATACTAGCTGTGCGTTTCGATTTCTGCTTCTAACTGTGTTTATTTTCCAACTAGTTCTGAGTTGTTACAAGTACTTACTATTGCAACGTTGCTGGAGTAGTTGTTGGATACTGTTGCAGTGTTTGGTTTCAAATCTTTGTAGGAGTTTTGTGCGGCTGCCTCCCCGAATGCAGTTAAGGGGACACCACCAAAGACAAGGGGGACCTTCTACCCTTCCTTCCCCAGACAACTCAAAAACCGAGACCACCGTCCAGTGCTTTCCTTGGAGATCACGGCCACCCAATGGAAACACGGCGGGAAGAAATGATTGGTGTGGAAAGCACCCTGCTAAGAGCCAACGAGAGCCCCAAGAACGCCCCAATCATAGAAAGGATCCAAAAGGGACCAATCCCTGAGGGGACCGAGACTTTAAAAGGGACTGACCCCCCTCAGTGGGAGCTGCGCCCTCAGGAACTGGGCTGTCCCGAGGGGTGCCCCGTGCGCGCGTTTCTCGTTTCTCTGACTTGCCGTCAGGGGCTGGGACGAGCCCAGCCTCCTGCTCCTGTAGCCGATTTTACAACAAAAAACCATTGGCCTTTCCTTTTTAACATCTTTGGAGTTACGGCCTCGTCATTAAACTGGCAACATGGTAACACTGTGACAACAAAAAGTCCTGTTTCCTCTATTCCTGATTATCTGTTCCCCTTTGGAGAGGCCTTGCAGTGCTATGAATACTACCTCTTCCACCAGGCCTAATAGGCCTAGCAGCAATGAGAGCCACTTGAGAGCATGCACAGCTCTGTTCATGGTGAGATGCCGCTCGACAAAATAGAATTCACTTCTTGCAGTACATAGTACAAGTATTTATCCGTTTTGCCTTTGTATCAATACATCTGGGCTCAACTGGTCACTTTTAAACTCGGAACACCTTAGGAACACCTGGCTCGGGGCAGGCCTTGATATCAACACAGAGGTTGATATCAGGATGAACAGGTTGAGGGCAGCCCTGCAGACAAGGACTTGGGGATACTGGTGAATGAAAAAATGGATATGAGGTAGCAACGTGTGTGCTCACAGCCTGCCAAGCCAGCTGTACCCTGAGCTGTACCACGCAAGAAATGTCTTCAGCAGCTTGAGGGAAGGGGTTCTGCCCCTACAGTCTGCTCTGGTGAGACCCCAGCTGCAGTCCTACATCCAGTTCTGGGGCACCCAGTTCAAGAAAGACATGGACGTTGAAATGAGTCATGGGAAGAGCCCTGATAACGGTCAGGGCGCTGTGACACCTTCCACTTGAGGACAGGCTGAGAGGTTTGCGGCTGTTCCACCAGGAGAACAGAAGGCTCTGAGGAGACCTTATTGGCGCTTTCCAATAGATAAAGGGGGCTTGTAAAAAAGATGAGCAAGGGCTTTTTACCAAAGCCTTTAGTGACAGGACAAGGGGCAATAGTTTGAAACTGGAAGAGAGTAGATAGAAACTGGACAGAAGAAAGACACGTTCTGTGTTGAGAGCGGTGAGAAACTGGCCCAGGTTGCCCAGAGAAGCTGTGGATGGCCCATCTTTGGACGTGTTCAAGGCCGTGTTTAGGTGGGGCTTTGACCAAGCTGATCTAGTGCAAGATGTTCCTCCTCATACTGAGGGATTTGAACTGGAAATTGCTCTCCTTCTGCGCACTAATGGGAGGGCATGACATGCCTGCCATCACTGCTGTCTGTCTAGCCGTGGACATCTGTGGTCACTATGCAGGTGCTTGAGTCACAGCCTGTTTCCCCTTCCTCCCTCCCCATTTCTGAAGTTCCACTTAGAGATGAGTTCCCCAAAGAAAGGCTGAGGAGGATAATCTGCCCTGTCCTTTGGAGGGAAATAAACAAAGAGACAGCTGAAATAGACAGGAGAGATTGGCTAACTCTGTTGAAGTGAGACACTTTTGAAGATGGTGGGAGTGGCAGAGGTACATCTTTGCACAAATTTGAAAAAACAGACCTTGTACATTCTGAAGAAAATCCTGGCTATGCCAGAATTTTGCACAGTGTTGAACCATAGAGTTGTAGAGCTAAGAGGTGATTGAAGACACCAAAATTTCGTAACTAACTTATTGGCCCTTTTGAGGATGGTATTAGATCTTCCTGTGCATCATCCAAGCAACTGGGACTTGTTTCAGAACTATTTCTCACTAAATGTGTAACAAAACATTAGCCTACATCCTGCCTCAAAAGTAAGAAGTCTAAATACCAATAATAAAAAATGTCCCCCGTCCAGTATTAAATAACAGCCTACAGCTGTGTGCTGAGAACACCCATGGGTCATGTCACCCAAATTTTTATTTGACAGGGGTTCTGTGGGAGGGCAATTGCGCCTGCTTTGGAAGGGGGAGCTCTGGGGTTGCCAGGTTCCCAAGTGACGCGTCTGCGCTTGGTGTCTGTTGGGGCTTTGGGCTTCCAGGGCCATGATGAGTTCCCCGAGCTGGGCTGGGGACGGCGGGTGGGGCCGGCCTGTGATGCGCTCTGGGTTCTGTGACAGCACGGGGCCCGCGTCACAATGGGGGCAGCAGCTATCAAAGGCCCCGGCGGTTGCCGCTGCCCCAGTAGAGCTTGGACAAGCGGTGAGTGCACACGCAGTGGGGACACAGGGCTGGGGGAGGGCTGGGGCAGAAGTGCCGGCACCCAGCCGGGCCGTGTCATCTGGCCCTGCACCCGGGGCCCAGCCCCTGGCGGGAGCGCCGTGCTCAGGCCCCGGTGCCGGCGGGGGCAGCGGTGCAGGCCTTGCCGCCGGCCAGCTGCCGGGGGTGGGGGGAGCCCTCTCCTTCCTGCCGCCGCATCCCGGCGGCTCCTGCCCCCACTGTCTGGCTCCATTGCGGCCCCACTGAAGCCCTTCTGTGTGTCCTCCTGCAGACCATGGCGTTCTTGGCCTTGCTCTTCGTGCTCGTGCACAGCCTGCTCCAGTACCCGCAGCCAGCTGGCGATGGGCTGGATGAGGCCATGCACCGGCGGATGCAGGAGCGTCAGGAGCTGCTGGAACGAGAGATGGCTCGGCTGCTGCAGGAGCTGGAGCAGCAGGACAAGGGCTGGGGAAGCCCGCTCTTTGGTGCTCTGCAGCAGTGGCCATTCTGGGTTCTTGCTGGACTCCTGCTCCTCTTGGGCCTGTGGTTTAGCTGCAGGAGAAGGAGCTGTGAAGCCAGCAGCAGCAGCAAGGACCAGAGCTCCTGCAAGACCCTAGGAGATGAGAGAGGAAAAGATCAGGAAGAGGAGAGTGTTGTTGCAGAAGAGGGCAGGGAAGACCTTGATGGGACAGTGGAGGCAGATGACAGCAGCAGTGGAAACAACAGGGAAGGCAGCCGTGCCGCTGAAGGAGATGAAGGAGACGGCGATGAAGCCAAGGATGGAGAAAACCAGGATGTGCAGGCGGAGGAGGACAGGGACGCTGCAAAGGAAGAAGAAGGAGTCAGTAAGGAAGAGAAAACCAGTGGTGTAAATATGAAGGCAGGCAACAGTGATGATGTAAACGAAGGTGAAGGCAATGTAGAAGGAAAGGAAGAACACACAGATGTGAAGGTGCCGGAAAGCAGTGACGCCAGTGACCAGAGAAGCAGCCATGGTGGGAACGAAGTAGACCACGGTAGTTTTGCTTCCACTGAGCAAGAAAAGAAAGAAACGATAAAAGAGGATGACAGTGAGAGAAGCAAGGATGAGGAACAGGGCAAGGTAAATGTGGAAGGAAACAAGGATGAGGAGAGGAAAGACCAACAAAGTAATGTGGCCACCAGGGATAAAGAAGGCAGTGAGGCTGGCAAGGAAGAAAGAGGCCGTGCTGGAACTCGAGAGAAAGACACGCGAGGTGTTGGGAGAAGGCAGAGCATCCTTTCTGTGGATGGCGTTCAGTGGCCTGTGGAGGAGCTGGAGACAGGGTGCTCAGTGACAGCGGAGCTGATGGAGAGCTTGACGCGTGTCTTTGTGGACAGCGTCAGCAATAGCTTCTACCCGGTTCCTGAAGAAGCCATCGGGGTGGGCAGTGCCTTTGAGGGTTGGAGTCCCCGTGAGTGGGATGGCGTGTACCGCGTGCTGGTGCCGCTGAATCCCCCGCCAGGGCACGCCTTCCACCTGGAGCCCAACGGTGCAGGGCAGACGGCAGCTAGGACCTTCAGGGTCCGCGTGGAACTGGTGTGCACGTGCAAGAGGGAGCAGCTGGGCCAGGAGCTGCTGTGCCTCCTGCACCACTCGCAGAAGGAGCTGCGGCGGAGGCGTAAGCGCAGCCTCCTCAAGACTCTCTGCACCGGATCCTACCTGGACGTGGAGAAAACCTCCCACTGGTTCTCCCAGTTGGTCAGGTCCTCGTGGCTTCATGTGCCTCAGTCACAGTCCTGGCGCTTGGAGATTCAGCCCGGCAGCCGGTCCTGCCAATGCCGGCTGAGCAAAGGCAAGAAGAGCCTGACGCTGGAGATTCTCCTTGGCGTGCGCCAAGGAGACTCCGACGTCTTTGTGGTCAGCCAGGCCGCCGAGGCCGACGTCGTGGCAAGCACAGAGTGGCCTGAGACATTCGCTGTGGCTGAGGCAAAATTCTTCCAGCACATCGCCAGGCAGGTGCCCTGTGAGAACTTGCACCTGAAATGCCTGCAGGTCTTCACCTGCGTCCTGAGGGGCACGGGTTTTTCCAGCTCTATCTGGAAGACCGTGGTCATGCACGTGCTGACCACCGTGCCGTTGTCCAAGTGGCGCAGGAGGGACTTTGCGCGGCGGCTCTGGGACATCATGTCCTACCTGGGCCGCTGCCTGCAGTTGAAATGCCTGGACCACTTTGTGCTGGGCAACGAGCGGCTACCTGCAGAGATCCGTGTGCCGCCGGCAGTGGAAGCCGTTGAGCCGCTCAACCTCTTTGAGCACCTGGCTCGAGATCCAGCTGCCCACAGAGAGGCGATGAGAGCCTATGGTCAGCTGCGCTTTCGCCTCTGGGTGCTGCTCTCCAACCGCTGAGAGGAGTTCCCTGCGCAGAGCGGTGCTGGGGGGGCTCACACCCTATGGCAGCCACGTCAACGCTGCAGAATGGTTGCTTTCCTCCCTGGCAATCCTCAGGCTGCTTTCGTGCTCCTGCGGACGGAAGATGCTGCAGCGCGTGGAGTCCTTATGGAGACACATCTGTGAGTTGCCTTGCCCTTCACCTTCTGCTTACAAGGAAGCTGTTGCCTGCGTCGGTGAGACAGGAATTGGCTCCACCTGCACATCCTCACAGAAGGCAGTGACGCTGGTAGAGGCTGCGTGGAACACCTCGAAGATGGAAACCTAGGCTGTTAGGGATGTAGTGTAGTTAGTTAGTGAGTGAGCTGTAGGTTTAGTTGTTTTGTAAGGATGTAGTTTGTCGTATATGGACTTTAGTATGGAAAAATAGGTAGTCGGAGTTTTCATAATGAGAGTTGGTTCTTAGCATTCCTTTTAGAGGCCCTTTAGTGCTGTCAGTGTCTAACTATTTTGCAAAGTCATCCTTAGTTTAGGGAATTGAACTACCCTACTGTAGTTGTAATAGTTGGATAATGGTCGGACATCTGTGTTAGAAAAATGTATAAGAAGAGAGAGTATTTGTAATATTACAAATAATATTGGTATTTTATTGGAAATACTATATACAAATCTTATTTCTAATAAATTACAAATAGTATTTGTAGAGAATAATTTAAATGACACAGAAAGTTTTACTTGTAATTGTACAAGTAATAATATTGTAATATTCCAAATTATTCATTTGTGATCATATGACAAATATTAATATCTTTGTAATATTCTTACAAAGAATGTTATTTGGCTATTATATGCACAAATATACAAGTCATATTATTACAAATATTAGCAATAATTGGATATCTATGTTTGAAAAATTAATAAAAGGAGACAAGTTTCTCAAATTGCCTGAAATGTGTCATTCTTTGTAGTTAGGCCCCTGTATCTTGGAGACTGCCCTTCCTACACACCCCTTCCTGAAATAAAGACTTTTTGCAAATAGAGGTGTTGGATATATTAACTCTGCTGTCTCTTGAGCATTCCCATAGAAATGCTTGAAGCTTGAGGTGACAACGCTCTGAGGTGCCTCAAATTTTGCAGCAGAGTACTCCTGAAGTTTTTAGGAATCTTTGGAGAAGTTTTCTTGACACTGTCACTTTCATAGGCTCCTGAGGAACCATTCAGTCATAAACGTTGAACAGAGAAGCCCCCAACTGCAAAACGTGGCTTAATACACAGCTCTTTTTTTGGCTTCTCATAACCAAGGTTTTGACGCAAAACTGTTGTTATTGATACAGAAGGAAAAAAAAAAAAAAAAAAAAAACAAACCAACCAAAACAAAACAAAACAAAACAAAGCAAAACAAAACAAAACAAAAAAAACAAAACAAAACAAAACAAAACAAAACCCAAAAACCAAACAAAAAAACACACCAAACAAACAAAAAAACCACCAAAACCAACAAAAAACCCACGAGGCTGAAACTTTTTAATAGTTGTGTTCGTATACTAGCTGTGCGTTTCGATTTCTACTTCTAACTGTGTTTATTTTCCAACTAGTTCTGAGTTGTTACAAGTACTTACTATTGCAACGTTGCTGGAGTAGTTGTTGGATACTGTTGCAGTGTTTGGTTTCAAATCTGTGTAGGAGTTTTGTGCGGCTGCCTCCCCGAATGCAGTTAAGGGGACACCACCAAAGACAAGGGGGACCTTCTACCCTTCCTTCCCCAGACAACTCAAAAAACCGAGACCACCGTCCAGTGCTTTCCTTGGAGATCACGGCCACCCAATGGAAACACGGCGGGAAGAAATGATTGGTGTGGAAAGCACCCTGCTAAGAGCCAACGAGAGCCCCAAGAACGCCCCAATCATAGAAAGGATCCAAAAGGGACCAATCCCTGAGGGGACCGAGACTTTAAAAGGGACTGACCCCCCTCAGTGGGAGCTGCGCCCTCAGGAACTGGGCTGTCCCGAGGGGTGCCCCGTGCGCGCGTTTCTCGTTTCTCTGACTTGCCGTCAGGGGCTGGGACGAGCCCAGCCTCCTGCTCCTGTAGCCGATTTTACAACAAAAAACCATTGGCCTTTCCTTTTTAACATCTTTGGAGTTACGGCCTCGTCATTAAACTGGCAACACGGTAACACTGTGACAACAAAAAGTCCTGTTTCCTCTATTCCTGATTATCTGTTCCCCTTTGGAGAGGCCTTGCAGTGCTATGAATACTACCTCTTCCACCAGGCCTAATAGGCCTAGCAGCAATGAGAGCCACTTGAGAGCATGCACAGCTCTGTTCATGGTGAGATGCCGCTCAACAAAATAGAATTCACTTCTTGCAGTACATAGTAGAAGTATTTATCCTTTTTGCCTTTGTATCAATACATCTGGTCTCAACTGGTCACTTTTAAACTCGGAACACCTTAGGAACACCTGGCTCGGGGCAATCCTTGATATCAACACAGAGTGGATGATGAACAGGTTGAGGGCAGCCCTGCAGACAAGGACTTGGGGATACTGGTGAATGAAAAAATGGATATGCGATAGCAACGTGTGTGCTCACAGCCTGCCAAGCCAGCTGTATCCTGGGCTGTAGCACGCAAGAAATGTCTTCAGCAGCTTGAGGGAAGGGATTCTGCCCCTACAGTCTGCTCTGGTGAGACCCCAGCTGTAGTCCTACATCCAGTTCTGGGGCACCCAGTTCAAGAAAGACGTGGACGTTGAAATGAGTCATGCGAAGAGCCCTGATAACGGTCAGGGCGCTGTGACACCTTCCACTTGAGGACAGGCTGAGAGGTTTGGGGTTGTTCCACCAGGAGAAAAGAAGGCTCTGAGGAGACCTTATTGGCGCTTTCCAATAGATAAAGGGGGCTTGTAAGAAAGATGAGCAAGGGCTTTTTACCAAAGCCTTTAGTGACAGGACAAGGGGCAATAGTTTGAAACTGGAAGAGAGTAGATAGAAACTGGACAGGAGAAAGACACGTTCTGTTACGAGAGCGGTGAGAAACTGGCACAGGTTGCCCAGAGAAGCTGTGGATGGCCCATCTTTGGACGTGTTCAAGGCCGTGTTTAGGTGGGGCTTTGACCAAGCTGATCTAGTGCAAGATGTTCCTCCTCATACTGAGGGATTTGAACTGGAAATTGCTCTCCTTCTGCACACGAATGGGAGGGCATGACATGCCTGCCATCACTGCTGTCTGTCTAGCCGTGGACATCTGTGGTCACTATGCGGGTGCTTGAGTCACGGCCTGTTTCCCCTTCCTCCCTCCCCATTTCTGAAGTTCCACTTATAGATGAGTTCCCCAAAGAAGGGCTGAGGAGGATAATCTGCCCTGTCCTTTGGAGGGAAATAAACAAAGAGACAGCTGAAAGAGACGGAAGTTCCTTTATCAGTCTGAGAGATTGGCTAACTCTGCTGAAGGGAGACACTATTGAAGATGGTGGGAGTGGCAGAGGTACATCTTTGCACAAATTTGAAAACAAACAGACCTTGTACATTCTGAACAAAATCCTGGCTATGCCAGAATTTTCCACAGCATTGAACCATAGAGTTTGAGAGCTAAGAGGTGAATGAAGACATTCATAATTTCGTAATCAACTTATTGGCCCTTTTTAGGATGGTATTAGATCTTCCTGTGCATCTTCCAAGCAACGGGGACATGTTTCAGAAAGATTTCTCACTAAATGTGTAACAAAACATTAGCCTACATCCTGCCTCAAAAGTAAGAAGTCTAAATGCCAATAATTAAAAAATGTCCCCCGTCCAGTATTAAATAAAAACCTACAGCTGTGTGCTGAGAACACCCATGGGTCATGACACCCAAATTTTTATTTGACAGGGGTTGCACGGGAGGGCACTTGCGCCTCCTTTGGAAACTGGAGCTCTGGGGTTGCCAGGTTCCCAAGTGACGCGTCTGCGCTTGGTGTCTGTTGGGGCTTTGGGCATCCAGGGCCATGATGAGTTCCCCGAGATGGGCTGGGGACGGCGGGTGGGGCCGGCCTGTGATGCGCTCTGGGTTCTGTGACAGCACGGGGCCCGCGTCACAATGGGGGCAGCAGCTATCAAAGGCCCCGGCGGTTGCCGCTGCCCCAGTAGAGCTTGGACAAGCGGTGAGTGCACACGCAGTGGGGACACAGGGCTGGGGGAGGGCTGGGGCAGAAGTGCCGGCACCCAGCCGGGCCGTGTCATCTGGCCCTGCACCCGGGGCCCAGGCCCTGGCGGGAGCGCCGTGCTCAGGCCCCGGTGCCGGCGGGGGCAGCGGTGCAGGCCTTGCCGCCGGCCAGCTGCCGGGGGTGGGGGGAGCCCTCTCCTTCCTGCCGCCGCATCCCGGCGGCTCCTGTCCCCACTGTCTGGCTCCATTGCGGCCCCACTGAACCCCTTCTGTGTGTCCTCCTGCAGACCATGGCGTTCTTGGCCTTGCTCTTCGTGCTCGTGCACAGCCTGCTCCAGTACCCGCAGCCAGCTGGCGATGGGCTGGATGAGGCCACGCACCGGCGGATGCAGGAGCGTCAGGAGCTGCTGGAACGAGAGATGGCTCGGCTGCTGCAGGAGCTGGAGCAGCAGGACAAGGGCTGGGGAAGCCCGCTCTTTGGTGCTCTGCAGCAGTGGCCATTCTGGGTTCTTGCTGGATTCCTGCTCCTCTTGGGCCTGTGGTTTAGCTGCAGGAGAAGGAGCTGTGAAGCCAGCAGCAGCAGCAAGGACCAGAGCTCCTGCAAGACCTTAGGCAGAGAAGATGATGTGACTGTTGACAGCAGCAGTGGAAACGACAGAGAAGGCAGCCCTGTGGCTGAAGGAGATCATGGAGACGGCGATGAAAGCAGAGAAGAAGAAAACAAGGATGTGCAGGTGGAGCCAGACAAGGACACAGCAAAAGAAGGAGAAGGAGACGGAAAGGAAGAAAAAAACACTGGAGAGAGTATGAGGGCAGGCAACAGTGACGATGTAAACGAAGGTGAAGGCAATGTGGAAGGAAAGGAAGAACACGCAGATGTGAAGGTGTGGGAAAGTAGTGATGCCAGTGAGCAGAGAAGCAGTGATGGGGCTGGGCAGCAAGATAGGAGCGATGGTGGGAATGAAGTAGACCACAGTGGTTTTGCTGCCCCTGAGGAAGAAAAGAAGGAAATGGTAAGAGAAGATGACAATGAGAGAAGCAAGGATGAGGAACAGGGCAAGGTAAATGTGGAAGGAAACAAGGATGAGGAGAGGAAAGAAGACCAACAAGGTAACGTGGCCGCCAGGGATAAAGAAGGCAATGAGGGTGGCAAGGAAGAAAGAGGCCGTGGTGGAATTGGAGAGAAAGACACGCGAGGTGTTGGGAGAAGGCAGAGCATCCTTTCTGTGGATGGCGTCCAGTGGCCTGTGGAGGAGCTGGAGACAGGTTGCTCAGTGACAGCGGAGCTGATGGAGAGCTTGACGCGTGTCTTTGTGGACAGCGTCAGCAATAGCTTCTACCCGGTTCCTGAAGAAGCCATCGGGGTGGGCAGTGCCTTTGAGGGTTGGAGTCCCCGTGAGTGGGATGGCGTGTACTGCGTGCTGGTGCCGCTGAATCCCCCGCCAGGGCACGCCTTCCACCTGGAACCGAACGGTGCAGGGCAGACGGCAGCAAGGAGCTTCAGGATCTGCGTGGAGCTGGTGTGCACGTGCAAGAGGGAGCAGCTGGGCCAGGAGCTGCTGTGCCTCCTGCACCACTCGCAGAAGGAGCTGCGGCGGAGGCATAAGCGCAGCCTCCTCAAGACACTCTGCACCGGCTCCTACCTGGACGTGGAGAAAACCTCCCACTGGTTCTCCCAGTTGGTCAGGTCCTCGTGGCTTCATGTGCCTCAGTCACAGTCCTGGCGCTTGGAGATTCAGCCCGGCAGCCGGTCCTGCCAATGCCGGCTGAGCAAAGGCAAGAAGAGCCTGACGCTGGAGATGCTCCTTGGCGTGCGCCAAGGAGACTCCGACGTCTTTGTGGTCAGCCAGGTCGCCGAGGCCGACGTCGTGGCAAGCACAGAGTGGCCTGAGACCTTTGCTGTAGCCGAGGCAAATTTCTTCCAGCACATCGCCAGGCAGGTGCCCTGTGAGAACTTGCACCTGAAATGCCTGCAGGTCTTCACCTGCGTCCTGAGGGGCACGGGTTTTTCCAGCTCTATCTGGAAGACCGTGGTCATGCACGTGCTGACCACCGTGCCGCTGTCTAAGTGGCGCAGGAGGGACTTTGCGCGGCGGCTCTGGGACATCATGTCCTACCTGGGCCGCTGCCTGCAGTTGAAATGCCTGGACCACTTTGTGCTGGGCAACGAGCGGCTTCCTGCAGAGATCCGCGTGCCACCGGCAGTGGAAGCGGTTGAGCCGCTCAACCTCTTTGAGCACCTGGCTCGAGATCCAGCTGCCCACAGAGAGGCGATGAGAGCCTACGGTCAGCTGCGCTTTCGCCTCTGGGTGCTGCTCTCCAACCGCTGAGAGGAGTTCCCTGCACAGAGCGGTGCTGGGGGGGCTCACACCCTAGGGCAGCCACGTCAACACTGCAGAATGGTTGCTTTCCTCACTGGCAATCCTCAGGCTGCTTTCCTGCTCATGGGCAAGGAAGATTTTCCACCATGTTGCTTCCTTGTGCTGACACATCTGTGAGTTGGCTTGCTCTTCACCTTCCAGTTATGACAGCGCTGTTGCCTTGTTGTGTATACCTACATGGTAGAAACTGGCTCCATTTACACATCTTCGTGGGAGATACTGAACCTGATGGAGTTGCTTGGCACACCTCAAAGACTGAAAAACCTAGCTTGTTAGAGGAGTATTGTAATTATTCTGTAAGCTGTACTTTTAATGGTTTTGTAAAGATGTAGTTTATCTGAAGATATGCAAGTGTAGATAATAGTTTTGACTCTCTTTACCATAGGAAATGAGGTACTCCAATTTT
Source organism: Phylloscopus trochilus trochilus (assembly GCA_016584745.2). Lineage (NCBI taxonomy): Eukaryota > Metazoa > Chordata > Aves > Passeriformes > Phylloscopidae > Phylloscopus > Phylloscopus trochilus. The sequence continues at coordinate 8,987,905 of WQNJ02000016.1, read as the reverse complement.
TTTGTAGGAAGAAATGTGTTCATTATTTTTGCTTTAAGAGGTTCTTTAGGATTTTTAGTGTAAAATTATTTTCCAGTTACCGTTAGTTCAGGCAATTGAGCTTCCCTGGTATAGTTGCCTTCTAATATCTACATATATATGTGTGAAGAAATAATAAAAGGAGACAAGTTTCTCAAATTGCCTGAAATGTGTGCTTCTTTTTCTTTAACCCAGCAATTCTTAAAGAATGTACATCCAGTGCAGCTACCTGAAAAAATGACAAAGTGGCTCAAATGGTGATTGTGTCCAGCAGTCACTTCTTGGGTATTCCACTTCTGTAGCACTTTAAAGCAGGGCTATTAATTTTGCCTCTTTAATTCAACCAGAAATCTTGATGGTCGAAACAGCTAAAATATTAATCAATCTGTCATGGTAAAAGTTTCCCCTCCTCATTCAGAGCATGGGAAAGAAAGCTGCTGTGGCCCATGTCAGAGAGGGAAGCTGTGGGGACAGGAACAAGCTTCTCCCTGTAGGGAGAGCAAGCAGGAACCTCACAAAGGAGTATCGCTGCCAACAGCAGAATTCACTGTTCCACTGAGAGAGAGCTGTGCTCGCTTAGGTCTCTGCCTTTTGCCTCCTTTGCTGGGCAGGAACAGCCCCCACCACAGCCCCTTTGGCCCTGCTTGTGGAAGGAGGAGAAGGCCCTCCCTGCTCCCCTCCTCCCAAACACACACACTCACTTTGTTCCCCTCTCCTCTGGCCCCAGGTGCAGAGACCTCCCCTTTCCCTTGCCCCAGCCTCAGTGTTCATCAGCCCCTTCCACAAGGACATGTGCTCTTTGTGGCAAGGACTCGATCTCTGTGTGTCATTGAGCCTTACGGCCTGACCACACAGCCTGTGTTGCCTCTGGAGCAATGCTTGGAATTGAAGAGAAGCACGGCCTTCATGGCCTCTTGCTGCACAACCCACTCAGGCCTAGATTTGCCTGGGCCAGAATAATTGCAGGTGGTTAAACTGGGGTCTGACTGTGAGTTGTGATGCAAGTGCAAGCATGCTGTGTGTATGAGGGGCATGCGGAGGTGGGGGAAGGCTGGAATATACAGCTGTTCAGTGTTGCCACTAAAACACTATTGTGTAACTCAGGTGCTGATTTTAACCACTGGGTAGTATACAGTAACACTAGGATGGAAACGGAAAGCCATGTTCACTAAGAGCAAGCATAGGCAAGTGATCTGGATGATTTTCTGGCTCTGAGCTGTTCTTTTAGGCCTTGAAAACAGGAGGCAGCACTGATGAAGCAACTGAGCAGGTCCACCTGATTGGTATTAACTGTCCTTTGTACTGTAAATTCTCTTTCTTTGTAATACCTCACCCTGCTCTGTGTGTCTCCTAAGCCTCTTACTATAGATACTAATATGCATTTCAGGCCCATGCCATCTGACACCAGTATTGCACCAGGGATGTTCATGCCACTGCAGTTCAAGGTCTCTCGTTTTTTGCATGGAAGTCTTGTCCCCATTGTTATGGACATTTCACTCCTTAGGAAGCTGACAAATACATTTGAACAGAGTGAGAAAAATGTTAAAGTGGAAGTGTTGTGAAGATGTGTGCTCAATTCAACGTGGAACTGCTGCAGACTGAATGGAGCAAGCATAGCAGTGGGGAACAGGCACACAGACCTCCTCAGACATCCCAAGAAGACTGTTTCATCGGGGCAAATAAAAGTCTTTAAACTCAACAGAACTTAACCAAACCTTAACAGAAGCTAACTGAAACCTAACCCAGAAGAGCACTCATTGGCTGCTGCAGCTGCAGCGTCATCGCTCATGCATCCTGCATCCAATCAGCTCTCTGTTCACATGGCCCTCACATCTCCCCAACCAATCACTGCCTTGCTACCAACCAGCTCTCAGCCGCCATTCAGCTGACTCTCAAGCAGCTCTCCCTGCCCCTGATCTGCAGCTGGGCCCTTCCCAGGGCGCCCTCCGGGGAACAGAACTGAACAATTTTAATATCTTTAGCAAAGGATGAATGCAGCAACTCCTGGTGTCAGATGCACATTCTGAGAAAGCAGGTTTCAGTAAAATTAATCACAGCCAGAAAACTGTCAGTGTGTACCAGTAGTGTCAGAAGAGCTCTTGAATCAGATCAGGGTTTCTGTAGGCAACTGTCCCTTGGATTTACTGAAGAAAATCCATTACATGTTGGACACTGAAAGCCACAAGAAAATTCACATTTGCTCCAAATGTGAAGTCAAGTTCTTTCTCTTTCTTCCTGCTTACTTCATGAGCAAAGCACAAACTGAGTCAGAATTTAAAACTTGTACAGCTGCTACCAGAGAGATGAGCAGAAGCAGCAGGACAACCTGCTGCTGTCTTCAGGTTTATTGTGGAAATATGAAATATTAGGGAGTCTTACTGGTCTGAGAAGATTATTTTTCAGGTTCACAATTACCACTCCATAATTTGAAAGAAAACTGAATATCGTCCCACTCTTAAGAATTTTACTGCACCTGTAAATCCACTGACTTGATGAGAGGGTGGGAGGACTCAGCCTTGGAGGGAAAAGAGGGTAACACATGTTATTAAACTGAACCCTACTGAAATTATTCTTCATGATAAAGTCACATCCAGCCCTTTGTGAATCTAACCTGAAGTGTTTTTGATGCACTAAATCTCAGGTCTGATTGCTTATGAAAATCTGAATCAGAACTATAACTTGTATCATCTAAACCATCATTTCCAACAACCAGTGTGACAAAGCACTAAGTTCACATAAAAGCAGAGGAATTTTGTCTTTTTATCCATCACTGACTTTTTTATCCATCACTTTGGTCTCTTTAAAGAGTGATGGTAATAAGCTTTTCCTAAGGGATCAGTAAAAATATACAATGAACTTTGCTAATAGCCTAGTGCAACCAGTATCCTGTATTTTAACCTTACAGGGAAGCTCATGAAAGGTTAATTCTTTTTTATTTATTCCCACCCTGTCACTCCACCCTTCCTGACCCACCTCCAAAAATATCTTGTACTCATCTTGCATAATACCAGCAAAAAAATTACATGTGTTATTCCTGACTCCTAATTCTTCTCAAGCAATTTTGGAGTGATCAGATTCAGGCAGCTTTTGGAAGCAGTCTTCACCTTAATCAATATTAACAAGCCTATAAGGAGAATCATATAAACAGGGTAATAATGGGACAAAGACTTTAAACAACTAGGAGGTTTGACTGGTATTCTTAACCATTTTCCAGACAATTTTAAAGTGCTGAAGGACACACTTCATTACTTGTACCTCTCTTAAAAACAATGAACCTCTGAACACAGAATTTTGCATCTTTGAGCTTACATGACCAAGATCTAACTACATTCTTGTGGGCTGCACCAAGAATCTGGGGAAGGAAACTCATTTTATGCCTTGTGGCATTGTGTCAGTGAAGAGAAATGCATTTTTAACTGGGGCATAACAAAGACAAAGAGCCAGCTGGTGACATATTTTCCATTGGTTTGAGTGGAATGTCACATGGTCTGAAATTCTGAAGACCTAATAAAAAATAAAATAAATTATTTTTAAAAAGTAATTCAATAACAGAATTCATAATGCCAAAAGTCACAGTGAGGCCACAGTATATTTAGATTTTCTTTTCGACATGTATTTTCAGGCTAAACTTCAGGAGGGTGTTAATTTCTCAGTAGTGAAATCACCCAGCAGAGCCAAGAATGACAGATCTGTTACCATCTCTACCAGAGCTTTTCCTCTGGTCTTCTAACTTTGGCTCCTTATCCTATATGTATTGCTTTTCTTCATATTCTTTTTAATAATTGGACAAAGCTCTAAAGTGACCTGAAAAATATTTTTGGTTGTACAGGGGTTTTCAGAAAAAAAGTTTCCTTTTCTCCAGAAGAAGAAAATCTAGATTGGATCAGAAAGAGCCAATAGTTAATTCAGTTTCCTAATCCACAAACAATATAGATAAAGCATTCAGTCAATTGTAGTGATAATTGTACTCTCTGGATACTTGTCCCTGATGAAAAAATAAAATCCAGGAATTGAATGCACATTAATATAAAATTCTATTTTTTATAAATTGGAAAAAAAAATAGATTTATGGTGCTACTTATTGACATGATGGAGAGGTGAACTTTATCAGATGTAGAGATCCCCAACTCATTACTGCAAATAGCCAGAAAAACATTTATCATCCTTTACACAAACACATTGTACAAATCAGCATGAAACACACTACCTCATTCTAATTCTCAAGCCCCACTTAATAGCACCTGAGCAAGTAAGAAGCCTTTGAATTATTTTTGTCCTGTCTGCTTTTGTATACATTCCATGTGATACTAAAGTCAACAAATTTTATTTATTTTCATGAGCAGAGAGAAAAATTAAAAATTCATAACTTCAGTTCTAAAGGACTGTTCTCAGCTAGGAAAAATCAAGAAAACAAAAGAAGAGAACAGGTGTGAAAAAGAAAACTTGCAGTAGAACTTTTCTATTTGGATTCCTGCAGAGACATTTTCTTTCCAGAAGATGATACCGATTTCTATGAATCTTTTTTATGTAACATGAATTTATCTATCTCTCTATATTTTTTCCTTTGGTCAAAAGGGGACTTGGATCAGAAGGATAGATGACCTAAAACCTGATCACAAGTGTATCCCACTTGCCTGATAATTTACCAGTAGAATATTTTCCTGGTCCTAAGACTACTTGCTTAGGCATTTCTTGGGTTCACAGGACCTTATATTCTGCCACTATCTTGCTGTGCAGATAGATGGAATACTTTCCAGGTCTGTCACAGGTCTGTGACTGTGGGAGAGCCCTTTGGCTGTCTCAGTCTCCTGGGCTTCTTATCCAGGTGCAGGGAAATCTTTCTTCCCCATGCTACCAATGCTTACATCCTTCAGCACTATCAGGGTCTTCCTGAGTCGGGGTAGCAGCTCAACCTCCAATGCTGGAATCTTTGGTAAACTTTTTGGGAATTTCGTTTTCCAGGAGAAACTTCTGACTTTCTGGATTTTGTTCAGATTTAGAATAAGATTTCTCCTGAAGTACTGACTTTTCCCATAGAACAGACTTTTTGATTTTGGGTCTTTTTAAGTGTGCTAATACATCTCTATTAGTATTCTGATCTCATCTGCAAAGGAGGTTACACCCACTTAATATCTAATAAAATCTTCTTTTAAAGTTATTAGAATCAAATAACCAGTTTTCTGCTGTACTGCAAACTTAGCTATATTTCTACTAATAAGGAAAACTGATGACTGTTCATAGTATAACAAAAGGTTGCGTAACATAAAACTTGGAGACTATGGCTTCAACTTCCTTTAAAATTGTTTACTTTTGTGTGTGTTTTATCCTCTAAGGCAAGATATTTATTACTCTTTCAGAAGTGGGAGATTAGGTCACCAGTAGAGAAGTAATCATGGTGTTTGCCGTGTTATTAAAATGTAGATCAGTAATGACATTATCTCATCAGTGGTGTGACATACCATCAGTTATTCTGTCATCATGGATTAGCAACTGCATCACCAGGAGTAGGCTGAACCTAACTTATAACTCAACAGCAACTTCCAAACCTTTAAACTCAATTTTCATGGCTATTCAAGGTAAGAACACATGGTCTTGTGTTACGTGCCAATTGAAAAGTACTCCGTGATTGGAATTACTTTCTTGAGCCAGGGATGATTTTGTAATGGACAAGTACAGACCAGCATAACAGAATTGGTTCCATCTGTCAGCTGAGTTATGATTCTATCACCCTATATATTAGTCCTTTCAGCATTTCTGGAATTTCTTGCCAAAATTAGCCTGGCTTTGGATTCAGCAGTTACTCAAACCAGTGTAAAGGCAAATTCATGTGAAAAAAACACCAAGTCAGGTTAAGATCAGGGAATTTATTTAGCAGCCTTGCTGAACCCCGCTAAGGCATTTGATTGCAAGGAGCATACTCAATCTTTTATGGTACTCTTTATCTACAGCCTAAAGGAATATTTAGCTTTATCTCTTGATGTGCCTTCTTGAAGCAATAAATACACAAAGGTTGCTGTTTTAAGCTAACATTTACCTCATGATATTTATTGCTACCCATACTTATCTACTCATTTTCAGCGAAGTTGCCCCTCCAGATCAGGTACATTTTTAAACAAAAAATTTGCTATTTGTACTTTTTTCTCTAGTTGTTCAATTCAATTTAAATATTATAGAAATTATATCTGAGCTGAATCATTTCACACACATACAAAAGAAAATTAAAGAAAAAGTAAGAATAGGAAGATACTTTATATGAGCCTATGATTTAATTAATTAGCTAATTAATTTGTTTACTTCCAATCCTTGAGTTTGCAACTAATCTGAATGCTCAAGAGAAACAAAATTAATCTTTATTGCACCTTTCAATGTTGAGCCTAGTAATTTTTTAGTTATAACTAAAATAACTGCAGTTTCTAATAAACAAGGGCACAGTGTACCTTCATCACAATCATCTAAAATTTTCATTCCATTAAGTTCTGTAAGGTTTTTCTATGAAGTAGACATCTGTGAGCTAAATTTCCATACAGCTGAGTGAGCAGGACATTTGGGAGTCCATTCCTCCCCCATGGTACAGCTGCTGCACAATGTCAGTCAGAGCTTACGACTTCACAATCGCGTGCAACCACAGCACACAGCATCAGTTGTAGGATGGAAAAATGGGATAAACGTGACACATGGCTCCAATACTGACTATTTTTGGAAATGAATTGTGGATTCATACTCAGCACATCTTTCTAAATTTGTTTAAAAACATTCCATATGACTCAGCCTTCCATTTGAATATTAATCCAAATTTTCAACAATTTCATCTCCTGAACATGGCAATAAATATCAATTACCAAATGCAACCTTGAATATTTGCAGTATAGGCTGTATAAAATGAAACAGCTGGTTTAACTTTAAAGATAAGCCAGTAATCTCTTGCCTCCAAAATAACAGCAGTCTCCCAATGGTGTTTGGCACATCTGATAAAGAAAAGAGTCAAGCAGCAGATCCAGGAGCGGGAATGTGTAAGCAATCTTCATCCCATCTGTGGATGCATGCCATAGATGGGTTGGCCAAAGTTACAGATGTGATTGACTAGCTACCTAAATTGCTCTCCTTCAGAAGCTGATGATTATGGGATGTAGAGCTACATGTTGAGAAAGTCCAGATTGGCTAATGGCAATTTCCTGCTGTGCCTTTGACACCGCTTGACTCTAAATCAACAAAAGGTTCCTTCTCTATAGCAAATGTCTACATTTTCATTTGACAATGCTAATTGAATACTTCCTCCTCAAAATTTGAACACTGACATAGAAGATGTAATTCTGGGTTGACTTCCAATAGTGAGGAGTTAATTAGCATGCAACAGTTCAAGGCAGAATCAAGTTTCATGTGCACAAAAGCTAAAACAACCTTTTTCAACATCCTATTCATTTAACATTAATTTCAGAAAATAATGAGAGGCCATGCAGTAGACCAAGGTGTTATTGTCTTTCAGGTCAGGTTTGTTTGCTGAGAACGGAAGGCTTAATTTGACTTGATCAGCTAAAACAGTGTCAGCTGTGTTTATTACTAAATGATGCAAACACCTAGACAATGAACTCATAGATACTCTGACTGAACTGTTTCCACAATACTGGTAGGAAACAAGAAACCCTTCATTAGAAAGGATCACAGAATTTAAAGAGGAGGAAAAAATAATCAAGCCAGGAAGGTATCTGGTGGTAGAAGACACAAATAACATATTTCTTCTATGTGCAAATTAGTTCAGTGATTAAACAACACTACCATTTGTGTATTCCTTGTGTTCAATTATATATTAAACTCGCTACACCCTTCAAAAGTCACAGCTTTCCCTGGACAGGGAATTCTTTTTGTGCCAAACCATGTGGTGGTTTCATACTGCAAACAAATGAGAACTGGTGAGATCAACAGCTCATTTTGGGTTATGATCTAAGACAGTATGAAGAGAGTTCCCCAGACATGCATCATTGATGTTCCTTTCCATTGCACTGTGTATTAAAGTCTTTTAACAGGTAGCTGTGACTACAGTCAGTGGAAAGAAACAGTCATCAAGCTAAAAGGTAGAATTGAAAGAATAACCCTTCTACTCACAACAATTCATATTTCAAATAGGAGTTTGACTACATGAGAACTCTCTCCTTAAGGCAATTAAAGCTCTCAACTATTTGCCATATTAGAGTCCATGTTCCAATGAGAATACATTTCTGTAAATCCTTCTTGTTAATTAAAAGATTTCAGGATTTGTGCATAGTTTTTGTCATGCTGGAAACAGAATTTGTATTCATAATATCTTCGTGTTTGTAATCTACAAATGTGGGTTTATGTTTTTCCTCTATTTGTCCTTCCCCCTCTCTTTCCCCTTTATTACAGATAAATAATATTACTTGAGAAGGGAAATGAACCAAACCAAACGTACAAACAAATCTCTTCTAGATCTCCAACAGCAGGATAAAAATGCCAGTAACACTATTCAATATTCTTACTCTGGTGCTTTTAGATTTACGTAGATCAGGCTATGTTGCTACAAAAAAAAAAAAGTGCCACCAAAATCAGGTTGTATCTCGGTCACATAAAATGGAATTAGCTGTGCGAGTTTCAAAAATCAATCACTATATACAGTGTGTTCTGGTCACTTCAAAAATATTGCCAAATTTAGAAAAAGTTATTAAAATCATAATCCTTTTGTATTAATTAATTTTGACATCCCCAGAGCAAGTAGTTCCCTATAATTCAGTGGCCAGGGTAATCTGAAATACAGTCTACAGTGAAAATTCTCTCTGTCATAATGAGGAGTACTGAACTGAGGAAAAGAAATAACTCTGTAATCTAGTAGTTTGGATTTCCAGATCCTAATTTCTTGCCATTTGAGCACTATAGTATTTTGAAGAGTAGACCAGGTTTCACAGGAGATATCAACATTAAGGAATCATAGACTGAAGAGTTTATGGAAGAAAATTCTCCAGCTGGAGTTGGTGGTAAAAAATAATGTTCTAAATCTCTTGCTCTGTTTCAAGGATTTAATATTTGACTGAGGATGTTTCAAGTCCCACCTAACACTTATACATCAAAGAACATGTTGTAACATCACCTTTCCTCAGTGTGGAATCAGCCTCTTTCATATACTTTTAATACCCAGAGGGAAAGGCATAGGGATAAGAAAAGCCTTAGAAAATTACTAACAGGTATTCTTTAAACCTTTTTCTTCAGACACTGGAATTAAAAAATAAATTGGACAAGAACCTCGCAGTGACTGACACTAATAGTGAAAAATTGTTTTGATCCCCAGGAGACATTGTAAGCAAGGTATGGACAAACACAGTATCTACATCTTTGTAAAAAAACCTGAAAAGCTAAAAATCCTACATTAATGGAAGCAAGAGATAGCATAGGTGTGTGGCTAATTAACAGTAGAACAACAAAAGTTTGAAGAGAGAGAAGTTTGACAATATTGGACAAGAAGGTGATAACAACTGTGGATAAAAGCAAGCAGAAGAGATATCAGGAGGAACTAGTATTTCTATCTCCTTAGACACACTGAAGTTCAAACTAGCATTAGAACTTCAAAAGTTAAGTTCTAAAAAGTAAAAGTTATAAGGTAAATAACTCCATACTGACTATCTGATCTGGAAGTGCTGAGGTAAAAGAGTAATATGAGTGATTCACTTTAAGGGAGTCATTCATATCTTGAGATCATTAAAGGGAGAGGTAAGCAAAGCAAGATAAAAAGGAATGGGCTATATAAGATTTTGAGGCAGTGGAAGGAGAAGGCAAAGCTGGGTAAATAATGATCATGTTAGACAGAAAGAAAAAAAATACAGGTGAAAATAGGGCAAGAAGAAGGCTGATGTGAGGCTGTGTCAGAGACTCCAATAAGGCAAAGAATAGTTTATTTATAAAGCATGAGAAATAAATATGCAGAATAATGCTTAGGAAGTTTAGGCACAGCAAGGAGAATGGAATCTATCCAGGAATAAATCAGTCAGCTGAAAAAGAAAATGTGATTGCTCAGGTCCAATTCACAAAGTTTTGGGTGTGAGTGATTAAATGTCCTTTCAGGCTTACCTTGCTGGGTTAGGTTTTGGAGATATAAGTACAACAGCAAGAATACTTTGACTGAAAGACATGAGTGCAAAGGTAACATATTCAATATGGTTATTAAATGCAAAGACAAACGAATAAGGAAAGGGCCAGACTCAAGCTCTCTTTCAATGTTGAAAGTGTAAATCTCACTAGGTCATTATAGTCCATGTCTGGGCCTTGATATCCCAAGCTAGAAAACAATGCTACCTTTTAACTGCTCCTAGGCACGGAGAGATTTTCCTTTAATTCATGTTCACAGGGGTAGAGTCAACAAAAATGCTTCTATTCTGTTCCCCACTACTGCCTTTGTCAGGCAATTACTGTGAAAGGAGTGATATAATGGAAAGGACAAAACAACTACTGTGTCTCTGGCTCGAACTGTAACTGCAGCTCCTTTAGCTGTTTAAAACATTTTCTAGGCACCCATGCTGAGAGTCAGCCTTGGCTGTGCTGACAACTCTGGACATTTTCAATGCAGTGCAACAGTAGGAATCTTTCAAAGCCACATCCAGGACTTCTTTATTTAGTTGTGTTTATTCCTGCTACCATGTTTTGGATTAGTTTGGATGTCAGAGTGATTTCATGCACTAAACCTGCAATATATTGAACAGTGCAGTAAGGTAACAGCTGTGCTGTATGGTTAACCAAAGATGTAAACCCATTACATTTCAGTTGATGTTAATGTTTTTGGACAGCAAGCTTCCCTTTGAAGAATGGGAATATCCATGAAACTTGCTTATTTATTTCCTAATCACTGTCCCCTATTCCTCTACTCTCTCTCCATCTACTTCCTTAAAAAAAGGCTCCAAAAAGCTCTGGTCAGTGCCAAAGCCCTGAGGAACTTCATTTCAACCAGAATTTAAGCCTATACATCAATTCCTAATCTAACACCAACTCCTTATCAAGTAAATCATTAACCATCAATTCCAATACAAAATTCCATATGGATTCTAAAGCAAACTCTCATTTTAGGATTTTATATAGTAATATTTGACAGTGATTTTCTCATTCACTTAGTAGCAAGTGATCTAAGATTCCTAAGACTTGGAAATTTGGGCCAATTTCCATTCAGAAAATATTCAACACCCACTTGAGCCCTTTCAATAAGTGAGACTTATTTTCAAAGTCTTTTTCAAATAGCAGCTTCCCAGAAAATACCCCGGTCTCAGTGTGTAAGAGGAGCTATGTAATTATTACCAGCTGACAGACAGAGATCCTTCCATTGCTTCCTTTAAACTCCCCTCTGCCAAAAAACTACATAAAAGCTACTAGAAACCCTTAGCGAGCTGTGAGGTTTGCTATGGCAGCTGACTGAGCCTGCTGAAGGTCTTTCAACCCCTTAAAAAGCTGAATATTGCTGCGTTGAGGAGGAGAACTAAGAGGATGAGAGGCACAATCAAGGAGGCAAGAGCCAGGGCATGTTTGTGGAAGCCACTCTGAAAGAGCACTTTTTTCCCAGGGAGCTGGGAGGGTCATAACTCTAGTCACTGGGATTCAGGGAGATGCTGTTTTATTAAAATCACTCACATAATCATTTGGGTTGGAAGGGATCTAACAGACCATGTCATTCCAACCCCTCTGCCATAGGCAGGGATACCTTCCACTAGACCAGGGTGCTCAAAGCCCCATCCACCCTGGCTTTGAACATTTCCAGGGATGAGGCAGTCACTTTGGGCCACCTGTGCCAGTCTCTTAACCCCCCTACAGTGATGAATTTCTGCTTAATATTTATCTAAACCTAGCCTCTTTTAGTTTAAATCATTACCTCTTGTCCTATCACTACAAGCCCTTGTAAAAAGCCCTTCCCCAGCTCTCTTGTAGCCCCTTTAGGCACTGCAAAATGCAGTAAGTTCCTTTTCTTCTCCAGGCTGAACAACCCCAACGCTCTCAGCCTGTCTTCCCAGGAGAGGTGCTCCAGTCCTCAGAGCATTTTTGTGGCCTCCTTTGGACTCACTCCAGCAGTCCCATGCCTGTCTTGTGTTGGGGGCCCCAGCGCTGGACACTATTCCAGGTGAGATCACACAAGAACAGAGTAGGAGGGGGAGATTACCATCGTTCGAGGCAGCCCAGGATAAGGCTGGCTGATAATCACTAATCACAGCCCTCGTACTCCTATCTTCCCCCGGGGAGCAACAACAAGCTTCAGTTTCCCAAGTCAGGCAGAGAGGTCGTGGCCTTCCTGTCCTTCTGCCCTGCCCAGCTGTCTGCTGCAGTCACTGCTGGATACAGCAAATCTCTCCTTGGTGTGGCACCACCACCTCACTGCAAACCAGGGTTTAGGTACTCAGGCAGTGCCATAAGCAAACCATATTTTGGGGAGTTTATTCATATATTCTACCATCCCCCAAGTTTCCTGAGTATTTATTAATGTTTTAAAAACAAGCATCCAGTGTCCTTTGTCACATACTGCTGTGTCAGGAATCCTGCTCAGCTTCAGCCAGCAGATGCTCATTGCGACAGAGCAGGGACACTGCTGTTTGTTTTTAAATATTAGAGGAGACACTTTGACTATCATTTCACCAGATAAACATTTGGCCTTGTTTTGTACTGAAAGAAGTTTCCTTGATGAAACAGCAGATTGTGTAGCGGTGCTCAAAGGCCCAGGAGGTGATAATGATTTAAAGTACCTGCCATAAACAATCACTTAGCCACAGCCAGGGGCAAGGGAGAAGAAAACATCAACGAAGTGAGAAGTGTCAGATTCCATCCTGGCAGGGGGTGGGAAAGAGATAACATCCTCTAGGCCACAGTGTCTATCCATAAACACCCCCTCGGAACTGGTCAAGTAAGCACAGAATTGTGCTGTCCACCTTTGGCATGGCTTCAATAAATCAGATCTACAGAAAGATGTTTGACAGGCTTTTAAAGTCGATAGGGAATGTTATGCTGAGGGAGAAGCTGTTTTTCTCAAACTGTAAGATTTAGACTTTTCAAAAAAGATAAACAAACAAATCAAGGAGCCCCTTTCACAGATTAGGATGAAAAGAGCAAATCTCCAACTTTTAATACCAGTAAACAAATGCAAATTGTGAAAATGGAAATGTTCTGAAAATATCAGAAGTGTGTAATGTGATTACAATACTAATTTTTCACCATCTGTTTTACTAGCTGAAATTCTAGTCCAGAAGTTATTTATTCTAAAAGCCTTTTTTTTTTCCAATTACAGAATGCTAGAAGAAAATTTTCTAAGAGACATTTCCTGACATACACATTTACGAAAAAACCCCAAAGTAACAAAGGTTTTCCCTTTGTGGTTTCTGCATCTATAAGAAAAGGCCAAAAGGGTCCATTAAAAATCTTTGATTAGATTCACTGCCCCTCTGTGCAGAGCTGCCAGTGATGTCCTGGCTCTGGCTGACTCCTGCAGTCTAGTTCACGTAGGTGACACAAGGACTCGCAGGATGAATGAAATCAGGTAGGCACATACAATCATATAGCAGCTAATTCCGTTTGGATGCCAGCAGCAGGAGCAGACCTAATAGCTGAACTTCAGGAATTAAGTTAGCCAGTCACATTTTTGAAACCTGCTTAAATTAGCAAAATGACCAGCACAATGAGCAAACCTGAAACACAGACTGTGCCAGTGTTTTACTTCATATGATTGCAGAAATTTTGATCACCTATTAATGTGTTATTAAATAGATTTATTGTCTCATGAAATAGCAGCCCTGGTCCTTTGAACAGAACAGCTTTTGCTGTTAAATATGTTAATTGTGACAACTGATTGTAGCTGCTTCAGTTATTTACAAGGGGGCTAATTAAGTTTGTTGGGAAATATTCTGTAGAAACTGAATTTACTTTGTCAAGCAGATGAATGAGAATCAACAGATTTAATACAGTTTTGAGGTTCTCCACTGAAGGCAGGAAAATTAAAACACTCCCAAGTAAATTAATAGCCAGGATGTTTCTGTAGATATAATTGCTTTGATTATCAATGCAGAAGACTAGCATAAAAACAAGATGAAATCATCTCTTTCTGCAGGGATTCCTTTACATACAGGTTTCCCCAGGAGTCATTGCAGCTTATTCAATAATTGCATAGCTATAAATTTTCTGTCTGTCTCCTGCAAAGAATAATATGGCTGCAGGCCTACAGGAGGAAACCCAAAACTGCACCACACCTGCCCGGATTTACCCATAAGTAGCTGTAGATGGCTTAGATACTGACAAGTGAGTTCCTCTCCTTTACTGACAAGATTTATAGGCAAAGAGGTAGACTCAGTGAAAGGCTTCATTGTCTGCAAGTTAAATGCAAAAGTGCTTCCTGATCCCCTGGAATGGAAATCAGAAATGTCTTAGTACAGCAGAAAGCAGTTTTCCAATAGAAAATTTGAGGAGAAAGAAGTACATTAAAAACCACTGTGTGGCAGGTGGGTATTTACAAGTACCTGATAGAAACAGGAGCATAGGGTTGTATGCAGAGAAGTCTGATACTTGACTGAAGGCTGCAGGAACCTTCACCTTCCACTTCTTGCCTGGTCCAAAGCTCACGACCTCCTGAGAACAAGGGTCTGTCATGCCAGCTCAGGAAACTGAGTATGTCTGCTATTCTGCCTATCCAGCAAACCAGTTAGTTTTGAATATGAAAGACAAATTTGAAAAAGCTGATAGCAAGAGAATAATTCTGAGGAGAAAAATCCTAAAGGCTCCTAATGGTGCTACAACCCTAACATGTGCTAAGCTGAAGGGTGTCAAGAATGATTTAATGAGAGCAATGTGAAGAACGGTACCTGGTCCATTTGCTCCTGTATTTTTACATTATCCAGCAGTACGATCGTTATCAGAGAGCCCTGTGGCTGGTAAGGTGTTGCAAACACACCCTGGATACCTCATGTGAATGGCTCACGACTCAGAGGTTCTCTCTTAATGTAAGAAGCCAACAGGAGGTGTTACTGTTATCAGGGCTAGTGCATCTGTCCTGAGTGATGGAATGAGTTTCGCCTGTGTGTGTTAAATCCTCTTTGAGAAATAAGCCTTTCAGCTGAGTCTTGCGTGGCTTCAAGATGATGTTCTGTATAGGGAAAAAGCACTGAGGTGTGAAGTTTGGGTGGTTTAGGATGTGAATGGCCTGCTTATAAAAATCTTTATGAACAAGAAAATTGTTTTTTAGGTAGTTCAAGGTGCCTGTGTCGTGCTTCTTCGTAAGCATTCAGCTCTGGAATGCCCAGCACAGGAACAACAGTGACTTGTTGAAGCAAACCCAGAGCAAGATACCAAGATGAGTAGAGAGATGGAGCACATCTCTTATGAGGAAAAGCTAAAACAATTGGGATTGGTCCTCTGGAATAGAGAAGATGACCCTATTGCAAGCTTTCCAGTACCTGAAGGCAGCCTGCAAGAAAGATGGGGAGAGACTATTTACAAGAGTCTGTAGTGACAAAACAAGGGGGAATGGCTCCAAACTGAAAGAGTGTACATTTAGATTAAATATTGGAAAGAAATTCTTTATTGTGAGAGTGATGAGGCACTGGAACAGGTTGTCCAAAGCAGCTGTTGTTTCCTCATCCCTAGAAGTGGGGCTTTGAGCAACATGGTCTAGTGAAATGTGTCCCTGCCCACAGCAGGGAGGTTTCATTAGATGATTTTTATGGTCTCTTCCAATCCAAGTAATTGATTCTATGACTTTACAATTCTTAGATCTAGCTTTGAAACCGTATGAGGGTTATGGAAGAAAGCCCCCTACTGCTTGGTATGTTTTGTGCATCAGTATTCTTCTTGTTCTGAGGTCAACAAGAGCCTCGATCCCAATTATCCATTCCCACGACTGCATGAAGTGCTGGTAAACCTCATTCTCTTCACTCTCATGACCAGTGACAGGACCCGAGGGAATGGCCTGAAGCTGTGTCAGGGGAGGCTTAGGGTGGGTATCAGGTAAATGTTCTTCACCCAGTGGGTGGTTGGGCACTGGAACAGGCTCCCCAGGGAAGTGATCACAGCACTGAGCCTGACAAAGATCAAGAAGTGTTTGGACAACTTTCTCAGGCACACTGTGGAATTCCTGGGATGTCCCATGCAGGGCCAGGAGTTGGACTCAATGATCCTGATGGGTCCCTTCCAACTTAGCATATTCTATGATTCTTTTATTTCCATTCCTACTATACTTTAGAAAGCTGACACATCAGAGCAGCAGCTTAACACCCTCATCCCTAAAGTAGCATTTATTGAGTGTAATGTACTTTAATACCAAGCTTGTCTCTTTTCATGGTCTTCTCTCTTCCTTTGTAAGGAATTTTGGCTAGACATGTTCCAGTTCTGCTGTCAGAAAAGTAGTTGTCCAAAACTAATGGAGAAACTCATGCAAAGGCTGTCCAGTGAGTTAACTATCAAATATTGATGTGTTTTTCTTATCAGGAGAGAATACAGCTTAAAAAAAAAAATGATAGCACATATTCTTCAGAAACCAGTTTGTTTGTCAGGTCACACAGCAGTACAATCATCTCTCATCTTCTGATAAAGTCACAGATTCATCTCCTTTATCATCAGCTGTCTAAAGGTTAGGCATCTGGCCTTAGCTCATCATCTGGGCTCCCCCAGTAGTCTCTGATGAAAGACAGACTTCCTCTTCATCCTTCATATACATCTGTCCTTGGAGAAGATGAATTGTCTTTTGTAGGTGCCTGCCTCTTCATAAACTACAGAGTACTGGCATGGCTGGCTTAAAGTCGATGCCTAGCCCTTAGATAGCTGAAATGGGGTGAGATGTATCTCACCTTCACACAGAGGACATGATTTCCTACTTCTGTTTCTGTTCTTTCAATCTTTTGAAAGCCATGTCAAGAATTTTATTATTTTTCTCCCTGTGCCCTTGAAAACACAGGGACAGGCATGTGTCTTGCAGGAATGCTATTTAATTCACTTGAAGAATCCTGATCCAAACATATCAACCTTGATTTAGGAAACTCTTCCTCTCTTTATGTGTGGCACCTTCAGGTTTGGTGGGTTTCAGAGTCTCTGCAAACCTATTCTTTTTTGACACTGACAGAAAATCTTCTTAATCCCATACATAATGAGAAGGAGCAACAGCAAGACCCTCAGTAAAGCCTCAAAAGAAAAGAAGACAGTTTTGATAGCAAACTTTGAGATAATCCCATGAAAAAGGTCCTGCTGTATTCTGTCAGCTCTCCTACCTTTTTATTCTCTTGGATAGAGGGAGTGTGGATATTCGTGTATCCCATTGTCCAGGAATCTGTCATTCAGATAAGCGTGGAACTACCCCCTCAGGGACAGTCTCAAGCAATCCCCCTTCCTGAGCTAAAGGGGGATTTAGGGAGGGTTTTTGTAAGTAAATACTGCCTCAAGGGTTTGGAGAGCAGATGAAAGAATTCACAAACTTGCACATTTTCTTCCATTAACACCTGGACTTTTCTGCATGCCTGGTAAGTAAGGTAAAGTTTAAAATCTATTATCTCCTTCACAATCACAGAAAACAAGATCAGCAGGTGTAAATGAATGTCATTTTTCTGTGAACCTACATAGTATTTCGTGAGTTTGCACTTTACAACTTTAATGACCTTCCTTATTTTTAACTGCAGTGATAAATGTAAATATATATTTTTAAGGTTGTAGTCTGATGATCTGTTTAAATTAGGCAGTGGGTCCTTGGTTGTTTGGGTTTTTTGTTTGTTTGTTTGTTTGGGTTTTTTGTGGTGTTTTTTTGTTTGTTTTGTTTTATTTGGGTTTTTTTGTTTTGTTTTGTTTTCTTATTCTGGCGGAGTGACAAGCATTGGTTCTGGTTGGGTTTTGTATTAAATTTTCAGATTTCAACAGCAGTGTAGGATCCTCTGCACTTCTAATGAGCTAGCCACATATTTATTTTAGATACCTAACTTCTGGCATCTGGCTTTGAGTGACTTGTTCAAAGATCAAAGTCCCTGAATATGACAGCTGTGGTTAAATTATTTTTTTAAAACTATGCTATTACACAATTTATGTGCACTACATATCAAAGCTATGTAATGAGACAGGTAAAAACATGTTCTTATGGAGAAAATTGATCAGAGTAAAACTTTGGCTGCTGGGGAGGCAGGAAGTGATCCAGGACTCTCAGTTCTAATTTCGATCCAAATCTGGTGGCTTCTGCTGCTCCTTCAACTCCCCAGAGGTAAAGGGAGTTTCCTGCCTCCCCCTGATCTCACTCCCTGCTCCCAGCACACATATCACCCATAGTAAATGAGGTCATGCAGTTGTGGGGTTAGTCTGAGTCTTGCCCTGTCCCTGTGTCCCTGTAGGTCCTGGAGCAGACCCATCCCTGCAAAAGCAGTATGGAATAGGTGTACAGGGCTTGCCTGATGAGAATGTCCCACAAGGCCACTTCAGACACAAGAAGCAGAACATGATGGTAAATGGGAATGTCTCCAGCAGAAACAGAAAAGATGAGATAAGCTAAGCTGCTCACTGCAGTTGACTCTGAGGGAAGTTAGTTCCAGGGAGATCAGAACATTGGAGAAAGCAGGGGAAGGGAAAGGTGAGTGAGCAAAGTAACAAACAAGAAAAGAGATCATTATGGAGACACTTCAGAAGAAAAAGAAATAAAAAGGGACACAGCAATGAGTGCTGGGGTCCTCACAGTTTTTCAGTTAAAACTCTCCCCCTGTTGGACACCAGAATAAAAAAAACCCAAATGCCCATTTTCACATCATTCTTGATTTAAGCATAAGCCTTTTCCTACTGCAGGGTAAAACCTCTGCTCAATGTAAGCCACTAAGCAAGCTGTGGTTAAACACCCCACTGAACTGAAAAGGAAGAGCTCTGATCAGTGTCTGTTGGAATTGTTTTCTGAGCATTTACCTTCTCTCCCCATGCCGATCAAACTTAAGGATATCATTCTGTGTTTGAGATAATAAAGACCTTGCTGGAAGGCAGACATCAGCTCAAACAAATCTCTTCATTAAGATGGTTAGCACACTTTTGCTCTGGGGCTGCCTCTGTCAGCTCAAAGGACAGGATGAGCCAGATCACAGCAAACTACACCCATCTCTGTATACACACTACTGCATATTTCACATAAACTTCTTATCTGTGCTACTGCATCTCCTCTACAGTAAAATTTATAACTGAATAAACCTGTCTTCTTATTGATGAATCCTTCACAGCTTGGGTCTCTAGGGTGAGTCTTGACAGAAATTCTCCCTTAAATGGGCATCTTCATTACGTCTCACCCTATCTGGTGAATCTAAAACCTCCAATAAAGTCTTTCACTCCGTGGAAAACAAATACTGTCTCCACCTGTGTCAGCTGCTTCAACACATGAAGGGACAAAATATCTTTGAGAACTCCAGATCTCTGTCAAAATGCACTGAATTTGACAAATGGATTCAAAAGGTATTGTGAGGAAGGGGATAAAACAAAATGTGTAGGTATACACGAGTGATCCCATAAACTCTCTTTTCTTAGGAGATTAAGCTAAAACATCAGTTTGCTACTGTCTGAAGCTTTCTTCTCTCTAGTACAGGGATCTTTTTGGAGTCAAGAGAATAACCTTCTGACCTTGAGCCACCTCCCTAACTAACAGCTGGCCCTTTCAGCTAATCCTTCAATTTCATGAGCTGACCAAAATAAAGCCATAATTATGCTATTTGTATTTTCTCTGTTCTACAATTTTAGGCCATCCCTAAAAGACATTTGCCAGATGTTTGAAAAAGACACAGTGTGCTTATGGACAAAGCAGTTTTCCAGAACATGAAAAATAAAGGAGAATTCACCTTTCTAAAGTGAATATTTTCACCCATAAAATGGTATATTATTTAATATGTCCCTGTATTTCCAAGGATCCACAGTGTTTGTCTTCTGTTAGATTTACAATGAATGTTGTTACAGTGTTGTGCTAGAAGTTGATGAGAAATCAAATCTTAGACAAACAGTTAATATAATTTCCCTGCACATCCCAGGAGCATAAACCAAGTATTTATTTCCATGTTATCAGCTAATTAAAGCCCAACAATGTGTTCAAAACAGTAGAGCAAAAGACAAGTCATGAGATCTCGATGGGCTTTTAAACAATGATCCCTAGGTGTTTGTGGTTGGACCAAATTGGTAAAATGTGCCAAGAATTAAGCATTGCATGCTGGACATCCTCCCATGAAAATCTATTCACCTATAGAATAGATAGAATAGAACCACCTAGCCCATGGTATGGCACTGTGTACACCAGCCTGGTACAGCAGCACTGATACTTTACCATCCTATCCCAGCAGCTCTGATGCTCAGGGGGGCTGAGATCAGCAGTGCTGAGCTAACACAGATCTGCTGAATCGGCCTCTGGACCCAGCTCTGGGGGCCTTGGCATTGTTCTCTTTTAAAAATGAACAAATCCTCTCTCCATCCAATCTAAGTGAAATGGCCTCAGAATGGGGAAACAGATGTTGCTTTTCTAGAAGATGAGTGCTGGGGTCCTCACACACTTTCTGGCAAACAGTGTGGGGAGCACTGCTAAGCTCTTCTTTCTACTTCAGCATGTAATTAGAATAAATGCAGTTCTTTGAAAGGAACTGGCATCTTGTATGTTGTTCATTACACATCTAAAAGCCTCATATATTTAGCTCAGAAGAATAGTAAATAAATTATAAAACTGCCCATGGCACATCATCGGTGTAAACATTAGGTACCAATACTTTACAGATTAAAAATGTCACTGAAATTTCAGCTGTGAGGAGAAGCAGTTTCCTCCACACAGTATAAGTGACCTTGAAGAAGAAAGGAGTTGTTGTTCCGCTATTACAAAATAGCCATGGGAGGAGGGGGAAGAAAGCATGTTGGGGAAAAATAAAAGTTAAGGGACACAGAACTGGTCAAGGGGATGATAATATCAATTTTATTGTGATTTTGTATGAAAAGCTTCTGTCTTTTGCCACTCCTCCCTTTCTGTGAGGCGTAATCTCTCCATTTCATTGCTTTTGCAAAGATCTGTTCCCTCAGAGGTTGTCCTGGTAACACACTGGCAGGTTATCTAAAAGACAACCAGAAGTACAGAAATGAAGAAGTATGCCTAGCAATTATAATTTATAACTTACAACTATAATCGTAGTAACAATAATGTGTTTGTGGCCATATCTATTTTCTTTTTCTCTCTGTGCCAAGAAGTAGAAATTTAAAACGTCCTTGCATAAGATAATAATGTTTCTATATTTGTTCTATTAATGTCAGTGGTGATTTCTCTTTGGTTTCTATGAGAAGAAAGGCATAAAATTGTACACTTTTAAAAATGTCTCTAAATGTTTCTTCATGCATTTTTAACTTATGGAAAAGAATAAAAGCTAGAAATAGGAAAACTCTGAATTGAAATAGTTATGTCTTTTCCTGTCACTCTAGAGTCATATATTTCCAATGTTTTGTCTAGTTTAAAACAAACACCTTTCTAGTTTCAAGGCAGTTTCCAGCAGAAGCCCAAAATAAGCAATGTAGAAGGCAGAAAGAACATAGAAGCAATTGAAGGCTGAGCAGATGGGAAGAGAAAGCACCTAAAAGACAGAGGTGAAGGAAATGCCTAAGATAGTCTCCTATTTCAGTTTTCAGAGGATTTTCCAAGCCTCCCCACGGTGTTAGTCAGCACCCCATCATTTCCCTTCTACATATGGTAACAGTGGGTGAGCTAACTCCAAAAAACACATTTTCTCCCCCAGTTAGTGAAAGGCTACTCCACGGGCCCTGCTTGGCAACACTAAATGTCAAACACACCTTCACTCCCACGTGCTCCGCCCAGCCTTACAGGAAGGGAGCCAATCAGGAAGGTTTGTTCTAGCAAATATATGGCAAGGACAAGCACTACAAGAAACTCTGTATTTTTAGGAGTGTCCCCACTGCTTTTCATCCTCAGGGAAAAAAAAACCAAAAAAACCGCCCCCAAAAAACCAAACCCAAAAAACCAACCCCCCCCCCCCCAAAAAAAAAAAAAAACAGCCAAAAATAAACAAAACCAAACCAAACCAAAACAACAACAACAACAAAAACACTCTTAAAAATAAAAAAGCTATTCCTTTCATAGGAGACATGGCTATTATTTGACCCATTTGGCAAAATGGTGAGAAGGATGTCAGAGGCCTACTGGGTTTGTTATGTTTAATCGGCTTTGGCATTGCTGTCCTATGGGATATTACTATTAATTATCAAATTTATTTGTTCTAAGGCAGCAGATGCTAAGATGAATGCAAGTTCACAGCAACTACTAAAATCATGTTGATTTTTTTCCTCAGTGGTGGGAGTTTCATTAAGAGAGTATCTTACGGGGCTTAAACAAAAAGACCTGACTGGAGAAGAGAGCACTGCCATCTTTCCTGTATGTCAGACTCAGCACCAGAAAGACAGGGAAGTACTTTGGGCTTCGTTCTCTTACCTGTAAAATGCTGTCATTTGGCTCAACACATAGTGCAGTCTGGAGTCTCCTGTACATGGAGGGAAGGATGTGCATTTGCCTGGGATCTTCCCGAGCCACAGGGCTGCAACCCACTCTGGTCTTGAAAAGGCTTGAGCAATCTCAAGTGTATCTTGTATTAGGTAGCACCATCCTTTTAGTCATTTTTGTCTCTGTTGGCTGGAGACTACTATTATCTCATTTACCTAATTTCAAAAGACTTTATCTGCTGCTTGCAGAGTTAGCTAGCCTGTATGGCCAAACTGTGGTGGTGTACATCACAGGGGTCAAACCTGAAACTTTCTGTATTGATTTTGAGTATGTATTATGAGTAAAAAGTAATTTCTATTTGAAAATTTCACATACCAGGACCTTTATCATATTCACTTTATTCACTTATGTGACACCTTCACAAACTTAAGGGCTTTACAGTGCTGTAAACTTCACACACAGCTTCTGAAGATAGATATGAAACACATGTACCCTTAGATGTTATATTATACTGTATGAGAAGCAGACTATATATGTTAGACCAATTAGTGACGTTTTAGTCAGCTGTGCTTAGTTAACATGTCATTAAATGGCCAACAACAACCACATAAGTGCAGATTGTCAGGGTTTGATTATACTTCTCTTTAGTCAAATAAAGTTTTGTCAGACCTTTGATGTATCCCTAACGCTCTGATGGTTTCCATATTTACACCAGCAGGCACAGCAATTCTCAAACTGCTGCTCAGTTCCCTAAGGGAACCCTACATGCCTCTTTGGACACCTGCAGTGCTCTCTGGTAGGTTTATCCTTTCACCAGCTACTGACTCTAAGAGAAACTACATCAGTATGGGTTGAATTGAAAATGAACATATGCTAAGAAATGTATATTAAGAGATAACTCTCCTGCTATTGGAACCTAAGCCATGGCAGAAGAGATTTTTCCCTAGTTTAAGGAAAGAGTATACAAAGTATAGAAGAAGTACAAATTATATTTTTTCCCAGGCAGTTAAAGCACTGATTGTCTACTAAAGCAAACAAAAACAGCTCCTTTCAAGAGAATAGAATTTAAAAAGCTAGTGTTTGACATGTCTTTAGTACAATTCAACATGATGTTTTTCAGCACTGGCAATCAATATGTATCTCTTTTGTGTCTCTGTCTTTTGTCAACTGAAAAGTTTAGATTTTCATGGAATGATATTTTTTTTTTCTTTAGCAGAAAAAAAAAAAGGAAAAAAAGAGGAAAAAAAAATCCAGCAAAACAAAATCCTCCAGGAAATCGGAGATGTAAACTTCAAGTATCAACACTGTGAGAAATGATGCTCAAAAGACTGAATAAGGAAAAAGGACAGCACACTGAGGGTTGGAGACCAAGGAGCTACAAGCTCATCTACAAAATGGCCATTCTGCCTTTTATACCCCAGGGTTGCATCAGCCAACCCTGGCCCCTCCCAGTGGCTGCCAATCAACTCTTCTTCGCTGCCCATTGGTGGAGGCCGCCTTCTTGCAGCTTGATTGGAGGTCAGGTGTTGCCATGCCACGCCCCCCAGTGGTCAGCCTTGGCTCCTCCCACACGCCCCCTGCAGGCGGCACAGGCACCGCCCTCTCCCCTCATGGCCCGGCTACCGAGGCTGTCCCTTGGCGACCCTACAGGGGGGAAAGGGGACTGTGGGGAGAACAGAGCACATCCAAACAACAAATCACAATAACATAGCTATACATCAATAAAGCTTCTCTTGACATACACATGATATTCATGTTTTCACTGCGAGAGCCAACCATCGCATTACCCGTCTGTAACAACGCTATGCTCCTTACCCAAAATCCAGCCCCAGGCAGGGGGATGTGTAGGATAAAACTTCAAAGTAGTTGTAATCTGCCAGGAAAGCCTTTGGCAATAGAGCATTCCCAGACCTTATCTTCTGCTTTAGGAAAACAGTTGTGACTTAGGGAAAAGAAACAGTTTGTGTGCCTTGGGACTGCTTCCCTAAGCAAACCAAAAGCACTATAGTTAGGGACAATAGGCGTCTAGCTTCAAACTCACATTGCTGATGTGAATTAAAACACTAATGAAGATGTAGTTAGAGGGGTCATGAGGCCACACAGTACAGTTTCTGTGGCAAAACATCCCACTAGTCAGCTGCTGATGGAAAAAGGACAGCACTCTTTGTGGGGGAGTATTTTAAAATAAAATATCATAAATCTTGGTTTGTCTTAATCTTCTGCTCCGTAAATTGTGATCTCTGAGCAGCTGTGTCATGGGCATCCCTTTGCTGGGTGCCCACTGCTCCAGGGCAGTGTGATGGGGCTTGGGCAACTCTCCCCTGCTTACTCCCATTTACATGTGAACTAGAATGCTTCCAGGCTGGAAGATAAGAGGGTGGGATATGCCCTGAAGGCTTGTGGGATATAAGAGGGAAGGAGGAAAGCATTGGCTCCCATTCCCTCCATGTGCCTCCCTCCCATGCTGGGCAGAGCCAGCAGGGTGGAAGCAATCTCTCTCCCCCTGCCTTTTTGGCCATGTTGATAATTCCTGCACTGTAAATGCTACCAGTCCCACACAACTTCTGTGTACATTTCACCATATGAGGTCCCACTGTAGAGGCTGTTCCATGTGTGTACTTTCATTTCAACTCCTAGATTTGCACAGCTGAATCCTGTATGTTTGAAAAGTGAAGTTTTTACTGGAAACACTGTCATAACCTTAAGCATAGCAGGATGAATGATGCTTCTATAGCACTGAGGTAATTTTTATAAGGTAAATAAATTCCAGTTATTGATGTTACAGAGGGTGCCTCACAAAAGGGATGAATTACTTTGGAGATATTCTGGCTGCTGCTGCTGCTCAAAATGGCAACTTTTACTGTAAGTGAAGAAAAGTGTATATTTATTCTCTTTGTGTGTCTCTTTCCACATTACTCATGTTCTTGATGGAGGATGACAGTAATAGGATCTGCTGTTAGTATTGCAGCTATATGATAACTGACTTCCACAGCCTGCTCAGCCAGTGAGTCACACATTGTCCCAGCAGGTGCACTGTGAAACACATTTTCCCCACTGTTTTAGAGACCATTGTATTAAAATACTAAAATGAGCTGGAACGACAGAACCAAGTTACTCAAACTGCCCTGCATTTCAGCTGTGATTCCGATCTGGGATGTTAGAGACATGTGATCATGTGGGTTCTAGAATAAAATCTTTTTATTATTGCTATAGTAACATTGGGTTGGATTTCATTACAATATACAGAGGAAACACAAATTCAAAATTTTTCTTTGTGTTTCTGTACAGAAAATGATTGCAAAGACTTGCAGTTTAGCAAATTAAGGATTTAGTTTCCAAGTAATAAGTACTTAAATGGTCTTAATACAAACCTGAATATTGAAATAAATGCTGCCTGAGGATGTTTATTATTCAGCTTAATATTAGCTATAGACAGGCTCTGATATAATCTCACAGCTTTTTCATAAATTGTTTGCGTGTAAAGAGCTTGGCTCCTTAAAATACTAGATGACATTCCTACTCTTCAGGAAAACACAGAGACCTTGGAAAACAATTTACTTTAAATGATGTCCTTGTTGAACATGTGTGTGTAAATGAGAACAGTTCAATTTTTTCTAGTTTCATAACTCTGTCTTTGTCCAGGCTATATATTTGCCATAAAAATGAGCTGGGCCTTACATCATGCCATGTCTCCATCTCACATTTTTAGAGACTTTTGCCTGGTCTGTGTTGATCTCTGGTTAAGATTTGGAAAAGTTTGGTGGCCCAGAATAAAGGTGTTGGTCCATGCTAGCAAGGAAATACAGGTGTCATAGCTGTTTAGAAGGCTGTTTCTGAGTGCTTTACAGATACTGATGGCTGCTTTCCTCCTCCTTGAGCAGTTAGGTAGCAAACATGTTCCTCCTCCATTACCTTTTGGGAGATATAAGGACCAGGTTGCAGAGAGAAATTGGCATATGAACATACTCCAGCCTTTGTAGGACAGTACTGCAGAATTCCAGAACTGCTGATGAGAAATTAAACGTCTGGGAGAGATCCTTCTCAATGCTTTAGTGTAGTTTTGAAAATAACAGATAAATGAACCATTTCCAGTAGCCGTGCAAAACATGCAGCAAGCCCAGCTTCCTTGAGAGAAGTAAGACCTACTGCATTGATTATACAAATTGAATATATAGCACATAGATGGACTAAGGAAAGATGACAGCCTATAGCCTTTTCTTATCTACAGAATATGTTGTGTGGCCTGTACAGAAAGGCTGAGCAAAAGATTTCGGCTGGAATTAGCCAAGGCCTTCTAAAAACTTGAAGGGTAAAAGTTGAATCATCAGTTTGAGGTTTTTCCATGGATTTTTTCATACCTAATTACTCAAGATGTAAAAATACATCATGCTGACAGGATTCATAGATAGGACTCCCTTTTCTCATCCAAATATCCTAACCAAGCTATGAATAGATGCTCCTTTTTTAACACAAAAAAAATTATCTTCTTTATGAACAGTGTCACTGACTCCCCAGGTAAGATTTAGAGTGTCATCTGTGTAAGATGCACTGGCAAACTACCAGGTATTGCTGTGAATCCCTGGAGACTGAGAAGAAAACTGAACCCAGAGGTCTCATTAGAGCTAAGAATTCAACCACACGTTTTACAAGAAAATCAGGCTCCCCTAAACACACCTGAAAATAAAGCTGCAGATGTGTGCAAAACTTTCAGGTGAAAGGAGGGCTGTGGTTCCAAGTACGTACAGGAATGACTGACTTCATTTTCTTTGCTCTGTCATCTTTCCCATAGAATTGCTTATGTAGCTGTTATCTCCCAGCTTTTTCTGGGGGGGAAAAAAAAGTATATTCATTGACACAGGTTCCACCTTTACCACATGTTTGCACTGTGCATCACATCTTATAGTACACTCTGCCTGCATGTGCCATACAGGGTCACCCTTAATTCCACATCATGTTAGCAGAGTATTCAGCTAACTCTGAGGGCCTTTGCACCTCCAGAACAGATGTAGCCAGTGATTTTTATCTACACCTCAGGTATAACCATGGCCTCAAGCCAATGTACACACAAAATACATAAAAATTAATGTGGAGTTGATCCTGGTGTTGGCAGCTCCTCTTGGCTCTTATTTGGAAACATTCAGCTAGGCATCAATGTATGCTCCAATGTAAGCTTCCCAGAGTTACTGTAAGAATTCTGTTAACCACAAGCAGGTCTGATTCCCTACTCAGAGTTCTGCCTGATCTTGCAACATACATGCAGAACCACTTATTGGATTTATACATGACAGTGCCGGGTTGTGAACTCCTCCAGGCATGGACTGTGTGCTGTTTGTGGTCCCCACACCTACAGCAGATTGCCTGTTGTACTGGTTTGAAAGCAAAACCAGTGAGACTCCCAGTCAGAGATACAATTTAATAGAAGAAGAAGGGAAAAAAAGGTGAAATAAATAGAATGATACAACCTAACACCCTGTTGGTCAGGGTGTTTGAAGCAGTCCGGGAATCCTCCTAGCGCAGCAGATGTGGTTCCGCTGGAGCAGAGATGATCCAAAGCAGTGATCCCTGTAGAAACGTCCGGAAGCTCGTCTCCTCTGAGAGTTCAGTGGATAGAAGCTGCCAGTGGGGTCTCAAACCCTGGATTATATCCAGGTGGGAATGCTTGGCTCCTCCCCCTGGGCAGAGCATCTCACAATAGCATGATTCATCTTATCAGTCATGCAAATGGCCCTTGATGGCCCATTAAACAGAGATAACGTTTTCCGGGAAGGCATTGTTGGGCTCGTTAACAGAAGATAAGGAGAACGCTGCCCCACCCCGGCTCCAACGGCTCATGGGGATAGAATACATCCTTGGGCACAATTTTACATTGTAACCCAGGACATAATCCACCCCTTATTCTATCACCATCTACATCATACACTCTCACAGATACATACATATATATACGTATATACACAGAATAAAACCCTACATGCTAATTTTAGTTCTCACTCAAAATTAAGTCTCCTTGTGGTACACAACGGGTTTCTCCATCTTTTTGCATTACCCACCAAGTGTAACCAGGTCCTTGAGCAAAAACAATCCCACGGATGGGTCTGCCTTTGCCTGAGGTGGGATTAATCCAAACAGTCTTTCCTAAAATCCCTTTCAGGTGTACCACAGGGACTTTATCTCCATCCACTGTGTGCAAGGGTTCAGACTGGGCCGGACCAGCTCGATTGATGGAGCCTCGGGTGTTTACCATCCAGGTGGCTTTGGCTAAGTTTATGTCCCAGTTCTTGAAGGTTCCTCCGCCAAGTGCCTTCAGGGTAGTCTTTAATAGTCCATTGCACCGTTCAACTTTCCCGGCAGCTGGAGCATGATAAGGAATGTGGTATATCCATTCAATACCATGTTCTTTGGCCCAGGTGTTTATAAGGCCATTCTTAAAATGTGTCCCGTTGTCTGACTCGATTCTCTCTGGGGTGCCGTGTCTCCACAGGACTTGTTTTTCCAGGCCCAGGATGGTGTTCCGGGCAGTGGCATGAGGCACAGGATAGGTCTCCAGCCAACCTGTGGTTGCTTCTACCATGGTCAGCACGTAGCGCTTGCCTTGGCGGGTCTGGGGAAGGGTGATGTAGTCAATTTGCCAGGCTTCCCCATACCTGTACTTCAACCATCGTCCACCGTACCACAGAGGCTTCACCCGCTTGGCCTGTTTGATTGCAGCGCAGGTCTCACAGTCATGGATGACCTGTGAGATGCTGTCCATAGTAAGGTCCACCCCTCGGTCACGGGCCCATCGGTATGTTGCATCTCTTCCCTGATGACCAGAGGCATCATGGGCCCAACGAGCTAGGAATAATTCTCCCTTGTGCTGCCAGTCTAGATCCACCTGTGATACTTTCACCTTGGCAGCTTTGTCTACCTGCTCATTGTTGCGATGCTCCTCATTAGCCTGACTCTTGGGTACGTGTGCATCCACGTGTCGAACCTTCACGGTTAGCTTCTCTACTCGGGTGGCAATGTCCTGCCAAATCTCAGCAGCCCAGATGGGTTTCCCTCTGCGCTGCCAGTTGGCCTTTTTCCAGCGATTCAGCCATCCCCACAGGGCATTAGCTACCATCCATGAGTCGGTGTAGAGATAGAGCCTCGGCCACTTCTCCCGTTCAGCAATATCCAAAGCCAGCTGTACAGCTTTAAGCTCTGCCATCTGACTCGATCCACCTTGTCCCTCGGTAGCTTGCGCAACTCGTCGTGTGGGGCTCCATACTGCAGCTTTCCATTTCCTGTCAGTGCCTATAATTCGGCAGGAACCATCAGTGAAGAGGGCATATCGTTTTTCAGTCTCCGGTAGCTCATTATATGGTGGGGCCTCCTCAGCCCGTGTCACTTGCTCCTCTTCTTCTTCAGAGGATAAACCAAAAGTCTCACCTTCAGGCCAGTTCGTTATAACTTCCAGAATCCCAGGGCGATTTGGGTTTCCAATACGGGCGCGCTGCGTAATGAGGGCAATCCATTTGCTCCAAGTAGTGTCGGTGGCATGATGCGTGGAAGGAACCTTTCCCTTGAACATCCACCCCAGCACTGGCAGTCGGGGTGCCAGAAGCAGCTGCGTTTCCGTGCCAATTACTTCTGAAGCGGCTTGAACTCCTTCATAGGCGGCCAAGATTTCCTTCTCCGTGGGCGTGTAGTTGGCTTCGGACCCTCTGTAGCTTCGACTCCAGAATCCCAGTGGTCGACCCCGAGTCTCACCAGGCACCTTCTGCCAAAGGCTACAGGACAGGCCATTGTTCCCGGCTGCTGAGTAGAGCACATTCTTCACGTCTGGTCCTGTCCTCACTGGGCCAAGGGCTACCGCATGAGCGATCTCCTGCTTGATCTGGGCAAAGGCTTGCTGCTGTTCAGGGCCCCAGTGGAAATCGTTCTTCTTGCGGGTAACCAGGTAGAGAGGACTCACAATCTGGCTATACTCAGGAATGTGCATTCTCCAAAAGCCTATGGCACCTAGGAAAGCTTGCGTTTCCTTCTTGCTGGTTGGTGGAGACATTGCGGTGATCTTGTTGATTACTTCTGTGGGTATCTGGCGACGTCCATCTTGCCACTTGACTCCCAGGAACTGGATTTCTCGAGCCGGTCCCTTTACCTTACTTCGCTTAATGGCAAAACCAGCTCTCAGTAGAATCTGGATAATCTTCTCTCCTTTCTTGAAAACTTCCACTTCTGTGTTCCCCCACACAATGATGTCATCAATATACTGGAGATGCTCAGGAGCCTCGCCTTTTTCCAGTGCAGTCTGGATTAGTCCATGGCAGATGGTGGGACTGTGCTTCCACCCCTGGGGCAGTCGGTTCCAGGTATACTGCACACCCCTCCAAGTGAAAGCAAACTGGGGCCTGCACTCTGCTGCCAAAGGAATGGAGAAGAAAGCATTGGCAATGTCTATGGTCGCGTACCACTTTGCTGCCTTGGACTCCAGCTCGTACTGAAGCTCCAACATGTCTGGCACAGCAGCACTCAGTGGTGGCGTGACCTCATTCAGACCACGGTAATCCACTGTCAGTCTCCATTCCCCACTGGACTTACGCACAGGCCAGATGGGGCTGTTGAAGGGTGAACGAGCCTTGCTGACCACCCCTTGGCTCTCCAGTTTACGAATCATCTCATGGATCGGGGTCACTGAGTCTCTGTCGGTGCGGTACTGCCGACGGTGCACTGTTGCTGTGGCGATTGGTACTTGTTGTTCTTCAACTCTCAGCAGTCCCACAGCAAAGGGGTCATCGGAGAGACCAGGCAGGGTATTCAGTTGTCTGATGCCTTCTTTCTCTACAGCAGCTATCCCAAAAGCCCAGCGATATCCTTTTGGGTCTTTGAAATATCCATTTCTGAGAAAATCTATGCCAAGGATGCATGGGGCCTCTGGGCCAGTCACAATGGGGTGTTTTTGCCACCCATTCCCAGTTAAACTTACTTCGGCCTCCACTACAGTCAGCTGCTGGGACCCTCCTGTCACTCCAGAAATAGAAACAGATTCTGTTCCTACATACCTTGATGGCATCAGGGTACATTGAGAGCCAGTGTCAATCAAAGCCGTGTACTCTTGTGGGTCAGATGTGCCAGGCCATCGGATCCACACAGTCCAATAGATCCGATTGTCCCTTTCCTCTACCTGGCTAGAGGCAGGGCCCCTCTATTCCTGCTCATGATGCACGTTGCTATCTTCCTGTAAATACGTTCCTGAGGTCCCTTCGAGAGGATCAGTCACATCATCATTCCTATACTGTCTGGAGTTCCGTGCACGAGAGACTGGAGCAGCATTGACTCTAGATGAACTCCTCGTAGTAGGTGTCCCTCTTTTCAGTTCACGTACCCGGGCTGCTAAGGCGGAGGTGGGTTTTCCATCCCACTTCCTCATGTCTTCTCCATGCTCCCGAAGAAAAGACCAGAGGTTACCTCGTGGAGTGTATGTTCTCTCTCTGGCTGGGGGACGCCTGCTCCTAATGGCAGAGACTCTTGTTGGTTCTGGCGAGACGTGGTAAATTTCTTCCTTAAGTTCTTTTTTCAGTTTCTGATGGCCCTCTTCAATCAAGCTTCGGACTTGCTCAGCCAGCCTTGTTTCCACGGATGAGACATGAGTACGAAACGGGGCAGTGACAGTGTCCTCATAAATTCTTAGTTTGTTGACCAAGACGCCCACCCTGTCCTCACCTGCCCTCCATTGCAGCGTTGCCAGGTAACGGGAGTACATCTCTGGTCCAAGCCGTGCGAATCTCAACCACATCTGCGATGTGCACTGGACATCATCTGGGCTTTTAGGAAATCTCTCGTCCTCTGAGAAAATGATCTCCAGCACAGCCAATTCCCTCAGGCATCGGATACCTTGTTCCACTGTGCTCCACTTTCCTTGGTGTACCTGAAGATCTTCTTTACAAAGGTATCTGTCCTTCACACTTGTTAGCAGCCGTTGCCAGAGGCTGAGAGTTTCTTGGGTTCTCCCGATCCCTTGGTCAATGACCACATCTCGGGACAGAGATCCCAGTTGCCTGGCCTCACTTCCATCCAGAATGGTGTCATTGGCTGCAGCGTCCCAGATACGGAGTAGCCAGGTCAGGACAGATTCATTTGTCTGGCGGGTGAATTCCCTCCGCAGGTCACGTAGCTCACCCAGGGACAGAGAGCGAGTGATGATCTCTGGCTCTGTCTCCTCTGCTGGGTGCGAAGGTCCTGCTGCATCCTCATCAGTCACTATGCGGACTGATTTGCTCTTTGCTTTCTTCTTCTGAACAGGAGCAACTGCTACCGGTTTAGGCTGTTCCAGTTCAGTGATGGTTTGTGTGGAAATGCTGGAATTTTTGGCTTCTTTCTCCTCTGTAACAACCTGCACAGACACAGACGTTGTGGCTTTGCTTGGTGCTTCTTTCTCTTCTGTGGCAGTCTGCATAGACGTGGACACTGTTGCCTTGATTTCGGTTCCTTTCTCCTCTGTGACAGTCTGTGTAGATGCGGACACTGTTGGCTTGCTTTTGGCTTCTGTTTCCTCTGCAACAGTCTGCATAGACTTGGACACTGTTGTCTGGTTTTTTGGCTTCTGTTTCCTCTGTGACCGTCTGCGTAGACTTGGACGCTGTTGCCTTCTTTTCTCTTCTGCCTCAAGAAGACGCTGCACTATATCACGTACATCATGTGGTGTTTTGTTTCTGAGCATGGTGCAGGCTGTGCAGAGAAAAGAAAGCAGCACCACCACCAACATTATGCTGTCCTTGGTATCCAGAGGGAATTCAATATTTCCAAAAACTGCTGTATCAGGCTTGAAAGACTGGAAAAAATTATTCGTTACCCCTCCCCACAGTGGCTGGGTGAGATTGTTGAGGCCCCAAACAAAACATCCTAGACCGGGACAAGCAAACAAAGTTGAGTACATACTCCAAATTATGCTCATTGCCTTGCAGGTTAGCATGCAATAGACATAGTAGATTAATAAAGCAATTTTAGTGCTGTATCCTGGTTTACACCAGAGTATTAAGATCTGCAGATAGTGCCCCATGTGTGGAAAGATATAGAGAGCTAGGTACAAGACAAATGTAAGCATGCTGAGCATCATAGCGAACAGGTGTTCTTTTCCCCAATACAAAATTGTAATTCTGACTTTTCTCAATACCTCGTGCCCCACGTTGGGCGCCAAAAGATGTACTGGTTTGAAAGCAAAACCAGTGAGACTCCCAGTCAGAGATACAATTTAATAGAAGAAGAAGGGAAAAAAAGGTGAAATAAATAGAATGATACAACCTAACACCCTGTTGGTCAGGGTGTTTGAAGCAGTCCGGGAATCCTCCTAGCGCAGCAGATGTGGTTCCGCTGGAGCAGAGATGATCCAAAGCAGTGATCCCTGTAGAAACGTCCGGAAGCTCGTCTCCTCTGAGAGTTCAGTGGATAGAAGCTGCCAGTGGGGTCTCAAACCCTGGATTATATCCAGGTGGGAATGCTTGGCTCCTCCCCCTGGGCAGAGCATCTCACAATAGCATGATTCATCTTATCAGTCATGCAAATGGCCCTTGATGGCCCATTAAACAGAGATAACGTTTTCCGGGAAGGCATTGTTGGGCTCGTTAACAGAAGATAAGGAGAACGCTGCCCCACCCCGGCTCCAACGGCTCATGGGGATAGAATACATCCTTGGGCACAATTTTACATTGTAACCCAGGACACCTGTGAGCATTTAAGTGCAATCCCTAGATTTCATTGGGGTTTCACATGGGGCCGTTTCACCCTACTGATTTGCTTGACTCATTCTGTGACCCCTTTGAATGAAACAGATACTTGGGATGTGATCCAGCTGCCTAAGTCTTTGTGTTTTATCACGAGGTGCTAGATGTTGTTCAAGACAGGAGCAGAAGAGACATGGGCCCCTAAGGGACACCTGGAAACCTCCTGAAGGGACAGTAGGTCAACAGGCAGGATCCCTGGAGCACCACAGATGACATCAGCTTCCTGTGAATAGCCAGCTGACCAAGCCAAGATCCTAATTGCCTAGTGATGCCAATAGAGCTCACCAGGTGACAGAAAAGGTGTGCACTATATGGAGAGCTGCATAGCTCCTTGGTCAATGTGTATTAGATCACTAGTGGTGAGAGGGACGTGTCCACAACCTACAGTCAGACATCAAAATTCAATATCTTGGTCTGTGAGTGGGACCTGTTTCCTGAAGTTTCTTCTCTTCATAATCCACACCTACATTAGATGAACACCACACATTCACAGGAATGAAGTTAATGATGCATTATAACACCAATTAGGCACTGTCTTAATGATTTCCAAGTGTAAAACATCACTTCTAAAGACATGGCTGAAATATTTTACGAGCTCTTGGATTTACGGTGTGGATATGGACATCTCTCAAGCCCAGTGTTTAGACTATATTTTCATCTAGGCCAAGTAAGGTCCTGCAATTTTGTCCTGATTTTGAGGCATATTCAAATGTCCTTTGGTAGATCTAGCAAATACACTGAAGCTGTCTAGCAAATACCTTGAGCTGCCTGTGACTGCCCATGACCTAGTGTTCATCATTTCTGTAACTGAGATGTGGTAAAAGATCAGGTAGGAGCAAAATGAGCCGAGTGGCTTTGAGGGTTGTAATAAGCAGTGTAAGTGATGTTTGTGTGGCATTTACTGATGTGGGAAGGATAGCCAGCTTGATGAGAGAGTTCATAAAAAACAGAAAGAGGCAGTGGTATCCTAAACTACTGTTGCAGCATCCAGAAAGGCAGGACTGATTATAGTCTGCAGTTCTGACCTGACTGGGGCATGAACCAGCTTTTCACTGTAAGTTTGTGCAGCAGTTATCACAAATGCACACTGGTCTCTTACCAGGAATCCCAGTACCTCTTACCAGTGCAGTGAACAGCCTTTGGAATGACTGAAAGACTAGGCCATCTAGACTGGTGTTCTGTTAGTTTTCCTCTGCTACCCCCATGACTTCAGTACTTGCTCCCCTTTTCCTGGCACTGGTTGCTTCTGCCCATGCTTCACTCACTTATTTTCTCATGCATCCACTTGAGTGGATGGATTATGAATGAGAGGAAGGAAAACGTCCAGGTTAAAAGCAGGATATTTATTTATTAATTTATTAATTTATTATTCAGAGACAACAGGTAAAGGTATAGCAAAGGACTGGAAGCAAATCATTAATGGAAGGAAGAAAGAGGAAAGAAGCAGTATTTGTTCAATACACATTCAAGCACTGCTGTCATGCTCACAGGCTTCTCTCCATGAAGCTGAAAGCTACACCAGCCAGTCTCTGCCTTTGTGTGGCTCATTTCATGATTTAAACTCTGGGTTTTCACATCTCTCTGCACTTGCCAAAAAAAAAAAAAAAAAAAAAAAAAAAAAAAAAAAAAAAAAAAAGAAGGCTGTAAACAGGCTGGAAAAGCCCTGCACACTACAGGGTTTACAATTTGTAATAGCTCTGGTATGTTTGTGTTGAGAGATTAATTTTACAAAGCAAACTGGAGCACGTTTTGTGTGTTTGTGCTTATTACTCCCCTGGCATGCATTTTCCCTCAGAGTAAGTGCTTGAAGTAAAGTAATGCATCTCTAATCCTACCGGTGATTTCTGCCCTCCTTGTTTGTGTGACACAGAGGGTTTGTGGTGGCTGGGGGAGCTTCCTCCTGTGGTTTCACTTGGGTCCCCTTCTTTCAGCTTTTTGCTGAGACTCAGCACTCTGGGGGTGTGTATGGCCTGTGCCACGAGCTGACTCCTGACTCAGCGTTATGGCTGGGTGGACACAGGGCTTTGTGGTCACCCACCCTGTCCTGGTGACTCAGAGATAAAAATTCGTTCCCTGCCTTAACTCTGGTGGTTACAGCCTGCCAAGCTCCGGCCTGGAGCATGCTGTAAATCTCAGAGAGCAGACCATAAACAAAAAAATGCAGCCCAGTACCAGTCCAAGCAGGGCTCCTAATATTATATCGCACTTTCTCAGAGTGTGGAGAATGTGTGAGTAAGAAAAACAGCTTACATAGATCATACTACCCATCTATCAGCCAGAAATCTTTTATTTTGCTATAGTAGCCACCACCACAGCCATAAAGTACTTATAGAGGTTTTGATTGGATATTAGGAAAAAATTCTTCACTGAAGGGGTTGTCAAACACTTGAACAGGCTGCCCAGGGACGTGGTTGAGTCATCATCCCTGGAGTTATTTAAAAGATGTGTAGTCATGGTACTTGGGGACATGGTTTAGAGGTGGACTTGGCAGTTCTGGGTTAATGGTTGGACCTGATAACCTTAGAGGTCTGTTCCAACCTAAATAATTCTATGATTCTCCTGTGAGCAAACTGCATTTACAGGGCAATGCTGCCACTGGGCTTTGACAATGATTCCAGTCTCCCATCTGCAGCTGGGAAAGCATCTCTAAGCACAGAAGCAAACTTACTGTGTTTTCATTTGGGAAAGTCTTGGTTGTCTTATTTTCACCATAATTAGACTTCTTTTGGTTACTACTAATATTACTACTGATATGAAAATAGCATTTGTCAGCTGTGCTGAGGATCTCATTGCACTGGGAAATATCTCTATATTGGAAAAAAGAGCCCATTTTGCCAAGTACTCTCTGAGTAAAAGTTCAGGAGCATTGACTATCGAAATGTAACAACACGACTGAAAATAAAAAGGATATTGCATCAATAAAATAGCAATGAGAAAAAAGTAAAGCAGCAACTACAGTACTCCTACAACCTACGTTTTGAGTTACTGTAGAAAACAGTTGTGTGATCCACAGATTATCCACAAACCAGTGAATTAGGTGGGTTCAAGGAGAATTGCCTGTGTCACCACAATTTGTTTGAAAGCACAGCAGCTCTGCTCTCTCTTATAATAAAAAAAATTTATTCACTCAGTATGTGGGTTTGGGGAACTAATGCACTTTGTAAATTGGACTTTGTTCATTCAAGAAATAGTAATAAATTTGGAGATGCTGAAAGCAAGTACTTTGTTAAGTGCCAGCCACAAAAAGAAAATTCAAAAACTTGAGGAAGGGGGAGAGATTTCATCCCCTTGTAGGTGAGTGCAATAGTGCAGTAATCAGGATGCTCACCTAAAATTGTAGGACATTTTACCTTGAATGAGAACACAACCTAGATGTCTGGCTTCTGTGTACATATTCAGTCATCAGCTTATAGGTATCTTCAGGCTCTGGTCCAGTGATAAGGAAATCCAGCTGCATTTGTAGGGACCTCTGTGAGATCTCTAGTCTGTTCTGCTTTGCAGTCCATGGATTCAGACTGATGCCTCTCTGGGTGCTGCCTTTAGCTTAGCAAAGTGAAAAGCATGTATGACAAATGGCCATGTTTCTGTGCCCTGGTCAAGCTTAACTATGGCTGATGGGTTGCCTTGAGTTCCCAGCAGGCCTTCAGAATTTAAATTAGTTGCAGGTGGTGACAATAGGCAGATTTGCTCTAGCTATGGTCTGACCCCATCAAGTTTTTGGCTTACTTCTCCAAGGCACTGGAATCAGGCATTTTCTCTGGGCTGCCCACTATTTTCTGAACTCCACCCAGCCCTGGCCATCCCTGGACATTCTCATGAACACAATGCTTTGCTGAAGGCTGATCTTATAGAGATTCTTTAAAAGACACTCAGAGTCAACATTTTTTTGTGTTCTAAGAGATGCAGAGAGAGACACTGAGGCACTAGCAAACCCTTCCACAAAATGCCAGCAGAGAGTCCCTCACCACCTCTAGTATTCTCCACGTACAACACTAAAAATGATACTCATAACAAGGCTGCTGCCTTGTTTTTCTCCTTTCTCATTTGCTTTTCAGTATAAACAGAATGAGGTCACTGCCTGGTTTTGTGGATCACGGCGGGTCCCCTTCCTTCCGTCCCCGTCTCGGATTCCTCAGGGCTGTAGGCGCACATCTGGCCCCTCAGCCCGCCAGTGCTAACACTTCCCTCTCATTTAGCCACCATGAGTGGGCACACATCCCTCAGTGGTTGTGGTCAGCCCTCACAGTGCCGTGGGCTCACCCTGTGATGCTGCTGTTCAGCTGAACCAAGGACCTCTGAGTGCTGTTGTACAGGCCCGGACAGATCCAAGATGGAAATTTAAATGAACCTTAATAATGGCAAATTATCGATGGACCACTCAGTTATGCTGCAGTCAGAAATTTCAGGGTTCCCACGACCCTCCCTTGTGCACTTACAATGCTGGCACTTTAAAATGTCACGGCTGACAACCAGAAAGCAAGGGTTGTAGGCATGCTGGACTTGTTCCCCATATTTTCATTTGACAGTGCCAATCACTGTGGTATCTAAGTACTAGTTGTCCCCAGAACAGCCTGTGTCACGTAAAAAGGGATCCATCGTGCTTATACTCAGCTTTCTAAAAGCTGCCTGGCCTCCCAAGTTCGCCAGGCTCCCTCTGCAGATGAGGTGAGGAGAAAAAAACATGCCCACAGGGTTAATTTTCACACTTGCTTGTTTTTGCCTCTGTCTTGCAGTGGAAGTCAGGGAAGGCACAAGGCTGACGAGAGCTGCTGTTCATAGAGCTTTGGCTGGAAGGGTTTCAGACTGCTGAATGAAGATAGGTGGAAAAATCAGCCTGCAAGGTGCATGCATCACAAACAGTAAAAGAGCCCTTTTCCTTTGGTATTTTGCTGTTTTGAGATCTGGTATCACAAGGTGCTGTGGGGGGAGATACCTCTGACAGCATGTATTTCACAGATCAGAAATAGCAAGTGTGAGATCTAACGCCAGAAGCAAATTCAGACTAGGAATTCACATTTTAACAATACAAATAATTCATCATTGCAAAAGTTTGATGAAAGATGTGGCAAATTATGCAACATGTGAAATTTTCAACATATGAACAATATCCAAGCAATATTTATGCTAATACAGGAATTACAACATGGATGTGACTGGGAGAGGTTAACTCCTCTTATACAATGCAGAGAACTACATTTGAAAAAACAGTGTTTCTTTCTTAACCCATCTTACAAGATTCCTGAAGTGTACAATGCCCAAAAATGTCAGCCAGGGTGGGAATATGCAGGGAATTCAAAAAATTCAAAACCTCCTGGAGTAGAGATGTAGTTGGCATGTCTTTTCTATCAAGCTGTGCATTTATGGCATTGTGTATTTTGTTGTCCACCTTTTCCTTCACAATTTTGCCCTCATTCTAACTGCAAGAAAATTCTTTGTTGCAGCAATTACAGAAGAGCTCACTCAGGTTACAGGCTGAGTGGAATCAGTGAATTTTCTGCCCTTTTCTGCTTTTGCTAACCCCCCACAAGTCTGATCCTGTTGGGAAATTCAGCTGCAGCAATAGCTGCAATGCAAACTAGTGCTACACTTGATGGCCTTGAACCAAAGGCAGTTGAAAGATGTTTAGTGGTGACTGAATGACAGGGGAGTCCTCAATTCTGAACAGAATGCTGCTAGAATGCAAAGATTTACGTGCACACAAAGTACAAGTTCCTCTCAAAACTTAAAAGGGGTGCAAACCCCTGTCTAGCTGCTATTTTACCTACACCCGTCCCCAGCAATCCAGAGGAAAAAATCCAAAAGCCTTGTAGTGGACTCTGGGTTTTCCCTGGGAGCTGATGATGTTATTCCCTTATCCTGATGCCTTTGCTCACTGTCTGTAGTTGTCTATGCCTAAACATCCCCCAGCTGGTGTGTCTCAGTCTCCAGAGTCCCTGAAGTCCCTCTTTCCCTGGTGTTCCCCATGGCACATTGCCACAGACCCAGAGACACAATACTTTCAGCAACCCAAGGTCCTGGATGGATTCCCTGGTAAAGACATCCATGTCTGGAGCTCTGTCAGCCACTGGATGCAGCAGATGGCAAGAAGTCAACACACTGCGTTTGGTGGAAGATGTTCAACAAATGTTGTGACCAGAAGATTTCAGATTTAGCTTTCTAAAGGAACAGAGCTGTACCACAACATTTACAAACAGCTCCAGTTACAACTGCGTAACACCAGCCAGTATTCAGAAGCTGTGCCAGGAAGCTCTCCACGTTGCTACACTCCCTCATTAATAGCATTTTGCCAAGCTGCCCTCTGGGACAGAATTATTGTAGAGTGGTTAAATGTCTGCTTGTGGAGGAAAGCTTTATTTTACCGTTTAACCGCAGTCTGACTCGAATTCCAGCGCACAAACCAGGAGGTACCTGGGATGCATTATAGCTGCATCTGGCTAGATTTTCTGGCCCTGCAAAAGACCACAGACATGAGTGAGATTGATTTATTGATCTCTCCTCTCCCTCCCACAGCTTACACAAGCAGTGGCAACAAGCTCCCACAGACACACACCTGCATCTCGATTTACCACATAGATGTTACAACAAGCAACACTAGGATCACACCCACCTTTTCTTTAGCCTTCCAGAACTCCTAACCAAAACAACTTTATCAAGACAAGATATTTCTCTGATAAGAAAACCCTGATATAGAGTATGTCTGTTGAAGCAGAATAGGGAATAGCTAAGAGAAGGCCATTCTTTTATATGCTGGGAGGGAGAGAGTGGCCTCAGTGTGTCCCACTGCTGACCTCTTTTGTGCAATGATCTCCTTTTGTAAAGTAGGTCTGCAACTGCTGTATATTTTTCTGTCTAAATATTCAGTAGTCATTACTGTGAGAAGGGAAAAATAAACAGAGCCCAAACTGACACAGTGAAACCCCAGCCAGCGAAGAGTTTCTCCTAATGGCACAAACCAGAATGAGCAATAAAGACCAGGCTGTCTGCATCCAATACAGATCCCATGTGTGTTTTAATAACAAAGGATAAAAATCACTGTGTTTCCCTCCTGTATTGAAATACTAGATTATAAAAAATAATGACTAGAGCAACAAGATGTAGCCAGGGGGAAGTTCTAGGAGAGGTTTCTGTTGAAATGAGACAGACATCATACAATGAGACAGAGTCCTTGTCTGAACTTTTTAAAAGATGATTTTCATCTTGTTCATACACTCGAACTACTGAGCAAATGAATTGGACTAATTAAAAACTACTATCCTTTGGTGTTTGGCTGTTCTACAAATGTAGCAATGTTTTTGAGCCAAAAAAACCTCATGACATATGCTTAGTGAATTCCAGTTCTTTGTGTTTTTCATTTCAATTATATGAAAGCAAGGAGCACCTCGCTTATGAGGAAAGGCTGAGAGGGCTGGGGCTGTTTAGCCTTGAGAAGAGAAGGCTCAAGGGGATCCTACTGATGTGTGTAAATAACTGAAGGGAGGATACAAAGGGGACAGAGCCAGGCTGTTTTTAGTGCTGCCCAGTGACAGGACCAGAGACACTGGGCATGAAATGAAACACTGGAGGGGTCATCTGAACATCAGGAAACATTTATATTTATTGTGAGGATAATCAAGCACTGAAATAGGTTGCCCAGGGAGGCTGTAGAAAATCCATCCTTGGAGATATTACAAAAAAATAGTCCTGGGCAACTGGGTGGCCCTGCTTGAACAGGAGGGGGTGGAGAAGATTAACTCCAGAAGTGCCTTCCAAGCTCAACCATCCTGTCATTTTGTGACCTGTCATTCAGTGAAGGTGGTTGCAATGCATCAGGGAGTTTTTTTCATGGTTCTGGTGCTACAAAAGGGGAGAACTAAAGATGTATCTGCACTAAGAAACTGATTCATGCCTTCAACTCTGAATCATTTTTGTCTTAGCACCCACACACCCCACAAGAGTTTGCAAATGATGTTGGAGCAAGTATGGCATTCTTAGAAAATTAGACAAGATGTACATGATTGACCTATGCCAGGGCTCATATTCATGTATTCCACCTGGGCCAGGTGTGACTTCCAGTGTGCTCTGGTGTAGTGAGGGACTGCCTTGTGCTCTCCCAGATCAGTCAGGAGTGTGGAATGTGCTAAAAATTCTTATGTTTTAGCAAAAAAAAAGCAAGTGTTTCTGGCACTACTGTAATTGGCTGCACCTTGCTTGGCTTCTGACAAGCAGGACAGTGGGAGTCTCAGTGCCCCAATGACTCTGACACAG
This sequence comes from Phylloscopus trochilus trochilus, assembly GCA_016584745.2. Classification (NCBI taxonomy): domain Eukaryota; kingdom Metazoa; phylum Chordata; class Aves; order Passeriformes; family Phylloscopidae; genus Phylloscopus; species Phylloscopus trochilus. Next base: position 8,945,473 of record WQNJ02000016.1, on the reverse strand, counting down.
GAATAGATGTGCACAAGTTGGGTCACAGCAGCTGCCAAGGGAGCTCTTTGGTGTGACTGTCAGCATGCACATAGCTGAGAGAAAGTGACCATTACAGTTCCTCCTTTTTTTACACACACAGATTTATGTCAGGATCTTTTTGCTTGTAGGGAATATATGTGGAAGTGAAGAATGACTGTTACAGTAGGTGGATATGCCAACCCCTCTCCCATTCCTCTATTCAAGCATCCAGAACACCACAGGAAAGGAAAGGAAAAACAAAACCCACTCAACACATAACATATGGACTTGCAGAAAAGTATTGCCATTAGTATGGTTTGCACAAATGGATGAGATTTTCCTGTGAATGGGAAACCATGATATGTAAATTATGAGGATTTCATGTGCAAAGCAGGAAACTCAAGAAGTTCATAAAAAGGGTTTGAATTCAAATTTTTTTCTGAAGGACAATTGATTTTGAGGCTTAGCTCTACTTTTCCTTTTCACTGCCACTGTAAATTTGTTTTGCTCAAGTCCTAACTGTTGAACAGGACCAAAGTAAAGAAAATACCACAAGTAAATATGTATGAAAAATATGGTTGGATGTACCATCAGCATGGTGGAGGATAGACTGGGACACTCTTAAGTTTCTTCTGTTTCTGCAAATTTCCCTCATTTGCTGTTAATGCACTGATGCTTCCTAGTATGCAGTTTCACTTCTGTCACTTGTGTAGTTAACAAAATGGATGCAGAAACTGCAAAGACCTCTTATGATTTTTTGCAAGCAGGCTCTGTAAACCTGAGGAGATGTGATCAAACAAGCACTGGAGTAATAGGAGGGTTGCCACTTCACACAAGCCAAACACCAGGAAGAGGAGAGCAGTGTTGAATACATTGAATGCTGACCCATTGCTAATTTGATCTCAGCCAAATCATGTTTTAAGGCTGAACAGAGGAAAATGAGATGATTTCTGGACTTGGATATTCCTCACTCTGTAGATCAGACCATGCTAGTAAAAACAACAACAACAACAACAACAACACAAAAAAAACCCAAAACAAAACAAAGCAAAAAAAAACCCCAAAAACCAACCAACCAACCAACCAACCAATCACCCACAAGCCACCCCCCCCAAAAAAAAAACCAACTCAAAAAAAGCCCCTTAAAAAATAAGCAGGGAAGGATAGAAAAAGTGTTTACCTCAATTTTGCTTGTCAAGGTTTTTGTTAATCAGAATATAATTGTCAATATACATCTCTAAACTTTTTGAAATTAACATTAGGACAATGCAGGTACATCCATATAGCACTGGCTACATGTTCTGGTTACAGAGTTAAGCATCATTCTAAAATAAACAGAATATTATGGAATAGTAGGGAAAAAACACTCAACAAGTTGAACAATGAGGTTTTCCCTTTTTCTGTCTCATGTCTCTCTATGAGCCAGACACACACTGGAAAGATTTCAAGATTTCAGTTCTCATGTTTTGTTTTTGCATGACTTAACTCTGAGCACCCAGAATACTTTAGAAACAGCAATAAATAACACAATCTTTACCCCAGGTGAAACTAGATTATGTACATATCCACCACAAATAACAGGGAAACTTATCAGACACGACAGTGATTCGGCCCCATGGAGCACTAACAAGAACCTAAATTAGCATAAACCAAGCCACAATTCCCAGACAAATTTCTCTCAGGGAGTAGAATTTGCAGGAGCTTCCAATGAAACAGATGGGAAGGAAATTTCATATTTCCCAATAATATCAGGTTAAACTGGCACTTAGTGTAGGTGCTACTATCCATATTTGAAGAATATATTTTGCACACAAAATGTAAAGCCATTGAAAAACTATTTTGTAAGTGAAATGCCTATGGGTTCAAGTGAAGCAGTTAATTTTGTTTGGAATTTAGACACAATTAGAGTCTTAATACCTGGATTCCCACGTGCACCAGACATTTTGCCACATTACCACAGACAACCATGAGAACTCAAGAAAATAATTTCCCAGAAGACATTTTAATGGTAGCCTTTAACTATTGAAGTTGTTTCTGTTGGCTTTTTCAGACCAATACAACAATTTCCATGAATGTAATTTAGAACAATTAAATCAATGAAGACCGCTGTAGCAAATAGTTCGAGTCAGAAGAAAGGATGAAAAATATTTCATTTGATTCTTTCTGAAGCTATGGGTTCATATATTCTGTTTTCTTTTGCCCTTTTTTTCCCCAGAAGTCTTTTAAGCTTGACTATTTCTTCTTTGAAAAACCAGTGTGCTTATCCTTTTCCTCCCTTTTTCCCAACATGAGAGTAGACAGGAAAGAAGAAGAAACCCCTACATTCTCTGAATGCATTTCTAATTGAACCAATTGATTTTGTCCACCCTAAAAAAAACCCCACCAAAAACAAAACAAAAAACCAAACACAAACAAGCAAAAAAACCTAAACAAACAAACAAACAAAATTGCCATTTTAAAGACCAATTTGGATGCATGTTGAAGTGTGCATTGCTGCCTTGGTCTGTCAAGGAGGGTCTGTGGTGGAAGCTAAACCAGTTCAAGCTCTGTGCTGTAGCTACAAATAGTGTTTCAATTCTCACATCCTTGATAAGCATTTGATTTATGTCAATTCCCTCTCTTTCAGAAATGCCTTGACATGATTCAAACATGGCACAAGGCAGGACTGCTCCTGACAGAGAGCATGGGTAGAGTAAATTCATTTTGAATGGGGGTGAGCTACTTCTGTTTGTACAGTGACTGCTGTGGTGTGGTCCAGAGCTGCATCCCTCCAGGTCACACTGTAGGACCTTGAGGTCCTGATCTTCTCCCAGCCCTGACCCCTCAGTTCAGCTCCTCTCTGCAGCATTACCTCAGCTCTGCAAAGGGGACAGAGAGCTGATGAAGCAGGAAAACAAGTGAAAGAGAGAGAAGTGGTAGCAGTAGCTAAGGGAGTGTTGCTTTCCTCATGTGTGGGCACATCCAATCTGCTGCAAATCTCTACATTGCATCACTACTTGACAAGGTGTCTGGGGTAGCAGATAACAGAGAAAGGGAGCAAAGTTGCATGAAAACTATCAGTGAAGACAGCTTAACAAAAGAAAAAACAAAGGTGACATCCTTCCCTCTTCAGCCCTCTTGACTGTATTGACTAGATCTTCATGGACTTCAGTGCCTTAGACCCCTCACTCATATATAGAAGTCAAGCTGTAACAAATTTGTGACTAACTTTTACTCCAAATGCAGTCTCCAAATCAGAACCTCTGTTTACTTTCCAAAACCAACAGAAATTATTCCTATTTGTATTCCAAAGAAAGAAAGAGAGATAAAGGGTGTTTCTTTTGGTTAGATGTTTCCTGTGTACTTATCTAACCATGGTCACAAAACTTATTATCATTGTAACTGGAGAATTGTCATGCACAGATAAATTCAGCCACATGATCAGAATCAAACTGCAGAACCACATGGTGACACTGGAGCAGAAAGATGCATGCCTAGGAAGATGACAAAGAAAAAGGAGAATGGATCCAACCATAGGTATTCTAATTCATGAAAAGGAGAGTATTTTCAACTTCATAATAGCAAAGTATTAACAAACAAACCTTCATGGTGCTAAGCTTGTGGTCAGAAAAAGCACAGAATCTTTTTATTTCAGTAATTGATATAAAATCAATTTCCTGTGGAAATGGCACACTAAGCAGCCAGTTGGTGCAATGGTTTTAAACCATTTAAACACTATAGTTGTAAAGGAAAGGAGAAGAAAAAAGTATGTTTATGTATCTCTCTCTGTTTTTTTGGTTTGAAGGTACAGCACAAATAATATTTTTCAAATAACTTTGCTATGGTAAGAAAAGGGAATTTAGAAAAGTCATTACTAGAAGAAAGTAATCATTTTGTTTCAGTAAAAGTCTGCACAGTATGGATTGCTAAAGTACATGACTCTTATAATGGATATCCAGAGCTTTTAATAACAACAGCAGGAGCTATGCAAGCAAGGCTGAATACAAAGCTCTGTGCCAATGCATATTAACTTGTCCCATGTAACTTCTACTCTTCCAGCCACTGGCCCATGTCCATCCAATTTAAATGTTGAATACAGAAGGGAAAATTGTAAACCTTCTGTACTTACACTGCATCTTTGTTTTTTTCCTTTCACTGAATTTTTATCCAGGGAAGAATAGATCAGAGTTATATGCTTCATAGAGTATGCTTGATATGACCTTTTTAAAAGTTTTACTTTAATCCTGTACACCTGGTATTTCTGGGGGTTCAAACAGGTTTATATTTCTTCCCTACCAGCTCTCCTATGACTTTACAAGAACAAAGCCAATAAATTCCACAGCATCAAAGGCAAAAGCAATTGGAAGCTGTTTTCTAATCCAGACCTACACAGCCGTGTACCTTTTTCTCTATTCCACACCCCTAATGACTGGATTCTCTCTCTCTACAGATATAAAACAGTCTATCATTTGTATTTGAATCCCTTTCTTTAATATTATTAGACTACATAGGCACGTATTTAAAGAGGTCAGATGGCTTGTTAACACAGTGTATATTGGTATTGTGCAGCTTTCAGCAAGCAGATTTGGAAGAACAGAATTTTTAAGACTAACATGAGAAAATAAAAAGTTACTTTCTATTCTTAATAAACTCAATCTACCTTATGAAATAACCTCATTGAAAGAAAACAAGCCAGAGCTTTGCCTTGTCTCAGTATCACTACTGGATTATAGGTTTATTACTCACCTAACTCTTTGTTGAGAAGTTGTAGCAGCGCAGTATGTACCCTTTCCTGAATGTAACTTTACTTCCTTGCTTGATTCATAACACTTAATTGATCCAGAAAAAGGGAAATACATTTCAGTCCTCAAGGTAGGACCCTACATATCTTCAGGAAGGCTAAATTTATGGAAACACTCTATTCCCAGAATGACTTAACAGGGGAAAACAGAATCCTCCAGAAGTCAAGTAAAACTTAACTCTCTTCTGTTCTTGAGATAAGCCTTTCCCTCCTGAAGGAGACCTGAGAAGCCTATAGTCATTGAACTAGTTTTTGTTACCCTGTATAACTGAGGATGACATTGGGCTCATTGCCCTGTTATTGTCTCTGTGCAGTGGGGTTGGGATACAGGTTCCTTAAGCATTTCCTTCACTCATGTTGTCTCTGCACAGTGGTAGCACAGGGTGGACTTTACCTCCTCAAATAGCTTCCTCTGTCCCAGTGAACGAATCATAAAGGATATGGTCTGCAGTACCCTCTCAAAAGTAATACAGATACTTGAGAGGATTAAACCAACAATTTGGTTCTAGGTATGCATGAAAATAATTATCCTTTTAATCCTAGGAAACAAAAGCAATCCATTTTTGTTGATGCTGTTTGAGGGTGTTTTGAGGCCTAAATATTCCTAGGCTCTTTATACATTGAAAAGCTTTTGCTGTAGTTGTAACTTCCTTTCTTATGACAGCCAAGATTTCCCAGAAATTCCATCTTACCCCAGAGAGAGAAAGGGAGACAGAAAAAGATGATTGGAAAAGACATCCTCTTGCAGACTGTTAGGGTGGGATTTGTCTCACCTAACTCTAAGCATTTATATTAATAGGTGTCAGTAGCTGAGCCGGTCACTCAGGGCTCTATTTGCAGTCATTGGGGAGAAATTGTAACATAATTTGTCTAAACTCCTCCAGGTATTTGCTTTAGAGCTGAGCTTTAGACATGCCTTATTCTCTCCTCTTACTGCAAAGGCACCTCAGCTTTACTGGATCACAAGTGAATGCTTGTTGCCACTCCATTAGACAAATGTTTTTTCTCCCTCATATTGTTTTTGAAGCACTTTCCTTTTTGCTTTTTATTTTTCATATGTCATTTTTACTCTCCTTAGGACAGATTGTCTTCTAAATATCAGTCAGTTCACCAATGTGGTGTGTTTTTCTCAAAAAACCCCATGACTACAAAAAAGCAACACATGCATGATTTAGCTCTCAAAACATAACAATACCCCTCACAGTTTCTGCAGCATTTCCACTAGTGACTGAATTTTGTAAGGATATAAATATTTCTAACACTTTTCCTCGATTTTTGCAAACCTGAACTTTTTTCCTGTGATGCAGAATCAAGGTTCATCAATCTAGTAGGTACTGGAAAAGTAGAATTATTTCATTCTAACAGCACCCTTTCTGTTGCTAGTGCATTACTACCAAAACCCAAAGCAGAGAGTTTAAAACTAATTTTGGCATATCTGCAGTAGCTGCAGCCATCTCTCTGAATATAATTACCAAAGAAATAGTTATTCCTATCAAATTGCATTAAAATAATTCAATTAGAGAACACATAAAACAAAACTATAGGTATTTGAGGTTGCCCAGAGATGCTAGAGGGTCCCCACTCTTAGGCATACTTAAAATTGGACTGGACACAATCTTGCACAATCTGCTCTATTTATGCCTGCTCTGAGCAGGGCGGTAGGCATGAAGATCTCCAGAGGTCCAATTTTACAAAATTCCAAATTCTGTTGTTCTGTGAGTCTAAGCATGAAGACACATTTAATTTTGGCTTGACTGAGATATTTAAGGGAAGTGCATCTCATACCTGTGCGTGGGTTTTGATTTTCAGAATTATATTCCAAAATATGGGAGCACATATCCAGTGTTACGCTCAGAAATGAGCATGTTAATGTCTTTGTTTCTGAATCCAGAAAGTCTCCAGGAATATCTCATTGATATATAAAATATTGAAACTTCTGAACAGAAACACACAAAGACACTTAGAAATCTTTCTTTTCTCATTCAGGGTGGGATTCATTTTGGCAGTACTTTTGAGGCTTAAAATAGATTTCTGGGCTAAATTAACCACTAAAGCTTGCTTTTTCATCAGTCCAAAGATACAGGCACTGCTAAGAGATGATTTGATCTGTCTGAAGACAGGTTTTGAGAATACACAAGTAGAATGTCCCAGTGGAGTTCTCCATTTATTTTCCTGCACTATGGAATGAGCCTGCCCTGCTGACTGAGGCTGCATACATAAATTTTAGCACTGAAACTTGACAAGCTCATCTGAATCTCAGCAAGGTTTGCAAAGAGTGCACCCCTGCTTCTAGCACTGTTCATATGAAATTAAAACCTTCTTTTCTTTAAATTCTTTTGTCTTCAAAAACCATCCTAGAGAAATTTTCATATGAATGGTGGCTTGAAAAACTTTAACAAAAACCCCCAAACTATTACAAACACACTTGAAATCCATTTAATAATTTCTTACTCATCTGAGAGATACTGAGGAAAAACAGTTACTGGGTAATTCTGTGAACCAAGAATGAATAAAACACTATGGACAATGAGCTGCCCATAAAGCATCTGTGCTTCACTCCTACTGAGTTTGCTTTTAAAAAATTCACAAGACTCACCTTAAAGAAAAAAAAAAGAAAAAAAGAGAAAACAACAAAAAAACCCACCCACAAACCTACAAAAAAAACCCAAACAAAAAAAACCACCTAACAATAAAGCCCCCACAAAAACCCCTAACAAAAAACCTCCAAAACCAGTAAAGTTTACAATATGACTTGTGAGAATTCCGTATTGTTTCAGTATCCAGTAGCTGCCATGCAAAAGGACCAGTTAATTAACTGTTTATTATTCTTACTTCAATAGCTTATTTTCATATGGACTGGAAAGCCTTGCAGAGATTCCCCAGAGCATATCATGGTGATGATTTTTTAGACAGACAGCATAATCAGGCATGAATTCCATTTCACTTCCATAAAAATATGTTTTCTGTTGAGTTTTACACTTGTCTCATTACAGCAGCAGTTTTACTAGATGGATTTATCCAAAGCACAGGAAGTGCATGTACACAGAGATGTTTAAAGGGATGTTGGACATTTGTATCCAACAATAAAACCTTGCTTGCTTGTGTTTCACATCACTGGGATGCCATGGAGTAACAGCAGAGTAAACTGAGCTTTATTTATTATGATTGTAATTCTTGATTATGGAAGGAAAAATAAATGTTAAGTATCTGGAAATAGATGATAGTTTTATAGCTGAACTCGGTGACTTGCACATAAAGCTGGGGAAGTGGAATACTTAATTTACCATTATGTCATGATTTATTTTACAAAAGCTGAGTGAGCATTGAGTAGATTTAACCTTGTTAGAGTTCTAGGCAGATGTTGTGAACTCTCTTGGGGCTCTCATGGTTCAAACATAAGGATACCACAGAGCTTTCTTGGCTAGTATTAGCTACTACCTTACAGCCTTCTCTTTAGATCCACAAATTACCAGCACTCAGAGTAGCTCATTCAAGTCATGACATTTCTAAGAAACCCTGGGGAATCTGTGAAAGTGCCATGATTGCTCTGAAAGTGTTTCAGTTTCCTGCACTTAAAAATCAGTGCCCTAAATAAGAGCTGTCTTAGGAGCAGAAACATTATTCAGAATCTGCTTCATCAAAAAAGGCTTAGAAATTTAAAAAGATATGTTAACTTAAAAATTCTGATATCAGTAACAGGGCAACATTTAATAAATATCAGAAAATTAAATTAAATTGGGATCATACTTAAAGGCTTTACTCTAGCATTCCTTAGCTGTTCAGTGCAGATAGCTAATAGCAGCTGGCATATCCTGGAAAGTCCTTAAATGGAAATCTTTTCTGTACCATTTTTTTTCCAGGAAGTTTATAACAAGTTACATTTCATGATCCCACTCTGAACGAACATTTCTTTGTAATTTGGAAATGAGACCTCACATAATAAATGCTGAAACTTATCTGTCATGTTTTTCCCTTCTTTTCATAATCGTTGCTGAAATTTGAATAATAAAGGAAGCCTATAAAATTCAGCTTACGAAGATTTTTTCATAGAACAAGAGAATAAAGTAAGAACACAAAGAAGATTAATTTGTAGATTTTATCTTCCCAACTCACTGGCTGAATTCAGATGAATCCATCACACTGAACTATCATACACCTCAGAGTTATGTCCAAAGATATTTTACGTCTCTCTTTTTCAGCATTGTCCTTGGTGAATCAGGACCTAGATGATTATTTTTCTTGATGATTCCTGCTCCATGTGAATATCCAGTCCTAACTGGGTATTTAAGTGGCAGAACCATAAAGGAAATGGGTGTGAAACATCAACAGTCAGGTAGTGAGATTTAGCTTCTGGATTTAGCTTCAAGGCATTGACCCCAGCCCAGTGCAGGTTAATGGTGCTATACCTCAGCTAAAGCCAGTCATCTTTGTGGGGTTCTGGTATTTGTTGTTGTTGTTGTTGTTGTTTTTGTGGTTTTGGGGGGGTTTTGTTTGCTTTTATTTTTTTGGGGGGGGGGGTTGTTTGTTTGGGTTTTTTTTCTCTTCTTCTTCTTATTTCTGCATTATTTTCTGCACAGTGATATATTCTTAGTAGAAGGAGTAAATAGTGACTGCAATCTCAGTCATGGGTGATTAGGTCACTTTTCAGAGAAATGATTTGTTTTCCAGACTAAGGAGGGAGCAGGATCCAAACTGCTGCTTGCCAAAGAGCATAACCAGAACTCAGAATTGACACAGTCACTGAAATATTTACACTGGGGAGGATGCTTAGGAAGCAGTAGTCCTCTGGAGACTGGATTCCTTCCTCTCCACTTCAGGTGCCAGTCAATAGACAAGAGGAAGTTGTGCATCTCAGAGGGTGTTTAAGCTCCATGTACATGCCAGGTTTTCTTTCAATCTACTTAACAAGTGATTCTCCCTCTGCAGGTCTTTATCTGCCCTCATTAACTCTAACAAAGAGTCTATGATGACCAAACCCTTTCTTAAATGTCTCATTGAAATGCTTAAATTGAGGCAAAATCTGTCTGGTCCGAAGAGTCTCTAGGGCCTTTTGCTGAAGATGTGCCCTGACATTTGCAGCTGCACAGGGCATTTTTAATTAGGCACCACTGTAAAGTCTCTCATGAACTCTAGGCCACAGCCATTAAACTTCAAACTTTTGGGTTTTGTATTTGATTGAAATTTTTTTTTCTGTTGAAAAGTCACGTTAAATCCCAGTGTGACATCCAAGGTTACATTGTGCAGACTAACTGCAATTCACATTGCGAAGTACCAGGAGCAAAATTTCAACCTATACAAGTATAACAATTTGTACCTCAGCTGTTACTTTAAATTTCCCAAATTTATATTAGGAACACTTGTGTTCCATAGTGTGGAAAATTATGATCTCCATAAAGTCCAATTTCCCTAAAATTTTGAATTGCTTTTACCCACAGCTTACTAGATTTCATTTTTTAAGACTAGTTCTATTTTCATTGACATGATCTGTCAGGCTTGGATGGATGTGAGTTCCAAATGGCAAACACATACATGTGCACAGATCCTAATGAACCTGTGGTATAATTATGCAGAAGTATGTGCATGTTGGTTACTGTCAACAAATAACAAAAGCATAGAACCCTAATTAAGAAGTGGGAATGTGATACTGCTGGATGGTATTATTGCTTTTTTCTGGGAAGAGCTATTGCATTTTTAATCACATACAAGGTTCTCAGAAAATCATTTGCCTCAAGCAAATGAGAAATTGGAAGAAGAAATGAGCGTACAGAAGACTTCCAGCAATCTCATTTTTCCAATGTGACTAAACAGAAATGTTTGGATGCAATAAATGTAGTTGAAATAAATGTATTGTGACACCAAATATTCTATGGCACTAGAAGACCCACTCAAGTACAACAACTGCATTCACTGCTGCTAAACTAAATTTTAAAGAGGCCACAACATCCCAAGAGTTTCTCTGCCAGAACTATCTCACCAACTCTCCTGCCATCTCACAAACACTTAACCAACATTACTGCAGAGTCCTTCTCCTTACCCTTAATATCATTTTATTGTATCATTCATCAGTGACAGAGCAATTACATTAACAATTCTCTTTCTCTATCTTGTCTGCATAGGGATGAAACCAAGCAGAGAAGTCAGGAGCATGACCACAGTGCATAAAAGCAATGCTGATGGCTTTAACATTAATTTGCTGCTGAACTGGATGAAAATAAATGTTTTAAGTGGTCAGACTGCTAAGTGTGTAACCACTAGGTAGATCTTTTTTTTTTTTTTTATGTGAATGTTGATTAAAGCACAGAAATGTAGAAATTCGCAGACTTCATGGGTCCAGGCTGGCCTTTTTTTCCCTGTTCATGTGATAAGTATTAGGTTTTGAATGTTAATATTTATAAATTAATACTTACAGCAATGAATTCCACTATTTTGTTTCTCAAGGATGTGTCTAAATCACCTACGAAAATGGAAGTAAGACTTGCCAATGGTGTAGAAGTCCAACACAGTCAGAAATTATTACTAAGCAGAAAATTTCTGGTAAGTAGTACAGTTACAGGTCCTGCCCTTCTGCTCTAACTGTATAAGATTAGGGGGGAAAGGGGATTCTGCATTCCTTGGTTTTTGAGCATGGATAGCACAATAGATGGCACAGTCTATTAAGTGCCATTTTAAGTTGTCTGAGCATGACTTTGAGAAAAAATTCAGTTTCTCCTTACTGTCTCTGTAGATACATGAAAAGATCCAGAAAAGCTCAAAGTGCTGATCCACAGTCACTGTGTTGTGCAGGAGCAACACTCACCTCTCCCCTCTGGGGAAAATGTGAGCTGTTGCCATCCAAGGTCCATTCTGGGGCATTCTCAGAGGGACGTTTTTAAAGACAAGTAAGAACCATCGTGGTCGAGGAGGGGTCAAGCCTTCAAGTACATCCAGAGGGTCAGCAGCCCCTCTCCTTCCTCACAGGGCTTTAACAGCCTGTGTTCAAGGTCAGGTCTGATATGGTGGAACCACAAAACCGTGGATCAAACTTTGTAAACACAGCAAAGTGTGTGAGAGGCCTCATCTGCTGCTTCCTTACCCAGGAGCTGCACTTCAGCCGTGCCCTTCACCTTTGGTGCATGGCTTCACCTCACATTCCCATGCAGTTAAAAGTCAAAGGAGAAGGATGTTGAATGAAGTATTCCAGTTTTTCTTCAAAAATGCTAGTGGCTTATGGGTGGGGACTGCAAAGGAGCTGAAAACAGAAAGCATTTCCTCATGCTCCAAAAACACACAACATCCCTGTGGATGCCTGGAATGAGAAGTGCAGGAAAGGTTTCAGAGGGACCCTTCAAATGAAAAATAATGATTTACAGGGGGTTCTGATAAGTCTTGGGACATGGCTGGTGGGATGTGAATGGGATATTTAATTCTGCCAAACAAAACACACATAACTTCACATTCATTCTGGAAGTCATAAGAAACAATAGGGTGTCATTGTACTCATGCAGTGATTTGATTGATTTGTTGGAAAGAAAATAGAATTGTTTTATTTACTCTGAATTGGAGAACAAGGAATGACACATTGTCTTTACTAAACATAAGTTTCCACCCTTTCCCTCATTTAAACGCATATATATTGTCTTTTTTTTTTTTTTTTTTTTTTTCTGTATACTCATCTTCTAACCCTGGTTCCATGCTTCCGTTAATCCAGTTAAATGCAGGATTAACAGTAACAAAGGTTATGTTTTTTATTTTGCATATATTTCATCCTGCAACTCATCATGCAAGGCATGCCCATTTATCTGAATGCCTTTCTCGTGCACCCATGAAGCAAACACAGCAATTCTATCCCAGAAGAGACTGGGCGAAGATGCACATAACAGTAAGGTTAAGTTTTATTCAATCTGGACTGACTTCAGCAATTCATTTGGATTTGTACCCATTACTACTCATATTGGTATTTCTACATGCTGTGAGATCAGAGCAGAGATGGATTGTAATTCTAATGCAATTCTTTCTAAAGTGCATGGAGAAATCTCAGTTACTTCCACTTCAATTTAATGCACACGTGTATAGGAGCAGGCAGTTTGTTTCTCAGGAGTAAAGTCTCATCTTTTGGAGGAATCCACTGTGGCTTGTGAAGTCTGCAAACATTCAATCATTTCTGTAAACCTGCTCAACACTCTCTCCTTCTGACACCCAGACTGAGTGGATTTCCTCTCCATATATCTGACACAAGATCTGAGGTTGATGAAACTTCTTTGGACACAAAAAAAAAGAGATAGAAATACTTTCAACATTCCTAACCGCTGGCAGGAAATAACAACTATATCATGATCTGACAATTAGTGATAAACCATGATGCTGATGCAATCATATCTATAATGAAAACTATGTACTCATGGAAAAATAGTGTTATAACTAAAAAAAACCACTTAACCTTATTTTGACCCATCAAAAAAAATGTTATATTCTCAATTTATACTGAGCACAGCAAATGTGCCAATCTCCCAGAAACTTTGGTGTTACAGCAACTTCTTGTTTGTGCATTTTGTAGAAAGGAAATCTAGGCAAATGTTCCAGGCAGGAATTTCAGTATGCAAAAGAGAAACCTGATGTTGATAGCTGGGGAATGAGAACCCAGCAATGTGTCAGTGAAGTCTGTGGTCACTTTTTCTTGTAACCCTGAACTGTTGTAGGAACTCTAGTACCTGAGCCCTGGCACTTCTAGAAACTTGGAGAGAGACTGGATTCTGTGTCACAGTTCCAGGAGAGAAATCTCAAGTAAAGGTAAATCCCAAAGAACTTGGATTGATAGCAAGAACTTCAGATTTCCACTTCTGCTGTCTGAGCCTGTTGTACTTTCTCAAGAGCTAAGGTCAAGTGTCTTGTGTCAGCTTAACTGTGGAGGCACATCAGGACTCTTTGGATAATAGGAGCTTGTTCCTTCATATAAATGTTCCTTCATATAAATAATATTTTTGGGGAATTAAAATGAATGTGCTGTAAATGTGATTGCTGATAGAAGTAGGATTTGTGAAATCAAAGGCACAGGTCAGAACTGGAAGCTGTTTTTCTCACACAATGTTCTGTGTGTGCTTGGGGTCTTTTTATGGCCAGGAACTTATTTGAGAAAATGACATGCTCCATTTAATGAAGCAATGGAGCTGCTTTAGTGTGAGACAGATATAATGAATGCACCATGGGGATGGAAACCTTCCATCCTAAATATGGCTTTGGACAAGAAGAGATTCAGTTGTCAATTGGGTTGTGTCTATTTACAGCAGGACTGAGTTTACTGCAGTGCTTTGTCTTTTCATCATCATTCACTGAGTTACTTAATCCCCTATTTGCCTCTGGAGAAGGAACTATATGAATATCCACTCTGTTCTCATTTATTTTTATATGGCATTTCTCATATTTAGATGCCTTCAGTGTGTTATGATGATTTGATCATTATAATGATCCATAATGCAAACATTACAGTCTGTAAGCTTTACATCCACTAGAAAAAATCCTATTTGTTGTTATGTGGGAAATATGGAACTGTTCATTGCTTGTGGGAGCACTGGGTCAAAATAAATTTTATCTCTGAAGTTGCTATCATTTCCAGAAATTTTAATGCACATTTTTGTTCATTCATAGATTGTCACCTTTCGTAACCTTTGATATTCTCTGAAGCTTGAGTCATTTAGGATATGTGTTGTCATCTTATCATTAAACCCTCATTTTAAAGTTTATTTTTTGCATATTAATAGTTTTTCAAGTGATACTCACAGACAGTGGTTAGGTTATGCAACTCTTATATGAGCATTCTGTGTTTACAAATATACCCTATTTTCTTTGCAAGTTTATTTCTCTAATGCATTCCCTCCAGCCCCTCACACATGCAGGGGATTGTTTTGCAACAGCAATATGACACTCTCTATCTGTCAGAGATAATCTGGTCCTTGGCTGGTCATCTGCATTGGCCTGTGTTTTATGTTCTGCCAAACGTTGAAGGTGGGGAGATCATAATATTTTGATTATATCTAATCCACTCTGAAAGCATTTTCATTAATGGGCAAAATAAACAGAGTGGTGGAATAATATAGGACATGAAAGTGCAGAGTGTTTTCCAGCTGGGTAGAACAGCTTAATAGATCAGGCAGACAAAGTAGTTTTCTGACAAACTAGAATAAGATATTTAAACTCTTGCAGGATTGCAGGCCTATTCCTTTTCACAGCAATGATGAAAGATACTCAGATGTAAATGTCTTAAGTGTCTTTCTGGACCACAGCCTCAATAAATTACAAGTTTAGGAAACTCATTAGTCCTGTGGGTTCCCTCTGGAGCCCACCAGGTGTCATGTGTACATACATCCCTTCAGTAACTCTGGAAATGGATTTTCTGCTGCATAATTTTCCATTACAAGGACTTATGCTTAGCCAGGTACTTGCTGAATTTCCTTCAGCTAAAGATTTGACCCTCTGTTCTCTGTTCCCTGTTCCTTACTTGTTTGTTCTGAGTGTGTAAGTTTACCATAAAAGCTCAGGATGGATATTTCAAAGACAGATTTATGTCAACAATCCAGCAGTTTAGCTGCTTAAATAACCCTCTAAGACAAGGTTAGAGGTTAAGGTTAGAACCTTAAATTGCTGATATCCCCATGTATTAGTTCCACTCTCATTTCCACATCCTCAGTTTCAAAGCTGAGTGGGAGTGCTGTGTCCACAGTATGGAAAATTGATTCCTTCTCTTTAGCATGGATTCCAGGTATTGAATCACAGAATACATCCAGATACTCTTAAGTATCCTGACATAAATGACAGGATTAAATTCCCCTAACTTTAAATGTGAGATACAGCTCCAAATTCAGAGATATATGGGCTCATTTCAATTGTCCACGTGTTGGTGTCCTGTGCCATTTGAGGAGCCCTGGGTTGTCTGTGCTATTTGCTGAGGGGTGTGAATTATGGGAGACCTGTGCTTAGGCCAGTCCTAAGGCATCAGACAACACTGATAACCTACATGTGGGCAGCCTCTCACCATCACAGCCAGAGACTGTGAGGCTGGTTCATTGAATTAAAGATCTCCTCTCCCCTAAAAAGAGTGTAGGCACCACAGGCATGATTCATTTGCTTCAACTTCGGTATCCACTGCCATTTGAAGTGCTCTATAGCATCCCAAAAATGCACCTGGAGCTGGAAAAAATGACATAGGACTCCCAGAAAATCTGTGACCTTCTGGAGCAGCAGCTGGGCATCAGACAGGATTTCATTAGTCAGCAAAAATGGCTCTAGGTGCCAGTTACTGTACCTCTGAATTACAACCTTAGCTAAAAAGCTTATGCTATAAACACCTAAAGTTAAGGAAAGTTAACCCTATTTTTAAATAACAGCATCTGGGCATTTCACTTTCCTTCCTATCAGGGCAGAGTTATACCTTATCATACATTCATGAGTCCTTCTTCCAGTTTTACATTTCTTCCAGTTTCATTTGATACGTTTCCAGTAATTTTTCCAACGAATTTGCCAACAAATGCATTTCTGTGTCAATAAGCATTTCCAGGATATAAATCTAAGTACTGGAGATAAGGGAACAGTTCAGATTTAAGGCTCATTTGTTTTGGGGCCGTTGAGCTGACATTATCAATTACTATTTCAATTAGTGCTAATTGAATTGCTGAGGTTCCTAGATGGTCGTCTGATAGCAGTAACTCATTTCATCTAGACCTAAAATTGCCAGCACCTTTCAGCCACAAACTCTCACTTTTATCACATATTAGGTACTAAAATGTGGACTGGATAGGTTAAAAAAAGCAGCAAAAACCCCTAAAACACGGCGACTCTGGAATACCTTGAATACGTGCATGACTTTTGTAAAAGCTCAAAGCAATAACAGGAGTCCAATTTATTGCAAAAGCCTGAAAAAAAAAATTGCCATGACAGTTTAAGAGGTTTCTGGGGTGTCAGGTGTTGTGGCCATAAAACACAATTTCACTTGAACATTGCAAGGAGATGTTCCTCCGATTTCCGGATTTCAGGGAGATTGATGATGACAATACAGATGTGCCTGCTTGTAGGGGCTCTTCAGAAATATTTTTCTGATAATCTGACAAACGTGTAAGCAACATATAATTGATTCAGACATCTCAGAAGTGGTTCTGGTGTTTCTGTGAATGTCAGAAATTATATTTGAAAGAACATCAGTAAAATAAAAAAGATTTAATAGGTAGTGAATCTGTACCTCCTTTCTATCCCAGTTTTTTTCCATATATTTGACAGCCACCATGAAAGGTTTTAAGTAGGTGATGTCAGTTACATTCATGGGCTCCCTAGAGCCTTCCTGAAGCAATGCCAGGGTGCATCCAAAGGGCTTGATAGCTAATCTGGAGCCCAGGGAGCTGTGTCTAGTCCACATACCACAGCATTCTTTAGGCCTGATGCTCAGATATTTGTGATATCTGAGTGTACTGTGCTGGTATTGTTTTTTCTGTTTATAGAAGCCTAATAAAAATAATCTTGAACAACATCCTCAACAAAAACACTGAGGGAGTGTACACTTGGCAAAAGGCACTCAAACCTCAGCTTTTCAATGGTATTTTCACTGTTCTGTTCCCCAATCCAGTATCAGGAAGTACCACTGAAGCAGATGAAGCAAATAAAAGGAGTGTACTGAACTTTTTCAAACCTCAGAAGGGCTTTGAGGTTTGAGGGAGGGTTTCAGGCAATTCTTGCTTTATCTGAATCTGGTCTTCTCTATTCCTAATGTTAATATGACTCCTCGCCCTCCTCATCCTCCCAAATGCCTAAAAACTTGTGACTGAAAAAAACCCAAGAGGAAGAATTGTCCAGCAATTAATGAATCCCCATAAGATTGAGAAGATTAAGCCTCCATTTCCTTTTCAGACATATGCATTCTATGTGACCATTCTTCTCTGTGCCTTAAATCTCTTTTTTAGGAAAAGAAAGAAGGAATGAAAAGAGAATTTGCTTTTGTCACAGTAGTGGTGAGAGGCTAAAGCCATTAAAATGATAGAGTGGAGCAAATACTCTGCTGAAGGGCAATCATAAGTTCCCTGGGACATGTTCACAAGTTTACAAGTGATTAATTTATCACAGCTTAATGCATTGCTGCTTTCCAGCCCAATTGTGATTGCTGACCGTGGCATTCTGGATAACTGCAAATATGCATTAACTGTTGTAGCATAAACCATTATGCAGGAGATTAAGAACATAGCACATTACTTTGAAAGCAGGAAGGGGCAGGAAATCACATAGAAAGTTACTGCTAATCGAGTCACAGGCAAAAGTTATTCCACTCATGAGATCAACAATGAGAAAACTACCCTTTGGTGAAAACAAACTTTACCTGGGTTTACTAAAATTCTACCAGAAATCATCAGAAAACAAAAGTGTAATCATCCACTGAATGCAGATATACACAATTTCAAATTTTCTCCAGTGTTCAGAGCTTCTTGGCATCCTGTTTTGATTCAAGCTCATTCCTAATTGATTATATTGTAATGAAGGGTACAGGAAGGGAGCAGGAAGATGAAGAAAGCTCGAAATCGCCTTCCAGGCATAAAATGTGTTTTGCTTTACAGTTAATGAAACTTTTTTATTATTCAAATTACACCTTAGTATCGTGGTTGGATTTGCTCTGGAATGAGGTTATCACACACATATGTCCTGTTGGTCTCCATCTCAGCAGCCAGGGTGGGTTTATTTTGGCAGGCTGGAAACAATGTCAGTGGTTCTCTTTTTATTCAAAGCAGCATTTGGCACACTTGCAGAGTGCTTAATGGTTTGTGTTCAGAGAAAAGGAACTTGTCACATGTTGGAAAAATATTTTTTTAATCTTAGATATGTAGCTATAGATTTATATGTGCATATATACACATGCTGTCTATTTGTATATGTATTTGCATGCTATATATGTGTATGTGTGTATGTACACATATACATGTGCATTTCAGAAGCTGTTGAACTTCTAAATTTACCTCCTTCTTTTCTTAATATTAAAGTTGCTTTCTCCAGTTACTCAACCCCAGTCAGACTTCCCCTCTTTTCATGTCCCAGTGAACAGCAGTAAGAACCAATCCTGCAGTTGTGGATGTTTTTGAAAGGCAGCTCCAGGGTAGTAGTTCCTTGCCAAGGAGATTTTAGCAATGTCTCATTTTAGTTACTGAGTAGCCTTAACAGCAGCTTTTGCCGGATGAATCATAATTGAAACTCAAGAGCTTTGGTTTGGTCTTCCTAGGCCTGCAGAAGTTCAAACATACTTCTGGGGGCCACTGAAACCACAGGAAGGTTTGGTGTTGACTTATTCTCTTGGTTTCAGAATTTGCATCAAGTCCCCAAAATGTCTGGGCTCTTCCTTTCCCTTTTGGCCCCACAAGAACTCCATCTTTAGAAAGACACCATCACAAACCCAGAACCCATTACAGAAGTGCAGTTATACCATAAACCAACATTAACCATTCAGGTTGAACTCTACGGTTTAGTATTTTTTAGTGGATGAGTTTCTAAAGCCTTACACCATTTCCAGCTTCAGCTGACAATGTGTTTGTTAGGTGCACCCTGAGTCATGCTGCCTGAAGTTTTTCACAGGCAGAAGTGTCCCTTCACAGACAGCTCTTGCCCCAGACAGAATACAAACAGATCAGCAGCACAGCATGGGATATTCCAGATGGGAACGCCACTGAGTATTTTTCCAGTTTATTCTAAATGTCATTAATGCAAAACAATATTCTAGATTCAGTTTAAAAATATTAAGCTGAAATGAATTAAAAATCATCAGGTTTGTCAGGCTTCATAATCTTCAAATAGTTTTATTACTTTCTCCTTAATCTCATAATTCTTTCCTTTTTAATTAATCAGTAAAACACAGATTTTTTATACTCTCCAGGTCTAATAGTGATGAATTCTTCCTTTGTAATTTGATCTTTTTCGTATTATTTTTAAATCCTTCAGAACAGCCAATAGACATGTCCTAAACAATTATTATAAAAATCTTTCCTCTTCATATTTCTGTTTTCCCAAACAAGATCCCACAGACTTGCCCAGCTAACGTTCTAACACACAAGCAAGTGTATAAAAACCACAGATGTCTGATAATCTCTAGTAGTATGATTATTTAAATTTAAATTAAATGAACACTTATTTTGAGAAAGCTTTCTTTCAGTCATATGTTTTCATTAGCTTAGTCCCTTCTTTCTTTGAATCTCCTTCTCTCTCCTTGAGAATGATTTACTAAGTCTATATTACTTAAAGAAACTGAGGCTGTGGGCTGCTGAATTACTCAAGCACTATTTTAAACCAGTATCATATGCAATATAATATTTTTCAGCCATTTGCAATTCATGCTTCTTGCTCTGTCAGATGTAAAAAAAAAAAAAAAAAGAAAAGGAAATTTTTGTTCACATTTACTCTGTCAAACTTCATCCTAAACCACAGGGAGAACAATCATATCTTTGCTTCCATTCATCAAGTTATTCCTGCCATTTTTCACTTTTGGACTATATTATTCTCACTTGGAATATAAATTTCAAGAAGAAATTTTTCATGTAGACTAAGGAATTACACAACAGATTGTAAAATATAGTTCCAAATCTAATCCAAATTGCTATGGCTTTTGCCTCTGCTTAATTACCTGTACTAAAAATTATTTATAAAGGAGTTTAATGCTGTATTTCAACAACTTCTTTCTGGAATTTGTACTCTCATGCTGTGTTGTAAATTTATAGGAGGTGATCTGCCTTTAGCCTTCCTTGGAGGCTACTTGCTCAGTGCTGATGTGACGTTCAGTTTATTCTTTGTGCTTTCTAAACACAGTGATAATGATCAATAGGAGGGAAATCCTGACAGATTTTGAAAATTCTTGTGGCACTTTCTGGGAAATTATTTTTTACAAAAAAAAGTTGTGACTGCCTCTTTTGTTTTAATTTTCTTTCAATTTTGTAGGTGTTAAAATTGTTTATGGTGAAGCTGAGAAATCTGTCCGGGATTTTTTTTTTTTTAATTGATGTATTAAATCATAAAGCTGGTTTCTTGTGAAGAAGAGAAAGTTTCATTGGGATTTAATAAACAAGTATGTGGATACTGAAAAACAGCACTGAAGCACTTGTATCTGTGCAAGGTGACTGACCAAAGGACCAAGAGCAGACTTGAGAGTGATATCAGAGCTTTTGGATAAATATATCCAGAGACCAGAAATGGACATTTGATGGGGTCCAACCCATACCAGTTGTCAAAGATAGAGTGCATATAAACTGTGTTTTAGGAAGTGAGTTTATTCACATGGAGAAACGTTATCTTAAAAAAATATTAATTTCACTGTATGTCTGCGAACAAGGAGATGCTGTATTTATCATGTTAACCTTACTCTGTTAACCTTTCTATTCTTCTAAGTCATGTTCTACTGAATCCTCCCTACTGAACTGGAAGAATCAGCAGCAATCCTAGCTCTGAGCTAAGACATTCAAGAGAAAGGCTCTCATACTACAGTCTCTTTGCTATATCCATATAATAAGCAAACTGAATAATATGTCTTAGGATAAATGTCATTTTAATGAAAAGCATGAGTAGGATATTTTACAAAGTATTGATCTTTTCTAATCACAACTAGTAAAATTACCATACCCAACTCCCCAAGAATGGCATTTTTAATCCAGAAGTACTCCCAGCAATCTGCATGGGATTCTGCTAAGTGAATACTGTTGTCATGATCTGGATCCAATCTATTTCGTTGAGTAATATAGAAAATTAATATATCCTAGACAAAAGGAGAAAATGTGGCACTACTGCTTTACTTTGTTTGCCTGAGGACCGAAGTATCCATTTATTTGTTTTTTAATAACTGATTCCTGGTATGATGGAGTTTGGGGTCTCAAATAACTCCTCTAATATTTTTCCTAACATCATGGCATTTCTGGCATGCCCATGGTAAAATAAATCTTCCTTAGTTAGAGGAATCCTTTGAAAAACAATATTTGAATAGATTTTCTCTTGCTGAAGACAGCTGTCACTTTTTCTTCCCTTATCTCCTGGGTATCCAGGGTTGGAAAGGTCTTCTTTTGAATTTATTTTATCATTCTATATTTGTTGCTCATATGGTAGACATTTGCTGACTCTATGGCATATGTGTTATGCAAACCCCAGTGACCAGAGTGTTTTGAACAGCCATGAGCTGTAATTCCAAACATATTAAGAGATTAAAATAATTGCACTGTTTACTTTTACAAGCTTTCCACAACAAATATAGCCACCCACTTCTATACTAAGAGAAAACAAAGTGGTGACATGGTCTACACTATTTTCCAAGGTTAGCTGTGAAATGACTCTCTTAAACTGCATAAATTCAAATAATGGCCTTGCTGCCCTTGCACACCCAAGCCTTGCAGTAGGGCTGATTATTACATAAATAAATTATTTCTGATCTTCACCTACAGCTCTTTTTAATAACATTGTCAAGAACCACAGGAGTCTGAGTTGCTACTGCCTGTCAGAAAAGCCCATAAATACTTTAGTGGTGAATGACCAGGGCTCAGGGCCTTGTACCCAATTTCTCTGTAATGTGCTAGACCAGGTTTTGGCTTGGTTTTGATCCATCCTTCACCAGACAATGATTAGACAGTGACCAGAAGACCTTTTTCTTCAGGGGAATGGAGATGGGAGTAAGGGTCTCCCTTTGTTTATTTGTTACTTTGTTTCTTTTTCTTTGTTTTTTGTGGGAAGGGTTCCTGTACCCTCACGCCAAAACAATCTGCACCTGTAAAGCCATTGTCTTATTAAGGTTATTACTGGTCATCTGCTGGACACAGGATAAGGTACATGGAACACAGATCACAGTCAATAAAAACCTATTTGACAGAGACCCTCAGCTTAGGAGAACAAAAGGATAACATCCGGTGTCCCCAGGAAGTGGAAATAAATGGCTACTGTTCCAAAGTTCCTAGGCTGGAGCTCAGGGGCCCTGCTGTTTAGGCAGAAGGAAGCCCATTAGCTGGAAATGATGGCTTTGACATTGCTGAATGTCCTTCTGGAAGCATGGAACAGGGAATAACTGAAAAAGGTCATCAGGAACACAGACCCATGATGGTGGGTGCAATAGGGAGCAAGGTCTCTGCTGGCAGCTGCCTCTATAATCCTCCAGACACTGCCACGTCCTGGCAGCCCTGCCCTGCTCCTGCCTTGGCCACGAGGGCAGGATGGTGATTTGGTCGTTTTTCCTCTCAGTGGGCCCATCCTCCCAGAGGCAATCAATGTCTGTCCAGACAAGCAGGCAGCCACCTCAGACCTGGTGGCTGGTGACAAAACACAGACATACCTTCTCCCCCAGGGCAGCACACCAGCTAGGCCTTGCCATTGCACACCCAACTGGGGAGCCTTACGTAAAACTTTTAGAAATTGGTTCTGCACACGCAAATCTTCAGAGCAGCATCTCTCTGCTGGGGATCAAAACTGATGATCTGCTTTCAAAATTTCTAATGTAAGTACTGCATTATCTAAATGTTCTTGAGGAGCTGTGTTCCCCCTTCTTTGTTTTTTTGACAACATGCCTGTTTCTCACTATGAACATGAAGGCAACATAAAAGTAAAACAATTCGTGTGGTAAAGCAATAAACTCACACTGAGCAGAAATAAGAAATAAGCAAGGTAATACATGTAATCATTAGCATATGAGAGAAAGGATAGTGATATAGAATGATGCATCATCAATTTCTTTGACTGGGGAAGCAACACTGAACTGTTGTACTGTCATGTTACAAAAGGGAGAATAAATTTACAGTGAATTGATGGGTAAGAACATTCATAATGTTGTGATATTCAGCCACCTGGATTTTGATTGTTAAAGCTTTTCAGTTCACCTTGAAAAATGCAGGAAGAGTTGTTTTATTTAAAAGTGTAAGCTGCTTATGAGAAATTTTCACATAGAAAAAAGTTTAAAAGTCCCAAGATCAGAACAATGGCAATAAAAAAATAAGCTACAGTACCTAGGACTTGGGCAGTGCTCTGGCAAGGTGGCTGCAGATAGGTAGGTAAAATGAAATAGAGCAAAACTTGTTTCTGTGACTGCTGGAAATGAGAAATGTCTCCACTTATCAGCAGCAATCTAGTCAACAATAAAGTGCACAAATGATACAGGGAAAGCTCCTTTCCTACTGGGATCTCCATCAATATGATATAAAATGCAAAATTATACCTAGATATAGATGCAAAAACCTTCTAGTGATTTATGTTTATCTGGCTGAGAGTTATCCTCTGCATCTGGAGGGCACTCTGGGACTCTGGGGATTTGGCTTCCAGAATATAAGAGTCAGGGCCATGGCAGGAATTTTGACTCCCATCCACTTGGAAAGCCAGGTCCTACAATAATTTGCATGTCAACACGAGGAAAGAACACAACTGTGTCTGATATAAGCATGTATACTACCTACATCTTTTCATCATAGTGGCCTTATGTCCACAGTGTGTATCTATAAATAAATAAATATATATGTACATAATCTATTATCCTACATAAATAACAGTAGAGTAATAACTTGGTATAAAGCTTGATCCCTTTATTATCTCTCCTGTCTTAATTTAATTTAATCTGAAATTCTTATTACAGAAAGAGTAACCTTTGTCTTTTAAGTATGAACTATCTAAGAAAAGTATGAAGTACCTGACTCTTACTACAAATGAAGGAAAAAAATCTCACAAGAAAAATTTTTCCTGTGAGATTTCTAATAATTCCTTCTTGCAGTAAGGTGGGCATTGTTCCAAACAACACATTCTTTTTTATATATATACACATATATAAATTTGAAGTACTTCAGCTTCTGCTAAAACCTTGAAATTACAAAGATTTGCAAGGGAGTGCATTCCTGTGACATATCATAAGTCACAAGAGGGAAATATCTATGCTTTCCATGATCAAGTATGAAAAAATTGTGTGCACATTTCCAATAGTTTGAGGGATTGTGAAAAGTATTAAAAAAAAAAAAAAGCAAAAAAGCTGGATTCAATCATTATAAATTTTGGACTTCTTTCTGTACTGTTCCCAAAACCACAAGGTTACAATTTCTGGCAAAGAAAGTCCTAGAGCTGGGAGATATCCCTGGAAGCTGGAGGACCATAACTGCAAAGTGTCACTAGATCCTTTACCAGTTCATACCGTGTCCTCCCCCGGCATGGCCACTGGCTGACATGTCAGAGACAGGACACAGGACTAGATAAACATTTCATCCTGACCCTGCATATTTGCTCTTATTTAAAACTCATAACCTGAACGACTCGAGGTTTGCAGAGGAATAATTTTGTATAAAATCTTCTTCTCCAAATTGATGCCAGACATTGCATGGCAGATATTCAAAATATCAAACAGTCCCCATCTTCAGGAACATCCAGCTCTGAATTAAAGCATTAACCTGGACACATTTTTGATATATCTCTGAGTAGAATATCAAATTATTTCTCTTTTCACCACAATTTTGCATCAACACGTTCATCTGCAATACTTATCTCCTTGAAGTTGTAACTGGGTTGATGCCATCCAGTATAAATATGCTGTTTAGCTTCAGCCGTGATTGCAAAATGTTGATGAAAGTTTCTGGCTTTAATGTTAGGGAAGCATTCAAAAGGGAAGTGGTTTTTCAAGTATAAATAAATGCTGATTAAAAAGATATGGAGAAATCCAGCTAAATTCAAATTATTTTTCTCTGTTTCTTGCATTATCCATTTCTCTCCTTGAAAAAAATACTCAATTTTCAGTTGTTGTCAGAATATATTATATTTTTTAGAGGATTTCTGGTAAGAAGAGAAGGAATTAGGGTGTAAGAAGGAAGTAGTTACTTGTAATTTTTTTAGTTATTTTCTTGACAGAGATTTGGGGAGTTTTTAAGTGGATTTCCACGCAAACTAAATGAGAGGATGTTAACAGAGATTTGCTTTATCTCAAAGGAAAAATCATTTACAAGAACGAGTGGTTTTCATAAAGGCAGGAATAGGTTTTGAAGTCAGAACTAATAAAAGCATTACTGTGTAATTTGAGAAAAGAACATGGTGCAAACACCACCCCACCGGAAGAAGGCTCAAAGCTTCAGTAAATCAGAAACCAGCAGCCATCACCAAGCAAAGGATCTAAATGTGACGAACATGTAAGTTATAACATTAAAATTAATGACATATGCAAAGTGAGGTACATTTGTGAACCCCTTCCTGGCCCACGCCTGTGATTTTTTTGCACGGCAATCAGCAAATTTCGGGAGCCAAGGGGCAGAGGGAAACCAGCTGACTAAGAAAAAAAAAATAACCAATGGGACAACCCCCCCTGCTTTTAGAAAACTGCCAAGCTGCCCACCCAGGTTCAAATAAAGTGCCTGAATTTCTGATTAGGTTACAGTGAGTACCAAATATCCAATTTTAGTCTCCAAAGGGCATTGGGAGTAACTCCAGAGCAGGCCTAAAAAACTTGTTGAAAGACACCTGATTAGCTATGTCTCTTAATATTCCTCATCATTTCCTTCAAATGACACTTTTGTCACTTCACAGTGCTTTCATCCCATAAACAGAGTTTTATGTGAAGGTTTCTATTTATGTTAGTAAGTAACAATCATCTATTCAAGTTAAATGAGTTTCTGCTCTCACTGCTAGAAAGAGGCCTTTTCTTAGAGCTGGGCTCCAAGTGAAACAACAGTCTCAAATGTGGTGAGAGGAAATAATATTTCAGCAGAACAGAAATCATGTGTGGAAGCTTCAGGAACAGCCTCTAAATCTGACATACATGCCCTTATTTCACCCTTCTCCCTAACAATGTTAATGAGACTTAGATTGGCTGGTGACAGTAAAAATCTGAGGTAGTATTCAGGAGCTAAATCATACCATCCTTCATCATGGTGCTCTCCTCTAGAGAGGTCTGTTGTAGATTCAGGAGGTGTCAAATCTATTCCTTGGATGGCTCTGAGATTTTTCCCTTCACTCTGCAGTTGCTCCTGTCACATCAGTTTTGTTCTGTCCCATTTATCCTGCTCATTGCTCACTGATACAAACTCTGCTTAACATCTGGGAAAATTCTCCAAACCAATTCCTCAACCTACAGATGCTGGTAGTAGTAGTAATAGTAAGAATAATGAAACATTTATGTATATCAATTACTTCTGTTTCTAAAATACATGAGGCTCTTTGCAAAAACAAATGACACCCAATCAAAATAAATAGGATAAAAACACAATAAATACACTGAATAAAATGCAAAGATATTTGCAGGTGTTTGGACCCAAGGTCACCCAGACACATCTGTTTTAGCTCAGAGTAGATTGTAGCAGTCTGCATAGCCACTAATTGAGTTAATCTTATTGCAGCAGTCTCTCCAGCGAAATTCAGGCTTTCACACAAGTATGTGTTTATTTTGTACACAAGCATGGACCTAGCAGTAAGCCCATTTGAGCAGCATATGATCATTACACCTGCTATTCATAGATCACAGAATCACAGAATGTGTTGAGTTGGAAGAGATCCACCAGGGCTGTAAAGTCCAACCCCTGGCCCTGCACAGGACAAACCCAAGAATCACACCACGTGCCAGAGAGCATTGTCCAAATGCTCCTTGAACTCTGGAAGGCTTGCTGCCGTGATTACTTCCCCTGGGAACCCTTTTCTATTGACAAAGTTTCATTCCCACTTCTTTATTTAAAAGGAAAAATAATATGCCAAAGACAACTAAGCTGATTACCTTATCTTTTGAACTGAGGTAGGATTCTCTGTGCTACTGCTGATGTATATCTATCTATATCATCTATATCTATTTAAATCTATATCTAATCTATCTATATATCTACATCTGCATCTCCTGGTATTCATATGAGTTTTTATATATTTATTGATAAACTAACAAAATTGGTATAGTGGCATAATACAGTCATTCTGATATAAAAATCCACTGTCAGACCAGTGCTGTTGCAACATTCCTCAGCAACAATCTGTGCCTCTCCTGTTTATCTCTTTACATCTCATGCAGTCTCTACCCAGTGTGTAGTCCCCTAAGCTGTGCAATCATCTTTTGTCCCTCAGTGGCAGCCCAGTCCTGGTAATCATGTCAATAATGCTCTTTTGCTACATTATTTGGTAGACTTGTGTTTTCCTCTGCTGGTGTGATTAAATAAATAGTCTGCATTCAGACTACTCAGCAAAATCCAATGGGACTATATGTCCAAGTTACTGGGGTATATTTTTTTCAAATATCCACACTGCATGATTGTTCTTGCTTCAGCACTTGAAGGGCAACCATCCAACTCACTTCTGAAAGAAACAATGATGAATAATCTACCAAATATCTTAAAGTCTCCTTTCTGCCTCTGTAGTTTTGCATGGATATTATCCACCCCAGGGAAATGTGCTGTTCCTCAACTTTATGACAGCCCATTTTCATTTCAGATTGCATAGGGCTGTTTTCCTTGGCATTGGGACTGACTAAATGAATCATCCCCATCATGCACAGCAGGGCTGTCTGGGACAGGGTGGTTGAATAAATTGCCCAAGTGTTCCTTCTTGCTTTTCCCTTCTTTCATCAAGACCTTACCATCTCTGGACTGACTGTGGCTTCATAAGCTTGTCTCACATTTCCTTCATAAGTGTCTAGGTGGTATTTAACTCACCCTAATTTTAGCCATTCAAATCTTAGTAACTTTGCCTTAACTCATCATCTGGTCCTCCTCTTTAGTCAGCACAGAAACACTGGCAGCTTCAGCAGATTCATTGCACCTGAAAGGGTCCAAAACAGTTATATTATACATCTGTTTTTAATCCTATTATCTGCTTTGTAAGTCAGGGCTTTTTGTCACTTCTTTTCACTTATTCTATTTCTATTACTCTTGATTAATTCCTTTGTAGGATGAACTGCAAATGCACTGAATTCTTGGAGACCTGGAGAAGTATTCAAGGCACAGTGAGATATACTGGTAAAAATCTTATAGATAGAACTTAATTCACAGATAGTCTTAATTCACAGAATCACAGAATCAGTTAGGATGGAAAAGACCTCTGGGATCTTCAAGTCCAACCTATGACTGAACACCACCCTGTCAACCAGACACATGGCACTGAGTGCCACGTCCAGACTTTCCTTAAACACCTCCAGGGATGGTCACTCCACCACCTTCCTGGGCAGCCCATTCTACCATCTAGTAACCCTTTCTGTGAAGTATTTCTTTCTAGTGTCCAACCTACATCTCCCCTGACATAGCTCAAGACCATGTCATCTCAACCTGTCACAGGTTGCCTGGGAGAAGGGCCCAACCCACATCTGACTACACCCCCTGTGGACATTTGGTCTTGTGGAACCTCATGCTGTTGGTCTCAGTCCATCCATCCAGCTTGTCCAGGTCCCTCTACAGAGCCCTCCACCCTCCAGCACAACGACACTCTGACCTAACTTGGTGTCACCCACAAATTTGCTAATGGTAGACTCAATCCCCTCAACCAGATCGTCAATAAAGATATTAAACAGAACTGGGCCCAACACTGATTCCTGTGGGACACCACCAGTAACCTGATGCCAACAGGATGCAGCACCATTACATCTGCACAGAAATCTCTTCTATCTCTTCTTTAATATAAATTATACATGATAGAAAATATACTTTTTTTTTGTTGCATTACTCATCTACCGTCATTAGAAACTGCCACTTTTGTGTGCAAAAATAAGACCAAGTATAAGAACCATGCAACAGAGTTGAACATCATGCTAATCAGTTGCCTTTTATAAAAGTAATAAAAGACTCATGGAAGTCACTGGATTCTCCCTTTGAAGTCAGTAAGCTGTGAATTGTGCTTACAGGCAGCCAGTAGAAGGAATAAAATCTCTGCAGCTCAGTCCAGTGTCTTACTGATTTCTGAAGCAGAAGTTGCCTTTGGGAAGGAGGGAACACCACAGCCATAACTGCTGGATGTGCTTTTCAAATATTTTAATTAATGAGAGTTGAGAATTCAGTTTTGAAATGCAAAAACTGACTGTAAAATAGGATTGGAAAAATCTGGATGAAATCATAAGAAAATAATAAAGCCTATTTTTGAAAATTTCAAATGACATTGGAATGATGAAATTGCTGGGTGGTTCCACAACTGTCTGAATGAGATTATCTCAGAGGTCATGTGTAGCTACTTTGAGGTTATAATGGAATATCTAGCGAAGGAGCTAACAAATAAACAAAAGATGTCATGTCATTAAAAAAAATCCTTTCTTTTTAAGCTTACATCCATTAATTTATGATTCAAGTACTGACAGATAAATACAAACCTCTGAACCTTTCACATTTCAGAATTCTAACCTGGATGGAAAGAAGCTGAGCCCCAGAAACAACGAAATTATGGAAATGGTGAGACAGTAACAGGAAATCTGACTTCATACACTAAAGCTAGGCTTTTATGCCTCTCTGACAAATAAGGGGCAAGGTTTCCTCTCATACATCCCAACACCCTGTGCTTATAAACTATGTTAATGTAATATTTTATGACACGAGTCATATAATATACACAAGAGTGCATTATTAGTGTTTGACCAACTGAAAATGCAAAAAACCCAGCTGCACTGAAAAACCTACCTAAAGTGATCTGCTTGCTGTGGCAGGAAGGTGGCCTCTGTCCACCTCTCTATCACCTCTTTTAGGAAGGACTAGCATCAGATGAGACATTTTCACAGTGGGCAGAACTAGGTCAAAACCATTTTAATTTAGAGTAATTTTTCTGACCTACAGGAACAGATTTATACATATTAACAGTTATTTATATTCTGGTTTAATGTATGCTTGTTTGATATTGAGCTTTCTGGTATTCTGCATTTTCTACAGCTGTAGATTTTGGCAATAGTGCTTCCAGTCACATTTTCTCTCAGCAGTCATGATGGATGCCTAGGGAAGGATTTAGAGACAGCATGGAAATGGAGGGCTGCTTCTAAAAAGCATTCCTTTAAAACAATTGGTTAACCTTCAGGGTTTTTCTGTTTGCAAGCTTCTTGTACAGGAGAAAATGTCTTCACAATGATTAGCCCTTTATCAAGTTCTATTTATTATTTTTTATCAGGGTTTTGAGCACATTTTCCTTCAAGGGTGTTTTACTGACTCTCTTTTGCCTAAAAGTAAAGGTTTTAATCTTTTTCATTAAGGAATGAAAATCCTGCACACTGTGCCTCTCTGCACCTTTGGTCTCTCTGTAATGTTCAGCTTATTTTTTCCCCTTAGACCCTTAGCTCTGTTTTGGTTTAGACAAAACCTCTATCTAATGCTTCCTCTTTTAACAGATAGCCTAGTTCCTGAAAAATGTGAGCCACTCCACCCTGTGCAATCCTTGCAGTGTTATCATAAGCCTTTGCCTTTCCAGATTTCTGCCTGGTCATGTGGAGGTTAATTTATAGTTCTTCACCATCATGAGAGCTCTGGGCCTTGACTTTTCAGCAGCCCCTGCTGCTGGTGAGTGCTGTTGTCCTCTGGATCCATCTCTGGAGCTATTGTTGTCTACACCAGACAAAAGCCTGCTAACACAAGCTTTTAACAACCTTTCCTTTGATGTCTTTTCATTCACAGGTATGAGCACAGCTTCCTCAGGGAAGGGACTAGATTATTATTAATTTTTTTTTAATTTTTAAAAAAGCTTTTATTTTTATTTAATCACTTATTAATAATTAGACATCTGAAAATGCAAAGGTATGTCCATACTGGTAAGTCCACCTCGAGATGATCTAAGTCTTTGCTGCACTTACTGATTAACTGCAATATTCCTCCTCAGTGACAGGTATCACACCAGCTCTGTATAAACCATATTGACTAAAGGTAGTTTCAGTTTGCTATAGATTTATTCTTACTATAAAGGAAATATTTCATAAGTTTTGATTATACAATCCTTCATACATTACAGGTGTGCTTAAGGTGTAAGCTACGAAATAATTGCTCATTTAATGAAGGAATAAACAGCAGCATAGTTAAAGTGAAGTTCTATCACTGATATTCACAGTTGAACCTAACTCTTCTACTACTTTCACCTGCCTAAAGATTCACCATGGCAGAAAAAGGATAAAACCAAGATAACATGCATGCGTGAAAGGAACAAAAAAAGTTTAAGCATCACAAAAAGAGACTCACTTCTATACGTCAGGATTTTGTGTGCTTATAGCAATATATGGGCATAAGTAGAAGATTATATATTTTATTATAATATTTTATAGCCTAAGGAGCCAATGAACACTTAGCTTGCTCTCTTCCTCTCCCCCTAAAATGTGTTCTATTATATGGAAAGAACAGTAAATATATAGATCCATTATAAGATCCATGACTTTAGTACAAATTGAACAGACAGATTGCATTTATAGTACAGATGTTCTCTTTATTGGCTAGAAGTCCAATAAAAACAGCATTTTGAATTTTAAAATATAAATGTGCAATTTTCATTTTAACATATACAGAACCAGGTAACTGGGTGCACATGGAAATTAACTTTAAAAGCATTTCTATTTGCAAAATCCCTATATACACAGCATATGCCCAGAACTCTGGTTGTTTTCCATTTCAAATTGCCTATAAAATTGGAAGTATTTCCATAATTTTAAATTGCTCACATAACATAGGAGGGATTGGAATTACAGTTGCTCCTCAAATTTGTTTTTATAAGCACCTGAATTTGGAACTGATTCAAATGGCATTTTAATATGTTCTGGGTCAGGCCATGCTGATTTAATTTATAAAATGAATTTATCAAGAAAAGGGGAAATTTAAAGAAGTGGAAAGTGTAATAAAATACCAAACTAAATGGCAGAAATAGACTCACCAAATATAGCTGTGAAATAAGTCAACATTAAAGGGCAAAATGTAAGACTTTGGGCACACTGATGCAAAGACTATGAAAAAGCTGATGAAAGCATGTGTCTCACTTCAGAAACACACAAAGCCCTGTCAAGTGATCTTTTGAGTAGCTAGCAAGCTGAAAACCATTTTTGCTGAGCACACAAGATGTGAGCTGGTCAATAGTGCATACAAGTGGCAGTAAATCATAATTTGAGACATACCTTTTGGAGCTGATACAGACTCAGCATATTGCTAACATTTAATCATTGAGAGGACCATTGATGTCAGTGCTTGAAGTGCTCAGGCATTGCACTTGCACACAAAAAACTTGATGGATTTTTTTTTCTCAAGTAGTATTTGAGATATGAAAGATTCTGATTCTTAACCTCCTCATAAATTTGAGAAAAGAAAATTGGAACATTCATTCAGTAATCCATGGGTGCATTTTATATAGAATGTTATCATTCATCTGTCTTTAGAACACAGAAGTTGAAACTAGAAATCAAGTGACTGAGTCTGAATGCTCAGTTCAGAGGTTATATTGTTAGATAACTTGTGTGTTAGTCCTTCGTCCAGGAAGTGTAATTGCCCAGATTTTCAGCACTCTGATGTTCCAGTTTGTCTGAGAACTGGACCCATCTGTTAGATGTCTCTATTTGTCATAAAATCCTAAAGAAGATGCTATGAAATACAAAAGGAGAAAACTTCCAATCGCTGAATTGGCAGCAGTGCTTGGCTTCTAACACCTGTAGGGACCTTGGATTTTTTCCAGCCAAGCTGACTCCTTCCCATCAGTGAACCTGTTGAAACAAGGCTATAAACCTCCAGGCTACCTGGATAAAAGTGAAACCACCAATTTTAAGGCGTTCTGGTTGTATGAGTTTATTTATGGAGTAGCATAAAATTCAATTAAAAGCTATGTGAATGCTGAAAGCAATGTTAAAAGAGTGAAATTATGAGTATGATCTGCTGAATTTTCTGTATTCCTACCTATAAAAAAAATAATCCTAACCTTTCTATTAAAGCAAAGTAGGTATTTCAACCAATAAACCAGCACATTCAATCAAAAAATAAGAATTATCAAAGAAGGACAAATAACTGCTTGAAAAGGGGAACAGCAGAAAGCATCAATAAAGCAAGACCCAAGAAGAATCCAAACTTTAAGAAGAAGAGCTCCTTTCAGATACATGAGTGCCTAGCAGAGGGTTTCCTGGAACCTCACTCTCTGTTCAAAGAGATACATGGAAGCAAACAAATCCAAAGAAATCATAGCAGCCCAGTCCTCAGGAGCTGCATTTAATGTTAATATGCCAAGACTTAGAACATGTTCATCTATAGCAGAATTTGTCAAAAATTCCATCATTATACCTTGTGTTGTGAAATAGAGGCAAAGGAGTCTCCAACACACATAAAAATACAGTGTTTTTATCATACAAGGCCATCATTCACTTGGACATAGTTGAACACAGATGAGTGTGTGCCACTCATTTAAGATTATGTTTCAAAATGCGTGTTCTTAGTAGACACAATCTAAAATAAATAGTATTCGGAAATTATTTTGGAATCCTTCTTGAAGAATGAAGCCAGTATAAAGGGTTTTCTAAAATAACTGCTCCTTTTAAAATAATATTAATAACTTTGTAAAAGTGTTGGGGCTTTTCTAGGATTTTTTTTTTTTTGGCGGGGGGGGATTGGTTTCTTTGCAGTTTTAGTAAGAAAAAATTAAGGACGATGTGTAAAAGTGTTTTTATACAGATGGAAAGTGTACACCGAGGGGCTAATGCTGCTGGGTAGCCTCCCTGAAGAACAAATGAATAAACAAGATTTGCTGGTGATTGCTGCTGTGCAAAGGTTTTATTGCAATTCCATACACTTGGGGTCAAATCCTCCTAAGCATCCTTACCATGGCAGACTGACGTTGAAAGGAATTCAACCTCTACTGCTGCACCAGGGGAAGCAAATCCTCTTCCAGAGGTGCTCAGTGTGCTGTGTTCTCTCAGAGGAACTCAGCTGATCTGAGTCTTCTGCAAACTCATTGATTTATATCTATTCTGGTTTCTCCATGAACCATTTCAAGGAAGAGAAAATCTGAGGTGGAAAATTGGAAGAAGAGAGAGATAAAACTATTTTTTTTGTACCCAGCCTTACTGGTGACACAGTGTGTTCTGTTGAGAGAAAACAGCGGGAGATTGCTCTGCTTCCCTTCAAACATTCTGAATATATTCTAAATATAAAAACAGATTTCTCTTCTAACATATTCCTCTCCCCTGCTAAAATAAATGTTGTTTGATTTGGCACATTGGTGATCTTACTTGTAAATGCCTCTATCCTGTTTAAATATTAGCAGACATCTTATGTTTGAATAAAAGGGGTTTAGAAAAAAAAGAGAGAGAAAGGGAAAAAAGTGGCAGGAGAAAGTAAAGAACTAAGTAAGATAAAAAAAAAAGTTAAGTCTTATGCCTTCATTACTGATGGTCAGTGGCTGACTGTTACAAGACACAGCTTTATACATTTATATGCCCCAAATAATATCTTTTTAAGTACTGAACATGTTTCAAATCAATGATTGTGTGTCAATACACACACATATGTTTATACATACCTAAAAATAGTGGTTGACGTATGTTTATGTAAATACAGATCCAAAATACATATATTTTGCAGTCTGCTTCTAAGCAAATCTATTTCATCTCTATCCATTTTGTGTCACCTTATCAGAGTCATCACATGCTGCTTCTTTAATTAATGTATCTGGAGACGGGAAATGTTGTAGCATTTCAGATTCTAGCATTGATGGAATTTGAACAAGCCCACCGTGTTTCACCTCACCAGTCCAACACAAGTGCACTGGATTTTGGGGTAATTTATACCTCCCTGGATTTTATATGTGTGAACAATTCTCTGAAATAAACCATGGTCAGTATCAGCAGATGATTTCTACTGCATGGATTTAAAGCAGGATCCTGAGATAGGATGTGACTATGTTTTCTTTTTAAATTATTTGAATTTTTATCAAGGTTGGAGAGAAAGCGTGATGCAGTTTTCTTCTGAACTGCTACATAATTTTAAATTACATTTGAAAATGTATTTAGGAGAGAGGAATTGAGGAAAAAACTCCCTTCTTGTCAATATATGCCATTATAATTTAAACAAAAAGACAGAGGAAAACCTGTATGGACTTTTATGGAAGGCATTATGTATTCCAGGAATGGTGGAGTGAAACATTCAGAAAAGGCATTTTAATCATGCAGACTATTATTCTAACACTTAACTTCACTCATTTAATTATTCACTGAGTAGGAAGTGCTACTCAATTCTAGCAGTGTGTTCAAACTGCTTGTTCTATGACATGTGTCACACTGTTTTTTTCTGAACTTCTGCTAAAGCCTTCTGATGTTTACTTTTTGAAATGGAGTTTCTCACACACTTTTTGTGTAAATAATGATTGTTTTGCATTCCTTTCTGAAGGAATTGATGGGCTGTTGGTTTGACCAGTGTGGTTGGAGAGGACAATTTTCATCCTCCAATCCATGGTCACTGTTGGAATTCTGTAAATGTCAAGGTCTGTAAATAAACTGCCCCTTTTTTGTCTTGGATGTCTCAGCCTGTGAGTGTTGTTCATTCGTGTCGTATTGCGACAAACGTGAAATTTAGGAGAAAAAATAGAATGCAGGTGTCAGCTACCCCAAAGACACCTCCTTTTACCTTCCCATATTGTCTGAAGTTGGATGAATGTGTCCTCTCACCACCACCAAGCTCGGGAAATTCACTTCTTATGTTCACAGAGCTGTAGTTTGAGGCAAAACTGAGAATAAAAAGCAAAAGCCATAGAGAGAGGAGCAATTGATTTTACTGCTGTTTGACATAATGTAGGTTTTCTTAAGATGTTGAAGTAAAATAACAGACTAATTGTTAGCTATAGTCACTCACATAAGCTGAAAGTCAAGTGACTGCCAAAGGCTCTGTTGGGTGTGGAGTCCAAACAGGTTCAACTGATATTAGAGCAGTTTTGAGGCACGAAAAAAATGTAACAGTAAAGGGGGTCTGTATGAGCTTTGGGGGACTCAAAACCTAATAACACATTTTTGATGGGGAAGGAAAAATAGTTCACTGTAGTATAGGTCAGTCACTTTTTTATTTCATTTTTAAATCTTTATTTTTACAATTTCATGATTTATTTTTCCAGGTGTTTTCAAAATTCCAGCTTTAAATACAGAAGGTGTAAGAACCAATGGCAGCTTTTGAAAGAACACTTTGGCATAAGGCCTTGACACTTTTTATGTTCCGTAGCCACAGTGAAATAAAAGTAAAAAATATTAATTTCTCTGTGCTTTTTCACATGATGGCTCCCCAAAATTTTGATTATTAAAAGTCTGTGAGGCTCACACAGAGGTCACATGTCTCTAATTTAAAGACAAACTGAAATCAAGACCCTAAAGCCAGACAGCTTTTGTCCTTGTCCATGTCTCCATCCTTGATAGTAAAGTCCATCCTACCATAGTCCATTTTATCTTGTTGACCTGGTCAAAAGTCACAAGCTATGCCTGGGTGAAATTTCCAAGGGTTTTTTTGATATTTAGAGTGCACCTTCATAGCAGAATTTTCCCCATTAAAAAGGCATGACCAAACTTTGATTTGACAAAGCTCTCCCTCCCTGGCTATGCAGGGATGTGCATGGATATCTCAGGGCTCGATAGAAAACCTGTGGAGTTTTTTAATACTTGAATTGTCATGGATTGGTGGATTGAAACAATGGCTGTGAAGACAAGAGCTCCTTTTCCACCTTTCCTGGATCTTGAGAGGGCAGGATAATCAGTAACATTTGATCATCATAGATGGCATCAGCTTTTTACCCTTTCTTTGTGGTTTGTTTTTGTTTGGGGACAGTGTGTCCCCTTGCCTTTTTTTTTTCCCGTAAAAATCCCAAACAAAAACTGACAGAAATTTAAGGCAAACCCCACTGCCTATTCACCATTTTTTCTTTAGAATTTACACATTCACATTTTTTTCTTAGATCCTTTAAAAATATTTGCTATCAATGTCTGTTCTTGCTCAGATTCCTATAAAAGTGTATGTATTTGGGAAGATGTTTTCAATGACCAGGAGGCATTTAGTGGAGTACTACATCAACTAAGCTTGAAAAGAGAATGTTGCCTCCTCTCTTAAACTTTGGGAAACATGATACAGGCTCTCTACTTCCCTTTGACATGCCTGATTCAATTTCAAGTCACTACAAATGAGATTCTTACATGCCAAAAATGTACAGGACATCAGTATTCTCCCAGGACATTCAGCCAGTTGACTACAGTTCATGGACCAGTATAAGCAAGAATAAGCATGTTTTTCAAATTTCTGTTAAACACATGCTGTCAGTAATTTAGTACTGGAGGTGCATAACATTTCTATTTAGTGATCTCTGGGTAATTATCTGCTCTGAGTTTCCCATGTTTGTTTTACCCAGACTTTTTGTCCTAATGATACAACAATGTTCCAATTAGAAAAAAAACCCTACACCATAGAAAATGGTATATAAACAATTCTTTTTATTCTAAATTTCATGAGAGTCACGGATTAATAGATTACAGTGTGAAACATTTTTATATGTATATTTGACACACTAGAGGGAATTAAAAATGACATTATTTTAAAAAATGCTGAGCTGGAACAAACCATATTCATCTGATGGATTAAACTAATGTGTCAAAATGAAATCAAGAAAATGAATGATAAATGATATTTTCTTGCTGGAATCTTTGAAAGTCTAGATGTAATTACAATCCTAGCACAATCTAATCCTATAGAGCAAGAATTTTTGTCACTTTGTAAAATGTTTTTTCCACTAAATAACATTTTAGTCGAGAGGAATGGTTTTCTTTGGTTTTATGCATGGCTAAATGAATTATCTGAAACCTGAGTGTATGTGCTTGTAAGTAAAAATTCTTAAAATTTATTAAGGAGCAAGATTTAGACTTTAAAAATTCACTTCAAGTTTCCCAAAATTTTTGTAAACAGTAAATTTTTCTCAAGCAGGTGTCCAAACCAGCCAGTCAAGGCCATGTCTTCTCTACAACTTTGCTGAAGCCAGAGCACTGCAGCCTCTGCCACAAAAAGGATCCTGAAGCCAGAGGGATCATGAGTCTCTTCCATCACTTTGTTTCTACATCTCTTGGCTAGGACGAGCAGATCGACATTCCTGATGCTGGTACCAGTTTTACACCCAAGATAAGTTGTCACTGTCTCAAAAAAAAAAAATTAAAAATTAAGTATTAGGACAAGGAGCAGCAGACTCCAGGCCTGCCCCTTCTTTCATGCATCCTTCCCTGCTTTTCCCTTTGAACAAAATAAATTCAGGACTGAAGCATTTTTTGTGCAGAACATTCTTATTCTGGTGGAACAGTGTTTTTTGATGAAAAGCTGCTCCACGGGGGGGTTTTCTCCCTGCCATCTGTAGTGAAGAGCAAGTTGCTATATCAACAGGGAGATGCAATCAGGAAAAGTCCTGACAGACTACAGGGCCCTGATGTTACGATATTGTTGTAACCTTTTCATGTGGGTAAGCACTGCTGAATTTAGAGCACTTGGGGGAATTCCCAGTTGCAGAAATCCAGGGCTAAGATCCCGCCTTACCGATGCAAACTATTGACTTGTAAAGATAATGTGAAACAAGAAAAGAAGAGAAAGAGCTAAAATGTACACATTATAGCCACAGCTTTGAGCCTCTTTGTATTCTGTTAAAGTTAAAAAATAAGCAAGCCATTACAGAGAACAGCTGATGGGCAATCAAGATTTAAAGCCTAATAGGCTCTGCAGTCTGTTCCTAGAAATACATTTGGGCACACATCTCACTTCCCAGTCTGGGCGCAGACACTGGTGAGAGGCATGTGGATAAAATTAAGGAACTCGCAAAATGAGAAGGGAACAGCTCTTTTGCAATAGTAGGTACACTGGGATACATAGAACATTTTTTTTATAAAGGAGGCCAAAAAACTTCACTTTTTTATTAACTGGAGGCATGAAATAATCAAAAAAGCCTAAACGAATTAAGTGTGCAATTGCTATTGACTTCAAGGAGGGTTAAATACTGCTTTCCTTAGGTTCTTTGAAAATAATGGGCTTTATTTCCAATTGTTCTATTGCAACTCAATTAATTCAATGCATGGAGAGCAGCCAGTGAGAAAATCCGTCATGTTTCCAATGAGGAGCTATGGAAGGTAATTCTGAACATTTATTCCAAAGACAATCTGAACCCCAAGCAAAAGGTAATAATGATCATATCCTGATAAAGAAGTGAGAATTTCAATCCAATTAAAATAGTTTCTAATGGAATATTTTACAAGATATATTCAGAGGATGTTTGAAATATCATAGCTATGGAAAACAATGGCAGAAATCCCACTGGCTTTAGCAAGCTGACAACTTCAGTCAAGATCTTTAAGCTGGGGTCCAAGTTAATGAGGTATCTTAACTCTTGTGATCACAGGCCAGTTTTTGAGTGATTTAATTATTTGCTAAACCTGAACTTCTTCAATCTCTTCTTCAAATACATAGCTTACAATATACATTTCAAGAGTATGTGTGGGGTAGATGGACAGATGACAATTTTAGTATAATGAAATGAACCAGAACCCAGGGTCAATTGAGCTGAAACCTTTTCACTGAGGATGAAGAAAATGAATATCAGCTATATGTTTGTATTTCTAAATTTACTACATTTGGCTCAGAGGGAGGGGTTTTATGAGCTTCACAGCCTATCCAAACCCAGAAAACACAGAAAATCTCTCCAAGAAGTTTCTCTAGATGTCACAACATTTTCCACACAATTCCAGGAGAACAGAGTAATTTGATCTTTATAAAGTTACTGGAATTCCTATAGGAAAAAATTCTGACCAGATTTTCTACTGATGTAAATTAACTTATCTGCATTGATTTTGCTGACATTTTACCTCATTGCACCAGGCCTTTCCAAAATTCCTTTTTAAAATTCCTTCAATTTGCACATGATTTGCCTTTTGCTTATGGGTTCATGAACCCAAGAATCCTGAAGCATATTCCAATAAGATTATATTTCTTGTTTAAAACGTACAGATCAGTTCATTATGCAAACTCCCTGTGAAACTTCCAACTTAAAAAAAAAATTGTAAATAAAATTATCATAAATTATCATTTGGTTGTCTACAGTGTATTTGTTTCTATTTTTATGGCACTACGAAAACACTCAGATAAAGATGTCTTATTAAAACAATTCTGTTTTCAATAACTAATCATAACAGCCTTGTGGTTTGAATAATCTCCAATTTAGTGGATGTTGCTTTATCATTTAACAGAAGAACAGGAAACAGCCAGCAAGTAATCACTGAGATTATGGTTGTGTTGACAGTGACTGACTTTTCTGCACAGTTACCTGTGCAGAAAATAAAGGAAAATATGAAAGCAGAAATTTACAAGTCTCACCTTGGTCTGAAACAAAAAAGCCTTATGCACAGCACAGCAAAAACCACCACAGTTTACAGCACCTTCTTATGGGAACACCCTCAGCAGAGGACAGCAACACAAGCCAGGCTTCTGCTGATACCAACCTTTCATCTTAGGATGAGCTCACCAATAGGAATTCCTGGGTGAGAATTATATTTCTTAACTGGAAGTTCGCACTCTTATATGTGCAGCATGCTTTTCTCACCAGGTTTTGAAATGCCACAATATTTGAGGTTTAGTTCAAAGCTTTACTTACATCTACACTTTGATTTTTCAAATTTGTTGTTATGAGTTATTTTTAGGATTTTTTCCCCATCACTGATCTTCTATCACAGTTTTATTTATTTTTCCAAGAGGTATCAAAGCCAGAGTTGTTGGAGGCTTATGGGTGTAGTCACACAGAACCCCAAGGAACATGAATTTTGTATCATCTTAAGGATGTCTGAACTACAGGCTGTCTTTATATAAGCTGAGTTCATGATCTAAGACAAGGCTAATTTAATTAGGTGTAAATTACAAATGAGGAAGTTCCTGTTTGTTTCCTCTTATACTACAGCTTGTATAAGCAGAGTTTATACTTCTCATTATTCATAAGAGACTTTATCAGCAAAACAAAACTAATAGTGAAATGTGACCTCTAAGGAGGGAATTGAATTATTCAGTCTTAAGAAAATAAGTCTGAAAATACCTAACAGGCTGATGCACAGACTGTATTTCAAGATATTCAACACTTAAGTGGTCAAAGTCCTGAGCACCTACTTTTACTAAACCTGTCTTGAGAAAGGAGCTGGATCAGATAACTCTAGAGGTTCCTTCTGGCCCAAAATAACTGTGAAATTCAGATTCATCTTTACATTCTATGATTGGAATAATCCATTTGCTGTAACACAAACAAGAATTTGCATGTTTCTTTTTTTATTCTAAAATATATTTTTGAATAGTTATCTTTTTTAGACTTACTTGGTTACATGGAAATGAATGCTCAATTTTGATTCTGTTCAGAATTTAAATATCAGTTTTGATGGTTAAAAATGCTGGCTTCCAGTTTTCCATTAGCAAATACAGGGTCCAGGACATAGGTTGGTTTTTTTTTTTTTTTGCAATAGTGTTTAAAGCAAGTGTCTGGAAAAAAAGGTGTTTTATAACCACTGGAAAATTTACAGTAACACATTTCAGGTTTGTGATAAGCATTACTTGCTCATTAAAGAGAATCAAGGTTAAATCCTTCAGGAAATGCTGTGGAGCTGTATATTTTTTAAATATCCCTTAATAAAACCACAGAAATATTCTATGTTTCACAAAATATTTATTGCATGCCATTAGCTGCAAACAACACCATCAAAGCTGTGGGAAAGAGGTATATGAGAATACCAACAGCAATATGAAATTATCTTGCTTGCAAGGTTTCCATTTCCAAATCCACCGTAACGTAACAAAATTCAGAGAGCAAATCCATCAGCCATGGATCAGTGGTTCAAAATCTTGCTTTTCACTCTGGAGTTATGCTAGGTAAAGAGCAGGAGTAAAAGGATATGAATAATTCCTGTTGCTAACAGGAATTGTTAAACATATCTATGGATTACCAGTTACATAATACAACCAAGTGTTTCCTTCAGGCATTTATCATTTTACCTTGGAAAATATGTGAAAATGTTTCACAAGATTAAAAACTGAAACCAAGTTAAATATCTGAAATATATACTATTACCATGGAATTCTCATAAGTGGCATTAATTACTGAAAGGATTAGAAATGTAGAAAACTGCATTTTACAAGCTGTGAGTAGCAGTGTCTGTTCTCCAGAAAATACCATTTTTCATGGCATACATTCCTTTCTCTTAAGATTGGGTAGGAAGGGACTAAATTCATCCAAGCAGCCTGCCCATGGCACGTGTGCCATTGTACCCACCTTTCAGGGATGGGACATCCTCAGCCTACCTGGACAACCTGTTCTGGTGCCTCACCACCCGAATATCCAATCTGAACCAACTCTCTTTCAGTTTAAAGCCATCCCTCAACAATAATAGTAGAAATAACCAATGGCAGCTCTAAGGTTTTCCATTTATTTTGGTTTACAACAGTCTACCAGGAAATATTTACTGGGATGGATCTCCTGATCACACAGCCCCATTCATTTACTCTCCATGTTTATAATTTGTGTGAGCAGGGGACAAGCCACTGAGTCCCATTATACCAGGTATAAAGCAATGGGGAATCCTCACAGAAAGCTTTGTGAGGACAGTTGAGGCAAGAGACCCATAGTGTATTTTTTATGGCCTCCTGAAAATTGTAAAAATAATTTCATTGTTGATTATTCTGACAAAAAAGGATGTAATGGTAAAATCAAGTTTCTCATCTCATAAGGGCTGACTCTCTGAGATCCACCAGTGGCAGAAGAAGTACAACATTGCCATCTACATTTGAGCACAGTCACTACTGTCATCTTTATTCAGCCTTTAGTTCAATGTCTTTATCTTCCCCACTGTATCAGTTCCCTTGGTGATACTTCTTTATAGTTGGGCCATCTCCACACATTGGAAAGACTTCAATGGGTGCAATATCATGCCCTTCAAGATTTACATTTGAAATAGTTTAAGATTAAAGGGAACCTATTTAACTAAGTATGTAGCTGAAGACAAGGGGTTTTGAGCACAGCAGGCAGTGTGGGAGGGTAGAAGACTGTGCAAATGAGTAAGTGATATTGGAACATTTTTGTGTTTTTCTGATTTTCATATCTCCACTTAGCATAAGAATAACTGATAGAGAGGAAAGAGAAATCATGTAATGCATTGGATGCTTTCCAGACAAATGAAGGAAAAGTCTGAAACACATTGACTGGGATTAGTGGAAACATGTTGAGTCTAAAGTTCTAAAAGAGTACAATACTGGTTGGGAAATATATGCCTGAGGATTCCAGCTTGAGGGTGAGAGAAACACAACTTGAACCTCACTGGCCCACATTTCTCTTCAGTAGTTATTTACACCTGTGTGTAATGTGAGCCAAGCACTGCAATCAGCTCCAGTGAGCCACA
Source organism: Phylloscopus trochilus trochilus (assembly GCA_016584745.2). Classification (NCBI taxonomy): domain Eukaryota; kingdom Metazoa; phylum Chordata; class Aves; order Passeriformes; family Phylloscopidae; genus Phylloscopus; species Phylloscopus trochilus. The sequence continues at coordinate 8,901,413 of WQNJ02000016.1, read as the reverse complement.
CTGATAAATACAGACCTGTGGACAAGGTCTTCTGGTGGTCCCCAAAGAGCATCCATGAGCACCAAATCCTGCTCCTCTTGGTGCTTAAAGCCTTCTCCAGATAGGACATTAATGATGATATTCACTGAGCCTTGCCCTCCTGGTTTACAAACCTCAATACCATTGCTTGGCCAAATGTCATGGATCCTAATTGTCTAAATTGAAGCTAATTGATCTTCAAATGAATCTGACCTGTGCTCAAGTCACTGGCCATGTGGCTATGCCAGGAAGTGGTTCTTCATTCAGCCTGGAATCAAACCCTCTTAGAATTTCTGTCAAATCAAAATCATGGACAAATTTCAATTCAGATTAGTGTCTAGGGAATTTACTTTAGGGAAACCTTTGAAAATACTGTCTTCTCATATGTTAAATGAGATGTCTCTTGAAATCCTTAAAACTACAGACTGTAGAAGAAAGAAAACAATTTTAAAGGTTTCAGCAGCTGACTAGGATAAATCCTTACAATAAAATATTTTGTCAGACAAAAAAAAAAAAAAGGAATTGTTTCTACATTCATTCAAAAAATGAATGTATTTGAGAATGAAAGGAAGATAATGGTGAGTTCCGGAATTTTTTTTTTTTGCATGTTAATTTGTCCTTTTTTCCCAAAAAGTTATTTGGTTGATAAATTATATTCTAAAATCTCAATTAAAAAGGATGTTTTTTTCAATTAATACAATTTTTTCCTTCAGCACATGATATTTTAAATATATTATGAAAGGAAAATTTGGTTTTACCTTTTATAGAGTTACACTAATCTCCTCAGCAATTTAACAAATATACTTAAAGACCCAGCTGTTCCTATACTGATTATTCTATTGATACTGTTCACTTACATTGCTTGAACACTGATCCAATCCATCCTATTTCACTACTAAGAAAATTAATTTAAAGTGAAATATGAGCAGTTATTGCTTTTTGTCACCTCAGGTTTACAAGAATTAAACAGCAGTATTCAACACCAAGATTTTCATCACAATATTGGTAAAAGTAGTAATTATTTACATGAGTTGAAATCTAGCTTCTGACAAAATAAAAAAAGGCTACCACATTGTGTAGTTCTAGCTGAGAAGATTTGGGCCAAGTTTTTATTTAGTGTCATTTGATATTGGGCAATTTTTTATTTAATCTCACTTGATACATCTGTATTGGGTTCAGCACAGTTACATATAATTATTCTCAATAAAAGGGTATATTTATAGGCCTGTTTCATTTTGTGGAGCTGTTTAACAGGTTCAAAAGTAGACATATATGTGTATGTTTATATTTATGTATACAGGTATGAGCATGTGTATCCTGGAGCAAGGAATATTGTATTATACAGTGCAAATGTATCATGTCAGTGAGAAAACTTTGCTGTCAATTTCTTCATTCAGTGGTATGGAACATCCTTGTTATTCTTCTCCATCACTGACAAAGGCTTGAAACTGTGAGTTCAGAAGCAGAAGAAACAAAACATTGTATGTGTTACTGGAATTCCTGTAAGCCATTGCTTTAAACTTTTACTTCAATATTGTTTGACAGCATTGATTTCAAGCAACAGGCTATGCAATGCCATGTCACATATCATTTGCACTTTGTGTAAGATGATAGAGTGTGGACATGTGTGTGTGTGTGTGTATATCCTCTGTAGTTTATAAATCAGATTAGGCTCAGAAGAAGCAAGCATTAATTTCTGATGGCTGGCCTAAATCTAAAAAAAACAACTGGGTATCCAACAGTGAACACATTCCTGGTGAAAATATCAGGGAGTTATTAAACTATAAATTTAATCTTAAAATTCTATACTTCTAATAATGAATACCAGCTTGTTGTGAGCTTTCTGTACTGTTCATAAAATTCTGATCAGTAAAATGAACACTTGGAAGTACTGGCTCTTGCTGACAATGGAAAACAGAGGTGTTGAATATAAATCAATGTACAATGAAATCATGAAAAGTAAACTAAGATTTTTTCTATAAAAATATTATAGAGCCATTATATAACAGAACCAGCTTGCAGCATATAATCACATTTTAACAGCTGTTGCCAAAATAGGTAAAAGCTGTGATGGAAAAATTGTTAATTACATGATTTAGGCCTCACAGGCAGCCTAATTCAGTCAGAAATTGAGAGAAGCACTGATTCGAGATGATCCTATTGTTATTATTTTTATAACAATAACAAATAATTTTCACAAGCCTCAAGCTTGGGAAATGCCACAAGACTACTGCTGGGTGGTACAGGGTAGAAATGACTTAAACTGGAAGAGACAAAACTAGGACAAAGCATCATCCTTATTTTATAAAATGCAGGGAGCTTAAGGAAGACATTTTCTAGGACACTTGGAATCACTGAATCCCTCAACTCCATGTCCCTGGTTTCTCCACAGTGAAGTGGAAGAAGTAACTCCTGCAGGCAGTTAATTCACCTCTACATTAGACCTTTAGTTCCTGAGGGTGGAACTTGGGGAGTGGGGGTGCTGAGCCTGCTCCATGACACACCCTGCATTGCTGTGCTCAGGGTGGCTCAGGGAGGGCATGAATAGTGCACCCCTGTCACAAACTGCTGCACAAGGCTTCCAGTCCACTTTCACCTCTCAGAGATGTCCTGCCCCTTGGTCTAGAATACCATCTCAGGCAATAATAGTTTTTTTCCCTGAAATATTTTCAAAGTACTCAAGCATGTACTAAATTAGAGAATTAAATCTGTCTCTCAAGAAAGTGTGGCAGTCACCTGCAGTACAGTTATTTTCTCCTCTCTCGCAGATGTTATTTTTAGTCAAGTTTCAACAAGAGCTACACCTCAGAGAGTTTCATTGTTTGAAGATTTAAACAGTGAAGGTATGTTTTGTAGGTTCAAATCCCTGAAGTCAGATTTGAATTTGAGCTATCTAATCTAATGTCAGAGCGCTCGGTGTGCTGAGATATTTGTTATGAAGGGAAAGTGGTTTGTTTTCTTTTGGAATGGAAGGATTTAATACTTAAGTAATCCTTATCTTCTCCTAAGGGTTTCCATCTTGACTATAGGCACTTTTTCACTCAGAGTTCTGGCTTTCCTGAATTCTGTTTTCAGGTGCTTATTTTTGCTCCTCGTTGTGTGAGAAGCTGATGCTACTGTTTCAGGGGCTGTGAATTCCTCTGGGAGGTAATACATGTAAAATATACCACCTCCAGTACTTAAACACTCTTAATATGCCCTATTATCTGAATCTCCTAGTTTGTGGCTACTTATTATGGCCTGTAGGAAACAATAAAACTCCTCCAAGAGAATCTTACAGTCTTACCCTGGTCCCTAAGGTGTCCTTCTGCTTGGGAAAGAAAAGCATCAAATTTTCATTGGAGGATCTGGGTCTTACTCACATTTTGTCTTTCAAAGTACAGCCACACAAAAGTGAGTTTGTAGGATTGTACAATCTCCCCATTCCCTATTTAATGTGTGACTCTGAGAGTTGTTTGTTTGTTTTTTTCCCTGAAATTAATAATTAATCTATTCTTTCACAATACCTATAGTAATCCAAATCCATTGTATTACTCTCTAGAAGAATAATTGGTGTGACCCAAATATTATGAGATGTCTTCCTTTCCTGTGGAAACAGCTGTATTTTGCATGGAATATAAAAGTACAAATTAGGTCAAAACAAAAGAAAACATTTTTTTTAACACTGAACTCACCTGAACAAAAAATAACTCTGGTTCTATTTCTTTTTCTAGTTAATAATTCCTTGGTTTGTATTAACTAGTTTGTAGAGCAAGAGCTAGAAGTAAACCAGGTCACTGTCTTGGGCCCAGTTAATATTTAATTATTCTGCATAAAGTGGAGCAGTTTCGACTGAAAAAAGCATGGGGCAAGTTAAGTTCAAATTCCTTACAGCTAAAAAGAAAGGCAGCCTTTCTACTTTCCTCATATGTCCTAACCCCTGGGCTATGCATTAATAGCAGAACCTGGGAATGGAAAATCTTCTTCAATACTTTTTGCAGAATCTCATATTCCAAGTATATTGAAGAACACCAAGTGGATTGGGCAGGAGGCTTTTGTGTGTGCACTTGAACATAGGAGAGATGAGAGAACAAAAGAAGTTGACACAGATTCTTAGGGAGACCTGAAGATGATTGTAAAATACAATGTTAAAAAGAAGGGAATGGACTTATAGTACTTAAAAATGTAGGAGAAGTTGAAAAGGTGGTCCATGAAAACTTCAATTTTCATTTTTGTACCTAAAGATGCAGACCTATAAATTTCATGTATACAGCAAAGAATCCTTTTTCAAGGAAAATTGATCAGAGAGAGTACCTAAGCAGCTTAACAAAATGGTTAGGAAGCTCCCAAATCACAGATCTGCTTTTGGAAACATCTTTCTTAGGCTCTTTTTTAGGACAGTTTGGCAACACCAGGAATTAGAGTCAAATTGTTTAATCTATGTCTAGTGTATTAACTATAACAGCAGCCTGTTCTCAAGAGCTTGAAGTTCACAATTGAAGGTATAAATCAGCAGCAAACCACTGGACAGTTGCCAGTGTAAACCAGAGCTCAATTTAAGACAGAAAAGAATCAGGCAGGTCTTTTTCCTCTCCATTTATCCATTTTTATCTCTTCAATGTTAATCCTCTTTGAAGGTATATGAAAACAATTATATTATCTTTGTAAAGGAAAAAAAAAAAAGTCTTACTCTGGCACCTCAGTGCTTTATTATTTCACTATATTTCTCTAGATAAGAAAACCTGATTTTTTACCATTAACAACCAGCGCTAACGGAAAAATGTTTAAAACAAATTTTCCTTCCAAGAAGAAATGTCAGAGCTTCAGACCATTTCTTTCTCCTTCCTGCTGGTTCTGCTTATACTATACTGTTCCACCTACTCCTGGTGGCATGACTTGGACAAGCCCATGTGTGTTATGACTACCTGACATGAGACTATGTTCTCTGTCCTCCAAGTTAGCATTTAGGAACTCTTAGATGTTGTCTGCTATATTGGATTAATTGGATTAGCCACCTGATTAAAGATTTCTTTGCAGGACCAAGTTCTTGCTATGTGATAAGGAAAAAAAAACATAAAAAGAGGAAATTTTAAATTTTTATTCTTAACAATCCTGATTTTTTTTTGCACGTGTAAAAAAACATGTATTGTAAATTGAATTTTACTTGTGTATGTAAATTGAAGAAAATCTGTGGGAACTGGTGCTATTCTCCATGGACAAGAATGGTGTAGTTGAAACTTTCAGTATGAAGAAAAGGAGTGAAAATATAAAGCAACCTCAAAGGGTGGGCTTTTGTTATTACTACTTAAGGGGAAAACTAAGGGACTAAATTGAAATATTAGGTAAGAATGAGCAAACAGGGACTTGGGCAGGGTTGCTTCACTCTCAGAGAAGGAGACATATGGAATAAGTTACTAGTGAAGGTAACTGAAGTACAGTCTCACAGAGATAAAGGGATACCTAAATCTGTTTCTGGAAGGGAGGATTGAAGAATAGGGTGAAAAAAGCAAGTGGGGTGGATTAAGCTAAACTGTGCCAGGACAGGCATGTCAGCACATATGAACCCTTTCTCTCTCTGCAATTTCTGCAATTCTCCTCTTTTATTTGCCTTTTTTTTTTTTTTTAATCAGCTCATAATATCAACCTCATAATGTCATTTTAACTCTTTCACATCTACAAAATTCCTCTATGCTATTCAATCCCCAGTGCATCAGTGAATTCTGCCTGGAGCATTCAGACACTCAGGACCAATATAATGATGTTTTGTTGGTATGCAAGAAGTGTGAAGCAAGTGACAGACAACTAAGGTGAGATTCTTCTCACCTAAATACAGTATAAGCATGCTGAACAGATGCTCTCTTTACAGTAACTGGTCAGGAAAAGGAATATCTTAGCAATCCATCTGAAATATTTCAGTAGATGAGATAAATTGGGCCACAAAAATTTTTTTTTTGTTCACTGAATATAATTAGAGCACGGAGAAATTAACACAGAAATCCAAATCTTGGAGGCTTACAGTTCACATGAATTGACAGCACTATCAATGCTGTGTCAAGAAGCAAATCCATTTCTATCTGAGTTATCTAAGGCCATTTCAGCAACTCTGATAGGGACTGTAATTCACAGACACCTGAGCAAAAGGACAACCCTTGAAGCCACCCCAGGAAGTAGCGTAAATCTACTCTTAGAAGCAGAGTCTGATGACTTTGGTATAAGTCTGTTATCTCTATTTGGTTTTGAGAAAAATAATTTCTCTGGGTAACCCTCTATTGGGATGTTGAGATGTAACCTGCAACAGAAATTACACCCTTTCAGAAGGAATGGGGAATGCAAAGAAATGGAACCTGAAATCCAGGTTGGATAAGGCCCTGAGCAACCTGGTCTAGAGGGAGCTGTCCTTCCCTACATCAGGCAAGTTGGGACTAGATGGTCTTTAAGGTCCACTCCAACCCCTTAACACTCTGTGATTCTATGAAATAATTCCTGCCGCTCTCCCATTATTATTTTTGGCTTTACACAAACCTCTTAAACATCCCAGAGAGGGATTATAGTCACCTACATGTGTGACCTACCTGTGGGTCACACAACCAGAGCATGGGGCATCTGGACACAGCACTAGCAGAAAGGAAAAAGAAATACTTCTTTCAACAACACATTCATCTGTAGATTGAAACAGCTTCAAAAGGAGAATTGTCTCAGCTGTTTATCACATCATTTTTGTGTCTGAACTGGTTATCCTCAGGGTTGCAGGAATTACAGGTCATGAGTCCTTCAAGAAATCCCATTTTCAAAGTTGAAGAGTCCTCTCCAGGGATGTGTTGGAAATCCCTAGTGTAGATCAGATAGAGGATAGCTTTTCTTTTCCAGATTCCAAGTGGTAGTCTTACATGCTGGACAGCTGAATTACAGAAAAGAGAATAAATGAATCCATCCTGAACCTGTCCAAACATTTTCTGTATTTTGCATTCAGCTGAAAGTGCTTGTGGTTAAAAACCTAGACATATGCATGTTTGGTTGTTTGTGGAGGTTATTTTGTAACTGATAAATGCTTTTTCTGAAGATTAAATACTGATTTGAAAAATAAACTACAGGTCTTTAGAACAAACCTAATCTTGTAACAACTGTGATGCCATAAGTGATGTTAATGAGAATGTTGTGGGTAATGTTGTTAATTGAGCACCCTAAAAAACTATGCATGATGCAAAATTTAGTTTAATTAGGGAACTTACCACGCTCCTTTTTCTACTGCTTTTTCTCTCTCCTTTCAAGAGAAAAAACAAGTCAAGAAAAAAAGTACTAGTAAAAGTATGATAGAAAATTATCAACCTATTTTATATTATAATGAAGTATATAACTTCATAAGTTGCTCATATTCACTGTTTCACTGTTGTAATTTTTATAATTCTATTTACTGTATTACATTACTACATATGAAGAACTTTAAGTGGTTCTTTCAAATACCACTGAAATCACTGTGATATTATGGATGTATTTCAAATAGATCTGTGGCAATTGTAGTCCAAATATCTTTCACCTCAAAATCCTGCTGGATCACACATGTAGTTTTGCTACTTTTTTTTAGAGGCCTGTTTTGATTTAACATGTGCCACTGTGTTCTTTCATTGTTTGGAGAAACTAATGAATGGTATGAAATGATTGTGTTCTGTCATTTTTCTTACTCTTCCCATATTCTGTTGTGCAATCACTGCCATGCTCTTGCTAAGAACCTTGGCTGCATTCCACTCTGAGTTCTTTCTTAATGACTTCATCTGTAGGACTACAAAGATTCATAATCAGTTCCTATCCAGGCGCTGAAATTAATTTTGTGGAAATCCATCTCTGTATGTTACAGAGCTGGCTATTGAAGCAATCTTGAAAGCAGACACCATGTGGGGGGAAGGAAGGAGGAGAGCAGGGAGAGAAAAAAAGGAAAGAAAGAAAACTCTGGCCCCAGCTCACAGAAATCAAGCTGTGTTCTGTGACACTCAAAAAAAAGAGGGTGGTCTCCTCCCCGCCAGAAGTCACGCAACAGAACAGATATCCTCACCAAGCTGCTGTCTGTGCAGTTCTCTGTTTCCTTGCCTCAGAGGAGAGAAAAGATGCCTCTATTAAGGGTATGAACAGGTGAAAAGGTTTCCATTCCCAATAGAATCTCTGAAGGCTACCACAGACTTAAATGTCTACTGGGATGTCTCAGTGAATTTAATGTCAAACTTCTGTACCTTGTTCAGTCAATAGAGAGCTGTGAAAAGTCTTAAATTGGGTACATATAGTAAGTTTTTAAACTCTTTCACCTCTTCCAGGTGGTATCTCAAGTCTTTGAATAGGGTGTCAAAACCTGTGTGTGTTTTAGCAATCACAGCTGAACATCTGAATATGCTGAATATATATTCAGCAGTGGCTTACATCTGCAGGAAGAGACAGGGAATATTAAAGAGCAAACGATGTAAGTCAATATTCACCTCTGAGCATGAGAATGATGACTTGGTCAACTGAGGCTTAACATAAACTGAGATAATCAGGATTTCCCATTACAACTGGATGAAAACACTGATGTTGCACAGATGGTACTGAAAACAAAAAGGGAGGAACAGTCACAGGACCCTATCATTTAATTTAAGGTCCTGTTTTTACCTCCAGGATTGGTGTTGTATACACAGTAGTCTGCATGTGGCTCCCTGCACACTTCCCTGCTTATTTCTCCAACTGGTGTTGACACTCTAAGTCTGTGTTTGGCAAAAACTCACGGTCAAGTGTCAATCTTCTTATAAACACATGCACACAAGTATAGAGATGAACAACAGGATTTGGCTTATTACATTATTGACTTGGAATACAATGGGTTCAAGACACAAACAAGAGCTTTGACTTAATGAATGCTGCAAAGGACAGCATTTTCCAACCCTACTCCTTTCCATAGCTAAAATGAGCAATGGATACAAAGCAAAAAAATATGTTGTCATTCACAGCAAAAGTCTCAGTCAGCCAAAAAACATTTAGTGTCAGAGAAGTTGCAGTTTACCTAAGAAATCATATCATCAAACCTTAATACAGAAGTGATCATGTCTTTGTAAAAACTTTATTCCTCATGAAATTCTGCCAGATACTGACATTGTCTGCTGGCGTCTGACTGACACTCTGCAGTAGTAATAAATGGGGCACTGTGTGTCTAAGCTCCCTAGCTGAGATATGACATTAACTCTTGACCTTCAAATGAAAAGAAAACTCAGTATCTCCTGTTACTATTATAAATGTTGACTTTAGTGTTCATTATTAAAGAACACATTTCATTCTCATTCCACACGGCATCACGCGATGTACGGATCTATAGCAGTTTTCACTGGTACTGTTTCTTTTCACTTTGTCTGCATCTGATAAGCCAGAAAACCTTGGGGACTGAACCAAAACACAAGCATCACTGAAGAAACAGGCCTGGGAGATTTTCTGCTTCATCTCACGACACCATGCTTGTGTAATGCTAGAGAGTAATACAGCCTTTATTTTATGACATATGAAAATGTGAATGCATTTCATTACCCTCTTATAATCCATACACAGAGTATGCACAAACTCCACATGGAAGTAACATATTGGTTAGTATGTCTTGGGCCTTCTTCTGGGCCACTTCATAATCAGGATGAGCTGTTGTAGTTTCCAGTGATGGACTTCAGCTCAAATCACAGAAAATTCGGCTTTTCTGATCCACAATCCCTTATCTCATTCTCTAACACATAAGCAAAAAATATGGTTATTAATTATACCAGTCAGAGGCAAAAGGTTGCATATTTCTTTCAAAAGTACCCACTCTGAAATTTGAAGAAGAAAAAGTGCTAAAATTAGACCAGCCCCTGTTACTGCATTGCAGATCATTAGCAGTTTAATCCATGCATTGCACAATTACAGACATTATTGTGGGAAGTCTGTATTTTAGTCTTCCTAATCTGACAAACATATTAATTTTCTTACGAGTGGAATGGATGTCGAAATTTGGAACTGAAAGGAATGTGTTCCAGCAACCAACCTGAAAATTAATTAATTTTTCAGTTTAAAATTCCATTTTTCTAAATGTCTGTATCATGGATAGCAAGGACTGTCTCACTGCTGACTTATGACTCCTTTCCTTGGTAGCACTGCAGAATAAGTGGCTAGGGTGGCTACAGGATTACTATATATTTAAATTAAGCCCAAGTATTTGTTGTCTCTTAACCATTGACATCTAATCTCAGAGGAGACCTGAAAACAGTCTGGTTTCTACCGAACAAATCTTTGAATGACCATTGCTGAACTTCTCAGCCAAGGCCAGACTTTTGATACTTTGATCATCTCACTGTTGCAGGTGGAATTCCAGAAGAGCCTATAAAACATGGAGATCAATTTTTACACTGTCACCAAAGGCATGACCTTAATACTTCCAGACTGAGCTGGGTGAAAAGTTTAGCCATGACAATACACTCATTTTGCTGTGACACACTCATTTTGGTACCACAAAAGCAGGCCAATCATTGTGTGCTAAACAGGACAGAAACGCAACATGCATAAAGGTGACCTTTTCTATAAAATACATTGACTGATTTTCCTTCCTAAGGATATAGACAGATTGTTCCAGTTCATTTTGCTCCTTTGTAACAATCTGATATGTGGGAACCACACCAGACAACAGCACTAGAGCCAGAACACAGAAATGCATCCAGGCTCAAATAAGTGGACAATGATCCTGGAGAGGCAAATCCTTAGAACCATATTCCACTCTTATATATCCTTGCAGAGAGAATTTCTGTACAACTGGCATTGCCCATGTTTGGACTTTTTCCTGTGCATGCTTAGAAAAAAAATGACAACACACAAGCAGAAATTTATCAGTGTCACTGAGCCAGATTGCTGCCCTTCTAACCAGGAATTAATCCTGCTAATGTCAAAGGGCTGATGGATGCCTTCAACAGCAGGAAAGAGTTCACAGTCTTGCCCACAGAAATAGGCTCTTAAATCAAAGCATGTTCTTATCTTTGAAGCTAGAGTAGCCATTGATTCTGGGGCTATTCCTGATCATCAGCTGAGAGCTATCTGAGTCTGCAGTTAGGCCTTACAATTACAATTCTCAGGAGTATTTCCCCTGCTGTCATCAAATCTGTCACAGATTACTCCTGTGGCCTTTATATGGCCATGGAGCTGGTAATTGCTCTCCTGCTGACTGCAGAGGCATGGGTGAAGATTGCTCCAATATGAGACAGAGCAGCTCAGCAGAATACTGCTCTGCTGAAGCACTGAACACCAAAGTAAAGCTAAAGCATTCCCTGACAGGGATTTTCTTGCCAGTGCATGAAGACCACAGCTGGTCCATCAGTCTGTTCACCTGAACCCCCACCTGCTTCTTTCCAGCTCCTGCCTGTATCATGAATTCCTTAGTGAAGGGAGAAATGTTCTTCCCTTTTTATACAGCTGACAAATGCAGGGCTTTAAACACCACAGAAATTCAAATGTTGAATGTGGGTGACAATTTGTGAATATGTTGTTCTCCAGCACAACCACTGACAGCAAAATCATAGTGACTCGAACCTGTTACCCACCACAGAGAAAAGGGTGTCCCTTTTTCATCATTGTACTTTTGCATGAACATTACAGATTTAAAATGTCAGCCTTCAGAATTATGTCCTCTACAGAAGGCTTTCAATGTGCAATTTCACCTTTGCAAGGACAGTTTGAGAGTTGTGAGCCAGGGTCACTTTATTCTGCTGAGTACAGCTAAAAACCAGAACAAAATATTGGAGAGTTACCGCAGTCTTGCTCAATTATTTTGTATTTCTTGCAGCAAAGTGTAGTGAATCATGCAAAACACATTGTTTTGTTTTGCTGTGGAAGACACACTTCTTACTGAATGATATGTGCATAAAATATGTTGGAAATCACTGCACTATTCCACAATGGGACTCCATTTTTGATGGGAGCTTCTAGGGGGTGCACTCACACTCATAATAAATAGCAGGAACAAACCCAGAACACAAGTTTGGCTACACCACTGCTTGTAGAGTCACAAAAATATCTTAAGGGAGATGAAATACCTTCATGCATGTTCAATTCTTTGTTCTGTCCTGTCACTGTGAGTTAATGACTCTTTCAATTAGGAATTGGACTGAGTCCACCAATTCATGTCAAAATACAGTCTCCACATGATGGAGACAACCAAATGGGCATAAGATATTGCCTTATTTGTAACTGCTAATACAGAGTTGAAGAGTTAGAATGCTCTTCATTCCAGCTTGAAGGGTCTCATATATATAAAAATGGAGATAAAAGAAGTAACCTAGTATGTCTGGGTTTTTTTTCTTCTGAAGGATTTTGTTTTCCTAATAGCTAAAACAATAACCAGCTGCAATTTGCTTTATAAAAAATTTGTGGACAATAACCACACAGATAATGGACTCCACAATGATTAATAAGCATTCAATATTTGCGTGGGGCTTATTGTATATCACACTGTTAGGGTGAGGACTTTTCTAATGAAGTCTAGTTCCCCTGTCATTGTTGACTTTCTTTATACTAAAGCCATTTAAATTCTGATTTTGAAAATACTGTTTGCATCACTAATGGCTAGATTTGAATGTTTTCCATATGAGGAAAGAGCAAGTACATTAAGATTCTTAGGCTTGGGAAAAAGATGACTGATGGGGGAAATGACAGAGGGCTTTAAGTCATAAACTGTATGCAGAACATGAACAGAGTGAATATTCACTCCACCTCGTAGCACAAGGATTAGCAGACATATAATGAAAGCATTAAGGAGTGAGTTATCCACCAAAGCAGAGTATTTTTTTCCACACAACATGTAATTACATTATAGAGCTCAAAACCACGGGATTTCATGGAGGTAAAAAATACACATGGATGTAAAAAGGAACAAATTCATGGAGAGTAAATCAACTGGTGTTACTAAACATGATTTGCCAGAAAGAAATCTGGATCAGGAGGTTCTAAAACCACTGATTACAGGAAAATTTGCTAGACCAAGACATTTTTGTACATGCATTTGTTTCTTTCCTCCTTGCCTATATGTCTGCTGCTGCCCAGCCTCAGGGAGAAGATGGGAGGTGTGGAGGACCTTGGTCTGATAGGCCTTCTCCCCTCTACTCTAAACATCCCCTGGGATGAATGTGACTTCATCCACCAAACTCAGATATCTGCTATGTAAATGCCTGTGTGAAAGTCCTCTTCATAGGCTGACAGGAGCAACAGACACTTCTGGAGTACTGAAGTTTGGGTTGTTTCAGGCATCTGAAACAGGTATTAGGGAGGAGCAAAATCAAATGTAAACACACGTATTCCTGCCCATCAATACTAAAGAAAATGTATGTCTGTCTTAAATGAGGGCATCTACTATATTGGTTGGGTCAGGTATGTGTAATTCCTGTTACCATGGCTCTGTGCAGAAGAAAATAACAAGATTTCTTTCTTCCAGCCCTCATATTTGTGCTCTATTTCATATTCAATCAGTAGGGTATGTTACTAAACAAAATGAAACAAAAAGGATCTGTGTCAACATATTATTGTTCATTAAAAGCATCATAAAGAGGAGTTTATAAGCTGACCCAATTTTTATAAAACATCTACATATGGTCTTCAGTCCCATTGAAATTATTAGATTTAGAAATGGGTTTAAGATCTTTGCTGAACTGGAACTAGAGTGAAATATGGTAGAATGAAAGCCACCAAATTATCTGAGACATTGAAATATAGTTCAGTTCCATTAATAGCAAGTCTCTGTTTCAAGCAGAGCTGATCTGACAAAAGCAAAGCAAAATTACTCCAGTACATAAAAAAGGGTTCCTCTGTGCTGTTAAATTCTGATATAAATTACTAAATCCCACAGAGATTTTTTAGATCAAAAGAACTTTGTACTTTCTTTATGTAGTCCATTCTACAGAGAAAAGAAATTGCCAAATATCCTGCAAGGCAGATGTGAAAATATGATCTTTTAAAGCAATTGTGACTTGCTTTCCTGTTTATTTTTTTTGTGCTGCCTCCAGAAGCTCTTTGGATGTATGACATCCACTTCCAGATCTAATAGACAATTCAAAAAGCTAAGGTGTGCCTCAGAGGTTACCTGAAAATAATTTACCCCTGTAAATGCAGATCACTACTTTGAGTGAGCTGGGGAGGTACCAAGAGACACCAACAGTCTTTTAAAATGACACTTTTTCTAATTAAAAACTTAACCATCTCTGCATGTTCCTCTAAAATGGCATGCTGCAGTTATAAAGATGCAGTATTGGATATACATTACAATCCTCAATTTCTCTGAAAACAAATAAATCTGCATGTTTAATTTCTCAGCCATACAGACACAGTATGCTTTTCAGAAGAAAAAATATAAAATCGTAGAATCATTAAGGTTGGAAAAGATCTCAAAGATCATTAAATCCAGGCATTGACCCAGCACTGCTGTGTTCACCACTAAAGCATGTTTCCAAGTGCCACATCCACACACCTTTTGAACAAATATAGAGAAGGCAATTCCTCCACATCCCTGAGCAGCCTGTTCCAATGTTGACCACTCTTTCAGTTAAGAATTTTTTCCTAATATCCAATCTAAGCATTCTCTGGAGCAACTTCAGGCCATTTCCTCTTCTCCTGTCACTTTTTACCTGGGAGAAGAGAACAGCTCCCACCTGGCTACAACCTCCTTTCAGATAACTGTAGGGAGTGGTAAGTTTCCCCCTGCGCCTCCTCATTTGAAATGTTTTATTTTTCTGAATTAGCAATATTATAAAAAACAAACAAACAAATAAATAAATTATACTTTCTGCTTAGTACAAGCCAAGGCAAAAAAAAAGATCTACTGACAATCTGAATTGAGGGATGTTCAATAGACAACATGGAACTTTGCCTTCTAATTTTATTTGAATAGGATTTACTGGAAAACACAAAATAGGCCTTTAACTGGTGAAACAAAACCTGTGACTCCATTCTTCTTAAGAAGCCCTGACCATCATATTACACAGTAAGAGCTTATTTCTTTTTCCCTGATTCACTCTTGGGGACAGTAAATTTTGTATCCATTTCCCCATTGGAGAGGTGGGAGGTGCTTCTGCCCTCCCCCATTAACCCTCTTGACATAAATTCTGGATGTCATTCACACTCCTGGGAATGAGGAAATATGGGTCTGGTTCCCTCTGTCTGAGGAAGGAAGAGAAACCAGTTTCCTCACTTCCTGTGCAAGTGGTCTAAGTGGTACATTATTACACTAAAAGCCACCTCTGCAATTACTCACTGATCCAATGTCAGCACATTAGGGTTTGTCTGAGATGGATTTAGTGAGAGTCATCATCTTTCTGTGCATTAGATGCACTTTAACCAGCCGTAGGCAGGCTGTCAAAAGCTCAGATGGAGATGAAGCTTTTTTGCCTCAATCTTGATTAGGTTTACATAGAAAGCAAACACAGAGGCATCAGCTCACTTGCCTGGTTGATTGAAGCTAAGACACCTGATCTGAGGTGCTCTGAAGTTGCTGGGCATACATAAATACCTACCAAAAATATTTGTGCCCTTCCAGACTAGAAGAAAAACCCATACAGGATACCCAGTCTTGTGAAAAAGACTCCAAACATGTATTCTAATAAACCTGAAATAATATCTGAACTTCTCAGGCTAGGGTTGTTTCCAGCTAAACCTGAAGTAGAAACAGACCTCAGAAGTCAAGCAGAGACTCACCACGGAAGTGTGGGATTTGGAGGCATTGGCATAAAGTTTATTCATATTGCGCTTTTCAGCATTTATTCTTCAGCTTCGTTTCAAGTCAAGTATCCAAGAATGAATAAAATATAAATTCCTATGGGGGTCTGAGCTTCACTTACCAAGCCAAGCACTACATTTGCCTTGCTTTGCTCAGCTGCTGTACTTGAAGAATACACTAAGGAAGAAATTGTCTATCAGGAGCAAAGTACCAGGTTACACATGTCTGTGCAGGGTTGATAGTTCACTGGAGAGTTATGGAGCCAAGATTCTGCCAAAATTTTCTTCTTGCTCTAGTTATTCTGAGTGTAGATTCACAGATCCAGAAGGTCATGAAGGGTCAAGGGACAACCTTAAACATAAGCTCCTTTATATTTGTCTACACTCCATAAACTCTAAACTTGCCTGATGACATCTGGCACATCTTATGCTTTCTTACTGTACAGAGGGTCTCTTCTCTCAGTACTATATAAAATTACTAGTCTTGTTAAGCATGTGAATTTATAATGTCTGAAAATCATTCTTGCTTATCTGCATGTCTTCACCTAAATAATATTTCCAAAAGTCAAGTCTTATATTTATTCGAGGCACTGAACTTGCAAAGCATATAATTTCTAAACTGGGAATGTTGGCATTTCTAAGGTCAGCAGCAAAGATTGGTTTGCAAACCTAACTGAAGTTTTGATTTGCTTCAGTGCCATGCAACAGCTTGGCTTTTAAAGCATCAAATTGCTTTTTTAGTACATTTAATTAAACTTCTAAGACTGCTTGGCAAGCTTAAACTCCACTTGTTGCAATCAGCAGCATGGTGATTATTTATAATTTCATGAAGATTGCTTCCATCTGTACTTCAGTGCAATTAGGGAGTTTATTCATAATTCATTAATTTTAAAGACATGTACATAAAACATGATTCTGTGCTCTAACTTTATGTGTTACAATTTAATGACACTTAAGAATATCTGACAATTAACAATGTTTAAGCAAACTAATGATTTATAAAAGCTGAGTAAAATTTAGCAGCTAGAGTTAGAATTCAGCCTTGTCACTTTGGGTGATGTACATGCCTACATATAAGTAGAGAAATGCCTTTTTCAAGGCTAATTGTTACATCTGTCCTTTTGTGCTGTGGATTTAAGACATTTTCTAAGTCTCAGGAAGGAGGAATGCAGGGAAAGGGTCATAAAGAAGAAAGCAATTCTTGCAGCCTCTCAAGAATCCAAATATTGGACACAATCAGCAGGAAGAGCTGAAGAAAATGGATTTAGTGTAGTCTGGTATTTCCTGTGTTTTCTGATGGGTAACACCAACTGTGATGCAGAGATAATCCATATTTACAGTAAACTCTGTAGGCCAGGTTGGATGGGGCCCTGAGAAACCTGACCTGGTAGATGGCATCCCTGCCCAAATCAGGGGATTAGAACTGGATGATCTTTAAGGTGCCTTCCAACCCAAACCAATCTGTGATTCTATGAAACATTGGTCAAGATTAAATATGATTTTTTTTATAATACAGTTATGGATTTTAAAAAAAAAAATCAACTTGAGGCTTACAGAATACCTAAAATATTATTTTTAACATCATCTCATATTTAGTACATTTTCTCTGTGGTCACCTTGAGGGAAATAAGTCAGATGGAATGTTAAATGTCAAGACTGAGCACTTTGGTCAGTATTCAAGTGAGTTGCCAGGAAGTTAAATGTCAAGTGTTATAAGACATTGTACTTATGGTCCAAGTTCTTGACTAGGTGCTCATCTATCTGCTGGTAAAGGACAATGTATAAACAGGATAAAAATATGCCAAGCCTCCTAAAGCAGTGGGAAATGATTGGAATCAACTTTCATTTTGTCAGATTTTTCTCACAGCGTCCTCTGGTGTGCTGGTAAACCATGGCCTTGGCTAAATCCTTCTTTTCCCTCACCTTGCAGAACTTCTACTTGCTTGGTTTGGAGCACTATGGGACAATTTTGCAAGGGACTTAAAGTTTTGTGAATTTTCTTTAAGACTGACTGCAACCAAAGGGCAAGTTAATAACTTATGTACTTGACTGAATCAGTGTCAGGACAAAAATCAAGCTGCACTGTCAGGGTGAGCATCTAGAGAGAAACACAGCTGCTAACACTGAACAAGACCTTTGAGGCTTCAGAGAATTCCAGTTCAGCAGAGATAGGGTCAGTATAGACTGTCCAAATGGAGAAAAGGTGCTCAACCTTTACCACCACTCCTATCCACCTCACCAAAAATACAAATTTCTGCAATGGTGATATTTTACCACAATATTTGCTCACACAAGCCTAGAAAGCTGAAAGCTCATCTTGGTGACTAATTTGGAAGCTTGGGTTTAGATACATTATTTCTCTTGTAATTAGGGCCTATCCCTGAGTCACATCTGTAAATTCTTAATTGCAATATTTTTTGTATGTGTTATACATTAACATGATTTGGTCTGTGATCTTTCATCACGAATTTCTTCAATATGGGTGAAACATGTCATTTGTTTCCATAGTATAGACTAACAGCACAAATGAAGTTCTTATGATCTCTCTATCTCATAAAATAGAATACCACGCATGTCAAAATATTTAAACATAATCAGACATGGGCCCTTACCCAAACCCAAATCATTGCTGAAGTTTTGGAAAGTATTAATGCTTTATCTCTCCAAAGCTCCAGAATCAGTCCAAATCTTTATCTGAACTCATCCCATCGTGTACAACTTTGAGTTTAATGTAACACAGACAAGGATAGTGAGATTATTTACTGGTATAAATCAAAATAGCAGTACAGACAGAGCATGGTCTCAGAGCACACCTCACAAAAACTCAGCAAAATTATTATGAGTCCAAGCTTTACACTGAGTTGCTGTTGCTGTGCATGAAAAAAGTTCTTTGGCCACAGTTTCACACTAAAAATATATTGTGCAGGGATTCCTGTAGATTAAAAATGCACAATAAAAATGTATAAGGATTATTAAATATAAAATAATTTCTTGGCACTTCAGTATTATAAATTGATGGGTAATTTTGAGAAAATAAAAGAATACTGACATAAATCAATTCAGAAGCTAAAAGAATTTATTACATAGATGGGCTGAAATAAATATACACAACTTCTGCAGATCATTGCAAAGTGAATTATGCTTACTTTCCAACAGTTGTGAATCATTAAGTCATTTCAAATTATTTTATGTTGTTTTAGAAGGTAATCCTTAGGGAATTTCTGTATTTGTTTGAGATTTCAGGTGAACAATAACCACACTTTGTATTATGTCACCTGAGAAATTCCACCTGAGTCTTTAAAACTGACCTTGATTCATCATCAATTAATGATATACTGCTGACAACAACTCCTCATTGGTACAAACCAAAAATAGATTATATATTCCAGCACAGTATCTATTTTTTTTTGTTTTCCTTACTCTTTCAAACTCTCTGCCTGACCCATACTTCAGTCATCCCTTGAGAAGTGCAGGTCAAACACGTGTTTCTCCTATTTCCACACAACCACAGTTGCCTGTGAGCTGTAGCACGTGGGTATAAAACCCAGGTGATACAACACTAAATGGCAGTCACTGTTTGGCACTGTGGTCAATGGGTCAAGGCACAATTTCTTTTCCATGTAATTTCTTGGCTGCCACAACTGTATATTTTCTCTGGCTGCTACATAACCTGGACATACTAATTTAATGACTTTTCCCTAAGAGCAAGAGCCACTGTTATATTCAGAAAAATGGCTATATATTTCAAGTTTCCTTACATCAATATTATGACAGTACCCACATTGTTTTACAGCCCCATGCTGACAAGCCATTAACTTTGTTTACATTAGACCGTGGCTTAAGTTGGAATTTGGAGTTGGATTTCAAATACCCCAATATCCACAGATGTTAGGAGGGGGGTCCTTGGCTTAGCTTACTGAGGAACAGTACAAAATTTGGATCTGGACCTAAGTGTGATTTTGAATTTATGCCAGCCTTGAGGTGTTTTGCATCAGAAGCTTAAAACACAGTTCTTCCAGAACAAGGATGCTCTACTTAAAGGATGCTGGTTTTAAAGTCTAAATGACATTGCAGAGTGGGCAAATACCTGCTGGGTATTCTTAGTATCTCATACCTTATTTTTCAGCCAGTTCTAGGTATTTAGAAGAAAAATAATTTCTTTTACTTCAATGAAATTTCTCTTGATATTCCATAATGTGACAGGAGTTGAGGACTCTATGGGAGATTTGGCTTCAGCTCCTGGTTCTGTCACAGAGACACTGTCAAGCCACATCATAATGTCTACTCTCTTGATGGAAGAGTAATAATTCTATTACAGCTCCCCACAGTTTGGTGAGGATTGACATTTGGATGGTAAAGTGATCCTTGCCTGCAGAGACAAGTCCTACAGAACAGGACTGTGTCATGAGCCTGTCTACACTGTGAAATCAGCCAAAGGAACCAGCAAATCTTCATGTCCAGGGATTACTGGCTCAGGCTGGTATTGCCTGAACACGGTTTGGCAGCTTTCAGACACAGGCTGCTTTGCAATCTGCCCGTTCTGCTCAGGCTGAAGGCAGGCACAGCAGGCTTGGTTTGTCTGCAACTACCAGCCTGCTCTCAGTGAGAACCAAGGGTGTAGTGCTCTTTGCAGTGTTTCAGTCAAATAGCATAGTTAAAAAAACCCAATAAAACCAAAAAAAATAAAAAAGTCAAAGCTGCCATCACCAAAAATGACAAAAATTCATCCTGCAAGCTTCAAATCATATAAGAATCAAATCATATAAAGAAAAAGATTTCCTTGTTTCAATCATTTTTTTCACTTTATTGAAACAGCGTCATTCAATGAAAAGAGAGACAAGCATGTGCTCACCTCAGAACAGACGTTAAACAAAGCACTGAATTTCTTTCATGGAGACAATAAACAGACATAATTTATATTTCTCACTTTGGAAAGCTGGTCCATCTGATGTCCGATGGCTACACTTCAAAGACATCTCGCGTCAACCTTTTCCATGTGACTTCATGTGTGGTATTACAGAGATGAAGAGGCCAGCTCCTAAGAAGTGGGAAACAGTGCCTTAAAATTTACTCTGTGAGCAGAGATTTATGGAAGATCAGAAGACTTTATAAAGTAAATAATGTACATTTCGCAAATATATACAATGTACAGACTATTTACCAAGAAACTTGAAACGGCTGTCTTGGAAGAGTTCCAGTTTCTCAAGTAATCTGGTTATCAGGTTTTAAAAAAGATCCAACATGTATAACACTGACAAAATTGGGCTAAATATATTTTTTCCAGAAGGAACAGGGTGGTAATAGGAAATACCTCTTTTAAGGCAATTAACAAACACTCCTTTAACTGGCAAGTTGTTCCAAGTAACTTAGAGGGGAAAAAAATAATCTAATTTGGAAATCTCCTTGCAATGCACACATGCATAAATCTATTTTAAAGCAGGCCTGGGTAATGGCTAGCAGTGCAGAGACTTAAAAAACCCTTCAAAAAGTATCTATTTTAGGTTGTTGCAGGAGCCACTAACCTGTGCTGACGGGTGCCAGAGCTGGGACCCTTCTTCTAATCAGTCCAGACGTCTCAGGCAAAACAGCTTTTCTGAACAGGTTTTCCATTTCCTATTAAAAATTGGAATAAAAAGTTGTGTGACAACAACAACGTTGAGTCTATACTCTGTGTGTGTTTATTGACAATTTGTCTGTTTCTTTTCTTTAATGCCTTCCATGGTTATAGTTTAAACTGGATTATTTTTATCTTTTTTTTAAATAAGATATTAAGATCACTCCAAATGTGGACTTTCTGCTGAATTCAAATATACAGATTTGTTAAAACACGAGAGTATTTTCTGCACCTTAGCAACAATAAGAAAAAGGGAAAAGGCATAGGGGACTGAGAAAGCTGGAAAGGAAATGGCAGTTGAAGGTGTTTGGGGGAAATTTTTAAAATATCAGAATCCTTCCTTACAAAGTTCTCTCAATGAAATCATGCCACTCAAGATAACAAAATATTTTGCTTGGAAATGAAGAAAAAATAAGGAAAAAGGCTTTTAAAATAACTTAAACATGAAAAACATTTTAAATTAAGCTATAAATATTACTCTTACTTCAAACAATTGTAAAAGTTTGAACTAAAATTTTAGACTGTCCTTAGTTGGGATGACATAATTTTTTGAAAATGCCTGTTTTTGAAAGACCAAAAATAGTTTTCCTCCTTTTTTTTCCCTCTCTTGACTTGCAGGGTTTGTTTTTTTTTTTTCTAGTATTGATTCTTTATCATAGGCATGAAATTTAGGCTACCAGTCTATTTCATAGACCTCTTACAAATTTAAAGCTTTTGGGAGAAATATTGTTTCACTTTGTTGCAGTGATCTAAAAGACAAATGTGTTTTAAGTGCCCAGACATTTTGGATAATTAAAGGACGAAAAAGAGATATTGTAAAACTGTTACTTTTTCTGAGCTACTTCTAAGCTGATTTGCTCATCTGTGGCCTTCTATATCAATTTATGTGAAATGAAAACAAATTTTGAATGTAAAGCTGCCTTTTCCTTAATCAGTTCTGATTATTGGTCTCTTGAGTGTAACACCAAGTGTTGTTAATTAGCTAATCTAATCAGTCCTGTGCAATGGCACTGATTCACAGTAGCTAAGGATCTGACTCATTCTCCTTCACTCACACTAAATACCTCCATGTCCCATGACTTCTGACCAACTGCAATTATGACATCATTTTATTTCTCTGGAGCAGCTGAAAATTCTTCCCTGCCTGAAATGCTAACCCTTTGGATGCTCTGCTGTTGGGTTTGGGAGTATGGATGACACGAGGGGATCAATTATCACTTTATTAATTTATCCTAATTCTTGCCCAGGGAAAGCTGATCATTCCAGTGCAACTCACTGAATTTGCATCTGCATGTCATATACTTTTTGGTTAACCCTCAGCAGGAAAATCCAAATGAGTGAAGAACTGGGCCAGCTGTGTCCTGGGGTTATTTAGCCTGGAGAAAAGGAGGCTCAAGGAAGACCTTGTTGCTCTGTACAACTACAGGAAAGGAGGATGTAGCCAGGTGTAGTCGGGCTCTTCTCCCAGGTAACAAGAGGGACGATAAGAGGAAATGGTTTCAAGTTGTGCCTGGGAATGTTTAGATTGGATATCAGGAAAGACATTCCTCACTGAAAGAATGGTCAGGCATTGCAATAGGCTGCCCAAGATAGTGCTCCAATCACTGTCACTGGTAATGTTCAAAAAATAGGCAGCTGTGGTGCTCAGAGACACATTTGAGTGGTGGACTTGGCAGTGCTGGGTTAATGATTGGACTCAATTATCTTGGAGGTGTTTTCCAACTTTAATGATTCTGTGATTTTGTGTCTCCAACATGACCCTATTTTTATGCTATCAAGTCAACAAACGTATCACTTCAGTGTCAGATGGTAAATTTTTAACTTTTGCAACTCAAACATCGAGTGACTGAACAACTTTATCCAGGACACAGAGGCACTTACTGTCAAAACTAAGTCTTAGGCATGTACAAACCTCAGGTACTTCAATGTAACCTTTTTTTTTTTTTTTTTTTCTTTTTCTTTGAGACTAAAACTTTTAGTTTTAACTGTATTGTAAAAACACAGAAACACAGAATTTATGGTGCAAAGAGTTAAGAAGGCCGCATCATCTAAAAAAAAGGTCATATTTTTGTAATGCTATAATAGTTCAAATCATAATAAATTCCATCTGGTCTTCTGGAAAAGACTACTAAAACTGAAAATATCCAGGCAGAAAGAATGGAGTATAGGGTGTTGGTGAAAGCACAGCTTAACAGTTTGGGACCAGGTTTGATCTTGGATATGATCTGTGACATTTACAGACCTGCACAGGAGCTCTTGCTCAGCACTACACAGTGTAACACACCTGGATGCCTGAAAATAGGTTTTGTCCCCAGGCATGCAAAACAAGACACTCATTTCTCCAAACATCTGCATATCTCCCTGTGGTGTATTTCTCACAAAAATATTTAGATAAATAGCCAGTCACTGCCACAGAAAGCCCAGCTTTGCTCTACACTGAGTGCACATGCTGGAAAGTAGAAGTTGGCATGGGTAAAGTGTGAGAGAGATTATTTGCAAAGACCTATTAAGGAACAGAATACACATTGCAGGATTTTCGAAGTAATATGAGCTTGTTAATTGTCTCATACAAAAGCTTGTATATTTGAATAAATTCATTAAATCAGTTAAAAACAACTGTTTTAACACTAGCAATTCACAAGGAAATTATGCTTGTGTGCTCTTATATACATTGCAGAATTAAGTACTTAGCATGGCTTCCATATATTAACAGTATATGAGATTAAGTAAAAAAATCCGCTATGTCTCAAAGAATTGAGAAATACATCTTATTTCCAGTCATTAAAAGAGGAAAACTGTTGCTAATTTAAGTCTTTCAACCCTATGTTAGATTTTTTACATTTCTTCTTCTGGCTTAACATGATATTTAGTTTAGTGACTAAACTGTTTAATTTATTCTTTCATTAATTGCGCAATCATAGGCCAGATTCATCATGGATGTAAACCAGTGTCATCAGTAGCATTGTAACAGCTTGTGTTTGGCTGCTTGTGATCATATGACAGGTTGCCCTCAAAACAGGTTGAAGCAAAACTTGCTAGCCAAAATACACATTTTTCTAGGACGAATGCTAAAAAATTAAGGAAACTCCAGCCTGGAAATGTTTTTATTTCTGCATATCTTTGGCATGTTTCCTTCTACCTTCTCTCCCCTTGCAAACTATCACTGCATATCATCTCTGAGAAAAGCAGTAAAATAGTTCAAGCATATTTTAGTATGTAATATGTAGCCATTGGGAAAAACGTGGGCCCCAAGTATTTTCATTTTCTGTATCTTTAGTGCCTCTTCCTTCTCTAATTGTATGTTTTCAGGAAATAAATAAAGAGGTAAATTCACGGTCATTCTCTGTTGATATCGAGGGCAGACTCCACTGACTTGAAGGGGGCACACTCAACAGAAAGCAAAATTTATTGTATGAAATGAATACTATAACCATAGTAGCAGGTGTATGTAAAGGACAGATTTTTCCTCCACCTCTTTTGAAATGAGAGGTGTGCTCTGAACAATATACGAGTCTACAAAAAACCGTGTCAAGAACTCTACACAAGACAAACCTTCCTCTCTTGGAGCCTGAATAGTCTTGAATTTTTTGATAACCTTGACTCATGTTTAGAGAATTAAAATCTAAATTTAGCTTTTAAGTTTTTAGGTGTTCGATTTAATTCTCATCTTTTGTCTCTCTTTCTTTTTTCCAGGTATCACACTACATAGATACATAGAGCATCACAGCTACTGGGAAAAAAAAAAAAAAAAAGAAAAAGGGAGTG
Organism: Phylloscopus trochilus trochilus; assembly: GCA_016584745.2. Classification (NCBI taxonomy): domain Eukaryota; kingdom Metazoa; phylum Chordata; class Aves; order Passeriformes; family Phylloscopidae; genus Phylloscopus; species Phylloscopus trochilus. Next base: position 8,876,314 of record WQNJ02000016.1, on the reverse strand, counting down.
GTTTTGAAGGAAAGTGTGCCACTAGTAGCAACCCAAGGACCAGGTTTTTAGCCAAGACAAAATCAAACAAATTCTGTGTCTATAGAGATGTACTTGTTTGCATGGCCCTTCAAAGACAGCCTGGTGAGATATCGTGAGAGTGTCTGCCAGGGCTGGTGCAAGGCTGTGCATGTGTCAAACACATTGGGGTAAACGTGCCCTCATGGCTGTCTCCACTGAAACATCTCCCATCAGCTTTAATGAAAACTGTGTGTGAGATCTGGATGTTGCACTGATGGCAGTAAACACAACAGAGAAATGTCAGACTACACTGCTGCTTGGTGTAAATCCTTACATCGCTTTCCAGCTCCCAGCATTGTTCCCATCTATGGCAGCCAGAGCTGTTAATCTCAAATATTCCTGGTTAATAAACAATGGACAGTCTTTGGTCTCTCGGAAGAATCACACACATGAATGTTTCTGATAGCGAAACAACAGAATTTAAGATAAAAATAGGAAGTTAATATAAATTTTCAAAGAATAATGGCAACTACCAGAATGATATGAAAAGTTGTCATTTATTTGTATATGTGGGATAAATGGACAGTCCATTGCACATACAGAATTTCATTCAACTTTTTGAAATAAAACTCAAGAAAGAGTAGCATATCTATACCGACTTCTGATGAAGGAGAAATTGTAAACAATTACTTATTTTCTTCTAGAATTCTCCTGAGGGAAGCAAATGGTTGATTTTTTTTTTTTCTTTAGAAGTTTCTCACTGGAAATGTTGAGACAAGTTTAAATGGGTCACAGATTAAGTCCCTTGTTCATTGTCATGAATCTCAGAAAAGAAGTATGTATGATTTAAAAAGCAAAAATAAACTTTCATTTTCCACACCAGTTTTTGGGTCCATTTCTTTTACCTCATTTGTGGGGGGAAACAAAAATGAAGGTAGCACAGAAGAATAGTGACCCAACCATACCATACTAATATACTGGTAACTGAAATAAAAAAATAAAAGAAATGAAAGATGGAGAGAGACCTGTAGAAAATGGGATCTGTTTGGAAGGAAAAGGTTATGAAATAAATAGATATGTCTGTGGCCACAAAGGCTCCTTGTAAATGTGGAAAAGAATTGACAAGCATCAGATAGTTTGTCCTGACATCAGGAGACCATGATCACTAATTTAAAACATTCTGTGAATCCAGACAGCAGACACCATTAAGGAAGGAAGAGCTGAGAAATCTGGGTTTGGGTTTGTTTTTTTGTATTTTTCCCAAGAATGAAAAAAATTGTGATGGACTGTGGAGACCTGAAAAGGCACTGGAATAGATTGTAGAGCTGTTCTGGTGCTGTTGCAGAGGCAGTAGATCAGGAGAATGAATGAATGAACAGATGGGCACAAAATTCTGTGGTGACTCGGAATGTCAAACACCAAGACTAAGAAGTTAGTCAGTGACGTGGAAAACTATGGAGTGATAATTTAAAGCCAACCAGATTTGTCCAGGAAAATTAGTGGCAAAGCTTGTTTTATTTCTATAACTTCCACACTGTTCTTTCATTTCTTTTCATCTTTTCCATCTCCTCACTCTGTCTCCTCCCTGTGACGCTCTTCCTGTGCTATTGACTTGAAAGCTGGTACACTCCAGCAGCCAGAAGGGTACCCAAGCAGCCAGGGCTGCCCCCTAAATGAGGCAAGGAGCCACTTTGAAACCAAAATGGTCTAAAATGAAGGGAATAGAGTGACTTTTTAGAAATATTTTCTCCATCTCACACTTTAGCTGCAGTGAGTCCAAACGGGGTTTGGATGAAATGCGGACGCACGGGACATGATTCTCAGCTTGTGTAAATTGGCAAAAGCCTGTTGACATCAGTGGATCTGCACTGATTCAAACCAGCTGAGGAGCTGTCAGGATTTTTCAGTTTATCTCCCCTAAGCTGTGCTTGCTTTAATTACTACATGGGATACATGGATATGCCTTAGATGGGCTGGTTTGAGCTGGGTGAGGAGATAACCATCTGGGAGCCACGAGAGTGCAGTCAGGTTCATGAGGAGCTGTACTTTCAAGGCACCCTCACTTCTGTTGACTTCAATTTCCTTTTAAATCCTTTTCTACTTCATACACAGAGCAACAAAGAAAGGATTGAAAACTGTGTTTGCATTTATTAGATTCTGGTGCCATTTGGGATATTTTCTGACTGCATTCAAATGATTTTCCCAACTAACTTGGCTAATTCTTGCAGCAGAATAGCCATGCTCTTCTAATCCAGGAATTCATTACTGCATGTTTACTGTTGAACTAATTTACTGTCATTCTAGAAATATTTTTCCCCCCTTGAGATGCCTGCCTCCACCTGGAGAAAGAATCAGTGATTTGCTAATGGTGCAATACATAAGATTCATTTTTGTTGATCTTTACCTTGTAAGATGTATTACAGCTGTAGCTCTTGCTGTAGCTGTATTGTTTAATGCAAAATGAATTATACCCATATAAATGTATGTTATTCATTTTAATGAGGACCAGCAGATTTACTACGAGATTAAAAATGGGTTTGCTGTAAGTCAACATTCAGAAATCTTCAAAGAATTGTGCATAAGTATTAAAAATACACAAATAAGTATGATTAGAGCCATCCTCCAGGCAAGAAAACAAATGCAGTTTGGAGCCTGGGCTGTTGAAGGGAGGAGACACCCCAAAGTTGGGCACCACGTTGCCTCTCACTGCTGGATGTCTCCCTCAAAGAGCCAAAGCACAGTGCCCTGAACTGGGTGGGAGAATGAGGTGTCTCATTACAGCAAACCAGTACCTACACAGGAAATGGAAAGATACCCAGGAGTAACCTACCAAAAACATCAATCACAGCTGTGGAGCTGAGTGCTCTACCACCATCCAACCTGTGGTCTGCACACCTAGGGTGGAGTTGCTTGTGTTCACTTCAAATATCAGCTCTGGGAAATTTTTTTTGGGTAAATAAAAACTCAAGCCCACCTCTTTTAAATTGTACCATGCCAGCTTTATGCCAGCATTTTCATAACAGATGAGCATTCATGCAACTGTCCAACAAAAGAAAGGACCTAATGGTTTCACAGTTTCTTTCACCTCAGATGATTTCAATTTACATCTGAGTTAAATTTCCTGCTCTGTTAGCTGTTTATGCAGTTTACATTAAACAGTATCATTGGAATAGGGTGGGGGGGGAAGAGTTTAGAAACTAGGTGTTCTCTGTGCCCCCAGTTTGTAATATGAAGTCACTTCCATTTTGCTTGTGCTTGGTTTTGGCCTGTGAATTGCACACTGGGCCAACTGGAAAACAATGCTTATTCCCTCTAAAACACCTAATATGTCTTTGTGGGTAAGGCAGTCTTCTGGAAAGGAATTTTCAATCCCTAATGTTGAAACAGACCTGGAACCCAGGTTTCATGCTTGCTAGGAAGCAAACTAACCCTTGGAATCATGGCCTCCTCCTCAGTGCTTTAAAAGAAGGATCCATCCCTGCTGAATGGAAAACATCAGGATGCTTTGGGCTGCTGTTTCTGTATTCCATTTAACAACGGCTTAAAGAAAAATGTTTAAACAGGGACCAAGGCAGGAAACAAAATAAAATTCTTCATTTTCAGCTGAAAGACTAAACTTCTTTTAGTGTTTTGCTTGCTGAGCTCATAAATCTTTCATGCCTTTGCTTAATAGCATACTCCTAAAAGGAGGGATGCAAAAGTGTCTGACTGTTCCCAGCTCAGCTAAGGAACTTCCCTCAGATGGAGAATTTCTGAATTTGGACCATTTCAGACTGAACAGGAAATGAAACTCAGGTCTGCAAATGCTACAGACAGTGCTCTCACCATTAAGGTATGGCATAAACACTGATTGATATCTTTCTGGTATTCGTATTTATTTTCAAAAGAAAATGGTGTTAAGAAGAGAATTTGATCAGGATCCTAACACCAATGGCTCATCTCAGACAATGTATTTGTAGGAACTCCCATTTTTCTGGATCACAATTAATGAACAACGCTGCTCGCCTGTGCCAAAAAAAAAAAACAAACCCCAAACCAAATTGTTATATTGCTATAAATTTAACATGCATTCTCCTAAGACACCTTGGAAGGAAGAGCCAGTAAGGGTTTTGTCACCTGGCCCTAGTTAACAAACATGTTTTTCAGAGTTCAAATTCCGCTTCAGAATGTTAATTCTTTATCCAGACCCCTTTTTTCTTCTGCTGCCTTCAAAGTCTGATTAATTTTTACCCATTTACTTTTTGCCTGAAGAAAGCTGAGAAAGTGTTTCACTTCAGTGATGCAGATGATTGCCTGAGTCTCAGGCTATCAGGGAAACAGGACCAGTAAAGCTGTTTATGTAAAATTGCATGAGAGTTCAACAGTGAAGGAACCACCTGATACACCTGGGATTCCTGGCTAAAAAACCAATATTGGCCTGATTTTCATAGCCTTTTAGGGAGACCAGTTCAGCACTTTAAAAAATGTAACTACTTATCTGCCTAAATATCTGCAGGCCCCATTTTTAAAAATCTGGCATTCCTGTGTTAACTGGTGAATCTCATTTATCACTGGAAAAAGATTTTGCCATCACATTGGAAGTAGAGAGAAGAATGTTCTTCCCTTTCAGCCTTTAGAGGATAATGTGTATCCGTTGCTAGTGAAAATAAAAGAACCACAGAACTGTCTGAGATTGGATGGGAATTCTGGAGAGCCTCTTGCCCACCCACCTGCCCAAAGCAGGTTGCTCAGGCCTGTGTCCAGGATGGGTGTGAGTATCTGCAAGAATGGAGACTCCACTGTTTCTCTGAACGTTTTGTTCGAGTGTTCAACCACTGTCAAACAAAAAGGTTGGTTTTTTGGTTTTTTTTTATATTTAGATGCCAGGTTCACTGGAAGTTGCTGAAGACAATACACCAAGAAAAATCTTAACATTCTGCCTCACAGAGGGAGAGGTTAGATAGTAGACTGGGCAAAATACAGTTTTACTTTAAAACACTGAAGAAATGATTGCAACTGCACAACTGGTCATCCAATTACCACCACGCTGAGTTAAAGATACCAATGAGTGAAGGACTGGAGTATTAGGGGAAATTGTCTGATTCTTCAATCAGATATCGTCTTGGAAAAATGCTGTTTCTTGTAAAGCAATTATACAAAATCTTCAACTACACTTCATGAATAACTGATACTTGGCAGATTTGACTGCACATGCTGCTGTTGTCATAAGTTTATTTTAAGACTGGTAAATTAGCAGATGTTCTAGATAGTTGGTCCTTATAATCCATCTCATTCAAATTCCCTATTGTCCAGTGAACCATTAACATTCAAAATCCCATTTACCCTTTTTATATGGGGTCAATGAGGTCCATATTAATGGATACTATCTATTTATTTAATGAACAACGCTGCTCGCTTGTGCCAAAAAAAAAAACCAAACCCCAAACCAAATAGGAGAATGCATGTTAAATTTATAGCAATTAACAAAGACAATAATTTATCTTGATTTTAAATAGTTTTATTGTCATTTTTTGTATTATTAAATATTGTCAATGGCATACAGTCAATTAATTACCTATTGTGGAGTCCGTAAGAGTTAATAATCTCCTTTCTCACAAAGCCATAGCTGTGTGGCATGTCCTTGAATTGGTCCAGTTAAGCCAGATTTGAGAAACCAGAACCAGATATGAATAATACCCAATGATCTCCCCCCACCCTTATTATAAACACAAACTCTTCAGAAATCTCAACACTGAAATGCTTTCTTATGATTTTTTCCATTAATTCAACTTCCCTCTACACAGATATGTAATACTGGAACTTGACAGCTGGCCTGTTGGCACCAATTGCTTAGACTCCTTGAGGGGAAAATAAACCTTTTAAAAAATCCTTGGATTTTGCAAACAGGTTTTAAAAACAAAAGATCTGTCAAATTCTGAGTCTAAAAGCTGTGCCAGTAGAGCTTTCAACATTCAACTTCAGTATCCTCTGGTTTCCATCTGTATACCTAAGAGAAAGCATGGGAGAGCTGTTGATAATGACAGATCACCTTAGTATTGTCTGCTCTTGAATCAGAGTGCTATTGAGAGGCTAAATTTACAATACTGCAGGTGAAATGTTTTATTTACTCCTGACCCTAGACCGTAATGTGTTCTACACCACGCTGCTTGTGAAGACCAGAGGTTCTGTTTCAGTTGTCTGAGACTTCACAGAGTGGACACAGCATAGGATTTTGTACTCCTGGAGAGGCATTTGGAAACCAGGAAGGTTTCCTCAGGGCCTTTCAGGAGTAGTACACCCAGGTACACAAAGTAAAATCAAAGAAATTCTGAATCCAAGACAAGTCTGTGCATTTCTTTGAAGGCTGTTGTGTTCTCAGAAATCCATTATAGAGCTCTGAGTATTTCAGTGTCTCAGCAATAAGATGTTGTCATATTGGTTTTCATGTCTTCCCAACAAAAATGTAGGGACAACTTGTGATTCAATGAAACATTTGTTTAGTAGGTGCAGCCAAAGTGAAAAAATTCCCTTCCTTTATCTGCAGTGAAAACCCTGTGTCTGCAGCTTATAAAAGTGATTTCTGATTCCGTCTTCCATTTTATCACAAAACAGTACAACACACAATCCTTACCCAGTCTAAAGTCATGATTAGGCTACTTTTAATAATTTAGTGTTGCATGCTGTTCTAACTTTACTGCTTCTTTCAACAGCAGAGATATGATTGCCATTTTTATACAAGAGCAGTAGGTTACATCACAAATGATGGTGCAGGAATCATTTCTGGGACTGACTTCTTAGCTGCTGTAACACAACCCATGACAAGTTTAAAACATGTGAGGAGTTGGCAGTGATTGCAAAGGAGGACACCATTCAGCTAAAAGGTGGGGTGAATTCCAGACCCAAGAGGATTGCCTGAAAAGTTCATCCAAAAGCTTACATCAACATGTGTGTAACTAAGGAGATCCTTGTAAACAAGTCATAAACCAGGAACAGAGGCACTCTGAGCAAAAAGATAATCTCAAAGAATAAATATTGAACAGAAAGTGGGACATGGGTACTATAAAACTCTGATAAAGAGCTGTTGATGTGGGAATACTGTAAGGATCAACATTAATGAAAAGTCTGGGAAGAGACTGTCTTTACTCACAAATTAATAAAATCAACGTATATTTAAACATCACGGGGATGCTCATAAGTATGAAGTAGAAAGAAGACAATAATTGGAACAAGTTTTTCTTTCTCTAATTATGCATTATTTAAATGTCAGTCTAAAGGACTCCCTTGAACTGTTAGTTCATGTCTGGTTTATGTCCTTCTTGAGCAAAATCAGCAGACAAACTTATCAATGGGTGTGAAGTTAGCTTAGAGAAAATGAATTTGTTGGGGACAAACCACTTGAGATTACTGAGAATACTGCCTCCTAGTAGATAGATATTCTGATAAACACTGTGAAAAACAGGGGCACAACAAGACTTTTCCCTTAGTAATGTTAAGGACCTAAGCCAGCCAAAAATTATCTTTGATTTTAAACCACAGTCCACATAGCTACAAAATTCAGAGACTAGCTAGATTAACCGAAGCTCTTAAGTCACATGTAACTGTCATGAAAAGTCCATCCTGACTATGAGCTGTGAGTTGAATAAATCAGGCAATGCCATTTCTCTCCATTTCACAGTGCCTGCACATAGACAGAACCTGCTGTGACTTGGGGGAACAGAAAGCTGCAGCTCTACAGCCCTGTCAGGATGCACTAGCAGCCCTGTTCCTTACCAAGTGCAGCCAGGACTGTAAATCTCCTCCAGGCTGCCTGATGTTGTTAGGCTGCTGATGGCTTTTGCAGACACACAAATGAAAATTATTTGCTGGAGCATCATCTAGAGCTCCACAGACTTCTCTAAATGTTATGTACTTTTTGCTACCAGTGGAGAATTTGGACTCATATGACCTTTAGAGGTGCTTTTCCTCTCCCTGTTTGGTCAGGGTATAATAGAGGGTAATTGCTTAATCAGGACTTATTTCTTTAGATTTTTTTTTCTGTAGTCTGCAATTATTTTGCTTCCATTCAGTTGTGTCTATAACTTACAAACTAAAAGTATTTTTTGGCACTATAAATGTTCTCATAGCTTTTAAACAAGTACAAGCAACAGCTAACCTATTATGTACATCACATACATATTTACTTTATAAAGTAAATGAAGATCTTAAGATTTTTTGTAGTTTATCAAGTATAGATGTTGGCTTCAAAATTTTGCCCATCAGTAAGAATTATTTCATTTACAATCTATTTTATGAGTTTTACTCTGGTTGAACTCTAAACCATCACAAGAGATTTAAACATTATAATCCTAGCAGACTTTGCAGAATTTTGTTCCAACTTCTTATCAGGAAAATATTCTTAAATTGTCATCCACTACCTATGTTCTTGACCTAATTAAACAACTGTATATAATGCAAGAAGAACTGATGACCAAAATAAAAAGAAAATCTCAATATGTATAACATAATTACTTGCAAAATACAGACTGTACTAGATCTTTAACGATATCATTGAACCCTGCTCATGCCAATGAATGCAATTTCAGTTTCACTAAGTTCTAGGTAACAATGTTAGCATAAACAACAGAGATTTGTTGCATTATGTCTCAGGATTACTTGTACAAAACTAAACTATAAAATACAAGAAAACATGAGCCCAGCAGTCTGAATATCTGCACTGAGATACATATATTGTATTCTGAATTACGCTGCTCTTATAAAAGACTAGAAAATTCCTGAGGATTTCCAAGACAAGAGGAGCAGTATGTACATATCAGAGCTGCTATGATACCAGAGACTGAGGCTGCTTTCTTGTGTATATATTCTTTCTTGAGTAAATTCCAAAGACTGCAAATTAACTAAAAGAGTTCTGTCCTACCAGAGTGAGGGTCTGATGAGGGTGGGCCTTCATCCTTACAAAAATTGCTACTTTAGAAAAGTACATGCAAATGCAATTCACAGGAAAATCAGGGAAGCTGTAGCTCAAGGCAAATATATATCTCCAATCTTCTGGATAGATGAGGGGAAACCTTTGAAAATAAATTATTTTAAAAGTTTTTATTCTCCAGACATATGCTAAGCTGCCCTTGGGACGGGAAGTTTTACAATATGATCTATTCTATATTAACCTCAGTCTTACAATATGATCTATTCTCTTTCAACCTCCCCCACTTGAGGATTTAGAGTAGGCTGTCCCCTCCACAGCAATAACATCTCTATGTCAGGAGACAGCCATCCCGTGGGGAGATAATTTTGACACAGTGACATAAAGCACACTTCACGTTCAGCGACCCTTCAGGCTGTTGCAGCGTGCTCCCTGCCTCACCTTTCTATAGCTCTCCTCCCTTTTGGCTGCCGTGGTCATTCCCAGCCCTTGCTGGTACAGCTTGTCAAGGGATTTCCTGCAGTGCAGAGGAATAGGTCATCCTGAGGGTCAAGCACAGCCCTGAACGCTCTCATCTGCTGCGATGGAAACCACGGGGCTAAAATAATTTTCTTAAAACTCCTGTGCAGTTACCACCTCCTTCTGAGGATGCCAGAAGATGTTCAGCAACTAAATTTTAAGGATTAAAATTTCCAGGCATTGAAGCTTCTGCCTGAAAGCATTTTATCCCTGACACCACGGAGTAATTTGAACCTTGCATGCAAATTCTACTCTGGGTGCATGAAGCAGGCATTGCTTTGCCTACCTCATCTGAGCCATTCAGTTTAGAATCAGAGAAGAGGGAAAGTGCAAAGATCTCTCTAGCCTTGGAGAAAAGACTGGGAATAGGGAGCCTAAATTTCAGTATCTATGCCAAGTTCTATCCAAAACCACATGTACAGCTGCACTAGTTCAAATAGGAGGTCCATCTCTGATTTTCCCATTTCCAGCAGTGCACTTCAGGAGTTTGAGGGGCCAAGAGCAGGATGTAAAGCAAGGGTTTATAGTTATGTCATGTCCAACCCTTACAGAACTGTATCCCCTCCCTGCTTTCATCAACTAGAACTGCAGATCTAGGCTTGGCATAATCCATATATTGGAAGCTGATCCTTGCTTATATTTCCTACAAGTTTGAGAGAGGTGACTAAGATACTGTTCTTCTCTTAATGTGAACAGTTATTGGCTGGCCTGAATGTGCAGGAGCCATCCCTCCTCTGATGTGTTCTTGAAATGGTCAGTGCAGGCTTTCTTGGAGGTTATAACAACACCTTCACTACCATAAACAGCAGTGAACTGTGTACAGAATTTGTACAGACTTTGTTTGCCTGCTGAGTAAGCTTAGGACTTCATTCTGATGAGTTTCAAGTAAGGGAATAATAAAACTGCCATGAAAATGAATTAAACTGAACAGTACAGTGAGTGTTCAATCAGGAGAGTGGATCCCACATCCTGCTGCTCGGTGGATGGGGTATGCTGCTGGCAGATCATTTTCCCTAGATCTCTCCCTGTACAAATTTCCCCTGAATCCTGCCTCAGAAAAAGAAGAAACCCAGCAGTTCCAGGCCATCTCCTAACTACAGCACCCAGATTGACCCTCTGTGCAACTTGTGCAGCAGGGATCAAGGGCTCTGCGTGGTCCCAAGGCCTCCCAGCTGCAGTGTGCCACGTTCAGCACCTTCAGAGAGGGCTCCTCCCTTGCCTGAATGTCTCTGAAGGTGCCTGAATGGAGAAGGTTTGAGAAGATCTTTCAGATTTTATCACCAGTGGGCTGGAGCACTTCTAAACAGCCAAACCCAAGGCCCAGAGTGTGTAAGCAGATGCCAGGGAAGAGGAAGCAGGCAGCCAAAAATATGGGATCCTCCCCTCATCATCTTTTAAATCTTCCAGCTTTATTCAGTATAAGAATTCCTAAGCCTGGTGTGGTTTTTCTGTTTGGTAACCCCCAACAGATGTCTCTTCTAAGTATATGACTAATTTTTTATAGAATCCACATAAACTTCTTGTGTACACAAGATCCTTTGGCAAGGAATTTTGCTGAACTACCCACTGCCAGGAAACCATCTCCTTCTGTTTCTATTAAATCTCAACTTCAAGTGATGTGCCATCATTTTTCTGCTGGAAAACAGCCCTCTGCAGCCATCATTTCCCTCTCCATACTATTCATGTTTTTGTATAACTTTGGTTATTTTATCTCCTTGACCAGATATTTGATGTTGTGCAGTCACTGGTGAAATTTCCTCCATGTGTATATTGGGAACTGGGTTGTCACAAGTGTGAGTGCTGATACAAGAATCAGTTTGCCAAGAGTCCTGCGCTGCTGTTTAATTGCTCTTGTGAATCTCTGATGAAGTGAACTCCTTGATGATCATGTTTCTGCAATTTATGCAGAATTAGATAATGGTTGTATAGCCTCAGAATTTCATGTACTGAAAGAACCTTCATCCCTCTAATTTGCATGCTCATAACAAAATATCCCAGTCTCTAAATCTAGGATTGCCAATAGAGAACAAAGCAGCCAGGTGCAGGTGATCTGTGGCCTTTTCCAGCCTCATGTGGGATTACTCTATTCACAGTTATCATCCTGCAGTTGCTCACTTTTTTTTATACTTAAATATTACATATCAATGCTAAATATTCTATATTGCTACCTTGGGGATGGTAATAATTACAGTAGTTAATGTTTGTTTAACCTCCCTCTTTGAACTTCAGTGTCAAAGATTCATTCAAATCATAGAGTTGAAGGACAACAGAGAGCAAATAACTAACTGTGATAGAAATTTCCTAGAACAACCAAAAAGTTAAAAACATGAGATACTTATTTGGATCTGTCTGAGACAAAGTTCAGATAGAAGGGAACAGAGAAGATCAATTACTTTAGTCTTTAAAGATGAGAATGCTGCAGCTCAGCCTGTGAAAAATCAGAGGTATGAGCTGGTATTTTCAAAGGTCTTATCACAGAAAAGCAGAGAACATGTGCTGACATGTCTTATCATGTGTGTACAATACAGGAACTACAGAGCACAAAGTTTAATAATCACACTTGAGAGATCTAGAGTTCAAAAAGAGGATGTGAGACAATCTGAGGTCTCACTCCCCTTAAAAAGTAGCACAGCTTAAAAGGAAACACAACAATTAGAGACATTATTTGGTAGAGAAGACTCAGGGTTTGTGCCTCCTTTATTTTGAAGTGATGAAGATACCCTACAACTTATATTTGCATTAGGGAATGTGACAAAGCCAAGGCATGTGCCCATGAGCTGTCACATAGTAACTTACACAGCCAAAGCCAGGAACAGTCTTGCAAGCAATGCCCAGGTCTGACTCAGAGTCAGCACAGGCAAATAGATCATATTGTTGTGGCTACTCTTTTGTGGTGGGGAAGAGGGTTTAGCTGAAATGTCATATGCCAGCTAATCCTGGGATCACAGCGTGGTTTGTGGCTTATTTTGCTTACTACTAAATATGCAACCACAAAACTTGGGAGTAATGCACTTAAGCTCCAGAGAGAGGTAATATTTCAGACAACATACTGCTTGTATTTCTAATATGTTTCCTGTTGCCTAGATCTCCCAATCAACTAGGTTTGCTCAGGGGACTGGCTGGGTTACTTTTCTAAAGCTTAGCATAATCTTTTTCTTTATTCTTACTGTTGCAAAGAAAACCTTGGCACCTAGCACAGCAATCTGGATTCCATTCTGAGAGCAAATCCAAGCTCTTTTTGGATCCAGCCTTACTGTAACACCAAAGGGGAAGAGAAAGAGGAACGATGCAGGTAAAACAGGGAAAACCAATAGATTAGACATTATAATGTATTTCATTTTGTATGCCTCCAGCATTGCCTTTTTTATACAAGCTCAAGCTCAGGAAAGACACTAAAGCTGAAGATCAAAAAGAAGAAACATCAAAATAAAGCCATCCTAAATCTCAGTTATGTTCACTGATGCTTTGTGAAGAATCAAGGGAAAAAATAAAAATTTATAGGTTTTCCTCTACTCTGGGTGATGAGGTAAGAAGAGATGTTAAAATGTGAAATGCTTCCACTGCAGCTTTACCTCAGCTAGAATAGTTTTGTCTTTGGTTTAAAAGATATTTGCAAATACAAATACAAAAAAGAGTAACTGGTTTAGACTTCTGTGGGGGAATGAATTTGAGTTAAGGTCTTTCTTTGCCTACTGTGGCAATAGCCTGTATAAGTTTAGACTAAATCTGTGGATACATTTATTTGGGGGGAGAGAAAAAAGCTTAAATGCCTCTTCACTCTACCAAGGTCATTTGCTTTTCTGAGATTTTTCTTTCAGGATTTATTAGAATCTAGTTACTTGAAACACCTCTGGTAATGAGTAAACTTCACTAAAGTTAAAATAATTATCTGCTTGACCATTGAGTCGAATGTATGGTGAAACATTATTGTTCAAATTCAAAAACCCATTTAACCATCTGCATTTGACCAACAGAAAAATGGACCCACTTTAATTATGGAGCTAAACATAATTTGATTTAGGAGTTTCAGCACTAAGGATATTGTACATTGCTTTATATATGAAGAATATAGATAAATAAAGTTCTTCTACCATTAGATACTTTTTATTTGTTCAATTAAATTCAGATATCAAATAGCTTGAATGTATCATCACCAATAATGACAAATATTAAACACTGTGAATCAGTCTATCTTAAAAGAGAAATTGTGACTGTAAATTTAGGTCTGTTTCACTGAGGGAGACACAAAAACAGGACAAAAGGAAACAATTAACTTTCTGAATTTCACAGTTTTTCCCTCCAAGCCAAAAAAAAATTGGACTAAGGGTCTTCAGGAAACCAACACTTGAACTTACAGCCCTCCTGGCTGTGCAATCAAACAGGAAGAATTCTACATCTGCAGTAGAAATGAGATTACTCAGGACTGTGTTGATGACTGAGGCAGCAGCTTCTTTCAGAGGAGGAAGGAAAGAGAAGAGATGGTAAGATTTTTAGCCAAGACTTAGAAGTCTTGCCCTTCTCTTTAGATGATGGAAAATGTATCCTAAATATCATCTAGTACCAGTATTTTATTTATAAAGTTCTCTGTAATTCCTACAATGATCTAAAGAGCTCATCTGGGGATGGATAGCTGTATGATACAAGTTATCTTTTCTAACAAAATTAAGAGTTTTGACCCTGAACCAAATGGTTCACAGAGGAAGCCCTTCTGGAGAGCTGGGAAGGCTCAGTGGCATAGCTCCAGCCAGAGAGAACTGGATGATGGATGGTCTGAATCTTGAAAAAAAAATTAAAGTGGAATGAAGACCTGAACCTGACTTTGGTGTACAGTTAGTTCTTTCTAGAGTACAGAGAGAGGTCATCAGTTTATACACTCCCATTAAAATCTGACTCAGAAACCCAATGTTTGACTGCAGAGCAGAAGTCTGGAGGAATTCTCATCTCTAAAATTCAATACATGAGCACACTTGAGCAAGTTCTGCATCCTATTACACATTGCTTGTTTTAATTAATATATGTCCTATTAGGAGTGAGGAGAAGAAATATTCTGACAGTTTTATTGTGTTTGGGATTATGTCAAGGATTTAGCATAAGAAAGGCCAAGTGCTACTGACTGTACATTTCCTTTTCAGATAATTTAACTGGCAAAATTTGTCTTGACATAGTATCTTTTGGAAAGGCTCCCTGTTACCTATGCCAGGTGTAGGAACTGTGTAGAGAGCACTACTAATCCAACACAACCTGATGTGCATCACTACAGCAAAATCTGGATGCGAGATAATAAATTAATGCATTAAAATGGTGTGGTTTAGTCAGAAAACTCCTCTCATGTTTCCCAAAGTCTGGATAGGGTGACTGCACCGGTGGTTTTAATTAGAAGTCAGTGGAAATTGGAATATTTCATCTTCATGTGTTTTTTACAGATCAACATGATATTCCAGGGGCCTATGATTACTCTTACCATGATGGTTCTTCCTTGGTGGGATACCCTAACTTTATGTTTTGCTGTTGGATTTGGCATGATACTTTAGTTTAAGCAGTCTAGTCAGTCATTTCAAATTTTCTGCCACCTTCACAGACATTTTTATATATATATATTTATATATTTATGCATTTATGTGTTTGTATATTTATATATATAAATATATTTTTATAAATATATTTTTATGTGTTTATGTATAAATATATAAATATATTTTTATAAAATATATTTTTTACCTTACAGTAGGACAAGTATGTAAAAGTATTAAGCTCACTTGTGGTTTTTTTGTTACTGGTGCATGTTCTATACATGTTTCCAGTCACATTGAAAATGAAAATGTGGGTTAAGAATGATATTACAATTATAAAAATGGGGAAGCTCAGACTTGTTCAGGTAACAGAATTTGGGGCATCTCCAACTGCCTTTGACTCTGGTTCTTGGGATGCTTCTGCTATAAAAGTACTTGCTTGTATTGGTCACACTACATAAGGACACTGTTTTACCAGACTTCGTCTCAATATTTTGTTCAAGTTAGTTGGTGAAAAGTTAATAGAGTACAATTGGCATATTTAGAGACATTTATCCCACCAATGATGAAATGTGAACAACTGCTGTTTAGAGATGAGCAACCCCCTCCATTTACTATGGTGAGAGTGTTAATGAAAAGTACACAGAAAGCTTCTAAATTTTTAGCAGATAATATTGGATAACATGGAAGCCTGCAGTTCTTAAAAGGGAGGTTTTATTTTTTAAAAATTAAGATAGTTGAGCTTACATGGCCCAGCAACTTTATATTGGGTGTTGTGCATGTTTGATAGGGAATTACACCTGCAAACATACAAATTAGTATTTCTGCTACTTCTGGAGAGCTCTGGCACAAGGTTTGGGAAGACAATGTGACATGATAAGGTTTTGCAGTATGATGGTTTTTATTTTCATAATATTCCATTGCCATCACAAAAAAATCTCCACTGTAGTAAGTGCTTTGCAGGCAGAAAATAAAGTGACAGTCCATGACCTAAGCCTTACAGGAACTGTCTGGGCCACCTGAACCATTCATTCAGTCACCAACCTGACACATTTTCATTTTTCTTCATCCACTCTGAGATAAAGAAAGTGCTGCAGGATAAATTGCTCTGGAAGTCAGCTGTCACAATAGCTGAACCTTCTGTCACATGGCAGGAAAGGGATTTGGTCATTTGGTTCTTGTACCAGAAGTTGTTCTAATATCATAAAACATTGTGTTTGAAATAAGCTTGGCCATCAGTTGAGGTCCCAGGAAAGAGAAAAGAACCAAGAAGCTCCTTGTTGAAAGCAGGTAAGTAATGAAGAAACAATACTGGATGGTCTCAAAGTTACCATTTAGGTAATAAAGAAAAATCTGGAAATCTCTAGAAGACCTTAAAATTGAAGACAATCAGCTTCTGTTGGATTTGTAGAGAAGGGGGAGCCAGAGATGGGTAAAAAGGGAAGTGTTAACATTGTAAAAGCACAGGACTGATGAGCAATTCTCTGAAGGGCTCTGAGCCCAGCAAGTTGCATGTCTGGAGGCCTAAGAACAGGATTTTTTAATAATCAAAACATGCAGCCTCAAGCAAGTTCAAGCTCAGTAAATTAATAGGAAAGCCATATTTTAACTTCTATTCAAAAGAATTGGCAGGTTTAAGGCAATGCTTTCTCTACATTTTGGATTTGTTTTCTGAAAGGTCGGTAGGGTGCTGTGCTGGACTGATGCAATTTGGTGTAAATATATTGAATCTTAACCTGACCTAAACACTGCGGGCTTGGCTCATCTGAAACTATCTGCCACCTATCAGACAGCAGAAAAGACAGAATCCAGAAAAATGTTGATCAGCAAAGATTTAAAATAAACTAAGAAAGCCTTAAGGGTTCCTGAAACCAGTGGTTCAGCCCTTCACTCAGCTGCCAGTCTCTCATCTATTTTGTTTTACCTTGGCTTTATGTTAAGCTCCTTCACTCCACTTTAATGTCACACAGAGACCTGCTTCACTCTCCTGATTGTTAAGATTTCCCTGGGCAAAGCCCTTGGGAGTTGGAAGATTCTGTTGAGTGAGAGCTTAATTGTAAGGCAGAATTACAAGGCATCTCACCATTATGTTGTAGACTCAACATTGTAACTTCGTAAGGTTAATGAGATCTTTGAAGCAAATACAAAAAAAAGGAGTACAGATTCCTGTCTCTGTGCTGCTTTGAAGGAACTTCAGAAAAGATGTATGTAAGAAAAGGAAAAGTCAACAGCCCTGTTTTAAAGAGGTAAGGCTTAACATCTGAACAAAGCCCCAGTGTCCCAATGAGCGCTGAGTTATGCCAAGGTTTGTGTCCAGCCTTTGTGAGCAAATCCCCCTCATCTGCACTTCTATAAAATCAGTCATAGGGGACCCCTGAAGTTTCTGGCAGATGTCAACTGCAAAATGGAGCCTTTGATGGGCAGACTTGTGAAGTGGTTGAGAACATGTTTAAACATGCCTTCTAAGCCTGAAAATTTACAGAGTGAAGACAATAATCTTGTGAGAGGGAGCTAGAGAAGGACAGAAGAAAGGTACCATGAAATCTTTGCTAGAAATTGACTTGTTTGATGACCTAATTTATTTAGAAATTAAAATTTATGTGAGGATAATCACAGGAAAATAATCTACTTTTATGTCATGAAAAATCCCTGCATATTTCATAATATTCAGACTTGTTTCCTATACAGTGTAAGTGCTCCTGTTAACACATTCACCCGTAAGTTCTGATATGAATATTCCTTTTCTGTGCTCTTTTCCTCCCACACTTGATGCTTCTCTTGCATTTTCTTCCTATGAACTATTGCTTTTCCATTGCTTTCAATGAACTTCTGTTTGGTGTTTTTCTAAAATCTCATCTTTCAAACCTCTCTGTAAAAATGATGAGCTATTGATGGACAGACCAAAATACAGTGCACTAGAGGGAATTTTTTTAAAGAAGCTCTTTCCTTTTGATGTGATTCTATATGCTGAAAATGATGAAACTAAAATTATTTTCAAATAGAGATATACAAAGTCACAGCAGCAGTTCTAGATTTAGAAAAAGCCTAGACCTGGATGTGGTAGAGCATGGATTTGTCCACAAGTAATGAAACTAAAATGTGAGCCAGTGACAGAGGAAGGACCATCTCTTCAGGAGCAAGGAGAAATTGTGGTTCTCTCTCACCAGAGACTGGAGATGTTGGCTGTAATCCTCTCCACACCAGAAGGAAAGTAAGGAGCAGCAAAGAGCCACTGACCCGTGTGCCTTCCTGAAGGATGAGAGAAATTCAGGCTTAAATGTCTGCCCAGTCCACTGCAAAAGAATCTGAATCTGGTTTTTCCAAATAAATGAGTGTTTGCTCTTGCCACTGGCATCCTGGTAGCTTGGATCCAAGCATGTCTGTTTCTAGTTTTGACCAAAAATTGTGCACTGCATATGAGAAGATTTTCCTAATGAAGTTTTTATCAAAACCAGCATGGTCCTTTGAAAAGCATTAATGAATTGGAATTTCCTGATGAAAACATTCCACAAAAAAATTCCTGAACTAACTCTACTCTTCATTTTAGCTAGGTTTGGATCCGGTCCTCCAAATTACTAGAAAACACTTCCTTCCTCTGCAGAGCTGACTAACAGAAATTCTTTAAATGAATGAAGACAGACAAGTCATTAGCTTTTTTTCACAGCCAGGTCTGAAGTGAATAGAAAGAAAAATCCTGGGCAGGCAGGTGAGGCTAGAAATATGTCTGTTATATTAAATAAACATACCAGGAATCAAGCATGATTTTTAGATAGCTTAAACAATAACAAAGCAAGCTTGTGAATAGGGACTGTACAAATATTTTTTGAATGAATAAGACTCACTTGAAAAGTTAAATCATTGATTTAATTTAATACTTGAGATCATTTGCAGTCCTGTTTCTTTTTAAAGTAAGACTGATGTCATTTAAGAAACACGGAGGCTGAAAATATTTGCAAACCTTAAATTTCACTGTATCACTTAAGGAAATAAAGCCATCTCAAGTTCATTAGATGTTTTAAAAGCTTTTGAATAAAACAACAAAGCCCTAAAGGATAAAAGTTTTATTCTGAGAAGTTGTTGGATACATCAAAGCTATTCTCTTCTCTTTTGAAGAATGTGGGGGAAATCTAAATTAGACACCGGTTGGTGCATAACTGCATTTAATTTTTGACTTCTCTGCTGTTAAATATGAACATAACATCCAGAGGATCTTGTTCTATACTGCAGATGAACAGCCCTCAGAGAGTGATGCAAAACTTAGAAGAAGGAATGGAGGTAACTCTAGTAAGCACACAGGAAATGTAAGCACTGGAGTTTCTGAGTCCATTTGTGTGGCTCCTTCTTCCTCTCAGAAAACGTTACTGAAGCCACAGAAAGAGATAACCTCAATGTAGTCTGATTTGTGAATTTATTATGGACAGATACTTTAATACATTTCTTGCAAGTTCTGAATAGGTCCATTGTTCCTCAACACAAAATTGGCGGTAACAGTGCCAACATTTGTTCTATATCATGAGCATCATACACCACTCACCCAAGAAGTGCCTGACAATGTTGGAATGGGGCACCCATGCTGGAATCCTCCACACTAACTCTAGCCATCTGCAAGGTGCATGTGCACCACAGAGAAGGTCCTGTTCACCTGAGGAGAGAGCACAAAGTGTTCTGGGGTGCAGTTCATCCCATCCATGTCACGGGCTGACTGGAGCGAGATAACTTCTCCTACCACTGGACACCAGCTCAGGTGGGACTGCCTACACCGTGGATTTCTACAGGAACTTGGAGGAATGCCACAGCTGCAGAAGTCTTGTGCTTGGTACCACGTGAGATCTAAAGTCTATTTTTTTGTTGCCTTTTTATCTCATTTGTCAAGGAAACCAGTGAGGCTTTCCCAGTTACACATGATATTCATGTTCCAGCTTCCTGCTGTTTGAAGAGAGCTGGGTGTGCATCATGGCTCTGTAAGCCAAGCAGGGTTTTCTGTGAAAGGCAACAAGTTTTTCACAGAAAAGAAGGGAACAGTGCATTCCAATGGTTTCAGATAATCTAGTTGAAAAAATGATGGGAGTGGTGAGGATTGTATCTAACATACATCTTAGATCCAACAGGTATGTTAAGAATATTTTTAGGAACACTTGAGTTTATTTTCTTTTTCTGAACATAGAAGAGTGGTGTTGTTTTTTATGGTAAAACCAATGTCTTGGATTACTTATGTCAGGTGTGAATTGACAGAATTAACTACGTATTTAGTAAAAAGAAAAAAAAAAAAAAGAAAAAAAAGCTTAAATCAGTGTAAAACATAGTATTTACACTTTCCAGTCAGAGAATACCTGCAGACAGAAGGCAGTGTGGGAGGTTTAATTTAGTAGCTAGGTCAGAATAAATTTTCAGACTTTTAGAGGACGAAAGTGAAGAAATCACTGGGTTTGTTTTGCTTTTAACAACAACAGTATTTTTATTGCACGAGTCTTGGCATATTGCAGTATTCCAGAGAACTGGAAAATATTAATGTTGTGCCAATATTTTAAATGGGTAAGTGGGACAATCTGGTAATTATATTCCTGACAACTTGACATTGACATAGGGCAAAATAATAGCAAAGTTGATATAGGGCTTTACTACTCAAAATCCAGAGTAAGGTAATGTCATTAAAGTCAGTCAATGTGGGTTTATGAAAACAATTCTTGTCAAAGTATCTTTCAGTGAGATTACACATTCCTGCTGATAAAGGTAAATGATGCAATATATGTATTTGACTGTTATCACACAACATTCTATGAAAAGGGTACATTATAAAATCAACATGACATATTATGAGGATTAAAACCTTGTTATTGGTTAAATCTTCACATATTTTCCTCAATGAGGGTTTATCATGTGGATGTGTTTCCAGATATTTATTTAATGGTTCAGACTAAATTTCTATTCAGTATTTTTTTCAACAGTCTTGAAAACACCCCATTCCAAAACACTTTCACACAGTGAATCATATGAAAATGAAGACTAATGAAGAAAACTGATTAACAGGGTCTTCCTTGCCAACAATAAAAATGTCTTATATACCCAATAATAAAAAGTGCAGGCAGTGAACTTAAAATATTTGAATGCTTGCTGGGCTGCAGTGACCATGAAAATGGAGAGCTGGCATTGTGGCTATATAGCTGATCATGATCTCCAGCTGATTCATGCCTATCAAAAGAGTATAAAGAAAACTAAGGAAAATGAGTGGGAAGCTTGCATTAACTCTCTATTTGTCATGTTTACTGCTCTGGGGTTATTGTGTCTGTGAATATCTCTGCTCTAAAACAAAAGTTTAAACAACTAGAAATAGTTCAGAAAAAACTCAGAAATGTAATTGAAATTTGAAATATGAGAAATATGACTGAAAATGACAATCAAACTGCTAAAGGGACTTGTCTGAGGAAAAAAAAAATTGTCAGCAGACCAACAATAAGAAAAAGCAGAGAAATGTGATTATAATTTTATGGGGGTTATTTGTTTTTGTGTTGTTGTTTGTTTGTTTTTGCTGATGGTTTTTTGTTTTGTTTTGTTTTATTTTGTCTTTTAATCTAGCAAACAAAGTTATGTATAGAGGAGTGGATACTGTGGGAATACAGACTCCCTGGATAAAACTTTTACCATGTAAGAGTGAGAGAAATTATCTAGATACAATCTATCTAAAATAATAATAATCTTCTCCATCAGTAAAATACACTTAATTAGTGATGTGTGCTTATGTAATGACATGATTTTTTGTGATAAAGAGTTTAATATCTATAATGTTAGCACAAGATCACTGCATGTTTTTCCTTGTTTCAGAAGGGCTTTCACTGGAAACAAACATATGCTGCACCAGATTTCAATGTATCTGTGAAGAATAACAACATTCTGGTGTATGGCCAGGTTTTATTCTCTAAGTGCATGGTTAAATTAAATTCTGGTGGAATATCTAAGTGCTGTTCCAACAAGCCATAAAACTACATTGTGTTGTGTCATGGGAGGTTTAGGTGGGATATCAGTGATACCTTGGAAGCCTGACCTGAAACAGAGACTGGACAGAGCTAGAGAATAAAGTGGGTATTTATTGAGAGGCCTCCAGGATCCACCTTGGGCAGGACAGGAGCCCAGGGTAGGTTAAGAAGAGTCATGAAAAATGTCTGACCAGTCATGAGATCTTAGATTTTTATAAGTTTTGGTCCATTTGCATATTGGGGTTTAGTTGTCCAATTACAGCTTCAGGTTGTGAGGTCTCTTCCTTCTTGTTTCCTCTCTTCAGTCCACCCTTGTTTATGCTGTTGGGCTGAAAGTTGTTCTTGATCCTCAGCAGGAAAAGGATTTGTTTTGTCTCCCTACTCTGTGAAGAGAGCTCATTAGCACTTAATATGAGGCTCACAACTACATACATCTCTAGGCAGCACAGAATCTGGAAAACACGAAAGCTAAAGCTTAAGGCATCATCAGGAAAAGGTTCATCACCCAGAGGGTGGTTGGGCACTGGAACAGGTTCCTCAGGACAGTGGTCAGAGCACCGAGCTTCTCAGAGTTCAAGGAGCATCTGGACAATGCTCTCAGGCACAGGCTGTGACTCCTGGGGATGTCCTGTGCAAGACTAAGAGTCAGACTTGATGATTCTTGTGGGTCCCTTCACACTTGAAATATTCTGTGATTCTATGGTACATTGCATGAAAAGAATGTTTGCAAAAATGCACATTGCAATTGATAGAGGCTTGGGGCTATACTAAATGCAAGACTGGGCTTGCTGCTAATGCATTTAATCCTTTCACAAAAGCGATAGTAAATTACAAGTAGTTGAAAGGGACCCTTATAATTCTTGCCCTGTGAAAGTTAGGAATGCTTCAAATTGGAAACATGTAAAAATTCAAAAGCTGTTTGCTCTGATCAGCAGAGCATGTTGTCAGTCCCTGACCACCGGCATGGAAAGGAAAGAAATGGGTAAATACCAAAAAGGTAGCAGAGCTCTGGGGAGAAAAACAAACAAAAAATAAACCCCATAACAGAATAAATAAATAGTCATTAATACTGAAGTTCATTAATATTTTTTTTCTGTTGTTGGTGTTGCTATATCCCTTATCTCTGACACCCAGGAGTACACATTACAGAAATGAGCAGTAGATTGGGGAAAATACAAAATCAGAGAATTGACTTGACAAGTTACTGACCCACACCTTGCTCTGGAAGGCAGAGAAATCTTTAGAGCAGCCCAGGAAAAAAAAATCCTGTTACAGCTAGGGTAGAGGTAATACATTGATTCATAGCATTTCTCCAGCACCATTTTTCAGGAGAGTCATCCAGGTTTTAAAGTTGTCTTCCCCTGGTAAACATCCAGTGTGCTGATGGTACCAATTCATGTGCCTGCTTTACTCCAGGGGAGATTGGATTTGCTGTTTCCTTGTTCCCAGATGGTGCAAACTGTAAGCTTTATTCCCAGTAGGCAAATAGGAGCTGCCACCTGCAGTGCAAACATCAGTGTAAAGAACCCCTGGTGTGCAGCATTCAACACAAAACAGATACTGTCAAGATCATCTTTGTACAGACAAGCAGGAAGGAAAAGCAAACACACTCTGCTTACACTCATTTACACGTTATGTTGCCATAAGCTTTCTCCAAATATTATGTAGATGGAAAAGTAGACCTCATGCTGCTGTAAATCAGTAGCTGTGCTGTGGTGGCAGGAGAAAACAGTTAAGGGATTCAGTTTTCTTCCAAGAAAAATCATACTTTTCAATTCCATCTGAATCAGGGCCAAAGGAATATTCCTTATCTGGCTGCAATAAGCGTCTTTTCAAGTAGGGATATATGACCATCACACTCTGCTCAGGCAAGGTCTGCACTGCCAGGAGTGGAGAGGGGATAATCCATGGGATATGGGTGCCTCTTACACCAAGAGACCCTGAGGGACTTAGTTACCCACCCCCTCCTGCATCTTAAATAGGATTGGGTCCTTGCAGCCTCACAACCTAGGAGTTCCCTCAAGTTTCTCTTCATAAACAGCAGTTCATATTTTTATTAAGGAAACCACAGATGAACTTTATGCCTGGGAATACTACCACACACATCCTGAGCTGGAAATTACTGAGCAGGAATTAGGGTTTTTAAATTTATGCATTACTGCAAAATTGCTGCTACACAACAACATCACTGTCTTAATGTCTACAGTTATTTTTCTTGCACCGGAAAAAAAAAAAAAAAAAAAAAAAAAAAAAAAAAAAAAAAAAAAAAAAAAAAGGAAATAATAATCAGACAAGAGACTTGATTTGGTTGCACCAAACAAAACCTTAGTATGCAAAGCATGACAGTACAGCTCAACAGAGAGAGCTGTGATTTAGGGCAAGGCAGGATTTAGAACTCTTTTTCTTTGTTTCACATTGACTCCCAAAATTAAGAGGTAGCTGAACGGCTCCTTTGTCTCCATTGCATTCTCTCATGAAGTGCAGCTTGATCTCTCTTCACTGTTTCAGGGAATCTGCCTTTTGAACAGGACAGATTGAATCCTAAATAAGCAGCGATAAAATCTACAGCAGAATTTTCTGCAGCATTTCACATGACCCCAGACTGTAGAATGTGAACATCACCATCCTCCCCACCACTCTTCATGTACAACCATTTCCCTCAAGTGAGCCACAGCATCCCTTTACCCTGTGTGTTATTTCTCAGCTTGCGTGCCATCAGCTTTCAGTTCTCTGTAGTCTGCTTGGGTGGGTGCTGGATTAACCGTGTCCTGGATGCAGAGACAGAGGCTGTCTCAATGTAAAGCCAGATTAGGTCAAATAAGCTTTATTTCTTCATGGACAACTTCTCCATAGTAACTATTCTGCTCCGGAAACTGCTGACCAAACTCAGAACACAAGTGAATGACTTGTGCTGAGTCTGAGTTAAAAAGCCCTATAAAGCACAAACTGCACATGTGAAGGAACCTCAGCAACCCCAAAACTTATTAAGGACAGTGCAGGAACTTCTTGGCTCTGGAAGGAGTCACCCAATGGCGTTGCCAGCATTGAATATAAATAAACCCAACTTTACTCCAGCAACTCTTCCCAAAACATGCAGATGTCTGTACTTGATTTCCCATATTTCAGCTATGTCTTTCTCTGGATTTATGCCTGATACGTTCTTTAAATGATCTTATGCAACTTCGTATTATCTAGACACTGCAGACTCCCATTAGTAGTAGATATTTCACTGTTTCAGAAAGCTTTTTGTGGTTTATTTTAACATAAGGGCAACTGATTCTCCCAATGTCTGTTCAGAGCTATCTTTTCTTTGCAGGGACTCAAGTCCACATGTTTAACAGGATCGTAGTTGGAAAATATAAAAGTATTATGTTACTGGTGTTTTACAGCTTCTCCCATGAAAGATCACCCATTTTGCACAGCCCAGTGTTATGTGAAGGAGAAGAGAGAGCAATAGAGAAAGTCAGAAGAACATGCCCAGGATTCTGAAGCACACAGGTAAAATAAGACCAAAGCTCTGACTCCAGGCTCTGCTCCAGTGCATATTTAATCACTTTATGTAAAATATGAAAGCCAGCACAAGAAGGATTTAGAAGGCTTCCAGCCCAGAAAATTCTGGCACTTTTCTGGAATGCGGTAAATATGGGGCAGTGAAGGTCTTTGAAGTCAAGCAGGGTGTGCTTCAATGCAAGGCTCCTGAGGAAAGGCAGGGCTCCTCTTCCTTACCCATGTCAAGCCTGTAGGTAGGGGATAGGAAAAAGAGGCTGAGAGTGCTCTGAGGAGAATCCTCACTGCAGCCAGAGAGTGAGGTGTGTTCCACTGCCTCTCTTGAGAGTCATGGCAGGACCTTGATTAGGAGGGGCAAAACCCTCATACTTCCGGCACTGAGGACACGTGCTCAGCAAAAAATCTTTAGGGAGCCTAAAGACTTCAGCTGTGGACACTGAAGTGCTGAGATGTAACACACAATGTTCAGGATCCAGACAGCAGTTTGGTCTTTTGAAGGAAACAGCCTCCCATATACTCACTGTGGACAGGACATACTAACAAACCAGGGTCAAATCTGCTTCTCTGTCTTTGGGGCACAATCAGGTAATTTAACTGCCACATATCTTCTATTTATTTCCCTAAATGGATCTGCTGAAAGTCTTTAGGCTGCTTTATTTGTAGACCAAAGAAGAAGGCCTCTCTAAAATCTTTGTTATAGGAGGACAGGAAGGTATAAATAGATCAACTCAAGCAAATCCTTTTTTTTTTTTTTTTTGCCAAAGCTGGACATCTTAAATCATGTTTTGGGCTTAAGAAAAATGCCTTTGCATTCTTATTCTGAGTGCCCCTGATCTTCTTCATGGTTGAAATACGCAAGATGAATTAATTAGTGTGTTCTACATCTGGAGAAAGTCTCCATTCATCTGCCAAACATAGGTACTCAACCAATGGAGTATCCCATGGTACTGGAGATATTTATTTCCATAGGATAAATGGATATAGAACAGAACTTTTGACAGATATGCAGCATGTGCAGGTCAGTAAATTGTCCTGCAGTGCCTAAAATGGTGCCACTTTCCCATTAAATGTAATTGAATCACACCAAATTTATGAAGGCAAAGAGTCTGCCACATGTGGAAGATCCAATTCAGACAATCTTGAAATTAGCAACATAAAACAACTAAGGACTTCTATTTTATTTCAATTATTGTCATATAAACTATTCCTAAGTGTAGAACATTAATTCAGAAAAATATTTGTTCCTATGTACTTACAAAAACTTGTGATTTTTTATCCAAATTGATCAGTAAAATAGAGCAAATTTCTCCCTGAATAAGACAAGGAGAATCATGGCCTTGGACTTGCACTGTTAAATTGAAAACACATGCATTATGATAAGAATGATGATTAATAAAATACAGCAAGCAGGTCCTGCCATCTTGGGAGTACAGGGTCTTGGACAAAATCTTTTATTTCATTGTCCAACACAGAAACATCATCAAATACTTTAATTTTTCACCATCAAGCATAACTTCATATTTTACCCATGCTGATTTGAATCCTGAACATTAAAATGAATTTGTGATTTTCATGGGCTTCCTTAACACCACTAAGGGTAACTCATCTTTAGCACCAGATGAAGATGTAACCTTGCCAAAGCCCAGGTGGAAAACGATTTGGCTTTATACCCAAACATTGCAAGAGGCCAACACAGAGCTCGGAGAATGGAAAGGTACCAGATGGAGGCTAAAGCTTTTAAGCCTATTGTTAAACTGAGCCTATTTAGTCACCATTTCTTCTGCCACATAAATTTGTAGCCTAAGTTAATCATCCTGCCATTTCACTTATTTAGCCAAATTCCAGCATGCAAGCTTAAAAAAAATGAAACCTTATGTATTCCTAAATACAGCAGAAGTACCACCTACAGTTTTCATTAGCTACAGGAATATATCATTTCAATTTAAGCTCTTTAGATAACATCAGGTACATCTCAGCAGGCTGGAATTTATAAATTTAAATTTCCTTTCCATTTCATTGTGAACAATTCAGTTATTTTTCCTTAAAAACAGTTCAGTGAATGTTTCCACTGCTTGTACAACCACAGGACTCTCATAAACAGTTGCAAAACTGAATTCTAAGGCTACAGCTATACAATGTAGAGAAAGCATAGAGAAATCAGATATTCTGCATTTTATTTTGTCTATACATGAATATATTGTGTGTCTTTATGCAATATACAGTCATGAACAATAAAAACTGCTTAAAGGGAAAACCATTCTGAAACTGTAGAAGTTGTCCTCAAGCTGTTCTCCCTAAGACCAGACAGTGGCTCCTATAAACTCATTCCTACATCTGGAATAAACGATATGAAGTGAACGGTGACATATGGTTATTGACACCTCTCATAAAAGAGAATGTACACAGAAAACTATTTCTAGCAACTATTTCCACATCTAAGAAAATCCTGATCCAACTGTAAAAAGTCGTCTGAAGGAATGTGATGGATGGACAATGACTTGAACTATTTAACACTGCACTGACAAACTTCTGAAGGATTTGCTTAAAAGTAACAGCGGAAAAGATTTGATTTCTTTTTACTTATTTTCAGGCAGCTGTCTTAGGAGTGTGGTCCTGTTGGGATCTTTCTCCAGACCTGAGCCTTGGAACAACTCACCAAGGATCTGTACTAAACCTCCAGGCATTTCTCCCTTTTATGTACTGGAGGGACCCAGAGCTACTCACACTGCTCCAGCTGCTAAGCACCAAAATCTGGCTGCACTGAATTTAGCCTTAGGAAACTTAAGAAGTCATTTTCACTTCAGCTATAAATCCAGTCTTTGGATTGAGTCAATTAAGGATTTGATGTTCAGCACGTCCAAATGAAGGACTGAGCACTGGTGGTTTGCCAGTAATAACCCAATATATTGCAAGATAATAAAGTATCTTGTGAATACCAGAAAACTCAATTATATTAAAAGCCTTCAGCTTAAGCAAGGCTATTTCCTTGATTTCTGTCTCTATTTAATTTTCAGGCTGTGACAGTAACTACTTCATCATGTGCTGGTTGATTTCCTAAGAGCATTAAATACACAGTAAGTCAAACACAGCCATTTCAAAGGTGCAAACAGGGAGGCAGAGTCACTCTATGCCAGGTTGTCCTGGAAATGTACATAAAATATGGTTTAATCATCATCATGATATAAGTAGAGGGATTTATTAATTTAGCTAGGTTTAATTTTCTTAACCATTGGTCTCCTAACTCTGAAATCTAATAACTATTCTAGAACTGTACAAGCGAATTTTAATAATTTTTCTGTTAATAAGTAAGAGAACTTCAAATTAAAGTGTGTTATTGCATTCCTTTTAGCTAATTCATTTTAATGCACTTATTTGTAGCTCCAAGAGAAAAAATATGAAAAAAAGTGTCCTTGAAAGATAGAAAAGAAAGTTTCAAATTTGACATTTCCCTCAACCTTTAGTCCCATGTAAACTTGGACTCATTTATTAAGAACTCACTGAATTTCAAAAGATGTTTGTGTGACCAATCACCTAGTGAGATTTCAAAAACAGAAGTATAAGTGTATAAAAATAATATAATTTTCTTTATTCTGTTGAAATGCATACCTGAATCCTCAATTAATCAATGCTTAAAGTAAAAGCATCTTCCTGTGTATTTCTCATAGGTTTCTGTTGCTTCTTAGTCTCCTGAAGTGGGGGGAACTGAAATGAATTAAAGCACCCAAGTCCTTTCAGTGTGCTCAGTGACTGTCTTATATTCTTCTGTCTTTTCTCACAGCTGAACCTGACTCTTCATCTTGCTTCTGATCATTCCACTCCCAGGTCACTGAGTTTTGATCCCCCCAAAACACAGAAGATGATGGCTGTAGTGGGGTACCACACAGGTGTATTTATAAATGAAAATTACTTTGAGCACCCAAGGTGCAAGAAAACACTCCAGTGCTATGTTTCAAAAGGTTTCTACTTTATATTGACATTCTTTTCTCTCATTCTTATAAAATGACCTACAACAGTGAGCTGGATGGACAATAAAAAGCTGTTGGGCATCAGCACAACCAGTGTTAAAACTTAGAAGTTTAATTCTGCTGTTATAACAGTGGGCTGTGGTGCTGCATAACTAAATTAACCACAACATCTTAGAGCAGACCATGAAGCACATTTCCCATCAGAAAAAAGCCCTTAGCTTGACAAATCACCACAAAAGCCATATAAAGGAACCCCATTCAGAATTAATTTCAATGTTATTATAAAAATCCAGTTTTCCTATCCGCAGACTGAAGTCCTTTCACTCACAGACAGAAGGAGGGTAAGAAGAACCAGCCTAACACAACCTCGAGGGGTTGGAGAGACAAAAGCAGATTGCTGCTGCCTTCAGTGGCTCTGAAACCTAAATGTGGGTGTTGTGCACATTCAGGACATGGCAAGCAAAGAGAAGAGCTGAAGCAGTTAATTACTGAAAACATCTCATGCCTTCCTACACTTCCTAAACAACAAGGTTCTCCCCAAATTTGACAAAAAGTCGAACAAAGGCTAAATTTAGTACAACACAAGGAACCTTAACACTAGAAAGATGGTTCTTTATAATGCCAGTAAAAACACTGACCTTTCAGAATAGATCTGCTTTACAGGCACCACAGTGAGAAAAACATGACCAAAACAACCATCTCATATCTTTGCAAATATTTACTTTTATATATATGAAGCTCAGGTTGCAGTGATTTGCTCTGCTTCTTGAAGACAGCTTGCAGCAGTCTGTGCTCTGAGCAGCACATCTGTTAATATTAGTGACTAGTTATTAGTGAAACATGGCACCATGACAGGCATCTAGGCTGTCTTGGAATGGTCTTTATCCAAGTCCAAGCAGTCCAAAGTTCTGCTGGTAAAATGAGAGGGAAAGAAAACAACAATAAAAAAGTACAAAGAAATTAGCACTTTGAGATGTAATATAATGGGCAGAAGATTTCAGAAAAGAAATAAACCAGCTATTTTTATGTATTTTAACGGGGAAAAACATGTTGGTTTTGTTGCTGGCAATTTTATTTTCCATTTGGTTTTGAATACATGTAAATAAGGCCATGACTCAGAACAAAGAGACTGGGTAGAGCAGAGAATGTAATGTGTAAGGGTAATGTGTAAGCTCCTCTTTGATGTGGAGCAGCTCACTCAACAGGCAGTTCAGTTTGTGCAGAATCCAACTTTAACAGCAGCTTGATCAAATTCACATGTAGAGAACCTGTCCCCCGTGGGTATTACTGACTGCTGAGGGATTGATCAGGAAACCAAACTTCTTACCTGTTTTGTCACCAACATTACCCTGTGTATCTCCTTCACTGTTTCTTAACACTGGAGTGTGTAACTGCCCCTAGAATGTCAGAAAGAAGTGCAGTTAAACTGGTGTTCTTTACATTTTTATTAGGCTTCTGCTTTCAAAAACAGATTGGAAATTTTCCAATCAGATGCAAAGCAAGCTTAGAGAAACCAAATAACACCTACAGCTGTAGTAGAATGGTCTAAATATTTTCCATGGTTCACAATCTACAGCTGTTGGCAAATAGTGGATATCACATATAAATACCCTTTATAAGAGATGTATCTTTATTTAAAACTTCATTCTTGTATAAATAAAGTATTTCACAAAAGTAATGTCAAATTGTTAACAGTGATATGAAGCAGTCTCCATGTGTCATTTATTCCTATTTCCATGCAAAAAATGTTGAAAGAGCTAAAACATTCTTGGCTTCTAAAGAAGAAACCATATTGGATCTTTCAGCTATTTCCTTTGGGAGGACATTAAAGTCAACCCTGAAACATCAACAGGACATCTAAGGAAAAGAAATGGTAAGAGAGAAATCACAAAAAGAAATGATGATAGTTGTGGGGGTCTTGAAAGTTAGATAAACATTTTATGATTTAGCTGGCTTAAAGACATTAGCCTTGCTGTTGCCTGTAACAGTATTACACTGCATTCATCCTTTGTGCAAATGATATCAGGCTATCCATTTTACTCTCTCCCAATTAAAAAGTTCATGTTTCTTTTCCACCAAGACTTGCAGATAATGAGAAAAAGGAAATATTGAAAACAGCTTTTGAAGGTAACTTCAAAGTTTTGTTTTTGGCTGATAACACAAGATTTTTCTCCCACCAGTTCACCCAACCCCACCCTTCTTGTCAGCTCTTAAACATATTTTTCAGCTATTCCTCTGCTCATTGTTCATTAAATTTTCTCCATTTCCTCTGGTAGAACTCCTCTTGCTTATTAACCAAAGACTCTTCTTCCATTTTATAACTTTTTCAAAATTACCTCTTTTTCTGTCCATTAGTCCTAACCGTGGTCATGGTCCTTCTACTCATCAAATGGCTTGTTAGAAAAAAAAGAAACACCCTATTCCCATGAATTTGAGATTACCTAGGGAAAATGCAACCCTAAATAAAGGGAAAATTATGAATTTTTCTTTACATCTTTCAACCGTGAAAGAATGTTAAGCTTTTTTCATGTTTGGCTCAGCAATAGGAAAGACACTAAATAACTTATTACTTTTATTATTATACTGGGCAGATGGGTTTAATTTCTTTTCTTCTTTTTAAAAAGCAATCTTTAATTGCTGTGGCAAATTGACTCTAATGTTCAACAGAAGAAGTGTTAAGTGGATTGCTTTGCTCATGGAAAAGGAAAGGTCGTGTAGAAACGGGTGGAGCTGAGTAAGAACTGGGATGAGAGGGGAAGCAGCTCTCCAGCAGAGGGAGAGGCAGGTCATACCAGACTTGGGAGCAACAGCTGGCATATGAAGCCTCCAGAATCCAGTGATAACTTTTTGGGACACTTGCATAATCAATGTAGGCAGTGAAACCATAAGTGCTTTCCAGAAGTTGATCCAAGCATCTTAGCCAAGCCCTGAGCCAGAGGATGAGCTTTAGGTCAGAATTCCTTTGGGGAAAATGCAGCAGGTTAGAAAGATCACTCTTGCTTTAGATGCTGTCTGGAGGAACAGGCCTTTATTTACCAGAATATTTCAAAAGACAAATTCTCTAATGCCTTGGACAAAAATCACAATAATCCAGGAGCATCAGCCTGCTTGCCCCCAAACTGTACCTCAGATATCTTTTGATTTTGTGTGGACTAGTGGAAATCTAATAATTTTCAGACGTCCAAACCAACCATCTGCACAGGATGATCATCAGCAATGCATTCTGTGCCAGCTGGCCAAGCACAGCCTACACACCTCAGTGAATCTGTACTTGTCCTTTCTCTTGAGCAACATTTGTCATGTAATATGAGGAAACCAGATTGGTTTTTAAGGCTAGATCCAACCTCATCGAAGTAAACACAAGACTTTCCAATGACCTCAGCGGAATTTGGATATGGCCCCTCACCTTCTTCTGCCTTTGAAATATTGATGAAGATTTTGAGAAGTCCTCTGTGGCTCTGCATATCTTTTCAGCATCTAAGCCTAGGACCTCTGTTTACACAGAGCTGGGTGGTTCACTGCTTCTCTTTCCAGCTTCTTTTTTTGTTGTTGTTTTACTGATATATTAAATCCTTTAAACAGAGGCTTAGCATACTTAATTTGTTTCCCTTCACTGACCTGAGCTTTTGAAAACCAGATTTTAGTCCTGAGCCACACCTCTATGGAATTTACACCTCATATCAACAGTACAGCACTGCTCCTGTTGCTGGAGAAAACAGCTGAGTGACCAGGTCTGTACCTGCCACAGACTCCACTTTCAGAAAAAATAATAAATAAAAGAAACACTTATCTTTCATTAATTTTTTGAAATTGTATTGAAGAACTCCTGGAGTATCGAGGCCAGCATCCATGGCAACATAATATTTGCAGGCTCGAATCACAAAGATTTAAACGACTGTGTGACTTCAAAAAAAGCATCTAATTCCTTCAAGCAGCAAAGTCAAGTCACAAGAGACGTGCTTCAGTAGGTCTGAACCCAATAAAGGTATGTGACTATGCTTATTCCTAAATTGATGTATTCGATATAAATCTGAAGGATATAACATTGGCTGCCCTTTTCTCCCACTCCCCTCCCTAAAACACTTGAGATAAAATATTTTAAAATATATTCATTTCTGTTTTCAACACATGTAAGTGAAACAGGAATACAAAGTCTTCATTATTCTGACAGCTGTTCCATGCTGACCCCATTTCAGGTTTATTTCCTTTCTCTCTGCCCAGCTACACCTCTCTGATCCCTATGGGTACACATTTCCAATCCCCACTGGAACTCTGACCTGATAGAATATCTGACCACTGTTCTGCTACCAAGGGTGCCTGAACAAGTGACAGACCTAACAGAACATATCTTCAGATTGCCTGGGGAAGGAGAAACTGCATACATCTCTTCACCGTGTTTCTATTCCTCAGCCATCTTACACCTGCCTCTCCTCAGCTGATCAGTCCCTTCTTTGGTGAGAACCTCTTTAGGCACCCTCAAGCTTTTTTTAAGGGAAGGATGCAGCAACAGTCTTCTTCCTACAGCAAGGATCAACATGAGATTCAGTTCACAAAACATTCTCTCCAGAATTTCTGCTGAGGGATGACCTGTTTCTGTCTTCAAAAGCAGGCCTGCCTTTTCTGCAGTTTAGTTTTCCTCTTTGCTCTCACCTAGTTTGGGACAATGCATAGAAACAATTTCCTGAACTATATTAAATAGTACAGGCTTCACAATTTCTATCTACACAATAATATTCTTCAGTTTTATTTGGAATCACAAATATGCTGAAGGACAGATATGTCCCTAACTTCAATGACCAACCAGTGCTCCCTGATATGGACACTTAAAAGATTACTAGGATACAACACCCAGTCATGAATACAGCCTCAGCCCTCAGTAAATGCAAGGTTTGTCTGAACACCAAAACAAGTATTTTTCAATATTGCACCAAAATATTTTTTAATCTCCGATTTTAAACTTTTTAGGACAAGAGTTCTCTCTATTTACTTCAATTATATCACAATAAGCATAATAGGTTTCCTATCTTATTTATAAGACTAACTGTAGAGCAATGGAATTACTAGAGTCCCTGCTGTAATAAAACAAAGCTCTTGTAATCTAGGCATGCTTCAAAACATCAGTTAACCAAAATGTTGAATCAACGGATTTCAACTAAAGCTTTTTTTCCCATGCATCATCACATTAGCTTATCTGGTCCCTTAACTGGAAATATTATTAAGAAGCTCCTAAACACTAACTGGATCATGAGCTCCAGACCACAGAAGAGTGAATCTTGGTCCACCGCTCAGAATGCGCTGTCCTTACGTGCTTGAACTTTGTTAGCAGCTGGCTCCACAGAATTGTCAAGAAGATTTCATTTTTCTTCCACATTTCCCAAAAATATCTGTTTCTTGATGATCATCAGTTCGTGAATGAAAGGGAAACCAAGGGGATCAACTGTTAACAAAGGAAATACTTTTGTGGTTTTAAGCTCTGTTGCTGAGGTATTTTATAATCTTTTACCACTGTATGGATGATGAATCTTTCTTATCTATTCTGTCAAGACATTCTTCATGGAAGAATTTAGATATATAATTGGTAGAGAAAACAAAAAATAAAAGCCTAATACTCCTCTGGTTTTCCCGAAGACTGATCCAAAGCTATTACAATTTTCGTGTCAAAATCCCTTTTGTGTGCAAAATTATGGACTGTGTTATATCAAAGAGATGTTCGCTGCTCGCCAAAAGCAATAAAAGTCCAGTATTGTTTAAAGCACAGAAATAAAGCAGAAGCTTAGAAGTGAAATAATTGACACTCTCGGTTAGGAGGTACAGAACTGAGGCACTTCTAACCTTTGTAGGAGCTGGTAGTACTTAGCATCTTGATTTATTAATCACTTATTCCCTAAAAATCATCCCCAAGAAAGAATTTTCAAGTAGTTTTGAGGTGAAGGATCAAATTCAATCTTTGAGCATATGGAAATAACTCAAGTTTTACTATATATTACCCAGCAAAATAACCTAAGCGATCTCAGCCTGTTCTGAAAATGGGACCTGGGTATCTGTGTTTCACAGACATTAAATATGATTCAGGAGCCAAAAGCCTGAAGATATTTTAGAAGTTGTCTACTTGTGCATTGACTTATACTTCATTCCAAGCTCTCATTCTTTCTGAAGTTGTGGGTATAGGAATTTACAATAAATTACACTCTCATTACATAAATTCTGCTAAATGCAAAACAACCTTCTCTACACAAACATCAGGTTTATTCAGTCAGGTTATTCACTCTCAACCTAAAGAAAGATTTCTCTAAACTATTAACTATTCCTCCCCGCCCGCTGGACCAGTTGCTGTAATAGAAGGTGTTACATTCTTTTGATCTGTGGACTGGGCAAACCAATTGTGAAAAGCAGAGAAGAAAATTAGCTCATATGGGTAAGAACCATTTGTAAAGAAATATTTCCAGATACCCAAAGGTAAAGGTCTACATCCATGCAAAAAGGACACCAACAGTGGCACCTTCTTTAAGTTTCTCTGGATAGCTTTAACAAGAAAAACAGTCTGTGAGAACAGGATATTATTATTATGAAGTACAGCTAATAGCACATCCATGTTATAGAAATACAGGGAAAATTAATGTACAGAAAAACAAACAATAGATACAGAAAAATAGTCTAATAACTGGGCTCAGATGGACTTCTTTATGCTAGAAATTATACAGTATATGCTCTAATAGATGTATTTCTTGGCTAAATTGCAGCTATAAACAGAAAATATGGATTCATTCTGCTGTTTGACCTTTGCACTTGAATTTAGCAACGTTCCATAGGAAATTCTTGCTTACAAATCAACACAAGATCAAAATCACATTTCTCATTTCTCACAATGTTAGAATCTTAACGTGCAACTCTGAACTTTTTTTTTTTAACAGATATGTACATTATTTTATATTATGTAGAAAAATAAATTCTTTACTGGAAGTGCAGGTCTTGGGTGTGTCTGGCACTTAGTTTATCTACTCTGAAGGGTTTTCAAGGGCTGTGTCTGATTGATGGGTCTCTGCCCACAATGAACCTAACATGAGGCAGATCTTCCTCCCAGCACACATTCTCCTCTTTCAACATATGCTTGCTCTGGGACAGTTATTTGGCATAAGTCAGCTGAAACGAAAGAATAACTTTCTTCAAAATTTTGAAGCCTCAGCTTAATGCCTTTTGGTAACAATAACATTTGAAGATGACAAAACCGGTTGGAACAAGGTGAAACACCATTTTATAACTGCAGTTTGAACCCCCCTGTCAGTCACACAGATATTGGTCCATACTAGTCTTTATACCTTGATTGGGTAAATCCAGAGTAAACTAATGAATGTGGTGTGACTGGGAGGTGTAGTTCTTAATTAAACAAATTTCATGAAAACAATGCATTCAGCAGTGGTATATTTAAACATTCAATTCATGTTTGCACAAAAAGAAAAACTTCACAGGCTGTCCAAGAAAATCTCTCTGACAGTAATCAGGGAGAAATAAAATTGAAGAGATGTAATTTTATATCTATCAAAATATATATATGAAGCAAAAAGAAACAAATAGAGAGTAGCTAAAATCAAAGAAAAGCAAACCTGGAGATTTAGAACAAGCAAGGGCTCAAAACATCTGTCTGTTTAATTCAATCAAGATCACAGTCATTTTTCATATATGTCTTAGCTTCCAAATCACTTTTAGAGATCCCAAATCTTTGGATCACTTTCATTTTGGCTTCTTTTTTCAAGTACGAAGACTTGATGGCAGAATCAGGCACAGCACTTAGAGACACACCACAATTATTTACTAGCTAGTGCATATAGGCATAGGCTAGAACAAGTATGTTGTGAGGAAAAGCTATGGCTTGCCCTGGGATAGATGATGCTACATGGCAGAATATAAAATATATTCCCACCCAGCAATCACCTGAGGAGTGTCTGCTGGTCATACTGGCACCAAGGAAGTGCAGAAGTGTGAAGTTCTGCTGTTCATTGAAATAAACTGATCATCAGTATTGCTGATCACCATCTTCTGAACAATTGCTTAGTAACTCATTATTAATAGAGAAATCCCACTTATTTTTTTCCACCTCTTTATTATGCAGAATTTATTGCATTGTGTGCTCTCTCACAGGTTAATGGCAGCAGCTGCTGCTCAGGGCTGGCTGCACCTGGATCATAAGCTGAACCTCCTGAATGTAGAGCCAGGTCACATCACTGGATGTGTAAGTCCAGTGCACATTCAAGTGAAAAACTTCAATCTCCAGTTGACCAGGACATTGCATTCCCTCTAACACCATGTGCTACCTGACGACTTGATCTCTGCAATTCACATTTACAGATTAAATCACATCCCAGCCATGTGCCCCATGCTCTGGGTTGATGCCTTACTGATCTCTCTTTATCAACTTTGCTGTAATTATATTCAGTCACAGCAATCTGTGCCTGCTGACACCACTGAGCTGCAGGGAAGGATTCCTGCACTCAGCTGTCCTCGTTTGCAGATGTGTCACACAGCTGTTCTGAGCAGTAACTCAGAATCTGTCAGCTATTAGAACACAATTTTTTTCTTCAGCCACCAAACACCAACTCACCTGCAGAGGTGAAAGTTTTAGGTATTTCAGTCTGAAAATATGTCACAGGGTAAAGTCTTCCTTGCAAAAAGTACATTCATATAGTAAATCCAATTTATCTTTCCATGGAGGACTGGAAACCTTTATCAAAGCATGTTGACACTAATCC
The DNA here is from genome assembly GCA_016584745.2 of Phylloscopus trochilus trochilus. Taxonomy (NCBI): domain Eukaryota; kingdom Metazoa; phylum Chordata; class Aves; order Passeriformes; family Phylloscopidae; genus Phylloscopus; species Phylloscopus trochilus. Next base: position 8,838,199 of record WQNJ02000016.1, on the reverse strand, counting down.
ACTGCTGCCATCACTATTTTTAAGTTTTCAGTCTTGTTTCAAGAGGAAAGTCTGGGAGACCCAAAGTTGCATTTCATCCTAGACATTAACTCCTTAGTGTCAGTGAGGTCCTGTACATTTTATGGAGTTTTGACATGGAAGATAAAGAAAGTCCCTGTGGAATGATACAGATGAGCATTTTCTTTCTCCTGTTTTTCCCATTAGCATTCTCAAAAATGAGAAAGAAAGATCCACTAACTGTCAACAACCATTTAAAGACTCCCTCTGCATGGATCATTTGTAGAGCCATTAGAGCAGGTCTGTCACTTAACTCCATATTGAGAGGGCAGCCTAACATAATTCCTGCTAGCTCAGGGTTTGGTTCCCTCAGTGTTCATTCTGGATTGCCCAAAAAGCATTTACACACAATGTGACAGGACCTGATAGGAAAAAACTAAATGCAGAATCCCAGGAGGGGAAGGAATAATCATCTCAGTCTTTCCCTCCACCACTTAAGAAGTACTGTAAGACCCTCACCTACAACTTGGACTCAAAGAGACAATTTTTCCCTTTCCATACACTGAAAATTTTCCTTTTTTTTTTTCCTTTTTTTTTTTCCTTTTGCTTTGGCTTGCTCTCTTTAAATACCCAACAGGTCACTTCAGGAATTTTAGCTATACTTTGATAAAATATCAAAAACATTTCTTCAAACTGCATTTGCTCTTTGTTTCAGAACAGTGGCTTCTCTGCATTGCTGTTTGCAGTTGCATGAGTTAATCTAAATGGTTACAATCGCAAAGCCATCAAACACTCAACTACTATTTAATACAGCTGCAATGAAGCAATAAAAGTCAGAAATTAAATCTGTTTAGAATTCTTCCTTTCTTACAGATTTCTCCAGAAGAAACTCTACACTTACAACACATTCACTGTTATTACAAAATCCTTTTGTTAAGGAAAAAAAAAAGTTTTATTTTTACTGTTGCTTTGTTCAGGATTTTTTCTCCTTGATACTCTAATAATAGTACTATACTTTCTACTTGTTCTAGTCAATGCACATACAAAATAAAATTAACTTCTAACTTTGCATTTATCTTTGCAACATGCATATTTAGGATCATCTAGCTATGGAATTCTCTTCTGATTATTTATTTCTTTTAAAAAGATTTTAACAATTATTCTTTCTGTGCTTTAGTATGTCACGCAAGTCCAGTCCCCATGGAAAATCATTTAAAATGTCCTATTCGTTAGGAAAAAGTTCTGACCCCAGTGTAGAACTTAATTTCACCAAGCCAAGCCCTATAACAATGTTGATTGTTATTCATGGGTATAGCAGCTGCTTCCATAGACAAGTATTTTTTTCTTTTATCTGATGAAATTTAGAGTACTGTCTCAGGAAGACCTGGAAGGTTTAAATGTCCATTCTGTGAGTTAAGTGGTGAATTAAAAGCATCAACATGATGAAGCCTCTTTCCCCCTCTAAATGCTGTCTTACTTCTTAAGAACAAAATTTCCTCCTCCCCCACTCATGGTATCAATACACCAGGTATTGATATGATAGTGTAATCAACTGAAACACAAGAAATAAAAGATTTTCTGAGTTTGACACCTCTACAGTCTCGTTTTCAATTTGGACCTGCAGGCATAGTTTGCCACCTTGTGGCAAATGAGCTTTTAAGAATTATGAATTTCACAAATTGTCAGATTTCAAACATTTCTCAAAATCTAAGCCCATGGTACAAAACAACAGCCTTTAATACATGGGCCATCTTTTTTTCTGAAATAAATAAATAAATAAATAAAAAAAATTTAAAGTAATCTCTCAGTTTAACTAATTGAAGCACATTTCTGATACCTGCAGCCAAGGAAAAATATTTAAGCATTGTTCACACCAGCCTTGGCAGTCATAAAATCTATGTAGTCTGCTGACAGATAAGTAACCAAAGGCAGTGTCTTTCATGCACACAGGTATGGCCTTACAAAGAGAAAAGCTCTTCTTCTAAGATCAGCAATTATAATTAAACTCTCAGAAAAACCAAGGGTTATAAGTAGCTGATATTTCTGTTTTGTGGTAAAACCATGAATAAACACTGTAAAATTGGTTTAAGTCAACCAGAAATAAAAGTACTGCAGAACTATTTTATGATCTTTTCCAGTCATTTTGTATACAAAGAACACCTTGAGCAGATTTATATGTGTTCAACCAGGAAACAAACACCTCTCTATCTAATCAGAGCTACAACTATCCCCTTTCTAAGTATCTGTTATGGACAGTAGAGTCTGCTTCTTCTTTCTGGGCTATTTGCTCTCAAATAGTCAATAGGAAGTCCTGTAAAGAAGTGTCTTGGACATAAATCTGAAATGTAAAAGACATAAAATACATTGCACTGGGAGAAAAGGGGCTCTGAACCTCTGCCCACCATGCCCCTGGGAGGTTCTCTGAGCATGTGCATGTGAGAACTACTCCCACCCCTGCTTGATGAGCTATCCCACAGACCCACTCCTTTCCACCAAAATTTGGTTTTCTTTTCGCTATTGTTGCAACCTGGGCAACCATTTGAGGAGTTTTAAGTCACCTGAAATACTTTTCTGTGAATTAACTGAGAAAAAAAAGTTATGTTCTTAATTGGCCAGACTATTCCTGCTAATTTGCTTGTTTGTTTTGTTGGTTTTGCTTGGGTTTTTCCTTGTTAAAAGGTTAAGCTAGTTATGGCAATGCCAAGATTTGCTCAGATTCAATAACTCTAGCTTCAGGCTGCCTCATCTTTTACTGTTTCCAAACATAGATTCAGCTTTGCCCAGAAGTTTCTTTTGGCTCACAGATCTCATCCAGGGAATCTTTTTGTTTTATATGTTTCACTGCTTTGATACAGGCTCTGAGGCATAAGGCAGATGTGAATGAGAAACTCATGTGGCTTAGGCTGAGTAGTGATTGTCAGCAGGTTTTAAGGTCCTAACAGATTAATCTCCGAATACCAACAACAGGAGAGGGTAACCAACTCTGTTTCACAGAGAGATACTCTCAAAAAAAGGAGAGCAGAGCAGTACCTCATTGAAAAGGGCTTCCCTCAGCTGCAAATACTGTGTTTTCCATCACATTTTAAATATTAAGTCATAAAGGAAAACTGGAAAAGTGTCCACAGGGTAAAGTGCAATTCATGTAGTTACTTCAAAGGAGCAGAGAATTCCATGACAAATCATTGAGCATTTCTGTAGCACATAACATGCTAGCTCATTTTGGGATGTCATAAAACATAGTTCTCTGGATGACTTTTTCTCCACTTACTTAGGAAAACTTCCATTTCTATTTTGAATAAGAGATGGAATCAGACCACACAGCTGTTTCTCAAAGGCATAGATCTCTAGTCTGTCCCTTCTTATGAGCAGAATGTCTTTCCTGCGTCCTCCTCCCCCTCACCATATGAATACCTAAATATTTGGATTGCTTTTTTTTTGCTTGTACTTCAAAGCTATATTGGCATATTATCCTGTTTCATATCACTTTATGGGCTGATAGAGTCATGCCAAGATTGATTCTCCTCTTTCACTCTTGTTTTCTTTTCCTTTAGAATGCAGATCCAAGCCCCTCTCTCTGTTCTATCTAAGGGGCAATTAATGCAATTGCAAAATAGCGGAAACTAGGTGGTTTTAGCTTTCCTAGTCTCTCTGTATCTATATGCCAGACTAGATTCTTAAGTAAGTTTACAGATGCCTTAAAATTGTTTTCACTTGCTGCAGTTATTTTGAAAATCAGTAATAAGTAATGCAAAAGTTAACACAGATGTCAACATTATCTAGGTTCAAGAATATAAGAAATACTCTACTATTTAGCAGTAATGAGGCTGAAAATCTGCCCAAAGTGGATTGATTCCTTTCCTCCCTTTGTTTACCAGAAATCTTTTTATTCCTTTGTGTTTCTATCACGTGACACTCAAGAAGAAGACAAAATATCATAAAAACACAAAGGTTCAGACTCAAGAGCTTACTGATGCCTAAATTAAATAAGTTTAATCTCAGAGCTATTCAGCCATATCCTGCTGCTAAGCTACTCTGCTCTTCCTCTGCGTAAATATATAACTTTATCAAGACAACCAGTAGCACCAAATAACAACTAAGTTTTAGTAACATTAATTTTGACTTTATTTTTAGAGCATGAAACAAGGACAACAGTATTCTAGCATGTAGTGGATTGTAACAACTTTGCTTTCACACTACAAATCCAACATTTTAAATAAATAAGAAGTAAAACGTCGTTTTAGGAAGATGGAAGCTGAAATTTCTTTTAAATCTGAGATCCAAGCATTCAAAGAAAAGGGCAGGGGGAGCATCCCTTAGTGCCATGAAACTTCAATTAAATTATGGGAGCCATGTAAGTTAAAAAATGCGGCACCTAAAGCTTTTTCTTACCCATCTAAACTGTCAGCCTTTGGGCTAACATGGAAGGTATTGAGCTCTTAGTCAGGAGAGGCAACTGCCCAATTAGGAGAGAAGTGCTGTAACAGCAGCTGAAGAAGGAACAGCTGCAGAGAGCATTACTGATACCCAGGTGGTTAAACTGATATTCTCTTCCCTTCATGCTCCACCACAGGGGTGTAAACTACCTTTGGGGGAACAGAGATTAAAGCTGGCAATCGTTGCATGAGATTGTATTACTGAGCATCCCTTTTGGAAATGCCTGAACAGAATTTATGTTCCTTGCCAGTTACTTGATTACTAAACTTCAGGTATTCTAGAAGGTGTCCAGTGCTCAGACAAACTACACTACTTATCAGCTGTGAATATTTCCATACCTAAGCCCGAGTTTTTAAAAATTCTTTTCATGAAAATCTGTTCTTGCCTCTTCAGGGTGCAGAAGAGGCAAGAGAGGCTGGTGGGTGGAATTAGATGAGAAGCTCCTTTGGCATATAATCCTATAATATTATGAATAATATTATGAAGAGGTTCTGGTTTTTTTTCAATTAAGAGAAAACAAAAAACCCCGTATTTTTTAGCAGGGATTGATTGAGATCCAAAGGATTGGGCTTAACTTGTCTATTCATTCTGTTAAACAATCCTGTCTACCTTCCAGAAACTCCTCTGAATTTTTCCCATAAGCAAATTGAAAAGCATTTGAAAAATGTATCTTTGATTTGATCAAGACTTTTTTTTTAATCTTGAGTGACAAACTCAGCCTGCTTTTTAAGCATAAACTTTAGACTGTGATATAGATAAATACATGTAGGTGGTCATTTTATCTCCATAAAACAACTCAAAACCTCAGGCATGAGCACCTTCAGGGAGCTCAGATTCAGGCTTGAATCCAATTAGGATTAGACCCTCTCCACCAGATACACACCCATTAATTGAGAATAATATTGTGCTTCTTAGAGGGAACCTTTGAGGGATGTAACATCATATCTTCCTCTGTCAAGCAATAAGGGATGTTAAAAGCCACTCAACCAGCATATCAAGGCCTACATTTTCTTCTGTGCATTGAATACAACTGAGTTTTTGTGGGTTCCTGCAGGATTTTGTGGGTTTCCTTATTACAGAAAAAAATAATTTTTTTGGAACCCTTGGAGTAAAGTCAACAGTCTCATGTATGTAAAGAAAATTGTCTTATCTGGCACTGCAGGTGGCTGTTTTAACTTCACAAGGGCAACATGAGGCTTTTGCTGACAGTGTGCCTGTCCATGTGTATTCCTAATTTTCTGCTTCCTTTTTCCTCCCAGTGAAACCAATACTTTATTAAAGGAATTCAGCAGGGGAACAGAAGTACCAAATATAATTAAGCTTCTACCTGCTTTTGTGAAAATGGATGACCAGCAACAGCAAGAAAAACTGTGTGTAATGGCTAATGGAGGTAAAAAGGAGATGTTCATGTTCATGCACCTCCCTCATGGGACAAGCTTTTAAGCAGGCCCCAGACAGAAGAAAAGTTTCAAATGGAGCCTGGGCTTCCTTTGAATCTGAAGTCAGTCAGGCATGCAGCAGAAATATATGGAGCACAAGACTTCCTTATTTCCTGTGCCTGTGGAAGTCCTTTTTTAAGTAATTAGTCTTCATGACTGTATACTAATAGCTTATATAAAGAGAATGCTTCTAGCACAGTTTTTTTATGCAAGAGCAGATGAAACACCAGTTGTGCAAGAGATTTCCCTTTGTGAATTAACCTAACAACTGCAGGGTCAATTACCTCTTATCCTCCCATACACTGACGTGGAACAGCAGCTGTCTCTTGTGTTCTTGCTGCCTGGAAGGCATAGAGTATATGATAGGTACATTGTTTTAATTAGCACTCTTGCATGGACTTACACTCAATTAATGTTAGATTTAGTGCACGATGAAGCAGCTTGAGAACTGTCAGAAGGAAGGCAGCTGGGCAAGGATGTTGGTTTGATCTCTTGTGTACCTTGAATCTACCAGGAAAAGGTTTGACTTCCTTCTAATGAGCATTGCCAATGTGCCTGGTGTCCTAAGTATGGCTCATTGCTTTTCAGTCTCATTTCCTAAAAGTCTTGGCTGAGTGACATGCCTCATTATGACCTGACATGGAAAAATAACCATGACTGTTTCTTAAATTTCTGAAGCAAGTTCTGTGGGAGACGTACGATCTGAGAAATGCCTGAGCAATACTTTGGCTCTTCAGCTCTGTTAGGATACCACAACATCCCACAGTTTACCCTAGAGGCATATTCAGCAAGATATCCTTGTTGAAAGATGTTTTGTGGTACTTTTTTTGGTTTGCAATATGGTCTCTTCATTGTGAAGACCAGAAATCTGTGCAAGATAATTTGAAAGCATAATTTGACTTCTTTTTTTTTTTTTTTTTCTCAATATATTCACAAGACATAAGGGCATCTCTGAGGCATGAGTTCTAATTAAGGATATACAGAGAAATTTTCATGCAAATAAACTTTGGGATATCTATGTAAGAAAGCAACCAAAATACTATCAAGTAAATTAGCTGCAGTGTGAAATAGTAGAGAAAGATTTTTCCTCAGAGATGCTTTTTAACAGTCTTGTCATCTTTTCTCTCATAATATCATTCTTTCTCTTTTGTCTAATATATTTTTTTAATTTTTTCAGAGGGCTTTTTTTCAAATATAAGTGTTTTTTATAGGATAAGCAGATAAGAAACTCTACTGTTGCAGACACTTCCATCAAAACAATTTATGTCATTCTTGGAAGAGGGAGCCTTTTCCATTGTATCTCTCTCACAGTTGTAACTGATTTACCATCTATCTCCCTTTCCTTGGCACATAGAGTATTGCAAGTTAAAATTCCCCAATCCCAGCCTTTTCTGGAAAGGTGAGTCTGGCTGTGAACAGAACTTCTGGAAAGCTACACTGGAAGAAAAATTAAGATAAATTAGACATAAAAAATAAAATTAAAAAATAAAATAAAAACAAAACAAACAAAAAAAAAAAAAAAGAAAAAAAAAAGAAGAAAATAAAAAAGAGGACTCTCTCTCCCCTGGCATATCTGTCACGGCTCTCTATGTTCTGTTGTAACAGTAAGGCCTTCATCTTGGAATATCTAAATTAGTATCCCCCAGTGAGAAGGACACCAGCACCTTTCATCATGCTGGCAGCACTTTCCTGAAAGTGTTCCTCCATACTCCTTTAAACACACATTCTTTTTCCCCTGTTAGCAAATAAATCAGTCCTTTAAAAATATAGAAGGTTTTCTGCTTTCATATTTCCTTCCTCCAGTATAACAAACAAAAGACACAGCTTTCCATTGTCTGAATGATGGTAAGTATTTTAAAGAACATTAACAGGATTTTTCTGAAAGTATATATTATTACTCTGCTACTGGTGCTTTTAGTCTCATTATCAACAAGACAAATCATTTTTATTCAATTCTATTTATACATGTGGTAGACCAAGAGAAAATGTTTTTAAAAAGGCTCAATGAGGTGTTACTTAAATGTGGTTTTCAGCTTTAAGTGATTTATTATCTATAAATTGAAAGATTTCAGTCGAGAAGGCTCTAGGACGCCACACTCTTCCTCCTCCTTGCAAACTGTCTTTGAGCTAAGATTACAGCAGGTGAAAGTTCTAATGTCTGTTCAACAGCTCTTATGAAATAATTACATCCAGGAACCATTTGGTTCTCATTAGACCCAAGACTGAAGGAGCAAAATATTTTGGAGGAAGGAAACTTCCCTACCCCAAGAAACACCCCACATCCACACACAAATATCCCATAGGCGAGCTCATTCTCACTCCAACAGCTGCTTAGTAAGCACACAAACCCAACTTCATGGACCTACCACTGCTTTTTTAAAACCCAAGATCTTTTCATGTCACAGTGCATTATTAATTAATTATGTGTCTTAGTCTTCTTCTGCCTTCCAGTGTTTTTCTTTCTAAGATGTTTTATAGCTCAAACTATTTTTTTGTGGTTTCAGCTCTCTGGCTACTTTTTCTCCATGTTGTCTCCAGTTATTCCTACTAGAGCTGCTATGGCTCCGCTGTACGATAAAGAATCACGATCACCAGACTGAAGAGTAGTTTCAGAAGAGGAAGAAAGTACATGTAGTATTTTATAGTCATGATCCCTGCTCTCTTTTGTTTTACTTTGTGTAGATGATGTTCTTCAGAAATTCATTCTGGCCCAGAAAAAAATCCTTCATAAATCAGACCCAGGAGATCCTGTGTAAATCTCTATAGACCAGCCATCAGAGAGTTGGCTCAGAACTTCACTTTTTTCTCCCCAAAAAATAAATTTTGTTCTTTCTTTCCTGAGGCCTTTGCTTCATTTTCTGTGACCAGAGATGTTGCCTAAGTGTGAAAGGAAAAGGAAGTTGTCAACAACTCAGACCGGGTATATAATTGGCAGCAGAACATTACATTTCTCAAGTAGAAACCCATTTTTTTCTCTACAATACATGGCAACTGTAGACCTTCTGACATCGACTTATGTCTGGAATGGCAACCTTAAGAATGCCTTTAGGGTGAACAACTACTGATATTTTCTTTGATAATCAGATAATTAATTCATGAGAAGCTGTGGGAGTGGAACACAGAGTTACTTATGGGATTCTAATGAGTATCTATCTATATCTTCAGGTGCCAAATCCAGTCCCATGCATCCTGCTGGTTCCTAACAAACCTTGAAGTCTGAGCACTGTCAGCACCCTCTAAAATTACATGAAGGCTGACATGGGAAAATTACTCTAATGTTCTGTTATGTATTTGTATGAGTGGCAAGAAGAGACCATAGGAAGGTATTTCTTTTGTTTATTATTAACTCATTAGATGTCCATTGAAAAAATTACTAGCAAAAAAAGGGGAAGAGAGGCTGAAATTCAAAGGTACAGATTTGTTTGCCAAAATTTCATAGTCATCACTGTGGCTCACCTTACATCACTATTTTAACTCCCTGTGTTTCAGAGATGCCTCAACTCTGTAGCTTTCACAGATGGTTTTAATTACAGAGACCCAAGAATAATTATGGTGAAAGTAGTGCAAGAGCACAGCTCACGGTGGCCCCTGAGATGCTGGTCTAGCCAGTACAAAAAGAAGCTAAATCCAGTCCTTTTATATCCTACCATCAAGAAGATGGGCAACAGATGTTGAGAACTATTAATATACACTTCCAGGGTATGAAGGGTGGTGTCCTTCCATCACAAAACACATCAGTATTGCTGTGGTTCATTGTCTCATCTTCTGCTATGAATATTTTCTTTGTTTAACCACCTAATATGGACTTCTGCTTCTTATGGAAGCTTGCCTCTAGCTTTTTGAGAGATGAGGCAATCTCTCGTGCTGCAGAGACAGCTGCAGCTCTGCTACTCCTGTACTTCAATCTTACAACTTATGGAAGTTTGTGTATCTATCTAACCTGTTTGATCAGTATATTCCTCTGTCATCATGGTAGAACCTTTTGTGTCAAAGAGCAAATTTGTCCCTTTCCTCATAGGCAATACTCCCTTGTTTTGCGTTTCATTTTCAAGTAGGGGAAAATGGTGTAGTTAATGAGGACAGGAAGTGCAGAGACCAAAAGGCTGGGTTTGTTTTCCTTTCCTGCAATGATTTCTTCTGCTTTCATAGTCACATATGTTTCAGTCCCTTCTATGGTTAGCAGGGTGTCCTCAAGATAAATACCTTAAAAATTCTCTGAGTTGGTGCAAAGCAATAGCAATATTGGGGGATTTTAGTTTGGTTATTTTTTTTTTTCCATCTGACCCCTACAAGTTGGGAGGTTTTTGCTTGTGTGAGACTGCTTTGGTTAACCACTCTCCACCCCAAGAACTTGAAAAATATAAGAGTTTCAGACTTTCTAAATAGCTGTCTTGGTTTGGAAAGGCAGGTATCTGCCAGGGAAAGCTGGAGTTTCCCTTGGAATGGAGAATGTAAACTCCTCATCCGCCCCCAAATTTTAATTTTGCAATTAAGGGCTTTCAGGCAAAGATTTGGGAATAGAAATAAAAGTTCTTTACTAGGAATATTAACAATACAAATATAGTAGTAAAAAACCAAACAAACACGCAAGCAAACAACAAACCTAGAAACCCTGACAGAGTCAGAGATAAAACCTGATACCCTGTTGGTCAGGTGTTTGAACCAGTCCACAGTAAGTCCTCCTGGAGTAGCAGATGGGGTTCTGTTGGAGTAGAGATGATCCTGTAGAAAAGGGTCTAGTGATGGTGAAAAGGGTCTGGTCTTCCTCCAGGAATCCAGTGGAACCAGATACCTTGTGTTCCTACATCTCAGTTTTTATCCAGGTAGGAATGGTTGGCTCCCCTTCCACTGGGTGGAGCATCTGACACTGGGATGATGGAATGTGTCCTGTCATTGGTGAGCCTTAATGGCCCATTAGCAGAAAATATCCCCTGGAGAGGGGATGGCAGTGAAAGAGATAACACTGCCTCACCTGGTTTGAACAGCTGGCCCATTATCAGAGGGCAACCGCTCCCCTCCCCCAGAGTTACAAAAGATAATGAAAAACATCTCCCCAACTGCTTTCAACAAATGAAATAGAATACACATTTTTGGTTCATAACCCAGGACAATAGCAAAATTTGGCAGGAAAGGGTCTGTCTTTTAAGCGTTCTGAAACATCTCCTCCCCTCCCCAAATGCTCAGATTGTATAAGGTGAATATCTTGTGAATTTAAATGACCTTTATACCATCTGCAGTAGAAGACACTGTAAAGTAACTCAGTCACCCAGAAGAGACATGTTACTTTTGGGAGCAAAATCCCTTCATTCCCAAAGTAGTTTTATTCCCAAAACTACTTTGGGAATAAAATCCCTGAAAAGCTTTATTAAAGTGCTCCAGCAAAGCACATTTTACCAATTATTTTTTCCATATTAAAAGGTCTCATAAAAACTGTACACTCCAGATCTCTTATCTGTCCTCAGATAAGGATTATTGTGTACTATAGGACAAAACTTTGTAGAAGTTCTTTTTCAAATGCATCTGTAGTATATGATGGCTGTTTCTATTTCATTATGAGGAACAGGGATTGGGAAGTCTACAAGGAAGGAACATCAAAGATATTTTTTGCTGGTAGTGCAATAAGACTGGCCAGAAATGTTCACAGTTTGTTAACATGATTGAATAGTGGTTAGGGACTACTTCAGTAGGAGTACCTGACTGCTTAGTACTTGTGACATATGCTCCTTTTCTAAAACAAATGTAGAGGATCTGAGATCTGTCAGGGAACTTTTGTCTCAAATAAATACTGGGAAGGAAATAATTAAATCATTGCTGTAATGCTGTTGTAGTTAGCAAGGCTTGAGAACATTGCAAATGGTGTTCAACTAAAAGCTAAAACAAAGACATTATTAAAATAAATTATTCTACTTGTGAACTTAGAGTTGAAAAAGTGCCACAACAGTTGCTGAAAGAAGAAAAAAGCCAGTATAAATTGAAGTAAAAAGAAATTAAAAGGATATATGAGAGTGATGAGACCTCAATGTAGCTGACCACAATTTTTTTTTCCTCCTTCAAGGCATTACTTATTTGAAATGGAGATTAATGTCACACAGCCACCCCAGTGTCTATCTTCCTCTTCTCCTATCCTACACAAAAGATCCTAAGATCACAGTTTTTTAAGAAAAAAAAAGGCCATGGATTCTGTCAGTTCTTTCATTTTGAATACTCCCGAATTATATTAACTTTTGGCAATTAGAGAACTAGAACATGAAATTTAAAGATACACCCTTTCTTCTGTCAACATAAAGGACTCAGAGCAGTCCCTCAGAGGAATAAAGCAGTATAAGGAAAGCAAGTTATTTGTCTTGCTTCTCATCTTGAGATCAACCTCTCAAAGTTTTGATCTTTGATATTCTTCAGTATGATAGTCTAAATAACAACAACACTTAGTGAGAAGTTTGAGGAAAGAAGAGAAGGAATCATTGAATCTGGAGGAAAGATCACACAAGCTTCAAGTGGGAGCAATTCTGTAGAAGTTTGGTCTTACTCCATAATGTGAGGAATCAGAATCCTGTGGCTTGAATGCCAAAGCTAGCAAGCCCTATGTAATCTTTGTTCTTTTAGAGGCACCAAAACTAGAATACTTTTTAAGGAGTTTTTAAAATCAGCGCTCAATCCCATTATCCAAAAGCTGTCACAAACCTTGTTCCCTGCTCCTTCAGGCTGTACTTCAGCCAGCATCAGTCCTTATGCAGGCATTTACAGACAGGGTGTTACAGCCACTCACTGAGACACAGAAGGCACAGCCTTTAGCAGCTGATCTCACCACTTTCAAATGAGTGCACTGAATTTATCAGGAATATTATTACCTTGATGATCCAACCCTATCACAATCATATTCCTGATCCCAGCCCCTCGCCTGTGCCCTACTGACACCTCCTCTGTACATAGCTCTCCCAGGCTCGGTTTGTCTGCCTGTGCAAAACTAAGGGGTTTTCAGTCACTTGGAGCACAGTTATCACTCCATTTATTAAAGGTGAAGTTGCTTGAAAAAGGCATGTCTTCACAGCATATTACTGTGCTAGGCAGGAAGAATTTTCAATCTCAAACAAAGAATACTTTATCCACATCAAATCTTTGATTTCCCCTTATCAGCAGAGGCTGCTTCCCTGTCTGTGACTCTTGGTATAGTAATAGCTAAGTTTAGAAGAAAGTGACTCTATGTAACAGGAATATTCTTGCTTATGTGCCTCTGTGTGACAACAAAAGCACTAAGAGTGATAAAAATGAAGTGATACGAACGACCATAGCACATACATCAGCTGCAGTAAGATAGTGTTGAGAGGCGGTTGGTTTGATTGGACTTTTTTTTTTTTCTTTTCTTTTTAATTTTTTTTTTTACTTTTTCCCTGTAAAAACACACACCAAAAGAAAAATCTGAGCACTCAGAAGCACAAGGGAAGGACTGCACCCTGACATCCAGCATACAGACAGACACATGGATAAATAGCCAGAGGCTCTCCTAGGCCCCAGCTAGCTTGTAAACACATGTGGGTTCCACATGTTCACTTCTGATCTGAGGCTGGTTTCAGTCTCTAAATAGAAGCCTTGGCAAGGCTTTTTGCAAGTCCTGGAGTCTGTGTTTTCTTATCAGACCTGAGATGTCTGCTCCAGAGCCAGAGCTGACTAATCCTTCAGTAAATGTACCCCTCCAATTGTTCCTGAAAGCTTCCACACCTCTACCTCTGCAAAAGTCCTGTGGATGGCATAATGCTTTAATAACTGAAACTTAAATTTTTATTTTATTTAAGTCCCTTGGTATCTTTGTTTTGCTTCTGAACTTTAGGACATCATAAAAGATTAGCAAGCAAAGTTTTGAACAGAATAAAGTTTAGGAGGACTTAGATCTATTATTTTACAGGCTTAAATACTTTGCCATTTTAATTATTTTTGTTCATAATCTATTGAGTTTTGGGTTTATCACACACTTTTCACAAACATTACCAAGAGGCTCCTGATCTTTTCTTTTCAGATATATATTAAAAGAGCTAAGGAGCTCCAAGAATAGATAAGCCTCTCATGTGATCCAGAACCATGGTTACTTTTATATCCTCCAGATACATGCAAACCTCTGAAAGACTTCATACTGTAAACAGACTTTTAAAATACAGTCCTAATGACAGAAGATTGGGAGGGGGATAAGTTAATGACAATTTTATTACACTGAAGCCGTGCTTTCTGGGAGTTCAGATATGGTAACACTGATTTAGAGAACAGCCAAGGACTTTAATCTAGAGATACTGGCACAATCAATGCTCTGCTCTGGTCTCTCAAGCCAAAATATTTGCACGCAGTTTTACTTCAGCCTTCCCTTCCGCTGGAAATATCGTGCCTGTCTTCACAAGCCAGTTCTTAAAACATGACAGATGTTGAAGAACTTTATAAATGGTCCTTGAAAATTAAGACAGCTACTTCTTGAGACCCATCTCTGAAAAGTGGTGAAATATTTCTGCTGCTCATACAATATCCTTGGCTCTTTCCATCACCATAGCCAGGGATGGCTCATTTTTTTCCCACAGAATGTACTGCAATATTTCAGATACCTGAAGCAGCCCTACACACAAGCTCTGAGCTGTATCAAAGACCCAGACTTCTGCAAATCTTTTAGTTACCTAAGATACAGCATGTTTCCCTTTACTATGGGCAGTCTTGTGTCCCTGAAACATGAACAGACTTTCTCAACTGACAGCTTAATAATGCTATGGATATTTGCTTTCTCAATATTTCTCAAAATTGATATTCAAGTTTGTAACGTGAAAATTCATATTGTCTCTTGATTATTCTTTTATCGCTCTATTTCTGAATTCCGTGAATTTGAAGGAAGCAACCAGTGGAAAAAGAACAGTGGATATTTTTAAGGTACTAGTTTTTGTGTTTATTACTAACCTTGCAGGTTCATCTGATGTCCAGTGGTTAGATCTCTCTCCTTCCTTTTTCTCTTCTTTTCAACAACGAAACACAAAACCAAAATAATATAAACATGCCCGAACTGAAAGTCTGAATTTCAGAGATTGTTCACACAGATTCAGGAGATGAAAGCTGATTTTGTGTACAGGAGGAATGCTAAAGCTAGTAAAACTCACCTGAAGGTTGAATTGCCTATTGATGATCACCTGCCACCCAACTACATCTGGTAATTTTTGGTACAAACTTAAATAGAAATTTTGGCTGCTTTCCTCCAGCAATGCAGTCTTGCTACCATCTAGTGGCTAAAATAAAACTTTGCACCGATTTCTTTCCATACAGAGATTCAGACACTACAGCCATCTGTATCTGCCCTGAAAATTTGTTTGGAGATCTTATATTCATCAGCACAAATGTGAGAAAATTATAAACTGATGCCAAGAATGAAGCCAAAAATGATGGGTTTTTTTTGTGGTTTTGTTTTCCAGATGAGTAGGAGGGTATGATTTCTTGACAACACAGACACATTGCATAATTTTATTGGAAAATTAGGCCTCTACTGATTAGAAAAGAGAAGTCTGGGAAGCATTTGATGTTGGCTCTTTCTGACAATCAAGTACCAGCCTAGCAGATCTCACTCGGTCTTGAAAGACACACATGGTGAATTGGTCTGATATGGATAATGATGACTGGTATCTAATGACAAAAATTCTGTTGAACTGGATGTGGGACCTAAAGACAAATATTGTCTAAAGATCATTTGCTGCATCCTAAGTTTAGCAGCTGCATGTAATCAGTGCAAGAAAATTACAGGGATCTGTTCAAGACCTGAAGTGAACAGCAACAAACACATAAACTATTTAATCACTGATCAAAGACCTTTTCAATCTTCCCATTTTTTGCACAGTCAATTTCATTGTCCCTTGCATGGGCAAAAGGATGTGGTTTTTATGCCATGCTGGGGAACAGCTTTTCTGGTGGATTTTTACACAAACTGACATTGCCATCTAGTGACAGACATACGAATAAATAACAAAAGTTGAATTCAGAAACACTGAGTGGCTTGGAGCTCCTGGTAACTCAAGGAAGAAACTACAGCTATTAATGAATCTTTCCACTTGGTCTTCTGAATTAATCTTTCCACATTTATAACTGAACATAGGGAGTGCTTAGATATATTGGAAATAGTGTTATTTTTGAGAAGGATCTGCAGGGTGGAAAACTTTATTCACTCAGGTTTTCTAGGCAAGGCAAAGCAGTAGTTTTATAGTATCTCAAAGCCATGCTCATAATTAGAACCCCATTGGAGCTTTCCTTAGTGAGGGATTAGCAATGATTTTAAGCAAGTTCTCCAAGCAAGCCAGAGGGGTGTTTGGCAATACTGAAGTTATTTCTAGTTTTTCCAGCAGAGAAATCAAGGCACCTAATATTTTACAGAAATTCTCTGACAGCCCAACAAGGAGAACAATATTAGCAATTTCCACAACTTTTTCTTCACCACAATCTCACACAGTACTCTACAGCTAGTTGTAAAAGTGATTTCTTATGTTAGTAAAGGCATTTTAGGGTAAATCCTAAATGTTCAATGTGATTTAGATGCCAAAATATTTATTTAAAACTTTATACTGTCTTTTGAGATCCCTGACAATTACAACAGTTAGTGTTTATTTCTCTATGTGTTCCAGACCTTGAAGACTTTTGTTCTTGCCCTGACTTTAGGGAAAAGTCTACCTAAAGGTAAGGTAAGCTGAAATAATTATTGTAAATAAAAGAAATGGTTCATTAAGAAATTCCACAGGAATGGATGAAGGAGAACCAATTCATAGCCAATTAATAAAAAAAAAAAAAGTAATGCCCCAGAAAAGCGTGGGAAATAAATTTCTTCCCCAATTTTAAAAATTTGACATTATATGAGTGCTGCTTTCAGCTCAGAGTGACCGAATGGGTTAGGAATAATGACTAAAATGGAAACGTGTAAGAAAGATCAATCACATCTGTAACTCTTGGCAGGCCAAGATGCACACACAACCTGCACATGTTCAGTCTCCCTATTGCCTGTTCTGCTGCTGAGCCAGTACCTGAGGCAATGTCCAGTGTATGAAATCGTAAAACCAGAGACATTGTGGGGCTGCATTGTGCCAGGGAATGTATCACATAGCACAGCTCAGAGAATAATGGGTTTTAATTAGAAAGGCCACACCAAAGCTACAGGCTCAGGGCTCCTCCTGCCAACCCCAACAGGTATCACACGCTTTTATTAACTGAGAACAGCCACTCTTTAGCCAGACAAGGAACAGAAACATCAGCTTCATGCAGAAGCTGATAAAGTCACAGGACTCTCTCAAACATGGAGGGTTTCAGGTCTATTATTGTTTGAAGTGTTCACTTTTGCACACTTTGAGCAACCCTGTCTAGTGAGAGGTGTCTTTGCCCGCAGCAGTGACTCCTCAAGTTTGAGCTTTCATGTTTTCAGATTCTGTGCTGCCTAGGGGTGTGTTTCTGAGCCTCACAATGTTAGTCAGCTCTCTTCACAGAGTAGGGAGACAAAACAATTCCTTTCCTAGATGGAGACCCAGGACAACTGTTATAAGTTTCAGGCCAAAACCATAAACAATGGTGACTGAAGGCAGAAAACAAGAAGGATGGGAATCATAATCCAAACTGTAATGGGAAAATTAAATCCCAATATGCAAATGGGCCAAAACGTATAAAAGCGTGACACCTCATGACTGGTTTTCCCTTGTGACCATTTTGGGTCCACCTTGGGTGTAGCCCTGGCCAGGCTCTTGTCCTGCCCAAGGTGTACCCTAAAGGCCTTTAAATAAATACCTACTTTATTGTCTTAGCTCTGCCTAGTCTCTGTTCCAGGTCAGGCTTCCCAAGGCATCAGCAGGGAGATTGGAACTAGATGATCTTTACCCAAATTATGAACCCCAAACATAGTCACTTTATTGTTATAAAGATATAGATAGATGTAGATATAGATTTATCTATATTTGAGAAATTCATAATTTCTGATATAAGCTTGTGTGAACATATACATATTCTTTTTCCTTTCTGTATCAAACCCCCCAATTTTTAGGAGTTTACACCTCAGCTTGTAAAAAATGAATTACTTTACCTCATGCCTGTAATTTCACTGAGGCTGCATTTATCCTACTTCGCAATTTCCTGTGTTTAATTTGGACTTCCATGACAATAATTTTTTGTGTCCAGGTTGTAGGAGTTTGGAAGGCCTATGTTAGGCCTGATACAATTTTGATCTGGCTGTGCAGTGAGTTCCAGGGGTGATGTACATGTTCAAATACAAAACCCCTCTTAAAACACCCTGGAGCCAAACCCATCCTTTTAACATGTTGGTCTGGTCTCAGTGCTTACTGCGGCAAGCTGCACTACTTTTGAACTACAGTTCAGAAATCCTGAACTATTATATAAGCCTGAATTTGTAGAATTAAGCCCTGAACTCATCTCTGAGTGCAGCTCTGATGGCAGGAACCTCATCCACCACATGAACTCGACAGCCAGATTCTTACCAAAGTGGTAAAGCTGTCTGCACCTTTCACTGGAAACTTGTCTCTTACATTGCTGGAGGGTTTTTGGGTTTTTTGACTCCTACTTAAATTACCAGAATCAAGAAGAAAATAAAACAGGCTTCCTTCCTCCAAATGACGTGACACAAGTGTCACTAGAGTAATATGATGATTATAGGTTAAACAGAATTCAAGTTTTTCAGTTCTTGCTAATGTTTTTCACAGATATAAAATATCCACAGATCTCTGATGGACCCGTCAGATTTTGTCAAGTAAGGATTGTAAAATGCATAGATTTACCATCTCCAAGCATATAGTCAGAGACCAGGGCAAAATTCTTAAGCACCTTTTTGTTTTTACTGTATCTAACCTCAAGCATTTCTAAGGAGCAGTGGTGTTTTTCTGTTGTCAAGAGCATAAAGCAGGAAGACTAAGGGGAAAATGTGAAGGGTGTTTAAGCATAAAATTGAAACCAAAATTGATGAGGTTTGATCTCTTAAATAATTTTTATGTATGTCTGGTCAGTTGAAAAAAAAAAAAAAAAGCATCAGGTTTATCCAGAAAGATTATTTCTCCTCATTACTTTTCTCTTAAAATTCATGACATTCCAGGATCATTCATAGTAGGCAAATATTTAGTTTTCTTTACTTTGTAATTACTATGATAATTATTCTTTCAGAGAAACAACTGATGGAATCAAGCTGGAAAAAGCAATGGGATTAAACTCTCATGGTTTCAAGTTAACATTTATTCAAGAAGAACACAACACTCTTTAGCAAAGATTTTTTTCTGCTATAATGTATTTGCCTGCCATGCATCTCTGCAATTTAAAATGAGATTATACCAAGAGACAGCACAGTGTAAAAGAGAAGGTACTAGACCATTTGTCTATCTTTGATTAGCAGGTAGGAGAGAGATGAAAGATGATTAGCAGGTGGGAGAGAGATGAAGGAAGAATTTAGATTGAGACAAAATTACAAATAATATTTGGCTTTTATGTATTTTCAGTAATTAGAATAAGACAGCCTTTCTGTGTTCAAAGGGATTTTAATCATGAAAGGTCATACATTATATAAAGATAGATTAAAAACAAGCAAATGAATATCTCATGCTGAAATAAGAAGTCATATGTGATAATGACATTAAAATAATTTGCACCAAAGAATAGGACCTTAAAAGCTGGTTTTATTTTCACAGTGAGGCAGCTGGAATCCTAACAGCCTTAATTAATTCACGGAGATTATCTGCTTAGGTAATGGAGATCAACAAATCCCTGGACAGATGAGCAGAATTTAGAAGAATTAATAAACAACTGGAACAACAGTCTGGCAAAATTTCAAACTGGGTAATTGGAGAAGCTTAGTGTGTTTGCCTATTTTTATTGCCTAGATAACAACTAGTCCCCCAAACTGAACAGATTCATGGAGGAAACACAGGAATAGGGTGGATGTCTTGGTTTGGAAAGACAGGGAAAGCTGGAGTTTTCCTTGGAATGGAGAATATAAACCCCTCACCACCTCCAAATTATTATAATTTTGCAATTAGGGGCTTTCAGACAAAGTTATGGGAATAGGAATAACAGTTCTTTACTAGGAATATTAAAAAAAATACAAATGTAGTAGTACAAAAAAACGAGCAAGCAAACAAACAACAATCCTAGAAACCCTGAATCAGAGATACAATCTGAACACCCTGTTGATCAGGGTATTGGAAGTAGTCCACTGTAAATACTCCTGGAGTGGCAGATGTGGTTGTGTTGGAGTAGAGATGATCCTGTAGAAAAGGGTCCAATGATGGTGAGAAGGGTCTGGTCTTCCTCTGGGAATCCAGTGGAACCAGATACCTCATGTTCCTGTGTCTCAGTTTTATCCAGGTAGGAATGGTTGGCTCCCCCTCCACGGGGTGGATCATCTCACAATGGGATGATGGAATGTGTCCTGTCATTGGTGAGCCTTAATGGCCCATTAGCAGAAAATATCCCCCTGGAGGGAGGACAGGTGGTGAAAGAGATAAGAAACACTGCCCCACCTGGTTTGAACAGCTGGCCCATTATCAGAAGGCATCTGCCCCCCTGGAGTTACAAGAGAGAAAGAAAAACATCTCCCCAACTTCTTTCAGCAGATGAAATAGAATACACATTTTTAGTTCCATAACCCAACACAGTGGGATGTGCTGCCACGGAGCTGCAAGACCCCTCTACTCCCAGGGTGGCTTTCCACGGCACTGGCTCTCCTGATTGGGAGGGTAACCCAGGCTTTTATGAACAGATCCCTTGGGGCAGATTAGGGTGAAACAGCTCTGATTGATCAGTGCTTGCAAATACACAGGTGCAGGGTTTATTGTAGAACTGTTTGTTTGCAATAGAGAACAGATATGTAGGCATTTTGGTTATTATTGTCTGTAGTAAAATAGCAGCATGACAGCACTGCAATGTGAAAGTGCAAAAATATCACCTAAGGACATGCACAAGGGCAAAGACAGAAAGGAAAGTGACAAAAGTGTGAAGCACAAAAGAGAAAGAAAAGACAAGAGGGTGAGACTCTCATCACCCCTAGGACCCATGACTTGGTCACTGTGCAGTCTTGGTCACATTGGTGGTCACAGACCGGATCTGCCAGTGGTGAGGGGAGCCCCAAAGAAAAGGTTAAGAAAAATCCTGGGAATAATCCCCAGAACACAGCTTCCATTGGATTTATACTCATTCACATTCAGGCAGGAACATCCAGGTACCCCCCTGGGACAGGGAGTTTCACCCTGGTGAGTGGATCATGGGACACTTTGGGAGCCCTTCACACCCTCTAGGACAACACCGCTGCCCATTGCACCCTAAAGCTGAATCAGTTATGGCTCCTTGTGGCCCATCAGAGATGAACACCCTCAGGACACATACCAATGTCCCAGGGGAGGATGAGTGTCCCACAACCCAGTGGTTTGTGCAAGGGGAGACAATTTATTATGGCAGGAGGCAGCATCTCCACAGGATTCATTTCCTGTCTCACTCACAGCCCACCATTCCCCCTCTGTCTTATGAGATCACCTCAAGATGAAAGCCCACCTCCACCACCTCAGCAAAGCACCCTGGAACCTCCACACACAGGGAGTGTTTTGAGTCATTATCCCTTGACAAGTCAGTCTCACACTGGTTTGAGTCCCCTGCCATTGCATTCACATGGCCCGTGTGAAAACTGGATGCTTAATTTTATTGTAGTCCAAACAGAAGATAAAGATAGGGAAATAGAAAATAAATAAATTGAGAAACAAAACAAAATATAATTTTTGGGGAGGCAGCAATCTGAGATGGACAGCTACAACCTGAGGCAGAAGAAGGTGTGAGCCATTAAAGCTACTGGAGTTACTCCATTCTAGATTAGGTGAGGAGATGCCCTTTCACCATCAAGAATCACACTGTACCAAACACACATCAGCTAAAAGGAAAATTTCAAACTCTGTGCATTTGCATTGCTTCAGTCATGCCTGTGTCATTCTGCTTTGCTCACTGCTCACTCACTAAAACTAAGTTTAATTTCTGGATTTTTTTTTTCCTGCATTGAACATGGTTTGTTATTTTCTCATCCAAAATCACACAAATTATAGCAGAATAAAACCTGAAAAAATGTATCTGGATCTGCTTTCTCATTTAGGTACTTGTATTTAAGAAGTTTGTGATTTTGTACTCAAGAGAAAAATAATATTTGTCTTACGACTTTTAGAAGAGAACTGCAGTAATACCAGATCCCAAAGTCAATATTAAAGGATTTTTGCTCCTATTAGGCTTGGAGGTCAAATCCCAGGTGAGTATCTACAGCACAGCTTTTCTATCTTAGAGAAAAATTTTGCAAGTACAGCAGGATTCTTCCAACAAAGGTTACAGATGTAGTAAAATACATGTTTTTTTCCTAGAATAACTATCCATCTCTCTTTTTTTTTTCATATTTTCACTATCATTAATTTCACAGCTGCCATGCTAAAAAAAAATACAGTTTGCAGCTACAGAAACTAGACAAAGCAACTAACTTGTCCAAATTGAAACTAACTTCCAAAGACTGATATTAATTTTATAAGCCTGGAACAGCTATACCAAGATGCTGGAGTAAGACCTGACAGGCCTAGTTAAGATGTGGCTTTTTTAGATGTATATCAGAGTGATACACTTATGTTTTATAGTGATTGTGTTGAATTGAAGATCTGATTTCAAGCCATTTCTTCGCGTTTACTAAATGTTTCTTTTCCATCTCCATTTTTAACTTTGTATTAAGAAATAAAACCTTGCATTAAAAATAAAAAGATTATTTTCTTTCAAAAAGAGGAAAAGAGCTAGAAAGTATGGAGTTACTTTAACACCAAAATCAAAGGGTTGCTAACAATAAGCAATCAGTAAGAAACATGCTCTCCTAGAGCTCTTTAATGTACCTGAACATTTTCAATTTCCATCACCTGATTGGAAGCAAGACTGTAGACTGAGAAAACAGCTCAAGCTTCCTTCTGAAAGCTTTGGAAACTTTTAAAAAAGTTTCTAATGTTTTAAGTCAGGACTCAGATCCCATTGTGTCTGTTTTATCTTCAGATCTATAAATCCACTTGAAGTTAAAACATTCACTTTAAGTTTAATAGTACTTATTTTGAAGATATGTATTTGATCATGGGTCATTCAATAAGTGAATAATCCCTTGAATTAATTCAGTTGTGGTAGCTATGGGGAAAAACCATTATTGTTATGATCTTATTACTTTTTATGGGTTATTTTCATAGAAGTTCTTACTTTAAAAAATCTCAAAGCTCAAAGTAGTTGTAACTGAATTTAAGACTTCATCTAAAGCCAAAGTCCCATGATAGCCGTTGTGGATCTGGGATTCAACACAGTTGCCTAAACAGCCTACCTTGTTGTCTAAGGGTTTCATATTACCTCCAGGGCAGAGAAATAGTAGTGCTGTAAGAACTTCTTCTTGTTGTATCATTTCATCCTTTTTAGTTAGCAATAAAGTGAGTCCTTTCTGTTTGTTTTGTTTAATATTTAGAAAATGTGATCTATTCTTGGTCCTTCATCATATTTGTTGGCCCATAAGAAAGTTTTGGAAATTCAAAAAATAGTAGCTGAAATGTTATTAAGTTTTTGAAACTGAACTGACCCTCATAGGTCCAGTCATGTGTTTACCAGCCTTGTGCTGATATCCTGTTTTGGGTTATGGAACCAAAAATGTGTATTCTATTTCATTTGTTGAAAGCAGTTGGGGAGATATTTTCCTTTCTCTCTTGTAACTCTGGGAGGAGGGGGGCGGATGCCTTCTGATAATGGGCCAGCTGTTCAAACCAGGTGGGGCAGTGTTTCTTATCTCTTTCACCACCCATTCTCCCTCCAGGGGGATATTTTCTGGTAATGGGCCATGAAGGCTCACCAAGGACAGGACACATTCCATCATCCCATTGTGAGATGCTCCACTCAGTGGAGGGGGAGCCAACCATTCCTACCTGGATAAAACTGAGACACAGGAACATGAGGTATCTGGTTCCACTGGATTCCTAGAGGAAGACCAGACCCTTTTCACCATCACTGGACCCTTTTCTACAAGATCATCTTTACTCCAACACAACCACATCTGCCACTCCAGGAGTATTTACAGTGGACTACTTCCAATACCCTGACCAACAGGGTGTTCAGATTGTATCTCTGACTCAGGGTTTCTAGGACTGTTGTTTGTTTGCTTGCTCGTTTTTTTGTACTACTACATTTGTATTTTTTTTTTTAATATTCCTAGTAAAGAACTGTTATTCCTATTCCCATACTTTTGCCTGAAAGCCCCTAATTGTAAAATTATAATTATTTGGATGTTGGGGTTTATATTCTCCATTCCAAGGGGAGCTTCAACTTACCCTGGCAGCTACCTGTCTTCCAAAACAAGACATATCCCAAATATATTTGTTCTATATTGTCCAGAATGCCAGGATCTAAGAGATCTTAGAATCTGGCTTATATAGACAGCTAAATTTAGGTGTTTTCATTCTGAAATGAATTCCACACAAAGTAACAAATCAGTTGTTGTAAATGACAAGTTTGTCATTATATGTTGTGCATGATTTCTATGAAAATCTAGAATAACACTTCATAATTCATTAAGTAAAGTTACTTTTTTTTTTTTTTTTAATAGAGTGTCTCTGAAATAGAATGATTAAAAATATGGCAGATGTAGACATGGAAAGAAATATTTGAAAGGAGTAACTCACACTTTCCGTAATTTCCAATGTGTAGCTCAGTGCCCAAATCCAAAAAATGGAGGGAATTAAAATTATTTGCTACAGCCATATTTAATAAAGAGCGTTATGTTGTTACATCTACGTTTTAAAGATAAAACAGTGAAGAAGACATTGGATATGAGCTGTGGAAAAGGGACTGGGAAAAGAAACTGAAAAACTACTACCAGTAGTTGAGGAGACGGGAAAGAGGAAGAAGAGAGGGAGAGAAACTGTGGCAGACATTTCCCTAGCACCCTCTGGAAAGACCACACTGAGCACCTGGCTGATGATAGTTCATGCATCCATGTCCTGTTCAGGCACATAAATAAGAGTAAGCAACAAACACACAAGTGGATGAAGACTGAGACACATGGACACAAAGTCACTCACCTGGCACTGTAGAGATCTCATGGGAATCATGAATTCCAACTGCCAATTACCATTATGTGATTAAAAACTAACCTGCAAGAACACGAGGGCTCAGTGAAGATCAGCAGAACAATTCCCAGACTGAGGAACCCTCAACAAGTTTGGGATTGTCCAAGGAGATTGGTGGGAATGTTGTCTGTGGTGAGAAGCTCAGCAAGAACCAAGGACCTCAGAATACCTTGCAGAGCTCTTTCTCTCTCCCTATCAGAACACCTTGCAGATTGATGGAATTACTGCCTGCACAGGCAGAGGTCTCCTCATGGGATACCAGGGGAAACAGTACTTGAGGATTGCATAAAATTTATTATGGGGTATTTTAAAGGAATTGTGGCAATGTGTGAGACATTATAGCATGCTTAGGGAAGAAATGGAAGTAGGAAAGGGAGCTGTCGAGGTGCATTATGAAGGAACAAGTAGGAAAGAATAGAGAGAAAAGGCAATAAAACAAGCTGATCAGTATAAGTGTCTTAATTGTCTGTACACTTGTCAAATTGCCTTTCATAATTGCAGTTTGCAGTGTTCTCATGCAGTCCTCTTTCTAGTTCTGTATGGGTGTGCTCTATCCTGAGTATCTGTGAAAACTGAAATTCAAACTGAATTAGACAGCAAGTAGGATAAAAAGTGCCAGTTACAGGATAAAAGAAACCAGCTACTCTGGGAACACAACTGCAAATCTTAGGGGCTTGTATGTCTGCATTCCAGCAACTGGGGAGACCAGGACAGCTGGGAAGCAGCTGCTGGGTAGGCTGATATCTTAGGTTGCAATGCAAGATGTAACCAAAAGTTTGTGTTCTATTACCATCTGTTAAAACCAGTAGGGCAGTGTTCTTTATCTCTTCCATGACCCATCCTCCCTCCAGGGGGATATCTGCTGCTAATGGGCCATTGAAGTTCACTGCATGGCTGATAAAATCACACCATCCCATTGTGAGATGCTTTACCCAGTGGGGGAAGATAGGCAATCCTACCTGGATAAAACCTGAGATTCAGAACACCAGGACAGCCTGGTTTTTTGCACTGGATTCCCAGAGGAAAACTGGACCCATCTCACCAGCACTGGACCTTCAGAGAAAACTACACCGTTCTACAGGATCATCTCTGCTCCAGCAGAACCACATCCGTCGCTCCAGGAGGACTGCGGCCACAATTTTAATTAGACTGCTACCAAACACCCTGACTAACAGGGTGTCAGGTTGTATTCTGACTCTGTCAGTGGGTTTGTGTGTGGGGTTTTTTGGTTTTTTTTTGTGCTACTGTGTCTCTGAATTTTAATTTAAATTTTCCTAGTAAAGAATTGTTATTCCTATTCCCATATCTTTGCCTGAAAGCTTTTTAATTTCAGAATTATAATAATTTGTAGGAAGGGGGTTTACATCTTCAAGGGAGGCTCCTGCCTTCCTTAGCAGACACCTGTCTTTCCAAACCAAGACAGCTGAGCATCAAAGGCTCACATTTAGAGTGATTAATATTTCTTTTTTTTTTTTTCCATCACTAGATTTCCATTCCAATGAAATCAAGAATAGGAGCAGGCCATGCACACTGCTCCTGTTTGTGTGGGTGCTGTGTGCATTTCTGTGAGTGCTGGCCATGCCCTGCTGTTTGTGCTGACCCAGGTGGCAGCTGTGTATGTGTGTCTGTGTGTCCATGCACGTGTGTGCCAGTGATTACACACTCAGCCTTGCTGCCTTGGGACACAGCCACAGCAACCTCACACCCATCAGGCTTTCAACTGCCTCAAACAAGAAACATGTATTTTTCTGGGGAGGAAGGTGGGACAATCCTTTAGAGAGAGAATCTCACTTTCAGCTGAGATCAACAGAACTGTTATATTTTACCCACGAAAATATATTTTTCTATCACAGTTTTTCACACTTTAAAGAGGAAAGATGTCAGTTTATTTTTTGAAAGCAGAGGTGTTTAGCCTAGCTTTTAATATTGGTCCTATATGGCTTTCTAAAAAAACCAAAAACTTTGAAGCATATTGGCAGTATTTCAATTAACTTGAGTTTGGAATATCCAGAAATAATGCAATGTGTTTTTTTGCATGGCAGCCTACAAATGTGTCCTTATTCTTGGTATGAATATATCAAAACAATAGTAATGGTCTTAGGTTCATATAAAACATCATATGTTGCTACTTACAAATAAGTGGGCAAAAGTGGGCTCTGATGTGATTCATATCGATTCTTTAATTTAAGGAGATTGCATTTTTGGAAGGAGAGATACACTATGCATATCAATCTTGAGGGAAAGAAGCTATATTTGCTGACACTGCTGCTCTACCTCACAATTTCTCAATATGTCTGAGGAGATGGTGCTCTGCAGCAAACACTGTGAAGCCAAGCAATTGTGGAAGCCCTCAACAAATGCATGTCTGTAGTGTAAGTGTCAGAAGGGAATATTTCCCCTCAAAGGAATTATTTGTTGTTCTGTTCCAGGTGGCTTTCACAGGTAATATGTCAGTATTCAGACAAGTTGAAAAGTACATAGGTAATTTATGACTCCAAACGTATTGTAGCTTGGAAGGTCAAAGCCATATAAATTGAGAAAATAAAGAAACCGTCTTGAAGAAAATAACATTCACTCCTTCCTTAAAAAAAAAGAGAAAAGGGCTTAAAGGCTCTAGGTTATGTCACTAAATTCACTGTTATTTCAAATAACCATGTAATGAAGATCTCACAAATTGACCTTTCTTACCTTAAGAAAATTAAATATTCTTTTTCTCCTGTAATGTGTAATGGAACTTAGTTCAAAAAATTAGTTGGATCACAATAAAAAAAAGAAAACTAAAAAAACCCCAGCCAACAAAACCTGAATCTAATATTTAGAGCTCTTCTAATTTTACAAAAAATGACATGTTTACTCTTGTGCAAGCATTGCCCACAAATAACCCTGGGCATTTTTGCATTTTTTTGATGGTTTTTAATGCTTCTTCAACTATTACAATCCATTTCAGCTTCCTTTTTTTTTTTTCTCTCCCCATTTTTTTTTCATTTTTCCTTTCAAAAAATGAGAACTGTTTGGGTCTTGGGTCTCCCCAGGTCTGCACATGTACTGGCAGTGATTGAAAATTCTTCCCCAGCTCCATGGAAATATAACTCATTCTCCTCCCAAATGTTTTTAAGCCAGTTGTTATGCAATTGTTCTGATCTCAGTCTTTCAGTCCTTTATTGCATTCTTCTAAACCAAGAGCAAGAGGCAGCACAGTTCTACTGACCTGCAGAGTCAGTAATTGTTTAATCAAAATTAATGCAGAGAAACTTTCTTGCTTTTGAAACAGCAGCAAGAATTTCAAGGTGTTTGCTGGTAGAGAGGTGGTTTGGATGGGACTCTGAAGAAAGGCCATTTAAGGCATTGATAGGGCTGAATTCCTGATACATGGAGAAAACTTTCCTGAAAATACCACAGCTACAGTCCTGGCAACAAGAGGAATTTCCACAGATGCCATTTCCTGTGCTCATTTAAATGGAATTGATGTTCTGCAAGCCTCACTTTGCCCCTGATCTGGGAGCTAAATGCATTATCAGACAAGATAGGAACCTGACAACAGCAGAGACAGATTTATTCCATTTATTATGTCAGCTGTCACACTTCAGCAGATTTCCCATTCTCAAATTATCTTCAGGATACAAAATAACTATGGTGGAAGAGAGTAATTTGTCTTCAGTATGGATTATGAAGTTGAAATTTTTCACAGTCATTCTGTTTGGGATGGATTTGTTTGTCCACTGCACTGATGGTTATACTCTTCTTTCTTTATTAAGACCAGGAACCTGCAGGTATGGAGCTGAAGTCCATTTACCCTTGACAGCTTTATCTTTCCATGGGGACTGAAGCCTGATACCTTTATCTTCTGCCCTTAATGGTGCTGTCTGTTTGCCTCACTTTGGGAATAATAGCTTCCAAAGTGACTTTGGAATCAAGCAGTCAGGCAAGCAGCCAGTTGACAGCTATCAAACATTCAGTCCTGTGTGTGCTGAGGTAGACCACGGGGTAAAATTTGGCTTCTTGGGTTATAATATGGATTAGTCCCGCCATGAGATCCTACTGATAGATCTATAAAGCTAGTTTATGGCAAGTTGTATTTTTGGTCTTCTGGAAGGCAGTTCTGAAATCCCACCAGTCTGCTGGTAAGACCCAAAATAACAAGGGATCTGTTACTATGCAGCTGTACTATCTGTGGCATTTGTGTAACCTGCACACTGTGGCACAGATATAAATTCAGCCATGGTGCTGCTCCCTCCAAGGGGTGCCTGTGTGAGCACTTGCAAATTCAAGTGAAGAGCTGAAGAGAAATTTGGCTAAATGCTGCCACTGCTGCCTTGCACTTAAAGGAAAACGTTTGGCATTGAGTTCTTTGCAGATAATGGTAGGCTGACAACTGAGGCACAAACTCCCTTTACCAGCCCTTCTTGAGCAAGGGCAGGGGAAGCTTTGGGAAGTGAGAAATGGAGAATACTGATACTGTGAAATGATGTAACACATCCTGCCTTGCCTGAATATTATGATGGCCTAGTCATCATTCTGAGACCCACACTTTCTGACCCTGGCTAGAGCAGTCAATGCCAGCTGCAGTGAAATTGGGTTGCAGCTGTCATGGCAGATTTCATTCAGAGTTCTGCGTTGTGCCATTATAACTGCAATAGGGGATTTTCTTCTGTTTATTATTTTCTCCCTTGGATGCTGATTTCCATCCTTTTATCCTCATGCATAAAGCAGTGTGGGGATATAGTACAAACTAATGAATGCTAGCAGTATTCACTGTGAATCCTTATATAATGATTTTTTCTTTTAAATAATATTTAAAATTATTAGACAGCATGTATTTTGTGACTGAGCACAGACATGTGCCACTGTTTGTACTGAACAGGTGAGTAGTTGAGTCTTTTTAGAAGGATTACAAATGTAAAATCAGTGTTTCATTTATTTCTTTAAGATCTTCTTAGTATGTGCATTTTTCACATGTCTGCCAGAATAAGTTTTCAGATTAATCAACAATAACAGGAGAAAATAAGCAATGAAAAATTCTTTAAAACTATTCAGTTCTACCTGAATTTACTTTACAGTGTCAGCCACCTTGCTCAATTACAAAATATTTCAGATTATAAAGTTCAAAGAGAAAAAATATGTGTCTAAAAAATTAATCATAACTGCTCTTTCTGTAGATGACTATGGGAACACAGATTGACATAACTCTATAATTATAGAAATTCAATTTGAATTTGATAGAGAATGATTTCCATATCATAGGTTCTTTTTTAAATAAACATGTATCTTACAGTAACAGTATTTAAAATTCCAGATGGATTAAAAATCCTCCCCTCACACCCTGACCTTTCATTTGTGCACTCACACACATGAATTTTTTTAACAGGGTCATTTTACAAAACTGAACAGAATTTCTCTTATGGCCCAACCCCCAGCACACACACATCCTGGTTTCAACTTAGTTTATAAAGCCAGTCCAGCACTGTCTGCTCTCCTCTCTGAGTCTGGGGACTTCTCATGCCTCCCATCCCACCCATCTCCAGGCCAGATTCTCTCACACAACATCAGTTTTATCTATTTTGTTTTTCGTACGTGGCAGTCTGCTGTGTGCATAAATTAGCAGAAACATTGATTTTAGACTCCCCTTGATATCGTAAAGGGGGTTGAAGCTGAAAGGTTTTTTCCATAAGATTCCCAAGGCTCAGAAAAATCCATTTTTATCTGGCTGTCAGACAGGCTCCATATCTACTGGCCCCAGACATCAATACCTCAAACACTGTTGCTAAAGAAAAGCCTCCCCTTTGTACCATGAAATTCAGTTTCTCTTGGGTAGAAGGGTGTGGCTCTGGGTTTCTTCCAGAAAATAGTTTCCTTCCTTTTGTTCTGGTAATTTTATGTGATTGGCAGCATCTTCACAGCCTGGTAAGAGCACACTGAACCATTATGAAGGAAAGTGTAAAGCAAGCTTGATTTTGTTAAGGGACAGAACTTGGTCTGATTTTCCATTTTTTGTTCTTATAAATTTGGAATAATATTAAAATAAGGAAATAATGATTTAAGCTACAAAAACTAGGTTCCTTGTAGTGTCTCTCTTCAGATGGACAGCAGAAATATAGGCCCATGCCAGCAAGTGCAATTCTCTGCACTTCTTTTTCTTCTTTAATTCCGTTGTCTCCTTTTGCCCAGGCCAAGCATTGCACATGGAGTTGGATGATGAAGAAGGTACAGATACACTAATCCTTCACCTTCTCAGCTTTATTCACCTTGGACCCAGGGGTGACCTAGAAGCTACTTGAGAATAGAGTTGGGTTCTGTGTACACACAGCTCACCCCAAAAAATTTTGAATGACACTTTCACATCCAAGCATCTCCTGAGAGGAGGCTGTTGTTTCTCCCATCCAGCCAGCAACAGGACAATAGGCCTCAAGTTTAACCAGGAGAGGTTCAGACCAGATATGAAGAAAAATTTATTCACTAAAAGAGTGACCAAGAATTGGAAGAGGTTGCCCAGGGAAGTGGTGGAGTCAGCATCACTGGAAGTATTAAAAACAAAAACAAAACCAAATCAAAACAAAACAAAACAAACAAACAAACAAAAAACCAACAAACAAACAAACCAACCCACCCCCCCCCCCCCCCAAAAAAAAAAAAAAAAAAAGTAGAGGTGGCAATTTGCCATATGTTTCAGTGGACATTTGGTGGTATTTGGTCAAAGGTTGGATCTGATCATGCTGGACGTCTTTTCCTACCTTAATGTTTTTATGATTCTATGATACCATGGATGATGCTAGTACTGAAAAATTGCAGCAAATATTTTGGCATTTTGGGCCATTACCAAAGATTCAGGTGATGCCTTGGGAAGCCTGACCTGGAACAGAGACTGGACAGAGCTAGAAAATAAAGCAGGTATTTATTAAAAGGCCTTTAGGGTACACCTTGGGCAGGACAAGAGCCTGGCCAGGGCTACGCTCAAGGTGGACCCAAAATGGTCACAAAATGGACAACCAGTCATGAGGTCTCACACTTTTATAAGTTTTGGTCCATTTGCACATTGGGGTTTAATTGTCCAATTACAGCTTCAGGGTGTGAGGTCCCATCCTTCTTGTTCCTCCCTTCAGCCACCATTGTTTGTGCTTTGAGGCCTGAAAGTCGTCCTTGGTCTCCAGCAGGAAAAGGATTTGTTTTTTCTGCCTACTCTGTGAAGAGAGCTGACTGACACTGAATGTGAGGCTCAGAACTACACCCCCAGGCAGCACAGAATCTGAAAAAAATGAAAGCTCAAACTTAAGGCATCATAGGGATAGTAGGACTAGCTGAGAGAATTGTGAGCTGTCTCTAGGCACAGGCAAAATGTATTAAATACAATGCAGATTTAAGATAAGGGGATTCACTTATGCTGCAATAATTCTCAGCTCCTCTGGGAGGAGCTTGTGTGCAAGCTACAGACCAGATTTTCAGTAGGAAAATATCTCTGCATCATCTGTGTTTAGTACAACATTCAACCTCATATAATTCTTAATAGCTTAAAAGCACCCATTTGGCAAAGCAAAGTGAGCATCCAGTACATTCAACTTTTAAGCAACTTATAGTAGATTTCTAAATTCCAAGATTTAGCCAGAAAAGCACACCTCCTGTGGTACTGAAAGAGTAGAGCAGAGGTGTGGTTGCACAGCTGACAGCCACTTAATTAGAAACAACTGTTCTGGAGAAATCAGAATTTTCCAGTGGAGGTATATGTCTATTATGTTCTCCCAAAATGTACATTGTAAATAATTCTGGGTTTAATATGCCCAAATATGTTTTAAAATAAGGAAAATAATGCCATGTTATGCTGTTAATATCACTTAAGTTATTTACATGAGCATTTGAATTTTTATGAGCATTTGAATTTATCTCAAGCATACAGTCACCAATCAAGTGTTTCTATTCACTCAACCAGATTAAAAAAACCCAAACCATTAACTTCTTTTATATAGAAAAATAGTCACATCTTTCAATCAAAATGATTGCTTAAAATCATTTCTCCACTGTGACAGAAGAAATACTTGAAAAATTGTTCTCCCAGTCTGGCAGTATGTGGTGTCCAAGAGAGCTGACTCACAAAGCAAAAGCTTTTAACTGAAAGTTTGAAGAAAAAGTTTTATTTTATTCAGCACTTTTCCATGGAAACTTCATTGTCCTCTGACCCTGTTGTCAGCAAACAGATTTGCTGAAACTTCCTAGTGAAGTTAAGCCTGAGGCAGACACCTGGTGTTCAAATTGCAAGTGTCCAGTTGCAGTTTGGACAGGTAACATGGCTGAAGATAGAATTTTGAAGCAGAAAACATAAGGCAAATTGTTAAACTGTGCACTAACTGTAGTCTGAAAATAGTTAAATGTGAGCAACTCAAAAGTGTGTAACAGAGGTCTTTATGTTTGCATGGTTGGTAAAATCTGTGCCTTCAAATGGCTGATTTCAGCATTAATTTTCAATCATCAAATCAAATGGAACAAGCCAAACTGCTAGATCACTAATGGCTGACTGTTATTCACCAGCAAATCTGAACAATTTTTGGTGTTTTGCTGAGACATCAATAGCTTCTGAATGTCAACATTTTGAATATCCAGGTGCTGGCTTGCATAGAAAACGCATTACACTTTTCCCTACAAACACTTATTTCCATGCAAGGTATTTCACTGTCAGATGCTGAACTGCCTTGACAAATTATGAATGAAGACAAAGACCTGTGAAATGTGAAGCTATTGTCAATGCTGCAGAAGTTTGAGAAATTATATGTTTCCCAGGGAAGTGGTGGAGTCAGCATCACTGGAAGTATTAAAAACAAAACCAAACTGCATGGCAGAGGTTATGCCATGGGAAGGATAGAGTTCATGTCATCTCATGTATTAAAATGTTAACTGTGCCAATTCTCTGCTGTTCAAGAAAGGTGCTCAAATTATGAAAATTTCTCTTTTTCTTTTTTTTTAAAAACTTGGTTATCTATGTTTTCTTAACTGTGTATTTAGTGGCTAAAACTTGCGTTCATTAAAAGGACCCAATATATACTGAAAAGCTTGAATGAAGCTTACAGTAGGAGGGTAAGGCTTTGACTGATTAGAATGAAAGTCAAGAAAAAACCCCAATCCCCAACTAAATCCCCATGTAAAGCTGGAGAATTCCAAGAATTATACTCTAGAAAATGTCTCTTCTGTTTTAAAGGTAATTGCAATAATCTTCCCCCTTGTTTTTCTTTCTTATTTTTTGCATTCATTTAAACTTTGTTCATGCACTAAACAAGTTTTTATTTCTGCAGTATACTGGAGTTTGTTTTAATGGCTAGAATCCAAAATTTGTCACCCTGATAGATGTACTTGGTCAATTTGGATGTACTTGGTCAAATCGTTTCACAGGAGTTTGAGTTTGTTGAACTTTCATGGCACAGATACTGATTTTGACAAGGAACAGAAAGTCTTTACTGCTTTTCCTTGACAATGAGAAGGCTTTTCCCACTCCATAATCAGAAGTACTCCAAACAGTGAAACATACCTAAGTCACGAATGTGCCTTTGGATAACTCACTCAAAAAAGAATTGTTGTCATTCAAGAATCTCATTCAAAACCTGTGGAAATTAATAGAAAAGCTTCTTCTGACTCAACTTGAATCCTGATCCAACATCAACATAAGTTAATGAGCCAACTCATCCAAGTGACTGTTACAGGATCTGACTTTGTAGGAGTATTTATTCTTTGTTATAAATGCAGTGTAAATCAATCTGATTTTGATGTCTTACTAGATGGATGAAGGCAGTAAAAGGATTATTTTTAAATCTTACAAAAAATGTAGAAGCAACCGTATTTCTATGCCATAGAAAAGTCAAAACTTAGTTACATCCTGTCCAAATGCAACCTAATTCCTAGTAAGAAACATTTGTTTCCAACAAATAGACTGTTATTTGTGAAATATTTGTTACTTATTTATACTTTAAAAAAATCACAACTTCATTAACTTTGCCTTTATTTGAATCCATCTGTGCTTGCCCTTATCTTGTTGTTCTAGCTTCACAGGTAAATTTATTTAAA
This sequence comes from Phylloscopus trochilus trochilus, assembly GCA_016584745.2. Lineage (NCBI taxonomy): Eukaryota > Metazoa > Chordata > Aves > Passeriformes > Phylloscopidae > Phylloscopus > Phylloscopus trochilus. The sequence continues at coordinate 8,803,152 of WQNJ02000016.1, read as the reverse complement.
GTGTGGCTTTGCAGACAGGAATTATTATTGGATTTTTGCTATCTAGGGCAAGAGGACACCCCTGCCTATAGATCTAAAATAATATAATGTTCTCTAGCCCAGTACAGGTCTGAGAGAGCAAGAACTGTGCACTGAGATCAGTACTGATTCCCAGTAAGAGGTTTGTAAGCATCCAGTGTGATCTGGAGGCTGAGAGTGTAAAAGCAAAGGCAGAGGCCAGCTGGTGGCAGATCTCACAGTGCTGTCATTGAATCCTCAGCAGACCTGGTCCTAGGTAAGAAATGCAGAACTTGACAGGAAATCATGGAGGAAGTGATTGCCAAGTTCAGTGGGAGAGAAGAGAGAAGGGAGAAATTCTCTGCCAAATGCTGATCCACACCATATTTTGCTACAGAGGATGTGCTGTGTAAGCAGTTGTTACAAGCACAAAAGCATCCAAATTTGTCAGTAAAGGAGAAAATTTTCATTTACACGCATGCACTGAGCTCATTCTGCATCTGGAGCCTATCAGGCTTCACAAGAAAGTTATGTGTCATATTTAACCTTCAAGTAGTGACTGATCTTCATAGCCAAAATCTCAGAGGACAGGCTTGTAAAAGGTGACAGGATGAAAGTCAGTAGTCCAGCTTTTCCTCAAAATGCATTTTAGTGGGAAATAATTCCACTCGATAAGTCAAACTAGTCTCAAACCATTGGAAATCTGGAAAATCAGATACCTTGCTGATAAACATCAGCTACATTATTCTAATTTCTCTAGGAGAAATGGGATAATGATTACCCCTAGAAGAGACTGATAAGTGCAGTCTTGGAGCATCCCTTTCCAGAGTAATAATACAGTTCCTGTTAACTTTGAGGTTCTCTGGGGCTTTCTTGACTTCCAAATTGAGTAATATTTACTTTCAAAAAATAATTTTCTGTACAATTTTTTATGATAAATTATTTGTGTGTTATAAAATAATCAGAAATTCAACATAAATTAGAAACCACAAAAGATAGATCTGTGCGAAATGTGTGCTATATCTTTCCTTCATTCTAAGAAAACTAATTGTTTTGATATTATCATACTCATGGATACACATGCTCAAGGATCAATGCATCACCATGCTTGATGCTCCAAATATAAAGCAGCAAAGAAGTCAAAGCCAGCCAAGAATAATTAGGAGCAGGAAATAGTGGGTAGGAACATTTGAAGATCATCCAGTTCAACTCCCTCAATATGAGAAGGAACATCTTGCACAAGATCAGCTTGGTCAAAGGCCCACCTAAACACGGCCTTGAACACATCCAAAGATGGGGCATCCACAGCTTCTCTCGGCAACCTGGGCCAGTTTCTCACCGCTCTCGTAACAGAACGTGTCTTTCTCCTGTCCAGTTTCTATCTACGCTCTTCCAGTTTCAAACAACAGCCCCTTGTCCTGTCACTAAAGGCTTGGGTAAAAAGCCCTTGCTCATCTTTTTTACAAGCCCCCTTTATCTATTGGAAAGCACCAATAAGGTCTCCTCAGAGCCTTCTTTCTCCTGGTGGAACAACCCCAAACCTCTCAGCCTGTCCTCAAGTGGAAGGTGTCACAGCCCCCTGACAATTGTCAGGGCTCTTCCCATGACTCATTTCAACGTCCATGTCTTTCTTGAACTGGGTGCCCCAGAACTGGATGTAGGACTGCAGGTGGGGTCTCACCAGAGCAGACTGTAGGGGCAGAATCCCCTCCCTCTAGCTGCTGAAGATATTTCTTGCGTGCTACAGCCCAGGATACAGCTGGCTTGGCAGGCTGTGAGCACACACGTTGCTACCTCATATCCATTTTTCATTCACCAGTATCCCCAAGTCCTTGTCTGTAGGGCTGCCCTCAACCTGTTTGTCATCCACTCTGTGTTGATATCAAGGATTGCCCCGAGCCAGGTGTTCCTAAGGTGTTCCGAGTTTAAAAGTGACCAGTTGAGCCCAGATGTATTGATACAAAGGCAAAAAGGATAAATACTTCTACTATGTACTGCAAGAAGTGAATTCTATTTTGTCGAGCGGCATCTCACCATACACAAAGCTGTGCATGCTCTCAAGTGGCTCTCATTGCTGCTAGGCCTATTAGGCCTGGTGGAAGAGGTAGTATTCATAGCACTGCAAGGCCTCTCCAAAGGGGAACAGATAATCAGGAACAGAGGAAACACGTCTTCTTGTTGTCACAGTGTTACCATGTTGCCAGTTTAATGACGAGGCCGTAAATCCAAAGATGATAAAAAGGAAAGGCCAATGGTTTTTTGTTGTAAAATCGGCTACAGGAGCAGGAGGCTGGGCTCGTCCCAGCCCCTGACGGCAAGTCAGAGAAACGAGAAACGCGCGCACGGGGCACCCCTCGGGACAGCCCAGTTCCTGAGGGCGCAGCTCCCACTGAGGGGGGTCAGTCCCTTTTAAAGTCTCGGTCCCCTCAGGGATTGTTCCCTTTTGGATCCTTTCTATGATTGGGGCGTTCTTGGGGCTCTCGTTGGCTCTTAGCAGGGTGCTTTCCACACCAATCATTTCTTCCCGCCGTGTTTCCATTGGGTGGCCGTGATCTCCAAGGAAAGCACTGGACGGTGGTCTCGGTTTTTGAGTTGTCTGGGGAAGGAAGGGTAGAAGGTCCCCCTTGTCTTTGGTGGTGTCCCCTTAACTGCATTCGGGGAGGCAGCCGCACAAAACTCCTACAAAGATTTGAAACCAAACACTGCAACAGTATCCAACAACTACTCCAGCAACGTTGCAATAGTAAGTACTTGTAACAACTCAGAACTAGTTGGAAAATAAACACAGTTAGAAGCAGAAATCGAAACGCACAGCTAGTATACAAACACAACTATTAAAAAGTTTCAGCCTCGTGGGTTTTTTGCTGGTTTTGGTGGTTTTTTGTTTGTTTTGTGTGTTTTTTGGTTTGGTTTTTGTTGGTGGTCTTGTGTTAGTTTTTCTTTTTTGTGGTTTTTGGGTTTTTTTGTTTGGTTTTTTTTGGGTTTTTTGGGGTTTTTTGGGGGGGTTTTTTTTTGGTTTTTTTTTCTTTTTGTATCTCTAACAACAGTTTTGTGTCAAAACCTTGGTTATGAGAAGCCAAAAAAAGAGCTGTGTATTAAACCACGTTTTCCAGTTGGGGGCTTCTCTGTTCAACGTTTATGACTGAATGGTTCCTCAGGAGCCTATAAAAGTGACAGTGTCAAGAAAACTTCTGCAAAGTTTCCGAAAAACTTCAGGAGTACTCTGCTGCAAAATTTGAGCCGTCTCAGAGCGTTGTCACTTCAAGCTTCAAGCATTTCTATGGGAATACTCAAGAGACAGCAGAGTTAATATATCCAACACCTCTATTTGCAAAAAGTCTTTCTTTCAAAAAAGGGGTATGTAGGAAGGGCAGTCTCTAAGATACAGGGGCTTAACTACAAAGAATGACACATTTCAGGCAATTTGAGATACTTGTCTCCTTTTATTAATTTTTCAAACATAGATATCCAATTATTACTGACTAATATTTGTGAGAATATTACTTGTATATTTGTGCATATAATAGCCAAATAACATTCTTTGTAAGACTATTACAGATCATCATATTTGCCATATGATGACAAATGAATAATTTGGAATATTACAATATTATTACTTGTACTATTACAAGTACACATCTCTGTGTCATTTGAATTACTGTCTACAAATACTATTTTTAATTTATTAGAAATAAGATTTGTATATAATATTTCCAATAAAATACCAATATTATTTGTAATATTACAAATACCCTCTCTTCTTATAAATTTTTCTAACATAGATGTCTGACCATTATACAACTATTACAACTACAGTAGGGTAGTTCAATTGCCTAAACTAAGGATGACTTTGCAAAACAGTTAGACACTGACAGCACTAAAGGGCCTCTAAAAGGAATGCTAAGAAACAAATCTCATTATGAAAACTTTGACTACCTATTTTTCCGTACTAAACTCCATATACTACAAACTACATCCTTGCAAAACAACTAAAGCTACAGCTGACTCACTAACTAACTACACTACATCCCTAACAGCCTAGGTCTCCGTCTGCGAGGTGTTCCACGCAGCCTCTATCAGCGTCACAGCCTTCTCTGAGGATGTGCAGGTGGAGCCAATTCCTGTCTCACCGACGCAGGCAACAGCTTCCTTGTAAGCAGAAGGTGAAGGGCAAGGCAACTCACAGATGTGTCTCCATAAGGAATCCACGCGCTGCAGCATCTTCCGTCCGCAGGAGCAGGAAAGCAGCCTGAGGATTGCCAGGGAGGAAAGCAACCATTCTGCAGTGTTGACATGGCTGCCCTAGGGTGTGAGCCCCCCCAGCACCGCTCTGTGCAGGGAACTCCTCTCAGTGGTTGGAGAGCAGCACCCAGAGGCGAAAGCGCAGCTGACCATAGGCTCTCATCGCCTCTCTATGGGCAGCTGGATCTCGAGCCAGGTGCTCAAAGAGGTTGAGCGGCTCAACGGCTTCCACTGCCGGCGGCACGCGGATCTCTGCAGGAAGCCGCTCGTTGCCCAGCACAAAGTGGTCCAGGCATTTCAACTGCAGGCAGCGGCCCAGGTAGGACATGATGTCCCAGAGCCGCCGCGCAAAGTCCCTCCTGCGCCACTTGGACAGCGGCACGGTGGTCAGCACGTGCATGACCACGGTCTTCCAGATAGAGCTGGAAAAACCCGTGCCCCTCAGGACGCAGGTGAAGACCTGCAGGCATTTCAGGTGCAAGTTCTCACAGGGCACCTGCCTGGCGATGTGCTGGAAAAATTTTGCCTCAGCCACAGCGAATGTCTCAGGCCACTCTGTGCTTGCCACGACGTCGTCCTCGGCGGCCTGGCTGACCACAAAGACGTCGGAGTCTCCTTGGCGCACCCCAAGGAGCATCTCCAGTGTCAGGCTCTTCTTGCCTTTGCTCAGCCGGCATTGGCAGGACCGGCTGCTGGGCTGAATCTCCAAGCGCCAGGACTGTGACTGAGGCACGTGCAGCCACGAGGACCTGACCAACTGGGAGAACCAGTGGGAGGTTTTCTCCACGTCCAGGTAGGAGCCGGTGCAGAGTGTCTTGAGGAGGCTGCGCTTACGCCTCCGCCGCAGCTCCTTCTGCGAGTGATGCAGGAGGCACAGCAGCTCCTGGCCCAGCTGCTCCCTCTTGCACGTGCACACCAGCTCCACGCGGACCCTGAAGCTCCTTGCTGCCGTCTGCCCTGCACCGTTCGGTTCCAGGTGGAAGGCGTGCCCTGGCGGGGGATTCAGCGGCACCAGCACGCGGTACACGCCATCCCACTCACGGGGACTCCAACCCTCAAAGGCACTGCCCACCCCGATGGCTTCTTCAGGAACCGGCAAGAAGCTATTGCTGACGCTGTCCACAAAGACACGCGTCAAGCTCTCCATCAGCTCCGCTGCCACTGAGCAACCTGTCTCCAGCTCCTCCACAGGCCACTGAACGCCATCCACAGAAAGGATGCTCTGCCTTCTCCCAACACCTCGGGTGTCTTTCTCTCCAATTCCACCACGGCCTCTTTCTTCCTTGCCACCCTCATTGCCTTCTTTATCCCTGGCAGCCACGTTACCTTGTTGGTCTTCTTTCCTCTCCTCATTCTTTTTTCTTTCCACATTTACCCTGCCCTGTTCTTCATCCTTGCTTCTGTCATCGTCATCCTCTTTCATCGTTTCCTTCTTTGCTTCCTCAGTGGCAGCAAAACCACCGTGCTCTACTTCCTTCCCACCATGGCTGCTTCTCTGGTCACTGGCGTCACTACTTTCCCGCACCTTCACATCTGCGTGTTCTTCCTTTCCTTCTACATTGCCTTCACCTTCGTTTACATCATCCCTGTTGCCTGCCTTCATATTTAAACCACTAGTTTTTTCTTCCTTTCTGTCTCCTTCTTCTTCCTTTGCAGCGTCCCTGTCCTCCTCTGCCTGCACATCCTGGTTTCCTCCATCCTTGGCTTCATCGCTGCCTCCTTCATCTCCTTCAGCCGCAGGGCTGCCTTCTCTGTCGACTCCACGAGTGCTGTCATCTGCCTCCACTGTCCCATCAAGGTGTTCTCTGCCCTCTTCTGAATCAAAAATCTCCTCTTCCTGATCTTTTCCTCTCTCGTCTCCTAGGGTCTTGCAGGAGCTCTGGTCCTCGCTGCTGCTGCTGGCTTCACAGCTCCTTCTCCTGCAGCTAAACCACAGGCCCAAGAGGAGCAGGAGTCCAGCAAGAACCCACAATGGCCACTGCTGCAGAGCACCAAAGAGCGGGCTTCCCCAGCCCTTGTCCTGCTGCTCCAGCTCCTGCAGCAGCCGAGCCATCTCGCGTTCCAGCAGCTCCTGACGCTCCTGCATCCGCCGGTGCATGGCCTCATCCAGCCCATCGCCAGCTGGCTGCGGGTACTGGAGCAGGCTGTGCACGAGCACGAAGAGCAAGGCCAAGAACGCCATGGTCTGCAGGAGGACACACAGAAGGGGTTCAGTGGGGCCGCAATGGAGCCAGACAGTGGGGGCAGGAGCCGCCGGGATGCGGCGGCAGGAAGGAGAGGGCTCCCCCCACCCCCGGCAGCTGGCCGGCGGCAAGGCCTGCACCGCTGCCCCCGCCGGCACCGGGGCCTGAGCACGGCGCTCCCGCCAGGGGCTGGGCCCCAGGTGCAGGGCCAGATGACACGGCCCGGCTGGGTGCCGGCACTTCTGCCCCAGCCCTCCCCCAGCCCTGTGTCCCCACTGCGTGTGCACTCACCGCTTGTCCAAGCTCTACTGGGGCGGCGGCAACCGCCGGGGCCTTTGATAGCTGCTGCCCCCATTGTGACGCGGGCCCCGTGCTGTCACAGAACCCAGAGCGCATCACAGGCCGGCCCCACCCGCCGTCCCCAGCCCAGCTCGGGGAACTCATCATGGCCCTGGAAGCCCAAAGCCCCAACAGACACCAAGCGCAGACGCGTCACTTGGGAACCTGGCAACCCCAGAGCTCCCCCTTCCAAAGCAGGCGCAATTGCCCTCCCACAGAACCCCTGTCAAATAAAAATTTGGGTGACATGACCCATGGGTGTTCTCAGCACACAGCTGTAGGCTGTTATTTAATACTGGACGGGGGACATTTTTTATTATTGGTATTTAGACTTCTTACTTTTGAGGCAGGATGTAGGCTAATGTTTTGTTACACATTTAGTGAGAAATAGTTCTGAAACAAGTCCCAGTTGCTTGGATGATGCACAGGAAGATCTAATACCATCCTCAAAAGGGCCAATAAGTTAGTTACGAAATTTTGGTGTCTTCAATCACCTCTTAGCTCTACAACTCTATGGTTCAACACTGTGCAAAATTCTGGCATAGCCAGGATTTTCTTCAGAATGTACAAGGTCTGCTTTTTCAAATTTGTGCAAAGATGTACCTCTGCCACTCCCACCATCTTCAAAAGTGTCTCACTTCAACAGAGTTAGCCAATCTCTCCTGTCTATTTCAGCTGTCTCTTTGTTTATTTCCCTCCAAAGGACAGGGCAGATTATCCTCCTCAGCCTTTCTTTGGGGAACTCATCTCTAAGTGGAACTTCAGAAATGGGGAGGGAGGAAGGGGAAACAGGATGTGACTCAAGCACCCGCATAGTGACCACAGATGTTCACGGCTAGACAGACAGCAGTGATGGCAGGCATGTCGTGCTCTCCCATTAGTGTGCAGAAGGAGAGCATCTTCCAGTTCAAATCCCTCAGTATGAGGAGGAACATCTTGCACAAGATCAGCTTGGTCAAAGGCCCACCTAAACACGGCCTTGAACACATCCAAAGATGGGCCATCCACAGCTTCTCTGGCCAACCTGGGCCAGTTTCTCACCGCTCTCGTAACAGAACGTGTCTTTCTTCTGTCCAGTTTCTATCTACTCTCTTCCAGTTTGAAACTACAGCTCCTTGTCCTGTCACTAAAGGCTTTGGTAAAAAGCCCTTGCTCATCTTTTTTACAAGCCCCCTTTATCTATTGGAAAGCGCCAATAAGGTCTCCTCAGAGCCTTCTTTTCTCCTGGTGGAACAACCCCAAACCTCTCAGCCTGTCCTCAAGTGGAAGGTGTCACAGACCCCTGACCGTTATCAGGGCTCTTCACATGACTCATTTCAACGTCCATGTCTTTCTTGAACTGGGTGCCCCAGAACTGGATGTAGGACTACAGCTGGGGTCTCACCAGAGCAGACTGAAGAGGCAGAATCCCTTCCCTCTAGCTGCTGAAGACATTTCTTGCGTGCTACAGCCCAGGGTACAGCTGGCTTGGCAGGCTGTGAGCACACACGTTGCTATCGCATATCCATTTTTTCATTCACCAGTATCCCCAAGTCCTTGTCTGCAGGGCTGCCCTCAACCTGTTCATCATCCACTCTGTGTTGATATCAAGGATTGCCCCGAGCCAGGTGTTCCTAAGGTGTTCCGAGTTTAAAAGTGACCAGTTGAGCCCAGATGTATTGATACAAAGGCAAAAAGAATAAATACTTCTACTATGTACTGCAAGAAGTGAATTCTATTTTGTTGAACGGCATCTCACCATGAACAGAGCTGTGCATGCTCTCAAGTGGCTCTCATTGCTGCTAGGCCTATTAGGCCTGGTGGAAGAGGTAGTATTCATAGCACTGCAAGGCCTCTCCAAAGGGGAACAGATAATCAGGAATAGAGGAAACACGTCTTCTTGTTGTCACAGTGTTACCATGTTGCCAGTTTAATGACGAGGCCGTAAATCCAAAGATGTTAAAGAGGAAAGGCCAATGGTTTTTTCTTGTAAAATCGGCTACAGGAGCAGGAGGCTGGGCTCGTCCGCGCCCCTGACGGCAAGTCAGAGAAATGAGAAACGCGCGCACGGGGCACCCCTCGGGACAGCCCAGTTCCTGAGGGCGCAGCTCCCACTGAGGGGGGTCAGTCCCTTTTAAAGTCTCGGTCGCCCCAGGGATTGTTCCCTTTTGGATCCTTTCTATGATTGGGGCGTTCTTGGGGCTCTCGTTGGCTCTTAGCAGGGTGCTTTCCACACCAATCATTTCTTCCCGCCGTGTTTCCATTGGGTGGCCGTGATCTCCAAGGAAAGCACTGGACGGTGGTCTCGGTTTTTGAGTTGTCTGGGGAAGAAAGGGTAGAAGATCCCCCTTGTCTTTGGTGGTGTCCCCTTAACTGCATTCGGGGAGGCAGCCGCACAAAACTCCTACAAAGATTTGAAACCAAACACTGCAACAGTATCCAACAACTACTCCAGCAACGTTACAATAGTAAGTACTTGTAACAACTCAGAACTAGTTGGAAAATAAACACAGTTAGAAGCAGAAATCGAAACGCACAGCTAGTATACAAACACAACTATTAAAAAGTTTCAGCCTCGTGGGTTTTTTGCTGGTTTTGGTGGTTTTTTGTTTGTTTTGTGTGTTTTTTTGGTTTGGTTTTTGTTGGTGGTCTTGTGTTAGTTTTTCTTTTTTGTGGTTTGTGGTTTTTTGTTTGGTTTTTTTTGGGTTTTTTGGGGGGTTTTTTGGGTTTTTTTTTGGTTTTTTTTCTTTTTGTATCTCTAACAACAGTTTTGTGTCAAAACCTTGGTTATGAGAAGCCAAAAAAAGAGCTGTGTATTAAACCACGTTTTGCAGTTGGGGGCTTCTCTGTTCAACGTTTATGACTGAATGGTTCCTCAGGAGCCTATGAAAGTGACAGTGTCAAGAAAACTTCTGCAAGGTTTCCGAAAAACTTCAGGAGTACTCTGCTGCAAAATTTGAGCCGTCTCAGAGCGTTGTCACTTCAAGCTTCAAGCATTTCTATGGGAATACTCAAGAGACAGCAGAGTTAATATATCCAACACCTCTATTTGCAAAAAGTCTTTATTTCAAAAAAGGGGTATGTAGGAAGGGCAGTCTCTAAGATACAGGGGCTTAACTACAAAGAATGACACATTTCAGGCAATTTGAGATACTTGTCTCCTTTTATTAATTTTTCAAACATAGATATCCAATTATTACTGACTAATATTTGTGATAATATTACTTGTATATTTGTACATATAATAGCCAAATAACATTCTTTGTAAGACTATTACAGATCATCATATTTGCCATATGATGACAAATGAATAATTTGGAATATTACAATATTATTACTTGTACTATTACAAGTACACATCTCTGTGTCATTTGAATTACTGTCTACAAATACTATTTGTAATTTATTAGAAATAAGATTTGTATATAATATTTCCAATAAAATACCAATATTATTTGTAATATTACAAATACCCTCTCTTCTTATAAATTTTTCTAACATAGATGTCCGACCATTATACAACTATTACAACTACAGTAGGGTAGTTCAATTGCCTAAACTAAGGATGACTTTGCAAAACAGTTAGACACTGACAGCACTAAAGGGCCTCTAAAAGGAATGCTAAGAAACAACTCTCATTATGAAAACTTCGACTACCTATTTTTCCGTACTAAACTCCATATACTACAAACTACATCCTTGCAAAACAACTAAAGCTACAGCTGACTCACTAACTAACTACACTACATCCCTAACAGCCTAGGTCTCCGTCTGCGAGGTGTTCCACGCAGCCTCTATCAGCGTCACAGCCTTCTCTGAGGATGTGCAGGTGGAGCCAATTCCTGTCTCACCGACGCAGGCAACAGCTTCCTTGTAAGCAGAAGGTGAAGGGCAAGGCAACTCACAGATGTGTCTCCATAAGGAATCCACGCGCTGCAGCATCTTCCGTCCTCAGGAGCAGGAAAGCAGCCGGAGGATTGCCAGTGAGGAAAGCAACCATTCTGCAGTGTTGACGTGGCTGCCCTAGGGTGTGAGCCCCCCCAGCACCGCTCTCTGCAGGGAACTCCTCTCAGTGGTTGGAGAGCAGCACCCAGAGGCGAAAGCGCAGCTGACCGTACGCTCTCATCGCCTCTCTGTGGGCAGCTGGATCTCGAGCCAGGTGCTCAAAGAGGTTGAGCGGCTCAACGGCTTCCACTGCCGGCGGCACGCGGATCTCTGCAGGAAGCCTCTCGTTGCCCAGCACAAAGTGGTCCAGGCATTTCAACTGCAGGCAGCGGCCCAGGTAGGACATGATGTCCCAGAGCCGCCGCGCAAAGTCCCTCCTGCGCCACTTGGACAGCGGCACGGTGGTCAGCACGTGCATGACCACGGTCTTCCAGACGGAGCTGGAAAAACCCGTGCCCCTCAGGACGCAGGTGAAGACCTGCAGGCATTTCAGGTGCAAGTTCTCACAGGGCACCTGCCTGGCGATGTGCTGGAAAAATTTTGCCTCAGCCACAGCGAATGTCTCAGGCCACTCTGTGCTTGCCACGACGTCGTCCTCGGCGGCCTGGCTGACCACAAAGACGTCGGAGTCTCCTTGGCGCACCCCAAGGAGCATCTCCAGTGTCAGGCTCTTCTTGCCTTTGCTCAGCCGGCATTGGCAGGACCGGCTGCCGGGCTGAATCTCCAAGCGCCAGGACTGTGACTGAGGCACGTGCAGCCACGAGGACCTGACCAACTGGGAGAACCAGTGGGAGGTTTTCTCCACGTCCAGGTAGGAGCCGGTGCAGAGTGTCTTGAGGAGGCTGCGCTTACGCCTCCGCCGCAGCTCCTTCTGCGAGTGATGCAGGAGGCACAGCAGCTCCTGGCCCAGCTGCTCCCTCTTGCACGTGCACACCAGCTCCACGCGGACCCTGAAGCTCCTTGCTGCCGTCTGCCCTGCACCGTTCGGTTCCAGGTGGAAGGCGTGCCCTGGCGGGGGATTCAGCGGCACCAGCACGCGGTACACGCCATCCCACTCACGGGGACTCCAACCCTCAAAGGCACTGCCCACCCCGATGGCTTCTTCAGGAACCGGCAAGAAGCTATTGCTGACGCTGTCCACAAAGACACGTGTCAAGCTCTCCATCAGCTCCGCTGCCACTGAGCAACCTGTCTCCAGCTCCTCCACAGGCCACTGAACGCCATCCACAGAAAGGATGCTCTGCCTTCTCCCAACACCTCGGGTGTCTTTCTCTCCAATTCCACCACGGCCTCTTTCTTCCTTGCCACCCTCATTGCCTTCTTTATCCCTGGCAGTCACGTTACCTTGTTGGTCTTCTTTCCTCTCCTCATTCTTTTTTCTTTCCACATTTACCCTGCCCTGTTCTTCATCCTTGCTTCTGTCATCGTCATCCTCTTTCATCGTTTCCTTCTTTGCTTCCTCAGTGGCAGCAAAACCACCGTGCTCTACTTCCTTCCCACCATGGCTGCTTCTCTGCTCACTGGCGTCACTACTTTCCCGCACCTTCACATCTGCGTGTTCTTCCTTTCCTTCTACATTGCCTTCACCTTCGTTTACATCATCCCTGTTGCCTGCCTTCATATTTAAACCACTAGTTTTTTCTTCCTTTCTGTCTCCTTCTTCTTCCTTTGCAGCGTCCCTGTCCTCCTCTGCCTGCACATCCTGGTTTCCTCCATCCTTGGCTTCATCGCTGCCTCCTTCAATTCCTTCAGCCGCAGGGCTGCCTTCTCTGTCGATTCCACGAGTGCTGTCATCTGCCTCCACTGTCCCATCAAGGTGTTCTCTGCCCTCTTCTGAATCAAAAATCTCCTCTTCCTGATCTTTTCCTCTCTCGTCTCCTAGGGTCTTGCAGGAGCTCTGGTCCTCGCTGCTGCTGCTGGCTTCACAGCTCCTTCTCCTGCAGCTAAACCACAGGCCCAAGAGGAGCAGGAGTCCAGCAAGAACCCACAATGGCCACTGCTGCAGAGCACCAAAGAGCGGGCTTCCCCAGCCCTTGTCCTGCTGCTCCAGCTCCTGCAGCAGCCGAGCCATCTCTCGTTCCAGCAGCTCCTGACGCTCCTGCATCCGCCGGTGCATGGCCTCATCCAGCCCATCGCCAGCTGGCTGCGGGTACTGGAGCAGGCTGTGCACGAGCACGAAGAGCAAGGCCAAGAACGCCATGGTCTGCAGGAGGACACACAGAAGGGGTTCAGTGGGGCCGCAATGGAGCCAGACAGTGGGGGCAGGAGCCGCCGGGATGCGGCGGCAGGAAGGAAACGGCTCCCCCCACCCCCGGCAGCTGGCCGGCGGCAAGGCCTGCACCGCTGCCCCCGCCGGCACCGGGGCCTGAGCACGGCGCTCCCGCCAGGGGCTGGGCCCCGGGTGCAGGGCCAGATGACACGGCCCGGCTGGGTGCCGGCACTTCTGCCCCAGCCCTCCCCCAGCCCTGTGTCCCCACTGCATGTGCACTCACCGCTTGTCCAAGCTCTACTGGGGCGGCGGCAACCGCCGGGGCCTTTGATAGCTGCTGCCCCCATTGTGACGCGGGCCCCGTGCTGTCACAGAACCCAGAGCGCATCACAGGCCGGCCCCACCCGCCGTCCCCAGCCCAGCTCGGGGAACTCATCATGGCCCTGGAAGCCCAAAGCCCCAACAGACACCAAGCGCAGACGCATCACTTGGGAACCTGGCAACCCCAGAGCTCCCCCTTCCAAAGCAGGCGCAATTGCCCTCCCACAGAACCCCTGTCAAATAAAAATTTGGGTGACATGACCCATGGGTGTTCTCAGCACACAGCTGTAGGCTGTTATTTAATACTGGACGGGGGACATTTTTTATTATTGGTATTTAGACTTCTTACTTTTGAGGCAGGATGTAGGCTAATGTTTTGTTACACATTTAGTGAGAAATAGTTCTGAAACAAGTCCCAGTTGCTTGGATGATGCACAGGAAGATCTAATACCATCCTCAAAAGGGCCAATAAGTTAGTTACGAAATTTTGGTGTCTTCAATCACCTCTTAGCTCTACAACTCTATGGTTCAACACTGTGCAAAATTCTGGCATAGCCAGGATTTTCTTCAGAATGTACAAGGTCTGTTTTTTCAAATTTGTGCAAAGATGTACCTCTGCCACTCCCACCATCTTCAAAAGTGTCTCACTTCAACAGAGTTAGCCAATCTCTCCTGTCTATTTCAGCTGTCTCTTTGTTTATTTCCCTCCAAAGGACAGGGCAGATTATCCTCCTCAGCCTTTCTTTGGGGAACTCATCTCTAAGTGGAACTTCAGAAATGGGGAGGGAGGAAGGGGAAACAGGATGTGACTCAAGCACCCGCATAGTGACCACAGATGTTCACGGCTAGACAGACAGCAGTGATGGCAGGCATGTCGTGCTCTCCCATTAGTGTGCAGAAGGAGAGCATCTTCCAGTTCAAATCCCTCAGTATGAGGAGGAACATCTTGCACAAGATCAGCTTGGTCAAAGGCCCACCTAAACACGGCCTTGAACACGTCCAAAGATGGGCCATCCACAGCTTCTCTGGCCAACCTGGGCCAGTTTCTCACCGCTCTCGTAACAGAACGTGTCTTTCTTCTGTCCAGTTTCTATCTACTCTCTTCCAGTTTGAAACTACAGCTCCTTGTCCTGTCACTAAAGGCTTTGGTAAAAAGCCCTTGCTCATCTTTTTTACAAGCCCCCTTTATCTATTGGAAAGCGCCAATAAGGTCTCCTCAGAGCCTTCTTTTCTCCTGGTGGAACAACCCCAAACCTCTCAGCCTGTCCTCAAGTGGAAGGTGTCACAGACCCCTGACCGTTATCAGGGCTCTTCACATGACTCATTTCAACGTCCATGTCTTTCTTGAACTGGGTGCCCCAGAACTGGATGTAGGACTACAGCTGGGGTCTCACCAGAGCAGACTGAAGAGGCAGAATCCCTTCCCTCTAGCTGCTGAAGACATTTCTTGCGTGCTACAGCCCAGGGTACAGCTGGCTTGGCAGGCTGTGAGCACACACGTTGCTATCGCATATCCATTTTTTCATTCACCAGTATCCCCAAGTCCTTGTCTGCAGGGCTGCCCTCAACCTGTTCATCATCCACTCTGTGTTGATATCAAGGATTGCCCCGAGCCAGGTGTTCCTAAGGTGTTCCGAGTTTAAAAGTGACCAGTTGAGCCCAGATGTATTGATACAAAGGCAAAAAGGATAAATACTTCTACTATGTACTGCAAGAAGTGAATTCTATTTTGTCGAGCGGCATCTCACCATACACAAAGCTGTGCATGCTCTCAAGTGGCTCTCATTGCTGCTAGGCCTATTAGGCCTGGTGGAAGAGGTAGTATTCATAGCACTGCAAGGCCTCTCCAAAGGGGAACAGATAATCAGGAATAGAGGAAACACGTCTTCTTGTTGTCACAGTGTTACCATGTTGCCAGTTTAATGACGAGGCCGTAAATCCAAAGATGTTAAAAAGGAAAGGCCAATGGTTTTTTGTTGTAAAATCGGCTACAGGAGCAGGAGGCTGGGCTCGTCCGCGCCCCTGACGGCAAGTCAGAGAAACGAGAAACGCGCGCACGGGGCACCCCTCGGGACAGCCCAGTTCCTGAGGGCGCAGCTCCCACTGAGGGGGGTCAGTCCCTTTTAAAGTCTCGGTCCCCCCAGGGATTGTTCCCTTTTGGATCCTTTCTATGACTGGGGCGTTCTTCGGGCTCTCGTTGGCTCTTAGCAGGGTGCTTTCCACACCAATCATTTCTTCCCGCCGTGTTTCCATTGGGTGGCCGTGATCTCCAAGGAAAGCACTGGACGGTGGTCTCGGTTTTTGAGTTGTCTGGGGAAGAAAGGGTAGAAGATCCCGCTTGTCTTTGGTGGTGTCCCCTTAACTGCATTCGGGGAGGCAGCCGCACAAAACTCCTACAAAGATTTGAAACCAAACACTGCAACAGTATCCAACAACTACTCCAGCAACGTTACAATAGTAAGTACTTGTAACAACTCAGAACTAGTTGGAAAATAAACACAGTTAGAAGCAGAAATCGAAATGCACAGCTAGTATACAAACACAACTATTAAAAAGTTTCAGCCTCGTGGGTTTTTTGCTGGTTTTGGTGGTTTTTTGTTTGTTTTGTGTGTTTTTTGGTTTGGTTTTTGTTGGTGGTCTTGTGTTAGTTTTTCTTTTTTGTGGTTTGTGGTTTTTTGTTTGGTTTTTTTTGGGTTTTTTGGGGGGTTTTTTTGGGTTTTTTTTGGTTTTTTTTCTTTTTGTATCTCTAACAACAGTTTTGTGTCAAAACCTTGGTTATGAGAAGCCAAAAAAAGAGCTGTGTATTAAACCACGTTTTGCAGTTGGGGGCTTCTCTGTTCAACGTTTATGACTGAATGGTTCCTCAGGAGCCTATGAAAGTGACAGTGTCAAGAAAACTTCTGCAAGGTTTCCGAAAAACTTCAGGAGTACTCTGCTGCAAAATTTGAGCCGTCTCAGAGCGTTGTCACTTCAAGCTTCAAGCATTTCTATGGGAATACTCAAGAGACAGCAGAGTTAATATATCCAACACCTCTATTTGCAAAAAGTCTTTATTTCAAAAAAGGGGTATGTAGGAAGGGCAGTCTCTAAGATACAGGGGCTTAACTACAAAGAATGACACATTTCAGGCAATTTGAGATACTTGTCTCCTTTTATTAATTTTTCAAACATAGATATCCAATTATTACTGACTAATATTTGTGAGAATATTACTTGTATATTTGTACATATAATAGCCAAATAACATTCTTTGTAAGACTATTACAGATCATCATATTTGCCATATGATGACAAATGAATAATTTGGAATATTACAATATTATTACTTGTACTATTACAAGTACACATCTCTGTGTCATTTGAATTACTGTCTACAAATACTATTTTTAATTTATTAGAAATAAGATTTGTATATAATATTTCCAATAAAATACCAATATTATTTGTAATATTACAAATACCCTCTCTTCTTATAAATTTTTCTAACATAGATGTCTGACCATTATACAACTATTACAACTACAGTAGGGTAGTTCAATTGCCTAAATTAAGGATGACTTTGCAAAACAGTTAGACACTGACAGCACTAAAGGGCCTCTAAAAGGAATGCTAAGAAACAACTCTC
This sequence comes from Phylloscopus trochilus trochilus, assembly GCA_016584745.2. NCBI lineage: Eukaryota > Metazoa > Chordata > Aves > Passeriformes > Phylloscopidae > Phylloscopus > Phylloscopus trochilus. The sequence continues at coordinate 8,786,312 of WQNJ02000016.1, read as the reverse complement.
ATTATGAAAACTCCGACTACCTATTTTTCCGTACTAAACTCCATATACTACAAACTACATCCTTGCAAAACAACTAAAGCTACAGCTGACTCACTAACTAACTACACTACATCCCTAACAGCCTAGGTCTCCGTCTGCGAGGTGTTCCACGCAGCCTCTATCAGCGTCACAGCCTTCTCTGAGGATGTGCAGGTGGAGCCAATTCCTGTCTCACCGACGCAGGCAACAGCTTCCTTGTAAGCAGAAGGTGAAGGGCAAGGCAACTCACAGATGTGTCTCCATAAGGAATCCACGCGCTGCAGCATCTTCCGTCCGCAGGAGCAGGAAAGCAGCCTGAGGATTGCCAGTGAGGAAAGCAACCATTCTGCAGTGTTGACGTGGCTGCCCTAGGGTGTGAGCCCCCCCAGCACCGCTCTGTGCAGGGAACTCCTCTCAGTGGTTGGAGAGCAGCACCCAGAGGCGAAAGCGCAGCTGACCGTACGCTCTCATCGCCTCTCTGTGGGCAGCTGGATCTCGAGCCAGGTGCTCAAAGAGGTTGAGCGGCTCAACGGCTTCCACTGCCGGCGGCACGCGGATCTCTGCAGGAAGCCTCTCGTTGCCCAGCACAAAGTGGTCCAGGCATTTCAACTGCAGGCAGCGGCCCAGGTAGGACATGATGTCCCAGAGCCGCCGCGCAAAGTCCCTCCTGCGCCACTTGGACAGCGGCACGGTGGTCAGCACGTGCATGACCACGGTCTTCCAGACGGAGCTGGAAAAACCCGTGCCCCTCAGGACGCAGGTGAAGACCTGCAGGCATTTCAGGTGCAAGTTCTCACAGGGCACCTGCCTGGCGATGTGCTGGAAAAATTTTGCCTCAGCCACAGCGAATGTCTCAGGCCACTCTGTGCTTGCCACGACGTCGTCCTCGGCGGCCTGGCTGACCACAAAGACGTCGGAGTCTCCTTGGCGCACCCCAAGGAGCATCTCCAGTGTCAGGCTCTTCTTGCCTTTGCTCAGCCGGCATTGGCAGGACCGGCTGCCGGGCTGAATCTCCAAGCGCCAGGACTGTGACTGAGGCACGTGCAGCCACGAGGACCTGACCAACTGGGAGAACCAGTGGGAGGTTTTCTCCACGTCCAGGTAGGAGCCGGTGCAGAGTGTCTTGAGGAGGCTGCGCTTACGCCTCCGCCGCAGCTCCTTCTGCGAGTGATGCAGGAGGCACAGCAGCTCCTGGCCCAGCTGCTCCCTCTTGCACGTGCACACCAGCTCCACGCGGACCCTGAAGCTCCTTGCTGCCGTCTGCCCTGCACCGTTCGGTTCCAGGTGGAAGGCGTGCCCTGGCGGGGGATTCAGCGGCACCAGCACGCGGTACACGCCATCCCACTCACGGGGACTCCAACCCTCAAAGGCACTGCCCACCCCGATGGCTTCTTCAGGAACCGGCAAGAAGCTATTGCTGACGCTGTCCACAAAGACACGTGTCAAGCTCTCCATCAGCTCCGCTGCCACTGAGCAACCTGTCTCCAGCTCCTCCACAGGCCACTGAACGCCATCCACAGAAAGGATGCTCTGCCTTCTCCCAACACCTCGGGTGTCTTTCTCTCCAATTCCACCACGGCCTCTTTCTTCCTTGCCACCCTCATTGCCTTCTTTATCCCTGGCAGTCACGTTACCTTGTTGGTCTTCTTTCCTCTCCTCATTCTTTTTTCTTTCCACATTTACCCTGCCCTGTTCTTCATCCTTGCTTCTGTCATCGTCATCCTCTTTCATCGTTTCCTTCTTTGCTTCCTCAGTGGCAGCAAAACCACCGTGCTCTACTTCCTTCCCACCATGGCTGCTTCTCTGCTCACTGGCGTCACTACTTTCCCGCACCTTCACATCTGCGTGTTCTTCCTTTCCTTCTACATTGCCTTCACCTTCGTTTACATCATCCCTGTTGCCTGCCTTCATATTTAAACCACTAGTTTTTTCTTCCTTTCTGTCTCCTTCTTCTTCCTTTGCAGCGTCCCTGTCCTCCTCTGCCTGCACATCCTGGTTTCCTCCATCCTTGGCTTCATCGCTGCCTCCTTCAATTCCTTCAGCCGCAGGGCTGCCTTCTCTGTCGATTCCACGAGTGCTGTCATCTGCCTCCACTGTCCCATCAAGGTGTTCTCTGCCCTCTTCTGAATCAAAAATCTCCTCTTCCTGATCTTTTCCTCTCTCGTCTCCTAGGGTCTTGCAGGAGCTCTGGTCCTCGCTGCTGCTGCTGGCTTCACAGCTCCTTCTCCTGCAGCTAAACCACAGGCCCAAGAGGAGCAGGAGTCCAGCAAGAACCCACAATGGCCACTGCTGCAGAGCACCAAAGAGCGGGCTTCCCCAGCCCTTGTCCTGCTGCTCCAGCTCCTGCAGCAGCCGAGCCATCTCTCGTTCCAGCAGCTCCTGACGCTCCTGCATCCGCCGGTGCATGGCCTCATCCAGCCCATCGCCAGCTGGCTGCGGGTACTGGAGCAGGCTGTGCACGAGCACGAAGAGCAAGGCCAAGAACGCCATGGTCTGCAGGAGGACACACAGAAGGGGTTCAGTGGGGCCGCAATGGAGCCAGACAGTGGGGGCAGGAGCCGCCGGGATGCGGCGGCAGGAAGGAGAGGGCTCCCCCCACCCCCGGCAGCTGGCCGGCGGCAAGGCCTGCACCGCTGCCCCCGCCGGCACCGGGGCCTGAGCACGGCGCTCCCGCCAGGGGCTGGGCCCCGGGTGCAGGGCCAGATGACACGGCCCGGCTGGGTGCCGGCACTTCTGCCCCAGCCCTCCCCCAGCCCTGTGTCCCCACTGCATGTGCACTCACCGCTTGTCCAAGCTCTACTGGGGCGGCGGCAACCGCCGGGGCCTTTGATAGCTGCTGCCCCCATTGTGACGCGGGCCCCGTGCTGTCACAGAACCCAGAGCGCATCACAGGCCGGCCCCACCCGCCGTCCCCAGCCCAGCTCGGGGAACTCATCATGGCCCTGGAAGCCCAAAGCCCCAACAGACACCAAGCGCAGACGCATCACTTGGGAACCTGGCAACCCCAGAGCTCCCCCTTCCAAAGCAGGCGCAATTGCCCTCCCACAGAACCCCTGTCAAATAAAAATTTGGGTGACATGACCCATGGGTGTTCTCAGCACACAGCTGTAGGCTGTTATTTAATACTGGACGGGGGACATTTTTTATTATTGGTATTTAGACTTCTTACTTTTGAGGCAGGATGTAGGCTAATGTTTTGTTACACATTTAGTGAGAAATAGTTCTGAAACAAGTCCCAGTTGCTTGGATGATGCACAGGAAGATCTAATACCATCCTCAAAAGGGCCAATAAGTTAGTTACGAAATTTTGGTGTCTTCAATCACCTCTTAGCTCTACAACTCTATGGTTCAACACTGTGCAAAATTCTGGCATAGCCAGGATTTTCTTCAGAATGTACAAGGTCTGTTTTTTCAAATTTGTGCAAAGATGTACCTCTGCCACTCCCACCATCTTCAAAAGTGTCTCACTTCAACAGAGTTAGCCAATCTCTCCTGTCTATTTCAGCTGTCTCTTTGTTTATTTCCCTCCAAAGGACAGGGCAGATTATCCTCCTCAGCCTTTCTTTGGGGAACTCATCTCTAAGTGGAACTTCAGAAATGGGGAGGGAGGAAGGGGAAACAGGATGTGACTCAAGCACCCGCATAGTGACCAGAGATGTTCACGGCTAGACAGACAGCAGTGATGGCAGGCATGTCGTGCTCTCCCATTAGTGTGCAGAAGGAGAGCATCTTCCAGTTCAAATCCCTCAGTATGAGGAGGAACATCTTGCACAAGATCAGCTTGGTCAAAGGCCCACCTAAACACGGCCTTGAACACGTCCAAAGATGGGCCATCCACAGCTTCTCTGGCCAACCTGGGCCAGTTTCTCACCGCTCTCGTAACAGAACGTGTCTTTCTTCTGTCCAGTTTCTATCTACTCTCTTCCAGTTTGAAACTACAGCTCCTTGTCCTGTCACTAAAGGCTTTGGTAAAAAGCCCTTGCTCATCTTTTTTACAAGCCCCCTTTATCTATTGGAAAGCGCCAATAAGGTCTCCTCAGAGCCTTCTTTTCTCCTGGTGGAACAACCCCAAACCTCTCAGCCTGTCCTCAAGTGGAAGGTGTCACAGACCCCTGACCGTTATCAGGGCTCTTCACATGACTCATTTCAACGTCCATGTCTTTCTTGAACTGGGTGCCCCAGAACTGGATGTAGGACTACAGCTGGGGTCTCACCAGAGCAGACTGAAGAGGCAGAATCCCTTCCCTCTAGCTGCTGAAGACATTTCTTGCGTGCTACAGCCCAGGGTACAGCTGGCTTGGCAGGCTGTGAGCACACACGTTGCTATCGCATATCCATTTTTTCATTCACCAGTATCCCCAAGTCCTTGTCTGCAGGGCTGCCCTCAACCTGTTCATCATCCACTCTGTGTTGATATCAAGGATTGCCCCGAGCCAGGTGTTCCTAAGGTGTTCCGAGTTTAAAAGTGACCAGTTGAGCCCAGATGTATTGATACAAAGGCAAAAAGGATAAATACTTCTACTATGTACTGCAAGAAGTGAATTCTATTTTGTCGAGCGGCATCTCACCATACACAAAGCTGTGCATGCTCTCAAGTGGCTCTCATTGCTGCTAGGCCTATTAGGCCTGGTGGAAGAGGTAGTATTCATAGCACTGCAAGGCCTCTCCAAAGGGGAACAGATAATCAGGAATAGAGGAAACACGTCTTCTTGTTGTCACAGTGTTACCATGTTGCCAGTTTAATGACGAGGCCGTAAATCCAAAGATGTTAAAAAGGAAAGGCCAATGGTTTTTTGTTGTAAAATCGGCTACAGGAGCAGGAGGCTGGGCTCGTCCGCGCCCCTGACGGCAAGTCAGAGAAACGAGAAACGCGCGCACGGGGCACCCCTCGGGACAGCCCAGTTCCTGAGGGCGCAGCTCCCACTGAGGGGGGTCAGTCCCTTTTAAAGTCTCGGTCCCCCCAGGGATTGTTCCCTTTTGGATCCTTTCTATGACTGGGGCGTTCTTGGGGCTCTCGTTGGCTCTTAGCAGGGTGCTTTCCACACCAATCATTTCTTCCCGCCGTGTTTCCATTGGGTGGCCGTGATCTCCAAGGAAAGCACTGGACGGTGGTCTCGGTTTTTGAGTTGTCTGGGGAAGAAAGGGTAGAAGATCCCCCTTGTCTTTGGTGGTGTCCCCTTAACTGCATTCGGGGAGGCAGCCGCACGAAACTCCTACAAAGATTTGAAACCAAACACTGCAACAGTATCCAACAACTACTCCAGCAACGTTACAATAGTAAGTACTTGTAACAACTCAGAACTAGTTGGAAAATAAACACAGTTAGAAGCAGAAATCGAAATGCACAGCTAGTATACAAACACAACTATTAAAAAGTTTCAGCCTCGTGGGTTTTTTGCTGGTTTTGGTGGTTTTTTGTTTGTTTTGTGTGTTTTTTGGTTTGGTTTTTGTTGGTGGTCTTGTGTTAGTTTTTCTTTTTTGTGGTTTGTGGTTTTTTGTTTGGTTTTTTTTGGGTTTTTTGGGGGGTTTTTTTGGGTTTTTTTTGGTTTTTTTTCTTTTTGTATCTCTAACAACAGTTTTGTGTCAAAACCTTGGTTATGAGAAGCCAAAAAAAGAGCTGTGTATTAAACCACGTTTTGCAGTTGGGGGCTTCTCTGTTCAACGTTTATGACTGAATGGTTCCTCAGGAGCCTATGAAAGTGACAGTGTCAAGAAAACTTCTGCAAGGTTTCCGAAAAACTTCAGGAGTACTCTGCTGCAAAATTTGAGCCGTCTCAGAGCGTTGTCACTTCAAGCTTCAAGCATTTCTATGGGAATACTCAAGAGACAGCAGAGTTAATATATCCAACACCTCTATTTGCAAAAAGTCTTTATTTCAAAAAAGGGGTATGTAGGAAGGGCAGTCTCTAAGATACAGGGGCTTAACTACAAAGAATGACACATTTCAGGCAATTTGAGATACTTGTCTCCTTTTATTAATTTTTCAAACATAGATATCCAATTATTACTGACTAATATTTGTGAGAATATTACTTGTATATTTGTACATATAATAGCCAAATAACATTCTTTGTAAGACTATTACAGATCATCATATTTGCCATATGATGACAAATGAATAATTTGGAATATTACAATATTATTACTTGTACTATTACAAGTACACATCTCTGTGTCATTTGAATTACTGTCTACAAATACTATTTTTAATTTATTAGAAATAAGATTTGTATATAATATTTCCAATAAAATACCAATATTATTTGTAATATTACAAATACCCTCTCTTCTTATAAATTTTTCTAACATAGATGTCTGACCATTATACAACTATTACAACTACAGTAGGGTAGTTCAATTGCCTAAATTAAGGATGACTTTGCAAAACAGTTAGACACTGACAGCACTAAAGGGCCTCTAAAAGGAATGCTAAGAAACAACTCTCATTATGAAAACTCCGACTACCTATTTTTCCGTACTAAACTCCATATACTACAAACTACATCCTTGCAAAACAACTAAAGCTACAGCTGACTCACTAACTAACTACACTACATCCCTAACAGCCTAGGTCTCCGTCTGCGAGGTGTTCCACGCAGCCTCTATCAGCGTCACAGCCTTCTCTGAGGATGTGCAGGTGGAGCCAATTCCTGTCTCACCGACGCAGGCAACAGCTTCCTTGTAAGCAGAAGGTGAAGGGCAAGGCAACTCACAGATGTGTCTCCATAAGGAATCCACGCGCTGCAGCATCTTCCGTCCGCAGGAGCAGGAAAGCAGCCTGAGGATTGCCAGTGAGGAAAGCAACCATTCTGCAGTGTTGACGTGGCTGCCCTAGGGTGTGAGCCCCCCCAGCACCGCTCTGTGCAGGGAACTCCTCTCAGTGGTTGGAGAGCAGCACCCAGAGGCGAAAGCGCAGCTGACCATACGCTCTCATCGCCTCTCTGTGGGCAGCTGGATCTCGAGCCAGGTGCTCAAAGAGGTTGAGCGGCTCAACGGCTTCCACTGCCGGCGGCACGCGGATCTCTGCAGGAAGCCTCTCGTTGCCCAGCACAAAGTGGTCCAGGCATTTCAACTGCAGGCAGCGGCCCAGGTAGGACATGATGTCCCAGAGCCGCCGCGCAAAGTCCCTCCTGCGCCACTTGGACAGCGGCACGGTGGTCAGCACGTGCATGACCACGGTCTTCCAGACAGAGCTGGAAAAACCCGTGCCCCTCAGGACGCAGGTGAAGACCTGCAGGCATTTCAGGTGCAAGTTCTCACAGGGCACCTGCCTGGCGATGTGCTGGAAAAATTTTGCCTCAGCCACAGCGAATGTCTCAGGCCACTCTGTGCTTGCCACGACGTCGTCCTCGGCGGCCTGGCTGACCACAAAGACGTCGGAGTCTCCTTGGCGCACCCCAAGGAGCATCTCCAGCGTCAGGCTCTTCTTGCCTTTGCTCAGCCGGCATTGGCAGGACCGGCTGCCGGGCTGAATCTCCAAGCGCCAGGACTGTGACTGAGGCACGTGCAGCCACGAGGACCTGACCAACTGGGAGAACCAGTGGGAGGTTTTCTCCACGTCCAGGTAGGAGCCGGTGCAGAGTGTCTTGAGGAGGCTGCGCTTACGCCTCCGCCGCAGCTCCTTCTGCGAGTGATGCAGGAGGCACAGCAGCTCCTGGCCCAGCTGCTCCCTCTTGCACGTGCACACCAGCTCCACGCGGACCCTGAAGCTCCTTGCTGCCGTCTGCCCTGCACCGTTCGGTTCCAGGTGGAAGGCGTGCCCTGGCGGGGGATTCAGCGGCACCAGCACGCGGTACACGCCATCCCACTCACGGGGACTCCAACCCTCAAAGGCACTGCCCACCCCGATGGCTTCTTCAGGAACCGGCAAGAAGCTATTGCTGACGCTGTCCACAAAGACACGCGTCAAGCTCTCCATCAGCTCCGCTGCCACTGAGCAACCTGTCTCCAGCTCCTCCACAGGCCACTGAACGCCATCCACAGAAAGGATGCTCTGCCTTCTCCCAACACCTCGGGTGTCTTTCTCTCCAATTCCACCACGGCCTCTTTCTTCCTTGCCACCCTCATTGCCTTCTTTATCCCTGGCAGCCACGTTACCTTGTTGGTCTTCTTTCCTCTCCTCATTCTTTTTTCTTTCCACATTTACCCTGCCCTGTTCTTCATCCTTGCTTCTGTCATCGTCATCCTCTTTCATCGTTTCCTTCTTTGCTTCCTCAGTGGCAGCAAAACCACCGTGCTCTACTTCCTTCCCACCATGGCTGCTTCTCTGCTCACTGGCGTCACTACTTTCCCGCACCTTCACATCTGCGTGTTCTTCCTTTCCTTCTACATTGCCTTCACCTTCGTTTACATCATCCCTGTTGCCTGCCTTCATATTTAAACCACTAGTTTTTTCTTCCTTTCTGTCTCCTTCTTCTTCCTTTGCAGCGTCCCTGTCCTCCTCTGCCTGCACATCCTGGTTTCCTCCATCCTTGGCTTCATCGCTGCCTCCTTCATCTCCTTCAGCCGCAGGGCTGCCTTCTCTGTCGATTCCACGAGTGCTGTCATCTGCCTCCACTGTCCCATCAAGCTGTTCTCTGCCCTCTTCTGAATCAAAAATCTCCTCTTCCTGATCTTTTCCTCTCTCGTCTCCTAGGGTCTTGCAGGAGCTCTGGTCCTCGCTGCTGCTGCTGGCTTCACAGCTCCTTCTCCTGCAGCTAAACCACAGGCCCAAGAGGAGCAGGAGTCCAGCAAGAACCCACAATGGCCACTGCTGCAGAGCACCAAAGAGCGGGCTTCCCCAGCCCTTGTCCTGCTGCTCCAGCTCCTGCAGCAGCCGAGCCATCTCTCGTTCCAGCAGCTCCTGACGCTCCTGCATTCGCCGGTGCATGGCCTCATCCAGCCCATCGCCAGCTGGCTGCGGGTACTGGAGCAGGCTGTGCACGAGCACGAAGAGCAAGGCCAAGAACGCCATGGTCTGCAGGAGGACACACAGAAGGGGTTCAGTGGGGCTGCAATGGAGCCAGACAGTGGGGGCAGGAGCCGCCGGGATGCGGCGGCAGGAAGGAGAGGGCTCCCCCCACCCCCGGCAGCTGGCCGGCGGCAAGGCCTGCACCGCTGCCCCCGCCGGCACCGGGGCCTGAGCACGGCGCTCCCGCCAGGGGCTGGGCCCCGGGTGCAGGGCCAGATGACACGGCCCGGCTGGGTGCCGGCACTTCTGCCCCAGCCCTCCCCCAGCCCTGTGTCCCCACTGCGTGTGCACTCACCGCTTGTCCAAGCTCTACTGGGGCGGCGGCAACCGCCGGGGCCTTTGATAGCTGCTGCCCCCATTGTGACGCGGGCCCCGTGCTGTCACAGAACCCAGAGCGCATCACAGGCCGGCCCCACCCGCCGTCCCCAGCCCAGCTCGGGGAACTCATCATGGCCCTGGAAGCCCAAAGCCCCAACAGACACCAAGCGCAGACGCATCACTTGGGAACCTGGCAACCCCAGAGCTCCCCCTTCCAAAGCAGGCGCAATTGCCCTCCCACAGAACCCCTGTCAAATAAAAATTTGGGTGACATGACCCATGGGTGTTCTCAGCACACAGCTGTAGGCTGTTATTTAATACTGGACGGGGGACATTTTTTATTATTGGTATTTAGACTTCTTACTTTTGAGGCAGGATGTAGGCTAATGTTTTGTTACACATTTAGTGAGAAATAGTTCTGAAACAAGTCCCAGTTGCTTGGATGATGCACAGGAAGATCTAATACCATCCTCAAAAGGGCCAATAAGTTAGTTACGAAATTTTGGTGTCTTCAATCACCTCTTAGCTCTACAACTCTATGGTTCAACACTGTGCAAAATTCTGGCATAGCCAGGATTTTCTTCAGAATGTACAAGGTCTGTTTTTTCAAATTTGTGCAAAGATGTACCTCTGCCACTCCCACCATCTTCAAAAGTGTCTCACTTCAACAGAGTTAGCCAATCTCTCCTGTCTATTTCAGCTGTCTCTTTGTTTATTTCCCTCCAAAGGACAGGGCAGATTATCCTCCTCAGCCTTTCTTTGGGGAACTCATCTCTAAGTGGAACTTCAGAAATGGGGAGGGAGGAAGGGGAAACAGGATGTGACTCAAGCACCCGCATAGTGACCAGAGATGTTCACGGCTAGACAGACAGCAGTGATGGCAGGCATGTCGTGCTCTCCCATTAGTGTGCAGAAGGAGAGCATCTTCCAGTTCAAATCCCTCAGTATGAGGAGGAACATCTTGCACAAGATCAGCTTGGTCAAAGGCCCACCTAAACACGGCCTTGAACACGTCCAAAGATGGGCCATCCACAGCTTCTCTGGCCAACCTGGGCCAGTTTCTCACCGCTCTCGTAACAGAACGTGTCTTTCTTCTGTCCAGTTTCTATCTACTCTCTTCCAGTTTGAAACTACAGCTCCTTGTCCTGTCACTAAAGGCTTTGGTAAAAAGCCCTTGCTCATCTTTTTTACAAGCCCCCTTTATCTATTGGAAAGCGCCAATAAGGTCTCCTCAGAGCCTTCTTTTCTCCTGGTGGAACAACCCCAAACCTCTCAGCCTGTCCTCAAGTGGAAGGTGTCACAGACCCCTGACCGTTATCAGGGCTCTTCACATGACTCATTTCAACGTCCATGTCTTTCTTGAACTGGGTGCCCCAGAACTGGATGTAGGACTACAGCTGGGGTCTCACCAGAGCAGACTGAAGAGGCAGAATCCCTTCCCTCTAGCTGCTGAAGACATTTCTTGCGTGCTACAGCCCAGGGTACAGCTGGCTTGGCAGGCTGTGAGCACACACGTTGCTATCGCATATCCATTTTTTCATTCACCAGTATCCCCAAGTCCTTGTCTGCAGGGCTGCCCTCAACCTGTTCATCATCCACTCTGTGTTGATATCAAGGATTGCCCCGAGCCAGGTGTTCCTAAGGTGTTCCGAGTTTAAAAGTGACCAGTTGAGCCCAGATGTATTGATACAAAGGCAAAAAGGATAAATACTTCTACTATGTACTGCAAGAAGTGAATTCTATTTTGTCGAGCGGCATCTCACCATACACAAAGCTGTGCATGCTCTCAAGTGGCTCTCATTGCTGCTAGGCCTATTAGGCCTGGTGGAAGAGGTAGTATTCATAGCACTGCAAGGCCTCTCCAAAGGGGAACAGATAATCAGGAATAGAGGAAACACGTCTTCTTGTTGTCACAGTGTTACCATGTTGCCAGTTTAATGACGAGGCCGTAAATCCAAAGATGTTAAAAAGGAAAGGCCAATGGTTTTTTGTTGTAAAATCGGCTACAGGAGCAGGAGGCTGGGCTCGTCCGCGCCCCTGACGGCAAGTCAGAGAAACGAGAAACGCGCGCACGGGGCACCCCTCGGGACAGCCCAGTTCCTGAGGGCGCAGCTCCCACTGAGGGGGGTCAGTCCCTTTTAAAGTCTCGGTCCCCCCAGGGATTGTTCCCTTTTGGATCCTTTCTATGACTGGGGCGTTCTTGGGGCTCTCGTTGGCTCTTAGCAGGGTGCTTTCCACACCAATCATTTCTTCCCGCCGTGTTTCCATTGGGTGGCCGTGATCTCCAAGGAAAGCACTGGACGGTGGTCTCGGTTTTTGAGTTGTCTGGGGAAGAAAGGGTAGAAGATCCCCCTTGTCTTTGGTGGTGTCCCCTTAACTGCATTCGGGGAGGCAGCCGCACGAAACTCCTACAAAGATTTGAAACCAAACACTGCAACAGTATCCAACAACTACTCCAGCAACGTTACAATAGTAAGTACTTGTAACAACTCAGAACTAGTTGGAAAATAAACACAGTTAGAAGCAGAAATCGAAATGCACAGCTAGTATACAAACACAACTATTAAAAAGTTTCAGCCTCGTGGGTTTTTTGCTGGTTTTGGTGGTTTTTTGTTTGTTTTGTGTGTTTTTTGGTTTGGTTTTTGTTGGTGGTCTTGTGTTAGTTTTTCTTTTTTGTGGTTTGTGGTTTTTTGTTTGGTTTTTTTTGGGTTTTTTGGGGGGTTTTTTTGGGTTTTTTTTGGTTTTTTTTCTTTTTGTATCTCTAACAACAGTTTTGTGTCAAAACCTTGGTTATGAGAAGCCAAAAAAAGAGCTGTGTATTAAACCACGTTTTGCAGTTGGGGGCTTCTCTGTTCAACGTTTATGACTGAATGGTTCCTCAGGAGCCTATGAAAGTGACAGTGTCAAGAAAACTTCTGCAAGGTTTCCGAAAAACTTCAGGAGTACTCTGCTGCAAAATTTGAGCCGTCTCAGAGCGTTGTCACTTCAAGCTTCAAGCATTTCTATGGGAATACTCAAGAGACAGCAGAGTTAATATATCCAACACCTCTATTTGCAAAAAGTCTTTATTTCAAAAAAGGGGTATGTAGGAAGGGCAGTCTCTAAGATACAGGGGCTTAACTACAAAGAATGACACATTTCAGGCAATTTGAGATACTTGTCTCCTTTTATTAATTTTTCAAACATAGATATCCAATTATTACTGACTAATATTTGTGAGAATATTACTTGTATATTTGTACATATAATAGCCAAATAACATTCTTTGTAAGACTATTACAGATCATCATATTTGCCATATGATGACAAATGAATAATTTGGAATATTACAATATTATTACTTGTACTATTACAAGTACACATCTCTGTGTCATTTGAATTACTGTCTACAAATACTATTTTTAATTTATTAGAAATAAGATTTGTATATAATATTTCCAATAAAATACCAATATTATTTGTAATATTACAAATACCCTCTCTTCTTATAAATTTTTCTAACATAGATGTCTGACCATTATACAACTATTACAACTACAGTAGGGTAGTTCAATTGCCTAAATTAAGGATGACTTTGCAAAACAGTTAGACACTGACAGCACTAAAGGGCCTCTAAAAGGAATGCTAAGAAACAACTCTCATTATGAAAACTCCGACTACCTATTTTTCCGTACTAAACTCCATATACTACAAACTACATCCTTGCAAAACAACTAAAGCTACAGCTGACTCACTAACTAACTACACTACATCCCTAACAGCCTAGGTCTCCGTCTGCGAGGTGTTCCACGCAGCCTCTATCAGCGTCACAGCCTTCTCTGAGGATGTGCAGGTGGAGCCAATTCCTGTCTCACCGACGCAGGCAACAGCTTCCTTGTAAGCAGAAGGTGAAGGGCAAGGCAACTCACAGATGTGTCTCCATAAGGAATCCACGCGCTGCAGCATCTTCCGTCCGCAGGAGCAGGAAAGCAGCCTGAGGATTGCCAGTGAGGAAAGCAACCATTCTGCAGTGTTGACGTGGCTGCCCTAGGGTGTGAGCCCCCCCAGCACCGCTCTGTGCAGGGAACTCCTCTCAGTGGTTGGAGAGCAGCACCCAGAGGCGAAAGCGCAGCTGACCATACGCTCTCATCGCCTCTCTGTGGGCAGCTGGATCTCGAGCCAGGTGCTCAAAGAGGTTGAGCGGCTCAACGGCTTCCACTGCCGGCGGCACGCGGATCTCTGCAGGAAGCCTCTCGTTGCCCAGCACAAAGTGGTCCAGGCATTTCAACTGCAGGCAGCGGCCCAGGTAGGACATGATGTCCCAGAGCCGCCGCGCAAAGTCCCTCCTGCGCCACTTGGACAGCGGCACGGTGGTCAGCACGTGCATGACCACGGTCTTCCAGACAGAGCTGGAAAAACCCGTGCCCCTCAGGACGCAGGTGAAGACCTGCAGGCATTTCAGGTGCAAGTTCTCACAGGGCACCTGCCTGGCGATGTGCTGGAAAAATTTTGCCTCAGCCACAGCGAATGTCTCAGGCCACTCTGTGCTTGCCACGACGTCGTCCTCGGCGGCCTGGCTGACCACAAAGACGTCGGAGTCTCCTTGGCGCACCCCAAGGAGCATCTCCAGCGTCAGGCTCTTCTTGCCTTTGCTCAGCCGGCATTGGCAGGACCGGCTGCCGGGCTGAATCTCCAAGCGCCAGGACTGTGACTGAGGCACGTGCAGCCACGAGGACCTGACCAACTGGGAGAACCAGTGGGAGGTTTTCTCCACGTCCAGGTAGGAGCCGGTGCAGAGTGTCTTGAGGAGGCTGCGCTTACGCCTCCGCCGCAGCTCCTTCTGCGAGTGATGCAGGAGGCACAGCAGCTCCTGGCCCAGCTGCTCCCTCTTGCACGTGCACACCAGCTCCACGCGGACCCTGAAGCTCCTTGCTGCCGTCTGCCCTGCACCGTTCGGTTCCAGGTGGAAGGCGTGCCCTGGCGGGGGATTCAGCGGCACCAGCACGCGGTACACGCCATCCCACTCACGGGGACTCCAACCCTCAAAGGCACTGCCCACCCCGATGGCTTCTTCAGGAACCGGCAAGAAGCTATTGCTGACGCTGTCCACAAAGACACGCGTCAAGCTCTCCATCAGCTCCGCTGCCACTGAGCAACCTGTCTCCAGCTCCTCCACAGGCCACTGAACGCCATCCACAGAAAGGATGCTCTGCCTTCTCCCAACACCTCGGGTGTCTTTCTCTCCAATTCCACCACGGCCTCTTTCTTCCTTGCCACCCTCATTGCCTTCTTTATCCCTGGCAGCCACGTTACCTTGTTGGTCTTCTTTCCTCTCCTCATTCTTTTTTCTTTCCACATTTACCCTGCCCTGTTCTTCATCCTTGCTTCTGTCATCGTCATCCTCTTTCATCGTTTCCTTCTTTGCTTCCTCAGTGGCAGCAAAACCACCGTGCTCTACTTCCTTCCCACCATGGCTGCTTCTCTGCTCACTGGCGTCACTACTTTCCCGCACCTTCACATCTGCGTGTTCTTCCTTTCCTTCTACATTGCCTTCACCTTCGTTTACATCATCCCTGTTGCCTGCCTTCATATTTAAACCACTAGTTTTTTCTTCCTTTCTGTCTCCTTCTTCTTCCTTTGCAGCGTCCCTGTCCTCCTCTGCCTGCACATCCTGGTTTCCTCCATCCTTGGCTTCATCGCTGCCTCCTTCATCTCCTTCAGCCGCAGGGCTGCCTTCTCTGTCGATTCCACGAGTGCTGTCATCTGCCTCCACTGTCCCATCAAGCTGTTCTCTGCCCTCTTCTGAATCAAAAATCTCCTCTTCCTGATCTTTTCCTCTCTCGTCTCCTAGGGTCTTGCAGGAGCTCTGGTCCTCGCTGCTGCTGCTGGCTTCACAGCTCCTTCTCCTGCAGCTAAACCACAGGCCCAAGAGGAGCAGGAGTCCAGCAAGAACCCACAATGGCCACTGCTGCAGAGCACCAAAGAGCGGGCTTCCCCAGCCCTTGTCCTGCTGCTCCAGCTCCTGCAGCAGCCGAGCCATCTCTCGTTCCAGCAGCTCCTGACGCTCCTGCATTCGCCGGTGCATGGCCTCATCCAGCCCATCGCCAGCTGGCTGCGGGTACTGGAGCAGGCTGTGCACGAGCACGAAGAGCAAGGCCAAGAACGCCATGGTCTGCAGGAGGACACACAGAAGGGGTTCAGTGGGGCCGCAATGGAGCCAGACAGTGGGGGCAGGAGCCGCCGGGATGCGGCGGCAGGAAGGAGAGGGCTCCCCCCACCCCCGGCAGCTGGCCGGCGGCAAGGCCTGCACCGCTGCCCCCGCCGGCACCGGGGCCTGAGCACGGCGCTCCCGCCAGGGGCTGGGCCCCGGGTGCAGGGCCAGATGACACGGCCCGGCTGGGTGCCGGCACTTCTGCCCCAGCCCTCCCCCAGCCCTGTGTCCCCACTGCGTGTGCACTCACCGCTTGTCCAAGCTCTACTGGGGCGGCGGCAACCGCCGGGGCCTTTGATAGCTGCTGCCCCCATTGTGACGCGGGCCCCGTGCTGTCACAGAACCCAGAGCGCATCACAGGCCGGCCCCACCCGCCGTCCCCAGCCCAGCTCGGGGAACTCATCATGGCCCTGGAAGCCCAAAGCCCCAACAGACACCAAGCGCAGACGCGTCACTTGGGAACCTGGCAACCCCAGAGCTCCCCCTTCCAAAGCAGGCGCAATTGCCCTCCCACAGAACCCCTGTCAAATAAAAATTTGGGTGACATGACCCATGGGTGTTCTCAGCACACAGCTGTAGGCTGTTATTTAATACTGGACGGGGGACATTTTTTATTATTGGTATTTAGACTTCTTACTTTTGAGGCAGGATGTAGGCTAATGTTTTGTTACACATTTAGTGAGAAATAGTTCTGAAACAAGTCCCAGTTGCTTGGATGATGCACAGGAAGATCTAATACCATCCTCAAAAGGGCCAATAAGTTAGTTACGAAATTTTGGTGTCTTCAATCACCTCTTAGCTCTACAACTCTATGGTTCAACACTGTGCAAAATTCTGGCATAGCCAGGATTTTCTTCAGAATGTACAAGGTCTGTTTTTTCAAATTTGTGCAAAGATGTACCTCTGCCACTCCCACCATCTTCAAAAGTGTCTCACTTCAACAGAGTTAGCCAATCTCTCCTGTCTATTTCAGCTGTCTCTTTGTTTATTTCCCTCCAAAGGACAGGGCAGATTATCCTCCTCAGCCTTTCTTTGGGGAACTCATCTCTAAGTGGAACTTCAGAAATGGGGAGGGAGGAAGGGGAAACAGGATGTGACTCAAGCACCCGCATAGTGACCACAGATGTTCACGGCTAGACAGACAGCAGTGATGGCAGGCATGTCGTGCTCTCCCATTAGTGTGCAGAAGGAGAGCATCTTCCAGTTCAAATCCCTCAGTATGAGGAGGAACATCTTGCACAAGATCAGCTTGGTCAAAGGCCCACCTAAACACGGCCTTGAACACGTCCAAAGATGGGCCATCCACAGCTTCTCTGGCCAACCTGGGCCAGTTTCTCACCGCTCTCGTAACAGAACGTGTCTTTCTTCTGTCCAGTTTCTATCTACTCTCCTCCAGTTTGAAACTACAGCTCCTTGTCCTGTCACTAAAGGCTTTGGTAAAAAGCCCTTGCTCATCTTTTTTACAAGCCCCCTTTATCTATTGGAAAGCGCCAATAAGGTCTCCTCAGAGCCTTCTTTTCTCCTGGTGGAACAACCCCAAACCTCTCAGCCTGTCCTCAAGTGGAAGGTGTCACAGACCCCTGACCGTTATCAGGGCTCTTCACATGACTCATTTCAACGTCCATGTCTTTCTTGAACTGGGTGCCCCAGAACTGGATGTAGGACTGCAGGTGGGGTCTCACCAGAGCAGACTGAAGAGGCAGAATCCCCTCCCTCTAGCTGCTGAAGACATTTCTTGCGTGCTACAGCCCAGGGTACAGCTGGCTTGGCAGGCTGTGAGCACACACGTTGCTATCGCATATCCATTTTTTCATTCACCAGTATCCCCAAGTCCTTGTCTGCAGGGCTGCCCTCAACCTGTTCATCATCCACTCTGTGTTGATATCAAGGATTGCCCCGAGCCAGGTGTTCCTAAGGTGTTCCGAGTTTAAAAGTGACCAGTTGAGCCCAGATGTATTGATACAAAGGCAAAAAGGATAAATACTTCTACTATGTACTGCAAGAAGTGAATTCTATTTTGTCGAGCGGCATCTCACCATGAACAGAGCTGTGCATGCTCTCAAGTGGCTCTCATTGCTGCTAGGCCTATTAGGCCTGGTGGAAGAGGTAGTATTCATAGCACAGCAAGGCCTCTCCAAAGGGGAACAGATAATCAGGAATAGAGGAAACACGTCTTCTTGTTGTCACAGTGTTACCATGTTGCCAGTTTAATGACGAGGCCGTAACTCCAAAGATGTTAAAAAGGAAAGGCCAATGGTTTTTTGTTGTAAAATCGGCTACAGGAGCAGGAGGCTGGGCTCGTCCCAGCCCCTGACGGCAAGTCAGAGAAACGAGAAACGCGCGCACGGGGCACCCCTCGGGACAGCCCAGTTCCTGAGGGCGCAGCTCCCACTGAGGGGGGTCAGTCCCTTTTAAAGTCTCGGTCCCCCCAGGGATTGTTCCCTTTTGGATCCTTTCTATGATTGGGGCGTTCTTCGGGCTCTCGTTGGCTCTTAGCAGGGTGCTTTCCACACCAATCATTTCTTCCCGCCGTGTTTCCATTGGGTGGCCGTGATCTCCAAGGAAAGCACTGGACGGTGGTCTCGGTTTTTGAGTTGTCTGGGGAAGGAAGGGTAGAAGATCCCCCTTGTCTTTGGTGGTGTCCCCTTAACTGCATTCGGGGAGGCAGCCGCACAAAACTCCTACAAAGATTTGAAACCAAACACTGCAACAGTATCTAACAACTACTCCAGCAACGTTGCAATAGTAAGTACTTGTAACAACTCAGAACTAGTTGGAAAATAAACACAGTTAGAAGCAGAAATCGAAACGCACAGCTAGTATACAAACACAACTATTAAAAAGTTTCAGCCTCGTGGGTTTTTTGCTGGTTTTGGTGGTTTTTTGTTTGTTTTGTGTGTTTTTTGGTTTGGTTTTTGTTGGTGGTCTTGTGTTAGTTTTTCTTTTTTGTGGTTTGTGGTTTTTTGTTTGGTTTTTTTTGGGTTTTTTGGGGGGTTTTTTTGGGTTTTTTTTTTTTTTTTTTTTTTTTTTTTTTGTTTGTTTTTTTTCATTTTGTATCTCTAACAACAGTTTTGTGTCAAAACCTTGGTTATGAGAAGCCAAAAAAAGAGCTGTGTATTAAACCACGTTTTGCAGTTGGGGGCTTCTCTGTTCAACGTTTATGACTGAATGGTTCCTCAGGAGCCTATAAAAGTGACAGTGTCAAGAAAACATCTGCAAAGTTTCCGAAAAACTTCAGGAGTACTCTGCTGCAAAATTTGAGCCGTCTCAGAGCGTTGTCACTTCAAGCTTCAAGCATTTCTATGGGAATACTCAAGAGACAGCAGAGTTAATATATCCAACACCTCTATTTGCAAAAAGTCTTTATTTCAAAAAAGGGGTATGTAGGAAGGGCAGTCTCTAAGATACAGGGGCTTAACTACAAAGAATGACACATTTCAGGCAATTTGAGATACTTGTCTCCTTTTATTAATTTTTCAAACATAGATATCCAATTATTACTGACTAATATTTGTGAGAATATTACTTGTATATTTGTACATATAATAGCCAAATAACATTCTTTGTAAGACTATTACAGATCATCATATTTGCCATATGATGACAAATGAATAATTTGGAATATTACAATATTATTACTTGTACTATTACAAGTACACATCTCTGTGTCATTTGAATTACTGTCTACAAATACTATTTTTAATTTATTAGAAATAAGATTTGTATATAATATTTCCAATAAAATACCAATATTATTTGTAATATTAAAAATACCCTCTCTTCTTATAAATTTTTCTAACATAGATGTCCGACCATTATACAACTATTACAACTACAGTAGGGTAGTTCAATTGCCTAAACTAAGGATGACTTTGCAAAACAGTTAGACACTGACAGCACTAAAGGGCCTCTAAAAGGAATGCTAAGAAACAACTCTCATTATGAAAACTTCGACTACCTATTTTTCCGTACTAAACTCCATATACTACAAACTACATCCTTGCAAAACAACTAAAGCTACAGCTGACTCACTAACTAACTACACTACATCCCTAACAGCCTAGGTCTCCGTCTGCGAGGTGTTCCACGCAGCCTCTATCAGCGTCACAGCCTTCTCTGAGGATGTGCAGGTGGAGCCAATTCCTGTCTCACCGACGCAGGCAACAGCTTCCTTGTAAGCAGAAGGTGAAGGGCAAGGCAACTCACAGATGTGTCTCCATATGGACTCCACGCGCTGCAGCATCTTCCGTCCGCAGGAGCAGGAAAGCAGCCTGAGGATTGCCAGTGAGGAAAGCAACCATTCTGCAGTGTTGACGTGGCTGCCCTAGGGTGTGAGCCCGCCCAGCACCGCTCTGTGCAGGGAACTCCTCTCAGTGGTTGGAGAGCAGCACCCAGAGGCGAAAGCGCAGCTGACCATACGCTCTCATCGCCTCTCTGTGGGCAGCTGGATCTCGAGCCAGGTGCTCAAAGAGGTTGAGCGGCTCAACCGCTTCCACTGCCGGCGGCACGCGGATCTCTGCAGGAAGCCGCTCGTTGCCCAGCACAAAGTGGTCCAGGCATTTCAACTGCAGGCAGCGGCCCAGGTAGGACGTGATGTCCCAGAGCCGCCGCGCAAAGTCCCTCCTGCGCCACTTGGACAGCGGCACGGTGGTCAGCACGTGCATGACCACGGTCTTCCAGACAGAGCTGGAAAAACCCGTGCCCCTCAGGACGCAGGTGAAGACCTGCAGGCATTTCAGGTGCAAGTTCTCACAGGGCACCTGCCTGGCGATGTGCTGGAAAAATTTTGCCTCAGCCACAGCGAATGTCTCAGGCCACTCTGTGCTTGCCACGACGTCGTCCTCGGCGGCCTGGCTGACCACAAAGACGTCGGAGTCTCCTTGGCGCACCCCAAGGAGCATCTCCAGTGTCAGGCTCTTCTTGCCTTTGCTCAGCCGGCATTGGCAGGACCGGCTGCCGGGCTGAATCTCCAAGCGCCAGGACTGTGACTGAGGCACGTGCAGCCACGAGGACCTGACCAACTGAGAGAACCAGTGGGAGGTTTTCTCCACGTCCAGGTAGGAGCCGGTGCAGAGTGTCTTGAGGAGGCTGCGCTTACGCCTCCGCCGCAGCTCCTTCTGCGAGTGGTGCAGGAGGCACAGCAGCTCCTGGCCCAGCTGCTCCCTCTTGCACGTGCACACCAGCTCCACGCGGACCCTGAAGCTCCTTGCTGCTGTCTGCCCTGCACCGTTCGGTTCCAGGTGGAAGGCGTGCCCTGGCGGGGGATTCAGCGGCACCAGCACGCGGTACACGCCATCCCACTCACGGGGACTCCAACCCTCAAAGGCACTGCCCACCCCGATGGCTTCTTCAGGAACCGGCAAGAAGCTATTGCTGACGCTGTCCACAAAGACACGCGTCAAGCTCTCCATCAGCTCCGCTGTCACTGAGCAACCTGTCTCCAGCTCCTCCACAGGCCACTGAACGCCATCCACAGAAAGGATGCTCTGCCTTCTCCCAACACCTCGGGTGTCTTTCTCTCCAATTCCACCACGGCCTCTTTCTTCCTTGCCACCCTCATTGCCTTCTTTATCCCTGGCAGCCACGTTACCTTGTTGGTCTTCTTTCCTCTCCTCATTCTTTTTTCTTTCCACATTTACCCTGCCCTGTTCTTCATCCTTGCTTCTGTCATCGTCATCCTCTTTCATCGTTTCCTTCTTTGCTTCCTCAGTGGCAGCAAAACCACCGTGCTCTACTTCCTTCCCACCATGGCTGCTTCTCTGCTCACTGGCGTCACTACTTTCCCGCACCTTCACATCTGCGTGTTCTTCCTTTCCTTCCGCATTGCCTTCACCTTCGTTTACATCATCCCTGTTGCCTGCCTTCATATTTAAACCACTAGTTTTTTCTTCCTTTCTGTCTCCTTCTTCTTCCTTTGCAGCGTCCCTGTCCTCCTCTGCCTGCACATCCTGGTTTCCTCCATCCTTGGCTTCATCGCTGCCTCCTTCATCTCCTTCAGCCGCAGGGCTGCCTTCTCTGTCGATTCCACGAGTGCTGTCATCTGCCTCCACTGTCCCATCAAGGTGTTCTCTGCCCTCTTCTGAATCAAAAATCTCCTCTTCCTGATCTTTTCCTCTCTCGTCTCCTAGGGTCTTGCAGGAGCTCTGGTCCTCGCTGCTGCTGCTGGCTTCACAGCTCCTTCTCCTGCAGCTAAACCACAGGCCCAAGAGGAGCAGGAATCCAGCAAGAACCCACAATGGCCACTGCTGCAGAGCACCAAAGAGCGGGCTTCCCCAGCCCTTGTCCTGCTGCTCCAGCTCCTGCAGCAGCCGAGCCATCTCTCGTTCCAGCAGCTCCTGACGCTCCTGCATCCGCCGGTGCATGGCCTCATCCAGCCCATCGCCAGCTGGCTGCGGGTACTGGAGCAGGCTGTGCACGAGCACGAAGAGCAAGGCCAAGAACGCCATGGTCTGCAGGAGGACACACAGAAGGGGTTCAGTGGGGCCGCAATGGAGCCAGACAGTGGGGGCAGGAGCCGCCGGGATGCGGCGGCAGGAAGGAGAGGGCTCCCCCCACCCCCGGCAGCTGGCCGGCGGCAAGGCCTGCACCGCTGCCCCCACCGGCACCGGGGCCTGAGCACGGCGCTCCCGCCAGGAGCTGGGCCCCGGGTGCAGGGCCAGATGACACGGCCCGGCTGGGTGCCGGCACTTCTGCCCCAGCCCTCCCCCAGCCCTGTGTCCCCACTGCGTGTGCACTCACCGCTTGTCCAAGCTCTACTGGGGCGGCGGCAACCGCCGGGGCCTTTGATAGCTGCTGCCCCCATTGTGACGCGGGCCCCGTGCTGTCACAGAACCCAGAGCGCATCACAGGCCGGCCCCACCCGCCGTCCCCAGCCCAGCTCGGGGAACTCATCATGGCCCGGGATGCCCAAAGCCCCAACAGACACCAAGCGCAGACGCGTCACTTGGGAATCTGGCAACCCCAGAGCTCCCCTTTCCAAAGCAGGCGCAATTGCCCTCCCACAGAACCCCTGTCAAATATAAATTTGGGTGACGTGACCCATGGGTGTTCTCAGCACACAGCTGTAGGCTGTTATTTAATACTGGACGGGGGACTTTTTTTATTATTGGTATTTAGACTTCTTACTTTTGAGGCAGGATGTAGGCTAATGTTTTGTTACACATTTAGTGAGAAATAGTTCTGAAACCAGTCCCAGTTGCTTGGATGATGCACAGGAAGATCTAATACCATCCTCAAAAGGGCCAATAAGTTAGTTACGAAATTTTGGTGTCTTCAATCACCTCTTAGCTCTACAACTCTATGGTTCAACACTGTGCAAAATTCTGGCATAGCCAGGATTTTCTTCAGAATGTACAAGGTCTGTTTTTTCAAATTTGTGCAAAGATGTACCTCTGCCACTCCCACCATCTTCAAAAGCTTCTCACTTCAACAGAGTTAGCCAATCTCTCCTGTCTATTTCAGCTGTCTCTTTGTTTATTTCCCTCCAAAGGACAGGGCAGATTATCCTCCTCAGCCTTTCTTTGGGGAACTCATCTCTAAGTGGAACTTCAGAAATGGGGAGGGAGGAAGGGGAAACAGGCTGTGACTCAAGCACCCGCATAGTGACCACAGATGTTCACGGCTAGACAGACAGCAGTGATGGCAGGCATGTCGTGCTCTCCCATTAGTGTGCAGAAGGAGAGCATCTTCCAGTTCAAATCCCTCAGTATGAGGAGGAACATCTTGCACAAGATCAGCTTGGTCAAAGGCCCACCTAAACACGGCCTTGAACACGTCCAAAGATGGGCCATCCACAGCTTCTCTGGCCAACCTGGGCCAGTTTCTCACCGCTCTCGTAACAGAACGTGTCTTTCTTCTGTCCAGTTTCTATCTACTCTCTTCCAGTTTGAAACTACAGCTCCTTGTCCTGTCACTAAAGGCTTTGGTAAAAAGCCCTTGCTCATCTTTTTTACAAGCCCCCTTTATCTATTGGAAAGCGCCAATAAGGTCTCCTCAGAGCCTTCTTTTCTCCTGGTGGAACAACCCCAAACCTCTCAGCCTGTCCTCAAGTGGAAGGTGTCACAGACCCCTGACCGTTATCAGGGCTCTTCACATGACTCATTTCAACGTCCATGTCTTTCTTGAACTGGGTGCCCCAGAACTGGATGTAGGACTGCAGGTGGGGTCTCACCAGAGCAGACTGAAGAGGCAGAATCCCCTCCCTCTAGCTGCTGAAGACATTTCTTGCGTGCTACAGCCCAGGGTACAGCTGGCTTGGCAGGCTGTGAGCACACACGTTGCTATCGCATATCCATTTTTTCATTCACCAGTATCCCCAAGTCCTTGTCTGCAGGGCTGCCCTCAACCTGTTCATCATCCACTCTGTGTTGATATCAAGGATTGCCCCGAGCCAGGTGTTCCTAAGGTGTTCCGAGTTTAAAAGTGACCAGTTGAGCCCAGATGTATTGATACAAAGGCAAAAAGGATAAATACTTCTACTATGTACTGCAAGAAGTGAATTCTATTTTGTCGAGCGGCATCTCACCATGAACAGAGCTGTGCATGCTCTCAAGTGGCTCTCATTGCTGCTAGGCCTATTAGGCCTGGTGGAAGAGGTAGTATTCATAGCACAGCAAGGCCTCTCCAAAGGGGAACAGATAATCAGGAATAGAGGAAACACGTCTTCTTGTTGTCACAGTGTTACCATGTTGCCAGTTTAATGACGAGGCTGTAAATCCAAAGATGTTAAAAAGGAAAGGCCAATGGTTTTTTCTTGTAAAATCGGCTACAGGAGCAGGAGGCTGGGCTCGTCCGCGCCCCTGACGGCAAGTCAGAGAAACGAGAAACGCGCGCACGGGGCACCCCTCGGGACAGCCCAGTTCCTGAGGGCGCAGCTCCCACTGAGGGGGGTCAGTCCCTTTTAAAGTCTCGGTCCCCCCAGGGATTGTTCCCTTTTGGATCCTTTCTATGATTGGGGCGTTCTTGGGGCTCTCGTTGGCTCTTAGCAGGGTGCTTTCCACACCAATCATTTCTTCCCGCTGTGTTTCCATTGGGTGGCCGTGATCTCCAAGGAAAGCACTGGACGGTGGTCTCGGTTTTTGAGTTGTCTGGGGAAGGAAGGGTAGAAGATCCCCCTTGTCTTTGGTGGTGTCCCCTTAACTGCATTCGGGGAGGCAGCCGCACAAAACTCCTACAAAGATTTGAAACCAAACACTGCAACAGTATCTAACAACTACTCCAGCAACATTGCAATAGTAAGTACTTGTAACAACTCAGAACTAGTTGGAAAATAAACACAGTTAGAAGCAGAAATCGAAACGCACAGCTAGTATACAAACACAACTATTAAAAAGTTTCAGCCTCGTGGGTTTTTTGCTGGTTTTGGTGGTTTTTTGTTTGTTTTGTGTGTTTTTTGGTTTGGTTTTTGTTGGTGGTCTTGTGTTAGTTTTTCTTTTTTGTGGTTTGTGGTTTTTTGTTTGGTTTTTTTGGGTTTTTTGGGGGGTTTTTTTGGTTTTTTTTTTTTTTTGGTTTTTTTTCTTTTTGTATCTCTAACAACAGTTTTGTGTCAAAACCTTGGTATGAGAAGCCAAAAAAAGAGCTGTGTATTAAACCACGTTTTGCAGTTGGGGGCTTCTCTGTTCAACGTTTATGACTGAATGGTTCCTCAGGAGCCTATAAAAGTGACAGTGTCAAGAAAACTTCTGCAAGGTTTCCGAAAAACTTCAGGAGTACTCTGCTGCAAAATTTGAGCCGTCTCAGAGCGTTGTCACTTCAAGCTTCAAGCATTTCTATGGGAATACTCAAGAGACAGCAGAGTTAATATATCCAACACCTCTATTTGCAAAAAGTCTTTATTTCAAAAAAGGGGTATGTAGGAAGGGCAGTCTCTAAGATACAGGGGCTTAACTACAAAGAATGACACATTTCAGGCAATTTGAGATACTTGTCTCCTTTTATTAATTTTTCAAACATAGATATCCAATTATTACTGACTAATATTTGTGAGAATATTACTTGTATATTTGTACATATAATAGCCAAATAACATTCTTTGTAAGACTATTACAGATCATCATATTTGCCATATGATGACAAATGAATAATTTGGAATATTACAATATTATTACTTGTACTATTACAAGTACACATCTCTGTGTCATTTGAATTACTGTCTACAAATACTATTTTTAATTTATTAGAAATAAGATTTGTCTATAATATTTCCAATAAAATACCAATATTATTTGTAATATTACAAATACCCTCTCTTCTTATAAATTTTTCTAACATAGATGTCCGACCATTATACAACTATTACAACTACAGTAGGGTAGTTCAATTGCCTAAACTAAGGATGACTTTGCAAAACACTTAGACACTGACAGCACTAAAGGGCCTCTAAAAGGAATGCTAAGAAACAACTCTCATTATGAAAACTTCGACTACCTATTTTTCCGTACTAAACTCCATATACTACAAACTACATCCTTGCAAAACAACTAAAGCTACAGCTGACTCACTAACTAACTACACTACTTCCCTAACAGCCTAGGTCTCCGTCTGCGAGGTGTTCCACGCAGCCTCTATCAGCGTCACAGCCTTCTCTGAGGATGTGCAGGTGGAGCCAATTCCTGTCTCACCGACGCAGGCAACAGCTTCCTTGTAAGCAGAAGGTGAAGGGCAAGGCAACTCACAGATGTGTCTCCATAAGGAATCCACGCGCTGCAGCATCTTCCGTCCGCAGGAGCAGGAAAGCAGCCTGAGGATTGCCAGTGAGGAAAGCAACCATTCTGCAGTGTTGACGTGGCTGCCCTAGGGTGTGAGCCCCCCCAGCACCGCTCTGTGCAGGGAACTCCTCTCAGTGGTTGGAGAGCAGCACCCACAGGCGAAAGCGCAGCTGACCATAGGCTCTCATTGCCTCTCTGTGGGCAGCTGGATCTCGAGCCAGGTGCTCAAAGAGGTTGAGCGGCTCAACCGCTTCCACTGCCGGCGGCACGCGGATCTCTGCAGGAAGCCTCTCGTTGCCCAGCACAAAGTGGTCCAGGCATTTCAACTGCAGGCAGCGGCCCAGGTAGGACATGATGTCCCAGAGCCGCCGCGCAAAGTCCCTCCTGCGCCACTTGGACAGCGGCACGGTGGTCAGCACGTGCATGACCACGGTCTTCCAGACAGAGCTGGAAAAACCCGTGCCCCTCAGGACGCAGGTGAAGACCTGCAGGCATTTCAGGTGCAAGTTCTCACAGGGCACCTGCCTGGCGATGTGCTGGAAAAATTTTGCCTCAGCCACAGCGAAGGTCTCAGGCCACTCTGTGCTTGCCACGACGTCGGCCTCGGCGGCCTGGCTGACCACAAAGACGTCGGAGTCTCCTTGGCGCACCCCAAGGAGCATCTCCAGCGTCAGGCTCTTCTTGCCTTTGCTCAGCCGGCATTGGCAGGACCGGCTGCCGGGCTGAATCTCCAAGCGCCAGGACTGTGACTGAGGCACGTGCAGCCACGAGGACCTGACCAACTGGGAGAACCAGTGGGAGGTTTTCTCCACGTCCAGGTAGGAGCCGGTGCAGAGTGTCTTGAGGAGGCTGCGCTTACGCCTCCGCCGCAGCTCCTTCTGCGAGTGATGCAGGAGGCACAGCAGCTCCTGGCCCAGCTGCTCCCTCTTGCACGTGCACACCAGCTCCACGCGGACCCTGAAGGTCCTAGCTGCCGTCTGCCCTGCACCGTTCGGTTCCAGGTGGAAGGCGTGCCCTGGCGGGGGATTCAGCGGCACCAGCACGCGGTACACGCCATCCCACTCACGGGGACTCCAACCCTCAAAGGCACTGCCCACCCCGATGGCTTCTTCAGGAACCGGCAAGAAGCTATTGCTGACGCTGTCCACAAAGACACGCGTCAAGCTCTCCATCAGCTCCGCTGCCACTGAGCAACCTGTCTCCAGCTCCTCCACAGGCCACTGAACGCCATCCACAGAAAGGATGCTCTGCCTTCTCCCAACACCTCGGGTGTCTTTCTCTCCAATTCCACCACGGCCTCTTTCTTCCTTGCCACCCTCATTGCCTTCTTTATCCCTGGCAGCCACGTTACCTTGTTGGTCTTCTTTCCTCTCCTCATTCTTTTTTCTTTCCACATTTACCCTGCCCTGTTCTTCATCCTTGCTTCTGTCATCGTCATCCTCTTTCATCGTTTCCTTCTTTGCTTCCTCAGTGGCAGCAAAACCACCGTGCTCTACTTCCTTCCCACCATGGCTGCTTCTCTGCTCACTGGCGTCACTACTTTCCCGCACCTTCACATCTGCGTGTTCTTCCTTTCCTTCTACATTGCCTTCACCTTCGTTTACATCATCCCTGTTGCCTGCCTTCATATTTAAACCACTAGTTGTTTCTTCCTTTCTGTCTCCTTCTTCTTCCTTTGCAGCGTCCCTGTCCTCCTCTGCCTGCACATCCTGGTTTCCTCCATCCTTGGCTTCATCGCTGCCTCCTTCATCTCCTTCAGCCGCAGGGCTGCCTTCTCTGTCGATTCCACGAGTGCTGTCATCTGCCTCCACTGTCCCATCAAGCTGTTCTCTGCCCTCTTCTGAATCAAAAATCTCCTCTTCCTGATCTTTTCCTCTCTCGTCTCCTAGGGTCTTGCAGGAGCTCTGGTCCTCGCTGCTGCTGCTGGCTTCACAGCTCCTTCTCCTGCAGCTAAACCACAGGCCCAAGAGGAGCAGGAGTCCAGCAAGAACCCACAATGGCCACTGCTGCAGAGCACCAAAGAGCGGGCTTCCCCAGCCCTTGTCCTGCTGCTCCAGCTCCTGCAGCAGCCGAGCCATCTCTCGTTCCAGCAGCTCCTGACGCTCCTGCATCCGCCGGTGCATGGCCTCATCCAGCCCATCGCCAGCTGGCTGCGGGTACTGGAGCAGGCTGTGCACGAGCACGAAGAGCAAGGCCAAGAACGCCATGGTCTGCAGGAGGACACACAGAAGGGGTTCAGTGGGGCCGCAATGGAGCCAGACAGTGGGGGCAGGAGCCGCCGGGATGCGGCGGCAGGAAGGAGAGGGCTCCCCCCACCCCCGGCAGCTGGCCGGCGGCAAGGCCTGCACCGCTGCCCCCGCCGGCACCGGGGCCTGAGCACGGCGCTCCCGCCAGGGCCTGGGCCCCGGGTGCAGGGCCAGATGACACGGCCCGGCTGGGTGCCGGCACTTCTGCCCCAGCCCTCCCCCAGCCCTGTGTCCCCACTGCGTGTGCACTCACCGCTTGTCCAAGCTCTACTGGGGCGGCGGCAACCGCCGGGGCCTTTGATAGCTGCTGCCCCCATTGTGACGCGGGCCCCGTGCTGTCACAGAACCCAGAGCGCATCACAGGCCGGCCCCACCCGCCGTCCCCAGCCCATCTCGGGGAACTCATCATGGCCCTGGAAGCCCAAAGCCCCAACAGACACCAAGCGCAGACGCGTCGCTTGGGAACCTGGCAACCCCAGAGCTCCCCCTTCCAAAGCAGGCGCAATTGCCCTCCCACAGAACCCCTGTCAAATAAAAATTTGGGTGACATGACCCATGGGTGTTCTCAGCACACAGCTGTAGGCTGTTATTTAATACTGGACGGGGGACATTTTTTATTATTGGTATTTAGACTTCTTACTTTTGAGGCAGGATGTAGGCTAATGTTTTGTTACACATTTAGTGAGAAATAGTTCTGAAACAAGTCCCAGTTGCTTGGATGATGCACAGGAAGATCTAATACCATCCTCAAAAGGGCCAATAAGTTAGTTACGAAATTTTGGTGTCTTCAATCACCTCTTAGCTCTACAACTCTATGGTTCAACACTGTGCAAAATTCTGGCATAGCCAGGATTTTCTTCAGAATGTACAAGGTCTGTTTTTTCAAATTTGTGCAAAGATGTACCTCTGCCACTCCCACCATCTTCAAAAGTGTCTCACTTCAACAGAGTTAGCCAATCTCTCCTGTCTATTTCAGCTGTCTCTTTGTTTATTTCCCTCCAAAGGACAGGGCAGATTATCCTCCTCAGCCTTTCTTTGGGGAACTCATCTCTAAGTGGAACTTCAGAAATGGGGAGGGAGGAAGGGGAAACAGGATGTGACTCAAGCACCCGCATAGTGACCAGAGATGTTCACGGCTAGACAGACAGCAGTGATGGCAGGCATGTCGTGCTCTCCCATTAGTGTGCAGAAGGAGAGCATCTTCCAGTTCAAATCCCTCAGTATGAGGAGGAACATCTTGCACAAGATCAGCTTGGTCAAAGGCCCACCTAAACACGGCCTTGAACACGTCCAAAGATGGGCCATCCACAGCTTCTCTGGCCAACCTGGGCCAGTTTCTCACCGCTCTCGTAACAGAACGTGTCTTTCTTCTGTCCAGTTTCTATCTACTCTCTTCCAGTTTGAAACTACAGCTCCTTGTCCTGTCACTAAAGGCTTTGGTAAAAAGCCCTTGCTCATCTTTTTTACAAGCCCCCTTTATCTATTGGAAAGCGCCAATAAGGTCTCCTCAGAGCCTTCTTTTCTCCTGGTGGAACAACCCCAAACCTCTCAGCCTGTCCTCAAGTGGAAGGTGTCACAGACCCCTGACCGTTATCAGGGCTCTTCACATGACTCATTTCAACGTCCATGTCTTTCTTGAACTGGGTGCCCCAGAACTGGATGTAGGACTACAGCTGGGGTCTCACCAGAGCAGACTGAAGAGGCAGAATCCCCTCCCTCTAGCTGCTGAAGACATTTCTTGCGTGCTACAGCCCAGGGTACAGCTGGCTTGGCAGGCTGTGAGCACACACGTTGCTATCGCATATCCATTTTTTCATTCACCAGTATCCCCAAGTCCTTGTCTGCAGGGCTGCCCTCAACCTGTTCATCATCCACTCTGTGTTGATATCAAGGATTGCCCCGAGCCAGGTGTTCCTAAGGTGTTCCGAGTTTAAAAGTGACCAGTTGAGCCCAGATGTATTGATACAAAGGCAAAAAGGATAAATACTTCTACTATGTACTGCAAGAAGTGAATTCTATTTTGTCGAGCGGCATCTCACCATACACAAAGCTGTGCAT
The DNA here is from genome assembly GCA_016584745.2 of Phylloscopus trochilus trochilus. Classification (NCBI taxonomy): domain Eukaryota; kingdom Metazoa; phylum Chordata; class Aves; order Passeriformes; family Phylloscopidae; genus Phylloscopus; species Phylloscopus trochilus. The sequence continues at coordinate 8,755,826 of WQNJ02000016.1, read as the reverse complement.
GCTCTCAAGTGGCTCTCATTGCTGCTAGGCCTATTAGGCCTGGTGGAAGAGGTAGTATTCATAGCACAGCAAGGCCTCTCCAAAGGGGAACAGATAATCAGGAATAGAGGAAACACGTCTTCTTGTTGTCACAGTGTTACCATGTTGCCAGTTTAATGACGAGGCCGTAAATCCAAAGATGTTAAAAAGGAAAGGCCAATGGTTTTTTGTTGTAAAATCGGCTACAGGAGCAGGAGGCTGGGCTCGTCCGCGCCCCTGACGGCAAGTCAGAGAAACTAGAAACGCGCGCACGGGGCACCCCTCGGGACAGCCCAGTTCCTGAGGGCGCAGCTCCCACTGAGGGGGGTCAGTCCCTTTTAAAGTCTCGGTCCCCCCAGGGATTGTTCCCTTTTGGATCCTTTCTATGACTGGGGCGTTCTTGGGGCTCTCGTTGGCTCTTAGCAGGGTGCTTTCCACACCAATCATTTCTTCCCGCCGTGTTTCCATTGGGTGGCCGTGATCTCCAAGGAAAGCACTGGACGGTGGTCTCGGTTTTTGAGTTGTCTGGGGAAGGAAGGGTAGAAGATCCCCCTTGTCTTTGGTGGTGTCCCCTTAACTGCATTCGGGGAGGCAGCCGCACAAAACTCCTACAAAGATTTGAAACCAAACACTGCAACAGTATCTAACAACTACTCCAGCAACGTTGCAATAGTAAGTACTTGTAACAACTCAGAACTAGTTGGAAAATAAACACAGTTAGAAGCAGAAATCGAAACGCACACCTAGTATACAAACACAACTATTAAAAAGTTTCAGCCTCGTGGGTTTTTTGCTGGTTTTGGTGGTTTTTTGTTTGTTTTGTGTGTTTTTTGGTTTGGTTTTTGTTGGTGGTCTTGTGTTAGTTTTTCTTTTTTGTGGTTTGTGGTTTTTTGTTTGGTTTTTTGGGGGTTTTTTGGGGTTTTTTTTTGGGTTTTTTTTTTGTTTTTTTTTTTCTTTTTGTATCTCTAACAACAGTTTTGTGTCAAAACCTTGGTTATGAGAAGCCAAAAAAAGAGCTGTGTATTAAACCACGTTTTGCAGTTGGGGGCTTCTCTGTTCAACGTTTATGACTGAATGGTTCCTCAGGAGCCTATAAAAGTGACAGTGTCAAGAAAACTTCTGCAAGGTTTCCGAAAAACTTCAGGAGTACTCTGCTGCAAAATCTGAGCCGTCTCAGAGCGTTGTCACTTCAAGCTTCAAGCATTTCTATGGGAATACTCAAGAGACAGCAGAGTTAATATATCCAACACCTCTATTTGCAAAAAGTCTTTATTTCAAAAAAGGGGTATGTAGGAAGGGCAGTCTGTAAGATACAGGGGCTTAACTACAAAGAATGACACATTTCAGGCAATTTGAGATACTTGTCTCCTTTTATTAATTTTTCAAACATAGATATCCAATTATTACTGACTAATATTTGTGAGAATATTACTTGTATATTTGTATATATAATAGCCAAATAACATTCTTTGTAAGACTATTACAGATCATCATATTTGCCATATGATGACAAATGAATAATTTGGAATATTACAATATTATTACTTGTACTATTACAAGTACACATCTCTGTGTCATTTGAATTACTGTCTACAAATACTATTTTTAATTTATTAGAAATAAGATTTGTATATAATATTTCCAATAAAATACCAATATTATTTGTAATATTACAAATACCCTCTCTTCTTATAAATTTTTCTAACATAGATGTCCGACCATTATACAACTATTACAACTACAGTAGGGTAGTTCAATTGCCTAAATTAAGGATGACTTTGCAAAACAGTTAGACACTGACAGCACTAAAGGGCCTCTAAAAGGAATGCTAAGAAACAACTCTCATTATGAAAACTTCGACTACCTATTTTTCCGTACTAAACTCCATATACTACAAACTACATCCTTGCAAAACAACTAAAGCTACAGCTGACTCACTAACTAACTACACTACATCCCTAACAGCCTAGGTCTCCGTCTGCGAGGTGTTCCACGCAGCCTCTACCAGCGTCACTGCCTTCTCTGAGGATGTGCAGGTGGAGCCAATTCCTGTCTCACCGACGCAGGCAACAGCTTCCTTGTAAGCAGAAGGTGAAGGGCAAGGCAACTCACAGATGTGTCTCCATAAGGAATCCACGCGCTGCAGCATCTTCCGTCCGCAGGAGCAGGAAAGCAGCCTGAGGATTGCCAGTGAGGAAAGCAACCATTCTGCAGTGTTGACGTGGCTGCCCTAGGGTGTGAGCCCCCCCAGCACCGCTCTCTGCAGGGAACTCCTCTCAGTGGTTGGAGAGCAGCACCCAGAGGCGAAAGCGCAGCTGACCATAGGCTCTCATTGCCTCTCTGTAGGCAGCTGGATCTCGAGCCAGGTGCTCAAAGAGGTTGAGCGGCTCAACGGCTTCCACTGCCGGCGGCACGCGGATCTCTGCAGGAAGCCTCTCGTTGCCCAGCACAAAGTGGTCCAGGCATTTCAACTGCAGGCAGCGGCCCAGGTAGGACGTGATGTCCCAGAGCCGCCGCGCAAAGTCCCTCCTGCGCCACTTGGACAGCGGCACGGTGGTCAGCACGTGCATGACCACGGTCTTCCAGACAGAGCTGGAAAAACCCGTGCCCCTCAGGACGCAGGTGAAGACCTGCAGGCATTTCAGGTGCAAGTTCTCACAGGGCACCTGCCTGGCGATGTGCTGGAAAAATTTTGCCTCAGCCACAGCGAAGGTCTCAGGCCACTCTGTGCTTGCCACGACGTCGGCCTCGGCGGCCTGGCTGACCACAAAGACGTCGGAGTCTCCTTGGCGCACCCCAAGGAGCATCTCCAGCGTCAGGCTCTTCTTGCCTTTGCTCAGCCGGCATTGGCAGGACCGGCTGCCGGGCTGAATCTCCAAGCGCCAGGACTGTGACTGAGGCACGTGCAGCCACGAGGACCTGACCAACTGGGAGAACCAGTGGGAGGTTTTCTCCACGTCCAGGTAGGAGCCGGTGCAGAGTGTCTTGAGGAGGCTGCGCTTACGCCTCCGCCGCAGCTCCTTCTGCGAGTGATGCAGGAGGCACAGCAGCTCCTGGCCCAGCTGCTCCCTCTTGCACGTGCACACCAGCTCCACGCGGACCCTGAAGGTCCTAGCTGCCGTCTGCCCTGCACCGTTCGGTTCCAGGTGGAAGGCGTGCCCTGGCGGGGGATTCAGCGGCACCAGCACGCGGTACACGCCATCCCACTCACGGGGACTCCAACCCTCAAAGGCACTGCCCACCCCGATGGCTTCTTCAGGAACCGGCAAGAAGCTATTGCTGACGCTGTCCACAAAGACACGCGTCAAGCTCTCCATCAGCTCCGCTGCCACTGAGCAACCTGTCTCCAGCTCCTCCACAGGCCACTGAACGCCATCCACAGAAAGGATGCTCTGCCTTCTCCCAACACCTCGGGTGTCTTTCTCTCCAATTCCACCACGGCCTCTTTCTTCCTTGCCACCCTCATTGCCTTCTTTATCCCTGGCAGCCACGTTACCTTGTTGGTCTTCTTTCCTCTCCTCATTCTTTTTTCTTTCCACATTTACCCTGCCCTGTTCTTCATCCTTGCTTCTGTCATCGTCATCCTCTTTCATCGTTTCCTTCTTTGCTTCCTCAGTGGCAGCAAAACCACCGTGCTCTACTTCCTTCCCACCATGGCTGCTTCTCTGCTCACTGGCGTCACTACTTTCCCGCACCTTCACATCTGCGTGTTCTTCCTTTCCTTCTACATTGCCTTCACCTTCGTTTACATCATCCCTGTTGCCTGCCTTCATATTTAAACCACTAGTTGTTTCTTCCTTTCTGTCTCCTTCTTCTTCCTTTGCAGCGTCCCTGTCCTCCTCTGCCTGCACATCCTGGTTTCCTCCATCCTTGGCTTCATCGCTGCCTCCTTCATCTCCTTCAGCCGCAGGGCTGCCTTCTCTGTCGATTCCACGAGTGCTGTCATCTGCCTCCACTGTCCCATCAAGGTGTTCTCTGCCCTCTTCTGAATCAAAAATCTCCTCTTCCTGATCTTTTCCTCTCTCGTCTCCTAGGGTCTTGCAGGAGCTCTGGTCCTCGCTGCTGCTGCTGGCTTCACAGCTCCTTCTCCTGCAGCTAAACCACAGGCCCAAGAGGAGCAGGAGTCCAGCAAGAACCCACAATGGCCACTGCTGCAGAGCACCAAAGAGCGGGCTTCCCCAGCCCTTGTCCTGCTGCTCCAGCTCCTGCAGCAGCCGAGCCATCTCTCGTTCCAGCAGCTCCTGACGCTCCTGCATCCGCCGGTGCATGGCCTCATCCAGCCCATCGCCAGCTGGCTGCGGGTACTGGAGCAGGCTGTGCACGAGCACGAAGAGCAAGGCCAAGAACGCCATGGTCTGCAGGAGGACACACAGAAGGGGTTCAGTGGGGCCGCAATGGAGCCAGACAGTGGGGGCAGGAGCCGCCGGGATGCGGCGGCAGGAAGGAGAGGGCTCCCCCCACCCCCGGCAGCTGGCCGGCGGCAAGGCCTGCACCGCTGCCCCCGCCGGCACCGGGGCCTGAGCACGGCGCTCCCGCCAGGGCCTGGGCCCCGGGTGCAGGGCCAGATGACACGGCCCGGCTGGGTGCCGGCACTTCTGCCCCAGCCCTCCCCCAGCCCTGTGTCCCCACTGCGTGTGCACTCACCGCTTGTCCAAGCTCTACTGGGGCGGCGGCAACCGCCGGGGCCTTTGATAGCTGCTGCCCCCATTGTGACGCGGGCCCCGTGCTGTCACAGAACCCAGAGCGCATCACAGGCCGGCCCCACCCGCCGTCCCCAGCCCATCTCGGGGAACTCATCATGGCCCTGGAAGCCCAAAGCCCCAACAGACACCAAGCGCAGACGCGTCGCTTGGGAACCTGGCAACCCCAGAGCTCCCCCTTCCAAAGCAGGCGCAATTGCCCTCCCACAGAACCCCTGTCAAATAAAAATTTGGGTGACATGACCCATGGGTGTTCTCAGCACACAGCTGTAGGCTGTTATTTAATACTGGACGGGGGACATTTTTTATTATTGGTATTTAGACTTCTTACTTTTGAGGCAGGATGTAGGCTAATGTTTTGTTACACATTTAGTGAGAAATAGTTCTGAAACAAGTCCCAGTTGCTTGGATGATGCACAGGAAGATCTAATACCATCCTCAAAAGGGCCAATAAGTTAGTTACGAAATTTTGGTGTCTTCAATCACCTCTTAGCTCTACAACTCTATGGTTCAACACTGTGCAAAATTCTGGCATAGCCAGGATTTTCTTCAGAATGTACAAGGTCTGTTTTTTCAAATTTGTGCAAAGATGTACCTCTGCCACTCCCACCATCTTCAAAAGTGTCTCACTTCAACAGAGTTAGCCAATCTCTCCTGTCTATTTCAGCTGTCTCTTTGTTTATTTCCCTCCAAAGGACAGGGCAGATTATCCTCCTCAGCCTTTCTTTGGGGAACTCATCTCTAAGTGGAACTTCAGAAATGGGGAGGGAGGAAGGGGAAACAGGATGTGACTCAAGCACCCGCATAGTGACCAGAGATGTTCACGGCTAGACAGACAGCAGTGATGGCAGGCATGTCGTGCTCTCCCATTAGTGTGCAGAAGGAGAGCATCTTCCAGTTCAAATCCCTCAGTATGAGGAGGAACATCTTGCACAAGATCAGCTTGGTCAAAGGCCCACCTAAACACGGCCTTGAACACGTCCAAAGATGGGCCATCCACAGCTTCTCTGGCCAACCTGGGCCAGTTTCTCACCGCTCTCGTAACAGAACGTGTCTTTCTTCTGTCCAGTTTCTATCTACTCTCTTCCAGTTTGAAACTACAGCTCCTTGTCCTGTCACTAAAGGCTTTGGTAAAAAGCCCTTGCTCATCTTTTTTACAAGCCCCCTTTATCTATTGGAAAGCGCCAATAAGGTCTCCTCAGAGCCTTCTTTTCTCCTGGTGGAACAACCCCAAACCTCTCAGCCTGTCCTCAAGTGGAAGGTGTCACAGACCCCTGACCGTTATCAGGGCTCTTCACATGACTCATTTCAACGTCCATGTCTTTCTTGAACTGGGTGCCCCAGAACTGGATGTAGGACTACAGCTGGGGTCTCACCAGAGCAGACTGAAGAGGCAGAATCCCCTCCCTCTAGCTGCTGAAGACATTTCTTGCGTGCTACAGCCCAGGGTACAGCTGGCTTGGCAGGCTGTGAGCACACACGTTGCTATCGCATATCCATTTTTTCATTCACCAGTATCCCCAAGTCCTTGTCTGCAGGGCTGCCCTCAACCTGTTCATCATCCACTCTGTGTTGATATCAAGGATTGCCCCGAGCCAGGTGTTCCTAAGGTGTTCCGAGTTTAAAAGTGACCAGTTGAGCCCAGATGTATTGATACAAAGGCAAAAAGGATAAATACTTCTACTATGTACTGCAAGAAGTGAATTCTATTTTGTCGAGCGGCATCTCACCATACACAAAGCTGTGCATGCTCTCAAGTGGCTCTCATTGCTGCTAGGCCTATTAGGCCTGGTGGAAGAGGTAGTATTCATAGCACAGCAAGGCCTCTCCAAAGGGGAACAGATAATCAGGAATAGAGGAAACACGTCTTCTTGTTGTCACAGTGTTACCATGTTGCCAGTTTAATGACGAGGCCGTAAATCCAAAGATGTTAAAAAGGAAAGGCCAATGGTTTTTTGTTGTAAAATCGGCTACAGGAGCAGGAGGCTGGGCTCGTCCGCGCCCCTGACGGCAAGTCAGAGAAACTAGAAACGCGCGCACGGGGCACCCCTCGGGACAGCCCAGTTCCTGAGGGCGCAGCTCCCACTGAGGGGGGTCAGTCCCTTTTAAAGTCTCGGTCCCCCCAGGGATTGTTCCCTTTTGGATCCTTTCTATGACTGGGGCGTTCTTGGGGCTCTCGTTGGCTCTTAGCAGGGTGCTTTCCACACCAATCATTTCTTCCCGCCGTGTTTCCATTGGGTGGCCGTGATCTCCAAGGAAAGCACTGGACGGTGGTCTCGGTTTTTGAGTTGTCTGGGGAAGGAAGGGTAGAAGATCCCCCTTGTCTTTGGTGGTGTCCCCTTAACTGCATTCGGGGAGGCAGCCGCACAAAACTCCTACAAAGATTTGAAACCAAACACTGCAACAGTATCTAACAACTACTCCAGCAACGTTGCAATAGTAAGTACTTGTAACAACTCAGAACTAGTTGGAAAATAAACACAGTTAGAAGCAGAAATCGAAACGCACACCTAGTATACAAACACAACTATTAAAAAGTTTCAGCCTCGTGGGTTTTTTGCTGGTTTTGGTGGTTTTTTGTTTGTTTTGTGTGTTTTTTGGTTTGGTTTTTGTTGGTGGTCTTGTGTTAGTTTTTCTTTTTTGTGGTTTGTGGTTTTTTGTTTGGTTTTTTGGGGGTTTTTTGGGGTTTTTTTTTGGGTTTTTTTTTTGTTTTTTTTTTTCTTTTTGTATCTCTAACAACAGTTTTGTGTCAAAACCTTGGTTATGAGAAGCCAAAAAAAGAGCTGTGTATTAAACCACGTTTTGCAGTTGGGGGCTTCTCTGTTCAACGTTTATGACTGAATGGTTCCTCAGGAGCCTATAAAAGTGACAGTGTCAAGAAAACTTCTGCAAGGTTTCCGAAAAACTTCAGGAGTACTCTGCTGCAAAATCTGAGCCGTCTCAGAGCGTTGTCACTTCAAGCTTCAAGCATTTCTATGGGAATACTCAAGAGACAGCAGAGTTAATATATCCAACACCTCTATTTGCAAAAAGTCTTTATTTCAAAAAAGGGGTATGTAGGAAGGGCAGTCTGTAAGATACAGGGGCTTAACTACAAAGAATGACACATTTCAGGCAATTTGAGATACTTGTCTCCTTTTATTAATTTTTCAAACATAGATATCCAATTATTACTGACTAATATTTGTGAGAATATTACTTGTATATTTGTATATATAATAGCCAAATAACATTCTTTGTAAGACTATTACAGATCATCATATTTGCCATATGATGACAAATGAATAATTTGGAATATTACAATATTATTACTTGTACTATTACAAGTACACATCTCTGTGTCATTTGAATTACTGTCTACAAATACTATTTTTAATTTATTAGAAATAAGATTTGTATATAATATTTCCAATAAAATACCAATATTATTTGTAATATTACAAATACCCTCTCTTCTTATAAATTTTTCTAACATAGATGTCCGACCATTATACAACTATTACAACTACAGTAGGGTAGTTCAATTGCCTAAATTAAGGATGACTTTGCAAAACAGTTAGACACTGACAGCACTAAAGGGCCTCTAAAAGGAATGCTAAGAAACAACTCTCATTATGAAAACTTCGACTACCTATTTTTCCGTACTAAACTCCATATACTACAAACTACATCCTTGCAAAACAACTAAAGCTACAGCTGACTCACTAACTAACTACACTACATCCCTAACAGCCTAGGTCTCCGTCTGCGAGGTGTTCCACGCAGCCTCTACCAGCGTCACTGCCTTCTCTGAGGATGTGCAGGTGGAGCCAATTCCTGTCTCACCGACGCAGGCAACAGCTTCCTTGTAAGCAGAAGGTGAAGGGCAAGGCAACTCACAGATGTGTCTCCATAAGGAATCCACGCGCTGCAGCATCTTCCGTCCGCAGGAGCAGGAAAGCAGCCTGAGGATTGCCAGTGAGGAAAGCAACCATTCTGCAGTGTTGACGTGGCTGCCCTAGGGTGTGAGCCCCCCCAGCACCGCTCTCTGCAGGGAACTCCTCTCAGTGGTTGGAGAGCAGCACCCAGAGGCGAAAGCGCAGCTGACCATAGGCTCTCATTGCCTCTCTGTAGGCAGCTGGATCTCGAGCCAGGTGCTCAAAGAGGTTGAGCGGCTCAACGGCTTCCACTGCCGGCGGCACGCGGATCTCTGCAGGAAGCCTCTCGTTGCCCAGCACAAAGTGGTCCAGGCATTTCAACTGCAGGCAGCGGCCCAGGTAGGACGTGATGTCCCAGAGCCGCCGCGCAAAGTCCCTCCTGCGCCACTTGGACAGCGGCACGGTGGTCAGCACGTGCATGACCACGGTCTTCCAGACAGAGCTGGAAAAACCCGTGCCCCTCAGGACGCAGGTGAAGACCTGCAGGCATTTCAGGTGCAAGTTCTCACAGGGCACCTGCCTGGCGATGTGCTGGAAAAATTTTGCCTCAGCCACAGCGAATGTCTCAGGCCACTCTGTGCTTGCCACGACGTCGTCCTCGGCGGCCTGGCTGACCACAAAGACGTCGGAGTCTCCTTGGCGCACCCCAAGGAGCATCTCCAGCGTCAGGCTCTTCTTGCCTTTGCTCAGCCGGCATTGGCAGGACCGGCTGCCGGGCTGAATCTCCAAGCGCCAGGACTGTGACTGAGGCACGTGCAGCCACGAGGACCTGACCAACTGGGAGAACCAGTGGGAGGTTTTCTCCACGTCCAGGTAGGAGCCGGTGCAGAGTGTCTTGAGGAGGCTGCGCTTACGCCTCCGCCGCAGCTCCTTCTGCGAGTGGTGCAGGAGGCACAGCAGCTCCTGGCCCAGCTGCTCCCTCTTGCACGTGCACACCAGCTCCACGCGGACCCTGAAGGTCCTAGCTGCCGTCTGCCCTGCACCGTTCGGTTCCAGGTGGAAGGCGTGCCCTGGCGGGGGATTCAGCGGCACCAGCACGCGGTACACGCCATCCCACTCACGGGGACTCCAACCCTCAAAGGCACTGCCCACCCCGATGGCTTCTTCAGGAACCGGCAAGAAGCTATTGCTGACGCTGTCCACAAAGACACGCGTCAAGCTCTCCATCAGCTCCGCTGCCACTGAGCAACCTGTCTCCAGCTCCTCCACAGGCCACTGAACGCCATCCACAGAAAGGATGCTCTGCCTTCTCCCAACACCTCGGGTGTCTTTCTCTCCGATTCCACCACGGCCTCTTTCTTCCTTGCCACCCTCATTGCCTTCTTTATCCCTGGCAGCCACGTTACCTTGTTGGTCTTCTTTCCTCTCCTCATTCTTTTTTCTTTCCACATTTACCCTGCCCTGTTCTTCATCCTTGCTTCTGTCATCGTCATCCTCTTTCATCGTTTCCTTCTTTGCTTCCTCAGTGGCAGCAAAACCACCGTGCTCTACTTCCTTCCCACCATGGCTGCTTCTCTGCTCACTGGCGTCACTACTTTCCCGCACCTTCACATCTGCGTGTTCTTCCTTTCCTTCTACATTGCCTTCACCTTCGTTTACATCATCCCTGTTGCCTGCCTTCATATTTAAACCACTAGTTGTTTCTTCCTTTCTGTCTCCTTCTTCTTCCTTTGCAGCGTCCCTGTCCTCCTCTGCCTGCACATCCTGGTTTCCTCCATCCTTGGCTTCATCGCTGCCTCCTTCATCTCCTTCAGCCGCAGGGCTGCCTTCTCTGTCGATTCCACGAGTGCTGTCATCTGCCTCCACTGTCCCATCAAGGTGTTCTCTGCCCTCTTCTGAATCAAAAATCTCCTCTTCCTGATCTTTTCCTCTCTCGTCTCCTAGGGTCTTGCAGGAGCTCTGGTCCTCGCTGCTGCTGCTGGCTTCACAGCTCCTTCTCCTGCAGCTAAACCACAGGCCCAAGAGGAGCAGGAGTCCAGCAAGAACCCACAATGGCCACTGCTGCAGAGCACCAAAGAGCGGGCTTCCCCAGCCCTTGTCCTGCTGCTCCAGCTCCTGCAGCAGCCGAGCCATCTCTCGTTCCAGCAGCTCCTGACGCTCCTGCATCCGCCGGTGCATGGCCTCATCCAGCCCATCGCCAGCTGGCTGCGGGTACTGGAGCAGGCTGTGCACGAGCACGAAGAGCAAGGCCAAGAACGCCATGGTCTGCAGGAGGACACACAGAAGGGGTTCAGTGGGGCCGCAATGGAGCCAGACAGTGGGGGCAGGAGCCGCCGGGATGCGGCGGCAGGAAGGAGAGGGCTCCCCCCACCCCCGGCAGCTGGCCGGCGGCAAGGCCTGCACCGCTGCCCCCGCCGGCACCGGGGCCTGAGCACGGCGCTCCCGCCCGGGCCTGGGCCCCGGGTGCAGGGCCAGATGACACGGCCCGGCTGGGTGCCGGCACTTCTGCCCCAGCCCTCCCCCAGCCCTGTGTCCCCACTGCGTGTGCACTCACCGCTTGTCCAAGCTCTACTGGGGCGGCGGCAACCGCCGGGGCCTTTGATAGCTGCTGCCCCCATTGTGACGCGGGCCCCGTGCTGTCACAGAACCCAGAGCGCATCACAGGCCGGCCCCACCCGCCGTCCCCAGCCCATCTCGGGGAACTCATCATGGCCCTGGAAGCCCAAAGCCCCAACAGACACCAAGCGCAGACGCGTCACTTGGGAACCTGGCAACCCCAGAGCTCCCCCTTCCAAAGCAGGCGCAATTGCCCTCCCACAGAACCCCTGTCAAATAAAAATTTGGGTGACATGACCCATGGGTGTTCTCAGCACACAGCTGTAGGCTGTTATTTAATACTGGACGGGGGACATTTTTTATTATTGGTATTTAGACTTCTTACTTTTGAGGCAGGATGTAGGCTAATGTTTTGTTACACATTTAGTGAGAAATAGTTCTGAAACAAGTCCCAGTTGCTTGGATGATGCACAGGAAGATCTAATACCATCCTCAAAAGGGCCAATAAGTTAGTTACGAAATTTTGGTGTCTTCAATCACCTCTTAGCTCTACAACTCTATGGTTCAACACTGTGCAAAATTCTGGCATAGCCAGGATTTTCTTCAGAATGTACAAGGTCTGTTTTTTCAAATTTGTGCAAAGATGTACCTCTGCCACTCCCACCATCTTCAAAAGTGTCTCACTTCAACAGAGTTAGCCAATCTCTCCTGTCTATTTCAGCTGTCTCTTTGTTTATTTCCCTCCAAAGGACAGGGCAGATTATCCTCCTCAGCCTTTCTTTGGGGAACTCATCTCTAAGTGGAACTTCAGAAATGGGGAGGGAGGAAGGGGAAACAGGATGTGACTCAAGCACCCGCATAGTGACCAGAGATGTTCACGGCTAGACAGACAGCAGTGATGGCAGGCATGTCGTGCTCTCCCATTAGTGTGCAGAAGGAGAGCATCTTCCAGTTCAAATCCCTCAGTATGAGGAGGAACATCTTGCACAAGATCAGCTTGGTCAAAGGCCCACCTAAACACGGCCTTGAACACGTCCAAAGATGGGCCATCCACAGCTTCTCTGGCCAACCTGGGCCAGTTTCTCACCGCTCTCGTAACAGAACGTGTCTTTCTTCTGTCCAGTTTCTATCTACTCTCTTCCAGTTTGAAACTACAGCTCCTTGTCCTGTCACTAAAGGCTTTGGTAAAAAGCCCTTGCTCATCTTTTTTACAAGCCCCCTTTATCTATTGGAAAGCGCCAATAAGGTCTCCTCAGAGCCTTCTTTTCTCCTGGTGGAACAACCCCAAACCTCTCAGCCTGTCCTCAAGTGGAAGGTGTCACAGACCCCTGACCGTTATCAGGGCTCTTCACATGACTCATTTCAACGTCCATGTCTTTCTTGAACTGGGTGCCCCAGAACTGGATGTAGGACTACAGCTGGGGTCTCACCAGAGCAGACTGAAGAGGCAGAATCCCCTCCCTCTAGCTGCTGAAGACATTTCTTGCGTGCTACAGCCCAGGGTACAGCTGGCTTGGCAGGCTGTGAGCACACACGTTGCTATCGCATATCCATTTTTTCATTCACCAGTATCCCCAAGTCCTTGTCTGCAGGGCTGCCCTCAACCTGTTCATCATCCACTCTGTGTTGATATCAAGGATTGCCCCGAGCCAGGTGTTCCTAAGGTGTTCCGAGTTTAAAAGTGACCAGTTGAGCCCAGATGTATTGATACAAAGGCAAAAAGGATAAATACTTCTACTATGTACTGCAAGAAGTGAATTCTATTTTGTCGAGCGGCATCTCACCATACACAAAGCTGTGCATGCTCTCAAGTGGCTCTCATTGCTGCTAGGCCTATTAGGCCTGGTGGAAGAGGTAGTATTCATAGCACAGCAAGGCCTCTCCAAAGGGGAACAGATAATCAGGAATAGAGGAAACACGTCTTCTTGTTGTCACAGTGTTACCATGTTGCCAGTTTAATGACGAGGCCGTAAATCCAAAGATGTTAAAAAGGAAAGGCCAATGGTTTTTTGTTGTAAAATCGGCTACAGGAGCAGGAGGCTGGGCTCGTCCCAGCCCCTGACGGCAAGTCAGAGAAACGAGAAACGCGCGCACGGGGCACCCCTCGGGACAGCCCAGTTCCTGAGGGCGCAGCTCCCACTGAGGGGGGTCAGTCCCTTTTAAAGTCTCGGTCCCCCCAGGGATTGGTCCCTTTTGGATCCTTTCTATGACTGGGGCGTTCTTGGGGCTCTCGTTGGCTCTTAGCAGGGTGCTTTCCACACCAATCATTTCTTCCCGCCGTGTTTCCATTGGGTGGCCGTGATCTCCAAGGAAAGCACTGGATGGTGGTCTCGGTTTTTGAGTTGTCTGGGGAAGGAAGGGTAGAAGATCCCCCTTGTCTTTGGTGGTGTCCCCTTAACTGCATTCGGGGAGGCAGCCGCACAAAACTCCTACAAAGATTTGAAACCAAACACTGCAACAGTATCTAACAACTACTCCAGCAACGTTGCAATAGTAAGTACTTGTAACAACTCAGAACTAGTTGGAAAATAAACACAGTTAGAAGCAGAAATCGAAACGCACACCTAGTATACAAACACAACTATTAAAAAGTTTCAGCCTCGTGGGTTTTTTGCTGGTTTTGGTGGTTTTTTGTTTGTTTTGTGTGTTTTTTGGTTTGGTTTTTGTTGGTGGTCTTGTGTTAGTTTTTCTTTTTTGTGGTTTGTGGTTTTTTGTTTGGTTTTTTGGGGGTTTTTTGGGGTTTTTTTTGGGGTTTTTTTTTGTTTTTTTTTTTTTTTTTTTCTTTTTGTATCTCTAACAACAGTTTTGTGTCAAAACCTTGGTTATGAGAAGCCAAAAAAAGAGCTGTGTATTAAACCACGTTTTGCAGTTGGGGGCTTCTCTGTTCAACGTTTATGACTGAATGGTTCCTCAGGAGCCTATAAAAGTGACAGTGCCAAGAAAACTTCTGCAAGGTTTACGAAAAACTTCAGGAGTACTCTGCTGCAAAATCTGAGCCGTCTCAGAGCGTTGTCACTTCAAGCTTCAAGCATTTCTATGGGAATACTCAAGAGACAGCAGAGTTAATATATCCAACACCTCTATTTGCAAAAAGTCTTTATTTCAAAAAAGGGGTATGTAGGAAGGGCAGTCTGTAAGATACAGGGGCTTAACTACAAAGAATGACACATTTCAGGCAATTTGAGATACTTGTCTCCTTTTATTAATTTTTCAAACATAGATATCCAATTATTACTGACTAATATTTGTGATAATATTACTTGTATATTTGTACATATAATAGCCAAATAACATTCTTTGTAAGACTATTACAGATCATCATATTTGCCATATGATGACAAATGAATAATTTGGAATATTACAATATTATTACTTGTACTATTACAAGTACACATCTCTGTGTCATTTGAATTACTGTCTACAAATACTATTTTTAATTTATTAGAAATAAGATTTGTATATAATATTTCCAATAAAATACCAATATTATTTGTAATATTACAAATACCCTCTCTTCTTATAAATTTTTCTAACATAGATGTCCGACCATTATACAACTATTACAACTACAGTAGGGTAGTTCAATTGCCTAAATTAAGGATGACTTTGCAAAACAGTTAGACACTGACAGCACTAAAGGGCCTCTAAAAGGAATGCTAAGAAACAACTCTCATTATGAAAACTTCGACTACCTATTTTTCCGTACTAAACTCCATATACTACAAACTACATCCTTGCAAAACAACTAAAGCTACAGCTGACTCACTAACTAACTACACTACATCCCTAACAGCCTAGGTCTCCGTCTGCGAGGTGTTCCACGCAGCCTCTATCAGCGTCACAGCCTTCTCTGAGGATGTGCAGGTGGAGCCAATTCCTGTCTCACCGACGCAGGCAACAGCTTCCTTGTAAGCAGAAGGTGAAGGGCAAGGCAACTCACAGATGCGTCTCCATAAGGAATCCACGCGCTGCAGCATCTTCCGTCCGCAGGAGCAGGAAAGCAGCCTGAGGATTGCCAGTGAGGAAAGCAACCATTCTGCAGTGTTGACGTGGCTGCCCTAGGGTGTGAGCCCCCCCAGCACCGCTCTCTGCAGGGAACTCCTCTCAGTGGTTGGAGAGCAGCACCCAGAGGCGAAAGCGCAGCTGACCATAGGCTCTCATTGCCTCTCTGTGGGCAGCTGGATCTCGAGCCAGGTGCTCAAAGAGGTTGAGCGGCTCAACGGCTTCCACTGCCGGCGGCACGCGGATCTCTGCAGGAAGCCTCTCGTTGCCCAGCACAAAGTGGTCCAGGCATTTCAACTGCAGGCAGCGGCCCAGGTAGGACATGATGTCCCAGAGCCGCCGCGCAAAGTCCCTCCTGCGCCACTTGGACAGCGGCACGGTGGTCAGCACGTGCATGACCACGGTCTTCCAGACAGAGCTGGAAAAACCCGTGCCCCTCAGGACGCAGGTGAAGACCTGCAGGCATTTCAGGTGCAAGTTCTCACAGGGCACCTGCCTGGCGATGTGCTGGAAAAATTTTGCCTCAGCCACAGCGAATGTCTCAGGCCACTCTGTGCTTGCCACGACGTCGTCCTCGGCGGCCTGGCTGACCACAAAGACGTCGGAGTCTCCTTGGCGCACGCCAAGGAGCATCTCCAGCGTCAGGCTCTTCTTGCCTTTGCTCAGCCGGCATTGGCAGGACCGGCTGCCGGGCTGAATCTCCAAGCGCCAGGACTGTGACTGAGGCACGTGCAGCCACGAGGACCTGACCAACTGGGAGAACCAGTGGGAGGTTTTCTCCACGTCCAGGTAGGAGCCGGTGCAGAGTGTCTTGAGGAGGCTGCGCTTACGCCTCCGCCGCAGCTCCTTCTGCGAGTGATGCAGGAGGCACAGCAGCTCCTGGCCCAGCTGCTCCCTCTTGCACGTGCACACCAGCTCCACGCGGACCCTGAAGGTCCTAGCTGCCGTCTGCCCTGCACCGTTCGGTTCCAGGTGGAAGGCGTGCCCTGGCGGGGGATTCAGCGGCACCAGCACGCGGTACACGCCATCCCACTCACGGGGACTCCAACCCTCAAAGGCACTGCCCACCCCGATGGCTTCTTCAGGAACCGGCAAGAAGCTATTGCTGACGCTGTCCACAAAGACACGCGTCAAGCTCTCCATCAGCTCCGCTGCCACTGAGCAACCTGTCTCCAGCTCCTCCACAGGCCACTGAACGCCATCCACAGAAAGGATGCTCTGCCTTCTCCCAACACCTCGGGTGTCTTTCTCTCCAATTCCACCACGGCCTCTTTCTTCCTTGCCACCCTCATTGCCTTCTTTATCCCTGGCAGCCATGTTACCTTGTTGGTCTTCTTTCCTCTCCTCATTCTTTTTTCTTTCCACATTTACCCTGCCCTGTTCTTCATCCTTGCTTCTGTCATCGTCATCCTCTTTCATCGTTTCCTTCTTTGCTTCCTCAGTGGCAGCAAAACCACCGTGCTCTACTTCCTTCCCACCATGGCTGCTTCTCTGCTCACTGGCGTCACTACTTTCCCGCACCTTCACATCTGCGTGTTCTTCCTTTCCTTCTACATTGCCTTCACCTTCGTTTACATCATCCCTGTTGCCTGCCTTCATATTTAAACCACTAGTTGTTTCTTCCTTTCTGTCTCCTTCTTCTTCCTTTGCAGCGTCCCTGTCCTCCTCTGCCTGCACATCCTGGTTTCCTCCATCCTTGGCTTCATCGCTGCCTCCTTCATCTCCTTCAGCCGCAGGGCTGCCTTCTCTGTCGATTCCACGAGTGCTGTCATCTGCCTCCACTGTCCCATCAAGGTGTTCTCTGCCCTCTTCTGAATCAAAAATCTCCTCTTCCTGATCTTTTCCTCTCTCGTCTCCTAGGGTCTTGCAGGAGCTCTGGTCCTCGCTGCTGCTGCTGGCTTCACAGCTCCTTCTCCTGCAGCTAAACCACAGGCCCAAGAGGAGCAGGAGTCCAGCAAGAACCCACAATGGCCACTGCTGCAGAGCACCAAAGAGCGGGCTTCCCCAGCCCTTGTCCTGCTGCTCCAGCTCCTGCAGCAGCCGAGCCATCTCTCGTTCCAGCAGCTCCTGACGCTCCTGCATCCGCCGGTGCATGGCCTCATCCAGCCCATCGCCAGCTGGCTGCGGGTACTGGAGCAGGCTGTGCACGAGCACGAAGAGCAAGGCCAAGAACGCCATGGTCTGCAGGAGGACACACAGAAGGGGTTCAGTGGGGCCGCAATGGAGCCAGACAGTGGGGGCAGGAGCCGCCGGGATGCGGCGGCAGGAAGGAGAGGGCTCCCCCCACCCCCGGCAGCTGGCCGGCGGCAAGGCCTGCACCGCTGCCCCCGCCGGCACCGGGGCCTGAGCACGGCGCTCCCGCCAGGGCCTGGGCCCCGGGTGCAGGGCCAGATGACACGGCCCGGCTGGGTGCCGGCACTTCTGCCCCAGCCCTCCCCCAGCCCTGTGTCCCCACTGCGTGTGCACTCACCGCTTGTCCAAGCTCTACTGGGGCGGCGGCAACCGCCGGGGCCTTTGATAGCTGCTGCCCCCATTGTGACGCGGGCCCCGTGCTGTCACAGAACCCAGAGCGCATCACAGGCCGGCCCCACCCGCCGTCCCCAGCCCATCTCGGGGAACTCATCATGGCCCTGGAAGCCCAAAGCCCCAACAGACACCAAGCGCAGACGCGTCACTTGGGAACCTGGCAACCCCAGAGCTCCCCCTTCCAAAGCAGGCGCAATTGCCCTCCCACAGAACCCCTGTCAAATAAAAATTTGGGTGACATGACCCATGGGTGTTCTCAGCACACAGCTGTAGGCTGTTATTTAATACTGGACGGGGGACATTTTTTATTATTGGTATTTAGACTTCTTACTTTTGAGGCAGGATGTAGGCTAATGTTTTGTTACACATTTAGTGAGAAATAGTTCTGAAACAAGTCCCAGTTGCTTGGATGATGCACAGGAAGATCTAATACCATCCTCAAAAGGGCCAATAAGTTAGTTACGAAATTTTGGTGTCTTCAATCACCTCTTAGCTCTACAACTCTATGGTTCAACACTGTGCAAAATTCTGGCATAGCCAGGATTTTCTTCAGAATGTACAAGGTCTGTTTTTTCAAATTTGTGCAAAGATGTACCTCTGCCAATCCCACCATCTTCAAAAGTGTCTCACTTCAACAGAGTTAGCCAATCTCTCCTGTCTATTTCAGCTGTCTCTTTGTTTATTTCCCTCCAAAGGACAGGGCAGATTATCCTCCTCAGCCTTTCTTTGGGGAACTCATCTCTAAGTGGAACTTCAGAAATGGGGAGGGAGGAAGGGGAAACAGGATGTGACTCAAGCACCCGCATAGTGACCAGAGATGTTCACGGCTAGACAGACAGCAGTGATGGCAGGCATGTCGTGCTCTCCCATTAGTGTGCAGAAGGAGAGCATCTTCCAGTTCAAATCCCTCAGTATGAGGAGGAACATCTTGCACAAGATCAGCTTGGTCAAAGGCCCACCTAAACACGGCCTTGAACACGTCCAAAGATGGGCCATCCACAGCTTCTCTGGCCAACCTGGGCCAGTTTCTCACCGCTCTCGTAACAGAACGTGTCTTTCTTCTGTCCAGTTTCTATCTACTCTCTTCCAGTTTGAAACTACAGCTCCTTGTCCTGTCACTAAAGGCTTTGGTAAAAAGCCCTTGCTCATCTTTTTTACAAGCCCCCTTTATCTATTGGAAAGCGCCAATAAGGTCTCCTCAGAGCCTTCTTTTCTCCTGGTGGAACAACCCCAAACCTCTCAGCCTGTCCTCAAGTGGAAGGTGTCACAGACCCCTGACCGTTATCAGGGCTCTTCACATGACTCATTTCAACGTCCATGTCTTTCTTGAACTGGGTGCCCCAGAACTGGATGTAGGACTACAGCTGGGGTCTCACCAGAGCAGACTGAAGAGGCAGAATCCCCTCCCTCTAGCTGCTGAAGACATTTCTTGCATGCTACAGCCCAGGGTACAGCTGGCTTGGCAGGCTGTGAGCACACACGTTGCTATCGCATATCCATTTTTTCATTCACCAGTATCCCCAAGTCCTTGTCTGCAGGGCTGCCCTCAACCTGTTCATCATCCACTCTGTGTTGATATCAAGGATTGCCCCGAGCCAGGTGTTCCTAAGGTGTTCCGAGTTTAAAAGTGACCAGTTGAGCCCAGATGTATTGATACAAAGGCAAAAAGGATAAATACTTCTACTATGTACTGCAAGAAGTGAATTCTATTTTGTCGAGCGGCATCTCACCATACACAAAGCTGTGCATGCTCTCAAGTGGCTCTCATTGCTGCTAGGCCTATTAGGCCTGGTGGAAGAGGTAGTATTCATAGCACAGCAAGGCCTCTCCAAAGGGGAACAGATAATCAGGAATAGAGGAAACACGTCTTCTTGTTGTCACAGTGTTACCGTGTTGCCAGTTTAATGACGAGGCCGTAAATCCAAAGATGTTAAAAAGGAAAGGCCAATGGTTTTTTGTTGTAAAATCGGCTACAGGAGCAGGAGGCTGGGCTCGTCCGCGCCCCTGACGGCAAGTCAGAGAAACGAGAAACGCGCGCACGGGGCACCCCTCGGGACAGCCCAGTTCCTGAGGGCGCAGCTCCCACTGAGGGCGGTCAGTCCCTTTTAAAGTCTCGGTCCCCCCAGGGATTGTTCCCTTTTGGATCCTTTCTATGACTGGGGCGTTCTTGGGGCTCTCGTTGGCTCTTAGCAGGGTGCTTTCCACACCAATCATTTCTTCCCGCCGTGTTTCCATTGGGTGGCCGTGATCTCCAAGGAAAGCACTGGACGGTGGTCTCGGTTTTTGAGTTGTCTGGGGAAGGAAGGGTAGAAGATCCCCCTTGTCTTTGGTGGTGTCCCCTTAACTGCATTCGGGGAGGCAGCCGCACAAAACTCCTACAAAGATTTGAAACCAAACACTGCAACAGTATCTAACAACTACTCCAGCAACGTTGCAATAGTAAGTACTTGTAACAACTCAGAACTAGTTGGAAAATAAACACAGTTAGAAGCAGAAATCGAAACGCACAGCTAGTATACAAACACAACTATTAAAAAGTTTCAGCCTCGTGGGTTTTTTGCTGGTTTTGGTGGTTTTTTGTTTGTTTTGTGTGTTTTTTGGTTTGGTTTTTGTTGGTGGTCTTGTGTTAGTTTTTCTTTTTTGTGGTTTGTGGTTTTTTGTTTGGTGTTTTTGGGGTTTTTTGGGGGTTTTTTTTGGGTTTTTTTTTGGTTTTTTTTCTTTTTGTATCTCTAACAACA
The DNA here is from genome assembly GCA_016584745.2 of Phylloscopus trochilus trochilus. Taxonomy (NCBI): domain Eukaryota; kingdom Metazoa; phylum Chordata; class Aves; order Passeriformes; family Phylloscopidae; genus Phylloscopus; species Phylloscopus trochilus. The sequence goes on along the minus strand of WQNJ02000016.1, from coordinate 8,735,429 downwards.
GTTTTGTGTCAAAACCTTGGTTATGAGAAGCCAAAAAAAGAGCTGTGTATTAAACCACGTTTTGCAGTTGGGGGCTTCTCTGTTCAACGTTTATGACTGAATGGTTCCTCAGGAGCCTATAAAAGTGACAGTGTCAAGAAAACTTCTGCAAGGTTTCCGAAAAACTTCAGGAGTACTCTGCTGCAAAATCTGAGCCGTCTCAGAGCGTTGTCACTTCAAGCTTCAAGCATTTCTATGGGAATACTCAAGAGACAGCAGAGTTAATATATCCAACACCTCTATTTGCAAAAAGTCTTTATTTCAAAAAAGGGGTATGTAGGAAGGGCAGTCTGTAAGATACAGGGGCTTAACTACAAAGAATGACACATTTCAGGCAATTTGAGATACTTGTCTCCTTTTATTAATTTTTCAAACATAGATATCCAATTATTACTGACTAATATTTGTGATAATATTACTTGTATATTTGTACATATAATAGCCAAATAACATTCTTTGTAAGACTATTACAGATCATCATATTTGCCATATGATGACAAATGAATAATTTGGAATATTACAATATTATTACTTGTACTATTACAAGTACACATCTCTGTGTCATTTGAATTACTGTCTACAAATACTATTTTTAATTTATTAGAAATAAGATTTGTATATAATATTTCCAATAAAATACCAATATTATTTGTAATATTACAAATACCCTCTCTTCTTATAAATTTTTCTAACATAGATGTCCGACCATTATACAACTATTACAACTACAGTAGGGTAGTTCAATTGCCTAAATTAAGGATGACTTTGCAAAACAGTTAGACACTGACAGCACTAAAGGGCCTCTAAAAGGAATGCTAAGAAACAACTCTCATTATGAAAACTTCGACTACCTATTTTTCCGTACTAAACTCCATATACTACAAACTACATCCTTGCAAAACAACTAAAGCTACAGCTGACTCACTAACTAACTACACTACATCCCTAACAGCCTAGGTCTCCGTCTGCGAGGTGTTCCACGCAGCCTCTATCAGCGTCACAGCCTTCTCTGAGGATGTGCAGGTGGAGCCAATTCCTGTCTCACCGACGCAGGCAACAGCTTCCTTGTAAGCAGAAGGTGAAGGGCAAGGCAACTCACAGATGTGTCTCCATAAGGAATCCACGCGCTGCAGCATCTTCCGTCCGCAGGAGCAGGAAAGCAGCCTGAGGATTGCCAGTGAGGAAAGCAACCATTCTGCAGTGTTGACGTGGCTGCCCTAGGGTGTGAGCCCCCCCAGCACCGCTCTCTGCAGGGAACTCCTCTCAGCGGTTGGAGAGCAGCACCCAGAGGCGAAAGCGCAGCTGACCATAGGCTCTCATTGCCTCTCTGTGGGCAGCTGGATCTCGAGCCAGGTGCTCAAAGAGGTTGAGCGGCTCAACAGCTTCCACTGCCGGCGGCACGCGGATCTCTGCAGGTAGCCTCTCGTTGCCCAGCACAAAGTGGTCCAGGCATTTCAACTGCAGGCAGCGGCCCAGGTAGGACATGATGTCCCAGAGCCGCCGCGCAAAGTCCCTCCTGCGCCACTTGGACAGCGGCACGGTGGTCAGCACGTGCATGACCACGGTCTTCCAGACAGAGCTGGAAAAACCCGTGCCCCTCAGGACGCAGGTGAAGACCTGCAGGCATTTCAGGTGCAAGTTCTCACAGGGCACCTGCCTGGCGATGTGCTGGAAAAATTTTGCCTCAGCCACAGCGAATGTCTCAGGCCACTCTGTGCTTGCCACGACGTCGTCCTCGGCGGCCTGGCTGACCACAAAGACGTCGGAGTCTCCTTGGCGCACCCCAAGGAGCATCTCCAGCGTCAGGCTCTTCTTGCCTTTGCTCAGCCGGCATTGGCAGGACCGGCTGCCGGGCTGAATCTCCAAGCGCCAGGACTGTGACTGAGGCACGTGCAGCCACGAGGACCTGACCAACTGGGAGAACCAGTGGGAGGTTTTCTCCACGTCCAGGTAGGAGCCGGTGCAGAGTGTCTTGAGGAGGCTGCGCTTACGCCTCCGCCGCAGCTCCTTCTGCGAGTGATGCAGGAGGCACAGCAGCTCCTGGCCCAGCTGCTCCCTCTTGCACGTGCACACCAGCTCCACGCGGACCCTGAAGGTCCTAGCTGCCGTCTGCCCTGCACCGTTCGGTTCCAGGTGGAAGGCGTGCCCTGGCGGGGGATTCAGCGGCACCAGCACGCGGTACACGCCATCCCACTCACGGGGACTCCAACCCTCAAAGGCACTGCCCACCCCGATGGCTTCTTCAGGAACCGGCAAGAAGCTATTGCTGACGCTGTCCACAAAGACACGCGTCAAGCTCTCCATCAGCTCCGCTGCCACTGAGCAACCTGTCTCCAGCTCCTCCACAGGCCACTGAACGCCATCCACAGAAAGGATGCTCTGCCTTCTCCCAACACCTCGGGTGTCTTTCTCTCCAATTCCACCACGGCCTCTTTCTTCCTTGCCACCCTCATTGCCTTCTTTATCCCTGGCAGCCACGTTACCTTGTTGGTCTTCTTTCCTCTCCTCATTCTTTTTTCTTTCCACATTTACCCTGCCCTGTTCTTCATCCTTGCTTCTGTCATCGTCATCCTCTTTCATCGTTTCCTTCTTTGCTTCCTCAGTGGCAGCAAAACCACCGTGCTCTACTTCCTTCCCACCATGGCTGCTTCTCTGCTCACTGGCGTCACTACTTTCCCGCACCTTCACATCTGCGTGTTCTTCCTTTCCTTCTACATTGCCTTCACCTTCGTTTACATCATCCCTGTTGCCTGCCTTCATATTTAAACCACTAGTTGTTTCTTCCTTTCTGTCTCCTTCTTCTTCCTTTGCAGCGTCCCTGTCCTCCTCTGCCTGCACATCCTGGTTTCCTCCATCCTTGGCTTCATCGCTGCCTCCTTCATCTCCTTCAGCCGCAGGGCTGCCTTCTCTGTCGATTCCACGAGTGCTGTCATCTGCCTCCACTGTCCCATCAAGGTGTTCTCTGCCCTCTTCTGAATCAAAAATCTCCTCTTCCTGATCTTTTCCTCTCTCGTCTCCTAGGGTCTTGCAGGAGCTCTGGTCCTCGCTGCTGCTGCTGGCTTCACAGCTCCTTCTCCTGCAGCTAAACCACAGGCCCAAGAGGAGCAGGAGTCCAGCAAGAACCCACAATGGCCACTGCTGCAGAGCACCAAAGAGCGGGCTTCCCCAGCCCTTGTCCTGCTGCTCCAGCTCCTGCAGCAGCCGAGCCATCTCTCGTTCCAGCAGCTCCTGACGCTCCTGCATCCGCCGGTGCATGGCCTCATCCAGCCCATCGCCAGCTGGCTGCGGGTACTGGAGCAGGCTGTGCACGAGCACGAAGAGCAAGGCCAAGAACGCCATGGTCTGCAGGAGGACACACAGAAGGGGTTCAGTGGGGCCGCAATGGAGCCAGACAGTGGGGGCAGGAGCCGCCGGGATGCGGCGGCAGGAAGGAGAGGGCTCCCCCCACCCCCGGCAGCTGGCCGGCGGCAAGGCCTGCACCGCTGCCCCCGCCGGCACCGGGGCCTGAGCACGGCGCTCCCGCCAGGGCCTGGGCCCCGGGTGCAGGGCCAGATGACACGGCCCGGCTGGGTGCCGGCACTTCTGCCCCAGCCCTCCCCCAGCCCTGTGTCCCCACTGCGTGTGCACTCACCGCTTGTCCAAGCTCTACTGGGGCGGCGGCAACCGCCGGGGCCTTTGATAGCTGCTGCCCCCATTGTGACGCGGGCCCCGTGCTGTCACAGAACCCAGAGCGCATCACAGGCCGGCCCCACCCGCCGTCCCCAGCCCAGCTCGGGGAACTCATCATGGCCCTGGAAGCCCAAAGCCCCAACAGACACCAAGCGCAGACGCGTCACTTGGGAACCTGGCAACCCCAGAGCTCCCCCTTCCAAAGCAGGCGCAATTGCCCTCCCACAGAACCCCTGTCAAATAAAAATTTGGGTGACATGACCCATGGGTGTTCTCAGCACACAGCTGTAGGCTGTTATTTAATACTGGACGGGGGACATTTTTTATTATTGGTATTTAGACTTCTTACTTTTGAGGCAGGATGTAGGCTAATGTTTTGTTACACATTTAGTGAGAAATAGTTCTGAAACAAGTCCCAGTTGCTTGGATGATGCACAGGAAGATCTAATACCATCCTCAAAAGGGCCAATAAGTTAGTTACGAAATTTTGGTGTCTTCAATCACCTCTTAGCTCTACAACTCTATGGTTCAACACTGTGCAAAATTCTGGCATAGCCAGGATTTTCTTCAGAATGTACAAGGTCTGTTTTTTCAAATTTGTGCAAAGATGTACCTCTGCCAATCCCACCATCTTCAAAAGTGTCTCACTTCAACAGAGTTAGCCAATCTCTCCTGTCTATTTCAGCTGTCTCTTTGTTTATTTCCCTCCAAAGGACAGGGCAGATTATCCTCCTCAGCCTTTCTTTGGGGAACTCATCTCTAAGTGGAACTTCAGAAATGGGGAGGGAGAAAGGGGAAACAGGCTGTGACTCAAGCACCCGCATAGTGACCAGAGATGTTCACGGCTAGACAGACAGCAGTGATGGCAGGCATGTCGTGCTCTCCCATTAGTGTGCAGAAGGAGAGCATCTTCCAGTTCAAATCCCTCAGTATGAGGAGGAACATCTTGCACAAGATCAGCTTGGTCAAAGGCCCACCTAAACACGGCCTTGAACACGTCCAAAGATGGGCCATCCACAGCTTCTCTGGCCAACCTGGGCCAGTTTCTCACCGCTCTCGTAACAGAACGTGTCTTTCTTCTGTCCAGTTTCTATCTACTCTCTTCCAGTTTGAAACTACAGCTCCTTGTCCTGTCACTAAAGGCTTTGGTAAAAAGCCCTTGCTCATCTTTTTTACAAGCCCCCTTTATCTATTGGAAAGCGCCAATAAGGTCTCCTCAGAGCCTTCTTTTCTCCTGGTGGAACAACCCCAAACCTCTCAGCCTGTCCTCAAGTGGAAGGTGTCACAGACCCCTGACCGTTATCAGGGCTCTTCACATGACTCATTTCAACGTCCATGTCTTTCTTGAACTGGGTGCCCCAGAACTGGATGTAGGACTACAGCTGGGGTCTCACCAGAGCAGACTGAAGAGGCAGAATCCCCTCCCTCTAGCTGCTGAAGACATTTCTTGCGTGCTACAGCCCAGGGTACAGCTGGCTTGGCAGGCTGTGAGCACACACGTTGCTATCGCATATCCATTTTTTCATTCACCAGTATCCCCAAGTCCTTGTCTGCAGGGCTGCCCTCAACCTGTTCATCATCCACTCTGTGTTGATATCAAGGATTGCCCCGAGCCAGGTGTTCCTAAGGTGTTCCGAGTTTAAAAGTGACCAGTTGAGCCCAGATGTATTGATACAAAGGCAAAAAGGATAAATACTTCTACTATGTACTGCAAGAAGTGAATTCTATTTTGTCGAGCGGCATCTCACCATACACAAAGCTGTGCATGCTCTCAAGTGGCTCTCATTGCTGCTAGGCCTATTAGGCCTGGTGGAAGAGGTAGTATTCATAGCACAGCAAGGCCTCTCCAAAGGGGAACAGATAATCAGGAATAGAGGAAACACGTCTTCTTGTTGTCACAGTGTTACCATGTTGCCAGTTTAATGACGAGGCCGTAAATCCAAAGATGTTAAAAAGGAAAGGCCAATGGTTTTTTGTTGTAAAATCGGCTACAGGAGCAGGAGGCTGGGCTCGTCCGCGCCCCTGACGGCAAGTCAGAGAAACGAGAAACGCGCGCACTGGGCACCCCTCGGGACAGCCCAGTTCCTGAGGGCGCAGCTCCCACTGAGGGCGGTCAGTCCCTTTTAAAGTCTCGGTCCCCCCAGGGATTGTTCCCTTTTGGATCCTTTCTATGACTGGGGCGTTCTTGGGGCTCTCGTTGGCTCTTAGCAGGGTGCTTTCCACACCAATCATTTCTTCCCGCCGTGTTTCCATTGGGTGGCCGTGATCTCCAAGGAAAGCACTGGACGGTGGTCTCGGTTTTTGAGTTGTCGGGGGAAGGAAGGGTAGAAGATCCCCCTTGTCTTTGGTGGTGTCCCCTTAACTGCATTCGGGGAGGCAGCCGCACAAAACTCCTACAAAGATTTGAAACCAAACACTGCAACAGTATCTAACAACTACTCCAGCAACGTTGCAATAGTAAGTACTTGTAACAACTCAGAACTAGTTGGAAAATAAACACAGTTAGAAGCAGAAATCGAAACGCACACCTAGTATACAAACACAACTATTAAAAAGTTTCAGCCTCGTGGGTTTTTTGCTGGTTTTGGTGGTTTTTTGTTTGTTTTGTGTGTTTTTTGGTTTGGTTTTTGTTGGTGGTCTTGTGTTAGTTTTTCTTTTTTGTGGTTTGTGGTGTGGGTTTTTTTGGTGGTTTTTTTTTTTGTTTTTGTTTTTGTTTTTTGTTTTTTTTTTTTTGTATCTCTAACAACAGTTTTGTGTCAAAACCTTGGTTATGAGTGGCCAAAAAAAGAGCTGTGTATTAAACCACGTTTTGCAGTTGGGAGCTTCTCTGTTCAACGTTTATGACTGAATGGTTCCTCAGGAGCCTATAAAAGTGACAGTGTCAAGAAAACTTCTCCAAAGATTCCTAAAAACTTCAGGAGTACTCTGCTGCAAAATTTGAGGCACCTCAGAGCGTTGTCACTTCAAGCTTCAAGCATTTCTATGGGAATACTCAAGAGACAGCACAGTTAATATATCCAACACCTCTATTTGCAAAAAGTCTTTATTTCAAAAAAGGGGTATGTAGGAAGGGCAGTCTCTAAGATACAGGGGCTTAACTACAAAGAATGACACATTTCAGGCAATTTGAGATACTTGTCTCCTTTTATTAATTTTTCAAACATAGATATCCAATTATTACTGACTAATATTTGTAATAATATTACTTGTATATTTGTACATATAATAGCCAAATAACATTCTTTGTAAAAATATTACAGATCATAATGTTTGTCATATGATGACAAATGAATAATTTGGAATATTACAATATTATTACTTGTACTATTACAAGTAGGCATCTCTGTGTCATTTGAATTACTGTCTACAAATACTATTTTTAATTTATTAGAAATAAGATTTGTATATAATATTTCCAATAAAATACCAATATTATTTGTAATATTACAAATACCCTCTCTTCTTATAAATTTTTCTAACATAGATGTCCGACCATTATCCAAATATTACAACTACAGTAGGGTAGTTACATTCCCTAAACTAAGGATGACTTCACAAAACAGTTAGACACTGACACCACTAAAGGGCCTCTAAAAGGAATGCTAATAAACAACTCTCATTATGAAAAGTCCAACTACCTATTTTTCTGTACTAAAGTCCTTATACTACAAACTACATCCTTGCAAAACAACTAAAGCTACAGCTGACTCACTAACTAACTACACTACATCCTTAACAGCCTAGGTGTCCGTCTTCAAGGTGTTTCACTGCCTTCTGTGAGGATGTGCAGGTGGAGCCAATTTCTGTCTCACAGACGCAGGCAACAGCTTCCTTGTAAGCAGAAGGTGAAGGGCAAGGCAACTCACAGATGTGTCTCCATAAGGACTCCACGCGCTGCAGCATCTTCCGTCCTCAGGAGCAGGAAAGCAGCCGGAGGATTGCCAGGGAGGAAAGCAACCATTCTGCAGCGTTGACGTGGCTGCCCTAGGGTGTGAGCCCCCCCAGCACCGCTCTCTGCAGGGAACTCCTCTCAGTGGTTGGAGAGCAGCACCCAGAGGCGAAAGCGCAGCTGACCGTACGCTCTCATCGCCTCTCTGTGGGCAGCTGGATCTTGAGCCAGGTGCTCAAAGAGGTTGAGCGGCTCAACCGCTTCCACTGCCGGCGGCACGCGGATCTCTGCAGGAAGCCGCTCATTGCCCAGCACAAAGTGGTCCAGGCATTTCAACTGCAGGCAGCGGCCCAGGTAGGACATGATGTCCCAGAGCCGCCGCGCAAAGTCCCTCCTGCGCCACTTGGACAGCGGCACGGTGGTCAGCACGTGCATGACCACGGTCTTCCAGATGGAGCTGGAAAAACCCGTGCCCCTCAGGACGCAGGTGAAAACCTGCAGGCATTTCAGGTGCAAGTTCTCACAGGGCACCTGCCTGGCGATGTGCTGGAAGAACTTTGCCTCGGCTACAGCAAAGGTCTCAGGCCACTCTGTGCTTGCCACGACGTCGGCCTCGGCAGCCTGGCTGACCACAAAGACGTCGGAGTCTCCTTGGCGCACGCCAAGGAGCATCTCCACCGTCAGGCTCTTCCTGCCTTTGCTCAGCCGGCATTGGCAGGACCGGCTGCCGGGCTGAATCTCCAAGCGCCAGGACTGTGACTGAGGAACATGCAGCCACGAGGACCTGACCAACTGAGAGAACCAGTGGGAGGTTTTCTCCACATCCAGGTAGGAGCCGGTGCAGAGGGTCTTGAGGAGGCTGCGCTTACGCCTCTGCCGCAGCTCCTTCTGCGAGTGGTGCAGGAGGCACAGCAGCTCCTGGCCCAGCTGCTCCCTCTTGCACGTGCACACCAGCTCCACGCGGACCCTGAAGCTCCTTGCTGCCGTCTGCCCTGCACCGTTCGGTTCCAGGTGGAAGGCGTGCCCTGGCGGGGGATTCAGCGGCACCAGCACGCGGTACACGCCATCCCACTCACGGGGACTCCAACCCTCAAAGGCACTGCCCACCCCGATGGCTTCTTCAGGAACCGGCAAGAAGCTATTGCTGACGCTGTCCACAAAGACACGCGTCAAGCTCTCCATCAGCTCCGCTGTCACTGAGCAACCTGTCTCCAGCTCCTCCACAGGCCACTGAACGCCATCCACAGAAAGGATGCTCTGCCTTCTCCCAACACCTCGCGTGTCTTTCTCTCCAATTCCACCACCGCCTCTTTCTTTCTTGCCACCCTCATTGCCTTCTTTATCACTGGCAGCCACGTTACCTTGTTGGTCTTCTTTCCTCTCCTCATTCTTGTTTCCTTCCACATTTACCCTGCCCTGTTCCTCATCCTTGCTTCTCTCATTGTCATCTTCTCTCACCATTTCCTTCTTTTCTTCCTCAGTGGCAGCAAAACCACTGTGGTCTACTTCATTGCCACCATCGCTCCTATCTTGCTGCCCAGCCCCATCACTGCTTCTCTGCTCACTGGCGTCACTACTTTCCCGCACCTTCACATCTGCGTGTTCTTCCTTTCCTTCCACATTGCCTTCACCTTCGTTTACATCATCACTGTTGCCTGCCTCCATATTCGCTCCAGTGGTTTTTCCTTCCTTTCCATCTCCTTCTCCTTCTTTTGCCGTGTCTTTGTCTTGCTCCACCTGCACATCCTTGTTTTCTTCTTCTCTGCTTTCATCGCCGTCTCCTTCATCTCCTTCAGCCACAGGGCTGCCTTCTCTGTCGTTTCCACTGCTGCTGTCAACTGCCTCCACGGTCACATCAACGTCTTCTCTGCCCTCTTCTGTGTCAAAAATCTCCTCTTCCTGATCTTTTCCTCTCTCTTCTCCTAAGGTCTTGCAGGAGCTCTGGTCCTTGCTGCTGCTGCTGGCTTCACAGCTCCTTCTCCTGCAGCTAAACCACAGGCCCAAGAGGAGCAGGAGTCCAGCAAGAACCCACAATGGCCACTGCTGCAGAGCATCAAAGAGCGGGCTTCCCCAGCCCTTGTCCTGCTGCTCCAGCTCCTGCAGCAGCCGAGCCATCTCGCGTTCCAGCAGCTCCTGACGCTCCTGCATTCGCCGGTGCATGGCCTCATCCAGCCCATCGCCAGCTGGCTGCGGGTACTGGAGCAGGCTGTGCACGAGCACGAAGAGCAAGGCCAAGAACGCCATGGTCTGCAGGAGGACACACAGAAGGGGTTCAGTGGGGCCGCAATGGAGCCAGACAGTGGGGGCAGGAGCCGCCGGGATGCGGCGGCAGGAAGGAGAGGGCTCCCCCCACCCCCGGCAGCTGGCCGGCGGCAAGGCCTGCACCGCTGCCCCCGCCGGCACCGGGGCCTGAGCACGGCGCTCCCGCCAGGGCCTGGGCCCCGGGTGCAGGGCCAGATGACACGGCCCGGCTGGGTGCTGGCACTTCTGCCCCAGCCCTCCCCCAGCCCTGTGTCCCCAATGCGTGTGCACTCACCGCTTGTCCAAGCTCTACTGGGGCAGCGGCAACCGCCGGGGCCTTTGATAGCTGCTGCCCCCATTGTGACGCGGGCCCCGTGCTGTCACAGAACCCAGAGCGCATCACAGGCCGGCCCCACCCGCCGTCCCCAGCCCAGCTCGGGGAACTCATCATGGCCCTGGGTGCCCAAAGCCCCAACAGACACCAAGCGCAGACGCGTCACTTGGGAACGTGGCAACCCCAGAGCTCCCCTTTCCAAAGCAGGCGCAAGTGCCATCCCGCGCAACCCCTGTCAAATATAAATTTGGGTGACATGACCCATGGGTGTTCTCAGCACACAGCTGTAGGCTTTTATTTAATACTGGACAGAGGACATTTTTATATTATAGCTACTTATTACTTTTGAGGCAGGATGTAGGCTAATGTTTTGTTACACATTTAGTGAGAAATAGTTCTGAAACAAGTCCCAGTTGCTTGGATGATGCACAGGAAGATCTAATACCATCCTAAAAAGGGCCAATAAGGTAGTTATGAAATTACGAATGTCTTCATTCTCCTCTTAGCTCTCAAACTCTATGGTTCAATGCTGTGCAAAATTCTGCCATAGCCAGGATTTTGTTCAGAAAGTACAAGGTCTGTTTTTTCAAATTTGGGCAAAGATGTACCTCTGCCACTCCCACCATCTTCCAAAGTGTCTCCCTTCAACAGAGTTAGCCAATCTCTCAGACTGATAAAGGAACTTCTGTCTATTTCAGCTGTCTCTCTGTTTTTTTCCCTCCAAAGGACTGTGAGTAAAGGATAGATTATACTCCTCAGCCCTTCTTTGGAGAACTCATCTATAAGTGGAACTTCAGAAATGGGGAGGGAGGAAGGGGAAACAGGATGTGACTCAAGCACCTGCATAGTGACCACAGATGTCCACTGCTAGACAGACAGCAGTGTTGTCAGGCATGTCACGCCCTCCCATTAGTGCGCAGAAGGAGAGCAATTTCCAGTTCAAGTCCCTCAGTATGAGGAGGAACATCTTGCACTAGATCAGCTTGGTCAAAGCCCCACCTAAACACAGCCTTGAACACGTCCAAAGATGGGCCATCCACAGCTTCTCTGGGCAACCTGGGCCAGTTTCTCACCGCTCTCGTAAGAGAACATGTCTTTCTTCTGTCCAGTTTCTATCTACTCCCTTCCAGCTTCAAACTATTGCCCCTTGTCCTGTCACTAAAGGCTTTGGTAAAAAGCCCTTGCTCATCTTTTTTACAAGCCCCCTTTATCTATTGGAAAGCGCCAATAAGGTCTCCTCAGAGCCTTCTTTTCTCCTGGTGGAACAACCCCAAACCTCTCAGCCTGTCCTCAGGTGGAAGGTGTCACAGCCCCCTGACCATTGTCAGGGCTATTCCCATGACTCATTTCAACGTCCATGTCTTTCTTGAACTGGGTGCCCCAGAACTGGATGTAGGACTGCAGGTGGGGTCTCACCAGAGCAGACTGAAGAGGCAGAATCCCCTCCCTCTAGCTGCTGAAGACATTTCTTGCGTGCTACAGCCCAGGGTACAGCTGGCTTGGCAGGCTGTGAGCACACACGCTGCTATCGCTGTTGCAGCTTATAAAGCTATCGTCTTGGTGGCTCGGGTTCGGTGAGGACACGACCGTCACGGGCTAGGGCGTGAGGTTCGGACAGAATGACTTACTAAGGCACCAACATGGTGTATTCGTCAAAATGCGTTTATTATCTAAAACACAGGGTTTAAGTACCTTCTGGGTTTCGCTACGTCATAGGGGGTCTTACTGGTTTCTTAAGGGTAGTGGAAAAGTACTACTATGTGGGGGAAGGGAGAGGGGTCTGTGACCTTGGATAAAGGTTATCTTGGGGAGGAATGTGCCTAGCCCTGTTCCCGTTACAACCCGACTCGTCTTCCGCAGCGCAGACTGTCCCTTCCAATCCACATTCTCCCCACATCTCCCCCTCCCTCTATCACAAAAAAAAACGAGGTAGTTATACATATATATATATATAGATACTAAATGAGGTAGAAGGTTAGTATTTAGCAAAAAGGAAGAAGGAGTTTGGGAAACCTGAGTAAGTTTTCTGCCAGGCAAGCTTAGAAAAGCTTGTGACTGGCAATTTCACAGCATTTCATGTTGGTGCATGAACAGAATGTTAGTTTGCTCCACGCGGGCTCTGATAAATGAGACTATTTTGTTCAGCAGGCATGGTCCGAAGATGGCAGTTAAAAGTAACATTGCCAATGGACCTACTAAGGAAGAAATTAAAGTGGTTAACCATGGAGATTGGTTAAACCAGGATTCGAACCAGCCCTGCTGAGCTTCTCTATCTTTTTGTCTCTGAGCCAGTCTGCTTCGAAGTTCGGCCATCGAGTCTCGAACGACTCCAGTGTGGTCTGCGTAAAAACAGCATTCTTCTTTCAGGGCCGCGCACAGACCTCCTTGTTGCATGAACAGGAGATCTAGTCCGCGCCTGTTCTGCAGAACCACTTCTGAGAGTGAAGAGACTGACTTCTCCAGGTAGGAAATGGATTTCTCGATCCTCTGCAAGTCCTCATCTATGGTCATCTGCAGCTGAGACAGTCCTCGGTGCTGTGTTGCTAAGGCCGAGACACCCGTTGCCGTTCCAGCTGCTCCTAAACCGAGCAGCATCGCGATGGTAATTCCTGTTATTATTTCTCTTTTGTGAAGACGGCTGGGTTCTTCGAAAAGGCTGTACACTTCTTCATCAGAATGGTACAGGACCCTAGGAACAATCAGAACTTGGACACAGAAGTCATTAGAATCATTGAACTTGGGAAGGAACACACAGGGACTCACTCCAGACCTCTGACAAACCCACATTGCAGATGAAGCTGGGACAACCCACTTGTTGTTTTTTCTGTCGGGCTTTACAATTTTGGCACAAACATCTCCTTTTCGCTTGGCTAGGGTTGGATCGCCAAAGCACCTGCCCCGACCTGAGACCTGACTCAGGGTGATACCTCTGCGAGGTGTGTCCCATCTGCATTGGTGTGGTGCATCGGCTGTGGAGTAAGTGAATGAGGTATTTACAGCAACTCCTTCATAAAAGGGGGGTTGAACCTCGTAGCAAAGCCAACAGGAATTAGTTAGGTTAGGATTAGATTCATTCAGGGATAAAAAGGTAGCATCTAACATACGAAGGATTGGGTCTGGGTCTGATTTAGCTGAACGGCCTATCTGGAAAGGTTTCTCAACACTGTTTTGGTCTTCGGTGACAGTCGTGGGTAGGATTTTGGGGTAAGTTATGTTTTTCTCTGTCTGTGTGCTTTTAATCACCTTGTTGGGTCCAACCGCTCGGGGTGCCGATGGTTGGAGCCTGGTAATTTGCACATTCACCCACTCTTTCGACTTTTGAATGACCACTGTCCATGTCCTTCCCACCGTCCAGCTAAAATCATCAGGCTGCAAGACCGTCATGTTGTAATGTATACAAATTCGGAATTTGGGGATTTTGTAACTGTTTCGGTAGGAACTTCCGTGTGAAAAAAGAGGTGGTTTACAACCTGCCGGTGCCCATGAGAACTGTAGGAACTTGTCGGGGGCTGGTGGGTCCCACCCAGGCCCTGACGGCCTGGCATCTGTAACAATGGTTTCACAGCCCCAATGCCCACAGTATCCCCACCCAGGTACATTACAATAGCTTTTCCCTGGGTTTGAAGCTGGGCACCAATAGGATAGATACATCTGTGATGAGTGTGGAGACCTAGGGATTACCTTTGGTTGTCCTGGAAATAAATCTGTGAAACGGAGCACGAAAGATGGAGCGTTTGGTGTGGTGACGTCTCTGAGCACCTTACCACTGGTTAGGTGTCTCATGACCCACCTGAAAGGCTGATGTGGGTAGTAACTTGGGCTGGCTTGTCCTCTAGCAACAAGCCCCAATAACAAAATCACGCAGACATGTCGCTGATGTCTGGGTCTCACTCGCGCGGGTTTCTCTGCCGCTGTCTGACGTTTTGGTGGTGGGTCTCGTTCCTCTTGGAGGGGCACATGGGCGTCACGTGGCCGCCCTATCAGCATGTTCTGTAAACAGAAACTCACAATTCTCATTAGTCTCATCCTGCTCATTGTGAAGATCAGGTTTAATTGATTTGAGAGGACACCACCTGATTTTCCCGTCTTTTTTGACAGCCGCGTACCCTCGCCCCGTGAGCATCAATCTCCAGCCCCGTTCCCACTCACCCAGCTCATTTTTAATTACAACCTGCGGGCCTACCTCTATTGCTTTGGAGGCCCAGTGTTTTTGAATGGGACTGTTTGTTTCATTTCCTCTAGGAAATTGATTCAATGCCATCAGAGCAGTTACCAATATACGTGTCTGCTCTCCTGAGGGGATGGAGTTGGTCAAGCCTTCTGCTTTTGCCAACACCTCTATTTTGGATTTCAGGGTTTGGTTTGCCCGCTCAACTATAGCTTGTCCGGTGCTATTATATGGAATGCCCTGGACTAAAGTTATTTGCCATTTGGAAGCAAATTCCTGCACTGGTTTAGAAATGAAATTGGAACCATTGTCTGTTTTGATCTGCTTGGGGATACCAAGCCATGCCATGGCTGTCAGCCAGTGCTGAATTGTGGCTTTGGAGTTAGCTTTGCGATGCTGTGTGGCCACGATTATTCCACTGAATGTGTCCACTGTCACAGCAAGCCACGCTTGAGGCTTCAGCAGTTGACACAAGGTGAAATCTGACTGCCAAATTTCTGAGGGTTTGAGACCTCTCGGGTTGACCCCACTGGTCCACAGGGGTGACTTCTGGCAGTGAGGGCAGGTGGCCACTACATGTTTGGCATCCGTTGTGGTGATCCCGCATCTCTTTGCCAGTGCTTTGGGACCAATGTGAAGGGATTCGTGCAATTGACGAGCATCTTGCAGCGTCCAGACGCCTTTTGCTGCAGTGTCTGCCTTGTCATTGCCGATCTGGAAGTAACCTTTGACTGGGTTGTGGCTGTTGATGTGAATGACAGATACTGTGCCCTTTCGTGAGGAGAGTGCTTCTTCTAACATCAGGGCTGCTGTTGATGTTGACACACCTGGTCCTGTCATAGCCAGACAGAGCTTTGCCACGAATATAGAGTCTGTTACAATGTTCAGGTGTTCGTCTTGGAAAAGTCCACACGCCAGAACCACTGCTGTCGCTTCCAGTTGCTGCACTGACAGTGTGGGATCGCATGCTTTGATGCAATGCCATTGCTCTTCTGTCTGCCACACTGCTGCTGCGGTGGAAGTCGTGGAAGAAGCGTCTGTGAAAATTGTTGGTCCTGGCTGTGGTCTGTCCATGACCTTCGGTGGCATGTCTATGTCGACTATGGTCAGCAGCTGAGTCCAAGGTGGTCTGGTGGAGTAGAGGATTTCTCCTCCGAATCCGATGAGAGCAAGGGCTAAATGTTCTGAGATTGTAGTTGACTCTGTGGCTGTTTGCTTGCGAAAAGGAAGATGAATTCTCGCTGGCTCGGTCCCTAGGTGTTTCAAGGCAAGCTTCCTGCCTTTCATGATGAGATTTGAGATGCATTCTATTGCTGGGGGAAAAAGCACGAGCTGGTCTTCCAAGGACTACCCACTGAATCGGTCGAGCCTTTTCAGAAGGTCCTTGGGCCAGTGCTCCCACTCCCCCCTTTGGTGTAAAGTGTACGTACAAGTCCAGAGGCGTCGCTGGGTTCCATCTGGCAAGTGTGCCGGTGGACATCTGCTGTTCGATGAAGTCGAGGGATTTTGCTGCTTGCGGTGTCAGCTCCTTGGGTTCCCAGGGATGTTTTCCTTTCAGGAGGTCATACAGAGGATCCATGACCTCAGGAGGAATCAGGATGATGTTGCGAAGCCATTGCATCGATCCCACCAGGCGTTGCACATCGTGGAGCGTCTTGATGTCTCGGTGGACCTTCACCTTGGGAGGTGTCACATAGGAATTCGTGATCCCCACTCCCAGGAAGGTGACACAGGGTCCCTTTTTGATCTTCGCGCTCGCAATCTCAAAACCATTGGCCTGGAGGGTCTCTGTGATCGTGGACACCAGATGATCCACTTGGCTCGCTGATGGTGCAGAGACTAGGATGTCGTCCATGTATTGTATGATGGTCGCGGTAGGGTAGGAATGTCGGACCGGTGTCAACGCTTTATCTACGGTGATCTGGCATACTGCAGGGCTGTCCACCAAACCTTGGGGTAGCACCTCCCATTGGAAGCGTAGGCTAGGTCGCTTGCCATTTGGAAAAACCACGGAGAAGGCAAATCGTTCCTTGTCCTCAGGATGCAAAGGTATTGAAAAGAAACAGTCTTTAATGTCCAATACTGCACATGGTTGTCCTTCAGGGATGGCTGAATTCATAGGTAACAGTGTCTGAACTGGACCTATGGGTCTGATTGTCTTGTTCACTTCCCTCAGGTCGTGGACTAGGCGGTAGCCTTCTCCAGACCTTTTGGGAATCACAAACACAGGGGTATTCCATGGACTTGTGGAGGGTTCTATGTGACCCTTTTGCAGTTCTCGTTCAACCAGTTCCAGCAAGGCTGTGATTCGAGGCTCTGAGAGGGGCCACTGCTCAACCCAAATAGGGTCTGATGATTTCCAAGTCAATTTGATTGGCAACGAAGGGTGCACAGCAGTGGCCCTCATTATAAATTTGTGATCCTGACTCCGAGCATGGCTAGGACATCTCTCCCTATCAGGGGTGGAGAGTTCTGCAAAATGTAGGGGTAAATTGCCACGGTTTGTTCTGGTCCCTTTTTTGTGTAAATGGTTATGGCTACCAACCGGGTGCTTTTCCAAGCTCTGGATTGTCCTCCCACTCCATTTACTGGGGGGACTTCTTTGATTTGCCAATGTTTGGGCCAATGAATTAGGGGCACAATGGTGCAGTCCGACCCCGTGTCCGCTTGGAACCTGAGTCCAAAAACATGAGGATCTCGACTGCCATAGAGCTGGCACACTCCCCACACGATCAGGGGATCTTTCCCCACCTCCATGACTAGGGCCACCCAGGGATTCCGCTCTGTGTCGCCCCCTGCTGACCCTGTGTCACTGGCGCAGTTTGTGACGGTGGGGGGTGCATAGCTACCAGTGGTGGTGCTGCACTGCTCTGCCCTGGGATGGTTAGTGGAGATGTGACACCGACTGGTTCCTGTGTATATATGGGGTATGAAGGTCCCCCAGCCCACTGGGTGTTGGGAAAGATGGGCCATCTCGGAATGGGAGGAGGCTGAATATGGCCCATACGCCCCCTCCCTCTCCCGTTTCCCCGGAGTTTGGATCTGCATTCCCTGGCTATGTGACCCTTTTTCCCACAGCTCCAGCAGGTGGGTCTCTGGCGCTGCTGGGTCGGGGGTGCTGCTGCAGGTTGCTGTGTCACAGGTTGCTGTGCTGGCTGAGGACAGTTAGCTGCCAAGTGACCTGTTTGGCCACACTTCATGCATGGTAATGCATTGGTTATAGTATGAATTGTAGCATGCACAGGAATCAGCTGTTCCTCTCTTACCACATGTTTAATCATGTCTGCTAAAGAAGCTCCTGCTGGCAGAGAACGTAGGATGTCCTTAGTAACCGTGTTGCACTGTTGCTTTAAACAGTCCAGTGCCACAGGTCCCCTTGCTTCCACAGGCAGTGTGGAGGAGTCAATAGCAGCTTGCAGCCGATCCACAAAATGAGTGAAGCTCTCACTCTCTCCCTGTTTAACTGTGGACCATGGTGATGACTTGTCTACCACTCGAGAAGCAACTCTTATGGCTTCTCTGGCTGCTCTCGTTGTTGCTTTGACTTCCTCTGCTATGAGGAGTGTTGCTTGAGCCTGGGGAGTTACTACGTTATCATGTTTGCCCAGCAGCCTGGACAGGGTAGAGCCATGGAGGGGCTGTCCCTGTCCTGAGCTTTGGGCTAAAGCTGCTGTGCACTGGTCTGACCATTCCTGCTGAAAAACAATCAATCCTGCTCCATCAAAGAGCATTCGGGTTATCTGAGAAATATCGAAAGGCAATAAATCATTATTGCTAAAAATTCCGTCTATTAGAGTGGACACAACAGCTGACCCTAACCCCTTTTCTTGAATTGCCTTCACCACTGTTTGGATTTCTTTTGTACTCAGAGGTGTGTAAGTTCGTCTTACATTCTGTCTAGTGCCAGTAACACGTACTGGGAAGGCATGGATAGCTGCTGCCGGCTCCCACTCTGCGCAAGCTATCTTTATCTTTCCCCAGTCAGTAAGCTTATATTGTGTTGCTTCCCCTGTATTGTAAAAAGCTTTGCTCGGTTTTGGTAAAAAATCCGTAAATTCTACTATTTCCGACTCAGATTCTGTGCTAGTCTCGGAACTCTCGGTAAGACTAGCGTCTGAGTTGTAATCCCAC
Organism: Phylloscopus trochilus trochilus; assembly: GCA_016584745.2. NCBI lineage: Eukaryota > Metazoa > Chordata > Aves > Passeriformes > Phylloscopidae > Phylloscopus > Phylloscopus trochilus. The sequence goes on along the minus strand of WQNJ02000016.1, from coordinate 8,716,958 downwards.
TCACAGTCGGAAGTCGACTGCTGGCACACTTCCGGCTTGCTGCGCCTTTTTGTCGGGCTTCGTCCCCGTCCCGCCTCCCAGGGGCGGGCTTCCCCCGCCTCCCGGGCTCTGCCCCGTCCCGCCTCTCGGGGGTGGGCTTTCCCCGCCTCTCGGGGGCGGCACCGGCACGCCTCCTGGGGGCCGTCCCAACCCCGCCCCTCGCGCGCGTGGTGCCCGCCTCCGGAGGGGGTCTTTTCTTTGTAAAATGACCTTGGAGACGATTTCCAGCCGCGCGTGCGCATTTCCTCGCTCTCCCGCGCTTGCGCAATATAAACCGGAATGTCCGAGCCTCCCTCCCGCGCATGCGTCCCCGCGCGGAGCCGCACTTCCGCGTTTTCGGCGCCATGTGGCCGGTGATCCCGCCCCCAGCTCGGGTCGCGGTCGCCATCTTGCCAATATGGCGGCGGCGGCGCGGCTGGTCCCAGCGCAAGGGCGGCGGCACAGCGCGATCGCGGAGTACCCGGTCCCAGCGCTGCCGACTCGGACGCGGCAGCGGCGGCGCCGCGCGGATGCGGCGCGGGCGGCCCCGGCGCCGCCGACCCCGACGCGGAGCGGGCTTCTTTTTCTATCTCTCTGGCTTCTTGCGCGAGTTCCTCCCAAACGGATCGCGGTTCGCCCCCCCCCCGCGGCTCCGGCTCGGCGGCCGGGGCAGTCGCAAGCCCCTTCCCGGGTTCCGGAGGGCGGCTGGTATCCCGCGCACGCGGCAGCGTCTCCGGACCCGCTGATTTGCCGGTATCGGGTGGATCCAAACCGCGCGGAGGGGCGTGGGGAGGGAACATGGACGAATGAATCGCGGCACTTTCGGGGGGCTCTGGGGGGATCCCCGGGTCCGGGGGGTCCCGTGGGACAGCTGGAAAATCCCCCCCAGGGTTCGGGGTGTCTGGGCATGGATTTTGGGGAGAGAGCAATGCGTCCCCCTCCCGTTCGCTCCCGCCGCGGGGCTGAGCATTCCCCGGGGGTCCCGTGGGTCCCGCAAATCCACCCTCTTTTCCGTTTTGCCGCGAGACGGTAAATAAACATGTTTTCACCGCGCTCCATGCCTCTTGTTCCTCCCTCGCCTTTTTGAAAGCCGTTTCTACCTTTCCCCACGCTTTGAGGGCTTTCCCGCTGCCGGTAGATATTGTATCATTCGCGAGGGCAATTGTATAATTCTGCCATCTCTCTGGGTCCAATATATCAACGGGCCGCTGAATTGTGCCCAAATCTGTAAGTCTTGCAATAGCAAGATTTAAACTCTTTCGCTCTAAGCGTATTCCCCACCTCTCCTCCATAATTTTTACAACCTGAATAATCGACTCCATCGGCGATTACTGGTTCTGAGGGCGTCCCCTGCTTCCTCCACGGTATTCCAGAATCCCTGGTACCGCCGTCTCTCACCGTCCAGGCGTCTCCCGTGTCCCAGGCTCCAGTCCCGGGCTTTCGGCACCAAATATGTTGCAGCTTATAAAGCTATCGTCTTGGTGGCTCGGGTTCGGTGAGGACACGACCGTCACGGGCTAGGGCGTGAGGTTCGGACAGAATGACTTACTAAGGCACCAACATGGTGTATTCGTCAAAATGCGTTTATTATCTAAAACACAGGGTTTAAGTACCTTCTGGGTTTCGCTACGTCATAGGGGGTCTTACTGGTTTCTTAAGGGTAGTGGAAAAGTACTACTATGTGGGGGAAGGGAGAGGGGTCTGTGACCTTGGATAAAGGTTATCTTGGGGAGGAATGTGCCTAGCCCTGTTCCCGTTACAACCCGACTCGTCTTCCGCAGCGCAGACTGTCCCTTCCAATCCACATTCTCCCCACAATCGCATATCCATTTTTTCATTCACCAGTATCCCCAAGTCCTTGTCTGCAGGGCTGCCCTCAACCTGTTCATCATCCACTCTGTGTTGATATCAAGGATTGCCCCGAGCCAGGTGTTCCTAAGGTGTTCCGAGTTTAAAAGTGACCAGTTGAGAACAGATGTATTGATACAAAGGCAAAAAGAATAAATACTTCTACTATGTATTGCAAGAAGTGAATTCTATTTTGTTGAGCGGCATCTCACCATACACAAAGCTGTGCATGCTCTCAAGTGGCTCTCATTGCTGCTAGGCCTATTAGGCCTGGTGGAAGAGGTAGTATTCATAGCACTGCAAGGCCTCTCCCAAGGGGAACAGATAATCAGGAATAGAGGAAACAGGACTTCTTGTTGTCACAGTGTTACCATGTTGCCAGTTTAATGACGAGACCGTAAATCCAAAGATGTTAAAAAGGAAAGGCCAATGGTTTTTTGTTGTAAAATCGGCTACAGGAGCAGGAGGCTGGGCTCGTCCCAGCCCCTGACGGCAAGTCAGAGAAACGAGAAACGCGCGCACGGGGCACCCCTCGGGACAGCCCAGTTCCTGAGGGCGAAGCTCCCACTGAGGGGGGTCAGTCCCTTTTAAAGTCTCGGTCCCCTCAGGGATTGGTCCCTTTTGGATCCTTTCTATGATTGGGGCGTTCTTGGGGCTCTCGTTGGCTCTTAGCAGGGTGCTTTCCACACCAATCATTTCTTCCCGCCGTGTTTCCATTGGGTGGCCGTGATCTCCAAGGAAAGCACTGGACGGTGGTCTCGGTTTTTGAGTTGTCTGGGGAAGGAAGGGTAGAAGATCCCCCTTGTCTTTGGTGTTGTCCCCTTAACTGCATTCGGGGAGGCAGCCGCACAAAACTCCTACACAGATTTGAAACCAAACACTGCAACAGTATCCAACAACTACTCCAGCAACGTTGCAATAGTAAGTACTTGTAACAACTCAGAACTAGTTGGAAAATAAACACAGTTACAAGCAGAAATGGAAACACACAGCTAGCATAGAAACACAACTATTAAAAAGTTTCAGCCTCGTGGGTTTTTTGTTGGTTTTGGTGGGTTTTTTGTTTGTTTTGTGTGGTTTTTGGCTTGTTTGTTTGTTTGTTTGTTTTTATCTATAACAACAGTTTTATGTCAAAACCTTGGTTATGAGAAGCCAAAAAAAGAGCTGTGTATTAAACCACGTTTTGCAGTTGGGGGCTTCTCTGTTCAACGTTTATGACTCAATGGTTCCTCAGGAGCCTATAAAAGTGACAGTGTCAAGAAAACTTCTCCAAAGATTCCTAAAAACTTCAAGAGTACTCCGCTGCAAACTTTGAGGCACCTCAGAGCATTGTCACTTCAAGCTTCAAGCATTTCTATGGGAATGCTCAAGAGACAGCACAGTTAATATATCCAACACCTCTATTTGCAAAATTTCAGGAAGGGGTATGTAGGAAGGGCAGTCTCTAAGATACAGGGGCTTAACTACAAAGAATGACACATTTCAGGCAATTTGAGAAACTTGTCTCTTTTTATTAATTTTTCAAACATAGATATCCAATTATTACTGACTAATATTTGTAATAATATTACTTGTATATTTGTACATATAATAGCCAAATAACATTCTTTGTAAAAATATTACAGATCATAATATTTGTCATATGATGACAAATGAATAATTTGGAATATTACAATATTATTACTTGTACTATTACAAGTAGGCATTTCTGTGTCATTTGAATTACTGTCTACAAATACTATTTGTAATTTATTACAAATACGATTTGTATATAATATTTCCAATAAAATACCAATATTATTTGTAATATTACAAACATTCTCTCTTCTTATAAATTTTTCTAACATAGATGTCCGACCATTATCCAAATATTACAACTACAGTAGGGTAGTTACATTCCCTAAACTAAGGATGACTTCACAAAACAGTTAGACACTGACACCACTAAAGGGCCTCTAAAAGGAATGCTAATAAACAACTCTCATTATGAAAAGTCCAACTACCTATTTTTCTGTACTAAAGTCCTTATACTACAAACTACATCCTTGCAAAACAACTAAAGCTACAGCTGACTCACTAACTAACTACACTACATCCTTAACAGCCTAGGTGTCCGTCTTCAAGGTGTTTCACTGCCTTCTGTGAGGATGTGCAGGTGGAGCCAATTTCTGTCTCACAGACGCAGGCAACAGCTTCCTTGTAAGCAGAAGGTGAAGGGCAAGGCAACTCACAGATGTGTCTCCATAAGGAATCCACGCGCTGCAGCATCTTCCGTCCTCAGGAGCAGGAAAGCAGCCGGAGGATTGCCAGGGAGGAAAGCAACCATTCTGCAGCGTTGACGTGGCTGCCCTAGGGTGTGAGCCCCCCCAGCACCGCTCTGTGCAGGGAACTCCTCTCAGCGGTTGGAGAGCAGCACCCAGAGGCGAAAGCGCAGCTGACCGTACGCTCTCATCGCCTCTCTGTGGGCAGCTGGATCTTGAGCCAGGTGCTCAAAGAGGTTGAGCGGCTCAACCGCTTCCACTGCCGGCGGCACGCGGATCTCTGCAGGAAGCCGCTCATTGCCCAGCACAAAGTGGTCCAGGCATTTCAACTGCAGGCAGCGGCCCAGGTAGGACATGATGTCCCAGAGCCGCCGCGCAAAGTCCCTCCTGCGCCACTTGGACAGCGGCACGGTGGTCAGCACGTGCATGACCACGGTCTTCCAGACGGAGCTGGAAAAACCCGTGCCCCTCAGGACGCAGGTGAAGACCTGCAGGCATTTCAGGTGCAAGTTCTCACAGGGCACCTGCCTGGCGATGTACTGGAAGAACTTTGCCTCGGCTACAGCAAAGGTCTCAGGCCACTCTGTGCTTGCCACGACGTCGGCCTCGGCAGCCTGGCTGACCACAAAGACGTCGGAGTCTCCTTGGCGCACGCCAAGGAGCATCTCCACCGTCAGGCTCTTCCTGCCTTTGCTCAGCCGGCATTGGCAGGACCGGCTGCCGGGCTGAATCTCCAAGCGCCAGGACTGTGACTGAGGAACATGCAGCCACGAGGACCTGACCAACTGAGAGAACCAGTGGGAGGTTTTCTCCACATCCAGGTAGGAGCCGGTGCAGAGGGTCTTGAGGAGGCTGCGCTTACGCCTCCGCCGCAGCTCCTTCTGCGAGTGGTGCAGGAGGCACAGCAGCTCCTGGCCCAGCTGCTCCCTCCTGCACGTGCACACCAGCTCCACGCGGACCCTGAAGCTCCTTGCTGCCGTCTGCCCTGCACCGTTCGGTTCCAGGTGGAAGGCGTGCCCTGGCGGGGGATTCAGCGGCACCAGCACGCGGTACACGCCATCCCACTCACGGGGACTCCAACCCTCAAAGGCACTGCCCACCCCGATGGCTTCTTCAGGAACCGGCAAGAAGCTATTGCTGACGCTGTCCACAAAGACACGCGTCAAGCTCTCCATCAGCTCCGCTGCCACTGAGCAACCTGTCTCCAGCTCCTCCACAGGCCACTGAACGCCATCCACAGAAAGGATGCTCTGCCTTCTCCCAACACCTCGCGTGTCTTTCTCTCCAATTCCACCACGGCCTCTTTCTTTCTTGCCACCCTCATTGCCTTCTTTATCCCTGGCAGCCACGTTACCTTGTTGGTCTTCTTTCCTCTCCTCATTCTTGTTTCCTTCCACATTTACCCTGCCCTGTTCCTCATCCTTGCTTCTCTCATTGTCATCTTCTCTCACCATTTCCTTCTTTTCTTCCTCAGTGGCAGCAAAACCACTGTGGTCTACTTCATTGCCACCATCGCTCCTATCTTGCTGCCCAGCCCCATCACTGCTTCTCTGCTCACTGGCGTCACTACTTTCCCGCACCTTCACATCTGCGTGTTCTTCCTTTCCTTCCACATTGCCTTCACCTTCGTTTACATCATCACTGTTGCCTGCCTCCATATTCGCTCCAGTGGTTTTTCCTTCCTTTCCATCTCCTTCTCCTTCTTTTGCCGTGTCTTTGTCTTGCTCCACCTGCACATCCTTGTTTTCTTCTTCTCTGCTTTCATCGCCGTCTCCTTCATCTCCTTCAGCCACAGGGCTGCCTTCTCTGTCGTTTCCACTGCTGCTGTCAACTGCCTCCACGGTCACATCAACGTCTTCTCTGCCCTCTTCTGTGTCAAAAATCTCCTCTTCCTGATCTTTTCCTCTCTCTTCTCCTAAGGTCTTGCAGGAGCTCTGGTCCTTGCTGCTGCTGCTGGCTTCACAGCTCCTTCTCCTGCAGCTAAACCACAGGCCCAAGAGGAGCAGGAGTCCAGCAAGAACCCACAATGGCCACTGCTGCAGAGCATCAAAGAGCGGGCTTCCCCAGCCCTTGTCCTGCTGCTCCAGCTCCTGCAGCAGCCGAGCCATCTCGCGTTCCAGCAGCTCCTGACGCTCCTGCATTCGCCGGTGCATGGCCTCATCCAGCCCATCGCCAGCTGGCTGCGGGTACTGGAGCAGGCTGTGCACGAGCACGAAGAGCAAGGCCAAGAACGCCATGGTCTGCAGGAGGACACACAGAAGGGGTTCAGTGGGGCCGCAATGGAGCCAGACAGTGGGGGCAGGAGCCGCCGGGATGCGGCGGCAGGAAGGAGAGGGCTCCCCCCACCCCCGGCAGCTGGCCGGCGGCAAGGCCTGCACCGCTGCCCCCGCCGGCACCGGGGCCTGAGCACGGCGCTCCCGCCAGGGGCTGGGCCCCGGGTGCCGGGCCAGATGACACGGCCCGGCTGGGTGCCGGCACTTCTGCCCCAGCCCTCCCCCAGCCCTGTGTCCCCAATGCGTGTGCACTCACCGCTTGTCCAAGCTCTACTGGGGCAGCGGCAACCGCCGGGGCCTTTGATAGCTGCTGCCCCCATTGTGACGCGGGCCCCGTGCTGTCACAGAACCCAGAGCGCATCACAGGCCGGCCCCACCCGCCGTCCCCAGCCCAGCTCGGGGAACTCATCATGGCCCTGGGTGCCCAAAGCCCCAACAGACACCAAGCGCAGACGCGTCACTTGGGAACGTGGCAACCCCCGAGCTCCCCTTTCCAAAGCAGGCGCAAGTGCCATCCCGCGCAACCCCTGTCAAATATAAATTTGGGTGACATGACCCATGGGTGTTCTCAGCACACAGCTGTAGGCTTTTATTTAATACTGGACAGAGGACATTTTTATATTATAGCTACTTATTACTTTTGAGGCAGGATGTAGGCTAATGTTTTGTTACACATTTAGTGAGAAATAGTTCTGAAACAAGTCCCAGTTGCTTGGATGATGCACAGGAAGATCTAATACCATCCTAAAAAGGGCCAATAAGGTAGTTATGAAATTACGAATGTCTTCATTCTCCTCTTAGCTCTCAAACTCTATGGTTCAATGCTGTGCAAAATTCTGCCATAGCCAGGATTTTGTTCAGAAAGTACAAGGTCTGTTTTTTCAAATTTGGGCAAAGATGTACCTCTGCCACTCCCACCATCTTCCAAAGTGTCTCCCTTCAACAGAGTTAGCCAATCTCTCAGACTGATAAAGGAACTTCTGTCTATTTCAGCTGTCTCTCTGTTTTTTTCCCTCCAAAGGACTGTGAGTAAAGGATAGATTATACTCCTCAGCCCTTCTTTGGAGAACTCATCTATAAGTGGAACTTCAGAAATGGGGAGGGAGGAAGGGGAAACAGGATGTGACTCAAGCACCTGCATAGTGACCACAGATGTCCACTGCTAGACAGACAGCAGTGTTGTCAGGCATGTCACGCCCTCCCATTAGTGCGCAGAAGGAGAGCAATTTCCAGTTCAAGTCCCTCAGTATGAGGAGGAACATCTTGCACTAGATCAGCTTGGTCAAAGCCCCACCTAAACACAGCCTTGAACACGTCCAAAGATGGGCCATCCACAGCTTCTCTGGGCAACCTGGGCCAGTTTCTCACCGCTCTCGTAAGAGAACATGTCTTTCTTCTGTCCAGTTTCTATCTACTCCCTTCCAGCTTCAAACTATTGCCCCTTGTCCTGTCACTAAAGGCTTTGGTAAAAAGCCCTTGCTCATCTTTTTTACAAGCCCCCTTTATCTATTGGAAAGCGCCAATAAGGTCTCCTCAGAGCCTTCTTTTCTCCTGGTGGAACAACCCCAAACCTCTCAGCCTGTCCTCAGGTGGAAGGTGTCACAGACCCCTGACCATTGTCAGGGCTCTTCCCATGACTCATTTCAACGTCCATGTCTTTCTTGAACTGGTTGCCCCAGAACTGGATGTAGGACTGCAGGTGGGGTCTCACCAGAGCAGACTGAAGAGGCAGAATCCCCTCCGTCTAGCTGCTGAAGACATTTCTTGCGTGCTACAGCCCAGGGTACAGCTGGCTTGGCAGGCTGTGAGCACACACGTTGCTATCGCATATCCATTTTTTCATTCACCAGTATCCCCAAGTCCTTGTCTGCAGGGCTGCCCTCAACCTGTTCATCATCCACTCTGTGTTGATATCAAGGATTGCCCCGAGCCAGGTGTTCCTAAGGTGTTCCGAGTTTAAAAGTGACCAGTTGAGAACAGATGTATTGATACAAAGGCAAAAAGAATAAATACTTCTACTATGTATTGCAAGAAGTGAATTCTATTTTGTTGAGCGGCATCTCACCATACACAAAGCTGTGCATGCTCTCAAGTGGCTCTCATTGCTGCTAGGCCTATTAGGCCTGGTGGAAGAGGTAGTATTCATAGCACTGCAAGGCCTCTCCCAAGGGGAACAGATAATCAGGAATAGAGGAAACAGGACTTCTTGTTGTCACAGTGTTACCATGTTGCCAGTTTAATGACGAGACCGTAAATCCAAAGATGTTAAAAAGGAAAGGCCAATGGTTTTTTGTTGTAAAATCGGCTACAGGAGCAGGAGGCTGGGCTCGTCCCAGCCCCTGACGGCAAGTCAGAGAAACGAGAAACGCGCGCACGGGGCACCCCTCGGGACAGCCCAGTTCCTGAGGGCGAAGCTCCCACTGAGGGGGGTCAGTCCCTTTTAAAGTCTCGGTCCCCTCAGGGATTGGTCCCTTTTGGATCCTTTCTATGATTGGGGCGTTCTTGGGGCTCTCGTTGGCTCTTAGCAGGGTGCTTTCCACACCAATCATTTCTTCCCGCCCTGTTTCCATTGGGTGGCCGTGATCTCCAAGGAAAGCACTGGACGGTGGTCTCGGTTTTTGAGTTGTCTGGGGAAGGAAGGGTAGAAGATCCCCCTTGTCTTTGGTGTTGTCCCCTTAACTGCATTCGGGGAGGCAGCCGCACAAAACTCCTACACAGATTTGAAACCAAACACTGCAACAGTATCCAACAACTACTCCAGCAACGTTGCAATAGTAAGTACTTGTAACAACTCAGAACTAGTTGGAAAATAAACACAGTTACAAGCAGAAATGGAAACACACAGCTAGCATAGAAACACAACTATTAAAAAGTTTCAGCCTCGTGGGTTTTTTGTTGGTTTTGGTGGTTGTTTTGTTTGTTTTGTGTGGTTTTTGGCTTGTTTGTTTGTTTGTTTGTTTTTATCTATAACAACAGTTTTATGTCAAAACCTTGATTATGAGAAGCCAAAAAAAGACCTGTGTATTAAACCACGTTTTGCAGTTGGGGGCTTCTCTGTTCAACGTTTATGACTCAATGGTTCCTCAGGAGCCTATAAAAGTGACAGTGTCAAGAAAACTTCTCCAAAGATTCCTAAAAACTTCAAGAGTACTCCGCTGCAAACTTTGAGGCACCTCAGAGCATTGTCACTTCAAGCTTCAAGCATTTCTATGGGAATGCTCAAGAGACAGCACAGTTAATATATCCAACACCTCTATTTGCAAAATTTCAGGAAGGGGTATGTAGGAAGGGCAGTCTCTAAGATACAGGGGCTTAACTACAAAGAATGACACATTTCAGGCAATTTGAGAAACTTGTCTCTTTTTATTAATTTTTCAAACATAGATATCCAATTATTACTGACTAATATTTGTAATAATATTACTTGTATATTTGTACATATAATAGCCAAATAACATTCTTTGTAAAAATATTACAGATCATCATATTTGTCATATGATGACAAATGAATAATTTGGAATATTACAATATTATTACTTGTACTATTACAAGTAGGCATTTCTGTGTCATTTGAATTACTGTCTACAAATACTATTTGTAATTTATTACAAATACGATTTGTATATAATATTTCCAATAAAATACCAATATTATTTGTAATATTACAAACATTCTCTCTTCTTATAAATTTTTCTAACATAGATGTCCGACCATTATCCAAATATTACAACTACAGTAGGGTAGTTACATTCCCTAAACTAAGGATGACTTCACAAAACAGTTAGACACTGACACCACTAAAGGGCCTCTAAAAGGAATGCTAATAAACAACTCTCATTATGAAAAGTCCAACTACCTATTTTTCTGTACTAAAGTCCTTATACTACAAACTACATCCTTGCAAAACAACTAAAGCTACAGCTGACTCACTAACTAACTACACTACATCCTTAACAGCCTAGGTGTCCGTCTTCAAGGTGTTTCACTGCCTTCTGTGAGGATGTGCAGGTGGAGCCAATTTCTGTCTCACAGACGCAGGCAACAGCTTCCTTGTAAGCAGAAGGTGAAGGGCAAGGCAACTCACAGATGTGTCTCCATAAGGACTCCACGCGCTGCAGCATCTTCCGTCCTCAGGAGCAGGAAAGCAGCCGGAGGATTGCCAGGGAGGAAAGCAACCATTCTGCAGCGTTGACGTGGCTGCCCTAGGGTGTGAGCCCCCCCAGCACCGCTCTGTGCAGGGAACTCCTCTCAGCGGTTGGAGAGCAGCACCCAGAGGCGAAAGCGCAGCTGACCGTACGCTCTCATTGCCTCTCTGTGGGCAGCTGGATCTTGAGCCAGGTGCTCAAAGAGGTTGAGCGGCTCAACGGCTTCCACTGCCGGCGGCACGCGGATCTCTGCAGGAAGCCGCTCATTGCCCAGCACAAAGTGGTCCAGGCATTTCAACTGCAGGCAGCGGCCCAGGTAGGACATGATGTCCCAGAGCCGCCGCGCAAAGTCCCTCCTGCGCCACTTGGACAGCGGCACGGTGGTCAGCACGTGCATGACCACGGTCTTCCAGATGGAGCTGGAAAACCCCGTGCCCCTCAGGACACAGGTGAAGACCTGCAGGCATTTCAGGTGCAAGTTCTCACAGGGCACCTGCCTGGCGATGTACTGGAAGAACTTTGCCTCGGCTACAGCAAAGGTCTCAGGCCACTCTGTGCTTGCCACGACGTCGGCCTCGGCAGCCTGGCTGACCACAAAGACGTCGGAGTCTCCTTGGCGCACGCCAAGGAGCATCTCCACCGTCAGGCTCTTCCTGCCTTTGCTCAGCCGGCATTGGCAGGACCGGCTGCCGGGCTGAATCTCCAAGCGCCAGGACTGTGACTGAGGAACATGCAGCCACGAGGACCTGACCAACTGAGAGAACCAGTGGGAGGTTTTCTCCACATCCAGGTAGGAGCCGGTGCAGAGGGTCTTGAGGAGGCTGCGCTTACGCCTCCGCCGCAGCTCCTTCTGCGAGTGGTGCAGGAGGCACAGCAGCTCCTGGCCCAGCTGCTCCCTCCTGCACGTGCACACCAGCTCCACGCGGACCCTGAAGCTCCTTGCTGCCGTCTGCCCTGCACCGTTCGGTTCCAGGTGGAAGGCGTGCCCTGGCGGGGGATTCAGCGGCACCAGCACGCGGTACACGCCATCCCACTCACGGGGACTCCAACCCTCAAAGGCACTGCCCACCCCGATGGCTTCTTCAGGAACCGGCAAGAAGCTATTGCTGACGCTGTCCACAAAGACACGCGTCAAGCTCTCCATCAGCTCCGCTGCCACTGAGCAACCTGTCTCCAGCTCCTCCACAGGCCACTGAACGCCATCCACAGAAAGGATGCTCTGCCTTCTCCCAACACCTCGCGTGTCTTTCTCTCCAATTCCACCACGGCCTCTTTCTTTCTTGCCACCCTCATTGCCTTCTTTATCCCTGGCAGCCACGTTACCTTGTTGGTCTTCTTTCCTCTCCTCATTCTTGTTTCCTTCCACATTTACCCTGCCCTGTTCCTCATCCTTGCTTCTCTCATTGTCATCTTCTCTCACCATTTCCTTCTTTTCTTCCTCAGTGGCAGCAAAACCACTGTGGTCTACTTCATTGCCACCATCGCTCCTATCTTGCTGCCCAGCCCCATCACTGCTTCTCTGCTCACTGGCGTCACTACTTTCCCGCACCTTCACATCTGCGTGTTCTTCCTTTCCTTCCACATTGCCTTCACCTTCGTTTACATCATCACTGTTGCCTGCCTCCATATTCGCTCCAGTGGTTTTTCCTTCCTTTCCATCTCCTTCTCCTTCTTTTGCCGTGTCTTTGTCTTGCTCCACCTGCACATCCTTGTTTTCTTCTTCTCTGCTTTCATCGCCGTCTCCTTCATCTCCTTCAGCCACAGGGCTGCCTTCTCTGTCGTTTCCACTGCTGCTGTCAACTGCCTCCACGGTCACATCAACGTCTTCTCTGCCCTCTTCTGTGTCAAAAATCTCCTCTTCCTGATCTTTTCCTCTCTCTTCTCCTAAGGTCTTGCAGGAGCTCTGGTCCTTGCTGCTGCTGCTGGCTTCACAGCTCCTTCTCCTGCAGCTAAACCACAGGCCCAAGAGGAGCAGGAGTCCAGCAAGAACCCACAATGGCCACTGCTGCAGAGCATCAAAGAGCGGGCTTCCCCAGCCCTTGTCCTGCTGCTCCAGCTCCTGCAGCAGCCGAGCCATCTCGCGTTCCAGCAGCTCCTGACGCTCCTGCATTCGCCGGTGCATGGCCTCATCCAGCCCATCGCCAGCTGGCTGCGGGTACTGGAGCAGGCTGTGCACGAGCACGAAGAGCAAGGCCAAGAACGCCATGGTCTGCAGGAGGACACACAGAAGGGGTTCAGTGGGGCCGCAATGGAGCCAGACAGTGGGGGCAGGAGCCGCCGGGATGCGGCGGCAGGAAGGAGAGGGCTCCCCCCACCCCCGGCAGCTGGCCGGCGGCAAGGCCTGCACCGCTGCCCCCGCCGGCACCGGGGCCTGGGCACGGCGCTCCCGCCAGGGGCTGGGCCCCGGGTGCCGGGCCAGATGACACGGCCCGGCTGGGTGCCGGCACTTCTGCCCCAGCCCTCCCCCAGCCCTGTGTCCCCAATGCGTGTGCACTCACCGCTTGTCCAAGCTCTACTGGGGCAGCGGCAACCGCCGGGGCCTTTGATAGCTGCTGCCCCCATTGTGACGCGGGCCCCGTGCTGTCACAGAACCCAGAGCGCATCACAGGCCGGCCCCACCCGCCGTCCCCAGCCCAGCTCGGGGAACTCATCATGGCCCTGGGTGCCCAAAGCCCCAACAGACACCAAGCGCAGACGCGTCACTTGGGAACGTGGCGACCCCAGAGCTCCCCTTTCCAAAGCAGGCGCAAGTGCCATCCCGCGCAACCCCTGTCAAATATAAATTTGGGTGACATGACCCATGACTCGTTCTCAGCACACAGCTGTAGGCTTTTATTTAATACTGGACAGAGGACATTTTTATATTATAGCTACTTATTACTTTTGAGGCAGGATGTAGGCTAATGTTTTGTTACACATTTAGTGAGAAATAGTTCTGAAACAAGTCCCAGTTGCTTGGATGATGCACAGGAAGATCTAATACCATCCTAAAAAGGGCCAATAAGGTAGTTATGAAATTACGAATGTCTTCATTCTCCTCTTAGCTCTCAAACTCTATGGTTCAATGCTGTGCAAAATTCTGCCATAGCCAGGATTTTGTTCAGAAAGTACAAGGTCTGTTTTTTCAAATTTGGGCAAAGATGTACCTCTGCCACTCCCACCATCTTCCAAAGTGTCTCCCTTCAACAGAGTTAGCCAATCTCTCAGACTGATAAAGGAACTTCTGTCTATTTCAGCTGTCTCTCTGTTTTTTTCCCTCCAAAGGACTGTGAGTAAAGGATAGATTATACTCCTCAGCCCTTCTTTGGAGAACTCTTCTATAAGTGGAACTTCAGAAATGGGGAGGGAGGAAGGGGAAACAGGATGTGACTCAAGCACCTGCATAGTGACCACAGATGTCCACTGCTAGACAGACAGCAGTGTTGTCAGGCATGTCACGCCCTCCCATTAGTGCGCAGAAGGAGAGCAATTTCCAGTTCAAGTCCCTCAGTATGAGGAGGAACATCTTGCACTAGATCAGCTTGGTCAAAGCCCCACCTAAACACAGCCTTGAACACGTCCAAAGATGGGCCATCCACAGCTTCTCTGGGCAACCTGGGCCAGTTTCTCACCGCTCTCGTAAGAGAACATGTCTTTCTTCTGTCCAGTTTCTATCTACTCCCTTCCAGCTTCAAACTATTGCCCCTTGTCCTGTCACTAAAGGCTTTGGTAAAAAGCCCTTGCTCATCTTTTTTACAAGCCCCCTTTATCTATTGGAAAGCGCCAATAAGGTCTCCTCAGAGCCTTCTTTTCTCCTGGTGGAACAACCCCAAACCTCTCAGCCTGTCCTCAGGTGGAAGGTGTCACAGCCCCCTGACCATTGTCAGGGCTCTTCCCATGACTCATTTCAACGTCCATGTCTTTCTTGAACTGGGTGCCCCAGACCTGGATGTAGGACTGCAGGTGGGGTCTCACCAGAGCAGACTGAAGAGGCAGAATCCCCTCCCTCTAGCTGCTGAAGACATTTCTTGCGTGCTACAGCCCAGGGTACAGCTGGCTTGGCAGGCTGTGAGCACACACGTTGCTATCGCATATCCATTTTTTCATTCACCAGTATCCCCAAGTCCTTGTCTGCAGGGCTGCCCTCAACCTGTTCATCATCCACTCTGTGTTGATATCAAGGATTGCCCCGAGCCAGGTGTTCCTAAGGTGTTCCGAGTTTAAAAGTGACCAGTTGAGAACAGATGTATTGATACAAAGGCAAAAAGAATAAATACTTCTACTATGTATTGCAAGAAGTGAATTCTATTTTGTTGAGCGGCATCTCACCATACACAAAGCTGTGCATGCTCTCAAGTGGCTCTCATTGCTGCTAGGCCTATTAGGCCTGGTGGAAGAGGTAGTATTCATAGCACTGCAAGGCCTCTCCCAAGGGGAACAGATAATCAGGAATAGAGGAAACAGGACTTCTTGTTGTCACAGTGTTACCATGTTGCCAGTTTAATGACGAGACCGTAAATCCAAAGATGTTAAAAAGGAAAGGCCAATGGTTTTTTGTTGTAAAATCGGCTACAGGAGCAGGAGGCTGGGCTCGTCCCAGCCCCTGACGGCAAGTCAGAGAAACGAGAAACGCGCGCACGGGGCACCCCTCGGGACAGCCCAGTTCCTGAGGGCGAAGCTCCCACTGAGGGGGGTCAGTCCCTTTTAAAGTCTCGGTCCCCTCAGGGATTGGTCCCTTTTGGATCCTTTCTATGATTGGGGCGTTCTTGGGGCTCTCGTTGGCTCTTAGCAGGGTGCTTTCCACACCAATCATTTCTTCCCGCCCTGTTTCCATTGGGTGGCCGTGATCTCCAAGGAAAGCACTGGACGGTGGTCTCGGTTTTTGAGTTGTCTGGGGAAGGAAGGGTAGAAGATCCCCCTTGTCTTTGGTGTTGTCCCCTTAACTGCATTCGGGGAGGCAGCCGCACAAAACTCCTACACAGATTTGAAACCAAACACTGCAACAGTATCCAACAACTACTCCAGCAACGTTGCAATAGTAAGTACTTGTAACAACTCAGAACTAGTTGGAAAATAAACACAGTTACAAGCAGAAATGGAAACACACAGCTAGCATAGAAACACAACTATTAAAAAGTTTCAGCCTCGTGGGTTTTTTGTAGTTTTGGTGGGTTTTTTGTTTGTTTTGTGTGGTTTTTGGCTTGTTTGTTTGTTTGTTTGTTTTTATCTATAACAACAGTTTTATGTCAAAACCTTGGTTATGAGAAGCCAAAAAAAGACCTGTGTATTAAACCACGTTTTGCAGTTGGGGGCTTCTCTGTTCAACGTTTATGACTCAATGGTTCCTCAGGAGCCTATAAAAGTGACAGTGTCAAGAAAACTTCTCCAAAGATTCCTAAAAACTTCAAGAGTACTCCGCTGCAAACTTTGAGGCACCTCAGAGCATTGTCACTTCAAGCTTCAAGCATTTCTATGGGAATGCTCAAGAGACAGCACAGTTAATATATCCAACACCTCTATTTGCAAAATTTCAGGAAGGGGTATGTAGGAAGGGCAGTCTCTAAGATACAGGGGCTTAACTACAAAGAATGACACATTTCAGGCAATTTGAGAAACTTGTCTCTTTTTATTAATTTTTCAAACATAGATATCCAATTATTACTGACTAATATTTGTAATAATATTACTTGTATATTTGTACATATAATAGCCAAATAACATTCTTTGTAAAAATATTACAGATCATCATATTTGTCATATGATGACAAATGAATAATTTGGAATATTACAATATTATTACTTGTACTATTACAAGTAGGCATTTCTGTGTCATTTGAATTACTGTCTACAAATACTATTTGTAATTTATTACAAATACGATTTGTATATAATATTTCCAATAAAATACCAATATTATTTGTAATATTACAAACATTCTCTCTTCTTATAAATTTTTCTAACATAGATGTCCGACCATTATCCAAATATTACAACTACAGTAGGGTAGTTACATTCCCTAAACTAAGGATGACTTCACAAAACAGTTAGACACTGACACCACTAAAGGGCCTCTAAAAGGAATGCTAATAAACAACTCTCATTATGAAAAGTCCAACTACCTATTTTTCTGTACTAAAGTCCTTATACTACAAACTACATCCTTGCAAAACAACTAAAGCTACAGCTGACTCACTAACTAACTACACTACATCCTTAACAGCCTAGGTGTCCGTCTTCAAGGTGTTTCACTGCCTTCTGTGAGGATGTGCAGGTGGAGCCAATTTCTGTCTCACAGACGCAGGCAACAGCTTCCTTGTAAGCAGAAGGTGAAGGGCAAGGCAACTCACAGATGTGTCTCCATAAGGACTCCACGCGCTGCAGCATCTTCCGTCCTCAGGAGCAGGAAAGCAGCCGGAGGATTGCCAGGGAGGAAAGCAACCATTCTGCAGTGTTGACGTGGCTGCCCTAGGGTGTGAGCCCCCCCAGCACCGCTCTGTGCAGGGAACTCCTCTCAGCGGTTGGAGAGCAGCACCCAGAGGCGAAAGCGCAGCTGACCGTACGCTCTCATCGCCTCTCTGTGGGCAGCTGGATCTTGAGCCAGGTGCTCAAAGAGGTTGAGCGGCTCAACCGCTTCCACTGCCGGCGGCACGCGGATCTCTGCAGGAAGCCGCTCATTGCCCAGCACAAAGTGGTCCAGGCATTTCAACTGCAGGCAGCGGCCCAGGTAGGACATGATGTCCCAGAGCCGCCGCGCAAAGTCCCTCCTGCGCCACTTGGACAGCGGCACGGTGGTCAGCACATGCATGACCACGGTCTTCCAGACAGAGCTGGAAAAACCCGTGCCCCTCAGGACGCAGGTGAAGACCTGCAGGCATTTCAGGTGCAAGTTCTCACAGGGCACCTGCCTGGCGATGTGCTGGAAGAACTTTGCCTCGGCTACAGCAAAGGTCTCAGGCCACTCTGTGCTTGCCACGACGTCGGCCTCGGCAGCCTGGCTGACCACAAAGACGTCGGAGTCTCCTTGGCGCACGCCAAGGAGCATCTCCACCGTCAGGCTCTTCCTGCCTTTGCTCAGCCGGCATTGGCAGGACCGGCTGCCGGGCTGAATCTCCAAGCGCCAGGACTGTGACTGAGGAACATGCAGCCACGAGGACCTGACCAACTGGGAGAACCAGTGGGAGGTTTTCTCCACATCCAGATAGGAGCCGGTGCAGAGGGTCTTGAGGAGGCTGCGCTTACGCCTCCGCCGCAGCTCGTTCTGCGTGTGGTGCAGGAGGCACAGCAGCTCCTGGCCCAGCTGCTCCCTCCTGCACGTGCACACCAGCTCCACGCGGACCCTGAAGCTCCTTGCTGCCGTCTGCCCTGCACCGTTCGGTTCCAGGTGGAAGGCGTGCCCTGGCGGGGGATTCAGCGGCACCAGCACGCGGTACACGCCATCCCACTCACGGGGACTCCAACCCTCAAAGGCACTGCCCACCCCGATGGCTTCTTCAGGAACCGGCAAGAAGCTATTGCTGACGCTGTCCACAAAGACACGCGTCAAGCTCTCCATCAGCTCCGCTGCCACTGAGCAACCTGTCTCCAGCTCCTCCACAGGCCACTGAACGCCATCCACAGAAAGGATGCTCTGCCTTCTCCCAACACCTCGCGTGTCTTTCTCTCCAATTCCACCACGGCCTCTTTCTTTCTTGCCACC
The DNA here is from genome assembly GCA_016584745.2 of Phylloscopus trochilus trochilus. Taxonomy (NCBI): domain Eukaryota; kingdom Metazoa; phylum Chordata; class Aves; order Passeriformes; family Phylloscopidae; genus Phylloscopus; species Phylloscopus trochilus. The sequence goes on along the minus strand of WQNJ02000016.1, from coordinate 8,698,738 downwards.
CTCATTGCCTTCTTTATCCCTGGCAGCCACGTTACCTTGTTGGTCTTCTTTCCTCTCCTCATTCTTGTTTCCTTCCACATTTACCCTGCCCTGTTCCTCATCCTTGCTTCTCTCATTGTCATCTTCTCTCACCATTTCCTTCTTTTCTTCCTCAGTGGCAGCAAAACCACTGTGGTCTACTTCATTGCCACCATCGCTCCTATCTTGCTGCCCAGCCCCATCACTGCTTCTCTGCTCACTGGCGTCACTACTTTCCCGCACCTTCACATCTGCGTGTTCTTCCTTTCCTTCCACATTGCCTTCACCTTCGTTTACATCATCACTGTTGCCTGCCTCCATATTCGCTCCAGTGGTTTTTCCTTCCTTTCCATCTCCTTCTCCTTCTTTTGCCGTGTCTTTGTCTTGCTCCACCTGCACATCCTTGTTTTCTTCTTCTCTGCTTTCATCGCCGTCTCCTTCATCTCCTTCAGCCACAGGGCTGCCTTCTCTGTCGTTTCCACTGCTGCTGTCAACTGCCTCCACGGTCACATCAACGTCTTCTCTGCCCTCTTCTGTGTCAAAAATCTCCTCTTCCTGATCTTTTCCTCTCTCTTCTCCTAAGGTCTTGCAGGAGCTCTGGTCCTTGCTGCTGCTGCTGGCTTCACAGCTCCTTCTCCTGCAGCTAAACCACAGGCCCAAGAGGAGCAGGAGTCCAGCAAGAACCCACAATGGCCACTGCTGCAGAGCATCAAAGAGCGGGCTTCCCCAGCCCTTGTCCTGCTGCTCCAGCTCCTGCAGCAGCCGAGCCATCTCGCGTTCCAGCAGCTCCTGACGCTCCTGCATTCGCCGGTGCATGGCCTCATCCAGCCCATCGCCAGCTGGCTGCGGGTACTGGAGCAGGCTGTGCACGAGCACGAAGAGCAAGGCCAAGAACGCCATGGTCTGCAGGAGGACACACAGAAGGGGTTCAGTGGGGCCGCAATGGAGCCAGACAGTGGGGGCAGGAGCCGCCGGGATGCGGCGGCAGGAAGGAGAGGGCTCCCCCCACCCCCGGCAGCTGGCCGGCGGCAAGGCCTGCACCGCTGCCCCCGCCGGCACCGGGGCCTGGGCACGGCGCTCCCGCCAGGGGCTGGGCCCCGGGTGCCGGGCCAGATGACACGGCCCGGCTGGGTGCCGGCACTTCTGCCCCAGCCCTCCCCCAGCCCTGTGTCCCCAATGCGTGTGCACTCACCGCTTGTCCAAGCTCTACTGGGGCAGCGGCAACCGCCGGGGCCTTTGATAGCTGCTGCCCCCATTGTGACGCGGGCCCCGTGCTGTCACAGAACCCAGAGCGCATCACAGGCCGGCCCCACCCGCCGTCCCCAGCCCAGCTCGGGGAACTCATCATGGCCCTGGGTGCCCAAAGCCCCAACAGACACCAAGCGCAGACGCGTCACTTGGGAACGTGGCAACCCCAGAGCTCCCCTTTCCAAAGCAGGCGCAAGTGCCATCCCGCGCAACCCCTGTCAAATATAAATTTGGGTGACATGACCCATGACTCGTTCTCAGCACACAGCTGTAGGCTTTTATTTAATACTGGACAGAGGACATTTTTATATTATAGCTACTTATTACTTTTGAGGCAGGATGTAGGCTAATGTTTTGTTACACATTTAGTGAGAAATAGTTCTGAAACAAGTCCCAGTTGCTTGGATGATGCACAGGAAGATCTAATACCATCCTAAAAAGGGCCAATAAGGTAGTTATGAAATTACGAATGTCTTCATTCTCCTCTTAGCTCTCAAACTCTATGGTTCAATGCTGTGCAAAATTCTGCCATAGCCAGGATTTTGTTCAGAAAGTACAAGGTCTGTTTTTTCAAATTTGGGCAAAGATGTACCTCTGCCACTCCCACCATCTTCCAAAGTGTCTCCCTTCAACAGAGTTAGCCAATCTCTCAGACTGATAAAGGAACTTCTGTCTATTTCAGCTGTCTCTCTGTTTTTTTCCCTCCAAAGGACTGTGAGTAAAGGATAGATTATACTCCTCAGCCCTTCTTTGGAGAACTCTTCTATAAGTGGAACTTCAGAAATGGGGAGGGAGGAAGGGGAAACAGGATGTGACTCAAGCACCTGCATAGTGACCACAGATGTCCACTGCTAGACAGACAGCAGTGTTGTCAGGCATGTCACGCCCTCCCATTAGTGCGCAGAAGGAGAGCAATTTCCAGTTCAAGTCCCTCAGTATGAGGAGGAACATCTTGCACTAGATCAGCTTGGTCAAAGCCCCACCTAAACACAGCCTTGAACACGTCCAAAGATGGGCCATCCACAGCTTCTCTGGGCAACCTGGGCCAGTTTCTCACCGCTCTCGTAAGAGAACATGTCTTTCTTCTGTCCAGTTTCTATCTACTCCCTTCCAGCTTCAAACTATTGCCCCTTGTCCTGTCACTAAAGGCTTTGGTAAAAAGCCCTTGCTCATCTTTTTTACAAGCCCCCTTTATCTATTGGAAAGCGCCAATAAGGTCTCCTCAGAGCCTTCTTTTCTCCTGGTGGAACAACCCCAAACCTCTCAGCCTGTCCTCAGGTGGAAGGTGTCACAGCCCCCTGACCATTGTCAGGGCTCTTCCCATGACTCATTTCAACGTCCATGTCTTTCTTGAACTGGGTGCCCCAGACCTGGATGTAGGACTGCAGGTGGGGTCTCACCAGAGCAGACTGAAGAGGCAGAATCCCCTCCCTCTAGCTGCTGAAGACATTTCTTGCGTGCTACAGCCCAGGGTACAGCTGGCTTGGCAGGCTGTGAGCACACACGTTGCTATCGCATATCCATTTTTTCATTCACCAGTATCCCCAAGTCCTTGTCTGCAGGGCTGCCCTCAACCTGTTCATCATCCACTCTGTGTTGATATCAAGGATTGCCCCGAGCCAGGTGTTCCTAAGGTGTTCCGAGTTTAAAAGTGACCAGTTGAGAACAGATGTATTGATACAAAGGCAAAAAGAATAAATACTTCTACTATGTATTGCAAGAAGTGAATTCTATTTTGTTGAGCGGCATCTCACCATACACAAAGCTGTGCATGCTCTCAAGTGGCTCTCATTGCTGCTAGGCCTATTAGGCCTGGTGGAAGAGGTAGTATTCATAGCACTGCAAGGCCTCTCCCAAGGGGAACAGATAATCAGGAATAGAGGAAACAGGACTTCTTGTTGTCACAGTGTTACCATGTTGCCAGTTTAATGACGAGACCGTAAATCCAAAGATGTTAAAAAGGAAAGGCCAATGGTTTTTTGTTGTAAAATCGGCTACAGGAGCAGGAGGCTGGGCTCGTCCCAGCCCCTGACGGCAAGTCAGAGAAACGAGAAACGCGCGCACGGGGCACCCCTCGGGACAGCCCAGTTCCTGAGGGCGAAGCTCCCACTGAGGGGGGTCAGTCCCTTTTAAAGTCTCGGTCCCCTCAGGGATTGGTCCCTTTTGGATCCTTTCTATGATTGGGGCGTTCTTGGGGCTCTCGTTGGCTCTTAGCAGGGTGCTTTCCACACCAATCATTTCTTCCCGCCCTGTTTCCATTGGGTGGCCGTGATCTCCAAGGAAAGCACTGGACGGTGGTCTCGGTTTTTGAGTTGTCTGGGGAAGGAAGGGTAGAAGATCCCCCTTGTCTTTGGTGTTGTCCCCTTAACTGCATTCGGGGAGGCAGCCGCACAAAACTCCTACACAGATTTGAAACCAAACACTGCAACAGTATCCAACAACTACTCCAGCAACGTTGCAATAGTAAGTACTTGTAACAACTCAGAACTAGTTGGAAAATAAACACAGTTACAAGCAGAAATGGAAACACACAGCTAGCATAGAAACACAACTATTAAAAAGTTTCAGCCTCGTGGGTTTTTTGTTGGTTTTGGTGGGTTTTTTGTTTGTTTTGTGTGGTTTTTGGCTTGTTTGTTTGTTTGTTTGTTTTTATCTATAACAACAGTTTTATGTCAAAACCTTGGTTATGAGAAGCCAAAAAAAGAGCTGTGTATTAAGCCACGTTTTGCAGTTGGGGGCTTCTCTGTTCAACGTTTATGACTCAATGGTTCCTCAGGAGCCTATAAAAGTGACAGTGTCAAGAAAACTTCTCCAAAGATTCCTAAAAACTTCAAGAGTACTCCGCTGCAAACTTTGAGGCACCTCATAGCATTGTCACTTCAAGCTTCAAGCATTTCTATGGGAATGCTCAAGAGACAGCACAGTTAATATATCCAACACCTCTATTTGCAAAATTTCAGGAAGGGGTATGTAGGAAGGGCAGTCTCTAAGATACAGGGGCTTAACTACAAAGAATGACACATTTCAGGCAATTTGAGAAACTTGTCTCTTTTTATTAATTTTTCAAACATAGATATCCAATTATTACTGACTAATATTTGTAATAATATTACTTGTATATTTGTACATATAATAGCCAAATAACATTCTTTGTAAAAATATTACAGATCATCATATTTGTCATATGATGACAAATGAATAATTTGGAATATTACAATATTATTACTTGTACTATTACAAGTAGGCATTTCTGTGTCATTTGAATTACTGTCTACAAATACTATTTGTAATTTATTACAAATACGATTTGTATATAATATTTCCAATAAAATACCAATATTATTTGTAATATTACAAACATTCTCTCTTCTTATAAATTTTTCTAACATAGATGTCCGACCATTATCCAAATATTACAACTACAGTAGGGTAGTTACATTCCCTAAACTAAGGATGACTTCACAAAACAGTTAGACACTGACACCACTAAAGGGCCTCTAAAAGGAATGCTAAGAAACAACTCTCATTATGAAAAGTCCAACTACCTATTTTTCTGTACTAAAGTCCTTATACTACAAACTACATCCTTGCAAAACAACTAAAGCTACAGCTGACTCACTAACTAACTACACTACATCCTTAACAGCCTAGGTGTCCGTCTTCAAGGTGTTTCACTGCCTTCTGTGAGGATGTGCAGGTGGAGCCAATTTCTGTCTCACAGACGCAGGCAACAGCTTCCTTGTAAGCAGAAGGTGAAGGGCAAGGCAACTCACAGATGTGTCTCCATAAGGACTCCACGCGCTGCAGCATCTTCCGTCCTCAGGAGCAGGAAAGCAGCCGGAGGATTGCCAGGGAGGAAAGCAACCATTCTGCAGTGTTGACGTGGCTGCCCTAGGGTGTGAGCCCCCCCAGCACCGCTCTGTGCAGGGAACTCCTCTCAGCGGTTGGAGAGCAGCACCCAGAGGCGAAAGCGCAGCTGACCATACGCTCTCATCGCCTCTCTGTGGGCAGCTGGATCTTGAGCCAGGTGCTCAAAGAGGTTGAGCGGCTCAACGGCTTCCACTGCCGGCGGCACGCGGATCTCTGCAGGAAGCCGCTCATTGCCCAGCACAAAGTGGTCCAGGCATTTCAACTGCAGGCAGCGGCCCAGGTAGGACATGATGTCCCAGAGCCGCCGCGCAAAGTCCCTCCTGCGCCACTTGGACAGCGGCACGGTGGTCAGCACGTGCATGACCACGGTCTTCCAGACAGAGCTGGAAAAACCCGTGCCCCTCAGGACGCAGGTGAAGACCTGCAGGCATTTCAGGTGCAAGTTCTCACAGGGCACCTGCCTGGCGATGTGCTGGAAGAACTTTGCCTCGGCTACAGCAAAGGTCTCAGGCCACTCTGTGCTTGCCACGACGTCGGCCTCGGCAGCCTGGCTGACCACAAAGACGTCGGAGTCTCCTTGGCGCACGCCAAGGAGCATCTCCAGCGTCAGGCTCTTCCTGCCTTTGCTCAGCCGGCATTGGCAGGACCGGCTGCCGGGCTGAATCTCCAAGCGCCAGGACTGTGACTGAGGAACGTGCAGCCACGAGGACCTGACCAACTGGGAGAACCAGTGGGAGGTTTTCTCCACATCCAGGTAGGAGCCGGTGCAGAGGGTCTTGAGGAGGCTGCGCTTACGCCTCCGCCGCAGCTCGTTCTGCGTGTGGTGCAGGAGGCACAGCAGCTCCTGGCCCAGCTGCTCCCTCCTGCACGTGCACACCAGCTCCACGCGGACCCTGAAGCTCCTTGCTGCCGTCTGCCCTGCACCGTTCGGTTCCAGGTGGAAGGCGTGCCCTGGCGGGGGATTCAGCGGCACCAGCACGCGGTACACGCCATCCCACTCACGGGGACTCCAACCCTCAAAGGCACTGCCCACCCCGATGGCTTCTTCAGGAACCGGCAAGAAGCTATTGCTGACGCTGTCCACAAAGACACGCGTCAAGCTCTCCATCAGCTCCGCTGTCACTGAGCAACCTGTCTCCAGCTCCTCCACAGGCCACTGAACGCCATCCACAGAAAGGATGCTCTGCCTTCTCCCAACACCTCGCGTGTCTTTCTCTCCAATTCCACCACCGCCTCTTTCTTTCTTGCCACCCTCATTGCCTTCTTTATCACTGGCAGCCACGTTACCTTGTTGGTCTTCTTTCCTCTCCTCATTCTTGTTTCCTTCCACATTTACCCTGCCCTGTTCCTCATCCTTGCTTCTCTCATTGTCATCTTCTCTCACCATTTCCTTCTTTTCTTCCTCAGTGGCAGCAAAACCACTGTGGTCTACTTCATTGCCACCATCGCTCCTATCTTGCTGCCCAGCCCCATCACTGCTTCTCTGCTCACTGGCGTCACTACTTTCCCGCACCTTCACATCTGCGTGTTCTTCCTTTCCTTCCACATTGCCTTCACCTTCGTTTACATCATCACTGTTGCCTGCCTCCATATTCGCTCCAGTGGTTTTTCCTTCCTTTCCATCTCCTTCTCCTTCTTTTGCCGTGTCTTTGTCTTGCTCCACCTGCACATCCTTGTTTTCTTCTTCTCTGCTTTCATCGCCGTCTCCTTCATCTCCTTCAGCCACAGGGCTGCCTTCTCTGTCGTTTCCACTGCTGCTGTCAACTGCCTCCACGGTCACATCAACGTCTTCTCTGCCCTCTTCTGTGTCAAAAATCTCCTCTTCCTGATCTTTTCCTCTCTCTTCTCCTAAGGTCTTGCAGGAGCTCTGGTCCTTGCTGCTGCTGCTGGCTTCACAGCTCCTTCTCCTGCAGCTAAACCACAGGCCCAAGAGGAGCAGGAGTCCAGCAAGAACCCACAATGGCCACTGCTGCAGAGCATCAAAGAGCGGGCTTCCCCAGCCCTTGTCCTGCTGCTCCAGCTCCTGCAGCAGCCGAGCCATCTCGCGTTCCAGCAGCTCCTGACGCTCCTGCATTCGCCGGTGCATGGCCTCATCCAGCCCATCGCCAGCTGGCTGCGGGTACTGGAGCAGGCTGTGCACGTGCACGAAGAGCAAGGCCAAGAACGCCATGGTCTGCAGGAGGACACACAGAAGGGGTTCAGTGGGGCCACAATGGAGCCAGACAGTGGGGGCAGGAGCCGCCGGGATGCGGCGGCAGGAAGGGGAGGGCTCCCCCCACCCCCGGCAGCTGGCCGGCGGCAAGGCCTGCACCGCTGCCCCCGCCGGCACCGGGGCCTGGGCACGGCGCTCCCGCCAGGGCCTGGGCCCCGGGTGCAGGGCCAGATGACACGGCCCGGCTGGGTGCCGGCACTTCTGCCCCAGCCCTCCCCCAGCCCTGTGTCCCCAATGCGTGTGCACTCACCGCTTGTCCAAGCTCTACTGGGGCAGCGGCAACCGCCGGGGCCTTTGATAGCTGCTGCCCCCATTGTGACGCGGGCCCCGTGCTGTCACAGAACCCAGAGCGCATCACAGGCCGGCCCCACCCGCCGTCCCCAGCCCAGCTCGGGGAACTCATCATGGCCCTGGATGCCCAAAGCCCCAACAGACACCAAGCGCAGACGCGTCACTTGGGAACCTGGCAACCCCAGAGCTCCCCTTTCCAAAGCAGGCGCAAGTGCCATCCCGCGCAACCCCTGTCAAATATAAATTTGGGTGACATGACCCATGGGTGTTCTCAGCACACAGCTGTAGGCTTTTATTTAATACTGGACAGAGGACATTTTTATATTATAGCTACTTATTACTTTTGAGGCAGGATGTAGGCTAATGTTTTGTTACACATTTAGTGAGAAATAGTTCTGAAACAAGTCCCAGTTGCTTGGATGATGCACAGGAAGATCTAATACCATCCTAAAAAGGGCCAATAAGGTAGTTATGAAATTACGAATGTCTTCATTCTCCTCTTAGCTCTCAAACTCTATGGTTCAATGCTGTGCAAAATTCTGCCATAGCCAGGATTTTGTTCAGAAAGTACAAGGTCTGTTTTTTCAAATTTGGGCAAAGATGTACCTCTGCCACTCCCACCATCTTCCAAAGTGTCTCCCTTCAACAGAGTTAGCCAATCTCTCAGACTGATAAAGGAACTTCTGTCTATTTCAGCTGTCTCTCTGTTTTTTTCCCTCCAAAGGACTGTGAGTAAAGGATAGATCATACTCCTCAGCCCTTCTTTGGAGAACTCATCTATAAGTGGAACTTCAGAAATGGGGAGGGAGGAAGGGGAAACAGGATGTGACTCAAGCACCTGCATAGTGACCACAGATGTCCACTGCTAGACAGACAGCAGTGTTGTCAGGCATGTCACGCCCTCCCATTAGTGCGCAGAAGGAGAGCAATTTCCAGTTCAAGTCCCTCAGTATGAGGAGGAACATCTTGCACTAGATCAGCTTGGTCAAAGCCCCACCTAAACACAGCCTTGAACACGTCCAAAGATGGGCCATCCACAGCTTCTCTGGGCAACCTGGGCCAGTTTCTCACCGCTCTCGTAAGAGAACATGTCTTTCTTCTGTCCAGTTTCTATCTACTCCCTTCCAGCTTCAAACTATTGCCCCTTGTCCTGTCACTAAAGGCTTTGGTAAAAAGCCCTTGCTCATCTTTTTTACAAGCCCCCTTTATCTATTGGAAAGCGCCAATAAGGTCTCCTCAGAGCCTTCTTTTCTCCTGGTGGAACAACCCCAAACCTCTCAGCCTGTCCTCAAGTGGAAGGTGTCACAGACCCCTGACCGTTATCAGGGCTCTTCCCATGACTCATTTCAACGTCCATGTCTTTCTTGAACTGGGTGCCCCAGACCTGGATGTAGGACTGCAGGTGGGGTCTCACCAGAGCAGACTGAAGAGGCAGAATCCCCTCCCTCTAGCTGCTGAAGACATTTCTTGCGTGCTACAGCCCAGGGTACAGCTGGCTTGGCAGGCTGTGAGCACACACGTTGCTATCGCATATCCATTTTTTCATTCACCAGTATCCCCAAGTCCTTGTCTGCAGGGCTGCCCTCAACCTGTTCATCATCCACTCTGTGTTGATATCAAGGATTGCCCCGAGCCAGGTGTTCCTAAGGTGTTCCGAGTTTAAAAGTGACCAGTTGAGAACAGATGTATTGATACAAAGGCAAAAAGAATAAATACTTCTACTATGTATTGCAAGAAGTGAATTCTATTTTGTTGAGCGGCATCTCACCATACACAAAGCTGTGCATGCTCTCAAGTGGCTCTCATTGCTGCTAGGCCTATTAGGCCTGGTGGAAGAGGTAGTATTCATAGCACTGCAAGGCCTCTCCCAAGGGGAACAGATAATCAGGAATAGAGGAAACAGGACTTCTTGTTGTCACAGTGTTACCATGTTGCCAGTTTAATGACGAGACCGTAAATCCAAAGATGTTAAAAAGGAAAGGCCAATGGTTTTTTGTTGTAAAATCGGCTACAGGAGCAGGAGGCTGGGCTTGTCCCAGCCCCTGACGGCAAGTCAGAGAAACGAGAAACGCGCGCACGGGGCACCCCTCGGGACAGCCCAGTTCCTGAGGGCGAAGCTCCCACTGAGGGGGGTCAGTCCCTTTTAAAGTCTCGGTCCCCTCAGGGATTGGTCCCTTTTGGATCCTTTCTATGATTGGGGCGTTCTTGGGGCTCTCGTTGGCTCTTAGCAGGGTGCTTTCCACACCAATCATTTCTTCCCGCCGTGTTTCCATTGGGTGGCCGTGATCTCCAAGGAAAGCACTGGACGGTGGTCTCGGTTTTTGAGTTGTCTGGGGAAGGAAGGGTAGAAGATCCCCCTTGTCTTTGGTGTTGTCCCCTTAACTGCATTCGGGGAGGCAGCCGCACAAAACTCCTACACAGATTTGAAACCAAACACTGCAACAGTATCCAACAACTACTCCAGCAACGTTGCAATAGTAAGTACTTGTAACAACTCAGAACTAGTTGGAAAATAAACACAGTTACAAGCAGAAATGGAAACACACAGCTAGCATAGAAACACAACTATTAAAAAGTTTCAGCCTCGTGGGTTTTTTGTTGGTTTTGGTGGGTTTTTTGTTTGTTTTGTGTGGTTTTTGGCTTGTTTGTTTGTTTGTTTGTTTTTATCTATAACAACAGTTTTATGTCAAAACCTTGGTTATGAGAAGCCAAAAAAAGAGCTGTGTATTAAACCACGTTTTGCAGTTGGGGGCTTCTCTGTTCAACGTTTATGACTCAATGGTTCCTCAGGAGCCTATAAAAGTGACAGTGTCAAGAAAACTTCTCCAAAGATTCCTAAAAACTTCAAGAGTACTCCGCTGCAAACTTTGAGGCACCTCAGAGCATTGTCACTTCAAGCTTCAAGCATTTCTATGGGAATGCTCAAGAGACAGCACAGTTAATATATCCAACACCTCTATTTGCAAAATTTCAGGAAGGGGTATGTAGGAAGGGCAGTCTCTAAGATACAGGGGCTTAACTACAAAGAATGACACATTTCAGGCAATTTGAGAAACTTGTCTCTTTTTATTAATTTTTCAAACATAGATATCCAATTATTACTGACTAATATTTGTAATAATATTACTTGTATATTTGTACATATAATAGCCAAATAACATTCTTTGTAAAAATATTACAGATCATAATATTTGTCATATGATGACAAATGAATAATTTGGAATATTACAATATTATTACTTGTACTATTACAAGTAGGCATTTCTGTGTCATTTGAATTACTGTCTACAAATACTATTTGTAATTTATTACAAATACGATTTGTATATAATATTTCCAATAAAATACCAATATTATTTGTAATATTACAAACATTCTCTCTTCTTATAAATTTTTCTAACATAGATGTCCGACCATTATCCAAATATTACAACTACAGTAGGGTAGTTACATTCCCTAAACTAAGGATGACTTCACAAAACAGTTAGACACTGACACCACTAAAGGGCCTCTAAAAGGAATGCTAATAAACAACTCTCATTATGAAAAGTCCAACTACCTATTTTTCTGTACTAAAGTCCTTATACTACAAACTACATCCTTGCAAAACAACTAAAGCTACAGCTGACTCACTAACTAACTACACTACATCCTTAACAGCCTAGGTGTCCGTCTTCAAGGTGTTTCACTGCCTTCTGTGAGGATGTGCAGGTGGAGCCAATTTCTGTCTCACAGACGCAGGCAACAGCTTCCTTGTAAGCAGAAGGTGAAGGGCAAGGCAACTCACAGATGTGTCTCCATAAGGACTCCACGCGCTGCAGCATCTTCCGTCCTCAGGAGCAGGAAAGCAGCCGGAGGATTGCCAGGGAGGAAAGCAACCATTCTGCAGCGTTGACGTGGCTGCCCTAGGGTGTGAGCCCCCCCAGCACCGCTCTGTGCAGGGAACTCCTCTCAGCGGTTGGAGAGCAGCACCCAGAGGCGAAAGCGCAGCTGACCATACGCTCTCATCGCCTCTCTGTGGGCAGCTGGATCTTGAGCCAGGTGCTCAAAGAGGTTGAGCGGCTCAACGGCTTCCACTGCCGGCGGCACGCGGATCTCTGCAGGAAGCCGCTCATTGCCCAGCACAAAGTGGTCCAGGCATTTCAACTGCAGGCAGCGGCCCAGGTAGGACATGATGTCCCAGAGCCGCCGCGCAAAGTCCCTCCTGCGCCACTTGGACAGCGGCACGGTGGTCAGCACGTGCATGACCACGGTCTTCCAGATGGAGCTGGAAAAACCCGTGCCCCTCAGGACGCAGGTGAAGACCTGCAGGCATTTCAGGTGCAAGTTCTCACAGGGCACCTGCCTGGCGATGTACTGGAAGAACTTTGCCTCGGCTACAGCAAAGGTCTCAGGCCACTCTGTGCTTGCCACGACGTCGGCCTCGGCAGCCTGGCTGACCACAAAGACGTCGGAGTCTCCTTGGCGCACGCCAAGGAGCATCTCCACCGTCAGGCTCTTCCTGCCTTTGCTCAGCCGGCATTGGCAGGACCGGCTGCCGGGCTGAATCTCCAAGCGCCAGGACTGTGACTGAGGAACATGCAGCCACGAGGACCTGACCAACTGGGAGAACCAGTGGGAGGTTTTCTCCACATCCAGGTAGGAGCCGGTGCAGAGGGTCTTGAGGAGGCTGCGCTTACGCCTCCGCCGCAGCTCGTTCTGCGTGTGGTGCAGGAGGCACAGCAGCTCCTGGCCCAGCTGCTCCCTCCTGCACGTGCACACCAGCTCCACGCGGACCCTGAAGCTCCTTGCTGCCGTCTGCCCTGCACCGTTCGGTTCCAGGTGGAAGGCGTGCCCTGGCGGGGGATTCAGCGGCACCAGCACGCGGTACACGCCATCCCACTCACGGGGACTCCAACCCTCAAAGGCACTGCCCACCCCGATGGCTTCTTCAGGAACCGGCAAGAAGCTATTGCTGACGCTGTCCACAAAGACACGCGTCAAGCTCTCCATCAGCTCCGCTGTCACTGAGCAACCTGTCTCCAGCTCCTCCACAGGCCACTGAACGCCATCCACAGAAAGGATGCTCTGCCTTCTCCCAACACCTCGCGTGTCTTTCTCTCCAATTCCACCACCGCCTCTTTCTTTCTTGCCACCCTCATTGCCTTCTTTATCACTGGCAGCCACGTTACCTTGTTGGTCTTCTTTCCTCTCCTCATTCTTGTTTCCTTCCACATTTACCCTGCCCTGTTCCTCATCCTTGCTTCTCTCATTGTCATCTTCTCTCACCATTTCCTTCTTTTCTTCCTCAGTGGCAGCAAAACCACTGTGGTCTACTTCATTGCCACCATCGCTCCTATCTTGCTGCCCAGCCCCATCACTGCTTCTCTGCTCACTGGCGTCACTACTTTCCCGCACCTTCACATCTGCGTGTTCTTCCTTTCCTTCCACATTGCCTTCACCTTCGTTTACATCATCACTGTTGCCTGCCTCCATATTCGCTCCAGTGGTTTTTCCTTCCTTTCCATCTCCTTCTCCTTCTTTTGCCGTGTCTTTGTCTTGCTCCACCTGCACATCCTTGTTTTCTTCTTCTCTGCTTTCATCGCCGTCTCCTTCATCTCCTTCAGCCACAGGGCTGCCTTCTCTGTCGTTTCCACTGCTGCTGTCAACTGCCTCCACGGTCACATCAACGTCTTCTCTGCCCTCTTCTGTGTCAAAAATCTCCTCTTCCTGATCTTTTCCTCTCTCTTCTCCTAAGGTCTTGCAGGAGCTCTGGTCCTTGCTGCTGCTGCTGGCTTCACAGCTCCTTCTCCTGCAGCTAAACCACAGGCCCAAGAGGAGCAGGAGTCCAGCAAGAACCCACAATGGCCACTGCTGCAGAGCATCAAAGAGCGGGCTTCCCCAGCCCTTGTCCTGCTGCTCCAGCTCCTGCAGCAGCCGAGCCATCTCGCGTTCCAGCAGCTCCTGACGCTCCTGCATTCGCCGGTGCATGGCCTCATCCAGCCCATCGCCAGCTGGCTGCGGGTACTGGAGCAGGCTGTGCACGAGCACGAAGAGCAAGGCCAAGAACGCCATGGTCTGCAGGAGGACACACAGAAGGGGTTCAGTGGGGCCGCAATGGAGCCAGACAGTGGGGGCAGGAGCCGCCGGGATGCGGCGGCAGGAAGGAGAGGGCTCCCCCCACCCCCGGCAGCTGGCCGGCGGCAAGGCCTGCACCGCTGCCCCCGCCGGCACCGGGGCCTGGGCACGGCGCTCCCGCCAGGGCCTGGGCCCCGGGTGCAGGGCCAGATGACACGGCCCGGCTGGGTGCCGGCACTTCTGCCCCAGCCCTCCCCCAGCCCTGTGTCCCCAATGCGTGTGCACTCACCGCTTGTCCAAGCTCTACTGGGGCAGCGGCAACTGCCGGGGCCTTTGATAGCTGCTGCCCCCATTGTGACGCGGGCCCCGTGCTGTCACAGAACCCAGAGCGCATCACAGGCCGGCCCCACCCGCCGTCCCGAGCCCAGCTCGGGGAACTCATCATGGCCCTGGATGCCCAAAGCCCCAACAGACACCAAGCGCAGACGCGTCACTTGGGAACCTGGCAACCCCAGAGCTCCCCTTTCCAAAGCAGGCGCAAGTGCCCTCCCGCGCAACCCCTGTCAAATATAAATTTGGGTGACATGACCCATGGGTGTTCTCAGCACACAGCTGTAGGCTTTTATTTAATACTGGACAGAGGACATTTTTATATTATAGCTACTTATTACTTTTGAGGCAGGATGTAGGCTAATGTTTTGTTACACATTTAGTGAGAAATAGTTCTGAAACAAGTCCCAGTTGCTTGGATGATGCACAGGAAGATCTAATACCATCCTAAAAAGGGCCAATAAGGTAGTTATGAAATTACGAATGTCTTCATTCTCCTCTTAGCTCTCAAACTCTATGGTTCAATGCTGTGCAAAATTCTGCCATAGCCAGGATTTTGTTCAGAAAGTACAAGGTCTGTTTTTTCAAATTTGGGCAAAGATGTACCTCTGCCACTCCCACCATCTTCCAAAGTGTCTCCCTTCAACAGAGTTAGCCAATCTCTCAGACTGATAAAGGAACTTCTGTCTATTTCAGCTGTCTCTCTGTTTTTTTCCCTCCAAAGGACTGTGAGTAAAGGATAGATTATACTCCTCAGCCCTTCTTTGGAGAACTCATCTATAAGTGGAACTTCAGAAATGGGGAGGGAGGAAGGGGAAACAGGATGTGACTCAAGCACCTGCATAGTGACCACAGATGTCCACTGCTAGACAGACAGCAGTGTTGTCAGGCATGTCACGCCCTCCCATTAGTGCGCAGAAGGAGAGCAATTTCCAGTTCAAGTCCCTCAGTATGAGGAGGAACATCTTGCACTAGATCAGCTTGGTCAAAGCCCCACCTAAACACGGCCTTGAACACGTCCAAAGATGGGCCATCCACAGCTTCTCTGGGCAACCTGGGCCAGTTTCTCACCGCTCTCGTAAGAGAACATGTCTTTCTTCTGTCCAGTTTCTATCTACTCCCTTCCAGCTTCAAACTATTGCCCCTTGTCCTGTCACTAAAGGCTTTGGTAAAAAGCCCTTGCTCATCTTTTTTACAAGCCCCCTTTATCTATTGGAAAGCGCCAATAAGGTCTCCTCAGAGCCTTCTTTTCTCCTGGTGGAACAACCCCAAACCTCTCAGCCTGTCCTCAAGTGGAAGGTGTCACAGACCCCTGACCGTTATCAGGGCTCTTCCCATGACTCATTTCAACGTCCATGTCTTTCTTGAACTGGGTGCCCCAGAACTGGATGTAGGACTGCAGGTGGGGTCTCACCAGAGCAGACTGAAGAGGCAGAATCCCCTCCGTCTAGCTGCTGAAGACATTTCTTGCGTGCTACAGCCCAGGGTACAGCTGGCTTGGCAGGCTGTGAGCACACACGTTGCTATCGCATATCCATTTTTTCATTCACCAGTATCCCCAAGTCCTTGTCTGCAGGGCTGCCCTCAACCTGTTCATCATCCACTCTGTGTTGATATCAAGGATTGCCCCGAGCCAGGTGTTCCTAAGGTGTTCCGAGTTTAAAAGTGACCAGTTGAGAACAGATGTATTGATACAAAGGCAAAAAGAATAAATACTTCTACTATGTATTGCAAGAAGTGAATTCTATTTTGTTGAGCGGCATCTCACCATACACAAAGCTGTGCATGCTCTCAAGTGGCTCTCATTGCTGCTAGGCCTATTAGGCCTGGTGGAAGAGGTAGTATTCATAGCACTGCAAGGCCTCTCCCAAGGGGAACAGATAATCAGGAATAGAGGAAACAGGACTTCTTGTTGTCACAGTGTTACCATGTTGCCAGTTTAATGACGAGACCGTAAATCCAAAGATGTTAAAAAGGAAAGGCCAATGGTTTTTTGTTGTAAAATCGGCTACAGGAGCAGGAGGCTGGGCTCGTCCCAGCCCCTGACGGCAAGTCAGAGAAACGAGAAACGCGCGCACGGGGCACCCCTCGGGACAGCCCAGTTCCTGAGGGCGAAGCTCCCACTGAGGGGGGTCAGTCCCTTTTAAAGTCTCGGTCCCCTCAGGGATTGGTCCCTTTTGGATCCTTTCTATGATTGGGGCGTTCTTGGGGCTCTCGTTGGCTCTTAGCAGGGTGCTTTCCACACCAATCATTTCTTCCCGCCGTGTTTCCATTGGGTGGCCGTGATCTCCAAGGAAAGCACTGGACGGTGGTCTCGGTTTTTGAGTTGTCTGGGGAAGAAAGGGTAGAAGATCCCCCTTGTCTTTGGTGGTGTCCCCTTAACTGCATTCGGGGAGGCAGCCGCACAAAACTCCTACACAGATTTGAAACCAAACACTGCAACAGTATCCAACAACTACTCCAGCAACGTTGCAATAGTAAGTACTTGTAACAACTCAGAACTAGTTGGAAAATAAACACAGTTACAAGCAGAAATGGAAACACACAGCTAGCATAGAAACACAACTATTAAAAAGTTTCAGCCTCGTGGGTTTTTTGTTGGTTTTGGTGGGTTTTTTGTTTGTTTTGTGTGGTTTTTGGCTTGTTTGTTTGTTTGTTTGTTTTTATCTATAACAACAGTTTTATGTCAAAACCTTGGTTATGAGAAGCCAAAAAAAGACCTGTGTATTAAACCACGTTTTGCAGTTGGGGGCTTCTCTGTTCAACGTTTATGACTCAATGGTTCCTCAGGAGCCTATAAAAGTGACAGTGTCAAGAAAACTTCTCCAAAGATTCCTAAAAACTTCAAGAGTACTCCGCTGCAAACTTTGAGGCACCTCAGAGCATTGTCACTTCAAGCTTCAAGCATTTCTATGGGAATGCTCAAGAGACAGCACAGTTAATATATCCAACACCTCTATTTGCAAAATTTCAGGAAGGGGTATGTAGGAAGGGCAGTCTCTAAGATACAGGGGCTTAACTACAAAGAATGACACATTTCAGGCAATTTGAGAAACTTGTCTCTTTTTATTAATTTTTCAAACATAGATATCCAATTATTACTGACTAATATTTGTAATAATATTACTTGTATATTTGTACATATAATAGCCAAATAACATTCTTTGTAAAAATATTACAGATCATCATATTTGTCATATGATGACAAATGAATAATTTGGAATATTACAATATTATTACTTGTACTATTACAAGTAGGCATTTCTGTGTCATTTGAATTACTGTCTACAAATACTATTTGTAATTTATTACAAATACGATTTGTATATAATATTTCCAATAAAATACCAATATTATTTGTAATATTACAAACATTCTCTCTTCTTATAAATTTTTCTAACATAGATGTCCGACCATTATCCAAATATTACAACTACAGTAGGGTAGTTACATTCCCTAAACTAAGGATGACTTCACAAAACAGTTAGACACTGACACCACTAAAGGGCCTCTAAAAGGAATGCTAATAAACAACTCTCATTATGAAAAGTCCAACTACCTATTTTTCTGTACTAAAGTCCTTATACTACAAACTACATCCTTGCAAAACAACTAAAGCTACAGCTGACTCACTAACTAACTACACTACATCCTTAACAGCCTAGGTGTCCGTCTTCAAGGTGTTTCACTGCCTTCTGTGAGGATGTGCAGGTGGAGCCAATTTCTGTCTCACAGACGCAGGCAACAGCTTCCTTGTAAGCAGAAGGTGAAGGGCAAGGCAACTCACAGATGTGTCTCCATAAGGACTCCACGCGCTGCAGCATCTTCCGTCCTCAGGAGCAGGAAAGCAGCCGGAGGATTGCCAGGGAGGAAAGCAACCATTCTGCAGCGTTGACGTGGCTGCCCTAGGGTGTGAGCCCCCCCAGCACCGCTCTGTGCAGGGAACTCCTCTCAGCGGTTGGAGAGCAGCACCCAGAGGCGAAAGCGCAGCTGACCATACGCTCTCATCGCCTCTCTGTGGGCAGCTGGATCTTGAGCCAGGTGCTCAAAGAGGTTGAGCGGCTCAACCGCTTCCACTGCCGGCGGCACGCGGATCTCTGCAGGAAGCCGCTCATTGCCCAGCACAAAGTGGTCCAGGCATTTCAACTGCAGGCAGCGGCCCAGGTAGGACATGATGTCCCAGAGCCGCCGCGCAAACTCCCTCCTGCGCCACTTGGACAGCGGCACGGTGGTCAGCACGTGCATGACCACGGTCTTCCAGACGGAGCTGGAAAAACCCGTGCCCCTCAGGACGCAGGTGAAGACCTGCAGGCATTTCAGGTGCAAGTTCTCACAGGGCACCTGCCTGGCGATGTACTGGAAGAACTTTGCCTCGGCTACAGCAA
Organism: Phylloscopus trochilus trochilus; assembly: GCA_016584745.2. Classification (NCBI taxonomy): domain Eukaryota; kingdom Metazoa; phylum Chordata; class Aves; order Passeriformes; family Phylloscopidae; genus Phylloscopus; species Phylloscopus trochilus. Next base: position 8,680,327 of record WQNJ02000016.1, on the reverse strand, counting down.
AGGTCTCAGGCCACTCTGTGCTTGCCACGACGTCGGCCTCGGCAGCCTGGCTGACCACAAAGACGTCGGAGTCTCCTTGGCGCACGCCAAGGAGCATCTCCACCGTCAAGCTCTTCCTGCCTTTGCTCAGCCGGCATTGGCAGGACCGGCTGCCGGGCTGAATCTCCAAGCGCCAGGACTGTGACTGAGGAACATGCAGCCACGAGGACCTGACCAACTGGGAGAACCAGTGGGAGGTTTTCTCCACATCCAGGTAGGAGCCAGTGCAGAGGGTCTTGAGGAGGCTGCGCTTACGCCTCCGCCGCAGCTCGTTCTGCGTGTGGTGCAGGAGGCACAGCAGCTCCTGGCCCAGCTGCTCCCTCCTGCACGTGCACACCAGCTCCACGCGGACCCTGAAGCTCCTTGCTGCCGTCTGCCCTGCACCGTTCGGTTCCAGGTGGAAGGCGTGCCCTGGCGGGGGATTCAGCGGCACCAGCACGCGGTACACGCCATCCCACTCACGGGGACTCCAACCCTCAAAGGCACTGCCCACCCCGATGGCTTCTTCAGGAACCGGCAAGAAGCTATTGCTGACGCTGTCCACAAAGACACGCGTCAAGCTCTCCATCAGCTCCGCTGTCACTGAGCAACCTGTCTCCAGCTCCTCCACAGGCCACTGAACGCCATCCACAGAAAGGATGCTCTGCCTTCTCCCAACACCTCGCGTGTCTTTCTCTCCAATTCCACCACCGCCTCTTTCTTTCTTGCCACCCTCATTGCCTTCTTTATCACTGGCAGCCACGTTACCTTGTTGGTCTTCTTTCCTCTCCTCATTCTTGTTTCCTTCCACATTTACCCTGCCCTGTTCCTCATCCTTGCTTCTCTCATTGTCATCTTCTCTCACCATTTCCTTCTTTTCTTCCTCAGTGGCAGCAAAACCACTGTGGTCTACTTCATTGCCACCATCGCTCCTATCTTGCTGCCCAGCCCCATCACTGCTTCTCTGCTCACTGGCGTCACTACTTTCCCGCACCTTCACATCTGCGTGTTCTTCCTTTCCTTCCACATTGCCTTCACCTTCGTTTACATCATCACTGTTGCCTGCCTCCATATTCGCTCCAGTGGTTTTTCCTTCCTTTCCATCTCCTTCTCCTTCTTTTGCCGTGTCTTTGTCTTGCTCCACCTGCACATCCTTGTTTTCTTCTTCTCTGCTTTCATCGCCGTCTCCTTCATCTCCTTCAGCCACAGGGCTGCCTTCTCTGTCGTTTCCACTGCTGCTGTCAACTGCCTCCACGGTCACATCAACGTCTTCTCTGCCCTCTTCTGTGTCAAAAATCTCCTCTTCCTGATCTTTTCCTCTCTCTTCTCCTAAGGTCTTGCAGGAGCTCTGGTCCTTGCTGCTGCTGCTGGCTTCACAGCTCCTTCTCCTGCAGCTAAACCACAGGCCCAAGAGGAGCAGGAGTCCAGCAAGAACCCACAATGGCCACTGCTGCAGAGCATCAAAGAGCGGGCTTCCCCAGCCCTTGTCCTGCTGCTCCAGCTCCTGCAGCAGCCGAGCCATCTCGCGTTCCAGCAGCTCCTGACGCTCCTGCATTCGCCGGTGCATGGCCTCATCCAGCCCATCGCCAGCTGGCTGCGGGTACTGGAGCAGGCTGTGCACGAGCACGAAGAGCAAGGCCAAGAACGCCATGGTCTGCAGGAGGACACACAGAAGGGGTTCAGTGGGGCCGCAATGGAGCCAGACAGTGGGGGCAGGAGCCGCCGGGATGCGGCGGCAGGAAGGAGAGGGCTCCCCCCACCCCCGGCAGCTGGCCGGCGGCAAGGCCTGCACCGCTGCCCCCGCCGGCACCGGGGCCTGGGCACGGCGCTCCCGCCAGGGCCTGGGCCCCGGGTGCAGGGCCAGATGACACGGCCCGGCTGGGTGCCGGCACTTCTGCCCCAGCCCTCCCCCAGCCCTGTGTCCCCACTGCGTGTGCACTCACCGCTTGTCCAAGCTCTACTGGGGCGGCGGCAACCGCCGGGGCCTTTGATAGCTGCTGCCCCCATTGTGACGCGGGCCCCGTGCTGTCACAGAACCCAGAGCGCATCACAGGCCGGCCCCACCCGCCGTCCCCAGCCCAGCTCGGGGAACTCATCATGGCCCTGGATGCCCAAAGCCCCAACAGACACCAAGCGCAGACGCGTCACTTGGGAACCTGGCAACCCCAGAGCTCCCCCTTCCAAAGCAGGCGCAAGTGCCATCCCGCGCAACCCCTGTCAAATATAAATTTGGGTGACATGACCCATGGGTGTTCTCAGCACACAGCTGTAGGCTTTTATTTAATACTGGACAGAGGACATTTTTATATTATAGCTACTTATTACTTTTGAGGCAGGATGTAGGCTAATGTTTTGTTACACATTTAGTGAGAAATAGTTCTGAAACAAGTCCCAGTTGCTTGGATGATGCACAGGAAGATCTAATACCATCCTAAAAAGGGCCAATAAGGTAGTTATGAAATTACGAATGTCTTCATTCTCCTCTTAGCTCTCAAACTCTATGGTTCAATGCTGTGCAAAATTCTGCCATAGCCAGGATTTTGTTCAGAAAGTACAAGGTCTGTTTTTTCAAATTTGGGCAAAGATGTACCTCTGCCACTCCCACCATCTTCCAAAGTGTCTCCCTTCAACAGAGTTAGCCAATCTCTCAGACTGATAAAGGAACTTCTGTCTATTTCAGCTGTCTCTCTGTTTTTTTCCCTCCAAAGGACTGTGAGTAAAGGATAGATTATACTCCTCAGCCCTTCTTTGGAGAACTCATCTATAAGTGGAACTTCAGAAATGGGGAGGGAGGAAGGGGAAACAGGATGTGACTCAAGCACCTGCATAGTGACCACAGATGTCCACTGCTAGACAGACAGCAGTGTTGTCAGGCATGTCACGCCCTCCCATTAGTGCGCAGAAGGAGAGCAATTTCCAGTTCAAGTCCCTCAGTATGAGGAGGAACATCTTGCACTAGATCAGCTTGGTCAAAGCCCCACCTAAACACGGCCTTGAACACGTCCAAAGATGGGCCATCCACAGCTTCTCTGGGCAACCTGGGCCAGTTTCTCACCGCTCTCGTAAGAGAACATGTCTTTCTTCTGTCCAGTTTCTATCTACTCCCTTCCAGCTTCAAACTATTGCCCCTTGTCCTGTCACTAAAGGCTTTGGTAAAAAGCCCTTGCTCATCTTTTTTACAAGCCCCCTTTATCTATTGGAAAGCGCCAATAAGGTCTCCTCAGAGCCTTCTTTTCTCCTGGTGGAACAACCCCAAACCTCTCAGCCTGTCCTCAAGTGGAAGGTGTCACAGCGCCCTGACCGTTATCAGGGCTCTTCCCATGACTCATTTCAACGTCCATGTCTTTCTTGAACTGGGTGCCCCAGAACTGGATGTAGGACTGCAGGTGGGGTCTCACCAGAGCAGACTGAAGAGGCAGAATCCCCTCCGTCTAGCTGCTGAAGACATTTCTTGCGTGCTACAGCCCAGGGTACAGCTGGCTTGGCAGGCTGTGAGCACACACGTTGCTATCGCATATCCATTTTTTCATTCACCAGTATCCCCAAGTCCTTGTCTGCAGGGCTGCCCTCAACCTGTTCATCATCCACTCTGTGTTGATATCAAGGATTGCCCCGAGCCAGGTGTTCCTAAGGTGTTCCGAGTTTAAAAGTGACCAGTTGAGAACAGATGTATTGATACAAAGGCAAAAAGAATAAATACTTCTACTATGTATTGCAAGAAGTGAATTCTATTTTGTTGAGCGGCATCTCACCATACACAAAGCTGTGCATGCTCTCAAGTGGCTCTCATTGCTGCTAGGCCTATTAGGCCTGGTGGAAGAGGTAGTATTCATAGCACTGCAAGGCCTCTCCCAAGGGGAACAGATAATCAGGAATAGAGGAAACAGGACTTCTTGTTGTCACAGTGTTACCATGTTGCCAGTTTAATGACGAGACCGTAAATCCAAAGATGTTAAAAAGGAAAGGCCAATGGTTTTTTGTTGTAAAATCGGCTACAGGAGCAGGAGGCTGGGCTCGTCCCAGCCCCTGACGGCAAGTCAGAGAAACGAGAAACGCGCGCACGGGGCACCCCTCGGGACAGCCCAGTTCCTGAGGGCGAAGCTCCCACTGAGGGGGGTCAGTCCCTTTTAAAGTCTCGGTCCCCTCAGGGATTGGTCCCTTTTGGATCCTTTCTATGATTGGGGCGTTCTTGGGGCTCTCGTTGGCTCTTAGCAGGGTGCTTTCCACACCAATCATTTCTTCCCGCCGTGTTTCCATTGGGTGGCCGTGATCTCCAAGGAAAGCACTGGACGGTGGTCTCGGTTTTTGAGTTGTCTGGGGAAGAAAGGGTAGAAGATCCCCCTTGTCTTTGGTGGTGTCCCCTTAACTGCATTCGGGGAGGCAGCCGCACAAAACTCCTACACAGATTTGAAACCAAACACTGCAACAGTATCCAACAACTACTCCAGCAACGTTGCAATAGTAAGTACTTGTAACAACTCAGAACTAGTTGGAAAATAAACACAGTTACAAGCAGAAATGGAAACACACAGCTAGCATAGAAACACAACTATTAAAAAGTTTCAGCCTCGTGGGTTTTTTGTTGGTTTTGGTGGGTTTTTTGTTTGTTTTGTGTGGTTTTTGGCTTGTTTGTTTGTTTGTTTGTTTTTATCTATAACAACAGTTTTATGTCAAAACCTTGGTTATGAGAAGCCAAAAAAAGACCTGTGTATTAAACCACGTTTTGCAGTTGGGGGCTTCTCTGTTCAACGTTTATGACTCAATGGTTCCTCAGGAGCCTATAAAAGTGACAGTGTCAAGAAAACTTCTCCAAAGATTCCTAAAAACTTCAAGAGTACTCCGCTGCAAACTTTGAGGCACCTCAGAGCATTGTCACTTCAAGCTTCAAGCATTTCTATGGGAATGCTCAAGAGACAGCACAGTTAATATATCCAACACCTCTATTTGCAAAATTTCAGGAAGGGGTATGTAGGAAGGGCAGTCTCTAAGATACAGGGGCTTAACTACAAAGAATGACACATTTCAGGCAATTTGAGAAACTTGTCTCTTTTTATTAATTTTTCAAACATAGATATCCAATTATTACTGACTAATATTTGTAATAATATTACTTGTATATTTGTACATATAATAGCCAAATAACATTCTTTGTAAAAATATTACAGATCATCATATTTGTCATATGATGACAAATGAATAATTTGGAATATTACAATATTATTACTTGTACTATTACAAGTAGGCATTTCTGTGTCATTTGAATTACTGTCTACAAATACTATTTGTAATTTATTACAAATACGATTTGTATATAATATTTCCAATAAAATACCAATATTATTTGTAATATTACAAACATTCTCTCTTCTTATAAATTTTTCTAACATAGATGTCCGACCATTATCCAAATATTACAACTACAGTAGGGTAGTTACATTCCCTAAACTAAGGATGACTTCACAAAACAGTTAGACACTGACACCACTAAAGGGCCTCTAAAAGGAATGCTAATAAACAACTCTCATTATGAAAAGTCCAACTACCTATTTTTCTGTACTAAAGTCCTTATACTACAAACTACATCCTTGCAAAACAACTAAAGCTACAGCTGACTCACTAACTAACTACACTACATCCTTAACAGCCTAGGTGTCCGTCTTCAAGGTGTTTCACTGCCTTCTGTGAGGATGTGCAGGTGGAGCCAATTTCTGTCTCACAGACGCAGGCAACAGCTTCCTTGTAAGCAGAAGGTGAAGGGCAAGGCAACTCACAGATGTGTCTCCATAAGGACTCCACGCGCTGCAGCATCTTCCGTCCTCAGGAGCAGGAAAGCAGCCGGAGGATTGCCAGGGAGGAAAGCAACCATTCTGCAGCGTTGACGTGGCTGCCCTAGGGTGTGAGCCCCCCCAGCACCGCTCTGTGCAGGGAACTCCTCTCAGCGGTTGGAGAGCAGCACCCAGAGGCGAAAGCGCAGCTGACCATACGCTCTCATCGCCTCTCTGTGGGCAGCTGGATCTTGAGCCAGGTGCTCAAAGAGGTTGAGCGGCTCAACCGCTTCCACTGCCGGCGGCACGCGGATCTCTGCAGGAAGCCGCTCATTGCCCAGCACAAAGTGGTCCAGGCATTTCAACTGCAGGCAGCGGCCCAGGTAGGACATGATGTCCCAGAGCCGCCGCGCAAACTCCCTCCTGCGCCACTTGGACAGCGGCACGGTGGTCAGCACGTGCATGACCACGGTCTTCCAGACGGAGCTGGAAAAACCCGTGCCCCTCAGGACGCAGGTGAAGACCTGCAGGCATTTCAGGTGCAAGTTCTCACAGGGCACCTGCCTGGCGATGTACTGGAAGAACTTTGCCTCGGCTACAGCAAAGGTCTCAGGCCACTCTGTGCTTGCCACGACGTCGGCCTCGGCAGCCTGGCTGACCACAAAGACGTCGGAGTCTCCTTGGCGCACGCCAAGGAGCATCTCCACCGTCAAGCTCTTCCTGCCTTTGCTCAGCCGGCATTGGCAGGACCGGCTGCCGGGCTGAATCTCCAAGCGCCAGGACTGTGACTGAGGAACATGCAGCCACGAGGACCTGACCAACTGGGAGAACCAGTGGGAGGTTTTCTCCACATCCAGGTAGGAGCCAGTGCAGAGGGTCTTGAGGAGGCTGCGCTTACGCCTCCGCCGCAGCTCGTTCTGCGTGTGGTGCAGGAGGCACAGCAGCTCCTGGCCCAGCTGCTCCCTCCTGCACGTGCACACCAGCTCCACGCGGACCCTGAAGCTCCTTGCTGCCGTCTGCCCTGCACCGTTCGGTTCCAGGTGGAAGGCGTGCCCTGGCGGGGGATTCAGCGGCACCAGCACGCGGTACACGCCATCCCACTCACGGGGACTCCAACCCTCAAAGGCACTGCCCACCCCGATGGCTTCTTCAGGAACCGGCAAGAAGCTATTGCTGACGCTGTCCACAAAGACACGCGTCAAGCTCTCCATCAGCTCCGCTGTCACTGAGCAACCTGTCTCCAGCTCCTCCACAGGCCACTGAACGCCATCCACAGAAAGGATGCTCTGCCTTCTCCCAACACCTCGCGTGTCTTTCTCTCCAATTCCACCACCGCCTCTTTCTTTCTTGCCACCCTCATTGCCTTCTTTATCACTGGCAGCCACGTTACCTTGTTGGTCTTCTTTCCTCTCCTCATTCTTGTTTCCTTCCACATTTACCCTGCCCTGTTCCTCATCCTTGCTTCTCTCATTGTCATCTTCTCTCACCATTTCCTTCTTTTCTTCCTCAGTGGCAGCAAAACCACTGTGGTCTACTTCATTGCCACCATCGCTCCTATCTTGCTGCCCAGCCCCATCACTGCTTCTCTGCTCACTGGCGTCACTACTTTCCCGCACCTTCACATCTGCGTGTTCTTCCTTTCCTTCCACATTGCCTTCACCTTCGTTTACATCATCACTGTTGCCTGCCTCCATATTCGCTCCAGTGGTTTTTCCTTCCTTTCCATCTCCTTCTCCTTCTTTTGCCGTGTCTTTGTCTTGCTCCACCTGCACATCCTTGTTTTCTTCTTCTCTGCTTTCATCGCCGTCTCCTTCATCTCCTTCAGCCACAGGGCTGCCTTCTCTGTCGTTTCCACTGCTGCTGTCAACTGCCTCCACGGTCACATCAACGTCTTCTCTGCCCTCTTCTGTGTCAAAAATCTCCTCTTCCTGATCTTTTCCTCTCTCTTCTCCTAAGGTCTTGCAGGAGCTCTGGTCCTTGCTGCTGCTGCTGGCTTCACAGCTCCTTCTCCTGCAGCTAAACCACAGGCCCAAGAGGAGCAGGAGTCCAGCAAGAACCCACAATGGCCACTGCTGCAGAGCATCAAAGAGCGGGCTTCCCCAGCCCTTGTCCTGCTGCTCCAGCTCCTGCAGCAGCCGAGCCATCTCGCGTTCCAGCAGCTCCTGACGCTCCTGCATTCGCCGGTGCATGGCCTCATCCAGCCCATCGCCAGCTGGCTGCGGGTACTGGAGCAGGCTGTGCACGAGCACGAAGAGCAAGGCCAAGAACGCCATGGTCTGCAGGAGGACACACAGAAGGGGTTCAGTGGGGCCGCAATGGAGCCAGACAGTGGGGGCAGGAGCCGCCGGGATGCGGCGGCAGGAAGGAGAGGGCTCCCCCCACCCCCGGCAGCTGGCCGGCGGCAAGGCCTGCACCGCTGCCCCCGCCGGCACCGGGGCCTGGGCACTGCGCTCCCGCCAGGGCCTGGGCCCCGGGTGCAGGGCCAGATGACACGGCCCGGCTGGGTGCCGGCACTTCTGCCCCAGCCCTCCCCCAGCCCTGTGTCCCCACTGCGTGTGCACTCACCGCTTGTCCAAGCTCTACTGGGGCGGCGGCAACCGCCGGGGCCTTTGATAGCTGCTGCCCCCATTGTGACGCGGGCCCCGTGCTGTCACAGAACCCAGAGCGCATCACAGGCCGGCCCCACCCGCCGTCCCCAGCCCAGCTCGGGGAACTCATCATGGCCCTGGATGCCCAAAGCCCCAACAGACACCAAGCGCAGACGCGTCACTTGGGAACCTGGCAACCCCAGAGCTCCCCCTTCCAAAGCAGGCGCAAGTGCCATCCCGCGCAACCCCTGTCAAATATAAATTTGGGTGACATGACCCATGGGTGTTCTCAGCACACAGCTGTAGGCTTTTATTTAATACTGGACAGAGGACATTTTTATATTATAGCTACTTATTACTTTTGAGGCAGGATGTAGGCTAATGTTTTGTTACACATTTAGTGAGAAATAGTTCTGAAACAAGTCCCAGTTGCTTGGATGATGCACAGGAAGATCTAATACCATCCTAAAAAGGGCCAATAAGGTAGTTATGAAATTACGAATGTCTTCATTCTCCTCTTAGCTCTCAAACTCTATGGTTCAATGCTGTGCAAAATTCTGCCATAGCCAGGATTTTGTTCAGAAAGTACAAGGTCTGTTTTTTCAAATTTGGGCAAAGATGTACCTCTGCCACTCCCACCATCTTCCAAAGTGTCTCCCTTCAACAGAGTTAGCCAATCTCTCAGACTGATAAAGGAACTTCTGTCTATTTCAGCTGTCTCTCTGTTTTTTTCCCTCCAAAGGACTGTGAGTAAAGGATAGATTATACTCCTCAGCCCTTCTTTGGAGAACTCATCTATAAGTGGAACTTCAGAAATGGGGAGGGAGGAAGGGGAAACAGGATGTGACTCAAGCACCTGCATAGTGACCACAGATGTCCACTGCTAGACAGACAGCAGTGTTGTCAGGCATGTCACGCCCTCCCATTAGTGCGCAGAAGGAGAGCAATTTCCAGTTCAAGTCCCTCAGTATGAGGAGGAACATCTTGCACTAGATCAGCTTGGTCAAAGCCCCACCTAAACACGGCCTTGAACACGTCCAAAGATGGGCCATCCACAGCTTCTCTGGGCAACCTGGGCCAGTTTCTCACCGCTCTCGTAAGAGAACATGTCTTTCTTCTGTCCAGTTTCTATCTACTCCCTTCCAGCTTCAAACTATTGCCCCTTGTCCTGTCACTAAAGGCTTTGGTAAAAAGCCCTTGCTCATCTTTTTTACAAGCCCCCTTTATCTATTGGAAAGCGCCAATAAGGTCTCCTCAGAGCCTTCTTTTCTCCTGGTGGAACAACCCCAAACCTCTCAGCCTGTCCTCAAGTGGAAGGTGTCACAGACCCCTGACCGTTATCAGGGCTCTTCCCATGACTCATTTCAACGTCCATGTCTTTCTTGAACTGGGTGCCCCAGAACTGGATGTAGGACTGCAGGTGGGGTCTCACCAGAGCAGACTGAAGAGGCAGAATCCCCTCCGTCTAGCTGCTGAAGACATTTCTTGCGTGCTACAGCCCAGGGTACAGCTGGCTTGGCAGGCTGTGAGCACACACGTTGCTATCGCATATCCATTTTTTCATTCACCAGTATCCCCAAGTCCTTGTCTGCAGGGCTGCCCTCAACCTGTTCATCATCCACTCTGTGTTGATATCAAGGATTGCCCCGAGCCAGGTGTTCCTAAGGTGTTCCGAGTTTAAAAGTGACCAGTTGAGAACAGATGTATTGATACAAAGGCAAAAAGAATAAATACTTCTACTATGTATTGCAAGAAGTGAATTCTATTTTGTTGAGCGGCATCTCACCATACACAAAGCTGTGCATGCTCTCAAGTGGCTCTCATTGCTGCTAGGCCTATTAGGCCTGGTGGAAGAGGTAGTATTCATAGCACTGCAAGGCCTCTCCCAAGGGGAACAGATAATCAGGAATAGAGGAAACAGGACTTCTTGTTGTCACAGTGTTACCATGTTGCCAGTTTAATGACGAGACCGTAAATCCAAAGATGTTAAAAAGGAAAGGCCAATGGTTTTTTGTTGTAAAATCGGCTACAGGAGCAGGAGGCTGGGCTCGTCCCAGCCCCTGACGGCAAGTCAGAGAAACGAGAAACGCGCGCACGGGGCACCCCTCGGGACAGCCCAGTTCCTGAGGGCGAAGCTCCCACTGAGGGGGGTCAGTCCCTTTTAAAGTCTCGGTCCCCTCAGGGATTGTTCCCTTTTGGATCCTTTCTATGATTGGGGCGTTCTTGGGGCTCTCGTTGGCTCTTAGCAGGGTGCTTTCCACACCAATCATTTCTTCCCGCCGTGTTTCCATTGGGTGGCCGTGATCTCCAAGGAAAGCACTGGACGGTGGTCTCGGTTTTTGAGTTGTCTGGGGAAGAAAGGGTAGAAGATCCCCCTTGTCTTTGGTGGTGTCCCCTTAACTGCATTCGGGGAGGCAGCCGCACAAAACTCCTACACAGATTTGAAACCAAACACTGCAACAGTATCCAACAACTACTCCAGCAACGTTGCAATAGTAAGTACTTGTAACAACTCAGAACTAGTTGGAAAATAAACACAGTTACAAGCAGAAATGGAAACACACAGCTAGCATAGAAACACAACTATTAAAAAGTTTCAGCCTCGTGGGTTTTTTGTTGGTTTTGGTGGGTTTTTTGTTTGTTTTGTGTGGTTTTTGGCTTGTTTGTTTGTTTGTTTGTTTTTATCTATAACAACAGTTTTATGTCAAAACCTTGGTTATGAGAAGCCAAAAAAAGACCTGTGTATTAAACCACGTTTTGCAGTTGGGGGCTTCTCTGTTCAACGTTTATGACTCAATGGTTCCTCAGGAGCCTATAAAAGTGACAGTGTCAAGAAAACTTCTCCAAAGATTCCTAAAAACTTCAAGAGTACTCCGCTGCAAACTTTGAGGCACCTCAGAGCATTGTCACTTCAAGCTTCAAGCATTTCTATGGGAATGCTCAAGAGACAGCACAGTTAATATATCCAACACCTCTATTTGCAAAATTTCAGGAAGGGGTATGTAGGAAGGGCAGTCTCTAAGATACAGGGGCTTAACTACAAAGAATGACACATTTCAGGCAATTTGAGAAACTTGTCTCTTTTTATTAATTTTTCAAACATAGATATCCAATTATTACTGACTAATATTTGTAATAATATTACTTGTATATTTGTACATATAATAGCCAAATAACATTCTTTGTAAAAATATTACAGATCATCATATTTGTCATATGATGACAAATGAATAATTTGGAATATTACAATATTATTACTTGTACTATTACAAGTAGGCATTTCTGTGTCATTTGAATTACTGTCTACAAATACTATTTGTAATTTATTACAAATACGATTTGTATATAATATTTCCAATAAAATACCAATATTATTTGTAATATTACAAACATTCTCTCTTCTTATAAATTTTTCTAACATAGATGTCCGACCATTATCCAAATATTACAACTACAGTAGGGTAGTTACATTCCCTAAACTAAGGATGACTTCACAAAACAGTTAGACACTGACACCACTAAAGGGCCTCTAAAAGGAATGCTAATAAACAACTCTCATTATGAAAAGTCCAACTACCTATTTTTCTGTACTAAAGTCCTTATACTACAAACTACATCCTTGCAAAACAACTAAAGCTACAGCTGACTCACTAACTAACTACACTACATCCTTAACAGCCTAGGTGTCCGTCTTCAAGGTGTTTCACTGCCTTCTGTGAGGATGTGCAGGTGGAGCCAATTTCTGTCTCACAGACGCAGGCAACAGCTTCCTTGTAAGCAGAAGGTGAAGGGCAAGGCAACTCACAGATGTGTCTCCATAAGGACTCCACGCGCTGCAGCATCTTCCGTCCTCAGGAGCAGGAAAGCAGCCGGAGGATTGCCAGGGAGGAAAGCAACCATTCTGCAGCGTTGACGTGGCTGCCCTAGGGTGTGAGCCCCCCCAGCACCGCTCTGTGCAGGGAACTCCTCTCAGCGGTTGGAGAGCAGCACCCAGAGGCGAAAGCGCAGCTGACCATACGCTCTCATCGCCTCTCTGTGGGCAGCTGGATCTTGAGCCAGGTGCTCAAAGAGGTTGAGCGGCTCAACCGCTTCCACTGCCGGCGGCACGCGGATCTCTGCAGGAAGCCGCTCATTGCCCAGCACAAAGTGGTCCAGGCATTTCAACTGCAGGCAGCGGCCCAGGTAGGACATGATGTCCCAGAGCCGCCGCGCAAAGTCCCTCCTGCGCCACTTGGACAGCGGCACGGTGGTCAGCACGTGCATGACCACGGTCTTCCAGACGGAGCTGGAAAAACCCGTGCCCCTCAGGACGCAGGTGAAGACCTGCAGGCATTTCAGGTGCAAGTTCTCACAGGGCACCTGCCTGGCGATGTACTGGAAGAACTTTGCCTCGGCTACAGCAAAGGTCTCAGGCCACTCTGTGCTTGCCACGACGTCGGCCTCGGCAGCCTGGCTGACCACAAAGACGTCGGAGTCTCCTTGGCGCACGCCAAGGAGCATCTCCACCGTCAGGCTCTTCCTGCCTTTGCTCAGCCGGCATTGGCAGGACCGGCTGCCGGGCTGAATCTCCAAGCGCCAGGACTGTGACTGAGGAACATGCAGCCACGAGGACCTGACCAACTGGGAGAACCAGTGGGAGGTTTTCTCCACATCCAGGTAGGAGCCAGTGCAGAGGGTCTTGAGGAGGCTGCGCTTACGCCTCCGCCGCAGCTCGTTCTGCGTGTGGTGCAGGAGGCACAGCAGCTCCTGGCCCAGCTGCTCCCTCCTGCACGTGCACACCAGCTCCACGCGGACCCTGAAGCTCCTTGCTGCCGTCTGCCCTGCACCGTTCGGTTCCAGGTGGAAGGCGTGCCCTGGCGGGGGATTCAGCGGCACCAGCACGCGGTACACGCCATCCCACTCACGGGGACTCCAACCCTCAAAGGCACTGCCCACCCCGATGGCTTCTTCAGGAACCGGCAAGAAGCTATTGCTGACGCTGTCCACAAAGACACGCGTCAAGCTCTCCATCAGCTCCGCTGTCACTGAGCAACCTGTCTCCAGCTCCTCCACAGGCCACTGAACGCCATCCACAGAAAGGATGCTCTGCCTTCTCCCAACACCTCGCGTGTCTTTCTCTCCAATTCCACCACCGCCTCTTTCTTTCTTGCCACCCTCATTGCCTTCTTTATCACTGGCAGCCACGTTACCTTGTTGGTCTTCTTTCCTCTCCTCATTCTTGTTTCCTTCCACATTTACCCTGCCCTGTTCCTCATCCTTGCTTCTCTCATTGTCATCTTCTCTCACCATTTCCTTCTTTTCTTCCTCAGTGGCAGCAAAACCACTGTGGTCTACTTCATTGCCACCATCGCTCCTATCTTGCTGCCCAGCCCCATCACTGCTTCTCTGCTCACTGGCGTCACTACTTTCCCGCACCTTCACATCTGCGTGTTCTTCCTTTCCTTCCACATTGCCTTCACCTTCGTTTACATCATCACTGTTGCCTGCCTCCATATTCGCTCCAGTGGTTTTTCCTTCCTTTCCATCTCCTTCTCCTTCTTTTGCCGTGTCTTTGTCTTGCTCCACCTGCACATCCTTGTTTTCTTCTTCTCTGCTTTCATCGCCGTCTCCTTCATCTCCTTCAGCCACAGGGCTGCCTTCTCTGTCGTTTCCACTGCTGCTGTCAACTGCCTCCACGGTCACATCAACGTCTTCTCTGCCCTCTTCTGTGTCAAAAATCTCCTCTTCCTGATCTTTTCCTCTCTCTTCTCCTAAGGTCTTGCAGGAGCTCTGGTCCTTGCTGCTGCTGCTGGCTTCACAGCTCCTTCTCCTGCAGCTAAACCACAGGCCCAAGAGGAGCAGGAGTCCAGCAAGAACCCACAATGGCCACTGCTGCAGAGCATCAAAGAGCGGGCTTCCCCAGCCCTTGTCCTGCTGCTCCAGCTCCTGCAGCAGCCGAGCCATCTCGCGTTCCAGCAGCTCCTGACGCTCCTGCATTCGCCGGTGCATGGCCTCATCCAGCCCATCGCCAGCTGGCTGCGGGTACTGGAGCAGGCTGTGCACGAGCACGAAGAGCAAGGCCAAGAACGCCATGGTCTGCAGGAGGACACACAGAAGGGGTTCAGTGGGGCCGCAATGGAGCCAGACAGTGGGGGCAGGAGCCGCCGGGATGCGGCGGCAGGAAGGAGAGGGCTCCCCCCACCCCCGGCAGCTGGCCGGCGGCAAGGCCTGCACCGCTGCCCCCGCCGGCACCGGGGCCTGGGCACGGCGCTCCCGCCAGGGCCTGGGCCCCGGGTGCAGGGCCAGATGACACGGCCCGGCTGGGTGCCGGCACTTCTGCCCCAGCCCTCCCCCAGCCCTGTGTCCCCACTGCGTGTGCACTCACCGCTTGTCCAAGCTCTACTGGGGCGGCGGCAACCGCCGGGGCCTTTGATAGCTGCTGCCCCCATTGTGACGCGGGCCCCGTGCTGTCACAGAACCCAGAGCGCATCACAGGCCGGCCCCACCCGCCGTCCCCAGCCCAGCTCGGGGAACTCATCATGGCCCTGGATGCCCAAAGCCCCAACAGACACCAAGCGCAGACGCGTCACTTGGGAACCTGGCAACCCCAGAGCTCCCCCTTCCAAAGCAGGCGCAAGTGCCATCCCGCGCAACCCCTGTCAAATATAAATTTGGGTGACATGACCCATGGGTGTTCTCAGCACACAGCTGTAGGCTTTTATTTAATACTGGACAGAGGACATTTTTATATTATAGCTACTTATTACTTTTGAGGCAGGATGTAGGCTAATGTTTTGTTACACATTTAGTGAGAAATAGTTCTGAAACAAGTCCCAGTTGCTTGGATGATGCACAGGAAGATCTAATACCATCCTAAAAAGGGCCAATAAGGTAGTTATGAAATTACGAATGTCTTCATTCTCCTCTTAGCTCTCAAACTCTATGGTTCAATGCTGTGCAAAATTCTGCCATAGCCAGGATTTTGTTCAGAAAGTACAAGGTCTGTTTTTTCAAATTTGGGCAAAGATGTACCTCTGCCACTCCCACCATCTTCCAAAGTGTCTCCCTTCAACAGAGTTAGCCAATCTCTCAGACTGATAAAGGAACTTCTGTCTATTTCAGCTGTCTCTCTGTTTTTTTCCCTCCAAAGGACTGTGAGTAAAGGATAGATCATACTCCTCAGCCCTTCTTTGGAGAACTCATCTATAAGTGGAACTTCAGAAATGGGGAGGGAGGAAGGGGAAACAGGATGTGACTCAAGCACCTGCATAGTGACCACAGATGTCCACTGCTAGACAGACAGCAGTGTTGTCAGGCATGTCACGCCCTCCCATTAGTGCGCAGAAGGAGAGCAATTTCCAGTTCAAGTCCCTCAGTATGAGGAGGAACATCTTGCACTAGATCAGCTTGGTCAAAGCCCCACCTAAACACAGCCTTGAACACGTCCAAAGATGGGCCATCCACAGCTTCTCTGGGCAACCTGGGCCAGTTTCTCACCGCTCTCGTAAGAGAACATGTCTTTCTTCTGTCCAGTTTCTATCTACTCCCTTCCAGCTTCAAACTATTGCCCCTTGTCCTGTCACTAAAGGCTTTGGTAAAAAGCCCTTGCTCATCTTTTTTACAAGCCCCCTTTATCTATTGGAAAGCGCCAATAAGGTCTCCTCAGAGCCTTCTTTTCTCCTGGTGGAACAACCCCAAACCTCTCAGCCTGTCCTCAGGTGGAAGGTGTCACAGCCCCCTGACCATTGTCAGGGCTCTTCCCATGACTCATTTCAACGTCCATGTCTTTCTTGAACTGGGTGCCCCAGAACTGGATGTAGGACTGCAGGTGGGGTCTCACCAGAGCAGACTGAAGAGGCAGAATCCCCTCCGTCTAGCTGCTGAAGACATTTCTTGCGTGCTACAGCCCAGCGTACAGCTGGCTTGGCAGGCTGTGAGCACACACGTTGCTATCGCATATCCATTTTTTCATTCACCAGTATCCCCAAGTCCTTGTCTGCAGGGCTGCCCTCAACCTGTTCATCATCCACTCTGTGTTGATATCAAGGATTGCCCCGAGCCAGGTGTTCCTAAGGTGTTCCGAGTTTAAAAGTGACCAGTTGAGAACAGATGTATTGATACAAAGGCAAAAAGAATAAATACTTCTACTATGTATTGCAAGAAGTGAATTCTATTTTGTTGAGCGGCATCTCACCATACACAAAGCTGTGCATGCTCTCAAGTGGCTCTCATTGCTGCTAGGCCTATTAGGCCTGGTGGAAGAGGTAGTATTCATAGCACTGCAAGGCCTCTCCCAAGGGGAACAGATAATCAGGAATAGAGGAAACAGGACTTCTTGTTGTCACAGTGTTACCATGTTGCCAGTTTAATGACGAGACCGTAAATCCAAAGATGTTAAAAAGGAAAGGCCAATGGTTTTTTGTTGTAAAATCGGCTACAGGAGCAGGAGGCTGGGCTCGTCCCAGCCCCTGACGGCAAGTCAGAGAAACGAGAAACGCGCGCACGGGGCACCCCTCGGGACAGCCCAGTTCCTGAGGGCGAAGCTCCCACTGAGGGGGGTCAGTCCCTTTTAAAGTCTCGGTCCCCTCAGGGATTGGTCCCTTTTGGATCCTTTCTATGACTGGGACGTTCTTCGGGCTCTCGTTGGCTCTTAGCAGGGTGCTTTCCACACCAATCATTTCTTCCCGCCCTGTTTCCATTGGGTGGCCGTGATCTCCAAGGAAAGCACTGGACGGTGGTCTCGGTTTTTGAGTTGTCTGGGGAAGGAAGGGTAGAAGATCCCCCTTGTCTTTGGTGTTGTCCCCTTAACTGCATTCGGGGAGGCAGCCGCACAAAACTCCTACACAGATTTGAAACCAAACACTGCAACAGTATCCAACAACTACTCCAGCAACGTTGCAATAGTAAGTACTTGTAACAACTCAGAACTAGTTGGAAAATAAACACAGTTACAAGCAGAAATGGAAACACACAGCTAGCATAGAAACACAACTATTAAAAAGTTTCAGCCTCGTGGGTTTTTTGTTGGTTTTGGTGGGTTTTTTGTTTGTTTTGTGTGGTTTTTGGCTTGTTTGTTTGTTTGTTTGTTTTTATCTATAACAACAGTTTTATGTCAAAACCTTGGTTATGAGAAGCCAAAAAAAGAGCTGTGTATTAAGCCACGTTTTGCAGTTGGGGGCTTCTCTGTTCAACGTTTATGACTCAATGGTTCCTCAGGAGCCTATAAAAGTGACAGTGTCAAGAAAACTTCTCCAAAGATTCCTAAAAACTTCAAGAGTACTCCGCTGCAAACTTTGAGGCACCTCAGAGCATTGTCACTTCAAGCTTCAAGCATTTCTATGGGAATGCTCAAGAGACAGCACAGTTAATATATCCAACACCTCTATTTGCAAAATTTCAGGAAGGGGTATGTTGGAAGGGCAGTCTCTAAGATACAGGGGCTTAACTACAAAGAATGACACATTTCAGGCAATTTGAGAAACTTGTCTCTTTTTATTAATTTTTCAAACATAGATATCCAATTATTACTGACTAATATTTGTAATAATATTACTTGTATATTTGTACATATAATAGCCAAATAACATTCTTTGTAAAAATATTACAGATCATAATATTTGTCATATGATGACAAATGAATAATTTGGAATATTACAATATTATTACTTGTACTATTACAAGTAGGCATTTCTGTGTCATTTGAATTACTGTCTACAAATACTATTTGTAATTTATTACAAATACGATTTGTATATAATATTTCCAATAAAATACCAATATTATTTGTAATATTACAAACATTCTCTCTTCTTATAAATTTTTCTAACATAGATGTCCGACCATTATCCAAATATTACAACTACAGTAGGGTAGTTCAATTCCCTAAACTAAGGATGACTTCACAAAACAGTTAGACACTGACACCACTAAAGGGCCTCTAAAAGGAATGCTAATAAACAACTCTCATTATGAAAAGTCCAACTACCTATTTTTCTGTACTAAAGTCCTTATACTACAAACTACATCCTTGCAAAACAACTAAAGCTACAGCTGACTCACTAACTAACTACACTACATCCTTAACAGCCTAGGTGTCCGTCTTCAAGGTGTTTCACTGCCTTCTGTGAGGATGTGCAGGTGGAGCCAATTTCTGTCTCACAGACGCAGGCAACAGCTTCCTTGTAAGCAGAAGGTGAAGGGCAAGGCAACTCACAGATGTGTCTCCATAAGGACTCCACGCGCTGCAGCATCTTCCGTCCTCAGGAGCAGGAAAGCAGCCGGAGGATTGCCAGGGAGGAAAGCAACCATTCTGCAGCGTTGACGTGGCTGCCCTAGGGTGTGAGCCCCCCCAGCACCGCTCTGTGCAGGGAACTCCTCTCAGTGGTTGGAGAGCAGCACCCAGAGGCGAAAGCGCAGCTGACCATACGCTCTCATCGCCTCTCTGTGGGCAGCTGGATCTTGAGCCAGGTGCTCAAAGAGGTTGAGCGGCTCAACCGCTTCCACTGCCGGCGGCACGCGGATCTCTGCAGGAAGCCGCTCATTGCCCAGCACAAAGTGGTCCAGGCATTTCAACTGCAGGCAGCGGCCCAGGTAGGACATGATGTCCCAGAGCCGCCGCGCAAAGTCCCTCCTGCGCCACTTGGACAGCGGCACGGTGGTCAGCACGTGCATGACCACGGTCTTCCAGACAGAGCTGGAAAAACCCGTGCCCCTCAGGACGCAGGTGAAGACCTGCAGGCATTTCAGGTGCAAGTTCTCACAGGGCACCTGCCTGGCGATGTACTGGAAGAACTTTGCCTCGGCTACAGCAAAGGTCTCAGGCCACTCTGTGCTTGCCACGACGTCGGCCTCGGCAGCCTGGCTGACCACAAAGACGTCGGAGTCTCCTTGGCGCACGCCAAGGAGCATCTCCACCGTCAGGCTCTTCCTGCCTTTGCTCAGCCGGCATTGGCAGGACCGGCTGCCGGGCTGAATCTCCAAGCGCCAGGACTGTGACTGAGGAACATGCAGCCACGAGGACCTGACCAACTGGGAGAACCAGTGGGAGGTTTTCTCCACATCCAGGTAGGAGCCGGTGCAGAGGGTCTTGAGGAGGCTGCGCTTACGCCTCCGCCGCAGCTCGTTCTGCGTGTGGTGC
Source organism: Phylloscopus trochilus trochilus (assembly GCA_016584745.2). Classification (NCBI taxonomy): domain Eukaryota; kingdom Metazoa; phylum Chordata; class Aves; order Passeriformes; family Phylloscopidae; genus Phylloscopus; species Phylloscopus trochilus. Next base: position 8,660,840 of record WQNJ02000016.1, on the reverse strand, counting down.
AGGAGGCACAGCAGCTCCTGGCCCAGCTGCTCCCTCCTGCACGTGCACACCAGCTCCACGCGGACCCTGAAGCTCCTTGCTGCCGTCTGCCCTGCACCGTTCGGTTCCAGGTGGAAGGCGTGCCCTGGCGGGGGATTCAGCGGCACCAGCACGCGGTACACGCCATCCCACTCACGGGGACTCCAACCCTCAAAGGCACTGCCCACCCCGATGGCTTCTTCAGGAACCGGCAAGAAGCTATTGCTGACGCTGTCCACAAAGACACGCGTCAAGCTCTCCATCAGCTCCGCTGTCACTGAGCAACCTGTCTCCAGCTCCTCCACAGGCCACTGAACGCCATCCACAGAAAGGATGCTCTGCCTTCTCCCAACACCTCGCGTGTCTTTCTCTCCAATTCCACCACCGCCTCTTTCTTTCTTGCCACCCTCATTGCCTTCTTTATCCCTGGCAGCCACGTTACCTTGTTGGTCTTCTTTCCTCTCCTCATTCTTGTTTCCTTCCACATTTACCCTGCCCTGTTCCTCATCCTTGCTTCTCTCATTGTCATCTTCTCTCACCATTTCCTTCTTTTCTTCCTCAGTGGCAGCAAAACCACTGTGGTCTACTTCATTGCCACCATCGCTCCTATCTTGCTGCCCAGCCCCATCACTGCTTCTCTGCTCACTGGCGTCACTACTTTCCCGCACCTTCACATCTGCGTGTTCTTCCTTTCCTTCCACATTGCCTTCACCTTCGTTTACATCATCACTGTTGCCTGCCTCCATATTCGCTCCAGTGGTTTTTCCTTCCTTTCCATCTCCTTCTCCTTCTTTTGCCGTGTCTTTGTCTTGCTCCACCTGCACATCCTTGTTTTCTTCTTCTCTGCTTTCATCGTCGTCTCCTTCATCTCCTTCAGCCACAGGGCTGCCTTCTCTGTCGTTTCCACTGCTGCTGTCAACTGCCTCCACGGTCACATCAACGTCTTCTCTGCCCTCTTCTGTGTCAAAAATCTCCTCTTCCTGATCTTTTCCTCTCTCTTCTCCTAAGGTCTTGCAGGAGCTCTGGTCCTTGCTGCTGCTGCTGGCTTCACAGCTCCTTCTCCTGCAGCTAAACCACAGGCCCAAGAGGAGCAGGAGTCCAGCAAGAACCCACAATGGCCACTGCTGCAGAGCATCAAAGAGCGGGCTTCCCCAGCCCTTGTCCTGCTGCTCCAGCTCCTGCAGCAGCCGAGCCATCTCGCGTTCCAGCAGCTCCTGACGCTCCTGCATTCGCCGGTGCATGGCCTCATCCAGCCCATCGCCAGCTGGCTGCGGGTACTGGAGCAGGCTGTGCACGAGCACGAAGAGCAAGGCCAAGAACGCCATGGTCTGCAGGAGGACACACAGAAGGGGTTCAGTGGGGCCGCAATGGAGCCAGACAGTGGGGGCAGGAGCCGCCGGGATGCGGCGGCAGGAAGGAGAGGGCTCCCCCCACCCCCGGCAGCTGGCCGGCGGCAAGGCCTGCACCGCTGCCCCCGCCGGCACCGGGGCCTGGGCACGGCGCTCCCGCCAGGGCCTGGGCCCCGGGTGCAGGGCCAGATGACACGGCCCGGCTGGGTGCCGGCACTTCTGCCCCAGCCCTCCCCCAGCCCTGTGTCCCCAATGCGTGTGCACTCACCGCTTGTCCAAGCTCTACTGGGGCAGCGGCAACCGCCGGGGCCTTTGATAGCTGCTGCCCCCATTGTGACGCGGGCCCCGTGCTGTCACAGAACCCAGAGCGCATCACAGGCCGGCCCCACCCGCCGTCCCCAGCCCAGCTCGGGGAACTCATCATGGCCCTGGGTGCCCAAAGCCCCAACAGACACCAAGCGCAGACGCGTCACTTGGGAACGTGGCAACCCCAGAGCTCCCCTTTCCAAAGCAGGCGCAAGTGCCATCCCGCGCAACCCCTGTCAAATATAAATTTGGGTGACATGACCCATGGGTGTTCTCAGCACACAGCTGTAGGCTTTTATTTAATACTGGACAGAGGACATTTTTATATTATAGCTACTTATTACTTTTGAGGCAGGATGTAGGCTAATGTTTTGTTACACATTTAGTGAGAAATAGTTCTGAAACAAGTCCCAGTTGCTTGGATGATGCACAGGAAGATCTAATACCATCCTAAAAAGGGCCAATAAGGTAGTTATGAAATTACGAATGTCTTCATTCTCCTCTTAGCTCTCAAACTCTATGGTTCAATGCTGTGCAAAATTCTGCCATAGCCAGGATTTTGTTCAGAAAGTACAAGGTCTGTTTTTTCAAATTTGGGCAAAGATGTACCTCTGCCACTCCCACCATCTTCCAAAGTGTCTCCCTTCAACAGAGTTAGCCAATCTCTCAGACTGATAAAGGAACTTCTGTCTATTTCAGCTGTCTCTCTGTTTTTTTCCCTCCAAAGGACTGTGAGTAAAGGATAGATCATACTCCTCAGCCCTTCTTTGGAGAACTCATCTATAAGTGGAACTTCAGAAATGGGGAGGGAGGAAGGGGAAACAGGATGTGACTCAAGCACCTGCATAGTGACCACAGATGTCCACTGCTAGACAGACAGCAGTGTTGTCAGGCATGTCACGCCCTCCCATTAGTGCGCAGAAGGAGAGCAATTTCCAGTTCAAGTCCCTCAGTATGAGGAGGAACATCTTGCACTAGATCAGCTTGGTCAAAGCCCCACCTAAACACAGCCTTGAACACGTCCAAAGATGGGCCATCCACAGCTTCTCTGGGCAACCTGGGCCAGTTTCTCACCGCTCTCGTAAGAGAACATGTCTTTCTTCTGTCCAGTTTCTATCTACTCCCTTCCAGCTTCAAACTATTGCCCCTTGTCCTGTCACTAAAGGCTTTGGTAAAAAGCCCTTGCTCATCTTTTTTACAAGCCCCCTTTATCTATTGGAAAGCGCCAATAAGGTCTCCTCAGAGCCTTCTTTTCTCCTGGTAGAACAACCCCAAACCTCTCAGCCTGTCCTCAAGTGGAAGGTGTCACAGACCCCTGACCATTGTCAGGGCTCTTCCCATGACTCATTTCAACGTCCATGTCTTTCTTGAACTGGGTGCCCCAGAACTGGATGTAGGACTGCAGCTGGGGTCTCACCAGAGCAGACTGAAGAGGCAGAATCCCCTCCCTCTAGCTGCTGAAGACATTTCTTGCGTGCTACAGCCCAGGGTACAGCTGGCTTGGCAGGCTGTGAGCACACACGTTGCTATCGCATATCCATTTTTTCATTCACCAGTATCCCCAAGTCCTTGTCTGCAGGGCTGCCCTCAACCTGTTCATCATCCACTCTGTGTTGATATCAAGGATTGCCCCGAGCCAGGTGTTCCTAAGGTGTTCCGAGTTTAAAAGTGACCAGTTGAGAACAGATGTATTGATACAAAGGCAAAAAGAATAAATACTTCTACTATGTATTGCAAGAAGTGAATTCTATTTTGTTGAGCGGCATCTCACCATACACAAAGCTGTGCATGCTCTCAAGTGGCTCTCATTGCTGCTAGGCCTATTAGGCCTGGTGGAAGAGGTAGTATTCATAGCACTGCAAGGCCTCTCCCAAGGGGAACAGATAATCAGGAATAGAGGAAACAGGACTTCTTGTTGTCACAGTGTTACCATGTTGCCAGTTTAATGACGAGACCGTAAATCCAAAGATGTTAAAAAGGAAAGGCCAATGGTTTTTTGTTGTAAAATCGGCTACAGGAGCAGGAGGCTGGGCTCGTCGGCGCCCCTGACGGCAAGTCAGAGAAACGAGAAACGCGCGCACGGGGCACCCCTCGGGACAGCCCAGTTCCTGAGGGCGAAGCTCCCACTGAGGGGGGTCAGTCCCTTTTAAAGTCTCGGTCCCCTCAGGGATTGGTCCCTTTTGGATCCTTTCTATGATTGGGGCGTTCTTGGGGCTCTCGTTGGCTCTTAGCAGGGTGCTTTCCACACCAATCATTTCTTCCCGCCGTGTTTCCATTGGGTGGCCGTGATCTCCAAGGAAAGCACTGGACGGTGGTCTCGGTTTTTGAGTTGTCTGGGGAAGGAAGGGTAGAAGATCCCCCTTGTCTTTGGTGTTGTCCCCTTAACTGCATTCGGGGAGGCAGCCGCACAAAACTCCTACACAGATTTGAAACCAAACACTGCAACAGTATCCAACAACTACTCCAGCAACGTTGCAATAGTAAGTACTTGTAACAACTCAGAACTAGTTGGAAAATAAACACAGTTACAAGCAGAAATGGAAACACACAGCTAGCATAGAAACACAACTATTAAAAAGTTTCAGCCTCGTGGGTTTTTTGTTTGTTTTGTGTGGTTTTTGGCTTGTTTGTTTGTTTGTTTGTTTTATCTATAACAACAGTTTTATGTCAAAACCTTGGTTATGAGAAGCCAAAAAAAGACCTGTGCATTAAACCACGTTTTGCAGTTGGGGGCTTCTCTGTTCAACGTTTATGACTCAATGGTTCCTCAGGAGCCTATAAAAGTGACAGTGTCAAGAAAACTTCTCCAAAGATTCCTAAAAACTTCAAGAGTACTCCGCTGCAAACTTTGAGGCACCTCAGAGCATTGTCACTTCAAGCTTCAAGCATTTCTATGGGAATGCTCAAGAGACAGCACAGTTAATATATCCAACACCTCTATTTGCAAAATTTCAGGAAGGGGTATGTAGGAAGGGCAGTCTCTAAGATACAGGGGCTTAACTACAAAGAATGACACATTTCAGGCAATTTGAGAAACTTGTCTCTTTTTATTAATTTTTCAAACATAGATATCCAATTATTACTGACTAATATTTGTAATAATATTACTTGTATATTTGTACATATAATAGCCAAATAACATTCTTTGTAAAAATATTACAGATCATCATATTTGTCATATGATGACAAATGAATAATTTGGAATATTACAATATTATTACTTGTACTATTACAAGTAGGCATTTCTGTGTCATTTGAATTACTGTCTACAAATACTATTTGTAATTTATTACAAATACGATTTGTATATAATATTTCCAATAAAATACCAATATTATTTGTAATATTACAAACATTCTCTCTTCTTATAAATTTTTCTAACATAGATGTCCGACCATTATCCAAATATTACAACTACAGTAGGGTAGTTACATTCCCTAAACTAAGGATGACTTCACAAAACAGTTAGACACTGACACCACTGAAGGGCCTCTAAAAGGAATGCTAAGAAACAACTCTCATTATGAAAAGTCCAACTACCTATTTTTCTGTACTAAAGTCCTTATACTACAAACTACATCCTTGCAAAACAACTAAAGCTACAGCTGACTCACTAACTAACTACACTACATCCTTAACAGCCTAGGTGTCCGTCTTCAAGGTGTTTCACTGCCTTCTGTGAGGATGTGCAGGTGGAGCCAATTTCTGTCTCACAGACGCAGGCAACAGCTTCCTTGTAAGCAGAAGGTGAAGGGCAAGGCAACTCACAGATGTGTCTCCATAAGGACTCCACGCGCTGCAGCATCTTCCGTCCTCAGGAGCAGGAAAGCAGCCGGAGGATTGCCAGGGAGGAAAGCAACCATTCTGCAGCGTTGACGTGGCTGCCCTAGGGTGTGAGCCCCCCCAGCACCGCTCTGTGCAGGGAACTCCTCTCAGCGGTTGGAGAGCAGCACCCAGAGGCGAAAGCGCAGCTGACCATACGCTCTCATCGCCTCTCTGTGGGCAGCTGGATCTCGAGCCAGGTGCTCAAAGAGGTTGAGCGGCTCAACGGCTTCCACTGCCGGCGGCACGCGGATCTCTGCAGGAAGCCGCTCATTGCCCAGCACAAAGTGGTCCAGGCATTTCAACTGCAGGCAGCGGCCCAGGTAGGACATGATGTCCCAGAGCCGCCGCGCAAAGTCCCTCCTGCGCCACTTGGACAGCGGCACGGTGGTCAGCACGTGCATGACCACGGTCTTCCAGATGGAGCTGGAAAAACCCGTGCCCCTCAGGACGCAGGTGAAGACCTGCAGGCATTTCAGGTGCAAGTTCTCACAGGGCACCTGCCTGGCGATGTACTGGAAGAACTTTGCCTCAGCCACAGCGAATGTCTCAGGCCACTCTGTGCTTGCCACGACGTCGGCCTCGGCGGCCTGGCTGACCACAAAGACGTCGGAGTCTCCTTGGCGCACCCCAAGGAGCATCTCCACCGTCAGGCTCTTCTTGCCTTTGCTCAGCCGGCATTGGCAGGACCGGCTGCCGGGCTGAATCTCCAAGTGCCAGGACTGTGACTGAGGCACGTGCAGCCACGAGGACCTGACCAACTGGGAGAACCAGTGGGAGGTTTTCTCCACGTCCAGGTAGGAGCCGGTGCAGAGTGTCTTGAGGAGGCTGCGCTTACGCCTCCGCCGCAGCTCCTTCTGCGAGTGGTGCAGGAGGCACAGCAGCTCCTGGCCCAGCTGCTCCCTCTTGCACGTGCACACCAGCTCCACGCGGACCCTGAAGCTCCTTGCTGCCGTCTGCCCTGCACCGTTCGGTTCCAGGTGGAAGGCGTGCCCTGGCGGGGGATTCAGCGGCACCAGCACGCGGTACACGCCATCCCACTCACGGGGACTCCAACCCTCAAAGGCACTGCCCACCCCGATGGCTTCTTCAGGAACCGGCAAGAAGCTATTGCTGACGCTGTCCACAAAGACACGCGTCAAGCTCTCCATCAGCTCCGCTGCCACTGAGCAACCTGCCTCCAGCTCCTCCACAGGCCACTGAACGCCATCCACAGAAAGGATGCTCTGCCTTCTCCCAACACCTCGCGTGTCTTTCTCTCCAATTCCACCACGGCCTCTTTCTTCCTTGCCACCCTCATTGCCTTCTTTATCCCTGGCAGCCACGTTACCTTGTTGGTCTTCTTTCCTCTCCTCATTCTTTTTTCTTTCCACATTTACCCTGCCCTGTTCTTCATCCTTGCTTCTGTCATCGTCATCCTCTTTCATCGTTTCCTTCTTTGCTTCCTCAGTGGCAGCAAAACCACCGTGCTCTACTTCCTTCCCACCATGGCTGCTTCTCTGCTCACTGGCGTCACTACTTTCCCGCACCTTCACATCTGCGTGTTCTTCCTTTCCTTCTACATTGCCTTCACCTTCGTTTACATCATCCCTGTTGCCTGCCTTCATATTTAAACCACTAGTTTTTTCTTCCTTTCTGTCTCCTTCTTCTTCCTTTGCAGCGTCCCTGTCCTCCTCTGCCTGCACATCCTGGTTTCCTCCATCCTTGGCTTCATCGCTGCCTCCTTCATCTCCTTCAGCGGCAGGGCTGCCTTCTCTGTCGATTCCACGAGTGCTGTCATCTGCCTCCACTGTCCCATCAAGGTGTTCTCTGCCCTCTTCTGAATCAAAAATCTCCTCTTCCTGATCTTTTCCTCTCTCGTCTCCTAGGGTCTTGCAGGAGCTCTGGTCCTCGCTGCTGCTGCTGGCTTCACAGCTCCTTCTCCTGCAGCTAAACCACAGGCCCAAGAGGAGCAGGAGTCCAGCAAGAACCCACAATGGCCACTGCTGCAGAGCACCAAAGAGCGGGCTTCCCCAGCCCTTGTCCTGCTGCTCCAGCTCCTGCAGCAGCCGAGCCATCTCTCGTTCCAGCAGCTCCTGACGCTCCTGCATCCGCCGGTGCATGGCCTCATCCAGCCCATCGCCAGCTGGCTGCGGGTACTGGAGCAGGCTGTGCACGAGCACGAAGAGCAAGGCCAAGAACGCCATGGTCTGCAGGAGGACACACAGAAGGGGTTCAGTGGGGCCGCAATGGAGCCAGACAGTGGGGGCAGGAGCCGCCGGGATGCGGCGGCAGGAAGGAGAGGGCTGCCCCCACCCCCGGCAGCTGGCCGGCGGCAAGGCCTGCACCGCTGCCCCCGCCGGCACCGGGGCCTGAGCACGGCGCTCCCGCCAGGGCCTGGGCCCCGGGTGCAGGGCCAGATGACACGGCCCGGCTGGGTGCCGGCACTTCTGCCCCAGCCCTCCCCCAGCCCTGTGTCCCCACTGCGTGTGCACTCACCGCTTGTCCAAGCTCTACTTGGGCGGCGGTAACCGCCGGGGCCTTTGATAGCTGCTGCCCCCATTGTGACGCGGGCCCCGTGCTGTCACAGAACCCAGAGCGCATCACAGGCCGGCCCCACCCGCCGTCCCCAGCCCAGCTCGGGGAACTCATCATGGCCCTGGAAGCCCAAAGCCCCAACAGACACCAAGCGCAGACGCGTCACTTGGGAACCTGGCAACCCCAGAGCTCCCCCTTCCAAAGCAGGCACAAGTGCCCTCCCACAGAACCCCTGTCAAATAAAAATTTGGGTGACATGACCCATGGGTGTTCTCAGCACACAGCTGTTGGCTGTTATTTAATACTGGACGGGGGACATTTTTTTATTATTGGTATTTAGACTTCTTACTTTTGAGGCAGGATGTAGGCTAATGTTTTGTTACACATTTAGTAACAATATTAGTAGAAATAGTTCTGAAACAAGTCCCAGTTGCTTGGATGATGCACAGGAAGATCTAACACCATCCTCAAAAGGGCCAATAAGTTAGTTACGAAATTTTGGTGTCTTCAATCACCTCTTAGCTCTACAACTCTATGGTTCAACACTGTGCAAAATTCTGGCATAGCCAGGATTTTCTTCAGAATGTACAAGGTCTGTTTTTTCAAATTTGTGCAAAGATGTACCTCTGCCACTCCCACCATCTTCAAAAGTGTCTCACTTCAACAGAGTTAGCCAATCCCTCCTGTCTATTTCAGCTGTCTCTTTGTTTATTTCCCTCCAAAGGACAGGGCAGATTATCCTCCTCAGCCTTTCTTTGGGGAACTCATCTCTAAGTGGAACTTCAGAAATGGGGAGGGAGGAAGGGGAAACAGGATGTGACTCAAGCACCCGCATAGTGACCAGAGATGTTCACGGCTAGACAGACAGCAGTGATGGCAGGCATGTCGTGCTCTCCCATTAGTGTGCAGAAGGAGAGCATCTTCCAGTTCAAATCCCTCAGTATGAGGAGGAACATCTTGCACAAGATCAGCTTGGTCAAAGGCCCACCTAAACACGGCCTTGAACACGTCCAAAGATGGGCCATCCACAGCTTCTCTGGCCAACCTGGGCCAGTTTCTCACCGCTCTCGTAACAGAACGTGTCTTTCTTCTGTCCAGTTTCTATCTACTCTCTTCCAGTTTGAAACTACAGCTCCTTGTCCTGTCACTAAAGGCTTTGGTAAAAAGCCCTTGCTCATCTTTTTTACAAGCCCCCTTTATCTATTGGAAAGCGCCAATAAGGTCTCCTCAGAGCCTTCTTTTCTCCTGATGGAACAACCCCAAACCTCTCAGCCTGTCCTCAAGTGGAAGGTGTCACAGACCCCTGACCGTTATCAGGGCTCTTCACATGACTCATTTCAACGTCCATGTCTTTCTTGAACTGGGTGCCCCAGAACTGGATGTAGGACTGCAGCTGGGGTCTCACCAGAGCAGACTGAAGAGGCAGAATCCCCTCCCTCTAGCTGCTGAAGACATTTCTTGCGTGCTACAGCCCAGGGTACAGCTGGCTTGGCAGGCTGTGAGCACACACGTTGCTATCGCATATCCATTTTTTCATTCACCAGTATCCCCAAGTCCTTGTCTGCAGGGCTGCCCTCAACCTGTTCATCATCCACTCTGTGTTGATATCAAGGATTGCCCCGAGCCAGGTGTTCCTAAGGTGTTCCGAGTTTAAAAGTGACCAGTCGAACCCAGATGTATTGATACAAAGGCAAAAAGGATAAATACTTCTACTATGTACTGCAAGAAGTGAATTCTATTTTGTTGAGCGGCATCTCACCATACACAAAGCTGTGCATGCTCTCAAGTGGCTCTCATTGCTGCTAGGCCTATTAGGCCTGGTGGAAGAGGTAGTATTCATAGCACTGCAAGGCCTCTCCAAAGGGGAACAGATAATCAGGAATAGAGGAAACACGTCTTCTTGTTGTCACAGTGTTACCATGTTGCCAGTTTAATGACGAGGCCGTAAATCCAAAGATGTTAAAAAGGAAAGGCCAATGGTTTTTTGTTGTAAAATCGGCTACAGGAGCAGGAGGCTGGGCTCGTCGGCGCCCCTGACGGCAAGTCAGAGAAACGAGAAACGCGCGCACGGGGCACCCCTCGGGACAGCCCAGTTCCTGAGGGCGCAGCTCCCACTGAGGGGGGTCAGTCCCTTTTAAAGTCTCGGTCCCCCCAGGGATTGTTCCCTTTTGGATCCTTTCTATGATTGGGGCGTTCTTGGGGCTCTCGTTGGCTCTTAGCAGGGTGCTTTCCACACCAATCATTTCTTCCCGCCGTGTTTCCATTGGGTGGCCGTGATCTCCAAGGAAAGCACTGGACGGTGGTCTCGGTTTTTGAGTTGTCTGGGGAAGGAAGGGTAGAAGATCCCCCTTGTCTTTGGTGGTGTCCCCTTAACTGCATTCGGGGAGGCAGCCGCACAAAACTCCTACAGAGATTTGGAACCAAACACTGCAACAGTATCCAACAACTACTCCAGCAACGTTGCAATAGTAAGTACTTGTACCAACTCAGAACTAGTTGGAAAATAAACACAGTTAGAAGCAGAAATCGAAACGCACAGCTAGTATACAAACACAACTATTAAAAAGTTTCAGCCTCGTGGGTTTTTTGCTGGTTTTGGTGGTTTTTTGTTTGTTTTGTGTGTTTTTTGGTTTGGTTTTTGTTGGTGGTCTTGTGTTAGTTTTTCTTTTTTGTGGTTTGTGGTTTTTTGTTTTGTTTTTTTTTGGGTTTTTTGGGGGGTTTTTTGGGTTTTTTTTTTTTGGTTTTTTTTTCTTTTTGTATCTCTAACAACAGTTTTGTGTCAAAACCTTGGTTATGAGAAGCCAAAAAAAGAGCTGTGTATTAAACCACGTTTTGCAGTTGGGGGCTTCTCTGTTCAACGTTTATGACTGAATGGTTCCTCAGGAGCCTATGAAAGTGACAGTGTCAAGAAAACTTCTGCAAGGTTTCCGAAAAACTTCAGGAGTACTCTGCTGCAAAATCTGAGCCGTCTCAGAGCGTTGTCACTTCAAGCTTCAAGCATTTCTATGGGAATACTCAAGAGACAGCAGAGTTAATATATCCAACACCTCTATTTGCAAAAAGTCTTTATTTCAAAAAAGGGGTATGTAGGAAGGGCAGTCTCTAAGATACAGGGGCTTAACTACAAAGAATGACACATTTCAGGCAATTTGAGATACTTGTCTCCTTTTATTAATTTTTCAAACATAGATATCCAATTATTACTGACTAATATTTGTGAGAATATTACTTGTATATTTGTACATATAATAGCCAAATAACATTCTTTGTAAGACTATTACAGATCATCATATTTGCCATATGATGACAAACGAATAATTTGGAATATTACAATATTATTACTTGTACTATTACAAGTACACATCTCTGTGTCATTTGAATTACTGTCTACAAATACTATTTTTAATTTATTAGAAATAAGATTTGTATATAATATTTCCAATAAAATACCAATATTATTTGTAATATTACAAATACCCTCTCTTCTTATAAATTTTTCTAACATAGATGTCCGACCATTATACAACTATTACAACTACAGTAGGGTAGTTCAATTGCCTAAACTAAGGATGACTTTGCAAAACAGTTAGACACTGACAGCACTAAAGGGCCTCTAAAAGGAATGCTAAGAAACAACTCTCATTATGAAAACTTCGACTACCTATTTTTCCGTACTAAACTCCATATACTACAAACTACATCCTTGCAAAACAACTAAAGCTACAGCTGACTCACTAACTAACTACACTACATCCCTAACAGCCTAGGTCTCCGTCTGCGAGGTGTTCCACGCAGCCTCTATCAGCGTCACAGCCTTCTCTGAGGATGTGCAGGTGGAGCCAATTCCTGTCTCACCGACGCAGGCAACAGCTTCCTTGTAAGCAGAAGGTGAAGGGCAAGGCAACTCACAGATGTGTCTCCATAAGGAATCCACGCGCTGCAGCATCTTCCGTCCGCAGGAGCAGGAAAGCAGCCTGAGGATTGCCAGTGAGGAAAGCAACCATTCTGCAGTGTTGACGTGGCTGCCCTAGGGTGTGAGCCCCCCCAGCACCGCTCTGTGCAGGGAACTCCTCTCAGTGGTTGGAGAGCAGCACCCAGAGGCGAAAGCGCAGCTGACCATAGGCTCTCATTGCCTCTCTGTGGGCAGCTGGATCTCGAGCCAGGTGCTCAAAGAGGTTGAGCGGCTCAACCGCTTCCACTGCCGGCGGCACGCGGATCTCTGCAGGAAGCCTCTCGTTGCCCAGCACAAAGTGGTCCAGGCATTTCAACTGCAGGCAGCGGCCCAGGTAGGACATGATGTCCCAGAGCCGCCGCGCAAACTCCCTCCTGCGCCACTTGGACAGCGGCACGGTGGTCAGCACGTGCATGACCACGGTCTTCCAGATGGAGCTGGAAAAACCCGTGCCCCTCAGGACGCAGGTGAAGACCTGCAGGCATTTCAGGTGCAAGTTCTCACAGGGCACCTGCCTGGCGATGTGCTGGAAAAATTTTGCCTCAGCCACAGCGAATGTCTCAGGCCACTCTGTGCTTGCCACGACGTCGTCCTCGGCGGCCTGGCTGACCACAAAGACGTCGGAGTCTCCTTGGCGCACCCCAAGGAGCATCTCCAGCGTCAGGCTCTTCTTGCCTTTGCTCAGCCGGCATTGGCAGGACCGGCTGCCGGGCTGAATCTCCAAGCGCCAGGACTGTGACTGAGGCACGTGCAGCCACGAGGACCTGACCAACTGAGAGAACCAGTGGGAGGTTTTCTCCACGTCCAGGTAGGAGCCGGTGCAGAGTGTCTTGAGGAGGCTGCGCTTACGCCTCCGCCGCAGCTCCTTCTGCGAGTGGTGCAGGAGGCACAGCAGCTCCTGGCCCAGCTGCTCCCTCTTGCACGTGCACACCAGCTCCACGCGGACCCTGAAGCTCCTAGCTGCCGTCTGCCCTGCACCGTTCGGTTCCAGGTGGAAGGCGTGCCCTGGCGGGGGATTCAGCGGCACCAGCACGCGGTACACGCCATCCCACTCACGGGGACTCCAACCCTCAAAGGCACTGCCCACCCCGATGGCTTCTTCAGGAACCGGCAAGAAGCTATTGCTGACGCTGTCCACAAAGACACGCGTCAAGCTCTCCATCAGCTCCGCTGCCACTGAGCAACCTGCCTCCAGCTCCTCCACAGGCCACTGAACGCCATCCACAGAAAGGATGCTCTGCCTTCTCCCAACACCTCGCGTGTCTTTCTCTCCAATTCCACCACGGCCTCTTTCTTCCTTGCCACCCTCATTGCCTTCTTTATCCCTGGCAGCCACGTTACCTTGTTGGTCTTCTTTCCTCTCCTCATTTTTTTTTCTTTCCACATTTACCATGCCCTGTTCTTCATCCTTGCTTCTGTCATCGTCATCCTCTTTCATCGTTTCCTTCTTTGCTTCCTCAGTGGCAGCAAAACCACCGTGCTCTACTTCATTCCCACCATGGCTGCTTCTCTGCTCACTGGCGTCACTACTTTCCCGCACCTTCACATCTGCGTGTTCTTCCTTTCCTTCTACATTGCCTTCACCTTCGTTTACATCATCCCTGTTGCCTGCCTTCATATTTAAACCACTAGTTTTTTCTTCCTTTCTGTCTCCTTCTTCTTCCTTTGCAGCGTCCCTGTCCTCCTCTGCCTGCACATCCTGGTTTCCTCCATTCTTGGCTTTATCGCTGCCTCCTTCATCTCCTTCAGCCGCAGGGCTGCCTTCTCTGTCGACTCCACGAGTGCTGTCATCTTCCTCCACTGTCCCATCAAGGTGTTCTCTGCCCTCTTCTGAATCAAAAATCTCCTCTTCCTGATCTTTTCCTCTCTCGTCTCCTAGGGTCTTGCAGGAGCTCTGGTCCTCGCTGCTGCTGCTGGCTTCACAGCTCCTTCTCCTGCAGCTAAACCACAGGCCCAAGAGGAGCAGGAGTCCAGCAAGAACCCACAATGGCCACTGCTGCAGAGCATCAAAGAGCGGGCTTCCCCAGCCCTTGTCCTGCTGCTCCAGCTCCTGCAGCAGCCGAGCCATCTCGCGTTCCAGCAGCTCCTGACGCTCCTGCATCCGCCGGTGCATGGCCTCATCCAGCCCATCGCCAGCTGGCTGCGGTACTGGAGCAGGCTGTGCACGAGCACGAAGAGCAAGGCCAAGAACGCCATGGTCTGCAGGAGGACACTCAGAAGGGGTTCAGTGGGGCCGCAATGGAGCCAGACAGTGGGGGCAGGAGCCGCCGGGATGCGGCGGCAGGAAGGAGAGGGCTCCCCCCACCCCCGGCAGCTGGGCGGCGGCAAGGCCTGCACCGCTGCCCCCGCCGGCACCGGGGCCTGAGCACGGCGCTCCCGCCAGGGGCTGGGCCCCGGGTGCAGGGCCAGATGACACGGCCCGGCTGGGTGCCGGCACTTCTGCCCCAGCCCTCCCCCAGCCCTGTGTCCCCACTGCGTGTGCACTCACCGCTTGTCCAAGCTCTACTGGGGCAGCGGCAACCGCCGGGGCCTTTGATAGCTGCTGCCCCCATTGTGACGCGGGCCCCGTGCTGTCACAGAACCCAGAGCGCATCACAGGCCGGCCCCACCCGCCGTCCCCAGCCCAGCTCGGGGAACTCATCATGGCCCTGGAAGCCCAAAGCCCCAACAGACACCAAGCGCAGACGCGTCACTTGGGAACCTGGCAACCCCAGAGCTCCCCCTTCCAAAGCAGGCGCAATTGCCCTCCCACAGAACCCCTGTCAAATAAAAATTTGGGTGACATGACCCATGGGTGTTCTCAGCACACAGCTGTAGGCTGTTATTTAATACTGGACGGGGGACATTTTTTATTATTGGTATTTAGACTTCTTACTTTTGAGGCAGGATGTAGGCTAATGTTTTGTTACACATTTAGTGAGAAATAGTTCTGAAACAAGTCCCAGTTGCTTGGATGATGCACAGGAAGATCTAATACCATCCTCAAAAGGGCCAATAAGTTAGTTACGAAATTTTGGTGTCTTCAATCACCTCTTAGCTCTACAACTCTATGGTTCAACACTGTGCAAAATTCTGGCATAGCCAGGATTTTCTTCAGAATGTACAAGGTCTGTTTTTTCAAATTTGTGCAAAGATGTACCTCTGCCACTCCCACCATCTTCAAAAGTGTCTCACTTCAACAGAGTTAGCCAATCCCTCCTGTCTATTTCAGCTGTCTCTTTGTTTATTTCCCTCCAAAGGACAGGGCAGATTATCCTCCTCAGCCTTTCTTTGGGGAACTCATCTCTAAGTGGAACTTCAGAAATGGGGAGGGAGGAAGGGGAAACAGGCTGTGACTCAAGCACCCGCATAGTGACCAGAGATGTTCACGGCTAGACAGACAGCAGTGATGGCAGGCATGTCGTGCTCTCCCATTAGTGTGCAGAAGGAGAGCATCTTCCAGTTCAAATCCCTCCGTATGAGGAGGAACATCTTGCGCAAGATCAGCTTGGTCAAAGGCCCACCTAAACACGGCCTTGAACACGTCCAAAGATGGGCCATCCACAGCTTCTCTGGCCAACCTGGGCCAGTTTCTCACCGCTCTCGTAACAGAACGTGTCTTTCTTCTGTCCAGTTTCTATCTACTCTCTTCCAGTTTGAAACTACAACTCCTTGTCCTGTCACTAAAGGCTTTGGTAAAAAGCCCTTGCTCATCTTTTTTACAAGCCCCCTTTATCTATTGGAAAGCGCCAATAAGGTCTCCTCAGAGCCTTCTTTTCTCCTGGTGGAACAACCCCAAACCTCTCAGCCTGTCCTCAAGTGGAAGGTGTCACAGACCCCTGACCGTTATCAGGGCTCTTCACATGACTCATTTCAACGTCCACGTCTTTCTTGAACTGGGTGCCCCAGAACTGGATGTAGGACTGCAGGTGGGGTCTCACCAGAGCAGACTGAAGAGGCAGAATCCCCTCCCTCTAGCTGCTGAAGACATTTCTTGCGTGCTACAGCCCAGGGTACAGCTGGCTTGGCAGGCTGTGAGCACACACGTTGCTATCGCATATCCATTTTTTCATTCACCAGTATCCCCAAGTCCTTGTCTGCAGGGCTGCCCTCAACCTGTTCATCATCCACTCTGTGTTGATATCAAGGATTGCCCCGAGCCAGGTGTTCCTAAGGTGTTCCGAGTTTAAAAGTGACCAGTTGAGCCCAGATGTATTGATACAAAGGCAAAAAGGATAAATACTTCTACTATGTACTGCAAGAAGTGAATTCTATTTTGTCGAGCGGCATCTCACCATACACAAAGCTGTGCATGCTCTCAAGTGGCTCTCATTGCTGCTAGGCCTATTAGGCCTGGTGGAAGAGGTAGTATTCATAGCACTGCAAGGCCTCTCCAAAGGGGAACACATAATCAGGAATAGAGGAAACACGTCTTCTTGTTGTCACAGTGTTACCATGTTGCCAGTTTAATGACGAGGCCGTAAATCCAAAGATGTTAAAAAGGAAAGGCCAATGGTTTTTTGTTGTAAAATCGGCTACAGGAGCAGGAGGCTGGGCTCGTCGGCGCCCCTGACGGCAAGTCAGAGAAACGAGAAACGCGCGCACGGGGCACCCCTCGGGACAGCCCAGTTCCTGAGGGCGCAGCTCCCACTGAGGGGGGTCAGTCCCTTTTAAAGTCTCGGTCCCCCCAGGGATTGTTCCCTTTTGGATCCTTTCTATGATTGGGGCGTTCTTGGGGCTCTCGTTGGCTCTTAGCAGGGTGCTTTCCACACCAATCATTTCTTCCCGCCGTGTTTCCATTGGGTGGCCGTGATCTCCAAGGAAAGCACTGGACGGTGGTCTCGGTTTTTGAGTTGTCTGGGGAAGAAAGGGTAGAAGATCCCCCTTGTCTTTGGTGGTGTCCCCTTAACTGCATTCGGGGAGGCAGCCGCACAAAACTCCTACAGAGATTTGGAACCAAACACTGCAACAGTATCCAACAACTACTCCAGCAACGTTACAATAGTAAGTACTTGTAACAACTCAGAACTAGTTGGAAAATAAACACAGTTAGAAGCAGAAATCGAAACGCACAGCTAGTATACAAACACAACTATTAAAAAGTTTCAGCCTCCTGGGTTTTTTGCTGGTTTTGGTGGTTTTTTGTTTGTTTTGTGTGTTTTTTGGTTTGGTTTTTGTTGGTGGTCTTGTGTTAGTTTTTCTTTTTTGTGGTTTGTGGTTTTTTGTTTTGTTTTTTTTTGGGTTTTTTGGGGGGTTTTTTGGGTTTTTTTTTTTTGGTTTTTTTTTCTTTTTGTATCTCTAACAACAGTTTTGTGTCAAAACCTTGGTTATGAGAAGCCAAAAAAAGAGCTGTGTATTAAACCACGTTTTGCAGTTGGGGGCTTCTCTGTTCAACGTTTATGACTGAATGGTTCCTCAGGAGCCTATGAAAGTGACAGTGTCAAGAAAACTTCTGCAAGGTTTCCGAAAAACTTCAGGAGTACTCTGCTGCAAAATCTGAGCCGTCTCAGAGCGTTGTCACTTCAAGATTCAAGCATTTCTATGGGAATACTCAAGAGACAGCAGAGTTAATATATCCAACACCTCTATTTGCAAAAAGTCTTTATTTCAAAAAAGGGGTATGTAGGAAGGGCAGTCTCTAAGATACAGGGGCTTAACTACAAAGAATGACACATTTCAGGCAATTTGAGATACTTGTCTCCTTTTATTAATTTTTCAAACATAGATATCCAATTATTACTGACTAATATTTGTGAGAATATTACTTGTATATTTGTACATATAATAGCCAAATAACATTCTTTGTAAGACTATTACAGATCATCATATTTGCCATATGATGACAAATGAATAATTTGGAATATTACAATATTATTACTTGTACTATTACAAGTACACATCTCTGTGTCATTTGAATTACTGTCTACAAATACTATTTTTAATTTATTAGAAATAAGATTTGTATATAATATTTCCAATAAAATACCAATATTATTTGTAATATTACAAATACCCTCTCTTCTTATAAATTTTTCTAACATAGATGTCCGACCATTATACAACTATTACAACTACAGTAGGGTAGTTCAATTGCCTAAACTAAGGATGACTTTGCAAAACAGTTAGACACTGACAGCACTAAAGGGCCTCTAAAAGGAATGCTAAGAAACAACTCTCATTATGAAAACTTCGACTACCTATTTTTCCGTACTAAACTCCATATACTACAAACTACATCCTTGCAAAACAACTAAAGCTACAGCTGACTCACTAACTAACTACACTACATCCCTAACAGCCTAGGTCTCCGTCTGCGAGGTGTTCCACGCAGCCTCTATCAGCGTCACAGCCTTCTCTGAGGATGTGCAGGTGGAGCCAATTCCTGTCTCACCGACGCAGGCAACAGCTTCCTTGTAAGCAGAAGGTGAAGGGCAAGGCAACTCACAGATGTGTCTCCATAAGGAATCCACGCGCTGCAGCATCTTCCGTCCGCAGGAGCAGGAAAGCAGCCTGAGGATTGCCAGGGAGGAAAGCAACCATTCTGCAGTGTTGACGTGGCTGCCCTAGGGTGTGAGCCCCCCCAGCACCGCTCTGTGCAGGGAACTCCTCTCAGTGGTTGGAGAGCAGCACCCAGAGGCGAAAGCGCAGCTGACCATAGGCTCTCATTGCCTCTCTGTGGGCAGCTGGATCTCGAGCCAGGTGCTCAAAGAGGTTGAGCGGCTCAACCGCTTCCACTGCCGGCGGCACGCGGATCTCTGCAGGAAGCCTCTCGTTGCCCAGCACAAAGTGGTCCAGGCATTTCAACTGCAGGCAGCGGCCCAGGTAGGACATGATGTCCCAGAGCCGCCGCGCAAACTCCCTCCTGCGCCACTTGGACAGCGGCACGGTGGTCAGCACGTGCATGACCACGGTCTTCCAGACGGAGCTGGAAAAACCCGTGCCCCTCAGGACGCAGGTGAAGACCTGCAGGCATTTCAGGTGCAAGTTCTCACAGGGCACCTGCCTGGCGATGTGCTGGAAAAATTTTGCCTCAGCCACAGCGAATGTCTCAGGCCACTCTGTGCTTGCCACGACGTCGTCCTCGGCGGCCTGGCTGACCACAAAGACGTCGGAGTCTCCTTGGCGCACCCCAAGGAGCATCTCCAGCGTCAGGCTCTTCTTGCCTTTGCTCAGCCGGCATTGGCAGGACCGGCTGCCGGGCTGAATCTCCAAGCGCCAGGACTGTGACTGAGGCACGTGCAGCCACGAGGACCTGACCAACTGAGAGAACCAGTGGGAGGTTTTCTCCACGTCCAGGTAGGAGCCGGTGCAGAGTGTCTTGAGGAGGCTGCGCTTACGCCTCCGCCGCAGCTCCTTCTGCGAGTGGTGCAGGAGGCACAGCAGCTCCTGGCCCAGCTGCTCCCTCTTGCACGTGCACACCAGCTCCACGCGGACCCTGAAGCTCCTTGCTGCCGTCTGCCCTGCACCGTTCGGTTCCAGGTGGAAGGCGTGCCCTGGCGGGGGATTCAGCGGCACCAGCACGCGGTACACGCCATCCCACTCACGGGGACTCCAACCCTCAAAGGCACTGCCCACCCCGATGGCTTCTTCAGGAACCGGCAAGAAGCTATTGCTGACGCTGTCCACAAAGACACGCGTCAAGCTCTCCATCAGCTCCGCTGCCACTGAGCAACCTGCCTCCAGCTCCTCCACAGGCCACTGAACGCCATCCACAGAAAGGATGCTCTGCCTTCTCCCAACACCTCGCGTGTCTTTCTCTCCAATTCCACCACGGCCTCTTTCTTCCTTGCCACCCTCATTGCCTTCTTTATCCCTGGCAGCCACGTTACCTTGTTGGTCTTCTTTCCTCTCCTCATTTTTTTTTCTTTCCACATTTACCATGCCCTGTTCTTCATCCTTGCTTCTGTCATCGTCATCCTCTTTCATCGTTTCCTTCTTTGCTTCCTCAGTGGCAGCAAAACCACCGTGCTCTACTTCCTTCCCACCATGGCTGCTTCTCTGCTCACTGGCGTCACTACTTTCCCGCACCTTCACATCTGCGTGTTCTTCCTTTCCTTCTACATTGCCTTCACCTTCGTTTACATCATCCCTGTTGCCTGCCTTCATATTTAAACCACTAGTTTTTTCTTCCTTTCTGTCTCCTTCTTCTTCCTTTGCAGCGTCCCTGTCCTCCTCTGCCTGCACATCCTGGTTTCCTCCATTCTTGGCTTCATCGCTGCCTCCTTCATCTCCTTCAGCCGCAGGGCTGCCTTCTCTGTCGACTCCACGAGTGCTGTCATCTTCCTCCACTGTCCCATCAAGGTGTTCTCTGCCCTCTTCTGAATCAAAAATCTCCTCTTCCTGATCTTTTCCTCTCTCGTCTCCTAGGGTCTTGCAGGAGCTCTGGTCCTCGCTGCTGCTGCTGGCTTCACAGCTCCTTCTCCTGCAGCTAAACCACAGGCCCAAGAGGAGCAGGAGTCCAGCAAGAACCCACAATGGCCACTGCTGCAGAGCACCAAAGAGCGGGCTTCCCCAGCCCTTGTCCTGCTGCTCCAGCTCCTGCAGCAGCCGAGCCATCTCTCGTTCCAGCAGCTCCTGACGCTCCTGCATCCGCCGGTGCATGGCCTCATCCAGCCCATCGCCAGCTGGCTGCGGGTACTGGAGCAGGCTGTGCACGAGCACGAAGAGCAAGGCCAAGAACGCCATGGTCTGCAGGAGGACACACAGAAGGGGTTCAGTGGGGCCGCAATGGAGCCAGACAGTGGGGGCAGGAGCCGCCGGGATGCGGCGGCAGGAAGGAGAGGGCTCCCCCCACCCCCGGCAGCTGGCCGGCGGCAAGGCCTGCACCGCTGCCCCCGCCGGCACCGGGGCCTGAGCACGGCGCTCCCGCCAGGGGCTGGGCCCCGGGTGCAGGGCCAGATGACACGGCCCGGCTGGGTGCCGGCACTTCTGCCCCAGCCCTCCCCCAGCCCTGTGTCCCCACTGCGTGTGCACTCACCGCTTGTCCAAGCTCTACTGGGGCGGCGGCAACCGCCGGGGCCTTTGATAGCTGCTGCCCCCATTGTGACGCG
Organism: Phylloscopus trochilus trochilus; assembly: GCA_016584745.2. Classification (NCBI taxonomy): domain Eukaryota; kingdom Metazoa; phylum Chordata; class Aves; order Passeriformes; family Phylloscopidae; genus Phylloscopus; species Phylloscopus trochilus. The sequence continues at coordinate 8,639,847 of WQNJ02000016.1, read as the reverse complement.
GGCCCCGTGCTGTCACAGAACCCAGAGCGCATCACAGGCCGGCCCCACCCGCCGTCCCCAGCCCAGCTCGGGGAACTCATCATGGCCCTGGAAGCCCAAAGCCCCAACAGACACCAAGCGCAGACGCGTCACTTGGGAACCTGGCAACCCCAGAGCTCCCCCTTCCAAAGCAGGCGCAATTGCCCTCCCACAGAACCCCTGTCAAATAAAAATTTGGGTGACATGACCCATGGGTGTTCTCAGCACACAGCTGTAGGCTGTTATTTAATACTGGACGGGGGACATTTTTTTATTATTGGTATTTAGACTTCTTACTTTTGAGGCAGGATGTAGGCTAATGTTTTGTTACACATTTAGTGAGAAATAGTTCTGAAACAAGTCCCAGTTGCTTGGATGATGCACAGGAAGATCTAATACCATCCTCAAAAGGGCCAATAAGTTAGTTACGAAATTTTGGTGTCTTCAATCACCTCTTAGCTCTACAACTCTATGGTTCAACACTGTGCAAAATTCTGGCATAGCCAGGATTTTCTTCAGAATGTACAAGGTCTGTTTTTTCAAATTTGGGCAAAGATGTACCTCTGCCACTCCCACCATCTTCAAAAGTGTCTCACTTCAACAGAGTTAGCCAATCTCTCCTGTCTATTTCAGCTGTCTCTTTGTTTATTTCCCTCCAAAGGACAGGGCAGATTATCCTCCTCAGCCTTTCTTTGGGGAACTCATCTCTAAGTGGAACTTCAGAAATGGGGAGGGAGGAAGGGGAAACAGGCTGTGACTCAAGCACCCGCATAGTGACCAGAGATGTTCACGGCTAGACAGACAGCAGTGATGGCAGGCATGTCGTGCTCTCCCATTAGTGTGCAGAAGGAGAGCATCTTCCAGTTCAAATCCCTCTGTATGAGGAGGAACATCTTGCACAAGATCAGCTTGGTCAAAGGCCCACCTAAACACGGCCTTGAACACGTCCAAAGATGGGCCATCCACAGCTTCTCTGGCCAACCTGGGCCAGTTTCTCACCGCTCTCGTAACAGAACGTGTCTTTCTTCTGTCCAGTTTCTATCTACTCTCTTCCAGTTTGAAACTACAACTCCTTGTCCTGTCACTAAAGGCTTTGGTAAAAAGCCCTTGCTCATCTTTTTTACAAGCCCCCTTTATCTATTGGAAAGCGCCAATAAGGTCTCCTCAGAGCCTTCTTTTCTCCTGGTGGAACAACCCCAAACCTCTCAGCCTGTCCTCAAGTGGAAGGTGTCACAGACCCCTGACCGTTATCAGGGCTCTTCACATGACTCATTTCAACGTCCACGTCTTTCTTGAACTGGGTGCCCCAGAACTGGATGTAGGACTGCAGCTGGGGTCTCACCAGAGCAGACTGAAGAGGCAGAATCCCCTCCCTCTAGCTGCTGAAGACATTTCTTGCGTGCTACAGCCCAGGATACAGCTGGCTTGGCAGGCTGTGAGCACACACGTTGCTATCGCATATCCATTTTTTCATTCACCAGTATCCCCAAGTCCTTGTCTGCAGGGCTGCCCTCAACCTGTTCATCATCCACTCTGTGTTGATATCAAGGATTGCCCCGAGCCAGGTGTTCCTAAGGTGTTCCGAGTTTAAAAGTGACCAGTTGAGCCCAGATGTATTGATACAAAGGCAAAAAGGATAAATACTTGTACTATGTACTGCAAGAAGTGAATTCTATTTTGTCGAGCGGCATCTCACCATACACAAAGCTGTGCATGCTCTCAAGTGGCTCTCATTGCTGCTAGGCCTATTAGGCCTGGTGGAAGAGGTAGTATTCATAGCACAGCAAGGCCTCTCCAAAGGGGAACACATAATCAGGAATAGAGGAAACACGTCTTCTTGTTGTCACAGTGTTACCATGTTGCCAGTTTAATGACGAGGCCGTAAATCCAAAGATGTTAAAGAGGAAAGGCCAATGGTTTTTTCTTGTAAAATCGGCTACAGGAGCAGGAGGCTGGGCTCGTCCGCGCCCCTGACGGCAAGTCAGAGAAACGAGAAACGCGCGCACGGGGCACCCCTCGGGACAGCCCAGTTCCTGAGGGCGAAGCTCCCACTGAGGGGGGTCAGTCCCTTTTAAAGTCTCGGTCCCCCCAGAAATTGTTCCCTTTTGGATCCTTTCTATGATTGGGGCGTTCTTGGGGCTCTCGTTGGCTCTTAGCAGGGTGCTTTCCACACCAATCATTTCTTCCCGCCGTGTTTCCATTGGGTGGCCGTGATCTCCAAGGAAAGCACTGGACGGTGGTCTCGGTTTTTGAGTTGTCTGGGGAAGAAAGGGTAGAAGATCCCCCTTGTCTTTGGTGGTGTCCCCTTAACTGCATTCGGGGAGGCAGCCGCACAAAACTCCTACAAAGATTTGAAACCAAACACTGCAACAGTATCCAACAACTACTCCAGCAACGTTGCAATAGTAAGTACTTGTAACAACTCAGAACTAGTTGGAAAATAAACACAGTTAGAAGCAGAAATCGAAACGCACAGCTAGTATACAAACACAACTATTAAAAAGTTTCAGCCTCGTGGGTTTTTTGCTGGTTTTGGTGGTTTTTTGTTTGTTTTGTGTGTTTTTTGGTTTGGTTTTTGTTGGTGGTCTTGTGTTAGTTTTTCTTTTTTGTGGTTTGTGGTTTTTTGTTTTGTTTTTTTTGGGTTTTTTGGGGGGTTTTTTTGGGTTTTTTTTTTGGTTTTTTTTTCTTTTTGTATCTCTAACAACAGTTTTGTGTCAAAACCTTGGTTATGAGAAGCCAAAAAAAGAGCTGTGTATTAAACCACGTTTTGCAGTTGGGGGCTTCTCTGTTCAACGTTTATGACTGAATGGTTCCTCAGGAGCCTATGAAAGTGACAGTGTCAAGAAAACTTCTGCAAGGTTTCCGAAAAACTTCAGGAGTACTCTGCTGCAAAATTTGAGCCGTCTCAGAGCGTTGTCACTTCAAGCTTCAAGCATTTCTATGGGAATACTCAAGAGACAGCAGAGTTAATATATCCAACACCTCTATTTGCAAAAAGTCTTTATTTCAAAAAAGGGGTATGTAGGAAGGGCAGTCTCTAAGATACAGGGGCTTAACTACAAAGAATGACACATTTCAGGCAATTTGAGATACTTGTCTCCTTTTATTAATTTTTCAAACATAGATATCCAATTATTACTGACTAATATTTGTGATAATATTACTTGTATATTTGTACATATAATAGCCAAATAACATTCTTTGTAAGACTATTACAGATCATCATATTTGCCATATGATGACAAATGAATAATTTGGAATATTACAATATTATTACTTGTACTATTACAAGTACACATCTCTGTGTCATTTGAATTACTGTCTACAAATACTATTTTTAATTTATTAGAAATAAGATTTGTATATAATATTTCCAATAAAATACCAATATTATTTGTAATATTACAAATACCCTCTCTTCTTATAAATTTTTCTAACATAGATGTCTGACCATTATACAACTATTACAACTACAGTAGGGTAGTTCAATTGCCTAAACTAAGGATGACTTTGCAAAACAGTTAGACACTGACAGCACTAAAGGGCCTCTAAAAGGAATGCTAAGAAACAACTCTCATTATGAAAACTTCGACTACCTATTTTTCCGTACTAAACTCCATATACTACAAACTACATCCTTGCAAAACAACTAAAGCTACAGCTGACTCACTAACTAACTACACTACATCCCTAACAGCCTAGGTGTCCGTCTGCGAGGTGTTCCACGCAGCCTCTACCAGCGTCACTGCCTTCTCTGAGGATGTGCAGGTGGAGCCAATTCCTGTCTCACCGACGCAGGCAACAGCTTCCTTGTAAGCAGAAGGTGAAGGGCAAGGCAACTCACAGATGTGTCTCCATAAGGAATCCACGCGCTGCAGCATCTTCTGTCCTTAGGAGCAGGAAAGCAGCCTGAGGATTGCCAGTGAGGAAAGCAACCATTCTGCAGTGTTGACGTGGCTGCCCTAGGGTGTGAGCCCCCCCAGCACCGCTCTGTGCAGGGAACTCCTCTCAGTGGTTGGAGAGCAGCACCCAGAGGCGAAAGCGCAGCTGACCATAGGCTCTCATCGCCTCTCTGTGGGCAGCTGGATCTCGAGCCAGGTGCTCAAAGAGGTTGAGCGGCTCAACCGCTTCCACTGCCGGCGGCACGCGGATCTCTGCAGGAAGCCGCTCGTTGCCCAGCACAAAGTGGTCCAGGCATTTCAACTGCAGGCAGCGGCCCAGGTAGGACATGATGTCCCAGAGCCGCCGCGCAAAGTCCCTCCTGCGCCACTTGGACAGCGGCACGGTGGTCAGCACGTGCATGACCACGGTCTTCCAGACAGAGCTGGAAAAACCCGTGCCCCTCAGGACGCAGGTGAAGACCTGCAGGCATTTCAGGTGCAAGTTCTCACAGGGCACCTGCCTGGCGATGTGCTGGAAGAACTCTGCCTCGGCGACAGCAAAGGTCTCAGGCCACTCTGTGCTTTCCACGACGTCGGCCTCGGCAGCCTGGCTGACCACAAAGACGTCGGAGTCTCCTTGGCGCACGCCAAGGAGCATCTCCAGCTTCAGGCTCTTCTTGCCTTTGCTCAGCCGGCATTGGCAGGACCGGCTGCCGGGCTGAACCTCCAAGCGCCAGGACTGTGACTGAGGCACGTGCAGCCACGAGGACCTGACCAACTGAGAGAACCAGTGGGAGGTTTTCTCCACATCCAGGTAGGAGCCGGTGCAGAGAGTCTTCAGGAGGCTGCGCTTACGCCTCCGCCGCAGCTCCTTCTGCGAGTGGTGCAGGAGGCACAGCAGCTCCTGGCCCAGCTGCTCCCTCTTGCACGTGCACACCAGCTCCACGCGGACCCTGAAGCTCCTTGCTGCCGTCTGCCCTGCACCATTCGGTTCCAGGTGGAAGGCGTGCCCTGGCGGGGGATTCAGCGGCACCAGCACGCGGTACACGCCATCCCACTCACGGGGACTCCAACCCTCAAAGGCACTGCCCACCCCGATGGCTTCTTCAGGAACCGGCAAGAAGCTATTGCTGACGCTGTCCACAAAGACACGCGTCAAGTTCTCCATCAGCTCCGCTGTCACTGAGCAACCTGTCTCCAGCTCCTCCACAGGCCACTGAACGCCATCCACAGAAAGGATGCTCTGCCTTCTTCCAACACCTCGCGTGTCTTTCTCTCCAATTCCAGCACGGCCTCTTTCTTCCTTGCCACCCTCGTTGCCTTCTTTATCCCTGGCAGCCACGTTACCTTGTTGGTCTTCTTTCCTCTCCTCATCCTTGTTTCCTTCCACATTTACCCTGCCCTGTTCCTCATCCTTGCTTCTCTCATTGTCATCTTCTCTCACCATTTCCTTCTTTTCTTCCTCAGTGGCAGCAAAACCACTGTGGTCTACTTCATTCCCGCCATCGCTCCTATCTTGCTGCCCAGCCCCATCACTGCTTCTCTGCTCACTGGCGTCACTACTTTCCCGCACCTTCACATCTGCGTGTTCTTCCTTTCCTTCCACATTGCCTTCACCTTCATTTACGTCGTCACTGTTGCCTGCCTTCATATTCGCTCCAGTGGTGTTTTCTTCCTTTCCATCTCCTTCTCCTTCTTTTGCCGTGTCCTTGTCTTGCTCCACCTGCACATCCTTGTTTTCTTCTTTCTTGGCATCATCGCCGTCTCCTTCATCTGCTTTAGCCACAGGGCTCTCTTCTCTCTCATTTCCACGAGTGCTGTCAACTGCCTCCACGGTCACATCCACATCTTCTCTGCCCTCTTCTGAGTCAAAAATCTCCTCTTCCCGATCTTTTCCTCTCTCGTCTCCTAAGGTCTTGCAGGAGCTCTGGTCCTCGCTGCTGCTGCTGGCTTCACAGCTCCTTCTCCTGCAGCTAAACCACAGGCCCAAGAGGAGCAGGAGTCCAGCAAGAACCCACAATGGCCACTGCTGCAGAGCACCAAAGAGCGGGCTTCCCCAGCCCTTGTCCTGCTGCTCCAGCTCCTGCAGCAGCCGAGCCATCTCTCGTTCCAGCAGCTCCTGACGCTCCTGCATCCGCCGGTGCATGGCCTCATCCAGCCCATCGCCAGCTGGCTGCGGGTACTGGAGCAGGCTGTGCACGAGCACGAAGAGCAAGGCCAAGAACGCCATGGTCTGCAGGAGGACACACAGAAGGGGTTCAGTGGGGCCGCAATGGAGCCAGACAGTGGGGACAGGAGCCGCTGGGATGCGGCGGCAGGAAGGAGAGGGCTCCCCCCACCCCCGGCAGCTGGCCGGCGGCAAGGCCTGCACCGCTGCCCCCGCCGGCACCGGGGCCTGAGCACGGCGCTCCCGCCAGGGGCTGGGCCCCGGGTGCAGGGCCAGATGACACGGCCCGGCTGGGTGCCGGCACTTCTGCCCCAGCCCTCCCCCAGCCCTGTGTCCCCACTGCGTGTGCACTCACCGCTTGTCCAAGCTCTACTGGGGCGGCGGCAACCGCCGGGGCCTTTGATAGCTGCTGCCCCCATTGTGACGCGGGCCCCGTGCTGTCACAGAACCCAGAGCGCATCACAGGCCGGCCCCACCCGCCGTCCCCAGCCCAGCTCGGGGAACTCATCATGGCCCTGGAAGCCCAAAGCCCCAACAGACACCAAGCGCAGACGCGTCACTTGGGAACCTGGCAACCCCAGAGCTCCCCCTTCCAAAGCAGGCGCAATTGCCCTCCCACAGAACCCCTGTCAAATAAAAATTTGGGTGACATGACCCATGGGTGTTCTCAGCACACATCTGTAGGCTGTTATTTAATACTGGACGGGGGACATTTTTTTATTATTGGTATTTAGACTTCTTACTTTTGAGGCAGGATGTAGGCTAATGTTTTGTTACACATTTAGTGAGAAATAGTTCTGAAACAAGTCCCAGTTGCTTGGATGATGCACAGGAAGATCTAACACCATCCTCAAAAGGGCCAATAAGTTAGTTACGAAATTTTGGTGTCTTTAATCACCTCTTAGCTCTACAACTCTATGGTTCAACACTGTGCAAAATTCTGGCATAGCCAGGATTTTCTTCAGAATGTACAAGGTCTGTTTTTTCAAATTTGTGCAAAGATGTACCTCTGCCACTCCCACCATCTTCAAAAGTGTCTCACTTCAACAGCGTTAGCCAATCTCTCGGACTGATAAAGGAACTTCTGTCTATTTCAGCTGTCTCTTTGTTTATTTCCCTCCAAAGGACAGGGCAGATTATCCTCCTCAGCCTTTCTTTGGGGAACTCATCTCTAAGTGGAACTTCAGAAATGGGGAGGGAGGAAGGGGAAACAGGATGTGACTCAAGCACCCGCATAGTGACCACAGATGTTCACGGCTAGACAGACAGCAGTGATGGCAGGCATGTCGTGCTCTCCCATTAGTGTGCAGAAGGAGAGCATCTTCCAGTTCAAATCCCTCAGTATGAGGAGGAACATCTTGCACAAGATCAGCTTGGTCAAAGGCCCACCTAAACACGGCCTTGAACACGTCCAAAGATGGGCCATCCACAGCTTCTCTGGCCAACCTGGGCCAGTTTCTCACCGCTCTCGTAACAGAACGTGTCTTTCTTCTGTCCAGTTTCTATCTACTCTCTTCCAGTTTGAAACTACAGCTCCTTGTCCTGTCACTAAAGGCTTTGGTAAAAAGCCCTTGCTCATCTTTTTTACAAGCCCCCTTTATCTATTGGAAAGCGCCAATAAGGTCTCCTCAGAGCCTTCTTTTCTCCTGGTGGAACAACCCCAAACCTCTCAGCCTGTCCTCAAGTGGAAGGTGTCACAGACCCCTGACCGTTATCAGGGCTCTTCACATGACTCATTTCAACGTCCATGTCTTTCTTGAACTGGGTGCCCCAGAACTGGATGTAGGACTACAGCTGGGGTCTCACCAGAGCAGACTGAAGAGGCAGAATCCCCTCCCTCTAGCTGCTGAAGACATTTCTTGCGTGCTACAGCCCAGGGTACAGCTGGCTTGGCAGGCTGTGAGCACACACGTTGCTATCGCATATCCATTTTTTCATTCACCAGTATCCCCAAGTCCTTGTCTGCAGGGCTGCCCTCAACCTGTTCATCATCCACTCTGTGTTGATATCAAGGATTGCCCCGAGCCAGGTGTTCCTAAGGTGTTCCGAGTTTAAAAGTGACCAGTTGAGCCCAGATGTATTGATACAAAGGCAAAAAGGATAAATACTTCTACTATGTACTGCAAGAAGTGAATTCTATTTTGTTGAGCGGCATCTCACCATACACAAAGCTGTGCATGCTCTCAAGTGGCTCTCATTGCTGCTAGGCCTATTAGGCCTGGTGGAAGAGGTAGTATTCATAGCACAGCAAGGCCTCTCCAAAGGGGAACAGATAATCAGGAATAGAGGAAACACGTCTTCTTGTTGTCACAGTGTTACCATGTTGCCAGTTTAATGACGAGGCCGTAAATCCAAAGATGTTAAAAAGGAAAGGCCAATGGTTTTTTGTTGTAAAATCGGCTACAGGAGCAGGAGGCTGGGCTCGTCCGCGCCCCTGACGGCAAGTCAGAGAAACGAGAAACGCGCGCACGGGGCACCCCTCGGGACAGCCCAGTTCCTGAGGGCGCAGCTCCCACTGAGGGGGGTCAGTCCCTTTTAAAGTCTCGGTCCCCCCAGGGATTGTTCCCTTTTGGATCCTTTCTATGACTGGGACGTTCTTCGGGCTCTCGTTGGCTCTTAGCAGGGTGCTTTCCACACCAATCATTTCTTCCCGCCGTGTTTCCATTGGGTGGCCGTGATCTCCAAGGAAAGCACTGGACGGTGGTCTCGGTTTTTGAGTTGTCTGGGGAAGAAAGGGTAGAAGATCCCCCTTGTCTTTGGTGTTGTCCCCTTAACTGCATTCGGGGAGGCAGCCGCACAAAACTCCTACAAAGATTTGAAACCAAACACTGCAACAGTATCCAACAACTACTCCAGCAACGTTGCAATAGTAAGTACTTGTAACAACTCAGAACTAGTTGGAAAATAAACACAGTTAGAAGCAGAAATCGAAACGCACAGCTAGTATACAAACACAACTATTAAAAAGTTTCAGCCTCGTGGGTTTTTTGCTGGTTTTGGTGGTTTTTTGTTTGTTTTGTGTGTTTTTTGGTTTGGTTTTTGTTGGTGGTCTTGTGTTAGTTTTTCTTTTTTGTGGTTTGTGGTTTTTTGTTTGTTTTTTTTTGGTTTTTTGGGGGTTTTTTTTGGGGTTTTTTTTGTTTTTTTTTTTTCTTTTTGTATCTCTAACAACAGTTTTGTGTCAAAACCTTGGTTATGAGAAGCCAAAAAAAGAGCTGTGTATTAAACCACGTTTTGCAGTTGGGGGCTTCTCTGTTCAACGTTTATGACTGAATGGTTCCTCAGGAGCCTATAAAAGTGACAGTGTCAAGAAAACTTCTCCAAACATTCCGAAAAACTTCAGGAGTACTCTGCTGCAAAATCTGAGCCGTCTCAGAGCGTTGTCACTTCAAGCTTCAAGCATTTCTATGGGAATACTCAAGAGACAGCAGAGTTAATATATCCAACACCTCTATTTGCAAAAAGTCTTTATTTCAAAAAAGGGGTATGTAGGAAGGGCAGTCTCTAAGATACAGGGGCTTAACTACAAAGAATGACACATTTCAGGCAATTTGAGATACTTGTCTCCTTTTATTAATTTTTCAAACATAGATATCCAATTATTACTGACTAATATTTGTGAGAATATTACTTGTATATTTGTACATATAATAGCCAAATAACATTCTTTGTAAGACTATTACAGATCATCATATTTGCCATATGATGACAAATGAATAATTTGGAATATTACAATATTATTACTTGTACTATTACAAGTACACATCTCTGTGTCATTTGAATTACTGTCTACAAATACTATTTTTAATTTATTAGAAATACGATTTGTATATAATATTTCCAATAAAATACCAATATTATTTGTAATATTACAAATACCCACTCTTCTTATAAATTTTTCTAACATAGATGTCCGACCATTATCCAACTATTACAACTACAGTAGGGTAGTTCAATTGCCTAAACTAAGGATGACTTTGCAAAACAGTTAGACACTGACAGCACTAAAGGGCCTCTAAAAGGAATGCTAAGAAACAACTCTCATTATGAAAACTTCGACTACCTATTTTTCCGTACTAAACTCCATATACTACAAACTACATCCTTGCAAAACAACTAAAGCTACAGCTGACTCACTAACTAACTACACTACATCCCTAACAGCCTAGGTCTCCGTCTGCGAGGTGTTCCACGCAGCCTCTATCAGCGTCACAGCCTTCTCTGAGGATGTGCAGGTGGAGCCAATTCCTGTCTCACCGACGCAGGCAACAGCTTCCTTGTAAGCAGAAGGTGAAGGGCAAGGCAACTCACAGATGTGTCTCCATAAGGAATCCACGCGCTGCAGCATCTTCCGTCCGCAGGAGCAGGAAAGCAGCCTGAGGATTGCCAGTGAGGAAAGCAACCATTCTGCAGTGTTGACGTGGCTGCCCTAGGGTGTGAGCCCCCCCAGCACCGCTCTGTGCAGGGAACTCCTCTCAGTGGTTGGAGAGCAGCACCCAGAGGCGAAAGCGCAGCTGACCATAGGCTCTCATTGCCTCTCTGTGGGCAGCTGGATCTCGAGCCAGGTGCTCAAAGAGGTTGAGCGGCTCAACCGCTTCCACTGCCGGCGGCACGCGGATCTCTGCAGGAAGCCTCTCGTTGCCCAGCACAAAGTGGTCCAGGCATTTCAACTGCAGGCAGCGGCCCAGGTAGGACATGATGTCCCAGAGCCGCCGCGCAAACTCCCTCCTGCGCCACTTGGACAGCGGCACGGTGGTCAGCACGTGCATGACCACGGTCTTCCAGATAGAGCTGGAAAAACCCGTGCCCCTCAGGACGCAGGTGAAGACCTGCAGGCATTTCAGGTGCAAGTTCTCACAGGGCACCTGCCTGGCGATGTGCTGGAAAAATTTTACCTCAGCCACAGCGAATGTCTCAGGCCACTCTGTGCTTTCCACGACGTCGGCCTCGGCGGCCTGGCTGACCACAAAGACGTCGGAGTCTCCTTGGCGCACGCCAAGGAGCATCTCCAGCGTCAGGCTCTTCTTGCCTTTGCTCAGCCGGCATTGGCAGGACCGGCTGCCGGGCTGAATCTCCAAGCGCCAGGACTGTGACTGAGGCACGTGCAGCCACGAGGACCTGACCAACTGAGAGAACCAGTGGGAGGTTTTCTCCACGTCCAGGTAGGAGCCGGTGCAGAGTGTCTTGAGGAGGCTGCGCTTACGCCTCCGCCGCAGCTCCTTCTGCGAGTGGTGCCGGAGGCACAGCAGCTCCTGGCCCAGCTGCTCCCTCTTGCACGTGCACACCAGCTCCACGCGGACCCTGAAGGTCCTAGCTGCCGTCTGCCCTGCACCGTTCGGTTCCAGGTGGAAGGCGTGCCCTGGCGGGGGATTCAGCGGCACCAGCACGCGGTACACGCCATCCCACTCACGGGGACTCCAACCCTCAAAGGCACTGCCCACCCCGATGGCTTCTTCAGGAACCGGCAAGAAGCTATTGCTGACGCTGTCCACAAAGACACGCGTCAAGCTCTCCATCAGCTCCGCTGCCACTGAGCAACCTGTCTCCAGCTCCTCCACAGGCCACTGAACGCCATCCACAGAAAGGATGCTCTGCCTTCTCCCAACACCTCGCGTGTCTTTCTCTCCAATTCCACCACGGCCTCTTTCTTCCTTGCCACCCTCATTGCCTTCTTTATCCCTGGCAGCCACGTTACCTTGTTGGTCTTCTTTCCTCTCCTCATTCTTTTTTCTTTCCACATTTACCCTGCCCTGTTCTTCATCCTTGCTTCTGTCATCGTCATCCTCTTTCATCGTTTCCTTCTTTGCTTCCTCAGTGGCAGCAAAACCACCGTGCTCTACTTCCTTCCCACCATGGCTGCTTCTCTGCTCACTGGCGTCACTACTTTCCCGCACCTTCACATCTGCGTGTTCTTCCTTTCCTTCTACATTGCCTTCACCTTCGTTTACATCATCCCTGTTGCCTGCCTTCATATTTAAACCACTAGTTTTTTCTTCCTTTCTGTCTCCTTCTTCTTCCTTTGCAGCGTCCCTGTCCTCCTCTGCCTGCACATCCTGGTTTCCTCCATCCTTGGCTTCATCGCTGCCTCCTTCATCTCCTTCAGCCGCAGGGCTGCCTTCTCTGTCGATTCCACGAGTGCTGTCATCTGCCTCCACTGTCCCATCAAGGTGTTCTCTGCCCTCTTCTGAATCGAAAATCTCCTCTTCCTGATCTTTTCCTCTCTCGTCTCCTAGGGTCTTGCAGGAGCTCTGGTCCTCGCTGCTGCTGCTGGCTTCACAGCTCCTTCTCCTGCAGCTAAACCACAGGCCCAAGAGGAGCAGGAGTCCAGCAAGAACCCACAATGGCCACTGCTGCAGAGCACCAAAGAGCGGGCTTCCCCAGCCCTTGTCCTGCTGCTCCAGCTCCTGCAGCAGCCGAGCCATCTCTCGTTCCAGCAGCTCCTGACGCTCCTGCATCCGCCGGTGCATGGCCTCATCCAGCCCATCGCCAGCTGGCTGCGGGTACTGGAGCAGGCTGTGCACGAGCACGAAGAGCAAGGCCAAGAACGCCATGGTCTGCAGGAGGACACACAGAAGGGGTTCAGTGGGGCCGCAATGGAGCCAGACAGTGGGGGCAGGAGCCGCCGGGATGCGGCGGCAGGAAGGAGAGGGCTCCCCCCACCCCCGGCAGCTGGCCGGCGGCAAGGCCTGCACCGCTGCCCCCGCCGGCACCGGGGCCTGAGCACGGCGCTCCCGCCAGGGGCTGGGCCCCGGGTGCAGGGCCAGATGACACGGCCCGGCTGGGTGCCGGCACTTCTGCCCCAGCCCTCCCCCAGCCCTGTGTCCCCACTGCGTGTGCACTCACCGCTTGTCCAAGCTCTACTGGGGCGGCGGCAACCGCCGGGGCCTTTGATAGCTGCTGCCCCCATTGTGACGCGGGCCCCGTGCTGTCACAGAACCCAGAGCGCATCACAGGCCGGCCCCACCCGCCGTCCCCAGCCCAGCTCGGGGAACTCATCATGGCCCTGGAAGCCCAAAGCCCCAACAGACACCAAGCGCAGACGCGTCACTTGGGAACCTGGCAACCCCAGAGCTCCCCCTTCCAAAGCAGGCGCAATTGCCCTCCCACAGAACCCCTGTCAAATAAAAATTAGGGTGACATGACCCATGGGTGTTCTCAGCACACAGCTGTAGGCTGTTATTTAATACTGGACGGGGGACATTTTTTATTATTGGTATTTAGACTTCTTACTTTTGAGGCAGGATGTAGGCTAATGTTTTGTTACACATTTAGTGAGAAATAGTTCTGAAACAAGTCCCAGTTGCTTGGATGATGCACAGGAAGATCTAATACCATCCTCAAAAGGGCCAATAAGTTAGTTACGAAATTTTGGTGTCTTCAATCACCTCTTAGCTCTACAACTCTATGGTTCAACACTGTGCAAAATTCTGGCATAGCCAGGATTTTCTTCAGAATGTACAAGGTCTGTTTTTTCAAATTTGTGCAAAGATGTACCTCTGCCACTCCCACCATCTTCAAAAGTGTCTCACTTCAACAGCGTTAGCCAATCTCTCGGACTGATAAAGGAACTTCTGTCTATTTCAGCTGTCTCTTTGTTTATTTCCCTCCAAAGGACAGGGCAGATTATCCTCCTCAGCCTTTCTTTGGGGAACTCATCTCTAAGTGGAACTTCAGAAATGGGGAGGGAGGAAGGGGAAACAGGATGTGACTCAAGCACCCGCATAGTGACCACAGATGTTCACGGCTAGACAGACAGCAGTGATGGCAGGCATGTCGTGCTCTCCCATTAGTGTGCAGAAGGAGAGCATCTTCCAGTTCAAATCCCTCAGTATGAGGAGGAACATCTTGCACAAGATCAGCTTGGTCAAAGGCCCACCTAAACACGGCCTTGAACACGTCCAAAGATGGGCCATCCACAGCTTCTCTGGCCAACCTGGGCCAGTTTCTCACCGCTCTCGTAACAGAACGTGTCTTTCTTCTGTCCAGTTTCTATCTACTCTCTTCCACTTTGAAACTACAGCTCCTTGTCCTGTCACTAAAGGCTTTGGTAAAAAGCCCTTGCTCATCTTTTTTACAAGCCCCCTTTATCTATTGGAAAGCGCCAATAAGGTCTCCTCAGAGCCTTCTTTTCTCCTGGTGGAACAACCCCAAACCTCTCAGCCTGTCCTCAAGTGGAAGGTGTCACAGACCCCTGACCGTTATCAGGGCTCTTCACATGACTCATTTCAATGTCCACGTCTTTCTTGAACTGGGTGCCCCAGAACTGGATGTAGGACTGCAGCTGGGGTCTCACCAGAGCAGACTGAAGAGGCAGAATCCCCTCCCTCTAGCTGCTGAAGACATTTCTTGCGTGCTACAGCCCAGGGTACAGCTGGCTTGGCAGGCTGTGAGCACACACGTTGCTATCGCATATCCATTTTTTCATTCACCAGTATCCCCAAGTCCTTGTCTGCAGGGCTGCCCTCAACCTGTTCATCATCCACTCTGTGTTGATATCAAGGATTGCCCCGAGCCAGGTGTTCCTAAGGTGTTCCGAGTTTAAAAGTGACCAGTCGAGCCCAGATGTATTGATACAAAGGCAAAAAGGATAAATACTTCTACTATGTACTGCAAGAAGTGAATTCTATTTTGTTGAGCGGCATCTCACCATACACAAAGCTGTGCATGCTCTCAAGTGGCTCTCATTGCTGCTAGGCCTATTAGGCCTGGTGGAAGAGGTAGTATTCATAGCACTGCAAGGCCTCTCCAAAGGGGAACAGATAATCAGGAATAGAGGAAACACGTCTTCTTGTTGTCACAGTGTTACCATGTTGCCAGTTTAATGACGAGGCCGTAAATCCAAAGATGTTAAAAAGGAAAGGCCAATGGTTTTTTGTTGTAAAATCGGCTACAGGAGCAGGAGGCTGGGCTCGTCGGCGCCCCTGACGGCAAGTCAGAGAAACGAGAAACGCGCGCACGGGGCACCCCTCGGGACAGCCCAGTTCCTGAGGGCGCAGCTCCCACTGAGGGGGGTCAGTCCCTTTTAAAGTCTCGGTCCCCCCAGGGATTGTTCCCTTTTGGATCCTTTCTATGATTGGGGCGTTCTTGGGGCTCTCGTTGGCTCTTAGCAGGGTGCTTTCCACACCAATAATTTCTTCCCACCGTGTTTCCATTGGGTGGCCGTGATCTCCAAGGAAAGCACTGGACGGTGGTCTCGGTTTTTGAGTTGTCTGGGGAAGAAAGGGTAGAAGATCCCCCTTGTCTTTGGTGGTGTCCCCTTAACTGCATTCGGGGAGGCAGCCGCACAAAACTCCTACAGAGATTTGGAACCAAACACTGCAACAGTATCCAACAACTACTCCAGCAACGTTGCAATAGTAAGTACTTGTAACAACTCAGAACTAGTTGGAAAATAAACACAGTTAGAAGCAGAAATCGAAACGCACAGCTAGTATACAAACACAACTATTAAAAAGTTTCAGCCTCGTGGGTTTTTTGCTGGTTTTGGTGGTTTTTTGTTTGTTTTGTGTGTTTTTTGGTTTGGTTTTTGTTGGTGGTCTTGTGTTAGTTTTTCTTTTTTGTGGTTTGTGGTTTTTTGTTTTGTTTTTTTTTGGGTTTTTTGGGGGGTTTTTTGGGTTTTTTTTTTTGGTTTTTTTTTCTTTTTGTATCTCTAACAACAGTTTTGTGTCAAAACCTTGGTTATGAGAAGCCAAAAAAAGAGCTGTGTATTAAACCACGTTTTGCAGTTGGTGGCTTCTCTGTTCAACGTTTATGACTGAATGGTTCCTCAGGAGCCTATGAAAGTGACAGTGTCAAGAAAACTTCTGCAAGGTTTCCGAAAAACTTCAGGAGTACTCTGCTGCAAAATCTGAGCCGTCTCAGAGCGTTGTCACTTCAAGCTTCAAGCATTTCTATGGGAATACTCAAGAGACAGCAGAGTTAATATATCCAACACCTCTATTTGCAAAAAGTCTTTATTTCAAAAAAGGGGTATGTAGGAAGGGCAGTCTCTAAGATACAGGGGCTTAACTACAAAGAATGACACATTTCAGGCAATTTGAGATACTTGTCTCCTTTTATTAATTTTTCAAACATAGATATCCAATTATTACTGACTAATATTTGTGAGAATATTACTTGTATATTTGTACATATAATAGCCAAATAACATTCTTTGTAAGACTATTACAGATCATCATATTTGCCATATGATGACAAACGAATAATTTGGAATATTACAATATTATTACTTGTACTATTACAAGTACACATCTCTGTGTCATTTGAATTACTGTCTACAAATACTATTTTTAATTTATTAGAAATAAGATTTGTATATAATATTTCCAATAAAATACCAATATTATTTGTAATATTACAAATACCCTCTCTTCTTATAAATTTTTCTAACATAGATGTCCGACCATTATACAACTATTACAACTACAGTAGGGTAGTTCAATTGCCTAAACTAAGGATGACTTTGCAAAACAGTTAGACACTGACAGCACTAAAGGGCCTCTAAAAGGAATGCTAAGAAACAACTCTCATTATGAAAACTTCGACTACCTATTTTTCCGTACTAAACTCCATATACTACAAACTACATCCTTGCAAAACAACTAAAGCTACAGCTGACTCACTAACTAACTACACTACATCCCTAACAGCCTAGGTCTCCGTCTGCGAGGTGTTCCACGCAGCCTCTATCAGCGTCACAGCCTTCTCTGAGGATGTGCAGGTGGAGCCAATTCCTGTCTCACCGACGCAGGCAACAGCTTCCTTGTAAGCAGAAGGTGAAGGGCAAGGCAACTCACAGATGTGTCTCCATAAGGAATCCACGCGCTGCAGCATCTTCCGTCCGCAGGAGCAGGAAAGCAGCCTGAGGATTGCCAGTGAGGAAAGCAACCATTCTGCAGTGTTGACGTGGCTGCCCTAGGGTGTGAGCCCCCCAGCACCGCTCTGTGCAGGGAACTCCTCTCAGTGGTTGGAGAGCAGCACCCAGAGGCGAAAGCGCAGCTGACCATAGGCTCTCATTGCCTCTCTGTGGGCAGCTGGATCTCGAGCCAGGTGCTCAAAGAGGTTGAGCGGCTCAACCGCTTCCACTGCCGGCGGCACGCGGATCTCTGCAGGAAGCCTCTCGTTGCCCAGCACAAAGTGGTCCAGGCATTTCAACTGCAGGCAGCGGCCCAGGTAGGACATGATGTCCCAGAGCCGCCGCGCAAACTCCCTCCTGCGCCACTTGGACAGCGGCACGGTGGTCAGCACGTGCATGACCACGGTCTTCCAGACAGAGCTGGAAAAACCCGTGCCCCTCAGGACGCAGGTGAAGACCTGCAGGCATTTCAGGTGCAAGTTCTCACAGGGCACCTGCCTGGCGATGTGCTGGAAAAATTTTGCCTCAGCCACAGCGAATGTCTCAGGCCACTCTGTGCTTGCCACGACGTCGTCCTCGGCGGCCTGGCTGACCACAAAGACGTCGGAGTCTCCTTGGCGCACCCCAAGGAGCATCTCCAGCGTCAGGCTCTTCTTGCCTTTGCTCAGCCGGCATTGGCAGGACCGGCTGCCGGGCTGAATCTCCAAGCGCCAGGACTGTGACTGAGGCACGTGCAGCCACGAGGACCTGACCAACTGGGAGAACCAGTGGGAGGTTTTCTCCACGTCCAGGTAGGAGCCGGTGCAGAGTGTCTTGAGGAGGCTGCGCTTACGCCTCCGCCGCAGCTCCTTCTGCGAGTGGTGCAGGAGGCACAGCAGCTCCTGGCCCAGCTGCTCCCTCTTGCACGTGCACACCAGCTCCACGCGGACCCTGAAGGTCCTAGCCGCCGTCTGCCCTGCACCGTTCGGTTCCAGGTGGAAGGCGTGCCCTGGCGGGGGATTCAGCGGCACCAGCACGCGGTACACGCCATCCCACTCACGGGGACTCCAACCCTCAAAGGCACTGCCCACCCCGATGGCTTCTTCAGGAACCGGCAAGAAGCTATTGCTGACGCTGTCCACAAAGACACGCGTCAAGCTCTCCATCAGCTCCGCTGCCACTGAGCAACCTGTCTCCAGCTCCTCCACAGGCCACTGAACGCCATCCACAGAAAGGATGCTCTGCCTTCTCCCAACACCTCGCGTGTCTTTCTCTCCAATTCCACCACGGCCTCTTTCTTCCTTGCCACCCTCATTGCCTTCTTTATCCCTGGCAGCCACGTTACCTTGTTGGTCTTCTTTCCTCTCCTCATTTTTTTTCTTTCCACATTTACCATGCCCTGTTCTTCATCCTTGCTTCTGTCATCGTCATCCTCTTTCATCGTTTCCTTCTTTGCTTCCTCAGTGGCAGCAAAACCACCGTGCTCTACTTCATTCCCACCATGGCTGCTTCTCTGCTCACTGGCGTCACTACTTTCCCGCACCTTCACATCTGCGTGTTCTTCCTTTCCTTCTACATTGCCTTCACCTTCGTTTACATCATCCCTGTTGCCTGCCTTCATATTTAAACCACTAGTTTTTTCTTCCTTTCTGTCTCCTTCTTCTTCCTTTGCAGCGTCCCTGTCCTCCTCTGCCTGCACATCCTGGTTTCCTCCATTCTTGGCTTCATCGCTGCCTCCTTCATCTCCTTCAGCCGCAGGGCTGCCTTCTCTGTCGACTCCACGAGTGCTGTCATCTTCCTCCACTGTCCCATCAAGGTGTTCTCTGCCCTCTTCTGAATCAAAAATCTCCTCTTCCTGATCTTTTCCTCTCTCGTCTCCTAGGGTCTTGCAGGAGCTCTGGTCCTCGCTGCTGCTGCTGGCTTCACAGCTCCTTCTCCTGCAGCTAAACCACAGGCCCAAGAGGAGCAGGAGTCCAGCAAGAACCCACAATGGCCACTGCTGCAGAGCATCAAAGAGCGGGCTTCCCCAGCCCTTGTCCTGCTGCTCCAGCTCCTGCAGCAGCCGAGCCATCTCGCGTTCCAGCAGCTCCTGACGCTCCTGCATCCGCCGGTGCATGGCCTCATCCAGCCCATCGCCAGCTGGCTGCGGGTACTGGAGCAGGCTGTGCACGAGCACGAAGAGCAAGGCCAAGAACGCCATGGTCTGCAGGAGGACACTCAGAAGGGGTTCAGTGGGGCCGCAATGGAGCCAGACAGTGGGGGCAGGAGCCGCCGGGATGCGGCGGCAGGAAGGAGAGGGCTCCCCCCACCCCCGGCAGCTGGGCGGCGGCAAGGCCTGCACCGCTGCCCCCGCCGGCACCGGGGCCTGAGCACGGCGCTCCCGCCAGGGGCTGGGCCCCGGGTGCAGGGCCAGATGACACGGCCCGGCTGGGTGCCGGCACTTCTGCCCCAGCCCTCCCCCAGCCCTGTGTCCCCACTGCGTGTGCACTCACCGCTTGTCCAAGCTCTACTGGGGCGGCGGCAACCGCCGGGGCCTTTGATAGCTGCTGCCCCCATTGTGACGCGGGCCCCGTGCTGTCACAGAACCCAGAGCGCATCACAGGCCGGCCCCACCCGCCGTCCCCAGCCCAGCTCGGGGAACTCATCATGGCCCTGGAAGCCCAAAGCCCCAACAGACACCAAGCGCAGACGCGTCACTTGGGAACCTGGCAACCCCAGAGCTCCCCCTTCCAAAGCAGGCGCAATTGCCCTCCCACAGAACCCCTGTCAAATAAAAATTTGGGTGACATGACCCATGGGTGTTCTCAGCACACAGCTGTAGGCTGTTATTTAATACTGGACGGGGGACATTTTTTATTATTGGTATTTAGACTTCTTACTTTTGAGGCAGGATGTAGGCTAATGTTTTGTTACACATTTAGTGAGAAATAGTTCTGAAACAAGTCCCAGTTGCTTGGATGATGCACAGGAAGATCTAATACCATCCTCAAAAGGGCCAATAAGTTAGTTACGAAATTTTGGTGTCTTCAATCACCTCTTAGCTCTACAACTCTATGGTTCAACACTGTGCAAAATTCTGGCATAGCCAGGATTTTCTTCAGAATGTACAAGGTCTGTTTTTTCAAATTTGTGCAAAGATGTACCTCTGCCACTCCCACCATCTTCAAAAGTGTCTCACTTCAACAGAGTTAGCCAATCTCTCCTGTCTATTTCAGCTGTCTCTTTGTTTATTTCCCTCCAAAGGACAGGGCAGATTATCCTCCTCAGCCTTTCTTTGGGGAACTCATCTCTAAGTGGAACTTCAGAAATGGGGAGGGAGGAAGGGGAAACAGGCTGTGACTCAAGCACCCGCATAGTGACCAGAGATGTTCACGGCTAGACAGACAGCAGTGATGGCAGGCATGTCGTGCTCTCCCATTAGTGTGCAGAAGGAGAGCATCTTCCAGTTCAAATCCCTCCGTATGAGGAGGAACATCTTGCGCAAGATCAGCTTGGTCAAAGGCCCACCTAAACACGGCCTTGAACACGTCCAAAGATGGGCCATCCACAGCTTCTCTGGCCAACCTGGGCCAGTTTCTCACCGCTCTCGTAACAGAACGTGTCTTTCTTCTGTCCAGTTTCTATCTACTCTCTTCCAGTTTGAAACTACAACTCCTTGTCCTGTCACTAAAGGCTTTGGTAAAAAGCCCTTGCTCATCTTTTTTACAAGCCCCCTTTATCTATTGGAAAGCGCCAATAAGGTCTCCTCAGAGCCTTCTTTTCTCCTGGTGGAACAACCCCAAACCTCTCAGCCTGTCCTCAAGTGGAAGGTGTCACAGACCCCTGACCGTTATCAGGGCTCTTCACATGACTCATTTCAACGTCCACGTCTTTCTTGAACTGGGTGCCCCAGAACTGGATGTAGGACTGCAGGTGGGGTCTCACCAGAGCAGACTGAAGAGGCAGAATCCCCTCCCTCTAGCTGCTGAAGACATTTCTTGCGTGCTACAGCCCAGGGTACAGCTGGCTTGGCAGGCTGTGAGCACACACGTTGCTATCGCATATCCATTTTTTCATTCACCAGTATCCCCAAGTCCTTGTCTGCAGGGCTGCCCTCAACCTGTTCATCATCCACTCTGTGTTGATATCAAGGATTGCCCCGAGCCAGGTGTTCCTAAGGTGTTCCGAGTTTAAAAGTGACCAGTCGAGCCCAGATGTATTGATACAAAGGCAAAAAGGATAAATACTTCTACTATGTACTGCAAGAAGTGAATTCTATTTTGTTGAGCGGCATCTCACCATACACAAAGCTGTGCATGCTCTCAAGTGGCTCTCATTGCTGCTAGGCCTATTAGGCCTGGTGGAAGAGGTAGTATTCATAGCACTGCAAGGCCTCTCCAAAGGGGAACAGATAATCAGGAATAGAGGAAACACGTCTTCTTGTTGTCACAGTGTTACCATGTTGCCAGTTTAATGATGAGGCCGTAAATCCAAAGATGTTAAAAAGGAAAGGCCAATGGTTTTTTGTTGTAAAATCGGCTACAGGAGCAGGAGGCTGGGCTCGTCGGCGCCCCTGACGGCAAGTCAGAGAAACGAGAAACGCGCGCACGGGGCACCCCTCGGGACAGCCCAGTTCCTGAGGGCGCAGCTCCCACTGAGGGGGGTCAGTCCCTTTTAAAGTCTCGGTCCCCCCAGGGATTGTTCCCTTTTGGATCCTTTCTATGATTGGGGCGTTCTTGGGGCTCTCGTTGGCTCTTAGCAGGGTGCTTTCCACACCAATCATTTCTTCCCGCCGTGTTTCCATTGGGTGGCCGTGATCTCCAAGGAAAGCACTGGACGGTGGTCTCGGTTTTTGAGTTGTCTGGGGAAGAAAGGGTAGAAGATCCCCCTTGTCTTTGGTGGTGTCCCCTTAACTGCATTCGGGGAGGCAGCCGCACAAAACTCCTACAGAGATTTGGAACCAAACACTGCAACAGTATCCAACAACTACTCCAGCAACGTTGCAATAGTAAGTACTTGTAACAACTCAGAACTAGTTGGAAAATAAACACAGTTAGAAGCAGAAATCGAAACGCACAGCTAGTATACAAACACAACTATTAAAAAGTTTCAGCCTCGTGGGTTTTTTGCTGGTTTTGGTGGTTTTTTGTTTGTTTTGTGTGTTTTTTGGTTTGGTTTTTGTTGGTGGTCTTGTGTTAGTTTTTCTTTTTTGTGGTTTGTGGTTTTTTGTTTTGTTTTTTTTGGGTTTTTTGGGGGGTTTTTTTGGGTTTTTTTTTTTTGGTTTTTTTTTTCTTTTTGTATCTCTAACAACAGTTTTGTGTCAAAACCTTGGTTATGAGAAGCCAAAAAAAGAGCTGTGTATTAAACCACGTTTTGCAGTTGGGGGCTTCTCTGTTCAACGTTTATGACTGAATGGTTCCTCAGGAGCCTATGAAAGTGACAGTGTCAAGAAAACTTCTGCAAGGTTTCCGAAAAACTTCAGGAGTACTCTGCTGCAAAATTTGAGCCGTCTCAGAGCGTTGTCACTTCAAGCTTCAAGCATTTCTATGGGAATACTCAAGAGACAGCAGAGTTAATATATCCAACACCTCTATTTGCAAAAAGTCTTTATTTCAAAAAAGGGGTATGTAGGAAGGGCAGTCTCTAAGATACAGGGGCTTAACTACAAAGAATGACACATTTCAGGCAATTTGAGATACTTGTCTCCTTTTATTAATTTTTCAAACATAGATATCCAATTATTACTGACTAATATTTGTGAGAATATTACTTGTATATTTGTACATATAATAGCCAAATAACATTCTTTGTAAGACTATTACAGATCATCATATTTGCCATATGATGACAAATGAATAATTTGGAATATTACAATATTATTACTTGTACTATTACAAGTACACATCTCTGTGTCATTTGAATTACTGTCTACAAATACTATTTTTAATTTATTAGAAATAAGATTTGTATATAATATTTCCAATAAAATACCAATATTATTTGTAATATTACAAATACCCTCTCTTCTTATAAATTTTTCTAACATAGATGTCCGACCATTATCCAACTATTACAACTACAGTAGGGTAGTTCAATTGCCTAAACTAAGGATGACTTTGCAAAACAGTTAGACACTGACAGCACTAAAGGGCCTCTAAAAGGAATGCTAAGAAACAACTCTCATTATGAAAACTTCGACTACCTATTTTTCCGTACTAAACTCCATATACTACAAACTACATCCTTGCAAAACAACTAAAGCTACAGCTGACTCACTAACTAACTACACTACATCCCTAACAGCCTAGGTCTCCGTCTGCGAGGTGTTCCACGCAGCCTCTATCAGCGTCACAGCCTTCTCTGAGGATGTGCAGGTGGAGCCAATTCCTGTCTCACCGACGCAGGCAACAGCTTCCTTGTAAGCAGAAGGTGAAGGGCAAGGCAACTCACAGATGTGTCTCCATAAGGAATCCACGCGCTGCAGCATCTTCCGTCCGCAGGAGCACGAAAGCAGCCTGAGGATTGCCAGTGAGGAAAGCAACCATTCTGCAGTGTTGACGTGGCTGCCCTAGGGTGTGAGCCCCCCCAGCACCGCTCTGTGCAGGGAACTCCTCTCAGTGGTTGGAGAGCAGCACCCAGAGGCGAAAGCGCAGCTGACCATAGGCTCTCATTGCCTCTCTGTGGGCAGCTGGATCTCGAGCCAGGTGCTCAAAGAGGTTGAGCGGCTCAACCGCTTCCACTGCCGGCGGCACGCGGATCTCTGCAGGAAGCCTCTCGTTGCCCAGCACAAAGTGGTCCAGGCATTTCAACTGCAGGCAGCGGCCCAGGTAGGACATGATGTCCCAGAGCCGCCGCGCAAACTCCCTCCTGCGCCACTTGGACAGCGGCACGGTGGTCAGCACGTGCATGACCACGGTCTTCCAGACGGAGCTGGAAAAACCCGTGCCCCTCAGGACGCAGGTGAAGACCTGCAGGCATTTCAGGTGCAAGTTCTCACAGGGCACCTGCCTGGCGATGTGCTGGAAAAATTTTGCCTCAGCCACAGCGAAGGTCTCAGGCCACTCTGTGCTTGCCACGACGTCGTCCTCGGCGGCCTGGCTGACCACAAAGACGTCGGAGTCTCCTTGGCTCACCCCAAGGAGCATCTCCAGCGTCAGGCTCTTCTTGCCTTTGCTCAGCCGGCATTGGCAGGACCGGCTGCCGGGCTGAATCTCCAAGCGCCAGGACTGTGACTGAGGCACGTGCAGCCACGAGGACCTGACCAACTGAGAGAACCAGTGGGAGGTTTTCTCCACGTCCAGGTAGGAGCCGGTGCAGAGTGTCTTGAGGAGGCTGCGCTTACGCCTCCGCCGCAGCTCCTTCTGCGAGTGGTGCAGGAGGCACAGCAGCTCCTGGCCCAGCTGCTCCCTCTTGCACGTGCACACCAGCTCCACGCGGACCCTGAAGGTCCTAGCTGCCGTCTGCCCTGCACCGTTCGGTTCCAGGTGGAAGGCGTGCCCTGGCGGGGGATTCAGCGGCACCAGCACGCGGTACACGCCATCCCACTCACGGGGACTCCAACCCTCAAAGGCACTGCCCACCCCGATGGCTTCTTCAGGAACCGGCAAGAAGCTATTGCTGACGCTGTCCACAAAGACACGCGTCAAGCTCTCCATCAGCTCCGCTGCCACTGAGCAACCTGTCTCCAGCTCCTCCACAGGCCACTGAACACCATCCACAGAAAGGATGCTCTGCCTTCTCCCAACACCTCGGGTGTCTTTCTCTCCAATTCCACCACGGCCTCTTTCTTCCTTGCCACCCTCATTGCCTTCTTTATCCCTGGCAGCCACGTTACCTTGTTGGTCTTCTTTCCTCTCCTCATTTTTTTTTCTTTCCACATTTACCATGCCCTGTTCTTCATCCTTGCTTCTGTCATCGTCATCCTCTTTCATCGTTTCCTTCTTTGCTTCCTCAGTGGCAGCAAAACCACCGTGCTCTACTTCATTCCCACCATGGCTGCTTCTCTGCTCACTGGCGTCACTACTTTCCCGCACCTTCACATCTGCGTGTTCTTCCTTTCCTTCTACATTGCCTTCACCTTCGTTTACATCATCCCTGTTGCCTGCCTTCATATTTAAACCACTAGTTTTTTCTTCCTTTCTGTCTCCTTCTTCTTCCTTTGCAGCATCCCTGTCCTCCTCTGCCTGCACATCCTGGTTTCCTCCATTCTTGGCTTCATCGCTGCCTCCTTCATCTCCTTCAGCCGCAGGGCTGCCTTCTCTGTCGACTCCACGAGTGCTGTCATCTTCCTCCACTGTCCCATCAAGGTGTTCTCTGCCCTCTTCTGAATCAAAAATCTCCTCTTCCTGATCTTTTCCTCTCTCGTCTCCTAGGGTCTTGCAGGAGCTCTGGTCCTCGCTGCTGCTGCTGGCTTCACAGCTCCTTCTCCTGCAGCTAAACCACAGGCCCAAGAGGAGCAGGAGTCCAGCAAGAACCCACAATGGCCACTGCTGCAGAGCACCAAAGAGCGGGCTTCCCCAGCCCTTGTCCTGCTGCTCCAGCTCCTGCAGCAGCCGAGCCATCTCTCGTTCCAGCAGCTCCTGACGCTCCTGCATCCGCCGGTGCATGGCCTCATCCAGCCCATCGCCAGCTGGCTGCGGGTACTGGAGCAGGCTGTGCACGAGCACGAAGAGCAAGGCCAAGAACGCCATGGTCTGCAGGAGGACACACAGAAGGGGTTCAGTGGGGCCGCAATGGAGCCAGACAGTGGGGGCAGGAGCCGCCGGGATGCGGCGGCAGGAAGGAGAGGGCTCCCCCCACCCCCGGCAGCTGGCCGGCGGCAAGGCCTGCACCGCTGCCCCCGCCGGCACCGGGGCCTGAGCACGGCGCTCCCGCCAGGGCCTGGGCCCCGGGTGCAGGGCCAGATGACACGGCCCGGCTGGGTGCCGGCACTTCTGCCCCAGCCCTCCCCCAGCCCTGTGTCCCCACTGCGTGTGCACTCACCGCTTGTCCAAGCTCTACTGGGGCGGCGGCAACCGCCGGGGCCTTTGATAGCTGCTGCCCCCATTGTGACGCGGGCCCCGTGCTGTCACAGAACCCAGAGCGCATCACAGGCCGGCCCCACCCGCCGTCCCCAGCCCAGCTCGGGGAACTCATCATGGCCCTGGAAGCCCAAAGCCCCAACAGACACCAAGCGCAGACGCGTCACTTGGGAACCTGGCAACCCCAGAGCTCCCCCTTCCAAAGCAGGCGCAATTGCCCTCCCACAGAACCCCTGTCAAATAAAAATTTGGGTGACATGACCCATGGGTGTTCTCAGCACACAGCTGTAGGCTGTTATTTAATACTGGACGGGGGACATTTTTTATTATTGGTATTTAGACTTCTTACTTTTGAGGCAGGATGTAGGCTAATGTTTTGTTACACATTTAGTGAGAAATAGTTCTGAAACAAGTCCCAGTTGCTTGGATGATGCACAGGAAGATCTAATACCATCCTCAAAAGGGCCAATAAGTTAGTTACGAAATTTTGGTGTCTTCAATCACCTCTTAGCTCTACAACTCTATGGTTCAACACTGTGCAAAATTCTGGCATAGCCAGGATTTTCTTCAGAATGTACAAGGTCTGTTTTTTCAAATTTGGGCAAAGATGTACCTCTGCCACTCCCACCATCTTCAAAAGTGTCTCACTTCAACAGAGTTAGCCAATCTCTCCTGTCTATTTCAGCTGTCTCTTTGTTTATTTCCCTCCAAAGGACAGGGCAGATTATCCTCCTCAGCCTTTCTTTGGGGAACTCATCTCTAAGTGGAACTTCAGAAATGGGGAGGGAGGAAGGGGAAACAGGCTGTGACTCAAGCACCCGCATAGTGACCACAGATGTTCACGGCTAGACAGACAGCAGTGATGGCAGGCATGTCGTGCTCTCCCATTAGTGTGCAGAAGGAGAGCATCTTCCAGTTCAAATCCCTCCGTATGAGGAGGAACATCTTGCGCAAGATCAGCTTGGTCAAAGGCCCACCTAAACACGGCCTTGAACACGTCCAAAGATGGGCCATCCACAGCTTCTCTGGCCAACCTGGGCCAGTTTCTCACCGCTCTCGTAACAGAACGTGTCTTTCTTCTGTCCAGTTTCTATCTACTCTCTTCCAGTTTGAAACTACAACTCCTTGTCCTGTCACTAAAGGCTTTGGTAAAAAGCCCTTGCTCATCTTTTTTACAAGCCCCCTTTATCTATTGGAAAGCGCCAATAAGGTCTCCTCAGAGCCTTCTTTTCTCCTGGTGGAACAACCCCAAACCTCTCAGCCTGTCCTCAAGTGGAAGGTGTCACAGACCCCTGACCGTTATCAGGGCTCTTCACATGACTCATTTCAACGTCCACGTCTTTCTTGAACTGGGTGCCCCAGAACTGGATGTAGGACTGCAGCTGGGGTCTCACCAGAGCAGACTGAAGAGGCAGAATCCCCTCCCTCTAGCTGCTGAAGACATTTCTTGCGTGCTACAGCCCAGGATACAGCTGGCTTGGCAGGCTGTGAGCACACACGTTGCTATCGCATATCCATTTTTTCATTCACCAGTATCCCCAAGTCCTTGTCTGCAGGGCTGCCCTCAACCTGTTCATCATCCACTCTGTGTTGATATCAAGGATTGCCCCGAGCTAGGTGTTCCTAAGGTGTTCCGAGTTTAAAAGTGACCAGTTGAGCCCAGATGTATTGATACAAAGGCAAAAAGGATAAATACTTCTACTATGTACTGCAAGAAGTGAATTCTATTTTGTCGAGCGGCATCTCACCATACACAAAGCTGTGCATGCTCTCAAGTGGCTCTCATTGCTGCTAGGCCTATTAGGCCTGGTGGAAGAGGTAGTATTCATAGCACAGCAAGGCCTCTCCAAAGGGGAACACATAATCAGGAATAGAGGAAACACGTCTTCTTGTTGTCACAGTGTTACCATGTTGCCAGTTTAATGACGAGGCCGTAAATCCAAAGATGTTAAAAAGGAAAGGCCAATGGTTTTTTGTTGTAAAATCGGCTACAGGAGCAGGAGGCTGGGCTCGTCCCAGCCCCTGACGGCAAGTCAGAGAAACGAGAAACGCGCGCACGGGGCACCCCTCGGGACAGCCCAGTTCCTGAGGGCGAAGCTCCCACTGAGGGGGGTCAGTCCCTTTTAAAGTCTCGGTCCCCCCAGGGATTGTTCCCTTTTGGATCCTTTCTATGATTGGGGCGTTCTTGGGGCTCTCGTTGGCTCTTAGCAGGGTGCTTTCCACACCAATCATTTCTTCCCGCCGTGTTTCCATTGGGTGGCCGTGATCTCCAAGGAAAGCACTGGACGGTGGTCTCGGTTTTTGAGTTGTCTGGGGAAGAAAGGGTAGAAGATCCCCCTTGTCTTTGGTGGTGTCCCCTTAACTGCATTCGGGGAGGCAGCCGCACAAAACTCCTACAGAGATTTGGAACCAAACACTGCAACAGTATCCAACAACTACTCCAGCAACGTTGCAATAGTAAGTACTTGTAACAACTCAGAACTAGTTGGAAAATAAACACAGTTAGAAGCAGAAATCGAAACGCACAGCTAGTATACAAACACAACTATTAAAAAGTTTCAGCCTCGTGGGTTTTTTGCTGGTTTTGGTGGTTTTTTGTTTGTTTTGTGTGTTTTTTGGTTTGGTTTTTGTTGGTGGTCTTGTGTTAGTTTTTCTTTTTTGTGGTTTGTGGTTTTTTGTTTTGTTTTTTTTGGGTTTTTTGGGGGGTTTTTTTGGGTTTTTTTTTTGGTTTTTTTTTCTTTTTGTATCTCTAACAACAGTTTTGTGTCAAAACCTTGGTTATGAGAAGCCAAAAAAAGAGCTGTGTATTAAACCACGTTTTGCAGTTGGGGGCTTCTCTGTTCAACGTTTATGACTGAATGGTTCCTCAGGAGCCTATGAAAGTGACAGTGTCAAGAAAACTTCTGCAAGGTTTCCGAAAAACTTCAGGAGTACTCTGCTGCAAAATTTGAGCCGTCTCAGAGCGTTGTCACTTCAAGCTTCAAGCATTTCTATGGGAATACTCAAGAGACAGCAGAGTTAATATATCCAACACCTCTATTTGCAAAAAGTCTTTATTTCAAAAAAGGGGTATGTAGGAAGGGCAGTCTCTAAGATACAGGGGCTTAACTACAAAGAATGACACATTTCAGGCAATTTGAGATACTTGTCTCCTTTTATTAATTTTTCAAACATAGATATCCAATTATTACTGACTAATATTTGTGATAATATTACTTGTATATTTGTACATATAATAGCCAAATAACATTCTTTGTAAGACTATTACAGATCATCATATTTGCCATATGATGACAAATGAATAATTTGGAATATTACAATATTATTACTTGTACTATTACAAGTACACATCTCTGTGTCATTTGAATTACTGTCTACAAATACTATTTTTAATTTATTAGAAATAAGATTTGTATATAATATTTCCAATAAAATACCAATATGATTTGTAATATTACAAATACCCTCTCTTCTTATAAATTTTTCTAACATAGATGTCCGACCATTATACAACTATTACAACTACAGTAGGGTAGTTCAATTGCCTAAATTAAGGATGACTTTGCAAAACAGTTAGACACTGACAGCACTAAAGGGCCTCTAAAAGGAATGCTAAGAAAAAACTCTCATTATGAAAACTTCGACTACCTATTTTTCCGTACTAAACTCCATATACTACAAACTACATCCTTGCAAAACAACTAAAGCTACAGCTGACTCACTAACTAACTACACTACATCCCTAACAGCCTAGGTGTCCGTCTGCGAGGTGTTCCACGCAGCCTCTACCAGCGTCACTGCCTTCTCTGAGGATGTGCAGGTGGAGCCAATTCCTGTCTCACCGACGCAGGCAACAGCTTCCTTGTAAGCAGAAGGTGAAGGGCAAGGCAACTCATAGATGTGTCTCCATAAGGAATCCACGCGCTGCAGCATCTTCTGTCCTTAGGAGCAGGAAAGCAGCCTGAGGATTGCCAGTGAGGAAAGCAACCATTCTGCAGTGTTGACGTGGCTGCCCTAGGGTGTGAGCCCCCCCAGCACCGCTCTGTGCAGGGAACTCCTCTCAGTGGTTGGAGAGCAGCACCCAGAGGCGAAAGCGCAGCTGACCATAGGCTCTCATTGCCTCTCTGTGGGCAGCTGGATCTCGAGCCAGGTGCTCAAAGAGGTTGAGCGGCTCAACCGCTTCCACTGCCGGCGGCACGCGGATCTCTGCAGGAAGCCGCTCGTTGCCCAGCACAAAGTGGTCCAGGCATTTCAACTGCAGGCAGCGGCCCAGGTAGGACATGATGTCCCAGAGCCGCCGCGCAAAGTCCCTCCTGCGCCACTTGGACAGCGGCACGGTGGTCAGCACGTGCATGACCACGGTCTTCCAGACAGAGCTGGAAAAACCCGTGCCCCTCAGGACGCAGGTGAAGACCTGCAGGCATTTCAGGTGCAAGTTCTCACAGGGCACCTGCCTGGCGATGTGCTGGAAGAACTCTGCCTCGGCGACAGCAAAGGTCTCAGGCCACTCTGTGCTTTCCACGACGTCGGCCTCGGCAGCCTGGCTGACCACAAAGACGTCGGAGTCTCCTTGGCGCACGCCAAGGAGCATCTCCAGCGTCAGGCTCTTCTTGCCTTTGCTCAGCCGGCATTGGCAGGACCGGCTGCCGGGCTGAACCTCCAAGCGCCAGGACTGTGACTGAGGCACGTGCAGCCACGAGGACCTGACCAACTGAGAGAACCAGTGGGAGGTTTTCTCCACATCCAGGTAGGAGCCGGTGCAGAGAGTCTTCAGGAGGCTGCGCTTACGCCTCCGCCGCAGCTCCTTCTGCGAGTGGTGCAGGAGGCACAGCAGCTCCTGGCCCAGCTGCTCCCTCTTGCACGTGCACACCAGCTCCACGCGGACCCTGAAGCTCCTTGCTGCCGTCTGCCCTGCACCATTCGGTTCCAGGTGGAAGGCGTGCCCTGGCGGGGGATTCAGCGGCACCAGCACGCGGTACACGCCATCCCACTCACGGGGACTCCAACCCTCAAAGGCACTGCCCACCCCGATGGCTTCTTCAGGAACCGGCAAGAAGCTATTGCTGACGCTGTCCACAAAGACACGCGTCAAGTTCTCCATCAGCTCCGCTGTCACTGAGCAACCTGTCTCCAGCTCCTCCACAGGCCACTGAACGCCATCCACAGAAAGGATGCTCTGCCTTCTTCCAACACCTCGCGTGTCTTTCTCTCCAATTCCAGCACGGCCTCTTTCTTCCTTGCCACCCTCGTTGCCTTCTTTATCCCTGGCAGCCACGTTACCTTGTTGGTCTTCTTTCCTCTCCTCATCCTTGTTTCCTTCCACATTTACCCTGCCCTGTTCCTCATCCTTGCTTCTCTCATTGTCATCTTCTCTCACCATTTCCTTCTTTTCTTCCTCAGTGGCAGCAAAACCACTGTGGTCTACTTCATTCCCGCCATCGCTCCTATCTTGCTGCCCAGCCCCATCACTGCTTCTCTGCTCACTGGCGTCACTACTTTCCCGCACCTTCACATCTGCGTGTTCTTCCTTTCCTTCCACATTGCCTTCACCTTCATTTACGTCGTCACTGTTGCCTGCCTTCATATTCGCTCCAGTGGTGTTTTCTTCCTTTCCATCTCCTTCTCCTTCTTTTGCCGTGTCCTTGTCTTGCTCCACCTGCACATCCTTGTTTTCTTCTTTCTTGGCATCATCGCCGTCTCCTTCATCTGCTTTAGCCACAGGGCTGTCTTCTCTCTCGTTTCCACGAGTGCTGTCAACTGCCTCCACGGTCACATCCACATCTTCTCTGCCCTCTTCTGAGTCAAAAATCTCCTCTTCCCGATCTTTTCCTCTCTCGTCTCCTAAGGTCTTGCAGGAGCTCTGGTCCTCGCTGCTGCTGCTGGCTTCACAGCTCCTTCTCCTGCAGCTAAACCACAGGCCCAAGAGGAGCAGGAGTCCAGCAAGAACCCACAATGGCCACTGCTGCAGAGCACCAAAGAGCGGGCTTCCCCAGCCCTTGTCCTGCTGCTCCAGCTCCTGCAGCAGCCGAGCCATCTCTCGTTCCAGCAGCTCCTGACGCTCCTGCATCCGCCGGTGCATGGCCTCATCCAGCCCATCGCCAGCTGGCTGCGGGTACTGGAGCAGGCTGTGCACGAGCACGAAGAGCAAGGCCAAGAACGCCATGGTCTGCAGGAGGACACACAGAAGGGGTTCAGTGGGGCCGCAATGGAGCCAGACAGTGGGGACAGGAGCCGCTGGGATGCGGCGGCAGGAAGGAGAGGGCTCCCCCCACCCCCGGCAGCTGGCCGGCGGCAAGGCCTGCACCGCTGCCCCCGCCGGCACCGGGGCCTGAGCACGGCGCTCCCGCCAGGGGCTGGGCCCCGGGTGCAGGGCCAGATGACACGGCCCGGCTGGGTGCCGGCACTTCTGCCCCAGCCCTCCCCCAGCCCTGTGTCCCCACTGCGTGTGCACTCACCGCTTGTCCAAGCTCTACTGGGGCGGCGGCAACCGCCGGGGCCTTTGATAGCTGCTGCCCCCATTGTGACGCGGGCCCCGTGCTGTCACAGAACCCAGAGCGCATCACAGGCCGGCCCCACCCGCCGTCCCCAGCCCAGCTCGGGGAACTCATCATGGCCCTGGAAGCCCAAAGCCCCAACAGACACCAAGCGCAGACGCGTCACTTGGGAACCTGGCAACCCCAGAGCTCCCCCTTCCAAAGCAGGCGCAATTGCCCTCCCACAGAACCCCTGTCAAATAAAAATTAGGGTGACATGACCCATGGGTGTTCTCAGCACACATCTGTAGGCTGTTATTTAATACTGGACGGGGGACATTTTTTTATTATTGGTATTTAGACTTCTTACTTTTGAGGCAGGATGTAGGCTAATGTTTTGTTACACATTTAGTGAGAAATAGTTCTGAAACAAGTCCCAGTTGCTTGGATGATGCACAGGAAGATCTAACACCATCCTCAAAAGGGCCAATAAGTTAGTTACGAAATTTTGGTGTCTTTAATCACCTCTTAGCTCTACAACTCTATGGTTCAACACTGTGCAAAATTCTGGCATAGCCAGGATTTTCTTCAGAATGTACAAGGTCTGTTTTTTCAAATTTGTGCAAAGATGTACCTCTGCCACTCCCACCATCTTCAAAAGTGTCTCACTTCAACAGCGTTAGCCAATCTCTCGGACTGATAAAGGAACTTCTGTCTATTTCAGCTGTCTCTTTGTTTATTTCCCTCCAAAGGACAGGGCAGATTATCCTCCTCAGCCTTTCTTTGGGGAACTCATCTCTAAGTGGAACTTCAGAAATGGGGAGGGAGGAAGGGGAAACAGGATGTGACTCAAGCACCCGCATAGTGACCACAGATGTTCACGGCTAGACAGACAGCAGTGATGGCAGGCATGTCGTGCTCTCCCATTAGTGTGCAGAAGGAGAGCAATTTCCAGTTCAAATCCCTCAGTATGAGGAGGAACATCTTGCACAAGATCAGCTTGGTCAAAGGCCCACCTAAACACGGCCTTGAACACGTCCAAAGATGGGCCATCCACAGCTTCTCTGGCCCACCTGGGCCAGTTTCTCACCGCTCTCGTAACAGAACATGTCTTTCTTCTGTCCAGTTTCTATCTACTCTCTTCCAGTTTGAAACTACAGCTCCTTGTCCTGTCACTAAAGGCTTTGGTAAAAAGCCCTTGCTCATCTTTTTTACAAGCCCCCTTTATCTATTGGAAAGCGCCAATAAGGTCTCCTCAGAGCCTTCTTTTCTCCTGGTGGAACAACCCCAAACCTCTCAGCCTGTCCTCAAGTGGAAGGTGTCACAGACCCCT
Source organism: Phylloscopus trochilus trochilus (assembly GCA_016584745.2). Classification (NCBI taxonomy): domain Eukaryota; kingdom Metazoa; phylum Chordata; class Aves; order Passeriformes; family Phylloscopidae; genus Phylloscopus; species Phylloscopus trochilus. The sequence goes on along the minus strand of WQNJ02000016.1, from coordinate 8,606,145 downwards.
GACCGTTATCAGGGCTCTTCACATGACTCATTTCAACGTCCACGTCTTTCTTGAACTGGGTGCCCCAGAACTGGATGTAGGACTACAGCTGGGGTCTCACCAGAGCAGACTGAAGAGGCAGAATCCCCTCCCTCTAGCTGCTGAAGACATTTCTTGCGTGCTACAGCCCAGGGTACAGCTGGCTTGGCAGGCTGTGAGCACACACGTTGCTATCGCATATCCATTTTTTCATTCACCAGTATCCCCAAGTCCTTGTCTGCAGGGCTGCCCTCAACCTGTTCATCATCCACTCTGTGTTGATATCAAGGATTGCCCCGAGCCAGGTGTTCCTAAGGTGTTCCGAGTTTAAAAGTGACCAGTTGAGCCCAGATGTATTGATACAAAGGCAAAAAGGATAAATACTTCTACTATGTACTGCAAGAAGTGAATTCTATTTTGTCGAGCGGCATCTCACCATACACAAAGCTGTGCATGCTCTCAAGTGGCTCTCATTGCTGCTAGGCCTATTAGGCCTGGTGGAAGAGGTAGTATTCATAGCACAGCAAGGCCTCTCCAAAGGGGAACAGATAATCAGGAATAGAGGAAACACGTCTTCTTGTTGTCACAGTGTTACCATGTTGCCAGTTTAATGACGAGGCCGTAAATCCAAAGATGTTAAAAAGGAAAGGCCAATGGTTTTTTGTTGTAAAATCGGCTACAGGAGCAGGAGGCTGGGCTCGTCCCAGCCCCTGACGGCAAGTCAGAGAAACGAGAAACGCGCGCACGGGGCACCCCTCGGGACAGCCCAGTTCCTGAGGGCGAAGCTCCCACTGAGGGGGGTCAGTCCCTTTTAAAGTCTCGGTCCCCCCAGGGATTGTTCCCTTTTGGATCCTTTCTATGATTGGGGCGTTCTTGGGGCTCTCGTTGGCTCTTAGCAGGGTGCTTTCCACACCAATCATTTCTTCCCGCCGTGTTTCCATTGGGTGGCCGTGATCTCCAAGGAAAGCACTGGACGGTGGTCTCGGTTTTTGAGTTGTCTGGGGAAGAAAGGGTAGAAGATCCCCCTTGTCTTTGGTGGTGTCCCCTTAACTGCATTCGGGGAGGCAGCCGCACAAAACTCCTACAGAGATTTGGAACCAAACACTGCAACAGTATCCAACAACTACTCCAGCAACGTTGCAATAGTAAGTACTTGTAACAACTCAGAACTAGTTGGAAAATAAACACAGTTAGAAGCAGAAATCGAAACGCACAGCTAGTATACAAACACAACTATTAAAAAGTTTCAGCCTCGTGGGTTTTTTGCTGGTTTTGGTGGTTTTTTGTTTGTTTTGTGTGTTTTTTGGTTTGGTTTTTGTTGGTGGTCTTGTGTTAGTTTTTCTTTTTTGTGGTTTGTGGTTTTTTGTTTTGTTTTTTTTGGGTTTTTTGGGGGGTTTTTTTGGGTTTTTTTTTTGGTTTTTTTTTCTTTTTGTATCTCTAACAACAGTTTTGTGTCAAAACCTTGGTTATGAGAAGCCAAAAAAAGAGCTGTGTATTAAACCACGTTTTGCAGTTGGGGGCTTCTCTGTTCAACGTTTATGACTGAATGGTTCCTCAGGAGCCTATGAAAGTGACAGTGTCAAGAAAACTTCTGCAAGGTTTCCGAAAAACTTCAGGAGTACTCTGCTGCAAAATTTGAGCCGTCTCAGAGCGTTGTCACTTCAAGCTTCAAGCATTTCTATGGGAATACTCAAGAGACAGCAGAGTTAATATATCCAACACCTCTATTTGCAAAAAGTCTTTATTTCAAAAAAGGGGTATGTAGGAAGGGCAGTCTCTAAGATACAGGGGCTTAACTACAAAGAATGACACATTTCAGGCAATTTGAGATACTTGTCTCCTTTTATTAATTTTTCAAACATAGATATCCAATTATTACTGACTAATATTTGTGATAATATTACTTGTATATTTGTACATATAATAGCCAAATAACATTCTTTGTAAGACTATTACAGATCATCATATTTGCCATATGATGACAAATGAATAATTTGGAATATTACAATATTATTACTTGTACTATTACAAGTACACATCTCTGTGTCATTTGAATTACTGTCTACAAATACTATTTTTAATTTATTAGAAATAAGATTTGTATATAATATTTCCAATAAAATACCAATATGATTTGTAATATTACAAATACCCTCTCTTCTTATAAATTTTTCTAACATAGATGTCCGACCATTATACAACTATTACAACTACAGTAGGGTAGTTCAATTGCCTAAATTAAGGATGACTTTGCAAAACAGTTAGACACTGACAGCACTAAAGGGCCTCTAAAAGGAATGCTAAGAAAAAACTCTCATTATGAAAACTTCGACTACCTATTTTTCCGTACTAAACTCCATATACTACAAACTACATCCTTGCAAAACAACTAAAGCTACAGCTGACTCACTAACTAACTACACTACATCCCTAACAGCCTAGGTGTCCGTCTGCGAGGTGTTCCACGCAGCCTCTACCAGCGTCACTGCCTTCTCTGAGGATGTGCAGGTGGAGCCAATTCCTGTCTCACCGACGCAGGCAACAGCTTCCTTGTAAGCAGAAGGTGAAGGGCAAGGCAACTCATAGATGTGTCTCCATAAGGAATCCACGCGCTGCAGCATCTTCTGTCCTTAGGAGCAGGAAAGCAGCCTGAGGATTGCCAGTGAGGAAAGCAACCATTCTGCAGTGTTGACGTGGCTGCCCTAGGGTGTGAGCCCCCCCAGCACCGCTCTGTGCAGGGAACTCCTCTCAGTGGTTGGAGAGCAGCACCCAGAGGCGAAAGCGCAGCTGACCATAGGCTCTCATTGCCTCTCTGTGGGCAGCTGGATCTCGAGCCAGGTGCTCAAAGAGGTTGAGCGGCTCAACCGCTTCCACTGCCGGCGGCACGCGGATCTCTGCAGGAAGCCGCTCGTTGCCCAGCACAAAGTGGTCCAGGCATTTCAACTGCAGGCAGCGGCCCAGGTAGGACATGATGTCCCAGAGCCGCCGCGCAAAGTCCCTCCTGCGCCACTTGGACAGCGGCACGGTGGTCAGCACGTGCATGACCACGGTCTTCCAGACAGAGCTGGAAAAACCCGTGCCCCTCAGGACGCAGGTGAAGACCTGCAGGCATTTCAGGTGCAAGTTCTCACAGGGCACCTGCCTGGCGATGTGCTGGAAGAACTCTGCCTCGGCGACAGCAAAGGTCTCAGGCCACTCTGTGCTTTCCACGACGTCGGCCTCGGCAGCCTGGCTGACCACAAAGACGTCGGAGTCTCCTTGGCGCACGCCAAGGAGCATCTCCAGCGTCAGGCTCTTCTTGCCTTTGCTCAGCCGGCATTGGCAGGACCGGCTGCCGGGCTGAACCTCCAAGCGCCAGGACTGTGACTGAGGCACGTGCAGCCACGAGGACCTGACCAACTGAGAGAACCAGTGGGAGGTTTTCTCCACATCCAGGTAGGAGCCGGTGCAGAGAGTCTTCAGGAGGCTGCGCTTACGCCTCCGCCGCAGCTCCTTCTGCGAGTGGTGCAGGAGGCACAGCAGCTCCTGGCCCAGCTGCTCCCTCTTGCACGTGCACACCAGCTCCACGCGGACCCTGAAGCTCCTTGCTGCCGTCTGCCCTGCACCATTCGGTTCCAGGTGGAAGGCGTGCCCTGGCGGGGGATTCAGCGGCACCAGCACGCGGTACACGCCATCCCACTCACGGGGACTCCAACCCTCAAAGGCACTGCCCACCCCGATGGCTTCTTCAGGAACCGGCAAGAAGCTATTGCTGACGCTGTCCACAAAGACACGCGTCAAGTTCTCCATCAGCTCCGCTGTCACTGAGCAACCTGTCTCCAGCTCCTCCACAGGCCACTGAACGCCATCCACAGAAAGGATGCTCTGCCTTCTTCCAACACCTCGCGTGTCTTTCTCTCCAATTCCAGCACGGCCTCTTTCTTCCTTGCCACCCTCGTTGCCTTCTTTATCCCTGGCAGCCACGTTACCTTGTTGGTCTTCTTTCCTCTCCTCATCCTTGTTTCCTTCCACATTTACCCTGCCCTGTTCCTCATCCTTGCTTCTCTCATTGTCATCTTCTCTCACCATTTCCTTCTTTTCTTCCTCAGTGGCAGCAAAACCACTGTGGTCTACTTCATTCCCGCCATCGCTCCTATCTTGCTGCCCAGCCCCATCACTGCTTCTCTGCTCACTGGCGTCACTACTTTCCCGCACCTTCACATCTGCGTGTTCTTCCTTTCCTTCCACATTGCCTTCACCTTCATTTACGTCGTCACTGTTGCCTGCCTTCATATTCGCTCCAGTGGTGTTTTCTTCCTTTCCATCTCCTTCTCCTTCTTTTGCCGTGTCCTTGTCTTGCTCCACCTGCACATCCTTGTTTTCTTCTTTCTTGGCATCATCGCCGTCTCCTTCATCTGCTTTAGCCACAGGGCTGTCTTCTCTCTCGTTTCCACGAGTGCTGTCAACTGCCTCCACGGTCACATCCACATCTTCTCTGCCCTCTTCTGAGTCAAAAATCTCCTCTTCCCGATCTTTTCCTCTCTCGTCTCCTAAGGTCTTGCAGGAGCTCTGGTCCTCGCTGCTGCTGCTGGCTTCACAGCTCCTTCTCCTGCAGCTAAACCACAGGCCCAAGAGGAGCAGGAGTCCAGCAAGAACCCACAATGGCCACTGCTGCAGAGCACCAAAGAGCGGGCTTCCCCAGCCCTTGTCCTGCTGCTCCAGCTCCTGCAGCAGCCGAGCCATCTCTCGTTCCAGCAGCTCCTGACGCTCCTGCATCCGCCGGTGCATGGCCTCATCCAGCCCATCGCCAGCTGGCTGCGGGTACTGGAGCAGGCTGTGCACGAGCACGAAGAGCAAGGCCAAGAACGCCATGGTCTGCAGGAGGACACACAGAAGGGGTTCAGTGGGGCCGCAATGGAGCCAGACAGTGGGGACAGGAGCCGCTGGGATGCGGCGGCAGGAAGGAGAGGGCTCCCCCCACCCCCGGCAGCTGGCCGGCGGCAAGGCCTGCACCGCTGCCCCCGCCGGCACCGGGGCCTGAGCACGGCGCTCCCGCCAGGGGCTGGGCCCCGGGTGCAGGGCCAGATGACACGGCCCGGCTGGGTGCCGGCACTTCTGCCCCAGCCCTCCCCCAGCCCTGTGTCCCCACTGCGTGTGCACTCACCGCTTGTCCAAGCTCTACTGGGGCGGCGGCAACCGCCGGGGCCTTTGATAGCTGCTGCCCCCATTGTGACGCGGGCCCCGTGCTGTCACAGAACCCAGAGCGCATCACAGGCCGGCCCCACCCGCCGTCCCCAGCCCAGCTCGGGGAACTCATCATGGCCCTGGAAGCCCAAAGCCCCAACAGACACCAAGCGCAGACGCGTCACTTGGGAACCTGGCAACCCCAGAGCTCCCCCTTCCAAAGCAGGCGCAATTGCCCTCCCACAGAACCCCTGTCAAATAAAAATTTGGGTGACATGACCCATGGGTGTTCTCAGCACACATCTGTAGGCTGTTATTTAATACTGGACGGGGGACATTTTTTTATTATTGGTATTTAGACTTCTTACTTTTGAGGCAGGATGTAGGCTAATGTTTTGTTACACATTTAGTGAGAAATAGTTCTGAAACAAGTCCCAGTTGCTTGGATGATGCACAGGAAGATCTAACACCATCCTCAAAAGGGCCAATAAGTTAGTTACGAAATTTTGGTGTCTTTAATCACCTCTTAGCTCTACAACTCTATGGTTCAACACTGTGCAAAATTCTGGCATAGCCAGGATTTTCTTCAGAATGTACAAGGTCTGTTTTTTCAAATTTGTGCAAAGATGTACCTCTGCCACTCCCACCATCTTCAAAAGTGTCTCACTTCAACAGCGTTAGCCAATCTCTCGGACTGATAAAGGAACTTCTGTCTATTTCAGCTGTCTCTTTGTTTATTTCCCTCCAAAGGACAGGGCAGATTATCCTCCTCAGCCTTTCTTTGGGGAACTCATCTCTAAGTGGAACTTCAGAAATGGGGAGGGAGGAAGGGGAAACAGGATGTGACTCAAGCACCCGCATAGTGACCACAGATGTTCACGGCTAGACAGACAGCAGTGATGGCAGGCATGTCGTGCTCTCCCATTAGTGTGCAGAAGGAGAGCAATTTCCAGTTCAAATCCCTCAGTATGAGGAGGAACATCTTGCACAAGATCAGCTTGGTCAAAGGCCCACCTAAACACGGCCTTGAACACGTCCAAAGATGGGCCATCCACAGCTTCTCTGGCCCACCTGGGCCAGTTTCTCACCGCTCTCGTAACAGAACATGTCTTTCTTCTGTCCAGTTTCTATCTACTCTCTTCCAGTTTGAAACTACAGCTCCTTGTCCTGTCACTAAAGGCTTTGGTAAAAAGCCCTTGCTCATCTTTTTTACAAGCCCCCTTTATCTATTGGAAAGCGCCAATAAGGTCTCCTCAGAGCCTTCTTTTCTCCTGGTGGAACAACCCCAAACCTCTCAGCCTGTCCTCAAGTGGAAGGTGTCACAGACCCCTGACCGTTATCAGGGCTCTTCACATGACTCATTTCAACGTCCATGTCTTTCTTGAACTGGGTGCCCCAGAACTGGATGTAGGACTACAGCTGGGGTCTCACCAGAGCAGACTGAAGAGGCAGAATCCCCTCCCTCTAGCTGCTGAAGACATTTCTTGCGTGCTACAGCCCAGGGTACAGCTGGCTTGGCAGGCTGTGAGCACACACGTTGCTATCGCATATCCATTTTTTCATTCACCAGTATCCCCAAGTCCTTGTCTGCAGGGCTGCCCTCAACCTGTTCATCATCCACTCTGTGTTGATATCAAGGATTGCCCCGAGCCAGGTGTTCCTAAGGTGTTCCGAGTTTAAAAGTGACCAGTTGAGCCCAGATGTATTGATACAAAGGCAAAAAGGATAAATACTTCTACTATGTACTGCAAGAAGTGAATTCTATTTTGTTGAGCGGCATCTCACCATACACAAAGCTGTGCATGCTCTCAAGTGGCTCTCATTGCTGCTAGGCCTATTAGGCCTGGTGGAAGAGGTAGTATTCATAGCACAGCAAGGCCTCTCCAAAGGGGAACAGATAATCAGGAATAGAGGAAACACGTCTTCTTGTTGTCACAGTGTTACCATGTTGCCAGTTTAATGACGAGGCCGTAAATCCAAAGATGTTAAAAAGGAAAGGCCAATGGTTTTTTGTTGTAAAATCGGCTACAGGAGCAGGAGGCTGGGCTCGTCCGCGCCCCTGACGGCAAGTCAGAGAAACGAGAAACGCGCGCACGGGGCACCCCTCGGGACAGCCCAGTTCCTGAGGGCGCAGCTCCCACTGAGGGGGGTCAGTCCCTTTTAAAGTCTCGGTCCCCCCAGGGATTGTTCCCTTTTGGATCCTTTCTATGACTGGGACGTTCTTCGGGCTCTCGTTGGCTCTTAGCAGGGTGCTTTCCACACCAATCATTTCTTCCCGCCGTGTTTCCATTGGGTGGCCGTGATCTCCAAGGAAAGCACTGGACGGTGGTCTCGGTTTTTGAGTTGTCTGGGGAAGAAAGGGTAGAAGATCCCCCTTGTCTTTGGTGGTGTCCCCTTAACTGCATTCGGGGAGGCAGCCGCACAAAACTCCTACAAAGATTTGAAACCAAACACTGCAACAGTATCCAACAACTACTCCAGCAACGTTGCAATAGTAAGTACTTGTAACAACTCAGAACTAGTTGGAAAATAAACACAGTTAGAAGCAGAAATCGAAACGCACAGCTAGTATACAAACACAACTATTAAAAAGTTTCAGCCTCGTGGGTTTTTTGCTGGTTTTGGTGGTTTTTTGTTTGTTTTGTGTGTTTTTTGGTTTGGTTTTTGTTGGTGGTCTTGTGTTAGTTTTTCTTTTTTGTGGTTTGTGGTTTTTTGTTTGTTTTTTTTTGGTTTTTTGGGGGTTTTTTTTGGGTTTTTTTTTGTTTTTTTTTTTTTTCTTTTTGTATCTCTAACAACAGTTTTGTGTCAAAACCTTGGTTATGAGAAGCCAAAAAAAGAGCTGTGTATTAAACCACGTTTTCCAGTTGGGGGCTTCTCTGTTCAACGTTTATGACTGAATGGTTCCTCAGGAGCCTATAAAAGTGACAGTGTCAAGAAAACTTCTGCAAAGTTTCCGAAAAACTTCAGGAGTACTCTGCTGCAAAATTTGAGCCGTCTCAGAGCGTTGTCACTTCAAGCTTCAAGCATTTCTATGGGAATACTCAAGAGACAGCAGAGTTAATATATCCAACACCTCTATTTGCAAAAAGTCTTTATTTCAAAAAAGGGGTATGTAGGAAGGGCAGTCTCTAAGATACAGGGGCTTAACTACAAAGAATGACACATTTCAGGCAATTTGAGATACTTGTCTCCTTTTATTAATTTTTCAAACATAGATATCCAATTATTACTGACTAATATTTGTGATAATATTACTTGTATATTTGTACATATAATAGCCAAATAACATTCTTTGTAAGACTATTACAGATCATCATATTTGCCATATGATGACAAATGAATAATTTGGAATATTACAATATTATTACTTGTACTATTACAAGTACACATCTCTGTGTCATTTGAATTACTGTCTACAAATACTATTTTTAATTTATTAGAAATAAGATTTGTATATAATATTTCCAATAAAATACCAATATTATTTGTAATATTACAAATACCCTCTCTTCTTATAAATTTTTCTAACATAGATGTCCGACCATTATACAACTATTACAACTACAGTAGGGTAGTTCAATTGCCTAAACTAAGGATGACTTTGCAAAACAGTTAGACACTGACAGCACTAAAGGGCCTCTAAAAGGAATGCTAAGAAACAACTCTCATTATGAAAACTTCGACTACCTATTTTTCCGTACTAAACTCCATATACTACAAACTACATCCTTGCAAAACAACTAAAGCTACAGCTGACTCACTAACTAACTACACTACATCCCTAACAGCCTAGGTCTCCGTCTGCGAGGTGTTCCACGCAGCCTCTACCAGCGTCACAGCCTTCTCTGAGGATGTGCAGGTGGAGCCAATTCCTGTCTCACCGACGCAGGCAACAGCTTCCTTGTAAGCAGAAGGTGAAGGGCAAGGCAACTCACAGATGTGTCTCCATAAGGAATCCACGCGCTGCAGCATCTTCTGTCCTTAGGAGCAGGAAAGCAGCCTGAGGATTGCCAGTGAGGAAAGCAACCATTCTGCAGTGTTGACGTGGCTGCCCTAGGGTGTGAGCCCCCCCAGCACCGCTCTGTGCAGGGAACTCCTCTCAGTGGTTGGAGAGCAGCACCCAGAGGCGAAAGCGCAGCTGACCATAGGCTCTCATTGCCTCTCTGTGGGCAGCTGGATCTCGAGCCAGGTGCTCAAAGAGGTTGAGCGGCTCAACCGCTTCCACTGCCGGCGGCACGTGGATCTCTGCAGGAAGCCTCTCGTTGCCCAGCACAAAGTGGTCCAGGCATTTCAACTGCAGGCAGCGGCCCAGGTAGGACATGATGTCCCAGAGCCGCCGCGCAAAGTCCCTCCTGCGCCACTTGGACAGCGGCACGGTGGTCAGCACGTGCATGACCACGGTCTTCCAGACAGAGCTGGAAAAACCCGTGCCCCTCAGGACGCAGGTGAAGACCTGCAGGCATTTCAGGTGCAAGTTCTCACAGGGCACCTGCCTGGCGATGTGCTGGAAAAATTTTGCCTCAGCCACAGCGAATGTCTCAGGCCACTCTGTGCTTGCCACGACGTCGTCCTCGGCGGCCTGGCTGACCACAAAGACGTCGGAGTCTCCTTGGCGCACGCCAAGGAGCATCTCCAGCGTCAGGCTCTTCTTGCCTTTGCTCAGCCGGCATTGGCAGGACCGGCTGCCGGGCTGAACCTCCAAGCGCCAGGACTGTGACTGAGGCACGTGCAGCCACGAGGACCTGACCAACTGAGAGAACCAGTGGGAGGTTTTCTCCACGTCCAGGTAGGAGCCGGTGCAGAGTGTCTTGAGGAGGCTGCGCTTACGCCTCCGCCGCAGCTCCTTCTGCGAGTGGTGCAGGAGGCACAGCAGCTCCTGGCCCAGCTGCTCCCTCTTGCACGTGCACACCAGCTCCACGCGGACCCTGAAGCTCCTTGCTGCCGTCTGCCCTGCACCGTTCGGTTCCAGGTGGAAGGCGTGCCCTGGCGGGGGATTCAGCGGCACCAGCACGCGGTACACGCCATCCCACTCACGGGGACTCCAACCCTCAAAGGCACTGCCCACCCCGATGGCTTCTTCAGGAACCGGCAAGAAGCTATTGCTGACGCTGTCCACAAAGACACGCGTCAAGCTCTCCATCAGCTCCGCTGCCACTGAGCAACCTGTCTCCAGCTCCTCCACAGGCCACTGAACGCCATCCACAGAAAGGATGCTCTGCCTTCTCCCAACACCTCGGGTGTCTTTCTCTCCAATTCCACCACGGCCTCTTTCTTCCTTGCCACCCTCATTGCCTTCTTTATCCCTGGCAGCCACGTTACCTTGTTGGTCTTCTTTCCTCTCCTCATTCTTTTTTCTTTCCACATTTACCCTGCCCTGTTCTTCATCCTTGCTTCTGTCATCGTCATCCTCTTTCATCGTTTCCTTCTTTGCTTCCTCAGTGGCAGCAAAACCACCGTGCTCTACTTCCTTCCCACCATGGCTGCTTCTCTGCTCACTGACGTCACTACTTTCCCGCACCTTCACATCTGCGTGTTCTTCCTTTCCTTCTACATTGCCTTCACCTTCGTTTACATCATCCCTGTTTCCTGCCTTCATATTTAAACCACTAGTTTTTTCTTCCTTTCTGTCTCCTTCTTCTTCTTTTGCAGCGTCCCTGTCCTCCTCTGCCTGCACATCCTGGTTTCCTCCATCCTTGGCTTCATCGCTGCCTCCTTCATCTCCTTCAGCGGCAGGGCTGCCTTCTCTGTCGATTCCACGAGTGCTGTCATCTGCCTCCACTGTCCCATCAAGGTGTTCTCTGCCCTCTTCTGAATCAAAAATCTCCTCTTCCTGATCTTTTCCTCTCTCGTCTCCTAGGGTCTTGCAGGAGCTCTGGTCCTCGCTGCTGCTGCTGGCTTCACAGCTCCTTCTCCTGCAGCTAAACCACAGGCCCAAGAGGAGCAGGAGTCCAGCAAGAACCCACAATGGCCACTGCTGCAGAGCACCAAAGAGCGGGCTTCCCCAGCCCTTGTCCTGCTGCTCCAGCTCCTGCAGCAGCCGAGCCATCTCTCGTTCCAGCAGCTCCTGACGCTCCTGCATCCGCCGGTGCATGGCCTCATCCAGCCCATCGCCAGCTGGCTGCGGGTACTGGAGCAGGCTGTGCACGAGCACGAAGAGCAAGGCCAAGAACGCCATGGTCTGCAGGAGGACACACAGAAGGGGTTCAGTGGGGCCGCAATGGAGCCAGACAGTGGGGGCAGGAGCCGCCGGGATGCGGCGGCAGGAAGGAGAGGGCTCCCCCCACCCCCGGCAGCTGGCCGGCGGCAAGGCCTGCACCGCTGCCCCCGCCGGCACCGGGGCCTGAGCACGGCGCTCCTGCCAGGGGCTGGGCCCCGGGTGCAGGGCCAGATGACACGGCCCGGCTGGGTGCCAGCACTTCTGCCCCAGCCCTCCCCCAGCCCTGTGTCCCCACTGCGTGTGCACTCACCGCTTGTCCAAGCTCTACTGGGGCGGCGGCAACCGCCGGGGCCTTTGATAGCTGCTGCCCCCATTGTGACGCGGGCCCCGTGCTGTCACAGAACCCAGAGCGCATCACAGGCCGGCCCCACCCGCCGTCCCCAGCCCAGCTCGGGGAACTCATCATGGCCCTGGAAGCCCAAAGCCCCAACAGACACCAAGCGCAGACGCGTCACTTGGGAACCTGGCAACCCCAGAGCTCCCCCTTCCAAAGCAGGCGCAAGTGCCCTCCCACAGAACCCCTGTCAAATATAAATTTGGGTGACATGACCCATGGGTGTTCTCAGCACACAGCTGTAGGCTGTTATTCAACACTGGACGGGGGACATTTTTTTATTATTGGTATTTAGACTTCTTACTTTTGAGGCAGGATGTAGGCTAATGTTTTGTTACACATTTAGTGAGAAATAGTTCTGAAACAAGTCCCAGTTGCTTGGATGATGCACAGGAAGATCTAACACCATCCTCAAAAGGGCCAATAAGTTAGTTACGAAATTTTGGTGTCTTCAATCACCTCTTAGCTCTACAACTCTATGGTTCAACACTGTGCAAAATTCTGGCATAGCCAGGATTTTCTTCAGAATGTACAAGGTCTGTTTTTTCAAATTTGTGCAAAGATGTACCTCTGCCACTCCCACCATCTTCAAAAGTGTCTCACTTCAACAGAGTTAGCCAATCTCTCCTGTCTATTTCAGCTGTCTCTTTGTTTATTTCCCTCCAAAGGACAGGGCAGATTATCCTCCTCAGCCTTTCTTTGGGGAACTCATCTCTAAGTGGAACTTCAGAAATGGGGAGGGAGGAAGGGGAAACAGGATGTGACTCAAGCACCCGCATAGTGACCAGAGATGTTCACGGCTAGACAGACAGCAGTGATGGCAGGCATGTCGTGCTCTCCCATTAGTGTGCAGAAGGAGAGCATCTTCCAGTTCAAATCCCTCAGTATGAGGAGGAACATCTTGCACAAGATCAGCTTGGTCAAAGGCCCACCTAAACACGGCCTTGAACACGTCCAAAGATGGGCCATCCACAGCTTCTCTGGCCAACCTGGGCCAGTTTCTCACCGCTCTCGTAACAGAACGTGTCTTTCTTCTGTCCAGTTTCTATCTACTCTCTTCCAGTTTGAAACTACAGCTCCTTGTCCTGTCACTAAAGGCTTTGGTAAAAAGCCCTTGCTCATCTTTTTTACAAGCCCCCTTTATCTATTGGAAAGCGCCAATAAGGTCTCCTCAGAGCCTTCTTTTCTCCTGGTGGAACAACCCCAAACCTCTCAGCCTGTCCTCAAGTGGAAGGTGTCACAGACCCCTGACCGTTATCAGGGCTCTTCACATGACTCATTTCAACGTCCATGTCTTTCTTGAACTGGGTGCCCCAGAACTGGATGTAGGACTACAGCTGGGGTCTCACCAGAGCAGACTGAAGAGGCAGAATCCCCTCCCTCTAGCTGCTGAAGACATTTCTTGCGTGCTACAGCCCAGGGTACACCTGGCTTTGCAGGCTGTGAGCACACACGTTGCTATCGCATATCCATTTTTTCATTCACCAGTATCCCCAAGTCCTTGTCTGCAGGGCTGCCCTCAACCTGTTCATCATCCACTCTGTGTTGATATCAAGGATTGCCCCGAGCCAGGTGTTCCTAAGGTGTTCCGAGTTTAAAAGTGACCAGTTGAGCCCAGATGTATTGATACAAAGGCAAAAAGGATAAATACTTCTACTATGTACTGCAAGAAGTGAATTCTATTTTGTTGAGCGGCATCTCACCATGAACAAAGCTGTGCATGCTCTCATGTGGCTCTCATTGCTGCTAGGCCTATTAGGCCTGGTGGAAGAGGTAGTATTCATAGCACTGCAAGGCCTCTCCAAAGGGGAACAGATAATCAGGAATAGAGGAAACACGTCTTCTTGTTGTCACAGTGTTACCATGTTGCCAGTTTAATGACGAGGCCGTAAATCCAAAGATGTTAAAAAGTAAAGGCCAATGGTTTTTTGTTGTAAAATCGGCTACAGGAGCAGGAGGCTGGGCTCGTCCGCGCCCCTGACGGCAAGTCAGAGAAACGAGAAACGCGCGCACGGGGCACCCCTCGGGACAGCCCAGTTCCTGAGGGCGCAGCTCCCACTGAGGGGGGTCAGTCCCTTTTAAAGTCTCGGTCCCCCCAGGGATTGTTCCCTTTTGGATCCTTTCTATGACTGGGGCGTTCTTTGGGCTCTCGTTGGCTCTTAGCAGGGTGCTTTCCACACCAATCATTTCTTCCCGCCGTGTTTCCATTGGGTGGCCGTGATCTCCAAGGAAAGCACTGGACGGTGGTCTCGGTTTTTGAGTTGTCTGGGGAAGAAAGGGTAGAAGATCCCCCTTGTCTTTGGTGGTGTCCCCTTAACTGCATTCGGGGAGGCAGCCGCACAAAACTCCTACAAAGATTTGAAACCAAACACTGCAACAGTATCCAACAACTACTCCAGCAACGTTGCAATAGTAAGTACTTGTAACAACTCAGAACTAGTTGGAAAATAAACACAGTTAGAAGCAGAAATCGAAACGCACACCTAGTATACAAACACAACTATTAAAAAGTTTCAGCCTCGTGGGTTTTTTGCTGGTTTTGGTGGTTTTTTGTTTGTTTTGTGTGTTTTTTGGTTTGGTTTTTGTTGGTGGTCTTGTGTTAGTTTTTCTTTTTTGTGGTTTGTGGTTTTTTGTTTGGTTTTTTTGGGGTTTTTGGGGGGTTTTTTTGGGTTTTTTTTTGGTTTTTTTTCTTTTTGTATCTCTAACAACAGTTTTGTGTCAAAACCTTGGTTAGGAGAAGCCAAAAAAAGAGCTGTGTATTAAACCACGTTTTGCAGTTGGGGGCTTCTCTGTTCAACGTTTATGACTGAATGGTTCCTCAGGAGCCTATAAAAGTGACAGTGTCAAGAAAACTTCTGCAAGGTTTCCGAAAAACTTCAGGAGTACTCTGCTGCAAAATTTGAGCCGTCTCAGAGCGTTGTCACTTCAAGCTTCAAGCATTTCTATGGGAATACTCAAGAGACAGCAGAGTTAATATATCCAACACCTCTATTTGCAAAAAGTCTTTATTTCAAAAAAGGGGTATGTAGGAAGGGCAGTCTCTAAGATACAGGGGCTTAACTACAAAGAATGACACATTTCAGGCAATTTGAGATACTTGTCTCCTTTTATTAATTTTTCAAACATAGATATCCAATTATTACTGACTAATATTTGTGATAATATTACTTGTATATTTGTACATATAATAGCCAAATAACATTCTTTGTAAGACTATTACAGATCATCATATTTGCCATATGATGACAAATGAATAATTTGGAATATTACAATATTATTACTTGTACTATTACAAGTACACATCTCTGTGTCATTTGAATTACTGTCTACAAATACTATTTTTAATTTATTAGAAATAAGATTTGTATATAATATTTCCAATAAAATACCAATATTATTTGTAATATTACAAATACCCTCTCTTCTTATAAATTTTTCTAACATAGATGTCCGACCATTATACAACTATTACAACTACAGTAGGGTAGTTCAATTGCCTAAATTAAGGATGACTTTGCAAAACAGTTAGACACTGACAGCACTAAAGGGCCTCTAAAAGGAATGCTAAGAAACAAGTCTCATTATGAAAACTTCGACTACCTATTTTTCCGTACTAAACTCCATATACTACAAACTACATCCTTGCAAAACAACTAAAGCTACAGCTGACTCACTAACTAACTACACTACATCCCTAACAGCCTAGGTCTCCGTCTGCGAGGTGTTCCACGCAGCCTCTATCAGCGTCACAGCCTTCTCTGAGGATGTGCAGGTGGAGCCAATTCCTGTCTCACCGACGCAGGCAACAGCTTCCTTGTAAGCAGAAGGTGAAGGGCAAGGCAACTCACAGATGTGTCTCCATAAGGAATCCACGCGCTGCAGCATCTTCCGTCCGCAGGAGCAGGAAAGCAGCCTGAGGATTGCCAGTGAGGAAAGCAACCATTCTGCAGTGTTGACGTGGCTGCCCTAGGGTGTGAGCCCCCCCAGCACCGCTCTGTGCAGGGAACTCCTCTCAGTGGTTGGAGAGCAGCACCCAGAGGCGAAAGCGCAGCTGACCGTAGGCTCTCATTGCCTCTCTGTGGGCAGCTGGATCTCGAGCCAGGTGCTCAAAGAGGTTGAGCGGCTCAACCGCTTCCACTGCCGGCGGCACGCGGATCTCTGCAGGAAGCCTCTCGTTGCCCAGCACAAAGTGGTCCAGGCATTTCAACTGCAGGCAGCGGCCCAGGTAGGACATGATGTCCCAGAGCCGCCGCACAAAGTCCCTCCTGCGCCACTTGGACAGCGGCACGGTGGTCAGCACGTGCATGACCACGGTCTTCCAGACAGAGCTGGAAAAACCCGTGCCCCTCAGGACGCAGGTGAAGACCTGCAGGCATTTCAGGTGCAAGTTCTCACAGGGCACCTGCCTGGCGATGTGCTGGAAAAATTTTGCCTCAGCCACAGCGAATGTCTCAGGCCACTCTGTGCTTGTCACGACGTCGTCCTCGGCGGCCTGGCTGACCACAAAGACGTCGGAGTCTCCTTGGCGCACCCCAAGGAGCATCTCCAGCGTCAGGCTCTTCTTGCCTTTGCTCAGCCGGCATTGGCAGGACCGGCTGCCGGGCTGAATCTCCAAGCGCCAGGACTGTGACTGAGGCACGTGCAGCCACGAGGACCTGACCAACTGAGAGAACCAGTGGGAGGTTTTCTCCACGTCCAGGTAGGAGCCGGTGCAGAGTGTCTTGAGGAGGCTGCGCTTACGCCTCCGCCGCAGCTCCTTCTGCGAGTGGTGCAGGAGGCACAGCAGCTCCTGGCCCAGCTGCTCCCTCTTGCACGTGCACACCAGCTCCACGCGGACCCTGAAGCTCCTTGCTGCCGTCTGCCCTGCACCGTTCGGTTCCAGGTGGAAGGCGTGCCCTGGCGGGGGATTCAGCGGCACCAGCACGCGGTACACGCCATCCCACTCACGGGGACTCCAACCCTCAAAGGCACTGCCCACCCCGATGGCTTCTTCAGGAACCGGCAAGAAGCTATTGCTGACGCTGTCCACAAAGACACGCGTCAAGCTCTCCATCAGCTCCGCTGCCACTGAGCAACCTGTCTCCAGCTCCTCCACAGGCCACTGAACGCCATCCACAGAAAGGATGCTCTGCCTTCTCCCAACACCTCGGGTGTCTTTCTCTCCAATTCCACCACGGCCTCTTTCTTCCTTGCCACCCTCATTGCCTTCTTTATCCCTGGCAGCCACGTTACCTTGTTGGTCTTCTTTCCTCTCCTCATTCTTTTTTCTTTCCACATTTACCCTGCCCTGTTCTTCATCCTTGCTTCTGTCGTCATCCTCTTTCATCGTTTCCTTCTTTGCTTCCTCAGTGGCAGCAAAACCACCGTGCTCTACTTCCTTCCCACCATGGCTGCTTCTCTGCTCACTGGCGTCACTACTTTCCCGCACCTTCACATCTGCGTGTTCTTCCTTTCCTTCTACATTGCCTTCACCTTCGTTTACATCATCCCTGTTGCCTGCCTTCATATTTAAACCACTAGTTTTTTCTTCCTTTCTGTCTCCTTCTTCTTCCTTTGCAGCGTCCCTGTCCTCCTCTGCCTGCACATCCTGGTTTCCTCCATCCTTGGCTTCATCGCTGCCTCCTTCATCTCCTTCAGCGGCAGGGCTGCCTTCTCTGTCGATTCCACGAGTGCTGTCATCTGCCTCCACTGTCCCATCAAGGTGTTCTCTGCCCTCTTCTGAATCAAAAATCTCCTCTTCCTGATCTTTTCCTCTCTCGTCTCCTAGGGTCTTGCAGGAGCTCTGGTCCTCGCTGCTGCTGCTGGCTTCACAGCTCCTTCTCCTGCAGCTAAACCACAGGCCCAAGAGGAGCAGGAGTCCAGCAAGAACCCACAATGGCCACTGCTGCAGAGCACCAAAGAGCGGGCTTCCCCAGCCCTTGTCCTGCTGCTCCAGCTCCTGCAGCAGCCGAGCCATCTCTCGTTCCAGCAGCTCCTGACGCTCCTGCATCCGCCGGTGCATGGCCTCATCCAGCCCATCGCCAGCTGGCTGCGGGTACTGGAGCAGGCTGTGCACGAGCACGAAGAGCAAGGCCAAGAACGCCATGGTCTGCAGGAGGACACACAGAAGGGGTTCAGTGGGGCCGCAATGGAGCCAGACAGTGGGGGCAGGAGCCGCCGGGATGCAGCGGCAGGAAGGAGAGGGCTCCCCCCACCCCCGGCAGCTGGCCGGCGGCAAGGCCTGCACCGCTGCCCCCGCCGGCACCGGGGCCTGAGCACGGCGCTCCTGCCAGGGGCTGGGCCCCGGGTGCAGGGCCAGATGACACGGCCCGGCTGGGTGCCAGCACTTCTGCCCCAGCCCTCCCCCAGCCCTGTGTCCCCACTGCGTGTGCACTCACCGCTTGTCCAAGCTCTACTGGGGCGGCGGCAACCGCCGGGGCCTTTGATAGCTGCTGCCCCCATTGTGACGCGGGCCCCGTGCTGTCACAGAACCCAGAGCGCATCACAGGCCGGCCCCACCCGCCGTCCCCAGCCCAGCTCGGGGAACTCATCATGGCCCTGGAAGCCCAAAGCCCCAACAGACACCAAGCGCAGACGCGTCACTTGGGAACCTGGCAACCCCAGAGCTCCCCCTTCCAAAGCAGGCGCAAGTGCCCTCCCACAGAACCCCTGTCAAATATAAATTTGGGTGACATGACCCATGGGTGTTCTCAGCACACAGCTGTAGGCTGTTATTCAACACTGGACGGGGGACATTTTTTTATTATTGGTATTTAGACTTCTTACTTTTGAGGCAGGATGTAGGCTAATGTTTTGTTACACATTTAGTGAGAAATAGTTCTGAAACAAGTCCCAGTTGCTTGGATGATGCACAGGAAGATCTAATACCATCCTCAAAAGGGCCAATAAGTTAGTTACGAAATTTTGGTGTCTTCAATCACCTCTTAGCTCTACAACTCTATGGTTCAACACTGTGCAAAATTCTGGCATAGCCAGGATTTTCTTCAGAATGTACAAGGTCTGTTTTTTCAAATTTGTGCAAAGATGTACCTCTGCCACTCCCACCATCTTCAAAAGTGTCTCACTTCAACAGAGTTAGCCAATCTCTCCTGTCTATTTCAGCTGTCTCTTTGTTTATTTCCCTCCAAAGGACAGGGCAGATTATCCTCCTCAGCCTTTCTTTGGGGAACTCATCTCTAAGTGGAACTTCAGAAATGGGGAGGGAGGAAGGGGAAACAGGATGTGACTCAAGCACCCGCATAGTGACCAGAGATGTTCACGGCTAGACAGACAGCAGTGATGGCAGGCATGTCGTGCTCTCCCATTAGTGTGCAGAAGGAGAGCATCTTCCAGTTCAAATCCCTCAGTATGAGGAGGAACATCTTGCACAAGATCAGCTTGGTCAAAGGCCCACCTAAACACGGCCTTGAACACGTCCAAAGATGGGCCATCCACAGCTTCTCTGGCCAACCTGGGCCAGTTTCTCACCGCTCTCGTAACAGAACGTGTCTTTCTTCTGTCCAGTTTCTATCTACTCTCTTCCAGTTTGAAACTACAGCTCCTTGTCCTGTCACTAAAGGCTTTGGTAAAAAGCCCTTGCTCATCTTTTTTACAAGCCCCCTTTATCTATTGGAAAGCGCCAAAGAGGTCTCCTCAGAGCCTTCTTTTCTCCTGGTGGAACAACCCCAAACCTCTCAGCCTGTCCTCAAGTGGAAGGTGTCACAGACCCCTGACCGTTATCAGGGCTCTTCACATGACTCATTTCAACGTCCATGTCTTTCTTGAACTGGGTGCCCCAGAACTGGATGTAGGACTACAGCTGGGGTCTCACCAGAGCAGACTGAAGAGGCAGAATCCCCTCCCTCTAGCTGCTGAAGACATTTCTTGCGTGCTACAGCCCAGGGTACAGCTGGCTTGGCAGGCTGTGAGCACACACGTTGCTATCGCATATCCATTTTTTCATTCACCAGTATCCCCAAGTCCTTGTCTGCAGGGCTGCCCTCAACCTGTTCATCATCCACTCTGTGTTGATATCAAGGATTGCCCCGAGCCAGGTGTTCCTAAGGTGTTCCGAGTTTAAAAGTGACCAGTTGAGCCCAGATGTATTGATACAAAGGCAAAAAGGATAAATACTTCTACTATGTACTGCAAGAAGTGAATTCTATTTTGTCGAGCGGCATCTCACCATGAACAGAGCTGTGCATGCTCTCAAGTGGCTCTCATTGCTGCTAGGCCTATTAGGCCTGGTGGAAGAGGTAGTATTCATAGCACTGCAAGGCCTCTCCAAAGGGGAACAGATAATCAGGAATAGAGGAAACACGTCTTCTTGTTGTCACAGTGTTACCATGTTGCCAGTTTAATGACGAGGCCGTAAATCCAAAGATGATAAAAAGGAAAGGCCAATGGTTTTTTGTTGTAAAATCGGCTACAGGAGCAGGAGGCTGGGCTCGTCCCAGCCCCTGACGGCAAGTCAGAGAAACGAGAAACGCGCGCACGGGGCACCCCTCGGGACAGCCCAGTTCCTGAGGGCGCAGCTCCCACTGAGGGGGGTCAGTCCCTTTTAAAGTCTCGGTCCCCCCAGGGATTGTTCCCTTTTGGATCCTTTCTATGACTGGGGCGTTCTTCGGGCTCTCGTTGGCTCTTAGCAGGGTGCTTTCCACACCAATCATTTCTTCCCGCCGTGTTTCCATTGGGTGGCCGTGATCTCCAAGGAAAGCACTGGACGGTGGTCTCGGTTTTTGAGTTGTCTGGGGAAGAAAGGGTAGAAGATCCCCCTTGTCTTTGGTGGTGACCCCTTAACTGCATTCGGGGAGGCAGCCGCACAAAACTCCTACAAAGATTTGAAACCAAACACTGCAACAGTATCTAACAACTACTCCAGCAACGTTGCAATAGTAAGTACTTGTAACAACTCAGAACTAGTTGGAAAATAAACACAGTTAGAAGCAGAAATCGAAACGCACACCAAGTATACAAACACAACTATTAAAAAGTTTCAGCCTCGTGGGTTTTTTGCTGGTTTTGGTGGTTTTTTTTTTTTTTTGTTTTGTGTGTTTTTTGGTTTGGTTTTTGTTGGTGGTCTTGTGTTAGTTTTTCTTTTTTGTGGTTTGTGGTTTTTTGTTTGGTTTTTTTGGGGTTTTTTGGGGGTTTTTTTTGGGTTTTTTTTTGGTTTTTTTTCTTTTTGTATCTCTAACAACAGTTTTGTGTCAAAACCTTGGTTATGAGAAGCCAAAAAAAGAGCTGTGTATTAAACCACGTTTTGCAGTTGGGGGCTTCTCTGTTAAACGTTTATGACTGAATGGTTCCTCAGGAGCCTATAAAAGTGACAGTGTCAAGAAAACTTCTGCAAAGATTACTAAAAACTTCAGGAGTACTCCGCTGCAAAATCTGAGCCGTCTCAGAGCGTTGTCACTTCAAGCTTCAAGCATTTCTATGGGAATACTCAAGAGACAGCAGAGTTAATATATCCAACACCTCTATTTGCAAAAAGTCTTTATTTCAAAAAAGGGGTATGTAGGAAGGGCAGTCTCTAAGATACAGGGGCTTAACTACAAAGAATGACACATTTCAGGCAATTTGAGATACTTGTCTCCTTTTATTAATTTTTCAAACATAGATATCCAATTATTACTGACTAATATTTGTGATAATATTACTTGTATATTTGTACATATAATAGCCAAATAACATTCTTTGTAAGACTATTACAGATCATCATATTTGCCATATGATGACAAATGAATAATTTGGAATATTACAATATTATTACTTGTACTATTACAAGTACACATCTCTGTGTCATTTGAATTACTGTCTACAAATACTATTTTTAATTTATTAGAAATAAGATTTGTATATAATATTTCCAATAAAATACCAATATTATTTGTAATATTACAAATACCCTCTCTTCTTATAAATTTTTCTAACATAGATGTCCGACCATTATACAACTATTACAACTACAGTAGGGTAGTTCAATTGCCTAAATTAAGGATGACTTTGCAAAACAGTTAGACACTGACAGCACTAAAGGGCCTCTAAAAGGAATGCTAAGAAACAAGTCTCATTATGAAAACTTCGACTACCTATTTTTCCGTACTAAACTCCATATACTACAAACTACATCCTTGCAAAACAACTAAAGCTACAGCTGACTCACTAACTAACTACACTACATCCCTAACAGCCTAGGTCTCCGTCTGCGAGGTGTTCCACGCAGCCTCTATCAGCGTCACAGCCTTCTCTGAGGATGTGCAGGTGGAGCCAATTCCTGTCTCACCGACGCAGGCAACAGCTTCCTTGTAAGCAGAAGGTGAAGGGCAAGGCAACTCACAGATGTGTCTCCATAAGGAATCCACGCGCTGCAGCATCTTCCGTCCGCAGGAGCAGGAAAGCAGCCTGAGGATTGCCAGTGAGGAAAGCAACCATTCTGCAGTGTTGACGTGGCTGCCCTAGGGTGTGAGCCCCCCCAGCACCGCTCTGTGCAGGGAACTCCTCTCAGTGGTTGGAGAGCAGCACCCAGAGGCGAAAGCGCAGCTGACCATAGGCTCTCATTGCCTCTCTGTGGGCAGCTGGATCTCGAGCCAGGTGCTCAAAGAGGTTGAGCGGCTCAACCGCTTCCACTGCCGGCGGCACGCGGATCTCTGCAGGAAGCCTCTCGTTGCCCAGCACAAAGTGGTCCAGGCATTTCAACTGCAGGCAGCGGCCCAGGTAGGACATGATGTCCCAGAGCCGCCGCACAAAGTCCCTCCTGCGCCACTTGGACAGCGGCACGGTGGTCAGCACGTGCATGACCACGGTCTTCCAGACAGAGCTGGAAAAACCCGTGCCCCTCAGGACGCAGGTGAAGACCTGCAGGCATTTCAGGTGCAAGTTCTCACAGGGCACCTGCCTGGCGATGTGCTGGAAAAATTTTGCCTCAGCCACAGCGAATGTCTCAGGCCACTCTGTGCTTGCCACGACGTCGTCCTCGGCGGCCTGGCTGACCACAAAGACGTCGGAGTCTCCTTGGCGCACCCCAAGGAGCATCTCCAGCGTCAGGCTCTTCTTGCCTTTGCTCAGCCGGCATTGGCAGGACCGGCTGCCGGGCTGAATCTCCAAGCGCCAGGACTGTGACTGAGGCACGTGCAGCCACGAGGACCTGACCAACTGAGAGAACCAGTGGGAGGTTTTCTCCACGTCCAGGTAGGAGCCGGTGCAGAGTGTCTTGAGGAGGCTGCGCTTACGCCTCCGCCGCAGCTCCTTCTGCGAGTGGTGCAGGAGGCACAGCAGCTCCTGGCCCAGCTGCTCCCTCTTGCACGTGCACACCAGCTCCACGCGGACCCTGAAGCTCCTTGCTGCCGTCTGCCCTGCACCGTTCGGTTCCAGGTGGAAGGCGTGCCCTGGCGGGGGATTCAGCGGCACCAGCACGCGGTACACGCCATCCCACTCACGGGGACTCCAACCCTCAAAGGCACTGCCCACCCCGATGGCTTCTTCAGGAACCGGCAAGAAGCTATTGCTGACGCTGTCCACAAAGACACGCGTCAAGCTCTCCATCAGCTCCGCTGCCACTGAGCAACCTGTCTCCAGCTCCTCCACAGGCCACTGAACGCCATCCACAGAAAGGATGCTCTGCCTTCTCCCAACACCTCGGGTGTCTTTCTCTCCAATTCCACCACGGCCTCTTTCTTCCTTGCCACCCTCATTGCCTTCTTTATCCCTGGCAGCCACGTTACCTTGTTGGTCTTCTTTCCTCTCCTCATTCTTTTTTCTTTCCACATTTACCCTGCCCTGTTCTTCATCCTTGCTTCTGTCATCGTCATCCTCTTTCATCGTTTCCTTCTTTGCTTCCTCAGTGGCAGCAAAACCACCGTGCTCTACTTCATTCCCACCATGGCTGCTTCTCTGGTCACTGGCGTCACTACTTTCCCGCACCTTCACATCTGCGTGTTCTTCCTTTCCTTCTACATTGCCTTCACCTTCGTTTACATCATCCCTGTTGCCTGCCTTCATATTTAAACCACTAGTTTTTTCTTCCTTTCTGTCTCCTTCTTCTTCCTTTGCAGCGTCCCTGTCCTCCTCTGCCTGCACATCCTGGTTTCCTCCATCCTTGGCTTCATCGCTGCCTCCTTCATCTCCTTCAGCGGCAGGGCTGCCTTCTCTGTCGATTCCACGAGTGCTGTCATCTGCCTCCACTGTCCCATCAAGGTGTTCTCTGCCCTCTTCTGAATCAAAAATCTCCTCTTCCTGATCTTTTCCTCTCTCGTCTCCTAGGGTCTTGCAGGAGCTCTGGTCCTCGCTGCTGCTGCTGGCTTCACAGCTCCTTCTCCTGCAGCTAAACCACAGGCCCAAGAGGAGCAGGAGTCCAGCAAGAACCCACAATGGCCACTGCTGCAGAGCACCAAAGAGCGGGCTTCCCCAGCCCTTGTCCTGCTGCTCCAGCTCCTGCAGCAGCCGAGCCATCTCTCGTTCCAGCAGCTCCTGACGCTCCTGCATCCGCCGGTGCATGGCCTCATCCAGCCCATCGCCAGCTGGCTGCGGGTACTGGAGCAGGCTGTGCACGAGCACGAAGAGCAAGGCCAAGAACGCCATGGTCTGCAGGAGGACACACAGAAGGGGTTCAGTGGGGCCGCAATGGAGCCAGACAGTGGGGGCAGGAGCCGCCGGGATGCAGCGGCAGGAAGGAGAGGGCTCCCCCCACCCCCGGCAGCTGGCCGGCGGCAAGGCCTGCACCGCTGCCCCCGCCGGCACCGGGGCCTGAGCACGGCGCTCCTGCCAGGGGCTGGGCCCCGGGTGCAGGGCCAGATGACACGGCCCGGCTGGGTGCCGGCACTTCTGCCCCAGCCCTCCCCCAGCCCTGTGTCCCCACTGCGTGTGCACTCACCGCTTGTCCAAGCTCTACTGGGGCGGCGGCAACCGCCGGGGCCTTTGATAGCTGCTGCCCCCATTGTGACGCGGGCCCCGTGCTGTCACAGAACTCAGAGCGCATCACAGGCCGGCCCCACCCGCCGTCCCCAGCCCAGCTCGGGGAACTCATCATGGCCCTGGAAGCCCAAAGCCCCAACAGACACCAAGCGCAGACGCGTCACTTGGGAACCTGGCAACCCCAGAGCTCCCCCTTCCAAAGCAGGCGCAAGTGCCCTCCCACAGAACCCCTGTCAAATATAAATTTGGGTGACATGACCCATGGGTGTTCTCAGCACACAGCTGTAGGCTGTTATTCAACACTGGACGGGGGACATTTTTTTATTATTGGTATTTAGACTTCTTACTTTTGAGGCAGGATGTAGGCTAATGTTTTGTTACACATTTAGTGAGAAATAGTTCTGAAACAAGTCCCAGTTGCTTGGATGATGCACAGGAAGATCTAACACCATCCTCAAAAGGGCCAATAAGTTAGTTACGAAATTTTGGTGTCTTCAATCACCTCTTAGCTCTACAACTCTATGGTTCAACACTGTGCAAAATTCTGGCATAGCCAGGATTTTCTTCAGAATGTACAAGGTCTGTTTTTTCAAATTTGTGCAAAGATGTACCTCTGCCACTCCCACCATCTTCAAAAGTGTCTCACTTCAACAGAGTTAGCCAATCTCTCCTGTCTATTTCAGCTGTCTCTTTGTTTATTTCCCTCCAAAGGACAGGGCAGATTATCCTCCTCAGCCTTTCTTTGGGGAACTCATCTCTAAGTGGAACTTCAGAAATGGGGAGGGAGGAAGGGGAAACAGGATGTGACTCAAGCACCCGCATAGTGACCACAGATGTTCACGGCTAGACAGACAGCAGTGATGGCAGGCATGTCGTGCTCTCCCATTAGTGTGCAGAAGGAGAGCATCTTCCAGTTCAAATCCCTCAGTATGAGGAGGAACATCTTGCACAAGATCAGCTTGGTCAAAGGCCCACCTAAACACGGCCTTGAACACGTCCAAAGATGGGCCATCCACAGCTTCTCTGGCCAACCTGGGCCAGTTTCTCACCGCTCTCGTAACAGAACGTGTCTTTCTTCTGTCCAGTTTCTATCTACTCTCTTCCACTTTGAAACTACAGCTCCTTGTCCTGTCACTAAAGGCTTTGGTAAAAAGCCCTTGCTCATCTTTTTTACAAGCCCCCTTTATCTATTGGAAAGCGCCAATAAGGTCTCCTCAGAGCCTTCTTTTCTCCTGGTGGAACAACCCCAAACCTCTCAGCCTGTCCTCAAGTGGAAGGTGTCACAGACCCCTGACCGTTATCAGGGCTCTTCACATGACTCATTTCAACGTCCATGTCTTTCTTGAACTGGGTGCCCCAGAACTGGATGTAGGACTACAGCTGGGGTCTCACCAGAGCAGACTGAAGAGGCAGAATCCCCTCCCTCTAGCTGCTGAAGACATTTCTTGCGTGCTACAGCCCAGGGTACACCTGGCTTTGCAGGCTGTGAGCACACACGTTGCTATCGCATATCCATTTTTTCATTCACCAGTATCCCCAAGTCCTTGTCTGCAGGGCTGCCCTCAACCTGTTCATCATCCACTCTGTGTTGATATCAAGGATTGCCCCGAGCCAGGTGTTCCTAAGGTGTTCCGAGTTTAAAAGTGACCAGTTGAGCCCAGATGTATTGATACAAAGGCAAAAAGGATAAATACTTCTACTATGTACTGCAAGAAGTGAATTCTATTTTGTTGAGCGGCATCTCACCATGAACAAAGCTGTGCATGCTCTCAAGTGGCTCTCATTGCTGCTAGGCCTATTAGGCCTGGTGGAAGAGGTAGTATTCATAGCACTGCAAGGCCTCTCCAAAGGGGAACAGATAATCAGGAATAGAGGAAACACGTCTTCTTGTTGTCACAGTGTTACCATGTTGCCAGTTTAATGACGAGGCCGTAAATCCAAAGATGTTAAAAAGTAAAGGCCAATGGTTTTTTGTTGTAAAATCGGCTACAGGAGCAGGAGGCTGGGCTCGTCCCAGCCCCTGACGGCAAGTCAGAGAAACGAGAAACGCGCGCACGGGGCACCCCTCGGGACAGCCCAGTTCCTGAGGGCGCAGCTCCCACTGAGGGGGGTCAGTCCCTTTTAAAGTCTCGGTCCCCCCAGGGATTGTTCCCTTTTGGATCCTTTCTATGACTGGGGCGTTCTTCGGGCTCTCGTTGGCTCTTAGCAGGGTGCTTTCCACACCAATCATTTCTTCCCGCCGTGTTTCCATTGGGTGGCCGTGATCTCCAAGGAAAGCACTGGACGGTGGTCTCGGTTTTTGAGTTGTCTGGGGAAGAAAGGGTAGAAGATCCCCCTTGTCTTTGGTGGTGTCCCCTTAACTGCATTCGGGGAGGCAGCCGCACAAAACTCCTACAAAGATTTGAAACCAAACACTGCAACAGTATCCAACAACTACTCCAGCAACGTTGCAATAGTAAGTACTTGTAACAACTCAGAACTAGTTGGAAAATAAACACAGTTAGAAGCAGAAATCGAAACGCACACCTAGTATACAAACACAACTATTAAAAAGTTTCAGCCTCGTGGGTTTTTTGCTGGTTTTGGTGGTTTTTTGTTTGTTTTGTGTGTTTTTTGGTTTGGTTTTTGTTGGTGGTCTTGTGTTAGTTTTTCTTTTTTGTGGTTTGTGGTTTTTTGTTTGGTTTTTTGGGGGTTTTTGGGGGGTTTTTTTGGGTTTTTTTTTGGTTTTTTTTCTTTTTGTATCTCTAACAACAGTTTTGTGTCAAAACCTTGGTTATGAGAAGCCAAAAAAAGAGCTGTGTATTAAACCACGTTTTCCAGTTGGGGGCTTCTCTGTTCAACGTTTATGACTGAATGGTTCCTCAGGAGCCTATAAAAGTGACAGTGTCAAGAAAACTTCTGCAAGGTTTCCGAAAAACTTCAGGAGTACTCTGCTGCAAAATTTGAGCCGTCTCAGAGCGTTGTCACTTCAAGCTTCAAGCATTTCTATGGGAATACTCAAGAGACAGCAGAGTTAATATATCCAACACCTCTATTTGCAAAAAGTCTTTATTTCAAAAAAGGGGTATGTAGGAAGGGCAGTCTCTAAGATACAGGGGCTTAACTACAAAGAATGACACATTTCAGGCAATTTGAGATACTTGTCTCCTTTTATTAATTTTTCAAACATAGATATCCAATTATTACTGACTAATATTTGTGATAATATTACTTGTATATTTGTACATATAATAGCCAAATAACATTCTTTGTAAGACTATTACAGATCATCATATTTGCCATATGATGACAAATGAATAATTTGGAATATTACAATATTATTACTTGTACTATTACAAGTACACATCTCTGTGTCATTTGAATTACTGTCTACAAATACTATTTTTAATTTATTAGAAATAAGATTTGTATATAATATTTCCAATAAAATACCAATATTATTTGTAATATTACAAATACCCTCTCTTCTTATAAATTTTTCTAACATAGATGTCCGACCATTATACAACTATTACAACTACAGTAGGGTAGTTCAATTGCCTAAATTAAGGATGACTTTGCAAAACAGTTAGACACTGACAGCACTAAAGGGCCTCTAAAAGGAATGCTAAGAAACAAGTCTCATTATGAAAACTTCGACTACCTATTTTTCCGTACTAAACTCCATATACTACAAACTACATCCTTGCAAAACAACTAAAGCTACAGCTGACTCACTAACTAACTACACTACATCCCTAACAGCCTAGGTCTCCGTCTGCGAGGTGTTCCACGCAGCCTCTATCAGCGTCACAGCCTTCTCTGAGGATGTGCAGGTGGAGCCAATTCCTGTCTCACCGACGCAGGCAACAGCTTCCTTGTAAGCAGAAGGTGAAGGGCAAGGCAACTCACAGATGTGTCTCCATAAGGAATCCACGCGCTGCAGCATCTTCCGTCCGCAGGAGCAGGAAAGCAGCCTGAGGATTGCCAGTGAGGAAAGCAACCATTCTGCAGTGTTGACGTGGCTGCCCTAGGGTGTGAGCCCCCCCAGCACCGCTCTGTGCAGGGAACTCCTCTCAGTGGTTGGAGAGCAGCACCCAGAGGCGAAAGCGCAGCTGACCGTAGGCTCTCATTGCCTCTCTGTGGGCAGCTGGATCTCGAGCCAGGTGCTCAAAGAGGTTGAGCGGCTCAACCGCTTCCACTGCCGGCGGCACGCGGATCTCTGCAGGAAGCCTCTCGTTGCCCAGCACAAAGTGGTCCAGGCATTTCAACTGCAGGCAGCGGCCCAGGTAGGACATGATGTCCCAGAGCCGCCGCACAAAGTCCCTCCTGCGCCACTTGGACAGCGGCACGGTGGTCAGCACGTGCATGACCACGGTCTTCCAGACAGAGCTGGAAAAACCCGTGCCCCTCAGGACGCAGGTGAAGACCTGCAGGCATTTCAGGTGCAAGTTCTCACAGGGCACCTGCCTGGCGATGTGCTGGAAAAATTTTGCCTCAGCCACAGCGAATGTCTCAGGCCACTCTGTGCTTGCCACGACGTCGTCCTCGGCGGCCTGGCTGACCACAAAGACGTCGGAGTCTCCTTGGCGCACCCCAAGGAGCATCTCCAGCGTCAGGCTCTTCTTGCCTTTGCTCAGCCGGCATTGGCAGGACCGGCTGCCGGGCTGAATCTCCAAGCGCCAGGACTGTGACTGAGGCACGTGCAGCCACGAGGACCTGACCAACTGAGAGAACCAGTGGGAGGTTTTCTCCACGTCCAGGTAGGAGCCGGTGCAGAGTGTCTTGAGGAGGCTGCGCTTACGCCTCCGCCGCAGCTCCTTCTGCGAGTGGTGCAGGAGGCACAGCAGCTCCTGGCCCAGCTGCTCCCTCTTGCACGTGCACACCAGCTCCACGCGGACCCTGAAGCTCCTTGCTGCCGTCTGCCCTGCACCGTTCGGTTCCAGGTGGAAGGCGTGCCCTGGCGGGGGATTCAGCGGCACCAGCACGCGGTACACGCCATCCCACTCACGGGGACTCCAACCCTCAAAGGCACTGCCCACCCCGATGGCTTCTTCAGGAACCGGCAAGAAGCTATTGCTGACGCTGTCCACAAAGACACGCGTCAAGCTCTCCATCAGCTCCGCTGCCACTGAGCAACCTGTCTCCAGCTCCTCCACAGGCCACTGAACGCCATCCACAGAAAGGATGCTCTGCCTTCTCCCAACACCTCGGGTGTCTTTCTCTCCAATTCCACCACGGCCTCTTTCTTCCTTGCCACCCTCATTGCCTTCTTTATCCCTGGCAGCCACGTTACCTTGTTGGTCTTCTTTCCTCTCCTCATTCTTTTTTCTTTCCACATTTACCCTGCCCTGTTCTTCATCCTTGCTTCTGTCATCGTCATCCTCTTTCATCGTTTCCTTCTTTGCTTCCTCAGTGGCAGCAAAACCACCGTGCTCTACTTCCTTCCCACCATGGCTGCTTCTCTGCTCACTGGCGTCACTACTTTCCCGCACCTTCACATCTGCGTGTTCTTCCTTTCCTTCTACATTGCCTTCACCTTCGTTTACATCATCCCTGTTGCCTGCCTTCATATTTAAACCACTAGTTTTTTCTTCCTTTCTGTCTCCTTCTTCTTCCTTTGCAGCGTCCCTGTCCTCCTCTGCCTGCACATCCTGGTTTCCTCCATCCTTGGCTTCATCGCTGCCTCCTTCATCTCCTTCAGCCGCAGGGCTGCCTTCTCTGTCGATTCCACGAGTGCTGTCATCTGCCTCCACTGTCCCATCAAGGTGTTCTCTGCCCTCTTCTGAATCAAAAATCTCCTCTTCCTGATCTTTTCCTCTCTCGTCTCCTAGGGTCTTGCAGGAGCTCTGGTCCTCGCTGCTGCTGCTGGCTTCACAGCTCCTTCTCCTGCAGCTAAACCACAGGCCCAAGAGGAGCAGGAGTCCAGCAAGAACCCACAATGGCCACTGCTGCAGAGCACCAAAGAGCGGGCTTCCCCAGCCCTTGTCCTGCTGCTCCAGCTCCTGCAGCAGCCGAGCCATCTCTCGTTCCAGCAGCTCCTGACGCTCCTGCATCCGCCGGTGCATGGCCTCATCCAGCCCATCGCCAGCTGGCTGCGGGTACTGGAGCAGGCTGTGCACGAGCACAAAGAGCAAGGCCAAGAACGCCATGGTCTGCAGGAGGACACACAGAAGGGGTTCAGTGGGGCCGCAATGGAGCCAGACAGTGGGGGCAGGAGCCGCCGGGATGCAGCGGCAGGAAGGAGAGGGCTCCCCCCACCCCCGGCAGCTGGCCGGCGGCAAGGCCTGCACCGCTGCCCCCGCCGGCACCGGGGCCTGAGCACGGCGCTCCTGCCAGGGGCTGGGCCCCGGGTGCAGGGCCAGATGACACGGCCCGGCTGGGTGCCAGCACTTCTGCCCCAGCCCTCCCCCAGCCCTGTGTCCCCACTGCGTGTGCACTCACCGCTTGTCCAAGCTCTACTGGGGCGGCGGCAACCGCCGGGGCCTTTGATAGCTGCTGCCCCCATTGTGACGCGGGCCCCGTGCTGTCACAGAACCCAGAGCGCATCACAGGCCGGCCCCACCCGCCGTCCCCAGCCCAGCTCGGGGAACTCATCATGGCCCTGGAAGCCCAAAGCCCCAACAGACACCAAGCGCAGACGCGTCACTTGGGAACCTGGCAACCCCAGAGCTCCCCCTTCCAAAGCAGGCGCAAGTGCCCTCCCACAGAACCCCTGTCAAATATAAATTTGGGTGACGTGACCCATGGGTGTTCTCAGCACACAGCTGTAGGCTGTTATTCAACACTGGACGGGGGACATTTTTTTATTATTGGTATTTAGACTTCTTACTTTTGAGGCAGGATGTAGGCTAATGTTTTGTTACACATTTAGTGAGAAATAGTTCTGAAATAAGTCCCAGTTGCTTGGATGATGCACAGGAAGATCTAACACCATCCTCAAAAGGGCCAATAAGTTAGTTACGAAATTTTGGTGTCTTCAATCACCTCTTAGCTCTACAACTCTATGGTTCAACACTGTGCAAAATTCTGGCATAGCCAGGATTTTCTTCAGAATGTACAAGGTCTGTTTTTTCAAATTTGTGCAAAGATGTACCTCTGCCACTCCCACCATCTTCAAAAGTGTCTCACTTCAACAGAGTTAGCCAATCTCTCCTGTCTATTTCAGCTGTCTCTTTGTTTATTTCCCTCCAAAGGACAGGGCAGATTATCCTCCTCAGCCTTTCTTTGGGGAACTCATCTCTAAGTGGAACTTCAGAAATGGGGAGGGAGGAAGGGGAAACAGGATGTGACTCAAGCACCCGCATAGTGACCAGAGATGTTCACGGCTAGACAGACAGCAGTGATGGCAGGCATGTCGTGCTCTCCCATTAGTGTGCAGAAGGAGAGCATCTTCCAGTTCAAATCCCTCAGTATGAGGAGGAACATCTTGCACAAGATCAGCTTGGTCAAAGGCCCACCTAAACACGGCCTTGAACACGTCCAAAGATGGGCCATCCACAGCTTCTCTGGCCAACCTGGGCCAGTTTCTCACCGCTCTCGTAACAGAACGTGTCTTTCTTCTGTCCAGTTTCTATCTACTCTCTTCCAGTTTGAAACTACAGCTCCTTGTCCTGTCACTAAAGGCTTTGGTAAAAAGCCCTTGCTCATCTTTTTTACAAGCCCCCTTTATCTATTGGAAAGCGCCAATAAGGTCTCCTCAGAGCCTTCTTTTCTCCTGGTGGAACAACCCCAAACCTCTCAGCCTGTCCTCAAGTGGAAGGTGTCACAGACCCCTGACCGTTATCAGGGCTCTTCACATGACTCATTTCAACGTCCATGTCTTTCTTGAACTGGGTGCCCCAGAACTGGATGTAGGACTACAGCTGGGGTCTCACCAGAGCAGACTGAAGAGGCAGAATCCCCTCCCTCTAGCTGCTGAAGACATTTCTTGCGTGCTACAGCCCAGGGTACAGCTGGCTTGGCAGGCTGTGAGCACACACGTTGCTATCGCATATCCATTTTTTCATTCACCAGTATCCCCAAGTCCTTGTCTGCAGGGCTGCCCTCAACCTGTTCATCATCCACTCTGTGTTGATATCAAGGATTGCCCCGAGCCAGGTGTTCCTAAGGTGTTCCGAGTTTAAAAGTGACCAGTTGAGCCCAGATGTATTGATACAAAGGAAAAAGGATAAATACTTCCACTATGTACTGCAAGAAGTGAATTCTATTTTGTCGAGCGGCATCTTACCATACACAAAGCTGTGCATGCTCTCAAGTGGCTCTCATTGCTGCTAGGCCTATTAGGCCTGGTGGGAGAGGTAGTATTCATAGCACTGCAAGGCCTCTCCAAAGGGGAACAGATAATCAGGAATAGAGGAAACACGTCTTCTTGTTGTCACAGTGTTACCATGTTGCCAGTTTAATGACGAGGCCGTAAATCCAAAGATGATAAAAAGGAAAGGCCAATGGTTTTTTGTTGTAAAATCGGCTACAGGAGCAGGAGGCTGGGCTCGTCCCAGCCCCTGACGGCAAGTCAGAGAAACGAGAAACGCGCGCACGGGGCACCCCTCGGGACAGCCCAGTTCCTGAGGGCGCAGCTCCCACTGAGGGGGGTCAGTCCCTTTTAAAGTCTCGGTCCCCCCAGGGATTGTTCCCTTTTGGATCCTTTCTATGACTGGGGCGTTCTTCGGGCTCTCGTTGGCTCTTAGCAGGGTGCTTTCCACACCAATCATTTCTTCCCACCGTGTTTCCATTGGGTGGCCGTGATCTCCAAGGAAAGCACTGGACGGTGGTCTCGGTTTTTGAGTTGTCTGGGGAAGAAAGGGTAGAAGATCCCCCTTGTCTTTGGTGGTGTCCCCTTAACTGCATTCGGGGAGGCAGCCGCACAAAACTCCTACAAAGATTTGAAACCAAACACTGCAACAGTATCTAACAACTACTCCAGCAACGTTGCAATAGTAAGTACTTGTAACAACTCAGAACTAGTTGGAAAATAAACACAGTTAGAAGCAGAAATCG
The DNA here is from genome assembly GCA_016584745.2 of Phylloscopus trochilus trochilus. Taxonomy (NCBI): domain Eukaryota; kingdom Metazoa; phylum Chordata; class Aves; order Passeriformes; family Phylloscopidae; genus Phylloscopus; species Phylloscopus trochilus. The sequence goes on along the minus strand of WQNJ02000016.1, from coordinate 8,572,546 downwards.
AAACGCACAGCTAGTATACAAACACAACTATTAAAAAGTTTCAGCCTCGTGGGTTTTTTGCTGGTTTTGGTGGTTTTTTTTTTTTTTGTTTTGTGTGTTTTTTGGTTTGGTTTTTGTTGGTGGTCTTGTGTTAGTTTTTCTTTTTTGTGGTTTGTGGTTTTTTGTTTGGTTTTTTTGGGGTTTTTTGGGGGGTTTTTTTGGGTTTTTTTTTGGTTTTTTTTCTTTTTGTATCTCTAACAACAGTTTTGTGTCAAAACCTTGGTTATGAGAAGCCAAAAAAAGAGCTGTGTATTAAACCACGTTTTGCAGTTGGGGGCTTCTCTGTTCAACGTTTATGACTGAATGGTTCCTCAGGAGCCTATAAAAGTGACAGTGTCAAGAAAACTTCTGCAAAGATTACTAAAAACTTCAGGAGTACTCCGCTGCAAAATCTGAGCCGTCTCAGAGCGTTGTCACTTCAAGCTTCAAGCATTTCTATGGGAATACTCAAGAGACAGCAGAGTTAATATATCCAACACCTCTATTTGCAAAAAGTCTTTATTTCAAAAAAGGGGTATGTAGGAAGGGCAGTCTCTAAGATACAGGGGCTTAACTACAAAGAATGACACATTTCAGGCAATTTGAGATACTTGTCTCCTTTTATTAATTTTTCAAACATAGATATCCAATTATTACTGACTAATATTTGTGATAATATTACTTGTATATTTGTACATATAATAGCCAAATAACATTCTTTGTAAGACTATTACAGATCATCATATTTGCCATATGATGACAAATGAATAATTTGGAATATTACAATATTATTACTTGTACTATTACAAGTACACATCTCTGTGTCATTTGAATTACTGTCTACAAATACTATTTTTAATTTATTAGAAATAAGATTTGTATATAATATTTCCAATAAAATACCAATATTATTTGTAATATTACAAATACCCTCTCTTCTTATAAATTTTTCTAACATAGATGTCCAACCATTATACAACTATTACAACTACAGTAGGGTAGTTCAATTGCCTAAATTAAGGATGACTTTGCAAAACAGTTAGACACTGACAGCACTAAAGGGCCTCTAAAAGGAATGCTAAGAAACAATTCTCATTATGAAAACTTCGACTACCTATTTTTCCGTACTAAACTCCATATACTACAAACTACATCCTTGCAAAACAACTAAAGCTACAGCTGACTCACTAACTAACTACACTACATCCCTAACAGCCTAGGTCTCCGTCTGCGAGGTGTTCCACGCAGCCTCTATCAGCGTCACAGCCTTCTCTGAGGATGTGCAGGTGGAGCCAATTCCTGTCTCACCGACGCAGGCAACAGCTTCCTTGTAAGCAGAAGGTGAAGGGCAAGGCAACTCACAGATGTGTCTCCATAAGGAATCCACGCGCTGCAGCATCTTCCGTCCGCAGGAGCAGGAAAGCAGCCTGAGGATTGCCAGTGAGGAAAGCAACCATTCTGCAGTGTTGACGTGGCTGCCCTAGGGTGTGAGCCCCCCCAGCACCGCTCTGTGCAGGGAACTCCTCTCAGTGGTTGGAGAGCAGCACCCAGAGGCGAAAGCGCAGCTGACCATAGGCTCTCATTGCCTCTCTGTGGGCAGCTGGATCTCGAGCCAGGTGCTCAAAGAGGTTGAGCGGCTCAACCGCTTCCACTGCCGGCGGCACGCGGATCTCTGCAGGAAGCCTCTCGTTGCCCAGCACAAAGTGGTCCAGGCATTTCAACTGCAGGCAGCGGCCCAGGTAGGACATGATGTCCCAGAGCCGCCGTGCAAAGTCCCTCCTGCGCCACTTGGACAGCGGCACGGTGGTCAGCACGTGCATGACCACGGTCTTCCAGACAGAGCTGGAAAAACCCGTGCCCCTCAGGACGCAGGTGAAGACCTGCAGGCATTTCAGGTGCAAGTTCTCACAGGGCACCTGCCTGGCGATGTGCTGGAAAAATTTTGCCTCAGCCACAGCGAATGTCTCAGGCCACTCTGTGCTTGCCACGACGTCGTCCTCGGCGGCCTGGCTGACCACAAAGACGTCGGAGTCTCCTTGGCGCACCCCAAGGAGCATCTCCAGCGTCAGGCTCTTCTTGCCTTTGCTCAGCCGGCATTGGCAGGACCGGCTGCCAGGCTGAATCTCCAAGCGCCAGGACTGTGACTGAGGCACGTGCAGCCACGAGGACCTGACCAACTGGGAGAACCAGTGGGAGGTTTTCTCCACGTCCAGGTAGGAGCCGGTGCAGAGTGTCTTGAGGAGGCTGCGCTTACGCCTCCGCCGCAGCTCCTTCTGCGAGTGATGCAGGAGGCACAGCAGCTCCTGGCCCAGCTGCTCCCTCTTGCACGTGCACACCAGCTCCACGCGGACCCTGAAGGTCCTAGCTGCCGTCTGCCCTGCACCGTTCGGTTCCAGGTGGAAGGCGTGCCCTGGCGGGGGATTCAGCGGCACCAGCACGCGGTACACGCCATCCCACTCACGGGGACTCCAACCCTCAAAGGCACTGCCCACCCCGATGGCTTCTTCAGGAACCGGCAAGAAGCTATTGCTGACGCTGTCCACAAAGACACGCGTCAAGCTCTCCATCAGCTCCGCTGCCACTGAGCAACCTGTCTCCAGCTCCTCCACAGGCCACTGAACGCCATCCACAGAAAGGATGCTCTGCCTTCTCCCAACACCTCGGGTGTCTTTCTCTCCAATTCCACCACGGCCTCTTTCTTCCTTGCCACCCTCATTGCCTTCTTTATCCCTGGCAGCCACGTTACCTTGTTGGTCTTCTTTCCTCTCCTCATTCTTTTTTCTTTCCACATTTACCCTGCCCTGTTCTTCATCCTTGCTTCTGTCATCGTCATCCTCTTTCATCGTTTCCTTCTTTGCTTCCTCAGTGGCAGCAAAACCACCGTGCTCTACTTCCTTCCCACCATGGCTGCTTCTCTGCTCACTGGCGTCACTACTTTCCCGCACCTTCACATCTGCGTGTTCTTCCTTTCCTTCTACATTGCCTTCACCTTCGTTTACATCATCCCTGTTGCCTGCCTTCATATTTAAACCACTAGTTTTTTCTTCCTTTCTGTCTCCTTCTTCTTCCTTTGCAGCGTCCCTGTCCTCCTCTGCCTGCACATCCTGGTTTCCTCCATCCTTGGCTTCATCGCTGCCTCCTTCATCTCCTTCAGCCGCAGGGCTGCCTTCTCTGTCGATTCCACGAGTGCTGTCATCTGCCTCCACTGTCCCATCAAGGTGTTCTCTGCCCTCTTCTGAATCAAAAATCTCCTCTTCCTGATCTTTTCCTCTCTCGTCTCCTAGGGTCTTGCAGGAGCTCTGGTCCTCGCTGCTGCTGCTGGCTTCACAGCTCCTTCTCCTGCAGCTAAACCACAGGCCCAAGAGGAGCAGGAGTCCAGCAAGAACCCACAATGGCCACTGCTGCAGAGCACCAAAGAGCGGGCTTCCCCAGCCCTTGTCCTGCTGCTCCAGCTCCTGCAGCAGCCGAGCCATCTCTCGTTCCAGCAGCTCCTGACGCTCCTGCATCCGCCGGTGCATGGCCTCATCCAGCCCATCGCCAGCTGGCTGCGGGTACTGGAGCAGGCTGTGCACGAGCACGAAGAGCAAGGCCAAGAACGCCATGGTCTGCAGGAGGACACACAGAAGGGCTTCAGTGGGGCCGCAATGGAGCCAGACAGTGGGGGCAGGAGCCGCCGGGATGCGGCGGCAGGAAGGAGAGGGCTCCCCCCACCCCCGGCAGCTGGGCGGCGGCAAGGCCTGCACCGCTGCCCCCGCCGGCACCGGGGCCTGAGCACGGCGCTCCCGCCAGGGGCTGGGCCCCGGGTGCAGGGCCAGATGACACGGCCCGGCTGGGTGCCGGCACTTCTGCCCCAGCCCTCCCCCAGCCCTGTGTCCCCACTGCGTGTGCACTCACCGCTTGTCCAAGCTCTACTGGGGCGGCGGCAACCGCCGGGGCCTTTGATAGCTGCTGCCCCCATTGTGACGCGGGCCCCGTGCTGTCACAGAACCCAGAGCGCATCACAGGCCGGCCCCACCCGCCATCCCCAGCCCAGCTCAGGGAACTCATCATGGCCCTGGAAGCCCAAAGCCCCAACAGACACCAAGCGCAGACGCGTCACTTGGGAACCTGGCAACCCCAGAGCTCCCCCTTCCAAAGCAGGCGCAATTGCCCTCCCACAGAACCCCTGTCAAATAAAAATTTGGGTGACATGACCCATGGGTGTTCTCAGCACACAGCTGTAGGCTGTTATTTAATACTGGACGGGGGACATTTTTTATTATTGGTATTTAGACTTCTTACTTTTGAGGCAGGATGTAGGCTAATGTTTTGTTACACATTTAGTGAGAAATAGTTCTGAAACAAGTCCCAGTTGCTTGGATGATGCACAGGAAGATCTAATACCATCCTCAAAAGGGCCAATAAGTTAGTTACGAAATTTTGGTGTCTTCAATCACCTCTTAGCTCTACAACTCTATGGTTCAACACTGTGCAAAATTCTGGCATAGCCAGGATTTTCTTCAGAATGTACAAGGTCTGTTTTTTCAAATTTGTGCAAAGATGTACCTCTGCCACTCCCACCATCTTCAAAAGTGTCTCACTTCAACAGAGTTAGCCAATCTCTCCTGTCTATTTCAGCTGTCTCTTTGTTTATTTCCCTCCAAAGGACAGGGCAGATTATCCTCCTCAGCCTTTCTTTGGGGAACTCATCTCTAAGTGGAACTTCAGAAATGGGGAGGGAGGAAGGGGAAACAGGATGTGACTCAAGCACCCGCATAGTGACCTCAGATGTCCACGGCTAGACAGACAGCAGTGATGGCAGGCATGTCGTGCTCTCCCATTAGTGTGCAGAAGGAGAGCATCTTCCAGTTCAAATCCCTCAGTATGAGGAGGAACATCTTGCACAAGATCAGCTTGGTCAAAGGCCCACCTAAACACGGCCTTGAACACGTCCAAAGATGGGCCATCCACAGCTTCTCTGGCCAACCTGGGCCAGTTTCTCACCGCTCTCGTAACAGAACGTGTCTTTCTTCTGTCCAGTTTCTATCTACTCTCTTCCAGTTTGAAACTACAGCTCCTTGTCCTGTCACTAAAGGCTTTGGTAAAAAGCCCTTGCTCATCTTTTTTACAAGCCCCCTTTATCTATTGGAAAGCGCCAATAAGGTCTCCTCAGAGCCTTCTTTTCTCCTGGTGGAACAACCCCAAACCTCTCAGCCTGTCCTCAAGTGGAAGGTGTCACAGACCCCTGACCGTTATCAGGGCTCTTCACATGACTCATTTCAACATCCATGTCTTTCTTGAACTGGGTGCCCCAGAACTGGATGTAGGACTACAGCTGGGGTCTCACCAGAGCAGACTGAAGAGGCAGAATCCCCTCCCTCTAGCTGCTGAAGACATTTCTTGCGTGCTACAGCCCAGGGTACAGCTGGCTTGGCAGGCTGTGAGCACACACGTTGCTATCGCATATCCATTTTTTCATTCACCAGTATCCCCAAGTCCTTGTCTGCAGGGCTGCCCTCAACCTGTTCATCATCCACTCTGTGTTGATATCAAGGATTGCCCCGAGCCAGGTGTTCCTAAGGTGTTCCGAGTTTAAAAGTGACCAGTTGAGCCCAGATGTATTGATACAAAGGCAAAAAGGATAAATACTTCTACTATGTACTGCAAGAAGTGAATTCTATTTTGTCGAGCGGCATCTCACCATGAACAGAGCTGTGCATGCTCTCAAGTGGCTCTCATTGCTGCTAGGCCTATTAGGCCTGGTGGAAGAGGTAGTATTCATAGCACTGCAAGGCCTCTCCAAAGGGGAACAGATAATCAGGAATAGAGGAAACACGTCTTCTTGTTGTCACAGTGTTACCATGTTGCCAGTTTAATGACGAGGCCGTAAATCCAAAGATGTTAAAAAGGAAAGGCCAATGGTTTTTTGTTGTAAAATCGGCTACAGGAGCAGGAGGCTGGGCTCGTCCGCGCCCCTGACGGCAAGTCAGAGAAACGAGAAACGCGCGCACGGGGCACCCCTCGGGACAGCCCAGTTCCTGAGGGCGAAGCTCCCACTGAGGGGGGTCAGTCCCTTTTAAAGTCTCGGTCCCCCCAGGGATTGTTCCCTTTTGGATCCTTTCTATGACTGGGGCGTTCTTGGGGCTCTCGTTGGCTCTTAGCTGGGTGCTTTCCACACCAATCATTTCTTCCCGCCGTGTTTCCATTGGGTGGCCGTGATCTCCAAGGAAAGCACTGGACGGTGGTCTCGGTTTTTGAGTTGTCTGGGGAAGAAAGGGTAGAAGATCCCCCTTGTCTTTGGTGGTGTCCCCTTAACTGCATTCAGGGAGGCAGCCGCACAAAACTCCTACAAAGATTTGAAACCAAACACTGCAACAGTATCCAACAACTACTCCAGCAATGTTACAATAGTAAGTACTTGTAACAACTCAGAACTAGTTGGAAAATAAACACAGTTAGAAGCAGAAATCGAAACGCACAGCTAGTATACAAACACAACTATTAAAAAGTTTCAGCCTCGTGGGTTTTTTGCTGGTTTTGGTGGTTTTTTGTTTGTTTTGTGTGTTTTTTGGTTTGGTTTTTGTTGGTGGTCTTGTGTTAGTTTTTCTTTTTTGTGGTTTGTGGTTTTTTGTTTGGTTTTTTTTGGGTTTTTTGGGGGGTTTTTTTGGGGTTTTTTTTGGTTTTTTTTCTTTTTGTATCTCTAACAACAGTTTTGTGTCAAAACCTTGGTTATGAGAAGCCAAAAAAAGAGCTGTGTATTAAACCACGTTTTGCAGTTGGGGGCTTCTCTGTTCAACGTTTATGACTGAATGGTTCCTCAGGAGCCTATGAAAGTGACAGTGTCAAGAAAACTTCTGCAAGGTTTCCGAAAAACTTCAGGAGTACTCTGCTGCAAAATTTGAGCCGTCTCAGAGCGTTGTCACTTCAAGCTTCAAGCATTTCTATGGGAATACTCAAGAGACAGCAGAGTTAATATATCCAACACCTCTATTTGCAAAAAGTCTTTATTTCAAAAAAGGGGTATGTAGGAAGGGCAGTCTCTAAGATACAGGGGCTTAACTACAAAGAATGACACATTTCAGGCAATTTGAGATACTTGTCTCCTTTTATTAATTTTTCAAACATAGATATCCAATTATTACTGACTAATATTTGTGAGAATATTACTTGTATATTTGTACATATAATAGCCAAATAACATTCTTTGTAAGACTATTACAGATCATCATATTTGCCATATGATGACAAATGAATAATTTGGAATATTACAATATTATTACTTGTACTATTACAAGTACACATCTCTGTGTCATTTGAATTACTGTCTACAAATACTATTTTTAATTTATTAGAAATAAGATTTGTATATAATATTTCCAATAAAATACCAATATGATTTGTAATATTACAAATACCCTCTCTTCTTATAAATTTTTCTAACATAGATGTCCGACCATTATACAACTATTACAACTACAGTAGGGTAGTTCAATTGCCTAAACTAAGGATGACTTTGCAAAACAGTTAGACACTGACAGCACTAAAGGGCCTCTAAAAGGAATGCTAAGAAACAACTCTCATTATGAAAACTTCGACTACCTATTTTTCCGTACTAAACTCCATACACTACAAACTACATCCTTGCAAAACAACTAAAGCTACAGCTGACTCACTAACTAACTACACTATATCCCTAACAGCCTAGGTCTCCGTCTGCGAGGTGTTCCACGCAGCCTCTATCAGCGTCACAGCCTTCTCTGAGGATGTGCAGGTGGAGCCAATTCCTGTCTCACCAACGCAGGCAACAGCTTCCTTGTAAGCAGAAGGTGAAGGGCAAGGCAACTCACAGATGTGTCTCCATAAGGAATCCACGCGCTGCAGCATCTTCCGTCCGCAGGAGCAGGAAAGCAGCCTGAGGATTGCCAGGGAGGAAAGCAACCATTCTGCAGTGTTGACGTGGCTGCCCTAGGGTGTGAGCCCCCCCAGCACCGCTCTCTGCAGGGAACTCCTCTCAGTGGTTGGAGAGCAGCACCCAGAGGCGAAAGCGCAGCTGACCATAGGCTCTCATTGCCTCTCTGTGGGCAGCTGGATCTCGAGCCAGGTGCTCAAAGAGGTTGAGCGGCTCAACCGCTTCCACTGCCGGCGGCACGTGGATCTCTGCAGGAAGCCTCTCGTTGCCCAGCACAAAGTGGTCCAGGCATTTCAACTGCAGGCAGCGGCCCAGGTAGGACATGATGTCCCAGAGCCGCCGCGCAAACTCCCTCCTGCGCCACTTGGACAGCGGCACGGTGGTCAGCACGTGCATGACCACGGTCTTCCAGACAGAGCTGGAAAAACCCGTGCCCCTCAGGACGCAGGTGAAGACCTGCAGGCATTTCAGGTGCAAGTTCTCACAGGGCACCTGCCTGGCGATGTGCTGGAAAAATTTTGCCTCAGCCACAGCGAATGTCTCAGGCCACTCTGTGCTTGCCACGACGTCGTCCTCGGCGGCCTGGCTGACCACAAAGACGTCGGAGTCTCCTTGGCGCACCCCAAGGAGCATCTCCAGCGTCAGGCTCTTCTTGCCTTTGCTCAGCCGGCATTGGCAGGACCGGCTGCCGGGCTGAATCTCCAAGCGCCAGGACTGTGACTGAGGCACGTGCAGCCACGAGGACCTGACCAACTGGGAGAACCAGTGGGAGGTTTTCTCCACGTCCAGGTAGGAGCCGGTGCAGAGTGTCTTGAGGAGGCTGCGCTTACGCCTCCGCCGCAGCTCCTTCTGCGAGTGGTGCAGGAGGCACAGCAGCTCCTGGCCCAGCTGCTCCCTCTTGCACGTGCACACCAGCTCCACGTGGACCCTGAAGCTCCTTGCTGCCGTCTGCCCTGCACCGTTCGGTTCCAGGTGGAAGGCGTGCCCTGGCGGGGGATTCAGCGGCACCAGCACGCGGTACACGCCATCCCACTCACGGGGACTCCAACCCTCAAAGGCACTGCCCACCCCGATGGCTTCTTCAGGAACCGGCAAGAAGCTATTGCTGACGCTGTCCACAAAGACACGCGTCAAGCTCTCCATCAGCTCCGCTGCCACTGAGCAACCTGTCTCCAGCTCCTCCACAGGCCACTGAACGCCATCCACAGAAAGGATGCTCTGCCTTCTCCCAACACCTCGGGTGTCTTTCTCTCCAATTCCACCACGGCCTCTTTCTTCCTTGCCACCCTCATTGCCTTCTTTATCCCTGGCAGCCACGTTACCTTGTTGGTCTTCTTTCCTCTCCTCATTCTTTTTTCTTTCCACATTTACCCTGCCCTGTTCTTCATCCTTGCTTCTGTCATCGTCATCCTCTTTCATCGTTTCCTTCTTTGCTTCCTCAGTGGCAGCAAAACCACCGTGCTCTACTTCATTCCCACCATGGCTGCTTCTCTGCTCACTGGCGTCACTACTTTCCCGCACCTTCACATCTGCGTGTTCTTCCTTTCCTTCTACATTGCCTTCACCTTCCTTTACATCATCCCTGTTGCCTGCCTTCATATTTAAACCACTAGTTTTTTCTTCCTTTCTGTCTCCTTCTTCTTCCTTTGCAGCGTCCCTGTCCTCCTCTGCCTGCACATCCTGGTTTCCTCCATCCTTGGCTTCATCGCTGCCTCCTTCATCTCCTTCAGCCGCAGGGCTGCCTTCTCTGTTGACTCCACGAGTGCTGTCATCTGCCTCCACTGTCCCATCAAGGTGTTCTCTGCCCTCTTCTGAATCAAAAATCTCCTCTTCCTGATCTTTTCCTCTCTCGTCTCCTAGGGTCTTGCAGGAGCTCTGGTCCTCGCTGCTGCTGCTGGCTTCACAGCTCCTTCTCCTGCAGCTAAACCACAGGCCCAAGAGGAGCAGGAGTCCAGCAAGAACCCACAATGGCCACTGCTGCAGAGCACCAAAGAGCGGGCTTCCCCAGCCCTTGTCCTGCTGCTCCAGCTCCTGCAGCAGCCGAGCCATCTCTCGTTCCAGCAGCTCCTGACGCTCCTGCATCCGCCGGTGCATGGCCTCATCCAGCCCATCGCCAGCTGGCTGCGGGTACTGGAGCAGGCTGTGCACGAGCACGAAGAGCAAGGCCAAGAACGCCATGGTCTGCAGGAGGACACACAGAAGGGCTTCAGTGGGGCCGCAATGGAGCCAGACAGTGGGGGCAGGAGCCGCCGGGATGCGGCGGCAGGAAGGAGAGGGCTCCCCCCACCCCCGGCAGCTGGCCGGCGGCAAGGCCTGCACCGCTGCCCCCGCCGGCACCGGGGCCTGAGCACGGCGCTCCCGCCAGGGCCTGGGCCCCGGGTGCAGGGCCAGATGACACGGCCCGGCTGGGTGCCGGCACTTCTGCCCCAGCCCTCCCCCAGCCCTGTGTCCCCACTGCGTGTGCACTCACCGCTTGTCCAAGCTCTACTGGGGCAGCGGCAACCGCCGGGGCCTTTGATAGCTGCTGCCCCCATTGTGACGCGGGCCCCGTGCTGTCACAGAACCCAGAGCGCATCACAGGCCGGCCCCACCCGCCATCCCCAGTCCAGCTCGGGGAACTCATCATGGCCCTGGAAGCCCAAAGCCCCAACAGACACCAAGCGCAGACGCGTCACTTGGGAACCTGGCAACCCCAGAGCTCCCCCTTCCAAAGCAGGCGCAAGTGCCCTCCCACAGAACCCCTGTCAAATAAAAATTTGGGTGACATGACCCATGGGTGTTCTCAGCACACAGCTGTAGGCTGTTATTTAATACTGGACGGGGGACATTTTTTATTATTGGTATTTAAACTTCTTACTTTTGAGGCAGGATGTAGGCTAATGTTTTGTTACACATTTAGTGAGAAATAGTTCTGAAACAAGTCCCAGTTGCTTGGATGATGCACAGGAAGATCTAATACCATCCTCAAAAGGGCCAAAGTGTTAGTTACGAAATTTTGGTGTCTTCAATCACCTCTTAGCTCTACAACTCTATGGTTCAACACTGTGCAAAATTCTGGCATAGCCAGGATTTTCTTCAGAATGTACAAGGTCTGTTTTTTCAAATTTGTGCAAAGATGTACCTCTGCCACTCCCACCATCTTCCAAAGTGTCTCACTTCAACAGAGTTAGCCAATCTCTCGGACTGATAAAGGAACTTCTGTCTATTTCAGCTGTCTCTCTGCTTTTTTCCCTCCAAAGGACTGTGAGTAAAGGATAGATTATACTCCTCAGCCCTTCTTTGGAGAACTCATCTATAAGTGGAACTGCAGAAATGGGGAGGGAGGAAGGGGAAACAGGCTGTGACTCAAGCACCCGCATAGTGACCACAGATGTCCACGGCTAGACAGACAGCAGTGATGGCAGGCATGTGATGCTCTCCCATTAGTGCGCAGAAGGAGAGCAATTTCCAGTTCAAATCCCTCAGTATGAGGAGGAACATCTTGCACAAGATCAGCTTGGTCAAAGGCCCACCTAAACACGGCCTTGAACACGTCCAAAGATGGGCCATCCACAGCTTCTCTGGGCAACCTGGGCCAGTTTCCACCGCTCTCGTAACAGAACGTGTCTTTCTTCTGTCCAGTTTCTATCTACTCTCTTCCCGTTTCAAACTACTGGCCCTTGTCCTGTCACTAAAGGCTTTGGTAAAAAGCCCTTGCTCATCTTTTTAACAAGCAACCATTATTTATTGGAAAGTGCCAGTAAGGTCTCCTCAGAGCCTTCTTTTCTCCTGGTGGAACAACCCCAAACCTCTCAGCCTGTCCTCAGGTGGAAGGTGTCACAGCCCCCTGACCATTGTCAGGGCTCTTCCCATGACTCATTTCAACGTCCATGTCTTTCTTGAACTGGGTGCCCCAGAACTGGATGTAGGACTGCTGGGGCGGTCTCACCAGAGCAGACTGAAGAGGCAGAATCCCCTCCCTCAAGCTGATGAAAACATTTCTTGCGTGCTACAGCCCAGGATACAGCTGGCTTGGCAGGCTGTGAGCACACACGTTGCTATCTCATATCCATTTTTTCATTCACCAGTATCCCCAAGTCCTTATCTGCAGGGCTGCCCTCAACCTGTTCATCATCCACTCTGTGTTGATATCAAGGATTGCCCCGAGCCAGGTGTTCCTAAGGTGTTCCGAGTTTAAAAGTAACCAGTTGAGCCCAGATGTATTGATACAAAGGCAAAAAGGATAAATACTTGTACTATGTACTGCAAGAAGTGAATTCTATTTTGTTTAGCGGCATCTCACCATGAACAAAGCTGTGCATGCTCTCAAGTGGCTCTCATTGCTGCTAGGCCTATTAGGCCTGGTGGAAGAGGTAGTATTCATAGCACAGCAGGGCCTCTCCAAAGGGGAACAGATAATCAGGAATAGAGGAAACAGGACTTCATGTTGTCACAGTGTTACCATGTTGCCAGTTTAATGACGAGGCCGTAAATCCAAAGATGTTAAAAAGGAAAGGCCAATGGTTTTTTGTTGTAAAATCGGCTACAGGAGCAGGAGGCTGGGCTCGTCCGCGCCCCTGACGGCAAGTCAGAGAAACGAGAAACGCGCGCACGGGGCACCCCTCGGGACAGCCCAGTTCCTGAGGGCGCAGCTCCCACTGAGGGGGGTCAGTCCCTTTTAAAGTCTCGGTCCCCTCAGGGATTGGTCCCTTTTGGATCCTTTCTATGATTGGGGCGTTCTTGGGGCTCTCGTTAGCTCTTAGCAGGGTGCTTTCCACACCAATCATTTCTTCCCACCGTTTTTCCATTGGGTGGCCGTGATCTCCAAGGAAAGCACTGGACAGTGGTCTCGGTTTTTGAGTTGTCTGGGGAAGGAAGGGTAGAAGGTCCCCCTTGTCTTTGGTGTTGTCCCCTTAACTGCATTCGGGGAGGCAGCCGCACAAAACTCCTACAAAGATTTGAAACCAAACACTGCAACAGTATCCAACAACTACTCCAGCAACGTTGCAATAGTAAGTACTTGTAACAACTCAGAACTAGTTGGAAAATAAACACAGTTAGAAGCAGAAATCGAAACGCACAGCTAGCATAGAAAGACAACTATTAAAAAGTTTCAGCCTCGTGGGATTTTTGTTGGTTTTGGTGGTTGTTTTGTTTGTTTTGTGTGGTTTTTGGCTTGTTTGTTTGTTTGTTTGTTTTTATCTATAACAACAGTTTTGTGTCAAAACCTTGCTTATGAGAAGCCAAAAAAAGACCTGTGCATTAAACAACGTTTTGCAGTTGGGGGCTTCTCTGTTCAACGTTTATGACTGAATGGTTCCTCAGGAGCCTATAAAAGTGACAGTGTCAAGAAAACTTCTCCAAAAATTCCTAAAAAATTCAAGAGTACTCTGCTGCAAACTTTGAGGCACCTCAGAGCATTGTCACTTCAAGCTTCAAGCATTTCTATGGGAATGCTCAAGAGACAGCAGAGTTAAAATATCCAACACCTCTATTTGCAAAAAGTCTTTATTTCAGGAAGGGGTGTGTAGGAAGGGCAGTCTCCAAGATACAGGGGCTTAACTACAAAGAATGACACATTTCAGGCAATTTGAGATACTTGTCTCTTTTTATTAATTTTTCAAACATAGATATCCAATTATTACTGACTAATATTTGTAATAATATTACTTGTATATTTGTACATATAATAGCCAAATAACATTCTTTGTAAAAATATTACAGATCATCATATTTGTCATATGATGACGAATGAATAATTTGGAATATTACAATATTATTACTTGTACTATTACAAGTAGACATTTCTGTGTCATTTGAATTACTGTCTACAAATACTATTTGTAATTTATTACAAATACGATTTGTATATAATATTTCCAATAAAATACCAATATTATTTGTAATATTACAAACATTCTCTCTTCTTATAAATTTTTCTAACATAGATGTCCGACCATTATCCAACTATTACAACTACAGTAGGGTAGTTCAATTCCCTAAACTAAGGATGACTTCACAAAACAGTTAGACACTGACACCACTAAAGGGCCTCTAAAAGGAATGCTAAGAAACAACTCTCATTATGAAAACTCCAACTACCTATTTTTCTGTACTAAAGGCCATATACTACAAACTACATCCTTGCAAAACAACTAAAGCTACAGCTGACTCACTAACTAACTACACTACATCCCTAACAGCCTAGGTTGCCTTCTGCGAGGTGTTTCACTGCCTTCTGTGAGGATGTGCAGGTGGAGCCAATTCCTGTCTCACAGACGCAGGCAACAGTTTCCTTGTAAGCAGAAGGTGAAGGGCAAGGCAACTCACAGATGTGTCTCCATAAGGAATCCACGCGCTGCAGCATCTTCCGTCCGCAGGAGCAGGAAAGCAGCCTGACGATAGCCAGGGAGGAAAGCACCCATTCTGCAGTGTTGACGTGGCTGCCCTAGGGTGTGAGCCCCCCAGCACCGCTCTGTGCAGGGAACTCCTCTCAGTGGTTGGAGAGCAGCACCCAGAGGCGAAAGCGCAGCTGACCATAGGCTCTCATTGCCTCTCTGTGGGCAGCTGGATCTCGAGCCAGGTGCTCAAAGAGGTTGAGCGGCTCAACGGCTTCCACTGCCGGCGGCACGCGGATCTCTGCAGGAAGCCTCTCGTTGCCCAGCTCAAAGTGGTCCAGGCATTTCAACTGCAGACAGCGGCCCAGGTAGGACATGATGTCCCAGAGCCGCCGTGCAAACTCCCTCCTGCGCCACTTGGACAGCGGCACAATGGTCAGCACGTGCATGACCACGGTCTTCCAGATGGAGCTGGAAAAACCTGTGCCCCTCAGGACGCAGGTGAAGACCTGCAGGCATTTCAGGTGCAAGTTCTCACAGGGCACCTGCCTGGCGATGTGCTGGAAGAACTTTGCCTCGGCTACAGCAAAGGTCTCAGGCCACTCTGTGCTTACCACGACGTCGGCCTCAGCAGCCTGGCTGACCACAAAGACGTCGGAGTCTCCTTGGCGCACGCCAAGGAGCATCTCCAGCGTCAGGCTCTTCTTGCCTTTGCTCAGCCGGCATTGGCAGGACCGGCTGCCGGGCTGAACCTCCAAGCGCCAGGACTGTGACTGAGGCACGTGCAGCCACGAGGACCTGACCAACTGAGAGAACCAGTGGGAGGTTTTCTCCACATCCAGGTAGGAGCCGGTGCAGAGAATCTTCAGGAGGCTGCGCTTACGCCTCCGCCGCAGCTCCTTCTGCGAGTGGTGCAGGAGGCACAGCAGCTCCTGGCCCAGCTGCTCCCTCTTGCACGTGCACACCAGCTCCACGCGGACCCTGAAGCTCCTTGCTGCCGTCTGCCCTGCACCGTTCGGTTCCAGGTGGAAGGCGTGCCCTGGCGGGGGATTCAGCGGCACCAGCACGCGGTACACGCCATCCCACTCACGGGGACTCCAACCCTCAAAGGCACTGCCCACCCCGATGGCTTCTTCAGGAACCGGCAAGAAGCTATTGCTGACGCGGTCCACAAAGACACGCGTCAAGCTCTCCATCAGCTCCGCTGTCACTGAGCAACCTGTCTCCAGCTCCTCCACAGGCCACTGAACGCCATCCACAGAAAGGATGCTCTGCCTTCTCCCAACACCTCGGGTGTCTTTCTCTCCAATTCCACCACGGCCTCTTTCTTTCTTGCCACCCTCATTGCCTTCTTTATCACTGGCAGCCACGTTACCTTGTTGGTCTTCTTTCCTCTCCTCATTCTTGTTTCCTTCCACATTTACCCTGCCCTGTTCCTCATCCTTACTTCTCTCATTGTCATTTTCTCTCACCATTTCCTTCTTTTCTTCCTCAGTGGCAGCAAAACCACTGTGGTCTACTTCATTGCCACCATGGCTCCTATCTTGCTGCCCAGCCTCATCACTGCTTCTCTGCTCAGTGGTGTCACTACTTTCCCGCACCTTCACATCTGCGTGTTCTTCCTTTCCTTCCACATTGCCTTCACCTTCGTTTACATCATCACTGTTGCCTGCCGTCATATTCGCTCCAGTGGTTTTTCCTTCCTTTCCATCTTCTTCTCCTTCTTTTGCCGTGTCCTTGTCTTGCTCCACCTGCACATCCTTGTTTTCTTCGTCTCTGCTTTCATCGCCGTCTCCTTCATCTCCTTCCACCATAGGGCTGCCTTCTCTGTCGTTTCCACTGCTGCTGTCAACTGCCCCCACGGTCACATCAACGTCTTCTCTGCCCTCTTCTGAGTCAAAAATCTCCTCTTCCTGATCTTTTCCTCTCTCGTCTCCTAGGGTCTTGCAGGAGCTCTGGTCCTTGCTGCTGCTGCTGGCTTCACAGCTCCTTCTTCTGCAGCTAAACCACAGGCTCAAGAGGAGCAGGAGTCCAGCAAGAACCCACAATGGCCACTGCTGCAGAGCACCAAAGAGCGGGCTTCCCCAGCCCTTGTCCTGCTGCTCCAGCTCCTGCAGCAGCCGAGCCATCTCTCGTTCCAGCAGCTCCTGACGCTCCTGCATCCGCCGGTGCATGGCCTCATCCAGCCCATCGCCAGCTGGCTGCGGGTACTGGAGCAGGCTGTGCATGAGCACGAAGAGCAAGGCCAAGAACGCCATGGTCTGCAGGAGGACACACAGAAGGGCTTCAGTGGGGCCGCAATGGAGCCAGACAGTGGGGGCAGGAGCCGCCGGGATGCGGCGGCAGGAAGGAGAGGGCTCCCCCCACCCCCGGCAGCTGGCCGGCGGCAAGGCCTGCACCGCTGCCCCCGCTGGCACCGGGGCCTGGGCACGGCGCTCCCGCCAGGGACTGGGCCCCGGGTGCAGGGCCAGATGACACGGCCCGGCTGGGTGCCGGCACTTCTGCCCCAGCCCTCCCCCAGCCCTGTGTCCCCACTGCGTGTGCACTCACCGCTTGTCCAAGCTCTACTGGGGCAGCGGCAACCGCCGGGGCCTTTGATAGCTGCTGCCCCCATTGTGACGCGGGCCCCGTGCTGTCACAGAACCCAGAGCGCATCACAGGCCGGCCCCACCCGCCGTCCCCAGCCCAGCTCGGGGAACTCATCATGGCCCTGGATGCCCAAAGCCCCAACAGACACCAAGCGCAGACGTGTCACTTGGGAACCTGGCAACCCCTGAGCTCCCCTTTCCAAAGGAGGCGCAAGTGCCATCCCGCACAACCCCTGTCAAATAAAAATTTGGGTGACATGACCCATGGGTGTTCTCAACACACAGCTGTAGGCTTTTATTTAATACTGGACGGGGGACATTTTTTTATTATTGGTATTTATACTTCTTACTTTTGAGGCAGGATGTAGGCTAATGCTTTGTTACACATTTAGTGAGAAATAGTTCTGAAAGAAGTCCCAGTTGCTTGGATGACGCACAGGAAGATCTAATACCATCCTCAAAAGGGCCAATAAGTTAGTTACAAAATTTTGGTGTCTTCAATCACCTCTTAGCTCTACAACTCTATGGTTCAACACTGTGCAAAATTCTGGCATAGCCAGGATTTTCTTCAGAATGTACAAGGTCTGTTTTTTCAAATTTGGGCAAAGATGTACCTCTGCCACTCCCACCATCTTCAAAAGTGTCTCACTTCAACAGAGTTAGCCAATCTCTCGGACTGATAAAGGAACTTCTGTCTATTTCAGCTGTCTCTTTGTTTATTTCCCTCCAAAGGACAGGGCAGATTATCCTCCTCAGCCCTTCTTTGGGGAACTCATCTAGAATGGAACTGCAGAAATGGGGAGGGAGGAAGGGGAAACAGGCTGTGACTCAAGCACCCGCATAGTGACCACAGATGGCCACGGCTAGACAGACAGCAGTGATGGCAGGCATGTGATGCTCTCCCATTAGTGCGCAGAAGGAGAGCAATTTCCAGTTCAAATCCCTCAGTATGAGGAGGAACATCTTGCACAAGATCAGCTTGGTCAAAGGCCCACCTAAACACGGCCTTGAACACGTCCAAAGATGGGCCATCCACAGCTTCTCTGGGCAACCTGGGCCAGTTTCCACCGCTCTCGTAACAGAACGTGTCTTTCTTCTGTCCAGTTTCTATCTACTCTCTTCCCGTTTCAAACTACTGGCCCTTGTCCTGTCACTAAAGGCTTTGGTAAAAAGCCCTTGCTCATCTTTTTAACAAGCCACCATTATTTATTGGAAAGTGCCAGTAAGGTCTCCTCAGAGCCTTCTTTTCTCCTGGTGGAACAACCCCAAACCTCTCAGCCTGTCCTCAGGTGGAAGGTGTCACAGCCCCCTGACCATTGTCAGGGCTCTTCCCATGACTCATTTCAACGTCCATGTCTTTCTTGAACTGGGTGCCCCAGAACTGGATGTAGGACTGCTGGGGCGGTCTCACCAGAGCAGACTGAAGAGGCAGAATCCCCTCCCTCAAGCTGATGAAAACATTTCTTGCGTGCTACAGCCCAGGATACAGCTGGCTTGGCAGGCTGTGAGCACACACGTTGCTATCGCATATCCATTTTTTCATTCACCAGTATCCCCAAGTCCTTATCTGCAGGGCTGCCCTCAACCTGTTCATCATCCACTCTGTGTTGATATCAAGGATTGCCCCGAGCCAGGTGTTCCTAAGGTGTTCCGAGTTTAAAAGTAACCAGTTGAGCCCAGATGTATTGATACAAATGCAAAAAGGATAAATACTTCTACTATGTACTGCAAGAAGTGAATTCTATTTTGTCGAGCGGCATCTCACCATGAACAGAGCTGTGCATGCTCTCAAGTGGCTCTCATTGCTGCTAGGCCTATTAGGCCTGGTGGAAGAGGTAGTATTCATAGCACAGCAGGGCCTCTCCAAAGGGGAAGAGATAATCAGAAATAGAGAAAACAGGACTTTTTGTCGTGACAGTTCTCACAGTTTTGTGTCAAAACCTTGGTTATGAGAAGCCAAAAAAAGAGCTGTGTATTAAACCACGTTTTGCAGTTGGGGGATTCTCTGTTCAACGTTTATGACTCAATGGTTCCTCAGGAGCCTATAAAAGTGACAGTGTCAAGTAAACTTCTCCAAACATTCCGAAAAACTTCAGGAGTACTCTGCTGCAAACTTTGAGGCACCTCAGAGCATTGTCACTTCAAGCTTCAAGCATTTCTATGGGAATACTCAAGAGACAGCACAGTTAATATATCCAACACCTCTATTTGCAAAAAGTCTTTATTTCAGGAAGGGGTGTGTAGGAAGGGCAGTCTCCAAGATACAGGGGCTTAACTACAAAGAATGACACATTTCAGGCAATTTGAGATACTTGTCTCCTTTTATTAATTTATCAAACGTAGATATCTAATTATTACTGACTAATATTTGTAATAATATTACTTGTATATTTGTACATATAATAGCCAAAAAATATTCTTTGTAAAAATATTACAGATCATCATATTTGTCATATGATGACAAATGAATAATTTGGAATATTACAATATTATTACTTGTACTATTACAAGTAGACATCTCTGTGTCATTTGAATTACTGTCTACAAATACTATTTGTAATTTATAACAAATAAGATTTGTATATTATATTTCCAATAAAATACCAATATTATTTGTAATATTACAAATACCCTCTCTTCTTATAAATTTTTCTAACATAGATGTCCGACCATTATACAACTATTACAACTACAGTAGGGTAGATCAATTGCCTAAACTAACGATGACTTTGCAAAACAGTTAGACACTGACAGCACTAAAGGGCCTCTAAAAGGAATGCTAAGAAACAACTCTCATTATGAAAACTCCAACTACCTATTTTTCTGTACTAAACTCCATATACTACAAACTACATCCTTGCAAAACAACTAAAGCTACAGCTGACTCACTAACTAACTACACTACATCCCTAACAGCCTAGGTTGCCTTCTGCGAGGTGTTTCACTGCCTTCTGTGAGGATGTGCAGGTGGAGCCAATTTCTGTCTCACAGACGCAGGCAACAGTTTCCTTGTAAGCAGAAGGTGAAGGGCAAGGCAACTCACAGATGTGTCTCCCTCCATAAGGACTCCATGCGCTGCAGCATCTTCCGTCCTCAGGAGCAGGAAAGCAGCCTGAGGATTGCCAGGGAGGAAAGCAACCATTCTGCAGTGTTGACGTGGCTGCCCTAGGGTGTGAGCCCCCCCAGCACCGCTCTGTGCAGGGAACTCCTCTCAGCGGTTGGAGAGCAGCACCCAGAGGCGAAAGCGCAGCTGACCATACGCTCTCATCGCCTCTCTGTGGGCAGCTGGATCTCGAGCCAGGTGCTCAAAGAGGTTGAGCGGCTCAACGGCTTCCACTGCCGGCGGCACGCGGATCTCTACAGGAAGCCGCTCATTGCCCAGCACAAAGTGGTCCAGGCATTTCAACTGCAGGCAGCGGCCCAGGTAGGACATGATGTCCCAGAGCCGCCGTGCAAACTCCCTCCTGCGCCACTTGGACAGCGGCACAGTGGTCAGCACGTGCATGACCACGGTCTTCCAGATGGAGCTGGAAAAACCCGTGCCCCTCAGGACGCAGGTGAAGACCTGCAGGCATTTCAGGTGCAAGTTCTCACAGGGCACCTGCCTGACGATGTGCTGGAAGAACTTTGCCTCGGCTACAGCAAAGGTCTCAGGCCACTCTGTGCTTACCACGATGTCGGCCTCAGCAGCCTGGCTGACCACAAAGACGTTGGAGTCTCCTTGGCGCACGCCAAGGAGCATCTCCACCGTCAGGCTCTTCTTGCCTTTGCTCAGCCGGCATTGGCAGGACCGGCTGCCGGGCTGAACCTCCAAGCGCCAGGACTGTGACTGAGGCACGTGCAGCCACGAGGACCTGACCAACTGGGAGAACCAGTGGGAGGTTTTCTCCACATCCAGGTAGGAGCCGGTGCAGAGAGTCTTCAGGAGGCTGCGCTTATGCCTCCGCCGCAGCTCCTTCTGCGAGTGGTGCAGGAGGCACAGCAGCTCCTGGCCCAGCTGCTCCCTCTTGCACGTGCACACCAGCTCCACGCGGACCCTGAAGCTCCTAGCTGCCGTCTGCCCTGCACCGTTCAGTTCCAGGTGGAAGGCGTGCCCTGGCGGGGGATTCAGCGGCACCAGCACGCGGTACACGCCATCCCACTCACGGGGACTCCAACCCTCAAAGGCACTGCCCACCCCGATGGCTTCTTCAGGAACCGGCAAGAAGCTATTGCTGACGCTGTCCACAAAGACACGCGTCAAGCTCTCCATCAGCTCCGCTGTCACTGAGCACCCTGTCTCCAGCTCCTCCACAGGCCACTGAACGCCATCCACAGAAAGGATGCTCTGCCTTCTCCCAACACCTCGGGCGTCTTTCTCTCCAATTCCACCACGGCCTCTTTCTTTCTTGCCACCCTCATTGCCTTCTTTATCACTGGCAGCCATGTTACCTTGTTGGTCTTCTTTCCTCTCCTCATTCTTGTTTTCTTCCACATTAACCCTGCCCTGTTCCTCATCCTTACTTCTCTCATTGTCATTTTCTCTCACCATTTCCTTCTTTTCTTCCTCAGTGGCAGCAAAACCACTGTGGTCTACTTCATTGCCACCATCGCTCCTATCTTGCTGCCCAGCCCCGTCACTGCTTCTCTGCTCAGTGGTGTCACTACTTTCCCGCACCTTCACATCTGCGTGTTCTTCCTTTCCTTCCACATTGCCTTCACCTTCGTTTACATCATCACTGTTGCCTGCCGTCATATTCGCTCCAGTGGTTTTTCCTTCCTTTCCATCTTCTTCTCCTTCTTTTGCCGTGTCCTTGTCTTGCTCCACCTGCACATCCTTGTTTTCTTCGTCTCTGCTTTCATCGCCGTCTCCTTCATCTCCTTCAGCCACAGGGCTGCCTTCTCTGTCGTTTCCACTGCTGCTGTCAACTGCCTCCACGGTCACATCAACGTCTTCTCTGCCCTCTTCTGAGTCAAAAATCTCCTCTTCCTGATCTTTTCCTCTCTCTTCTCCTAAGGTCTTGCAGGAGCTCTGGTCCTTGCTGCTGCTGCTGGCTTCACAGCTCCTTCTCCTGCAGCTAAACCACAGGCCCAAGAGGAGCAGGAGTCCAGCAAGAACCCACAATGGCCACTGCTGCAGAGCACCAAAGAGCGGGCTTCCCCAGCCCTTGTCCTGCTGCTCCAGCTCCTGCAGCAGCCGAGCCATCTCTCGTTCCAGCAGCTCCTGACGCTCCTGCATCCGCCGGTGCATGGCCTCATCCAGCCCATCGCCAGCTGGCTGCGGGTACTGGAGCAGGCTGTGCATGAGCACGAAGAGCAAGGCCAAGAACGCCATGGTCTGCAGGAGGACACACAGAAGGGGTTCAGTGGGGCCGCAATGGAGCCAGACAGTGGGGGCAGGAGCCGCCGGGATGCGGCGGCAGGAAGGAGAGGGCTCCCCCCACCCCCGGCAGCTGGCCGGCGGCAAGGCCTGCACCGCTGCCCCCGCCGGCACCGGGGCCTGAGCACGGCGCTCCCGCCAGGGCCTGGGCCCCGGGTGCAGGGCCAGATGACACGGCCCGGCTGGGTGCCGGCACTTCTGCCCCAGCCCTCCCCCAGCCCTGTGTCCCCACTGCGTGTGCACTCACCGCTTGTCCAAGCTCTACTGGGGCAGCGGCAACCGCCGGGGCCTTTGATAGCTGCTGCCCCCATTGTGACGCGGGCCCCGTGCTGTCACAGAACCCAGAGCGCATCACAGGCCGGCCCCACCCGCCGTCCCCAGCCCAGCTCAGGGAACTCATCATGGCCCTGGATGCCCAAAGCCCCAACAGACACCAAGCGCAGACGCGTCACTTGGGAACCTGGCAACCCCAGAGCTCCCCTTTCCAAAGCAGGCGCAAGTGCCATCCCGCACAACCCCTGTCAAATAAAAATTTGGGTGACATGACCCATGGGTGTTCTCAACACACAGCTGTAGGCTTTTATTTAATACTGGACGGGGGACATTTTTTTATTATTGGTATTTATACTTCTTACTTTTGAGGCAGGATGTAGGCTAATGCTTTGTTACACATTTAGTGAGAAATAGTTCTGAAAGAAGTCCCAGTTGCTTGGATGACGCACAGGAAGATCTAATACCATCCTCAAAAGGGCCAATAAGTTAGTTACAAAATTTTGGTGTCTTCAATCACCTCTTAGCTCTACAACTCTATGGTTCAACACTGTGCAAAATTCTGGCATAGCCAGGATTTTCTTCAGAATGTACAAGGTCTGTTTTTTCAAATTTGTGCAAAGATGTACCTCTGCCACTCCCACCATCTTCAAAAGTGTCTCACTTCAACAGAGTTAGCCAATCTCTCGGACTGATAAAGGAACTTCTGTCTATTTCAGCTGTCTCTTTGTTTATTTCCCTCCAAAGGACAGGGCAGATTATCCTCCTCAGCCCTTCTTTGGGGAACTCATCTAGAATGGAACTGCAGAAATGGGGAGGGAGGAAGGGGAAACAGGTTGTGACTCAAGCACCCGCATAGTGACCACAGATGTCCACGGCTAGACAGACAGCAGTGATGGCAGGCATGTGATGCTCTCCCATTAGTGCGCAGAAGGAGAGCAATTTCCAGTTCAAATCCCTCAGTATGAGGAGGAACATCTTGCACAAGATCAGCTTGGTCAAAGGCCCACCTAAACACGGCCTTGAACACGTCCAAAGATGGGCCATCCACAGCTTCTCTGGGCAACCTGGGCCAGTTTCCACCGCTCTCGTAACAGAACGTGTCTTTCTTCTGTCCAGTTTCTATCTACTCTCTTCCCGTTTCAAACTACTGGCCCTTGTCCTGTCACTAAAGGCTTTGGTAAAAAGCCCTTGCTCATCTTTTTAACAAGCCACCATTATTTATTGGAAAGTGCCAGTAAGGTCTCCTCAGAGCCTTCTTTTCTCCTGGTGGAACAACCCCAAACCTCTCAGCCTGTCCTCAGGTGGAAGGTGTCACAGCCCCCTGACCATTGTCAGGGCTCTTCCCATGACTCATTTCAACGTCCATGTCTTTCTTGAACTGGGTGCCCCAGAACTGGATGTAGGACTGCTGGGGCGGTCTCACCAGAGCAGACTGAAGAGGCAGAATCCCCTCCCTCAAGCTGATGAAAACATTTCTTGCGTGCTACAGCCCAGGATACAGCTGGCTTGGCAGGCTGTGAGCACACACGTTGCTATCTCATATCCATTTTTTCATTCACCAGTATCCCCAAGTCCTTATCTGCAGGGCTGCCCTCAACCTGTTCATCATCCACTCTGTGTTGATATCAAGGATTGCCCCGAGCCAGGTGTTCCTAAGGTGTTCCGAGTTTAAAAGTAACCAGTTGAGCCCAGATGTATTGATACAAAGGCAAAAAGGATAAATACTTGTACTATGTACTGCAAGAAGTGAATTCTATTTTGTTTAGCGGCATCTCACCATGAACAAAGCTGTGCATGCTCTCAAGTGGCTCTCATTGCTGCTAGGCCTATTAGGCCTGGTGGAAGAGGTAGTATTCATAGCACAGCAGGGCCTCTCCAAAGGGGAACAGATAATCAGGAATAGAGGAAACAGGACTTCATGTTGTCACAGTGTTACCATGTTGCCAGTTTAATGACGAGGCCGTAAATCCAAAGATGTTAAAAAGGAAAGGCCAATGGTTTTTTGTTGTAAAATCGGCTACAGGAGCAGGAGGCTGGGCTCATCCCAGCCCCTGATGGCAAGTCAGAGAAACTAGAAACGCGCGCACGGGGCACCCCTCGGGACAGCCCAGTTCCTGAGGGCGCAGCTCCCACTGAGGGGGGTCAGTCCCTTTTAAAGTCTCGGTCCCCTCAGGGATTGGTCCCTTTTGGATCCTTTCTATGATTGGGGCGTTCTTGGGGCTCTCGTTGGCTCTTAGCAGGGTGCTTTCCACACCAATCATTTCTTCCCGCCGTGTTTCCATTGGGTGGCCGTGATCTCCAAGGAAAGCACTGGACGGTGGTCTCGGTTTTTGAGTTGTCTGGGGAAGGAAGGGTAGAAGGTCCCCCTTGTCTTTGGTGTTGTCCCCTTAACTGCATTCGGGGAGGCAGCCGCACAAAACTCCTACAAAGATTTGAAACCAAACACTGCAACAGTATCCAACAACTACTCCAGCAACGTTGCAATAGTAAGTACTTGTAACAACTCAGAACTAGTTGGAAAATAAACACAGTTAGAAGCAGAAATCGAAACGCACAGCTAGCATAGAAAGACAACTATTAAAAAGTTTCAGCCTCGTGGGGTTTTTGTTGGTTTTGGTGGTTGTTTTGTTTGTTTTGTGTGGTTTTTGGCTTGTTTGTTTGTTTGTTTGTTTTTATCTATAACAACAGTTTTGTGTCAAAACCTTGCTTATGAGAAGCCAAAAAAAGACCTGTGCATTAAACAACGTTTTGCAGTTGGGGGCTTCTCTGTTCAACGTTTATGACTGAATGGTTCCTCAGGAGCCTATAAAAGTGACAGTGTCAAGAAAACTTCTCCAAAAATTCCTAAAAATTTCAAGAGTACTCTGCTGCAAACTTTGAGGCACCTCAGAGCATTGTCACTTCAAGCTTCAAGCATTTCTATGGGAATGCTCAAGAGACAGCAGAGTTAAAATATCCAACACCTCTATTTGCAAAAAGTCTTTATTTCAGGAAGGGGTGTGTAGGAAGGGCAGTCTCCAAGATACAGGGGCTTAACTACAAAGAATGACACATTTCAGGCAATTTGAGATACTTGTCTCTTTTTATTAATTTTTCAAACATAGATATCCAATTATTACTGACTAATATTTGTAATAATATTACTTGTATATTTGTACATATAATAGCCAAATAACATTCTTTGTAAAAATATTACAGATCATCATATTTGTCATATGATGACGAATGAATAATTTGGAATATTACAATATTATTACTTGTACTATTACAAGTAGACATTTCTGTGTCATTTGAATTACTGTCTACAAATACTATTTGTAATTTATTACAAATACGATTTGTATATAATATTTCCAATAAAATACCAATATTATTTGTAATATTACAAACATTCTCTCTTCTTATAAATTTTTCTAACATAGATGTCCGACCATTATCCAACTATTACAACTACAGTAGGGTAGTTCAATTCCCTAAACTAAGGATGACTTCACAAAACAGTTAGACACTGACACCACTAAAGGGCCTCTAAAAGGAATGCTAAGAACCAACTCTCATTATGAAAACTCCGACTACCTATTTTTCTGTACTAAAGTCCATATACGACAAACTACATCCTTGCAAAACAACTAAAGCTACAGCTGACTCACTAACTAACTACACTACATCCCTAACAGCCTAGGTTGCCTTCTGCGAGGTGTTTCACTGCCTTCTGTGAGGATGTGCAGGTGGAGCCAATTTCTGTCTCACAGACGCAGGCAACAGCTTCCTTGTAAGCAGAAGGTGAAGGGCAAGGCAACTCACAGATGTGTCTCCCTCCATAAGGACTCCATGCGCTGCAGCATCTTCCGTCCTCAGGAGCAGGAAAGCAGCCTGAGGATTGCCAGGGAGGAAAGCACCCATTCTGCAGTGTTGACGTGGCTGCCCTAGGGTGTGAGCCCCCCCAGCACCGCTCTGTGCAGGGAACTCCTCTCAGTGGTTGGAGAGCAGCACCCAGAGGCAAAAGCGCAGCTGACCATACGCTCTCATTGCCTCTCTGTGGGCAGCTGGATCTCGAGCCAGGTGCTCAAAGAGGTTGAGCGGCTCAACGGCTTCCACTGCCGGCGGCACGCGGATCTCTGCAGGAAGCCGCTCATTGCCCAGCACAAAATGGTCCAGGCATTTCAACTGCAGGCAGCGGCCCAGGTAGGACATGATGTCCCAGAGCCGCCGTGCAAACTCCCTCCTGCGCCACTTGGACAGCGGCACAGTGGTCAGCACGTGCATGACCACGGTCTTCCAGATGGAGCTGGAAAAACCCGTGCCCCTCAGGACGCAGGTGAAGACCTGCAGGCATTTCAGGTGCAAGTTCTCACAGGGCACCTGCCTGGCGATGTGCTGGAAGAATTTTGCCTCAGCCACAGCGAATGTCTCAGGCCACTCTGTGCTTACCACGATGTCGGCCTCAGCAGCCTGGCTGACCACAAAGACGTCGGAGTCTCCTTGGCGCACGCCAAGGAGCATCTCCACCGTCAGGCTCTTCTTGCCTTTGCTCAGCCGGCATTGGCAGGACCGGCTGCTGGGCTGAATCTCCAAGCGCCAGGACTGTGACTGAGGCACATGCAGCCACGAGGACCTGACCAACTGGGAGAACCAGTGGGAGGTTTTCTCCACATCCAGGTAGGAGCCGGTGCAGAGAGTCTTCAGGAGGCTGCGCTTACGCCTCCGCCGCAGCTCCTTCTGCGAGTGGTGCAGGAGGCACAGCAGCTCCTGGCCCAGCTGCTCCCTCTTGCACGTGCACACCAGCTCCACGCGGACCCTGAAGGTCCTAGCTGCCGTCTGCCCTGCACCGTTCGGTTCCAGGTGGAAGGCGTGCCCTGGCGGGGG
The DNA here is from genome assembly GCA_016584745.2 of Phylloscopus trochilus trochilus. Taxonomy (NCBI): domain Eukaryota; kingdom Metazoa; phylum Chordata; class Aves; order Passeriformes; family Phylloscopidae; genus Phylloscopus; species Phylloscopus trochilus. The sequence goes on along the minus strand of WQNJ02000016.1, from coordinate 8,545,237 downwards.
ATTCAGCGGCACCAGCACGCGGTACACGCCATCCCACTCACGGGGACTCCAACCCTCAAAGGCACTGCCCACCCCGATGGCTTCTTCAGGAACCGGCAAGAAGCTATTGCTGACGCTGTCCACAAAGACACGCGTCAAGCTCTCCATCAGCTCCGCTGTCACTGAGCAACCTGTCTCCAGCTCCTCCACAGGCCACTGAACGCCATCCACAGAAAGGATGCTCTGCCTTCTCCCAACACCTCGGGTGTCTTTCTCTCCAATTCCACCACGGCCTCTTTCTTTCTTGCCACCCTCATTGCCTTCTTTATCACTGGCAGCCACGTTACCTTGTTGGTCTTCTTTCCTCTCCTCATTCTTGTTTCCTTCCACATTTACCCTGCCCTGTTCCTCATCCTTACTTCTCTCATTGTCATTTTCTCTCACCATTTCCTTCTTTTCTTCCTCAGTGGCAGCAAAACCACTGTGGTCTACTTCATTGCCACCATGGCTCCTATCTTGCTGCCCAGCCTCATCACTGCTTCTCTGCTCAGTGGTGTCACTACTTTCCCGCACCTTCACATCTGCGTGTTCTTCCTTTCCTTCCACATTGCCTTCACCTTCGTTTACATCATCACTGTTGCCTGCCGTCATATTCGCTCCAGTGGTTTTTCCTTCCTTTCCATTTTCTTCTCCTTCTTTTGCCGTGTCCTTGTCTTGCTCCACCTGCACATCCTTGTTTTCTTCGTCTCTGCTTTCATCGCCGTCTCCTTCATCTCCTTCCACCATAGGGCTGCCTTCTCTGTCGTTTCCACTGCTGCTGTCAACTGCCTCCACGGTCACATCAACGTCTTCTCTGCCCTCTTCTGAGTCAAAAATCTCCTCTTCCTGATCTTTTCCTCTCTCGTCTCCTAGGGTCTTGCAGGAGCTCTGGTCCTTGCTGCTGCTGCTGGCTTCACAGCTCCTTCTTCTGCAGCTAAACCACAGGCTCAAGAGGAGCAGGAGTCCAGCAAGAACCCACAATGGCCACTGCTGCAGAGCACCAAAGAGCGGGCTTCCCCAGCCCTTGTCCTGCTGCTCCAGCTCCTGCAGCAGCCGAGCCATCTCTCGTTCCAGCAGCTCCTGACGCTCCTGCATCCGCCGGTGCATGGCCTCATCCAGCCCATCGCCAGCTGGCTGCGGGTACTGGAGCAGGCTGTGCACGAGCACGAAGAGCAAGGCCAAGAACGCCATGGTCTGCAGGAGGACACACAGAAGGGCTTCAGTGGGGCCGCAATGGAGCCAGACAGTGGGGGCAGGAGCCGCTGGGATGCGGCGGCAGGAAGGAGAGGGCTCCCCCCACCCCCGGCAGCTGGCCGGCGGCAAGGCCTGCACCGCTGCCCCCGCCGGCACCGGGGCCTGAGCACGGCGCTCCCGCCAGGGGCTGGGCCCCGGGTGCAGGGCCAGATGACACGGCCCGGCTGGGTGCCGGCACTTCTGCCCCAGCCCTCCCCCAGCCCTGTGTCCCCACTGCGTGTGCACTCACCGCTTGTCCAAGCTCTACTGGGGCGGCGGCAACCGCCGGGGCCTTTGATAGCTGCTGCCCCCATTGTGACGCGGGCCCCGTGCTGTCACAGAACCCAGAGCGCATCACAGGCCGGCCCCACCCGCCGTCCCCAGCCCAGCTCGGGGAACTCATCATGGCCCTGGAAGCCCAAAGCCCCAACAGACACCAAGCGCAGACGCGTCACTTGGGAACCTGGCAACCCCAGAGCTCCCCCTTCCAAAGCAGGCGCAATTGCCCTCCCACAGAACCCCTGTCAAATAAAAATTTGGGTGACATGACCCATGGGTGTTCTCAGCACACATCTGTAGGCTGTTATTTAATACTGGACGGGGGACATTTTTTTATTATTGGTATTTAGACTTCTTACTTTTGAGGCAGGATGTAGGCTAATGTTTTGTTACACATTTAGTGAGAAATAGTTCTGAAACAAGTCCCAGTTGCTTGGATGATGCACAGGAAGATCTAACACCATCCTCAAAAGGGCCAATAAGTTAGTTACGAAATTTTGGTGTCTTTAATCACCTCTTAGCTCTACAACTCTATGGTTCAACACTGTGCAAAATTCTGGCATAGCCAGGATTTTCTTCAGAATGTACAAGGTCTGTTTTTTCAAATTTGTGCAAAGATGTACCTCTGCCACTCCCACCATCTTCAAAAGTGTCTCACTTCAACAGCGTTAGCCAATCTCTCGGACTGATAAAGGAACTTCTGTCTATTTCAGCTGTCTCTTTGTTTATTTCCCTCCAAAGGACAGGGCAGATTATCCTCCTCAGCCTTTCTTTGGGGAACTCATCTCTAAGTGGAACTTCAGAAATGGGGAGGGAGGAAGGGGAAACAGGATGTGACTCAAGCACCCGCATAGTGACCACAGATGTTCACGGCTAGACAGACAGCAGTGATGGCAGGCATGTCGTGCTCTCCCATTAGTGTGCAGAAGGAGAGCATCTTCCAGTTCAAATCCCTCAGTATGAGGAGGAACATCTTGCACAAGATCAGCTTGGTCAAAGGCCCACCTAAACACGGCCTTGAACACGTCCAAAGATGGGCCATCCACAGCTTCTCTGGCCAACCTGGGCCAGTTTCTCACCGCTCTCGTAACAGAACGTGTCTTTCTTCTGTCCAGTTTCTATCTACTCTCTTCCAGTTTGAAACTACAGCTCCTTGTCCTGTCACTAAAGGCTTTGGTAAAAAGCCCTTGCTCATCTTTTTTACAAGCCCCCTTTATCTATTGGAAAGCGCCAATAAGGTCTCCTCAGAGCCTTCTTTTCTCCTGGTGGAACAACCCCAAACCTCTCAGCCTGTCCTCAAGTGGAAGGTGTCACAGACCCCTGACCGTTATCAGGGCTCTTCACATGACTCATTTCAACGTCCATGTCTTTCTTGAACTGGGTGCCCCAGAACTGGATGTAGGACTACAGCTGGGGTCTCACCAGAGCAGACTGAAGAGGCAGAATCCCCTCCCTCTAGCTGCTGAAGACATTTCTTGCGTGCTACAGCCCAGGGTACAGCTGGCTTGGCAGGCTGTGAGCACACACGTTGCTATCGCATATCCATTTTTTCATTCACCAGTATCCCCAAGTCCTTGTCTGCAGGGCTGCCCTCAACCTGTTCATCATCCACTCTGTGTTGATATCAAGGATTGCCCCGAGCCAGGTGTTCCTAAGGTGTTCCGAGTTTAAAAGTGACCAGTTGAGCCCAGATGTATTGATACAAAGGCAAAAAGGATAAATACTTCTACTATGTACTGCAAGAAGTGAATTCTATTTTGTTGAGCGGCATCTCACCATACACAAAGCTGTGCATGCTCTCAAGTGGCTCTCATTGCTGCTAGGCCTATTAGGCCTGGTGGAAGAGGTAGTATTCATAGCACAGCAAGGCCTCTCCAAAGGGGAACAGATAATCAGGAATAGAGGAAACACGTCTTCTTGTTGTCACAGTGTTACCATGTTGCCAGTTTAATGACGAGGCCGTAAATCCAAAGATGTTAAAAAGGAAAGGCCAATGGTTTTTTGTTGTAAAATCGGCTACAGGAGCAGGAGGCTGGGCTCGTCCGCGCCCCTGACGGCAAGTCAGAGAAACGAGAAACGCGCGCACGGGGCACCCCTCGGGACAGCCCAGTTCCTGAGGGCGCAGCTCCCACTGAGGGGGGTCAGTCCCTTTTAAAGTCTCGGTCCCCCCAGGGATTGTTCCCTTTTGGATCCTTTCTATGACTGGGACGTTCTTCGGGCTCTCGTTGGCTCTTAGCAGGGTGCTTTCCACACCAATCATTTCTTCCCGCCGTGTTTCCATTGGGTGGCCGTGATCTCCAAGGAAAGCACTGGACGGTGGTCTCGGTTTTTGAGTTGTCTGGGGAAGAAAGGGTAGAAGATCCCCCTTGTCTTTGGTGTTGTCCCCTTAACTGCATTCGGGGAGGCAGCCGCACAAAACTCCTACAAAGATTTGAAACCAAACACTGCAACAGTATCCAACAACTACTCCAGCAACGTTGCAATAGTAAGTACTTGTAACAACTCAGAACTAGTTGGAAAATAAACACAGTTAGAAGCAGAAATCGAAACGCACAGCTAGTATACAAACACAACTATTAAAAAGTTTCAGCCTCGTGGGTTTTTTGCTGGTTTTGGTGGTTTTTTGTTTGTTTTGTGTGTTTTTTGGTTTGGTTTTTGTTGGTGGTCTTGTGTTAGTTTTTCTTTTTTGTGGTTTGTGGTTTTTTGTTTGTTTTTTTTTGGTTTTTTGGGGGTTTTTTTTGGGGTTTTTTTTGTTTTTTTTTTTTCTTTTTGTATCTCTAACAACAGTTTTGTGTCAAAACCTTGGTTATGAGAAGCCAAAAAAAGAGCTGTGTATTAAACCACGTTTTGCAGTTGGGGGCTTCTCTGTTCAACGTTTATGACTGAATGGTTCCTCAGGAGCCTATAAAAGTGACAGTGTCAAGAAAACTTCTCCAAACATTCCGAAAAACTTCAGGAGTACTCTGCTGCAAAATCTGAGCCGTCTCAGAGCGTTGTCACTTCAAGCTTCAAGCATTTCTATGGGAATACTCAAGAGACAGCAGAGTTAATATATCCAACACCTCTATTTGCAAAAAGTCTTTATTTCAAAAAAGGGGTATGTAGGAAGGGCAGTCTCTAAGATACAGGGGCTTAACTACAAAGAATGACACATTTCAGGCAATTTGAGATACTTGTCTCCTTTTATTAATTTTTCAAACATAGATATCCAATTATTACTGACTAATATTTGTGATAATATTACTTGTATATTTGTACATATAATAGCCAAATAACATTCTTTGTAAGACTATTACAGATCATCATATTTGCCATATGATGACAAATGAATAATTTGGAATATTACAATATTATTACTTGTACTATTACAAGTACACATCTCTGTGTCATTTGAATTACTGTCTACAAATACTATTTTTAATTTATTAGAAATACGATTTGTATATAATATTTCCAATAAAATACCAATATTATTTGTAATATTACAAATACCCACTCTTCTTATAAATTTTTCTAACATAGATGTCCGACCATTATCCAACTATTACAACTACAGTAGGGTAGTTCAATTGCCTAAACTAAGGATGACTTTGCAAAACAGTTAGACACTGACAGCACTAAAGGGCCTCTAAAAGGAATGCTAAGAAACAACTCTCATTATGAAAACTTCGACTACCTATTTTTCCGTACTAAACTCCATATACTACAAACTACATCCTTGCAAAACAACTAAAGCTACAGCTGACTCACTAACTAACTACACTACATCCCTAACAGCCTAGGTCTCCGTCTGCGAGGTGTTCCACGCAGCCTCTATCAGCGTCACAGCCTTCTCTGAGGATGTGCAGGTGGAGCCAATTCCTGTCTCACCAACGCAGGCAACAGCTTCCTTGTAAGCAGAAGGTGAAGGGCAAGGCAACTCACAGATGTGTCTCCATAAGGAATCCACGCGCTGCAGCATCTTCCGTCCGCAGGAGCAGGAAAGCAGCCTGAGGATTGCCAGGGAGGAAAGCAACCATTCTGCAGTGTTGACGTGGCTGCCCTAGGGTGTGAGCCCCCCCAGCACCGCTCTGTGCAGGGAACTCCTCTCAGTGGTTGGAGAGCAGCACCCAGAGGCGAAAGCGCAGCTGACCATAGGCTCTCATTGCCTCTCTGTGGGCAGCTGGATCTCGAGCCAGGTGCTCAAAGAGGTTGAGCGGCTCAACCGCTTCCACTGCCGGCGGCACGCGGATCTCTGCAGGAAGCCTCTCGTTGCCCAGCACAAAGTGGTCCAGGCATTTCAACTGCAGGCAGCGGCCCAGGTAGGACATGATGTCCCAGAGCCGCCGCGCAAACTCCCTCCTGCGCCACTTGGACAGCGGCACGGTGGTCAGCACGTGCATGACCACGGTCTTCCAGATAGAGCTGGAAAAACCCGTGCCCCTCAGGACGCAGGTGAAGACCTGCAGGCATTTCAGGTGCAAGTTCTCACAGGGCACCTGCCTGGCGATGTGCTGGAAAAATTTTACCTCAGCCACAGCGAATGTCTCAGGCCACTCTGTGCTTTCCACGACGTCGGCCTCGGCGGCCTGGCTGACCACAAAGACGTCGGAGTCTCCTTGGCGCACGCCAAGGAGCATCTCCAGCGTCAGGCTCTTCTTGCCTTTGCTCAGCCGGCATTGGCAGGACCGGCTGCCGGGCTGAATCTCCAAGCGCCAGGACTGTGACTGAGGCACGTGCAGCCACGAGGACCTGACCAACTGAGAGAACCAGTGGGAGGTTTTCTCCACGTCCAGGTAGGAGCCGGTGCAGAGTGTCTTGAGGAGGCTGCGCTTACGCCTCCGCCGCAGCTCCTTCTGCGAGTGGTGCCGGAGGCACAGCAGCTCCTGGCCCAGCTGCTCCCTCTTGCACGTGCACACCAGCTCCACGCGGACCCTGAAGGTCCTAGCTGCCGTCTGCCCTGCACCGTTCGGTTCCAGGTGGAAGGCGTGCCCTGGCGGGGGATTCAGCGGCACCAGCACGCGGTACACGCCATCCCACTCACGGGGACTCCAACCCTCAAAGGCACTGCCCACCCCGATGGCTTCTTCAGGAACCGGCAAGAAGCTATTGCTGACGCTGTCCACAAAGACACGCGTCAAGCTCTCCATCAGCTCCGCTGCCACTGAGCAACCTGTCTCCAGCTCCTCCACAGGCCACTGAACGCCATCCACAGAAAGGATGCTCTGCCTTCTCCCAACACCTCGCGTGTCTTTCTCTCCAATTCCACCACGGCCTCTTTCTTCCTTGCCACCCTCATTGCCTTCTTTATCCCTGGCAGCCACGTTACCTTGTTGGTCTTCTTTCCTCTCCTCATTCTTTTTTCTTTCCACATTTACCCTGCCCTGTTCTTCATCCTTGCTTCTGTCATCGTCATCCTCTTTCATCGTTTCCTTCTTTGCTTCCACAGTGGCAGCAAAACCACCGTGCTCTACTTCCTTCCCACCATGGCTGCTTCTCTGCTCACTGGCGTCACTACTTTCCCGCACCTTCACATCTGCGTGTTCTTCCTTTCCTTCTACATTGCCTTCACCTTCGTTTACATCATCCCTGTTGCCTGCCTTCATATTTAAACCACTAGTTTTTTCTTCCTTTCTGTCTCCTTCTTCTTCCTTTGCAGCGTCCCTGTCCTCCTCTGCCTGCACATCCTGGTTTCCTCCATCCTTGGCTTCATCGCTGCCTCCTTCATCTCCTTCAGCCGCAGGGCTGCCTTCTCTGTCGATTCCACGAGTGCTGTCATCTGCCTCCACTGTCCCATCAAGGTGTTCTCTGCCCTCTTCTGAATCGAAAATCTCCTCTTCCTGATCTTTTCCTCTCTCGTCTCCTAGGGTCTTGCAGGAGCTCTGGTCCTCGCTGCTGCTGCTGGCTTCACAGCTCCTTCTCCTGCAGCTAAACCACAGGCCCAAGAGGAGCAGGAGTCCAGCAAGAACCCACAATGGCCACTGCTGCAGAGCACCAAAGAGCGGGCTTCCCCAGCCCTTGTCCTGCTGCTCCAGCTCCTGCAGCAGCCGAGCCATCTCTCGTTCCAGCAGCTCCTGACGCTCCTGCATCCGCCGGTGCATGGCCTCATCCAGCCCATCGCCAGCTGGCTGCGGGTACTGGAGCAGGCTGTGCACGAGCACGAAGAGCAAGGCCAAGAACGCCATGGTCTGCAGGAGGACACACAGAAGGGCTTCAGTGGGGCCGCAATGGAGCCAGACAGTGGGGGCAGGAGCCGCCGGGATGCGGCGGCAGGAAGGAGAGGGCTCCCCCCACCCCCGGCAGCTGGCCGGCGGCAAGGCCTGCACCGCTGCCCCCGCCGGCACCGGGGCCTGAGCACGGCGCTCCCGCCAGGGGCTGGGCCCCGGGTGCAGGGCCAGATGACACGGCCCGGCTGGGTGCCGGCACTTCTGCCCCAGCCCTCCCCCAGCCCTGTGTCCCCACTGCGTGTGCACTCACCGCTTGTCCAAGCTCTACTGGGGCGGCGGCAACCGCCGGGGCCTTTGATAGCTGCTGCCCCCATTGTGACGCGGGCCCCGTGCTGTCACAGAACCCAGAGCGCATCACAGGCCGGCCCCACCCGCCGTCCCCAGCCCAGCTCGGGGAACTCATCATGGCCCTGGAAGCCCAAAGCCCCAACAGACACCAAGCGCAGACGCGTCACTTGGGAACCTGGCAACCCCAGAGCTCCCCCTTCCAAAGCAGGCGCAATTGCCCTCCCACAGAACCCCTGTCAAATAAAAATTTGGGTGACATGACCCATGGGTGTTCTCAGCACACAGCTGTAGGCTGTTATTTAATACTGGACGGGGGACATTTTTTATTATTGGTATTTAGACTTCTTACTTTTGAGGCAGGATGTAGGCTAATGTTTTGTTACACATTTAGTGAGAAATAGTTCTGAAACAAGTCCCAGTTGCTTGGATGATGCACAGGAAGATCTAATACCATCCTCAAAAGGGCCAATAAGTTAGTTACGAAATTTTGGTGTCTTCAATCACCTCTTAGCTCTACAACTCTATGGTTCAACACTGTGCAAAATTCTGGCATAGCCAGGATTTTCTTCAGAATGTACAAGGTCTGTTTTTTCAAATTTGTGCAAAGATGTACCTCTGCCACTCCCACCATCTTCAAAAGTGTCTCACTTCAACAGCGTTAGCCAATCTCTCGGACTGATAAAGGAACTTCTGTCTATTTCAGCTGTCTCTTTGTTTATTTCCCTCCAAAGGACAGGGCAGATTATCCTCCTCAGCCTTTCTTTGGGGAACTCATCTCTAAGTGGAACTTCAGAAATGGGGAGGGAGGAAGGGGAAACAGGATGTGACTCAAGCACCCGCATAGTGACCACAGATGTTCACGGCTAGACAGACAGCAGTGATGGCAGGCATGTCGTGCTCTCCCATTAGTGTGCAGAAGGAGAGCATCTTCCAGTTCAAATCCCTCAGTATGAGGAGGAACATCTTGCACAAGATCAGCTTGGTCAAAGGCCCACCTAAACACGGCCTTGAACACGTCCAAAGATGGGCCATCCACAGCTTCTCTGGCCAACCTGGGCCAGTTTCTCACCGCTCTCGTAACAGAACGTGTCTTTCTTCTGTCCAGTTTCTATCTACTCTCTTCCACTTTGAAACTACAGCTCCTTGTCCTGTCACTAAAGGCTTTGGTAAAAAGCCCTTGCTCATCTTTTTTACAAGCCCCCTTTATCTATTGGAAAGCGCCAATAAGGTCTCCTCAGAGCCATCTTTTCTCCTGGTGGAACAACCCCAAACCTCTCAGCCTGTCCTCAAGTGGAAGGTGTCACAGACCCCTGACCGTTATCAGGGCTCTTCACATGACTCATTTCAATGTCCACGTCTTTCTTGAACTGGGTGCCCCAGAACTGGATGTAGGACTGCAGCTGGGGTCTCACCAGAGCAGACTGAAGAGGCAGAATCCCCTCCCTCTAGCTGCTGAAGACATTTCTTGCGTGCTACAGCCCAGGGTACAGCTGGCTTGGCAGGCTGTGAGCACACACGTTGCTATCGCATATCCATTTTTTCATTCACCAGTATCCCCAAGTCCTTGTCTGCAGGGCTGCCCTCAACCTGTTCATCATCCACTCTGTGTTGATATCAAGGATTGCCCCGAGCCAGGTGTTCCTAAGGTGTTCCGAGTTTAAAAGTGACCAGTCGAGCCCAGATGTATTGATACAAAGGCAAAAAGGATAAATACTTCTACTATGTACTGCAAGAAGTGAATTCTATTTTGTTGAGCGGCATCTCACCATACACAAAGCTGTGCATGCTCTCAAGTGGCTCTCATTGCTGCTAGGCCTATTAGGCCTGGTGGAAGAGGTAGTATTCATAGCACTGCAAGGCCTCTCCAAAGGGGAACAGATAATCAGGAATAGAGGAAACACGTCTTCTTGTTGTCACAGTGTTACCATGTTGCCAGTTTAATGACGAGGCCGTAAATCCAAAGATGTTAAAAAGGAAAGGCCAATGGTTTTTTGTTGTAAAATCGGCTACAGGAGCAGGAGGCTGGGCTCGTCGGCGCCCCTGACGGCAAGTCAGAGAAACGAGAAACGCGCGCACGGGGCACCCCTCGGGACAGCCCAGTTCCTGAGGGCGCAGCTCCCACTGAGGGGGGTCAGTCCCTTTTAAAGTCTCGGTCCCCCCAGGGATTGTTCCCTTTTGGATCCTTTCTATGATTGGGGCGTTCTTGGGGCTCTCGTTGGCTCTTAGCAGGGTGCTTTCCACACCAATAATTTCTTCCCACCGTGTTTCCATTGGGTGGCCGTGATCTCCAAGGAAAGCACTGGACGGTGGTCTCGGTTTTTGAGTTGTCTGGGGAAGAAAGGGTAGAAGATCCCCCTTGTCTTTGGTGGTGTCCCCTTAACTGCATTCGGGGAGGCAGCCGCACAAAACTCCTACAGAGATTTGGAACCAAACACTGCAACAGTATCCAACAACTACTCCAGCAACGTTGCAATAGTAAGTACTTGTAACAACTCAGAACTAGTTGGAAAATAAACACAGTTAGAAGCAGAAATCGAAACGCACAGCTAGTATACAAACACAACTATTAAAAAGTTTCAGCCTCGTGGGTTTTTTGCTGGTTTTGGTGGTTTTTTGTTTGTTTTGTGTGTTTTTTGGTTTGGTTTTTGTTGGTGGTCTTGTGTTAGTTTTTCTTTTTTGTGGTTTGTGGTTTTTTGTTTTGTTTTTTTTTGGGTTTTTTGGGGGGTTTTTTGGGTTTTTTTTTTTGGTTTTTTTTTCTTTTTGTATCTCTAACAACAGTTTTGTGTCAAAACCTTGGTTATGAGAAGCCAAAAAAAGAGCTGTGTATTAAACCACGTTTTGCAGTTGGTGGCTTCTCTGTTCAACGTTTATGACTGAATGGTTCCTCAGGAGCCTATGAAAGTGACAGTGTCAAGAAAACTTCTGCAAGGTTTCCGAAAAACTTCAGGAGTACTCTGCTGCAAAATCTGAGCCGTCTCAGAGCGTTGTCACTTCAAGCTTCAAGCATTTCTATGGGAATACTCAAGAGACAGCAGAGTTAATATATCCAACACCTCTATTTGCAAAAAGTCTTTATTTCAAAAAAGGGGTATGTAGGAAGGGCAGTCTCTAAGATACAGGGGCTTAACTACAAAGAATGACACATTTCAGGCAATTTGAGATACTTGTCTCCTTTTATTAATTTTTCAAACATAGATATCCAATTATTACTGACTAATATTTGTGAGAATATTACTTGTATATTTGTACATATAATAGCCAAATAACATTCTTTGTAAGACTATTACAGATCATCATATTTGCCATATGATGACAAACGAATAATTTGGAATATTACAATATTATTACTTGTACTATTACAAGTACACATCTCTGTGTCATTTGAATTACTGTCTACAAATACTATTTTTAATTTATTAGAAATAAGATTTGTATATAATATTTCCAATAAAATACCAATATTATTTGTAATATTACAAATACCCTCTCTTCTTATAAATTTTTCTAACATAGATGTCCGACCATTATACAACTATTACAACTACAGTAGGGTAGTTCAATTGCCTAAACTAAGGATGACTTTGCAAAACAGTTAGACACTGACAGCACTAAAGGGCCTCTAAAAGGAATGCTAAGAAACAACTCTCATTATGAAAACTTCGACTACCTATTTTTCCGTACTAAACTCCATATACTACAAACTACATCCTTGCAAAACAACTAAAGCTACAGCTGACTCACTAACTAACTACACTACATCCCTAACAGCCTAGGTCTCCGTCTGCGAGGTGTTCCACGCAGCCTCTATCAGCGTCACAGCCTTCTCTGAGGATGTGCAGGTGGAGCCAATTCCTGTCTCACCGACGCAGGCAACAGCTTCCTTGTAAGCAGAAGGTGAAGGGCAAGGCAACTCACAGATGTGTCTCCATAAGGAATCCACGCGCTGCAGCATCTTCCGTCCGCAGGAGCAGGAAAGCAGCCTGAGGATTGCCAGTGAGGAAAGCAACCATTCTGCAGTGTTGACGTGGCTGCCCTAGGGTGTGAGCCCCCCAGCACCGCTCTGTGCAGGGAACTCCTCTCAGTGGTTGGAGAGCAGCACCCAGAGGCGAAAGCGCAGCTGACCATAGGCTCTCATTGCCTCTCTGTGGGCAGCTGGATCTCGAGCCAGGTGCTCAAAGAGGTTGAGCGGCTCAACCGCTTCCACTGCCGGCGGCACGCGGATCTCTGCAGGAAGCCTCTCGTTGCCCAGCACAAAGTGGTCCAGGCATTTCAACTGCAGGCAGCGGCCCAGGTAGGACATGATGTCCCAGAGCCGCCGCGCAAACTCCCTCCTGCGCCACTTGGACAGCGGCACGGTGGTCAGCACGTGCATGACCACGGTCTTCCAGACAGAGCTGGAAAAACCCGTGCCCCTCAGGACGCAGGTGAAGACCTGCAGGCATTTCAGGTGCAAGTTCTCACAGGGCACCTGCCTGGCGATGTGCTGGAAGAACTCTGCCTCGGCGACAGCAAAGGTCTCAGGCCACTCTGTGCTTTCCACGACGTCGGCCTCGGCAGCCTGGCTGACCACAAAGACGTCGGAGTCTCCTTGGCGCACGCCAAGGAGCATCTCCAGCGTCAGGCTCTTCTTGCCTTTGCTCAGCCGGCATTGGCAGGACCGGCTGCCGGGCTGAATCTCCAAGCGCCAGGACTGTGACTGAGGCACGTGCAGCCACGAGGACCTGACCAACTGGGAGAACCAGTGGGAGGTTTTCTCCACGTCCAGGTAGGAGCCGGTGCAGAGTGTCTTGAGGAGGCTGCGCTTACGCCTCCGCCGCAGCTCCTTCTGCGAGTGGTGCAGGAGGCACAGCAGCTCCTGGCCCAGCTGCTCCCTCTTGCACGTGCACACCAGCTCCACGCGGACCCTGAAGGTCCTAGCTGCCGTCTGCCCTGCACCGTTCGGTTCCAGGTGGAAGGCGTGCCCTGGCGGGGGATTCAGCGGCACCAGCACGCGGTACACGCCATCCCACTCACGGGGACTCCAACCCTCAAAGGCACTGCCCACCCCGATGGCTTCTTCAGGAACCGGCAAGAAGCTATTGCTGACGCTGTCCACAAAGACACGCGTCAAGCTCTCCATCAGCTCCGCTGCCACTGAGCAACCTGTCTCCAGCTCCTCCACAGGCCACTGAACGCCATCCACAGAAAGGATGCTCTGCCTTCTCCCAACACCTCGCGTGTCTTTCTCTCCAATTCCACCACGGCCTCTTTCTTCCTTGCCACCCTCATTGCCTTCTTTATCCCTGGCAGCCACGTTACCTTGTTGGTCTTCTTTCCTCTCCTCATTTTTTTTCTTTCCACATTTACCATGCCCTGTTCTTCATCCTTGCTTCTGTCATCGTCATCCTCTTTCATCGTTTCCTTCTTTGCTTCCTCAGTGGCAGCAAAACCACCGTGCTCTACTTCATTCCCACCATGGCTGCTTCTCTGCTCACTGGCGTCACTACTTTCCCGCACCTTCACATCTGCGTGTTCTTCCTTTCCTTCTACATTGCCTTCACCTTCGTTTACATCATCCCTGTTGCCTGCCTTCATATTTAAACCACTAGTTTTTTCTTCCTTTCTGTCTCCTTCTTCTTCCTTTGCAGCGTCCCTGTCCTCCTCTGCCTGCACATCCTGGTTTCCTCCATTCTTGGCTTCATCGCTGCCTCCTTCATCTCCTTCAGCCGCAGGGCTGCCTTCTCTGTCGACTCCACGAGTGCTGTCATCTTCCTCCACTGTCCCATCAAGGTGTTCTCTGCCCTCTTCTGAATCAAAAATCTCCTCTTCCTGATCTTTTCCTCTCTCGTCTCCTAGGGTCTTGCAGGAGCTCTGGTCCTCGCTGCTGCTGCTGGCTTCACAGCTCCTTCTCCTGCAGCTAAACCACAGGCCCAAGAGGAGCAGGAGTCCAGCAAGAACCCACAATGGCCACTGCTGCAGAGCATCAAAGAGCGGGCTTCCCCAGCCCTTGTCCTGCTGCTCCAGCTCCTGCAGCAGCCGAGCCATCTCGCGTTCCAGCAGCTCCTGACGCTCCTGCATCCGCCGGTGCATGGCCTCATCCAGCCCATCGCCAGCTGGCTGCGGGTACTGGAGCAGGCTGTGCACGAGCACGAAGAGCAAGGCCAAGAACGCCATGGTCTGCAGGAGGACACTCAGAAGGGGTTCAGTGGGGCCGCAATGGAGCCAGACAGTGGGGGCAGGAGCCGCCGGGATGCGGCGGCAGGAAGGAGAGGGCTCCCCCCACCCCCGGCAGCTGGGCGGCGGCAAGGCCTGCACCGCTGCCCCCGCCGGCACCGGGGCCTGAGCACGGCGCTCCCGCCAGGGGCTGGGCCCCGGGTGCAGGGCCAGATGACACGGCCCGGCTGGGTGCCGGCACTTCTGCCCCAGCCCTCCCCCAGCCCTGTGTCCCCACTGCGTGTGCACTCACCGCTTGTCCAAGCTCTACTGGGGCGGCGGCAACCGCCGGGGCCTTTGATAGCTGCTGCCCCCATTGTGACGCGGGCCCCGTGCTGTCACAGAACCCAGAGCGCATCACAGGCCGGCCCCACCCGCCGTCCCCAGCCCAGCTCGGGGAACTCATCATGGCCCTGGAAGCCCAAAGCCCCAACAGACACCAAGCGCAGACGCGTCACTTGGGAACCTGGCAACCCCAGAGCTCCCCCTTCCAAAGCAGGCGCAATTGCCCTCCCACAGAACCCCTGTCAAATAAAAATTTGGGTGACATGACCCATGGGTGTTCTCAGCACACAGCTGTAGGCTGTTATTTAATACTGGACGGGGGACATTTTTTATTATTGGTATTTAGACTTCTTACTTTTGAGGCAGGATGTAGGCTAATGTTTTGTTACACATTTAGTGAGAAATAGTTCTGAAACAAGTCCCAGTTGCTTGGATGATGCACAGGAAGATCTAATACCATCCTCAAAAGGGCCAATAAGTTAGTTACGAAATTTTGGTGTCTTCAATCACCTCTTAGCTCTACAACTCTATGGTTCAACACTGTGCAAAATTCTGGCATAGCCAGGATTTTCTTCAGAATGTACAAGGTCTGTTTTTTCAAATTTGTGCAAAGATGTACCTCTGCCACTCCCACCATCTTCAAAAGTGTCTCACTTCAACAGAGTTAGCCAATCTCTCCTGTCTATTTCAGCTGTCTCTTTGTTTATTTCCCTCCAAAGGACAGGGCAGATTATCCTCCTCAGCCTTTCTTTGGGGAACTCATCTCTAAGTGGAACTTCAGAAATGGGGAGGGAGGAAGGGGAAACAGGCTGTGACTCAAGCACCCGCATAGTGACCACAGATGTTCACGGCTAGACAGACAGCAGTGATGGCAGGCATGTCGTGCTCTCCCATTAGTGTGCAGAAGGAGAGCATCTTCCAGTTCAAATCCCTCCGTATGAGGAGGAACATCTTGCGCAAGATCAGCTTGGTCAAAGGCCCACCTAAACACGGCCTTGAACACGTCCAAAGATGGGCCATCCACAGCTTCTCTGGCCAACCTGGGCCAGTTTCTCACCGCTCTCGTAACAGAACGTGTCTTTCTTCTGTCCAGTTTCTATCTACTCTCTTCCAGTTTGAAACTACAACTCCTTGTCCTGTCACTAAAGGCTTTGGTAAAAAGCCCTTGCTCATCTTTTTTACAAGCCCCCTTTATCTATTGGAAAGCGCCAATAAGGTCTCCTCAGAGCCTTCTTTTCTCCTGGTGGAACAACCCCAAACCTCTCAGCCTGTCCTCAAGTGGAAGGTGTCACAGACCCCTGACCGTTATCAGGGCTCTTCACATGACTCATTTCAACGTCCACGTCTTTCTTGAACTGGGTGCCCCAGAACTGGATGTAGGACTGCAGCTGGGGTCTCACCAGAGCAGACTGAAGAGGCAGAATCCCCTCCCTCTAGCTGCTGAAGACATTTCTTGCGTGCTACAGCCCAGGGTACAGCTGGCTTGGCAGGCTGTGAGCACACACGTTGCTATCGCATATCCATTTTTTCATTCACCAGTATCCCCAAGTCCTTGTCTGCAGGGCTGCCCTCAACCTGTTCATCATCCACTCTGTGTTGATATCAAGGATTGCCCCGAGCCAGGTGTTCCTAAGGTGTTCCGAGTTTAAAAGTGACCAGTCGAGCCCAGATGTATTGATACAAAGGCAAAAAGGATAAATACTTCTACTATGTACTGCAAGAAGTGAATTCTATTTTGTTGAGCGGCATCTCACCATACACAAAGCTGTGCATGCTCTCAAGTGGCTCTCATTGCTGCTAGGCCTATTAGGCCTGGTGGAAGAGGTAGTATTCATAGCACTGCAAGGCCTCTCCAAAGGGGAACAGATAATCAGGAATAGAGGAAACACGTCTTCTTGTTGTCACAGTGTTACCATGTTGCCAGTTTAATGATGAGGCCGTAAATCCAAAGATGTTAAAAAGGAAAGGCCAATGGTTTTTTGTTGTAAAATCGGCTACAGGAGCAGGAGGCTGGGCTCGTCGGCGCCCCTGACGGCAAGTCAGAGAAACGAGAAACGCGCGCACGGGGCACCCCTCGGGACAGCCCAGTTCCTGAGGGCGCAGCTCCCACTGAGGGGGGTCAGTCCCTTTTAAAGTCTCGGTCCCCCCAGGGATTGTTCCCTTTTGGATCCTTTCTATGATTGGGGCGTTCTTGGGGCTCTCGTTGGCTCTTAGCAGGGTGCTTTCCACACCAATCATTTCTTCCCGCCGTGTTTCCATTGGGTGGCCGTGATCTCCAAGGAAAGCACTGGACGGTGGTCTCGGTTTTTGAGTTGTCTGGGGAAGAAAGGGTAGAAGATCCCCCTTGTCTTTGGTGGTGTCCCCTTAACTGCATTCGGGGAGGCAGCCGCACAAAACTCCTACAGAGATTTGGAACCAAACACTGCAACAGTATCCAACAACTACTCCAGCAACGTTGCAATAGTAAGTACTTGTAACAACTCAGAACTAGTTGGAAAATAAACACAGTTAGAAGCAGAAATCGAAACGCACAGCTAGTATACAAACACAACTATTAAAAAGTTTCAGCCTCGTGGGTTTTTTGCTGGTTTTGGTGGTTTTTTGTTTGTTTTGTGTGTTTTTTGGTTTGGTTTTTGTTGGTGGTCTTGTGTTAGTTTTTCTTTTTTGTGGTTTGTGGTTTTTTGTTTTGTTTTTTTTGGGTTTTTTGGGGGGTTTTTTTGGGTTTTTTTTTTTGGTTTTTTTTTTCTTTTTGTATCTCTAACAACAGTTTTGTGTCAAAACCTTGGTTATGAGAAGCCAAAAAAAGAGCTGTGTATTAAACCACGTTTTGCAGTTGGGGGCTTCTCTGTTCAACGTTTATGACTGAATGGTTCCTCAGGAGCCTATGAAAGTGACAGTGTCAAGAAAACTTCTGCAAGGTTTCCGAAAAACTTCAGGAGTACTCTGCTGCAAAATTTGAGCCGTCTCAGAGCGTTGTCACTTCAAGCTTCAAGCATTTCTATGGGAATACTCAAGAGACAGCAGAGTTAATATATCCAACACCTCTATTTGCAAAAAGTCTTTATTTCAAAAAAGGGGTATGTAGGAAGGGCAGTCTCTAAGATACAGGGGCTTAACTACAAAGAATGACACATTTCAGGCAATTTGAGATACTTGTCTCCTTTTATTAATTTTTCAAACATAGATATCCAATTATTACTGACTAATATTTGTGAGAATATTACTTGTATATTTGTACATATAATAGCCAAATAACATTCTTTGTAAGACTATTACAGATCATCATATTTGCCATATGATGACAAATGAATAATTTGGAATATTACAATATTATTACTTGTACTATTACAAGTACACATCTCTGTGTCATTTGAATTACTGTCTACAAATACTATTTTTAATTTATTAGAAATAAGATTTGTATATAATATTTCCAATAAAATACCAATATTATTTGTAATATTACAAATACCCTCTCTTCTTATAAATTTTTCTAACATAGATGTCCGACCATTATCCAACTATTACAACTACAGTAGGGTAGTTCAATTGCCTAAACTAAGGATGACTTTGCAAAACAGTTAGACACTGACAGCACTAAAGGGCCTCTAAAAGGAATGCTAAGAAACAACTCTCATTATGAAAACTTCGACTACCTATTTTTCCGTACTAAACTCCATATACTACAAACTACATCCTTGCAAAACAACTAAAGCTACAGCTGACTCACTAACTAACTACACTACATCCCTAACAGCCTAGGTCTCCGTCTGCGAGGTGTTCCACGCAGCCTCTATCAGCGTCACAGCCTTCTCTGAGGATGTGCAGGTGGAGCCAATTCCTGTCTCACCGACGCAGGCAACAGCTTCCTTGTAAGCAGAAGGTGAAGGGCAAGGCAACTCACAGATGTGTCTCCATAAGGAATCCACGCGCTGCAGCATCTTCCGTCCGCAGGAGCACGAAAGCAGCCTGAGGATTGCCAGTGAGGAAAGCAACCATTCTGCAGTGTTGACGTGGCTGCCCTAGGGTGTGAGCCCCCCCAGCACCGCTCTGTGCAGGGAACTCCTCTCAGTGGTTGGAGAGCAGCACCCAGAGGCGAAAGCGCAGCTGACCATAGGCTCTCATTGCCTCTCTGTGGGCAGCTGGATCTCGAGCCAGGTGCTCAAAGAGGTTGAGCGGCTCAACCGCTTCCACTGCCGGCGGCACGCGGATCTCTGCAGGAAGCCTCTCGTTGCCCAGCACAAAGTGGTCCAGGCATTTCAACTGCAGGCAGCGGCCCAGGTAGGACATGATGTCCCAGAGCCGCCGCGCAAACTCCCTCCTGCGCCACTTGGACAGCGGCACGGTGGTCAGCACGTGCATGACCACGGTCTTCCAGACGGAGCTGGAAAAACCCGTGCCCCTCAGGACGCAGGTGAAGACCTGCAGGCATTTCAGGTGCAAGTTCTCACAGGGCACCTGCCTGGCGATGTGCTGGAAAAATTTTGCCTCAGCCACAGCGAAGGTCTCAGGCCACTCTGTGCTTGCCACGACGTCGTCCTCGGCGGCCTGGCTGACCACAAAGACGTCGGAGTCTCCTTGGCGCACGCCAAGGAGCATCTCCAGCGTCAGGCTCTTCTTGCCTTTGCTCAGCCGGCATTGGCAGGACCGGCTGCCGGGCTGAATCTCCAAGCGCCAGGACTGTGACTGAGGCACGTGCAGCCACGAGGACCTGACCAACTGAGAGAACCAGTGGGAGGTTTTCTCCACGTCCAGGTAGGAGCCGGTGCAGAGTGTCTTGAGGAGGCTGCGCTTACGCCTCCGCCGCAGCTCCTTCTGCGAGTGGTGCAGGAGGCACAGCAGCTCCTGGCCCAGCTGCTCCCTCTTGCACGTGCACACCAGCTCCACGCGGACCCTGAAGGTCCTAGCTGCCGTCTGCCCTGCACCGTTCGGTTCCAGGTGGAAGGCGTGCCCTGGCGGGGGATTCAGCGGCACCAGCACGCGGTACACGCCATCCCACTCACGGGGACTCCAACCCTCAAAGGCACTGCCCACCCCGATGGCTTCTTCAGGAACCGGCAAGAAGCTATTGCTGACGCTGTCCACAAAGACACGCGTCAAGCTCTCCATCAGCTCCGCTGCCACTGAGCAACCTGTCTCCAGCTCCTCCACAGGCCACTGAACGCCATCCACAGAAAGGATGCTCTGCCTTCTCCCAACACCTCGGGTGTCTTTCTCTCCAATTCCACCACGGCCTCTTTCTTCCTTGCCACCCTCATTGCCTTCTTTATCCCTGGCAGCCACGTTACCTTGTTGGTCTTCTTTCCTCTCCTCATTTTTTTTTCTTTCCACATTTACCATGCCCTGTTCTTCATCCTTGCTTCTGTCATCGTCATCCTCTTTCATCGTTTCCTTCTTTGCTTCCTCAGTGGCAGCAAAACCACCGTGCTCTACTTCATTCCCACCATGGCTGCTTCTCTGCTCACTGGCGTCACTACTTTCCCGCACCTTCACATCTGCGTGTTCTTCCTTTCCTTCTACATTGCCTTCACCTTCGTTTACATCATCCCTGTTGCCTGCCTTCATATTTAAACCACTAGTTTTTTCTTCCTTTCTGTCTCCTTCTTCTTCCTTTGCAGCATCCCTGTCCTCCTCTGCCTGCACATCCTGGTTTCCTCCATTCTTGGCTTCATCGCTGCCTCCTTCATCTCCTTCAGCCGCAGGGCTGCCTTCTCTGTCGACTCCACGAGTGCTGTCATCTTCCTCCACTGTCCCATCAAGGTGTTCTCTGCCCTCTTCTGAATCAAAAATCTCCTCTTCCTGATCTTTTCCTCTCTCGTCTCCTAGGGTCTTGCAGGAGCTCTGGTCCTCGCTGCTGCTGCTGGCTTCACAGCTCCTTCTCCTGCAGCTAAACCACAGGCCCAAGAGGAGCAGGAGTCCAGCAAGAACCCACAATGGCCACTGCTGCAGAGCACCAAAGAGCGGGCTTCCCCAGCCCTTGTCCTGCTGCTCCAGCTCCTGCAGCAGCCGAGCCATCTCTCGTTCCAGCAGCTCCTGACGCTCCTGCATCCGCCGGTGCATGGCCTCATCCAGCCCATCGCCAGCTGGCTGCGGGTACTGGAGCAGGCTGTGCATGAGCACGAAGAGCAAGGCCAAGAACGCCATGGTCTGCAGGAGGACACACAGAAGGGGTTCAGTGGGGCCGCAATGGAGCCAGACAGTGGGGGCAGGAGCCGCCGGGATGCGGCGGCAGGAAGGAGAGGGCTCCCCCCACCCCCGGCAGCTGGCCGGCGGCAAGGCCTGCACCGCTGCCCCCGCCGGCACCGGGGCCTGAGCACGGCGCTCCCGCCAGGGGCTGGGCCCCGGGTGCAGGGCCAGATGACACGGCCCGGCTGGGTGCCGGCACTTCTGCCCCAGCCCTCCCCCAGCCCTGTGTCCCCACTGCGTGTGCACTCACCGCTTGTCCAAGCTCTACTGGGGCGGCGGCAACCGCCGGGGCCTTTGATAGCTGCTGCCCCCATTGTGACGCGGGCCCCGTGCTGTCACAGAACCCAGAGCGCATCACAGGCCGGCCCCACCCGCCGTCCCCAGCCCAGCTCGGGGAACTCATCATGGCCCTGGAAGCCCAAAGCCCCAACAGACACCAAGCGCAGACGCGTCACTTGGGAACCTGGCAACCCCAGAGCTCCCCCTTCCAAAGCAGGCGCAATTGCCCTCCCACAGAACCCCTGTCAAATAAAAATTTGGGTGACATGACCCATGGGTGTTCTCAGCACACAGCTGTAGGCTGTTATTTAATACTGGACGGGGGACATTTTTTATTATTGGTATTTAGACTTCTTACTTTTGAGGCAGGATGTAGGCTAATGTTTTGTTACACATTTAGTGAGAAATAGTTCTGAAACAAGTCCCAGTTGCTTGGATGATGCACAGGAAGATCTAATACCATCCTCAAAAGGGCCAATAAGTTAGTTACGAAATTTTGGTGTCTTCAATCACCTCTTAGCTCTACAACTCTATGGTTCAACACTGTGCAAAATTCTGGCATAGCCAGGATTTTCTTCAGAATGTACAAGGTCTGTTTTTTCAAATTTGTGCAAAGATGTACCTCTGCCACTCCCACCATCTTCAAAAGTGTCTCACTTCAACAGAGTTAGCCAATCTCTCCTGTCTATTTCAGCTGTCTCTTTGTTTATTTCCCTCCAAAGGACAGGGCAGATTATCCTCCTCAGCCTTTCTTTGGGGAACTCATCTCTAAGTGGAACTTCAGAAATGGGGAGGGAGGAAGGGGAAACAGGCTGTGACTCAAGCACCCGCATAGTGACCACAGATGTTCACGGCTAGACAGACAGCAGTGATGGCAGGCATGTCGTGCTCTCCCATTAGTGTGCAGAAGGAGAGCATCTTCCAGTTCAAATCCCTCCGTATGAGGAGGAACATCTTGCGCAAGATCAGCTTGGTCAAAGGCCCACCTAAACACGGCCTTGAACACGTCCAAAGATGGGCCATCCACAGCTTCTCTGGCCAACCTGGGCCAGTTTCTCACCGCTCTCGTAACAGAACGTGTCTTTCTTCTGTCCAGTTTCTATCTACTCTCTTCCAGTTTGAAACTACAACTCCTTGTCCTGTCACTAAAGGCTTTGGTAAAAAGCCCTTGCTCATCTTTTTTACAAGCCCCCTTTATCTATTGGAAAGCGCCAATAAGGTCTCCTCAGAGCCTTCTTTTCTCCTGGTGGAACAACCCCAAACCTCTCAGCCTGTCCTCAAGTGGAAGGTGTCACAGACCCCTGACCGTTATCAGGGCTCTTCACATGACTCATTTCAACGTCCACGTCTTTCTTGAACTGGGTGCCCCAGAACTGGATGTAGGACTGCAGCTGGGGTCTCACCAGAGCAGACTGAAGAGGCAGAATCCCCTCCCTCTAGCTGCTGAAGACATTTCTTGCGTGCTACAGCCCAGGATACAGCTGGCTTGGCAGGCTGTGAGCACACACGTTGCTATCGCATATCCATTTTTTCATTCACCAGTATCCCCAAGTCCTTGTCTGCAGGGCTGCCCTCAACCTGTTCATCATCCACTCTGTGTTGATATCAAGGATTGCCCCGAGCTAGGTGTTCCTAAGGTGTTCCGAGTTTAAAAGTGACCAGTTGAGCCCAGATGTATTGATACAAAGGCAAAAAGGATAAATACTTCTACTATGTACTGCAAGAAGTGAATTCTATTTTGTCGAGCGGCATCTCACCATACACAAAGCTGTGCATGCTCTCAAGTGGCTCTCATTGCTGCTAGGCCTATTAGGCCTGGTGGAAGAGGTAGTATTCATAGCACAGCAAGGCCTCTCCAAAGGGGAACACATAATCAGGAATAGAGGAAACACGTCTTCTTGTTGTCACAGTGTTACCATGTTGCCAGTTTAATGACGAGGCCGTAAATCCAAAGATGTTAAAAAGGAAAGGCCAATGGTTTTTTGTTGTAAAATCGGCTACAGGAGCAGGAGGCTGGGCTCGTCCCAGCCCCTGACGGCAAGTCAGAGAAACGAGAAACGCGCGCACGGGGCACCCCTCGGGACAGCCCAGTTCCTGAGGGCGAAGCTCCCACTGAGGGGGGTCAGTCCCTTTTAAAGTCTCGGTCCCCCCAGGGATTGTTCCCTTTTGGATCCTTTCTATGATTGGGGCGTTCTTGGGGCTCTCGTTGGCTCTTAGCAGGGTGCTTTCCACACCAATCATTTCTTCCCGCCGTGTTTCCATTGGGTGGCCGTGATCTCCAAGGAAAGCACTGGACGGTGGTCTCGGTTTTTGAGTTGTCTGGGGAAGAAAGGGTAGAAGATCCCCCTTGTCTTTGGTGGTGTCCCCTTAACTGCATTCGGGGAGGCAGCCGCACAAAACTCCTACAGAGATTTGGAACCAAACACTGCAACAGTATCCAACAACTACTCCAGCAACGTTGCAATAGTAAGTACTTGTAACAACTCAGAACTAGTTGGAAAATAAACACAGTTAGAAGCAGAAATCGAAACGCACAGCTAGTATACAAACACAACTATTAAAAAGTTTCAGCCTCGTGGGTTTTTTGCTGGTTTTGGTGGTTTTTTGTTTGTTTTGTGTGTTTTTTGGTTTGGTTTTTGTTGGTGGTCTTGTGTTAGTTTTTCTTTTTTGTGGTTTGTGGTTTTTTGTTTTGTTTTTTTTGGGTTTTTTGGGGGGTTTTTTTGGGTTTTTTTTTTGGTTTTTTTTTCTTTTTGTATCTCTAACAACAGTTTTGTGTCAAAACCTTGGTTATGAGAAGCCAAAAAAAGAGCTGTGTATTAAACCACGTTTTGCAGTTGGGGGCTTCTCTGTTCAACGTTTATGACTGAATGGTTCCTCAGGAGCCTATGAAAGTGACAGTGTCAAGAAAACTTCTGCAAGGTTTCCGAAAAACTTCAGGAGTACTCTGCTGCAAAATTTGAGCCGTCTCAGAGCGTTGTCACTTCAAGCTTCAAGCATTTCTATGGGAATACTCAAGAGACAGCAGAGTTAATATATCCAACACCTCTATTTGCAAAAAGTCTTTATTTCAAAAAAGGGGTATGTAGGAAGGGCAGTCTCTAAGATACAGGGGCTTAACTACAAAGAATGACACATTTCAGGCAATTTGAGATACTTGTCTCCTTTTATTAATTTTTCAAACATAGATATCCAATTATTACTGACTAATATTTGTGATAATATTACTTGTATATTTGTACATATAATAGCCAAATAACATTCTTTGTAAGACTATTACAGATCATCATATTTGCCATATGATGACAAATGAATAATTTGGAATATTACAATATTATTACTTGTACTATTACAAGTACACATCTCTGTGTCATTTGAATTACTGTCTACAAATACTATTTTTAATTTATTAGAAATAAGATTTGTATATAATATTTCCAATAAAATACCAATATTATTTGTAATATTACAAATACCCTCTCTTCTTATAAATTTTTCTAACATAGATGTCCGACCATTATACAACTATTACAACTACAGTAGGGTAGTTCAATTGCCTAAATTAAGGATGACTTTGCAAAACAGTTAGACACTGACAGCACTAAAGGGCCTCTAAAAGGAATGCTAAGAAACAACTCTCATTATGAAAACTTCGACTACCTATTTTTCCGTACTAAACTCCATATACTACAAACTACATCCTTGCAAAACAACTAAAGCTACAGCTGACTCACTAACTAACTACACTACATCCCTAACAGCCTAGGTCTCCGTCTGCGAGGTGTTCCACGCAGCCTCTACCAGCGTCACTGCCTTCTCTGAGGATGTGCAGGTGGAGCCAATTCCTGTCTCACCGACGCAGGCAACAGCTTCCTTGTAAGCAGAAGGTGAAGGGCAAGGCAACTCACAGATGTGTCTCCATAAGGAATCCACGCGCTGCAGCATCTTCCGTCCTTAGGAGCAGGAAAGCAGCCTGAGGATTGCCAGTGAGGAAAGCAACCATTCTGCAGTGTTGACGTGGCTGCCCTAGGGTGTGAGCCCCCCCAGCACCGCTCTGTGCAGGGAACTCCTCTCAGTGGTTGGAGAGCAGCACCCAGAGGCGAAAGCGCAGCTGACCATAGGCTCTCATTGCCTCTCTGTGGGCAGCTGGATCTCGAGCCAGGTGCTCAAAGAGGTTGAGCGGCTCAACCGCTTCCACTGCCGGCGGCACGCGGATCTCTGCAGGAAGCCTCTCGTTGCCCAGCACAAAGTGGTCCAGGCATTTCAACTGCAGGCAGCGGCCCAGGTAGGACATGATGTCCCAGAGCCGCCGCGCAAACTCCCTCCTGCGCCACTTGGACAGCGGCACGGTGGTCAGCACGTGCATGACCACGGTCTTCCAGACGGAGCTGGAAAAACCCGTGCCCCTCAGGACGCAGGTGAAGACCTGCAGGCATTTCAGGTGCAAGTTCTCACAGGGCACCTGCCTGGCGATGTGCTGGAAAAATTTTGCCTCAGCCACAGCGAAGGTCTCAGGCCACTCTGTGCTTGCCACGACGTCGTCCTCGGCGGCCTGGCTGACCACAAAGACGTCGGAGTCTCCTTGGCGCACCCCAAGGAGCATCTCCAGCGTCAGGCTCTTCTTGCCTTTGCTCAGCCGGCATTGGCAGGACCGGCTGCCGGGCTGAATCTCCAAGCGCCAGGACTGTGACTGAGGCACGTGCAGCCACGAGGACCTGACCAACTGAGAGAACCAGTGGGAGGTTTTCTCCACGTCCAGGTAGGAGCCGGTGCAGAGTGTCTTGAGGAGGCTGCGCTTACGCCTCCGCCGCAGCTCCTTCTGCGAGTGGTGCAGGAGGCACAGCAGCTCCTGGCCCAGCTGCTCCCTCTTGCACGTGCACACCAGCTCCACGCGGACCCTGAAGGTCCTAGCTGCCGTCTGCCCTGCACCGTTCGGTTCCAGGTGGAAGGCGTGCCCTGGCGGGGGATTCAGCGGCACCAGCACGCGGTACACGCCATCCCACTCACGGGGACTCCAACCCTCAAAGGCACTGCCCACCCCGATGGCTTCTTCAGGAACCGGCAAGAAGCTATTGCTGACGCTGTCCACAAAGACACGCGTCAAGCTCTCCATCAGCTCCGCTGCCACTGAGCAACCTGTCTCCAGCTCCTCCACAGGCCACTGAACGCCATCCACAGAAAGGATGCTCTGCCTTCTCCCAACACCTCGGGTGTCTTTCTCTCCAATTCCACCACGGCCTCTTTCTTCCTTGCCACCCTCATTGCCTTCTTTATCCCTGGCAGCCACGTTACCTTGTTGGTCTTCTTTCCTCTCCTCATTTTTTTTTCTTTCCACATTTACCATGCCCTGTTCTTCATCCTTGCTTCTGTCATCGTCATCCTCTTTCATCGTTTCCTTCTTTGCTTCCTCAGTGGCAGCAAAACCACCGTGCTCTACTTCATTCCCACCATGGCTGCTTCTCTGCTCACTGGCGTCACTACTTTCCCGCACCTTCACATCTGCGTGTTCTTCCTTTCCTTCTACATTGCCTTCACCTTCGTTTACATCATCCCTGTTGCCTGCCTTCATATTTAAACCACTAGTTTTTTCTTCCTTTCTGTCTCCTTCTTCTTCCTTTGCAGCATCCCTGTCCTCCTCTGCCTGCACATCCTGGTTTCCTCCATTCTTGGCTTCATCGCTGCCTCCTTCATCTCCTTCAGCCGCAGGGCTGCCTTCTCTGTCGACTCCACGAGTGCTGTCATCTTCCTCCACTGTCCCATCAAGGTGTTCTCTGCCCTCTTCTGAATCAAAAATCTCCTCTTCCTGATCTTTTCCTCTCTCGTCTCCTAGGGTCTTGCAGGAGCTCTGGTCCTCGCTGCTGCTGCTGGCTTCACAGCTCCTTCTCCTGCAGCTAAACCACAGGCCCAAGAGGAGCAGGAGTCCAGCAAGAACCCACAATGGCCACTGCTGCAGAGCACCAAAGAGCGGGCTTCCCCAGCCCTTGTCCTGCTGCTCCAGCTCCTGCAGCAGC
Organism: Phylloscopus trochilus trochilus; assembly: GCA_016584745.2. Lineage (NCBI taxonomy): Eukaryota > Metazoa > Chordata > Aves > Passeriformes > Phylloscopidae > Phylloscopus > Phylloscopus trochilus. Next base: position 8,518,263 of record WQNJ02000016.1, on the reverse strand, counting down.
CGAGCCATCTCTCGTTCCAGCAGCTCCTGACGCTCCTGCATCCGCCGGTGCATGGCCTCATCCAGCCCATCGCCAGCTGGCTGCGGGTACTGGAGCAGGCTGTGCACGAGCACGAAGAGCAAGGCCAAGAACGCCATGGTCTGCAGGAGGACACACAGAAGGGGTTCAGTGGGGCCGCAATGGAGCCAGACAGTGGGGGCAGGAGCCGCCGGGATGCGGCGGCAGGAAGGAGAGGGCTCCCCCCACCCCCGGCAGCTGGCCGGCGGCAAGGCCTGCACCGCTGCCCCCGCCGGCACCGGGGCCTGAGCACGGCGCTCCCGCCAGGGCCTGGGCCCCGGGTGCAGGGCCAGATGACACGGCCCGGCTGGGTGCCGGCACTTCTGCCCCAGCCCTCCCCCAGCCCTGTGTCCCCACTGCGTGTGCACTCACCGCTTGTCCAAGCTCTACTGGGGCGGCGGCAACCGCCGGGGCCTTTGATAGCTGCTGCCCCCATTGTGACGTGGGCCCCGTGCTGTCACAGAACCCAGAGCGCATCACAGGCCGGCCCCACCCGCCGTCCCCAGCCCAGCTCGGGGAACTCATCATGGCCCTGGAAGCCCAAAGCCCCAACAGACACCAAGCGCAGACGCGTCACTTGGGAACCTGGCAACCCCAGAGCTCCCCCTTCCAAAGCAGGCGCAATTGCCCTCCCACAGAACCCCTGTCAAATAAAAATTTGGGTGACATGACCCATGGGTGTTCTCAGCACACAGCTGTAGGCTGTTATTTAATACTGGACGGGGGACATTTTTTATTATTGGTATTTAGACTTCTTACTTTTGAGGCAGGATGTAGGCTAATGTTTTGTTACACATTTAGTGAGAAATAGTTCTGAAACAAGTCCCAGTTGCTTGGATGATGCACAGGAAGATCTAATACCATCCTCAAAAGGGCCAATAAGTTAGTTACGAAATTTTGGTGTCTTCAATCACCTCTTAGCTCTACAACTCTATGGTTCAACACTGTGCAAAATTCTGGCATAGCCAGGATTTTCTTCAGAATGTACAAGGTCTGTTTTTTCAAATTTGTGCAAAGATGTACCTCTGCCACTCCCACCATCTTCAAAAGTGTCTCACTTCAACAGAGTTAGCCAATCTCTCCTGTCTATTTCAGCTGTCTCTTTGTTTATTTCCCTCCAAAGGACAGGGCAGATTATCCTCCTCAGCCTTTCTTTGGGGAACTCATCTCTAAGTGGAACTTCAGAAATGGGGAGGGAGGAAGGGGAAACAGGCTGTGACTCAAGCACCCGCATAGTGACCACAGATGTTCACGGCTAGACAGACAGCAGTGATGGCAGGCATGTCGTGCTCTCCCATTAGTGTGCAGAAGGAGAGCATCTTCCAGTTCAAATCCCTCCGTATGAGGAGGAACATCTTGCGCAAGATCAGCTTGGTCAAAGGCCCACCTAAACACGGCCTTGAACACGTCCAAAGATGGGCCATCCACAGCTTCTCTGGCCAACCTGGGCCAGTTTCTCACCGCTCTCGTAACAGAACGTGTCTTTCTTCTGTCCAGTTTCTATCTACTCTCTTCCAGTTTGAAACTACAACTCCTTGTCCTGTCACTAAAGGCTTTGGTAAAAAGCCCTTGCTCATCTTTTTTACAAGCCCCCTTTATCTATTGGAAAGCGCCAATAAGGTCTCCTCAGAGCCTTCTTTTCTCCTGGTGGAACAACCCCAAACCTCTCAGCCTGTCCTCAAGTGGAAGGTGTCACAGACCCCTGACCGTTATCAGGGCTCTTCACATGACTCATTTCAACGTCCACGTCTTTCTTGAACTGGGTGCCCCAGAACTGGATGTAGGACTGCAGCTGGGGTCTCACCAGAGCAGACTGAAGAGGCAGAATCCCCTCCCTCTAGCTGCTGAAGACATTTCTTGCGTGCTACAGCCCAGGATACAGCTGGCTTGGCAGGCTGTGAGCACACACGTTGCTATCGCATATCCATTTTTTCATTCACCAGTATCCCCAAGTCCTTGTCTGCAGGGCTGCCCTCAACCTGTTCATCATCCACTCTGTGTTGATATCAAGGATTGCCCCGAGCTAGGTGTTCCTAAGGTGTTCCGAGTTTAAAAGTGACCAGTTGAGCCCAGATGTATTGATACAAAGGCAAAAAGGATAAATACTTCTACTATGTACTGCAAGAAGTGAATTCTATTTTGTCGAGCGGCATCTCACCATACACAAAGCTGTGCATGCTCTCAAGTGGCTCTCATTGCTGCTAGGCCTATTAGGCCTGGTGGAAGAGGTAGTATTCATAGCACAGCAAGGCCTCTCCAAAGGGGAACACATAATCAGGAATAGAGGAAACACGTCTTCTTGTTGTCACAGTGTTACCATGTTGCCAGTTTAATGACGAGGCCGTAAATCCAAAGATGTTAAAAAGGAAAGGCCAATGGTTTTTTCTTGTAAAATCGGCTACAGGAGCAGGAGGCTGGGCTCGTCCCAGCCCCTGACGGCAAGTCAGAGAAACGAGAAACGCGCGCACGGGGCACCCCTCGGGACAGCCCAGTTCCTGAGGGCGAAGCTCCCACTGAGGGGGGTCAGTCCCTTTTAAAGTCTCGGTCCCCCCAGGGATTGTTCCCTTTTGGATCCTTTCTATGATTGGGGCGTTCTTGGGGCTCTCGTTGGCTCTTAGCAGGGTGCTTTCCACACCAATCATTTCTTCCCGCCGTGTTTCCATTGGGTGGCCGTGATCTCCAAGGAAAGCACTGGACGGTGGTCTCGGTTTTTGAGTTGTCTGGGGAAGAAAGGGTAGAAGATCCCCCTTGTCTTTGGTGGTGTCCCCTTAACTGCATTCGGGGAGGCAGCCGCACAAAACTCCTACAAAGATTTGAAACCAAACACTGCAACAGTATCCAACAACTACTCCAGCAACGTTGCAATAGTAAGTACTTGTAACAACTCAGAACTAGTTGGAAAATAAACACAGTTAGAAGCAGAAATCGAAACGCACAGCTAGTATACAAACACAACTATTAAAAAGTTTCAGCCTCGTGGGTTTTTTGCTGGTTTTGGTGGTTTTTTGTTTGTTTTGTGTGTTTTTTGGTTTGGTTTTTGTTGGTGGTCTTGTGTTAGTTTTTCTTTTTTGTGGTTTGTGGTTTTTTGTTTTGTTTTTTTTGGGTTTTTTGGGGGGTTTTTTTGGGTTTTTTTTTTTGGTTTTTTTTTCTTTTTGTATCTCTAACAACAGTTTTGTGTCAAAACCTTGGTTATGAGAAGCCAAAAAAAGAGCTGTGTATTAAACCACGTTTTGCAGTTGGGGGCTTCTCTGTTCAACGTTTATGACTGAATGGTTCCTCAGGAGCCTATGAAAGTGACAGTGTCAAGAAAACTTCTGCAAGGTTTCCGAAAAACTTCAGGAGTACTCTGCTGCAAAATTTGAGCCGTCTCAGAGCGTTGTCACTTCAAGCTTCAAGCATTTCTATGGGAATACTCAAGAGACAGCAGAGTTAATATATCCAACACCTCTATTTGCAAAAAGTCTTTATTTCAAAAAAGGGGTATGTAGGAAGGGCAGTCTCTAAGATACAGGGGCTTAACTACAAAGAATGACACATTTCAGGCAATTTGAGATACTTGTCTCCTTTTATTAATTTTTCAAACATAGATATCCAATTATTACTGACTAATATTTGTGATAATATTACTTGTATATTTGTACATATAATAGCCAAATAACATTCTTTGTAAGACTATTACAGATCATCATATTTGCCATATGATGACAAATGAATAATTTGGAATATTACAATATTATTACTTGTACTATTACAAGTACACATCTCTGTGTCATTTGAATTACTGTCTACAAATACTATTTTTAATTTATTAGAAATAAGATTTGTATATAATATTTCCAATAAAATACCAATATTATTTGTAATATTACAAATACCCTCTCTTCTTATAAATTTTTCTAACATAGATGTCCGACCATTATACAACTATTACAACTACAGTAGGGTAGTTCAATTGCCTAAATTAAGGATGACTTTGCAAAACAGTTAGACACTGACAGCACTAAAGGGCCTCTAAAAGGAATGCTAAGAAACAACTCTCATTATGAAAACTTCGACTACCTATTTTTCCGTACTAAACTCCATATACTACAAACTACATCCTTGCAAAACAACTAAAGCTACAGCTGACTCACTAACTAACTACACTACATCCCTAACAGCCTAGGTCTCCGTCTGCGAGGTGTTCCACGCAGCCTCTACCAGCGTCACTGCCTTCTCTGAGGATGTGCAGGTGGAGCCAATTCCTGTCTCACCGACGCAGGCAACAGCTTCCTTGTAAGCAGAAGGTGAAGGGCAAGGCAACTCACAGATGTGTCTCCATAAGGAATCCACGCGCTGCAGCATCTTCCGTCCTTAGGAGCAGGAAAGCAGCCTGAGGATTGCCAGTGAGGAAAGCAACCATTCTGCAGTGTTGACGTGGCTGCCCTAGGGTGTGAGCCCCCCCAGCACCGCTCTGTGCAGGGAACTCCTCTCAGTGGTTGGAGAGCAGCACCCAGAGGCGAAAGCGCAGCTGACCATAGGCTCTCATTGCCTCTCTGTGGGCAGCTGGATCTCGAGCCAGGTGCTCAAAGAGGTTGAGCGGCTCAACCGCTTCCACTGCCGGCGGCACGCGGATCTCTGCAGGAAGCCTCTCGTTGCCCAGCACAAAGTGGTCCAGGCATTTCAACTGCAGGCAGCGGCCCAGGTAGGACATGATGTCCCAGAGCCGCCGCGCAAACTCCCTCCTGCGCCACTTGGACAGCGGCACGGTGGTCAGCACGTGCATGACCACGGTCTTCCAGACGGAGCTGGAAAAACCCGTGCCCCTCAGGACGCAGGTGAAGACCTGCAGGCATTTCAGGTGCAAGTTCTCACAGGGCACCTGCCTGGCGATGTGCTGGAAAAATTTTGCCTCAGCCACAGCGAAGGTCTCAGGCCACTCTGTGCTTGCCACGACGTCGTCCTCGGCGGCCTGGCTGACCACAAAGACGTCGGAGTCTCCTTGGCGCACCCCAAGGAGCATCTCCAGCGTCAGGCTCTTCTTGCCTTTGCTCAGCCGGCATTGGCAGGACCGGCTGCCGGGCTGAATCTCCAAGCGCCAGGACTGTGACTGAGGCACGTGCAGCCACGAGGACCTGACCAACTGAGAGAACCAGTGGGAGGTTTTCTCCACGTCCAGGTAGGAGCCGGTGCAGAGTGTCTTGAGGAGGCTGCGCTTACGCCTCCGCCGCAGCTCCTTCTGCGAGTGGTGCAGGAGGCACAGCAGCTCCTGGCCCAGCTGCTCCCTCTTGCACGTGCACACCAGCTCCACGCGGACCCTGAAGGTCCTAGCTGCCGTCTGCCCTGCACCGTTCGGTTCCAGGTGGAAGGCGTGCCCTGGCGGGGGATTCAGCGGCACCAGCACGCGGTACACGCCATCCCACTCACGGGGACTCCAACCCTCAAAGGCACTGCCCACCCCGATGGCTTCTTCAGGAACCGGCAAGAAGCTATTGCTGACGCTGTCCACAAAGACACGCGTCAAGCTCTCCATCAGCTCCGCTGCCACTGAGCAACCTGTCTCCAGCTCCTCCACAGGCCACTGAACGCCATCCACAGAAAGGATGCTCTGCCTTCTCCCAACACCTCGGGTGTCTTTCTCTCCAATTCCACCACGGCCTCTTTCTTCCTTGCCACCCTCATTGCCTTCTTTATCCCTGGCAGCCACGTTACCTTGTTGGTCTTCTTTCCTCTCCTCATTTTTTTTTCTTTCCACATTTACCATGCCCTGTTCTTCATCCTTGCTTCTGTCATCGTCATCCTCTTTCATCGTTTCCTTCTTTGCTTCCTCAGTGGCAGCAAAACCACCGTGCTCTACTTCATTCCCACCATGGCTGCTTCTCTGCTCACTGGCGTCACTACTTTCCCGCACCTTCACATCTGCGTGTTCTTCCTTTCCTTCTACATTGCCTTCACCTTCGTTTACATCATCCCTGTTGCCTGCCTTCATATTTAAACCACTAGTTTTTTCTTCCTTTCTGTCTCCTTCTTCTTCCTTTGCAGCATCCCTGTCCTCCTCTGCCTGCACATCCTGGTTTCCTCCATTCTTGGCTTCATCGCTGCCTCCTTCATCTCCTTCAGCCGCAGGGCTGCCTTCTCTGTCAACTCCACGAGTGCTGTCATCTTCCTCCACTGTCCCATCAAGGTGTTCTCTGCCCTCTTCTGAATCAAAAATCTCCTCTTCCTGATCTTTTCCTCTCTCGTCTCCTAGGGTCTTGCAGGAGCTCTGGTCCTCGCTGCTGCTGCTGGCTTCACAGCTCCTTCTCCTGCAGCTAAACCACAGGCCCAAGAGGAGCAGGAGTCCAGCAAGAACCCACAATGGCCACTGCTGCAGAGCACCAAAGAGCGGGCTTCCCCAGCCCTTGTCCTGCTGCTCCAGCTCCTGCAGCAGCCGAGCCATCTCTCGTTCCAGCAGCTCCTGACGCTCCTGCATCCGCCGGTGCATGGCCTCATCCAGCCCATCGCCAGCTGGCTGCGGGTACTGGAGCAGGCTGTGCACGAGCACGAAGAGCAAGGCCAAGAACGCCATGGTCTGCAGGAGGACACACAGAAGGGGTTCAGTGGGGCCGCAATGGAGCCAGACAGTGGGGGCAGGAGCCGCCGGGATGCGGCGGCAGGAAGGAGAGGGCTCCCCCCACCCCCGGCAGCTGGCCGGCGGCAAGGCCTGCACCGCTGCCCCCGCCGGCACCGGGGCCTGAGCACGGCGCTCCCGCCAGGGCCTGGGCCCCGGGTGCAGGGCCAGATGACACGGCCCGGCTGGGTGCCGGCACTTCTGCCCCAGCCCTCCCCCAGCCCTGTGTCCCCACTGCGTGTGCACTCACCGCTTGTCCAAGCTCTACTGGGGCGGCGGCAACCGCCGGGGCCTTTGATAGCTGCTGCCCCCATTGTGACGCGGGCCCCGTGCTGTCACAGAACCCAGAGCGCATCACAGGCCGGCCCCACCCGCCGTCCCCAGCCCAGCTCGGGGAACTCATCATGGCCCTGGAAGCCCAAAGCCCCAACAGACACCAAGCGCAGACGCGTCACTTGGGAACCTGGCAACCCCAGAGCTCCCCCTTCCAAAGCAGGCGCAATTGCCCTCCCACAGAACCCCTGTCAAATAAAAATTTGGGTGACATGACCCATGGGTGTTCTCAGCACACAGCTGTAGGCTGTTATTTAATACTGGACGGGGGACATTTTTTATTATTGGTATTTAGACTTCTTACTTTTGAGGCAGGATGTAGGCTAATGTTTTGTTACACATTTAGTGAGAAATAGTTCTGAAACAAGTCCCAGTTGCTTGGATGATGCACAGGAAGATCTAATACCATCCTCAAAAGGGCCAATAAGTTAGTTACGAAATTTTGGTGTCTTCAATCACCTCTTAGCTCTACAACTCTATGGTTCAACACTGTGCAAAATTCTGGCATAGCCAGGATTTTCTTCAGAATGTACAAGGTCTGTTTTTTCAAATTTGTGCAAAGATGTACCTCTGCCACTCCCACCATCTTCAAAAGTGTCTCACTTCAACAGAGTTAGCCAATCTCTCCTGTCTATTTCAGCTGTCTCTTTGTTTATTTCCCTCCAAAGGACAGGGCAGATTATCCTCCTCAGCCTTTCTTTGGGGAACTCATCTCTAAGTGGAACTTCAGAAATGGGGAGGGAGGAAGGGGAAACAGGCTGTGACTCAAGCACCCGCATAGTGACCACAGATGTTCACGGCTAGACAGACAGCAGTGATGGCAGGCATGTCGTGCTCTCCCATTAGTGTGCAGAAGGAGAGCATCTTCCAGTTCAAATCCCTCCGTATGAGGAGGAACATCTTGCGCAAGATCAGCTTGGTCAAAGGCCCACCTAAACACGGCCTTGAACACGTCCAAAGATGGGCCATCCACAGCTTCTCTGGCCAACCTGGGCCAGTTTCTCACCGCTCTCGTAACAGAACGTGTCTTTCTTCTGTCCAGTTTCTATCTACTCTCTTCCAGTTTGAAACTACAACTCCTTGTCCTGTCACTAAAGGCTTTGGTAAAAAGCCCTTGCTCATCTTTTTTACAAGCCCCCTTTATCTATTGGAAAGCGCCAATAAGGTCTCCTCAGAGCCTTCTTTTCTCCTGGTGGAACAACCCCAAACCTCTCAGCCTGTCCTCAAGTGGAAGGTGTCACAGACCCCTGACCGTTATCAGGGCTCTTCACATGACTCATTTCAACGTCCACGTCTTTCTTGAACTGGGTGCCCCAGAACTGGATGTAGGACTGCAGCTGGGGTCTCACCAGAGCAGACTGAAGAGGCAGAATCCCCTCCCTCTAGCTGCTGAAGACATTTCTTGCGTGCTACAGCCCAGGATACAGCTGGCTTGGCAGGCTGTGAGCACACACGTTGCTATCGCATATCCATTTTTTCATTCACCAGTATCCCCAAGTCCTTGTCTGCAGGGCTGCCCTCAACCTGTTCATCATCCACTCTGTGTTGATATCAAGGATTGCCCCGAGCTAGGTGTTCCTAAGGTGTTCCGAGTTTAAAAGTGACCAGTTGAGCCCAGATGTATTGATACAAAGGCAAAAAGGATAAATACTTCTACTATGTACTGCAAGAAGTGAATTCTATTTTGTCGAGCGGCATCTCACCATACACAAAGCTGTGCATGCTCTCAAGTGGCTCTCATTGCTGCTAGGCCTATTAGGCCTGGTGGAAGAGGTAGTATTCATAGCACAGCAAGGCCTCTCCAAAGGGGAACACATAATCAGGAATAGAGGAAACACGTCTTCTTGTTGTCACAGTGTTACCATGTTGCCAGTTTAATGACGAGGCCGTAAATCCAAAGATGTTAAAAAGGAAAGGCCAATGGTTTTTTGTTGTAAAATCGGCTACAGGAGCAGGAGGCTGGGCTCGTCCCAGCCCCTGACGGCAAGTCAGAGAAACGAGAAACGCGCGCACGGGGCACCCCTCGGGACAGCCCAGTTCCTGAGGGCGAAGCTCCCACTGAGGGGGGTCAGTCCCTTTTAAAGTCTCGGTCCCCCCAGGGATTGTTCCCTTTTGGATCCTTTCTATGATTGGGGCGTTCTTGGGGCTCTCGTTGGCTCTTAGCAGGGTGCTTTCCACACCAATCATTTCTTCCCGCCGTGTTTCCATTGGGTGGCCGTGATCTCCAAGGAAAGCACTGGACGGTGGTCTCGGTTTTTGAGTTGTCTGGGGAAGAAAGGGTAGAAGATCCCCCTTGTCTTTGGTGGTGTCCCCTTAACTGCATTCGGGGAGGCAGCCGCACAAAACTCCTACAGAGATTTGGAACCAAACACTGCAACAGTATCCAACAACTACTCCAGCAACGTTGCAATAGTAAGTACTTGTAACAACTCAGAACTAGTTGGAAAATAAACACAGTTAGAAGCAGAAATCGAAACGCACAGCTAGTATACAAACACAACTATTAAAAAGTTTCAGCCTCGTGGGTTTTTTGCTGGTTTTGGTGGTTTTTTGTTTGTTTTGTGTGTTTTTTGGTTTGGTTTTTGTTGGTGGTCTTGTGTTAGTTTTTCTTTTTTGTGGTTTGTGGTTTTTTGTTTTGTTTTTTTTGGGTTTTTTGGGGGGTTTTTTTGGGTTTTTTTTTTGGTTTTTTTTTCTTTTTGTATCTCTAACAACAGTTTTGTGTCAAAACCTTGGTTATGAGAAGCCAAAAAAAGAGCTGTGTATTAAACCACGTTTTGCAGTTGGGGGCTTCTCTGTTCAACGTTTATGACTGAATGGTTCCTCAGGAGCCTATGAAAGTGACAGTGTCAAGAAAACTTCTGCAAGGTTTCCGAAAAACTTCAGGAGTACTCTGCTGCAAAATTTGAGCCGTCTCAGAGCGTTGTCACTTCAAGCTTCAAGCATTTCTATGGGAATACTCAAGAGACAGCAGAGTTAATATATCCAACACCTCTATTTGCAAAAAGTCTTTATTTCAAAAAAGGGGTATGTAGGAAGGGCAGTCTCTAAGATACAGGGGCTTAACTACAAAGAATGACACATTTCAGGCAATTTGAGATACTTGTCTCCTTTTATTAATTTTTCAAACATAGATATCCAATTATTACTGACTAATATTTGTGATAATATTACTTGTATATTTGTACATATAATAGCCAAATAACATTCTTTGTAAGACTATTACAGATCATCATATTTGCCATATGATGACAAATGAATAATTTGGAATATTACAATATTATTACTTGTACTATTACAAGTACACATCTCTGTGTCATTTGAATTACTGTCTACAAATACTATTTTTAATTTATTAGAAATAAGATTTGTATATAATATTTCCAATAAAATACCAATATGATTTGTAATATTACAAATACCCTCTCTTCTTATAAATTTTTCTAACATAGATGTCCGACCATTATACAACTATTACAACTACAGTAGGGTAGTTCAATTGCCTAAATTAAGGATGACTTTGCAAAACAGTTAGACACTGACAGCACTAAAGGGCCTCTAAAAGGAATGCTAAGAAACAACTCTCATTATGAAAACTTCGACTACCTATTTTTCCGTACTAAACTCCATATACTACAAACTACATCCTTGCAAAACAACTAAAGCTACAGCTGACTCACTAACTAACTACACTACATCCCTAACAGCCTAGGTCTCCGTCTGCGAGGTGTTCCACGCAGCCTCTACCAGCGTCACTGCCTTCTCTGAGGATGTGCAGGTGGAGCCAATTCCTGTCTCACCGACGCAGGCAACAGCTTCCTTGTAAGCAGAAGGTGAAGGGCAAGGCAACTCATAGATGTGTCTCCATAAGGAATCCACGCGCTGCAGCATCTTCTGTCCTTAGGAGCAGGAAAGCAGCCTGAGGATTGCCAGTGAGGAAAGCAACCATTCTGCAGTGTTGACGTGGCTGCCCTAGGGTGTGAGCCCCCCCAGCACCGCTCTGTGCAGGGAACTCCTCTCAGTGGTTGGAGAGCAGCACCCAGAGGCGAAAGCGCAGCTGACCATAGGCTCTCATTGCCTCTCTGTGGGCAGCTGGATCTCGAGCCAGGTGCTCAAAGAGGTTGAGCGGCTCAACCGCTTCCACTGCCGGCGGCACGCGGATCTCTGCAGGAAGCCGCTCGTTGCCCAGCACAAAGTGGTCCAGGCATTTCAACTGCAGGCAGCGGCCCAGGTAGGACATGATGTCCCAGAGCCGCCGCGCAAAGTCCCTCCTGCGCCACTTGGACAGCGGCACGGTGGTCAGCACGTGCATGACCACGGTCTTCCAGACAGAGCTGGAAAAACCCGTGCCCCTCAGGACGCAGGTGAAGACCTGCAGGCATTTCAGGTGCAAGTTCTCACAGGGCACCTGCCTGGCGATGTGCTGGAAGAACTCTGCCTCGGCGACAGCAAAGGTCTCAGGCCACTCTGTGCTTTCCACGACGTCGGCCTCGGCAGCCTGGCTGACCACAAAGACGTCGGAGTCTCCTTGGCGCACGCCAAGGAGCATCTCCAGCGTCAGGCTCTTCTTGCCTTTGCTCAGCCGGCATTGGCAGGACCGGCTGCCGGGCTGAACCTCCAAGCGCCAGGACTGTGACTGAGGCACGTGCAGCCACGAGGACCTGACCAACTGAGAGAACCAGTGGGAGGTTTTCTCCACATCCAGGTAGGAGCCGGTGCAGAGAGTCTTCAGGAGGCTGCGCTTACGCCTCCGCCGCAGCTCCTTCTGCGAGTGGTGCAGGAGGCACAGCAGCTCCTGGCCCAGCTGCTCCCTCTTGCACGTGCACACCAGCTCCACGCGGACCCTGAAGCTCCTTGCTGCCGTCTGCCCTGCACCATTCGGTTCCAGGTGGAAGGCGTGCCCTGGCGGGGGATTCAGCGGCACCAGCACGCGGTACACGCCATCCCACTCACGGGGACTCCAACCCTCAAAGGCACTGCCCACCCCGATGGCTTCTTCAGGAACCGGCAAGAAGCTATTGCTGACGCTGTCCACAAAGACACGCGTCAAGTTCTCCATCAGCTCCGCTGTCACTGAGCAACCTGTCTCCAGCTCCTCCACAGGCCACTGAACGCCATCCACAGAAAGGATGCTCTGCCTTCTTCCAACACCTCGCGTGTCTTTCTCTCCAATTCCAGCACGGCCTCTTTCTTCCTTGCCACCCTCGTTGCCTTCTTTATCCCTGGCAGCCACGTTACCTTGTTGGTCTTCTTTCCTCTCCTCATCCTTGTTTCCTTCCACATTTACCCTGCCCTGTTCCTCATCCTTGCTTCTCTCATTGTCATCTTCTCTCACCATTTCCTTCTTTTCTTCCTCAGTGGCAGCAAAACCACTGTGGTCTACTTCATTCCCGCCATCGCTCCTATCTTGCTGCCCAGCCCCATCACTGCTTCTCTGCTCACTGGCGTCACTACTTTCCCGCACCTTCACATCTGCGTGTTCTTCCTTTCCTTCCACATTGCCTTCACCTTCATTTACGTCGTCACTGTTGCCTGCCTTCATATTCGCTCCAGTGGTGTTTTCTTCCTTTCCATCTCCTTCTCCTTCTTTTGCCGTGTCCTTGTCTTGCTCCACCTGCACATCCTTGTTTTCTTCTTTCTTGGCATCATCGCCGTCTCCTTCATCTGCTTTAGCCACAGGGCTGTCTTCTCTCTCGTTTCCACGAGTGCTGTCAACTGCCTCCACGGTCACATCCACATCTTCTCTGCCCTCTTCTGAGTCAAAAATCTCCTCTTCCCGATCTTTTCCTCTCTCGTCTCCTAAGGTCTTGCAGGAGCTCTGGTCCTCGCTGCTGCTGCTGGCTTCACAGCTCCTTCTCCTGCAGCTAAACCACAGGCCCAAGAGGAGCAGGAGTCCAGCAAGAACCCACAATGGCCACTGCTGCAGAGCACCAAAGAGCGGGCTTCCCCAGCCCTTGTCCTGCTGCTCCAGCTCCTGCAGCAGCCGAGCCATCTCTCGTTCCAGCAGCTCCTGACGCTCCTGCATCCGCCGGTGCATGGCCTCATCCAGCCCATCGCCAGCTGGCTGCGGGTACTGGAGCAGGCTGTGCACGAGCACGAAGAGCAAGGCCAAGAACGCCATGGTCTGCAGGAGGACACACAGAAGGGGTTCAGTGGGGCCGCAATGGAGCCAGACAGTGGGGACAGGAGCCGCTGGGATGCGGCGGCAGGAAGGAGAGGGCTCCCCCCACCCCCGGCAGCTGGCCGGCGGCAAGGCCTGCACCGCTGCCCCCGCCGGCACCGGGGCCTGAGCACGGCGCTCCCGCCAGGGGCTGGGCCCCGGGTGCAGGGCCAGATGACACGGCCCGGCTGGGTGCCGGCACTTCTGCCCCAGCCCTCCCCCAGCCCTGTGTCCCCACTGCGTGTGCACTCACCGCTTGTCCAAGCTCTACTGGGGCGGCGGCAACCGCCGGGGCCTTTGATAGCTGCTGCCCCCATTGTGACGCGGGCCCCGTGCTGTCACAGAACCCAGAGCGCATCACAGGCCGGCCCCACCCGCCGTCCCCAGCCCAGCTCGGGGAACTCATCATGGCCCTGGAAGCCCAAAGCCCCAACAGACACCAAGCGCAGACGCGTCACTTGGGAACCTGGCAACCCCAGAGCTCCCCCTTCCAAAGCAGGCGCAATTGCCCTCCCACAGAACCCCTGTCAAATAAAAATTAGGGTGACATGACCCATGGGTGTTCTCAGCACACATCTGTAGGCTGTTATTTAATACTGGACGGGGGACATTTTTTTATTATTGGTATTTAGACTTCTTACTTTTGAGGCAGGATGTAGGCTAATGTTTTGTTACACATTTAGTGAGAAATAGTTCTGAAACAAGTCCCAGTTGCTTGGATGATGCACAGGAAGATCTAACACCATCCTCAAAAGGGCCAATAAGTTAGTTACGAAATTTTGGTGTCTTTAATCACCTCTTAGCTCTACAACTCTATGGTTCAACACTGTGCAAAATTCTGGCATAGCCAGGATTTTCTTCAGAATGTACAAGGTCTGTTTTTTCAAATTTGTGCAAAGATGTACCTCTGCCACTCCCACCATCTTCAAAAGTGTCTCACTTCAACAGCGTTAGCCAATCTCTCGGACTGATAAAGGAACTTCTGTCTATTTCAGCTGTCTCTTTGTTTATTTCCCTCCAAAGGACAGGGCAGATTATCCTCCTCAGCCTTTCTTTGGGGAACTCATCTCTAAGTGGAACTTCAGAAATGGGGAGGGAGGAAGGGGAAACAGGATGTGACTCAAGCACCCGCATAGTGACCACAGATGTTCACGGCTAGACAGACAGCAGTGATGGCAGGCATGTCGTGCTCTCCCATTAGTGTGCAGAAGGAGAGCAATTTCCAGTTCAAATCCCTCAGTATGAGGAGGAACATCTTGCACAAGATCAGCTTGGTCAAAGGCCCACCTAAACACGGCCTTGAACACGTCCAAAGATGGGCCATCCACAGCTTCTCTGGCCCACCTGGGCCAGTTTCTCACCGCTCTCGTAACAGAACATGTCTTTCTTCTGTCCAGTTTCTATCTACTCTCTTCCAGTTTGAAACTACAGCTCCTTGTCCTGTCACTAAAGGCTTTGGTAAAAAGCCCTTGCTCATCTTTTTTACAAGCCCCCTTTATCTATTGGAAAGCGCCAATAAGGTCTCCTCAGAGCCTTCTTTTCTCCTGGTGGAACAACCCCAAACCTCTCAGCCTGTCCTCAAGTGGAAGGTGTCACAGACCCCTGACCGTTATCAGGGCTCTTCACATGACTCATTTCAACGTCCATGTCTTTCTTGAACTGGGTGCCCCAGAACTGGATGTAGGACTACAGCTGGGGTCTCACCAGAGCAGACTGAAGAGGCAGAATCCCCTCCCTCTAGCTGCTGAAGACATTTCTTGCGTGCTACAGCCCAGGGTACAGCTGGCTTGGCAGGCTGTGAGCACACACGTTGCTATCGCATATCCATTTTTTCATTCACCAGTATCCCCAAGTCCTTGTCTGCAGGGCTGCCCTCAACCTGTTCATCATCCACTCTGTGTTGATATCAAGGATTGCCCCGAGCCAGGTGTTCCTAAGGTGTTCCGAGTTTAAAAGTGACCAGTTGAGCCCAGATGTATTGATACAAAGGCAAAAAGGATAAATACTTCTACTATGTACTGCAAGAAGTGAATTCTATTTTGTTGAGCGGCATCTCACCATACACAAAGCTGTGCATGCTCTCAAGTGGCTCTCATTGCTGCTAGGCCTATTAGGCCTGGTGGAAGAGGTAGTATTCATAGCACAGCAAGGCCTCTCCAAAGGGGAACAGATAATCAGGAATAGAGGAAACACGTCTTCTTGTTGTCACAGTGTTACCATGTTGCCAGTTTAATGACGAGGCCGTAAATCCAAAGATGTTAAAAAGGAAAGGCCAATGGTTTTTTGTTGTAAAATCGGCTACAGGAGCAGGAGGCTGGGCTCGTCCGCGCCCCTGACGGCAAGTCAGAGAAACGAGAAACGCGCGCACGGGGCACCCCTCGGGACAGCCCAGTTCCTGAGGGCGCAGCTCCCACTGAGGGGGGTCAGTCCCTTTTAAAGTCTCGGTCCCCCCAGGGATTGTTCCCTTTTGGATCCTTTCTATGACTGGGACGTTCTTCGGGCTCTCGTTGGCTCTTAGCAGGGTGCTTTCCACACCAATCATTTCTTCCCGCCGTGTTTCCATTGGGTGGCCGTGATCTCCAAGGAAAGCACTGGACGGTGGTCTCGGTTTTTGAGTTGTCTGGGGAAGAAAGGGTAGAAGATCCCCCTTGTCTTTGGTGGTGTCCCCTTAACTGCATTCGGGGAGGCAGCCGCACAAAACTCCTACAAAGATTTGAAACCAAACACTGCAACAGTATCCAACAACTACTCCAGCAACGTTGCAATAGTAAGTACTTGTAACAACTCAGAACTAGTTGGAAAATAAACACAGTTAGAAGCAGAAATCGAAACGCACAGCTAGTATACAAACACAACTATTAAAAAGTTTCAGCCTCGTGGGTTTTTTGCTGGTTTTGGTGGTTTTTTGTTTGTTTTGTGTGTTTTTTGGTTTGGTTTTTGTTGGTGGTCTTGTGTTAGTTTTTCTTTTTTGTGGTTTGTGGTTTTTTGTTTGTTTTTTTTTGGTTTTTTGGGGGTTTTTTTTGGGTTTTTTTTTTGTTTTTTTTTTTTTTTCTTTTTGTATCTCTAACAACAGTTTTGTGTCAAAACCTTGGTTATGAGAAGCCAAAAAAAGAGCTGTGTATTAAACCACGTTTTCCAGTTGGGGGCTTCTCTGTTCAACGTTTATGACTGAATGGTTCCTCAGGAGCCTATAAAAGTGACAGTGTCAAGAAAACTTCTGCAAAGTTTCCGAAAAACTTCAGGAGTACTCTGCTGCAAAATTTGAGCCGTCTCAGAGCGTTGTCACTTCAAGCTTCAAGCATTTCTATGGGAATACTCAAGAGACAGCAGAGTTAATATATCCAACACCTCTATTTGCAAAAAGTCTTTATTTCAAAAAAGGGGTATGTAGGAAGGGCAGTCTCTAAGATACAGGGGCTTAACTACAAAGAATGACACATTTCAGGCAATTTGAGATACTTGTCTCCTTTTATTAATTTTTCAAACATAGATATCCAATTATTACTGACTAATATTTGTGATAATATTACTTGTATATTTGTACATATAATAGCCAAATAACATTCTTTGTAAGACTATTACAGATCATCATATTTGCCATATGATGACAAATGAATAATTTGGAATATTACAATATTATTACTTGTACTATTACAAGTACACATCTCTGTGTCATTTGAATTACTGTCTACAAATACTATTTTTAATTTATTAGAAATAAGATTTGTATATAATATTTCCAATAAAATACCAATATTATTTGTAATATTACAAATACCCTCTCTTCTTATAAATTTTTCTAACATAGATGTCCGACCATTATACAACTATTACAACTACAGTAGGGTAGTTCAATTGCCTAAACTAAGGATGACTTTGCAAAACAGTTAGACACTGACAGCACTAAAGGGCCTCTAAAAGGAATGCTAAGAAACAACTCTCATTATGAAAACTTCGACTACCTATTTTTCCGTACTAAACTCCATATACTACAAACTACATCCTTGCAAAACAACTAAAGCTACAGCTGACTCACTAACTAACTACACTACATCCCTAACAGCCTAGGTCTCCGTCTGCGAGGTGTTCCACGCAGCCTCTACCAGCGTCACAGCCTTCTCTGAGGATGTGCAGGTGGAGCCAATTCCTGTCTCACCGACGCAGGCAACAGCTTCCTTGTAAGCAGAAGGTGAAGGGCAAGGCAACTCACAGATGTGTCTCCATAAGGAATCCACGCGCTGCAGCATCTTCTGTCCTTAGGAGCAGGAAAGCAGCCTGAGGATTGCCAGTGAGGAAAGCAACCATTCTGCAGTGTTGACGTGGCTGCCCTAGGGTGTGAGCCCCCCCAGCACCGCTCTGTGCAGGGAACTCCTCTCAGTGGTTGGAGAGCAGCACCCAGAGGCGAAAGCGCAGCTGACCATAGGCTCTCATTGCCTCTCTGTGGGCAGCTGGATCTCGAGCCAGGTGCTCAAAGAGGTTGAGCGGCTCAACCGCTTCCACTGCCGGCGGCACGTGGATCTCTGCAGGAAGCCTCTCGTTGCCCAGCACAAAGTGGTCCAGGCATTTCAACTGCAGGCAGCGGCCCAGGTAGGACATGATGTCCCAGAGCCGCCGCGCAAAGTCCCTCCTGCGCCACTTGGACAGCGGCACGGTGGTCAGCACGTGCATGACCACGGTCTTCCAGACAGAGCTGGAAAAACCCGTGCCCCTCAGGACGCAGGTGAAGACCTGCAGGCATTTCAGGTGCAAGTTCTCACAGGGCACCTGCCTGGCGATGTGCTGGAAAAATTTTGCCTCAGCCACAGCGAATGTCTCAGGCCACTCTGTGCTTGCCACGACGTCGTCCTCGGCGGCCTGGCTGACCACAAAGACGTCGGAGTCTCCTTGGCGCACGCCAAGGAGCATCTCCAGCGTCAGGCTCTTCTTGCCTTTGCTCAGCCGGCATTGGCAGGACCGGCTGCCGGGCTGAACCTCCAAGCGCCAGGACTGTGACTGAGGCACGTGCAGCCACGAGGACCTGACCAACTGAGAGAACCAGTGGGAGGTTTTCTCCACGTCCAGGTAGGAGCCGGTGCAGAGTGTCTTGAGGAGGCTGCGCTTACGCCTCCGCCGCAGCTCCTTCTGCGAGTGGTGCAGGAGGCACAGCAGCTCCTGGCCCAGCTGCTCCCTCTTGCACGTGCACACCAGCTCCACGCGGACCCTGAAGCTCCTTGCTGCCGTCTGCCCTGCACCGTTCGGTTCCAGGTGGAAGGCGTGCCCTGGCGGGGGATTCAGCGGCACCAGCACGCGGTACACGCCATCCCACTCACGGGGACTCCAACCCTCAAAGGCACTGCCCACCCCGATGGCTTCTTCAGGAACCGGCAAGAAGCTATTGCTGACGCTGTCCACAAAGACACGCGTCAAGCTCTCCATCAGCTCCGCTGCCACTGAGCAACCTGTCTCCAGCTCCTCCACAGGCCACTGAACGCCATCCACAGAAAGGATGCTCTGCCTTCTCCCAACACCTCGGGTGTCTTTCTCTCCAATTCCACCACGGCCTCTTTCTTCCTTGCCACCCTCATTGCCTTCTTTATCCCTGGCAGCCACGTTACCTTGTTGGTCTTCTTTCCTCTCCTCATTCTTTTTTCTTTCCACATTTACCCTGCCCTGTTCTTCATCCTTGCTTCTGTCATCGTCATCCTCTTTCATCGTTTCCTTCTTTGCTTCCTCAGTGGCAGCAAAACCACCGTGCTCTACTTCCTTCCCACCATGGCTGCTTCTCTGCTCACTGACGTCACTACTTTCCCGCACCTTCACATCTGCGTGTTCTTCCTTTCCTTCTACATTGCCTTCACCTTCGTTTACATCATCCCTGTTTCCTGCCTTCATATTTAAACCACTAGTTTTTTCTTCCTTTCTGTCTCCTTCTTCTTCTTTTGCAGCGTCCCTGTCCTCCTCTGCCTGCACATCCTGGTTTCCTCCATCCTTGGCTTCATCGCTGCCTCCTTCATCTCCTTCAGCGGCAGGGCTGCCTTCTCTGTCGATTCCACGAGTGCTGTCATCTGCCTCCACTGTCCCATCAAGGTGTTCTCTGCCCTCTTCTGAATCAAAAATCTCCTCTTCCTGATCTTTTCCTCTCTCGTCTCCTAGGGTCTTGCAGGAGCTCTGGTCCTCGCTGCTGCTGCTGGCTTCACAGCTCCTTCTCCTGCAGCTAAACCACAGGCCCAAGAGGAGCAGGAGTCCAGCAAGAACCCACAATGGCCACTGCTGCAGAGCACCAAAGAGCGGGCTTCCCCAGCCCTTGTCCTGCTGCTCCAGCTCCTGCAGCAGCCGAGCCATCTCTCGTTCCAGCAGCTCCTGACGCTCCTGCATCCGCCGGTGCATGGCCTCATCCAGCCCATCGCCAGCTGGCTGCGGGTACTGGAGCAGGCTGTGCACGAGCACGAAGAGCAAGGCCAAGAACGCCATGGTCTGCAGGAGGACACACAGAAGGGGTTCAGTGGGGCCGCAATGGAGCCAGACAGTGGGGGCAGGAGCCGCCGGGATGCGGCGGCAGGAAGGAGAGGGCTCCCCCCACCCCCGGCAGCTGGCCGGCGGCAAGGCCTGCACCGCTGCCCCCGCCGGCACCGGGGCCTGAGCACGGCGCTCCCGCCAGGGCCTGGGCCCCGGGTGCAGGGCCAGATGACACGGCCCGGCTGGGTGCCGGCACTTCTGCCCCAGCCCTCCCCCAGCCCTGTGTCCCCACTGCGTGTGCACTCACCGCTTGTCCAAGCTCTACTGGGGCGGCGGCAACCGCCGGGGCCTTTGATAGCTGCTGCCCCCATTGTGACGCGGGCCCCGTGCTGTCACAGAACTCAGAGCGCATCACAGGCCGGCCCCACCCGCCGTCCCCAGCCCAGCTCGGGGAACTCATCATGGCCCTGGAAGCCCAAAGCCCCAACAGACACCAAGCGCAGACGCGTCACTTGGGAACCTGGCAACCCCAGAGCTCCCCCTTCCAAAGCAGGCGCAAGTGCCCTCCCACAGAACCCCTGTCAAATATAAATTTGGGTGACATGACCCATGGGTGTTCTCAGCACACAGCTGTAGGCTGTTATTCAACACTGGACGGGGGACATTTTTTTATTATTGGTATTTAGACTTCTTACTTTTGAGGCAGGATGTAGGCTAATGTTTTGTTACACATTTAGTGAGAAATAGTTCTGAAACAAGTCCCAGTTGCTTGGATGATGCACAGGAAGATCTAACACCATCCTCAAAAGGGCCAATAAGTTAGTTACGAAATTTTGGTGTCTTCAATCACCTCTTAGCTCTACAACTCTATGGTTCAACACTGTGCAAAATTCTGGCATAGCCAGGATTTTCTTCAGAATGTACAAGGTCTGTTTTTTCAAATTTGTGCAAAGATGTACCTCTGCCACTCCCACCATCTTCAAAAGTGTCTCACTTCAACAGAGTTAGCCAATCTCTCCTGTCTATTTCAGCTGTCTCTTTGTTTATTTCCCTCCAAAGGACAGGGCAGATTATCCTCCTCAGCCTTTCTTTGGGGAACTCATCTCTAAGTGGAACTTCAGAAATGGGGAGGGAGGAAGGGGAAACAGGATGTGACTCAAGCACCCGCATAGTGACCAGAGATGTTCACGGCTAGACAGACAGCAGTGATGGCAGGCATGTCGTGCTCTCCCATTAGTGTGCAGAAGGAGAGCATCTTCCAGTTCAAATCCCTCAGTATGAGGAGGAACATCTTGCACAAGATCAGCTTGGTCAAAGGCCCACCTAAACACGGCCTTGAACACGTCCAAAGATGGGCCATCCACAGCTTCTCTGGCCAACCTGGGCCAGTTTCTCACCGCTCTCGTAACAGAACGTGTCTTTCTTCTGTCCAGTTTCTATCTACTCTCTTCCAGTTTGAAACTACAGCTCCTTGTCCTGTCACTAAAGGCTTTGGTAAAAAGCCCTTGCTCATCTTTTTTACAAGCCCCCTTTATCTATTGGAAAGCGCCAATAAGGTCTCCTCAGAGCCTTCTTTTCTCCTGGTGGAACAACCCCAAACCTCTCAGCCTGTCCTCAAGTGGAAGGTGTCACAGACCCCTGACCGTTATCAGGGCTCTTCACATGACTCATTTCAACGTCCATGTCTTTCTTGAACTGGGTGCCCCAGAACTGGATGTAGGACTACAGCTGGGGTCTCACCAGAGCAGACTGAAGAGGCAGAATCCCCTCCCTCTAGCTGCTGAAGACATTTCTTGCGTGCTACAGCCCAGGGTACACCTGGCTTTGCAGGCTGTGAGCACACACGTTGCTATCGCATATCCATTTTTTCATTCACCAGTATCCCCAAGTCCTTGTCTGCAGGGCTGCCCTCAACCTGTTCATCATCCACTCTGTGTTGATATCAAGGATTGCCCCGAGCCAGGTGTTCCTAAGGTGTTCCGAGTTTAAAAGTGACCAGTTGAGCCCAGATGTATTGATACAAAGGCAAAAAGGATAAATACTTCTACTATGTACTGCAAGAAGTGAATTCTATTTTGTTGAGCGGCATCTCACCATGAACAAAGCTGTGCATGCTCTCATGTGGCTCTCATTGCTGCTAGGCCTATTAGGCCTGGTGGAAGAGGTAGTATTCATAGCACTGCAAGGCCTCTCCAAAGGGGAACAGATAATCAGGAATAGAGGAAACACGTCTTCTTGTTGTCACAGTGTTACCATGTTGCCAGTTTAATGACGAGGCCGTAAATCCAAAGATGTTAAAAAGTAAAGGCCAATGGTTTTTTGTTGTAAAATCGGCTACAGGAGCAGGAGGCTGGGCTCGTCCCAGCCCCTGACGGCAAGTCAGAGAAACGAGAAACGCGCGCACGGGGCACCCCTCGGGACAGCCCAGTTCCTGAGGGCGCAGCTCCCACTGAGGGGGGTCAGTCCCTTTTAAAGTCTCGGTCCCCCCAGGGATTGTTCCCTTTTGGATCCTTTCTATGACTGGGGCGTTCTTTGGGCTCTCGTTGGCTCTTAGCAGGGTGCTTTCCACACCAATCATTTCTTCCCGCCGTGTTTCCATTGGGTGGCCGTGATCTCCAAGGAAAGCACTGGACGGTGGTCTCGGTTTTTGAGTTGTCTGGGGAAGAAAGGGTAGAAGATCCCCCTTGTCTTTGGTGGTGTCCCCTTAACTGCATTCGGGGAGGCAGCCGCACAAAACTCCTACAAAGATTTGAAACCAAACACTGCAACAGTATCCAACAACTACTCCAGCAACGTTGCAATAGTAAGTACTTGTAACAACTCAGAACTAGTTGGAAAATAAACACAGTTAGAAGCAGAAATCGAAACGCACACCTAGTATACAAACACAACTATTAAAAAGTTTCAGCCTCGTGGGTTTTTTGCTGGTTTTGGTGGTTTTTTGTTTGTTTTGTGTGTTTTTTGGTTTGGTTTTTGTTGGTGGTCTTGTGTTAGTTTTTCTTTTTTGTGGTTTGTGGTTTTTTGTTTGGTTTTTTTGGGGTTTTTGGGGGGTTTTTTTGGGTTTTTTTTTGGTTTTTTTTCTTTTTGTATCTCTAACAACAGTTTTGTGTCAAAACCTTGGTTAGGAGAAGCCAAAAAAAGAGCTGTGTATTAAACCACGTTTTGCAGTTGGGGGCTTCTCTGTTCAACGTTTATGACTGAATGGTTCCTCAGGAGCCTATAAAAGTGACAGTGTCAAGAAAACTTCTGCAAGGTTTCCGAAAAACTTCAGGAGTACTCTGCTGCAAAATTTGAGCTGTCTCAGAGCGTTGTCACTTCAAGCTTCAAGCATTTCTATGGGAATACTCAAGAGACAGCAGAGTTAATATATCCAACACCTCTATTTGCAAAAAGTCTTTATTTCAAAAAAGGGGTATGTAGGAAGGGCAGTCTCTAAGATACAGGGGCTTAACTACAAAGAATGACACATTTCAGGCAATTTGAGATACTTGTCTCCTTTTATTAATTTTTCAAACATAGATATCCAATTATTACTGACTAATATTTGTGATAATATTACTTGTATATTTGTACATATAATAGCCAAATAACATTCTTTGTAAGACTATTACAGATCATCATATTTGCCATATGATGACAAATGAATAATTTGGAATATTACAATATTATTACTTGTACTATTACAAGTACACATCTCTGTGTCATTTGAATTACTGTCTACAAATACTATTTTTAATTTATTAGAAATAAGATTTGTATATAATATTTCCAATAAAATACCAATATTATTTGTAATATTACAAATACCCTCTCTTCTTATAAATTTTTCTAACATAGATGTCCGACCATTATACAACTATTACAACTACAGTAGGGTAGTTCAATTGCCTAAATTAAGGATGACTTTGCAAAACAGTTAGACACTGACAGCACTAAAGGGCCTCTAAAAGGAATGCTAAGAAACAAGTCTCATTATGAAAACTTCGACTACCTATTTTTCCGTACTAAACTCCATATACTACAAACTACATCCTTGCAAAACAACTAAAGCTACAGCTGACTCACTAACTAACTACACTACATCCCTAACAGCCTAGGTCTCCGTCTGCGAGGTGTTCCACGCAGCCTCTATCAGCGTCACAGCCTTCTCTGAGGATGTGCAGGTGGAGCCAATTCCTGTCTCACCGACGCAGGCAACAGCTTCCTTGTAAGCAGAAGGTGAAGGGCAAGGCAACTCACAGATGTGTCTCCATAAGGAATCCACGCGCTGCAGCATCTTCCGTCCGCAGGAGCAGGAAAGCAGCCTGAGGATTGCCAGTGAGGAAAGCAACCATTCTGCAGTGTTGACGTGGCTGCCCTAGGGTGTGAGCCCCCCCAGCACCGCTCTGTGCAGGGAACTCCTCTCAGTGGTTGGAGAGCAGCACCCAGAGGCGAAAGCGCAGCTGACCGTAGGCTCTCATTGCCTCTCTGTGGGCAGCTGGATCTCGAGCCAGGTGCTCAAAGAGGTTGAGCGGCTCAACCGCTTCCACTGCCGGCGGCACGCGGATCTCTGCAGGAAGCCTCTCGTTGCCCAGCACAAAGTGGTCCAGGCATTTCAACTGCAGGCAGCGGCCCAGGTAGGACATGATGTCCCAGAGCCGCCGCACAAAGTCCCTCCTGCGCCACTTGGACAGCGGCACGGTGGTCAGCACGTGCATGACCACGGTCTTCCAGACAGAGCTGGAAAAACCCGTGCCCCTCAGGACGCAGGTGAAGACCTGCAGGCATTTCAGGTGCAAGTTCTCACAGGGCACCTGCCTGGCGATGTGCTGGAAAAATTTTGCCTCAGCCACAGCGAATGTCTCAGGCCACTCTGTGCTTGTCACGACGTCGTCCTCGGCGGCCTGGCTGACCACAAAGACGTCGGAGTCTCCTTGGCGCACCCCAAGGAGCATCTCCAGCGTCAGGCTCTTCTTGCCTTTGCTCAGCCGGCATTGGCAGGACCGGCTGCCGGGCTGAATCTCCAAGCGCCAGGACTGTGACTGAGGCACGTGCAGCCACGAGGACCTGACCAACTGAGAGAACCAGTGGGAGGTTTTCTCCACGTCCAGGTAGGAGCCGGTGCAGAGTGTCTTGAGGAGGCTGCGCTTACGCCTCCGCCGCAGCTCCTTCTGCGAGTGGTGCAGGAGGCACAGCAGCTCCTGGCCCAGCTGCTCCCTCTTGCACGTGCACACCAGCTCCACGCGGACCCTGAAGCTCCTTGCTGCCGTCTGCCCTGCACCGTTCGGTTCCAGGTGGAAGGCGTGCCCTGGCGGGGGATTCAGCGGCACCAGCACGCGGTACACGCCATCCCACTCACGGGGACTCCAACCCTCAAAGGCACTGCCCACCCCGATGGCTTCTTCAGGAACCGGCAAGAAGCTATTGCTGACGCTGTCCACAAAGACACGCGTCAAGCTCTCCATCAGCTCCGCTGCCACTGAGCAACCTGTCTCCAGCTCCTCCACAGGCCACTGAACGCCATCCACAGAAAGGATGCTCTGCCTTCTCCCAACACCTCGGGTGTCTTTCTCTCCAATTCCACCACGGCCTCTTTCTTCCTTGCCACCCTCATTGCCTTCTTTATCCCTGGCAGCCACGTTACCTTGTTGGTCTTCTTTCCTCTCCTCATTCTTTTTTCTTTCCACATTTACCCTGCCCTGTTCTTCATCCTTGCTTCTGTCATCGTCATCCTCTTTCATCGTTTCCTTCTTTGCTTCCTCAGTGGCAGCAAAACCACCGTGCTCTACTTCCTTCCCACCATGGCTGCTTCTCTGCTCACTGGCGTCACTACTTTCCCGCACCTTCACATCTGCGTGTTCTTCCTTTCCTTCTACATTGCCTTCACCTTCGTTTACATCATCCCTGTTGCCTGCCTTCATATTTAAACCACTAGTTTTTTCTTCCTTTCTGTCTCCTTCTTCTTCCTTTGCAGCGTCCCTGTCCTCCTCTGCCTGCACATCCTGGTTTCCTCCATCCTTGGCTTCATCGCTGCCTCCTTCATCTCCTTCAGCGGCAGGGCTGCCTTCTCTGTCGATTCCACGAGTGCTGTCATCTGCCTCCACTGTCCCATCAAGGTGTTCTCTGCCCTCTTCTGAATCAAAAATCTCCTCTTCCTGATCTTTTCCTCTCTCGTCTCCTAGGGTCTTGCAGGAGCTCTGGTCCTCGCTGCTGCTGCTGGCTTCACAGCTCCTTCTCCTGCAGCTAAACCACAGGCCCAAGAGGAGCAGGAGTCCAGCAAGAACCCACAATGGCCACTGCTGCAGAGCACCAAAGAGCGGGCTTCCCCAGCCCTTGTCCTGCTGCTCCAGCTCCTGCAGCAGCCGAGCCATCTCTCGTTCCAGCAGCTCCTGACGCTCCTGCATCCGCCGGTGCATGGCCTCATCCAGCCCATCGCCAGCTGGCTGCGGGTACTGGAGCAGGCTGTGCACGAGCACGAAGAGCAAGGCCAAGAACGCCATGGTCTGCAGGAGGACACACAGAAGGGGTTCAGTGGGGCCGCAATGGAGCCAGACAGTGGGGGCAGGAGCCGCCGGGATGCAGCGGCAGGAAGGAGAGGGCTCCCCCCACCCCCGGCAGCTGGCCGGCGGCAAGGCCTGCACCGCTGCCCCCGCCGGCACCGGGGCCTGAGCACGGCGCTCCTGCCAGGGGCTGGGCCCCGGGTGCAGGGCCAGATGACACGGCCCGGCTGGGTGCCAGCACTTCTGCCCCAGCCCTCCCCCAGCCCTGTGTCCCCACTGCGTGTGCACTCACCGCTTGTCCAAGCTCTACTGGGGCGGCGGCAACCGCCGGGGCCTTTGATAGCTGCTGCCCCCATTGTGACGCGGGCCCCGTGCTGTCACAGAACCCAGAGCGCATCACAGGCCGGCCCCACCCGCCGTCCCCAGCCCAGCTCGGGGAACTCATCATGGCCCTGGAAGCCCAAAGCCCCAACAGACACCAAGCGCAGACGCGTCACTTGGGAACCTGGCAACCCCAGAGCTCCCCCTTCCAAAGCAGGCGCAAGTGCCCTCCCACAGAACCCCTGTCAAATATAAATTTGGGTGACATGACCCATGGGTGTTCTCAGCACACAGCTGTAGGCTGTTATTCAACACTGGACGGGGGACATTTTTTTATTATTGGTATTTAGACTTCTTACTTTTGAGGCAGGATGTAGGCTAATGTTTTGTTACACATTTAGTGAGAAATAGTTCTGAAACAAGTCCCAGTTGCTTGGATGATGCACAGGAAGATCTAATACCATCCTCAAAAGGGCCAATAAGTTAGTTACGAAATTTTGGTGTCTTCAATCACCTCTTAGCTCTACAACTCTATGGTTCAACACTGTGCAAAATTCTGGCATAGCCAGGATTTTCTTCAGAATGTACAAGGTCTGTTTTTTCAAATTTGTGCAAAGATGTACCTCTGCCACTCCCACCATCTTCAAAAGTGTCTCACTTCAACAGAGTTAGCCAATCTCTCCTGTCTATTTCAGCTGTCTCTTTGTTTATTTCCCTCCAAAGGACAGGGCAGATTATCCTCCTCAGCCTTTCTTTGGGGAACTCATCTCTAAGTGGAACTTCAGAAATGGGGAGGGAGGAAGGGGAAACAGGATGTGACTCAAGCACCCGCATAGTGACCAGAGATGTTCACGGCTAGACAGACAGCAGTGATGGCAGGCATGTCGTGCTCTCCCATTAGTGTGCAGAAGGAGAGCATCTTCCAGTTCAAATCCCTCAGTATGAGGAGGAACATCTTGCACAAGATCAGCTTGGTCAAAGGCCCACCTAAACACGGCCTTGAACACGTCCAAAGATGGGCCATCCACAGCTTCTCTGGCCAACCTGGGCCAGTTTCTCACCGCTCTCGTAACAGAACGTGTCTTTCTTCTGTCCAGTTTCTATCTACTCTCTTCCAGTTTGAAACTACAGCTCCTTGTCCTGTCACTAAAGGCTTTGGTAAAAAGCCCTTGCTCATCTTTTTTACAAGCCCCCTTTATCTATTGGAAAGCGCCAAAGAGGTCTCCTCAGAGCCTTCTTTTCTCCTGGTGGAACAACCCCAAACCTCTCAGCCTGTCCTCAAGTGGAAGGTGTCACAGACCCCTGACCGTTATCAGGGCTCTTCACATGACTCATTTCAACGTCCATGTCTTTCTTGAACTGGGTGCCCCAGAACTGGATGTAGGACTACAGCTGGGGTCTCACCAGAGCAGACTGAAGAGGCAGAATCCCCTCCCTCTAGCTGCTGAAGACATTTCTTGCGTGCTACAGCCCAGGGTACAGCTGGCTTGGCAGGCTGTGAGCACACACGTTGCTATCGCATATCCATTTTTTCATTCACCAGTATCCCCAAGTCCTTGTCTGCAGGGCTGCCCTCAACCTGTTCATCATCCACTCTGTGTTGATATCAAGGATTGCCCCGAGCCAGGTGTTCCTAAGGTGTTCCGAGTTTAAAAGTGACCAGTTGAGCCCAGATGTATTGATACAAAGGCAAAAAGGATAAATACTTCTACTATGTACTGCAAGAAGTGAATTCTATTTTGTCGAGCGGCATCTCACCATGAACAGAGCTGTGCATGCTCTCAAGTGGCTCTCATTGCTGCTAGGCCTATTAGGCCTGGTGGAAGAGGTAGTATTCATAGCACTGCAAGGCCTCTCCAAAGGGGAACAGATAATCAGGAATAGAGGAAACACGTCTTCTTGTTGTCACAGTGTTACCATGTTGCCAGTTTAATGACGAGGCCGTAAATCCAAAGATGATAAAAAGGAAAGGCCAATGGTTTTTTGTTGTAAAATCGGCTACAGGAGCAGGAGGCTGGGCTCGTCCCAGCCCCTGACGGCAAGTCAGAGAAACGAGAAACGCGCGCACGGGGCACCCCTCGGGACAGCCCAGTTCCTGAGGGCGCAGCTCCCACTGAGGGGGGTCAGTCCCTTTTAAAGTCTCGGTCCCCCCAGGGATTGTTCCCTTTTGGATCCTTTCTATGACTGGGGCGTTCTTCGGGCTCTCGTTGGCTCTTAGCAGGGTGCTTTCCACACCAATCATTTCTTCCCGCCGTGTTTCCATTGGGTGGCCGTGATCTCCAAGGAAAGCACTGGACGGTGGTCTCGGTTTTTGAGTTGTCTGGGGAAGAAAGGGTAGAAGATCCCCCTTGTCTTTGGTGGTGACCCCTTAACTGCATTCGGGGAGGCAGCCGCACAAAACTCCTACAAAGATTTGAAACCAAACACTGCAACAGTATCTAACAACTACTCCAGCAACGTTGCAATAGTAAGTACTTGTAACAACTCAGAACTAGTTGGAAAATAAACACAGTTAGAAGCAGAAATCGAAACGCACACCAAGTATACAAACACAACTATTAAAAAGTTTCAGCCTCGTGGGTTTTTTGCTGGTTTTGGTGGTTTTTTTTTTTTTTGTTTTGTGTGTTTTTTGGTTTGGTTTTTGTTGGTGGTCTTGTGTTAGTTTTTCTTTTTTGTGGTTTGTGGTTTTTTGTTTGGTTTTTTTGGGGTTTTTTGGGGGTTTTTTTTGGGTTTTTTTTTGGTTTTTTTTCTTTTTGTATCTCTAACAACAGTTTTGTGTCAAAACCTTGGTTATGAGAAGCCAAAAAAAGAGCTGTGTATTAAACCACGTTTTGCAGTTGGGGGCTTCTCTGTTAAACGTTTATGACTGAATGGTTCCTCAGGAGCCTATAAAAGTGACAGTGTCAAGAAAACTTCTGCAAAGATTACTAAAAACTTCAGGAGTACTCCGCTGCAAAATCTGAGCCGTCTCAGAGCGTTGTCACTTCAAGCTTCAAGCATTTCTATGGGAATACTCAAGAGACAGCAGAGTTAATATATCCAACACCTCTATTTGCAAAAAGTCTTTATTTCAAAAAAGGGGTATGTAGGAAGGGCAGTCTCTAAGATACAGGGGCTTAACTACAAAGAATGACACATTTCAGGCAATTTGAGATACTTGTCTCCTTTTATTAATTTTTCAAACATAGATATCCAATTATTACTGACTAATATTTGTGATAATATTACTTGTATATTTGTACATATAATAGCCAAATAACATTCTTTGTAAGACTATTACAGATCATCATATTTGCCATATGATGACAAATGAATAATTTGGAATATTACAATATTATTACTTGTACTATTACAAGTACACATCTCTGTGTCATTTGAATTACTGTCTACAAATACTATTTTTAATTTATTAGAAATAAGATTTGTATATAATATTTCCAATAAAATACCAATATTATTTGTAATATTACAAATACCCTCTCTTCTTATAAATTTTTCTAACATAGATGTCCGACCATTATACAACTATTACAACTACAGTAGGGTAGTTCAATTGCCTAAATTAAGGATGACTTTGCAAAACAGTTAGACACTGACAGCACTAAAGGGCCTCTAAAAGGAATGCTAAGAAACAAGTCTCATTATGAAAACTTCGACTACCTATTTTTCCGTACTAAACTCCATATACTACAAACTACATCCTTGCAAAACAACTAAAGCTACAGCTGACTCACTAACTAACTACACTACATCCCTAACAGCCTAGGTCTCCGTCTGCGAGGTGTTCCACGCAGCCTCTATCAGCGTCACAGCCTTCTCTGAGGATGTGCAGGTGGAGCCAATTCCTGTCTCACCGACGCAGGCAACAGCTTCCTTGTAAGCAGAAGGTGAAGGGCAAGGCAACTCACAGATGTGTCTCCATAAGGAATCCACGCGCTGCAGCATCTTCCGTCCGCAGGAGCAGGAAAGCAGCCTGAGGATTGCCAGTGAGGAAAGCAACCATTCTGCAGTGTTGACGTGGCTGCCCTAGGGTGTGAGCCCCCCCAGCACCGCTCTGTGCAGGGAACTCCTCTCAGTGGTTGGAGAGCAGCACCCAGAGGCGAAAGCGCAGCTGACCATAGGCTCTCATTGCCTCTCTGTGGGCAGCTGGATCTCGAGCCAGGTGCTCAAAGAGGTTGAGCGGCTCAACCGCTTCCACTGCCGGCGGCACGCGGATCTCTGCAGGAAGCCTCTCGTTGCCCAGCACAAAGTGGTCCAGGCATTTCAACTGCAGGCAGCGGCCCAGGTAGGACATGATGTCCCAGAGCCGCCGCACAAAGTCCCTCCTGCGCCACTTGGACAGCGGCACGGTGGTCAGCACGTGCATGACCACGGTCTTCCAGACAGAGCTGGAAAAACCCGTGCCCCTCAGGACGCAGGTGAAGACCTGCAGGCATTTCAGGTGCAAGTTCTCACAGGGCACCTGCCTGGCGATGTGCTGGAAAAATTTTGCCTCAGCCACAGCGAATGTCTCAGGCCACTCTGTGCTTGCCACGACGTCGTCCTCGGCGGCCTGGCTGACCACAAAGACGTCGGAGTCTCCTTGGCGCACCCCAAGGAGCATCTCCAGCGTCAGGCTCTTCTTGCCTTTGCTCAGCCGGCATTGGCAGGACCGGCTGCCGGGCTGAATCTCCAAGCGCCAGGACTGTGACTGAGGCACGTGCAGCCACGAGGACCTGACCAACTGAGAGAACCAGTGGGAGGTTTTCTCCACGTCCAGGTAGGAGCCGGTGCAGAGTGTCTTGAGGAGGCTGCGCTTACGCCTCCGCCGCAGCTCCTTCTGCGAGTGGTGCAGGAGGCACAGCAGCTCCTGGCCCAGCTGCTCCCTCTTGCACGTGCACACCAGCTCCACGCGGACCCTGAAGCTCCTTGCTGCCGTCTGCCCTGCACCGTTCGGTTCCAGGTGGAAGGCGTGCCCTGGCGGGGGATTCAGCGGCACCAGCACGCGGTACACGCCATCCCACTCACGGGGACTCCAACCCTCAAAGGCACTGCCCACCCCGATGGCTTCTTCAGGAACCGGCAAGAAGCTATTGCTGACGCTGTCCACAAAGACACGCGTCAAGCTCTCCATCAGCTCCGCTGCCACTGAGCAACCTGTCTCCAGCTCCTCCACAGGCCACTGAACGCCATCCACAGAAAGGATGCTCTGCCTTCTCCCAACACCTCGGGTGTCTTTCTCTCCAATTCCACCACGGCCTCTTTCTTCCTTGCCACCCTCATTGCCTTCTTTATCCCTGGCAGCCACGTTACCTTGTTGGTCTTCTTTCCTCTCCTCATTCTTTTTTCTTTCCACATTTACCCTGCCCTGTTCTTCATCCTTGCTTCTGTCATCGTCATCCTCTTTCATCGTTTCCTTCTTTGCTTCCTCAGTGGCAGCAAAACCACCGTGCTCTACTTCATTCCCACCATGGCTGCTTCTCTGGTCACTGGCGTCACTACTTTCCCGCACCTTCACATCTGCGTGTTCTTCCTTTCCTTCTACATTGCCTTCACCTTCGTTTACATCATCCCTGTTGCCTGCCTTCATATTTAAACCACTAGTTTTTTCTTCCTTTCTGTCTCCTTCTTCTTCCTTTGCAGCGTCCCTGTCCTCCTCTGCCTGCACATCCTGGTTTCCTCCATCCTTGGCTTCATCGCTGCCTCCTTCATCTCCTTCAGCCGCAGGGCTGCCTTCTCTGTCGATTCCACGAGTGCTGTCATCTGCCTCCACTGTCCCATCAAGGTGTTCTCTGCCCTCTTCTGAATCAAAAATCTCCTCTTCCTGATCTTTTCCTCTCTCGTCTCCTAGGGTCTTGCAGGAGCTCTGGTCCTCGCTGCTGCTGCTGGCTTCACAGCTCCTTCTCCTGCAGCTAAACCACAGGCCCAAGAGGAGCAGGAGTCAAGCAAGAACCCACAATGGCCACTGCTGCAGAGCACCAAAGAGCGGGCTTCCCCAGCCCTTGTCCTGCTGCTCCAGCTCCTGCAGCAGCCGAGCCATCTCTCGTTCCAGCAGCTCCTGACGCTCCTGCATCCGCCGGTGCATGGCCTCATCCAGCCCATCGCCAGCTGGCTGCGGGTACTGGAGCAGGCTGTGCACGAGCACGAAGAGCAAGGCCAAGAACGCCATGGTCTGCAGGAGGACACACAGAAGGGGTTCAGTGGGGCCGCAATGGAGCCAGACAGTGGGGGCAGGAGCCGCCGGGATGCAGCGGCAGGAAGGAGAGGGCTCCCCCCACCCCCGGCAGCTGGCCGGCGGCAAGGCCTGCACCGCTGCCCCCGCCGGCACCGGGGCCTGAGCACGGCGCTCCTGCCAGGGGCTGGGCCCCGGGTGCAGGGCCAGATGACACGGCCCGGCTGGGTGCCGGCACTTCTGCCCCAGCCCTCCCCCAGCCCTGTGTCCCCACTGCGTGTGCACTCACCGCTTGTCCAAGCTCTACTGGGGCGGCGGCAACCGCCGGGGCCTTTGATAGCTGCTGCCCCCATTGTGACGCGGGCCCCGTGCTGTCACAGAACTCAGAGCGCATCACAGGCCGGCCCCACCCGCCGTCCCCAGCCCAGCTCGGGGAACTCATCATGGCCCTGGAAGCCCAAAGCCCCAACAGACACCAAGCGCAGACGCGTCACTTGGGAACCTGGCAACCCCAGAGCTCCCCCTTCCAAAGCAGGCGCAAGTGCCCTCCCACAGAACCCCTGTCAAATATAAATTTGGGTGACATGACCCATGGGTGTTCTCAGCACACAGCTGTAGGCTGTTATTCAACACTGGACGGGGGACATTTTTTTATTATTGGTATTTAGACTTCTTACTTTTGAGGCAGGATGTAGGCTAATGTTTTGTTACACATTTAGTGAGAAATAGTTCTGAAACAAGTCCCAGTTGCTTGGATGATGCACAGGAAGATCTAACACCATCCTCAAAAGGGCCAATAAGTTAGTTACGAAATTTTGGTGTCTTCAATCACCTCTTAGCTCTACAACTCTATGGTTCAACACTGTGCAAAATTCTGGCATAGCCAGGATTTTCTTCAGAATGTACAAGGTCTGTTTTTTCAAATTTGTGCAAAGATGTACCTCTGCCACTCCCACCATCTTCAAAAGTGTCTCACTTCAACAGAGTTAGCCAATCTCTCCTGTCTATTTCAGCTGTCTCTTTGTTTATTTCCCTCCAAAGGACAGGGCAGATTATCCTCCTCAGCCTTTCTTTGGGGAACTCATCTCTAAGTGGAACTTCAGAAATGGGGAGGGAGGAAGGGGAAACAGGATGTGACTCAAGCACCCGCATAGTGACCAGAGATGTTCACGGCTAGACAGACAGCAGTGATGGCAGGCATGTCGTGCTCTCCCATTAGTGTGCAGAAGGAGAGCATCTTCCAGTTCAAATCCCTCAGTATGAGGAGGAACATCTTGCACAAGATCAGCTTGGTCAAAGGCCCACCTAAACACGGCCTTGAACACGTCCAAAGATGGGCCATCCACAGCTTCTCTGGCCAACCTGGGCCAGTTTCTCACCGCTCTCGTAACAGAACGTGTCTTTCTTCTGTCCAGTTTCTATCTACTCTCTTCCACTTTGAAACTACAGCTCCTTGTCCTGTCACTAAAGGCTTTGGTAAAAAGCCCTTGCTCATCTTTTTTACAAGCCCCCTTTATCTATTGGAAAGCGCCAATAAGGTCTCCTCAGAGCCTTCTTTTCTCCTGGTGGAACAACCCCAAACCTCTCAGCCTGTCCTCAAGTGGAAGGTGTCACAGACCCCTGACCGTTATCAGGGCTCTTCACATGACTCATTTCAACGTCCATGTCTTTCTTGAACTGGGTGCCCCAGAACTGGATGTAGGACTACAGCTGGGGTCTCACCAGAGCAGACTGAAGAGGCAGAATCCCCTCCCTCTAGCTGCTGAAGACATTTCTTGCGTGCTACAGCCCAGGGTACACCTGGCTTGGCAGGCTGTGAGCACACACGTTGCTATCGCATATCCATTTTTTCATTCACCAGTATCCCCAAGTCCTTGTCTGCAGGGCTGCCCTCAACCTGTTCATCATCCACTCTGTGTTGATATCAAGGATTGCCCCGAGCCAGGTGTTCCTAAGGTGTTCCGAGTTTAAAAGTGACCAGTTGAGCCCAGATGTATTGATACAAAGGCAAAAAGGATAAATACTTCTACTATGTACTGCAAGAAGTGAATTCTATTTTGTTGAGCGGCATCTCACCATGAACAAAGCTGTGCATGCTCTCAAGTGGCTCTCATTGCTGCTAGGCCTATTAGGCCTGGTGGAAGAGGTAGTATTCATAGCACTGCAAGGCCTCTCCAAAGGGGAACAGATAATCAGGAATAGAGGAAACACGTCTTCTTGTTGTCACAGTGTTACCATGTTGCCAGTTTAATGACGAGGCCGTAAATCCAAAGATGTTAAAAAGTAAAGGCCAATGGTTTTTTGTTGTAAAATCGGCTACAGGAGCAGGAGGCTGGGCTCGTCCCA
Organism: Phylloscopus trochilus trochilus; assembly: GCA_016584745.2. NCBI lineage: Eukaryota > Metazoa > Chordata > Aves > Passeriformes > Phylloscopidae > Phylloscopus > Phylloscopus trochilus. The sequence goes on along the minus strand of WQNJ02000016.1, from coordinate 8,483,395 downwards.
GCCCCTGACGGCAAGTCAGAGAAACGAGAAACGCGCGCACGGGGCACCCCTCGGGACAGCCCAGTTCCTGAGGGCGCAGCTCCCACTGAGGGGGGTCAGTCCCTTTTAAAGTCTCGGTCCCCCCAGGGATTGGTCCCTTTTGGATCCTTTCTATGACTGGGGCGTTCTTCGGGCTCTCGTTGGCTCTTAGCAGGGTGCTTTCCACACCAATCATTTCTTCCCGCCGTGTTTCCATTGGGTGGCCGTGATCTCCAAGGAAAGCACTGGACGGTGGTCTCGGTTTTTGAGTTGTCTGGGGAAGAAAGGGTAGAAGATCCCCCTTGTCTTTGGTGGTGTCCCCTTAACTGCATTCGGGGAGGCAGCCGCACAAAACTCCTACAAAGATTTGAAACCAAACACTGCAACAGTATCCAACAACTACTCCAGCAACGTTGCAATAGTAAGTACTTGTAACAACTCAGAACTAGTTGGAAAATAAACACAGTTAGAAGCAGAAATCGAAACGCACACCTAGTATACAAACACAACTATTAAAAAGTTTCAGCCTCGTGGGTTTTTTGCTGGTTTTGGTGGTTTTTTGTTTGTTTTGTGTGTTTTTTGGTTTGGTTTTTGTTGGTGGTCTTGTGTTAGTTTTTCTTTTTTGTGGTTTGTGGTTTTTTGTTTGGTTTTTTGGGGGTTTTTGGGGGGTTTTTTTGGGTTTTTTTTTGGTTTTTTTTCTTTTTGTATCTCTAACAACAGTTTTGTGTCAAAACCTTGGTTATGAGAAGCCAAAAAAAGAGCTGTGTATTAAACCACGTTTTGCAGTTGGGGGCTTCTCTGTTCAACGTTTATGACTGAATGGTTCCTCAGGAGCCTATAAAAGTGACAGTGTCAAGAAAACTTCTGCAAGGTTTCCGAAAAACTTCAGGAGTACTCTGCTGCAAAATTTGAGCCGTCTCAGAGCGTTGTCACTTCAAGCTTCAAGCATTTCTATGGGAATACTCAAGAGACAGCAGAGTTAATATATCCAACACCTCTATTTGCAAAAAGTCTTTATTTCAAAAAAGGGGTATGTAGGAAGGGCAGTCTCTAAGATACAGGGGCTTAACTACAAAGAATGACACATTTCAGGCAATTTGAGATACTTGTCTCCTTTTATTAATTTTTCAAACATAGATATCCAATTATTACTGACTAATATTTGTGATAATATTACTTGTATATTTGTACATATAATAGCCAAATAACATTCTTTGTAAGACTATTACAGATCATCATATTTGCCATATGATGACAAATGAATAATTTGGAATATTACAATATTATTACTTGTACTATTACAAGTACACATCTCTGTGTCATTTGAATTACTGTCTACAAATACTATTTTTAATTTATTAGAAATAAGATTTGTATATAATATTTCCAATAAAATACCAATATTATTTGTAATATTACAAATACCCTCTCTTCTTATAAATTTTTCTAACATAGATGTCCGACCATTATACAACTATTACAACTACAGTAGGGTAGTTCAATTGCCTAAATTAAGGATGACTTTGCAAAACAGTTAGACACTGACAGCACTAAAGGGCCTCTAAAAGGAATGCTAAGAAACAACTCTCATTATGAAAACTTCGACTACCTATTTTTCCGTACTAAACTCCATATACTACAAACTACATCCTTGCAAAACAACTAAAGCTACAGCTGACTCACTAACTAACTACACTACATCCCTAACAGCCTAGGTCTCCGTCTGCGAGGTGTTCCACGCAGCCTCTATCAGCGTCACAGCCTTCTCTGAGGATGTGCAGGTGGAGCCAATTCCTGTCTCACCGACGCAGGCAACAGCTTCCTTGTAAGCAGAAGGTGAAGGGCAAGGCAACTCACAGATGTGTCTCCATAAGGAATCCACGCGCTGCAGCATCTTCCGTCCGCAGGAGCAGGAAAGCAGCCTGAGGATTGCCAGTGAGGAAAGCAACCATTCTGCAGTGTTGACGTGGCTGCCCTAGGGTGTGAGCCCCCCCAGCACCGCTCTGTGCAGGGAACTCCTCTCAGTGGTTGGAGAGCAGCACCCAGAGGCGAAAGCGCAGCTGACCGTAGGCTCTCATTGCCTCTCTGTGGGCAGCTGGATCTCGAGCCAGGTGCTCAAAGAGGTTGAGCGGCTCAACCGCTTCCACTGCCGGCGGCACGCGGATCTCTGCAGGAAGCCTCTCGTTGCCCAGCACAAAGTGGTCCAGGCATTTCAACTGCAGGCAGCGGCCCAGGTAGGACATGATGTCCCAGAGCCGCCGCACAAAGTCCCTCCTGCGCCACTTGGACAGCGGCACGGTGGTCAGCACGTGCATGACCACGGTCTTCCAGACAGAGCTGGAAAAACCCGTGCCCCTCAGGACGCAGGTGAAGACCTGCAGGCATTTCAGGTGCAAGTTCTCACAGGGCACCTGCCTGGCGATGTGCTGGAAAAATTTTGCCTCAGCCACAGCGAATGTCTCAGGCCACTCTGTGCTTGCCACGACGTCGTCCTCGGCGGCCTGGCTGACCACAAAGACGTCGGAGTCTCCTTGGCGCACCCCAAGGAGCATCTCCAGCGTCAGGCTCTTCTTGCCTTTGCTCAGCCGGCATTGGCAGGACCGGCTGCCGGGCTGAATCTCCAAGCGCCAGGACTGTGACTGAGGCACGTGCAGCCACGAGGACCTGACCAACTGAGAGAACCAGTGGGAGGTTTTCTCCACGTCCAGGTAGGAGCCGGTGCAGAGTGTCTTGAGGAGGCTGCGCTTACGCCTCCGCCGCAGCTCCTTCTGCGAGTGGTGCAGGAGGCACAGCAGCTCCTGGCCCAGCTGCTCCCTCTTGCACGTGCACACCAGCTCCACGCGGACCCTGAAGCTCCTTGCTGCCGTCTGCCCTGCACCGTTCGGTTCCAGGTGGAAGGCGTGCCCTGGCGGGGGATTCAGCGGCACCAGCACGCGGTACACGCCATCCCACTCACGGGGACTCCAACCCTCAAAGGCACTGCCCACCCCGATGGCTTCTTCAGGAACCGGCAAGAAGCTATTGCTGACGCTGTCCACAAAGACACGCGTCAAGCTCTCCATCAGCTCCGCTGCCACTGAGCAACCTGTCTCCAGCTCCTCCACAGGCCACTGAACGCCATCCACAGAAAGGATGCTCTGCCTTCTCCCAACACCTCGGGTGTCTTTCTCTCCAATTCCACCACGGCCTCTTTCTTCCTTGCCACCCTCATTGCCTTCTTTATCCCTGGCAGCCACGTTACCTTGTTGGTCTTCTTTCCTCTCCTCATTCTTTTTTCTTTCCACATTTACCCTGCCCTGTTCTTCATCCTTGCTTCTGTCATCGTCATCCTCTTTCATCGTTTCCTTCTTTGCTTCCTCAGTGGCAGCAAAACCACCGTGCTCTACTTCCTTCCCACCATGGCTGCTTCTCTGCTCACTGGCGTCACTACTTTCCCGCACCTTCACATCTGCGTGTTCTTCCTTTCCTTCTACATTGCCTTCACCTTCGTTTACATCATCCCTGTTGCCTGCCTTCATATTTAAACCACTAGTTTTTTCTTCCTTTCTGTCTCCTTCTTCTTCCTTTGCAGCGTCCCTGTCCTCCTCTGCCTGCACATCCTGGTTTCCTCCATCCTTGGCTTCATCGCTGCCTCCTTCATCTCCTTCAGCCGCAGGGCTGCCTTCTCTGTCGATTCCACGAGTGCTGTCATCTGCCTCCACTGTCCCATCAAGGTGTTCTCTGCCCTCTTCTGAATCAAAAATCTCCTCTTCCTGATCTTTTCCTCTCTCGTCTCCTAGGGTCTTGCAGGAGCTCTGGTCCTCGCTGCTGCTGCTGGCTTCACAGCTCCATCTCCTGCAGCTAAACCACAGGCCCAAGAGGAGCAGGAGTCCAGCAAGAACCCACAATGGCCACTGCTGCAGAGCACCAAAGAGCGGGCTTCCCCAGCCCTTGTCCTGCTGCTCCAGCTCCTGCAGCAGCCGAGCCATCTCTCGTTCCAGCAGCTCCTGACGCTCCTGCATCCGCCGGTGCATGGCCTCATCCAGCCCATCGCCAGCTGGCTGCGGGTACTGGAGCAGGCTGTGCACGAGCACAAAGAGCAAGGCCAAGAACGCCATGGTCTGCAGGAGGACACACAGAAGGGCTTCAGTGGGGCCGCAATGGAGCCAGACAGTGGGGGCAGGAGCCGCCGGGATGCGGCGGCAGGAAGGAGAGGGCTCCCCCCACCCCCGGCAGCTGGCCGGCGGCAAGGCCTGCACCGCTGCCCCCGCCGGCACCGGGGCCTGAGCACGGCGCTCCTGCCAGGGGCTGGGCCCCGGGTGCAGGGCCAGATGACACGGCCCGGCTGGGTGCCAGCACTTCTGCCCCAGCCCTCCCCCAGCCCTGTGTCCCCACTGCGTGTGCACTCACCGCTTGTCCAAGCTCTACTGGGGCGGCGGCAACCGCCGGGGCCTTTGATAGCTGCTGCCCCCATTGTGACGCGGGCCCCGTGCTGTCACAGAACCCAGAGCGCATCACAGGCCGGCCCCACCCGCCGTCCCCAGCCCAGCTCGGGGAACTCATCATGGCCCTGGAAGCCCAAAGCCCCAACAGACACCAAGCGCAGACGCGTCACTTGGGAACCTGGCAACCCCAGAGCTCCCCCTTCCAAAGCAGGCGCAAGTGCCCTCCCACAGAACCCCTGTCAAATATAAATTTGGGTGACGTGACCCATGGGTGTTCTCAGCACACAGCTGTAGGCTGTTATTCAACACTGGACGGGGGACATTTTTTTATTATTGGTATTTAGACTTCTTACTTTTGAGGCAGGATGTAGGCTAATGTTTTGTTACACATTTAGTGAGAAATAGTTCTGAAATAAGTCCCAGTTGCTTGGATGATGCACAGGAAGATCTAACACCATCCTCAAAAGGGCCAATAAGTTAGTTACGAAATTTTGGTGTCTTCAATCACCTCTTAGCTCTACAACTCTATGGTTCAACACTGTGCAAAATTCTGGCATAGCCAGGATTTTCTTCAGAATGTACAAGGTCTGTTTTTTCAAATTTGTGCAAAGATGTACCTCTGCCACTCCCACCATCTTCAAAAGTGTCTCACTTCAACAGAGTTAGCCAATCTCTCCTGTCTATTTCAGCTGTCTCTTTGTTTATTTCCCTCCAAAGGACAGGGCAGATTATCCTCCTCAGCCTTTCTTTGGGGAACTCATCTCTAAGTGGAACTTCAGAAATGGGGAGGGAGGAAGGGGAAACAGGATGTGACTCAAGCACCCGCATAGTGACCAGAGATGTTCACGGCTAGACAGACAGCAGTGATGGCAGGCATGTCGTGCTCTCCCATTAGTGTGCAGAAGGAGAGCATCTTCCAGTTCAAATCCCTCAGTATGAGGAGGAACATCTTGCACAAGATCAGCTTGGTCAAAGGCCCACCTAAACACGGCCTTGAACACGTCCAAAGATGGGCCATCCACAGCTTCTCTGGCCAACCTGGGCCAGTTTCTCACCGCTCTCGTAACAGAACGTGTCTTTCTTCTGTCCAGTTTCTATCTACTCTCTTCCAGTTTGAAACTACAGCTCCTTGTCCTGTCACTAAAGGCTTTGGTAAAAAGCCCTTGCTCATCTTTTTTACAAGCCCCCTTTATCTATTGGAAAGCGCCAATAAGGTCTCCTCAGAGCCTTCTTTTCTCCTGGTGGAACAACCCCAAACCTCTCAGCCTGTCCTCAAGTGGAAGGTGTCACAGACCCCTGACCGTTATCAGGGCTCTTCACATGACTCATTTCAACGTCCATGTCTTTCTTGAACTGGGTGCCCCAGAACTGGATGTAGGACTACAGCTGGGGTCTCACCAGAGCAGACTGAAGAGGCAGAATCCCCTCCCTCTAGCTGCTGAAGACATTTCTTGCGTGCTACAGCCCAGGGTACACCTGGCTTGGCAGGCTGTGAGCACACACGTTGCTATCGCATATCCATTTTTTCATTCACCAGTATCCCCAAGTCCTTGTCTGCAGGGCTGCCCTCAACCTGTTCATCATCCACTCTGTGTTGATATCAAGGATTGCCCCGAGCCAGGTGTTCCTAAGGTGTTCCGAGTTTAAAAGTGACCAGTTGAGCCCAGATGTATTGATACAAAGGCAAAAAGGATAAATACTTCCACTATGTACTGCAAGAAGTGAATTCTATTTTGTCGAGCGGCATCTCACCATACACAAAGCTGTGCATGCTCTCAAGTGGCTCTCATTGCTGCTAGGCCTATTAGGCCTGGTGGAAGAGGTAGTATTCATAGCACAGCAAGGCCTCTCCAAAGGGGAACAGATAATCAGGAATAGAGGAAACACGTCTTCTTGTTGTCACAGTGTTACCATGTTGCCAGTTTAATGACGAGGCCGTAAATCCAAAGATGATAAAAAGGAAAGGCCAATGGTTTTTTGTTGTAAAATCGGCTACAGGAGCAGGAGGCTGGGCTCGTCCCAGCCCCTGACGGCAAGTCAGAGAAACGAGAAACGCGCGCACGGGGCACCCCTCGGGACAGCCCAGTTCCTGAGGGCGCAGCTCCCACTGAGGGGGGTCAGTCCCTTTTAAAGTCTCGGTCCCCCCAGGGATTGTTCCCTTTTGGATCCTTTCTATGACTGGGGCGTTCTTCGGGCTCTCGTTGGCTCTTAGCAGGGTGCTTTCCACACCAATCATTTCTTCCCGCCGTGTTTCCATTGGGTGGCCGTGATCTCCAAGGAAAGCACTGGACGGTGGTCTCGGTTTTTGAGTTGTCTGGGGAAGAAAGGGTAGAAGATCCCCCTTGTCTTTGGTGGTGTCCCCTTAACTGCATTCGGGGAGGCAGCCGCACAAAACTCCTACAAAGATTTGAAACCAAACACTGCAACAGTATCTAACAACTACTCCAGCAACGTTGCAATAGTAAGTACTTGTAACAACTCAGAACTAGTTGGAAAATAAACACAGTTAGAAGCAGAAATCGAAACGCACAGCTAGTATACAAACACAACTATTAAAAAGTTTCAGCCTCGTGGGTTTTTTGCTGGTTTTGGTGGTTTTTTTTTTTTTTGTTTTGTGTGTTTTTTGGTTTGGTTTTTGTTGGTGGTCTTGTGTTAGTTTTTCTTTTTTGTGGTTTGTGGTTTTTTGTTTGGTTTTTTTGGGGTTTTTTGGGGGGTTTTTTTGGGTTTTTTTTTGGTTTTTTTTCTTTTTGTATCTCTAACAACAGTTTTGTGTCAAAACCTTGGTTATGAGAAGCCAAAAAAAGAGCTGTGTATTAAACCACGTTTTGCAGTTGGGGGCTTCTCTGTTCAACGTTTATGACTGAATGGTTCCTCAGGAGCCTATAAAAGTGACAGTGTCAAGAAAACTTCTGCAAAGATTACTAAAAACTTCAGGAGTACTCCGCTGCAAAATCTGAGCCGTCTCAGAGCGTTGTCACTTCAAGCTTCAAGCATTTCTATGGGAATACTCAAGAGACAGCAGAGTTAATATATCCAACACCTCTATTTGCAAAAAGTCTTTATTTCAAAAAAGGGGTATGTAGGAAGGGCAGTCTCTAAGATACAGGGGCTTAACTACAAAGAATGACACATTTCAGGCAATTTGAGATACTTGTCTCCTTTTATTAATTTTTCAAACATAGATATCCAATTATTACTGACTAATATTTGTGATAATATTACTTGTATATTTGTACATATAATAGCCAAATAACATTCTTTGTAAGACTATTACAGATCATCATATTTGCCATATGATGACAAATGAATAATTTGGAATATTACAATATTATTACTTGTACTATTACAAGTACACATCTCTGTGTCATTTGAATTACTGTCTACAAATACTATTTTTAATTTATTAGAAATAAGATTTGTATATAATATTTCCAATAAAATACCAATATTATTTGTAATATTACAAATACCCTCTCTTCTTATAAATTTTTCTAACATAGATGTCCAACCATTATACAACTATTACAACTACAGTAGGGTAGTTCAATTGCCTAAATTAAGGATGACTTTGCAAAACAGTTAGACACTGACAGCACTAAAGGGCCTCTAAAAGGAATGCTAAGAAACAATTCTCATTATGAAAACTTCGACTACCTATTTTTCCGTACTAAACTCCATATACTACAAACTACATCCTTGCAAAACAACTAAAGCTACAGCTGACTCACTAACTAACTACACTACATCCCTAACAGCCTAGGTCTCCGTCTGCGAGGTGTTCCACGCAGCCTCTATCAGCGTCACAGCCTTCTCTGAGGATGTGCAGGTGGAGCCAATTCCTGTCTCACCGACGCAGGCAACAGCTTCCTTGTAAGCAGAAGGTGAAGGGCAAGGCAACTCACAGATGTGTCTCCATAAGGAATCCACGCGCTGCAGCATCTTCCGTCCGCAGGAGCAGGAAAGCAGCCTGAGGATTGCCAGTGAGGAAAGCAACCATTCTGCAGTGTTGACGTGGCTGCCCTAGGGTGTGAGCCCCCCCAGCACCGCTCTGTGCAGGGAACTCCTCTCAGTGGTTGGAGAGCAGCACCCAGAGGCGAAAGCGCAGCTGACCATAGGCTCTCATTGCCTCTCTGTGGGCAGCTGGATCTCGAGCCAGGTGCTCAAAGAGGTTGAGCGGCTCAACCGCTTCCACTGCCGGCGGCACGCGGATCTCTGCAGGAAGCCTCTCGTTGCCCAGCACAAAGTGGTCCAGGCATTTCAACTGCAGGCAGCGGCCCAGGTAGGACATGATGTCCCAGAGCCGCCGTGCAAAGTCCCTCCTGCGCCACTTGGACAGCGGCACGGTGGTCAGCACGTGCATGACCACGGTCTTCCAGACAGAGCTGGAAAAACCCGTGCCCCTCAGGACGCAGGTGAAGACCTGCAGGCATTTCAGGTGCAAGTTCTCACAGGGCACCTGCCTGGCGATGTGCTGGAAAAATTTTGCCTCAGCCACAGCGAATGTCTCAGGCCACTCTGTGCTTGCCACGACGTCGTCCTCGGCGGCCTGGCTGACCACAAAGACGTCGGAGTCTCCTTGGCGCACCCCAAGGAGCATCTCCAGCGTCAGGCTCTTCTTGCCTTTGCTCAGCCGGCATTGGCAGGACCGGCTGCCAGGCTGAATCTCCAAGCGCCAGGACTGTGACTGAGGCACGTGCAGCCACGAGGACCTGACCAACTGGGAGAACCAGTGGGAGGTTTTCTCCACGTCCAGGTAGGAGCCGGTGCAGAGTGTCTTGAGGAGGCTGCGCTTACGCCTCCGCCGCAGCTCCTTCTGCGAGTGATGCAGGAGGCACAGCAGCTCCTGGCCCAGCTGCTCCCTCTTGCACGTGCACACCAGCTCCACGCGGACCCTGAAGGTCCTAGCTGCCGTCTGCCCTGCACCGTTCGGTTCCAGGTGGAAGGCGTGCCCTGGCGGGGGATTCAGCGGCACCAGCACGCGGTACACGCCATCCCACTCACGGGGACTCCAACCCTCAAAGGCACTGCCCACCCCGATGGCTTCTTCAGGAACCGGCAAGAAGCTATTGCTGACGCTGTCCACAAAGACACGCGTCAAGCTCTCCATCAGCTCCGCTGCCACTGAGCAACCTGTCTCCAGCTCCTCCACAGGCCACTGAACGCCATCCACAGAAAGGATGCTCTGCCTTCTCCCAACACCTCGGGTGTCTTTCTCTCCAATTCCACCACGGCCTCTTTCTTCCTTGCCACCCTCATTGCCTTCTTTATCCCTGGCAGCCACGTTACCTTGTTGGTCTTCTTTCCTCTCCTCATTCTTTTTTCTTTCCACATTTACCCTGCCCTGTTCTTCATCCTTGCTTCTGTCATCGTCATCCTCTTTCATCGTTTCCTTCTTTGCTTCCTCAGTGGCAGCAAAACCACCGTGCTCTACTTCCTTCCCACCATGGCTGCTTCTCTGCTCACTGGCGTCACTACTTTCCCGCACCTTCACATCTGCGTGTTCTTCCTTTCCTTCTACATTGCCTTCACCTTCGTTTACATCATCCCTGTTGCCTGCCTTCATATTTAAACCACTAGTTTTTTCTTCCTTTCTGTCTCCTTCTTCTTCCTTTGCAGCGTCCCTGTCCTCCTCTGCCTGCACATCCTGGTTTCCTCCATCCTTGGCTTCATCGCTGCCTCCTTCATCTCCTTCAGCCGCAGGGCTGCCTTCTCTGTCGATTCCACGAGTGCTGTCATCTGCCTCCACTGTCCCATCAAGGTGTTCTCTGCCCTCTTCTGAATCAAAAATCTCCTCTTCCTGATCTTTTCCTCTCTCGTCTCCTAGGGTCTTGCAGGAGCTCTGGTCCTCGCTGCTGCTGCTGGCTTCACAGCTCCTTCTCCTGCAGCTAAACCACAGGCCCAAGAGGAGCAGGAGTCCAGCAAGAACCCACAATGGCCACTGCTGCAGAGCACCAAAGAGCGGGCTTCCCCAGCCCTTGTCCTGCTGCTCCAGCTCCTGCAGCAGCCGAGCCATCTCTCGTTCCAGCAGCTCCTGACGCTCCTGCATCCGCCGGTGCATGGCCTCATCCAGCCCATCGCCAGCTGGCTGCGGGTACTGGAGCAGGCTGTGCACGAGCACGAAGAGCAAGGCCAAGAACGCCATGGTCTGCAGGAGGACACACAGAAGGGCTTCAGTGGGGCCGCAATGGAGCCAGACAGTGGGGGCAGGAGCCGCCGGGATGCGGCGGCAGGAAGGAGAGGGCTCCCCCCACCCCCGGCAGCTGGGCGGCGGCAAGGCCTGCACCGCTGCCCCCGCCGGCACCGGGGCCTGAGCACGGCGCTCCCGCCAGGGGCTGGGCCCCGGGTGCAGGGCCAGATGACACGGCCCGGCTGGGTGCCGGCACTTCTGCCCCAGCCCTCCCCCAGCCCTGTGTCCCCACTGCGTGTGCACTCACCGCTTGTCCAAGCTCTACTGGGGCGGCGGCAACCGCCGGGGCCTTTGATAGCTGCTGCCCCCATTGTGACGCGGGCCCCGTGCTGTCACAGAACCCAGAGCGCATCACAGGCCGGCCCCACCCGCCATCCCCAGCCCAGCTCAGGGAACTCATCATGGCCCTGGAAGCCCAAAGCCCCAACAGACACCAAGCGCAGACGCGTCACTTGGGAACCTGGCAACCCCAGAGCTCCCCCTTCCAAAGCAGGCGCAATTGCCCTCCCACAGAACCCCTGTCAAATAAAAATTTGGGTGACATGACCCATGGGTGTTCTCAGCACACAGCTGTAGGCTGTTATTTAATACTGGACGGGGGACATTTTTTATTATTGGTATTTAGACTTCTTACTTTTGAGGCAGGATGTAGGCTAATGTTTTGTTACACATTTAGTGAGAAATAGTTCTGAAACAAGTCCCAGTTGCTTGGATGATGCACAGGAAGATCTAATACCATCCTCAAAAGGGCCAATAAGTTAGTTACGAAATTTTGGTGTCTTCAATCACCTCTTAGCTCTACAACTCTATGGTTCAACACTGTGCAAAATTCTGGCATAGCCAGGATTTTCTTCAGAATGTACAAGGTCTGTTTTTTCAAATTTGTGCAAAGATGTACCTCTGCCACTCCCACCATCTTCAAAAGTGTCTCACTTCAACAGAGTTAGCCAATCTCTCCTGTCTATTTCAGCTGTCTCTTTGTTTATTTCCCTCCAAAGGACAGGGCAGATTATCCTCCTCAGCCTTTCTTTGGGGAACTCATCTCTAAGTGGAACTTCAGAAATGGGGAGGGAGGAAGGGGAAACAGGATGTGACTCAAGCACCCGCATAGTGACCTCAGATGTCCACGGCTAGACAGACAGCAGTGATGGCAGGCATGTCGTGCTCTCCCATTAGTGTGCAGAAGGAGAGCATCTTCCAGTTCAAATCCCTCAGTATGAGGAGGAACATCTTGCACAAGATCAGCTTGGTCAAAGGCCCACCTAAACACGGCCTTGAACACGTCCAAAGATGGGCCATCCACAGCTTCTCTGGCCAACCTGGGCCAGTTTCTCACCGCTCTCGTAACAGAACGTGTCTTTCTTCTGTCCAGTTTCTATCTACTCTCTTCCAGTTTGAAACTACAGCTCCTTGTCCTGTCACTAAAGGCTTTGGTAAAAAGCCCTTGCTCATCTTTTTTACAAGCCCCCTTTATCTATTGGAAAGCGCCAATAAGGTCTCCTCAGAGCCTTCTTTTCTCCTGGTGGAACAACCCCAAACCTCTCAGCCTGTCCTCAAGTGGAAGGTGTCACAGACCCCTGACCGTTATCAGGGCTCTTCACATGACTCATTTCAACATCCATGTCTTTCTTGAACTGGGTGCCCCAGAACTGGATGTAGGACTACAGCTGGGGTCTCACCAGAGCAGACTGAAGAGGCAGAATCCCCTCCCTCTAGCTGCTGAAGACATTTCTTGCGTGCTACAGCCCAGGGTACAGCTGGCTTGGCAGGCTGTGAGCACACACGTTGCTATCGCATATCCATTTTTTCATTCACCAGTATCCCCAAGTCCTTGTCTGCAGGGCTGCCCTCAACCTGTTCATCATCCACTCTGTGTTGATATCAAGGATTGCCCCGAGCCAGGTGTTCCTAAGGTGTTCCGAGTTTAAAAGTGACCAGTTGAGCCCAGATGTATTGATACAAAGGCAAAAAGGATAAATACTTCTACTATGTACTGCAAGAAGTGAATTCTATTTTGTCGAGCGGCATCTCACCATGAACAGAGCTGTGCATGCTCTCAAGTGGCTCTCATTGCTGCTAGGCCTATTAGGCCTGGTGGAAGAGGTAGTATTCATAGCACTGCAAGGCCTCTCCAAAGGGGAACAGATAATCAGGAATAGAGGAAACACGTCTTCTTGTTGTCACAGTGTTACCATGTTGCCAGTTTAATGACGAGGCCGTAAATCCAAAGATGTTAAAAAGGAAAGGCCAATGGTTTTTTGTTGTAAAATCGGCTACAGGAGCAGGAGGCTGGGCTCGTCCGCGCCCCTGACGGCAAGTCAGAGAAACGAGAAACGCGCGCACGGGGCACCCCTCGGGACAGCCCAGTTCCTGAGGGCGAAGCTCCCACTGAGGGGGGTCAGTCCCTTTTAAAGTCTCGGTCCCCCCAGGGATTGTTCCCTTTTGGATCCTTTCTATGACTGGGGCGTTCTTGGGGCTCTCGTTGGCTCTTAGCAGGGTGCTTTCCACACCAATCATTTCTTCCCGCCGTGTTTCCATTGGGTGGCCGTGATCTCCAAGGAAAGCACTGGACGGTGGTCTCGGTTTTTGAGTTGTCTGGGGAAGAAAGGGTAGAAGATCCCCCTTGTCTTTGGTGGTGTCCCCTTAACTGCATTCAGGGAGGCAGCCGCACAAAACTCCTACAAAGATTTGAAACCAAACACTGCAACAGTATCCAACAACTACTCCAGCAATGTTACAATAGTAAGTACTTGTAACAACTCAGAACTAGTTGGAAAATAAACACAGTTAGAAGCAGAAATCGAAACGCACAGCTAGTATACAAACACAACTATTAAAAAGTTTCAGCCTCGTGGGTTTTTTGCTGGTTTTGGTGGTTTTTTGTTTGTTTTGTGTGTTTTTTGGTTTGGTTTTTGTTGGTGGTCTTGTGTTAGTTTTTCTTTTTTGTGGTTTGTGGTTTTTTGTTTGGTTTTTTTTGGGTTTTTTGGGGGGTTTTTTTGGGTTTTTTTTTGGTTTTTTTTCTTTTTGTATCTCTAACAACAGTTTTGTGTCAAAACCTTGGTTATGAGAAGCCAAAAAAAGAGCTGTGTATTAAACCACGTTTTGCAGTTGGGGGCTTCTCTGTTCAACGTTTATGACTGAATGGTTCCTCAGGAGCCTATGAAAGTGACAGTGTCAAGAAAACTTCTGCAAGGTTTCCGAAAAACTTCAGGAGTACTCTGCTGCAAAATTTGAGCCGTCTCAGAGCGTTGTCACTTCAAGCTTCAAGCATTTCTATGGGAATACTCAAGAGACAGCAGAGTTAATATATCCAACACCTCTATTTGCAAAAAGTCTTTATTTCAAAAAAGGGGTATGTAGGAAGGGCAGTCTCTAAGATACAGGGGCTTAACTACAAAGAATGACACATTTCAGGCAATTTGAGATACTTGTCTCCTTTTATTAATTTTTCAAACATAGATATCCAATTATTACTGACTAATATTTGTGAGAATATTACTTGTATATTTGTACATATAATAGCCAAATAACATTCTTTGTAAGACTATTACAGATCATCATATTTGCCATATGATGACAAATGAATAATTTGGAATATTACAATATTATTACTTGTACTATTACAAGTACACATCTCTGTGTCATTTGAATTACTGTCTACAAATACTATTTTTAATTTATTAGAAATAAGATTTGTATATAATATTTCCAATAAAATACCAATATGATTTGTAATATTACAAATACCCTCTCTTCTTATAAATTTTTCTAACATAGATGTCCGACCATTATACAACTATTACAACTACAGTAGGGTAGTTCAATTGCCTAAACTAAGGATGACTTTGCAAAACAGTTAGACACTGACAGCACTAAAGGGCCTCTAAAAGGAATGCTAAGAAACAACTCTCATTATGAAAACTTCGACTACCTATTTTTCCGTACTAAACTCCATACACTACAAACTACATCCTTGCAAAACAACTAAAGCTACAGCTGACTCACTAACTAACTACACTATATCCCTAACAGCCTAGGTCTCCGTCTGCGAGGTGTTCCACGCAGCCTCTATCAGCGTCACAGCCTTCTCTGAGGATGTGCAGGTGGAGCCAATTCCTGTCTCACCAACGCAGGCAACAGCTTCCTTGTAAGCAGAAGGTGAAGGGCAAGGCAACTCACAGATGTGTCTCCATAAGGAATCCACGCGCTGCAGCATCTTCCGTCCGCAGGAGCAGGAAAGCAGCCTGAGGATTGCCAGGGAGGAAAGCAACCATTCTGCAGTGTTGACGTGGCTGCCCTAGGGTGTGAGCCCCCCCAGCACCGCTCTCTGCAGGGAACTCCTCTCAGTGGTTGGAGAGCAGCACCCAGAGGCGAAAGCGCAGCTGACCATAGGCTCTCATTGCCTCTCTGTGGGCAGCTGGATCTCGAGCCAGGTGCTCAAAGAGGTTGAGCGGCTCAACCGCTTCCACTGCCGGCGGCACGTGGATCTCTGCAGGAAGCCTCTCGTTGCCCAGCACAAAGTGGTCCAGGCATTTCAACTGCAGGCAGCGGCCCAGGTAGGACATGATGTCCCAGAGCCGCCGCGCAAACTCCCTCCTGCGCCACTTGGACAGCGGCACGGTGGTCAGCACGTGCATGACCACGGTCTTCCAGACAGAGCTGGAAAAACCCGTGCCCCTCAGGACGCAGGTGAAGACCTGCAGGCATTTCAGGTGCAAGTTCTCACAGGGCACCTGCCTGGCGATGTGCTGGAAAAATTTTGCCTCAGCCACAGCGAATGTCTCAGGCCACTCTGTGCTTGCCACGACGTCGTCCTCGGCGGCCTGGCTGACCACAAAGACGTCGGAGTCTCCTTGGCGCACCCCAAGGAGCATCTCCAGCGTCAGGCTCTTCTTGCCTTTGCTCAGCCGGCATTGGCAGGACCGGCTGCCGGGCTGAATCTCCAAGCGCCAGGACTGTGACTGAGGCACGTGCAGCCACGAGGACCTGACCAACTGGGAGAACCAGTGGGAGGTTTTCTCCACGTCCAGGTAGGAGCCGGTGCAGAGTGTCTTGAGGAGGCTGCGCTTACGCCTCCGCCGCAGCTCCTTCTGCGAGTGGTGCAGGAGGCACAGCAGCTCCTGGCCCAGCTGCTCCCTCTTGCACGTGCACACCAGCTCCACGTGGACCCTGAAGCTCCTTGCTGCCGTCTGCCCTGCACCGTTCGGTTCCAGGTGGAAGGCGTGCCCTGGCGGGGGATTCAGCGGCACCAGCACGCGGTACACGCCATCCCACTCACGGGGACTCCAACCCTCAAAGGCACTGCCCACCCCGATGGCTTCTTCAGGAACCGGCAAGAAGCTATTGCTGACGCTGTCCACAAAGACACGCGTCAAGCTCTCCATCAGCTCCGCTGCCACTGAGCAACCTGTCTCCAGCTCCTCCACAGGCCACTGAACGCCATCCACAGAAAGGATGCTCTGCCTTCTCCCAACACCTCGGGTGTCTTTCTCTCCAATTCCACCACGGCCTCTTTCTTCCTTGCCACCCTCATTGCCTTCTTTATCCCTGGCAGCCACGTTACCTTGTTGGTCTTCTTTCCTCTCCTCATTCTTTTTTCTTTCCACATTTACCCTGCCCTGTTCTTCATCCTTGCTTCTGTCATCGTCATCCTCTTTCATCGTTTCCTTCTTTGCTTCCTCAGTGGCAGCAAAACCACCGTGCTCTACTTCATTCCCACCATGGCTGCTTCTCTGCTCACTGGCGTCACTACTTTCCCGCACCTTCACATCTGCGTGTTCTTCCTTTCCTTCTACATTGCCTTCACCTTCCTTTACATCATCCCTGTTGCCTGCCTTCATATTTAAACCACTAGTTTTTTCTTCCTTTCTGTCTCCTTCTTCTTCCTTTGCAGCGTCCCTGTCCTCCTCTGCCTGCACATCCTGGTTTCCTCCATCCTTGGCTTCATCGCTGCCTCCTTCATCTCCTTCAGCCGCAGGGCTGCCTTCTCTGTTGACTCCACGAGTGCTGTCATCTGCCTCCACTGTCCCATCAAGGTGTTCTCTGCCCTCTTCTGAATCAAAAATCTCCTCTTCCTGATCTTTTCCTCTCTCGTCTCCTAGGGTCTTGCAGGAGCTCTGGTCCTCGCTGCTGCTGCTGGCTTCACAGCTCCTTCTCCTGCAGCTAAACCACAGGCCCAAGAGGAGCAGGAGTCCAGCAAGAACCCACAATGGCCACTGCTGCAGAGCACCAAAGAGCGGGCTTCCCCAGCCCTTGTCCTGCTGCTCCAGCTCCTGCAGCAGCCGAGCCATCTCTCGTTCCAGCAGCTCCTGACGCTCCTGCATCCGCCGGTGCATGGCCTCATCCAGCCCATCGCCAGCTGGCTGCGGGTACTGGAGCAGGCTGTGCACGAGCACGAAGAGCAAGGCCAAGAACGCCATGGTCTGCAGGAGGACACACAGAAGGGCTTCAGTGGGGCCGCAATGGAGCCAGACAGTGGGGGCAGGAGCCGCCGGGATGCGGCGGCAGGAAGGAGAGGGCTCCCCCCACCCCCGGCAGCTGGCCGGCGGCAAGGCCTGCACCGCTGCCCCCGCCGGCACCGGGGCCTGAGCACGGCGCTCCCGCCAGGGCCTGGGCCCCGGGTGCAGGGCCAGATGACACGGCCCGGCTGGGTGCCGGCACTTCTGCCCCAGCCCTCCCCCAGCCCTGTGTCCCCACTGCGTGTGCACTCACCGCTTGTCCAAGCTCTACTGGGGCAGCGGCAACCGCCGGGGCCTTTGATAGCTGCTGCCCCCATTGTGACGCGGGCCCCGTGCTGTCACAGAACCCAGAGCGCATCACAGGCCGGCCCCACCCGCCATCCCCAGTCCAGCTCGGGGAACTCATCATGGCCCTGGAAGCCCAAAGCCCCAACAGACACCAAGCGCAGACGCGTCACTTGGGAACCTGGCAACCCCAGAGCTCCCCCTTCCAAAGCAGGCGCAAGTGCCCTCCCACAGAACCCCTGTCAAATAAAAATTTGGGTGACATGACCCATGGGTGTTCTCAGCACACAGCTGTAGGCTGTTATTTAATACTGGACGGGGGACATTTTTTATTATTGGTATTTAAACTTCTTACTTTTGAGGCAGGATGTAGGCTAATGTTTTGTTACACATTTAGTGAGAAATAGTTCTGAAACAAGTCCCAGTTGCTTGGATGATGCACAGGAAGATCTAATACCACCCTCAAAAGGGCCAAAGTGTTAGTTACGAAATTTTGGTGTCTTCAATCACCTCTTAGCTCTACAACTCTATGGTTCAACACTGTGCAAAATTCTGGCATAGCCAGGATTTTCTTCAGAATGTACAAGGTCTGTTTTTTCAAATTTGTGCAAAGATGTACCTCTGCCACTCCCACCATCTTCCAAAGTGTCTCACTTCAACAGAGTTAGCCAATCTCTCGGACTGATAAAGGAACTTCTGTCTATTTCAGCTGTCTCTCTGCTTTTTTCCCTCCAAAGGACTGTGAGTAAAGGATAGATTATACTCCTCAGCCCTTCTTTGGAGAACTCATCTATAAGTGGAACTGCAGAAATGGGGAGGGAGGAAGGGGAAACAGGCTGTGACTCAAGCACCCGCATAGTGACCACAGATGTCCACGGCTAGACAGACAGCAGTGATGGCAGGCATGTGATGCTCTCCCATTAGTGCGCAGAAGGAGAGCAATTTCCAGTTCAAATCCCTCAGTATGAGGAGGAACATCTTGCACAAGATCAGCTTGGTCAAAGGCCCACCTAAACACGGCCTTGAACACGTCCAAAGATGGGCCATCCACAGCTTCTCTGGGCAACCTGGGCCAGTTTCCACCGCTCTCGTAACAGAACGTGTCTTTCTTCTGTCCAGTTTCTATCTACTCTCTTCCCGTTTCAAACTACTGGCCCTTGTCCTGTCACTAAAGGCTTTGGTAAAAAGCCCTTGCTCATCTTTTTAACAAGCAACCATTATTTATTGGAAAGTGCCAGTAAGGTCTCCTCAGAGCCTTCTTTTCTCCTGGTGGAACAACCCCAAACCTCTCAGCCTGTCCTCAGGTGGAAGGTGTCACAGCCCCCTGACCATTGTCAGGGCTCTTCCCATGACTCATTTCAACGTCCATGTCTTTCTTGAACTGGGTGCCCCAGAACTGGATGTAGGACTGCTGGGGCGGTCTCACCAGAGCAGACTGAAGAGGCAGAATCCCCTCCCTCAAGCTGATGAAAACATTTCTTGCGTGCTACAGCCCAGGATACAGCTGGCTTGGCAGGCTGTGAGCACACACGTTGCTATCTCATATCCATTTTTTCATTCACCAGTATCCCCAAGTCCTTATCTGCAGGGCTGCCCTCAACCTGTTCATCATCCACTCTGTGTTGATATCAAGGATTGCCCCGAGCCAGGTGTTCCTAAGGTGTTCCGAGTTTAAAAGTAACCAGTTGAGCCCAGATGTATTGATACAAAGGCAAAAAGGATAAATACTTGTACTATGTACTGCAAGAAGTGAATTCTATTTTGTTTAGCGGCATCTCACCATGAACAAAGCTGTGCATGCTCTCAAGTGGCTCTCATTGCTGCTAGGCCTATTAGGCCTGGTGGAAGAGGTAGTATTCATAGCACAGCAGGGCCTCTCCAAAGGGGAACAGATAATCAGGAATAGAGGAAACAGGACTTCATGTTGTCACAGTGTTACCATGTTGCCAGTTTAATGACGAGGCCGTAAATCCAAAGATGTTAAAAAGGAAAGGCCAATGGTTTTTTGTTGTAAAATCGGCTACAGGAGCAGGAGGCTGGGCTCGTCCGCGCCCCTGACGGCAAGTCAGAGAAACGAGAAACGCGCGCACGGGGCACCCCTCGGGACAGCCCAGTTCCTGAGGGCGCAGCTCCCACTGAGGGGGGTCAGTCCCTTTTAAAGTCTCGGTCCCCTCAGGGATTGGTCCCTTTTGGATCCTTTCTATGATTGGGGCGTTCTTGGGGCTCTCGTTAGCTCTTAGCAGGGTGCTTTCCACACCAATCATTTCTTCCCACCGTTTTTCCATTGGGTGGCCGTGATCTCCAAGGAAAGCACTGGACAGTGGTCTCGGTTTTTGAGTTGTCTGGGGAAGGAAGGGTAGAAGGTCCCCCTTGTCTTTGGTGTTGTCCCCTTAACTGCATTCGGGGAGGCAGCCGCACAAAACTCCTACAAAGATTTGAAACCAAACACTGCAACAGTATCCAACAACTACTCCAGCAACGTTGCAATAGTAAGTACTTGTAACAACTCAGAACTAGTTGGAAAATAAACACAGTTAGAAGCAGAAATCGAAACGCACAGCTAGCATAGAAAGACAACTATTAAAAAGTTTCAGCCTCGTGGGATTTTTGTTGGTTTTGGTGGTTGTTTTGTTTGTTTTGTGTGGTTTTTGGCTTGTTTGTTTGTTTGTTTGTTTTTATCTATAACAACAGTTTTGTGTCAAAACCTTGCTTATGAGAAGCCAAAAAAAGACCTGTGCATTAAACAACGTTTTGCAGTTGGGGGCTTCTCTGTTCAACGTTTATGACTGAATGGTTCCTCAGGAGCCTATAAAAGTGACAGTGTCAAGAAAACTTCTCCAAAAATTCCTAAAAAATTCAAGAGTACTCTGCTGCAAACTTTGAGGCACCTCAGAGCATTGTCACTTCAAGCTTCAAGCATTTCTATGGGAATGCTCAAGAGACAGCAGAGTTAAAATATCCAACACCTCTATTTGCAAAAAGTCTTTATTTCAGGAAGGGGTGTGTAGGAAGGGCAGTCTCCAAGATACAGGGGCTTAACTACAAAGAATGACACATTTCAGGCAATTTGAGATACTTGTCTCTTTTTATTAATTTTTCAAACATAGATATCCAATTATTACTGACTAATATTTGTAATAATATTACTTGTATATTTGTACATATAATAGCCAAATAACATTCTTTGTAAAAATATTACAGATCATCATATTTGTCATATGATGACGAATGAATAATTTGGAATATTACAATATTATTACTTGTACTATTACAAGTAGACATTTCTGTGTCATTTGAATTACTGTCTACAAATACTATTTGTAATTTATTACAAATACGATTTGTATATAATATTTCCAATAAAATACCAATATTATTTGTAATATTACAAACATTCTCTCTTCTTATAAATTTTTCTAACATAGATGTCCGACCATTATCCAACTATTACAACTACAGTAGGGTAGTTCAATTCCCTAAACTAAGGATGACTTCACAAAACAGTTAGACACTGACACCACTAAAGGGCCTCTAAAAGGAATGCTAAGAAACAACTCTCATTATGAAAACTCCAACTACCTATTTTTCTGTACTAAAGGCCATATACTACAAACTACATCCTTGCAAAACAACTAAAGCTACAGCTGACTCACTAACTAACTACACTACATCCCTAACAGCCTAGGTTGCCTTCTGCGAGGTGTTTCACTGCCTTCTGTGAGGATGTGCAGGTGGAGCCAATTTCTGTCTCACAGACGCAGGCAACAGTTTCCTTGTAAGCAGAAGGTGAAGGGCAAGGCAACTCACAGATGTGTCTCCATAAGGAATCCACGCGCTGCAGCATCTTCCGTCCGCAGGAGCAGGAAAGCAGCCTGACGATAGCCAGGGAGGAAAGCACCCATTCTGCAGTGTTGACGTGGCTGCCCTAGGGTGTGAGCCCCCCAGCACCGCTCTGTGCAGGGAACTCCTCTCAGTGGTTGGAGAGCAGCACCCAGAGGCGAAAGCGCAGCTGACCATAGGCTCTCATTGCCTCTCTGTGGGCAGCTGGATCTCGAGCCAGGTGCTCAAAGAGGTTGAGCGGCTCAACGGCTTCCACTGCCGGCGGCACGCGGATCTCTGCAGGAAGCCTCTCGTTGCCCAGCTCAAAGTGGTCCAGGCATTTCAACTGCAGACAGCGGCCCAGGTAGGACATGATGTCCCAGAGCCGCCGTGCAAACTCCCTCCTGCGCCACTTGGACAGCGGCACAATGGTCAGCACGTGCATGACCACGGTCTTCCAGATGGAGCTGGAAAAACCTGTGCCCCTCAGGACGCAGGTGAAGACCTGCAGGCATTTCAGGTGCAAGTTCTCACAGGGCACCTGCCTGGCGATGTGCTGGAAGAACTTTGCCTCGGCTACAGCAAAGGTCTCAGGCCACTCTGTGCTTACCACGACGTCGGCCTCAGCAGCCTGGCTGACCACAAAGACGTCGGAGTCTCCTTGGCGCACGCCAAGGAGCATCTCCAGCGTCAGGCTCTTCTTGCCTTTGCTCAGCCGGCATTGGCAGGACCGGCTGCCGGGCTGAACCTCCAAGCGCCAGGACTGTGACTGAGGCACGTGCAGCCACGAGGACCTGACCAACTGAGAGAACCAGTGGGAGGTTTTCTCCACATCCAGGTAGGAGCCGGTGCAGAGAATCTTCAGGAGGCTGCGCTTACGCCTCCGCCGCAGCTCCTTCTGCGAGTGGTGCAGGAGGCACAGCAGCTCCTGGCCCAGCTGCTCCCTCTTGCACGTGCACACCAGCTCCACGCGGACCCTGAAGCTCCTTGCTGCCGTCTGCCCTGCACCGTTCGGTTCCAGGTGGAAGGCGTGCCCTGGCGGGGGATTCAGCGGCACCAGCACGCGGTACACGCCATCCCACTCACGGGGACTCCAACCCTCAAAGGCACTGCCCACCCCGATGGCTTCTTCAGGAACCGGCAAGAAGCTATTGCTGACGCGGTCCACAAAGACACGCGTCAAGCTCTCCATCAGCTCCGCTGTCACTGAGCAACCTGTCTCCAGCTCCTCCACAGGCCACTGAACGCCATCCACAGAAAGGATGCTCTGCCTTCTCCCAACACCTCGGGTGTCTTTCTCTCCAATTCCACCACGGCCTCTTTCTTTCTTGCCACCCTCATTGCCTTCTTTATCACTGGCAGCCACGTTACCTTGTTGGTCTTCTTTCCTCTCCTCATTCTTGTTTCCTTCCACATTTACCCTGCCCTGTTCCTCATCCTTACTTCTCTCATTGTCATTTTCTCTCACCATTTCCTTCTTTTCTTCCTCAGTGGCAGCAAAACCACTGTGGTCTACTTCATTGCCACCATGGCTCCTATCTTGCTGCCCAGCCTCATCACTGCTTCTCTGCTCAGTGGTGTCACTACTTTCCCGCACCTTCACATCTGCGTGTTCTTCCTTTCCTTCCACATTGCCTTCACCTTCGTTTACATCATCACTGTTGCCTGCCGTCATATTCGCTCCAGTGGTTTTTCCTTCCTTTCCATCTTCTTCTCCTTCTTTTGCCGTGTCCTTGTCTTGCTCCACCTGCACATCCTTGTTTTCTTCGTCTCTGCTTTCATCGCCGTCTCCTTCATCTCCTTCCACCATAGGGCTGCCTTCTCTGTC
The DNA here is from genome assembly GCA_016584745.2 of Phylloscopus trochilus trochilus. Lineage (NCBI taxonomy): Eukaryota > Metazoa > Chordata > Aves > Passeriformes > Phylloscopidae > Phylloscopus > Phylloscopus trochilus. The sequence continues at coordinate 8,460,376 of WQNJ02000016.1, read as the reverse complement.
GTTTCCACTGCTGCTGTCAACTGCCCCCACGGTCACATCAACGTCTTCTCTGCCCTCTTCTGAGTCAAAAATCTCCTCTTCCTGATCTTTTCCTCTCTCGTCTCCTAGGGTCTTGCAGGAGCTCTGGTCCTTGCTGCTGCTGCTGGCTTCACAGCTCCTTCTTCTGCAGCTAAACCACAGGCTCAAGAGGAGCAGGAGTCCAGCAAGAACCCACAATGGCCACTGCTGCAGAGCACCAAAGAGCGGGCTTCCCCAGCCCTTGTCCTGCTGCTCCAGCTCCTGCAGCAGCCGAGCCATCTCTCGTTCCAGCAGCTCCTGACGCTCCTGCATCCGCCGGTGCATGGCCTCATCCAGCCCATCGCCAGCTGGCTGCGGGTACTGGAGCAGGCTGTGCATGAGCACGAAGAGCAAGGCCAAGAACGCCATGGTCTGCAGGAGGACACACAGAAGGGCTTCAGTGGGGCCGCAATGGAGCCAGACAGTGGGGGCAGGAGCCGCCGGGATGCGGCGGCAGGAAGGAGAGGGCTCCCCCCACCCCCGGCAGCTGGCCGGCGGCAAGGCCTGCACCGCTGCCCCCGCTGGCACCGGGGCCTGGGCACGGCGCTCCCGCCAGGGACTGGGCCCCGGGTGCAGGGCCAGATGACACGGCCCGGCTGGGTGCCGGCACTTCTGCCCCAGCCCTCCCCCAGCCCTGTGTCCCCACTGCGTGTGCACTCACCGCTTGTCCAAGCTCTACTGGGGCAGCGGCAACCGCCGGGGCCTTTGATAGCTGCTGCCCCCATTGTGACGCGGGCCCCGTGCTGTCACAGAACCCAGAGCGCATCACAGGCCGGCCCCACCCGCCGTCCCCAGCCCAGCTCGGGGAACTCATCATGGCCCTGGATGCCCAAAGCCCCAACAGACACCAAGCGCAGACGTGTCACTTGGGAACCTGGCAACCCCTGAGCTCCCCTTTCCAAAGGAGGCGCAAGTGCCATCCCGCACAACCCCTGTCAAATAAAAATTTGGGTGACATGACCCATGGGTGTTCTCAACACACAGCTGTAGGCTTTTATTTAATACTGGACGGGGGACATTTTTTTATTATTGGTATTTATACTTCTTACTTTTGAGGCAGGATGTAGGCTAATGCTTTGTTACACATTTAGTGAGAAATAGTTCTGAAAGAAGTCCCAGTTGCTTGGATGACGCACAGGAAGATCTAATACCATCCTCAAAAGGGCCAATAAGTTAGTTACAAAATTTTGGTGTCTTCAATCACCTCTTAGCTCTACAACTCTATGGTTCAACACTGTGCAAAATTCTGGCATAGCCAGGATTTTCTTCAGAATGTACAAGGTCTGTTTTTTCAAATTTGGGCAAAGATGTACCTCTGCCACTCCCACCATCTTCAAAAGTGTCTCACTTCAACAGAGTTAGCCAATCTCTCGGACTGATAAAGGAACTTCTGTCTATTTCAGCTGTCTCTTTGTTTATTTCCCTCCAAAGGACAGGGCAGATTATCCTCCTCAGCCCTTCTTTGGGGAACTCATCTAGAATGGAACTGCAGAAATGGGGAGGGAGGAAGGGGAAACAGGCTGTGACTCAAGCACCCGCATAGTGACCACAGATGGCCACGGCTAGACAGACAGCAGTGATGGCAGGCATGTGATGCTCTCCCATTAGTGCGCAGAAGGAGAGCAATTTCCAGTTCAAATCCCTCAGTATGAGGAGGAACATCTTGCACAAGATCAGCTTGGTCAAAGGCCCACCTAAACACGGCCTTGAACACGTCCAAAGATGGGCCATCCACAGCTTCTCTGGGCAACCTGGGCCAGTTTCCACCGCTCTCGTAACAGAACGTGTCTTTCTTCTGTCCAGTTTCTATCTACTCTCTTCCCGTTTCAAACTACTGGCCCTTGTCCTGTCACTAAAGGCTTTGGTAAAAAGCCCTTGCTCATCTTTTTAACAAGCCACCATTATTTATTGGAAAGTGCCAGTAAGGTCTCCTCAGAGCCTTCTTTTCTCCTGGTGGAACAACCCCAAACCTCTCAGCCTGTCCTCAGGTGGAAGGTGTCACAGCCCCCTGACCATTGTCAGGGCTCTTCCCATGACTCATTTCAACGTCCATGTCTTTCTTGAACTGGGTGCCCCAGAACTGGATGTAGGACTGCTGGGGCGGTCTCACCAGAGCAGACTGAAGAGGCAGAATCCCCTCCCTCAAGCTGATGAAAACATTTCTTGCGTGCTACAGCCCAGGATACAGCTGGCTTGGCAGGCTGTGAGCACACACGTTGCTATCGCATATCCATTTTTTCATTCACCAGTATCCCCAAGTCCTTATCTGCAGGGCTGCCCTCAACCTGTTCATCATCCACTCTGTGTTGATATCAAGGATTGCCCCGAGCCAGGTGTTCCTAAGGTGTTCCGAGTTTAAAAGTAACCAGTTGAGCCCAGATGTATTGATACAAATGCAAAAAGGATAAATACTTCTACTATGTACTGCAAGAAGTGAATTCTATTTTGTCGAGCGGCATCTCACCATGAACAGAGCTGTGCATGCTCTCAAGTGGCTCTCATTGCTGCTAGGCCTATTAGGCCTGGTGGAAGAGGTAGTATTCATAGCACAGCAGGGCCTCTCCAAAGGGGAAGAGATAATCAGAAATAGAGAAAACAGGACTTTTTGTCGTGACAGTTCTCACAGTTTTGTGTCAAAACCTTGGTTATGAGAAGCCAAAAAAAGAGCTGTGTATTAAACCACGTTTTGCAGTTGGGGGATTCTCTGTTCAACGTTTATGACTCAATGGTTCCTCAGGAGCCTATAAAAGTGACAGTGTCAAGTAAACTTCTCCAAACATTCCGAAAAACTTCAGGAGTACTCTGCTGCAAACTTTGAGGCACCTCAGAGCATTGTCACTTCAAGCTTCAAGCATTTCTATGGGAATACTCAAGAGACAGCACAGTTAATATATCCAACACCTCTATTTGCAAAAAGTCTTTATTTCAGGAAGGGGTGTGTAGGAAGGGCAGTCTCCAAGATACAGGGGCTTAACTACAAAGAATGACACATTTCAGGCAATTTGAGATACTTGTCTCCTTTTATTAATTTATCAAACGTAGATATCTAATTATTACTGACTAATATTTGTAATAATATTACTTGTATATTTGTACATATAATAGCCAAAAAATATTCTTTGTAAAAATATTACAGATCATCATATTTGTCATATGATGACAAATGAATAATTTGGAATATTACAATATTATTACTTGTACTATTACAAGTAGACATCTCTGTGTCATTTGAATTACTGTCTACAAATACTATTTGTAATTTATAACAAATAAGATTTGTATATTATATTTCCAATAAAATACCAATATTATTTGTAATATTACAAATACCCTCTCTTCTTATAAATTTTTCTAACATAGATGTCCGACCATTATACAACTATTACAACTACAGTAGGGTAGATCAATTGCCTAAACTAACGATGACTTTGCAAAACAGTTAGACACTGACAGCACTAAAGGGCCTCTAAAAGGAATGCTAAGAAACAACTCTCATTATGAAAACTCCAACTACCTATTTTTCTGTACTAAACTCCATATACTACAAACTACATCCTTGCAAAACAACTAAAGCTACAGCTGACTCACTAACTAACTACACTACATCCCTAACAGCCTAGGTTGCCTTCTGCGAGGTGTTTCACTGCCTTCTGTGAGGATGTGCAGGTGGAGCCAATTTCTGTCTCACAGACGCAGGCAACAGTTTCCTTGTAAGCAGAAGGTGAAGGGCAAGGCAACTCACAGATGTGTCTCCCTCCATAAGGACTCCATGCGCTGCAGCATCTTCCGTCCTCAGGAGCAGGAAAGCAGCCTGAGGATTGCCAGGGAGGAAAGCAACCATTCTGCAGTGTTGACGTGGCTGCCCTAGGGTGTGAGCCCCCCCAGCACCGCTCTGTGCAGGGAACTCCTCTCAGCGGTTGGAGAGCAGCACCCAGAGGCGAAAGCGCAGCTGACCATACGCTCTCATCGCCTCTCTGTGGGCAGCTGGATCTCGAGCCAGGTGCTCAAAGAGGTTGAGCGGCTCAACGGCTTCCACTGCCGGCGGCACGCGGATCTCTACAGGAAGCCGCTCATTGCCCAGCACAAAGTGGTCCAGGCATTTCAACTGCAGGCAGCGGCCCAGGTAGGACATGATGTCCCAGAGCCGCCGTGCAAACTCCCTCCTGCGCCACTTGGACAGCGGCACAGTGGTCAGCACGTGCATGACCACGGTCTTCCAGATGGAGCTGGAAAAACCCGTGCCCCTCAGGACGCAGGTGAAGACCCGCAGGCATTTCAGGTGCAAGTTCTCACAGGGCACCTGCCTGACGATGTGCTGGAAGAACTTTGCCTCGGCTACAGCAAAGGTCTCAGGCCACTCTGTGCTTACCACGATGTCGGCCTCAGCAGCCTGGCTGACCACAAAGACGTTGGAGTCTCCTTGGCGCACGCCAAGGAGCATCTCCACCGTCAGGCTCTTCTTGCCTTTGCTCAGCCGGCATTGGCAGGACCGGCTGCCGGGCTGAACCTCCAAGCGCCAGGACTGTGACTGAGGCACGTGCAGCCACGAGGACCTGACCAACTGGGAGAACCAGTGGGAGGTTTTCTCCACATCCAGGTAGGAGCCGGTGCAGAGAGTCTTCAGGAGGCTGCGCTTATGCCTCCGCCGCAGCTCCTTCTGCGAGTGGTGCAGGAGGCACAGCAGCTCCTGGCCCAGCTGCTCCCTCTTGCACGTGCACACCAGCTCCACGCGGACCCTGAAGCTCCTAGCTGCCGTCTGCCCTGCACCGTTCAGTTCCAGGTGGAAGGCGTGCCCTGGCGGGGGATTCAGCGGCACCAGCACGCGGTACACGCCATCCCACTCACGGGGACTCCAACCCTCAAAGGCACTGCCCACCCCGATGGCTTCTTCAGGAACCGGCAAGAAGCTATTGCTGACGCTGTCCACAAAGACACGCGTCAAGCTCTCCATCAGCTCCGCTGTCACTGAGCACCCTGTCTCCAGCTCCTCCACAGGCCACTGAACGCCATCCACAGAAAGGATGCTCTGCCTTCTCCCAACACCTCGGGCGTCTTTCTCTCCAATTCCACCACGGCCTCTTTCTTTCTTGCCACCCTCATTGCCTTCTTTATCACTGGCAGCCATGTTACCTTGTTGGTCTTCTTTCCTCTCCTCATTCTTGTTTTCTTCCACATTAACCCTGCCCTGTTCCTCATCCTTACTTCTCTCATTGTCATTTTCTCTCACCATTTCCTTCTTTTCTTCCTCAGTGGCAGCAAAACCACTGTGGTCTACTTCATTGCCACCATCGCTCCTATCTTGCTGCCCAGCCCCGTCACTGCTTCTCTGCTCAGTGGTGTCACTACTTTCCCGCACCTTCACATCTGCGTGTTCTTCCTTTCCTTCCACATTGCCTTCACCTTCGTTTACATCATCACTGTTGCCTGCCGTCATATTCGCTCCAGTGGTTTTTCCTTCCTTTCCATCTTCTTCTCCTTCTTTTGCCGTGTCCTTGTCTTGCTCCACCTGCACATCCTTGTTTTCTTCGTCTCTGCTTTCATCGCCGTCTCCTTCATCTCCTTCAGCCACAGGGCTGCCTTCTCTGTCGTTTCCACTGCTGCTGTCAACTGCCTCCACGGTCACATCAACGTCTTCTCTGCCCTCTTCTGAGTCAAAAATCTCCTCTTCCTGATCTTTTCCTCTCTCTTCTCCTAAGGTCTTGCAGGAGCTCTGGTCCTTGCTGCTGCTGCTGGCTTCACAGCTCCTTCTCCTGCAGCTAAACCACAGGCCCAAGAGGAGCAGGAGTCCAGCAAGAACCCACAATGGCCACTGCTGCAGAGCACCAAAGAGCGGGCTTCCCCAGCCCTTGTCCTGCTGCTCCAGCTCCTGCAGCAGCCGAGCCATCTCTCGTTCCAGCAGCTCCTGACGCTCCTGCATCCGCCGGTGCATGGCCTCATCCAGCCCATCGCCAGCTGGCTGCGGGTACTGGAGCAGGCTGTGCATGAGCACGAAGAGCAAGGCCAAGAACGCCATGGTCTGCAGGAGGACACACAGAAGGGGTTCAGTGGGGCCGCAATGGAGCCAGACAGTGGGGGCAGGAGCCGCCGGGATGCGGCGGCAGGAAGGAGAGGGCTCCCCCCACCCCCGGCAGCTGGCCGGCGGCAAGGCCTGCACCGCTGCCCCCGCCGGCACCGGGGCCTGAGCACGGCGCTCCCGCCAGGGCCTGGGCCCCGGGTGCAGGGCCAGATGACACGGCCCGGCTGGGTGCCGGCACTTCTGCCCCAGCCCTCCCCCAGCCCTGTGTCCCCACTGCGTGTGCACTCACCGCTTGTCCAAGCTCTACTGGGGCAGCGGCAACCGCCGGGGCCTTTGATAGCTGCTGCCCCCATTGTGACGCGGGCCCCGTGCTGTCACAGAACCCAGAGCGCATCACAGGCCGGCCCCACCCGCCGTCCCCAGCCCATCTCGGGGAACTCATCATGGCCCTGGAAGCCCAAAGCCCCAACAGACACCAAGCGCAGACGCGTCACTTGGGAACCTGGCAACCCCAGAGCTCCCCTTTCCAAAGCAGGCGCAAGTGCCATCCCGCACAACCCCTGTCAAATAAAAATTTGGGTGACATGACCCATGGGTGTTCTCAACACACAGCTGTAGGCTTTTATTTAATACTGGACGGGGGACATTTTTTTATTATTGGTATTTATACTTCTTACTTTTGAGGCAGGATGTAGGCTAATGCTTTGTTACACATTTAGTGAGAAATAGTTCTGAAAGAAGTCCCAGTTGCTTGGATGACGCACAGGAAGATCTAATACCATCCTCAAAAGGGCCAATAAGTTAGTTACAAAATTTTGGTGTCTTCAATCACCTCTTAGCTCTACAACTCTATGGTTCAACACTGTGCAAAATTCTGGCATAGCCAGGATTTTCTTCAGAATGTACAAGGTCTGTTTTTTCAAATTTGTGCAAAGATGTACCTCTGCCACTCCCACCATCTTCAAAAGTGTCTCACTTCAACAGAGTTAGCCAATCTCTCGGACTGATAAAGGAACTTCTGTCTATTTCAGCTGTCTCTTTGTTTATTTCCCTCCAAAGGACAGGGCAGATTATCCTCCTCAGCCCTTCTTTGGGGAACTCATCTAGAATGGAACTGCAGAAATGGGGAGGGAGGAAGGGGAAACAGGCTGTGACTCAAGCACCCGCATAGTGACCACAGATGGCCACGGCTAGACAGACAGCAGTGATGGCAGGCATGTGATGCTCTCCCATTAGTGCGCAGAAGGAGAGCAATTTCCAGTTCAAATCCCTCAGTATGAGGAGGAACATCTTGCACAAGATCAGCTTGGTCAAAGGCCCACCTAAACACGGCCTTGAACACGTCCAAAGATGGGCCATCCACAGCTTCTCTGGGCAACCTGGGCCAGTTTCCACCACTCTCGTAACAGAACGTGTCTTTCTTCTGTCCAGTTTCTATCTACTCTCTTCCCGTTTCAAACTACTGGCCCTTGTCCTGTCACTAAAGGCTTTGGTAAAAAGCCCTTGCTCATCTTTTTAACAAGCCACCACTATTTATTGGAAAGTGCCAGTAAGGTCTCCTCAGAGCCTTCTTTTCTCCTGGTGGAACAACCCCAAACCTCTCAGCCTGTCCTCAGGTGGAAGGTGTCACAGCCCCCTGACCATTGTCAGGGCTCTTCCCATGACTCATTTCAACGTCCATGTCTTTCTTGAACTGGGTGCCCCAGAACTGGATGTAGGACTGCTGGGGCGGTCTCACCAGAGCAGACTGAAGAGGCAGAATCCCCTCCCTCAAGCTGATGAAAACATTTCTTGCGTGCTACAGCCCAGGATACAGCTGGCTTGGCAGGCTGTGAGCACACACGTTGCTATCTCATATCCATTTTTTCATTCACCAGTATCCCCAAGTCCTTATCTGCAGGGCTGCCCTCAACCTGTTCATCATCCACTCTGTGTTGATATCAAGGATTGCCCCGAGCCAGGTGTTCCTAAGGTGTTCCGAGTTTAAAAGTAACCAGTTGAGCCCAGATGTATTGATACAAAGGCAAAAAGGATAAATACTTGTACTATGTACTGCAAGAAGTGAATTCTATTTTGTTTAGCGGCATCTCACCATGAACAAAGCTGTGCATGCTCTCAAGTGGCTCTCATTGCTGCTAGGCCTATTAGGCCTGGTGGAAGAGGTAGTATTCATAGCACAGCAGGGCCTCTCCAAAGGGGAACAGATAATCAGGAATAGAGGAAACAGGACTTCATGTTGTCACAGTGTTACCATGTTGCCAGTTTAATGACGAGGCCGTAAATCCAAAGATGTTAAAAAGGAAAGGCCAATGGTTTTTTGTTGTAAAATCGGCTACAGGAGCAGGAGGCTGGGCTCATCCCAGCCCCTGATGGCAAGTCAGAGAAACTAGAAACGCGCGCACGGGGCACCCCTCGGGACAGCCCAGTTCCTGAGGGCGCAGCTCCCACTGAGGGGGGTCAGTCCCTTTTAAAGTCTCGGTCCCCTCAGGGATTGGTCCCTTTTGGATCCTTTCTATGATTGGGGCGTTCTTGGGGCTCTCGTTGGCTCTTAGCAGGGTGCTTTCCACACCAATCATTTCTTCCCGCCGTGTTTCCATTGGGTGGCCGTGATCTCCAAGGAAAGCACTGGACGGTGGTCTCGGTTTTTGAGTTGTCTGGGGAAGGAAGGGTAGAAGGTCCCCCTTGTCTTTGGTGTTGTCCCCTTAACTGCATTCGGGGAGGCAGCCGCACAAAACTCCTACAAAGATTTGAAACCAAACACTGCAACAGTATCCAACAACTACTCCAGCAACGTTGCAATAGTAAGTACTTGTAACAACTCAGAACTAGTTGGAAAATAAACACAGTTAGAAGCAGAAATCGAAACGCACAGCTAGCATAGAAAGACAACTATTAAAAAGTTTCAGCCTCGTGGGGTTTTTGTTGGTTTTGGTGGTTGTTTTGTTTGTTTTGTGTGGTTTTTGGCTTGTTTGTTTGTTTGTTTGTTTTTATCTATAACAACAGTTTTGTGTCAAAACCTTGCTTATGAGAAGCCAAAAAAAGACCTGTGCATTAAACAACGTTTTGCAGTTGGGGGCTTCTCTGTTCAACGTTTATGACTGAATGGTTCCTCAGGAGCCTATAAAAGTGACAGTGTCAAGAAAACTTCTCCAAAAATTCCTAAAAATTTCAAGAGTACTCTGCTGCAAACTTTGAGGCACCTCAGAGCATTGTCACTTCAAGCTTCAAGCATTTCTATGGGAATGCTCAAGAGACAGCAGAGTTAAAATATCCAACACCTCTATTTGCAAAAAGTCTTTATTTCAGGAAGGGGTGTGTAGGAAGGGCAGTCTCCAAGATACAGGGGCTTAACTACAAAGAATGACACATTTCAGGCAATTTGAGATACTTGTCTCTTTTTATTAATTTTTCAAACATAGATATCCAATTATTACTGACTAATATTTGTAATAATATTACTTGTATATTTGTACATATAATAGCCAAATAACATTCTTTGTAAAAATATTACAGATCATCATATTTGTCATATGATGACGAATGAATAATTTGGAATATTACAATATTATTACTTGTACTATTACAAGTAGACATTTCTGTGTCATTTGAATTACTGTCTACAAATACTATTTGTAATTTATTACAAATACGATTTGTATATAATATTTCCAATAAAATACCAATATTATTTGTAATATTACAAACATTCTCTCTTCTTATAAATTTTTCTAACATAGATGTCCGACCATTATCCAACTATTACAACTACAGTAGGGTAGTTCAATTCCCTAAACTAAGGATGACTTCACAAAACAGTTAGACACTGACACCACTAAAGGGCCTCTAAAAGGAATGCTAAGAACCAACTCTCATTATGAAAACTCCGACTACCTATTTTTCTGTACTAAAGTCCATATACGACAAACTACATCCTTGCAAAACAACTAAAGCTACAGCTGACTCACTAACTAACTACACTACATCCTTAACAGCCTAGGTGTCCGTCTTCGAGGTGTTTCACTGCCTTCTGTGAGGATGTGCAGGTGGAGCCAATTTCTGTCTCACAGACGCAGGCAACAGCTTCCTTGTAAGCAGAAGGTGAAGGGCAAGGCAACTCACAGATGTGTCTCCCTCCATAAGGACTCCATGCGCTGCAGCATCTTCCGTCCTCAGGAGCAGGAAAGCAGCCTGAGGATTGCCAGGGAGGAAAGCACCCATTCTGCAGTGTTGACGTGGCTGCCCTAGGGTGTGAGCCCCCCCAGCACCGCTCTGTGCAGGGAACTCCTCTCAGTGGTTGGAGAGCAGCACCCAGAGGCAAAAGCGCAGCTGACCATACGCTCTCATTGCCTCTCTGTGGGCAGCTGGATCTCGAGCCAGGTGCTCAAAGAGGTTGAGCGGCTCAACGGCTTCCACTGCCGGCGGCACGCGGATCTCTGCAGGAAGCCGCTCATTGCCCAGCACAAAATGGTCCAGGCATTTCAACTGCAGGCAGCGGCCCAGGTAGGACATGATGTCCCAGAGCCGCCGTGCAAACTCCCTCCTGCGCCACTTGGACAGCGGCACAGTGGTCAGCACGTGCATGACCACGGTCTTCCAGATGGAGCTGGAAAAACCCGTGCCCCTCAGGACGCAGGTGAAGACCTGCAGGCATTTCAGGTGCAAGTTCTCACAGGGCACCTGCCTGGCGATGTGCTGGAAGAATTTTGCCTCAGCCACAGCGAATGTCTCAGGCCACTCTGTGCTTACCACGATGTCGGCCTCAGCAGCCTGGCTGACCACAAAGACGTCGGAGTCTCCTTGGCGCACGCCAAGGAGCATCTCCACCGTCAGGCTCTTCTTGCCTTTGCTCAGCCGGCATTGGCAGGACCGGCTGCTGGGCTGAATCTCCAAGCGCCAGGACTGTGACTGAGGCACATGCAGCCACGAGGACCTGACCAACTGGGAGAACCAGTGGGAGGTTTTCTCCACATCCAGGTAGGAGCCGGTGCAGAGAGTCTTCAGGAGGCTGCGCTTACGCCTCCGCCGCAGCTCCTTCTGCGAGTGGTGCAGGAGGCACAGCAGCTCCTGGCCCAGCTGCTCCCTCTTGCACGTGCACACCAGCTCCACGCGGACCCTGAAGGTCCTAGCTGCCGTCTGCCCTGCACCGTTCGGTTCCAGGTGGAAGGCGTGCCCTGGCGGGGGATTCAGCGGCACCAGCACGCGGTACACGCCATCCCACTCACGGGGACTCCAACCCTCAAAGGCACTGCCCACCCCGATGGCTTCTTCAGGAACCGGCAAGAAGCTATTGCTGACGCTGTCCACAAAGACACGCGTCAAGCTCTCCATCAGCTCCGCTGTCACTGAGCAACCTGTCTCCAGCTCCTCCACAGGCCACTGAACGCCATCCACAGAAAGGATGCTCTGCCTTCTCCCAACACCTCGGGTGTCTTTCTCTCCAATTCCACCACGGCCTCTTTCTTTCTTGCCACCCTCATTGCCTTCTTTATCACTGGCAGCCACGTTACCTTGTTGGTCTTCTTTCCTCTCCTCATTCTTGTTTCCTTCCACATTTACCCTGCCCTGTTCCTCATCCTTACTTCTCTCATTGTCATTTTCTCTCACCATTTCCTTCTTTTCTTCCTCAGTGGCAGCAAAACCACTGTGGTCTACTTCATTGCCACCATGGCTCCTATCTTGCTGCCCAGCCTCATCACTGCTTCTCTGCTCAGTGGTGTCACTACTTTCCCGCACCTTCACATCTGCGTGTTCTTCCTTTCCTTCCACATTGCCTTCACCTTCGTTTACATCATCACTGTTGCCTGCCGTCATATTCGCTCCAGTGGTTTTTCCTTCCTTTCCATTTTCTTCTCCTTCTTTTGCCGTGTCCTTGTCTTGCTCCACCTGCACATCCTTGTTTTCTTCGTCTCTGCTTTCATCGCCGTCTCCTTCATCTCCTTCCACCATAGGGCTGCCTTCTCTGTCGTTTCCACTGCTGCTGTCAACTGCCTCCACGGTCACATCAACGTCTTCTCTGCCCTCTTCTGAGTCAAAAATCTCCTCTTCCTGATCTTTTCCTCTCTCGTCTCCTAGGGTCTTGCAGGAGCTCTGGTCCTTGCTGCTGCTGCTGGCTTCACAGCTCCTTCTTCTGCAGCTAAACCACAGGCTCAAGAGGAGCAGGAGTCCAGCAAGAACCCACAATGGCCACTGCTGCAGAGCACCAAAGAGCGGGCTTCCCCAGCCCTTGTCCTGCTGCTCCAGCTCCTGCAGCAGCCGAGCCATCTCTCGTTCCAGCAGCTCCTGACGCTCCTGCATCCGCCGGTGCATGGCCTCATCCAGCCCATCGCCAGCTGGCTGCGGGTACTGGAGCAGGCTGTGCACGAGCACGAAGAGCAAGGCCAAGAACGCCATGGTCTGCAGGAGGACACACAGAAGGGCTTCAGTGGGGCCGCAATGGAGCCAGACAGTGGGGGCAGGAGCCGCCGGGATGCGGCGGCAGGAAGGAGAGGGCTCCCCCCACCCCTGGCAGCTGGCCGGCGGCAAGGCCTGCACCGCTGCCCCCGCCGGCACCGGGGCCTGAGCACGGCGCTCCCGCCAGGGGCTGGGCCCCGGGTGCAGGGCCAGATGACACGGCCCGGCTGGGTGCCGGCACTTCTGCCCCAGCCCTCCCCCAGCCCTGTGTCCCCACTGCGTGTGCACTCACCGCTTGTCCAAGCTCTACTGGGGCAGCGGCAACCGCCGGGGCCTTTGATAGCTGCTGCCCCCATTGTGACGCGGGCCCCGTGCTGTCACAGAACCCAGAGCGCATCACAGGCCGGCCCCACCCGCCGTCCCCAGCCCAGCTCGGGGAACTCATCATGGCCCTGGATGCCCAAAGCCCCAACAGACACCAAGCGCAGACGTGTCACTTGGGAACCTGGCAACCCCTGAGCTCCCCTTTCCAAAGGAGGCGCAAGTGCCATCCCGCACAACCCCTGTCAAATAAAAATTTGGGTGACATGACCCATGGGTGTTCTCAACACACAGCTGTAGGCTTTTATTTAATACTGGACGGGGGACATTTTTTTATTATTGGTATTTATACTTCTTACTTTTGAGGCAGGATGTAGGCTAATGCTTTGTTACACATTTAGTGAGAAATAGTTCTGAAAGAAGTCCCAGTTGCTTGGATGACGCACAGGAAGATCTAATACCATCCTCAAAAGGGCCAATAAGTTAGTTACAAAATTTTGGTGTCTTCAATCACCTCTTAGCTCTACAACTCTATGGTTCAACACTGTGCAAAATTCTGGCATAGCCAGGATTTTCTTCAGAATGTACAAGGTCTGTTTTTTCAAATTTGTGCAAAGATGTACCTCTGCCACTCCCACCATCTTCAAAAGTGTCTCACTTCAACAGAGTTAGCCAATCTCTCGGACTGATAAAGGAACTTCTGTCTCTTTCAGCTGTCTCTTTGTTTATTTCTCTCCAAAGGACAGGGCAGATTATCCTCCTCAGCCTTTCTTTGGGGAACTCATCTCTAAGTGGAACTTCAGAAATGGGGCGGGAGGAAGGGGAAACAGGATGTGACTCAAGCACCCGCATAGTGACCACAGATGTTCACGGCTAGACAGACAGCAGTGATGGCAGGCATGTCGTGCTCTCCCATTAGTGTGCAGAAGGAGAGCATCTTCCAGTTCAAATCCCTCAGTATGAGGAGGAACATCTTGCACAAGATCAGCTTGGTCAAAGGCCCACCTAAACACGGCCTTGAACACGTCCAAAGATGGGCCATCCACAGCTTCTCTGGCCAACCTGGGCCAGTTTCTCACCGCTCTCGTAACAGAACGTGTCTTTCTTCTGTCCAGTTTCTATCTACTCTCTTCCAGTTTGAAACTACAGCTCCTTGTCCTGTCACTAAAGGCTTTGGTAAAAAGCCCTTGCTCATCTTTTTTACAAGCCCCCTTTATCTATTGGAAAGCGCCAATAAGGTCTCCTCAGAGCCTTCTTTTCTCCTGGTGGAACAACCCCAAACCTCTCAGCCTGTCCTCAAGTGGAAGGTGTCACAGACCCCTGACCGTTATCAGGGCTCTTCACATGACTCATTTCAACATCCATGTCTTTCTTGAACTGGGTGCCCCAGAACTGGATGTAGGACTACAGCTGGGGTCTCACCAGAGCAGACTGAAGAGGCAGAATCCCCTCCCTCTAGCTGCTGAAGACATTTCTTGCGTGCTACAGCCCAGGGTACAGCTGGCTTGGCAGGCTGTGAGCACACACGTTGCTATCGCATATCCATTTTTTCATTCACCAGTATCCCCAAGTCCTTGTCTGCAGGGCTGCCCTCAACCTGTTCATCATCCACTCTGTGTTGATATCAAGGATTGCCCCGAGCCAGGTGTTCCTAAGGTGTTCCGAGTTTAAAAGTGACCAGTTGAGCCCAGATGTATTGATACAAAGGCAAAAAGGATAAATACTTCTACTATGTACTGCAAGAAGTGAATTCTATTTTGTCGAGCGGCATCTCACCATGAACAGAGCTGTGCATGCTCTCAAGTGGCTCTCATTGCTGCTAGGCCTATTAGGCCTGGTGGAAGAGGTAGTATTCATAGCACTGCAAGGCCTCTCCAAAGGGGAACAGATAATCAGGAATAGAGGAAACACGTCTTCTTGTTGTCACAGTGTTACCATGTTGCCAGTTTAATGACGAGGCCGTAAATCCAAAGATGTTAAAAAGGAAAGGCCAATGGTTTTTTGTTGTAAAATCGGCTACAGGAGCAGGAGGCTGGGCTTGTCCCAGCCCCTGATGGCAAGTCAGAGAAACGAGAAACGCGCGCACGGGGCACCCCTCGGGACAGCCCAGTTCCTGAGGGCGCAGCTCCCACTGAGGGGGGTCAGTCCCTTTTAAAGTCTCGGTCCCCCCAGGGATTGTTCCCTTTTGGATCCTTTCTATGACTGGGGCGTTCTTCGGGCTCTCGTTGGCTCTTAGCAGGGTGCTTTCCACACCAATCATTTCTTCCCGCCGTGTTTCCATTGGGTGGCCGTGATCTCCAAGGAAAGCACTGGACGGTGGTCTCGGTTTTTGAGTTGTCTGGGGAAGAAAGGGTAGAAGATCCCCCTTGTCTTTGGTGGTGACCCCTTAACTGCATTCGGGGAGGCAGCCGCACAAAACTCCTACAAAGATTTGAAACCAAACACTGCAACAGTATCCAACAACTACTCCAGCAACGTTACAATAGTAAGTACTTGTAACAACTCAGAACTAGTTGGAAAATAAACACAGTTAGAAGCAGAAATCGAAACGCACAGCTAGTATACAAACACAACTATTAAAAAGTTTCAGCCTCGTGGGTTTTTTGCTGGTTTTGGTGGTTTTTTGTTTGTTTTGTGTGTTTTTTGGTTTGGTTTTTGTTGGTGGTCTTGTGTTAGTTTTTCTTTTTTGTGGTTTGTGGTTTTTTGTTTGGTTTTTTTTGGGTTTTTTGGGGGGTTTTTTTGGGTTTTTTTTTGGTTTTTTTTCTTTTTGTATCTCTAACAACAGTTTTGTGTCAAAACCTTGGTTATGAGAAGCCAAAAAAAGAGCTGTGTATTAAACCACGTTTTGCAGTTGGGGGCTTCTCTGTTCAACGTTTATGACTGAATGGTTCCTCAGGAGCCTATGAAAGTGACAGTGTCAAGAAAACTTCTGCAAGGTTTCCGAAAAACTTCAGGAGTACTCTGCTGCAAAATTTGAGCCGTCTCAGAGCGTTGTCACTTCAAGCTTCAAGCATTTCTATGGGAATACCCAAGAGACAGCAGAGTTAATATATCCAACACCTCTATTTGCAAAAAGTCTTTATTTCAAAAAAGGGGTATGTAGGAAGGGCAGTCTCTAAGATACAGGGGCTTAACTACAAAGAATGACACATTTCAGGCAATTTGAGATACTTGTCTCCTTTTATTAATTTTTCAAACATAGATATCCAATTATTACTGACTAATATTTGTGATAATATTACTTGTATATTTGTACATATAATAGCCAAATAACATTCTTTGTAAGACTATTACAGATCATCATATTTGCCATATGATGACAAATGAATAATTTGGAATATTACAATATTATTACTTGTACTATTACAAGTACACATCTCTGTGTCATTTGAATTACTGTCTACAAATACTATTTTTAATTTATTAGAAATAAGATTTGTATATAATATTTCCAATAAAATACCAATATTATTTGTAATATTACAAATACCCTCTCTTCTTATAAATTTTTCTAACATAGATGTCCGACCATTATACAACTATTACAACTACAGTAGGGTAGTTCAATTGCCTAAACTAAGGATGACTTTGCAAAACAGTTAGACACTGACAGCACTAAAGGGCCTCTAAAAGGAATGCTAAGAAACAACTCTCATTATGAAAACTTCGACTACCTATTTTTCCGTACTAAACTCCATATACTACAAACTACATCCTTGCAAAACAACTAAAGCTACAGCTGACTCACTAACTAACTACACTACATCCCTAACAGCCTAGGTCTCCGTCTGCGAGGTGTTCCACGCAGCCTCTATCAGCGTCACAGCCTTCTCTGAGGATGTGCAGGTGGAGCCAATTCCTGTCTCACCGACGCAGGCAACAGCTTCCTTGTAAGCAGAAGGTGAAGGGCAAGGCAACTCACAGATGTGTCTCCATAAGGAATCCACGCGCTGCAGCATCTTCCGTCCGCAGGAGCAGGAAAGCAGCCTGAGGATTGCCAGTGAGGAAAGCAACCATTCTGCAGTGTTGACGTGGCTGCCCTAGGGTGTGAGCCCCCCCAGCACCGCTCTGTGCAGGGAACTCCTCTCAGTGGTTGGAGAGCAGCACCCAGAGGCGAAAGCGCAGCTGACCATAGGCTCTCATTGCCTCTCTGTGGGCAGCTGGATCTCGTGCCAGGTGCTCAAAGAGGTTGAGCGGCTCAACCGCTTCCACTGCCGGCGGCACGCGGATCTCTGCAGGAAGCCTCTCGTTGCCCAGCACAAAGTGGTCCAGGCATTTCAACTGCAGGCAGCGGCCCAGGTAGGACATGATGTCCCAGAGCCGCCGCGCAAAGTCCCTCCTGCGCCACTTGGACAGCGGCACGGTGGTCAGCACGTGCATGACCACGGTCTTCCAGACAGAGCTGGAAAAACCCGTGCCCCTCAGGACGCAGGTGAAGACCTGCAGGCATTTCAGGTGCAAGTTCTCACAGGGCACCTGCCTGGCGATGTGCTGGAAAAATTTTGCCTCAGCCACAGCGAATGTCTCAGGCCACTCTGTGCTTGCCACGACGTCGTCCTCGGCGGCCTGGCTGACCACAAAGACGTCGGAGTCTCCTTGGCGCACCCCAAGGAGCATCTCCAGCGTCAGGCTCTTCTTGCCTTTGCTCAGCCGGCATTGGCAGGACCGGCTGCCGGGCTGAATCTCCAAGCGCCAGGACTGTGACTGAGGCACGTGCAGCCACGAGGACCTGACCAACTGGGAGAACCAGTGGGAGGTTTTCTCCACGTCCAGGTAGGAGCCGGTGCAGAGTGTCTTGAGGAGGCTGCGCTTATGCCTCCGCCGCAGCTCCTTCTGCGAGTGATGCAGGAGGCACAGCAGCTCCTGGCCCAGCTGCTCCCTCTTGCACGTGCACACCAGCTCCACGCGGACCCTGAAGGTCCTAGCTGCCGTCTGCCCTGCACCGTTCGGTTCCAGGTGGAAGGCGTGCCCTGGCGGGGGATTCAGCGGCACCAGCACGCGGTACACGCCATCCCACTCACGGGGACTCCAACCCTCAAAGGCACTGCCCACCCCGATGGCTTCTTCAGGAACCGGCAAGAAGCTATTGCTGACGCTGTCCACAAAGACACGCGTCAAGCTCTCCATCAGCTCCGCTGCCACTGAGCAACCTGTCTCCAGCTCCTCCACAGGCCACTGAACGCCATCCACAGAAAGGATGCTCTGCCTTCTCCCAACACCTCGGGTGTCTTTCTCTCCAATTCCACCACGGCCTCTTTCTTCCTTGCCACCCTCATTGCCTTCTTTATCCCTGGCAGCCACGTTACCTTGTTGGTCTTCTTTCCTCTCCTCATTCTTTTTTCTTTCCACATTTACCCTGCCCTGTTCTTCATCCTTGCTTCTGTCATCGTCATCCTCTTTCATCGTTTCCTTCTTTGCTTCCTCAGTGGCAGCAAAACCACCGTGCTCTACTTCCTTCCCCATGGCTGCTTCTCTGCTCACTGGCGTCACTACTTTCCCGCACCTTCACATCTGCGTGTTCTTCCTTTCCTTCTACATTGCCTTCACCTTCGTTTACATCATCCCTGTTGCCTGCCTTCATATTTAAACCACTAGTTTTTTCTTCCTTTCTGTCTCCTTCTTCTTCCTTTGCAGCGTCCCTGTCCTCCTCTGCCTGCACATCCTGGTTTCCTCCATCCTTGGCTTCATCGCTGCCTCCTTCATCTCCTTCAGCCGCAGGGCTGCCTTCTCTGTCGATTCCACGAGTGCTGTCATCTGCCTCCACTGTCCCATCAAGGTGTTCTCTGCCCTCTTCTGAATCAAAAATCTCCTCTTCCTGATCTTTTCCTCTCTCGTCTCCTAGGGTCTTGCAGGAGCTCTGGTCCTCGCTGCTGCTGCTGGCTTCACAGCTCCTTCTCCTGCAGCTAAACCACAGGCCCAAGAGGAGCAGGAGTCCAGCAAGAACCCACAATGGCCACTGCTGCAGAGCACCAAAGAGCGGGCTTCCCCAGCCCTTGTCCTGCTGCTCCAGCTCCTGCAGCAGCCGAGCCATCTCTCGTTCCAGCAGCTCCTGACGCTCCTGCATCCGCCGGTGCATGGCCTCATCCAGCCCATCGCCAGCTGGCTGCGGGTACTGGAGCAGGCTGTGCACGAGCACGAAGAGCAAGGCCAAGAACGCCATGGTCTGCAGGAGGACACACAGAAGGGGTTCAGTGGGGCCGCAATGGAGCCAGACAGTGGGGGCAGGAGCCGCCGGGATGCGGCGGCAGGAAGGAGAGGGCTCCCCCCACCCCCGGCAGCTGGGCGGCGGCAAGGCCTGCACCGCTGCCCCCGCCGGCACCGGGGCCTGAGCACGGCGCTCCCGCCAGGGGCTGGGCCCCGGGTGCAGGGCCAGATGACACGGCCCGGCTGGGTGCCGGCACTTCTGCCCCAGCCCTCCCCCAGCCCTGTGTCCCCACTGCGTGTGCACTCACCGCTTGTCCAAGCTCTACTGGGGCGGCGGCAACCGCCGGGGCCTTTGATAGCTGCTGCCCCCATTGTGACGCGGGCCCCGTGCTGTCACAGAACCCAGAGCGCATCACAGGCCGGCCCCACCCGCCGTCCCCAGCCCAGCTCGGGGAACTCATCATGGCCCTGGAAGCCCAAAGCCCCAACAGACACCAAGCGCAGACGCGTCACTTGGGAACCTGGCAACCCCAGAGCTCCCCCTTCCAAAGCAGGCGCAATTGCCCTCCCACAGAACCCCTGTCAAATAAAAATTTGGGTGACATGACCCATGGGTGTTCTCAGCACACAGCTGTAGGCTGTTATTTAATACTGGACGGGGGACATTTTTTTATTATTGGTATTTAGACTTCTTACTTTTGAGGCAGGATGTAGGCTAATGTTTTGTTACACATTTAGTGAGAAATAGTTCTGAAACAAGTCCCAGTTGCTTGGATGATGCACAGGAAGATCTAATACCATCCTCAAAAGGGCCAATAAGTTAGTTACGAAATTTTGGTGTCTTCAATCACCTCTTAGCTCTACAACTCTATGGTTCAACACTGTGCAAAATTCTGGCATAGCCAGGATTTTCTTCAGAATGTACAAGGTCTGTTTTTTCAAATTTGTGCAAAGATGTACCTCTGCCACTCCCACCATCTTCAAAAGTGTCTCACTTCAACAGAGTTAGCCAAACTCTCCTGTCTATTTCAGCTGTCTCTTTGTTTATTTCCCTCCAAAGGACAGGGCAGATTATCCTCCTCAGCCTTTCTTTGGGGAACTCATCTCTAAGTGGAACTTCAGAAATGGGGAGGGAGGAAGGGGAAACAGGATGTGACTCAAGCACCCGCATAGTGACCACAGATGTTCACGGCTAGACAGACAGCAGTGATGGCAGGCATGTCGTGCTCTCCCATTAGTGTGCAGAAGGAGAGCATCTTCCAGTTCAAATCCCTCAGTATGAGGAGGAACATCTTGCACAAGATCAGCTTGGTCAAAGGCCCACCTAAACACGGCCTTGAACACGTCCAAAGATGGGCCATCCACAGCTTCTCTGGCCAACCTGGGCCAGTTTCTCACCGCTCTCGTAACAGAACGTGTCTTTCTTCTGTCCAGTTTCTATCTACTCTCTTCCAGTTTGAAACTACAGCTCCTTGTCCTGTCACTAAAGGCTTTGGTAAAAAGCCCTTGCTCATCTTTTTTACAAGCCCCCTTTATCTATTGGAAAGCGCCAATAAGGTCTCCTCAGAGCCTTCTTTTCTCCTGGTGGAACAACCCCAAACCTCTCAGCCTGTCCTCAAGTGGAAGGTGTCACAGACCCCTGACCGTTATCAGGGCTCTTCACATGACTCATTTCAACGTCCATGTCTTTCTTGAACTGGGTGCCCCAGAACTGGATGTAGGACTACAGCTGGGGTCTCACCAGAGCAGACTGAAGAGGCAGAATCCCCTCCCTCTAGCTGCTGAAGACATTTCTTGCGTGCTACAGCCCAGGGTACAGCTGGCTTGGCAGGCTGTGAGCACACACGTTGCTATCGCATATCCATTTTTTCATTCACCAGTATCCCCAAGTCCTTGTCTGCAGGGCTGCCCTCAACCTGTTCATCATCCACTCTGTGTTGATATCAAGGATTGCCCCGAGCCAGGTGTTCCTAAGGTGTTCCGAGTTTAAAAGTGACCAGTTGAGCCCAGATGTATTGATACAAAGGCAAAAAGGATAAATACTTCTACTATGTACTGCAAGAAGTGAATTCTATTTTGTCGAGCGGCATCTCACCATACACAAAGCTGTGCATGCTCTCAAGTGGCTCTCATTGCTGCTAGGCCTATTAGGCCTGGTGGAAGAGGTAGTATTCATAGCACAGCAAGGCCTCTCCAAAGGGGAACAGATAATCAGGAATAGAGGAAACACGTCTTCTTGTTGTCACAGTGTTACCATGTTGCCAGTTTAATGACGAGGCCGTAAATCCAAAGATGTTAAAAAGGAAAGGCCAATGGTTTTTTGTTGTAAAATCGGCTACAGGAGCAGGAGGCTGGGCTCGTCCCAGCCCCTGACGGCAAGTCAGAGAAACGAGAAACGCGCGCACGGGGCACCCCTCGGGACAGCCCAGTTCCTGAGGGCGAAGCTCCCACTGAGGGGGGTCAGTCCCTTTTAAAGTCTCGGTCCCCCCAGGGATTGTTCCCTTTTGGATCCTTTCTATGACTGGGGCGTTCTTCGGGCTCTCGTTGGCTCTTAGCAGGGTGCTTTCCACACCAATCATTTCTTCCCGCCGTGTTTCCATTGGGTGGCCGTGATCTCCAAGGAAAGCACTGGACGGTGGTCTCGGTTTTTGAGTTGTCTGGGGAAGGAAGGGTAGAAGATCCCCCTTGTCTTTGGTGGTGTCCCCTTAACTGCATTCGGGGAGGCAGCCGCACAAAACTCCTACAAAGATTTGAAACCAAACACTGCAACAGTATCTAACAACTACTCCAGCAACGTTGCAATAGTAAGTACTTGTAACAACTCAGAACTAGTTGGAAAATAAACACAGTTACAAGCAGAAATCGAAACGCACAGCTAGTATACAAACACAACTATTAAAAAGTTTCAGCCTCGTGGGTTTTTTGCTGGTTTTGGTGGTTTTTTGTTTGTTTTGTGTGTTTTTTGGTTTGGTTTTTGTTGGTGGTCTTGTGTTAGTTTTTCTTTTTTGTGGTTTGTGGTTTTTTGTTTGGTTTTTTTGGGGTTTTTTGGGGGTTTTTTTTGGGTTTTTTTTTGTTTTTTTTTTTTTTCTTTTTGTATCTCTAACAACAGTTTTGTGTCAAAACCTTGGTTATGAGAAGCCAAAAAAAGAGCTGTGTATTAAACCACGTTTTGCAGTTGGGGGCTTCTCTGTTCAACGTTTATGACTCAATGGTTCCTCAGGAGCCTATAAAAGTGACAGTGTCAAGAAAACTTCTGCAAGGTTTCCGAAAAACTTCAGGAGTACTCTGCTGCAAAATCTGAGCCGTCTCAGAGCGTTGTCACTTCAAGCTTCAAGCATTTCTATGGGAATACTCAAGAGACAGCAGAGTTAATATATCCAACACCTCTATTTGCAAAAAGTCTTTATTTCAAAAAAGGGGTATGTAGGAAGGGCAGTCTCTAAGATACAGGGGCTTAACTACAAAGAATGACACATTTCAGGCAATTTGAGATACTTGTCTCCTTTTATTAATTTTTCAAACATAGATATCCAATTATTACTGACTAATATTTGTGATAATATTACTTGTATATTTGTACATATAATAGCCAAATAACATTCTTTGTAAGACTATTACAGATCATCATATTTGCCATATGATGACAAATGAATAATTTGGAATATTACAATATTATTACTTGTACTATTCCAAGTACACATCTCTGTGTCATTTGAATTACTGTCTACAAATACTATTTTTAATTTATTAGAAATAAGATTTGTCTATAATATTTCCAATAAAATACCAATATTATTTGTAATATTACAAATACCCTCTCTTCTTATAAATTTTTCTAACATAGATGTCCGACCATTATACAACTATTACAACTACAGTAGGGTAGTTCAATTGCCTAAATTAAGGATGACTTTGCAAAACAGTTAGACACTGACAGCACTAAAGGGCCTCTAAAAGGAATGCTAAGAAACAACTCTCATTATGAAAACTTCGACTACCTATTTTTCCGTACTAAACTCCATATACTACAAACTACATCCTTGCAAAACAACTAAAGCTACAGCTGACTCACTAACTAACTACACTACATCCCTAACAGCCTAGGTCTCCGTCTGCGAGGTGTTCCACGCAGCCTCTATCAGCGTCACAGCCTTCTCTGAGGATGTGCAGGTGGAGCCAATTCCTGTCTCACCGACGCAGGCAACAGCTTCCTTGTAAGCAGAAGGTGAAGGGCAAGGCAACTCACAGATGTGTCTCCATAAGGAATCCACGCGCTGCAGCATCTTCCGTCCGCAGGAGCAGGAAAGCAGCCTGAGGATTGCCAGTGAGGAAAGCAACCATTCTGCAGTGTTGACGTGGCTGCCCTAGGGTGTGAGCCCCCCCAGCACCGCTCTGTGCAGGGAACTCCTCTCAGTGGTTGGAGAGCAGCACCCAGAGGCGAAAGCGCAGCTGACCATAGGCTCTCATTGCCTCTCTGTGGGCAGCTGGATCTCGAGCCAGGTGCTCAAAGAGGTTGAGCGGCTCAACGGCTTCCACTGCCGGCGGCACGCGGATCTCTGCAGGTAGCCTCTCGTTGCCCAGCACAAAGTGGTCCAGGCATTTCAACTGCAGGCAGCGGCCCAGGTAGGACATGATGTCCCAGAGCCGCCGCGCAAAGTCCCTCCTGCGCCACTTGGACAGCGGCACGGTGGTCAGCACGTGCATGACCACGGTCTTCCAGACAGAGCTGGAAAAACCCGTGCCCCTCAGGACGCAGGTGAAGACCTGCAGGCATTTCAGGTGCAAGTTCTCACAGGGCACCTGCCTGGCGATGTGCTGGAAAAATTTTGCCTCAGCCACAGCGAATGTCTCAGGCCACTCTGTGCTTGCCACGACGTCGTCCTCGGCGGCCTGGCTGACCACAAAGACGTCGGAGTCTCCTTGGCGCACCCCAAGGAGCATCTCCAGCGTCAGGCTCTTCTTGCCTTTGCTCAGCCGGCATTGGCAGGACCGGCTGCCAGGCTGAATCTCCAAGCGCCAGGACTGTGACTGAGGCACGTGCAGCCACGAGGACCTGACCAACTGGGAGAACCAGTGGGAGGTTTTCTCCACGTCCAGGTAGGAGCCGGTGCAGAGTGTCTTGAGGAGGCTGCGCTTACGCCTCCGCCGCAGCTCCTTCTGCGAGTGATGCAGGAGGCACAGCAGCTCCTGGCCCAGCTGCTCCCTCTTGCACGTGCACACCAGCTCCACGCGGACCCTGAAGGTCCTAGCTGCCGTCTGCCCTGCACCGTTCGGTTCCAGGTGGAAGGCGTGCCCTGGCGGGGGATTCAGCGGCACCAGCACGCGGTACACGCCATCCCACTCACGGGGACTCCAACCCTCAAAGGCACTGCCCACCCCGATGGCTTCTTCAGGAACCGGCAAGAAGCTATTGCTGACGCTGTCCACAAAGACACGCGTCAAGCTCTCCATCAGCTCCGCTGCCACTGAGCAACCTGTCTCCAGCTCCTCCACAGGCCACTGAACGCCATCCACAGAAAGGATGCTCTGCCTTCTCCCAACACCTCGGGTGTCTTTCTCTCCAATTCCACCACGGCCTCTTTCTTCCTTGCCACCCTCATTGCCTTCTTTATCCCTGGCAGCCACGTTACCTTGTTGGTCTTCTTTCCTCTCCTCATTCTTTTTTCTTTCCACATTTACCCTGCCCTGTTCTTCATCCTTGCTTCTGTCATCGTCATCCTCTTTCATCGTTTCCTTCTTTGCTTCCTCAGTGGCAGCAAAACCACCGTGCTCTACTTCCTTCCCACCATGGCTGCTTCTCTGCTCACTGGCGTCACTACTTTCCCGCACCTTCACATCTGCGTGTTCTTCCTTTCCTTCTACATTGCCTTCACCTTCGTTTACATCATCCCTGTTGCCTGCCTTCATATTTAAACCACTAGTTTTTTCTTCCTTTCTGTCTCCTTCTTCTTCCTTTGCAGCGTCCCTGTCCTCCTCTGCCTGCACATCCTGGTTTCCTCCATCCTTGGCTTCATCGCTGCCTCCTTCATCTCCTTCAGCCGCAGGGCTGCCTTCTCTGTCGATTCCACGAGTGCTGTCATCTGCCTCCACTGTCCCATCAAGGTGTTCTCTGCCCTCTTCTGAATCAAAAATCTCCTCTTCCTGATCTTTTCCTCTCTCGTCTCCTAGGGTCTTGCAGGAGCTCTGGTCCTCGCTGCTGCTGCTGGCTTCACAGCTCCTTCTCCTGCAGCTAAACCACAGGCCCAAGAGGAGCAGGAGTCCAGCAAGAACCCACAATGGCCACTGCTGCAGAGCACCAAAGAGCGGGCTTCCCCAGCCCTTGTCCTGCTGCTCCAGCTCCTGCAGCAGCCGAGCCATCTCTCGTTCCAGCAGCTCCTGACGCTCCTGCATCCGCCGGTGCATGGCCTCATCCAGCCCATCGCCAGCTGGCTGCGGGTACTGGAGCAGGCTGTGCACGAGCACGAAGAGCAAGGCCAAGAACGCCATGGTCTGCAGGAGGACACACAGAAGGGGTTCAGTGGGGCCGCAATGGAGCCAGACAGTGGGGGCAGGAGCCGCCGGGATGCGGCGGCAGGAAGGAGAGGGCTCCCCCCACCCCCGGCAGCTGGGCGGCGGCAAGGCCTGCACCGCTGCCCCCGCCGGCACCGGGGCCTGAGCACGGCGCTCCCGCCAGGGGCTGGGCCCCGGGTGCAGGGCCAGATGACACGGCCCGGCTGGGTGCCGGCACTTCTGCCCCAGCCCTCCCCCAGCCCTGTGTCCCCACTGCGTGT
Source organism: Phylloscopus trochilus trochilus (assembly GCA_016584745.2). NCBI lineage: Eukaryota > Metazoa > Chordata > Aves > Passeriformes > Phylloscopidae > Phylloscopus > Phylloscopus trochilus. The sequence goes on along the minus strand of WQNJ02000016.1, from coordinate 8,434,678 downwards.
GCACTCACCGCTTGTCCAAGCTCTACTGGGGCGGCGGCAACCGCCGGGGCCTTTGATAGCTGCTGCCCCCATTGTGACGCGGGCCCCGTGCTGTCACAGAACCCAGAGCGCATCACAGGCCGGCCCCACCCGCCGTCCCCAGCCCAGCTCGGGGAACTCATCATGGCCCTGGAAGCCCAAAGCCCCAACAGACACCAAGCGCAGACGCGTCACTTGGGAACCTGGCAACCCCAGAGCTCCCCCTTCCAAAGCAGGTGCAATTGCCCTCCCACAGAACCCCTGTCAAATAAAAATTTGGGTGACATGACCCATGGGTGTTCTCAGCACACAGCTGTAGGCTGTTATTTAATACTGGACGAGGGACATTTTTTTATTATTGGTATTTAGACTTCTTACTTTTGAGGCAGGATGTAGGCTAATGTTTTGTTACACATTTAGTGAGAAATAGTTCTGAAACAAGTCCCAGTTGCTTGGATGATGCACAGGAAGATCTAATACCATCCTCAAAAGGGCCAATAAGTTAGTTACGAAATTTTGGTGTCTTCAATCACCTCTTAGCTCTACAACTCTATGGTTCAACACTGTGCAAAATTCTGGCATAGCCAGGATTTTCTTCAGAATGTACAAGGTCTGTTTTTTCAAATTTGTGCAAAGATGTACCTCTGCCACTCCCACCATCTTCAAAAGTGTCTCACTTCAACAGAGTTAGCCAAACTCTCCTGTCTATTTCAGCTGTCTCTTTGTTTATTTCCCTCCAAAGGACAGGGCAGATTATCCTCCTCAGCCTTTCTTTGGGGAACTCATCTCTAAGTGGAACTTCAGAAATGGGGAGGGAGGAAGGGGAAACAGGATGTGACTCAAGCACCCGCATAGTGACCAGAGATGTTCACGGCTAGACAGACAGCAGTGATGGCAGGCATGTCGTGCTCTCCCATTAGTGTGCAGAAGGAGAGCATCTTCCAGTTCAAATCCCTCAGTATGAGGAGGAACATCTTGCACAAGATCAGCTTGGTCAAAGGCCCACCTAAACACGGCCTTGAACACGTCCAAAGATGGGCCATCCACAGCTTCTCTGGCCAACCTGGGCCAGTTTCTCACCGCTCTCGTAACAGAACGTGTCTTTCTTCTGTCCAGTTTCTATCTACTCTCTTCCAGTTTGAAACTACAGCTCCTTGTCCTGTCACTAAAGGCTTTGGTAAAAAGCCCTTGCTCATCTTTTTTACAAGCCCCCTTTATCTATTGGAAAGCGCCAATAAGGTCTCCTCAGAGCCTTCTTTTCTCCTGGTGGAACAACCCCAAACCTCTCAGCCTGTCCTCAAGTGGAAGGTGTCACAGACCCCTGACCGTTATCAGGGCTCTTCACATGACTCATTTCAACGTCCATGTCTTTCTTGAACTGGGTGCCCCAGAACTGGATGTAGGACTACAGCTGGGGTCTCACCAGAGCAGACTGAAGAGGCAGAATCCCCTCCCTCTAGCTGCTGAAGACATTTCTTGCGTGCTACAGCCCAGGGTACAGCTGGCTTGGCAGGCTGTGAGCACACACGTTGCTATCGCATATCCATTTTTTCATTCACCAGTATCCCCAAGTCCTTGTCTGCAGGGCTGCCCTCAACCTGTTCATCATCCACTCTGTGTTGATATCAAGGATTGCCCCGAGCCAGGTGTTCCTAAGGTGTTCCGAGTTTAAAAGTGACCAGTTGAGCCCAGATGTATTGATACAAAGGCAAAAAGGATAAATACTTCTACTATGTACTGCAAGAAGTGAATTCTATTTTGTCGAGCGGCATCTCACCATACACAAAGCTGTGCATGCTCTCAAGTGGCTCTCATTGCTGCTAGGCCTATTAGGCCTGGTGGAAGAGGTAGTATTCATAGCACAGCAAGGCCTCTCCAAAGGGGAACAGATAAGCAGGAATAGAGGAAACACGTCTTCTTGTTGTCACAGTGTTACCATGTTGCCAGTTTAATGACGAGGCCGTAAATCCAAAGATGTTAAAAAGGAAAGGCCAATGGTTTTTTGTTGTAAAATCGGCTACAGGAGCAGGAGGCTGGGCTCGTCCCAGCCCCTGACGGCAAGTCAGAGAAACGAGAAACGCGCGCACGGGGCACCCCTCGGGACAGCCCAGTTCCTGAGGGCGAAGCTCCCACTGAGGGGGGTCAGTCCCTTTTAAAGTCTCGGTCCCCCCAGGGATTGGTCCCTTTTGGATCCTTTCTATGACTGGGGCGTTCTTCGGGCTCTCGTTGGCTCTTAGCAGGGTGCTTTCCACACCAATCATTTCTTCCCGCCGTGTTTCCATTGGGTGGCCGTGATCTCCAAGGAAAGCACTGGACGGTGGTCTCGGTTTTTGAGTTGTCTGGGGAAGGAAGGGTAGAAGATCCCCCTTGTCTTTGGTGGTGTCCCCTTAACTGCATTCGGGGAGGCAGCCGCACAAAACTCCTACAAAGATTTGAAACCAAACACTGCAACAGTATCTAACAACTACTCCAGCAACGTTGCAATAGTAAGTACTTGTAACAACTCAGAACTAGTTGGAAAATAAACACAGTTAGAAGCAGAAATCGAAACGCACAGCTAGTATACAAACACAACTATTAAAAAGTTTCAGCCTCGTGGGTTTTTTGCTGGTTTTGGTGGTTTTTTGTTTGTTTTGTGTGTTTTTTGGTTTGGTTTTTGTTGGTGGTCTTGTGTTAGTTTTTCTTTTTTGTGGTTTGTGGTTTTTTGTTTGGGTTTTTTGGGGTTTTTTGGGGGTTTTTTTTGGTTTTTTTTTTGTTTTTTTTTTTTTTTCTTTTTGTATCTCTAACAACAGTTTTGTGTCAAAACCTTGGTTATGAGAAGCCAAAAAAAGAGCTGTGTATTAAACCACGTTTTGCAGTTGGGGGCTTCTCTGTTCAACGTTTATGACTCAATGGTTCCTCAGGAGCCTATAAAAGTGACAGTGTCAAGAAAACTTCTGCAAGGTTTCCGAAAAACTTCAGGAGTACTCTGCTGCAAAATCTGAGCCGTCTCAGAGCGTTGTCACTTCAAGCTTCAAGCATTTCTATGGGAATACTCAAGAGACAGCAGAGTTAATATATCCAACACCTCTATTTGCAAAAAGTCTTTATTTCAAAAAAGGGGTATGTAGGAAGGGCAGTCTCTAAGATACAGGGGCTTAACTACAAAGAATGACACATTTCAGGCAATTTGAGATACTTGTCTCCTTTTATTAATTTTTCAAACATAGATATCCAATTATTACTGACTAATATTTGTGATAATATTACTTGTATATTTGTACATATAATAGCCAAATAACATTCTTTGTAAGACTATTACAGATCATCATATTTGCCATATGATGACAAATGAATAATTTGGAATATTACAATATTATTACTTGTACTATTCCAAGTACACATCTCTGTGTCATTTGAATTACTGTCTACAAATACTATTTTTAATTTATTAGAAATAAGATTTGTCTATAATATTTCCAATAAAATACCAATATTATTTGTAATATTACAAATACCCTCTCTTCTTATAAATTTTTCTAACATAGATGTCCGACCATTATACAACTATTACAACTACAGTAGGGTAGTTCAATTGCCTAAATTAAGGATGACTTTGCAAAACAGTTAGACACTGACAGCACTAAAGGGCCTCTAAAAGGAATGCTAAGAAACAACTCTCATTATGAAAACTTCGACTACCTATTTTTCCGTACTAAACTCCATATACTACAAACTACATCCTTGCAAAACAACTAAAGCTACAGCTGACTCACTAACTAACTACACTACATCCCTAACAGCCTAGGTCTCCGTCTGCGAGGTGTTCCACGCAGCCTCTATCAGCGTCACAGCCTTCTCTGAGGATGTGCAGGTGGAGCCAATTCCTGTCTCACCGACGCAGGCAACAGCTTCCTTGTAAGCAGAAGGTGAAGGGCAAGGCAACTCACAGATGTGTCTCCATAAGGAATCCACGCGCTGCAGCATCTTCCGTCCGCAGGAGCAGGAAAGCAGCCTGAGGATTGCCAGTGAGGAAAGCAACCATTCTGCAGTGTTGACGTGGCTGCCCTAGGGTGTGAGCCCCCCCAGCACCGCTCTGTGCAGGGAACTCCTCTCAGTGGTTGGAGAGCAGCACCCAGAGGCGAAAGCGCAGCTGACCATAGGCTCTCATTGCCTCTCTGTGGGCAGCTGGATCTCGAGCCAGGTGCTCAAAGAGGTTGAGCGGCTCAACGGCTTCCACTGCCGGCGGCACGCGGATCTCTGCAGGTAGCCTCTCGTTGCCCAGCACAAAGTGGTCCAGGCATTTCAACTGCAGGCAGCGGCCCAGGTAGGACATGATGTCCCAGAGCCGCCGCGCAAAGTCCCTCCTGCGCCACTTGGACAGCGGCACGGTGGTCAGCACGTGCATGACCACGGTCTTCCAGACAGAGCTGGAAAAACCCGTGCCCCTCAGGACGCAGGTGAAGACCTGCAGGCATTTCAGGTGCAAGTTCTCACAGGGCACCTGCCTGGCGATGTGCTGGAAAAATTTTGCCTCAGCCACAGCGAATGTCTCAGGCCACTCTGTGCTTGCCACGACGTCGTCCTCGGCGGCCTGGCTGTCCACAAAGACGTCGGAGTCTCCTTGGCGCACCCCAAGGAGCATCTCCAGCGTCAGGCTCTTCTTGCCTTTGCTCAGCCGGCATTGGCAGGACCGGCTGCCAGGCTGAATCTCCAAGTGCCAGGACTGTGACTGAGGCACGTGCAGCCACGAGGACCTGACCAACTGGGAGAACCAGTGGGAGGTTTTCTCCACGTCCAGGTAGGAGCCGGTGCAGAGTGTCTTGAGGAGGCTGCGCTTACGCCTCCGCCGCAGCTCCTTCTGCGAGTGATGCAGGAGGCACAGCAGCTCCTGGCCCAGCTGCTCCCTCTTGCACGTGCACACCAGCTCCACGCGGACCCTGAAGGTCCTAGCTGCCGTCTGCCCTGCACCGTTCGGTTCCAGGTGGAAGGCGTGCCCTGGCGGGGGATTCAGCGGCACCAGCACGCGGTACACGCCATCCCACTCATGGGGACTCCAACCCTCAAAGGCACTGCCCACCCCGATGGCTTCTTCAGGAACCGGCAAGAAGCTATTGCTGACGCTGTCCACAAAGACACGCGTCAAGCTCTCCATCAGCTCCGCTGCCACTGAGCAACCTGTCTCCAGCTCCTCCACAGGCCACTGAACGCCATCCACAGAAAGGATGCTCTGCCTTCTCCCAACACCTCGCGTGTCTTTCTCTCCAATTCCACCACGGCCTCTTTCTTCCTTGCCACCCTCATTGCCTTCTTTATCCCTGGCAGCCACGTTACCTTGTTGGTCTTCTTTCCTCTCCTCATTCTTTTTTCTTTCCACATTTACCCTGCCCTGTTCTTCATCCTTGCTTCTGTCATCGTCATCCTCTTTCATCGTTTCCTTCTTTGCTTCCTCAGTGGCAGCAAAACCACCGTGCTCTACTTCCTTCCCACCATGGCTGCTTCTCTGCTCACTGGCGTCACTACTTTCCCGCACCTTCACATCTGCGTGTTCTTCCTTTCCTTCTACATTGCCTTCACCTTCGTTTACATCATCCCTGTTGCCTGCCTTCATATTTAAACCACTAGTTTTTTCTTCCTTTCTGTCTCCTTCTTCTTCCTTTGCAGCGTCCCTGTCCTCCTCTGCCTGCACATCCTGGTTTCCTCCATCCTTGGCTTCATCGCTGCCTCCTTCATCTCCTTCAGCCGCAGGGCTGCCTTCTCTGTCGATTCCACGAGTGCTGTCATCTGCCTCCACTGTCCCATCAAGGTGTTCTCTGCCCTCTTCTGAATCAAAAATCTCCTCTTCCTGATCTTTTCCTCTCTCGTCTCCTAGGGTCTTGCAGGAGCTCTGGTCCTCGCTGCTGCTGCTGGCTTCACAGCTCCTTCTCCTGCAGCTAAACCACAGGCCCAAGAGGAGCAGGAGTCCAGCAAGAACCCACAATGGCCACTGCTGCAGAGCACCAAAGAGCGGGCTTCCCCAGCCCTTGTCCTGCTGCTCCAGCTCCTGCAGCAGCCGAGCCATCTCTCGTTCCAGCAGCTCCTGACGCTCCTGCATCCGCCGGTGCATGGCCTCATCCAGCCCATCGCCAGCTGGCTGCGGGTACTGGAGCAGGCTGTGCACGAGCACGAAGAGCAAGGCCAAGAACGCCATGGTCTGCAGGAGGACACACAGAAGGGGTTCAGTGGGGCCGCAATGGAGCCAGACAGTGGGGGCAGGAGCCGCCGGGATGCGGCGGCAGGAAGGAGAGGGCTCCCCCCACCCCCGGCAGCTGGCCGGCGGCAAGGCCTGCACCGCTGCCCCCGCCGGCACCGGGGCCTGAGCACGGCGCTCCCGCCAGGGGCTGGGCCCCGGGTGCAGGGCCAGATGACACGGCCCGGCTGGGTGCCGGCACTTCTGCCCCAGCCCTCCCCCAGCCCTGTGTCCCCACTGCGTGTGCACTCACCGCTTGTCCAAGCTCTACTGGGGCGGCGGCAACCGCCGGGGCCTTTGATAGCTGCTGCCCCCATTGTGACGCGGGCCCCGTGCTGTCACAGAACCCAGAGCGCATCACAGGCCGGCCCCACCCGCCGTCCCCAGCCCAGCTCGGGGAACTCATCATGGCCCTGGAAGCCCAAAGCCCCAACAGACACCAAGCGCAGACGCGTCACTTGGGAACCTGGCAACCCCAGAGCTCCCCCTTCCAAAGCAGGCGCAATTGCCCTCCCACAGAACCCCTGTCAAATAAAAATTTGGGTGACATGACCCATGGGTGTTCTCAGCACACAGCTGTAGGCTGTTATTTAATACTGGACGGGGGACATTTTTTATTATTGGTATTTAGACTTCTTACTTTTGAGGCAGGATGTAGGCTAATGTTTTGTTACACATTTAGTGAGAAATAGTTCTGAAACAAGTCCCAGTTGCTTGGATGATGCACAGGAAGATCTAATACCATCCTCAAAAGGGCCAATAAGTTAGTTACGAAATTTTGGTGTCTTCAATCACCTCTTAGCTCTACAACTCTATGGTTCAACACTGTGCAAAATTCTGGCATAGCCAGGATTTTCTTCAGAATGTACAAGGTCTGTTTTTTCAAATTTGTGCAAAGATGTACCTCTGCCACTCCCACCATCTTCAAAAGTGTCTCACTTCAACAGAGTTAGCCAAACTCTCCTGTCTATTTCAGCTGTCTCTTTGTTTATTTCCCTCCAAAGGACAGGGCAGATTATCCTCCTCAGCCTTTCTTTGGGGAACTCATCTCTAAGTGGAACTTCAGAAATGGGGAGGGAGGAAGGGGAAACAGGATGTGACTCAAGCACCCGCATAGTGACCACAGATGTTCACGGCTAGACAGACAGCAGTGATGGCAGGCATGTCGTGCTCTCCCATTAGTGTGCAGAAGGAGAGCATCTTCCAGTTCAAATCCCTCAGTATGAGGAGGAACATCTTGCACAAGATCAGCTTGGTCAAAGGCCCACCTAAACACGGCCTTGAACACGTCCAAAGATGGGCCATCCACAGCTTCTCTGGCCAACCTGGGCCAGTTTCTCACCGCTCTCGTAACAGAACGTGTCTTTCTTCTGTCCAGTTTCTATCTACTCTCTTCCAGTTTGAAACTACAGCTCCTTGTCCTGTCACTAAAGGCTTTGGTAAAAAGCCCTTGCTCATCTTTTTTACAAGCCCCCTTTATCTATTGGAAAGCGCCAATAAGGTCTCCTCAGAGCCTTCTTTTCTCCTGGTGGAACAACCCCAAACCTCTCAGCCTGTCCTCAAGTGGAAGGTGTCACAGACCCCTGACCGTTATCAGGGCTCTTCACATGACTCATTTCAACGTCCATGTCTTTCTTGAACTGGGTGCCCCAGAACTGGATGTAGGACTACAGCTGGGGTCTCACCAGAGCAGACTGAAGAGGCAGAATCCCCTCCCTCTAGCTGCTGAAGACATTTCTTGCGTGCTACAGCCCAGGGTACAGCTGGCTTGGCAGGCTGTGAGCACACACGTTGCTATCGCATATCCATTTTTTCATTCACCAGTATCCCCAAGTCCTTGTCTGCAGGGCTGCCCTCAACCTGTTCATCATCCACTCTGTGTTGATATCAAGGATTGCCCCGAGCCAGGTGTTCCTAAGGTGTTCCGAGTTTAAAAGTGACCAGTTGAGCCCAGATGTATTGATACAAAGGCAAAAAGGATAAATACTTCTACTATGTACTGCAAGAAGTGAATTCTATTTTGTCGAGCGGCATCTCACCATACACAAAGCTGTGCATGCTCTCAAGTGGCTCTCATTGCTGCTAGGCCTATTAGGCCTGGTGGAAGAGGTAGTATTCATAGCACAGCAAGGCCTCTCCAAAGGGGAACAGATAATCAGGAATAGAGGAAACACGTCTTCTTGTTGTCACAGTGTTACCATGTTGCCAGTTTAATGACGAGGCCGTAAATCCAAAGATGTTAAAGAGGAAAGGCCAATGGTTTTTTGTTGTAAAATCGGCTACAGGAGCAGGAGGCTGGGCTCGTCCCAGCCCCTGACGGCAAGTCAGAGAAACGAGAAACGCGCACACGGGGCACCCCTCGGGACAGCCCAGTTCCTGAGGGCGAAGCTCCCACTGAGGGGGGTCAGTCCCTTTTAAAGTCTCGGTCCCCCCAGGGATTGTTCCCTTTTGGATCCTTTCTATGACTGGGGCGTTCTTCGGGCTCTCGTTGGCTCTTAGCAGGGTGCTTTCCACACCAATCATTTCTTCCCGCCGTGTTTCCATTGGGTGGCCGTGATCTCCAAGGAAAGCACTGGACGGTGGTCTCGGTTTTTGAGTTGTCTGGGGAAGGAAGGGTAGAAGATCCCCCTTGTCTTTGGTGGTGTCCCCTTAACTGCATTCGGGGAGGCAGCCGCACAAAACTCCTACAAAGATTTGAAACCAAACACTGCAACAGTATCTAACAACTACTCCAGCAACGTTGCAATAGTAAGTACTTGTAACAACTCAGAACTAGTTGGAAAATAAACACAGTTAGAAGCAGAAATCGAAACGCACAGCTAGTATACAAACACAACTATTAAAAAGTTTCAGCCTCGTGGGTTTTTTGCTGGTTTTGGTGGTTTTTTGTTTGTTTTGTGTGTTTTTTGGTTTGGTTTTTGTTGGTGGTCTTGTGTTAGTTTTTCTTTTTTGTGGTTTGTGGTTTTTTGTTTGGTTTTTTTGGGGTTTTTTGGGGGTTTTTTTTGGTTTTTTTTTTCTTTTTTTTTTTCTTTTTGTATCTCTAACAACAGTTTTGTGTCAAAACCTTGGTTATGAGAAGCCAAAAAAAGAGCTGTGTATTAAACCACGTTTTGCAGTTGGGGGCTTCTCTGTTCAACGTTTATGACTGAATGGTTCCTCAGGAGCCTATAAAAGTGACAGTGTCAAGAAAACTTCTGCAAGGTTTCCGAAAAACTTCAGGAGTACTCTGCTGCAAAATCTGAGCCGTCTCAGAGCGTTGTCACTTCAAGCTTCAAGCATTTCTATGGGAATACTCAAGAGACAGCAGAGTTAATATATCCAACACCTCTATTTGCAAAAAGTCTTTATTTCAAAAAAGGGGTATGTAGGAAGGGCAGTCTCTAAGATACAGGGGCTTAACTACAAAGAATGACACATTTCAGGCAATTTGAGATACTTGTCTCCTTTTATTAATTTTTCAAACATAGATATCCAATTATTACTGACTAATATTTGTGATAATATTACTTGTATATTTGTACATATAATAGCCAAATAACATTCTTTGTAAGACTATTACAGATCATCATATTTGCCATATGATGACAAATGAATAATTTGGAATATTACAATATTATTACTTGTACTATTCCAAGTACACATCTCTGTGTCATTTGAATTACTGTCTACAAATACTATTTTTAATTTATTAGAAATAAGATTTGTCTATAATATTTCCAATAAAATACCAATATTATTTGTAATATTACAAATACCCTCTCTTCTTATAAATTTTTCTAACATAGATGTCCGACCATTATACAACTATTACAACTACAGTAGGGTAGTTCAATTGCCTAAATTAAGGATGACTTTGCAAAACAGTTAGACACTGACAGCACTAAAGGGCCTCTAAAAGGAATGCTAAGAAACAACTCTCATTATGAAAACTTCGACTACCTATTTTTCCGTACTAAACTCCATATACTACAAACTACATCCTTGCAAAACAACTAAAGCTACAGCTGACTCACTAACTAACTACACTACATCCCTAACAGCCTAGGTCTCCGTCTGCGAGGTGTTCCACGCAGCCTCTATCAGCGTCACAGCCTTCTCTGAGGATGTGCAGGTGGAGCCAATTCCTGTCTCACCGACGCAGGCAACAGCTTCCTTGTAAGCAGAAGGTGAAGGGCAAGGCAACTCACAGATGTGTCTCCATAAGGAATCCACGCGCTGCAGCATCTTCCGTCCGCAGGAGCAGGAAAGCAGCCTGAGGATTGCCAGTGAGGAAAGCAACCATTCTGCAGTGTTGACGTGGCTGCCCTAGGGTGTGAGCCCCCCCAGCACCGCTCTGTGCAGGGAACTCCTCTCAGTGGTTGGAGAGCAGCACCCAGAGGCGAAAGCGCAGCTGACCATAGGCTCTCATTGCCTCTCTGTGGGCAGCTGGATCTCGAGCCAGGTGCTCAAAGAGGTTGAGCGGCTCAACGGCTTCCACTGCCGGCGGCACGCGGATCTCTGCAGGTAGCCTCTCGTTGCCCAGCACAAAGTGGTCCAGGCATTTCAACTGCAGGCAGCGGCCCAGGTAGGACATGATGTCCCAGAGCCGCCGCGCAAAGTCCCTCCTGCGCCACTTGGACAGCGGCACGGTGGTCAGCACGTGCATGACCACGGTCTTCCAGACAGAGCTGGAAAAACCCGTGCCCCTCAGGACGCAGGTGAAGACCTGCAGGCATTTCAGGTGCAAGTTCTCACAGGGCACCTGCCTGGCGATGTGCTGGAAAAATTTTGCCTCAGCCACAGCGAATGTCTCAGGCCACTCTGTGCTTGCCACGACGTCGTCCTCGGCGGCCTGGCTGACCACAAAGACGTCGGAGTCTCCTTGGCGCACCCCAAGGAGCATCTCCAGCGTCAGGCTCTTCTTGCCTTTGCTCAGCCGGCATTGGCAGGACCGGCTGCCAGGCTGAATCTCCAAGCGCCAGGACTGTGACTGAGGCACGTGCAGCCACGAGGACCTGACCAACTGGGAGAACCAGTGGGAGGTTTTCTCCACGTCCAGGTAGGAGCCGGTGCAGAGTGTCTTGAGGAGGCTGCGCTTACGCCTCCGCCGCAGCTCCTTCTGCGAGTGATGCAGGAGGCACAGCAGCTCCTGGCCCAGCTGCTCCCTCTTGCACGTGCACACCAGCTCCACGCGGACCCTGAAGGTCCTAGCTGCCGTCTGCCCTGCACCGTTCGGTTCCAGGTGGAAGGCGTGCCCTGGCGGGGGATTCAGCGGCACCAGCACGCGGTACACGCCATCCCACTCATGGGGACTCCAACCCTCAAAGGCACTGCCCACCCCGATGGCTTCTTCAGGAACCGGCAAGAAGCTATTGCTGACGCTGTCCACAAAGACACGCGTCAAGCTCTCCATCAGCTCCGCTGCCACTGAGCAACCTGTCTCCAGCTCCTCCACAGGCCACTGAACGCCATCCACAGAAAGGATGCTCTGCCTTCTCCCAACACCTCGGGTGTCTTTCTCTCCAATTCCACCACGGCCTCTTTCTTCCTTGCCACCCTCATTGCCTTCTTTATCCCTGGCAGCCACGTTACCTTGTTGGTCTTCTTTCCTCTCCTCATTCTTTTTTCTTTCCACATTTACCCTGCCCTGTTCTTCATCCTTGCTTCTGTCATCGTCATCCTCTTTCATCGTTTCCTTCTTTGCTTCCTCAGTGGCAGCAAAACCACCGTGCTCTACTTCCTTCCCACCATGGCTGCTTCTCTGCTCACTGGCGTCACTACTTTCCCGCACCTTCACATCTGCGTGTTCTTCCTTTCCTTCTACATTGCCTTCACCTTCGTTTACATCATCCCTGTTGCCTGCCTTCATATTTAAACCACTAGTTTTTTCTTCCTTTCTGTCTCCTTCTTCTTCCTTTGCAGCGTCCCTGTCCTCCTCTGCCTGCACATCCTGGTTTCCTCCATCCTTGGCTTCATCGCTGCCTCCTTCATCTCCTTCAGCCGCAGGGCTGCCTTCTCTGTCGATTCCACGAGTGCTGTCATCTGCCTCCACTGTCCCATCAAGGTGTTCTCTGCCCTCTTCTGAATCAAAAATCTCCTCTTCCTGATCTTTTCCTCTCTCGTCTCCTAGGGTCTTGCAGGAGCTCTGGTCCTCGCTGCTGCTGCTGGCTTCACAGCTCCTTCTCCTGCAGCTAAACCACAGGCCCAAGAGGAGCAGGAGTCCAGCAAGAACCCACAATGGCCACTGCTGCAGAGCACCAAAGAGCGGGCTTCCCCAGCCCTTGTCCTGCTGCTCCAGCTCCTGCAGCAGCCGAGCCATCTCTCGTTCCAGCAGCTCCTGACGCTCCTGCATCCGCCGGTGCATGGCCTCATCCAGCCCATCGCCAGCTGGCTGCGGGTACTGGAGCAGGCTGTGCACGAGCACGAAGAGCAAGGCCAAGAACGCCATGGTCTGCAGGAGGACACACAGAAGGGGTTCAGTGGGGCCGCAATGGAGCCAGACAGTGGGGGCAGGAGCCGCCGGGATGCGGCGGCAGGAAGGAGAGGGCTCCCCCCACCCCCGGCAGCTGGCCGGCGGCAAGGCCTGCACCGCTGCCCCCGCCGGCACCGGGGCCTGAGCACGGCGCTCCCGCCAGGGGCTGGGCCCCGGGTGCAGGGCCAGATGACACGGCCCGGCTGGGTGCCGGCACTTCTGCCCCAGCCCTCCCCCAGCCCTGTGTCCCCACTGCGTGTGCACTCACCGCTTGTCCAAGCTCTACTGGGGCGGCGGCAACCGCCGGGGCCTTTGATAGCTGCTGCCCCCATTGTGACGCGGGCCCCGTGCTGTCACAGAACCCAGAGCGCATCACAGGCCGGCCCCACCCGCCGTCCCCAGCCCAGCTCGGGGAACTCATCATGGCCCTGGAAGCCCAAAGCCCCAACAGACACCAAGCGCAGACGCGTCACTTGGGAACCTGGCAACCCCAGAGCTCCCCCTTCCAAAGCAGGCGCAATTGCCCTCCCACAGAACCCCTGTCAAATAAAAATTTGGGTGACATGACCCATGGGTGTTCTCAGCACACAGCTGTAGGCTGTTATTTAATACTGGACGGGGGACATTTTTTATTATTGGTATTTAGACTTCTTACTTTTGAGGCAGGATGTAGGCTAATGTTTTGTTACACATTTAGTGAGAAATAGTTCTGAAACAAGTCCCAGTTGCTTGGATGATGCACAGGAAGATCTAATACCATCCTCAAAAGGGCCAATAAGTTAGTTACGAAATTTTGGTGTCTTCAATCACCTCTTAGCTCTACAACTCTATGGTTCAACACTGTGCAAAATTCTGGCATAGCCAGGATTTTCTTCAGAATGTACAAGGTCTGTTTTTTCAAATTTGTGCAAAGATGTACCTCTGCCACTCCCACCATCTTCAAAAGTGTCTCACTTCAACAGAGTTAGCCAAACTCTCCTGTCTATTTCAGCTGTCTCTTTGTTTATTTCCCTCCAAAGGACAGGGCAGATTATCCTCCTCAGCCTTTCTTTGGGGAACTCATCTCTAAGTGGAACTTCAGAAATGGGGAGGGAGGAAGGGGAAACAGGATGTGACTCAAGCACCCGCATAGTGACCACAGATGTTCACGGCTAGACAGACAGCAGTGATGGCAGGCATGTCGTGCTCTCCCATTAGTGTGCAGAAGGAGAGCATCTTCCAGTTCAAATCCCTCAGTATGAGGAGGAACATCTTGCACAAGATCAGCTTGGTCAAAGGCCCACCTAAACACGGCCTTGAACACGTCCAAAGATGGGCCATCCACAGCTTCTCTGGCCAACCTGGGCCAGTTTCTCACCGCTCTCGTAACAGAACGTGTCTTTCTTCTGTCCAGTTTCTATCTACTCTCTTCCAGTTTGAAACTACAGCTCCTTGTCCTGTCACTAAAGGCTTTGGTAAAAAGCCCTTGCTCATCTTTTTTACAAGCCCCCTTTATCTATTGGAAAGCGCCAATAAGGTCTCCTCAGAGCCTTCTTTTCTCCTGGTGGAACAACCCCAAACCTCTCAGCCTGTCCTCAAGTGGAAGGTGTCACAGACCCCTGACCGTTATCAGGGCTCTTCACATGACTCATTTCAACGTCCATGTCTTTCTTGAACTGGGTGCCCCAGAACTGGATGTAGGACTACAGCTGGGGTCTCACCAGAGCAGACTGAAGAGGCAGAATCCCCTCCCTCTAGCTGCTGAAGACATTTCTTGCGTGCTACAGCCCAGGGTACAGCTGGCTTGGCAGGCTGTGAGCACACACGTTGCTATCGCATATCCATTTTTTCATTCACCAGTATCCCCAAGTCCTTGTCTGCAGGGCTGCCCTCAACCTGTTCATCATCCACTCTGTGTTGATATCAAGGATTGCCCCGAGCCAGGTGTTCCTAAGGTGTTCCGAGTTTAAAAGTGACCAGTTGAGCCCAGATGTATTGATACAAAGGCAAAAAGGATAAATACTTCTACTATGTACTGCAAGAAGTGAATTCTATTTTGTCGAGCGGCATCTCACCATACACAAAGCTGTGCATGCTCTCAAGTGGCTCTCATTGCTGCTAGGCCTATTAGGCCTGGTGGAAGAGGTAGTATTCATAGCACAGCAAGGCCTCTCCAAAGGGGAACAGATAATCAGGAATAGAGGAAACACGTCTTCTTGTTGTCACAGTGTTACCATGTTGCCAGTTTAATGACGAGGCCGTAAATCCAAAGATGTTAAAGAGGAAAGGCCAATGGTTTTTTGTTGTAAAATCGGCTACAGGAGCAGGAGGCTGGGCTCGTCCCAGCCCCTGACGGCAAGTCAGAGAAACGAGAAACGCGCGCACGGGGCACCCCTCGGGACAGCCCAGTTCCTGAGGGCGAAGCTCCCACTGAGGGGGGTCAGTCCCTTTTAAAGTCTCGGTCCCCCCAGGGATTGTTCCCTTTTGGATCCTTTCTATGACTGGGGCGTTCTTCGGGCTCTCGTTGGCTCTTAGCAGGGTGCTTTCCACACCAATCATTTCTTCCCGCCGTGTTTCCATTGGGTGGCCGTGATCTCCAAGGAAAGCACTGGACGGTGGTCTCGGTTTTTGAGTTGTCTGGGGAAGGAAGGGTAGAAGATCCCCCTTGTCTTTGGTGGTGTCCCCTTAACTGCATTCGGGGAGGCAGCCGCACAAAACTCCTACAAAGATTTGAAACCAAACACTGCAACAGTATCTAACAACTACTCCAGCAACGTTGCAATAGTAAGTACTTGTAACAACTCAGAACTAGTTGGAAAATAAACACAGTTACAAGCAGAAATCGAAACGCACAGCTAGTATACAAACACAACTATTAAAAAGTTTCAGCCTCGTGGGTTTTTTGCTGGTTTTGGTGGTTTTTTGTTTGTTTTGTGTGTTTTTTGGTTTGGTTTTTGTTGGTGGTCTTGTGTTAGTTTTTCTTTTTTGTGGTTTGTGGTTTTTTGTTTGGTTTTTTTGGGGTTTTTTGGGGGTTTTTTTTGGTTTTTTTTTTCTTTTTTTTTTTCTTTTTGTATCTCTAACAACAGTTTTGTGTCAAAACCTTGGTTATGAGAAGCCAAAAAAAGAGCTGTGTATTAAACCACGTTTTGCAGTTGGGGGCTTCTCTGTTCAACGTTTATGACTGAATGGTTCCTCAGGAGCCTATAAAAGTGACAGTGTCAAGAAAACTTCTGCAAGGTTTCCGAAAAACTTCAGGAGTACTCTGCTGCAAAATCTGAGCCGTCTCAGAGCGTTGTCACTTCAAGCTTCAAGCATTTCTATGGGAATACTCAAGAGACAGCAGAGTTAATATATCCAACACCTCTATTTGCAAAAAGTCTTTATTTCAAAAAAGGGGTATGTAGGAAGGGCAGTCTCTAAGATACAGGGGCTTAACTACAAAGAATGACACATTTCAGGCAATTTGAGATACTTGTCTCCTTTTATTAATTTTTCAAACATAGATATCCAATTATTACTGACTAATATTTGTGATAATATTACTTGTATATTTGTACATATAATAGCCAAATAACATTCTTTGTAAGACTATTACAGATCATCATATTTGCCATATGATGACAAATGAATAATTTGGAATATTACAATATTATTACTTGTACTATTCCAAGTACACATCTCTGTGTCATTTGAATTACTGTCTACAAATACTATTTTTAATTTATTAGAAATAAGATTTGTCTATAATATTTCCAATAAAATACCAATATTATTTGTAATATTACAAATACCCTCTCTTCTTATAAATTTTTCTAACATAGATGTCCGACCATTATACAACTATTACAACTACAGTAGGGTAGTTCAATTGCCTAAATTAAGGATGACTTTGCAAAACAGTTAGACACTGACAGCACTAAAGGGCCTCTAAAAGGAATGCTAAGAAACAACTCTCATTATGAAAACTTCGACTACCTATTTTTCCGTACTAAACTCCATATACTACAAACTACATCCTTGCAAAACAACTAAAGCTACAGCTGACTCACTAACTAACTACACTACATCCCTAACAGCCTAGGTCTCCGTCTGCGAGGTGTTCCACGCAGCCTCTATCAGCGTCACAGCCTTCTCTGAGGATGTGCAGGTGGAGCCAATTCCTGTCTCACCGACGCAGGCAACAGCTTCCTTGTAAGCAGAAGGTGAAGGGCAAGGCAACTCACAGATGTGTCTCCATAAGGAATCCACGCGCTGCAGCATCTTCCGTCCGCAGGAGCAGGAAAGCAGCCTGAGGATTGCCAGTGAGGAAAGCAACCATTCTGCAGTGTTGACGTGGCTGCCCTAGGGTGTGAGCCCCCCCAGCACCGCTCTGTGCAGGGAACTCCTCTCAGTGGTTGGAGAGCAGCACCCAGAGGCGAAAGCGCAGCTGACCATAGGCTCTCATTGCCTCTCTGTGGGCAGCTGGATCTCGAGCCAGGTGCTCAAAGAGGTTGAGCGGCTCAACGGCTTCCACTGCCGGCGGCACGCGGATCTCTGCAGGTAGCCTCTCGTTGCCCAGCACAAAGTGGTCCAGGCATTTCAACTGCAGGCAGCGGCCCAGGTAGGACATGATGTCCCAGAGCCGCCGCGCAAAGTCCCTCCTGCGCCACTTGGACAGCGGCACGGTGGTCAGCACGTGCATGACCACGGTCTTCCAGACAGAGCTGGAAAAACCCGTGCCCCTCAGGACGCAGGTGAAGACCTGCAGGCATTTCAGGTGCAAGTTCTCACAGGGCACCTGCCTGGCGATGTGCTGGAAAAATTTTGCCTCAGCCACAGCGAATGTCTCAGGCCACTCTGTGCTTGCCACGACGTCGTCCTCGGCGGCCTGGCTGACCACAAAGACGTCGGAGTCTCCTTGGCGCACCCCAAGGAGCATCTCCAGCGTCAGGCTCTTCTTGCCTTTGCTCAGCCGGCATTGGCAGGACCGGCTGCCAGGCTGAATCTCCAAGCGCCAGGACTGTGACTGAGGCACGTGCAGCCACGAGGACCTGACCAACTGGGAGAACCAGTGGGAGGTTTTCTCCACGTCCAGGTAGGAGCCGGTGCAGAGTGTCTTGAGGAGGCTGCGCTTACGCCTCCGCCGCAGCTCCTTCTGCGAGTGATGCAGGAGGCACAGCAGCTCCTGGCCCAGCTGCTCCCTCTTGCACGTGCACACCAGCTCCACGCGGACCCTGAAGGTCCTAGCTGCCGTCTGCCCTGCACCGTTCGGTTCCAGGTGGAAGGCGTGCCCTGGCGGGGGATTCAGCGGCACCAGCACGCGGTACACGCCATCCCACTCACGGGGACTCCAACCCTCAAAGGCACTGCCCACCCCGATGGCTTCTTCAGGAACCGGCAAGAAGCTATTGCTGACGCTGTCCACAAAGACACGCGTCAAGCTCTCCATCAGCTCCGCTGCCACTGAGCAACCTGTCTCCAGCTCCTCCACAGGCCACTGAACGCCATCCACAGAAAGGATGCTCTGCCTTCTCCCAACACCTCGGGTGTCTTTCTCTCCAATTCCACCACGGCCTCTTTCTTCCTTGCCACCCTCATTGCCTTCTTTATCCCTGGCAGCCACGTTACCTTGTTGGTCTTCTTTCCTCTCCTCATTCTTTTTTCTTTCCACATTTACCCTGCCCTGTTCTTCATCCTTGCTTCTGTCATCGTCATCCTCTTTCATCGTTTCCTTCTTTGCTTCCTCAGTGGCAGCAAAACCACCGTGCTCTACTTCCTTCCCACCATGGCTGCTTCTCTGCTCACTGGCGTCACTACTTTCCCGCACCTTCACATCTGCGTGTTCTTCCTTTCCTTCTACATTGCCTTCACCTTCGTTTACATCATCCCTGTTGCCTGCCTTCATATTTAAACCACTAGTTTTTTCTTCCTTTCTGTCTCCTTCTTCTTCCTTTGCAGCGTCCCTGTCCTCCTCTGCCTGCACATCCTGGTTTCCTCCATCCTTGGCTTCATCGCTGCCTCCTTCATCTCCTTCAGCCGCAGGGCTGCCTTCTCTGTCGATTCCACGAGTGCTGTCATCTGCCTCCACTGTCCCATCAAGGTGTTCTCTGCCCTCTTCTGAATCAAAAATCTCCTCTTCCTGATCTTTTCCTCTCTCGTCTCCTAGGGTCTTGCAGGAGCTCTGGTCCTCGCTGCTGCTGCTGGCTTCACAGCTCCTTCTCCTGCAGCTAAACCACAGGCCCAAGAGGAGCAGGAGTCCAGCAAGAACCCACAATGGCCACTGCTGCAGAGCACCAAAGAGCGGGCTTCCCCAGCCCTTGTCCTGCTGCTCCAGCTCCTGCAGCAGCCGAGCCATCTCTCGTTCCAGCAGCTCCTGACGCTCCTGCATCCGCCGGTGCATGGCCTCATCCAGCCCATCGCCAGCTGGCTGCGGGTACTGGAGCAGGCTGTGCACGAGCACGAAGAGCAAGGCCAAGAACGCCATGGTCTGCAGGAGGACACACAGAAGGGGTTCAGTGGGGCCGCAATGGAGCCAGACAGTGGGGGCAGGAGCCGCCGGGATGCGGCGGCAGGAAGGAGAGGGCTCCCCCCACCCCCGGCAGCTGGCCGGCGGCAAGGCCTGCACCGCTGCCCCCGCCGGCACCGGGGCCTGAGCACGGCGCTCCCGCCAGGGGCTGGGCCCCGGGTGCAGGGCCAGATGACACGGCCCGGCTGGGTGCCGGCACTTCTGCCCCAGCCCTCCCCCAGCCCTGTGTCCCCACTGCGTGTGCACTCACCGCTTGTCCAAGCTCTACTGGGGCGGCGGCAACCGCCGGGGCCTTTGATAGCTGCTGCCCCCATTGTGACGCGGGCCCCGTGCTGTCACAGAACCCAGAGCGCATCACAGGCCGGCCCCACCCGCCGTCCCCAGCCCAGCTCGGGGAACTCATCATGGCCCTGGAAGCCCAAAGCCCCAACAGACACCAAGCGCAGACGCGTCACTTGGGAACCTGGCAACCCCAGAGCTCCCCCTTCCAAAGCAGGCGCAATTGCCCTCCCACAGAACCCCTGTCAAATAAAAATTTGGGTGACATGACCCATGGGTGTTCTCAGCACACAGCTGTAGGCTGTTATTTAATACTGGACGGGGGACATTTTTTATTATTGGTATTTAGACTTCTTACTTTTGAGGCAGGATGTAGGCTAATGTTTTGTTACACATTTAGTGAGAAATAGTTCTGAAACAAGTCCCAGTTGCTTGGATGATGCACAGGAAGATCTAATACCATCCTCAAAAGGGCCAATAAGTTAGTTACGAAATTTTGGTGTCTTCAATCACCTCTTAGCTCTACAACTCTATGGTTCAACACTGTGCAAAATTCTGGCATAGCCAGGATTTTCTTCAGAATGTACAAGGTCTGTTTTTTCAAATTTGTGCAAAGATGTACCTCTGCCACTCCCACCATCTTCAAAAGTGTCTCACTTCAACAGAGTTAGCCAAACTCTCCTGTCTATTTCAGCTGTCTCTTTGTTTATTTCCCTCCAAAGGACAGGGCAGATTATCCTCCTCAGCCTTTCTTTGGGGAACTCATCTCTAAGTGGAACTTCAGAAATGGGGAGGGAGGAAGGGGAAACAGGATGTGACTCAAGCACCCGCATAGTGACCACAGATGTTCACGGCTAGACAGACAGCAGTGATGGCAGGCATGTCGTGCTCTCCCATTAGTGTGCAGAAGGAGAGCATCTTCCAGTTCAAATCCCTCAGTATGAGGAGGAACATCTTGCACAAGATCAGCTTGGTCAAAGGCCCACCTAAACACGGCCTTGAACACGTCCAAAGATGGGCCATCCACAGCTTCTCTGGCCAACCTGGGCCAGTTTCTCACCGCTCTCGTAACAGAACGTGTCTTTCTTCTGTCCAGTTTCTATCTACTCTCTTCCAGTTTGAAACTACAGCTCCTTGTCCTGTCACTAAAGGCTTTGGTAAAAAGCCCTTGCTCATCTTTTTTACAAGCCCCCTTTATCTATTGGAAAGCGCCAATAAGGTCTCCTCAGAGCCTTCTTTTCTCCTGGTGGAACAACCCCAAACCTCTCAGCCTGTCCTCAAGTGGAAGGTGTCACAGACCCCTGACCGTTATCAGGGCTCTTCACATGACTCATTTCAACGTCCATGTCTTTCTTGAACTGGGTGCCCCAGAACTGGATGTAGGACTACAGCTGGGGTCTCACCAGAGCAGACTGAAGAGGCAGAATCCCCTCCCTCTAGCTGCTGAAGACATTTCTTGCGTGCTACAGCCCAGGGTACAGCTGGCTTGGCAGGCTGTGAGCACACACGTTGCTATCGCATATCCATTTTTTCATTCACCAGTATCCCCAAGTCCTTGTCTGCAGGGCTGCCCTCAACCTGTTCATCATCCACTCTGTGTTGATATCAAGGATTGCCCCGAGCCAGGTGTTCCTAAGGTGTTCCGAGTTTAAAAGTGACCAGTTGAGCCCAGATGTATTGATACAAAGGCAAAAAGGATAAATACTTCTACTATGTACTGCAAGAAGTGAATTCTATTTTGTCGAGCGGCATCTCACCATACACAAAGCTGTGCATGCTCTCAAGTGGCTCTCATTGCTGCTAGGCCTATTAGGCCTGGTGGAAGAGGTAGTATTCATAGCACAGCAAGGCCTCTCCAAAGGGGAACAGATAATCAGGAATAGAGGAAACACGTCTTCTTGTTGTCACAGTGTTACCATGTTGCCAGTTTAATGACGAGGCCGTAAATCCAAAGATGTTAAAAAGGAAAGGCCAATGGTTTTTTGTTGTAAAATCGGCTACAGGAGCAGGAGGCTGGGCTCGTCCGCGCCCCTGACGGCAAGTCAGAGAAACGAGAAACGCGCGCACGGGGCACCCCTCGGGACAGCCCAGTTCCTGAGGGCGAAGCTCCCACTGAGGGGGGTCAGTCCCTTTTAAAGTCTCGGTCCCCCCAGGGATTGTTCCCTTTTGGATCCTTTCTATGACTGGGGCGTTCTTCGGGCTCTCGTTGGCTCTTAGCAGGGTGCTTTCCACACCAATCATTTCTTCCCGCCGTGTTTCCATTGGGTGGCCGTGATCTCCAAGGAAAGCACTGGACGGTGGTCTCGGTTTTTGAGTTGTCTGGGGAAGGAAGGGTAGAAGATCCCCCTTGTCTTTGGTGGTGTCCCCTTAACTGCATTCGGGGAGGCAGCCGCACAAAACTCCTACAAAGATTTGAAACCAAACACTGCAACAGTATCTAACAACTACTCCAGCAACGTTGCAATAGTAAGTACTTGTAACAACTCAGAACTAGTTGGAAAATAAACACAGTTACAAGCAGAAATCGAAACGCACAGCTAGTATACAAACACAACTATTAAAAAGTTTCAGCCTCGTGGGTTTTTTGCTGGTTTTGGTGGTTTTTTGTTTGTTTTGTGTGTTTTTTGGTTTGGTTTTTGTTGGTGGTCTTGTGTTAGTTTTTCTTTTTTGTGGTTTGTGGTTTTTTGTTTGGTTTTTTTGGGGTTTTTTGGGGGTTTTTTTGGTTTTTTTTTTGTTTTTTTTTTTTTTTCTTTTTGTATCTCTAACAACAGTTTTGTGTCAAAACCTTGGTTATGAGAAGCCAAAAAAAGAGCTGTGTATTAAACCACGTTTTGCAGTTGGGGGCTTCTCTGTTCAACGTTTATGACTGAATGGTTCCTCAGGAGCCTATAAAAGTGACAGTGTCAAGAAAACTTCTGCAAGGTTTCCGAAAAACTTCAGGAGTACTCTGCTGCAAAATTTGAGCCGTCTCAGAGCGTTGTCACTTCAAGCTTCAAGCATTTCTATGGGAATACTCAAGAGACAGCAGAGTTAATATATCCAACACCTCTATTTGCAAAAAGTCTTTATTTCAAAAAAGGGGTATGTAGGAAGGGCAGTCTCTAAGATACAGGGGCTTAACTACAAAGAATGACACATTTCAGGCAATTTGAGATACTTGTCTCCTTTTATTAATTTTTCAAACATAGATATCCAATTATTACTGACTAATATTTGTGATAATATTACTTGTATATTTGTACATATAATAGCCAAATAACATTCTTTGTAAGACTATTACAGATCATCATATTTGCCATATGATGACAAATGAATAATTTGGAATATTACAATATTATTACTTGTACTATTCCAAGTACACATCTCTGTGTCATTTGAATTACTGTCTACAAATACTATTTTTAATTTATTAGAAATACGATTTGTCTATAATATTTCCAATAAAATACCAATATTATTTGTAATATTACAAATACCCTCTCTTCTTATAAATTTTTCTAACATAGATGTCCGACCATTATACAACTATTACAACTACAGTAGGGTAGTTCAATTGCCTAAATTAAGGATGACTTTGCAAAACAGTTAGACACTGACAGCACTAAAGGGCCTCTAAAAGGAATGCTAAGAAACAACTCTCATTATGAAAACTTCGACTACCTATTTTTCCGTACTAAACGCCATATACTACAAACTACATCCTTGCAAAACAACTAAAGCTACAGCTGACTCACTAACTAACTACACTACATCCCTAACAGCCTAGGTCTCCGTCTGCGAGGTGTTCCACGCAGCCTCTATCAGCGTCACAGCCTTCTGTGAGGATGTGCAGGTGGAGCCAATTCCTGTCTCACCGACGCAGGCAACAGCTTCCTTGTAAGCAGAAGGTGAAGGGCAAGGCAACTCACAGATGTGTCTCCATAAGGAATCCACGCGCTGCAGCATCTTCCGTCCGCAGGAGCAGGAAAGCAGCCTGAGGATTGCCAGTGAGGAAAGCAACCATTCTGCAGTGTTGACGTGGCTGCCCTAGGGTGTGAGCCCCCCCAGCACCGCTCTGTGCAGGGAACTCCTCTCAGTGGTTGGAGAGCAGCACCCAGAGGCGAAAGCGCAGCTGACCATAGGCTCTCATTGCCTCTCTGTGGGCAGCTGGATCTCGAGCCAGGTGCTCAAAGAGGTTGAGCGGCTCAACCGCTTCCACTGCCGGCGGCACGCGGATCTCTGCAGGTAGCCTCTCGTTGCCCAGCACAAAGTGGTCCAGGCATTTCAACTGCAGGCAGCGGCCCAGGTAGGACATGATGTCCCAGAGCCGCCGCGCAAACTCCCTCCTGCGCCACTTGGACAGCGGCACGGTGGTCAGCACGTGCATGACCACGGTCTTCCAGACAGAGCTGGAAAAACCCGTGCCCCTCAGGACGCAGGTGAAGACCTGCAGGCATTTCAGGTGCAAGTTCTCACAGGGCACCTGCCTGGCGATGTGCTGGAAAAATTTTGCCTCAGCCACAGCGAATGTCTCAGGCCACTCTGTGCTTGCCACGACGTCGTCCTCGGCGGCCTGGCTGACCACAAAGACGTCGGAGTCTCCTTGGCGCACGCCAAGGAGCATCTCCAGCGTCAGGCTCTTCTTGCCTTTGCTCAGCCGGCATTGGCAGGACCGGCTGCCGGGCTGAATCTCCAAGCGCCAGGACTGTGACTGAGGCACATGAAGCCACGAGGACCTGACCAACTGGGAGAACCAGTGGGAGGTTTTCTCCACGTCCAGGTAGGAGCCGGTGCAGAGTGTCTTGAGGAGGCTGCGCTTACGCCTCCGCCGCAGCTCCTTCTGCGAGTGGTGCAGGAGGCACAGCAGCTCCTGGCCCAGCTGCTCCCTCTTGCACGTGCACACCAGCTCCACGCGGACCCTGAAGCTCCTAGCTGCCGTCTGCCCTGCACCGTTCGGTTCCAGGTGGAAGGCGTGCCCTGGCGGGGGATTCAGCGGCACCAGCACGCGGTACACGCCATCCCACTCATGGGGACTCCAACCCTCAAAGGCACTGCCCACCCCGATGGCTTCTTCAGGAACCGGCAAGAAGCTATTGCTGACGCTGTCCACAAAGACACGCGTCAAGCTCTCCATCAGCTCCGCTGCCACTGAGCAACCTGTCTCCAGCTCCTCCACAGGCCACTGAACACCATCCACAGAAAGGATGCTCTGCCTTCTCCCAACACCTCGGGTGTCTTTCTCTCCAATTCCACCACGGCCTCTTTCTTCCTTGCCACCCTCATTGCCTTCTTTATCCCTGGCAGCCACGTTACCTTGTTGGTCTTCTTTCCTCTCCTCATTCTTTTTTCTTTCCACATTTACCCTGCCCTGTTCTTCATCCTTGCTTCTGTCATCGTCATCCTCTTTCATCGTTTCCTTCTTTGCTTCCTCAGTGGCAGCAAAACCACCGTGCTCTACTTCATTCCCACCATGGCTGCTTCTCTGCTCACTGGCGTCACTACTTTCCCGCACCTTCACATCTGCGTGTTCTTCCTTTCCTTCTACATTGCCTTCACCTTCGTTTACATCATCCCTGTTGCCTGCCTTCATATTTAAACCACTAGTTTTTTCTTCCTTTCTGTCTCCTTCTTCTTCTTTTGCAGCGTCCCTGTCCTCCTCTGCCTGCACATCCTGGTTTCCTCCATCCTTGGCTTCATCGCTGCCTCCTTCATCTCCTTCAGCCGCAGGGCTGCCTTCTCTGTCGATTCCACGAGTGCTGTCATCTGCCTCCACTGTCCCATCAAGGTGTTCTCTGCCCTCTTCTGAATCAAAAATCTCCTCTTCCTGATCTTTTCCTCTCTCGTCTCCTAGGGTCTTGCAGGAGCTCTGGTCCTCGCTGCTGCTGCTGGCTTCACAGCTCCTTCTCCTGCAGCTAAACCACAGGCCCAAGAGGAGCAGGAGTCCAGCAAGAACCCACAATGGCCACTGCTGCAGAGCACCAAAGAGCGGGCTTCCCCAGCCCTTGTCCTGCTGCTCCAGCTCCTGCAGCAGCCGAGCCATCTCTCGTTCCAGCAGCTCCTGACGTTCCTGCATCCGCCGGTGCATGGCCTCATCCAGCCCATCGCCAGCTGGCTGCGGGTACTGGAGCAGGCTGTGCACGAGCACGAAGAGCAAGGCCAAGAACGCCATGGTCTGCAGGAGGACACACAGAAGGGGTTCAGTGGGGCCGCAATGGAGCCAGACAGTGGGGGCAGGAGCCGCCGGGATGCGGCGGCAGGAAGGAGAGGGCTCCCCCCACCCCCGGCAGCTGGCCGGCGGCAAGGCCTGCACCGCTGTCCCCGCCGGCACCGGGGCCAGAGCACGGCACTCCCGCCAGGGGCTGGGCCCCGGGTGCAGGGCCAGATGACACGGCCCGGCTGGGTGCCGGCACTTCTGCCCCAGCCCTCCCCAAGCCCTGTGTCCCCACTGCGTGTGCACTCACCGCTTGTCCAAGCTCTACTGGGGCAGCGGCAACCGCCGGGGCCTTTGATAGCTGCTGCCCCCATTGTGACGCGGGCCCCGTGCTGTCACAGAACCCAGAGCGCATCACAGGCCGGCCCCACCCGCCGTCCCCAGCCCAGCTCGGGGAACTCATCATGGCCCTGGATGCCCAAAGCCCCAACAGACACCAAGCGCAGACGCGTCACTTGGGAACCTGGCAACCCCAGAGCTCCCCTTTCCAAAGCAGGCGCAAGTGCCCTCCCGCACAACCCCTGTCAAATAAAAATTTGGGTGACATGACCCATGGGTGTTCCCAGCACACAGCTGTAGGCTTTTATTTAATACTGGACGGGGGACATTTTTTTTATTATTCGTATGTATGCTTCTTACTTTTGAGGCAGGATGTAGGCTAATGCTTTGTTACACATTTAGTGAGAAATAGTTCTGAAAGAAGTCCCAGTTGCTTGGATGACGCACAGGAAGATCTAATACCATCCTCAAAAGGGCCAATAAGTTAGTTACAAAATTTTGGTGTCTTCAATCACCTCTTAGCTCTACAACTCTATGGTTCAACACTGTGCAAAATTCTGGCATAGCCAGGATTTTCTTCAGAATGTACAAGGTCTGTTTTTTCAAATTTGTGCAAAGATGTACCTCTGCCACTCCCACCATCTTCAAAAGTGTCTCACTTCAACAGAGTTAGCCAATCTCTCCTGTCTATTTCAGCTGTCTCTTTGTTTATTTCCCTCCAAAGGACAGGGCAGATTATCCTCCTCAGCCTTTCTTTGGGGAACTCATCTCTAAGTGGAACTTCAGAAATGGGGAGGGAGGAAGGGGAAACAGGATGTGACTCAAGCACCCGCATAGTGACCACAGATGTTCACGGCTAGACAGACAGCAGTGATGGCAGGCATGTCGTGCTCTCCCATTAGTGTGCAGAAGGAGAGCATCTTCCAGTTCAAATCCCTCCGTATGAGGAGGAACATCTTGCACAAGATCAGCTTGGTCAAAGGCCCACCTAAACACGGCCTTGAACACGTCCAAAGATGGGCCATCCACAGCTTCTCTGGCCAACCTGGGCCAGTTTCTCACCGCTCTCGTAACAGAACGTGTCTTTCTCCTGTCCAGTTTCTATCTACTCTCTTCCAGTTTGAAACTACAGCTCCTTGTCCTGTCACTAAAGGCTTTGGTAAAAAGCCCTTGCTCATCTTTTTTACAAGCCCCCTTTATCTATTGGAAAGCGCCAATAAGGTCTCCTCAGAGCCTTCTTTTCTCCTGGTGGAACAACCCCAAACCTCTCAGCCTGTCCTCAAGTGGAAGGTGTCACAGACCCCTGACCGTTATCAGGGCTCTTCACATGACTCATTTCAACGTCCATGTCTTTCTTGAACTGGGTGCCCCAGAACTGGATGTAGGACTGCAGCTGGGGTCTCACCAGAGCAGACTGAAGAGGCAGAATCCCCTCCCTCTAGCTGCTGAAGACATTTCTTGCGTGCTACAGCCCAGGGTACAGCTGGCTTGGCAGGCTGTGAGCACACACGTTGCTATCGCATATCCATTTTTTCATTCACCAGTATCCCCAAGTCCTTGTCTGCAGGGCTGCCCTCAACCTGTTCATCATCCACTCTGTGTTGATATCAAGGATTGCCCCGAGCCAGGTGTTCCTAAGGTGTTCCGAGTTGAAAAGTGACCAGTTGAGCCCAGATGTATTGATACAAAGGCAAAAAGGATAAATACTTCTACTATGTACTGCAAGAAGTGAATTCTATTTTGTTGAGCGGTATCTCACCATACACAAAGCTGTGCATGCTCTCAAGTGGCTCTCATTGCTGCTAGGCCTATTAGGCCTGGTGGAAGAGGTAGTATTCATAGCACAGCAAGGCCTCTCCAAAGGGGAACAGATAATCAGGAATAGAGGAAACACGTCTTCTTGTTGTCACAGTGTTACCATGTTGCCAGTTTAATGACGAGGCCGTAAATCCAAAGATGTTAAAAAGGAAAGGCCAATGGTTTTTTCTTGTAAAATCGGCTACAGGAGCAGGAGGCTGGGCTCGTCCGCGCCCCTGACGGCAAGTCAGAGAAACGAGAAACGCACGCACGGGGCACCCCTCGGGACAGCCCAGTTCCTGAGGGCGCAGCTCCCACTGAGGGCGGTCAGTCCCTTTTAAAGTCTCGGTCCCCCCAGGGATTGGTCCCTTTTGTATCCTTTCTATGATTGGGGCGTTCTTGGGGCTCTCGTTGGCTCTTAGCAGGGTGCTTTCCACACCAATCATTTCTTCCCGCCATGTTTCCATTGGGTGGCCGTGATCTCCAAGGAAAGCACTGGACGGTGGTCTCGGTTTTGGAGTTGTCTGGGGAAGAAAGGGTAGAAGATCCCCCTTGTCTTTGGTGGTGTCCCCTTAACTGCATTCGGGGAGGCAGCCGCACAAAACTCCTACAAAGATTTGAAACCAAACACTGCAACAGTATCTAACAACTACTCCAGCAACGTTGCAATAGTAAGTACTTGTAACAACTCAGAACTAGTTGGAAAATAAACACAGTTAGAAGCAGAAATCGAAACGCACAGCTAGTATACAAACACAACTATTAAAAAGTTTCAGCCTCGTGGGTTTTTTGCTGGTTTTGGTGGTTATTTGTTTGTTTTGTGTGTTTTTTGGTTTGGTTTTTGTTGGTGGTCTTGTGTTAGTTTTTCTTTTTTGTGGTTTGTGGTTTTTTGTTTGGTTTTTTGGGGGTTTTTTGGGGGTTTTTTTTGGGGTTTTTTTTTTTTGGTTTTTTTTCTTTTTGTATCTCTAACAACAGTTTTGTGTCAAAACCTTGGTTATGAGAAGTCAAAAAAAGAGCTGTGTATTAAACCACGTTTTGCAGTTGGGGGCTTCTCTGTTCAACGTTTATGACTGAATGGTTCCTCAGGAGCCTATAAAAGTGACAGTGTCAAGAAAACTTCTGCAAAGTTTCCGAAAAACTTCAGGAGTACTCTGCTGCAAAATTTGAGCCGTCTCAGAGCGTTGTCACTTCAAGCTTCAAGCATTTCTATGGGAATACTCAAGAGACAGCAGAGTTAATATATCCAACACCTCTATTTGCAAAAAGTCTTTATTTCAAAAAAGGGGTATGTAGGAAGGGCAGTCTCTAAGATACAGGGGCTTAACTACAAAGAATGACACATTTCAGGCAATTTGAGATACTTGTCTCCTTTTATTAATTTTTCAAACATAGATATCCAATTATTACTGACTAATATTTGTGATAATATTACTTGTATATTTGTACATATAATAGCCAAATAACATTCTTTGTAAGACTATTACAGATCATCATATTTGCCATATGATGACAAATGAATAATTTGGAATATTACAATATTATTACTTGTACTATTACAAGTACACATCTCTGTGTCATTTGAATTACTGTCTACAAATACTATTTTTAATTTATTAGAAATAAGATTTGTATATAATATTTCCAATAAAATACCAATATTATTTGTAATATTACAAATACCCTCTCTTCTTATAAATTTTTCTAACATAGATGTCCGACCATTATACAACTATTACAACTACAGTAGGGTAGTTCAATTGCCTAAACTAAGGATGACTTTGCAAAACAGTTAGACACTGACAGCACTAAAGGGCCTCTAAAAGGAATGCTAAGAAACAACTCTCCTTATGAAAACTTCGACTACCTATTTTTCCGTACTAAACTCCATATACTACAAACTACATCCTTGCAAAACAACTAAAGCTACAGCTGACTCACTAACTAACTACACTACATCCCTAACAGCCTAGGTCTCCGTCTGCGAGGTGTTCCACGCAGCCTCTATCAGCGTCACAGCCTTCTCTGAGGATGTGCAGGTGGAGCCAATTCCTGTCTCACCGACGCAGGCAACAGCTTCCTTGTAAGCAGAAGGTGAAGGGCAAGGCAACTCACAGATGTGTCTCCATAAGGAATCCACGTGCTGCAGCATCTTCCGTCCGCAGGAGCAGGAAAGCAGCCTGAGGATTGCCAGTGAGGAAAGCAACCATTCTGCAGTGTTGACGTGGCTGCCCTAGGGTGTGAGCCCCCCCAGCACCGCTCTGTGCAGGGAACTCCTCTCAGCGGTTGGAGAGCAGCACCCAGAGGCGAAAGCGCAGCTGACCATAGGCTCTCATTGCCTCTCTGTGGGCAGCTGGATCTCGAGCCAGGTGCTCAAAGAGGTTGAGCGGCTCAACCGCTTCCACTGCCGGTGGCACGCGGATCTCTGCAGGAAGCCTCTCGTTGCCCAGCACAAAGTGGTCCAGGCATTTCAACTGCAGGCAGCGGCCCAGGTAGGACATGATGTCCCAGAGCCGCCGCGCAAACTCCCTCCTGCGCCACTTGGACAGCGGCACGGTGGTCAGCACGTGCATGACCACGGTCTTCCAGACAGAGCTGGAAAAACCCGTGCCCCTCAGGACGCAGGTGAAGACCTGCAGGCATTTCAGGTGCAAGTTCTCACAGGGCACCTGCCTGGCGATGTGCTGGAAAAATTTTGCCTCAGCCACAGCGAATGTCTCAGGCCACTCTGTGCTTGCCACGACGTCGTCCTCGGCGGCCTGGCTGACCACAAAGACGTCGGAGTCTCCTTGGCGCACCCCAAGGAGCATCTCCAGCGTCAGGCTCTTCTTGCCTTTGCTCAGCCGGCATTGGCAGGACCGGCTGCCGGGCAGAATCTCCAAGCGCCAGGACTGTGACTGAGGCACGTGCAGCCACGAGGACCTGACCAACTGGGAGAACCAGTGGGAGGTTTTCTCCACGTCCAGGTAGGAGCCGGTGCAGAGTGTCTTGAGGAGGCTGCGCTTACGCCTCCGCCGCAGCTCCTTCTGCGAGTGGTGCAGGAGGCACAGCAGCTCCTGGCCCAGCTGCTCCCTCTTGCACGTGCACACCAGCTCCACGCGGACCCTGAAGGTCCTAGCTGCCGTCTGCCCTGCACCGTTCGGTTCCAGGTGGAAGGTGTGCCCTGGCGGGGGATTCAGCGGCACCAGCACGCGGTACACGCCATCCCACTCACGGGGACTCCAACCCTCAAAGGCACTGCCCACCCCGATGGCTTCTTCAGGAACCGGCAAGAAGCTATTGCTGACGCTGTCCACAAAGACACGCGTCAAGCTCTCCATCAGCTCCGCTGTCACTGAGCAACCTGTCTCCAGCTCCTCCACAGGCCACTGAACGCCATCCACAGAAAGGATGCTCTGCCTTCTCCCAACACCTCGGGTGTCTTTCTCTCCAATTCCACCACGGCCTCTTTCTTCCTTGCCACCCTCATTGCCTTCTTTATCCCTGGCAGCCACGTTACCTTGTTGGTCTTCTTTCCTCTCCTCATTCTTTTTTCTTTCCACATTTACCCTGCCCTGTTCTTCATCCTTGCTTCTGTCATCGTCATCCTCTTTCATCGTTTCCTTCTTTGCTTCCTCAGTGGCAGCAAAACCACCGTGCTCTACTTCCTTCCCACCATGGCTGCTTCTCTGCTCACTGGCGTCACTACTTTCCCGCACCTTCACATCTGCGTGTTCTTCCTTTCCTTCTACATTGCCTTCACCTTCGTTTACATCATCCCTGTTGCCTGCCTTCATATTTAAACCACTAGTTTTTTCTTCCTTTCTGTCTCCTTCTTCTTCCTTTGCAGCGTCCCTGTCCTCCTCTGCCTGCACATCCTGGTTTCCTCCATCCTTGGCTTCATCGCTGCCTCCTTCATCTCCTTCAGCCGCAGGGCTGCCTTCTCTGTCGATTCCACGAGTGCTGTCATCTGCCTCCACTGTCCCATCAAGGTGTTCTCTGCCCTCTTCTGAATCAAAAATCTCCTCTTCCTGATCTTTTCCTCTCTCGTCTCCTAGGGTCTTGCAGGAGCTCTGGTCCTCGCTGCTGCTGCTGGCTTCACAGCTCCTTCTCCTGCAGCTAAACCACAGGCCCAAGAGGAGCAGGAGTCCAGCAAGAACCCACAATGGCCACTGCTGCAGAGCACCAAAGAGCGGGCTTCCCCAGCCCTTGTCCTGCTGCTCCAGCTCCTGCAGCAGCCGAGCCATCTCTCGTTCCAGCAGCTCCTGACGCTCCTGCATCCGCCGGTGCATGGCCTCATCCAGCCCATCGCCAGCTGGCTGCGGGTACTGGAGCAGGCTGTGCACGAGCACGAAGAGCAAGGCCAAGAACGCCATGGTCTGCAGGAGGACACACAGAAGGGGTTCAGTGGGGCCGCAATGGAGCCAGACAGTGGGGGCAGGAGCCGCCGGGATGCGGCGGCAGGAAGGAGAGGGCTCCCCCCACCCCCGGCAGCTGGCCGGCGGCAAGGCCTGCACCGCTGTCCCCGCCGGCACCGGGGCCAGAGCACGGCACTCCCGCCAGGGGCTGGGCCCCGGGTGCAGGGCCAGATGACACGGCCCGGCTGGGTGCCGGCACTTCTGCCCCAGCCCTCCCCAAGCCCTGTGTCCCCACTGCGTGTGCACTCACCGCTTGTCCAAGCTCTACTGGGGCAGCGGCAACCGCCGGGGCCTTTGATAGCTGCTGCCCCCATTGTGACGCGGGCCCCGTGCTGTCACAGAACCCAGAGCGCATCACAGGCCGGCCCCACCCGCCGTCCCCAGCCCAGCTCGGGGAACTCATCATGGCCCTGGATGCCCAAAGCCCCAACAGACACCAAGCGCAGACGCGTCACTTGGGAACCTGGCAACCCCAGAGCTCCCCTTTCCAAAGCAGGCGCAAGTGCCCTCCCGCACAACCCCTGTCAAATAAAAATTTGGGTGACATGACCCATGGGTGTTCCCAGCACACAGCTGTAGGCTTTTATTTAATACTGGACGGGGGACATTTTTTTTATTATTCGTATGTATGCTTCTTACTTTTGAGGCAGGATGTAGGCTAATGCTTTGTTACACATTTAGTGAGAAATAGTTCTGAAAGAAGTCCCAGTTGCTTGGATGACGCACAGGAAGATCTAATACCATCCTCAAAAGGGCCAATAAGTTAGTTACAAAATTTTGGTGTCTTCAATCACCTCTTAGCTCTACAACTCTATGGTTCAACACTGTGCAAAATTCTGGCATAGCCAGGATTTTCTTCAGAATGTACAAGGTCTGTTTTTTCAAATTTGTGCAGAGATGTACCTCTGCCACTCCCACCATCTTCAAAAGTGTCTCACTTCAACAGAGTTAGCCAATCTCTTGGACTGATAAAGGAACTTCCGTCTATTTAAGCTGTCTCTTTGTTTATTTCCCTCCAAAGGACAGGGCAGATGTTTCCTTTGGGTGGCCGTGATCTCCAAGGAAAGCACTGGACGGTGGTCTCGGTTTTTGAGTTGTCTGGGGAAGAAAGGGTAGAAGATCCCTCTTGTCGTTGGTGGTGTCCCCTTAACTGCATTCGGGGAGGCAGCCGCACAAAACTCCTACAAAGATTTGAAACCAAACACTGCAACAGTATCCAACAACTACTCCAGCAACGTTGCAATAGTAAGTACTTGTAACAACTCAGAACTAGTTGGAAAATAATCACAGTTAGAAGCAGAAATCGAAACGCACAGTTAGTATACAAACACAACTATTAAAAAGTTTCAGCCTCGTGGGTTTTTTGTTGGTTTTGGTGGTTTTTTTGTTTGTTTTGTGTGTTTTTGGTTTGGTTTTTGTTGGTTGTGTTGTGTTGTTTTTTTGGGTTTTTATTTTATTTTATTTTATTTTTTATATTTGTAATATTACAAATACTCTCTCTTCTTATTAATTTTTCTAACATAGATGTCCGACCATTATCCAACTATTACAACTACAGTAGGGTAGTTACATTCCCTAAACTAAGGATGACTTTGCCAAACAGTTAGACACTGACAGCACTAAAGGGCCTCTAAAAGGAATGCTAATCAACAACTCTCATTATGAAAACTCTGACTACCTATTTTTCTGTACTAAATTCCATATACTACAAACTACATCCTTGCAAAACAACTAAAGCTACAGGTCACTCACTAATTAAGTACACTACATTCCTACTACTATATGCCCATGCCAGCAAGTGCAATTCTCTGCACTTCTTTTTCTTCTTTAATTCCTTTGTCTCCTTTTGCCCAGGCCAAACATTGCACATGGAGTTGGATGATGAAGGTACAGATACACTCATCCTTCACCTTCTCAGCTTTTTTCACCTTGGACCCAGGGGTGACCTAGAAGCTACTTGAGAATAGAGTTGGGTTCTGTGTACACACAGCTCACCCCAAAAAATTTTGAATGATACTTTCACATCCAAGCATCTCCTGAGAGGAGGCTGTTGTTTCTCCCATCCGGCCAGCAACAGTACAATAGGCCTCAAGTTTAAGCAGGAGAGGTTCAGATCAGATATGAAGAAAAATTTATTCACTAAAAGAGTGACCAAGAATTGGAAGAGGTTGCCCAGGGAAGTGGTGGAGTCAGCATCACTGGAAGTATTAAAAACAAAAACAAAACCAAAAACAAAACAAAAAACCCAAACAAACAAAAAACATACCCAACCCCCCCCCCCCAAAAAAAAAAAAAAAAAAAAAAAAAAAAAAAAAAAAAAAAAGTAGAGGTGGGAATTTTCCATATGTTTCAGTGGACTTGGTGGTATTTGGTCAAAGGTTGGATCTGATCATGCTGGAGGTGTTTTCCTACCTTAATGTTTCTATGATTCTATGATACAATGGATGAATGGATGATGCTACTACTGAAAAATTGCAGCAAATATTTTGGCATTTTGGGCCATTACCAAAGATTCAGGTGATGCCTTGGGAAGCCTGACCTGGAACAGAGACTGGATAGAGCTAGAGAATAAAGCAGGTATTTATTAAAAGGCCTTTAGGGTACACCTTGGGCAGGACAAGAGCCTGGTCAGGGCTACGCTCAAGGTGGACCCAAAATAGTCACAAAATGGACAACCAGTCATGAGGTCTCACACTTTTATAAGTTTTGGTCCATTTGCACTTTGGGGTTTAATTGTCCAATTACAGCTTTAGGGTGTGAGGTCCCATCCTTCTTGTTCCTCCCTTCAGCCACCCTTGTTTGTGCTTTGGGGCCTGAAAGTTGTCCTTGGTCTCCAGCAGGAAAAGGATTTGTTTTGTCTGCCTACTCTGTGAAGAGAGCTGACTGACACTGAATGTGAGGCTCAGAACTACACCCCCAGGCAGCACAGAATCTGAAAAAAATGAAAGCTCAAACTTAAGGCATCATAGGGATAGTAGGACTAGGTAAGATGAGAGAATTGTGAGCTGTCTCTAGGCACAGGCAAAATGTATTAAATACAATGCAGATTTAAGATAAAGGGATTCACTTATGCTGCAATAATTCTCAGCTCCTCTGGGAGGAGCTTGTGTGCAAGCTACAGACCAGATTTTCAGTAGGAAAACATCTCTGCATCATCTGTGTTTAGTACAACATTCAACCTCATATAATTCTTAATAGCTTAAAAGCACCCATTTGGCAAAGCAAAGTGAGCATCCAGTACATTCAACTTTTAAGCAACTTGTAGTAGATTTCTAAATTCCAGGATTTAGCCAGAAAAGCACACCTCCTGTGGTACTGAAAGAGTAAAGCAGAGGTGTGGTTGCACAGCTGACAGCCACTTAATTAGAAACAACTGTTCTGGAGAAATCAGAATTTTCCAGTGGAGGTATATGTCTATTATGTTCCTCCAAAATGTACATTGTAAATAATTCTGGGTTTAATATGTTCAAAATATGTTTTAAAATAAGGAAAATGATGCCATGTTATGCTGTTAATATCACTTAAGTTATTTACATGAGCATTTGAATTTTTATGAGCATTTGAATTTATCTCAAGCATACAGTCACCAATCAAGTGTTTCTATTCACTCAACCAGATTAAAAAACACCAAACCATTAATTTCTTTTATATAGAAAAATAGTCACATCTTTCAATCAAAATGATTGCTAAAAATCATTTCCCTACTGTGACAGAAGAAATACTTGAAAAATTGTTCTCCCAGTCTGGCAGTATGTGGTGTCCAAGAGAGCTGACTCACAAAGCAAAAGCTTTTAACTGAAAGTTTGAAGAAAAAGTTTTATTTTATTCAGCACTTTTCCATGGAAACTTCATTGTCCTCTGACCCTGTTGTCAGCAAACAGATTTGCTGAAACTTCCTAGAGAAGTTAAGCCTGAGGCAGACACCTGGTGTTCAAATTGCAAGTGTCCAGTTGCAGTTTGGACAGGTAACATGCCTGAAGATAGAATTTCGAAGCAGAAAACATAAGGCAAATTGTTAAACTGTGCACTAACTGTAATCTGCAAATAGTTAAATGTGAACAACTCAAAAGTGTGTAACAGAGGTCTTTATGTTTGCATGATTGGTAAAATCTGTGCCTTCAAACAGCTGATTTCAGCATTAATTTTCAATCATCAAATCAAATAGAACAGGCCAAAATGCTAGATCACTAATGGCTGACTGTTATTCACTAGCGAATCTGAACAATTTTTGGTGTTTTGCTGAGACATCAATAGCTTCTGAATGTCAACATTTTGAATATCCAGGTGCTGGCTTGCACAGAGAACGCATTACACTTTTCCCTACAAACACTTATTTCCATGCAAGATATTTCACTGTCAGATGCTGAACTGCCTTGACAAATTATGAATGAAGACAAAGACCTGTGAAATGTGAAGCTATTGTCAATGCTGCAGAAGTTTGAGAAATTATATGTTGCCCAGGGAAGTGGTGGAGTCAGCATCACTGGAAGTATTAAAAACAAAGCCAAACTGCATGGCAAAGGTTATGCCATGGGAAGGATAGAGTTCATGTCATCTCATGTATTAAAATGTTAACTGTGCCAATTCTCTGCTGTTCAAGAAAGGTGCTCAAATTATGAAAATTTCTCTTTTTCTTTTTTTTTAAAAACTTGGTTATCTTTGTTTTCTTAACTGTGTATTTAGTGGCTAAAACTTGCGTTCATTAAAAGGACCCAATATATGCTGAAAAGCTTGAATGAAGCCTACAGTAGGAGGGTAAGGCTTTGACTGATTAGAATGAAAGTCAAGAAAAAACCCCAATCCCCAACTAAATCCCCATGTAAAGCTGGAGAATTCCAAGAATTATACTCTAGAAAATGTCTCTTCTGTTTTAAAGGTAATTGCAATAATTTTCCCCCTTGTTTTTCTTTCTTGTTTTTTGCATTCTTTTAAACTTTGTTCATGGACTAAATAAGTTTTTATTTCTGCAGTATACTGGAGTTTGTTTTAACGGCTAGAATCCAAAATTTGTCTCCCAGATAGATGTACTTGGTCACTTTGGATGTACTTGGTCAAATCGTTTCACAGGAGTTTGAGTTTGTTGAACTTTCATGGCACAGATACTGATTTTGACAAGGAACAGAAAGTCTTTACTGCTTTTCCTTGACAATGAGAAGGCTTTTCTCACTCCATAATCAGAAGTACTCCAAACAGTGAAACATACCTAAGTCACTAATGTGCCTTTGGATAACTCACTCAAAAAAGAATTGTTGTCATTCAAGAATCTCATTCAAAACCTGTGGAAATTAATAGAAAAGCTTCTTCTGACTCAACTTGAATCCTGATCCAACATCAACATAAGTTAATGAGCCAACTCATCCAAGTGACTGTTACAGGATCTGACTTTGTAGGAGTATTTATTCTTTGTTATAAATGCAGTGTAAATCAATCTGATTTTGATGTCTTACTAGATGGATGAAGGCAGTAAAAGGATTGCTTTTAACTCCTACAAAAAATGTAGAAGCAACCGTATTTCTATGCCATAGAAAAGTCAAAACTTAGTTACATCCTGTCCAAATGCAACCTAATTCCTAGTAAGAAACATTTGTTTCCAACAAATAGACTGTTATTTGTGAAATATTTGTTACTTATTTATACTTTTAAAAAATCACAACTTTATTAACTTTGCCTTTATTTGAATCCATCTGTGCTTGCCCTCTAATGTTCTCTAGCCCGGTACAGGTCTGAGAGAGCAGGAACTGTGCACTGAGATCAGGACTGATTCCCACTAAGAGGTTTGTAAGCATCCAGTGTGATCTGGAGGCTGAGAGTGTAAAAGCAAAGGCAGAGGCCAGCTGGTGGCAGATCTCACAGTGCTGTCATTGAATCCTCAGCAGACCTGGTCCTAGGTAAGAAATGCAGAACTTGACAGGAAATCATGGAGGAAGTGATTGCCAAGTTCAGGAGGAGAGAAGAGAGAGGGGAGAAATTCTCTGCCAAATGCTGATCCACACCATATTTTGCTGCAGAGGATGTGCTGTGTAAGCAGTTGTTACAAGCACAAAAGCATCCAAATTTGTCAGTAAAGGAGAAAATTTTCATTTACACGCATGCACTGAGCTCATTCTGCATCTGGAGCCTATCAGGCTTCACAAGAAAGTTATGTGTCATATTTAACCTTCAAGTAGTGACTGATCTTCATAGCCAAAATCTCAGGGGACAGGCTTGTAAAAGGTGACAGGATGAAAGTCATTAGTCCAGGTTTTCCTCAAAATGCATTTTAGTGGGAAATAATTCCACTAGATAAGTCAAACTAGTCTCAAACCATTGGAAATCTGGAAAATCAGATACCTTGCTGATAAACGTCAGCTACATTATTCTAATTTATCTAGGAGTAATGGGATAATGATTACCCCTAGAAGAGACTACACAATGCCATGATCCAAAGAATAATGAAACACAAAAGTCTAAGTGTTGTTTGTAGATTATGCTACATTAAGCTTATAAATGAATCACCATATTCTGAAGTTGTCTGTGCTTTCCTGTCTAACAGAAAATATATATATTGTTGTGAAAAATCCAGAACTCAATCCAGAATGTCTTCCTTAGAAAGAAAATGTGAAGGTTCACGATTAAAAACAGTGATAACTTAAAGTGACAAAACACAGAAATCCATAGTGTTGAAAACTTACTCTGTGTTCTCTGCAAAAGATGAATGCTTTGCTCCATGGTGACACTTGGCAAAAGTCAGTGGAACTGTTTCAGTACTTGAAATTGAGCATTTCTTTACTCACAGAAGTATAGGAGCTCTTAGAGAAAATCCTGTCTCACCTGTTTCCTTGAATCACAGCGGAATGGATCCAAAGTCCAAACCTCTCAACCCTGTGTGTGCTTCCAGAAGAGAGTACCAAGCACAGATGCAAGTGCCATATATAAAATCCTTTTCAGTCACATAGGAATAGTTGCAGATGGATTAATCTATTTTGTTATAGATAGGCCAATGATTTGCCCATCCCTGAATCTTCCTTCTTAAATATGTGTGGACAGAACAGTTTTAAATGATGAAACTATTAATTAATTAAACAATTTTAGTTAAGCACTAAAGACCTGGCTTTACCCTTTTCCCTTCTCTTCTCTTCTCTTCTCTTCTCTTCTCTTCTCTTCTCTTCTCTTCTCTTCTCTTCTCTTCTCTTCTCTTCTCTTCTCTTCTCTTCTCTTCTCTTCTCTTCTCTTCTCTTCTCTTCTCTTCTCTTCTCTTCTCTTCTCTTCCCTTCCCTTCCCTTCTCTTCCCTTCCCTTCCCTTCCCTTCCCTTCCCTTCCCTTCCCTTCCCTTCCCTTCCCTTCCCTTCCCTTCCCTTCCCTTCCCTTCCCTTCCCTTCCCTTCCCTTCCCTTCTCCTTTCCAATCCAAGGTGGTTTGAATACACAATGTGTAAATTATCAAAATTTTCAGTAGTAGAAACAATTTCAAGAGTGAAGCATAAAAGCTACAGGGATAGAAAGTCAAATTGTAGGACAGAGACTTCCAGATTGTGAAAAGTTTAGGTCCTGTGTTCCAGGGCGGAAAGCCAATGTCCCTTTTATACAGCAAAATGAAATAATGATTACATTTTAGATTTTTAAATGTATTTCCCCATTAAGAGTCTTAATAATGGATGAACTTTCAGGTTATGAAATATTAATTCATTAAACAGGGATATCTAGAATCTGAAAGCTTCACATTTGATCTTGTTCTCCAGACATAGCTTTCCTGCTTTATGAATCTGATATCATAATCAGATAGACTATCTGGTTTTGGTGGTTTTTTATACCTTCTTACATTTGTTAAAGCAAGGGAATCATCCAAGTTTTACATGTTTTGATCACATACTGAGCATATAAGGCTTTGTAAACAAGACATACAGTGTTATGGTAGTGCTTAGAATATGGCAAGTGAATTGTTTTGATTTGAGAAAACCCAGTTGCTTGTTTCTGGCATTTAACATTGAACCATAGGCAGAATATGATGTTCTAAATATTGACCTTCATATTAAAATTATTAATGCTGAATCTCTATAACTCACCTGAATACATAGTGATTTTTCTCTTCTATTTCTTCTCCAGTTCTTCTTGGATGCTTGAGTGCAATTAGAGAGGATATGACCACATTCTAAAAAACATTATGTCCTTCAAAGTGATCACAGTCATTGGTTAAAGGAATGTCAGATAAGTGAATATTTATGCAAAAAAATAAAAATTCAAAAAAGAGACGACTGTTTGGGAAATGCAGCTAAAATATCAGAGTTTGGATCAAGAACTCAGGTATTTGGGCTTATACTGATAAAGGAACAAGCATCACTATAGTGCCACTGTAGGTTCCTGGCTTACTGTGTAGCATTTTTGTTATTCACTTGAGCATTTCTTTATCTTATACACTGAACAGAAAGAGTGCTGCATTGCTACAGTCAATATTCTGAGCAAGAAACACCTGAGCCACCACCCAGGACATGCTGTAGAAAACCAGGCAACACTTCTGTGTGTGCATTGCTTTTTTATAGTTATACAAGAGGTGTGTGTTTTTCAAACAAATCAGTGACCTCTACAAACTTATGTAATAATCTTATATGCTTAAGATTTTTACCTAGATGCTAAAAGTTTGATTTGGAAAATTTCCAGCTTAAATCTTTTCCATCCCAAGAAACTCTACTAACAGCAGGTGAGAACCAAAGTGTAAAGATTATTTCTTGAAGTGGGACAACTCTGCTGAGAATCTCACCAAGTTCAAACACACAAAGTCAAAATAGGGGGGCTGAATTCAGAATTCACCCTCTGAGCAGAGATGTGAACACTAAGATGCTATTCATAAACTCTGTGCTAAAGCATCACCAGACAAAGTGTGTAAAGTGTAGAAATGGTTGTATTGAGCATTGGATTCCCTTCCCTGGGACATGTCCTAACCACTTGGACCTAAGAGCCTCTATTGCACCCAAGCTGCATATTTGGGTTTTAAGTGCCTGTCTGGATCTCATCCCTAACCTGAGGATATAATGTTATTAGCTCAAGACTGTGCTGCCTTGAGTTCTCTGCCAGATCCCTTTCCTTTCCCATTCCAAACACACCAATGACACATGTGTGCTCTGAGTTTTGGCAGCAATTTCAGCTGAGTCTGAGCCAGGAACACAAACTGTGCTCAAGACACCTTCACGTGCCACTGGTTACCTGGCTCATGGCCAGCTGGGATAGAGCCACAAAGCTCTTGAGGTGGCTGTGGGGAGCAAAGGATCCCACCTTGGTGCAGGGCCATTCAGGTTTCATGTCAACTCAACAGTGTAATCTTAGTCCCATTGCAATTAACAAAACCTCCATTGAGTCAATAGGATTAAAATTACCCATGCAATACCATGGAGTAATAGACAAGAATCCATCAGCTTGGGCTTTGAATTGTTGCTGTGTCATTTGTAATGCAGTGGTTCAAACTCGATGGGCATACATTAGGCTTTTGTTTGTGTGGTACATTTTGAAAAATGCCTTAAAAATGCAAGATAAATTCTTCCTCTTCCTAGTGCATCACAAACACTAATCTCTAGTTTATCAATGACAATAATCTGTCAAACAGGCAAAGCAAAAAATGGGACAAAAACTAGAAAAGGTGAAAGCATGTGAAAAGTTGCTGTACTCTT
Organism: Phylloscopus trochilus trochilus; assembly: GCA_016584745.2. Lineage (NCBI taxonomy): Eukaryota > Metazoa > Chordata > Aves > Passeriformes > Phylloscopidae > Phylloscopus > Phylloscopus trochilus. The sequence goes on along the minus strand of WQNJ02000016.1, from coordinate 8,392,942 downwards.
TTTCATCATCTTCATTTATATGGTTGTCCTTGGGCCTAATTCAATGCAGAGAAGTGAAGTAATATTGCTAGATGGCTGTAAACCTCAGGGAAAACCTCTATTAAGAGAATGATGGCTCTGAAGGGAATATCAGGCTTTATTGTTATTCTATTTCTTAGAACACCGTGTTCTTGAAGTCCCAAGCAGCATCAGCACGCAGGACTTTATTCACTAAATTAGGATTGGCTAGTAACTTGTTTATTCTTTACAGACATGCACTACAATAGCCTGTTGAATTTCCATTTCAGGAGAATTATTTTTCTGCTTCAGAATTAGTCCAGTGGAAAAGGAGAAACATTTCCAAAGGCTTGAACCTTGAGGGAGAGGACACAGAATTAGGGCTTCTGCAATCGATACTGACAGTGCAGCCCTAGCCTACAAGACAAACATGTTTAAGAGCCTCTCTCAACCAATTCAGGGGACAGAAAGGCAATTTTTTATTTCTAAAATGGTAATTTGGATGAAAAAAAGACATTTTATATTTTCATTTTCTGCATCCCAGGCTGGTGCCTTGCACTGACAAACACGGATTTCATATGCCTTCACAACAATCTTTTTAAAAACAGATTTTACCTTCAACTACTTCATTTTTTTAAATGCAGGTATTCTTACATGTCAAATATTTTTCACATCTAAATAAAAGATTTGATGATAACTTTGTACAGCACTTAAATTCTTTGTGCATTTCAGTTAACCTAGATATTTCTTTAGTGTGTACAGCTTTGTAGTGCAATACATAATGCATAAATGTAATGTTTATTAACAGACTTAGACCAAAATCCAGATTTTTGTGTTAGTGTCAAATATCAGAGATGTCCACCATTTAAATTCACAGCTGTACAGTTTGAAATCCAATGAGGTAGTAATCAGAATTGAAATACATTAGGAGGCCTTAAAGAGAGGTCATGAAATGACAGGACAAGGAGTAATGGCTTAAAACTGAAAGAGGGCAGGTTTAGATTAGATGTAAGGAAGAAATGCTTTATTGTGAGGATGATGAGGCCCTGGCACAGGTTGCTCAGGGACGTTCTAGATGTCCCGTACCTGGATGTGTTCAAGGCCAGGTTGGATGGGCCTTGGAGCAACCTGGTCTGGTGGAAGGATCACAAGGGCCCATCTCCAGCCTTGCCACAACCCTGCTCTGCCCAGCCATGAGCCAGGCCAATGTCCTATCCTCATCCACATGGAAACCTGAGGATATAGCTGTCCTGGCTCCCCCTGGTCTGCCCTGCTCCTGACGGTGCTGTCCCTAAAAACCCCTGCCACTCCCCAGCCCAGGGACCTGCCAGGCCCACAGTGCCCTGGCACCATGTGCCCATGGAAAGGCATAGTGTTGATGTAGAAATAGAAATGTGACAGCTGGAAGCAAGTGTTTCTGTTTTACAGGTGTCAGAACAGCAAAAAGTATAGTTACTCAGTTTATTTTGAATATAAGGGAGACCAGACCCCTACTTGAATTCTTGCCTCCCCTTGGTCTCACTCCTTCCAGAAAAGCATTTTTCTCAAAGATCCTTTCTGTAGGACAGAAGAAGTGGATGGCACTGATGCCTTAGGTTCTGGGTTTTTCTGTCTTGTTCTGGTGGGTACTTTTTGCCTTTGTATTAAGTGGTGCTGGGACTTGATCACAGGGCAATGAGGGCAGGGCAGTTTTGGTTCTAGCAGGGGACTCACTTCTTCAAGGACACTCTCTTCGAGCTCCAGGCCCCGAGGATAAACAATGTAGAAGAGAGGAGGCAAGCAGGAAGGATGGAACACCATGATGTGGAGTTGTTGATTGGACAATGGACGGGGGGTATGCAGATGGACTGAAACTTGTAAAAGGAGGGGAATCTCGTGACTCTTCCTCCTTTTCCTTCCATCTCGGAGCCATCTGGGCCGAACCACTGCTGTGGCTCTGGTGCTGCTGGGGTGTGGCCTTCAAGGCTTTAATAAATATTCACCTTATTCTTGTAACTCTGTCTGGCCTCTGTCTCAGCCTTTAAGGTAGAAGCTCAGTGTAACAATCTTTCATTTGTTGCTGAGGATTTGATTTATATTTTGGCTTACATTTCTATTTTTTTATGGAAATTTTCTCCAGCTCCCTTCTAATATTTGACTTACAAGGCAGTTCTGTTACATTTTTGTCCCAACTTGCCCCACATGGCCCCTACCTCAGGAGCAACACAAGCAATAGCCACCTGCTCCAGCTGTCCTGAATGGTCATACACAAGTTTGAAGGGCATTCAGTGACTTGATGAAGCTAAACTTTTTGATTAGGAAATTTCAGGATGAGCATCGTTGTCAAAATTACCAGCTTCCACTGGCGACAGAGCCGCAGGCTGGCTTTAAGGTCTCCAGCAATAAAAGTGCAATGAGCTCACTGTCCTGGCTGCCAAACGCCAGTGTGAGGCCCTTGACAGCATGATGATATCAAACCTCCAAATAAAAGCAATTCTCCTAGCAGACTGTGGCTTCCGGCAATGTACATAGCTTGATACAGTCATTAGTTTTTATGCAGTTTTAGAGCAAACATTTTACTAGGAACCCAATTTTCTTCTGACAGAAGAGACTATTAGGGACCCCAAGCATGACAAGTCTCAAGAGTCCTTCCAACTGAAACAGGCCATTGACAGAAGGTGATTTGCCTCAAAGCTATATACATATACTTTGGTTGATTTAAGCATTAAAAAACCCCCAAAAATGGAAAAAGAGAAATATATTAGCTCATCTCTACTGTTTATGGTTAATGCTCATCTTAAAAGTTTGCAGAAGGGGCTTCTGTAAAGGCTGTATTCAGAGGATGCTTTGATTTTTGAATAGGTAACAGCCTTGAGTTTTGCATTATGCAAGGACAGCTGGCAAAGCATGTGGGCTGCGAAATAAGCGGGAGGCTTGATAAAATCCATCCTGAAAGAGAAAACAAGGTTAGGAGCAATGAGCTGTGACTGACTAGAGCTGTGGGAGCTTCAAAACCTTCCCCCCAAATGCAAATGCTAAGGTTACTCTTCTGGATGGTCTGTTGAAGACGTTGTGCCCTGTGACAGCACAGAAAGAGGGAAGAGGAAGCTCAGCCCAATCCTTTGATATTCTGCAATGACGAGAAACCAAAAAAAGAGCTCAGCTTGCAAAGCCAGTCTCAATTTCTACTGGAGGTGAACATATTGTGCTGGAATACAAAATAAGTTGTATTTTATTAAAATTCTTTTAATTTCAATATATTCTTCAGGTAGATTAAAAAAATTATACACCAAGTGATACATTCTAAGATAAAAAAAGTGTTAGAGTTCACCCAGGAGCTCATCTTCTGGCCCTTTGGGATATTGGGCTCCAACAACGGTGCCTTGGAAGAGGCATTTTAGCACTGCACAGTGTTCAGGAGTTTCTGTTGGTGGTGCAAGCCCCAGAAGCCAAAATTAGGTCAGATTTGCCCAAAGGAGTCTCCTCTTTCAACCATCCAGTTATCAAAATGACCCAAACAGCAAACATTTTTTTCTAGATAATTTCTAGAAAACTTTTCTGCTCTTCTTATTTCTATTAGTAAGAGCATTTTATTTATTCTATTTATTTATTCTATTCTGTTCATTGTGAAATTTTATTCCTGAGCTTTATGAGGCCTCTGAAATCTATTAACAATTTGTCATTTATATTTGATGAGGATGAATAAGGAAAAGAGGATTTTTCTCTTACCCATTAACTTCATGAAGTATGTCCTAGAGTTATAATGAACAAAAATCCACTTCCCCAAGCCCAGACACCATATTTATTTAGGATTATATGGGAAAGATGGATTTAATGTAAATGTAGTAAAAAAATCTCAAATCTTACACATTTTTTAAATATTTTGTCAGTAATGTGACAGGTAGTAAAGATAAGGAGACTTTTTTTTTCTCTTTCTTGTGGAGGTTGTATTTATCACCTCACCTTACTCTAGGACTGTTTGTATTAGCTAGATATAACACTGTTGTCCTGATTAAATAATTAAATTGCAATCAGACAAGCTAATCTCACAAAAAAAATTAGGTGGAATGGATAAAGATGTAACAGGAAGTAAAAATCAACCTCAATAGATTGATGAAGTGCCAGAATAAAATAACACACAAAATTAACTTAATTAACCTTCAAGGGAATAATAAAAGCAGGACAATTTCATGTGTTAAATAGCGCGTTACATTATTAAGCTTTGACGTTGTTTGGCAAGTGATCCCTTACATGAACAATTTTACAGAAGCCAGAAGTTTCCTTGTATACTGGGGGGTTATTCAGTCATTTGTAGTAAAACTTATTTTGCTAGTTGTTCTAATGGTTTTAAAGTTACTTCTCAAGTTATGCTGCAAAGAATTTATCTTTCAATAAGAGGTACATGATCAATGATTGTTCATAGCAAGATTTTATTCATGTGAGAAAAAAATCCTGATACTGTCTTTGGCTTGCTTGGGGCATTTCTGGAGAATGCTAAATACATTTCTTTGCACAAATACTGTGAAAATAGTCAAGATGAACAGACACAATACAGTCTCAAATCAAAAAGCCACAATACAGATGCCAAAGATCTGTGTGAGCAGATGTTAAGTGGTACACAGGACCCAGATCAGGTCAAAAGCTGGAAACCTGAAGTGCTGAAAACAGGCATATTTGGGAAGGTGCTGCTTTAAGCTTCTAACTCAGCTAAATACTGAACTAGATCTAACACAGGACCTGCACCTTCCCACAGTGAGCTGTGATGTTATCAGTGAAGTAATCAATTGCATTTTGTCTCAGAAAGGAATATCTTCTGACTTTGGCTGAGTTTCTGTCGGAGCATTTAATCTCTACTCTGCAAAAGAAAAAGCTTTATATAATAAACCTGTGAAAAGATATAAACTTTTAAAAAGTTGTTTCAAAAGTGATTGTACTTTATATGAATGCTTTAGGGAAACCATGTGGAAAGATACATTTTTATTAAGCTGAGATTGATTAATCTCCACCAGAGAAGAATGGAAGTGGTAGACAGTGACAGTATTAAAAATAAACTAAACCGACTCACTGAAGAAGTGTGTCATGGTTGAAAGACAAAGGCAATTTCTAAGTATTTTCTCATTCCAGGAATAATGGAAGGACATGAACAAGGTAGATTAGACTTGATTAGATTGCGTGACTTTGGAAAATATAGAGGAGATTTGTGAAATATAAATACATGAAATGTGGTAATGGCATTTTGTACTTAGGATAAAATCTTACCTATAAGAAGTCTGCTCTTTAATCTGTGCTGTTTAATTGGAAGAAAGTATTTTTAAAATGCCTACAATACAGGGAAGTGTTTTTAAAGAAGACCCGGAATTTCTTGGAATAATTTTGGCCTAATTTCACACTGACAAAAGGCATTTTATTTTGTCTCAAATGGAGTTCCTCTTGAATTCAATAGGGCACATAAGCACATTCCTAAAAGCAAATTCTAACAATTGGAATAATTATCTGTTAACATCTTTTAAAGTAATGGGCAGTTGCAGGCCAAATGACTAAACTGCTGTGAGAATTTCTCGTATTCATTTAGGAAATTCAGGAAAAATTTCCAAAGAGCTATTTAGAGACAATTTTTTGTGCTATAAAACAACATGAAAAATTGTCAGGTTTAGAATTTAAGTTCATGGAACAGTGGATCTGAATATTCTCACTGTAATCTGTACACCTCATAGTACCTTCTATTGTAGTCAAAAAAGCCCAGGAGAAACTCCCTCTGCACTAATGTCAGCACTCTGGCTGCTGCACTGCACTTGTCCGTAAAATTCACTGCAACACACACCTTGCTGATCTGATGGTGACCTCATGGCTACAGATCAGGTGAGAACCACCTCCACAGAAACCTGAAAAATACTGTCCCCATTACTGAACAGAAATTCAATATCTTCAGAGCATGATCTATCTTCTGCTTTAAGTATCTGAAAAAGTGTCCAAACCACAAGCCTCTTTTTTTTTTTTCCCTACCAATACCTTTTCTTTTAGCTTTGTGTTGGTGGCAGCTGTATGCTCATGTCTGCATCTCCAAAGGTTGGACTGTACAGATGGGATTTTCTACATTTTTCAAACTCTTCATATTAATACGAATATACCACAGATTTAAGCATTTAAATAAGCAGAAGTGTGCCAGCATGAAAATATAGAGGCATACAATCCCAGTCTGCTGAACACACTGACAGGTTTTCTCTTGTGTAGTCAGAGCAGCTGTTATAGAAAGAGACAGATTTTCATGGATTTTGTGAGATTTTGATGTGTTGATGCATCCTGTATTAAGAGCAAATACTGCTCTGTATGAAGAACAAGTATTATTTTTACAATCAAATTCACTAATTACATTTTGCTAAATACATGTAATGCCCATTGATTTTTCAGAAAGTTATACAAAAGCTTACATCAAGTTTATGATGCCTGACAAAGAAAAACAACAAAAAGAAAAGCAACAAAACCCATTCTCCATCTCCATCTGCACAGAAAAGTTTTCAAAAGGTGTCTATGACATCCCCCCCAAAAGAGACAAATTTTTAAAATCATCAGTATTGTCACTCCCTCGCTATTTAGCACAGATATGAAAAATAGCTGTCTTTCTGAAACTGTGTATACCCCAAAGAGAGTCAAAGTTCATTTTTATCCCTGTACATGATGTGGGGACAATGAGTAACACAACCTGTACCTAAAGAAATTCTAACACCTACAGATGATCCTAAGATCAATGGAAACTGGGGAAAATGTCTTCTATTGTTTACAGATTCTGGCAAAAGCATTGTTTCAGGAATTATTAAATTGTTAAAATCCAGAAAATGAATTTATGGCTAATATTATGCAAGAAAACTAGAAACCTTGGCTACAGAAAAACATATGACAGGCAAATCAAATTAAGACCATAGGGGTATAGGGGAGTGCTTTAAAATTGGTCTTGGAGTTTTCACTATTATATCACTGAAGACAGAAGGGAAGTAAGAACAATGAGTTCTTGTTTCAGTATTTCTTTTAGATTCCTTTCTTTTCATCCACTTTTCTCTCTCAATATCCTTTTGACAGAAGGATTTTTTCACAGTCCAGGAGCTGCTCCTAATGTCTTCAGCTTTCATTGTGTCTACAGATTGTGCAATGGAGCTTGTACCAGCAGACTCACATTAAAAAATTTACCCTAATTAGGACTCTATGTGTTCTTTTGTGTAAGACCTAGTCCTTTGTATTTATATGGACTCGCTTTTCACAGTGTCAGGCAGCAAATCTCAGTAAGAATGAAAATGACAGTCAACTTCACCAGACACATACCTGAGGGGTCTGTGGGAATGTCACATATAAAAATATCCTGAATTTGCTTCTAAATCTTTGAACTTTCAAACTGACCTTAAACTCCCAGCCCATCATGAACTGAGTTTTGTGATCACCTGTCCCTTTGCCACGCTGTTCTGTTGATTGTGCTGCACTGTCACAGCAGCAAGGAAAGGGGCAATACTGTAAATACCCAGGAGCTTAATGGCTTCTTAGGACAAAAGCAATTTGCTGCTCCAATAGTAAATTCTACCATAGTCTGAGAATTTTGGAATTATTTTCCAGATGATGGGAATAATTTAATGTCTCAAACTGAGTGGTTCAAATGACAGGTATTTCCTTCCCTCCACTGTCAAATGGAATTTCAGTTGATATGCAGGTTTGCCTTTCTGCAGAAAGAAATCACTCTTACAGTAACAGTTCAATGAGCAGAGACAAATATTATACACTTTGCAGGTTATAAAGATTTTCTGTATTTTTTAAAGCACTTGCTTCTCGAAAAAGAATTCTCCTAAGCAGAGCAAAGATTGAAAGATCATTCAGAATAAGCACAAATAAATTACTTAAATACTATATCCTTTTTTTTTTTTGAGATACTGTAAAAAGGGAGAGAATAGAACTACTGTGGTTATCTTGCAAGGGTAACATGCAAGAATACAATTTTCTTCCCCAATTTAAACTTAAAAATTTGCAGGAGATAGGAGAGGTCAGTACTTGCAACTCCTGTCTTTTGCTTGGCCTTGCTAAGCACATCTCTAGTACACTGTTTATTCTTAATTTAGAGTTTACAGTCCAGAGCTTGATCTTCTACCTTGGACAGATCTCTTACATGGTGCCTCACTGTCCTTCTGCTGAAGGGCAAGGACTGTGTGTTTGGACAAATATTAATGATGTATAACAGTTAATCTAAATCATGCTGTAAAATTCTTTAGAAGAAATTGTATATTCACCACACAGTTTCCTGTAGGGAGAGTCATCTCTTCAAGGGCATGACTCAAATGAGTGCAGTGTTCAAACTGACAAAACAGAGTACACTTCTTGCACTGGCTGAGCTCCTCTTGTTTTAAGGAAAGCCAACACATTTTGGACACTTGCAGGAAAATAGCATTGTTGCTGTCTACCACAGTATCTCTCCAAACTCACTATCTGAGAATCACAGAATCATGGAAAGGTTTGGGTGGGAAGCGACCTTGATCATCTCATTCCAACCTCCTTGCCGTGAGCAGGGATGGCGCCTACTGGATCCGTTTGTCCAGGGATCCCTATCCCACCTGGCCTTGAACACTTCCAGGGATCTTCCCTCTGCTCCACTGAGTTCTCCTGGGTGCCTGTGCCTGTGGCTCAGCTGGCAGGTGGTAAAGTGCTGGAGGCAACGCTCTGCACAGCTGAGCCCGAGCTGGGCCCTGGGCGAGGCACAGCTCCCGCTCCCAGCTCCTGGCAGACACAAAGCTGGGGTCCTGTGGTGTTCTGCCCATGGACAGAAGGAAGAACTGCACTCTCATATGGGTTCTGAGGGCTTCAGCAAACCTCCCAAAGCTGGGCTTGGCACCTTGGGGATATATTACAATTTGCAGTAGAAACCATGTAACTCAAGGGTATGCACACAGTTTCACAGGTGACATAAAGCACCTTTTGTTCTAGTGTTAGTTTACTTATTTGATTCAACAGAGTTATTTTAGAGGTTTCATTTGCTTATAAGTGTCTCTTCCATCTTTTCAAAGTGGCAACTTCCATTTATGCGTAAATTTCCACAGTAATTAATGTGGTAAATCATGGATATTTTGGAATAGGTAGGAATAGTAAAAAGCAAGCTTTTTATGCTTTTTTGAAATAGTTAGCTACTGACCTCCTAGGGATCCTCATTTCATCAATAAATTTTTTCAGCAGTAACTCTTGGAAGTTTAAAGAGAAATCCATACTGTAGGCAAATTCTACTTAAGAGGGAATAGAACTACAGAGGGATGTAGAGTACCTTTTAAAACTAGTTATCTTTGTTCTGTTTGGCATAGGACTGAAAAAATACTAATCTCAGGAATGTAGATACTTTATTTAAAAGGAAGCTGTGTCATTCAGATCAAATCATTTAAATACACTGAGCCTTCTGTCTTTCTTTTATTTGAAAAACATCAGTAGACTTCATAGACTGATGAACATTGGCAATTCACTCATACAAGTTATTATGGTTAAAGCAATAACTTTCCTTCAAAAATCACTGTTAAATGTGCCTGGGGATCCTGGGACAGACTGTGTAGCTAGAGGGAAGGAGCTTTCCTGGCTGCACAAATGCCAAGGGCTGGACACGTCCCTTCCACAGAATGAGCTTTCTGAGGAGAGGCTGACACATGAGCAGGGAGAGTTTTACAGCCAGAAGTCAGCCCCAGCTCAGGAGTCTAAGGTCAAAGCTGCCAGATATGGTGATGCAGGTGAAAAAAAAGAAATTTAATATTCTAATCCAGAAGGGCAAAGTACTAATCGTGTTTGTCTGCAGAAGAAGGAGCACTTCATAAATTGCATAATTTAACTTTATTGAAAAATACATCAGTAATTTTAAATTACAAAAACAATTTTAATTCAAATATCAGTACCTAAACAAAACTTCAGATTTGGTCCTTCACTTCCACATGAATACTGAGTTAAACTTTCTGAGAGCCCTTTTAAACCTTTATCTCCAGTCCTGTGCAATTTTACAGCATTTTTTTTTTTTACAACTGACCCTTTACATTTAAATTGAGAAAGGTACTTTTAATGCACTGCTCTACACTGTGACATTTTAGTGATGAGAATGCCAAGGGATATTGGCTTGTATTAGAGAAAAACAGCAGCCTTAGGGCCAGGATGTGTTTTTCTGGTGTTCCATTTCAGAAAAGTATGCTCATTCTGGCTTAGACATTCTGAAAGCAATTGAGATAGATCACATAAGCGGGAAAAAAAGAGATCTTAGGCTGTGTTTCATCTTTATTTCTTCCACTTTTTTCCCCTCTGGTTTGGCCTGTGCCTGGCCAGAAAAGACACAAGCTCTCCAGGGAAGCTGTGATCTCTAGTGTTACAATCTCTAACTCCATAGGGCTTAATTCCTCTGTAGCATGTATTTACCTCACACTTTTGAAATATTTGAGCTAAGTTTTCCCCTAAGATAATGCAGATCTTTTGCAGTTGCAGTTTATTTCAGGAAACCAAAGCAATGCATTCATCTGGATCTCTGACAGATACTCCTGACTGTTTTCTGGTGAGAACAGTAGATGAATAAAAAAAGATTCAAATATGATCCAACATGATTCAATACTTCCTGCCCTAATTCCATGCCATTTGAAAGAAAACAAAACAAAAATACCTATTCTGCCCACTAAAAAGCAGTGTAATTTGTACGAGGGCTTCACCATCCCATAACTTCTGGTGGATCTTGTGCATCTGAGGATGTAGTGATCTGCACACATTTACCCTGTGAACATCTGAAAACTACACATATACATGATTTGCATTGACTAAATTAAAAACTCAGCATAAGTGCAGGTTTCAGGACTAGGTTTGAGGAGTTCCATAAAAAAAAAGTTCATCAACCTTTGAAGAGTTTCCCATCCCTTTTCAGTTTGAGGAGGATTCTGATGTACGCCTTTCAAAAGGGATCACTAAATTACAACATTTCCTTTGTTGTTTGAAGGGTGAGATATCCCTGTTACCTGCAATCAATATTTTGAAAACCAGCTCCTTTATTAAAAAGCTCTTCTGTCTCTGTCCTACCCTTCCAAAAGCAAGCTGCAAACATACAACTTCTTGCTGTCATAAGTTAATAGGAACAGGACATACCTTTTAATTCTAATTTTTATAGTAAATAATGGAGAGGGAAATCTTAAACATTTATTCCTTAATTGATTTTATAGGTTATGCAGTCACAGAAATAATAATTAATTTAAAAAGACATATCACATAAGGTTAGTAACAATTTTTATTAGCTGAAACTAAAGCAATTAGTAACAATAATTTAAATAAGTGAATTAATCATGTGTGACAAAGTTCTGCCACCATTGGTCACATGGATTACTGTCACTTCCCTCAGTTACTATGGGACAAACTACACTACAGTGATTCCCTGTTCTGCATTATCCTTGCTGGCAAAAAAACCAAGAAAACATTCAATCACTTTTGATACACAAACACAGGCACCTCTATGCTGTACTGCAGGATTTTAGAAACAACCACCTCTACCTCTTACTAGGAGGCCAGTGAGAAACAACAGGTTCAAATATAGGAAAGCTGAGGAGATGTCCTAACTGAAGATCTTTGTGTCTCTGTTATTGAACAAATTCGTAAAAAATGAGAAGATTCAGCTGCTTGTTAAAGACTGATAAGTTACAGAGCTCAAGTAAAAAAAAAAAAAAAAAAAAAAAAAAGAAGTAGTGTATGAGAGCATCTCAATTCCTTCTTTCTGCTTCCTCAACAGTGAAAACCAGACTTCAGTTCCCACTTGGATATGAGGAATTTGACAGGAGCTCAGTCCCATGGACCTCTGGTCAGAGGCAACATCTGTAAACAAAATTTCTAGCTACTTATTCTGAATGTTTAGATGTTCATTCTTGGTTTTCGAGGTGAAAATAATTTTTGTTTAAAGTAGGGTCATTTTCTAAGGGCAGTGCCTGAACAAATCCCAGCACTTCAGGACTTGTGTCTCTACTCCATCAAGAACCATAGTCTCTGGGGAGTGAAGACCAACCTAGAGATGTGTTTCACAGATGATGCATATTGTGAAGAATGGTGCATTAATAGAAAGCATTCCCTCCACAGCTAACATCATTACAGACACACTGAGATTGCCAGGTATACTGCTTAAAACCAAAATGTTCTCACCTAAATCACCTCATTTTCATTACATTTCTGCTTGTTGACAGGCTTTGTTGAAAAATTCTTTTCATACCTTGAAAAGAAGATGTTGTAGCAGAGTTCAGAAATAGCTTATAAATAAGATGCTGAAGTGCCTGGATGTATTAAATGGATGTATTAAAGCAAAGTTATGTGAGCAAAAAAAAAATCAGTTTTCTTAAAAAAAAAAAAAAGCCCTAAAAATTTACTAAATCTCTTCTTTCCATATGGTTTAACATATCTTGTATCCAGACATGCTCAAAACGTGTCAAAAATTACTATTGTGGGCATATTATACAACTTGGCTGCTATATGTTTAGCCTCAAGAAAAGAGAGAAAGACTCTGAGAATGAGAAGTGAATAAGAACTTCACATTCTTTTGGGGTACATCAACCCAAAGTCACAAGACATCTGAGAATGTTCAGAGCCTGCCCCAAAATTACTACTTTGCAAAGTCCAACTGCCACGCTAGAAAACACCACGAAGAGAACTGAATTCCTTGTGCAGCCTCCCTAGCTGCTTTTGGAAAATGTGTGTGTTAGGGCAAGCAGAACCCCTCTGTAGCACTTCAGGGTCCTCACACATAATTGTGATTTACTTTTCTGCTTGTGCAGAGAACTTTGCACCACACTTGGTGCGCTCAATAAAGATCTCCTCAGCTCTTGCTGCCTCTTGTCCCAGGTTCTCACCAGCTAAGGCAGTTAAACATAGTATGACATTTCACAGAAGTGTGGTGCAGTGCTTGTGCTCAACTCCTAACATGCTGTCCGCTGAAGTGATGAACTTCCCACGCCCACCCCAAAATCTGCTGACATGAATTCTTTTTGAGAGATATTTGTACCACCTCCTCCATCCTGTTCTTGTCTTCGTACGTGGTAGAGAACAGGCTAGACTTGCCTGCTTCACTCTGCAGATCAGCCTCTACAGTGTCTGCCTCCCTGAGACACCCTAATTAAACTTACATAAGTGTCTTCAAGATAATTTTACCAAAGAGCCACAGTTTCTCAGTTGCAATTTCTATTGTGTTTACAGCACAGCACAACTAAACCTGGCATGGTTTTGTTCCAGCACAGCTCTCTGGATCTGCTTAGGAGCCAGGTAAATAGATATCAAACTTTTCAAACAGGGACTGTCACCTGAAATACACTGAGCTCCCCATTGCTGCAGTACCAGCTCTTTGCAGAAGCACTGGCTAATCAAAACTTGTTTGGATAAAATGACATTGTAGTTACTTCTGCGAAATTCTAGAGCTGTGGATAACAAAAAGAGCTTTGGTAAGCTTTTCCTGTGACTGGAATAGAGGCACTTTGACATGACAGTATAATGTCACAGTCTGATCCACATAATCTGCCCCAGCCTAATGCTGTTTTTAATATTTAGTCATCATGCAAATGCAAAGTGACAAAATTCATCAAAATGAGTCTTGCTACTGAGACTACAGAAAGTCAATCACCTTGGGTTTAATATTTTTTTCTATATTACTTTCGATATAATATATAATAAATTACAATATAAAGAATACTTTATAATAATTTGCAAATAGATTCCCATAGACTCAAGATGATCTATTGCCAGAACAATCCTGCCCTCAGAGCCCAGTGAGTAATGATGAAGCCCATCCTTTCCTCTGCACCCAGTTCAGGGCTACCTGTGTAAGTCAAGGTTTCTGTACTACCTTAGCTCTGCCCATTTACAGGCAATCGAAAATGGCATAGTATTGTACCAATTTTTAAACAAAAGGGCTAAACATTAACAGAGTCTACACTGTGGGATCTGGTATATCAAGCATTGACCTTTACTTTACATTCTTCATGATCTCCCACTTAATAATTTCCCACCACACCAAGGCATGTTGTCCTAGATTTAGTGCCTGCTCTAATGTGGCAAATTAAGGAGTTCTGGACAGGTTACAGATAGAGTAACTGCTGTGTCTGCATGTGTTTTGCAAGTGCATAAAAATCTTGAAGAAACATTTGTGTATACCAACATAATGGCTTATCCATTCAATTAGATTAAACTCTGGCATTTAACCTATTGGCCTTAAGTGTTGTTTGCTCTGGAGAAAGCACACCAGTAACTTACCCAGCATTCACTGAACAGGAATATATGGAGAAAAAACTCACTTATAAATAAAGTTGCACTGCAGTATTTGCAGATCTGTTGCCATGCCACCAGCACTGAAGGATTTTTTTTTTTATCCAGCCAATAACTGTTACAGGAAAAGTTTAGTCTGTGACTGGTGCACTTGAATGAAAAGTTATTTTTTAACAGTTCAGACCATAGGTTTTCTACTGGATTACCAGTTAAAATGCTAATTACCTAAGTCTTTGAGGATATCTTTTCTAATATTAACCTTTCATAGTAAGTTATCCCCAGAGAACTGGTTAAAAACCTGGTACTAATCCATACAGAATCCACTCACTATACTAATCTTCTTCTGCTTTATATAGTCTGCTTTGTGTAACTATTAGACTGGCAAACATTCACAGTATCTTTCTTTAGGTGATTGCCATATGTCAGCTCTTGCCTCTTAATACTGATGCACAATTAACTGTGTTTTCTTCTTTATGGGAGGTATCACACAGAACTCTTATCCATGTTTTAGGGCTTCAGTGCCTCTGACTTCTCCCAGAAGCCTTCCCTTCCACACAATTTGTTCTGAATTGTCACTATTAAAGCAAAGATTGGGAAAAGCCTTTGATGAAACCAACTGAAATTATCAGTCTGTTTTAAAAAACAATCTGAAAACTGGTTAAACCACTGGCCAAGCTTATTCATAGACCCCTCATGCCTGGAATTCACGTGAGGAGCAGCAACCAGAGACCCTGGATGTGGCATGCTTGACTGAATTTGGTAGCGAAAGGTTTTTGTTGTACTTTGGCCACAACATTTAATTAAGAAAGTATAATCTTCTCTGGATAGTCTAAATTTTTAGACTTTAATATTTTTTAAAATTTTTTTTCCTTGTGCATCTTGTTCCTACCCTCCTCTTTGGATGAAGTTGATCATGTGTACTTCAATTTCCCTGAAATACATCCTTTGTTTTTGAGAATTGACTGTTTAAAGAAAAAAGTACCAATGGGATATATTATCTCAGCAAGTCACTGTTTCCAAACCATCACATGTGCAGTAGTGCTTCACATTTCTCTGTATGTTATCAGCCATCCCATGTTTTGTGCCTTAATTACAGTAATGACTAAGTGATTATTAAATATTATGACACTCCATTTCTCTAAGAAGTGCTAAAATACAAATATAATGATTCCGAAGGAGACATCACTTGAGAACAGCCTCTAGTAGCTACAGCTGACAATATTCTGTAACATGTCAATGGAATTTTGTGCTATACAAAGCAATTACCCAAGCAACATGCAATGAAAATGCAATTTTTTGGCAGAGGCAAACTACAATATTGTAAGCACAATGCTCACCAGCAGTGTAATGCACATGTTTGGCTTGCAAGCTGCTCAGACTGAGGCTGTTTCTATTTTCAGGTGCTCATGATTTGATTTTTGGGACTATTTTTCCACCTGTTATTTCAATGCCTGTGTTAGTGTTGAAGATAAGGTAAGGCATCTACTTACCTGCTGAATATTTTTTTAGTGAAAATGTTGAAAAGCAAATATGTTTCCTTTCAATAATCTTCTGTAAAAGTGCTTGTTAGGCATCATGTTATCCACTCTGCAGGAGTGCTTTTCTATGTCTGTTTAGATTATAAACTAATGAGGCTGGGAATTACTTAATGTAATTCTTCCAATGCAGATTTTGAAGATTTGAAAATTTAATCCATTGAAAAAACACCTACTTGGTTTCTTAGACTGGGTTTTCAACTAATGTTATTCAGAGTGACACTAAAGAGATAAAAACCAGCTGTGCAGTAGTTTTTCAGCTTTTTGCATGAATAGCATACAGTAAGAGAAGGAAATTTAAACAAAAGTTTAGCTGTAACTGTGATGCTCTATATTTAAGTATTTATCATTATTACTAAACCTACTGTTTGAATATGCAGCATGACCTAAATGTGCCTCTGGAATGTACTTTTAAGAGAGTATATACAAAACTGCTCTACCATTGTTATGTTAATACAATACTTGAAGTCTAAGTTTAAGGCTCTAAATAAGCACCAAAAATGTAACTTTTTCTTAAAAGTTATCTGCAAGTGAAATGCTACTTGAATAGGGATACTCTCATTACATATTTTATTCTCTACACTGAAAAGGTTCACCTAATGTAGCTGTTTAAAAGGGGAGGTGGAATATTTTACTGAATGGCTACTCTACGCCATAAATTCCTTTGGATGCAATTTTATAGGGATAGATACAGATGCTTCTTGATCTGCTAGTAGAAATAATTTACTTTGAAGTAACCAAAAGGAAAATAAGATCAATAAAGTTTTAACTGTATGAATATGTAGCTCTGGAGAGGCAGTGAAAAACTGTAGAGGAAAGGGAAGAGTTTGTATAATTCAAATAGTACTAATACAATTTTTTTTCTAGGATAGATTATACTCAGCTTGTTTTCTCTCAGCTTGGTACAAAGCAGATCTTGCTACTTTAGGGTTAGATCTAGAAACCTTTTCCTGAAACAATTTTAGATTTGGATGCAGTGTTTCAACTTTTTTTTTCTTTCAGAAGAGAAATGTATACAGCAATACTGGAATATAAAATATACATATTATATAGAAAATGGATCTTTCCAACACGTTAGATTTCACTTTAAAATTTATGACTTTTCACTTAGAAAATATGAATGAAAGACCTTTTTATTTGATTTACAAATAATTCTAAAATAACCTGTTTTTAACATTGAATGAAAATCTGTTTCTGCTTATTTTGAATTGACAGAATTGTCCTCACTGAAACAAAATATTTGCACAACTGTGGCATTAACCTTCCAGCAGAACAAGTCTTATGCTGTCAGTGAAACGTTTGGGTTGTAGTACCACCACAAAGACAGCAGGTCTCAAGATACAAATTCTGGCTGAAAGCAGAACCAGAACTTGGATACTGCATTTCCCTCAGCTTCCCTCTTCATCTGCTATTTATTCATCCTTCCTTACTCCTCTTAAAGCTCCTTTCATTTTCCTAATTCCATCTCCTGTTCCCCTTTGCCATTTTCCTCCATGGCATTCAGATCTCTGCACATTTACATGTGGCTTTGCAGCTAGCACATTCTAGGCTGTCTGTAGAAGCTGTGAGTGCCCAGTCTACATCTTACTGGATGTGAAAAGCCCTGAAAGAGCTGTGGATCGTGACTCTGTGAAAAAACTGTCCTGAAACAGCTCCTGTGTAAATTAGAATCCTAGCAATCTCTGGAGGAGCCCCAGCTTCCTAAATCAACTACCCCGTAGCTACAGACACGTCAGTGGAGAAGGTTGACAAAAGAGTATTTTCATGTTGGCACTCCTTTGAAAGCTTCTCAAAGATCACCAGACTTAGTTTAATCTTTTGCTTTGTTTTTATGCATTTTGAATTCTGACAACCTATAAGTTGTTCTATTGCAGAATCATTAACAAAATACTATTTCTATACTACAGCTGCAGACAACCCCATGAATTTCTCCTGAACCTTGGAGACAAACCCATGACCTGCTGAATTTCAAATGTTCAAAATGTGAAAGCAGAAATAAAATGTTATCCCCTCTTCTTCAGCTGATCATCTCTGAGTTATAACTCATGAGAAATTGGAGAATGCAGGAGGGATAGCTGAGCTGCATCACTCTCTGGTCACATCCTGCACATCCTGCCAGTGCTGAGTTGCCACATTGCACCTCTCTGTCTTTTTTTTTAATGTATTTTTTATTAAATGCTTTATCTTGTGTGATTCTTAAACCTTAAATCCTGTAGGTGTTAGTTTTCTCTGTCTCACCGTGTTACTTCTCCTTTAGCTGGCTCTAGCCTGTGAAGTTTCCCAAGGCTCTTTGAACTCTTTAGCAATGTCCTCTAAGGTGTGAGCCACAGTTCCAGCAGTGTTGTGTCACCAGCAGCTGAGATGAGGCTGAGGGGACGTGGCGGGGGACTGAGACCCTCGTGGGTCAGATGCTGCCAGAGGAGGCAGGAAACTTGAAACAAAACCATAGCTTAGGAAAACACAGATGACAAATAGGGAAATAAAATGAAAAATATTGTTAGGGAATGGAAAGTAGTGACAAGTTTTCTCCACACTCATTTTTTCCTCAAGTCATTCTTTTCAAGTCTATGTTTGCATTAATCCACTGATTAGAAATATTGGTTCTCTCAGGGCTTAAGAAGTCAGTCCATCCTGAATTTCACAACTGAATAGCATTCATGTATAGGAAAATAAGCCTGTAGACTCCACCACAAGCCTCTCAGTTAAGTTAGGCAGTAGCTACAGTATTTGTACAGGACCCAGCAAAATGGAAGTGAGAGCTGTTTGTTTCTGGCAACCACAGTGCAATGAATGGATAATAGAATCAATTTGACATTTCTGGTAAAAGTATAAAAGTCATTACTTTTAAAGATGAAAGAATATCTGAATTAGATGATTGACAAGACACATCTTGGTGTACATTCTAGCTTAATACACTGGAATCATACAGCTATTTTCAATTACGAAACACAGCTTGAAAGGGCAGTTATGGATAAATTGACTTTTATCACCTTTTTTTTTTTTTAAACCAACTTAGATTACCTAATTTATTAATGCAGAAAAAGAAATTTAATATTTCTGGCACAGCTTGGTCTAATGTCCAGAATTTGCATTTTAACCTTGGATAACTAAGATCATGACTAGCACATCAATCTGTTTTAAATTTGAACCACAAGCATATTTCACAACTATGTAGAAACTTTGCACAAACCATCAGAAGTTCTGCAGAAAGCTGAAATTTGAATATAATTCCCTCTGCTCAGTTGTTCCTATTAATGAGTTTTTTTCTTTTTCTGTGAAAAGAAAATTAATCTCAGAGAGAAGAACTTAAAAGGGGTGGGATGAGATGGGGCACATGGTGGGGGGCAGGAAGAAGAATATAATCCATGTTTTAGCCAAAAAGTGCAGTCAAAATAATCAGTATTTTTCTTTTTTTTTTTTTTTTTTTTTTTTTTTTTTTTTTTTTCCTTTTTTTTTTAATATTGAGATGGTCATCTTCATGTGCATAAGAGGTTGAAATACTTTTTTGGGACACATCACTAAACAGCTCTTGCCTTTAAATGCAGCTCCCTGAAGGATGGAGTTTACCAGCTCTGTTGAATAATGTACATATTCATTCAAAACACTGAACATATTCCTGGGAAAGGCTTTGCTAGGTCTGTTAACTTTTTGGTTTATTGTTCAGTGCATTTGCTGGCTATAGTCTGCCATGTGCCAAATGTCATTCAGAAATTGCTGCATTTTAGTAGTGCATGAAATTTTGTTTGTCTGCAGCTCATATAAGCTTATTGGTTCTGCAAAATTATTGTGATTTCTTGAAGATGAAAAGCAGTACACATAAGTGATAGTCTCTTTTGTTCACCTAAAATATCAGGTCTCTTGAGTCCAGTTATCCCCTCTATTTGACTGCATCTCTGTTTAAAACTGATTTCTGCTCAATTGCCATCATAAAAATTTTTAGCATAATTTACTGAACACAGCACCTGACAGCCTGTGAGATCAAGCAGCCAATTCCAGCATTGTAGCCTCTCATCACAAGGGATGAGTGTTCTCTAAACCCAGCATTTAACACGTGTGATCCTTAGGCTTGTAGTTCCCTTGGCTCAAACAACTCCTGTTCCAGTGTGTGCCCCACCATTCCCGTACTCACATCCTAAGGACAAACGCTTGCTACACTTTATGAGTCCTGTGTGGGCTTAAATGTGATGGAACAGATGCAGTTCTGCTGCACGGGTACAGTCACTGGCCGTGGCCAGGAGGATTGCCTCTGCACATCTCTGCTTCTGTAAATGACTCACGCCTGGAAGGGACTGCACGACAAGGTGCTTAAATCCGGGAAGCCTGATGGAGAGAGAGAGGCAATCTGTTTCAGTAATGCCAAAGTGAAAAGAACAGAGCTGATGATATTCTGCAGATGTCCACAGAAGGGGAATGTTTCTCTTGGTGGAACTGTCTGATCTAACAGATGAGGCTGGATGGGGACCAGAAACAAATCATGCTTTGAAAAAGGAGTAATGAATCGTTGGCATAAACTGTCTTGGGAAGGAGGAAAGGTGAGACTCCACAAAAACTGAAAGACCGAATGAATATATTTTTTTCAAAACAATTACATCTATATTTAAAAAATAGCTTTAAAAAAGGTCAGAAGCAGGAGCTCTTTAACTTACTGTTAGACATAAATTGACTTCATTTATAGAGTCTGCATCGCAGTTAAAATGATACTTACTGACCATTTTCTTTTCATTTAAATTTATCCTCCCCCACTGAGAGAAAAAAAGGCCATCTATATGCTGGCATGGTACACTTGCATCACAAGAAGATTTTACACCAGATTTTGTTTATTTTTTCAAACTATATGCCTTAGTACAAGTACAAATTATGAAGTGAATGTAGTGAAAGCTCTGGGTATCTTTGGAAGGATGTTGCAGTAACTTAGACAAGTTGCTAAGTCTGGCATAAAAATATAGGGTTTCCTGATCAGCTTTTTGTTACTTCTCTGTCAAACCATGCATGGCATGGCACTGAGCAGAAATGTTATCCTTTAATGAATATCATTCAAGATATTTCACGTGCTTATTATCCTCTCAATTCTTTCCATCCTGGAAAACACTGCTTTATTGCTATTATTACATATTCACAGCTTATTTATCAAACAGAATGAATCTGGAATCTGTTATATGAAGTGAGAAATGCAACATCTGAGATGCATGATGATATCTGACATCCTATTTCAATGTCAAACGAAAGTCCAAAATCTATGTTTTGTATCCAAGAAATTATAGAAGCTTTTTGCCTTCAAAAATTTTGTTCCTTTTATGTGTTCTAAGGAATTCAGTTTTCATTGCTATTTTTCTAATTTCTGACATATAATTTTTTCATGCTTTAAACCTCCTCCTGAAGTCATGAAAATTCTTCATTCCAAAAACAAGAGCACATTATAATTATTTTTTCTTATCTAAGTCTTGTTTTGTGTCAAAATGATAAGCCTGCTTTTATGATCGCATTGAAACTTCATTTATCATTGCTCTGCAGCAACAGATGGGGAAGCTGGAAGTGACAAGAGCATGCAGCTGTAAAGCCTTGTGCTTGAGATGGGACAGAGAACAGATTTTTTTGGTTTTTAAATTAGGGAATGGTGAATAATGAGTGTATAGAATTCTAATCTGTCTAAAGCATTTAAGTGCAATTGTGTGCTGCCAGGATTTTTGGCAACTATTTTTACTAACTGCTATTTAATTTGTAAGTAGGGTGACATGGCATTTCATAGCATGTCTAAGAAGATAATAAAATGTCTGCTTGAGTTCCTCCACCTCTCCTCTCCCAGAGTGGAACAAATAAACAGCAATTTTTTGGTTTTTTTGTTGATGTAGATATTGCTTTCACTCAAATTCTCAATGACAAAATCAGTTTCAGGTCAGATCAATGGTAAGGACTGGAATAGTTTTTGATTATTGATCACACTATCTGTTTTGCCTCTGTACCAAACTATCAGGGGCCAACACACTGGTTCTCAATTGTAGGAAACATTAAAAAAAAGTAATTGATTTTTTCACACAGCTGTGTGTTCTCTTAGTGTAAGCTTTTTTATTTATAGTTTATTTCACCTGTCCTGCAATAAAGCATCCACAACATTCCCTTCCATTCCATTCCATTCCATTCCATTCCATTCCATTCCTCTAAAATTTTTATTCAGGCACATTAGATTTAATCCCAGTTATTCACTTCCTCCTCAGGTGTGTTTCTGGTTAGACATACAGAGGCAGAGAACAGATGGTCTTGCTGCTTACAAGATATTTCCTCTAAGAACCGGTACAAAGAGAATAATGCTTTTGACCATAATGAAGTGTTGCTCACGGGATATAAAGTGTACATCTGTAACATCCATCTCATGCATCCTTTGATAAAATTACTGAGACTTCAGGTGTCTCACTGTGCAACTACAGTGCATAGCATTGCAAAAAGGGTTAAAGAGAGAAAATTGTGGGTTGGAGTCACTGAATGTCACCTGTGTATGTGGTAATTGGGAATGTGAGTGAATGTATTTACAGATGATGCTATAAATTATATATAATGTCTACTATAGGTCACAAATATACATACATAGACATACCATAGCTGTGCAGTAAATTTCCACTCACAGGGAAGGGCAACACAGTAATCCTTGCATCAGTCAGTAATTTGGCTTGCAGAGGGCTGGATTTTGCTCTTCATTTCAATTTGCTGTCAGGGCTGTGCTGAGGAGAGCCCTGCTCCTTCAGGAGGTGCTGCTGGCTTCCATGGCAGAGAGGGACACCCTGGCACAGGGGCTCAGGGCAGGGTGAGCATTCAGATGAGCTTTCTGACAGCAAGGACAAGCTCCATACCTGGGAGACACGATTTTCTCCCTCCTCTTTTTACACTTGTTTTCAGAACTGATTCTTTACTTTTTTAAATAATACATTGTTTTTCTTAAATTCTGGACAGATCACCTCACTGGAATTCTTTTGTTGATACTGAAAGGACTTAGAAGAAATTCAAAGCCTTCTTTATTGCATGTGTACTCTCCAGGACAAGCTTTCTCGTGGCATCCAACGCCAGCCTATCACAAACACATTTTTACTCTGTTGTTAGTCTCAACAGTCCACAACAAGGAACAGGAGGTTTGGAGATGTAGCAGTAAACAGGTACCTTCTTTGCATACAGCATACAAACATAACTACTGTCTCCATAACTGCATGTAAAAAAATTACATTCTCCCTGTGCAAGTAAATTGAATGCCAAGAAGGAAGTGTGCATCACTTGACATGACAACTCAAAAGACTTTGCCCCAAGACACCTGCAAACTTTGACAAGACAATGAGAGGTTGGAAATGTCTGCCCAGACCAAAGACAGTGCTGCAAATTCACTGATGAACACAGCATGTGTAACTAGATGGGTAAGTCTTCCCCCTCCCACATCTATCCATTTCTCAAAACAACAGAAGAGAATAGAGAGAGTGGAAAACTCCAGAGGGGAGAAAAAAAAAAAAAAGACAAAGAAATAGAAGAAAATAGAATTTCTGTTCTCTATATTGTCAATATAGAGCACAGAGGGGGAAATAATAATTTATTATTATTACATAAAGGAAAAGAGAGAGTAAACTTCTAAGTCAGTTCCTCAGCACTGAGCAAAAGTGATAGTGATCAAGTGTGATCATTATGCACTTCGATGTTAAGAGTACATTTTTTACCCATCCACACCCTCTGCATAAACCCATACTGAACCCAGGTATTCAATACTATCATAGAAGCTACCATCAATAATGTGGTTTCATTTGTGTAAGAAATTTGATGCAACTGCCTCTGTATCATTTAGGAAAGAGACTATTTTGAAGTGATTTTAGTGTTGTCTGTATGTGTAAATACCTGTCAAAGAAAACACTTGTAGTTGGCTTTGTACTGTAGATCTTCCACCATTAATATTTGGTCAAGACTGAGCACATTTCATTAAATCTGTGCAATATCCTTCTTCCATTGTGCACAGAGAGAGCTGGAATGAGTAAATTGAGTGGAGTGGTTCAATCAACTTCTAAGAAATAGAATGAATGCAAGAGAAATCAGGACAAGCTGTGTTATCAGTTTTCACCAGGCTTTATTTTCACACAGGGACAAAATGCCACTTGTCTTGGGTGAATAAGTGCAGCATAAATGTGGTTGGGAACTTATACAAGCCTCACTCCTGCCTCTGCCCAGTCTGGCATATTTAAGCCCATCACAAACTGCTGGCAGAGGATCCCATACTGGAGTTCAAACCACAGGCACAGGGCACAGGCCATTTACTGGGCTATGGGAATTGGGAAGCACTGTCTTGTTCTAGACCTTACACTGTGGATGTAAATGAGTTATAGCTCCAGATTCATCAGTCAGGGACTGAGGGCATCCCCTCCTCCTGTTAGCAGTAAGGCTTTCCCAGCCACCTCTCACACCCCAAGGTGCAGCACCTCTGCTCTGCTCAAGGCCTGTTGGCACTTGACTTCCACAAGGGATCACTCACCCTTGCAGGTGGTGTCAAGCAACCCCCAAGCTGCCTGTCTAGTGACTGTTGAAGAGGAAAAGGCGATGGATTTCACAATGAATACTCTGTGTGACAAGAGATGTAATTTGATGGGTTTCTGGTGACAGAAATGTGTGTCATAATTCTAAATTCTGCTTTTGAACTGATTGTTGCAAAGTAACTAAAACAAAATTTTCTCTATGTTTTCTTCATCTTTTTTTTTTCTCCTCTTATTTATTGAATTCAAGAGTACACTAAAGGGGAAAAAAATTGTTTGCTCTTCTAGCACTACTTAACAGACCAATCACACTTTTCTTTACATGGAGATAATAAAAATGTGCTCAGGATACTGCTCAGTTCTTCAGGAAGCCAATAAGTATTAAATTCATAAATGAGGAAACTGAGGAGCAAATCCATTCTTCACTCCAGCTGCAATATAAAAGTGCTCAGTTAGCTATTGCTATACCCAACTCTGACCCCTCACTGGGGTGCCACTGTAACAGGCATGCTCTGAACAACATCTTTTGCTGAAACCCTCCCCACAAAGCCTTAATGAGTCAAAGACCATGTTGCTCCATTGATGTTTTGTTTCAAAACAACTTTTTTAAATAACCCCTAACAGGGAAACACTTTTTCTGCTTTTCTGTCTGGCATCTTGGGAGGCTGTTGGAGGACGGGCTGAAGGCCATGCAAGATTTTTTTTACCGTGTCACTTGTAGCAAAGTTGTGGGAAGGAGAGAGGGATGATTTAATTTTCCATCAGAGCAGAAGGAACATGGCACCAGCTGGTGGCTCCATACTCCATCAGCAGCACTAAGGTACTGCAGACCAACACCAAAGGCAGTGGCAGGAAGGAATGATTCCCATTGTGGGCAGATAATGGACAAAAAATGAAAGGCAGCAAGGTTGGGGATTTTTCCCATGAATCTTTAAAATCAGGATCAAACATTTTCTCCTGGGCCTCTGCAGAAAATTCTGGAAGCTTTCCTCACCCTTTTTTTCCCCTTCTTCCCTTTCTGCAAACACCCTTTCATTACGATACAGAGTATCAGGAATAGACAGCTAAATGTCTGGCTGAATGCAGCACAGCACAGGAGAGGCCAATGAGGATCCATTCAAACCTTGTGGTGGCTCCCATGAGGCTCCCCTCCCTCCCCTTGCAGTAGGGATGCTGCTCTGGTGCTCTTCTGCCTCACACTTGAGAGAGCTTTTTCTTACCCACCCTTATCATAACCTGCTGAGATCTCTTGTCTCTCCTACTCTTAATTAGAGCCACATGTTCCTTCAATGTCCATTAACCAAACTCTGCTCTTTCCAAAGCAAAGTTCTCACATTTGTTTAATAGCTCTCTCATTTGTTTTAATAGTCCAGCCATATTCTGCTTAAATTGGAGAGAAATCTTCCATGGTACACGCTGTGCTGAGAGCGATCAATAACCCAACAGGAAGGGAAATGTGGAGTGCATTCACTTTTCTTTAAGATAGGGAAAAACTGAGCTCAGCTGTTCGGGCAGTGGAGCAGCAGCTTCAGCTACGCTGTGCTGTCAGCACCAACCCATCACCTGTCAGTCACTGACACTCTGGTAGAAGCCATGCTAATTTGTTACACCGTGGGCTGCACCCTGGGAGTCTCACACAATACTGAGACTTTCACAACCCTGACACATCAGAGTCCAGGACTGTGCCACGGCTCGTCAGAAAAAATAATTTAAAATGAAGTTTTATCATAGAGGTATGTGTGCTTAGAAAAGGTTCTCTTACCCTTCTTGGAATGGGTAAGAGAACCTTCCAAGAACCTTAATTCTCTCTCACTTTATTCTGTTCCTCGTCAGTGGCCCTATAGCATTATTACTTATTGCTTTGGGTCTCAGCTCTTGCACATCAATTCAGTGTGCAGGGTCTGTGGCCAAGCAGAAGCCAGGGTCACACAGCAGATTTGGTCAGGTAATCTCAGTAGGGTTAAGGACATTTCTACAAGAATGAAGTCAGCTTCCCATCTTTCATCCCCGAGTTATGCATCACTTGCTCTAGGGACCTATTCCCAGTCCCACATCTCGTTCAAATGATGAGGAGAAGGTTTTGCTGAAAAGCGTTTGCAGACGGATCCAGGGCAAACCAAAGTAGTACCAGAGATGTATAGTTCTCACCCCGATTACAGGAAGATGCTTCTCTTTGCTCCTTTTAGAAGCACATTTTCTGTCCATAGCACACAATAATAAGGGTAGATTAACATAGGAAATGATTTCTTCATTTCACAGCCACGTGGAAGAGGAGCTTTCCTTTTCTAAGCACTGGAAGGATGCAGAGAATAAAAGCAGCATTCTCCAAGCTCGAAAAATCAAGTGAATTTTAAAAAGAAGGAAAAGCTCGAGCCCTGCAGTCCAGAAAAGACCAGCAAAACAGCACAACTCACAGAATGAACACACCTTGCAGAGCTACATTTCAAACTGTGTTGCAGCTGACATTTTACTGGGATTACCTTGCCTTTTTTAGAAAAACTTGAAGAGGCTCCACTGCCTTTGTTCTTGATGGACTCTGCACATTGCTGCAGAGCGATGACCACTCTTTTGACCTACAAAAGAGCAGAAAAACCCAGGCTTTTCATTAGTACCTTTCCATTAATTCTTTTGCATAAATGCTAAATAAAATAAGCTTTAAAAGGCTCTTGAAGATGTAGGTGCAGTTGAAGTACAAAAGGAACTATATGTGGTCTTGATTACTCTTTTAGTATATAATGAATACGGATAGTGTTATACAACTGCAGGTAGGAAATATATTTCATGATTCCTCTCCATGATGTGCAGAGTAAAAAACTGCCTTCTCAGGTAATCCTAGGAATTTGACTACTATACCTTCATGGTCTCACATATCTGCTTATATTTCTAAATGTGTAGGCTTCACAGATCTGTTGGGGGAGAAAAAACCACTAAAAATCAGACTTCAAAATGCAGGACTATTGACAGTTTATACCTAAATATCTTTATAACTTGTTGTTTGGGGTTTTTTTGTGTCATTCTTACTCACAATGAGCCTAATCAAGTTGAAAAAAAAATCAAACTGATAGAAAAAGCAAAGCTGAAATTGCCAAGGGACTTTAAATGCACCAAAGCCTCTTATTTAAAGAAATGCTCACAGATTTAATGGCAGAGGCTACTAGAATGTCTTCTTTCAACAGACATTGTCTTTTCATTTGATCTTCAGGCTGTCATGTGAAAGGAGTGTTCATAATCCAGCTGATCAGGAGGGGCTCTTTTGAAGGCTATGATCAAGAAAATGGACTTAAGCTACAGCAGCTTTGACAAGACTTCCACAGCATGACAGGCTGCTGTAAGGCTGTGGTTCTAGTGGCTGTAAAGTCCCATGTTGATTTAGCTGCTGAAGAAAAAAGTTGACTATTAGACCCTCCTATAGCTTGAGCTTAGGTGGCCTAGAGTTCTTTGATGGCATTATTAAGAGACTGACTGAATGGAATACAATACATGTCAAGAATGTCAAACAGCCTCCATCTATCATGCTCTGATTTAGCTTTTCAAGATACAAGGCAGAATGACAGGAAAATGGATTTTATTTTCTGTACCAAGTCAATTAGTTTGAGGCAATGAGAGTAAACCATGGGAGATCTACCTTGCACCATCCTAAAGGATTTTTCCATTATATTTCACAAAGATCATCTTGAAAAGAGCTATCAGGTTGGCAGCTGAAATGCCAGTTGTATGTCTTAGATTTGATAAACTGCATTTTTCAGAGTACGGGGAATTGCTTTTTAACCTTAAATTTGGGTTCATCTATGAGGGGTCAACTATCTGCCAGTCTTGCCATTTTCAAGATATTGAGAAACTAAAAGGATTCTGTGTATAGTGGCTTTTTAGCAATTTCTGTGGAAGAGGAGAGAGACAGAAGTCCCCTGACATGACATCATGAGTAAACTGGCAAAAGGTATTTGAGCTAGTAAAACTGTTGTTTCTTCCCAAACCATGAAGAACTTTCAGTTACCATGGGGGAAAAGGGGAAGAAACTGTGACATCCTTCCCTCCTTCTGTTTTCATTCAAGACATTGGCAAACCTTGCATGTTTGACATTCAATTCAAAACAATATTTAGAAGTGAATAGAGTATTTTGTGAAATTTCGTGAAAGTTTGTGAACTGAACTAAGTTGCTTTGTAGACACCAGAGCATTTCATATTATTTCTGGTAGTGTTGTTTGCATTTGAGAGTAATTTTGAAATCCCTGGATTCATTTCTTTCTAATAAAAGAGAAAGATGAATACTGGAAGAAGGAAAGGAAGGAATAAAATTCCAAAATTATCAACACCAAAAAAGTAATTCTGACACACATTTCTACATGGCAAAGCTTTCAAGGACCTTGGGAAAGACAAAAATAATTTCTTTCCAATAAAACTTGGTCCAATAAAACCTGGTCTAATAACACCCAGGTTTATTAGACAGATGCTCTTCTGTGATGGAACTGGCAAGAGGTCACAGTAAAAAAAAATCTCAATCAATTATGATGGAAAAGGTGATTTCTTCATTAGGCTCCTGACTTTTGGCTTTCCAGCTGTCTTTTACCAAGAGCAGGAATCATGAAGTTTTATACTTTTTTTTTTTTTTTTTTTTTTTTTTTTTTTTTTTTTTGACGAGGGAGTAATAGCAATATGTCAGAGATTAGGAATTTATATCCCAATGCTCTTTCAATAAATTCTTTATTTCTTAGACATAAATGTGAATGAACATTGGATATAAATGTTGACTTTCATTCTACTGTTATTTATAGAGCTGGCTTTTCACCATATCAGGTATTGAGGGAATCAATTCACTCTGTCATGCTTGAACCTAACAACATTGAGAAAACTGCAGCAGAGATTTTAAACAAGTGGTCCTTTTTGAGTTGTTTTTTTTTGTTTGTTTGTTTGTTTTTTGCTTTTCCACTGAGTTTTGACCTTGGTGTTTCTATCAACACTAGAAGTGAATATCTGAGTTCAACTTGTTTATAAACTTCTCTGAGCAGGTTTGAGATAGACAAGTCATTTTTTTAAGATCTGAATTTTAAGAGAACAGCTCCAGCATGGACTTCCGTACATCACAGAAAACCTTTTTAAAATGCAGTTTTCCACAATGACCCTTCCCAGTCAAACATTTAAAACACTAAAATTACTGACTTTAATGCAGGTTATCAGCTACATTTAAACAATGTAGTGACAGTACCAGAAACAAGCTACTATTTATGAAAAGTCAGAGAAAAAAAATCCATCTTTAGGTGAAAGAGAAAAGAGAAACATAAAGATTTTTCCATAAATCTTCAGTCCATTGTAGACCTCACATCACATTCCTTTTGTTATAGTAGAGAACTAATATATGTTGCATGATTTTTAAAAAAATTTAAATATATTTTAAAGAGTCTTAAATAATGGGAGAAACTGTTGTCATTTCAGGGACTGGAAACAGGGGACATGTTTTGCATGCGCTGTGGGTGGTGCAAATCTTGCAAAGATATTTGGAACAATAGCTTGGAGTGAAGAGAGCCAAACTTTGTGCAATCTTGTCTCTGCTAAAAAAAGGCCTTGACACATAGAATTCCCTGAACCACACACAGGAACTGTCAAGCAGAACAACCCTGATACCAGAGCATCTTAACAATTAAGTGAAAAAATTCAAAATTCCTCTCTCTGCTTGAGGGGATAACTACACTCACCCAGAAAGCCATTCCTTAGTATATTCCAGGCATTTGTCCCCAATTTCCAAACCACAGCCACATTCAAGGCTTTTCTCATGAAGGGGTGAATCAATGGTTGCCAAATCATAAAACTGTTTCATTCATGTTTATATCTCTCTCTGGTTTTTCCCAACAATTTCTTTGAATTCCTCCTTCGCAGTTTTCTATCAGAAACAATATCAACAGATGGTTACTCCTTCCTCATTTGTGCTATTTCATTTTGTAATAGCTCTGCAATTTAACACTGATAATCACATCTCAGTGTCTGGCTGGGCAACCTTTATTATCTTGACATCATTTTTACCATCCTTCACTGAAGAATGTATCTTCTTGATGAGACAAAGAGATCAACAGATATTAGCACCACAGTCAATTGCTTTTCTCATGCTGTTGTAAGAAATTGGATTTTTCTCCTCCAGTGCAAATAACTCTGCAGATATTCAACAGATGTTTAATTAATAAGACCTTCCTCATGATGACATTCTGGGTTAATGCCTACTAAAAGATGAATAAGGGATCCTCAACCCCCTTATGTCCTGCCTCTTCCTGTTCCTCCCTACTAGGCTACACAAGATAAGGTCAAAAAGTGGATTTCTGAAATATGCTTCTCCCTGTACAACAAAACTGGGTCCTAAAATGTGCGAGGAACTTGGCAGATTCATTGTCATCTTAAAAAATTTAAATGAACTCCCTAAATGTACCTTTATGTCGTGATACAAGGATTGCAAAAGCTAACCAAAACGGATTGGTGCTAGACTGAAGAGAAAGTTTCCACATCAACTGGCCACTTAAATGGTATTCTATGCATGTTTTATGGAAGCCAGCACATTACTGTTTGGGTTTGGGTTTGTTGCGGTTTGTTTGTTTGTTTTGTTTGTTTGTTTGTTTGTTTGTTTTGTTGGGGTTGTTTTCTATTTGGCATGAATTTTTTGTTTGTTTAGAGTTGGGGTTTTTTTTGTTTTGTTTTGATTTTTTTCCCAATAGTCTATCTGCAACTGAATATTGCAGATTTGAGTTAATTCTAAATGGATTATTGCCCTGTTTAATCTTGTTGCCCTATCAAGCCCATAGCATAGCACACTACTGCTCAGACCTGATGTAATCTTCCCTACGCTGCAGCAGTTGTTAATCTGTAAAGGAAATTCCCTTTGTTCATTTAGTCACTACAGCACAAAGCATCTTCTTTCAAAAGGCTGCCTCCAAAATCTGTAGTGTTCAAGAGAGATGTAAATGGTTGCCTGAAGCATTAGCTTTCATTAAACCTTATAACCCTGGAACAAAGGCATTCAGGAGGAATCTATTGATAAAAACAGGAAAGACTTTTCTGTTACAAATACTGTGCAATGAAGACAGAAAGAGACATTCAGTGATTATTCTAGCAAAGTTTAATTTATTTGGAAACAGAAATTATGCTAGATAATACGGAGATATAGAACAAAAGGATGTTCTGATTCAGGCATAGCCAGCATGTGATCTAATATAACAGAAAATTGAAGATTGTTTTCTAATATCCTGGATTATTACTTCTTTAGTGAAATGAGGTGACTACATAAGAAATAAATGGATTTCTACTTGATACAAGGCACTTCAAAAGGAGGTGCCGGATATAAAGTCCCCTAGAACCCAGGGACAGACAGAAGAACAACTTCAGACAGCTCTCTAGATCTTAGACTCACCTTTCCTGAAATGCTTACAAATGGAACTCATGGAGCCTAGATCCACGATTTTTGTAAGAAAATCCTTGAAATGGTATTTTTTAGTCCACAGCACTGAGTCTTAAAGCTGCATATGTCAGTAGATAGGCAGAGGCCAAAGTGGGTTAGAAGGTGTTGGTATGTCCTGTGGCTTACCCATGTTTCTGAAGGAAAATAAAATAGAATAACAACATGCCAGGGTGGCGTAACCCATAGCAGTACTTGAATTACTCAGTTCTAATACACCTGGAGGCCCCTGAAAATACTGTTTTTATGTGTGATGATAGGAGTAGCCCACTTAGGTGAAACTACGCAGGAGCATTGGACTCTGGAAATTCAGGTCCAGATAACACGAAGCAGCAGATGTAATCTATAAGGTAAACAGAACATTATACTTAGCAAAAACAAAACAACAGTTGTCAGAGAGAATGAAGAGAAATTGATAATCTGAGAAACAGTTTTTGAATTATTTATCGCTGAAGAAACTTTTTTTTGCAGGATCAGCTTTGAAGAGGAGACATAATGGATGGTTTGGAGAAATCCAAGACATTTTATAGCTATAGGCTCAAGCATTTGATCTACTATTCTTAAACACATAAATCATGTGAAAGAAAGAAAGATGAAAGAAAAATAGATGGAGATCAACACAACTGTCTTTGCCAGCACCTTTTTTACAGAAAATTTCCTAGCTGCAGGATATTATTCTCCATAGGGACAGCATCCACTGTGTAAGGTAGCAAGGGAAAAAACCAACTAATTGAATTAGATGAGCTTACTGCTCTCCCATGCCAAGGTCCACAGTCAGAACCTGGTGTGAAAACCTCACACACACTGACATGCACTGGTAACTCATTGATAATTCACTGGTAGCTGGAGAGGCCTCAGAAGGAGCTTTTTTCAGCTGGTGGACACATGGTCATTCATTTAACTAAACATCAGCCCACACTAGCTCTGGAAGGAAACCCAGAGCTATAGATTAAAACTGAATAAAAGCCCACAGCACTATGCTCAACCATATTGAAACCCCAACACTTCGTTTGTCAAAAGTATTGATGAAATATTGTTGCCATATGTTTTTCAAGAATGTTTTCTATTCAGATCTTCAGATAAATTCCAGTCCAACTCTGAACTCTTAATTTTTGTTAGAGAACACAGAACACATTTTACTGGACAGATCTGGCTGTTAATTGCTTGGAATCTCTCCTCAAAAATAGCAACAAGGAAGTTGAACCAATATTTTATACTGTTTTTCTCAGAATGAAAACGTTTTTAAAAAGTTTAAAAGAAGCATTTTTTTAAAAAAAGTATTTTAAGACTGGTCAGTCAATAGTTCACAGGCAATGCACAGTTCAGGTACTACATAATTAAATCTTTATTTATAGACTGTTTTATGTCCTGAGATGGTTTGAAATTAGTTTGTTGCAATCTGGCACAGCCATCAAAACAAGTGCAGTATTATTAATATCTCACAGCCTATCAAGCTTTTCATCTCCCAGAAGCCTGAATAATCTTATTCATGCTGAATATTACCCAGCACATTAACACACTGCTATTTCCACACAAATTGTAGCTACTGTTTTGCGGCCATAAACCTGCTGGGTTGTGAAATGCATTCTAATGGTATTACACCTTTAGAGGAAGAATGAATTTTTAAAAATAATAAAGAAAAATATTTCTAGCTAGTTATAAAGCCTGGGGTTGTTTTTTGTTTTGTTTCGTGTGTGTATGTGTGCTAGCAAAGCTGCAAAAATTACTGTGGAAAATTCTATGCTTTAGCTCATTTTTTCAAGATGACATATATATATTTTGTACCAGCCCAAGATGGTTAACCATGATGCACATATTCCAAAAGAATTTACTAACTATCTGATATAAATTTGGTTGATGGATGTAATAGCTCTGCTCTCAAACTTTGGCCTATCTTCCCTGGCAGAATGCTACATGGGTTGTCCAAAATTCCCTGGAAATTCAGGGGTTTAGAATGGATAGTACCGACTCCCTGAAAGAGCAGTTGCTAAGGACAGAGATCTGCAGTGTGGATCTGCAGAGACAAAAGTGCACAAGAGAAGATAACCGTGAAGAACAGAATGAGCTTCAAGCCAGAAGAAATTGATAAACACATTTCATTATCTGATGCTGCAGAAAAGAAGCTAAAGATCAGAAATGCTGATATACAAACCAAATAACCTTAACCCTCCGAAGTTTCCAGGTGTAAAGTGAGCAGATAAGAAAAAGTCAGGTGTAAAGGTCCAAGAAACCACATGAGAGTAGAAGCAAAGTATTATTCTGTATGAATTGGACCAGAGATCAAAACACATTTTTGTCCCTTTCTCAGAAGTGCTTTGGTAAAATATCTGTCTTTATCTTTTAACAATTCTGCGAAAAAAAATCTGCAGAAATTCTTAACATGAAGTCAATTGTGTTGATTGTGATACTTCTTTCTGGTTCTAAAAAATAATGGAGTTATCTCAGATAAAATTAAGTAAGCTTAGATTAATCGGAGGTTGTATAAATTTAGCTTTCCCATATCCTGTAATTTCCCAGGTGCTGAAGGAATCTGAATGAAAAAAAAACCAAATAATTTTAACCATTTCTATTTATTTGAAAACCCTAAATGGAAGTTGGAAGTTTGGTCAATCTGCTCTTGGAAATAGATCTTTTCCATGTAGTTTTTATTGGGTTATATCTGCCTTTTCACTTGGCTACTCTATAGTTATTTATGGAATTTCATAAGTGACAAAATATACTGCTTAATAAGAGGTGAACTGTTTGAAGCCAGGAATGTTTCTTCTAGCTTCTCTGCAGGAATCATCCCTGGCCTTTTT
The DNA here is from genome assembly GCA_016584745.2 of Phylloscopus trochilus trochilus. NCBI lineage: Eukaryota > Metazoa > Chordata > Aves > Passeriformes > Phylloscopidae > Phylloscopus > Phylloscopus trochilus. The sequence continues at coordinate 8,358,450 of WQNJ02000016.1, read as the reverse complement.
CCTAGGGAAAATGATGAGAAGGTCCATGATTTGGGAGGTCTATTATTTGCTCTTCCCCCAAAAGATATTTCTATGCTTTATACTCACCATGTTGGAAGTGTGTTAACCATTCCTCTGAAGTGAAAATTAATGGCTGTATATTACTTTGCATTAATCTGTAGTGCAGTGAGCCCCGAAACAAAAGACAAGCAATAAATTATTGAGAAAATAATTCTGCAACTTTTTCCTCATGATATGAAGGAAGTTCTTTGTATCCATTTGCGGTATAACTTGCATAGTTGTACAATTAATGGATTTTCAGAATTTATTCCACAATGAGGAGGTTCATCACTTCATCTACCATGTCTTCTGTTTTTATATAGGCCATGTGTCTGACCAGCAAGCTCTTTCTCCAATTCTCCCTGCTCCTATATTCACAAGATTTCCATATTCCATAAAAGTTCTGAATGGGTGTAAAAATACATCTGCCTGGAAGGTATAAGAGAGTGACTTAGAGATCTATTACCTGTTCTAATTTAAAGAATAGTCTGAAATAACCAAATTAAATCTATACATAGTCTGTGCAGCCTTGTACAGTCATTTATTCCCTTGCTCCTCCTCTCTCTCTCATCTTACATCAATAATGAACAAAATGTATTAGTTGGGGAAATATTTGTCTCTCATCATAAAGCCAGCCTGATAGTTCTTAAAATAGATTCATTCTTTAATATATTTCTGGAGGTTTTGATTTGACAAAAATATATTATTAATATTAATAATTAATATTTAATTAACCATTTTTGCACACGATTTATATTTTGGATTTAAGCCACTTTTAGCTATTTATCAAAGTCCAAGCCGCATCAAATTTTAGCAGTGTCTGTGTATCTTGTGATAAAACATGCACCCCCTGACAGGGATCAATCTCATCCTAATAAAATTACCGAAGGCAAGTAGGAAGATTAGCCTTCTGAAGATATTTATTTCATTTCACTGGCTAGCAATGGAGTCGAGATTCCAAAATATCTCATATCTAGGCATAGATATATTTTTAGCTTGCATGTCTTCCATCTTAATCCCAAATAACATTAACCTGTTGTAGCAAGTCCAAAGGAAGCCACCAAGATGATTAGAAGGATGGAGAACCTCTCCAATGAGGAAGGACCAAAAGAATTGGAATTGTTCAGCCTGGAGAAGAAGAGGCTTTGGGGTGACCTAATTCAGCCTCCCAGTACCTGAAGAAAGATGGAGAGAGACTATTTACAAGAGTCTGTAGTAACACAACACAGGGGATTGGATTCAAACTAAAAGAGAGTAGGTTTAGATGACATGTTATGAAGAAATTTTTTTTTACTGTGAAGCTGGGGAGACCCTGGAACAGGTTGTCCAGAGAAGTGGATATCACATCCTTGAAAGTGTTCAAGGCCAGGTTGGATAAGGGTTTGAGCAACTTGGTCTAGTGAAAGGTGTCCCTGCCCGTGGCTGGGGGGTTGGTGCTTTCCTGGGCTCCAAAAACAATATCTGGGAGCTAAGGCTGTGTGACAACTGTGTGGAGAGAGGGAGCAAAGAGACAGCAGCTGCTTCAGCTACATGTTGGCATGTCTGATCTGGGATCATTGAGTCCAACTCCTGGCCCTGCACAGCACCATTCCCAAGAACACACCCTGGGCCAGAGAGCACTGTCCAAATGCTTCCTGGACTCTGCCAGCCATGGTGCTGTGACCACTGCCCTGGGGAGCCTGTTCCAGTGCTCAAACAGCCTCTGAGCGAAGGAACCTTTTTCTGTTATCCAACCTAAACCACCCTGACACAACTTCGTGCCTTTCCCTCAGGTCCTGTCACTGCCCACCAGAGAGGAGAGATATGTTTATTTTTAACAGAGAAATGAGGTTTCAAAACTCTGTGCTGTTCCAGACCACTCAAATTATGCAAACAAAACATGACATGGTAACAATACTGCATGCTGAAGTATAACATTGCCCTTTCTCAAGGAATGAGTTACTTAGATGCACAGGAAACCTCAATGACTCTGAATGATGCAAATGTTGGGTTCTCATCCCCGGTGCAATGCAGACCTCACTCCAGGTTATTAAAATCTGCTGTGGAGGGAAAATAAATTTTCAATAGATAGATGAACTGTCCATAACAGCCCTAAGGGAGAGTTGTCTGAACGTCAGCAATGCTTGTTCTGCTTAACCAGCTAAAATACGTGCTCTGGTTGCTAAAATATACCAGTGTGTGACATGCACTCCTCCATTACAGAGACTGACAAAATAGATCTTTGTTGCATGACCATACCCTTGAGACTTCTCTTTTTACTGCAGAGGGAGATTCTGTCAGCAAAGTTTGTTTCTTCTTAAACAGTTTCCTTTCCACAACGGATCAACAATTCTCCCACTGATTGTAAAGGGCTTCAGATCATACTTGGACATTCTGAAGGAATTTTCATTGTGTGTAAGTTTTGCAGGATGATTTCGGTAAGTGATATTTGAGAACATAATCCCAAAATCATGTTGGCTTTTGGGGTGAGACATACATGATCTGTAAAACAGAGGCATCTCATCTAAAATCTAGGTGTCTCATTTTAGCAATTTATTTACAGGGAAATTATATAAAAGTTTTAGACCACAAACCTGCGGTGGGATTCCTCTAAGACAGACGTGTGGTTCAGATTGAGATTCAGGTGATAGTTTCAGACAACTAAATTTAATAATCTGAATTTCACCCTAAAAGTAACTCCCTAACTTCTAGACATTTCAAGACACTTGAGATGAATATTGCCTTTTGTCTCAAAATACCATACAATTTATGAGAGAGTATTTGCTATGCATGAGAAATGATAATAACATGCTGGGATAATTGGTTACCTCTTCATTTAGAAGTGAGGAAAAAGGGAAACAATACAAAGAAAAACTCAGTCTTTTGACCACAAGGTCCTTTCTATGATGTCCAGGAATTCTGATTGCAACTGCTTGCAGATCTCCAATGGGATTTCCAGGAAACATTTGAACTCATGTCTTTTAAATTTTTATTATCCATGAGTTAAAGAAAAGTTTTCTAAATGCTGTTGGGGGTTATAACACCCGGATCTGAAAATAACACAAGGATCTGGAAATCAGTACGATTAAGTAACACTTCATCTTCCTGTAAGGACTTTACAGAACCATTTTAGACATAAGAGGAAATCACATGTGAAAAATAAAGATCGTAACAGGTCAACGGAATAGCAAATCTAAAACAACTGACAGGAATATTTATTTAACAAAATCCTCATCTTCCCCTGAAATGTCTTCATTTCTGTCATCACCTCCATTCCAGCAAGATTTTAAAGCAGCACAATAATTCCTGAAATAGGAGCCAACTTCAAAACCAGCCTCTTATAAGTGAAATTCACTCTTCCTCTCATATGCTCTTTCCTGGATGCCTGCAGAGGAAAGCTGGAAAATTAGGCTATACTTCTAACAGTCCAACAACCAAAGAAACAGAAGATACTCTACGTTGTGAAGCCTAGAGGGATGTCTGGGAGACTAATTCAAAGAGTCTTCTTCACACACTGTGTCCTGGGTTGTGGAGCCAGGGTTTGTACATTCTATTTTCATCTGTTAAAAAAGCAGTTGGGGAGATGCTTTTCTTTATCTCTGGTAACTCAAGGGGGGAGAGGCCTGACGCCTTATCTAATGGGCCATTAGCACCTTCCCAGCCTGTACCTTCCCCCTCTAGAGCAGTGCATCTGCATTTCCATCATCCTATTGTGAGATGCATCACATCCCCTGGCAGTGGGGGGGCAGGCAGTTTTGCTGTCTGGATAAACGGAGACTCACAGACACAAGGGCTGTTAGTTTTTCACCCGATTTCCTGAGAGGAAGACCAGACCTCATCTCACCAACACCAGACTCCATCTCACCATCACCTGACCCCCTCCTCACCATCACCAGATCCCCTCCTCACCACCCCTGGACCTGTTTTTCTACAGGATCGTCTCTACTTCAACAGAATCACGTCTGCCACTTCAGAAGGACTTACTTTTGGACTGCATTCAACACCCTGACTCACAGGGTGTCAGGTTGTAGCTCTGATTCTGTCAGGGTTTTCCAAAATTGTTGTTTATTTGTTTGTTTGCTTGTTTGTTTGTTTTGTTTCCTATTACATTTGCATTGTTAATATTCCTAGTAAAGAAGTGTTATTCCTATCCCCAAAATCTTAGCCTGAGAGCCCTTGATTGCAAAATTATAATTTGGCGGGGTGTGAGGGGTTTACATTCTCCATTCTAGGGGAACCCCAGTTTCCCTGGCAGAAACCTGTCTTTCCAAACCGAGACACACTGAAATTTCTCTCAGATCAACAAAGATAACAGGTATTCATAATGGCTGCCCAGATGAGACACCGTTATTTCCTTGTTTGCTCTATGTAGGGCCTATAAGCCTCTAAGATGATTTAATTTTCTTGTCTGCTGAAAAGGAAGCCGCCAACAGTTGATTAATAGGAAATATGAGGCTCAAGACTATATTTAAAATTCCAGACACTCTGCCCACTTCGGAAAGTAGTCAACACTGTGGTAAACAAGGGTCTCTGATGGGAAATCATCTGAAAGGGCTCAGAGGCAAGACCTGTGCAGATCAAGTGTTCAGCTCCAGCATCCTCTTCCAGGAGACAGAAAGACATCAATTCAGCAATGATGGTTTTAAACATTTTCATTGGGGAGGGTGTGGAATTGCATGTAATGTCTTGCTGATAGTCACACAAATGCCAGGACTTAAGGCAATACTGAATTTAACTCCTGAATTCACATTACAGGAGTTCAATTCCTCTGTGTTAGTGAAGTAAAAGGTTTTGCAGTATGTGTCAAAGGATCTGGCCTGTTTCCATATATAGCCCTGACGTTAGAATTTTAACCTTCCCAGTAGATGATGGCAAAGGAGGCCAAAATATGTCAGATGAGTTTGGCTTTAACAGCAACAGTAATTGATTTTACATTCATAATTGGCATTTGATTGGCTGAATAGTCAGCACAGGTTGTAGTCTTTAAGGAGTGGAAATGCCACCCCACTGAAGTGCAGAATACTAAAAAGGTCAAAGAAAACGAGAATTCCCCCTTTAATTCATGAAGAAAGAGACATTAGAGCCCAGGGAGCCCACACGCATGACAAAGGTTATAACGAGAAAAGAAAATGGAAAACACATAATCCATTTTTATGAAAAAGATCCTAAGGAGACTATAAAAGGGCAAATGTCCCATATTTATCCCTCTTGTGAGTGTCACCACATTGAGCATGCAGACAATCATTGCTAGGGGAAAAAAAAGCACCATATTTTCTGTAAAAGAAAATATATATCCCATATATCTCTATGCTTACGTAGACAGAAAACACTGAGATGTGATATTTTTAAACAGAAAAAGACACAGTGGGAAAGATGTAATGAAAAGAAAGGGGTGTTGGTTTGTTTTAAAAATTCATACATTTCCTGCAGAATTCAGGAACAAAGAGCTGTCAACTGTTCTTATGCAACTGGAAAGACTGAGGTAGAGAAGATGATTGTGGAAGAATTTTTTTTCCCAAAAATGTTCCAGATAAAGATGTTTCCAGATAAATATTTTCTGCCTTTTTTCCCTTAATTTCTGGAACTCTTTTTTCATATAGTTTACTTACTACATTAGCAAACTTATGCATATGCATTTATCTGCTGTGCAATAAATCAAATACATAATGTGTACCTCTCATGTTACTTAATTCTGTATATCATTGTGTGCAGTTAAAGTTTCCCAGAGAAGTCTGCTTTGGTCAGTACAAGATACACAGATAAATTAACTTTTCTTCTCCACTTTCTTCATAAATATGCATATACATGTATGTGTGTGTTAGCATTTGTATGCAAATATAACTATAAGAGTTCTCATTTAATCATCCACATTCATGCACACAAACAAAAAAGAAGATAGATATACATATATATACATAAAAGGAAAATAAAAGCATCATAGAAAGACATCCTATAATCTTCCCATTCCCTTGAGCTCTTCCCCCAAAGCAATTACTCAGTGTATACCTTCAAACACATGCTAGTTTTGTGAACAGTTGCTTTTAAAATTATTTGGTCTTTTGCTGCTAAAGTTGAAATCCAGTACTCTGGAACATTCTGCTTTGACAGCTTTTAAACCAAAAAGTCAGCTTTATGATAAGCACTTCTGTCTTCCTCTCCCTCTCAAGCTTTTTCATACAGTTTTTCATTTACTTATTTGCTGTTATACTCAAGCCTATAAACTCCACACAGAAACCCTGAGCATTCTGTGGGATTACAAGTAGATGTAAGATATAAAAACATGCTTGAAGAGAAGAAAAAGATGGCAAAATAGGACAGCATCCCTTTGCTAGTAGATGAGTCTACAGTGCTATTCCTTTGTATCTGAAAGTATCCAGGAAAGTGATACATACACGAAGAAAAAATATGTTCTTTTTCAAGATAGGATGCAGAACTACTGTGAAATAACATGAGCAAAATTTTTCTGTTTTCCCCATTTTGCTGTGTGTGAAATGCTGCATTTGTTTAGCAGCCTGCACTTACAGAAAGAATGAACTGTTATCTAACTGTTCCAAAGAGACTTGAAATAATATTGTACTTTCAGAGAAAATAAAGAACTCTATCAGTTTCATAACAGATCAAAAACTGGGAGAAATTCTGGAAGCATTTATACCACCTCTGAGGCTACTAAGCCAGACACACAATTTTAAAGGTTTTGTGGAATCCCTAATTTGAGAACAGATTATGACGATGCTCAGAGACCTGAGGTAGAACATCCCAACTCAATCTTAAAAGAAAAGCAATCCTGTTATTTCCCAGAATGTACTGAAGAGAAGATTATGTATTTAGAAGAGAAAAGTTGTGGCTGAATTTTTGAGAACATGGGTCCACAGAAGTATCAGAGGCAAAACAAAAGTAAAACTCGAAGAGTCTGAAGACAGGCAAGAGGTGGGGAAGAGCACATGGCCTGCAGGGGAAACCAACAGATGTTGGTGATGTCCAAACATCTCACAGGACTGCCAGATCTGCAAGATGCAATCCCATTTTCCAAAGGGCTGCAGAGAAGGAAGGAAAGAAATTATCCATGAAGTATAATACATGTGTTCTATAGAACACGATGTCTCTGTATTCAACACAGAGGAGTTTGCAACACTAACAGCTACTTTAGAGAACCTTTCCTGGTGGGATTTGCTCGAGTGGCTACACACTGTGACTGTATTATTACTTTAAATACCAGGAATGTTTCTTTCTAATTATAAGTTTAAAACCTGCACAAATCACAATAATAGATGAAGATATAGTTAAATAAGAAAGTGAAAAGAAAACTGGTCATGTGGAACACAGGTAAAGGTCATATTATGTAATGGAAAGACTATTTCTACTGCGAATACTCAGAGCCAGGTGCAAAAATCAATGTCTTGGAAAGGGAAATTTACAAGTGTAAGGAAATGCAAGATCTGTCTGATACCAGTAACTTGATTCAGTTACCCAAGCAAAGGGATCTAACATCCCCTGAAACATCTAACAAGATAAAATGCCTTATTATGTCTACCTACCTGGCTGGCAGATTCAGCACAGGAGCTGTGGGACATCTCTGGGACACCTACAGGGTCTTTTGAGTGACAGTCAGAGGACAGATTGACACAGTGATTTCTGCTATTTTCTACTGCTGACAATATGAGCTTATGCCACCTTCTATGACAAGGCAGAAGCCTGTGGTATAGCCCCATTAACAGTTCTCTGCTGACAAGTGAGGACGCGTGAGCCAGGTGTCTCAGCAGTGACTTCATTTTCCAAATGATTAGCACTGAAGACCACTTAAGTGTACCTAGTACACTTTCTGTGTATTTCTGATATTTCTGTGGGGTTGACAGAAAAAAAACCACGATCAACAGGGAAAATTTATTGATTAGCAGCTGAAGTGAGCTATGAAAAGCAGGCACCTTAAATCTGTGCGGGCACTTCCACGTTGTGTCACAAATTGCTCTTGGTTCCTCTGAGGAAAATGTCAGGGCATGATGGAATAAACAAAACTAGAGTAGCAACTTCAAAACAGCTAACTTTAAACTGTTTGACTTCTAAAATATTGTTCAATACAAAGCTTAGAAACAGCCTAGTTGGTATCAACCCAAAGCTCACAACAAAGGTACTGGAAATGCCTGCAAGGAGATTTAATAAAACAGAAATTGTACCATGATAAGGAATTCTATTTGTATAAGCTTTTGCAGCCAAAAGGTAAAGGACATTTGTAACAGTAAAACATGGGTTCAATGGCTTCTTGTGTAGTTGCTGTTATGAGTTAATTACTGCAGAAATTCAGAGCTGTAGTTGAAATAGTAATTACTGGCAGCAGGAGGAAATATAAGAATAACTGGGCCTGCAGGTCCTCAAATGAGGAACCACCAGATCCTAAAATACCAGTAGGCAAGACTGACCTGCACAATGTAGATAACAAAACTTGTCAGTGAAATCCAAGGTGTAAGAACTGAAAACAGCATTACCTGCCCTTAATTTGCCCTTATGGCACAAAAGTTATTTTGGGCATTCTGATGATGTTCTGTGTATGTATTTCTATAAATACAACTATATTTTGAAAAGTATAAACATGTTTATTTCAAAAATAATCTCCTTAGCAATTAATATCTAGCTAAACAAGCACATGTTCACTCTTTTTTTTTTTTTTGGAATTTCAATTTGTACTAGACTTCTTCCTTGAATGCACCATATAGCTCCAAGCACATAAGTGCTATTAAGAGCCTGTTCAGTGTCATTCAGCAGTTCAAAACAGGATACAGCTGTGATTACTATCTTGTCACTATTTTTTCCTCACTGATTATTATATTTGAATCCTCAGATAACCCTTTAAAATTAATTCATTTTTCCCCCATTTCTACAATCACTGAATAGATAAGGTGACATTTTGTTAACAGCTGTATTTCTTGGTAAAAGGCATGTTTCAGTAGAGCTCAGATTGTGCATTGTAACATTATGGTTCTTATATGTCTATATTTTTTAAACCTGTCTCAAATTTAGGTGTTTTCACCTTTTAATGCTGTCAAAGATATCATAATACCACAGAACTCATAAACTTTAGTATCAGGGAAAAGTTTAATTTATAATGTAACAAAATAGTAATTTATCCTTGTAAACCAGTCACTTCTTTACTCTGAAATGGTTAGCTTATTTTTTTTTCTCTATAATACTGCACAAAATAAACATTTGCAAAGACAAAGATATGCCTCTAAAACAAAAATTGATCCCTACACTGAAAAAAATTATAAAGGATCTCTACACAACTGTGCATCCTAAAATTATGTTCCTTTCATAAGCCTATTATTATGTATATATCCCTACCTTCAGGTTCAGCAGTATACACCAATTACAGAGCAGAACAAAATAAATCTGTGTTGGTGCCTAGACTGGGAGTGCAAATCGGTTGTCTTGAATGATGAATGAGAGTATGAAAACAGCCCTGGTAAGGTCTGATCCCTTAAAAATGATACCAAGATGATATATGCTCAACACTTTGCAACGGCAGATCTCAGAGCAGATTCCACCTGGGATCAACAGCATTGTCCCTGTTTATGGAGGAGGATATTGGGGCCCTTGATGGTGGCTTCCTGCCAGACAAACAAAATTCAGTCAATGAATCCCAGTCGGGAAAACACAGCTTCCCTTTATCCAGATCCATAGAAGTTTTGTGGGACCAAGATTAGGCTTCAAAATTATTGAATGGCACAAGTGGCATTGCAAAGGGACTTTAGGAGGTCACAAAAGAAATGCTTTACTACTAGTGCTACTGCAGCAGCTGCAAACTCTGTTTATGTGTCCATCCAGGAAGATTATCCACATCCATCATAAAGGGGATACCCCTGACCAGATCTTGTACTCTGAGTGCACAGAATGAGACAGTAGGAAAGCATTATTGAGCTTGCAATAACTGATTTGAACATTAACCATAGTGCACTCATATTCAAGTCGATTTTAAGCTTCTTTTTTGAAAGGCACGATGATAGAGGTCATGTTAGAATTTCCTTCTTCAATTATATTTATAAGAGACCTTGTTGCTTGCTTCCTGAGTAAAGAAATTAAATAATATTTACATCTTGAAATATTACCTTGGTTGAATAATTTCTGACCCCAAAATTTAAGGTGATAAGTTTAATAGACCACCTTTATCTATGAATGTCTGAGTGTTTTGCATGCTGAAAATTAAAGATTACATTCATTTCCCACAAAACAGTTGAAACAAATATCTTCTATCAGAAAATGGCTTCTCCCAACTTCAATTAAACTTCAGAATGACTTTCATGCATCAGAGACTGCACTGAAAAGATCAGTCAGTTCTATCCTCTCCACAGCAGCTTTGTATTGCCACATATGGCCAACATTGATTCTTCAAGCACTGCAGAGAATTTCCCTACATTTTTCAATTTTCTGGCAATTGCACCTTTAACTGGCAGTGAAATTATTATGGCTTTTACTGTCATCTTAACTTTATTTGAAGTACTTAATATATCCCAATTTACTCAGTGTTTAAAAATCTTGTCTAATTTTGTCTTTACACTAACAGATTCCTTCCCACATGCTCTTCAGTGAAACAGTCCGCACAGTAATTTATTTTCTATAACTTTGTTATTCTAAAAAACACAGTCTGGATTTAAAGTTTTGTGTGCAAATCTCTTGATTAATTGAACAGTAACATTCTTCATCGACTGGATTATCAGCAGTGTCAAGGCTTGAATCCACCTGGATGTGACTTTGGTGTTAACAAAAAGTTTAAATTCAAAATTATGAACCCTGAAGTAAATTTTTCCAAAACTAAGCAGCAGTCTTGTTGCAAACTAAGGGTGCCCAAGCATTACATTGTTTGGAAATGGTTAATCACATACAACAGACTTTTCAGACAGAACCAGCAAGAACAGAATTTCTCTCTTGAGACATTTATTCCTACAGTCCTTCACTTCCCAAAGAAAAGCAATCAGTCAGTGACCCTGAAGTATTTTATCATGGATGGCAGATCAAACACTTGATCTCTGTTGTGCTAAGGGTTAGCCATACAACGACACAGGTGATGATATGTTTGCTCTTCAGTCCCCTCTTTAAGAATATCTTCAAAAGGCTGAATGGCGATAATTCTCAGGGACATGAAGAATGGCTGTAATAAGTGGTTATTGAGCAAGTCCTGTTCTTAACTCCACTTTTCTAACCCAGAGCGGACTGAAGTCCTGAGAACTTACGTCAGCGAAGGACAAACACTGCTGTGTTTACTGCACTAAATTCAACTGATGCACAATTGTTCAATTCCTGCTGTTAGAACAGATCTCCCTCGTGAGTCTGGGCAAACTCTAATAGGTCTTTGCTACAGTCTCTCCTCCAAAAATATTAAAACTTCTTCACTTTTGTTGTTGTTGTTGTTGTTGTTTTGTTTTGGTTTGGTTTTGGTTTTGGTGTGTTTTTGTTTGTTTGCTTGCTTTTGTTGTTGGTGGTTTTTTTGTTCTTTTATTAAGTCGAGAGCAGGAGGAGGCTTAGCAGTCTCCCAAAAACTGCTGAGCAAATGCAGAGTGGGCAGCCCACAGTGTGTTCTACAGCTCCACATCTCACCACAGAGAATCCCAAAGCTGCTTTTCCTAAAGCCACGTTGCCATTTTCAGCCTGGCGGGCAGGTGCTTTCAGGCTGGCAGAGACATAGGCTGCCTGCCTTTGTGCCCTTCTGTTCAGGACCCAGAAGCAGAATACTGCCCGATTGACCCTCTAGATTCCTTAACGGGACTAACAGCAGCAATTAGCATCCAGGAAACAAAAATGAATACAGCTGAGAGCTTCAGATCATAGAATAATGGTTTGGGTTTGGAAGGACCTTAAAGATCGCCTAACCCAACCTGCTCGGCGTGTGCAGAAATACCTTCCAGTAGAGCTCAGAGCCGCATCCAACCTGTCCTGGAGTACTTCCAGGACGGGGCATCAGCCAGGTGCACAGAGTGCGGTGGGCGCAGGGGGGCAGAGAAGGCGCTGGGACGTGAGGGGACGGCAGCGGCCGGGGAGCCGCCGCTTCCCGCCCGCATTCCCGAGCGGAGCCGCGCGGCTGCCGCCGTCCCGCCGCCGCCGGGCGGCGCCCGCGCTCCTCGCTATGGCGGCGGCCTCCCGGCCCGGCCTGCTGCGGCGCCGGACACAGGCCATGGGCCCCGGGGAACACCGCGGGCACACGGGGACCCTGGGGCACGCCCCAGGCGCACGGGGAGCCCTGGGGGACACCCCGGGTACCGCCCCTGCCCCGCCACACCGCTGCGCCCTGCCGTGTGCCAGGGCGCTTCGGCAAAGCCCGCGGCCAGCTGCGCTCTGCCCTCACGCCAGGAAGAGCTGGGGGAAAATGTCCCTGGAAAGCCTCTAAGGGAGTTTGGTTTTTTTTAAAAAATTAAATCATTGGAAACGAAACCAAAAATCCCTAGCGTCGGAATATTCTGTTTGGATGGTTTTAAAATGAAAATCCGGGCGTGTCCTGGGGTGCCTGTGGCAGCAGGGATGCCAGCTGGTCAAAGGACCTGATGGTCCATTTCTGCTCTGCACTCTCCTCCAGCCCTGTGTGCAGTTTTGAACATCTCAGTACAAGGGGGATATAAAGCCATTAGAGATCTCATCCAAAAGGGAGCTACAAAGATAATGAAGGGTCTAAACCAGAAGCCCTGTGAGGACCGGCTGAGCCCATTTGGTTTGCTCGGCCTGGAGGAGACTGAGGGGAGACCTCATTGTGGTCTGCCTCTCATGAAGGGAAGAGGAGGGGCAGGCACCAATCTCTTCTGTCTGGTGAACAGGGACAGGACTCAAAGAATGTCAGGTTTAGGCTGGATATCAGGAAAAGATTCTTCATCGAGAGGGTGGTTGGGCACTGCCATACAGTCCCCAGGGATGTGCTCACAATGCTGGCCTGACAGAGTTCAAGAAGTGTTTGGACAATGCTCTTGGGCGTGTGGTGTCCTGTATAGGGCCAGGAGTTGGACTTGATGATCTTTGTGGGTTCCTTCCAGCTTAGGATATTCTATGAATCCCTGATCTTCAAATTTGTATTTAAGAAAATAATTTTAATTTTCATGGAAGAAATGTCATCATATGTGCCAATAATTAATGTGAGAGATGAATAAGCAAAAATCAAAGAAGGGAAAATCATTATCCATTAGACACTTCAGAATGATTTTGGTGTGTGCACGTTCCATGCTTGCCTAATGGAAAATTTGTTAGTATGAGCATCTGTGATATAAGGCTCCCTCCCACCTCAAGCACTGCTGAAGGCTGGGAAGGATGCTGTGAACAGAGCCAGTGAGTCTTGCAGTCCCATAATCAGAACTGATAAGAACTAAGTACAAACTATTAGGAAGTACAGTCATTCTCCTTCAAACCCCGGCTCTTTTGATTTGGAGTGCTTGGGCACCAATGTGCAAGGTCAGCTTTTCAATGATGCTTTCCTTTTGTTTGTCTGAGGACAAAAGCACGGCCCCTTGGGAGTGATATTCTGAGCTAAACTGTATCTCCTGACAATATTAATAACAGTCTCTGAAATGTCATTTGATGCTCACTGAAATTGTAAGCAAATATTAAGCTGAAACATTCACCCGATCTTTCATTCATCTGTTCCATGGAAATGTCAGTGGTGAAATGCTAATGGAATGTGACAAAATATTTAAGCCAGAAAACTCATGAGGCAAATTAAGGCTATTTGACTTTTCCCAACCACTCTAATAGCTACTGAGGCACTGGCAGAGCCAGAGGAAGATTTTGTGTTGCTCCAGGGACATCAGAGTGTGGTCTATTGAAAATAGCTTTATGATTCCTGTCTGACCTCAGGTTTCCAGCCTCCTTTGTGAGACACTATGAAAAGTAAAGCTTCTTAAAGGGAAGAAAATTGAAACAAGTACTGGGGAGATTTTGTAAATTATCTGTAAATCTTACTTATGGCTCCTATGGTCATTCCCAATTTCCACAATCATTTAAAAGTAGGAGAAACAGCTTCAGTTTGTGAGATGAACTTCAGATAACAGGCACTGCAAAATCTCCCTCAGCTACTGTACTTCCACAGTCTCCCCTGGGTATTTTTTTCAGGTGTATTACAGATCTCCTTCGACATCTAACATTAAATACAAGTGTATTTCAAAGAAATAAGAAATTTCAGTTAAATTTTTCCTAAATTAGAGTCCAATCCATTGCTTCTGATCTGACAGAGAACTGGAAGTACACCATCCATCCCCAAATATTCACTTATTTTAAAAGCAAACATGAAAAAAGAAAAAAACACTTTCCCCACAGCATTAAATTTTGAAAGGAATAATTCTGAAATATGTCCACAAGAAACAGAAACAGACTCAAAGATAAAAGCCAACACTATGTGCATCCATACCAGGTACAGAAGAGGTGGATCAGAGGCAACCAAACATTTATCTCTTGCAATGAAACAGAATATAAATGAAACTTGGCATCAGTCTGAAAGGATAGCTTGAAGATAATCTATTCAAAGAGAAAAAAAGACCCCAAAACCTACAACAAAGAATCCACAGCAGAAACAGATGAGGTTGTGTATGGGAAAGAAGAAAAACTCCACCTTGGAGTCTGGTACAATTTGTAAAAACCATTAGTTACAAAACAAGATAACTTGAAAGATGGGAACTGGCAGTAGATTCTGCTAAATCTGCACCTGGAAACACAAGTAAGGACCTCCAAACACACAAGAAAATGGCCTTTATCTGTATTTCTAAATATTTTATTGAAGTAATAATGAGAAAAAATATTTCAACATCATTGACATCAAGAACAAATAATCAAAGCCGAGAACAAATATTTGTGGGTATTGAGGTGGTCATGAGATTTATAAAGGATAGAGATTATTCACACACAAAAATAAACTTCTAAAATCCTTATATTATTTAGCTTAAGAAAGAAGCAGCCACAGGTTTCTTATCTCCCAGTTAATTGCATCTGCAGAGTTCTTCTTGATGCAAACAACTTTTTTTTTTTTTTTTTTAACCTCCTCTGACTTTGGAACAAGATTCCTTATCAGTCCCCAGTGCATTTCCCCAAGGTGTAGCACAGAGGTAATTAAAAGGCTATACAATTAAAAAGGGATAGCACCTAAATCACTACACTGAAACCATTTCTCACGCGGAGCCTGCTTTACAGAACTCCACAAATGTAACTTCATTCTAATCCACATCTTTATTCCCATCTGTAGTGTGTCAGGGAGAGAGATTTTTGTCCCCATAAAATTCTCAAGTACAAGGAGCTAGAGAAATTATGAAAGCTGTTTTTACTTGCTTTTTCTTTCAGGTCACCCTAATCAAGATCCCATTTTTCTCTGATTAAATTATTTGAGGATTAAGCATGGCTGTTTGTCTACAGATTTGTTATGGATCTGTAGAAATCAATAAGGCTCTGTCCATTGATCTAAAGGGGCTTTCAATCAGAATTTTAAGGGCCAAATTTTAATCAACTAAACATAAACCAAAGCTCTGACGATTTCAGTGAGGTCAGAATTTTGCCTCAGTCACCCTTGCAGTGACTGGTCCTGTCACTGGGCACTATCAAAAAGAGCCTGGCTCCACCCTCCTTGCTCACTCCCATTTGTTATTTATATACACTATAGGATCCCCCCTGAGGCTTCTCTTCTCCCAGCTGAACAGTCCAGCTCTCAGCCTTTCCTTATTATAGGTGAGATGTTCTACACCTTTAATCAGCCTTCCTTTAATTATCTATGCACTTATGGAAGCCCTTCTTGTCTCTTATATCCCTGGCCAGATTAATTTGGTTTGGGCTTTAACTTTGCTAACTTCATCCTTGCTTCCACCCCTGTATGCTTCCTTTTGTGTGTGAGTTTGGGCAAGGAGATAATCCCATTTCCAGACAGATTTTACAGATTGTGCAGGTGAATAATTGGATTGCATCCATTTATACCACAACTGAGTTTACAATTCTGTGTGTTTGAAACACCACCACAACCACTACTAAAATATTAAGTAAATTGAAAACCTGTAAGGTGTTAGCATGAATGTGTTAGCATGGACAACTGCAAAGCACAGGTAAACTAGTAGTTGCCTTCTACCTTGGGAGATGCTAAAAGCTGGATTTCTTTTATGTTTCACTCTGTGTTCCTGAGCAGGTGGTGTGAAGAGTTTATTGTTTTAAAGCTGCACCCACATGAATTAGGGAGCATTAAATATGAATAAATGGGGTTTGTCACTGTGCTAAGAAAAATCAACTCTTACAGGCTATCAGCAGAGGATATTGCCATAAAGAATTTAATTAAAGATGTTTCTTTTCCAGTTATTTATGAGTTAATATATAAAATAATCATAACCACAATAGAGGCCCAATGGTTTTTTAAAGGACATTTAAAAATTTAAAAAATAATTCTTTATAAAATATAATTTCCAGTACTACTTGCACTATGCTTCTTGAAGTTTACTGTTCAACTGCTAACATCCACAGTCGAGGCATTTTGTTAAATGGAACTGTTACCCACAGACACAAGGGTAATTTAAGTTTTTAGGAACAACTTGCATTGTTTAAAATATCAATTTTTCCTATCAAGACAAGAAATGAAATTAATAACATTGTAGACAGTTAACGAAGAAGTGCTTATAGAGATAGTGAGAGAAGAAGCACTAGCTAAAAAAATTATCAAAATTAATAGGAAGAAATTGATCACTAGGAGAAAAGAGTGATATAGGAAAATGATATTGCTGCAGGTGCACGCCCAATACAATGAAACAAACAGAAACTGAAACAAACAAATGCCCAAACAAACAAAAACAGGGAATGCACAGCCACACTATTTTGCATGACAGAGATTTTGCTAATATGAGCCAAATGAGGTCTGGGAATGAAAGCCCACTATAGACTGAAGTGGAGTTTCTACCATCTAAGGGAAGTCCAGAACCTAATGTAATTCTTAAATCTATTTACCCAGTTTCTTTTTCTTCTTGGGAATGGGATGTGGGGTTTCCTGTAATACCAAAACCACCTGACAACTCCTTCTGTGACATCTCAAGTTAGATCAAGACAAGCACAAAACACCAGATAGAAACTGCATCCTTCATGCAGACCCTTCAGACTGGTGATTCAAGGACCTTCTTCAGGACCTGAATGTGTGCATATTTAAGGCAATCATGTTTCCCTCATTTCTTACATAGACATGAATTCCTCCAGTCAAAAACCAGCCCACAACAGAAACACTGACTGTCAAAAGATAGTTCAAAATTTGTGCCTGCAAGACAAAAGCTGTTTTCCCATCTCCAGGAAATCATCACTTGTATTGAGCAACACCATTTAAAATATTTACTTGCTTCCTTTTATTTATTCACTGTAGTTTCTACTTATTTTATTTGAAAGGGAAAAGTTTCTTGAAAGTTTTAAGTTTCTTTTAAAGATATCTTTCCAAGTCCATATCAAAAAGAGAACAATTAAGTCACTCTGAAAAATGGAAGAGATTTTAGCAATAAATCATTGAGATTGGAAAGCTAAGGGAAAAGACCTTTACAGCTTATTTACATTTTCCTAAGAATCAATCTTTAAATTACAATGAATCTTTTCATTATAAGGGCTGGGCAGGTGTAGCACATCAAAGGAGACATATTTATATTCCCCTCTGAATTTGGTTTTCAGTCCCTGGCTATCTTCCAGTGCAAACAGCATCTGCATCCTAAATGGGTATAACCCAGCAGTTATTCATTAATAATTTTTAGCAATCACATTTCTGGCAATTCTTCCAGCTATGGCACAATGTAGGTTTATAACATATGGCAGTGTCTGGCCTCGGTCTGACTTTTGAGTTCATATTGGCATCACCTTGTGTTGACTCCCAATCTACTTATCAAGGAGCAGAAATACTCTCTGGTTATATCTCTTCTGGGAGGCAGGCATGCATCAGAAATTTAATTCAGGCATTGCTGTTCTAATGTGTATATGATATTAAAAAATTGATGATAATGATAGATGATAAACTATAAACATCTCCAGAATTAAAAACCTTGTACTGGGTTGAAAAAATAAGAGATGAAAACTATATGCCAACTAATAGATGCACTCAGACTGTTCTTGCTCCTTGCTTATTTTGTCTGTTGTTTCTGTGTGAACTGCAGTTTCTCCTTTCCTTCTCCTGTCTGAACAAACCACCATGGTGCTTTGCATCTGTAAAATCAGAGAAGACTTGCCTGTTTTGAACTATTTCTAATTCTCTTTGACTTTGCTATTTTTCAAGGAATTTAATTACATCCAGTAAGCAACAAAGGTTTAAGGAAGCAAGAAACTGTGGATGCCTTTGATGCACAATTAATGATTCCCTGTAGAACACGTTTGAGCTCATGAAAGGATTTCAAACCTGAGTGACCAAACAGATGACTAACAAAGCCAATTCTTAGAAACTGGGTCTACAAGCAGAGGTGCATGGAAAGGACAGAGTGGAAAAAGCTGCACTATAGCTCTGCAAGCCCCATGTGCAGAATGAGTAGTTGATCACTGCTACTGTCATTAAAGCAATGTTTACAAAAGGTAAGGGTAAACCTAAGTAACTGAGAATAAGGATTAAATACTCAAAATGAGCATAAATGTATATTGCACTGAGAGAAATAAGGGAAGAAAAGGAAAAGAATAATGCCCTGGAGCTGACAGAAAGTAAAGAATATATGAGGAATGGAGCCCTAGGTCTAAATATCCTGTTGCCCTTCTATTAATTATAGTCATGTTCATATACAAGTTCTTGTATTCTCACTGACTGAAATCAGAACATGCATTGAAATCTTCCACCTAAAGATGCTCATACTGACATTCTTCAGAAAATAATAGCTATGAAGTTGAAAGAGTGTGAAGAAAATGTTAGATGTGTGAATTTCTCATCTTTCACTTGGATTTTATAAAAAAAAAAAAGCTACATTGTCTGGGACAATAAAAGCAAGGACACATTGGGTCGATAAAACTCTCATAAAGTGTTATCTTTATGACTACTAGGAACTTAGGAATTGTCATACTGGACCAGGTGAATATTTTTTCTCAGCCAGTAGCACTTTTCATGTATTTCAAATACAGATAAAAGAAGGACCATGAGGAAAATTCCTTGATAATATTTTCCATTAGTGGTTGTCTTACGGCCATCTTCGGTCATTTAGTTCTCATTATCCACATGATTGTCCAGAACTTGTTCAAGCTCTTCTATTTTGGACAATGATTTTCATGGATTCATTTTCCCCTGTGAGAAAAGTATAAACATGCTTAGAACATGTAGATTTCTGTAATTTGAAGTCTCCTGCTTCTTGAATACTAGTAGTTGATCATGGACTGAAAACTAGAGGTGGAATGAAGTTTCATTTGAAGTAGCAAACTAAGATTTGATCCTCCTGGCACATCTGGAGGGGGTTTTTTGTTTGTTTGTTTTGTTTTTTCTGGCCTTTGCTAAGTCTTTAAATTTCTCTATGACTTAATATTTAAACATCCACATGTTTATTTTCATTAACATTTCCTGTCTATTAATTCCCTGATTCCGATGCAACAATTACTCAAGGATTTTCTCCATTCATCTTATATATTCATATTTAATTTTTGTGTTATTCTCTTGCAGAGTAGATGAAAGAGTTTCCTAGTCAGGAATTCATCAGCATAGTATTCATCTCAGGAGTGAATAATATCACAAACTTAAGGAAAAACTGGTCTCTCTGGTGAGCAGTGACAGAACCTGAGGAAACGGCATGAAGTGGTGTCAGGGGAGGTTTGGGTTGGATATTAGGAAAAGGCTCTTCACACAGAGGTGTTTGGACATTGGAAGAGGGCTCCCAGGGGAGCAGTCATGGCATCAAGCCTGACAGAGTCCAGGGAGCCTTTGGACAATGGTCTCAGACCTATGGAACTAATTTTGGGGCCATCCTGTGTAGGACCATGAGATGGATTTGATGGTCCTTGTAGGTTTCTTCCAACTCACAATATTCTATGAGGTTAAAATTATTGCAAATGAAGTGGTGTCTTGCCTCAGTGAAGCCCACCAGTAAAGTCTGCAAAACTTAAAAGTGGCACCTCACCTATTCTGAATCAAATGCATTCCACAAATCTTCTACCTGGCTGTTTTCATGAATGTCTCATTTTATGAGCTATACAGAAACAGAAAATCACTCAGCATTCCCTATGCATCGTCCCATCCCATTCATGGTTCCATAGTCACTCTCATATTCCATCCCTCCTTCCAGAACAAAATACTTCATCTGCCTTTCACATTTTTTCATTATAATTTCTCTTTTCTAGACCTTCCAGGAAGGTACACCTGGAAGTTTCCTTTAGCAGAAACTATATGGCTTGTATTATGTGTGTATTTTAAGGATGACCTGTCTCCTATGGGACTATGCCTTGTTTTCTAGGGTTGTCAGAATTCTGTGAAAGTAATTCTTAGCTGGAATCATCCATCAAATGTGTTTTCCCTTCAGTTTAGCAATTTAAAGTTGTTGACGTTTGTGGCATTTAAAGAGCTCTGGCAGCTTTCAATCCCTCATTAAATATTTTTCTGTTTCTTTATTCTTTATGAATCTGAGTAATGCATGTATAATAATAATAATTATTATTATAATAATTATAATAATAATTATAATGTAATGTTGCTTTGATTCATACTAAGTAACATGAAAGAATTTTGGTTTACTTGTTTATTTGTTTGATGGGTTTTTGTTAACTGAAAGGGGTTGAAAAAAAGAAATGCCTGCCAAAGCCCCGCTGCTGAAGTGTGTTTGAGGTGGAATCATTCAGATATTGAATGAAGAAGATTTGTCTTATTCTAGGCAACTAAAGGGTCCCTAACTGAAGAATACAGTAACTCCAAAAGTCTTATTAGGGCAAGCATACCATCATGTCAGATGTCAGGAAAAGCAGGAAGAAGGCTGCCCTAAGAAGAGATAAGTCAGGAGCCATGGATGTCCTGATTGAGAGGGCACAGTTCTGCAGCATCTGGATGAAGCAGAACTGGTGACAGCCAGGAGCTTTTTGGAGCAGTTGGAGGAAGCTGGGAAAGCCCAGTCTCCACGGGAAAGCAGCGGAGAACTGTGTCCTCTGGAAAAAAAAAAAAGGGGGAAATGAGTATTTAGGGTAAGCGCCTGCAGCTGCAGTCTGTTGTGTTGCTGCATGTGAAGAAGCAGCTGGGGTCATAGAGGGTGTCACTCAGCACAGACAGCTGGGTCCCCCCAGTGCCACCACCTGTTCCTGGTGTCCCCACTTCTAAAGGGGGCCTCAGCACAAGCCTTCTCCAGGAGGCTGTGGCTGAGAGAGAGTCCCTGGGGCACCTGCAGCCCTGGAAATGTAATAAACCTTTTGCATCAACTTGTGGTTTGCTGAGCTATTTATCTTTTCCCTCCCCCCTTTATTTTGATTTGCTTTCTTATCTGAAGAGTTATCTTGGAAAGATTAACTTAGAGACCGCTTTGCTTAAATTGTGATAATGATCACAGAGAGCACACACCATTTTGATGACAAAAATGCATCCAAACCAGCACTCAGCACAAAATATATGTGACCTATTCTGAGTGGATTCTAGCCAGCCTGAATTGCCTGTGAAATATTCCATAGTCAAGTATTTATAGGTACTGCTTTGTATACTTTAAAAACAAAACTGTAGAAATCAGGAGTAATTTGGACTTAATTAAAGTGTGTAACCAAAACTGGTGGAAAAGTTCCTTGAGCTTTTATAGTCTTTATCTACCTTAGGGGAAAAGAGACAACTTACACAATTGTAAAGGATTTCAAGTGGCCTGTGCTCTCTGCATCTCAGTGACACTGATATCAAGCCCTTTAAGATTTGAGCCTCTCAAGATTGGAATCAAATTTTGCAATTTCTTTTTAGATGTTAATCAGTAGCTATAGCTGGACATTTAGGATTATTGCACTGTGCACATTGTAACCTTGGCTAATCTTTTGTTTTAAGGAAAAAAGAAGACAATCCTAAGACGAATGGGTTGTCTGGATAATAGCCACATGGAGTGCAGTCAGCAGAACTGAACAGTAACTGGGGGAAAGGTAATTCCAGCAGTGGGAGACTGTGACCACCAATGCTTTGGCCACCTATTTAACCCAGGCCCCAGACTCAAGCAGAAGGAAGAGCTGCACATATGGACTAGCAAGAGGTATAACTAGCAAACAGGTTTGAGTATTAAGGAATGAAAAAGTTATGTAATTTGTAACCAGTGAATGCTCATGCCTTTGTTTGTTAAAATGTTTAAATAGTGTAAGATTTTGATGGCTGGGGAGCCAACTTTTTGTATATAACCTGGCATCCTACTTTGTGCAATCTAGAACAAGAAATAGAAATGCCTTGTCTCAGTGTGTGAGTTGGTGCTGCCCACCAGGTAATGAGCTGGTTCAGCTTGTTACCCGCGAGAACAGCACTACCTGAATAACTGAACCATTTCACTTTGAGGAGCTGATTACTTTTAACATAGCCTTCAAAAGCTAAAAATCTTCTCTGCTCCTCCCAAGCCAGTCTCATCTCTGCAGGCTGTCCTGCATTTCCATGGGAAATAAGAGCAGACCAGCTCAAAACTCTCTCCTCA
Source organism: Phylloscopus trochilus trochilus (assembly GCA_016584745.2). NCBI lineage: Eukaryota > Metazoa > Chordata > Aves > Passeriformes > Phylloscopidae > Phylloscopus > Phylloscopus trochilus. The sequence continues at coordinate 8,335,897 of WQNJ02000016.1, read as the reverse complement.
TCAGGGGAGCCCTGGTTTGAAATGAGGCTTGTCTGTCCCAGCAGAACTCTTGCAGGAGTTTCAGTTGTAGGGATGTAGAATCCCAAAAGATAACGGGCTAATGTGTATGTCTCAAATGCTGATGTCTGGATGGCTGTGGAGCCAGCCAAGGATTGCAGGTAATAATGAACAAGGGTTGTTGGTAATAACCAAGGATTGCTGGTAATAACATGCTGTAGGAAAGAACAAGGTGTGGCTGGAGAAGAGGGCCATGTTGGAGATAGGGTAGCACTTTTCTGAGACAAACATCCCTGTTCTAGATCCTGGAGATAAGCACAACACAGTACACCACAAGTACAGAAATGAGGCCAAGAAGTGGGCATGGACTGTAGGGGAAAACAAAACACCAAAGACTCCCAAAGGCCTCCGACCCATTTCCAGAAAGGACTGGAAGAACAAGCTGTGCATGATAACTAATTTGTATAGGAAGGAAGAAACCTGTCTTCAGGGCAGGGGAAACTGTCTATAAAAATTTGACTTTTACTGAAAAATAAACACCCCTCTCAACTATAAATAGCACTTGGAGTACTTCTAACAGGATGGCTGGCTGAAGTAGACAAACTGCATATCACAGGCTAGGAAGGGACAGCTACTCCTATACTCTGAAGGACCACAGGGTGGATGTAATGACTGCAATAAACATTTGCTGCCCTTTGAGGGTAACAGGGCTGCTGTCTTGCTTGAGCACAGCTGCAGAGACAAAGAAATGAATGTACCTAAAGTGCTAAGCAAACTCCAAATTATTTTATTATCACCTGGGGAGAGGATCTCAAACTAATTGTTCTGCTTTGCAGCTTATTTTGGTTGGTTCGAAGCTGGTTCAAGCTAAAAAGAAAGGTCTGTCCCACAAAAATAGAAACAGATGTATTTTAGGACCCATGAAATATGCAAGCATATAAAACTTGTATTGCCATTTGCCCTCAGTAGAATTCACCTTTTCACTCTCTAAGAGTGAGACACTTTTTTCTGGTTTGGGGCATAATCCTAATGAAATTACAAATGTAAAGAGTATTTTGTAGCAAAAGTGTTTGGGCTACTGCACTCCTCCCAGATCAATCCTTCTGATATTTTGAAAGGCCTCACAGATATAGTAGCCCCAGAAAAAACACTAGAATAAATGTTATCACAAAATCCTGGACAATCTTAGCATGAACACTGATGAATTGAACCAAACCCTCTCAGGAAAGCCTTTTCTGCTTGATTTCCCAGAACTGATGTGATAATTGATAGAATAAAAAGCTGAGAACATACATTACTGAAGGAAGAAAACATGCTCATGACTTCTCACCCAGAGCCTTGGATTGCCCCAAAATCATTCCTTCAAAAAAGCAATATGGATGAGAAATTAAACAGCCCCTTTAGCATGCCCTGTGAGTTCATATGTAGCTGAAAACAGAAAACAAAAAAGGCAGAAATGTTTTCATGTGGAGACCATTTAGTAGTGACTTCTCCAGACACTGGTAACAAATCAGTCAGCAAGCACACATCTTGCAATTTCCAGTTTTGTCTCTTCCATAAATTTGTGGTTCAATGCATCTTCTTCAGGTTAAACACTTTCATTTAAAGGATATTAAATGTCAGACTGGCAAGGGATTTTAAGTAAGATATTGTCAAGGGTGAGGTGATAAATCAGATTTTACAACTTGAGGCACAGAAGCCATGTTTGATCAATACAATCTCTTGCTTCTATGGATAATGATAATTCATGGTGTCAAGTGGACAGTGTTCATCACAGCAAGCAGTCCCTGGATCACTTGAACACTTAAGAGGAAGAGATTGTGGCAGTTGCAGCTGAGAGTTAGGAGACACACATATCTCTACCAGTTCTGCCACAGACAGTAGCCAGCATCATAATAATTCCAGACAGTAAAAGTTCAGTAAAACACAAATAGCTAAGCAGGCAGAATGACCTCAGTGGACACCTGGTAGAATGCAGGACTAAGGCCACGACACACTCCTTCCGTGAATGTATCCCATTGTTTGACACCCTGAGGCTTGCCATACACCCATGTAAGTGTGACAAGAGCATCTGGTACCTGCTAACAGAATGTTTTCTTAATGGGAAAACCAAAGAAATTATTCCTTCCCTAAGGTATTTAGTATCTGACCATTTCTTTGCCATGCACCAGTTCATTCTTGTGTCTTTGTCAGCCCTCATACAATGTCATCCCTTCTGAAGTACCTGACCATGGAGTCAGGGAGTGGTTGTTATGAAGTCAGCCATCTCTGTCTATACAGATATGTTTTCTTTGGACATTAATCAAGACTGAAAATAGGGACAAGCAACTCATACACCTCTCTAGGGCAAGTAATAAAGAAAGAAAGTGCAATCCAAATACAACTCTACAGGTAGACTTGGCCTACAAAATGTTTCTGGAGAGCCTAATTTTATTTTTTTTTTTCATGCAACAACAATTTCTGTCCAAATAAGAAAGAAATTAATCTCCTGTATCTTTTTTGTCTATCCAGAAACAGCCAACTACTGCTTTTGCTGGTGCAATAGTTACAGAAGATTCTGAGTTGGAAGCAAACCACAAGGATCATCGAGTCCAATTTTTAGTGGAATGGCCCATACATGGATTGAACTCACTACCTTGATGTTGTTAGCTTCATGCTCTGACCACCTGAACTAATCTCAGGAGACTGGGAGATGACAGCTTCTGCTGGTAAGCAGTGACCTTGTTATCAGCAGTGGCTGCTGTGGTCACTCCTACCGGGCTGGCATCTGTCGTATCCCCTGTTCCCTTCCTCCTCATCTGCTCCCCTTGTAGAATCATATTTGACTGAAGTGGTTGCACGTCCTTCCTTGCATTTAAGGCACAAAGGAAAGTATTGCTCATGATACAAGAGCATAATAGGAAGATTCTTGAACAGGATGGCTGCAAAAAAGGCAGAAGAGGAAGACAGGCTACTGCCGTGGGGGAGTGAAGGTGGTGGGAAATTTCAATAACTGGCACCTCATTTAGCTGCTGGGCAGATGTCTGTAGGTGAGGGTAAGTGCAGTTCTGTCTAAAAAGAGAAGGACAAAAGAAATGAAAACCTTCTGCTCTACTGAGAAGGTGAAGATTGGGGAGGAGAGGCTGAAGTTTTTTTAGCCATGCTGCAGAGAAAGGATAAAGCTTTGGGCATATGGGTTTGAGGTCAGATCCTGCCTTTGCACTTTCCCAGACTGCAGTGGATCATGCTGAACAAACTGCAAAAGTTGACTCCATTATAATGTAAATGGCACTTATAAATAGGAATGCATTAAAGCCTCTCAAGCTCAGTTTTTCCAATTCTTCAACTCCATGAGCTGCTCCTTCTTATGGAGGAATTCCTGTGGGTATCTCATCTAAGTGCAGCGTTTATACAGTGAACTAAACGATTGGTTTAAATCACTTGGGTGCTATGTCATTTATTTTAGGATAGGTTTAAATCAGACTGAAGTTCTATAAACCTAATTAAGAAAAAACAAAACCTTTTCCATTGCAGATTTCCATTAGAATGCATAATGAGCTAAAGGCAAGTTCAGAAACAGTATTTACATGCTCTCATTGAAGCCTAGGCAGAAATTAAGTTCCTAAAGTATGCATTGTTAAATTACCTCAAGCAATCTATAAAAACACAGTTTGATGATAAAACAAACAAAACATTTTTCTTAGCCACCAAGATCTCTAGATTTATGTTGCAAGTCTTGAAAAAATGGCCCTTGAAGGCACCACAAGTTGTTTTGTAGTCAGAACTTTGTAAAAAAACCAAAATTAACAAAAGCTCCCAAACCACACCATCTTACACGTTGTCATAATGCTTTTCATCTAGGAACCCATTAAAGCAGGTCTTCCCAGGGCTTCCATTTTTCTAACCATGAAAGATATTTAGATCTGAAGCAGAATGTCACCACTCCCTAGAAAACCTGGTTCTACAATGTCACAGCTGCAACACCACTATTTCTATTAAATTTCTAGCAATTCTGTTCCTAAAAACACCTTAGTAATGAAACATCATAAGCTCAATGTTTAATCATAGGGAATCATCACACTTAAAACTGAGTCATGCAGTTGGTTTTGGTTCCAGACTGAAATACAGTATTTTTAGACTGACCAAATTTTAATAGCTGACTTTTGAAACTAGTGGGAGAAAGACTCAAAAACCTTACTGAACTCAGCATCTGACAGTTAGAGTGAGACTCAGATTAAGTCACACACATTTAAGTGTCTCTCTGAAGTTTTTCAAGTATGATTTAAGTGCTTAGGATCTCGTTACAGATAAAGATCTCTTAGTACGATGAGAGGAGCCTGTTAAGAAATGTAACTGGCCAAATATATCTAGTTTAGAGAAAATGGAGTCGTTCTTTTAACCTTCTTGACTTTTTAAAGTAAGACTTCAAAATCAGCCATCTGCCTTAGGGATCTTCTGCAAAAACTCCTCATGGTATCATAGTATCTGAAATATTTTCACAGTCTTTGAAAATGTTATAGGGACCTATGGAAGCCCACACCTTTTAGAGCAGCAGCTGTAGGAAATATCCTACAAATGTCACAAAATCTCTGTGTTTGTTATTTGAGGCAGTACCTCAATAGCATAAAAGATCAGATGCAATTAATATCTATGCTCCTAATCTTATTCTGTAGTCCAAAATTTTTGTGCAAACATTCAGTTGGGAGCTAGCTGGGAGTGAGAGAATATGCAGATGTACAAAACAAGATTTTTGAAAGAAGAAAGTGCATTTTCCAAATATTTTCCAAATAAATTAATATTCTTTAAATTATTCTTATTAATCTTCTAAATTATATAGATATTGTAATTGGAATGAGGTCTAGGAGCCTTCAATATCATGAAGATCATGCAGAGCAATGACAGACATAAATGAGAAATTTCGTTATGTGGAGCTTATCACATTGTATTAATGCAGTAGGTTACCCATACCTACAGTTTCCTGCAGTTATTTATGGGACTAAGGGTTCCGTCTTCTCATATCCTGTATTAAAATTTAAATCTTGTAAAAATATTCTAACTTGGATATTTTAAAATATCTAAACAGAAATTTAGAACATGCAGGATAAAGTCAGTTTGCTGGGCTGAAATAAAAAGTGCATCATTTATTTAGCCATATTTGAAAATTTTCCCAATACAATGAATAAAGGAATGTTTTGCTAAATTGGGAAAACAGGAAATCAAAGGATGAACTTTCTAAGTACAAAAATCCAGAAGAAAAACCCTCCTTAGAATTGCTGCTCTAAAGAGATTTACTACTTCATTTATGAAAGACTTGAAGCTGCGTCTTTCCCCTTGGGCACATTGGAAAGGTTTGTGACCTTGGAGTTGGATTTTTCATCTGCTGGCCAAGATTCAAGCTTATGCAAGTAGTTTAGTTTTGGTACCTCTATCATCTAAAGTCTTTATAGGTGGAGATTTGCTTCTTTGCGTAATGACTTTATCTCTCATGTACTTTGCTGTAAAGTGAAATTGCCAGCAGTGTGCTTTTGAGGGGAATAGGAGAAGTGTGTTTTTGTTTTTAAAAACCTATTTGCATAATAAAGAGTGCTTTTACATTTGGTTTTGTTTTAACTGCCTCTGTTACCCTCTGTTCTCTAGTACTCACCAGAAGAATCATTCATTCACCAATACATTGTGTAATTGTGGTTATTTTAGGCACAAGAGAGGTGGTAAACAAAACAATCTTTTTTCCCTGCCAAATGTGTGTTGCTTCCACAAATTTCAATTAACGTAATCAGTTTTTAAGGGGTTTTGTAAAAGACAGTAATTAAGGTAAATATTTTCCAGCACCTGGGAACAACCTTCTTTTGTGTTTGATATTTTGTGTTATTGTTCTGTACTAACAAACAACATTTGTGTGGTTTGCTGCAACCTTGATCTGACAGTGAGATGGTTTCTTCAGTGGTGGCTCAATTTAACGTGATACAATTCTACCTACCAAATCCATACCAGAACTTTTGGACTTACTCCATGGACAGTTCACAGCAGTGAAGACCCTAATGACTGGGAATGGGCACAGGTAAGAACCCCTCATAAAAGAAGACTCCACTCTGGATCAGCAATTTTGATTTTGAATACTATCATTTTGTAAGATTACAGTTTTCTCTGAAGTTATGATATTGCTGGTACATGTAAAGCTTAACACAGTCTTTAACTCTTGTGTTTGCCTCTCTTGCTGCCAGAGCTGAACCAATAACTGCAAATTCCAGGGATATCCCAGTGTAACATTGGATCCATATGGTGACTGCGGAGGCTCCCACTGGGATACCAAGGAGTGCTCATGATGCTGCCCTCTGACATTGAACAGTGCAGGCAGAAAGGTCACAGAGGCTGAAAATCCTTGCACTGTGTGACTTAACATTTTCCTCCACAGCATGGCTTCATGGTGCAAGATTGGCAGCTAATTGCATCCATACCAGACATAGCCTGGCTGCAGAAATCAAGCAGTTTGCCCAGGTTCATCACAGTGCTAGGAGACTCATCCAAACTTACCAATATCACCACTGACATCTGTGAGAATACATTTATTTCCACCTATTAATTGCATATTGACAGGAAGATGAAGGAGAGAGAAGCAATCTTTTTATTTGAGATGAAGGGAAATTAGCTATGCACATATTTTAGGAGGAATCATATTATTTTATGCATCTTTTTAATGTATTTGGAATGTGAAAGTAGATCAAGGACTACATTTTTTTTTTGAAAGCACTGTGGCAAGAACAATAACAATGAAATCACTCCTTATAAATGAACTCACCTGTCAACGGGCCAGATTATGAGCTCAATTACATTGATATGAACCTGTAATACCTCCACAAAAAGCAATTAATCTTCTTGTTATTCTCACTATTTTAATTGCAAATAGAATCTGCTGTGACATGCCCAAACATCTGAATTTGATGACCTTCAAGATCTTGCACAGACCTTGAAAACATCAAACTCAAAGCTGTTTATCCACACTGGTGTCAGTAACCCTAAGACAATTAAAAATAGCTACAAAATTCTAAGAACAAAGCTGAAGACATCAGAATAACAAGAGGCGCTTTTCTCTGTTCTCCCAAATTCATACAATTGTATAGGATTATACTGTCAGGTAAGAGCCTTTTAGAGTTCCTTATTAGAGAGGAACTCTGGAGAATCTTAGAGAGGATTTTCTTATGGAAGTCACAGATAATCTCTGACCCAGATCTTCCTTGCCAGTGCTCATTGAGGAAGGTCTATGAGGAGCATGGGGTGTCCAGCTGACAAGAGAAGAGTACCTAAGAGAATCACCATTAATCATGCTGCTAATGATTGTTTCAGAATATTTGATGAGGATGCTAAAAGCAGGGTAGCTAGTTGAAAACTGCTGGAGGAAAATGAGAGTTGCCTGATGAGCAGCTGAGGTATCTATACAGGAATATCCAGATAACAGGAGGAAATTGGAAAAATCAGAAATCTTGAAATGCCATAAAAATTGTGTTTTATCATTGAAGAGCCACATTAGAGCGAGTCATTGAACTGCAATGTTTACACAAAGGGAATATCTGAGGGAAATTCAAGATGTATTTTTTTCTACATATTAAAAGAGTTTATTTTTGCTCTCATTTATGAAGAAGTGAGAGCAAAATGTAAAAAGCATGTCTTTCTGAATGAATGTAAAAGGACAAAAACATATGTATGGAGTGTGCTGCAGATTGCCTAATAAGAGGGAAATATTGAAAGATTTTAAGCAATTGCCAAAAAAAGCTATGCAGGGTGGCAATGAAGAACCTGAATTACGCATATTTTTTGAAAAATAATATGATAGAAGAGAAATATGTCTTTAAAATTTTAGTAAGACCAACCTTTCCTTTAGAAGATGAAAGAAGTTATTGAAGAACTGTTCTTGATTTAATTCTGACAGGCAGAGAAGAGCTGCTTAAGTATTTGGTATGAAAGTATGAGATAAGAGTCACTATCAGTTGAGTAAAAAACATCCTCACACCAGACTTAAGGTTCATTGCTACACTATGAAGATATTTTAGGTATATCTGTACGTTTCCTATATACCTATAAGGTGGTTCCTGGTCAGTTCAGTATTTCCTTAAATGACTTAGCTAAATAAATACAAAATAGATGTATTGATTTTTAGGTTTTTTTAATAATTTTTGGATGCACCTTCCATGGTCGGCATCTCCTATCTGTTGATGATTACTATCTCACACCCGTTGTCTGACTACAGGCTCTCAGAAGCTCCAGAATCCCTGACCCACTGTTCCCAATACAGAAGGCAATTTCCAAATTAAAAGATGTAATCTACAGATTTACATATAATTAATACATTCTTTATCCCTTTTAATATCCTTTTTCTTTTGGTTATCTCCTTCAGTCAGGCAAAGTGCCCTCTTTAGTTGATTACTTTATGTTAAACTTGTATGGAAACTTTGTTCCTAGATGCACGGCAGCTCAGGTTCCACAGCTTAAAATGGGAAAATTTGCAGGCTGTGTATAATCCTTGATAAAATATAGGAGGTGTGTTGTGCAGATCCCAGGCTGCAGACATTGGCATGTTTTGTATGTGCCTCCCACTGATGCTATCAATGTCTCAGATGCAGCAGTTGTCCTGTTGAAATAGTCAATCTTCATCACTTTCTGACCTGCCTAGCTTTATCCTAAACAATGTATAACTGTTTGGGGTTTTTTTTGTTTGGGCTTTTTGTTTGGTTTTGTTGTGGTTTTTTTTGGTTGTTTGTTTTTTGTTGTTGTTTTGTTTTGTTTTGTTTACTTTGGTGTGAGACCAACACACATCTTTACACATCCCAAGTGACCTCCCATCACAGGATAATCACCTAGATAAGACAAATCCATCACTTTGGCATGTAAGGTGGCTGACACAGGTTCTCAGCACACATGTGTAAGATTAAGGAATTAGAGACTTTAAAGTTATGCTTTGTTTGTAAATCATAATTTTCTTAACCAGGTTCTAAATATTCTCAAAATATGCAGTATCAGGAGAAGCATCATGTAAGGGTTGATATCTCCTAGCTGGCAGCTACTGACAAGGCACTCATTCCCAGCCATGTTTTTCACTCTCTACCATTGCTTTAAACTTTCCTTTTCACACACTGATTAGCTCAGTAATATTATCAGTTTCCTTTCTAATCTGTGAGACATTGATGAATTCAAGCAGGGCCAGGAGGGAAGTCACAGGCAACCTACAAGGCAACATTAAAATTCAAAATGATCTTGAGAATCTGGGGAAATAAGATGAAATCTAACAAAATGAAATTCAATAATGAGAAGTAAAAGGCACTGCACCCTGAAGAAGAAATCGTATGTGTAACTACAAAATGAGGGGTAGCTCACAAGGCAGCAATGTGCCACGTGAGACCTGGGAATGATAGTACATTCTGAGGAAAAAGAAAGTCAACAGAGAGATGATAATTCAGAACTGGTGAATCTCATTCTGGGATTCATTAACACCATGTGAGAGGTAAGATATGGGAAATAATGATTAACATTCACCTACTACTGTTCCATTATAAAATTTTAAGTTTCACTGTAGTCAAAGATAGACATAGCCCAAAAAGTTTGAAGGAGGAACAATAGAAGGAAAAAGTTTATCTGACTCCTTTTGTCTACAGAAGGAAAGACAGAGACTGAGACAGGTTGGCTGTCTTTAGTATGTTAAATTGTATTATAAAAAAGGTGATGATTAATTGCTTTCTACATCTACAGGGGATAAGGGAAAAACAAATTAATTTAACTGGCGAAAGTGTAATATGAAATACATTCTGATTACGAGAGAGTAAAGCCCTCGAACAGATTACCCAAGGAAGCTGTAAAATCTACCCCACTGGATATTTTTAGGAAAATATTGTTTTTTGGAAAAGCATCTGACAGAAATGGTTAAGATATATCCATCTTATCTCATATCTAAGGGACAGATTAATACACGCACTCTTGAGATCCTGTCAAGATTTATGTTTCCATGGGTTTTATATATTTGAAGATAGAAGCGATGGTATTTGAAAATAACTAGACAAGTCGTAGGGGTGGTAAGGTGAGGAAAACATTGAAACTTGAAAAAGAAATCTGAACTCAATATTCCACTGAAGATGAATATATCAAAATGTTCACAGCATGTATTTTTAAAATGCTTCAAGGATACAGAAAGGATATGGGTACCCATGTTTTATACAATAACTATAAAGTCTGAGTGGAAATAAACACTGATTTTATTTTGGTTTTGTTTTAAATAGGGCATTTCTAGGTCTTTGAGAGCACATATGTCTTCCTGTGTGTGTTTCAGCTCACTAATTTTAGCCTGCAGCAACTTCAATATTTATATCTGAGTTTATTACCACAGTACCTTTTATAGTCCATAAAAGGAAATATGCAAAATAACGCATGATTTGTCTGATCAATTTAGAAGTCCGATTTAGAATGAGATTAAGTGTGCTGTGCACACTGTGTGTGTAAATATCTGTTTTCCTCCAGAGGATGTAACGAAAAGTTTAGGCTTAATTCTACCTACCACCTCTTGTTGGTACCCACCATCTCACCTACCATCCTCTTTCAGAAACAGACACAAATATGAACATGGAACAGACTTTCATCACTGATCTGTCACAATTCCAGACTTATTCTGAAGGAGAAAATCCTTTATTTTAGCCTTCAGTATGAGAAAAGGTGGCTCAAAGACTGGACTAATGACTGCAGTTTAAAGAACTCGTAACTTCCTTGTTTATTACACATCTCTCTACTTGAGTTGCCATATACAGAAAATGACAATCATGATGCTTCCCAGGTGTGTCAAATACCTTAACTGATTATTATCTGGGTAAATAGTTTGATGTTTTCTGATAAAAATCACTTTTCACACTGGGAAACCAAGAAAATGCTGCTGCCTGCACAAGCAGATGAATTGATATTTGTGCCTGTCATGCAAACTGGTCTTTTTCCAGTTGTTGTTTCATCTGTGCAATTTTCTTGCACCCATTTCAGTTTCCAGACAGCAACAGTTTTATTGCCACTTACTTTCTACAATTCGTCCTTATAAGCAGAAATTTGTCTTAAATAAAAAGATGCCATTTTCCTAGTACTGTTGTTGATAAATTCCCAGTCTCACATCCTATTCACCTGGAGGATCAGATTATTCATCTGTATGTTGTTAAATGAAGACATTAATTTTCTTTTGGGCTTTTGTAATATTACCTGAAGAAGATGCTGAACTTAAGTGAGGTTTAACCTTAAAAGTTTTCATTTCCAGATGATGAAACAAATCCACCACCTCTTGCTATAGGCAACTTTCTTAAATGCTTTGAACATATGGATAGGAAAAAGTAGAATGGTATTGAGTCCAGTGCTTCTACTTATGGCAGCATGTAGAAATTAACCTCTACTCATAAGGAAAAAAGATGATGGTTCTCCCTCCTCTCCCTCTTTCTCCTCTAACTGGAGCTGTAGGAGTGCCAGCCTTATGAAAAAGAAGTTTGAATTAGAACAGAATAGAAAAAAAAATTAATTCCAGTACAGAAATACTGAATTATGTTCAGCCATTTAAAATTTTTCTCTGGTTTATATTTAGAAATGCAGAAATGAGAATGGGGCCAAAAGACCTGGGCACCCTGAAATAGGTACATGCAGTCTGAGCTTACCAGAAAGAACAGACACAGATATGTGCATATATGCTTCACACATAACTTTATTGGAAATCTGTGTGGAAAGCAGCATTCTCAAAAGTTCAGCCTAGTCCCCATTACAAAGAGAAAAAGAGGCTGGGTTTTTTTTTGCAGGAGTTGTGTGAAGCTCCTGCTCACAGACCCTCTACTATTCTGCATGTTCAAAGAGGTGAAAGTCAATCTGTCAGGTTTGATGATGTGATTTTCAGCACTTGTCCATAAAAAATAATCTTTATAACAATATTATTAGTGACATTTTAATACCCAGCCTTGGCACCAGTCAGCTGTTAGAATACTGTATAAGGAGGCTGAAATGACATTGAAAGCTGAACAGTGGGACAGGGATGAGCTGTAACAAAGTGAAATGCAAGGTTATGCATTTAGGTTTACAGAAAAAAGCTGATTCCAGCTATGTGCTTATAAGCTGGAAATAACAGACAGGGGGAAAGTAATCAGTGCATCAGCTGGAAACAGGTTGTCTATGGGCCACCAGCATGGTGCATCCTTAAATATGACAGATGTGATCCTGAGACAATTGGGATGAGATAATTCCAGCCTTCCTAGAGAGCACTCATTGAAAATGTGCTCAATTCTGAAGAAAAAAAATTAAGGATTATTTAAACTGAAAGTATTATATTAGCACAGGAGCTATTATGTATAATCTGATCTTAATTACATTTAAATAGGAAATTAGGAGAAATATTATTACTACTTTTGATGAGTTTCTCGATGTTGGTATAGGAGCTGGCAGAGTCATTATCTTTATGATGGGAAAGATTATGGTTTGTCAGTGGTGTGATATGATGATATGGATGGTAATTTTTTTCTCCTGTGCTGAAGGAGTTTTTCATGTTGGAGGTGATATAGTGCAGGTGATGCCACAAATACTTCTGGATTCTGCCTGCTGTCCCAGAGATGTTCAATGAAAATTTTTGACTATTACTGATCAAAAAATCCACAAAAAATAATTTCTTCTAGTAGGCATTCTTCTGAAAATTCATTCTCTTTCCTCTATTTTTAAGAGGCAAATCTTGCCTAGTTTTCAAACATCAGCCTTATCCTCATGCCTTCCTTCATGAGGCTGTTCAATTAGAATCCACATTCCTTTATCTACAGGCTACTGTTTTTTTTTAAATGCATACAAAATCTGTTAAGAAATTAATTAGTAAAGATTTTTAAAAAGAGGCTATGATTTTGACATGAAGATATCCCATGTGCTAATTAGCCCAAGAGCCAACAAACATAACTGAGAAGTTTTTAGGTACTTTTTTTCTTTAATGTCACCATTGGAATAGCAGTAAGAGAGAGTAAGATTAGCAGAGCTTTCTCATTTATTATGTTCATTCTGCACCACGTAATTATATCTAAGTTAATCTTTTAGTTAATTGTAAGTCAAGTGGTGAAGAAACACAAAAGCACTAGCACATTATTCTCGTAAGAATGCTTCTTTTTGAGAGAAAATGGATATTTTATTCCCTCTTAACCTCCTTTTTGAACAGTTATTGACATTTTACTGAATATGAAGAAGCTTTTAAAAATTGTTCTTGATATTAACTTCAATATTTGTGTTTCTAGGATGAGAAAATATTTCATGCATGTTTCAGGAGAAACTATTTTAATGGCTACAAATGTCACCTAAAATAAGTATTATAGTGACCTGTGTTTGTGAGTCTGCTACTATAAGTGCTTAAAAACTTATTTACATGTAAAACAATCCCTTCTTTTAGCAGCAGTATTGGCTTGTGCTGCAAGATGCATTGAAATGATTTCACATATAATAGCTGGTTTTCCACAGTTTGTAACATTAAGAAAGCCTGTTCTTCTTCCCAGTGTTAGTGAAATTGTGTTATTTCTTACTTCAGCTGAACTCATGAATAAATTTTATGTTCACACATTTAGTCCTACTACATAGTACCTTTCTAATAACACTATTTTATTATGTTCAAAAGCCTGCTGCAAGTGTTTTTCAACTGATTCAACTTATTAATCATAGATCAAATTCTGCAGTTTCTTCAAAGCCTTCAGTATTTGCTTATACACAAATTCAGCCATTCTCATACATCATGAAAAAAATCCAATTTTAAAAAAAAATTCTGTTTGTTCGTCCTCTAGAGATGAATAGTTTATCTTTCCAAGTATTGTCAAGTATTGTTCATTACAGCATGTTCAGTTCAGTTCAGTTGTTTAGAAATCAGTCCTGCCCCTGAAGGTGTGTATCAACAATCTCCACTTTTGAGATGCCCCCTTAATAGCTGAGAAATTTCCAGGTTGGAAATTTACGTTTCAATTCTTTCTTCTGTTTCATTTTATAAAGTAATTATTTTATTTAAAACAAAAAACCAAACTTTCTAACATTTAGACACACATTTCCCCTGACTTTCAAATGAAAGTGTTTTTTAAACATTATTCTCTTTCAGAAGCAGGTCAATTTTGAAACCTCGATATTACCTTTTAAATGAAATTTCTCAAGCATGGACAGTTGCTCATGGAACACACTCGTGAGGTCAGAAATTGGTGTTTTTTCTATTTGATAGGCAGGATATTGGTGCACCATGAAATTATCATCAAATCAATGCAGGCAGGTGGATACTTATGAGGGACACAGTCAGAGGTTTTAGGAGTACGAATTGGGAGATGGGTGAGTAGGTCAGTTAGCCTACTGCTTTTAAAACTAATTGTAAGTAGATATGAGATTTTCAGTTTATGGTTTCCCTGTCATGCATCATCCAGCCCAAACATTCTGTGATACTGAATTACTGAATTAGGAAAAAGGCAGCTGCTGCATCCAGGTCTAGGGCCAACAACATAAGAAGGAGATGGACCTGTTGGAGCAAGTGCAGACAAGGGACATGAAGATGATCAGAGGGCTGGAGCAGCTCTCCTGTGGAGACAGGCTAAGAGAGCTGAGGTTGTTCAGCCTGGAGAACAGAAGGCTTCAGGGAGGGAGACCTTAGAGCACCTTCCAATACCTAAAGGGGCTATAAGAGAGCTGGAGAGGGTCATTTTACAAGGGTGTGTAATGAGGTGTGGATGGCTTAAACTGAAACAGATTTGGTTAAATTGGTTACAAAGAAGAAATTCTTTACTCTGAGGGTGGTGAGACACTGGCACAGGTTGCCCAAAGGAGTTGAGAATGCCCCATTCCTGGCAGTGTCAAAGGCCAGGCTGAAAGGGGCTTGGAGCAACCTGATCTAATGAAAGGCATCCCTGTGGCAGGGGGGTTGCAGTGGGATGATCTTCAATGTTTCTTGCAACCCAAACCTTTCTGGGATTCTGTGACCCATTTATATTAGCTGTATAATGGCTGGGCACCTATAGCCTGGCAAGGAAGGCTGCATATTACCTTGGCACCAGGTTTTAGTTGCCAAACCACAGCTGTCTGAGAGAAGAGTGGATGACATGATGTGTACCTGGCCTATTTCTGTAGGCATATTTAATTGATCAGTCACCCAGTCTTCCAAGAAAGAATTCTGACCAGGGCATTTTTTTTAGGATTCACTGAATATTTGAGAAAAAAAAATATAATCTTAAGTATATATGGCATTTAGAGGGCACTAATTTTACTCTCATGCTATTTGGACATGCAGGGCTCTCAGGAATATTTCTTTTTCTTCTGCACTCTCCAATTAAGCAGACAGCAAGAAATGGGTGAATAGCACCATTAACAGGAAAGAAAAAAAACAACCCACAAAAAACTATTCTCTGTTTAGAATAAAAACCAAAAGCATTTGCAAAACAAGAACCTCTCTTGTAAGCGACTGGTTTGTTTCTGAACACGAGACCTCACAGGTAGCAGTGGAGTTGCTCCAGGCCTCTTGAAAACACTTCTGTGGTTCTTTTATGTTACTTTTCTTCATCTTTTCTTGTGTGTGTGCATGTGATGACTGATTCCCAGTTCAACAACAACTCCTCTGCTGCTCAGGAGATGCAAATATAAGCACAGTGGATACAATGACCCCGCGTGCAACAGAGAAAAATGCCTTCAATAATTAATGAGAGAATGGGATGTGGAACCACTAAATCCAGTCTGAAGTTGATTACAGAGCTGTCAGTCATCTGCAGGGCAATGTAATGAAACAGAGCAACTCAGCAGTCAGGATATGTATGAAAGTCATTTCCTATCCCTTCTGCACATTTTTTTATGGACTATAAAAGTGACAATTGGATTATTGAAAGGAAAAAACTGATGAAATATGTCTGTTTTGAATGAGAACGTATCTCAGTAATATAGCCCACACACACCCTGTCCTATTTTTATCCAGACTTCAGGAAATAAGTTATTCAAATGTATTTAAATAAGCTTTCTACCCCAACAATATAGTTTCATACTGCCTCATCTGTTGTGTCATGAACATAAACCACCCTAGATTAAATTTATATGTAATTATTTTGTTCCTCATATGTCCTTCTATCCAAGATATGTCCCTAAAATGGCTCTCTTGTGATTTTGAAACTTAGACTGTTCTTTACCTGAAGCAGAATTCAGAACAGTTTCCGGAGGCCCTTTTTAATTAGAAGAAAACCTAGTATCAGAAAAATTACTGTTTAGAATAAAAAAAAGTATTCAGTTATAAGTTGTGATTGTTTCTTTTTATTTCTTCTAGATGATCTGATGGAAGCCTCAAATTCCTTACGAATTCTTATTGAATTTATCAAATATGATGTGGTTTGAGAGCAGATGACTGCAGAATTGCAAGGTTGCATAACTTATCTTCCCAGAGCAAGTGCCCAGTGTCTATACCCTAATAACATACTAGAATAGGTCTGTTTTGAATTGTCATCTATCATATAAAGTCTTCTGGAGAACTGAGAGTATTTCTGAGGCTTTTGTCTATTTCTGCTAACATACAGGATTTGTATCCAGCAGCTCTCCCTTGCCTTTGACTGACTCTAGGGCATGCCAAGGATTTTGCATTCCTCTCGGGCCTGAGTCCATTAGTGTGGGTTTTGTCCCTCAGCCTAATAAGGCAGATTCTGGAGGGAAAGCCTTTGGAAAGGGAGGTAGGAAAACCAAGCAGGAAGAGCCAAAGAAATGTGTTGGAGTCACTGGCTGTGGTGGCTTGGTCAATCCAGGGCTATCTATTGTTGCTCTGTAGAAATAACCTACAGCTCATGGCTTCTGGAACAGATAATGTGTCAGCTGGAAACAACTGGGAGAGTGGAAATAAGAGACTAGGGACAGGAAGGAGGCCATGGAGTAAGTCTGAAAAAAAGCCTCAGGGGAAAAGTGGTCAGGAGTGCATATCTAAGCTTGATGGATATTTTATGAAGTAGAAGAAACAAAATGCTTGTTCAAATTGCTTGTAAATAGAGCTAAATAACTTGAGCTGAGTATGCAGATCTGTGAAACAACCTGTAAAAGCCAGATCAGAAAAGGCTGGCAACTGTTCAAATGTGTGGAGGTACGGTAGGAAAAAGCACTATAAATTTAGACCCTGAATTAGTTTTTTCAAATGCTACAAAATTTGGAAACAATAGTCCACTTTATGCCCCAAACAACTACTAGTTTTCTGATGCTGCTGCTTTCATGGAAGAAACCCACATCAGTATACTGATGGCTACTGGGGAGCCAACAGGTGTTAAGAGCCAGAACTATGACCCTATTTCTTCCTGTCCTTTAGTCCATGTCTTACTCCTAGGTAAGTACATTCCTCTTTTTTGAAGGGCATTAGGAATGCAGGCAATGTCTGATTAGGGTCTTTTATGCAGAGAAATTGCTGGAAAATAAAATAGATAAAGCATAGACCGAGCCCCAGTCCAATTAGTTCCCTGATCCAACCCATTCTGCAGTATCTTTTACAAATATACATCAGAAAATAAATTATCTCAGAAGTATTAGTAGGGGAATTTTCTGAGATTTTTCCCTTTGCACTAAAAATCCCATATCCTCTAAAAGACAGTCCTTCCCAGAGCACCTTACAAAACTGAGTAGATAACTACTTTTCATTTCTAGCTGCTTATGTAGAAATTTTATCTTGCTAAAAGTCAATGGAAAAAAACTTCAAAAATTTTTGAAATAGTACCTCTTATTGCAGCATTGAAACCTGTATTTTTTAAAAAAATATGAGTTTATGAGCAACTTTTGAAGCAGTGGTAGTTTTTATGCTCTGTGGACTGGAAAAATGTTCAAATCTTGAAAATATGACCAAGAAAAATCTTGAATTACTCCTTTAAAAATAAATAATATTGGAAAAACAGACCCAAAGTACTTTTGGAACACAACTCTGTTTTATGAAATTTATGTGTCTATAAATTGAAAAATACTGCTTTGCTTGAATCTAGTCAGTAACTTAGTAATGCAGCTTGGTAAGGCTCCTATCCAGCTTTTAAGGTGCCATGTCAGCTCCTGCAACTGTGGCTATATTTCTGTGGACTTCAGTAAAAAAACTTCTGATATTTTCTTTATTTTTGTAGAAGCTTAAGGAAGGAATGTATATTATGGTCCTTTTGTAAACTTTTCAGGGCAGCATTCCTGCATCAGGGAGTGACTGGGAGGTGGTAGGAGGGATCTTTATCACCATTCCGTGTTAGAGGCAGGAATTATGCCCAGGTGGAGGAGATATTACTGCTGTAGGATATTTTGTATAAACATTTTGTGATGTGACCTGCATATTCCCACAAGCCTCTGGTGAGAATTAACTTTGATGTTTACAGCATGACCCGTTTTTCCCTGGCTTTTTAGTGTATCAAGGAGCTTGTCAACATCACCAGCTGACTCTGCCATAATCAGCTGTGTCTTCTCCTCCAGCTCTTATAAAGTGCAGTGGAGCTAACACAGGGTGAGGCAGAGTAAGCACAATGTGGAGAAATGCAGAACATGTTAAAAAAGAATAATTTTGGAAGACGTAAAAATAGAGCATTGAAAGAGCTGTGAAAAAGTCATGTTCTGAGTTCTTTTCAAATATCTCTCTAGGAAATTTCTCATACATTCATATAATATTATTATCATTATACAACATAATAAACTTCCATTTTCATATTTTAGAATTGTATAAATCTGTTCATTCATTATGTACAAAAGTATGACGTCCTTCTTTTTTTCCTTTTCTTTTTTTCTTTTTCTTTCTTACACTTAATTGGAATAAGAGCCATGAAAGAAGTTCAGAATGAAAAGACAGATAGGTAAAATGTTCAACTGTGTGGTGATTTAGGACATATATTTTAAGATAAGATTAAATTTATTTAAAAGCTTGAGTGTCTCCTTACAATTTCTAGTTTAATGGATGTGTCAGGCTCTGAGGAATCTGCTTGCAAAGCCCCAAGAGCTAGTTGTGAATGTTTTGTGAAGCTCCAAGCACACTCCCAAAGTGTTAGAGGCATTTGCAATTTCTCAAGAAACCACCTTTGCTCAGGGTTTATAAGCTGGAATATTTCTTTTCCCTTTACAAGTGAGGTACAAAAATTATACCCCAAACAATTCAGAGAATCACAGAATAGTGTGGGTTGGAAGGGACCTGTAAGATCTTTTAATTCAACCCCCCACCATGGGCAGGGATGCCACACACTTGATTAACCTGCTCAAAACCTCATCCAAATTGGCCTTGAACACTTCCAGGGATGGACATCCACATATGGACAGCCTGTTCCAGTGCTTCACACCCTCATAGGAAACAATTGCTTCCTAACACCTATTCTAAGCATATCCTCTTTCAGTCTAATGCCCTTCGGAGCATCTTTACCATGAGTCCCTCCTATGGACTCAGTCCAGAAGATCCACATTCTTGTTATGGTGAGGGTTCCAGAGCTGGACACAGCACTCCAGGCAGGGACACAAGCACAGAGTGCAGGGGGAGAATCCCCTCCCTTGACCTGCTGGCCACCCTTCTTGTGTGGAGCCCAGGATGGAGTTGGCTTTCTGGGTCACAGGCAGACATTGCCGGGCCATGCTGAGCTCATCAACAAACATCCTCAAATCTCGTTCTCAATCCATTCTCACAGCCTGTATTTGTGCTTGGGATTGCCCTGACTCATGCTCTTCCTGCTCTCCTTTCCAGTGATAATTCTCTGCAAGGACAGCCAAACACCTTGGGAAAATCAAACATTCAGGGATCAGAAATCCATGCATGGTTTGTAGGGCTTAAGGGGATGCATAGCTATGAAGGTCAAAGTGTGGTGAACATTTCAAAGTAAACTGCAGGGAGTTCCTGGCTGTACTTTGTTCTTTTCTTCTGTCTCTCTGCACAAAAATATCATGTTGCCAAAGGTTTACAATGAAAAGATGGGCATTTTTATATTGCTGTAGTTGAAACAGCGCTGGCTCTATCGTGATGGATCACATACACTCTTTGGAGTCAGTTCTTCAGATGCAACAGCTTAATTAAATTTTAAGCATTATTGATTCAGTTTACAAAGCCTCCCCTGTTCCAGCACCATTGAATCTTGAGCTGCTGCAGAGTGCAAAAAAAAAAAAAAAAAAAAAAAAAAAAAAAAAAAAAAAAAGGAGTATAAAAAGAAGAAAATAAAGGGTTATTAAAAATGAAAACATTTGGGTGAAAGATGCAGTATGCAGAGCTTAATTACAGCAAGATCTGTAGTACCCTTTCTTCTAGAAAACAGAAATCTAAAACAACTCAGAAGAGATTTTCAGGGCAGATTCTCACATTGTGTAAATGAGGGTAGCAGTGTCTATGTCCTCAGTGGTGCTAACTCACCATGGAGGGCAGGAACAGCCCTGATCTCTATAAAAGTCTCTGATCAATAGAGAGGCAAACCAGCTTTCAGCTGGCTGTGTGTATGATGAGGTTGACAGAGCAAGCCTTTCTCTTTTTTTTTTTTTTTTTTTTTTTTATTCATGGTTCAATGCTGTTTGACCATCACAAAGCTTTATCTAGACTGTATATCAGCTTTAGTGTTGGTTTAAGACAAACTGGGAACAGTACAAGAATAACAAGATTAAGTTGAATGAGCTGCTCTCAATCTGAAAAGGCAAGACTGACAAATGCAATTATCAGTCTTGCTGTACGCACAATTTGTACTAAAGAACTCAGTGGTTCATTATTTCCCTCAGTCCTTGGGATAGAATAAGAAGTTTTATGAAAAATGTGCCAATTTAAAGATGAATGTTATACGACAGCATTCCCAAAATGTATGAAATACTAGAACAGGCTTGAGGAGCTGCTGCACTGAAGGTTTTCAAGGATGTTTAAGATGCAGGGCACTACGAATATTTTGGTGCTGCTTCAGTGCAGGTTGTAAGAGGATCCCTTAAAGCCCAGCTTTTCTCTGATTCTAGATTTATTGTTAGCTGTTCAGGACAGGCTTTGTCTTCCAGTATGTTTGTGTGCCTGCAGATAGAAGATGCATTATCTGAGCAGTTTAAGCTTGTAAAAGGACTTCTTTTTTCCTGATTTTTTTTTCTGTTTAAGAAACTTCTTGTACTTGATGTTTGCCTTGCTAATGGCTGTAAAAATTGCCTGAAGATTTGGCATGAAGCTTGGTTTTATTTATATGTATATACACATGATTTACACAACTAAATAACTGCGCAAAAATCCCTATAGCAATGGGAGCATTATTGTAGCAAAACATTGGCTATTTTTTACAGTGTGTTATCACTACATCAGTTGTTCCTTTATTGTCCAAACAAAGGCTGCAGCACTCATTTGGATTCTGTATTAAAATACTCCATATTAGTGACTCTGGTCTTTCCTCTCCTGCTTTCCCCATAGGCACTCTCTCCTGCCAGTTACACGATCTGAGCAAGACAACTCTGAAAGAAAATAAAAATCTTTCAGCAGTGCTTTCAATTGTCACTTTAGAAAAAGCAAGAATACTTCTTAGAATATTATTATTAATATTAATGGCAATATTTTAAACTGAAGTATTTTGAGGGAGAAAGAAACATTTTTAAGGCAGTTTTTCTTTTAGCAGCATAAAAACCTTTTTGAAAAATATGTTGATGGAGAAAAGTCTGTGCTCCCAGAGCTATGACAGTACATAATGATGCATTCATTTAAAAGTATAGAACCCTATTGATGTCGAAATACTCTTAGTGGCAATGGGGAGAAGTACACAGCAAGAATAGCTATATATTTATGCAAGGTAGGACATAATGTCCCTGAGGAAAGGAAATTCAGACTATGTCTATGCTGCCAGGGAGCTGCAGGCTTGAGCTTGTGCTCCCATCCAAACCCTTAATTGCCTGTATCACTGGCAAGCAGCAGCTTTGCCCCAAGTGGAGACAGACAGGCTCACACCTGCTGCACACGTAGCACAGGTCAGACTGCTATTACACAGTGGAAAATATCCTTACATATAGATGTGGGTTTTGGACACAATCTGACTGGAGGTGACCCACAGCTTCTGCCTTCAGGCCTAAATGGGAAGTGAAAATATTTTTATGGGAAAAATGGAAATGTATATCCAGCCTGCATTTGGGATTCCTCTACATTAACCTATACCCCCTGCAAATTTAACACCCCTTCTTCACATGCCATAGCAGTGGCTGTCATTTCCCACATATTTTCTCCATTAGTTTTCTCTCAGTGTGTGCCTGGCAGCCCACCCTATGCCTCAGTTGGCCTTGGTGCTTTCTGAGCACTGTTTTTTCTGTAGATTCACCAGCAGTAAATAGCTGTCTCTGCTTCATGCAGGCTGTGTACACGTGTGCTCAAACCTGCTCCACACTCCAAGCCCAGGCTGCCAGGCTTAGTGACAATGTCCATACTGTGAAGCAGATCTCTCACACATTTTGAAAATAGATTTCAGTCTTGCAGCTTCCCCACCCTGACCCCTTTTTGGAAGAAAACCCACTCCTCAACTTCAGTGAACAGTGTGAGTGGTGATCTTGGGAATGAGGCCTTAGAGAGCATCGGAGAGATGAGAAGCAGCTCTGCTCTTCATGAAAGCCCCACAGTGGTTCAGCCACAAGTGCCAGCTACTTCCTGTCAGCTCTGCCAATGTCCCTTTCATCTGGCTCACACGTCCTTTGAGCACTTGTGCCTGGCTCTAACGAGCAGCCGGGGCTCTGCAGGCTGGTGCCAGGCTGGGCTGGTTTTGTGAGGGCGGAATGTCCTCCTGGAGATGAATGGGACCCCTGGACTCTGCAGTTTTTGCAGAAGAAAGTGCTGCAATCACATTCCCTTCATCCTCCCCTTCCCCTCCATTTGAAGTTTTAATTAGAGCTTAGAAGCTGGGCCTTTTTAAATCAAGCCAACTTCTCTCTTCTCTTCCTAAGGAAGGAAACTCCTTTGCTTTTTACTTGTTCCAATGCCGCCCCTTCCCAGCTCCTGCCACCGGACGCTTGCTGGTTGCAGTCCCACTTGGTGACCATCACACAGTCTCACGCTGCCAACACAAAAATCCATGTTGCTGCCAGTCTGTGGGAAGGACAGAAAGAGCTTCCTCCTCACCATGGTTTCTTCTTTCACCTTGCTGGGTGCAGAGAAACACCTTCCCTCAGAGAAGGTCACCATGTAGATGGGGGGCAGAGAGACAACTTGGGCGTCCTTTAGTTTGCTAAGAAGAATTCTCAGAGACAGAAGTATTTCCACACTTAATTATAACACATCTGCTATTCCATACTCCCCTGAGCTGTGCCACTCCAGCATAGGAGGAGCTGTGCCATTCCACCTTCACTCCAGGTACAGGCAGTGCCACTGCTGTTCAGCAGAAGCACCTCACAAATTTTGGCAAAATGTGGCAAAAAGGATCATTTACCTCCTTTCACCCAATATTCTTGAGGGCAAAACACCCACCCTGTGACCAGAGGGCTGACAGCCAGCTCAAACAAATCAGGGGCATTGAAAGGACCATGTAATCTTTACTTCCCAAGCTGTACTTTTCTTTTACCCTAAGCCAAAAAGCTGACTGCAGTCTTCCTTCTGGCCCTGTGCAATCAGAGAAGTTTGGCCTGGGCCTGAATCAAGTAAATTGGTTTTTATTGTTTAGATGCATCTCTCAGATACATTTCCAGCCCTTGAAATACATCTGTCTCATCTTATCTGCATCAAGAATTAGACTGAGACTTTCCTGCTCCATTTGATTGTACAATAGATTGAGAATTCTCCTCAGAGGGAATGGTGGTTGGGTGGCATTTTAAATGGCCACTCAGACATCAGCAGAATAGCATTAAAAACCACTAGAGCAAAAAAATAGGAATATATTTAAGTTGAATTCATGCATGTTCAACATAATGCTTGTTTGAAAGAAGAGAGCTACATAGAGATGATTATTCAGGAGACAAATTCAATTGAAAACAGAATATTTAATAGATTTTAATTAAGTTTGTGTCAAAATTCCAAATCAAATTGGTTTTTTTCCTTTCACTTCGTAAAATATATTTTAAATATCACTTTTAATGAGATGAAATGCATTTATAATTTTAGTTTTCATTTAGTATTATATTCAATGATTTTATAATATTGCTCTTTATATAGTATTTATAACATTTATATTATATTAAAGCTGTACTTCATAGTACGTATTTACTGAAATGACAGGTTTGTCCTTTATATAATTGAAATTTTTCAGTTTGGTAGAATAAAATCCTTGGTTATTATTAAAAGAAATTTTTATGCATTTTTGGATGGAAAACATTCAGCTTTGATCTTTTCAAAGGAAATAATAGTAGGTTTTCTGCTCTGGTTTATAATGATCATCTATTTGTCTTCCCGTTGATCCAGGAAGGTAAATTTATAATAAAGCAGTTCTGTGCTTCATGAGGCTTTGAAAGTTTTTATCTGGCTCATGATGCCCTGGAGACTTCTGTAGTGCATTGCTGAAGCACAGCACCTGAGATACTTTCTGGGGGAGGGCAGCCAGTCCACCTGGGGAGGTATCACAGGTGGAGCTCTCTGTGCCACTGCCAAGCAGGATCAAAATGCTCTACACATTCACTCAATTACAGTTTTAACCACAATAATCAATAACAACACAACAGTTAAGATATTTCAACATATGAACAGCTGTACAGGTGTTTATATCAGACTAATACACAATTAAGGTCTTGCTCAAGGTCCATTTCTGGGCATACACCCTACACAACCTTTAAGCAGATTTTATGCGTCATTCTTTTTATACTAAGCTTCATTTTATCTGTACTGTCACTTCCATTGCCTTTTCTCTGAGCTCCAAACTTTAAAAACTAAAGTAAACCATGCCCTCATTTGAATAAAACTTCATAAAGAGTACTTGCAAGATATTGAAAATTCCAGTTAATTAAAAAGTGATTACATTTAATCATACACAGACTTTCAGCATACTGGGAACTATTTCATTTCACCGAGCTAAACATCTGTGACTAAAAGGATTACTGACAGGGAAAAACATTCTTCCTAAATTAAAGGTGCACTAGTATGAAAATCTCTTTTGACCACGTGGTTTTTAAGACAATACATGGTTGATTGCATAGTTAGGAACACTATAGAATGTTGATATCAGACAACACTAATTAGAATATTAATAGCTTTGAAAGGTGAACTTTGGGCATTATCTGTTTGTTACAGCAGTACTGATGGTCTTCATGCACAGTTATTCATTCATAAGCATCCACCAATCCCTAGTATTTTCATTAAAAATGTATATCCCAATGCAGCAGATATGACCTTTACTATAAATTGGTTTACTCCTAGAGAGCCATGACCCTCAGTCTTCACTGAAACAGATTAGGGGGTGTTTCTGTACTTTTGGTTTTTTCCTACCCCTTTCACTCCACCCAAAGCTGCTATTCCTGCCCCACATCCCTCCGGACCCTTTAGCATCTCATTCTCGTGTCTCCCATAAATCATCAGAGATTGGTGGAGCTGCACCTCCACAGCCCCACTGCAACCCCCTTGAATCTGTAGAATTGCCTTTAGTTGCACTGCAATCTTCCACCAAGGTTTATTAACTTCACCATGGGCTGTGCCTTCCTTTTAATGTTGGCTTAACTCATTAAAGAGGCACCAGTTGGGAACCTCTTTGCTGCACAGTGACACAACTGCTTCATAGAGAAATTTTGTACATGATCACTCACTGATATTGCTGCTTTATCACTTGGGGTATGACAAAACTTTGAAATTCTTTTTTAGTCTAAATCTGAGTCAATAATGAAAAAAAAATCCCAAAAAGCTCTACATTAGAAGTCACACAACTCTTTTTTTCTCCTTAAAATTTTCAAGTCAAAAAAAGGAAAACTGTAATTTCAAGATGTCATTTCAAAAGTGTGACTCTGTTCTGATTTCAATGACATTGAATATTACATTAAAAAGGTGATGTGTGATATAGCTAATATATTAAAGGAGCATTATTTTACACTTTCAGAACTGTAATTTCTTGGTTAATATAATCTTAATAATAATTCCTTGGTTTCAATGACATTATATTTTCAAATGGCAAATATTTCTTTCTGAAAATTCAACTAGTTTTTCCTTTATAGCACAATCCTTTGACATGTTCTTTAGTGAATTCTGAATATATAAAATTGCTTAGTAAAAACAGAATCCATATTATAAACAGAAAAGCCATTGAATGGTTCTGCTAAAAAACAAAAGTGCAAATACGGAAAGTGAAGTTATGAAAATATTTATAGGAAGCAAATTTCTATAAAATATAAGCTACTGGCTTTAAAAGGTATTTCTGATTAAATGAGCTGAAATAATTGAGTATGTCCATATTTTTAGATTATTCCAGTAAAGTTAAGTGAATTTGTTTAACATGCATGCTTTAAGTAATGCTTTGGAATTAATGAGGTTAGCATTGGCAACTGTTGAATTAAATGTTTCAAAGACAGAAGGCTGAGGCTGTGATTTTTATAATGCTTCTATATATTGTCACTGGAGAAAAAGATAAGTGCTTATTCTGTATGCATCAGCATAGGATCATCAAGGCAGTGCTTATGAATCATCCTCTCAGTCATGGAAACGACTGCATTTCATGTGATGTCGCTTGATTCTGTAGGATATGCGTAATATAACATCTGCATTTTTACCTGTATTTGTGTTGTATATTGTATACTGTCAGTGGTGCATTGCTTTCCATCACCAAAGATTAAATAAACACTTACACCAGAAAAAAAACCAACTGTGTGCACACAGAATCCAGCAGAATGAGCCTCTGGTCCCAGTGCCTTCACAAGCAGGAACATTCCAAATAATAGTACAAAGTCACAGTTTCCACTTTAAAAGCAATATAAAGGAGAGAGAAAATAGTGGTGATTACTTGGTATACAGTGGAAAATACAGTTTAGTTTACATTTATCTGTTATTCCTATTGCCTAGAATTCCCTCTTTGCTCTGACCAATCAATTCTAAATCTATTTCTTGATAAAGATATAATACAGAATTTATGGGCAACACGTTGTGAATAAAATGAGAGCACCTCACAGCGCTCCAAAATGGTGCTTCATCTCTATCTGCTGATCACTACTACACCATGAACCTCCTCATCTTAGATACTACAGCAAAAGTTAAAGGTAGCTATAAAGATCATAGACATCTGTAGAGGTCAAGGTGAGAAGAAATATTCTTTAACAGTGCACTCAGTGATCCTGAGATGTGTAAAGACAATGACAATCATTAAAAATGCTTCATTAGTCCAGCTGAACATCAGAAAGCATGGGTCACTTTGTTTAAGAGATGAAAGAAGTGATCAAAGTAGTGATCAAAGAGATGAGAGAGAATTTTTTATTCTAGGAAGACTCTTTGAAAAGATGTAGGCCAAGCAGTAAGTGGATCTCAGACATCTTGACATACAATAGGTGAAAACACCTTTGCCATTCTTGACAAGACAAAGGTGTAGTGTGGAATAACATTGTTGCTTTCCATAGCAATGCCAGCAGCAGCTTTATGAGGGAGAGAAAAAACCAACTCTGCTCGTCTCCAGATTTGTTACGTGGAGACCCAGAGCTTACCTGAGCCAGGCTGTGTTTGTCATTTGGCAAACAAATGCTGCCAACTTGATGTGAAGCAGTGGCCACTAAGTGCCTGAGAACTGCTGTCTTACTGTTTTCAAAGATGTTTAAAAACGAAGGAAGACTAGAAAATATATCAGGTATTCAAGAGCATTGAAGCATTTAAAGATTGTCAAGCACTGCAGCACCCGCTGGCTCAGCCTCCAGAAGTGCACATCAAGGACACTGCAGCAACAAACAACCCTTTTGAAAAGGTTTCAGGAGCCAGGACGAGGTGTATAAATGTGCAGGGGTCAAAAGTGTAGCAGAACACCTTAGTTCAATAGAGATTCAGCAGTGCTATTATTGTCACAATCATATCTTCACACCACTTAGCAGACTTAGCAGTGCCTGCAGGCTGAGGCTGACAGAGACCCTGCTCGACACAGGCGTTCATCCCTTTACCTTGAAAATCCCAGACTGAGTAAATTCAGGCTTGTCACATGGTTCAGTCAGTCACATGATCCTGGTTGGCTTGAAGGTCAAAGTAAAGAGGGTACACGGTAAAACAAGATTTAAAGAACAACATGATGGAAGTTGACTGTAGTTGTCACCTGAGTGGAGGTTTGGAAGCTGTTGGAGGATGGACTCCTTGCAGTGAAGATGCCACGGGAGAAACTCCGAGTGCAGTTTCAAAGAGAGACAACTGTGTTAGCAAATTATGTGCTGTTAAAACCAAAATGCTTCAATAAAGTTCCCAGCAGAAGGGAGGAGCATGCTTGCTAACAGGGTCTGTGTCAGGCACTACCTCAGGCTGTGAGCGATCTGCTTCCTGCTGTGCCTCGCTGAGGGTTCACCTGCTGCTGCTGCTGCCTGCTGAGGCCACATGCCAAACCCCACCAGAAAATGGACCTTTTCCAAAGAGCTGCTTTGACAGCTGGAAATATACCACGTGAAAGATGGAAGAGCTTTGAATCATGTACCAAAAGGAGAAAATAAAGAGGTGTTTTGTCACTGAAAGTATTAATTCTGTGTAAGGCAAGTTTTCTACAGTTCAAGAAAGTGGTGCTGAAAAATTTCACCTGTAAATGAAATTAGAATATGCCAGTGGACAACCACTGAAAAATTTTCACAGGAACTTGTGTTAGGCACTGTCAGTACATATTGATATAGATGTCTTTGAAGAAGAACATTTTATTATGGATCCACTGGAATATCTGTGTGGATGCAATGCTGTTAGCATGAACTACCTTTCTCTGGTTTGGCATATTCCCTTCTCATCTTAAATAACCAGGGGTTTGTTGTTGCAGAAGGAATGTGTGAGGGGAAAATCTGATCTTTCTGCTTCCAGGAGTAGGTCAGTGACTAGTCCTGTTTATTATGATTGCCCATACAAAATTTTTTTTTGTAATCATTTGTTAACTTGTTTTGTTAACTTGGCCAACTTTGGAGGTTGAACAAGCACTATGATTAATTTGCCTGCACTGCATATCCCTGAGATAATCCTCCAAGTGAGACCTGAGATACATTGCTGTGCACATTTGGGAAAGGTGGCTTTGTCCATGATTGATCTGTACCTTGAAGAGGAGAATCTGTTTCATAAACATAATGAATTCCTAGAAGTAATACATACATCAATACGAGAACATTAATTTTCCAACTTATTTATTTCCTAAAAATTAGAAATTCATCTTTCAAAATTAGTATGTATATATGCATAGTAAGTTTATTTAAAATAAGATGTAATTTGCATAAGCTTTCCATAATTTTTGCAAAACAATGTTAATTACCCTTTTTAATGATACAGAGCATCCCAAAATTTATTTTTCATGGTTTTCCATCTTTGTAATTCCAGCCCTGATTTCCATTAACGTAACTGTATTGCAAAAAAACTGACTTCAAAACAAACTCGTAGTACAAATGTTGTCCTGAAAATGAGGAAGAATATATAACTAGTGTCATTTTGTCTAGAGGAGTCTTTTTTTTTTTTCCTAATAACCAAGAATTCTTTCCAAAAGGACACACCTTGATCAGAGAATTGAGAATCTTGTGTGTTGTTGTATGCATACTTTTATATATAAATATATGTATGTTATAGTATATATACATATGTTATGACCCCATACTGTTAACAAGCTACATAAAAGGTGTAAAAGAAAACAGGGCACCACTCAAATTCCTAAGTTCCAGCAGCAGGCTGACTTGAAATCTCCTATTGAGAAGTGAATAGCAAGACAAGAGTTGGTGCAGAATTGATCTCAGGCTATTTTTGATTTATAAATCTGATTTTATATTTATAAATATAAATGTGAATATAAACTTCCAAGTGCAAAATTAATATTAGTTCATGTAATTCTATCACATCTTAGGCTCATTTTCTTTACAATGTCTTTTATATCTTTTCACTATATTATATGCTGCCTATCTTCACATTATCCAAGTAATTTCCAGCAGAATATGAAATGTTTTTGTCGCATGTAACCTCATTCTGGTTACTTTATTTTTTCTTACCAGAAGAAATCCTCACATAAATTTCATTTATACTGTCTTCATTACCCATTTTTTTTATCCTGGCTGTGCTGAGTTTAATCTCTGCAGACATGATGAGCTTGTGTGTATGCCTGTGAGTGTGTTTAAAGAATCTGTACTTTTGTTAAATAAGAACAACATTTAATCAGTTGATATTTATGACTGTCACATAGGAAAGTCAGGAATATATCGTGTACTTTTAAAAAAGTATTTTTTAAACATAAACGAGAAGCTTTGAAGCTAGTTTGCTTGGTGATCTCCTGTCTGTTATCTGCATGCTCATACTGCTCTGCTGAGTCTTATGAGTCTACTGAAAACTTGCCAAGGGGATGCTGATACAAAGATTTAAAATTGGAATTAGACTGAGATGAAATTACAGTGCTTTTCCCTGTTCCTTTCTTAAGCAGCTTTTTTTTCCACTGGTTTTGTGACAACTGAATATTAATTTAATTCTAAGATTCAGAATGATAAAACTTAAATTGCAGCAGATTTTTTTTTACATGGATCACCAACGCCAACTATGTCGTAAAATATGCACTGACATTCTGCAAGAGATAAAGATTGTTTACTGTACATTGCTGAATCCCAAATAATCCTCTTGAGCTTTTGCTAGTGATAATCCTTCCCACTGCTATTATGAGTAGTGGTAATAACTCTTCCTTTAACATGCAGTGATAATTCTTCCTCTTTACCCCCATAAACCTCTGTTACCCTCATAAAATTTCCAATAAACCAACTCAAACTTGCAAAGCAGAAACAAATCATCATCTGTTTTAACAGAGAGATAACACAAAGCATTTCCAAAGACTGCAATTAATCCTGGGGCAGCAGTACTCAAAAATCCCAGCACCCAACTAAGAAAGGTATTGTTACCTGACATGTTTTGTCTAAAAGAGGTGCATTGTAAAGGCATAAAAGGTCTTAAGAACTGCTGGTTGACTTTCTATTTCTGGTTTTCTGTTCTACTGAGTGCTCAGGCAGACTGCCTCTCCATTTTCCTCTTTGGAAGGTGCCTCCTTCTGCTGGAAGCTCTTTGAGCAGAGTATTGTCTTTCTCTTTATCTTTGTGCTGCATTCTGCTCTGTTTGGCACAAAGAAATGATAGAAACACAGAAGAGGGTACAAGGAATTAGGCTGGAGTATGCTGCTTCCCAGCCAGCCTAGCCCAGGAGCCCCAGTTGACTGTCTGGCTGTTCAAAACACAGTTTAGCTGGGGGGCAGGAGAGAGGGAAGTGCAGAAGAACAAACAAATTACTGCCTCAACACCCTCTACCCAGTTAAGTTACTATGGCACAGCGGGAATGAGAGGTTCAAGTAATTTTCCAAACCTATTGGTAAAATAAATAACAAAAACTATTTTGTCTGTATGTGGAGAGCTTTATCTCTCCTCTCCTCTCCTCTCCTCTCCTCTCCTCTCCTCTCCTCTCCTCTCCTCTCCTCTCCTCTCCTCTCCTCTCCTCTCCTCTCCTCTCCTCTCCTATTTTTCTTGTTTCATTCATGCCAGTATCCCACAGACTATTTTTTGCTACCAACCATCACAGGATTAGGAGCAGAGAAGTTACTACCTGAACAGTGAACTAAATGGGTTACACCCACATAAATGCAGAATAACTTCATTGAAATAAATGAGCCAGAGCTGCAAGTGGTGTAAACGACTTTCTCCTTTGTCTCAGGGAAATTACACCAATTTTCTTCAAATGTATATCGGACTCGAAGTAGATCCAATTTATTCTTATTTACCAGGGCACTATTTGGACCAGTCTCAAAGAGAAAGATTTGCCCTCACCAGTAGCATGAAGTATTTATTTTGTTTCATTGTTCCTCTCTGCTTACCTCTGCTTTTCACATGGTGTCAGTCACACACATTCTTCTCCACAGTGTCGAGAACTGATAAGCAAAAAATACATTGACTTTTGCTACTGAGCCTAAACTCTTGTTTACAAAAATAACTTAAATAGGTGCTATTATCAACATGAAGCAAGGGTGAGATGTTCTCTGAGAACACAAAACAAAAATAGAAAAAAGGTACTGGAATAATACAACACATTACATAGTAATTAATCATCACTGCTGTGTTTTAGCTGTCTAGGAGGGACTAAATAATGAAGCAGCTGAATTGCTGTTTAAAGATACACAGTTTATTGTTAAAAATCTGAAATAAAACCCTGCTTCCACAGCCAATTGGGTTGTAGCCAAGACTGCCTTAATCTTTCATAAAGTGGCAGAGGCAATTGTGTTTTATAGATACACAGGACATACCTCAGCAGCAGGAAAAATAGTCAAGAAAATTATGAAAGATAGAGTTATATATTAATTTAATGTATACAACCTGCTAAGACTAAAACCTCAGGCTTCCCAAGGCCAAGTAATAGCTCTCTAAGCTGCCAACACACTCAGAATTAACAAAATAGTGAATAAGGGAGAAATGGTGGATAAAATTTATTCAGGCTTTCAAAAGACCTTTGGTAAAGACCCTTAGAAGAGACTGTTAGGGAAACTTGGCAACCATGGAGGGAGAGTTAAAATTTCACATGGATTAGGACCTCACTAGCAGATAGGGAAAAAGGAGAAGGAATAAGATTCTGTTCTTACTGTAAAAGAGGTTAGAGGTGCAGTAGCCTCCACACCAGTGTTTTTTGTCTGTGCCAAATCGCAGAGTCCATACTCATGAGCAGCTCCATTGAAATCTGCTGCTGACTGTGGTGGGAAGTTTGTTGTTACTGTGCTTCAGGAAGTTTAAATAAGGTTTAGAGGACATGATGGCATATTTATAGACAGTCTGAAAGAGGAAAAGCTCACTAAATTAGCCACATGAGCTGGACATGCAAATCAGGTGGATTTAGTTAAGAGCTGAGATAATCATAAAGGACTGTAAAATCACCTCCATGAACTTGTAAGGGCAGTGGTGTTCTAGTCACCAAATCACCCTATCAGTGGTATCACTGAGCTATCTGTTTGGATTTCCTACCTCCCAGTTTACTTTGGGAGGGTGGTATGTGTGTTCACTAGATAGCAATTTATGTCATGTCTCTGAGACCCTAGGTTAGAGGAATATCTGCAGAGGAAAAAAAAAAAAAAAAAAAAAAAAAAAAAAAAAAAAAAAAAAAAAAAAGCGCAAGATCAAATTTCCAAAGAAATTATACTTGAGAATGACTGTGACCAAATTAAGTCTTGTGTGAAAGAAGTTAAAGTATTTTTATTATGGGTCCTGAAGCAAGAGCAAGAGCTGCATTCTGTACTTTCCTCTGAAGTCCTCTACTCTTGACTCAGGTGGAAGTGTGCCAGACCATTTAGGTCTTAGCAGGGTTGATGTGCTGCTGGTCATATCACTCTGTGTATTACTGGCTACAAAAATTAATGTGCCTTAATCCCCATTATCCAGTATGTCAGCTAAGCATACAGCCCCATTTCTCTGCTTTCTTAGCTTGACATTACACAAGTTCTGTAGCTGCCCTCAAGCTGAACATCATTTTGGAGAAAGCTTTGTTTTCTCTACAAAACAGATCCATTCCAAACTACACCTAAAAATCCTATGCATGTTCAAAGAGATGAATAATGTAGTTGCTCTACAAGGAGGACGAATATGACAAAAAGAAGTGAAAAACAGATAAAAATAGATGGGAAGACAATGGCCCATAGCCAGCTGTGCAAAATTTTGGAAGCATAAAGTGCAAATAATTCGAGTAGCAAGGCTGAGGATGACTGGTTTGTATCACTTTTCTTGGTACTATGGCCCTGAATCAGCTGCTTGGAAAAACAAGGGAAGTGCACAAGTCTCTAAGGTGAAGAGAATGAGGGCACAAACTTTGTTGATGGTATGAACTTGCTTGGCTTAGTGAAACTGAGAGCTGACTGCAAAGATTTGCAAAAAGACTGTACAAGATTAAGTGGGTGAGAGATAAAATGGAAAATGAAATTCAATATGGATAAATGTAAAGTAATTTACACAGGTAAGAGCAATAAAAGTTTTAGTTACAAAATTATGGGCTCTGGGCTGACTATTACTATTCAAGAGAGAGAGAGAGATTGGAAATATCATAGCTAGTTCTGTAAAAACATCAACTCAATATTCAGTAGAAGTCAAAAGGCAAATCAAACTTTAGGAAATACCAGGAAATTAATAGAGAACAAATAGGTTATGTTATTATGCCGCTGTATAAATCTGTGATATGCTTGCACCTTCAATGCTTTGTGCATTCCTGGTCTTGCTGTTTCAGCCAGAAGTGGGAAAGGCACAGAAAAGGGCAGGATGACTGATCAAAGGTGTGGGTACCATCTGTGCAAGGAACAATGAGGTGGACCAGGACTCCTGGGGAAGAGGTGGTGCAGGGCAGGGGCCACAGGGAGGAGGTGAGGAGGGATCAACTTCTGATACATGAGCTTAAAGTCATGAGAATATTCTGCCACACAGTTCAAAGCAGACAAACTGGAGTAATTCCTTGCACATATGTGAAAACTACTGATGCTAAAAATTACCACTGTGGTAAATGTGCCTCGTATGTCTGAAAGGAGGATATACTGAGGGTGACGTACTAGAGCTACCAGCTCTGTTTCTGGTTTGTAAAACATGGGTAATGAAGGGCTTTCTGGCTCTTCTTTTACCCTGGGCATCTGCCCCTGCTCTGTTAGAGACAAACTATTGGACAAGGTGTAGTTTTGATCTATATACCTTACACTGTGTGTGTAACAGTTCCTCTTAGAAGGCAGAGAGGGGTACACACAGATGAAAACAGGCATATGGAGGGACAGAGAAGCTGCCCTCAGTGCAGAAAGGGAGGGGAGCACAAAAAGGAGCATCCAAGGAATGTCAGAACATTGTATTCTATTGTTTCATCCTCTGGAATCTTAGACTAAACAGCCTACCTATCAAAAAGTGCTTTTTTGCAATCAGCGGGTGTTGGTTTAGGCCCTCAGGGCAAAGCTCTGGTCCATTCCCATTGCAGATATGGTTTCCAGATAGAATTCACTCTGAAGAGCAGAAAAGTCACTCTGTAGTGACTCAAGGTGCATCTATTTGTCATTCTATCTGTATCTTTCACTGTCCTTTTTTTGTGTTTTCTCTGATAAGGGACCCTGGTGACTGAAATACAGATCAAAGCACCAGCCTAAGGCTGGCCAAAAGAAAAGGGAAGAGAAAAAAAGTAAAAATATATATCATTGAGCTTAAAAGATTCTTTATTTTCTGCCCTTTCCATACAAAGATTTTCTGTCTCATCCTGCATTTAGCATACCCTATAGTTACTTTGAAAGAGAAGTAAAAGGGAGAGACTCAACAAAAGATTTTCCTTTCTTATATTGTAACTATACTTAATTCTAAACTTGAACCATTTCATTATACTTTGGATTAGATGGTGACTTATTGTGCTTGATGTGCCATGTCTGTGCTGCTCATTAACCTTTTCTATGACTGCTGTCCTGAATCCTCACAAAGCCTTGAGCCCCGTGACTTTGATCCTCTGTGTTTGATTACTTTGGTTTTAAAAACCAAATATAACAGCCTAGGTTGCTATGTGTTAATTGTGAGGAAAGGCATATAATTTAATGTATAACATGCCACAGTACCCATATTTGAGGTATGAGGTTAGAACTATTGAAATTTCTTTTCATACCACCAAGACTCAAAAACATTAGATAAAAGTTTTCTTCTCTCTTATACTGAAAGAGGGAATACTTCTGGGTATAAAGACTGGAAAGCTTTTTGTGTCCAAATTATCTTTCCTTTAGCACAAGCTAGTCTGTAAATTCTCAGAAATTAATATAAAGAATTCTGTTTCATTTATTAGATAAATATATAAGTGCAAACTTTTTATTCCATCCTAAATCCATTCCATTCATTCCATTTATTCCAACAGCTTTTCCACACATTTATCCTTATTATTGTCATAAAACTAATGCTCATGCTTTTTTCCTCTGTTTCTGTGTTTCTGCAGTAGCATCAGGGCATACCTTTCTGTCACGTTTTTCCATGGGTTTTATGAATGTGTGACACTGTTTTCACTACCTACAGTATGATTTCACTATATTCAGGTTTATTACAGTGCCCAGATTGGGTTGTTAGGCTGTAGCAACAGATCAGCAAAACTTCACCCAGCTGAATACAACTTTACTCCCTTGAACCATTTGATGTGTTGCTTTTAGTGGGTGTGTGCTCTTGAAAACAGCATTCTTCTTTCCTCCAAAACCAGAACAAGTTTTTGCAAAGTTACAGCTATGGCAAATTTAGAATCAATATTTTCTGTTAAACAACATCATTTGTGCTAGCAAGGTAAAAAAAAAAAAAAAAATCCGTAACTTTTTCAAGATTTTGGTTTCATGAGGAAATTTCTCTGATCTTCGTATTATAGGGAAAAGTACTATACTCTGGCAATGACTTTTATCCAAAACTTACTCTAAAAGTTCCTCATACAAAATTATACCCTCAAAACATAAGCCATTTACTGCCAGATGTTTTGCAAGCTGTTCTGTAACATCACATAAAAAGCAATGAAGTAAAGACAGAGCCATAGCAATATAAATGATAAGGAGCTAAAATCGAGATAGAGATGGGTGTTAGCTTTGTAAAATTTACAGTAATGGGAAGAAATCAAGGTGTTCTTGGAAACTAAGTAGAGACAAGCAAATTCTGAGTGATTTTTTTAAAGATTAGGCAGAACATTCAGTTAAGAAATGATTGAGTAAATTTATATATTTTGCAGTGCACCATGAACACCATCAAACTTTCCTCCCTGTTGAACCAAATGAGGAAAAAAGTTTAGGACTCAAAAACCCCATTTTGAGGTTTTGTCCTTCTCCCATCCAAAGACCTTTCTGATGCCACAGATGGATTCATGGTTAGACATCTCACATGAGATACACCAAAGCACTGTCTGTACTGATAATGGTCTGCTTGATCTCATCAGGTTTCTTTCGCTTTGGCTATGTGTACCCCTGCCCAAGTAAATTTGGGGCACCCTTTGTTATTGGTGACTGAAGGTGCCCATTTTTTCAGAGCCAGGTTAGCACATGAGCCAGATGGAAAGAACAGGTGTTGGTCATGAAGGACATGAAAAAATGAAACACATGTGGGCAACCCCTGAGCTGCTGTTTCACTGTCATTTTGACTTTGGGACATAACAGTCCAGCCTCAATAGACACTGGTAGCTGAAAACCACAGAAGCTGGCACCAGCTGGGTAACAGGTGGTTAAACAGAGAGGAAAGTGAATAAAATTACATTACTGGAGAAATCAACAGTTTTAGAATGCAGAATGGTTTTTTTAAATTATTGTTTTTAAGATCAAAGTTTAGCAGGAGGTAAATTACTTATGTCCCCTGCATATATTTCATATCCCTTTGTCACTGCCTGTGATGCAGATCAGGGTCTTCAGACCATTGTTACAAAAGAAGAAAATAAAGCAATACCCAGAAGTCAAAAGGTGATTTTTACTAATAATAATAATACTTTATTTCATTCTGAGCTGTTAGAATAGTGCCTGCATAGAAATATTCTCTGCATGAGAGAGAATGTGAACATATTTTTTACTTTTCTCTGTTCTGTGTTTTAGGAGAATAATTTAGGCTTGTGTCAGTGGGAAAACTGGGCCTGAGAGTTAATTCCTCATATCGTTTGTTCACAAAACACTAATATGAGATGAGAGAAGGAGACACTAGAACACAATGTAATGGAAATAATAAGCAGAATTTTCATAGAATCATAGAATCTTTAAAGTTGGAAAAGATTTCTAAGGTCTTTGAGTCCAACTGTTCACCAGCACTGCTGAGTCCACCACTAAACCACATCTGCATGGTTTTTTTAACACTTCTGTCTATTCAGAGGTCTACAATGCTGACTACTCTCCATTTACCCAGATCTCTGAAGGTGGTGCTGTCCTCACTGTTTCCCAGCCTTCTTTCTTTAGACCCTCTGCAGCAGGAATCATGAGGGTGCCAACTGTGCCTTGCTGCTCTGCATGGTTATCAGCAGGGATACCTCCTTTATTTGTTTTTTAAAGTGCCTTACACATCTGTGGAGCAGGATAAGTCATAAATAATAATAACAGTGCCACTGCTTCCCTCTCATTAATACTGAGTCACTAGAGATTCCCTCGTGGTGATGCACAGTGCATGACACTGCACAGATTGGGGCTTCCATCATGCAGGCTGTCAGCATGATTGCTTTCACTAAATGCAGCCACTGCACACAGTGAAATATGCTCAACTGGGGCACTGCTAGTAAAGCACTGACAGCAGCTTTGCAAACAAGAATGTATAACTTTCATAATTCTGCTCTGGAGACTAAAAGCTTGGAAAAATGCTGGAGATTGTGTGCAGGAGGTGAATATGTTAGCACTTTTCTCACAGGAATCCAAGCAGTGGATCTTATTCCCAGAAATCTGCCTCTATTTTCTCTGGGGAAACCATTCACTGACTTTCTTAAGTCTGTGAACTCTCTGGGTCAGTGATCATCTTAATCCTCTCCACAGGGTTTAGAACAATGAGACTTACTCTTGACTGCCATGGTGAATGGCAATTACCATGATAATTAGCTAATTATGTTAGCCAAACTGGCAAAAGAAACTTTTAAACAAGAGCTACTGTACTCTGTGTTGAAGCAGCACTAAAACCCCAGCTTCTCTGAACATCTACATTAGTCTCATCTACTGAAGCTGTTTACAGCCAGTGGACAGCAGTAAGGTCTCCAAGAGGTCATTCAGATCACAAGCCCAAGGCCTCCACGTCCCTGTGAAGGAATTGCCACTGTCAGTGGAGATCTCCAGATCACACTCCTAAAACTGCATGTACAGAATAGATGACATGGAAAATGTCTTTGCTCCCAAAACTGCCCAAAACTGCCCTTCTTCCACATTGTTTCTGGCTTCCACAGCCATTCACAGCTGAAGGCAGTGCCACAAAAATCAGCTGTACCACCTCACTGCTGTGTTTGGCCAATTATTTCCCTCCCTACTTTTTCTCTTTCAATGAGTCCTGGTGCTCTTAGAGGGTAAGAGCAGCTCAAGATAACAGCCTTAGCTGGAAGGAAACTGTTGTTTGTTTAGGGAAGGCTTCTGGAAAGCAGTTCTCCAATTTGGCTTATTGCTAGGCCATCCCAAGGGAGATGGCAGGAATATAACATCAGCCCCATCCAGACGTGTGTGGAAAGTAATTTTGAAATAGTACCCCCTGCTTCTGTGGAGATAACTCAATATCCCTCTGAAGTGCAGAATATTAGATTCTATAGCAGATACAGTGTGAAATAGCTACCAAAGTTCAAATTCTTCTCATTTAATTCCTGGTAACTTCCACAGCTAGGCAAGCCTGTGGGGGCTGTGTATTCTTATTCTTCCATGAATTCACTTGGGTTCATGTGACTATAGGGAAGGGTAGTGTAGAACAACCACTCTGTAAATGGGCATCACTGGAGCAGATGCTCCCAAATTCCAAGTGTAGCTCAATAAGTTTTCTGGTGTTCTCACCAGGAGCATACCATGATCACAGACAATGCCTAGGTCAATATTTTGAAGGTAGGGAACAAAGCCATGGATTTTGCTTTGGAGTTCATCCAGAGAAAAAGGTCTTCCCAAGAACAGTAGGAAAAAAGTGAGATTAATCATTTCATTGCAGACTTACCAGTGTCTTCCCTGAAGCAGCTGCAGTTTTCTGGGAAAGAATAACAGAGTAGATGGACCAGTCTGGATTCAAACTGGCAATAAACTATCTGTTTTAAATGCATTCAGCATTTTCCTGTGGAGAAACAGGGAAAAGTGTGCAAAACCATAGGAAAAACTGAGTTGAGCAAAAATACATTTTACCATTCTAAAAAAAACTTGATGCAGGAGCTCATAAAACCTAAAACTCCACAGGGTTCATCCTGCCAGAGAACTGGTTGTGAATAGCAGTACTTTTGACAAATATAGCTTTTTTTAAGAAAAAAAAATTATATAATGAATGCTGGCTTATTTGCATATGGTAATTGGCCTTGTCTGTCACTTCTGCTTGACAGTCTGCTCTTCAGCAAATGCTGCTTTGTTTGTCACTTCCCAAGCTCTATGACTGTCTGTGGAGCAGCAGTCTTTTCATTTTTATAGATTTCTAAGTGATGTTAATGAGAATAATGTGGCACAAGCAGGAAAAAAATAGATCTGGTGTCATTTCTGGGCTCTGGACGTAAAACTCCAGAAGAACGTATTAAAATTATAATATGGTTTCTGTGCTGTATTGTTGTACTATGTAATTTGAAAATCTGTAGCTTTACATTCTACACCAGCTGGATTATTTTTTCAGTATCTTGGCACAATTTATTGTTCTGACATTATAGAAAGCTTTTAAAATCTCAAAATCATAGAGTTGTAGAATTGTTAAGATTAGAAAAGACCTTTAAGGTAATCAAGTCCAAGCATCAACACAGTACCACCATGTTCATTATCAAATTGTATCCTCCAGTGCCAAATACACACATTTTTTGAATGCTTCCAGGGATGGTGACTCTACCACTTCCCTGGACAGCTGTTTCAATGCTTTACAACCATTTCAGTAAAAAAAAAAAATTCCCAACATCCAATCTAAATCTCCCCTGGCACAACTTGAGGCCGTTTCCTCTCATCCTGTCACTTGCTGACTGGGAGAAGAGACTGGTACCCACATGTGTGGGTGCATGCATGTATAAACCCATTAAATTTACAAGCCTATTACAATAAATTATGTTTTAACAGTATTTCCTGAGTGTTTTAAGGAAAACCAGGCAGAAGGCAGAGCTACTGAACAAATCTTCACCATCATTCTGGGAGTTCAATCTTCTTGCACCTTGTCTTGGGTTATGGAACCAAAAGTGTGTATTCTATTTCATCTGTTGAAAGCATTTGGGGAGATGGTTTTTTTTCTTTATCTCTTGTGACTCTGGGAGAAGGGGGAGTGGATGCCTTCTGATAATGGGCCAACTGTTAAAACCAGGTGGAGCAGTGTTTCTTATCTCTTTCACTGCCTGTCCTCCCTCCAGGGGGATATTTTTCTGCTAATGGGCCATTAACACCCCCTCAAACTAACATATCCCCAAACTATACCCTTCCCAAAGTAGTACATCCACATCCTATTGTGAGATGCTCCACCCAGTGGGGGGAGCCAACCATTTCAACCTGGATAAAACTGAGACACAGGAGCACAAAGGCATCTGGCTTCACCCGATTCCTGGAGGAAGACTGGACCCTTCTCATCATCACTGGACCCTTTTCTGCAGGATCATCTCTACTCCAACAGAACCACATCTACCACTCCAGGAGGACTCACTTTTGGACTGCTTCCAACACCATGACCAACAGGGTGTCATGTTGTAGCTCTGACTCTGTCAGGGTTTTCCAGGATTGCTTGTTTGTTTGTTTGCTGGTTTGGTTGGGTGGTTTTGTTTTCTGCTACATTTGTATTGTTAATATTCCTAGTAAAGAACTGTAAAATCTTTGCCTGAAAGCCCTTAATTGCAAAATTATAATTTGGAGGGGGTGAGGAGTTTACATTCTCCATTCTAAGGGAAACTCCAGCTTTGCCTGGCTGATACCTGTCTTTACAAACCAAGACACATCTGAATATGAAAGTATTAACAAGTCTTTGTATGCCAAGAAATATCCTTTCTGCCATCAGTTCTGCATGCAAAGTTTTCTTCAAGTGGGAGTGAAGACAAACACAGTGTCACAACCTGTGCTGAGCTACACAAGAGACAACTGAGGGCATCTGACAGGTAGGGAAAGCCACTGCCCATGTTGTGCTCTTCAGAAGTCTAAAACCTATTTTAGCCCTAAGGGTTGTTAAAAGGAAAAGTCACTTTCCATGTCAGAGTCCATGGGTAGCCAAGAACTGAAGTCCATAAAACCAAATGAGACTGGATCATTTAGTGGTTTTCATTTGTGCAAAGAGGATACTAAATTCCAGCCCAACAGGGGCTTCTTATGGGAAGGACTGTAGGTGGAATGGGAAAAGAAAGATCAAATATAATCTGTGATTCACCACTAATGTAATAATGCTTCTACTCCTTCTGTGTAGGAGACTATGCCTCAGTTACAAGCAATGGCAGATTTACATAGGAAGCATCCAACTGGCATTGCCAAAATTAAGACAAAGCATATTACCTATGGCAATCTTAGGGCAAAGCTATATCAAGTGAACCCGTGTTTCACTAGCTTGCTCCAGTGTCACATTAGTGTGCCACAATGCATACAACATGGGTAATACACACACTGAGGGAGAAGTCAGAGAAAGGAAAACCACAGAACCGAAGAAAGAAAATAATGGATGAAAATTAAACAAGATACAAAAAAAACCACACCAAAAATTAATGCAAAATTAAGAGGGAGAAGGAGGCTTTATCAGAAGGAAATAATATGTAGGTGTCTTTGCACAAATTTAAAAATTCAAGTTAGTATGAGTTAAAAGCCACTTAAAAACCAAGGCATGGATATAGCTGTCAACTGAGATATTCCCTCATGTCCAAAAGAGACCATTTTAATGCTTGGTTTAAGGAAGGTTTAAGAAGCAGCTCTTCAGGTCATGAAGAGATTTCCATTCTCCCTCCTCACATCTTCATTAATTAGTCGAAACTGGTTGGTTGGTCAGGTTAAGTCCCACCAGCAGACACATGTGTGCTCCCAGGTCTGGTCCTGCCTGCACAGACATTATTGACAAAGAGTGAAGGCTCCTCTGTCTTGCTTCAGTCAGTACCATGTCCACAAGGACATGACCCCCTCTAAAGCAGCAGCACTTACAACACAGAACAGGAGCATAAATAAGGGTTCATTAATTGCTTTAGCTGAGAAGTTGGACCATAAACTGACCTGCACGGCAACACATTTCCCTGCTTCTCTTGCAAGTGGCAGGAACAGGTTACAGCAGGCAGGCCAGGCACAAAATATCTGACACTTCCAGAGTAGGTCAGGAAAATCTTCCCAGATCCCTCAACCTAAAGAATGCAGGTTTCTGAGAGGTGATAACTTCATTGCTTGCAGGTTTTTGAACCATTTTTCAAAAGTGAATAATAGGTGTTCTTAGAATACCCCGAGTTGGAAGAGAACTGCAAGGAGCATCGAGTTCTCAGTGAGAAAAAAAGACACTAACATGCTTTAATAAAGGAAACAAATCTGTCTGTACCAGATAAAGGCAGAAAAATATATGAAGAGAATATTTGTTTAAATTATAGAAAATTAGAAATCAGACAAACAGATGTGATGAAGAGCAAAACCACAAGAGAATCACAAGAATATCTATCCTGTTAAAATATACATTAGTGTCACAATTCATAATGACAACGGATATTTTTAACTTTTCTAAATTAACTTTGTAATTTCAGCTGCTTGGCAAACGCAGCTGCTGTTCTGCAATCAACAATATTTGATCAATATCTATCACCTGAAGATCTGGCCCCTGGTGTGCCAAAAGAGATTGTTAATTATTTCACTACACAATGCACAACCAACTCATGAGATCAGTGCAAAATTAACATATTACAGATGTGTGTGCTTATTCATTTACCATTTGGGATTCATAGTTACAAGACTTCTTCTGCAGTCATGCAGAGTATAATTTATTGAAAATAAATTGTTCATAATGATGGAATTCCAGGAGCTTTAAGCATATGACTGATTTCTGCACTTTGATGAAATTATGAGAGTTGGCAAGCACTAATTATGACTGCTGACATTTGTTTTATTGGTCTGATCTCTCATGGTTGCCATTCTCTGCTGAAAACCATGGCAAAAAAAAATTACCATTGATGGAAACAGTGATATTGTAC
This sequence comes from Phylloscopus trochilus trochilus, assembly GCA_016584745.2. Lineage (NCBI taxonomy): Eukaryota > Metazoa > Chordata > Aves > Passeriformes > Phylloscopidae > Phylloscopus > Phylloscopus trochilus. The sequence continues at coordinate 8,292,153 of WQNJ02000016.1, read as the reverse complement.
ATCACCTAACTCTTAATAGTTTGCAAGAAATCTGCTTCCAAAGTCAACTTTTCTCTTTTCTTTTTGGCTTTGTTCTTTTGAGAGATGCTCTCAGCCAGTAAAGAAAAATCGATTTAAATGAATAAGCAAGCAAACAGCATTCATATCACCTTTATTTCACTTTTCTTCCTTGCTTGATTCTAATGATTCTTTATTTCAGTACTGAGAGAAGCTTCACTGTGCGGCCAAGCCATCATAAATAAGAATCAAGTAAGTAAATAAAATCATAAACCCAAGTCAGTGTCAGCATTTACTTTCAGTCATTACAAAGATCTTTTTAATAATAACAAATGTAAGTTCAGGAAAATCCAAGCTGTTCATTGCTCAGAAGGGGCTCACAAATTGCAGGAGATGACAGCAGCCTTTTAATACTAAAATAACAAATTGCAACCCCTATCAGATGTGTTGCCAGCCAAAAGAGAAATTTTACACTTTTTTATTAAGTTGATGGTTCTGCTTTCTTTAATTTGTTCTCAAACAAGGGGGAGAAATGAGAATGAATTCATATGGGGACAGCTGGCATGAAAATGTATTTCAAGGGATGAGAGCTGGGAAAAAAAAAAAAAAAAAGCATAAGCAAGCCACAGCAGAAAACAGCGAGCCATCATGGACTGTCAGCCCTGTCAGATGGACCTCTGGGATCAGGGCAAAGTTAGAACTGACAAGTTCTCCCCACCCCAGTCCACTGTTCCTGCTTTCTGACAGTGGTGGAATGACCCTCCCTCTCCCCTGCATCCCTTGGCTGGTCTGATCTTTGTTTCTCTTCTCCCTGGTCACAGGGTTGGACCTCCTCACTGGCAACATTATTCCCTCTCCTCATAAACATTCTTCTTGTGTAGTGCTGAGACAAAACATCTATGCAGAAAGGTCAGCAAATACAGCCAGTGGGGGTAAAAGTGAAATATTGCATCAAGGATCTTTGATGGCTTGAATTGACTCAGAGCCCTGTCAGTCCTGTATTTTAACCCTTTGAAACAGTGAATGCTTGAAGAAGACAGTGCAAAGAAAGCCATGTGGGATTTTATTATGCAAGTATACGCATATCTGCTGATACCTAAAGCAACCTGGTATTTGTACTGATAATGGGAAGTCTATAAACTATTCCTCAAAGAAATGTTATTTTATATGGGATTCAACTACCCTAGGACACCTGGAATTTAGGTATCTGTACTCTCATCTGTCACTTGCATGTGCCTGCAGAGTCACTTAATATATCCCACACTCACAAAATGGTTGTGATTGGAGAGGACTTTAATTCCAACACAACTTTAGCATAAGCTTAAAGAATTGTGCATTGGCAGCACCAGTTCTTGTTCATGGCCTGTGAAAAGGATGTAAGAACCTGGCCATGATAGAAATCACTTTCAGGTATCTAAAGTTGAAGTTCCTTGAGGGAAAGGCAGAGAAACTGCCTTGGCTAGTAGGAAGAGTATAAAACATGGCTTAGATATTCCCTACCTCTTTCTGAACTATTATTTTTTGTTTGTTTGTTTAGGTCATGCCTGCCACCATGTTTATAAGCTTCTTGAGAGTTTGCAGAACTAAAACATTCATCCAAGTTTATGTCTGTAGATACAAAGAAAATGTGAGCTCTCACATAGAGAATGGTAGATGAAACTTTAGTTTTCCCCTACCTGGGTTACACATTAATACTTTTTTTTTTTCCAGAATATTGGTCCAGAATTAAAGCTTCTTCAGTAGCTTTTGTTATTTGTTGTGTTTGTTGTTAGAGCTTCAAAATCCCAGATCTGGTTTGCATTTCCGTTCTTCAGTAGAAGTTTTCTGAAAGCTTAGGGTCTTTTGATTTGTTCAGTTTCTTTCTTAGTTGCACTTTTTATATTTTGTAAAAGATAGGTGCTATTTGCCTAACTGTAGGAATTCTCCTCAGGTGTTCAAATTGGTCTTCCTTCCATCACAACCCTTGGGTCACTTTGTGCACATGATTTATCTGTGTGCATTGAGGGTAGAGGGATTTCAGCTGACTAGACTTGGTGAAACTATTTTAGCCTTTAATCTGTAGACCACACAAGAGAAGCCCAGGTCTCTCCTGAGAATTTTCTGGGATTCAGCGGGACTTACCTAAAGACAGTGGATCCAAGGCAATTTTGAATGCATTACTAGTGGCTGCTCTGTGGTTTGCACCAAGCTCTACTCTCACAGCAGTAGTTGTCTCCTGTATTTCAGGATTTGATAAATTGGGATGTTAAATTTGTCAATTTTGTCACAAAGTATAGAGTGAGAGACAGAGTGTTAAGTCATGTCAGTAACTAAACCTCATGAAAAGTAGAGCACAATTCCAGCTGAGAGTGAAGAGCATAACAGACTAACATAGACACCACTGCCCATGCTGCAAAAAGAAAAAACAGCTGGGGAAACAGGATCGTTGCACATTTGTCTCTCTTATTCACTATTTCAATAATTTCCAAACTCATTGTGCTCGTAGGTTTTGCTTCTTTCCTGAGGCACACTTGAAAGAAAAAAAATCTTTTCCTTCTTGTTGAACTCCACTTTTTCTGCTAGCCATTATTTTCTCTGACCTACAGTGACATGTAGAGCTGACTCTGCTGGAATGTCAGCTGCTTACATCTCCAGCATCCCCGCAAGATGATAGTGTGTCCATGGTGACACTGTGGCATAAACATTATAAAGCATCAGCATTACCTTCAAGTAAGAATTTCTTAATTTTACCTGTAAGTTTTCTCCTCCAAAACCGATTTTCTCTCTTGAGGCAGTAACCATAATCAAGCTTTCCTCATTTCTTTGTAAACTCCAAAAAAAAAAAATTAGAAATATTTTCATATTACAGTCTTCCTAATACCTTAAAGGGGGCGGCTGCAAAGTAAAAGAAAGAAAATACAGAAAGAAAACACACTGAGAGAAATATTGAGTCAAGATATTCCCAAATATATTCTCGTCCTTCATGCTGTTGTCCTCAACCAATAGTAACAACGTGTTTGTGTTCAAGGTGGAGGCACTGTGACTTTTTGGCCCACTGCATCAGCCAATGTGTAAACATGTGTTAGGGACCAGACCTAGGGACTGACACAGAGTGAGTGCCACTAATCTCTTGTGAGAGAGGTCAATATTCTGGTCCAGTTTGCAATGCATTTTTATTCAGATAACAAATTGATGTGGAGCAGAAAGTTCTTGTACAGAGAGCAGTAGAGACTGGTTTCCTGAAACAATTCTATCTTCCAACTCATTCCCTGTCACCTTCTTTCTCAAGTGTCAAGTCTTTCATATGACCCAGGCAACCCAATTAGTTGTTTGAAGGGACTGAATTTGACCTGTGAGCCACATTCCAAGTGTTCTAGAAATAAATAGGTGATTTATCCTTGACCTCAGTGTCTCCATCTGCAAAAAAAAACCCCCAAAGCAATAATATTTAATGAACAGCAAAGTTGCAACTAATTGGTGCTCACTCTGCAGCAGCTTTGCCATCTGGGGAATTGAATTCGTGACTGGGGTTGCAGACAGTAATGTTAGGGAACTCATAAGCTGGGATGGACATCAGGAACAGGAAAGATGTGGGGGGTTATAGGATTGAGGACTTAGTCTGCCTGTGCAAGGTTGGATCATGAGAGAAGTGTAAAATGGAGGGCATGAGATCATGTCCTGATTTAAAATCTGGGAAGTGGGAGAAGTTTGAAGGTAGGCAGGATTTTCTTCACTTCCTAGTGTGGGGAGATATAAAAAGGACATCAAAGAGTGGAAGAGAAAGCCAGAAAACTTGGATGTGAAACATGTGAAAGAGTTGATATTTGAGCAGTGGGGCCAGGAAATTGCATCCTTATCCTGGGGAAGAGGCTCTTGTGAAGGATGCTGGGCAATTGACAAGTTCTTTTGGTATAAGGCAGTATCAAGGTGAATATTCAACAACCTGGAAAATGTTTCAAGTAGAAGAGTTGTGGGTAAAAGGAGAGGCAGTCCCAACAATACCTGCAGCATCACATCCTCTGTAGGAACTGCTCTGTTAGGTATAAATAAGTGTGCTCTTGTGAGATGGAAAATCATAAAGGAGCAGAGGAACCTCTGGATCTCAACCATACAGAAGATTAAGCTCCTACTTATATAGCCTGAATCCTGTGAGATAAACATGGAAACAGAACTCTTAAGTTGTTGTCCAGTTGACATAAGTGCAATTTTAAAACACCAGCTAATCCTGAGATTGAATTCCACATTATAGCCAACATCTCAGTTGGTTTGGAATTTTTTTTCAATATTTTCTATGTGTGTGTGTCGGATCATACAAATAGTTTCTTGATTTTTTATGCTTTTCTTCAAAGTATAAATAGTTGCAGCAGTTCACAGAGCAGTAGGGTCAGACCTCAGGGACTGGAATCCAAATCTACCACCAGATGCAGATACAAAGCTATCCCATTTGAGAGAACAGTGCAGCCAGGTATTCCATTGGCTTCATCAGGAGCTGATCACTATGTCAGAAAAGCTGCCTTTTTAGGCACCTTATGATGGAGATCAGTGTTTAATTGACAGCAAAGAAGTTTAAAATATTATTGGTTTCATTGCATTATAGCAAGCTGACCTCTCCAATATTGTTCCCTCAGCTGATAAAGTAATTTTGCATGGCAGAGCCCTCACTGCACAAAACTCATGTGAAAGACCTTTTAGAAGCATAACACCCTGCCCAAGGGCATGAACAATTTTATCAACATTTATTAATTTTTTTTGCCTTTTTAACTTTGCGTTAATTAGAAGTGAACACAACTATCTGTAAAGCTCCTCAATATAGCACTGAATTCCCCACTCATTCAAAAATTTAGCAAAAATTACCATATGTGTAGAGGAAGCTCAATGTTTTCTGCTTTTCCAAGCTGCTGAGGCAGCATCCTCTTAGTGTTGATAAAAATTGCTTTGCAAAGGTTGTGCCTCTTTGGATTTATCACTATCAGCATGTGGCAGTGTTTGAGCTTCCAGCAAAAAAAAAAAAAAATTCAAATGGAATTTTACAGTACTTGCTTTGGGGCTGGAGCATAAAACTGCTCTCTTGGCAGCTTCCAAGTCCCAGGAAGCTCAGTCCCTGTGTCTCTTGGCTTTGTCACACTCCCCCACTGCATTGCTGCTGATCTTTCCCACTTGCTGTTTACTTATTTTATTGCATAGTTTAGAGGCATCTTTTTATTATTTTTAACTTGTTATCATTTTGGCTATTCTTGATGACAGGTATTTACAGAAGAGCAAGGATATAAAGTGCAAAACTAATGTACCGTGCATGGAGGGCAGGACACCACCATGGAGGAGAGGAGAAAGCTGCTGAAACAAGATTTTGAAGAAATTTTAGTTTCAGAAAAAATGGCTGGGTCTACATTATCAAGCTGTGAGCCCAGTATGAAGGCAAAGTGATGCTTAGTACTTGGCATCTACACTGTACACCTGCCTCAGGCTAGCTCTGGTGCTGTGGGTTGGATGTCTGATAGCAATTAGGACAAATTAAGTGTTGACATTATGCTGGTGTAATGATTTCCTAAAGGAGTGCAGTTTGTGTGTTAGGAGCCCCATCTGCAATCTGAATCTGTGTCTGTGTGGTGATGATAAGGAGATACACTGAAGAAGTGCACTGCTGAGCTGACCTGAGGAAATCACCTGGGAAAAGAGCTGATGTCCTTGGACTGGGTGGAGAGCAGCAGTGGGTTTGCTGGTACAGCAAAACACAACCAGATCTTGGCAGGTACAAGCCATCTCTAATATAAGTATCCTGAAACATCTACTGAAGATCTGATCTGATATTCAGGGTGGGGTTGTTGATTTTTGTTTGTTTGTTTGTTTTGTTTTTTGTATTGTTTTGGTTTGGTTTGGTTTTTGTTTGTTTGTTTGTTTGTTTTTTCTTGTTTTGTTTTGTTTTGTTGTTTTTTTGTTTTTTGGTTTGGTTTGGTTTTTTAAATACATACCTTTGCATGCTAGAGTGGATTAGGCATACTAGCATTTGTCTTTTTCTGGTGCTTACCTGGTTTGACTCAGGCTTTTTAGCACTTTTTAGGCCTTCTCTGTCTCGCTGTATTTTGATTCCCTTGATGAGGTTACACCCAGCATACCTGACCCTGCATTTCCTTCCTGCACACTTAGAACAGAGCCCTTGCAGAGAGCTGGAAAGGACTCCGAGTCCTAAGGCCAACTCAGGCCCATTTCATGGGAAGGGTAAAACAAAGGGTAAATGCTCCATTTTGAAGCTTCTTTTATGTGTTTGCTCTTTCGCAGTGTTGCTCATCCAATCTGTCCTGCACTAGTGATGTGAGGAAGCCATGAAAGTGAATCCATTTCAGAGATGAATTGGTTCTGGCAACTGTCCCCATGCACAGGTCAGCAAACACAGGATGGATGGGCATTCCAGGGCTCTCTGAGGGAATAATTCCTTGAAAAACGGCACCTGGAAAATTCTCACTTCCTTGTTGCTGATCTGCTTTGGTAGTAGGTAGCTGGCACAGAGTTCAGTTCCACCTTGGCTCTAGGCAAGGAAGAACTGCCAGACAATGACAGTTTTCAGAGGAGAAGCTTGGCAAAAAAAAAAAAAAAATTAAAAAATTACACATACAATCCCTCTGAGGAGAGATCCTCTTTGAGCCAAATGTTAATACACAGCCAGAACAAGTATTTTCTTTTTACACATTCCTGCTGGCACTATAAGACCCCAAAATAAAAGTCTATTGTGGAAAAAGCAGAGAACAGGAGCAGAAAATATGAAAAAAAATTGTCTTGTTTTGTAGGGACACAAAACATTTCTGATGCTTCATTGATCACAGTCAGCATTGGAAATAGGAACAATGACCTGCTGAAATGGCCAGGTAGAAAAGTTGTTCCATTCAGAGAAAATTCTTAAAAACTGAAGAATGTTGGTCCCAACATGTGGAAAAAAAGTTATAGAAAACTATAGAAAACTAACTCGTCTCAGCTCCCACTGTGAAACCTCTGTGTCTTCCTGTAGTCAGGCCACAAGAGAAGTTAAAGGTTTAGGTGTTTCTTTCATTAGCATTTGACCTATAATGACCTTAAAGAAAGGCTACGTTCCTGATGCTGTCAACCTAAGCTGTACAGAAATTAATTCTGGTTTGAATTTTAGTGGCAATGAATGCTTTATCCTCCTTCATCAAAATCAAGTACCTGTCAAAACTCAGAAACTCTGAGTTGAATACTTGAGCATGGTGTGTAAATAATGAACTTTTTTCTTTTATATCTATTGACTGTACAAGCTCTGGAACAATGTATGGCTATTATACTGTTGCTTATTCTTAGTTGTCAAACACAATTTTGGAATTTTTTTTTTGTAGAAACTTTGGCCCAAAATCCCACACAGAAACAGATCAGATTATTTTAACATCCACTTGTCGTTATATGTCTCTTTAAGTAAAGTTTTAATAGGTAAAACAGATGTGATGCTGGGAAGACAAATTTTTCAAGTTTTAATTGATGTCAGCACCCTTCTCCTCTTGTAAGAACTGTGAATGTTGTCTCCCCTTGGAATGTTCAAAATGTGTATTTTAGGTTACTTTTTGTCTTTGGTGAAAAATTCTCTTCTGCTTTTAGACTAATAAATAAGGTAGCTCACAGGGCCTGTCATTCTGAATTGGGATAATTTTTTTGTGCAGCTCATTTCTCTTTAAGCACATCTGCTGGAGTTCAGTAGAGCCATCTCTAACAAAGCCATCTGAGGAAAAAAACCAATATAGCTGCTAAAAATGTTAGCACTTGGATTAACACACTCAGTTTTAGCTGGAAGAAATCTGGTTAATGGGCTTCAGGACTCTTGGGAAGAGAAAATTTTAAGACATGAGCATTCTCTAAGAGCAGATGTCTTTGGTATTGCTAAAGATACCTAATATTCTTCCTGACTTTGGAATGGGTTTTGAGCTTTCTCTGTTGTGTCATCTCTTGCCTCACTTGCTGACCTAGTCTCATCTGTCCAACCAAGTTTGTAAATGAAGAAATACATTTGCCCTTCTCACATGGGAAATCCTAGGAGAGAGAATTTGTGCCAATAAATTAAAGCATTCCTGCTAAAGCAAAGAAAAAGCTCCACTAAGTAAAAATAATCTTCTAGCAATAAATTTACTTGCCAGTAGCGTGCTTTTGATAACCTAAATAAATAAACAAATAACAGTAAAATCTTCACCTTCATAAGCAAAGTAGCTTAAATTGTAGAAGATATTCAGTGCTTGCCACGTCTTGGTGTTACAGGCTGCCTGTTGTCTCTGGTACCTCAAAAAAGACCCACCACAAATTCTGAAATTTCCCGAAATTCATTCATCTAATCTGTGCCTGTTGCATGTGGTGGCTTCTCCATTACTGTCCTCACAAGAATTTGTACATGATGTCCTGGTAGACATCCTGTTGTCCACCAGCCAGAAAGTGCTCGTGGCAGGGCATATAAATAATCCCAAAACATGAGAAAACTTGAAAGTGGATTAAAACTTTAACACCTTTGTCTGGTTTCTGTGCAAATGAGCTGTGCATGGTCCATTGTAATGAGGTTCCAAGGTTCATTCTAATATCTAAGATACTTTATATTCAGTATAAAAAATGGGCAGCATCAGGCCTATCTGCAGAACAAGTACCTTGGGTTTATCTGTGTACCCTGAATATTGAAACCCCTCTCAGGATGAGCCTGAACATGCAACCTCACTCCTCAAAGGAACTGCCACTCAGGGGGTGAAATTCAGTCTGGAGGTTGGGCATTCCATCTGCAGTATTCATCTAGGCAAATATTCACCAGAGGAAACCTGGTGGAACAAAACATAAGCTAGTTATCTAGATTCTCCATAGCTAGTGGAGAGAAATAGGTTTTCTCTTTCTTCAAGGCAGATGTCTAAAACCATTAGCTGTGTCATTCTTTAGAGGTGCTTTTTTCCTTCCCTTGTCTATAAAAATATCCTGAATAATTAACTCTGATACAGATGCTTATCATATAGATGTCTAAAATTAGATAAACTGACTATTGGTATTGTCAGGGCTCACAAACCAGGATGACAAGGGAATCTTGGTGGTTTTTGGGTTTTTTTTGTGTAATACCTTGCCCTGAACATGCCAGCACCATCTTTAAGCCATCCCTGAGAGTCCCCTGGCAGTAACACGATTAGGGACAATATCTCACTTAACCTAAAACCTAATCTCCAAACTGCCTATGCACAGCAGTGCAGCAGTACAACAGTCCTTGACAGTGGGTAACCTCAAATACCAACCACCCAGACTTATCCTCTGCCTTTTCCACCCATTTACATAAAGGGAAAGAGATTATTTTCTTGTTCAACAATCCTTCCAAAATTTGCAATCAAGTCTTTGCTGTCGTGTTCAACATCTCTTTGAACTCAGGTAAGTCTGTCAAACCCCCATTCCAAAATATTCAGGGCTTAGCCTCCTGCTGGAGTTAATGACTGCTGGTTGCCTGAGAAGCTTTGAAGGTCAGAGGACTGCTCAAACTCGTGTAATCCTCAGAGCTGTGAGAGAGCAGTGCTCCTCAGAACTCGTGCCATTAGAAACAACTTTATTTCACGCCTCTGTGAATTGTTCTCACACAAATATTTTATGGTTTAAGACAAAATATCAGCTATCTAAATGAAAGGAATCATGCAGGTGTTCAGGTAAAGAAGGAAGAGCAATGCAAATGAGATGTGACAGACAGTGCATGACATTTTTCAAAGCGTTAGTCTACCAATTAACTGGAGAAATAAAGGCAACCATTATGTAATTTTATGTCAAATGGCTCTCAGTCATAGACATAAAGAGAAAATGGAGGCTTCTAGAAATCCAGGACTTAAACAGTCTCCAAAGACTGGGTCTATTTGAAATGACAATTTTGTCTACCAGATCAGTTTCAGATCTCTTAGCTCTGCTAGTCCACAAGCCAACAAAACAAACACATCTACTATCAATTTAAAATGTCTCCACCTGAAACTGTCCTCAGACAAACAGTTACAACTTGTAGTAGTCTTTTATATGTACTCCACCTGTTCCTATCCTTCTCAGCACACAAGGTCAGCCTCTATAGGAGTCTCTCTTCCCTTCATGATGGTTCTAGACTGAGAACATTCTCATTTTTAGACTATCTGCTGTGGTGAACACCTGGCTTCATATGAGTCTTCATTAAAAAAAAAAAAAATTGTATTGTTAGCACATTCCTGGTTAGTACAAAACCACTACTCACTGTTGCTCTACGGACTGGAGGTGCATATTGTAAGACGTATTGTTATAGATTTTTTTTTAAGTTAGCAATGAATTCCATTGGCAGCTAAAAGCAAAAGGAAAAGGCTTCAAGATATTCCTTTTTGGACACTTTTCATATACACTTGCCCTTGTATTGATTCCTTCCATCTCCCAAGGAATGTAGTGTAGTTTCATAAGCGTGATCTTTGATTCCTTTCCAGGTCATCCCTTTCTGTAGGATTTGATCCTTTCCTTAAAGGACAAATTATAAGGTATTTTTGGAAAAGAGGGAAATCGTCTTCCAACAACATGTTGATTTGCTGTGAAAACTGTTCTGCTCTTAGGCTGGTTTTATTTCTGGTCATAGAAAGGCTTTTAATTATCTTTTGCAAACGTCAATCAGGTATGTTTTGCAAATGAGCTACACTCTGCAGGATGCCCACAATGTATGTCCATCGAGTTCTTTTTTCACTACATTAAGGTATATGCAGTTGTATTTTGAGCTGTATTAGATGATGGTGACATTTTATAAATTAAAATAGTTACAATTTTTTTTTTGGAGTATTTGTATGCCTAAAAGTTTCCTCATTATCCAGAAATGGTGCAATAAAGAGAAGTTTTTTAGGAAACCAGAATAATTTAAGTGAGAAGATCAAAGGTTGCAGTTGATCCCTGTGGGTTTATTGCAAACAGCCTTTGTCCAGCACTGCTCTCCAAGCCACTGGGTGCTGTCCCTGCAGAAATATGGCTTTTTCTCTGCATTCCAGATCTTTATATTATAAGGTGATAAAATGTTCAGGATTTAAAAATGCTTTACAGACAAATAAATTTTTCAGAAAATGATGAACAACTCCACAGAGGGGAGAGTCTGTTATTGAGGAGGCTTGAACACAGGAATATTTGACAAGCTAATGTCACAACACTTCTACATCCCTGGCTATTTACAGGTTTCCTAGGTACTCAGAAGTTTTCTATTCCAGCAAGGCATAATAGATAATTTCCAGTTTTTCTTTTGTTGTCAATGTTTCCTTTTATTTTGGACAGGGTGTCAGAGCTCTCTGTGTGTCAGTAAAATGAGAAATTTTACTGTTCAAGGGGGCAGAGATGGAACAAAGGGAACATTGCTGGTTAGGTTTCTTTCTCTCTGATCCTCCCCTCTTAACAGCAATTTCCTGAAATAGAATTCCATAAGTTCTTAATTATTCTACCTCTTTTTTTTTTTTTTTCTTGGGAAACTGTTGAAACAAAAGGGTTTTCCTATCTCATAATGTTATTGAATCATGTATTTTTTTTAAAGAGCTTGCACTATGGAAATGTTTTTAATAAGTTCCTTTGTGGAAAAAATGAGAAACCAAAGAATACATGGGTTATTTTAAATAACGTTTCCTTAACAGGCAAACTCGGAGTTGTTATAAGTATGGAAGATCTCCTTTGTCTCTGTAATGTATGATACTTCAACAGAAATTAAACCTCTGATCCAGTGCAATTTTCATGGAAACCACATCTTCTGAAAGGAAAGTTATTCTGTTTCTTAGGTGTTTAATAGCCAAAACATTCTTCTAACTTGAGTATTTATGTAGGTGACATTTTTGTATCAGAACATTCTGCAGGCTGCAATGCTTTTTTTCTGAACTGCATGTTTTTAATACATTAGAGAGAAATCTGGAATTTTCTTGACCTTAAATCAATATCTTAATCAACATTTATTTTTGTTCCCATGGCTAGAGACAATATTTTACTTCTCTGCTATGACAAGCAGCAAAGGCAAGCAATAGAGAATAGATGTCCATGTACTGCACTCAGAGCACTTCCATACAAATGTTGTTACTAAAGTTAACATACATACTGTGCTTCTGTATAGGGGAAAAAAAAGAATAAAAATTAATAAATGTTATATTTATGAGGAGTTTTAAATAACAGTACTACATCTTTGGTAATCTAAGATTATATTAGATCTTCATGGCATACAGCAATGTATAGAAATGACTTACAGACCAATATCTTGTTAATTGCATATTAAAAATCAACTAGACTTTTAAAATGTGCCATCTTAAGATCACTAATCTGTTCCACTACATTCAGCTGGCAGCATATTCCTCTCAATGCAAGAAATACACATTTTCTTAATTTAAGGGGAAAAAATATGCCTCCCTGCATGTGTTGAAATAAGTGAAGGGAAGGAAATGTCAGCTGTGTGTGCAGGCAGCCACCTGCAAGTAATACAAAGATCCTGTGCAGGTAACAGGAGGATCAGCTGCGAGCAGCAGTGCACAGACCCCACTCAAAGCTGAGCCTGCAGCTCCCCAGAGCCCTCTCGGCAAGGTCCAGGGCAGGGAATTGTGTCAGGTTCCCTGAAAAGCTTTGCTGTCCTGGGAAGTGTGCGCAGATCCCTTCTGTTGTGACAATCTCTGTCATTTAGATAACCAGAAGAGGAGGGTGTAGGTTGCTGAAAGAAGATTAGTGGCAGATCCAGGATGAAAACTTGACTCCCCTAAGTCTCAGGGGAGCACCTCAGTTACTCTGAAGCTCTGCTCCCTGCTGCTGCACACAGAGCACAGCTGCTAAAGTGCTGAGCTTTCTCAGTTTTCACTGCTTTTGGCATGGGGTGAACAGAAGTGGCTCGGTATCATGTTTAAGACTGAGTTTCCAAGACCAATTCAGAGAGATTGAGATTTCTAAATAATCCTTTCCTTGGAAGTGCCTGTAATTTAAAACTCCCTTAGCATGCTTTTCTCTCATAAAAGAGTCTTTCTGATTCATGTCACTTTTATTTGCAACCTGAGGATTTTGCTGGAATCCTATCTTCTTTTTTTCTGTGCCATCAGTCCTAGAAGAGGTTTTATGAATATGCTCTAGTTCAAGGAGCACTTTGATATATTATCCTGTTGCAATTAGGTATCAAAAGTACATATGCATTAAGTGCAGATTCAGCAGTTACTTGATAGTCTAAATATATATAAAAAAGAAAAAAAAATGAAAAGAAGAACTGTACCCAGCAGCTGTTAGATAACAACTTGCACCAAAATATTTACTTTGCTTACTTTCACGTTTGAAGTGATCAGGGAAAATGATGTATTATTTCTTTTCTGCCACCTGAGATATGTCATCTGACCTTTAGCTGGGGCTGATGAACAGAGAAGTCAGCTGATGCAGCAGCCTGGTGTTTCATTATCTGCCACCTCTGAAGGGCCCAGCTCTTATCCAGCACAGGTCACAGTGTGGTGACTTCAGCTGAGCCTCATGGGGATAAAAGCCTGTCACTCATATATACTGTGGCCTTTGCTTCAAAAACACCAGGATCAAACAAGTTTAAGGAAGGCATTAATTTCCAGATGAGCTGAGAAAATTGGGTTGAGAGCTTGGGTTTAACATAATAAATGAGCTCCTTACCATAATCTTTTTACTGGTCAGCAAGGAAAAAAAATCTTTTTTTTAGTTTATCAGTGAGCATTCATATAAATTTTTAGAGTGTGAAATTTAGTGCAAAAAACAAACAATGGGTTTGGAGGCCAAATATTATAATCTTTAGTCACACAAGTAGTTGTTTTTCTTGTGAGTATTTCAGTTCCTCTGTGATACTACAGAAGGAAAAAAGGTGCAATTTCTCTTTACTGTGAAATGATATTTGATACTAATTTTGGTAAGAAAGTAAATATTTCCATCCCCAAAGACCTTTGTAATACAAACAGCCCAGATGTTAAAGCATCAGTGTCTCTAGTCTATTGCAGATTAAACATCCTTACATTTTTATTGTGTAAATATTCTCCTTTCTTCCTCAGTACTAAAGAAGAAAGGGGAGTCTAATCAAACTAGAGAAACATATGTTTTATTTCCAATTTCTCTACAAGCTTCTCATGTATCATTTAAGCAGACCAAAGGTGCTCTTTGTACCTTGGCACGTCTACCAGAGATAACAAGGAGACACCTAAACTTGTTCTGCTCATTGTCATCTCAGAACAACACAAATGAGGAAATTACACCAGGGACCTGGGGTAGTTAGAAATCATACTGAAAGATTTATTCTTCCAGCATGAATGCTCTATTTATGTTACTATTGAGTTTTAAAGTAGAGAGGATTCTCATTGAGCCAGTTCAGCTCTGTGTACTGCACTTTCCTGCATTTCAGACTGGTAGTTTCCCATTTTCTTTCTCTATAGCATAAGATCAAGACTGTAATCCACCTAGAAGGACTTACCAGTGACAGTAATACATTTAACTGGTGGGTGAGGTTTTCTGTAGACCTGTCAATTCCCATGTAGATTGAATTACAATTTATTAACAGATGAGAAATTTGTTTAAAAAATATTGTAATTTATTATTATTATTATTACAGGCCGCTTTTCTATGCAAAATTATCTAATCAAATGGGCTTTTTAATCATGAGGGAAACATATTTTCATCAAAGTGAACAGCACACTTTAATTAAATAGAGTAGAAAGCAAAAGACAAGTTCTGAAATGTTGTCTTTTGCTGAGGCTCCAGGGGACTAAGGAAATCCTTTCAAAAGCTGACCTTTCAGAAGGAAAGCCCATTTGGGTTTATAGCTATTGCTTATCTCTACATGAGAGATTTATGCAGGTAGGTGCCCGCTCTTGAGATGAGAAGATACTTCACCATTCATTGTTATTCCAGGCACTAAGTTGACTGACAGGGCCAGAGCCCACTATTGTGAAAAAAGGCATTACTCCAAGGAAGGTTATGAAGGATTAAAAAGCCTTTCTTCTGTGTACAGATTGCAGTTGAGGAGCTAGTCTGTAAAAATCACCACTAACGGAATTATTTGGCAACAGGAATCAAGAGTTACATCAGTTTAAACCTGCTGATGACCTAATCCATGCTGCCTAATTTCATTTGACTATAAAACATGTTGAAGGCCTGCATGTAGTGTTGATTTTAACATGGCATATCACAAAAGGATGAGATCTGCTCTGTGAAACAATGGGAATTTAGGGCACAGACAAAAAGTTAGCAAGGATTTATGCTTTTGATATGGCCCCTAAGGAAACACTGGTTTTGTTCCTGTTCATCAGCTGTTCTGCTGGCCACACCAGCAGAAGAGATAAGAAGAGAGAGTTATAAGAGTTATAAGAAGAGAAAGTGGTTGGGATGACATCATCAGAGGAATTTCTCACTCTCTCAAGTCCTTCCTTTCCTTGGTACAGTGGGAGAGAGACCATGACAGCCTGGACTGTGCTCATGAGGGACCACCCACCTACCCATCCCGTAACTCAGCACACTGCCAGGCCTAACCAGGCAGGACATTCACAGGCAGCAGTGAGTTTTCCTATCTCTGTTCGGAAGTTTTAGCTCTTGGATTGTCTCCTCACAAAGGTCTCCATTAACACATTTTGTGACATTGCTGTCTTCCTGTACTTGGCCAGAAAATATCTTCCACAATCCAAATTTTTGTTTAAAACCCTTTTCTTTTTATTTTTTTTTTCCTGGAAAGGTCTCCTCTTTTAAATTGTTCAATCAATTAACATCAAAAGACTTTGTGCTCTTTTGGAAAATGCTTATAATACTAGGGTCCAGCTTTTTCCTGAGTATCATAGTAGGGTGTCATATACAGGCCATTTGTAGAGGCCATAGCAGCCTCATTTTTTTCAAGAGAATTGTGAGATTTTTGGCAACAGAATTCTTGTTTAAAGATTCCCATCCACGATTCTGTTGGATTAGTGTGCTAATTAAACCAGGCTGCTGATTTTGTTTTGGTTGAATTATCTCAAATAACATTCAGTAAACCCCCAGGTCAACAGATTTTTTTTCTATTATTATTATTTTTCTGTTGATCAGAACAGAACAATTGAAATAAATAAACAAGCTTCTTACTTACCATAGCAATTATCTTCTGGCAATCACAAAGTCCACATCTCCAGAGGTAACTCTGAGTCAGTCTTACTGAAAAAGAACTTGTATTCAAGAGCTGCTAAGGAGGGAGGGGAGCATATTATTGACTGTCTTTAAACAGAGAAGCATACAAGAGTCTAACCTCTCATTTATACTTCTTTAACTAGGGTATGATGAAGGGAGAGGGACACAGAAGCAATTAAAAATGAAGGCTTACAAAGGAATTGTTTGTAGCTAATCGAGTTGCTGTGAGACCCTGTTTGGTGTTTTCATTCTTCCTGCAATTTGTTAGGGGAAAATCGTTTGCTGCAAGGAACAGAATTCATTCTGGAAATTGTTTTCTGGCATTCAACACATGAGGTTAAACCACAGCCTCTGATGCAGACATGGAGGCCTCTTATTTCTACAAAATAACAACATTTATCCAAGCTAGCTGCTTAAAAGCCTTTTAGTTAGGCCACTGATTATCATAGCAAATCAGGCATCTCTATGAAATTAATTTTCTCATCCCAGTGTAAATGTCAAAAGTACATTACAGGTGCATCCAAGGGGTGTCCAATAAAGCTGAGAAATGACAAAGCACTGATGTATGAACCAGTAGTAATAAAAGTGCTTTCCATGCACTCATTAGAGAGGAAGGGTCTGATCTGATTGGGGCTGGACAATTTTCTATCCTTGCCCAGATTTGTGAGCTCCAGCTAAAATTGTGTTATGGCCAGAAACAGAAGTGATGAACGCAGCTCAACTTCTTCCTTCCTGTGAACTGTCAATATTAATTCCACAGCTATTAATTTTCAATTTCCTAACTGAACACAAGTTTAGGAGTCTTGGAAACTGAATGAAAAAAAAAAGGCACCAAAATGATCTGCAGAGAAAGGGTCAGTTTTGTTCTTAACCCATTGCAGTCCAAGAGAAAGAAAGAAAGAAAAGAGTGTCCAGGCTCATATGAAAGGTGAATGGGACTTTTCAGAGCTAATGCACAGAATGAAACTTCATAGACACTCAGTTATGTATATGTAACATATATATAACACATATATATGACATATATATATATATATCTGTTATATGTAACATATAACAGTTATAACTATTAATGCACATTATACCAAGACAGGGCATATCCACCTCTACTACAAAACTGGCTCATATGGCCATAGTGTGCCTTCATAATTAAGAGCAAAGGGCGATCTTAGGAAATTAACTATCTCTGGTTTAAAGGAATTATGAAAATACATCCCAAGACAAAGCCAACAGAAACCTTCCTCCAAAAATCTAAACCAAGAAAAAAAATTAGGAGAGTTTTACACTGAATTCTGTGAATTCAGTCTAACAATGATGTTATTTAGGCTTACTTGGTGCTGAAAATAGAGGCCAGAAAAGTGAAAGTTGATAACAGTTTTTTTTAAAGGACAGTCTCTATGTAGTGAAAAGTTGCTGGCCTTTTGCAATGACTGACAGAAGACACTTTACAGAATTGCATACTAATGATAAACCCTTAAGAGTTTGTTGCAGTTCCCCATCTGGATTTTTAACTAATTTATGTGCTATCCTGACACTCTTTATTACCTTCTAAAATCGTCATTTAGAAACCCAAAACTGTCTCCAATGTCTTGAACAGCAAAGCTATTGAAAATTTATTAAAATGAAGTACACATATAATGCAATTTAAAAATCTGTATCACACATTAGTGCAACAACATTTTACAAGAATATGTAACATAATCAAACATGAAATTAGGAATGTATTTTCACTAAGTTTATTACAATTTTAAAAAAAATTACTCGAGACCATGAAGTTTTCAAATATAAATGATTCAGTGACATCTCATTAGAAGACACAGCAGAATTGATTTCTTGTTAAGAAAAGCTGGCACAGCTGTAAATTCATTCCCTCCTCAAATTCCCAACCTACATCACTACCATTATTAATTTGCAGCTCTACTTTTCCTTAGATTTAGCTGTTCACTTAAAACCATGTTTCTTCCTTCACTTTTATTGACTGTAAACCTGAAAAAAAACCCGAAAATGCTTTGAAAGTTGCAAAGCAACTTCTTGACAAAGAAAAGGAGAACATACAAAGGTGTAACCATCAGTTCAGAGTATCTCTGACCTTGACCTGGTGGAGAAAGACAAAAAGAATTGGAATGAATCTGTGACCTGTAGAAAATTCAGCTGTCACTGATGAAGCCATTCCATGGCCTGGTGGACCAGAGGCATTTTTTGACATCAGAGAAAGGAAGAATATCTGTAAAACACTTTGATTCTCAACTGCTGTCCTTCAAAAAGTGACTCCTTTTTGGGATATTGATTCCAGTTTTACTTAGGAAATGTAGGGATTCTTTTGTTATGTAAGAGCCTGTCTGGTACCACCCTGGATTTCTATGCCAGTTCAGGGAATCTATGTACAGCCTTGGTCTAGCTATTTGGTATCTGTTATTTATAGATCCACTATAATACTGGAATGATCCTCACCTTCTTTAAGAACAAAACCTCTTAATAAGAAAAAAGCATTTTTAAGTGATCCTTTTGTTTTATTCCTGTCTGCTTAGTCTCTCAAAGAAGCAGCTGATTTGTCCTCATAAACCTACATTATAACATATTGCCAAACACACATTATCAAAGTGTTTTAGTGCAAGAAGCCTTATGATTTCTGTTTTCCTTAGACAGTCTGCCTTATAACGAGGATCTTTTCATTACTTCATTATTACTTGATAGCTTCCTATTATAAAAGCATTATTTAAACAATGGGTTTAAACAATGATCCCACAATGAAAATTGTATTGAGAAGTTTCCATGGAAATGATACACAACATTAATAACTGAAATGGTACTGAACTCTGCTTTTGGTCTACAGTAAAATACCAGAAGCACCTATGATGTGAAGCCTTTGAATCCTTTAAATTATCTTATACATTATATTTTTATGCCAAGGTTTTTCATATTTCTGAGGTTACAAAGACATATGGCAAAGTCCCTCAATAATTATAACTGTGTAATAGCAGGAGCTGTAATTATAGGTTCTGTAGACAGATTTAATATATTTCAGGCAAAAAAAAATTACATCTTCTTAAGCACAAAATGCCACTTCATTCATTCATGTCTAATTCTAGTGAAACAGAGATCCTACTGTGGAAATCTATACTGTGGCCAAATGAGATGCAAAGTTTTCTACTGAGCCTTGGTCTTGTTTTCAAGAAAAATGACAGGAAACTTGTTCCTCATAGGAACACTCCCACATCTACCTCTTCTAAAAACCCCTTTGTGCTCATTGGAAGGCAGAAAAGGTAAAGCATCCCCCTACAAATGTCTTCCTACCTCTGAAAAAAAAAATTAAAAAACACCCTGGTTTTGCTGCCTGATGAAGGGGAAGTTGAAGTGTCTAAGCTTGTAGGTGTATCTGCCAATTGTGGCTCTTCAGTCTGGATTCAATGAAGCAATCCTTTTTAAACAAACATCTTAATCATGGTCCCATCCTGAATCATGATTCTCCTGATACCATTAGCATGTGCATGTGTGTTAATAAATAATACATAAATGTTATGCACTTGCACAGTATGGATGCACACATCTTTTGGATCAATTATATTTGACTTAGGCCAGGGTTTCAGGTTTCCTTCTGTGACAGTGCTGGTGAGAAGTTTGCATTTTTCTTGCAAAAGAAAAGTTTCCCAGTACTCAAACTAACTCAGGTGTTCTACAAAGCAACAAGTATCCTTACAATACTAGTAAAGCATTGGGAGCTGGCAATGCAGCTGGTACTTAAAGGCTTTGCTTAATAGACCCCAAAGGCATTGAATCTTCTGATTTCCACCAAAAGCAAGTAACACAGCATTTCTGTAAATAGGACATTCTTTTTATGCCACTGAGTATTTTTCCTGTGCTTTGCACGTTCACTTGCTAAATCTGTTATGACAGGCTACTTATTTCAGTCCAGAGCTTTAAGATCTTTGGATCATTTCCCCAACTCCAGACATTTCGGTAAGAAATCTGGCCCACCTAGCAAACATTTTATAGCACATCAGAAGGAAAAAAATAAAATTATAGCAAGTTAATTTCACAAGTGTTTCTTTTGCTTCATGCCAGTTTCTCATCCTAATTGACCACCTAAGATAGGTATGTGGCTGCTTTGCATCTAGAGTGGCACAGAGAAGCTTGGGCCAATATATTTGTGTGCCTAAAATAAGTGGCCTAATTTTCCAAGAGACATAACACCAACACCTCCTACCAACAGAAATGAGAGCTGTGGTCTCAGCACTTTTTAAAATGAAAAATTAATTTGCAGAAACTTTTATGCCTGTGTAGGGAGATCCTTATGCAGGTAGCAAGAGCTTGGGTGTAAATAGACTGACATAACTTTTTAAAGGCTATTTTGCCTCTATGATTCAGAGTACAGGTGGAAACTTAGCTGGTTTGCTATTTTATGGCATTTCACGTTCTCTTGCAGTTGAGTCTGCAAGTTTCAAATTATTGGCTGGGTAGTAAAGATCTGTATTTATCACACCAATAAATCTTTTAGGTAACTCATGCCTTCAAACCAGAGGTGCTAAGAAGCCATGTAAATGCAATTTTTTTGGCTGATCTGATTTCTTAGAGCAAAGTTATTTCTTCCCAGCCTGAGTCAGGCCTTTTTCCATGTGTTGATTGTGTCTGCCTCAGACTTTCAGACTGACCTTTAAAATTTTGGGAGGAAGAGCTGTGTCAGAAATATATTGTACTCTTTGGGAGCTGCTCATTTCAGCATGCCAGGTTAGAGCCTCATTGCAGTTTAGGCACAAAGTGGAGCCAGCTGGAGGCATCTCCTGCAGCCACAAACCTGTTGTCTCTCAGGTTCTCACAGGCATAATTTGCAGAAAATAATGTCATATTCTCCAGCATGGAACATTTTGTTTGTGAGTTCTATTGTTGCCTTTTTGTGCCCTGTTGGGAAGCAGTCCTTTTCCAGCTTTTAACCACATGCAGTATTTTACAGCCCTGGAAGTAAGTGTTTATACAGAGAGATATACCAATGTATTTTGGCTTTTATCTGTCGCAAAAAATACATGGTTTGCATAACTGTGGTATCTAAGGAGCTTTTATGGTTTTCTCTTCACATCAACACTGGGCAAAGTGACAGTTTTTACAATTTTATTCACAGAAATCTCAGACACAGAGAAAGGTATTTAAGAACATAGAAGAATTGAAAAGGGAAGCAAAGAATTAAACTGGAGCTGCTGGGTTGCACACTTTTTTTTCCTTCACTTTCTACTTCAGAAGTAAGGGTGCTTATAAGAACCCATGGTGAGTGAGATCTAATTTTCTTTGAGCTCAGGTAAATCTTTCTTATATCGACAATTTGGTTAAACTTGGTATTCTATTTTTTAAGATCTTAAATCATGGAGTCATGTAAAAAGTAAAGATAGAAGGAATGTCTGGGGGTTATTTGGTCCAGCCTCTGTCTGGAAATTAAAATTATCATTAAGAAAATTCAGTGGGAAAAAAAATGCTTACCTTTCAAAGCCCCCTTACCCCCATCATCTTAATCAAAACAAAACAAAACAAACAAACAAAAAACCCAAAAACAACAACAAAAACCTTTAATATGAGAAAAAAAAGAAAATAACAAAAGTTTAGGGAAAAAAGATAAGAATTGTAAAATTCTTTTTCTATTATGAATACACATAAAAATAAATTAAATTCATAAAAGAGGCACACACGCCATGTATAGAGTGTCCATTTTTCTTACAGAGAAATTTAAGAAAATGGGGAGAATGCTGTTTTTATGTCTAACACCAACTTTTAGAGATCAGCAAAATGTCCTGATTTGCACATCTGTGAATACACAGGCCACATTTTCTAATAGAGAATCACAGTTCAAGTGAAGTACTCAGAAGTGGTAATTTTCCTATACATTTTCTATCTATTTCTATGAACACAGACCCCCTTGAAGTCCACAGAGGCACTGGAAGAGAATTAAAGTGTCAGAAAACTTTTATCTTCCCTTCTGTTGTCAAGACAGACATTTGAACTCAAATGTGTGAATACCAGTAAATAAACCTTCAGCAAAATTGCCCTTCTTGGAAAAAAAAATTGATAGGAGGATTTTATTTAAAATACATAATTCTCTTACAGGATAATTGATTGCTGCATTTCAGGGAAGTGGGAAGAGAAATTCATGCATTGGATGTGGACTGAATGGTGTACATAGAGAAGATAGTTGACCTCTTCAATCTTTTCCCTATTTGCACTGTGTTTTCTCCTGTTCCCTGTTCTCCACCAGGAGAGATCATAAGGTGTCATTTTAAATATTAATCCAAAAATTTTGTACAGTCTGAATATTCTGTCACATCTTTATGAGGGAACTGAATAGTGTTCCTACCCAGGATAATAATAGTACCTGGTTTTAACCATCAAACCACTGGAAATTCACTGGAAGATAATACTAAGGCTCAGCCTAAGGGTTCCACGTGGCCTCAGGAGAGAAATGCTTCTTGTTGCCCTAAGCTGATAGATGTAAAATGAAAATAACTTATATGTGCCTTTCATCTTTATTGGCTTTTGAGGGCTCCTAGAGGATTAGTTTAGGCTGGCTGGATGCCTAAATGGAAAAATTCTTGGAGCCAGATGAACTTTGAAGCCTGTATAACTTTATCAGCATTTACCCCTGGACAGTGCAGTATGGATTCTTCAAGATAGCAGGAGAAGCAGGTTGAAACCTTGCAGGATTCCTTCATGTTCCTTCACCCTAGATCAGGTGACTTTACCTGTGTGAAATCCAAATGGATTTACACAGTAAAGTCACACACAGATCTCTTTGAGGTCAGTGGCACAGGCTGGAATACAATACAGGTTTCCAAACCCCTTGAAACTGGCCATGGTCTCTAAAAGTACAGCATCCAATCCAGAGGGTGCATCCAGCATCTCTCTGTTGCTGTGCTGCTCTGTACAGCTGATATATTTGAAGCAAAAATAGAACAGGCAAACAACGGAAAATGCAAAAGAATAGAATTTCCATGTTGAAACTCAGTGTGTCATTGTTCATGCCAGAGGCAAGTAATATCATCTTCAAATAATCAGAGATTTTCATTTGGACACTGAATAGAATATATGACTTTAATTTTGGATTCTGCCTGATTCAAGAGATACTTACATATGCATTTCTACATCTATCATAGAGCTGCAGAGATGCAGAGATTCAGGCCAAGCTCCAGGATCAAGCAGTAATTTCTGGGTGTGATGCCACAAGTCATTTCCCCAAGTAAAGCAGAGCAACTAATCACACAAGTCAAGATTTACTCTGCAGGATCAAGGGTTGCTGTATTTAGCTCTGTCATTTGACAGGTCCACTTAATTACCTTTTATTTCATGATTAGATGAGTTGATTTAGTCTGCATAAGCATTAATTTTCAATTTACCATTTAAATAGAGGAACCAGCATTGTACTTTTCAGGTTTATTTGTGAAATAATTTTTGATTTTAAATATGTTTGCATTCAAGGGGGTTTTTTTTTACATTAATTAGATAAAGTTAATTCTTTTTTTTCTCTTTTTTTTTTTTTTTTTTAATGCAGTTAGCACAGTAATGGGAAAATATGAAGGGTTTTGAAATGAGGCAGGTTGCTAAATGGGAAGACCCTAACCAGTAATAATCCCAAACAGTTAAATAGTGTGTTCTGCAAAGGTCTGTACCCCAAAGTACTGTGAAAAAGGAAGTAAGCAGCATTTCACCATTTTAAACAGACCCCTAAAGTCTTTATAAACGATGATGAAAAGCCTTCTCTCTTTGCTTGTTCCTTTCCCTCCAGGGACCCTATAACTGTAATCATGTGGAAGTGAGCTCTCCTCTATTATGCAAAGCTTGTTTTAGGTACAATGTGGGCACAAGGTGCTCTGGAGAGCTAAGCTATTGTTGTTGGCCAACTTGTTCTATTTTAAACCCCTCAGTAAATCACTTCTTTCTTTTCTTGATTACTTGCTTCAGACAAACCAATTTTGAAACCTATATAGAGTTGTTGTGCCTCTGGGGTTAAGAAGTGGACTTTCTTTGGTTCTCATAAGCTAATGGCCCTTAGTCACTTCTGTTCATAAGACTGAGTTACCTAATTGAATGAGGGCTGTGTTGAGACTTCCACTAATGTCTGCCAAATTTAGCTTTTTTGAATTGTCCCATCTGTTGACTGTGTGCAGAAATAGACTCACGGCTCTGCTGGATTTTAGGTGGCTGGAATGACTCACCAGCCTTCCTCCCCAGTGCCACAGCAGGCACTGAGGCTCAGAGAGGACCAACAACAGACAGGGGGAACATCTTTGGTGTGCATGGAAATGTGAGCATCACAGAAGCTTGCAGGCACTCTTGAGCTTCTACATTACATGGTCCTGTGTTTCTGGTCTCAGCAAGCTTGGCTTAT
The DNA here is from genome assembly GCA_016584745.2 of Phylloscopus trochilus trochilus. Classification (NCBI taxonomy): domain Eukaryota; kingdom Metazoa; phylum Chordata; class Aves; order Passeriformes; family Phylloscopidae; genus Phylloscopus; species Phylloscopus trochilus. Next base: position 8,267,732 of record WQNJ02000016.1, on the reverse strand, counting down.
CTGGGATCAGAACAGCCAGTAAAACATCAGGAGAGGTTGCCTGAGAAGCTGAGCTATTCCCATCTTCAGGGATTTGTAAACCCAGATTAGACAGGAGCATGGAATCAGTGATTGGGTTTAGCTGGTACCAGCAGGAGGAAGGTGCTGGGCCTGCAGGGAGACCTGGAAGGTCCTTTCCAGCAGGGAAAGTTTTCCTACCAATGTCTGACTCCAGTGCCTCTCACATGAGTTCCCAAACCCAGTGAGGAGCTTATTTAGTCCACATGAAACACACATGTTGTCTTTTTGTTTCACACAGCTTTGGTTATTGCAATGACATTTTCCAAGGGCAGAAAATAGGTACCTTCGGATCTTTTTCTGAAAATTACTTCCATAGAACACAGCTAAACCCAGATTTTGCCATTGACTCCTTTCTTACAGAACCACTTTCAACATTTCTTCAGCATATTTACTTTCCTTACACTGTATCAGTCTCTGTGCTGTGTTTCAAATGTTGACCCAGTGAAGCTGAAATCAGCAGGACAATTTGAGAATAAGGGTCTGCCTGACTTGTACATACAAATATTTAATTAAGTTCATTACCTTTTTCATGATTATCAACCAAGATTTTGAAAAATCAATTTAATTAAAAGAAAAAATAAAAAAAGAGAAATCTTACAAATACATTGTCTTCAAATTTACCAGAGCTAAGGATTCCATTAACTCACTACATCATGGACACTACATCTTGTTTAAAAGTCAACAAAACAAATTCCACATTAAAAACTTAATAAAATAACTCAGTTTCATTGTTGCTGAAAGATATCTTGTTCAAATGCTCAGAGTAAGAAAAAGATAAAAGAATGAAATATTCTGTATTTCTTGATATACTATCTGATATATGCTTGTGTCTTATGTTAATGTGTTACACTAATTTCCTTCTTTTTGAACCTTTTGGGGATAAAGGTTTGGAAGAGAAAACAAGTTTAGAATTCAGTCCTACCCTATTTGTAGAAAGCTCTTTCAAAACATGGGTCACACTGTAGAAAGAGTTTGGTTGTCACTGCTTTCAATTAAAGCCTAAGGAAAACATCTGTGCTCAGTTAAACTTCAAAGACCTTTGTGCACTGAGGCTACGACATTTCCATAAGACTGAAGATAACCCCCCACAAGCAGGCAGCTGGCATGCAGAGAGTTTGTGTTCTTGATTCATAGGTAACCTCACAATGCACTGGCCTGTCAGAGAGCTCAAACTGTAAATATCAATCTGCTTAATGTTGGTGTCCTTTTTATAGATTTAACCAAAATCCCTATATTCTGTTAGATTTCATGGAGGTACTATAGTGCTTCATCTCTTCAGGGAAGGGTTTGGTATAAAGTTCATGTAATTTAAGTGAAAGATTTTCTGAGATTATGCTCTCTCCTCCAGCTGGACTATGTAAGTAAACATTGACAAATTGTGCAGACCTGGAGATTAGCTTGTGTCCCTTTGGTACAATATCAAACAAAATTATGAATTAATATGACACAGAAGGATCTTTGCTGTTTTAGGGTCAGAAGAGTTACCTGATCATTTCCATTGTGACTTGCCTGATCTTCAGTAGTTTAAGTATTCTTTGGTTTAAGTGAAGGCAACTTCACATTGTGAGAGGATATAAAATTCCCTTTCATAGTCATTACCCAATATTGAAATATCTAAGGTGTTTTTTACAAATAAATAAACTGACACTGCTGAACATCATCTTTCTACAGTTAGAAATGTCAAACTAAATAACCTCAAAGAGACAAATCCCTTTGCTCTTATCCAGATATTGTGCAATGTCCTTATTAACATTTTGAAAGCTCTCAATGTTCGATCAGATACCGTGCTCCTGTTCCAAAGCTGATTCATCTCCAGACAGCTCAGAACACGAGCTACCCCTGTCAGTCATGTAAATATGTCATGTAAAACTAAACTTCCCTTATTCTGCCTGGGCCAAAGCAAACAAGCAACATCTCAAAGGCAGCAGTGTGCAGGTTCTAGGGCAGAAGAATCCCTCACCAGAGCAGGACCACTGCAGTGTGCAGTCTGGTTTTGAATGAGGGGGATCATTCCTGGAACACACAGGTTCCCCCAAGCTGCCTTATGGATTGTTCTGCATCCATAGACTATCAGACAGCAGAATGGATCCTCAGGGCCTGTCAGCTGTTATTACAAACTAATCCCCACTTAATATCTTTATTCAATTGTAAGAATAATAATAATAAAAAAAATCAAGATATACCACCAAATGGAAAAACTAGGTAAGTTTAATTAAAATGTAATAGCATTTTTGAATTTAGACTTAAACTGAGGGTGGAAATTTAATAGACATTTATTTTGTTTGGGAACTTCAGGAAGGTAATTAAATGCACTAATTTGTTTTGAGTCCTCCCTGAGGATCTCTTAAAGTCGGGGCATGGTCTGAACTAATGCTATCATCAGATTGATTTAAAAATATTTATATAACTAACATGTGTTCCCAGAATTCTGATCCCAGCATCAGCTAGATGGTAGCTTTTGGAAATGTGTCCAGCCTGCTAGACTGTGCAGAGTTCTGAGCCAACTGGAATTCTTTACTTTTGCTGGTATGAACTTTAGGATTTCTGCTTTCCAATGTTTTGTTCAAGCTTTAGTATCCTTGACATTCAAGAGAGATTGTTGACCTAATAGCATTTGTAGAAAATCGAGAAAACCAGTCTTTGTTTCTTTAGGATTTTTTTACTTGCATAAACCTAGAAGTTTTGTGTCCAGAAACTGGAGTAAGCTAGTGGTGATAAAACATCTCTCTCCCTCTCTCTATATATATACACACACATGCATATATACAATAAATACAAAAAAAATTATCTATAAAATAATGTGCAATATGGTATCTTTAATATTGTCCTGTTATACATAGTGTTCACACATACAACCTGCATCCCTATATGTGTTCATGGAACATAATCTGCTGCCTGGCTTTTTGTCATATCACCTAAGATCAGGTTCACCCAAAGGACGTGAAATCTGAGGAGCAAATAAAAGATTTCCAGGTAATATTAGTCTGAATTGGTTTGGGGTTGGCAGCTGATGGAGAAGTGCACCTTTCGTGAGCTCAACATTTATTTGTGCTGTATGTTTGGTATGCAGTTGGAGTTCATCTCACTACATTTAAAACCCATGCTGTATATTCCTGGCAGCCATCATAGGCTCTTTTAATATTCAAGAGATAAAGTAGAGGGGGAAGAAGACATGCATTTTGAAAGTGTTATTGGCCTTAGATGATTCAGACAAATCAGATACTCATCGTGTATCTATCTCTTCATTAATCATCACTGAAACTTCAGGGTGATTTGCTCAGTGGGTGTCTAAATGAGGTGAGGCAGGCCCACCCCTTTTCTTTAATATGGGAGCTGATTCTTCCTAATTGCTAGTGTAATACTTCATTCAAAACCTCTTCCTATAAACTACAGGAAAAAGGATAAAATGAAAAAAAAAAAATCATGACAATTATACCCAGACCCCTATCAGTAATTAGAAACCTGATTTCCATTGATCTGTCATTGGTAATCATTTGGAAAACTCTACCTACATAGGAAAAGGATCTGCAGTGAATCAGGTTTTTTATTCAACATTTTCTGACACCACTCACTCCTCTGGTAGGCTGTCACAACAGTGGTGATGCAGGCTGCCTTCTGTTGATCTCCCTGGTAATTAGTTTTTGAAGGTTAATCCCACTAGGCATTCCCTGTGTCAGCTTAGAGTTTAATGACTTTCTGAGCTTTAAAGCACTATGTGCTGGAGATAAAATATTGCACAAAGTTGGGGACTGTCTGATCCTCCAGCATGCTGACCTGATCAAATTCAGATACCCATCAGGTTAGCACGGATGAGGGAGGCATTGCTGTTTTCCTGTCATGGGCTCCCTCTGGGCACACAGAGAGCCCACGGTGTAATCTGTGCATCCAGCAACTTTGTGGCACTCATGGAAAAGGAACACATATCTATTTATATCTCAGTCAGAGAAATTTGGCTTTTAATGGAGATCCAGCTCAAAGATAAACCTTGACCTCCAGCAAGGACTGAATTTTTTTTTTAAATAAAACCCAACTCCTAAAGTGCCCAAAGTGCCTATGACTACTTGACTGTGGGGGCTGTAGCAGGTGACAAAGCTGTTTGGAAGTTCTTATGCTCTTCTAGAAGGGATCTTCTCTTGGCCATGACTCCTGAGAGGATTTCTGGTCTCACCTAGTGTGACTGTACTGATCTTCTTAAGGTCTCAATTGCAAGAAATCCTCAGAGCTGCACCATCACATTTCACCATACCAATGTCTCTACTTTGATTTGTGTAGGGATTGTGACTCAAACCCAAGTAAAGAATAAGGAGCTAATATGACATGTAGTGTGCACAAAAAGACCAAAAATAGTCCAGAAACAAACTGAAGAAACCTTGTTACCACTCTAATGCATTCTTGGTGAACAATAATATCAGATTAATTGATTTTATATAACTTTACTCCTATAAAATTTCATAGAATATTCTGTGTGGGAAAGGAGCCACCAGGATCATCAAATTCAACTCCTGGCCCTGCTCAAGAAACCCAAGAATCACATATTAAGTTAAGTAGAATGTGGTTCGTCTAACTAAAAATGAATATTCATCCCTGAGAACATAATTCTTCTTTTCTTTTATAGCCATCACTGGAGAATTTTTCAGGTATTTCACAGGTATTTTAGGAGAACAGCCCCTCTCTCCTCTAATCTGACATTTAATTGAGGATCAGATGAATCATGTCCTTAGTTTTCATACCATCAATGGAGAGAGGAAGGCACCACAGATAGTGAATCATCCTACCCATGCTAGGTGCATTTAAAGGATGGGTTATGCTTCATCCCAGATCTATCTTTGTATCTTTCCCGTGTATAAACATTTCCTTGATAACTAGTTTATATATGAGTTGCCAGACAAAAATAAATCCATCCATCAGGCTTGCACACATTATGCATGTGTTCTTTAAGGGGAAGAAGAAAATCCTCATGCAGTGATAAGTTTTCCTTCTGGAGTGAATTTGAGCTCAGCTTATCCCTATGGAACCAAAGTTAGTCTGTGTGCTTAAATATCTTACACTGGTAACACAGCAGGAATATTTGCAAATGCATCCCCTTTCAGGCACAAGTACCTGCTTGGTGAAGACCAGTGTGGCTGTGCTGGGGCTCAGCTGTTTTCCATTAGGGCTAATGACAACCACTGGGAGATATCTGCAAGATGCACTGGCTCTAAGGGAGCTGCAGAGATTTTCTTATCTGTTCCCTTTCATTTATTGTAGCTCAGGAGGAGAGTGCCTCGGTCATTAGTTTTTAAGAAGAGCTGTAACAGGATATAAGAAAAAGAAAATAAATAATAAAAAAGCACAGAAAAAAAAAAAACTAAAAAAGAAACATAGTAATTTCACAAGAGCTTCAATTAAAGTGCACAAACCTCATTAAGGTGTATTTTTACTGGTTGAAACATATTTGTTGAAAAAAACACCATGTAGACTTTTACTCTGAAAGTAACAAAACCACTTTTATTTCCACAGAAGGAAGGTCTCCTTCCTTCCCTGACCTCAACTAGGTTGGTAGCCCTTGTCTCATGTAGTCAGGTGAGCAGCCTGGGGCAGGTTGTTCAGTGAATGCCTGGGCTGAACCCCAAGGGAGAGCTCAGGAAGAGATTAAAAGCTGGTCAAGTATCCACAGCCTGGGGAGATGAGAGACACAAATCCACTGAGAGCATTGGTTTGGAAGCTCCAGATGAGAGAACATTGAACCTGTATCCCATGTGCTGACCTTCAGCACAGCTATGTGATATGGAAGCTAAAGATCTCAAAGGAATACTGTGAAAATCCTGATGTGGCTGGCATGTGGTCCATGAAGAGCATTGCACTTTCTCCTCTGCTTGGCCTTCCAAGACAGGAGCCCTGCTCTACAGGGTGCTGAGAAATTTCAATCAGCAGCACCAAAACGTGTCCAAGACACAATCAGGTACAAAAACATATTTTATGTAGACTTACACAAGTTGTAAGTCTTGTTGCTGTTATTGTTTTTGTTGTTGATGATGTTGTTGTTCTTGTTCCCAGTAATAGGAAGGAACTTACTTCAGGATTATTAAATGAAGAGGGACACATACGAGATGGTTGCAGAGATTTCTGCACTTTAGCAAAACAGTTTCTCACTGTCTGAAGGTCTGGGTGCATATCTTGGATCTAAATTCATGATCTGTATACTATTGATATGTAGAGCCCATATCTGAGTCCTTAAAATAATTATGTCTTTTTTCCTTTGTCACAGGAGGACAGCATAGTTTGGGTTGGAAGGGACTTTTAAGGGGCACTTACAGCCCTGTTCAATGTTTCCAGGTGTGGGGCATCCCCCACCTCTCTGGGCAAACTCTGCCAGTGTTTCACCACCTTCTCAGTGAAAAAACTCTTCCCTACATACAATCTAAATCTACCTTTCTTCAATTTAAAATCATTGCCTCTTTCCCTATCACAACAGGCCCCATCCTTATCTTGTCTTTAAATATTGGAAAGCTGCAATAAAATTCCCCAGAGCCTTTTCTTCTCCAGGTTGAACAGCCTTAATTCTCTCAGCCTTTCCTCATAAGAGAGGTGCTCCATCCCTATGAATATCTTCATCATCCTCCTTTGGACTCACTTCAGCAGGTCCATACCTGACCTTTAAGGTCCCATCCAACCCCAGCTGGTGATTCTGTGATATGAAATTGAGCTGGGTCAGATATGGACCCCTGATTGAGTTGTTGCCCACTGTTCACTGGGCACAGCCATCCAGACAATTCCTTATACACTGATCTGTCTATCCATCAAGTACATATCACTTCAATTTAGAGATGGGTGTTTCAGGGAGCCTCTGTCAAAGGCCTTCCAGAAATCCAGATAGATGACATCCATAGATCTTCCCCTGTCCTCCTTATTGTTTCTATATTTCCACTTCAGAATATTTGTTTTCCAAGATTTATGACTCAGTGATGTGAAAATGTGCATAATAGCAAAAATCTTATTAATTTAAGTAGGAACAATCACCAAGTAATTTTCTTACCAAACTTAGAAAAATGCTGTGAGCTTTTGTCATTAAAGAGATTAGAAGATGCATTCAAGGTATTATTAATTTTCTGAGCTTTTCCTCAATTGCATCCATTTTGATTTTAAATACCTATTAATTGGATAATTAAATTTATTCAAAGAAAATACTGTTTAATCAAATGCCATTTTCTTAAGCACCTGGTATTTTACATTTATCAAAATATATTGTTATTTCATGAATGGTTAAGAGCAAAATTCTCAATTAAATTGACGGATAAAAGCCACAGATTTTATGATGCAACATCTATTGGCTTCAGTTTTGAATTGAATCCAAAGACCTGAAGGAGGAAATGTTGTAATTCAAAATGTCTCTGACTAAACAGTTATGGTTCTGTTTATGGTATTAGAAGCATTGCCACATGCTTCCCAATCTGTGATATGGTCACATGGGGGAAAGTCTACACCAGGGTAAGGGTGTTTTTTCTTTTTTTTTTTTTTTTTTTTTTTAAATTCACATTTATGGTAGGATCAAAATGAAATAAAATAAAAAGCAGATATTGTTTATCCAAGGTAATCTAAACTATTATATCAATCCTTTTTTTTCCCAGTGCATATTCAGAAAAGCATATAAAAATATACAAAAGTGAGAGACAGTAAAAGAAAATAATCATAAAGCAAATGAGGAAACATTTTCAAGTTTATTTCATGTAAAATTTCCAGGTTAAATTCCCAAGAAATTAAGGAAAGTAACCATCTTTGAAAAAATAAATAAATTTATTTTCTACAGTTCTATGATATAAATTTTCAGCAGTTTATTTTATTTCAGATAAATATTTTTCACATGCAGTTGTTACAGTTGTCCAATACTGAGATTCAGAATGAAGTGTCTGAGACAGACATGACTTTTCTGTCAAATAGCATACAACTGAAATTCAAATGGTTCAAAATCAACTAAATAGACCTTATTATCATCTGACTTTCTGCATAAAGACTTGCATAAAGAATTTATTTCATCTTTGTTTCTACTGTTGCTATCACTTTAAAAGAATATATGTTTTCAGGTTTTCTAGTGACTAGCATTAAACCAAAATTCACAAAGGAGTTGAGCCAGTCTCCATCTTACCTTGGTAATCACAAAGAAAAAATATCTGATTTCACAGCTAAATTGTCCTTCCTAGGTGTAGGTTGGTTTGTTCCTGAGCATTGCAAAGAGTGTACATGATTTCAAATATTATTTTAGTTTGAATATATTTCCTTTTCCCTCTGTGCCTGAAAAAAATGTATCCTGCAGGTTAAGTTAACATGGGTTTATATGTATTTGTAATTACTGACCCTGTGAAATTGAACTGGAGAAGATGCTTTATGCTTCTTTATGTACAACTTACTCACTAATCTGCCATTCAGAGAGAATGAGAATGTCTTTCCTTTTCATCTTTAATTTGCAAACTTTTCAGGAAACTGTCTTCTCTTCTAAACCATAGATTGACTTTCACAAAAACATGTATTAGACTAATTTTCATACTGGTCAAAACTAAAAATTTTCTTTTATTCCATACACTGACATTTCTACATTTATATTTGGCAATATAAATCAAACTTTAAGCTGCCATAATTTCCCATGAGCCTACATTTAAAAATGCTATTACCTCATCCACTTAAAAAATCCTGTTGATAAAAAAGTCTCATTCAAAGGTCTTAACTTAAAATATAGCATAGTTTAGTACATATAGCTGAAAATATGTAATAAAGGAAACAAATTGAAATCTTTGCTTCTCATGATATTGAGAGTACTAATAAATGAAAATGCTTTGTCTTAATAATATCTTCCTTGTGGATTATTTAAGTAGAAATTCAATGAAATTTTTATGAGGGAAAAACAAAACCTCATTACAAAGCTTTCATTTTGCCAAATGTGATAACAGTACTCACAAAAGAAAATCCTTGCTCTTTGCTCATACTTTTGTGTGCAGTTAAGATAAAAGTTTCTTTTCCCCTGTGAGCAAAAGTTAAGCACCTGCTGCAACTATGGTTTTGGAGCAAACACTACATTAGATTACAGCCTTAGGATCTCCTTTGTTTCATCTAACTGGGGACATTTAAAAGCTGATAAGCCTAAAATAATTGTCTAGGCTTTCTTTTTAATCAATCAGGAAAGACAGACATCTCCAAAGCATCATTTGTCCTGCTTATCTTAGAAACATAGGTGCAGAAATCTCATTACCATAGGAGTTGCCTTTTCAGAAATTCCCCTCTTTTATTTGACTATAAAAGATCTTAAATAGTATGGTCAAATTAAACATGCAACTCCTAAATTGCTCCAGTGAGATGAGGTTAATCTCCTTACCCTTTACATGTGAGACTAAATAATTTTCTAATGTTTATTCTGCCTTGAAGTTCTGAACTCTGTGGGCAAACTGTAGGTTTTGACAGAGAAAAGAGGGAACCCTTTCTTTGACCTTGAGTTTTGTCTTGAGGTTTGGGCTTCTGAGCAATTTAAGAGAAAAAGGAAGGCTCTGGTTTCTGGTTTGACATGAAGAAGGAAGCTCTTGTGTGAGCCCTTGTGAAGATTCACTGCCATGTTTTGTTGGGCTGGGTCCAGAGAGGGGCCAGGAAGATGCTTAGGTGGATGGGAAACCTCCTGTGAGGAAAGGCTGAGAGGCTGGGATTGCTCAGCCTAGAGGAGATAAGGCTCCAGGGTCACTTATTGCAGCATTTCAGTATTTGAAGGAAGCCCACAAGGGAATTGCAGGGGAATTTTTTACAAGGGCACCTGATGATAGAACAAAGGGAATTGGTTTTAAACTGACAGAGGGTAGGTTTAGAATGGGTATTAGGAAAAAATTCTTTAATCTGAGGGTGAGGGGGCACTGGAACATGTTGCCCAGAGAAGCTGTAGATGCTCCATCCTTGGAAGTGTTCAGGGCCAGTTTGGATGGAATTTGGAGCAACCTGGTCTGGTGGAAGGTTGGCACAGGGCAGGGGGTTGAAACAAGATGAATTTTCAGGTTCCTTCCAAATCAAACTCTTCTATCATTCTGTGTTTTGTACAGCTGTAGTTCTGACACATATTGAAAAATCAGCACAGTTAGTAAACCCTTATGCTTCACATAGTTCTTGGAAGCAGAAAAACTGTATGGCAACTACAGTCAGTAAATATTAATAATTGTATCATATGCATGCATTTCAACTATATTGTGATTCAAAGTTGGATTTTTAATGGCATCTTTTTACACTATTTTAGTTGGTCATCAGAGTCTAAATAAATTAGGCTATATAACCTTTCCCTTTGTTACTATAAGGTCTGAGTCTTGTTAATGGACTCCAGGAGTGTGTAGTGGTTTTTTCTTTAGTGTTTCTTCTTTAGTTGTTTTTTTTTTCCTTTTTTTTTTTTTTTTTTAATAAAAATACTTGTGTGTCAAAAATGTGTGTTAAGTGTTTCTACTCCTGAAGCAATTACAATTTGCAAATGAGAATTCAAGAAGGCTTTTTTCTTTAGTTGTTTCTCAGGCAAAGGGAGAAAATCAGCCTTTGAATTGTTGAAGTGACAGGACATGAGGGTATTTCAAGGGCCCGGTGTTTTATTACTGACTTCTGAGCATGCAGGTTGAAGCAAAATTATCCAGATAAAAATCTTTAATATAAAATGGATAAAGAAATCCAAATCTCTGGAAGCCATAGGCTCTGACTGATTATCACTTTGGGTAGTGTTGGCATCTTCTAACTTTAGACATCTATATTGTAGGAATCTCTTTTTCTTTGCTAAGCCTGTCTGAAGGTAGACACCTAATCCAAATCAGATGAGCTCTATGATTTAGGATTGGTTATTTCTCATCACTGTTTCTAAAGGTATTTCAAAGTACTTCAGATAACCTATGTGCTCAGATGAAATCCATCCTACAAGTTGCACAGATGTAACATGGATATCAGGAGGGATAAATGCTGCCTTCATTGATCATTTCCAGCTTAGACTAGCGTAAACTTTATTAGCACATTTTGAATACATTATCATCAGCATTTTGATTCCATTTTGAAGGTTGAAAAGCTCAGAGTTAGCCGAGAGAAGTAGAGTGGTTTGTGGGATGGGGGTAGGCACTGGCCGAGTTGGGATTCTGGAGCTCTGCCAAGCTGTGGCATTAAATGGGCAGCACCCAACATAGGAAATATTAAAACATCTGAAAAATCTGCCCCAAAGCAATTCTGAAAATGCCATTTGATTCATTTACAGACACAATTCATTCTAAACACCTTTTACTCTAGCCCAGTCAGGACATTGAAATGGAAGCTATACATTTGTATATATCTGTATACATAGTGATTTCTTCTTCTTAATAACCTTTACAGTCTCCAATGTAAAGTACCAGCAGGACTTGAATACTAATTAAGAATTATTTTTTTCCATACCTAAACTGAGGAATAGAAAATATTAGTTTTATTTGGCTTTATTTATTTTTTGGATCACAAATAGCTGAATAGAGCAAATAAAACATTTTAATTTGTGAGTTCTTAAATGGAGATTTACTTCAGCATTAGTAGATGCTGAAGTAATTTGCTTCTGTTTTTGAAGCAAATTATTTTCCTATCAAAGGAAATTCATCTCTGCTGGAACAGTACTCTAGCTCCTGGGCAAGGAGCCTGAGTTTGCTCCAGCAGATCCTCCCTGAGAAAATCAAGCTGGTGTTAAAACTCCAAGTTTGCCTGAAAATGAGGATTGCTCCTGTCTGGAGCTCATACCTATCATAGCAGAGCAGCAAAACCAAAAGTGAACTCACTGAAGGCTGGTGGGAGGCTGGGGAGTGCCATGGGCCTCCCTCCCTGCCTGCTTGTATCATTGCCTGGACCCTTCTGGGGATGGATTCTCTGGGAATTGGAAAACTTTATCTGACCTGCACAAAAAGCTGTTTGGGATCACATTGACAGTGTTGGTAGCCCATGGGACACAACTATTTCATCAGGAAAATTTATGAGTAAGAGGGGATTTGGAGCATGACTAAAAGGGAGGGGTCAATGGGGTGAAATAAAAGGACTTGAGACAGATAAGGTTGGACATCCCCAGGGATAGGTATTGAATTGATTTTGCATATCCTCATTAATTATTCTGACAAAATGTAGGAATGCAATATTAATTTTGGCTAACAGCCTGATTTTTGTAGATATGGTCAGAACAGAAAATCGGAGTTCACAGGCAAGCAGTTTCACATTTCTGAAAAAAAAGGGGGGTGGAAATATATACATGCAAAAATATTTTTTTTAATTCAATTCAGCCTAGCTGATTAGAAACTACAGCTGGTTTCCTGATGTGAGGTAAAATCCTAACAGAGAGTTCAAGTGTGTTTTGCTGCAGTGATCATACTCGATACTGCTCCTTCTCCCATTCTTCTATTCCTTTCCTTATACTATTAGTGCCTAAAGAGTGTACAGTCATTGGTAGAGCAAAAAATGTGTACTGTGAGCTTCTGGACTGGACTTATGAATTGCAGGTCATGAATTTCACTGAATTTGTTCCTTTTTACATGATCACAGTTTTAAAGATGACATGTTTATTTAATTATGCAAAAACATTATAAAGATCTGCAGCAACTATCTTTAAAGCATTTAAGAAATAAATAATATTTGCTGTTAAAAAAAGTGCCTTACTTCCAATCTGAAAATATAGGCATGTAACCATCATCAATCACTTCTCTTTATGCCTAGGACAAAATCATCCCTCAATACTCTGCTAAGTGGATTGAGCAGCAGTGCATACACTCCTGTCCTTTAGCAACTCTCAGAGTTTTCATCAGTTTGATGCTGGTAATTCCTGTACTTTCAAGTTAACAGCTATGTTTCTTTTCTGATTAAGGGGGAAAAGGTTATCATCATCATCCTCTCAGTATGAGAAAAAACATTCTTTGGAGGTGTGCACTGCTCTCTGCTGATCATAAAGGGAACTTGGGGGTTGGGTTTGGATGTCTGATACCCAAAGGACCAAAGAATGACAAATTACTCTAATCTGATTGACATAAACTCTCTTTAACAGGTGATTTTAATAACTCTATATCAACCACCTATCAGCTTATTTCATCCTACTTTCCTGACCTTGCAGTCAACACCAAATTTATCAGCTGTGAGACTGCATTTAGTTCCTAAACATTTATAAATACCACGAATAATACAGATCAAATAGCTCCTGTCTGTGCAGTCCAACAGAAATAAACCTCTTCAGCATTAATTTGCCATTTATACAGAGGACTTATTCAGAGGACTCTATAAAAGTCAGTTCACCAATATCTGTTTTCCTTATTAGTTGGTATTATCTCACTCCTTTAAATCCCTTCTATTCAAGTCCTGAGATCAGTATCAGACTGACAGTAAGATGAATTAATTATCTCATTTATCCCTTAAAAACAATGGTAGAACATGAACATCCCTACAAGATTCTGAACTTGCTCCTATTCAGTGGTTATTGAAAATGAAACATGAATGCTACCAAGAGTTTCTTGATGCAACAAACTCCCAAGTGTAAGAACCTGGATTTACTGGCTGGAAAACTTCTATAAGTACTCTTTAACATGGAGTTAAAGAGGAGAGGTGTCTCTAGGGTCCTCACCTTTTGAGACATCTTACTAGAAGATGAATGCAATAATCAGGTTCTGAGCTTACTAATGTTGTGTCCACATGGGCACAGAAAACATGTAAACTTATTATGGATTTACATATATATGTTTGATAGTTTGAATAGTTAACAATGTGCTTTTACATGGAAACACATTTTCTCAAAAATAGTAAAAACAGCAGTCTGTGATAATGTTATGCCACTGGCAGCCACAAGGAATTCCTTCAGGACAAGTCAGGGTGTGTGAAATTCATGCTGCTTGCTGCATAGACTTCCCACTGTTTTGAGCTCCAAAGCTGAGAGATACTAAGCCATGTTAATTAGCATCTGTAATGACAGTTCTATTTCCATCATTTTGTGACTCTGTAGAAAGTGTGAGTCTTACTCAATTTATTCTCTCTGCTTGATTAGTCACACCACTAACACCACCCTGAAACCCTTACCAGACCTCCTCCATTTCACTTCCCTGATACTTATTTCCATCTTATGATGAGGAGCAGAACATTCTTTTTCAGAATTTGTGCCTCACATAAAACAAATGCTGCTTCAAATGTCATTCCTGCTGGATTTTCCTTTGCCTCCTTAATTAATCTTTGCTACACCTTTGCACCTATTGTTAGATAAAATTACTAAGAAAGAATAGTTATATACAACCTGTAATAATCTCCTTAACCCAAAGTAATAAACTGTATATTGTACTTGGAACATTAATCTCTTGCTCAGGACTAGGGATTGATGACATATTGATGAAATTCTGTGCTCTAAGGATATTTTCTACAAGAGGGAGAAACTGTCAAAGGTTTTTATATCCTTCGTTTTGAAAGAAAAAAAAAGTGAAACAGAAATCAAGTGAAAGTGGAAGAGAGTGAGAGGAGGGATGGAGGAGGGAAAGGATGGAGAGTATGTCAGTATGAATCAAAGCTGGCTGCTGAGGTTGTAAGCAGTTAGTACCCTCTTCTTAATACACATAACAATTCTTGCTCTTCCCCAGTTAAATTATCAGATATTAATGCCTCTCTGCCTCCCAGTGATGATATCCCCTGCTGAGTAATCAGGGAATCGAGGAGACAATACAGGAAATTTAGATCCTCCACACAAGATTGCCCTGTGACACACATAAAGAAGCCCTTATTGCTTGGCCTGAGAATGTATTGAAAATCTCAATTCCCAGGGCTGCGAACTCTGCAGTTTTCCAGATAACAGCCAACACTTGCTAAAGAGAAGGTGGAGATTCCCAAACCAACATCAACAGAAAAGACTCAAGCAGAGACAAAACTGGCAGGAGGGAAAGAGAGCAGGAATGTGAATTTGAGCCTGGAAGCCATTTGGGACCTAAATGCAGGCAAGACACCCAGGCTGAGCTTATGCAGCTCTTTGCTTCCTTGGGTCTCATCTGGGAGTTCCGGCTGCCAGTTTGTGTCGTGGTCCTGTGTCAGGGAGCTCCTTCTGTCTCTCACCCAAAAGGACAGAACTGCCAAACTGAGGATTTTACCTCTGCAAGAGGCAAGGTGGCTTTCAGCAGCCCTCAAAGAAAAGCAGAGGCAGCTGCTTCTCCCAGCAGCAGGAGGCTCCTGGCTGGCTGTGACACTGCACGCCTCCGCAGGGGCAGCGGGAAGGGTGAATGCAGCTGCTTCCCTCCAAACACAGGGAAGAGGAGAAGGGAGGGTTGTTTTGTCAATGTTCAGCTCTTTCAAAAATGGGAGTGTGGCACTATCCTACCCTGACATTAGGGCATGAGGGAGAGTAATGTTAGAGAGTACAGCAGCCACTTGCTGTGGTCTGGACAGCAGAGTTACAGTGACAGCAAGAACAATAGGATTTCTTAAGCTGTCACAAATAGCCTATCCTCCTGTTGATCTGATCTTCCTAATTTAAACAGCAATATGGTGTTTCTGCTTTAGGGGGGTTTGGGGTGTTTTTCCCTTTATTTCTCCTTCTCCTAGCCCCACTGGGCTCACTTGAGCAGACAGGCAGGGAAGGGAGCAATGCTCATTGACTTGTCATTTTTTCAGCAGTTCTTCAAAACCATGAGTCAATATTCACTGGAGGATTAGCACCAGAGGAAAGGGCTTGAAAGCCTGTCTCACATTGCATTCTAACAGAGGGAAAGCTCCAAATGAGATTATGTGAATCTGGAAGAGAACCACTCAGTCCCAAAATGCCTGACTGCTCAGAAGCCTGGTGGACAAGCCAGAAGCCTCCTGCAGACTCTTCATCCAACATTTTGTGTCAGTTTTTCTGATGTCCTCTAAAAATCAAATTCCAGTGGCATTCAAAGCCTTGTGTGGGCAAGTCAAGCAATGAATATATAAATCTCAGATGGTTTCATCCTTTGAGCAACACTGGAAGTTGGATGAATCCTGGCTTAAGCCTTTTATCTCATGCCAAGTTCTTCCCTGTCTGTGAAGCCCATGGTATTTTCTGCCATTCGCGCCCAAGTCCCAAAATGAGATTTAAAGTCTGTTCTCTGCTTCTATCCCTTAGAACCATTTTATTTGCAGTTTTAATTCAGATACACATCAATCCTATTAGACACTCTGAATTACGTGTTAATTAAACATGGCACTCATAAATGGTTCTGCTGAAGTTAGTGGCAAATCTCTTATTGCCTGTAGCAGGAAAGGCTCCAAAGAATTTACAGAGTGCTATTTTGATTACTTCTGTGAACTAGAAGTGACAAAGGCCAAAACCAAGTTTATTCTGGTAGCACAAGTATAGATATTGAAATATATCAGCAATAAAACACCAGAAGGCTCAGGTCTGATGACTGGGCCATGGGTGCAGGTGGTTGAACAAAGATTATGGTGTTTGTGTTAGAGCAATCTCTGAATTTGCAGCATGATCTGGTTCAGGATTCAGTTGCCCAGACTTAAATATCTTATTCCATTTTGGACATCTTATAATAGCTCATGTGGCTTCCAGCTGCTGCTGCAGAGGGTAGATGTTTCAAACACCTCAGTGTGTTTCAAAGTTTTGAAAATTAAATTAGTGCTCCTTTGTGCCATGGAAACACACCCTCACTGACATGCATGAAAAGAGAAGTCAGAGGAAACCATTAGGCCTTTGTCTCAGCCATTTATGTGAGTGAGGAAGGAAGGAAGGAAGGAAGGAAGGAAGGAAGGAAGGAAGGAAGGAAGGAAGGAAGGAAGGGACAATGACAAAACAAAATTAAGAGACCAAAAAGAAACCCAAAGTGAATATAAGTTTTCAAGTGTAAACTTGTTTAATTGTGTAAATTTAGATTTTATAGTGAACTCCAGATAAGAAAACTGCCCTGTTTCTGAGGGCTTTAAAGAAATAACAAAACAGCCATTTCAATTGTTTTCTAGAGGGAGGAAAAAAGAAAGCAACTTCAATAAGGAGTTTTGTAAAAAAATTGTAAAGAATGTAATTTAAGTCTGGGAAGTCAAAGCTCAGACATGACAGCTGGATTAGCTCTGGAAGACTGATGGAGCTCTAAGTAAGAGCTGCATAACTCAGAAGCAGAGTTTGGACTAATTCTGTTGTAGTCCTGCAGACATCCAAACTACACCTCTATGGCTGGAAGCTCAGACCAGGTGATCCTGATGTTTTTCAAACCTCATAACAGGGAGAACCTCTCAAGACTCCAGGCTGAGGCTGTTGAGGCAGCTGCCTGCACTGCAGCCCTGGAATAGTAGAGCTGAAATTTTCATTTTTCATACTCTGAAGACAGACTGTACTTGTGAGAGACAGCACCTACTGCTGAGCTTGGATTCATCTGCAGCCTGCTGGGTGAATCATCCTGTTTCATTTGAAACTTCCTAAATTGAAGTTACTTCTAATGAAATATATTAGTTTATAATCCATTAATATATTACCTGCTATCCTGGACCTTATATTTTGCTAGGATATGATGCTGCAGTGTGTTTTGGAAAAAGGTAGCTCTACCTGGTGATGTATCTTTCCATTTTATTTGATCTCTTATGTGCTTGTAATAGGAAAAAAAAAAAAAAGTCAGCACACAACAGATAATTTTGAAACTGACTGTGAAAGGCTTTACTTCCAGTTCCAGTGTTTTACTCCTGGAACACCTTGGCATTGGTAGTCAACCTGATCAGAGTCGTGAGTTGTGGAAGCCCTGGGTTGTCCAGCACCCACTTTATATTTCCTCAATACTCTTCTCCAGTCTGTCATCCTCCTTCTTTGGGGAAGTTTGGTGGTATTCATCATCCTCTCACTTTTTGTTACTGCATGGGATTGAGTCCTCTCTTCTAATTCCCTCTGTCTTTCACTGGAGCTATAGACAGTGGAGAAGCCAGAGGACATACTCTGAAGAAAGTCTTTCACTTTGATCAAAGAAAGCAGAAGTCAAGCCCAAATTCTGTGAAAGGAAACTGATAGTTGTTATCTCTCAGAACGTCACACTCAAGAGGCAGAACTAATTTCCCACTACTCACTGGAAACTGTCATAGTGGAGAACAGGACCTCAGAGGTAAAACCCGAACCAGCTCCAACAGGCTGGAGAGGGAGACTTAATTTCTTCTGATTCTGTGCAGATCTCTGAGTGAAAGCTAAGTGATTTGTTTTGAAGTCCTTTTTTAAGAGTCTTACAGTGGTTTGGAAGCCTTCATCAGGAGCCAAATCTTCCCCTACCACCTTCTGGGGACTTGTCTTTGCTCTTTCACTTCTCTCTGTATAGCAACATCTGATAAAGAGCTAGACGCCCTTAATTTGATTTTCAGAATTTGTTCTTTGCTTGATTCCAGTATTATTCTGCTGGTGGAAGCAATCTGCATCCCTGAAGAATCTGCTTTTCTGGCTTGGTCTAGACATATCCCACAGTTTTTATAATCCAGTTTCATATTAAGTCTTCTGCAGACTCAACCGTCCTAAGCGTGGAAATAATGAGATTTATCGGTCAGGTCCTTCTGAGCCTAGAGAAAAAGCAGCTCGTATTGCTACTTGGTAGCAATATTGTATTTTGGGAGAAAAAAATACAGCTTTTACTATTTCTTTAAGACCAACTGGATGGCAGTTCTCCTGTGAATCCCCTCAATGGTTCTAAATGTTCTGGTTCCCTGGAGATAGTGTCACCCAACACAGTTGTGATTTTTCTACCTGAACCATGTAAAAGTGCACAAAACCAGAGATATGCAATAGTGAAAAACTGTATGTGTTTGCATGAGTTTGTCATTGTATCACAGCTGGAAGTTTTTCACACATTTCATGTTATTACAGCTTAATAAAACTTGCAAGGGAGCAAATTTGTTTTAATTCCAGCCTTGACAGGCAGCAGACTAGTGCCTAGATCTTCAAAAAAATTAGCCATTGATTCCTGTGGATTTCTTTTTTTCAAGTTAGTATATAACACAAGAAAATAAATAGATTAATTTTCCAATCATTCATTCATTCATTACTAAAATGATGATGGCTCATTAAATAATAATCAACTCATAGGGAGAAGTTTGTTCTTAACTCCTTGTGTCTGCAGTTGGTTTATGCCCTAAGGAAAGGATCTTACAGCATTATGACTTGCATTCTCTGCTAAATAGCTGTTGCTTTTTCTGGGGAGGACTAATCTTTATCAGGATCCTGTTAATGCCCATGTTAAATTTTGTGCTAGTGAGCTTGAGGAGTTATTATTTGCAATTAAAAAAAATTACATTCTTTCTAATGGTTTTTTAATTTTTTTTGGTAAATGGGAGCAATCTCACTACAAAAACTTCAGGCCTTATGCTGTATAAAGATTTCAACTCATAGATATCTCCCAGCCAGACTAGTCAAGGTTTAATGTTGGTTTTCATGTTCCTTGAACTTGACCTTTTACGGTCTTACATGTTTTTTTGCTGTCCTATTTTTGGAATTTTATTGATGCTAATCTTTTCCACCTCATTACTTGCACAATCCTCAGAAACATTTGGGGGTAAAGAATAGGTTTATTTGCCAATTAAACTGTCAATTGGTTTCCAGATTATTTTATGTGTCTTTCACAGGCTCTCATCAACTACTTTTTGTTGCTAACTGCCCAGCTGAGCCAGGGGAGGGATTGATTATTGCTGAAACCATTGTGCACGCTGAAACACATCATTTTTAAGATGAGACTTATGAACTCTCCTGATTTTGTGGTGAAACCAATACATCAGGCTGTAGTGCATGCAGCACTTGGCACAGTTTGCTCAGTGAGCCATTGCATGAAGAGTGTTTCCATGCTGCACCTCAGCAGTGGCTACAGGAGATGGCCATGCTAAGGACAGGCCACAACCTGTGTCACCAATGCAAGACAGGTCAGGTGTGTTGGACTAGATCCTTCTTGGAAAAATGGCCTGTTCCTGTATGAATCCACTATAGTCTTCTATTTGGTGTTCTGTGAGATGCTAAGCTGCAGCCTTGACCCTTTTAAAGGGATTTCAGCACAGTGTTCCTCTAATCTGTCCAGTAATAGGTACAAGATTATACATTGAGGGAGTAGGTCTCTATCACCTTGGAAACTTTCAGTATTTTGATCAAGACAGAGATGTGGAATAAAGGTCTAGTTACTATGGGAGTTTTCTAACTGAATTGAGTATAATAATAAACTCTACAAATCCATATATAACATATATGGATTACATATATAACTAACTCCTTAGTTAACAAGGAGTTGCTACAGAAATCCTTTCATGAAAGCAAAAACCTGAATCAAAGAGCACAAGAACCAAACTGAAAGGAATAAATCCCTTCACAGTAAGATGCTGACTGTTGAAGGTCATAGAATTTTAATCTGATCTGAGTCCAAGATGACAACTAAAATATTCATATGTAATTCCAGGAATCACTAGCACATGCTTCTTTACCTATGGAAATTAGAGCAGCAAAAATCAGGAATTATCAGGATGGCTGAGAAGATTTTGAATTTTCTTTTTCTTCTCAGAAAATAATGATTCAACAAAACAATAAACTTTCTCACAGCAAGTTTTTTTAAGTTTTGTTTCCAATCAGAAGAGGCAAACAAACAGATCTTAGAGACTTCTCTTTTGAAATTGCTGACAGTTTGTTTTGACATTTTCAAAATGAAAAATGCTGCTTTCTTAAGTCAATACATTTTTTGGTTTGCTAGTCAAAATAGAGTTATTTCTGCCATCACCTACAAGTGTAGAAGGTTGCAGCTTTTTTGATTGAGTATTGCACAGAAGGCATATGCAATGCCACAATTTCTGCTCTCAGGGTGTGTGCAGATGGATTTGCATTCCAGAATTCATTAGTCTTTAAAAATGTAAGCATCATTTTTCCAATTTTTGCACTAACAGATCTTTCTCAGAAGTCCCTAGCAGTTGGTAGGAAGGAAGGTTAGTCCTCAGTTAAGAGAAGTAGTCATTGTATTAAATAAAAATGGAGTAGGAGTGCTTTGCTACACCAAAGCCTAAACATGATCAGCAATTGGATCACTCTCTACTCTCCTGCTTGTCCACAACTCCATCAGCCAGGATTTTTATCTCCTGCAGATCAGAAGGTTTTTCCTAAACAAAGCTGGCTCCTACACGTATTTGGCTGGGCACACAAAACACACTGAGTGGAGAATGGTCCGGGGGTGATCAAATACAGGACTGCCCTAAACGCTATTTAGAGAGGGCAAAGCCAATTCATTAACCATAAAGGGTGCAAAGAGTTCTGCAAAAAGAGATCCAGAAAATAAATACTGTTTCTCTTGGAGCAGAGAATTAAGTCAGTATAGACACCTTAATTAAAACCATGATCCTGAAGAGAGCTCTAGACTGGAAGGTGGTCATTTACCTGGTTGTGTTGGGTGTCTCATCTCCACTTACTAAGAATTCACTCCAGAGTTAAGGTTACGTTGGAAAATTGTTGCTAAACATCAGTTTCACACAGCACAATGTATCAAACTGGCCCCCATGATATCCTTCATTCCCTGGCTAAGGAATACCTCCATTAAAACTCATATTTTTTTAAATGAAATTGCAATTAAGATAGTTCATTTGAATTCAAGATACATCAGGTTCAAGAAGAAAGTCAAACACTGCTGAAATAGAAGAATTTTGGTCTGGCACAGTGTATTCAGTCAGTAAAAATAAGCTAAATTATTAAATGTTTGTGTGTAATATAGATCAGCTGTTCTGAAAGTGCAAATAGCATCACTTCATTTTAATTTTAAATACAGCAGGTACACAGGGGTTAACTCTGATAATTATATTTGGGTGTTATGTGCATAAATCATATTAGCATATAACAGGATTTGTGACTGCAATGCCCACGCATCAGGTCTTATATTTACTGCAAACACTCTAACTAGGTTTCCATTCCCAAACTATTCTCCAAGTCTGATTTACCACTCCAGGAACTGTCGTGGGGCCAGGCTGACTTACTGAGTTAGAATACAGTACAATGATTTCTCTGTTCTATTGATGTTCTTATTTCTCACCCAGAGAAAGATTATAAAGACAAAGAACCAGTTTCTCCTAATTGCACCAGCATGGTGCACACTGGGATAATTTTTGAGACCACAGCTGCAACTAGAGTTGTAATAAAGGTAAATGATGAACCCTTTAAATATGTGCAATTACAAGTTTTTCCCTTGGAACATTTTACCACTAATGTATATGCAAGTTACTGTGTGAAATTAGTAACAAAAGGAATTGCTGTAACAAGCAATCTCTGTGTATATTTCAAAAAATGCCATTCATATGTTGAACTATGGGTTCAAACAGCAATGTGATCCATCCTCATAGGAATGAATGTGGATAGCAAGAACAGTACTATTGAAGTTTGTCAAAAAATACCTCCTGAACCTAGAAATTATTTATATGGAGCCCCTTTTAAAAGCACGTTTCCAGAAAAAAAAAGGATCTGGCCCACACTGAGTGAATGACAGTCTGCCTGTGTTGCCAAAGGGGACAGATTGTGCATGGGGCTTAGTGTCTTCTCAAGTATGCTCAGATTTCTGCCTGCATCCTCTTATTTCACTCTCCCTCCTGCCTTCTTCCTCAGAATATGGCTTAGAAGTCAGCTACACACTCTTCTCATTGCATTTTCTATGTTTTCCTTGTGCTTGAGAAAGGAAAAGTAAATATAGAGCTGCAATTGGCTGACCAACTTTGCCTTTACTTCCTGCTAGTTAGAAACATGATGCTGATTTTCGAGGTTGTCTCTAGCTAAAAGAGGAAATAAATAAGCTCTAATTAAATGAGTTACCTTTATGCTGTCTAACCTTCACAACACAGTCACATGAAAAGACTCCTAGGAAAGATTTGTTGCACACAAAAAGTCATCAAGAAATACTGCGCCTATAAAATCATCTTTATTTTTGCTAGTACGAACATTTTGGGGCACAAAGGACAGTGGGAAGGAGTATGTTTGCAAACTAAAGAATTCCCTCTCTTGCAGCTGAAAGAACAAGCTGATTTCTCTGTGATTACATTTTAACACCCCCCAAAAAATGAGATGAGTGAACTTAAGCACTTTTTTGCCTCAGAACTCTTTTTTTGCTCCTGAAACAGTCACAGTGAAGCTGGACATCTCAAATCTATGGGAAAGCAATAATATAGCCACAAGCTGTTTTGGTCACTGTATCTATCACTGCATAAAGGTTATACTACCATAATCTATGTGACTAGAAAATGTGTAGCTAAAACAATGACATTTAAAATTAACTGATTTGGAGAACAGTGTGAGTCTAATTATGGTAAGTTCAGCACAACTTACAAGACACAGCTGGTAAACTGGTTCCAAGTTTCAAGACATGGTGGCCACCATTGGACTCCAGGCTGATCTCAGTATTGAGCTATGGAAAGCCACCTCAGACACTGAGCCACCTCAGCCACCAGTGGGGAGCAGTTACACAGAGAGGTGTACTGTAAGATACCTGCATCTTCAGGTATCTGTAATTTACTTTTGTAATTACCTCTCAACACTATTCAATGAATGGACTGTACAGAGTAGAGACACTCACCAACTGTGCTAACTTCCCAGTAAGAGCGATACCATTTGTAAACTATTTACACAAAGGATGCCTTTAGGGTATCTAGGGTATATTTAGGGTCTAACCAGTCCTCTTTTAACTTTGTATGATGTTTTTAACGTCTTAATATTAACAGACTACAAACTTTGTGGTGGTAACCTCTAATAATTCCACTACTAGACTGAATTCTCTGGGCATGTGTTCGGAGCCTGTTTTTTGGACCCTCATCACCTATTCAGAGAAATTTGAGAAATTCAGTTCAATGGTGGATGATTTGTCTGGAAAGATCAATTTTACTGGGAACTAAAAAGGTTATAGATTGAAATCATTTATCATGGCATGCACCCATCCTGAGAGGTGAGCACATTTTATTATTAAAATTACTCTTTCTCTTCCTTGCTTTTATACCCAGATCTTCACCAAACTAAACTAAATGGGAACTAAAGTTCTCCTTTCTATTACTTATCTATTTTACTCTTTATGTTTTAGTTTTAAATGGAACTTTTGGACTACTTATTTTCCTTGAAAGCCAGGCTATCTTGGAGAGCAGTGTTTCCATGATTTCTAATAGAACAGCTTCCATCACTTTGGGAAAGTAGAGGTTTGTTTTTGTTTGTTGGTGTTTGGGTGGTTTTGTTTGTTTCTTTTGGTTTGTTGGGGTTTGGGTGGTTTTGTTTGTTTCTTTTGGTTTGTTGGGGTTTTTTGTTGTTTGTTGGGTTTGGGTTCTTTTTGTTTGGTTGGTTGGGTTTTTTTGGATTACTTTGTTTTTGGTTTTTTGGGTTGTTTTTTTTTAAGTTCTTGTGGCCTTGTACCAAAGATGCTTCTTCTGATGATATTTCAAAGTATTATCTGAATGGAATAATACTTCTATGCAGCCTTTACATTGGGACTGCATTATTAAAAAAGGGACTGAGCCCTTTCTCTCTCTCACACACACAGAGGCATCAACGTCCTGTGCTTTGCAGAAGACTCAAGCCTGAATTTGGTGGCATCTCTTTACATCACTTACCATGATAATGCATGACAACAAAGATATGCTGTGTTGCTATTTATATCACCATACATACATTAAATAATGAGTTACCAGAGCAACCAATTTCTCCTCCAGTGGATATTGCAATGATACCTGGACAATTCTTTTATCTAAACCTTGTAGCTGGACACCCACCTGAGAAGAAAGTTGTTTTACACTGTAACCAATGGAAATTCGGTTCTGCCTGGTTTTCACAGCCTGAATTTTTCCTCTGCTTTTGGAAAAATGAGTAAACAATCTTGGCTCATAGAAGGCTGTACACTTTGCACTGACACTCAAAAGAACTGCACTTGCTGTATTTGTTAAGTGTGTTGTAAATAGTCATGCTGTTCATCAACATGCTTTTTTAAGCATTCCTTTGCAGATAGCTTAATTAAAGTAACTGAAAACCATCTAATAACAGAGCCTACCTTGAGACCAAGGAGCTGTTCCTGTTCTTGACTTTGCAAAGTCAAGAGTTTATCATGCAGCCTCTGCAAAGCACAACTCCTGTATAAGTCTTGAATAGGATTGGTACAGCCTCTGTCAGCAATCTCCTCTGTTACACCAAATATGTTTGGATAGTATCTAGTCTTTGTTTTTCTTCCACATGGTTTTAGGGCACATTTCATATTCAGGAACTACTGCCTGCCTTCTGTTTTCATCATACAGCTACAAATAATATGCAAACAGTCCTGGTTTAACCCCAGCTGGCAACTCAGCCCCATATAGTTCCTCACTCCAGCCCTGCCCCTGTGGAATCAGGGAGATAAGTGGAAAGGTAAGAGTGAGAAAACTCATGAGATAAAGGCAGTTTAATAGGTAGAGAAAAGCAAAGCAAAACACAGAATTCATTCACCACTTCCCATGGGTAGGCAGGTGTTCAGCCATCACCAGGAAAGCAGGACTCCATCACGCATAACAGTGATTTGGGAAGACAAAACACCATCAATCCAAATGGTCTCCTCTTCCTGCTTCTTCCCCTACCTTTGTATTCTGAGCATGACATGATAGGGTCTGGATATCTCTTCATTCATCTGGGGCCAGCTGTCCTGTCTGTGTCCCTTCCCAAATCCTTGTGCATTCTCAGCCTCTTTGCTGGTGGGTTGGGGTGAGGAGCAGAAAAGGACTCTCCTGTGTGTAAGCCCTGCTCAGCAGTAACAAAACCATCCTTCAGTTATCAACAGTGTTTTCAGCACAAATCCAAACCATAGCCCCATACCAGCTACTATGAAGAAAATTAACTCTACCACAGCCAAAACCAGGAAATGTAAACATTACATGAAACAATTTACAGAGGAGTCCTCAATTTCTCCAGCAGATTTGTTCTTAGATGGGTAACATTAGATAAATACATATTAGAATATCTGTACCACCAAATTAAGAACAAGAGACTTGCAGGTTAACTGTCCTCAATTAAAGGACAGAAACCCTACAAAATCTACTTCAGAAAGCAATTTGTAAGTCACAAGATACCCAAACATGGCAAGGATGGCATGCAAACAGTACAGATATTGGCAGGCAGATGTGTGTGTCAAATCCCAAAGCACGACTTGTAGCTGGTTAGCAAACAGATACAGCAGTCCCTTTGGATGTATATTGTATTCATTAAAAAAAGAATCTTTAGATCTCCCATATTTACCACTGTGCCTGAATAAAGAATTTCATAATAGTTTAAAACACAGAAGGTGCAGCAGCAGCACTGCCTAAAGGAGTTTCTCTTTCCTTCCACCACAGCATTTACTCTTGGTCCTGTGGCATGCCTGTCCCTTCTTCAGCAGTGTCAGGGAATTCATTTGGCTGCAAAACATTGTATCCACCTGTAATCATTTTTGTACACATGCCAACCGCTTTTTCTAGCTTACAGGCAATGTAGATCAGTTCCCCACGGATCCAATGCAATAAACAAACTTAAAAGGAAGAAGCAATAGGATACTACTGCTTAGAATCAGTGCCTGAATATCCTGAGTTTTGAGGTACATCATCTCTCTAGAGCATGTTCTCTATCTGCACTTCTCAGCTGAAGTTCACAGGAACAAGAGAACAGAAATCAGAACAACATGAGCTGAGCCACAGAGCTGTTCAGTAAAGAGATCATAAATAAAAATCCAAGAGTTATTGATCTCTGACACCAACACAAGTGCTGAGATTAATCCTCTGAAGTCTGACTGGAGCCTGCCTGGGGCTGTGAGTACCATTATGGAGGGAATCCTACCTGCTACCTTTTCCTTACTTGTGTGGGGTGAGCTTCAGTAGCTCATTACTCTTTAGTCTGTCTCTAGGTGATTTATCAACCAGAACAGTCTGTGCCCGCTTTCTTGGTTAGTCCATAAGAGGGTAACACAGCCCATAATAGGGGCTGTGTTAGTATTAACAGTAACAGCAATCAAGTAGGGGTATTTTTACCTACTTAGGCATCAAAGTGGGTATATTTTATTTAAGTAGATAAGCTGGTTTTGTAGTAGGTGGTCTTCAATCTTATCTGTCACCCTGGTTTTTATCTCTGTAATAATTACATTTGAAGAGTCTCATTCTAAGCCCACCACTTGTGCTGAGTTGTGTCCTGCTTAGCAAAGAGTCTTGCTCAACCAACAAGTATTTGAGAGGTAACACAGCTTGTGAATCAATGCAACAAAATGAAGATTAGCACCTGTCAAAGGGGTTGAGAGATTGCAACCAAGCAACCCCCCATGAATGAGAAAAAAAGCGCATACTTGAAAACAAGCCAGAAAAATTACAAGCAACATTAGACAGCAAATCTCAGCCAGCAGACTGAAAAGAAGTAGAAAAAAGAATTATTACATCCAGGTCTGTATGAGACTCTAAAGGCTGCAAGAATATTTTTATCTGGATATCAAGTGGCAGTGTGAAGACTTATTTCCTGAAAGTCTATGCTCTTACTCAGCCTCACTACTGCAGGAGCTGGTGGCTGTAAGAACTGGGGTCAGTCAAAACACTGGAACTCTGGCTAGTGCAATGAGCCAGAGAGGATCCAAAAGCCAACATCAGCCAGAAGAGATAAAGACCCCACTGCTCCCAAGACAGGGACTGTGGATAGGAAATGCCTCAATCCCAGCTTCTTTTATTTGAAATGACATCTGCCTGATACGCTCATGGAAGTCAGACTCCAGGAAAGCTGAGAACACCAGAGTCATAGGTCCATTGCACAAACACATTTCACACATACAGTGGATCTAATGTTAAGGTCAACTGTCTGGACAGTCTTCTATAAGGATCTCCTCAAAAAAAATTATTTCAAGATTTTTAAATTTTAGAAAAACCAGGCTCTGTTAGAGTGAAAGCTAGGACAACTAACTCACCAAACTTAAAAATATGTGCAACTGATAAAAAAGAAAAGACTGAAAGAGTACTTGTACAGCCCTCCCCTGACTGTAGCTGATTTCTCACTTTCACTCCTAGTGATGACTGATTTGGGTTGGATTTGGTGCAAGATTAGACACATAATTTAAGTGTCTATCTGCAAATTTAAATGTCTGTCTGCAGCTGTCATTATATGAGCAGACTATCCAAGTTCCATTATAAGCTGATGTAAATCTAGTTAATGTAATCTAATTGGGGCCTGGGGAACATTTCAGATTATAAGAGAAGACACCTAAGACAGGATTCAGTTATGCAAGCAGAAACATCCATTTATTTCTGTTTTATATGGAAATGTGCAGGAATTTTGGTGCGAGCCAGCAGACATAACAGACCTCTGGGAGGAACATGTTCTGCTCCAGCATCATCTGGAGGTCAGGGAGGCTCTCAGAGGATCTCAAATGGCTGCCACTTCTTTCAGTCCTTGCACCTCCTTTGTCATAAACAGGCTTAATATCGCCCCCAAAACAAGTCTGATCTTCCATGTCCAGGAGGTTACACTTGGTCAAGTCACAGCTTAAAGGGTCTGTCATGTCTGAATGAAAACACCAAAAATCAAACACATTCCAGCACAACTTTAACCTCTCTAACTAATTACTTCCTACACCTGAACATGGTTATTCACAGTGACCTACAATTTTAGTAAAGGGTACAAAAATTCTTCTAGAGAAGGGAAGGAATGCAAATGTACTTTACCTCAAATTACAAATATGTTGCCTTTCGGCCCTATAACCTCTTTTTGTCTTTGACTGCTGTAAGAGTTTCATGAATTTTTCTAGGTAAAATCAAAGAAATTGAAATGCTAATGAGAGGACACTGCTACAAAACCTGCTGTATCACCAGACTCCTTTCTGGGCATGTTAAATTTAGCATTTTCTGACCAGGCAAAATGTAATCTTTCTCCAAGTGTGGATACAATGGGAAATCATACAACTCAACAGCTGTACTCTGGATCAAATAATTGGTTTTCAAAGGACGCTGGCTGGAGCCAGGAGATACCACATCCTCCAGCAGTTCACAGAAGATTGAGCAAAAAGACTCCAAAAATAAGCAAGGATCTGCTTTTAAGAAATACAAACTAAGAAGACTTTCTGTGCTCTGAGGAAGGAAGGCTGCCCAGGAGGAAGGATGAGACATGAAACAGAAGGAAGGAAATGTCCTGTACTGTCACAGAGAACACTATCCCAGCCCAGAGGCAGCATCCAGAGTGATCTTGTTGAGTCCAGAACACGTGTGGAGGATCTATAATTTTTTGTGAACACCACTATATCTCTGTCTCTATGCAGTAAATGGCAACTTTAGAAGACATTCTTAATTTAGTTTCTAGCATGTTATTAAAAGGTTAAATAACATACCAGAGCCCTTTCATCCTTGATTAAATACTATATACAAAATCCACTGAGAGAAAGGGAAGCAGCATTAAATTTTTGGCCTGATGGGGGAAAAAGTCTACTGCAGAGCGAGAGAGTCAGGTAAATTTTATCCAGGTGGTGATATTTTGCACAGCTTGAAATACTCTTTCATACACCAGTCACAGCTGTAAATAGGAAATTAGACATTTTCTGCCTATTCAGAATTTCATTGAAAGATCGATTTTAAACCTGAAAGGGTGGGAAAAACCTAGGTTCTGAAGTGAAAAGCAATTTATCAAAATTTGGCCTACCACTGTGACAGTTTTTATCACTCTTTATCCAGTTCTTCAGAAGAATCTCCTTTCTTCTCACCAATGTTTGTTGTCCCTCCTCCATTGTTACACTCCATCTGCAGAAATCTGCTGGTGGAGTCTGGGCCCTGAGGTGCAAATAAATATAGATAACTCTGCCTAGCCCCAGCACATCAACATCCCATGGATTCAGTAGGCAGATCCTTTCCATATTCAGTGAGCTGGACAAACAGCAGCAGTCTCATTTGTGGAGTCAAAACCAAAAACAAACAAACAAACAAACAAAAAACCAAACCACCAAAAAAAAGAAAAAAAAACCACACCAAAAACAACAACAATAAAACCAAAAAAACAACCCACCAAAGAAAGAAAAACAAGCCAAAGTGGAACTCATTAAAAGTATATGTTACCTTGAAATTTAGAAGTAAACACCCCATTTAAAAACCCACATATCTGCATGACATGCATTAAGAAATAGTGTGACTTCTGTTTTCTCTGAGATTGCAAGCTAGGGGTCATAAATAAAATTATGAGAAGCACTAGAGCCTGCTCCTGCTTCAGTGCAAAGAATAAAAGAGTAATATAAATACAGCATGCCTGAGTTTTCTGTCTACCTTTTTAAAGGACCAACCACCACCAAAAAGTGGCCAACAGAAGCTTTTTTTTTCAGAACAGAGCACTGTGGTGATTAAATATTAGCTAATTAGCGGGGAATATTTATTTTGTGGCAGCTTGTTGTCTTTTAATAAGCAAAATAACACACAGGGTTTTCCTTTAGTGGCTTAAAATTTATCTTGCATGTATTTTTAGCATTTCCATCTTGCTAAATTCCATTTTTTAAATGGCATGAAATTCCCTTGAAAGTGCAATCTGTCTTTGTGCAGGATCTGTGTCAGCTCTCTGTAGTGTATTGATCTGAAATATGATGGACTGCAAACCTAACTTATGGCTTTAAACCACAGACTTGTGGCAAGGTTTTTCTGGAAAGCAAAACCCAGTCATTACTCTTGGAAGTATTATTTTTCAAATATTGTACCTGGAGGAATGTAAAGAGTGCAGGCATTTTCAGACAGGGTTGAAGGTAAACCCACTAAACAAATTGGTGGGTTTACCTAAACCCTGTCCTAATCCACCAAGCTGAAACTAAAATTGGGCTTCCAGTTCAAAACATGTAGAAAACATAGTTCAGTAGCTTGAACTGAAGGAAAGTGCATTAATTTCCAGTATGCTAGGAGAAAAAGGAGACTCAGAGGAGACCTTATCACTCTTCACAGCTACCTGAGAGTGTAATGAGATGGGGGTCAGTCTTCTTACCCAGGTAACAAGCACGAGAGGAAATGAACTCAGGTTTCACAATGAGAGGTTTATATTGGATATT
Organism: Phylloscopus trochilus trochilus; assembly: GCA_016584745.2. Taxonomy (NCBI): domain Eukaryota; kingdom Metazoa; phylum Chordata; class Aves; order Passeriformes; family Phylloscopidae; genus Phylloscopus; species Phylloscopus trochilus. The sequence continues at coordinate 8,236,737 of WQNJ02000016.1, read as the reverse complement.
CAGAGTTTTTACCAAAAGGGTGGTCAGGCATTAGAACAGGGTGCACAGGGTAGTGTTGGTCACCATCCCTGGAGGCCACAAGGGATGTGTAGATGTGGGGACATGGCAGTGTTATAAATACAGTTGGACTCAGTGATCTGTTCCAACCTAAGGAATTCTATGATTCCATTGCTCTAGTCCTCATTCTTTCTGTGGACCCTGAGCAGAGGGCCCTGTAAAACACTCCTCTACACAAAGACCTGGTTCCACAGAGTTGAGGGCACAGCTCTTTCCCCCCCCCTCCCCAATATAGATTGGTCTACTCAGAGCCACTGATGTCAGCCTTGTTAGTCCATTCCAGCAAAGGTGTACAGAAAGGTGAACATTTACTAAAACATTGAGGTGTTCCTGTCTAGACCTTCTCAGCAGTGAACTTTCAAGGAAACACAAAATATAGGATTTACTGCAAATGTTATTTCACTTTTTAGGCAGAGAACCATCAAAGTGCCTAAAGGGGAAAGGCAGGAAAGGAATAAGGTTGGTGCACAACTCCTTCCCATCCACCTGTTCCCCCAAGATACAGCTTTGACTTTGTGATTGTTTTCAGTTAATGCAATGACTTCCTGGGTTGTAAGTAACATTCCATGATAGTTTTTATTCCCAGAATTCTCCTATGTTTCCCAGCTTTCTTGCTGTGATTCCCACTCATCTCGGCCCTACAGTCACAACCAAAATCTCCCTGGATTTCCTCACCTCATTTGTTCAGTGTTTGGCAGGTAAAGAGGAAACTCACATCTACTCCTTTCATTTTATGTGGACAGAAAACAGCTGTGAACAAAAAGGCACCAAGAAAGCACTTTCTCTTGAATTAAATTTGCTGTTTGTGAACATCCACAGAGCTTTGAGCATCCCAAAGCCCCAGGCAGCTCACAGGGTACTGCTGTTATGACTTCCCCAGTCACTCAGTCCAGAGACACCATTTACATTATCCCAACTTGCTGCTGCCTTTGACTGATAGTGATTTACTGTGCCAAAGTTGCAGGAGTCACGCAACTGATTAGCTAGGTAAGGGCCAAAACCCAGTTAACTCAGGTTTCCTTAACCTCAGGTATCACTAGCTTTTGTCAGTCCTTTAACATAGGACAGCTTTTATTCCTGCAAGGAATGCCTTTGTATGATTTAGCATGTGATTCCCATGGTTTTTTCTCTGACTTGCACACAGATTTGTTAACTTGGCTGGCCAAGAAAATCAGAAAAAGTTCTGTTTCTGGTTTGGAAAGTCTCTAATGGCTATTTATGAAGTTGGCAATGGTGTTGCATCTATGTATATATATATATATATGTATGTGTATATGTACATAATGCCTGTTTCAAAGGTTGCTGTATACCTTTGTATTAAGCATGTTTAGTGAGATTCTGTGATTACGGAGTCATTTGTGCTATTTGTAGATTTCTTATGTTAGGGATTTTTTTTCGTAATTCTATATGCAATCTGATTCAATAATTATAAAGGAAAATAATACAGCAGGGGATGGCAAGATACTTGTTCTTGACAAATCTATCAAAGTGAAGGAGGTCTGGTTTTATATTTGAGTGAAAATGTCAAGGAAAAAATATTGTAAGTTTATTTGATGTGTTCTTTTAATAATTGCAAGGTCTATAACTTAAAATGTGTAATTCAACCCAATATATAAAATCTGTCTGGGGCACTTTTTTTGAATGATGTCTGAAAAATAAATTTAAGCCAAAGAGGACACATTTGAACAAAGGTAACTGAAAATTTGAAGTCAATTTCTAAACTGTCCATCTAGATGAATGATTTTATCAACTCAAATGATTAGCACACCCACAGTCCTTATAGAGAATGAAGTGAGTTAAATTAAGTGTGAATATTTTTAAGTATGAGCTACTAAATAACTGATTTTTATGTAATGCACATAATGTTCTGCCTACAAAATTCTCCTCCCTCCACCTCCATTTTATAATCATCCAGAGAGGATATGAAGAAAGTTGTGATACATTTCCATTATTCTGATTTTTTTAAAAAAGAGGGAGGAGGGGAGGAGAAACAAAGAAAGAAGGAAGAGTTATAAAAGATTTGTTTTTATATATATAGACCTTGTTTTAACACACATACCACTGTAATAAAAATCACCCTGGAATTTATGGCTCAAATGAAAAATTAAGAGAGAAGTTAGAAAACAATCACAGTAATATTTCCATTTATTTATCTTCCCCTTTCTTCCTCCCATCTTGTATCCTCTGTTGTTGAAGAGAACAGATGGTTAAGTAATCAGCTAGATGTGAAAATATACAGTGATGTTGCTTAACACATCTGATAACAGCAAAGGCCCATTTGTGGATGTCTCTTGGAAAAAAGAGATGTGATAGGATTTTTAAATTAGATTTGTCTTGTTAGGAGAAAATCTACTTTCTATACATAAGTAATTGAAATTGACCTAATTCGTGAATTATGCTAATTCTATTGTACCAACTAAATTTACATGCCTCTCTGTGTAGGGAGTTAAGACACATTCATCATCTGGACCTTCCCTGCCACAAAGATTGTGTCATCTCCTGTAAATAGATGAAGAAAGGACTGCTGATATCTAACTGAAGTGCACAGGATGAAATGCCTCAGAGAAGGTTTCTATGCCTATCTGTCTCTTTGGCTGTGAAAGTACAACATTTAGAACCAAAAAATCACCAGGGTCAAACCCAGAGGGACCTCTGGGCTGGGACTGTGCAGAAACGTCTCGGGTGACCACGTTTCTGTTCCTGGGTTTGCAATAATCCCCAAAGCTATGAAACCTACAAGCTGCTTAGTGCCTGAAGATGGGCAGGATTAGTCTCTTCTTCACTCATTTACCTCCCTGAGCCCAGGGAAAGAGCCAGTGCTAATGCAAGGAGTTATTCAGACATAAAATCTGATGCCATTTTTTTTTCTGTCATAAAATAGATGAAACCACACAGTAAGGCTATCTACTTCTTGACCTACCGTTTGTCCTAGGAGTCATTAATTTTTGGGCAGTAATCTGAGCAATAGCTCAGATGCCATAGGAGAAATGGAGGGCTGGCACCCCTTTGTTCCATTGCTTGCCATGAGGAGCTGTCTGCTGCAGCATGGCTGGGGGTTTATGACTTCTTTTTCTGAGAGGGATAGAAGCCACTCGGGTAACAAGACAGTTGTCTAACATTCAGAGGAGATGGCAAAAATGTAGTAGGTTCAACTCAAAATTAATTACAAAGGGATAAGTTCCATTTTTTTGTGATTTCCTTGAGAATCAAGGGTTCCCACTTTCTGAGGAAGCTTTCCAATCATGACATATCCAGGAAAGGGTAAGATCTGTCAGCTCCACCAGTAGTGGTTAACAGTTCAATGATTGGACTCTATGATCTTGGAGGTCTTTTCAGCCTCAAAGATTCTGTGATTCTATAAATTTTCAGAGAAAATAATGATGCATTTTTTTCTGCCTTTTTCTCTCTTGTCCGTTTGCTTTTGTCTGGCATTTTCTGTATCTCCACCTTTTGTTTGATTCCCATTCACTTTCTCCAAGTATAAAGAGAATATTTTTTTATAGAGCAAATGGCAGTTCAGTGTTTCCCACTGATACTACCACCATGTCCTTCACACACATGTGATGGTCCCTGTGAGTTTCAGTTGGTAGCCAAAGCTGTGGCACAGCTCCCTGACACATGACATGCATCCCTTTTTCTCTATTGTCTGCTCTTGACAGCTTGTCAATGGCTCACCCTGTCAAGGGAGACATCACTTCAAAGCACTTTGTTTGCTTGGAGGGAAAATAACGTTGATGTGATCAGAAGTAAAGGAATAGGCACAGAAGCTGCCAAGAAATCTCAACATGCTCATACACACATGCACCTTGTTGTCGTTCAGGCTCTTTATTTTCCTGGAGGATGTCAAGGGCTTTCTAACAGAATATAAAAATAATATTGCTCCAGGCAAAAGAATAGGCACAACAATAATGAGAACTGGCAAGTGGTGATGGCAAAAGGCAACACACTGTACGTCTTTATGAGAACATTTCTTTACCTCATCTTTCAAACTGGGAGAGTGTAAGCTGAAGGGCAAAGCAGGAGCACATATGCTTGGAAGAAAACATTTTCCAAGAACCAGAGAAGAGAATGCAGATTCAGAATTTCCTAGAGAGAAGAAAGAGTCATATACAAACTCCAGTGTAGATTTGATGTGTGGGTTTCAGGCCTGGCATTTATCTTTTCTATTCTGCTGGTTTCTCAAAGCGACATATGCAAACCCAGAAGGTTTTTAAACAGAGGACACACACACATACACAAGAACAGGACACCATTTATTGAAATTCTAAATATCACAAGCTTTAAGGGAGCCTTGTGATTTGAGGGAACACAAATCCTGTGGTTTAACTTCTTGTGGTGCTTTGAGAAGAGTGTTCTTACTCCTTGCAATCTATTCTAAATTTGTTTTCAGTAAAAAAAAAAGGGAGAAATGTGACTGACCTGACCTGTTGGCAGTTTGCAGTGGAACATGGATTAATGGAATCAATACTTTTGTGAATGTATCTGTTTTTTTCTGCCAAGAAGCTACCACAGATTATTGATCTGACTGCCCTCTTCCCTAAATGGGTACAGAATGGATTTTACTTCCAATCCTCCAGCTGAGAGCTGGAGAGAAGAAATATAACCCAATATGTAAACTTGGTAAGATATAGAAAGATACTTCAAAGTTCTGTCAGTACAATTTTTTTTTGGTGATAAGGGAGTTCAGGAAAATGTACAAAATGGAAGATAAAGCCTATGAACATTGTTACATATTAAATTGACATAATTTCTACTCAAAAACTCAGTAAGCCCCATACTCTATATGTTTTTTGATCTAGAAGCTATAAAAACTAGTCAAGAAAACTTGTTGAGTAAGTATATTTAATAAATATGGTTTATATAAACCTAAATATGTCAGCATTCTCATCTCAGATAAATAGGAGTCAAGAGCACAGATACAGAAAACATTAATTTCAGGATGTGGTGTTTTACCACATTGATCTCTGTTTTCCCCTTGCATCACTGAGGGAAGCTGTGCAAAAAGCATCCTCTTATGAACATTTTGTACAAAGCTATACAGCTTCAGAAACAGTGTAATTTGTTCAGTGAGCACCAATACCTGTAGATTATCTTCTTTAATTCTGTAAAATTTGGCCAGGTATGTCAAGGACAACAAGAAGAGGTATACTGTTGATTAAAGGAAGACTAGGGAAAATGTGGGCCCTCTCCAGAAGGATACAGAAGCCTTCATTACTCAGGATACAGAAAAGACTGAGGTGTTCAATGACTTCTTTGCCTCAGTGTTCACTGGCAAGTACTCCAGCCACACTGCCCAAGTTGCGGGAGGCAAAGGCAGGGGCTGAGAAAAGGAAGAACCAACAGAAGATCAGCACAAAGATGTGCAAAGGGCTGGAGCTCCTCTCCAAAAACCATACAGACTGAGAGAGTTGTTTTGCCAAGAGAAGAGAAAGGCCCAGGCAGACCTTAGAGCAGCCTTCAAGTTCCTGAAGGGAGCTTACAGGAAAGATGGTGAAGGCCTTTCCACAAGCCCATGTGGTGATAGGACAATGGGTGATGGCTTTAAATTGAAATAAGGTTGATTTAGATTTGACCTTTGGAAGAAATTCTTTACTGTGATGGTAGTGAGGGTGCTGAAGCAGGCTGCCCAGAGAAATTCCTTCACTGGAAGGGCTCAAGTGAACCCATCCAGGGTTGGATGGGACTTGGACCAACCTAGTCTAACCAGGTGTCCCTGCTGCCCCTGCTCATGGCAGGAGAGATTGAATTAGATGATCTTTAAGGTCCCTTACAATCCAAAGTATTCTATGATTCAATAACGTAGAACAGGATCCTTTCCTCTCCCTGTGACCTCAGCTGAATCCTGGCAGTGGGGAGAGAGCAATGTGGTGGTGGGAACAGCCAGATGCAGTGCACATGAGGCATGTATGACAAGGTATCTCCTGTGAAACTTGAACTCTGGTATAAATACCATCAAGATCATAAAGGATGAACTGTTTTGATACTACTACCATGTCATTTCTGCATCAAAACAACATGGGTATTATCACGTTGTCATTTCTGTTCCTTCTGATTTATCTCACACATTGCTGCTTTGAGGATGCTGCCAGTTAATTACTGAGGGGTTTATGTAGGAGGAAGGCATCTGTGAAAAAAATAGGTTGCTATTGTTTCCTATGAGGATTTCACGTAGTGCTGAACATGGCAAAAAATGTCCTCCCTCAGGCTCTAGATCTTCAGACAAGTCAGTAAGGGGAACTAAACCCTTGACTTTTTCCTCTTGGTGGGTCAGAGGCAGATAGGGAATTGTTGCTAGGGAAGCTAACAAACCTCTCCATCAAAATCTATCTGCCATGAATAAAATGCTGTTTTGAAATCAAAAAGAAATGCCAGATTTTTGTCTTCATACCAGCCTCTCCTATATAGCCCCATTGAACATTATTTTCTCCAAGAACAGGTCTCATTCCATTCTTTGTGATTTATGGGTATCATTATCTCTTGGCTGATTATAGATCATAGACTCAAGGATTCATTCAGATTGGAAAAGCCCTCTAAGATTATCAAGTCCAAGCAACCCAGCACTGTTGAATCCACCACTAAACCACATCCCCAGGTGCCACATCTACACATCTTTTAAATACTTTCTTTATATTGTAACTTTTATTTATACAGTAGCTTTTAAAAAGGGACAAGTAATGCCACCACTGCCCTGGGCAGCCTCTTTCAGTGCTTGGGTGAAGAAATTTTTCCTAATATCCAATCTAAACCTTCTCCTCAAGACCATTTCCTCTTGTCATGCCAGTTGATACTTGGGAGAGGAGACCAACCCTCACCTGGCTACAACCTCCTTTCAGGGAATTGCACAGCAAAAGGTTCCCTCCAAACTTCCTTTCAAGCTGAACAATCTGAGCTTCCTCAGCTACTCATCAGGCTGGTGGTCCAGACACTTCTTCTGTTGCATTGTCCTTCTCTGGACACATTCCAGCACCTCAATGTCTTTCTTGGAGTGAAGGGCCCAAAACTGAGCACAGAATTCCAGGTGCAGCCTCACCAGGGCCTAGCACAGAGGGATGATTAGTGCCTGGTCCTGCTGGCCACACTATTTCTGCGACAAACCAGGGTGCCATTGGTCATTTTGGCTTCCTGGGCACAACCTGGTTCATGTTCAGCCACTGTTGATCAGCATCCCCAGATCCTTTTCCACTGGGCAGTTTTCCAGCCACTCCATTTCCAGTCTGTAGCACTGCACAGGGTTGTTGTAACCCAAGTGTAGGACTTGGCACTTGGCTTTGTTGAACCTCACACAATTGGCCTCTGTCCATTGATCCAGCCTGTCCAAGTCCTTTTACAGACCCTTTCTACTCTCCAACAGATCACAATTCTTTTTCAACTTGGTGTCATCTGCAAACTCACTGGGGGTGCATTCAATCCCCTTGTTGAGGTCATTGATGAATACGTTAAACAGGACTCACCCCAACACTGCACCCTGGGGAACCCCACTAGTGACTGGCTGGCAACTGGATATGGCAGCACTCCCCACCTCTACCTGGGCCCAGGCATCCAGCCAGATTTTATCCAACAGTGCACCTATCCAAGCCATGAGCAGCCAGTTTCTCCTGGAGAGTGCTGTGGGAAATGGTGTCAAAGGCTTTAGTAACAGTCCAGGTAGACAGCATCCACTAGGCAGGTCCCTTTGCCATAGAGGTTCAGGTTGATCAAGCAGGACCTGCCTTTCACAAACCCCTGCTGGCTGGGCCTGGTCCCCTGGTTGTCCTGCACGTGTCATGTGATGGAACTCAAGATGATCTTCCCCATGACCTTTCCCAGCACTGAGGTCAGGCTGACAGGTCTGTAGTTCTCCAGGTCTGCCCTCTGGCCTTTCCTGTAGATGGGCATCACAGATACCAATTCCAGTCACCTGCGACCTCCCTGATTCACCAGGACTGCTGGTAAGTGATTGAAAGTGGCTTGCTGAGTACCTCCACCAGTTCCCTCAGTACCCTCAGGTGGATCCCATCCAGCCCCATGGACTTTTGTGTGCCCAGGTGGTGTAGCAGGTCACTCACCATTTTCCCTTAGATTATGAGGGCTTCACTCTGCTCCCTGTCCCTGTTTTACAGCTAAGATGGCTGGGTACCCAAGGAACAACTGGTCTTGCTATTAAAGGGTGAGACAAAGAAGGCATTAAGCACCTCATCCTTTGTCACTATGCTTCCCCACACATCCAATGAAGAATGGTGAAGCTCCTTAGCTCTCCTTTTGCTGGTGATATGTGTATAGAAAAATATTTTATACTCTTTTACAGCAGTAGCCAGATTATATTCTAATTGGGCTTTAAGACTTCTAAATTTCTCCCTGTATAGCCTCACAACATCTTTGTAATCTTCCTGAGTTGCCTGCCCCTTCTTCTAAAGGCCATTAATTCTCCTATTTTACCTGAGTTCCAGCCAAAGTTCTCTGTTTAGACAGGTTGATCTTCTTCCCAACAAGCTCATCTTTAAGGTGCAACTCTTGATTAAAAAATCATCTGAATTTAAAAGTTCATGTGTGTTTCAAGGGGAGATTGAAAATGCAGTGTGAATATGTGCTATTTAACACCCTTGAACAACAGCTTGTTTAGATGAAGTGCACAAATTACAGTCCCCATTTCTCACAGCTCCTGATAAACAAATCAGATTTTCTTCATCATATAATCATTTAGGTTGGGAAAAAATCTTTAGGATCACTACGTCCAACCATTAACCCAGCACTGCCAAGTCAGGTAAATCCAACACCCATTTTCACTTCCTCTGCAATATCCAGGAACAGAAGATAAAAGAGAGGTTGCTGTCTGCTAGACCACTGATAAATAGCAGTCCCTGGAAGTCATAACAATAAAGCTTTGTGCTGCACACAACCCATCCCTTCCCTTGCCATCAGCTATTGATGCTGTAAGTGGTTCATGCTGCTTTGAACCTCAGTGGCTGGAGGTTCATGTGGCCCTTAAAGCAAAGGGCAACCTTGTGCCCCAACTCACATTTTGTGCAACCCTCTGTACTCAGAGGGGATGCCCAGGGCAGGAGCCAGCAGCAAACAGCAGCAGGGTGCAAACAGAAAATAAATCTAACAAGGACTGGATGGACTGGAATTTAATACACTTTAGAGCATCTCATTTTCCTACTATCAACCACAGGCCAATTAAAGCAGCAGCAATACAGAGCATGACTGGTGCTCTGTAACTCACTGAGGCACAACACAACTGCCTCTCCTGAGCCTGTGCATTAAGACACTGTGATCAGTTTTTATTTATCTCAGGAAGACTGAGTGCAGCTGTTGTAGTTTAACCCCACACAGCAACCAAGCTTCACACAGCTCCTTGCTCCCTCTCCCACCAGAGAACTGGGGAGAGAACTGAAAGGTAAATACAGAGAGCTCATGAGTTGAGATAAAGACAGTTTAATAGGGAAAGCAAAAGCTGTGAACACAAGGAAAGCAAAACAAGGAATTAAGTCCCTCTCTCCCCATGGGCAGGCAGGTGTTTGGCCATTTCCAGGAGAGCAGGGCCCATCATACATAATGGTGAGCTGGGAAGACAAGCACCATCACTCGAAATGTGTCCCTCCATTCTTCCTTCTTCCCCCTACTTTAAGTAATAACCACAATCTCATACGGTCTGGAAAATCCCTTTGGTCAGTTTGGGTCACCTCTCCTGGCTCTCTCCTCAAAACTTCCCATGCACCCCCAGTCCCCTCCCCACCATGACAATCCAAAAAGCTGAAAACCTCTTGGTGCCAGTGACAAAGTATTTTCTGTGAACCTCTGAGGCAAGACTAAATGTTCTAAGTGAAGACTTTTTTTCCTTATTTATAACCAGGATTTCACTTGCTGCCACTTTTGACACCTGCCTCTTCATCCTTTCTTCATGCACCCAGAGTGCATGGCACCATCTTCTCTGGGAACCTTAAGCTGTGGGAATCTGCCTATTAGTTTTCTGTTCTCCAGGATGCCTAATCTCAACAGACAGAGCAGGCAAATAAAGACTCCTTGTGTCCAATTCATCTGGTATATACAAATACCCGTAGTGCAAGTGTCTAATTGTTTTCATGGATGAAAACTGGTGCCTGGGTTGATCCATTTATACACAGATGTCTACACCAGGCTTGTCTAAAGATATGTGAAATGAGTCCCATCCATTGCAGAGAGCAAATGATCTGGATAGTATGCAGAAGAAATGCAAAAAATTAGGTGCCAGTCTCATTTCAAAAGATGTGAAATGGGATTTGTCCCATCTTGCTCCAAAAGTTTTCAATACATATGTCTAAATTAGAGCTGGTGTTCTGGATTCCTTTACACTCAGTGGACACAATTAGACACTTCTAAAGTGTAATTTGTTGTGTCTATTTCAGCTGTCAAGAGAAGATGAGAACAGTGACTCTCCATTAGCTGACAAAAACCGAAATTCAGACAACTATCACAGGCATGTCTGTGGACAACCTATGTACCTAAAATTAAGACAAATTAATCCCAATACTGCATTCATCTGTGTCATATTATTCCCAGCATTCAAAGTTTTATTGGTATTAATTCCATTTTTTTCAATAAACATAGTCCTAAATTTCCAGCACTGAGGAATCCCGTGGTATATGTGTCTGTGATTTAAACCTCAGTGAAGACACTGACAGCCTCTGGAAGGGCACAGGTGGGGTTTGGTTTCTAAAGGTTGTTGAAGTAATTGAATGGTTTGCATCCAAGTACATCCCTGTACAAGGTGCAATTCATTACAGCCATATTAACATTCTGCATAGACTCAGACAAAGTGACCTGGAGGGTTTTTTTCTTCAGGCCTTATTACAACACAAATAAGCTGGTGTATAACTTAGACAACTCCACAAGTAGGGCTCTTCATTCAACATGCTGATAATGATGTATTAGCCTTCATCTTGCCTGCAATGGGTGATGCCACAGGCAACACAGGCTAACAAAAAAACCTAAGCAGACACACACCAAATCTTTGGAGTAGACTATATTTAATGCAGACTACTGGGAAGAAAAGAAAGGAAAAACGGCAAGGAATAGACTGTAAACAGAAAGGCAGAGAAAATTCACTGAGGCTGTAAACAGAAAAACGGAGGAAAATCAGGGATCTATTTCCCTGTGTCAGAGCTATTTGCATCCTTGGTTTCCTCTGCAGGCACAGTCATTTCATTCGTACTGCCACAGGCACAGACTAAATTTTCCATATGAAATGGATATGATAATGCAGCTAAATGATTCACAGACGAGAGTGAGCTAAATTTCAGACATCTCAGAGCATGGGCAGAACTCTAGGACAGATCTAACACAGGCAGCACAGGCATGCCTACAGATTCTAGGAAACAAATGGCCAAGACACACCTTAAGTAGCTCAAAGGCTGGCAATTTTGCATGGGGCAGTATGTCAGCTTGTACCTTAATTTCCCAAAATAGGGGTTTAAGAGTACTGGTAGATTTTCAGTCCAAATCTGGAACCTTTGTCTCTCTCAAGTATGTCTTTTAGGGTACCTGTGCTTTGTCAGCCCCTACTCTGAAATACCCAATATCTCTTGCCTTCTGGCACATGTGCCTGTAAACTGAGGTCAAAACTGAGGCAGAGATGGGAACCATTAAGAAGAAGGGGATGATGCAATGAGTTGAGTGCTTGGAAGACATGTTTCTTTACTCATATGTGTGTAGCTCCTCTAAAGGAAATCTTTGGCCTTTCTGTGCCTCAGTCCATCATGTGTAACTAATGTTAATAAGCTGAATGTTAATGCCATGCAGACAAAGGATAAACTCATGAAGATCTGTTCTGTGTTTTGTGGCTGCAATTGACAACAACATACAAATAACTCCTCTAGATGGTATCACTTTGCGTGTGGGAAGGACATAGAGGAAGGGTAAGCTAAACATGGAGTAGCAGAGGCAGGGCATCGGACATATTTTTCTTACAAATGTGAATTAGTCAGAAATAATCTGTTTACCTGCTTTGGAAAGCACAGCATTTTAAGGCAAAAATAAGGTCTCTGAACAGTCTTATGATTAAGGCATTAGATGAGTATTTCTAGTAACTAAAGGCTGAGATATAACTGCTGAAACCTCAGATATGCTGAGGTCAAAACCACAAGACTCCTGTTTTTTTTCTGGAGAAAAACTTCAGTTTTACCATTAAAACACACCAAATTTTCTGTTTCGTTTCCCTCACCCCCTCCCTCCCTATCCTCTACTCACTCTTCTCCCTTTTCCTTTTCCTTTTCCTTTTCCTTTTCCTTTTCCTTTTCCTTTTCCTTTTCCTTTTCCTTTTCCTTTTCCTTTTCCTTTTCCTTTTCCTTTTCCTTTTCCTTTTCCTTTTCCTTTTCCTTTTCCTTCCTGCCACTTGTCTCCTGTTACTCTCAGCTCAGCTTTCAATACAGAAAACTATGTAATCCATTAACAAAAGAAGAATTGGTGATATTGAAATTTTTTTTAAAAAAGTCTCCTGACCTGGGGACAATATAAATTAAAGATACCAAGGACATAGAAATGCTTTCTTTTTTCCCCACAAAACCAAGCATGTGAGTTTTAAATGGTCAAAATAGTCCTTAATATCTTCAGTTAGACCACCAACTACCATGAGCTGTAAATACAGTAAACCTGTAGCACTGGCATAGGCAAATTTTTCTCTTTCTGAAATTCTATTCTATCTACCTGTGGTCCTCTGTCTCATTCATGCACATATTCCAGTTGACAATTTTTCTGGGTGAATATATTTAATGACAGCTCTTCAACCCCCATGAACCAATTAAAGGCCTCTGCTAATTTCTTACAGTATTGTCCAGCAGCACAAGCAGTATTATAAAAGGGAGAGATGAGAGAGAGAGAACTGGGGCTCAGACATTTATTAACTGGTCCCTATATTGTTTTTAAAACAGTTAATAGGACTTATGGTAACCTACTTACTTGCATTTAGTAAAGAAAGTCACGCTAAGGAGACAAGCACTGCTGTGGCCTAAACTGGTTATTTAGATGTCGCACACGACACAAAGAAATGGCACCCACACGCTGAGATGGCCAAGGCAGAAAAGAGGAGGTTTATTTACAACTTCAACATTTATCGAATTCTAGCAGTGACCATGGATTGGAGTAAGAAAATCTTCCTCTTCAACCACACTGGGCAACCCAACAGTCCATCAACAGTCTCCTCCTTATGGGAAGAATGTAAACATTGTTAGATTTTACAATAACAAGAAAGGTTGTTTATGTAAAATTGTATCTGACTCTATTGCAAAAGGTAAACGCAGAAGGCTAAAAATGGAATTTTGGAAAACTCCTTAAAGAGACAGAGGAGAACAGCAAAAAATCCAGACAACATTTAGAGACTCTGAAAATCTGTCATTTCTTGACATTCATGCCTGTGTTTTATTGAGATGAAGCATTCCGAGGTAGTTGGGTCTTGTAGAGAAAATTTATTTGTGATGTCTGGGGATTTTCACTTCTGGAATACTAAGAAAAAATTCTGAACTTATTGTCTTGAGTGTAAACACAGAGTAACGTCAGTGACATCAGCAATGTAAAAGCCATATGCTGCTCCTCCTGGAGCTGGCTTCAAACGAACTAAGAACTGATGGGCACCATGAGTGCCCATTTTGGGTACAAATGAGACAGAGTGTTTACTAAATCTTCACTGGTTGGACTTTCTCTTGGTAAGACTTTATTGTACCATGTTGTAGAGCCACACAGAGAAAAAACCTAGGGGCAACTCTGCCTAAAAATTGCTTCACAATGGAGAAACAACTGCATGCTTCAGAAAATTTGCAAAATATAAGGCTAAATGAGAAGGTACAAAGCCAGGTGGATAATATGCCATCTTTATACCTCATTTGATCTTTAGTATCTGACCTAGGTTTGGAATGACAAGTGCCCACACTTCACTTCCATTAGATTTGTTTCTGTCACAGACACTAACATGCAATAGCAAAGAGTGAAATATTTTTACAGGGAATTGTTGGATAACATTACATTCCTACTTTTCCTCAGAACCTTGAAATTCAGGGGGGAAATGGAGCTAGAAGGAAAGGACTGTAATTTTAAGATGATAAAATTATTTTTTCATTTATTATGTTCTAAATCTTTTACTGTGTTAACTGAAGTACATTTTGGGTAAAGACTAATCTTGAAGTACATACTCAATCACATTTATTTTTTTTTTTTATCAAGAAAGAAGGAAAATTAATAGTTATGACAGGTGCTAGTTTGCTCATACTGGTGTAGATCCACTATCACGCTGTTGGAGAGCATGTTGTGCAGCCTTGCAAAGGCAGTGATTTCCAAAAGCCCTAATCACCTTAAACACCCTCACAGCTCTTTCCTTCACTCAGATATGGCAGCCTTATAACTCAATGCATTTCTCCAGCCAGCGTGTCTACAAATTACAATGATAATGTACCAGATATGCTGCCGTCACACTTCATCACTTCTCATTATGTACAGCATCAGGTACTGAGTTGATGGGTTTATAATCAAATCTCATGTACACAGCTTGTTTTTCGCCAGATACAAAAAAAAATTTGCAAGTTTTACACCTGAGCCACATGTTTACGGGTGTAATCTGGGTCCTTATTTTTCTCTAACTGATCTTAAGTTAATTATTGACTGCTTCTGCCAACCCTTATTAAACAAAGAGCTGTGGGAGTCCTGAAGACTGACTGATTTAAACGAGGCAAGAACAAAAGATGAGTATGACTCATAGATCATCAGTGCTAATCCTTCACGCTTGCAGTCTTTAGTCTGATGAGTCCTTCAAACATCTACTCCAAGTCCTTCTCAACCTTTCTGCCTTCACAACCATCAGATCACAAAGGATTAAATGATACAAACCACTGTATTCCAAAACTGGAAAAAAAGTCTAAGAAACCTATGGCATTTCTGATTCAAAGACAATAGAGGATATAACCATTTATTGTAGGATAAAAATCCTTCCTCAGAAAGCTTCTAGACATAGTTAAGGAAATATTTTATGCCTTGTTTATTAAGCATCTATTGGTGCTATGAAAGGCAAATTACTAAGAGACTTGTGCTATATCTCTTATGCTGTTATCATCAACATTTTATACTCCTGCAACAGCAGGTGATTTGTAGGGTGAACCAAGATCCCCACAGAAATGAATGCAAGAAAACCACTAGACAGTTGGTGGGAAAATTCAGTGAGTAAATCTCACTGACCATGATCATGAGACACTTCTCATTTGCATTAAAAGCAGTAGGACTCTTCACTCACTGTCTTGTCTTCAGCTTTGCCCACTCATCTTCTTTCTAAAGGAAGAATGGAAAAATTAATGGCAATCATGTAATTCAAAAGACAGAAAAGATATTCTTGGCCTTGGGAGACAAGCAGCAATAATTTGGTTTTACCATATAAATCACAGTTATGCATTCTTTTGTATCCTCCTGCCTGCATTTTGGGGAATATCAACACATTAAAATCCATAACTTCCTCTCAGAGACTTCAATTTTTCATTCTGGGTTCACTTCTCTCCTATGATTTTTCCCCATAAGTTTAATTAACTTCATGTTGGAATAATGTAGCATTCAGACCTTATCTGTCTTATTTGGGGAGCTATTTCAATGCTTGTGATGTCAGTTAATTTTTAGTGTAAACATATTTGTGATATGTTTGTCTATATGATTTTCTGCCAGAATCATCATCAAAAATAAATATTTCTACTTTATTGCTACTGTTAAATATTTTCCTCTCATGCCAAAATGTACTTACTTACATGAAGTAATTAATTTCCCTCTCACAAGATTAAATAAGCCAAGCTCTGCTGATTAATCTTTTAAAGTGTGTTTTGTATTTCCCCAGTTATTCAAAGAGACTTTTATAGACTCTGCTTGATATGTGATTTACATACATGGTTCTACATCAGGCCATCTTAAGGTTTATGCAAAATCTTAAAATCTTACTTGTTGTTATAAAAAAACCCTCTAATTTGATACATCCAATACATGTATTATATCTTTGCATGACCTCACCACCCTAATAATTCATACTTGTCTCAAGAGCAACAGAAATCCTAAAGATATCTAATTTCTTTTGTTGCTACCCAACCACTACAGAACAAATTATTCAATGAATCTCGAAATTAAAGACCTTGCACTGTACCTACTTTGTATTTTTCTGGTCAAAAAAAAAAAAATCTTTCCTTGTATGATGATCTATCCCTTGCCAATGGCCTCCAATTATGTACAGACTCTGTAGCTAACTCCCATACCAAGGAGTAAGAACATGCTCTGTTGTGTACACTCAGTAGGTCTAAGGCCAGCCATGGAGGAATAGAACTGATAGCAGCTCTCCACCCACCTCCTATTCACACATCCTTCGATTATTTGGAGTATTTGTTCAGTTTGAATTCTTTTCAAATTATGTCGCGTATGTGTCCTGAATCCTAACAATTAAGCCAAAGCAGAGTTCTTGCCATTGTACTTCCTTGTTATCAGCTTTACTTTACAGTGACTCTTCAGTATTTAAGGCAGAAAAGAATACATTAGTTCATATCTTATTTCTGAATGGCACCCAGCACACAGGAATGAAGGTGTTAGTATAATACCATCAGATTTTATGGTACTTCTGTGCTAAAGATGCTGGAAAGCGCCAGTCCAAAGCAAAGGTAAACACACAGAATACTGGCTTTTTCTGTTTGCCTGTGTTGTTACATTGCAGGTATTGCAAAGGAAAGTCTGACAAATTTAAGGTTACTTTTAAGTGCAGGATGTTTTTTTAATAGCTGCTTGAAGATCCACAAGGAGAAAAAATGTTGCTACATCAAAACTAAATGGGTGTGCCATTCCCCACAGGTTAGGAAAGTCCTTGTCTTTCATTTGGATTTATTTTTATGTGCTGTAAATAACTTAATCAGTTTATTTTTTAATCTGTCTTACCGATATATTAAAGTAAATTTGCCTTAATAAAATGTATTTATCAGACCGGGCCTTGTTGGAGAGAAAAATGATACAATAACTTAGAGCAAGAGATTCAAGATGCATAGTTTGATTAAATTCTCATCAAAATCCATGGGAGTTCATTAGAGTTTAAGAACTTGACTTCTTCAAATATAAAGTTCTTGTTAGCTGTCTAGCTAATCTTTTCACTTTGGGGATGCAGTTTCATGACTGGTTTAACCCAGTACATGGAAGGGTTCCTGGAAAAAGGGGTGGGTCTGCCTCTCCTCCTGTTCTCAGCTGTGTGTTCCCAGAGCTTCCCACAAGGCCATCTGATTAAAAACACTCACAAATCCACAAAAGTGGATTTGTTTTCAGCCACGCTTCCAACACTCCAGTCTGACTAACCAGACACATGTCCTGATTTTAGGGAAGTGGGGGACCAAGTGCTTGGCTGAGACCCAGGGGAAAAAGGAAAACTGCTTCCACCAGCAATGGTACAAATCAGCTGCACTGAATGTGAAATTTAGCCCACCCTTATGTCAAACAGCCATATGGTTTGGTCATTTTCAATTTATCATATTACCTTTTAATTAATGTAGGCATTTTCTATCTCACATTGGAATCTATTTAGGTTTTTTGTTTCAGGCAATGTTAAAGGCAAACATCAATTTCAGGGAACTAATGATGCAGACAAGGAAAAAAAATCAAATGTCTCTTTTTGCATTGAAAACTGAGGACCTACTGCCTAAAGCACTGGTTGGGTTGCCAGTGCTTCAGTGGCAGCAAAAGGCTGTGAGCCAAAGGGATTCTCCCTGAGGACTGATTGTAAATGGCAGAGCTGAGCTCTGGATCATCTGCTTTGGAGCATTTATATGTCAGAAGCAAGACAGAAACAGAAATCTCAGAGAACTCAGGCAATAAAAAAATCACTCTGAACATCTAAATATGCAGCAAGGAAACCCCATTTCTAAAATAATTTCACTTCTCCATGGAGCAAATTGAAATTGACCCAAAAATTATATAAAGTCTCAGATCTTGCTATAGAAAGATCAAATCTTAACTGTTTACTTCTTATATTGAGATCATATATCCCTTTTCTTTCTTACTGGCCCATATGTCTCATCTGGTCTTCATCTGAGCTCATTTGCTGGGCCTGGATTCCCACCCTTAAATTCTGTACAAATTGCTTGCAGCTGTTTATTGTACACAGAACTGGTCAATAATGTACCTACCTTCCACCCTTCTCCCTTCCCTTCTGGCTGCCCCTTCTCATGATCTGACAAGGAGTAGCCACTATCTAAAATTCCCTGGATCTCATTTTTGTTTGATTGGTTTTCTTTTCTTCATGGAAAGAAGTTTGTGCTGGGATGTCAAACCAAGAAGCAGCATCCCCAGTCCCTCATCTGCAGTAATTGAATGGTTTGTTCCATATGAGCTGATCTTCCTGATGTTTTCTTTTTGCACCGCTTCAGTTCTATATCTTGTTTGAACACAGCTTAGGGCAATATTTTAAAAAAGTCTTTGTGGAGGAGTTTAAGGTTTAGGTGTTTTTTGTTTTTTATCTGAAACCAGTATTTATTTTTACCTTTATTAGTTTGCACTGTTTGGATTTAAACAGTTTCACAGTGTTTATCAAAAGTCTACATGCTGCTTTCCTTTTCCCTTCAAAGTCTTTTATTCTCACAGTGCTAGAGCAAACAGCATAATGACTCTTCCAAAACAACACTTGAGTTGCTTGACCTTTTGAAAATAAAGGAATTTTTTCATTAATTGCAGAGATTTTACAACTGCTCTTCAGCAGAACTGTCTTGACTATTTTGTCACCTCTGAAAAGGAAAACAAATTCAACATCATCTGGAGCCATTCACTGGGTAGTCTCAAATGTTCAGTTTCCTTTGCACAGCTAAAGGAGGTCCCTGAATTAGGAGTGCAGTCATGTTAAATTACTGCCAGAGTCCAAAGAGAGAAGAACGGGGCACATTACCAAAGAGTTTTTCAGATCTCCATCTCTTTGTCTTGAGTGGTCTGAATCTCTCTGCCAAAAATATATATAGAGAGAATCCCAGGGACACCATGCAGGACCATACCATCAACTTTGCAAAGAGCATTGGGCAGAGAGGGGGTTTGAATACTCAGGAGGAAACAGAACAGACTCTCTAGGATGATAGACACTGACATTATAATCCATATCATTTCATTCCACCCTAGTCATAATTAAAGATACTTTATAAAGACATAAATTCACCTATAAAGATCACCCAAATTAGTTTGCAGTAATGTTTCGTACTTACTTCAGCAAGATTGAGACATTCAGATCTTTTATATAGACCAATTTTGCTGTCTTATATGCACATTAAACATAAGACACCAATAAAATTATCTTTACATGAATGCTGGCCAGACATTCAGTGGAACAAGGACTGAACACCACTGAACCAACAAATATGACAGTCCTTGCGTATTTTTAGAGATCCCTAATAATATCTTCACAGATGGAAAAATGTAGTTTTAAAATAACTTTGTTGCTTGGGCAAGCAAGTAACATCAGTAGAGAACAGATGAGTCTATATTTTGCACCTTATACATTTTTGCCAAATTCACTATTTAATTTAAAGATTTATTAAGGACGAAATGAATATTTATTCAAATGAAATGAAGGGAGAAGCAAAGTCCTAGAGAATTCAATGACTAAATTTCCTTTGAGTTACAAGAGGTCAGAATATCATTACTCAATAGATTTTGTTCCAGTATTTCTATTACTGAAGTTACACAAGGAGTGACAATTGTTCTTTGTTCCCCTTCTCTCCTAGTGCTACTGAAGTGGACCAGATGATTCAATCAGCGATCCACTAGAAATTCTATCCTGGTCCTGAAACAGCTTAAAAAGGGAATGTAAAGACCAAAATATTTCATTGAATAATACCTAATCAATTCTAGTTCTTACATCTGACATGGGTTCAATTTGCCTAAAAGCATGGGGCCAGTCATTCAGGATGGCTTCAAGACTAGACACACAAAGGGACTTGAGTGCCACAAACAGCAATGGAGTTATCATCAGGACCCCATCTTCTCCTGTACCATCAATACAGACATGGTCTGCAACATGAAACACGTTCCACTTATGTTTCAGTTCTAGAGTGATCAAAATTTCTCTTGTTTTGAGCCAAAGATTGGACCAGATGTCCTCCAGATGTTTCTTCCAACCTACATTATCCTGGTATTCCCTGTACACCACAGATTTTTGTTGTTAATCTGTTCTTGTTGTCTAACACAAAAAAAATTTGTTTATATGTTTATTAGATTGATAGTAATATATTAACATGGAGCAATAGCAACTCTGTAATTTCCTTTGTACCCTATTCTTGATCCAGCAGGAAAACCCTGTAGTAAACCTAAAGCCAACAAAATCACTCCAGATACTTTCAAGTCTTCTTACACTGAAAATGTTCAGCAGATCATTTATAACAAATAAGTGATGTTTTAGATACTCAGAAAATATCTCTTATTTTGTTATTTTATGCTTAATGGCTTTAAAGAATGAAACAAGGATTTTTATTTCTGGTCCCTTGTATCTATCTATCTATCTATCTATCCATCCATCCATCCATCCATCTATCTATCTGGATCTTTTCAAGATCTTTCTTTGCAGACTGAATTATAATTTCAAAAAAGGTATAAGAAAGTGAGACTTCAGAGACAAAGATGCTGTTCACTTTTCATCAATTCTGCAGCATGGTCTCCAAGCCTGCTGACCTCCTGCCAGGAAAGTATCATAAATTGTCAAGATAGTAAAATCCCAGAGGTTTTTATGTTGATATCAGCCTCACAGGCACATCACCATTCCCTTAGTTCCTGAGTCAGCCTGACACCTTTACCTCAGCTGCTCACCTGAGAGAACAACATTTAGCCAAGAGAAAAATATGTCAGTTAATAATTTTTTTGTTTCCATTCAAAGCATAGAAAGTTTAAGTTCATGACAGCAGCTAAAGCCAAATTCTGCATGGGCTCTGAGGAGTAAAGGAGATTTTACATATTGCCATATGTGTGCAAAGCTCTGTCAGGGGAACACAGAGAGATGACCTGGATTGTTGTGGTCTTCATTTCCTCGCAAGGGCAGGTTCTGGTCTCGTCTCTCTCATAACCAGTGACAGGACTGGAGGAAACAGCATGAAACTGAGTCAGGGGAGGTTTAGTTTGGAAAAGGTTCCTCACCCAGAGGGTGGCTGGGCACTGGAACAGGCTCCCCAGGGAAGTGCTCACAGCACTGAGCCTGACAGAGTCCACAGAGGGTTCGGACAGGGCTTTCAGGCACATGGTGGGGTTCCTGGGGTGTCTCGTGCAGGGCCAGTAGTTGGACTCGATGACCCTGATGAGTCTCTTCCAATTCAGGATGTTCTATGATTTTATGATCTCTGAAGCTATCTTGTTTGCTTTTCATGGTACATTATTCATTAGTATTTGTATTCTGTTAATCCCTAGAGGTTTTGGTTATGCACCAGAATAAACTGCACACACACAGACATTTCTACATTCAAAAATTTAAGAGGGCTCCTACTCTAGGGAAGTCAGAGCTTGAAGAGCTAGATGTTTACCAGGGAAAACCTTCCTTTTTATCCTCACTGATACAGCTGAGAGCAGTGGAATATGGGGAGAAAGCACTTATCCATTACCACTTTCCACAGCAGCAGCCACACAGCTGTACAGTGCCACATTCCAACTCATATCCCTCTTGAGAAAAAAATCCTTAACCTATAGTTATTTTGTAGTTATTTCTCTATATGAGTATTTGGATAGTTTTATATATATGATGCACACTTTGGTATACTTGGGTACAAAGTCAGAATTAGATAGTCAGACTGGAATCAAGGCATAAAAATCATACTGATAGCTCTTACTCCTACTAGGACTCACACCTCTTATATTAACAGTTCACTTTTAACAGTACATGACTCAGATGATTTATATGAGTTCATATGTTATTATGCTATCCTGGCAGGTCTACATAAATGGAAAAGAAATTTTGCTGGAATGGAACAGCAGGAAGTTTCTAGGAAGTCAGAAGACCCAGCATTATGGCTATGAAATCATATTCAGTCCCTGAATATAATAAAATTCTTAAATTTATCCTATGAGTATTAATAACAATAATAATAATGCCAATCTTCAATAAGACTGAAATAATGGTAGACTAGCCTCTGACTTATAATGCTCCAATGCTTGAGTAATTATCTTCTTAACTTTTGGGTAACCTCTCATTGCACATAACAGGAACATTGCTTTGAAAGCTTTAAGCAAGCATAGCATATTACAGAAGGAAGAAATACTTATATTTTCAAACCACTCTGCACAAGCATTTTGTGCTGTTACAGACAATAGAGCCTGCATTCACAACTCATTATCACTTCAGCTCAACCCTATAGCCAGTTCCCCAAATTAATCAGAGCTGCACAATTCAAAAGCACCATAAAATGATTAATTAGAATCACTTGTCAAACAAAAGAGACCTCCTCTATGGAGGGAAAGAATGGGAAGGTAACAGGAGGAAAAACAAATCCTGATAACACAAATAAATGGGATATCTGTCCCACTAGGAAATATTAGCAAGAGCAGCAGAACTGAATAAGCTGGATAAGGCTGATTACAAGTGTTGGTTCAAGCTTTGCTTTGATGAACTGCATCCAGAGCAGTTTCCCTGAGGTCTAATAATGTTTGAAGGCAGTCTGGAGGCTCCAGGACTCTACGAAGCTTTCTGGCACTCCTGGCCATCATCTCTTGTATACCATCAGAAACCTTAACTTTGTGATGTCTTTCACCCCCTCAGCCGAAGAGCAAATTAATCAATTCAAAAAATGTCACTAGGGACAGATACACAAGCCAAGCAAGATCAACTAAGTCCAATTCTTTGAGAAAACCTGGCTTCATGTGTATGCCACACCTGTGCAATACAAAAAGAAAGGCTTTAAATAATGCCAAACCTTTTAGATTTGGTCACCCCTTTTTTTCCTACTAGTTAATGCCTATACCATCAGCTGTCCTAGCTTCAGCTGTGCTCCAGTCTCCCTCTCTAGTCACCTTTTGGATTCTCCGCAATGTCAGCATTCCACAAGAAGCAGGCCTGCCTACTCATTTCCTCTCTCCGTGAAATAACTCCGAAAAAAATCCAGTTTTGCAATCATTTAACCTCCCTCTATTCCCATTCTAACTGGTCTGTTGTACAAAACTGATGGGGAAAGAAGAGGAAAAGAACCAAATCAGGACAGTTCTTTCCAGAAGATTCTCCTACCCATTTATAAAACAAACTCAGCTCTGTCAGAGATGAAATCTGCGCAAAGTTTTCCCCTCCCTTTCATACTCTGAGTTAGATACCAATTGTGATGCACAGAGGTGAATATTTTGCTTCTCTGGTAGCCCTGAAAGACAGGGTACTTGACTTTAATCTGACATTCCTGTAGAGCATCACATCTATCTCCCAAGGAAGCATGCTGTCCTCCGGCATGTGACTCATTGCTCGTTGACACCAGCAGTACTTTGCCCAGCTGCTCTGAGATGTTTTGTTTTGAATCCCAGTCATGCAGTAAGACAAGACCTGGTGAAGTCAGATCTCAGAGGGACCACAAAGGGCATAGCAACAATACCACTGGTCTGGGGTTCTATGGTTTTTGGCTGCAGATCATGTAACATGTCTGATTTGGCTTTAAATGAAAAAGAATAACTTGTCATGGGTGCAACTTAGCTGCCTGAGTTCTTACTCTGCTTTTTACAACTGCCTCTTAGTTGCCATTTGTTGATCAGTTTTTAGTACAGTAGCTATGCCTGTGGCATTCAGAGTAGTTCCTGAGGTATATTTGTGCTTTGAGAGTCATCTTTGTGGTACTTTGGACAACTTCTAATTCTACACTGAGTGCAGTAAAACCTTATCCATTACAAGGTGCACATGTTGGTGATGTATCCAAATAAGTTGAACTGTAAGACTAGAATAGGCCCTAAGGAAGAGGTTGCCCAATTTCTGCTCTGTTCCAAAATACTGCAGTTTTATTTTAAAAACATTGTCCTTTGCCAAATAGTTTTTCCTAATCTGTAATTTTAAAAGAGCATTGGTTACTTGTTGACTGGTTTGTTTTTTTTGTTTTTTTTTTTTCCTCTTTACCAGAGAACTGCAGTGCTGTATACCAATATCTCACTGAAACTGGAAACAGCCTTGGTTTTAGTTGGTAGTAGGGAGAATCATGATATACCCCTCTCAGAGAAGCAGAAGAAACAAAACTTAAAGCTTGAAGGAATGTGCTCAGAAATCATAAATTCAAGCAGCAGAGTACATTGCAGAGCCCCTAACCTGGCATCAGCCTCAGCTAGTGACTCTAAGTGAGCAGAAGCCAACTCAGATTTGAATGCAGCATGTCAGGCAAGTATGACTCTGAACCTAAGGCTCTGAAACTCATTCCAGCTCATTAGAAAGGTCACAGTTTTTTGAATATCTGGCTATTCCCTTCCTTATATTCCCTGCTTATAACATGTTCTTCTCTGGCTTGAATGCCCTTACACCACCTTCTCCAGTGTGCAATGAAGAGGGCAGCAATGCAGCAGTATCTGAACCATGGAAACTTGTTTATCCTCATTCATTAGTACAGCCATACCATTTGCAAAGATTGCTTGTTGATTTATTGGCTGATGGCAATTTTGCTCACCCTTGAATGAAGGGCGCTACAAGATTTGTCAGTCTTAGCTGAGAAAAAAACCTTCAATTCGACTGCCTTCCTCTGAATCTTTGGGTAGGATCTAAGGATGGCATTGAAGCCACATGTAGTAAAAACCCCCAAATGCATGTCTTTGTCAAGCTGGCTGTGTGACAATGTGTGCGGGAAACTCCCTTTCAGGAGTCCCTGCTTGTGATGGGAGGATGATCTTTTTCCTCCAAAAGTCCAGTGCCAGGGTTAAAAACGATAAATGAGATTTGCAGCTTCGGTCTTATTCTATTTCTTATCTCAAGTTCTGCGCGCTGCCGAAACCTGGCTTAACATGCCAGGAATACAGTGAAACCCCCCTGGACAGAAGATCCCAAGGTTCTTAAAGGTTTCTAACCCAATTAACTCCTAAAACGTGCTATGTTTATTGTTCTGTGCCAATAATCACTACCTACTCTAAACACACAACCTCCGTGTCAAACCCACCCTGCCAATGTCTCTGTGCCACCGTCGCAGCAGAAAATGGAGCACAAGAAGAAGATGAGACACCACCCAAAATTCTCCATCTTGCTCTCATCTGTCTCCATAAAAACCCCAAACTACAAATTTTTACCCTGTGACAAACTTCTTTCCCACCTTCGTTGCTTTCAACTCATCTCTGAGTGTTGGAAGTTTTTCCCATGGACTGAGGTCAAAGGCAGCGCTTCCCTGGGTCCCAGCCAGGGTCTCAGACCCCCTGAGGGCAGCACAAGGAGTTTTCCATGTGCCCTGGACTCCAAAAAATGTGCAAGTAAGCACAGAATGGCCTCATGAGCATGTCCAATAACCCTTGAACATCATTCTTGCTGCCTGCTCTGGTGTCTGTTTTGTTGTGGTTCCTGTGCTTCCTGTCTAAAGAGCTAATTGGATTAAAACTGGCATGGAGTTATCTCTTCTGCCACAAAATAAAGGGAACATGCTTATACCAACACAGCTCTGCAAGAATTAATGTCAGTGCTTTGTCTAAAAACATATGACAATGAATGTTCATTGTTTAGACCTTTCTCATCAATCACAAAGATGCAAAGACTCTGTGCAGCGCCATGAGACACTAACTGAGGTTTCTCTAAGCAAGTGGATAACTGCCATTAAACTCTGGAGGGAAAGCCCAATGGATTTGAGACAGAATATTAGCCATAGCTGTTAGCAACTTTGATGCAGTTGTTAGAAGCTTCTTTTGGTTTTTAATACAAGTAGAAAAATCAATCAGCTCAAACACTGTTCTCTGTCTTTAAAGCATTTTAACACCTTTTCCACTGCCTAAATTAGCAGCACAGACTGAAATACTAAAAGAAGTCCTTTCATTCTATAGACCTGGAGCCTTGGTAGTGTACTGCAATGCAGCATTTACCCACAACCTCTCCAAAATTGCATAGATGAAAGTGATATGCTTAGCAGGACAGTGTGCCTTCACACACACATTGACCAACTTGGGTTGGACTGAAAACTACCTGGGGTGTCAGATATGAATTAATAAGCAGCATTTTTCTTGGCTTTTCTTTTATGTTATTGCAAAAATCAGGGTTATTAACACCTTCCTTAAAGCCACAAAAACATTGACTTGTATGAAAATGATATATCCTATTATTATTCATTTCTAATAAAAATATTTAATACTTTTGCTTTTTTATAGTGAAGTTCGTGTTTCTATGGTTTTCTTTATCATTCTACTTGTTTGATTTTTGGCACAAAAAAGGCTATCTTAGAATTCAGGTCTCTCAAGCTCTCTCAGAAAATATCAAATGTGAATCATGAGAATAAGTGACATGTTGGAGATGTGAGGCATATGGCATTGTTGAGCAGCTTTCTGAAGTTCTAATATGTGTAATGATACATTGTTTATCTCATCATTAGTATTTTCTAAGGATTTGATAGACACTGGAAAGGCAGAATACAGTAAGAGCTACTGTCACCAGCTACAATGGTGATAAATGCTATCATCTTAATCATACATGATTAGCTGATTTTAAAACTGGTCCAGAAGAACTATTTAGTAGGATTTTTATCATTCTTTAAAGCATAAAACCATTAAAAGCTTAATAGCTGCTATTTAAACAGAATGAATGCCATCAAATGGTTCTTTTACAGCTAGATAAAACTTTGTTTTTCAGTAGATTTACATTTTGAATAATTTTTTGACATGTTGAGTAGCTGCAGTTTTTATGATTGCATTAAAATTAGTAATAACAAGAATCTCTCAACTTGTAATGGCCATGACTTAAAACCTGAATTGTTTACTCTTAAAATGAATAGAATTCAGGAATAATTTTTCATGGAAAAGTTCTACACTTTAAAGTTCCTAGTCACTCAAACAGTATAATAAATGTTTTCACCCTTATCAGATATGTGTAAATACAAATATGTTAGAAACTTAAATGATGTGTAGATTGGCAGGGAAACATTGCCATGAAATGAAATGGTAAATCACTTTTGCAAAAATCATAGAACCTTATTCTGCTGAGGGATAATTAAACATAAACAAGATCTTCTGGCAGAAACAAGGGAGTTGTTCACCTATTGCTAAAATCTGCCTCCAGAGGCTCAGCAGAGCAATCAGTCCTGGCCCATTTTATGAAACAGCTCTCTTTGTTCAAGGAGTGCACCTTTTGAACTATTTTTCATTTGAGTATCTTATTAAATTCCCTTCAGATGTCCCCTGTACATGGATGTGATAAACAGCTAAGGAAACACCAGCTTTCCTGGGCCCTGTGGGATCCTGGAGATAACATATTCCAGGTTTTAGTCAGTTTCTGACCCAAAAGAAGAGCTATTTTGAGTGGACTCCTGAGCAGCAAGAAGCCTTTGAGCATCTGAAACAGGAGGCAGCTCATATGGTAACTCCTGAGCCTGTCCAGACAGGAAAAGCTGTGCAAAATGTGCTCTGCACTGTGGCCAGGGAGCACACCCTGACCAGGAGCCTCTGGCCAAAAAACATCAGGAGAAAGCCCAGGTCAGCCACTAGTGTTTTGGAGCTGAGAGACTTTGGGTTCAGAAGCCCATTGCACCCCTGAAAATTGTAAAAGAGATTGCCCTTCATTTTTCAAATATACAAGAGACACAGAAAAATGGGAACAATGATGTTGCCTCTCACAGGGCTAGCACAAAGTAAAGGCTGTTGAGATGAGCTAGCAATAAGTCTCTGATTGAGTCACTCAGGCATTGCTCCACTTCAAGCCATTGTAACTCTGATAAGCTTTATTCATATATTTATATGTACATTAAAAAAATATCATTATATTCAAAGATATTTATTCATATTACAGGAGCACCAAAAATCACTTAATGAGCCTGGAGCCAGTGTAGCAAGGACTGTGATAAAATATTGAAAAAATTATCTCTGTTGCAAATAATTTACTGTGGATGAGGGAACTGAACTCATTTGAGATTATGAAGACGGCAGTGAGATTGCAAAAGATGTAAGAGATGGCTAATTATCCAAAGAGTACAAGCAAGACTTTAACTCATGGCATCTGTTTTCATTACTCTGACTCAAGGTACAACATCTCTGATCCTTCCCCTGACAGGATGTTTTTGCCACCCTCAACTATTCTGTTGTTTCTGAATTACTCTCAGTACCTCACAACACAAAGTGTTCCTGCCCCAGCACCATCACTTCCACGAGAGTGATGGGATGTTCTGGGAAATGAAGGACAGATTTCCAAGTGCTTTAACAAAGAGACCATTGTGGAAGTGTTCCATGATTTCTTGTTATCTGCTTGTCTGAATTTGTCTTTAATTTCCCTTTGCCATTTAGAGGGAGAATTGTCTGGGGTAGTGTGAAGCAGAAGAAAGAAAAAAATCCTGAGAAAAAAAGGATTGTGGAAAGAACAAAAAGCTTTGTTAATTCAAAAGCAACAAGGTTTGAAACAGGGCAAAGTCATTGCCCCCCAGGATCACGGCAGCAAATACCAGTGTCTTCACTACTAAAGAGAACTGTTCAAAACCTTTTCTGATAAAACTCTTCAAAAATGTATTTTCAGCTCCACTGAAAGTTTCAGGAAAGATTCTGTTTCCACAAAAGCCTTTACATTTTGTTTTTAAAAAAATTGTTTGGGGAATGTGATATTTCTACTTAAAAAGACAATTTATTCTTTGGAGGTTTTGTGTGCTTGTTTGTTTATACTGACATTTCCTAATAAAACATAATCCTACTCTGACATCCCAAAGTGTAAATTTAACATAATTTTCATGAACCCTCTTTGTGCTATGAAAATCCTCCATGCTCTTTTTGAGCTACAAACCCAAAGCATATAGACTTATTAAATACCCTATTAGAATAATTTTTGCCTAAGCAGTATTTCTATAGATACATAAGAGTTGTAGAATGTTGAGTGATCAGTTGTTTACCCTTTCCCTATGAAGCAGAAAAATATAAATCCAAGCAATATCTTAAAAAATCTTCTCCAATATTTATGATAAACTTCCAGCACCCAGTTTACCCAAACATCAGTTCAAAGGCCTTACAAACCTTACAAATCTTCCCAATCTCTATCTTACAACCTTATATTGAAATTTCTGCTTCAAATATTTTGGTTTGAAATAAGTCAGCACTTCTTGCAACACGTATATAGGATGTGAAGGAAAGAAAAAAATGGCCATTGTCATCTTAAAACTACTTAATTCCATTTCATATATCCTTATGTTTCCACCTGATCTTGTTTTTACTAAATAAGTAGACTTCTTCCAGCCTTTTGACATAAATCGTGCTTTCTTTTTGCACCTGTCTTGTTTTCAGACTGGGGAATGGTGCACCAGCTGAGGTCTCATCACTGCTTAGTACAGCAAAATAATTACTTCCGTTGTCATGCTGTTAATACAGCCCAGAATGAGATTTGCCTTTTGTGCAACCACATTATCCTGTCAGCTCAGACGTGGTTTGTGAGCCACGATGACCTTGGACCTCTCCTCCCATACTGCTGTTCCTCCAGTTATTCTCCCATTTGTATTTGTGCACTTCAGGTTTTCTCCACAGGCATTACTATTCATGGCACTTGTCGTTATTGAATTTCATCCTCATGGTTCAAACACTTGCTGCAGTTAACAGCATGGTTATGAATTCTGATCTGCTCCTCCAAAGTACACACAACCCTCAACACCCAAGAACTTCCCTGTATTTTTGCTCCACTCCTTCATCCATGCCACAAATATAAAAATTAACCAGGACTAGGACCAAGGCAGAACTTGGGGGTGCCCTGCAAAACCTACCCTTTTTTTTTTGATAAAGAAAGGAATGAAAATCACTCCCTGAGTGCCCATTTTTAGTCAGTTGAGGATTGACACACAGTGGCTATAATTTTCAACTTTGCTGGTACAGAATGTTTAAAAGCTTAATACAGTCAGAACACTTCACATTTTCAGCTTCTCTTCCATATGCTAAGCAAGATTTCATCAGAGAAGGAAATTAGTCAAATTTGACATGATTTTCATTTGATACATCCACACTGTACATTTTCAAGTACTGCATGTTGCTCTTGGTTCTTATCTACTGATTGTTTAACAGTCTGTTCTTGTATCTACCATGTCAAAGTTAAAATGACAGGTATATCGATTTTGTAGTCTTATTTCTTTACGTGTGAAAGTAGGTACAACATTTTCAGTAAATTCACTTTATTTACCCTAATAGAGAGGTAGCCACATTTTCAAAATAGGTAAGCACAGCAGGAAACTACACTGTAATGCAGAATTTCTTCATAAATGTCACAAAGAGAGGCCAGTACTTTAAAAAAACCCACATCTCTGCATCATTTTGCAGTGTCTTCACATCACTAACACATCACTAGGAGAAATCTCATTCATATCACCTCACCTGAGTTTATTTATATTATATTAATCCCATTTTTGCCTCTTCCCTTTTTCAAGGATCAGGGAGGATTTCCACTACTTCTCAGGCAAACCCAAAGTGTTTTGTGGCCAAGAGAAGCAGAGGAGCACTGAAGATTGATCCACTTGCATGTTCTCTTTGAAGTTGATCCCTCCCTAGCCCACATAAGCATTATTTATATCCAGCTGCTTTGGGGTCAGTCAGTCTGATCTTCTTTGCACACAAAATGTTTATTGAAAAAGGGACTTGAATACTTGCTGCTCTCTTTTTCAAATAAATTTTCAGACAATGAAAATATCTTTGGAAGGCATATCTGACCCAACACACACACATACAATTTAAACAGCTGCATCTTAATTTGACCCTATTTTTTAACTGATGATGGGAAATTGATGGTTTTACTCATCTCTTTTTTGTTTATCTGACTCATGCCTTAGAAACAGTGTTTCGCTTACTGGATAGAGAAGGATGAGGCTTGCACATTCAGATGTAGACCCTGGGCAAAGGTTTTAATTAATGAGGCTAATTATAGCCTTTCTCTCTCCTCTAAACTGGAAACACCAGATTCTCTGACAGAGTAAAATTTTTCATAACTGGTGTGCTCTCTCTGAAATGTGCATTTTTGATGTATGACCATGTAATGAGATAATACCAGTTGAATTTACTCCTGCACATGGCTGAAATAGAGCTTAAAATCAATTTCAAAAAAACAATCCACATAGAAAATTGTACTGTACATCTATGAAACAGTGGGGTTTTTTTATGCTTATAACCATAAGCATAAAACCTAAAAAGTCATTAATCTACTCAAGATTGTGGTATTTCAATCTGCTGATTCTTCAATCTGCTGAAGAATGTAGTTTGATTTTTGGTCTGAAGTTATAAGCATCTGAACCAATTTTACTCAGATTATCACACCTCCTAAGAATTGCTATTGAGCTGTCAATAGGACTTGAAAATTTCAGCTCACAGTTTAATGTTCAAAACGTTACAAATGACTGACTGGAAATAAAAACAGAAAAAGCAGGGAAACTGAGAACAAAAAATCACATTTTAACCTTAACTGTACCTTTTATAAATTTTGTCAATAAAATAACCCTCTTTAAGTAGTTAATTTGTCTACAAGAACAAAACAGCTCATTTCCTAAATTTCAGTTCAAATACTGAAGTATATTGGTTTTGTGCCAGACCATAATATTCTCATAATGAAGAATATGTAGGAGGTGTTAGGCTTTAACATTATTGCGTGGAACTTCACTGATTTTTTCCATAAAAATATTTGACTTAATAGTGTAGGTATTCATACAGTAAATTAAAACCTAAAATTGCAAGGAATAATACTGCTTTAATTGCCTGACAGGATGGGGATTATTTCTTACATTCTCTCCCGCACAGATGAATATAACCTTCCTAAAGATGAAATCTATTCACTGCTGAATAACAAGACTGCCTTAATGCATTGAACTCTAGGAAGCCCCTAAATAATGTAGTATAAAGTATTAGCATTTTTCACCCCTTGAAGATCAAAGCTGAGGGTATTAGTTGTATGATGTAAGATTCATAGGTTATATCTGTGTGAATGCCAAGATGATATTGCAGGACTAAATCTTACTGGAGTATAAATCTTACAATAAAAAGAAAGGCACGGGGCAGGGAATTTTTGGTGTTTGTTCTTCTCTCACATACTGCATTCTGCTAAACAATTCCCAGGGGCAGCTTGCCTTTTTTAATCTTGTAACTGAAATGTGAAATTTGCTCTTCTATCAGTGGATGTTGATGAAGCCCTGAAGGAACTGGGTTCTGGAGGAGATCCTTGTGCCCTGGTGCACAGCAGTGGTCCAAGAGGTTTCAGTTTGGTATGCCCTCAATGTTTAGGCATAATTCTTTGGGCTGGTGAATGGACCAGCTGCATTTAGACCTCAAGCAACAGAATCTGAAAACTGTGTATAAGATTCGGCTTCTGGAAGGAAATTCTATGCCATGGGTGCAGATGTTTGAGCTGATTACAAAACCTGAACAAATAATTTTAGTTATTTTGTGAATGCAGTTCTCCACAAATGCAGAAGTGTTGTTTCTGGATGCAAGCCAAGGCATCAGTGAATTCAGTGGAGCTCACCACAGAGGTTGGGATAGTCCTGGGATTTCTGCTCCCTACTCTTAATGAATGGCTTCTGTGAGATTCACAGCAGTGCCAATGTGGGTGACATGAGCTGTGCCAGGTGGGATGCTGTGCCAGTTGCTCAGTGTCAAAACCCAGCTCTAACATTTCTGCTCTCAGTAGCCAGAACCAAGACATACAGTATGGAAATCTTGTCATGAGTGTAAGTATTCTTCTAGCAGTAATTAACCTCTGGAAGTAACTGATTGCCAGGCATGGAAGGCTCAGAATGGATATGTGAGCAAAAAATTAGGGCAGAACCCCAGGAACCTGCCATTACCTGAGGTTTTTCCAATTAATATGGAAAGTTTCCTGACCTGGAACTTGCAGAGCCAAGGTGGAGTACAGCCTTTTGGGGACAGCAGGTTCCTCACTCAAGAGAACTACTCCAGTGAATACTATGAATATCCAAGGAAAGTATTCCAGGACTGAGGTAGAGATGATGTAATATATCCCCAGGGAGAGAGAAATCATTAAGGTCCAAGCCCAATTTCCACAGAAATTTGCTGGAGAGTGGAAAGTATTTATTTGTCTGTTTCTGTATTTCTTCCCTGCCCATCATACAGCACATAATCAACCCCATGCAAATAGAAAATCATAATTAAACTGTTCTAAAAAGCCAATACTCATTTGTCTCTCTACATGTGACATTATTCCAGTCACTGACAGTGGAAGGTAATCCCAAACTTTTTCACCTTTTGTGAAATCACAAAAGGCAGCTTTCTTCCACTGGTTCTTCCCTCTGCCTCCATCAATTATTACAAGCAAATAGCCATCTTAGAGAACACCTGTGCTCTGCAGGTGCCTGGAGCTTCCCTGTGGTCCTTGAGCCTCTGAGGGCTGTGACATGCCTGCCAGCATGCTCTGAACAGCTTGCCCCAGTGATGGACACAGGAACACAGACTGCTGCACAGGGTGAGGTGATTCAGGGAGTACATGGAGGAAGATGTGCTTGTCTTAGGGCCATAACAAGCTGCTCATCTAAGAATAAAATTCTAGTGAACAGCACACCAAGCTTACTAGGAAAAATTTGTAGATTCAGTATTATTCTCAGCTGGTAAGGAACACTCAAATCTATAATTATGTATGGTAGGTTTGCTAAGAAAATGGTATCTCTGAGGGGGAAAAAGTGGAATATTTAGAAAATTCTATAGCTTAACCATAACTAGAAAGGATCTGTGTTTCTCTCTGTTACATTCACTGCTCTGCTGTTTGACCTCATTAACTCAGTGATTTCCAGAGTGGGCCTCTGTGTCTGCAGATATGTTTTTCATTTTAGCTTTCTGGTGAGTTTTGGGTATACCCTGTCAGAGAGTAAAAGTATGAGTGTCAACCAGTTTCCAAGGGTTTCTTCTCTGCTATGGCCCTGCATCAAGCTTTGCTTGGCATCAGGTATCATGTATATGTTTGCTGTTTTGCAAGCCTTAACCCCTGAGAACTTGTGATGGAGAAAGCTATGCAGCAGAAAAGGCATCAACTTTTCAGCCTGTGTTCAGGCAACTGAATCCAGCCCCTCACCAGTGGAGCCCAGAAAGCACAACTCATCTAGAAACTGAGCCAAAAATCAGCCCCAAACATAACGACTGCAGGGCCCATAACAACTTTGTCCTCTGGTAAATGTTTGGATGCCAAAGACTAAATTTAGATTGAATTACTCCAATGAGTTGGTTAGGAAACAAATTTTTACATATGTTTAAAAAGTAAAAACTTGCTTCCATTTTGATGCACAGCCTCAAAGTTACTTTGGGGAGGGAAGCGGAGTGCAGGTCTTGAATAGTTTACCAAAGATCACTCAGGAAAGATTGTCACAGCAGAGAACTGAACCCAAACAACCCATGCTTCAGCTATCAACAAGGTTACAGAACTTCCTGAGTATATCAAAATCCACTGTGAGATAAATAGTCCTTCTACCACCCCTTGAAAAAAACCCTCCTTATGTACAGATAAGGGAAACCTGTGTGGCACTTTAGACAGCAGCAGACCACCTCCCCTCTCTTTGTTAAGTGTGGTCAACTTGACAATTTCCAAAACAACTATTTACTTATTTTGAAAAAATTCTCAGTACAAGTATTCACACCTGAGCCAGAGAAAAGCCAGAGAAAATGTAATTTTGCTGTATATATAAATACAGGGAAATCCAAGTGCAGTCAAGCCTGGATTCAAACTGCTTGTCTATTTTCAGTTCAAGTCTTGGCTTGTTACAGGAATTTTGCATGAATGGACACTGCTTATCAGTGTCATGAATGAGACTGAATTCAGGCCAATCGCTGCACCTGGAATTAACGTTCCAGTTCTTCACCTCCACTGAGAACTCAACCATAAATTCTCAATTAAGGTCTGGCTGGGGCTCGGTGAAGCATGAGTGGAGATTTTCTTATGTAAATAAGATAGCAGTCAACTCATTTAACAAAACTTCAACAGTAATTGAGCAGCAACCAGCTCATATTGCATCTTTCACTTCATCTTGTGCTCGATTAAATAGACAAGTGCTTGGCTGCATTCCCCTTTATTTTCTCAAGTCCTTACTTGCCCAGTATCATTTGAGGGCTGACAATTGTTTCTGATGGAAACCTGTGCCAGACTAATTGTATAGCTTTGTCTAGATCTTTATTGGACAGCTACTAGTTCTGAGTGTTTATTTGCACTAAGTAATGAAGGCTCAGATTCAAAGGCATTTTATTGCAAAAATAGATAAATTCCTGTTTTAAGGTGCTGTCTTGATATTAACGCCCAGCCACTGGGTGGTGGGTTGGTTGGTTGGTTAGTTGGTTGGTTGGTTAGTTGGTTGGTTTGTTGTGGTTAATTTTTGGGTGTTGGGTTGGGTTGTTTTTTTGGGTTTTTTTTGGGGGGGAGGGGTGGGGGCGATTTGCTGTTTTGTTTTACTTTGAGTATTGTGGGGTTTGGGTCCTTTTTTGGGGAAACAAGGGCATGTATTGTGCTGTTCCTCCTGATGGGTACTCCCGTTTTCTCTGGAGAACTGAGTCAGATGTATAATTAGGGCAGATCATCACTGAACTACTGCTCTAAGTGCATCTACAACAGAATTTATGCCAATTCCTATATCCTATCCTAGAGATTTTCATGATAAACACTAACAGAGTGTTCTGTAAAATCCCAGAGTCACAGAATAATTTGGGTTGGAAAGGATCCTAAAGATCATCTCATTCAACCCCCCTTGCCATGGGCAGGGACACTTTCCACTAGGCTAAGTTGCTCCAAGCCCCATCCAACCTGACCTTGAACAATTCCAGAGATGGGGCATCCACTGCTTCCCTGGGCAATCTGTGCCAGGGCTTCACCACCCTCATAGTAAAGAATTTCTTCCTAATTTCTAATCTAAATCTCCATTCTTTTAGTTTAAAAACTTGTCCTGTCCTTATCTGACCATGTGGACAGTCCCTCTACAGCTTTTCAATATGCTTTCTTTAAATACTGAAAGGCCATAAGGAAGCAACTAAACTCTGCATGTTTGTGTCTGTGTTCAAGTGTGTGTTTTCACTGCATAATATTTTGTACCTGTATAAAAAATACTTTCCTAAAGAAACAAAAGTGACATTTGTGGTACAGGACTATATGTAGCACATTCTGAAACTCAAATTCATTATGAAAGCTTAAATATCTCCAAGGGGTGTTTGTGCATTGCTTTAGTCCAGTCTGGTTTTCATGTTAATGCTTTGAATCAGCTCAAGAAACTGATACCGAGGGATAGCTAAGTGACGGGCTAAGCAGAAGAGAAAAGAACAAAGGCTTCTTAGCTGAAATAACTAAAAACCCCCCAAACAATAGTTTGAGCTTATGCAAATGCAGTGTCACTTTTAGTGCATTCATTCAGTTTTAAAAGTACCTAAATGTTATGGTCTCTAAAGTAATTTGTAATGGAAAGTGTAACAGTCTTTAAGGGCTGGACTAAATTATTCAGTTCAAAAGAATGAGCGTGTGAGGGAGAGAAATAATGTTACACTATTTAGGTACCACAGCAAAGGATTGATACTCGCACTGAGCATCCAAGTTTTCTAAACCACATAGGCTGGCAAATACCATTCTTAAATTTAACAAATATAGCTAACCATCAATCTGGAGGAATTTAAGGACCTGCTTATGTTATTTCTTTAGATAGTCATATTGTAATCACACATAGCTCTAGCAATATGCAAAAAAAATTCAGGAAGTAAAAGAGTATTTATTAAATTAGGGTCTCTACGAGAATTAAGTAAAACATTTGAAGATTTCCCTACCAAAGAGAGTTCTCAGAAAGTTTGGAAGGGTTTTCTGTGTTTTTTTTTCACCAAATCGATAACCAGTAACTCCTCCTCATGGTGAGACTGACCTCTAATCCGTAGCTATCCATCATGATTTTTAAACCCAGTAATGCCTGATGAGGGATGTGAATTAAAATGCATCTTTTCTCTCACTACAGATGGATAATGAATTTAAATCATATTACGTCAAGAACAAAAACATAATCTATAATTAGGTTTGGATGGCACCTCCTCTTATATTTCCCATGTTTTCACTTACTAATTGAAATGTTTTTAAATGTGACTGTCCAAGGTGACATTTTCTATGCTGGTATCTCCTTCTGGCTGCTTTTTGTAATTATAACAAAGTTTATTCAGCTGTTCTCAATAATGTAATGGGGGGGGGGGGGGGGGGGAAGCTGGTTTTATCCACATTAAAGTTCTGCTAACCTTTGAGAAGGTCCAGTGTCCTTACACTGTAGAACAGGAATTAGAGACTTGGCAAGGAAGTACACTGTTATATCAGCCTTTTTACTGTCCTCATGTTCACCTTGCTAAGGAATAATATTAGTCAGCAAATCCTTGTTAATGGTTCACATCCAGCTCCTCTCTATTCTGTCTGTTCAGAGGAAGGGCTAGAAAGAAGAAGACTTTTTTTCTATGCAATTTTTGAGAGCATGAATTCTGTCTCTCTACACGCACCAATGTGGCTCCCCACACATATCAGGATCAGTGATGTGAATGCAAAGAGGGAGGAGAGCTGGAGTATGATAACATAAGGCAGGAAGCTGAGCAGAGAAGAGCAGTTTTGGGGTCTGTATGAGGAAAAACTGCTGACACAAAAAAAAAAAAGGTGGAATTATGGCCTAGAGCTGACTGAGAAGGAGTATTGGGGTGTAACATAGGGATGAGCTGGACTGGGAAACAATGAGGTGGAAAGATCAGGACAATGTGGGTAAGCATGAAAACATGAGCAGGTACACAATGAGAAAGTATTCTGATTAACTGGGTTAACTCCCTGTCAAAAATAAATCTAAAGAGCTGGAATGTGGAACCCCGGAGGACAGACAAGAAACTGGGAATGGGTACCAAGGGGGTTCATGAAAGAGCTCAGATGCAGCAGAAAACTGGAAAAGATTGGGTGCATGAAGAGAGAGGGGCAGGGTAAGGATAGTGAGAGCAGAAAGGGAGAGATGTAAGGAGTATTTGGTCAGGAAATCCATCAGAGGAAATGGAAAAGCAGCTTAAGAAGAGATACCTGACTTAATTGAAAGTTTCAGTGGTGTTAGTCACAGCAGCGTGGCTGCTGAGAGACAACAATTCACTCTGAGGGCACAGAGAAATCATGACTGAGGAAGAACTGTAGAACTGTCCATTCCTTGGTGCCATTCAGCTTCTTCTGGTTCCTTGGTAACATCAGTGTCAGTGTGGGACAAGAGAACGCACCATGGAAGAGTCAAAGGTGTCCCTTTTGGTATGGACTTGCAGCAAATCAATGTTTCACCTAACTGTGGAGTAACTTTTTGGTAGTGAAGGTGTAAGTAAATCTTTACACACAGATATAAACACTACATAAGATATTATTTATATTTCAAAAGCAAGACCCAGAAATTGGGATTTTTCACAAATAAGACCCTCTTTTAAAATCCTCCTGCTTTTAAAGCACATTTTATACATGGAAAAAATACTCAATATTATCATAACTGTAGGCTAAAGACAAGCCCTTAAATTTCATTAATAATTGGCCTCTCTTTGAAATATTGCCAAGCATATTTGTGCTCCTCCAGGACTACACCTTTCTTGTAGCTAAAACTTTTTCCAAAACTGGGTCATGGCTAAAGCAAATATTTTCTTAGGAGCCTTTATTAAACATATTAAAGTTTGCCAGATATGTCATAACAAATTTTTACTGCCTGGAAAGAGAATGACTTTTTAAATTTTATTTTATTTTTTTTGAGGTCAGGGAGAGAAAATCTATATAACTAGTCCATTGAACCTGATGAACTTTTCCAGCATTATTGTATAGAAATATATCCTGTTGCCAATATCATTAAAGGGGGTGGACAAGGGTCTGCAATAATAAGATGTATATAAATGAACTCCTATGCTACTGTGACTTGTAGAAGTTGTTCTTTGCTCCTATGGTTACCCTAGGGAGTATAATATGGGGGAGCAAAAGAGCTGAAGCATAGCAAGACCTCATAGCTTTCTGAGTATTTGTGCTTCAGGAACTGTAGGAGAGGCAGAATAAATAATAAGAAGCCTTTAGGCATGCCAACTTCTATAAGTATGTCAGCATGTGCTAGGGGAGGCTATGTGTCTGTGCTGTCAGATATTTCATTCTCAGCTGACCCATGGGGAGATCATTCTGTTCCTAAATTCTACCTCCTGGAAAATCTTTCCTTAAAAGGAAAAATCAAGCAGTGAAATCATTGCAGAGCTCCCAATGCCCTCAGTCATGCCAATAACCTTAAAAATAAAACAAAACTTCAAAACAATTTTGTTATCTTCCTCAAGCCACTGTTTACTTCTTTACTGTAATCCATGTGGTATCTTTAATGGACAAGGAACTGGACACCAGGTATCTTCCTGCAAGTGTTGAAACCCATAGGCTTCAGACTATGCTTGAGTTTCCACCCCCTCTTTAAATGAGCTCTCCAGCGATGCCATTGCTCTCACACAAAGGAATCAGAGCAGTCTTCCATCCAGACTGGCCTCAGAGTCAGCTCAATCTTTTTAAAGATGCAGCTCTGTGCCTGTATTTAGTTTGCATGGCCAGGTTTGGGTGGCTGAGGAGAGGCTACAGAGATGGTTTCTGTGAGAAGCTGCTGGAAGCTTCC
This sequence comes from Phylloscopus trochilus trochilus, assembly GCA_016584745.2. Taxonomy (NCBI): domain Eukaryota; kingdom Metazoa; phylum Chordata; class Aves; order Passeriformes; family Phylloscopidae; genus Phylloscopus; species Phylloscopus trochilus. Next base: position 8,197,009 of record WQNJ02000016.1, on the reverse strand, counting down.
CCATGTCTGACAGAGCTGGTGCCACCCAGCTCCAGGAGGGAACCAGTGCTGGCCAAGGCCAAGCACGTCCGAGATGGCAGCAACACCTCTGGGATAACTTGTTTAAGAAGCAGAAAACAGTTACTGTGCAGATGTAATTGCAGCCAGACAAGAAAGGACTGAGAATATGCAAAAGGAACAACTCTGCAGACACCAAGGTCAGTGGAGAAGGAGGGGGAGGAGGTGGTCCAGGTGCTTGAGCTGAGATTCCCCTGCAGCCTGTGGTGAAGACCATGGCAAAGCAGGCTGGTCCTGATGGACTGCACCCTGTGGAAAGGAACCCAGGCTGGAAGGGTTCAGGAATAACTGTAGCCCATGGGAGGGACTCACAATGGAGAAGTTCATGTAGAACTGTCTCCCATGGGAGGGACCCCATGTTGGAAAGGGCAAGGACTCATCTCCTTGAGCAGCAGCAGAAACTGACCATGAACTGACCATAGCCATAATTCCCCACCTCCATGTTCCACTGGAGGGAGGAGGTAGAGCCCAGAAATGAGGGAGACGTAGAGTAATGGTGGTTTTAAGATTTGTTTTGCTTCTCATTATCTTGCTCTGATTTTTGCTGGCAAAAACTTCAATTAATATCTCCAACTCAAGTCTGTTTTGCCCCTTGATGATAATTGGTGAGTAATCTCTCCCAGTTCTTATCCCAATCCATGAACCCTTTTTTTTTTTTTTCCTTTTCTCCTCTGTTCAGTTGTGATGGGGAATTACAGAACAGCTTTAGTGGGTACCAGGCATCCAGTCAGGGTCATCACAGAGTTGAGATGGGAGTTCATGGGCAGTGTTAGACAAGTGTTTGACCACTGAAGCACTAAAATCACTAGTTTGGAGAACACGAGATGTAGGGGCAACCTCATTGCCCTCTAATCTTCCTGAGGAGGGGAAGTGGAGAGGGAGATACTTATCTCTTCTTTGTGGTATCCAGTGATAGGACATACAACAATGGTTCAAAGTTGTGTCAGGGGAGGTTTAAAATTGACATTAGGAAACATTTCCTTACAGAGAGGCCAGTCAAACACTGGAACAGGTTTCCTAGAGAGGTGTTTCATGTATCACGCCTGTCAGTGTTTAAAGAGCATTTACACAGTGCACTTAAAAATATGCTTTAACTTTTGGACAACCCTGAAGTGATCAAGCAGTTGGACTAGATGATTGTTTTAAGCCACTTCCAGTTGAAACTATTCCATTCCATTCTATTCTGCCCTAAAGAGTCATGTCACCAACAGCATTATTTACCTTTTTTTTTTCTTTTTTTTTTTCTTTTTTTCAGTCCCTGTGCTTATCTTTGCAGCCTATATTGTGTATATTTGGAGAAAGGCTTTTCATGAGGTAAGTGGCAGGACAGTTAGTGCCAGCCCAACACCTGTCAGGATTTATTGTGAACTGGGTGTTTAGTTGCTCCAGACTGTCAATATATCCACAGAATCTCTATGTGTTTTGTTTTTTTTCTGTTTATAGAGGACAGATTAAAAATTCTGCAGATTTGGAATTTGGCTGCCTAATGGTGTACTTGTATCCTTGCATTCTTTTCCTGATTTAGCCAAGCTGCCTTGCTGAGAACTCTAAAATCTCTGGAAGAGTGATTTTACTTTAGCAGTGTATTCTGGCTAAGTCTACACTCATATTTCTGATTAGCATATAAATCATCTATTTCTCCCTCCAAGAGCAGGAATTACATCTTCCTTTCTGTGTCATTCCATGACAGCTGCCCCAAAGCCATCCCTGATGTATGGCAGGCAATGTACTGCTGAAACACACCCAGACTCTTCTCACCCTGTAAAGACAACCCATTGGTCTGTAAGTTCAGTTGTCTTTACTCAAGGGTTTCCACAAATGCATTTTTGGACACTGGTTCAAATCTCTGGGATTCCTGGAACAAAAGAAGGCAAACCCATTGGAAAGTGAACCTGTGCTGGACAGTGAGCAGTGTGTTTTGTACCCAGATGTTCAGCTGATCCCTCTGGATCCTGTCGTGCCTGCATGACTGGGTGTGGCTGTATGAATGCTCTTAAGGGTTGATGATGCCAGCATGAGAAATGCTCATGAAACAGTCCAAATCCTTGCTTCAAATCTGTTTGATTACTTGTTTGATTGATAAATAACATGCATCCCTAAACAAAGAAACAAACAAACAAACAAACCCCAAATAAAATTAAAAATTCAGCAAGCAAAACATCAGCACTATCACTCTGACAAGCTATGCTGCTTATGGGACTTATGCCAGTGGACCGTGGACAGGATGTTGATGCACTTGCCAAAAGAAGTCCAAGTTACAAACAAAAGGCATAAACCTCTGTCTTAGATAAAAATTAGTTTGAGGTTGGTTTTTTTTTTGCCTTATCACATATGGATATATGTGATGGGTTAAGCACCATTTTTAAAAGGACAAGGAGGTGGAGAGTTTCAGCAGACTAGCCTGGACTGCAAATCCTGAGCTTAAGATAAAACCAACTAAGACTAAACTGCGGCACATGGATAAAAAGAACACGGTATTATTAATGCTTATCACTCTTTAGGTGCATACACTTCAATGACAGTTTCAAAAGGATGAACTGATAAAGGATTTCCTGGTAGTTTGACACAATGTGTGGTGGTTCCAGTAAGCCTCTTGCTGAACAAAGAGCACTGGGGAACTTCTGAAGCCTGAATGGATGACTGACAGTGCTGAGTCTGAGAGGGAAGCACTTTATCCAGGCTTTTGTCATTTTTTCAACTAACTGCACCAATGTTTAAGCTGCCATCCAAATGATTGCCTTGTTAGTCAGAGCATGAAGCAAAGTCCTAATTGTTTGCAAAGTTTGTCATGCTTTCTCCTGAGGTCTCAGGATGCCCAGAAACCAGTTCTCAGAACTACTGGAATTTGAGCAAAGACAGCTCTGCTATTTGGGCTGGATTCAGTACATCTGAGATCTGAAGATCCTCTATCCCATTGCCCATGCCCACCGCTCACCAAAAGTGTAATGGGGTTCAGAATCCCAAAAATAAAACACACACAAGTTACAAATCATGCAAATATGATTTTCCTTCTTGCACTGAATCAAGCAGAAATCTGTGACACTTGAAGTCCAGAGCACAATGCAGCAGATCAGGACTTTCTCTGGCTTTGCCAAGTCTCACATAAACTATATATCCATTTTCTCTGGCAGTCTCCCCTGAGCTCATGTCTTCCTTTCCCTGCAGCTGGAATCTCCCCACAGAAATCAACATTGCAGCACTAAGAACTGCTTATCCAGTAATGATTCGGGAGACAAAAAGATAACTTGACATGAAAAATTTCCAACTGCCTCAGGGGAGCTGAAGGAGGATAGCAATGTTCCCTCCACTGGAGGCTTGGACATCCTGGCAGAAGACAGAGACAGAAAGGGAGGATAATTAAAATAGTTTCTCTGCAGATTCACTGAATCATGACAATTCATAACTAGAGACACCGTAGGAGGGACAAGAAGATTTACTGGATCAAGGAGCTGCTTATAAAGGAGGAACAAATTAAGAATATTTAGCATGAAAATTAACACTGGAAGCTAATCTTAATACTGACCCAGATAAAGATAGAAAGCTACTCCCTGACTAAAATAAAATAATTATCAGCAGAGGAAGACTCTTTATTTCTAGCCATCTAGATTTAGTTAAGGAGTAATGATATTTGGAGACCAAGCAGGAGGGGCAGAACCAGGGCTGAATCAGACACAAATGCATTAAACAGGGAGAGAAATGTAGGTCATACAGTATTACCAGAGACAGACAGAAAAACAGCATGGGCAGACCAACAGAAGCCCTTTAAGGTGCAATGAGCAGCACATGTGAGACTGATATACTGGCTTGGACTCAAAGCCACAGTGGTGCAGTCAGGTAACTTTCAGACTGTGTTTGCCAGCTTAATAGCAGCAAAAAAAGGATTCATGAGCTGACAAAACAGTTTCATGTAGATGTGCCCTTTTCTTCTTCCTCAGGGAGTGTGGTGGAGCCTGGCTCTCACCAGAGCTCTTGGGTCACAGCTCACTGCAGTGCAATCACAAGTGCTGCAGTGAGTAACAGAATGCGAGAAACCAACCCTGAGAGACAATTGCTGATTTTCCCCAGTATAGCTTCTCACACTACCACAGCTGTATAGTTGCAAAACTTGCCAAAGCAGAGCATATCCACAGCCCTGGAGTGCTGAGCATACAGGAGAGCCTGGCAAGTGTCTTTGGGAGGTTGTTAGGATCTTCTATGTTCCCTTGCTACCACAGCCACTGTTATGTCCTTGACAGATCCCCTGGCACCTGTCTTGTCATTGTACTGTAGGTAGGAATGTTATAATGGCACTGCACTGAAATAAGCCCATATCTGCTTATTTAATGGTGATTCTCATCAGCAGTCTGCACTGCCTTTTTGGACAAATTATCTCAGAAAAAAATGCTTCTGCCCAAGAACCACGGCAAATATATCCTTTGAAGCTGACAGAAGATAATCATATCCAATAAGGGATGAATTTGAAAATAGCACAGATAGGAATCAACTTATTCTTTAATGCTTTAAGCAAATTTCATTCATTACAATCAATTCTGTCTCTAATATCTAGAACTTTGAGCAAGCTAAATGCTGTCTTTACTGTGTCTTCAAAGGTATTGGATTAGCTGTCTGGCAGCCATATCCACTATTTGTTTTCACATGCCTAAGACTTCCAGTCCCACCTGTTAGGACACTATCTGTCAAAAAAAATCAAGTAATCACTACTTCACACCAGTGGTCAAGGGATCAAATATTTTAAGCCTTTGGCCATCTAAGTTTTTTTGCTTGGTATGCAAATTCTCAATACACTCTTCCTGTTTTTTCTATCATAAGTTGATCAGTCAGCTTCAGCTGGCTCAGATGTCAATCATGTGGAGGTCACTGAGCTGAAACACCTCCCACCACACTTTAAGAAAACAAGGCAAATGCTCAGTTTTCTCAGCATCTTCTGAGCTCTCCACTACCACCAGCTAAGCTACCTATTTTAAAACTAGCTTAAGTAAAAACTACGTGGTTCTGCAGTGAAGAAATGCCCTCTGTCATTTCCTATTAAAAAATGCATGACCCCCTTTCTTCATTGCACAGAGCCTTAGCATATACTAGATGTTATTTCCACTCTAATAAGACCCATAGGGTTGAACATATTTATATGTACATATACATGCTTCAAGCAGCTCTGAATTTTCTTGTGGCCTTTCCTCTTTAAGCAAGTCTCTGGTAATTCAGCTGTGAAATTAAAGAAACAGGGGACACAGTAGTGAGCTCTACTTTCTTATTCCCCTTGTGAAGAAATCTTAATAATGTTCGGTTTATGGCTGTCTATATTAAAGAGGAAATATAAAATGCTACAGCCTCAAATAAAGAGACAAGCTTCTGTAGTTGGTGGCTGGAACAGTTAATTTTCTCCCTTGAATTAATCCAGAGAAATACCTGCAGCATGTCAGTGAAATGCTCTAACTCTTCTTAGTAAATATCAGGAACCTGACAGTGCTGCCTCTACTTGTGGTGGTTCTGCTTTCCTTGATTTTGGTACTGAAGCATTGTGGAGTATCCTAACAAATACTCCCAGATTCATCCCACCTAGCTTTAAGACACCCAAATTAGGAAATTATTTGCCTTAGGTACTTTGTATGCTAGTCAAGGTGAAAAGCCAAGCAACCCTATAGGGTAGTTCACCCATCCAAAAAACCTACACAAAGGCTGGAACTATTCTACCCTGTCTAGATTTCTAATCTCATTAGCTACACACCTAAAAGGAAAAATAATCATGTCTGACCATTTCCATTTAAACAAATTGTAAATATTGGCTGACCACCATTTGCTGGGTTTCACTGATGTGATCACAGTTTGATTAATCTCGATGCTCAAAAGTTCATGGCATATTCATAGTTTGGAAAACACAGATCCCTGTCTAGCTAAAACATGGGTTAGGAAAAATAAAAGTAGGGAGTGTTATAGCACAAACTTGAGGGGTTTATTTTAGCTGTTAACCTGCTCCTGAGCTGTCCAAATAGAGGCAGTTTTATGCAAAGGCTGTAGTGAGTGCAGGTTAAATAGGACTGGTGGGACAGCTTCTACCAGGCTCCTGCTGTTTCACTCTTAGCCTATATTCTTCTCATTATTTTTTCTTCTTGCAGATAAGTACTTGCAAACACTAAGTGACCCAAGTTCTAGCTTTAGCAATGGAGAGAGAGAGAAACACCCACTCAGCTATGAGCTGTCTGATCTTTCCTGGCTACTTCTTTTCAGAAAGGAGATAAATATCTCTCCATGGAGATAAACCTCTTCTTCCTCAGACTGTGGACTACAGACCTAACTTTGCGGTAAAACAGAAATTTTTATCACTCTGGAAGTGCTTCTTCTAACCTAAGGGTGAGATGTAGCTCATAGATGAAGACACTGAAATTTTGATGTCCACTATACAGCCATACTTCCCACAGCTCCTCTGCTGTACCTGCCAGCTCTTTGCAAGTTTTCAACACACATATACAGCTGCTATTGAATGCACAAATTTAAGCAACTTGCCTACACCCTTGTGCTCATTTTGGCTGGGGTAGAGCTAGTTTTCTTCACAGTGCCCAGCATGGGGCATGTTTTGGATGTGTGCTGAAAACAGTGTTGATAATATAGAGATGTTTTTGTTATTGCTGAGCAGGGCTTACACAGAGCCAAGGCCTTTTCTGCTTTTCATATTGCCATGCTGGATGGAGGGCTGGGGGTGCGTGGGAGGTTGGGAAGAGACACAGCTGGGACAGGTGACCCCAGCTGACCACAGGGATTCTCCAGATCGTGTATCACAGTTAGTACACATTGTAGAGGGAGGAAGAAAGAAATGAGGGAAGTTTGGAGTTATGGTATTGTGTTCCCAAATCACCTGGAGCTGCCTGCCCATGGAAAGTGGTGAATGAATTCTTTATTTTGCTCTGCTTTTGTGGGCAGCTTTTCCTTCCTGTATTAAGCTGGTCAATCTCATCTCAACCCATGAGCCTTCTCTCTTTTCCCCATTGGATTCTCTCCCTCATGCTGCTGGTGTGGGGGGGGAGGGAGTGGTCTTGTGGTGCTGAGTTGTTGGCTGGGCTTAGACCATAGCAACTTTTAATAACCCAAGCACCAAATGTAATTCATATTCCTTCAAGACAAGCACCTGAGATGATTCAGGTGAGTTGCTCATCTGAACTGCCTACTATTTGCCAGTGACCCTAAAGTATAACACACCCAGATTATTAACTCTTTAATACCAAAATAAGTGAGGTAAATCCCACTTTCTGGTCTTGAGCCTGCGTTATTCTGTCTATAAAACACTGCTTTTACTGCTCATTTGTATAATTTCTCTGTACAAAGAATGAAGCTGTGCCCTGCTATTATACATCTGACTTACCATCTACCCTTAGTGTGCTTCATTGCCACCATTCCTGATTGAACTTATCTAATGCAGACAGAACTTGAGAGTTTGTCAGTCACGTGGTACCTTTCACTTGCATTGAGAGGGAAAAGTACTTAAAAACTTGCTCAATATCAATTAGTCACTAAGGAGACAGCAAGCAGTGTGGTGACACTGTTGAACTTATACAGAAAACATTGAAGGTTAGAAGTGAACTGGGTTCACCTAGCTCACTAGTTAAGGCAATAATGTACAACAATGAAATTGTAGGACTGTCTTGCTCATGTGGAGTCTACAGCAGTTTGGGGCAGGTCTCACTCCCCTACACTCTGTACAGCAATGCATCTTGAAACTAATGAAGTGCTATGTCTTTATGAGACTTGTCATGGACAATAAGCCTAATTGCAAAAGGGAGTATTAATGTAATGACTTTACCTTCATGCAAATAAACTATGAAGGAGAATAGGAAAACTTAATGGGATGGCTTTGTTCAGCAAACTTTCTTACTTTTTTACCTTAATGTCTAATAAAGTTCTGAGTGTTTCTGCTTAATACACTGGATTTAGAAGATTTTTTTTTTATATTAAAAATCTTTGCCTTTTTTTTTTTCCATAAGAACTTCAAGGAAGTTCTCCCTGCTAATCAGCACTTTAATTCTTTGATCAGATGACAATAAAGACCAAATATATTTTTATGTTGGTCCAGTGAAATACAATACCTTTGCTGAAGTTAAAATATATAGTTTATTCAAATAAGCCTGAATTATCTACTGTATCCTACCAAATTAGCAAACAAAATGTTCTGGTCTGTGATACATGAGGGATGTAACTGAACTGTTGTACATGGAACTGGTTATGAATTATTAATGGAGGCTTCAGCTCCTGATCCCTTATTTCTCTCTGGGGAAAATATAAGGTAATTTTTCTGAAGTCCTTCTACACTATACAGTCTATCCAGCACTGATATTCACCAGCTGATATTCACCAGTGGTAAATCATTTTTATACCAGCTGACATTATATCTTAAAAGCTATAATAGGGCAAGTTTTTGTTCATAACTACTCTAGTAAACACAAACATCCATTGCTATTTCTGTCAGTTATTTAAAGAAAAGAGAACTTAGTAACTTTGGCTATTATTGTAGAGATGTGGCATTGGCTCTACTTATTCAACCTCTTGGGAGAGAACTAGATAATAAAGCAGCATCTCCACCAAAAGCTTTAAAAATCAAATCTAAAAATAAGGCTAGTATTACATTAATATGGAAACTGCAAGTAAAGTACTCAGGAGAAACAAAACATAAAACTATCAGCAAAATTTTAGCTGCTCAAACAGTATAAGCCATAACAAAGAGTTACTGTGGTTTGAAGGACAACTTTATAGATTTTCTAAGGTTTGCTGCCCCCAAGACATGGCAGAAATGGAAGAATAAAACAAATAAAGAAAAAAATTTTAAAAGGCAGTTATGATATTTAAAATAATGAAAAAAGCTATCTGTACAAAGCAGTGTCATTTTTGGCTATTCACATTTCAGTAGATGACAAATAAAAGATGTGATGGATAGTAAAGAGAGGAATGTGGATGTGTCATACAGTTTTAAGGCAAGTTTTATATTGAGAAGAAGGTGGCTTATTAGTCAAGTAATTAATCTGTGCAAGTCATTGTCACAAGGCAAAATGGAGCTAAGACTTACAGAAGGATTTGAAAATGCTCAGGTATTTCTGTGAATAATAAAACTTTCATCAGAGACACTATATAATATACAAAACACCTCATGATGTGTCCATACTGGACACATCAGATTAGATTACATTTTAGAACTTAATATGGAAGTTCCATTGGGCCTTCATGGTATCTGACCCATTGCAGCCTGACCTTGGTAGAGCAGAAGGTCATGGAGCAGATCATCACATGGGGCAACCAGCACAGACTTATGAAAAGCAGGTGCTTCTCGACTCACCTGATTTCTTTCAATGACAGGGTGACCTGCTTGGAGGATGAGGGAAGACAGTGGATGCTGCTTACCTAGGCCTTTGTAAAACCTTACACTTCATTTCCCACAGCATTCTCCTGGAGAAACTGGTTTCCCATGGTGTGGAGGGGTGCCCTATTTGCTGGGTAAAAATACAGTGTTGGGGCCAGGCCTGTTTAATATCTTCATCAATCATCTGGATGAAGGGATCGAGTGTTCCCTTAGTGAGTTTGTCTATGAAAAGTTAGGTGGGAGTTTTGATGGACCCTGCTGGAGGGTAGGAAGATGGATCTGGAAAGGCTGACATAAAGGATGGAGGCCAGTTTTATGAGGTGCAACAAGGCAAACAAGCACAGCCAACCCCATGCAGAGCTACAGGCTGGAAAACTTCTTGCTAGAAAAGGTCACTGAGGGTGCTCATTGACAGCGACTGAACATAAGACAGCAATGTGCTCAATTTACCTCAAGTTGGGCCAAGAAGGTTTAGCTGGATACTAGGAAACATTTTTTCACTGTAAGGGTTGTCAAGCTCTGGAACAGGCTGCCCAGAGCAGTGGTGGAGTCACCATCCCTGGAGGAAATTAAAAGAAATGCAGTTGAGGCACTTGGGGACATAGTTTCATGGTAGTCTTAGCAGTGCTGGATTAATGGTTTGACTCTATGATCTTATTCATCATTGTTACCATGCATTAACCTGAGTTAATGTACTCCTGCCATGCTCTGCTTTATCACTGGGATCATTCTGACAGCATCTAGCCCATTCTTTTTCAATTCATTGAGTTTTAAGTTGCCAAGAGTTTTCAGCTTTTCTATAAATCAGTGCTCAGCTGTAGCTAAAGACATAAATATCTATAAAATTCTGAATAATATTGTATTAGGATTTACAAGATGTGACATACAACATGTATCTTCTTGCCCCTCTATAGCATTTTCATTCTCTGATATTTCCTCCTCCTATCTATTGATTGTCTCAGAAATGAATTATGGGAAACTAAATTTAAGTTCTTTGCCTGTGGTCTTGAAGCTCTATGTTAGAGAAACACATGTGTCTCCAGTGTTATAGTGCAAGGGACTCCTGGAGGTGTCCTGGAAACCCTGACAACCCTTGATGAGAATAACCTAAGACTGTTCTCCTCTCAAAGGACATCCAGCCTCAAAACACTTAGGACCCTCTGTGCCGTTGCTTCCTAACTTGAGTAACAGTGGTGAGTAATTTCCCTGCTCTTTTGGGGGTTAAAAAAAAAGATCCCTTTGCTCTAAAAAAAAAGTCAGGCCAGATTTGTGGGATTTTTTTCTTCTTAGTCTACACAGATGAAGGTCATAGACGTGAAACTGTTTTCTCTGTCTGCTATTCTTTTTGCCCATATTTCCAACATCTGTGCAATATTTAATGGAGTGTTTCAAGTTTAGAAAGATATAAAATCACTGTTTCAAACTGCACATGACGAATTTGGATTGAAATAACCAAAGCTTTCTCAAGTCTATAAGCAAACTGGGTGCTACAATGGAAAATTTTGAATAAGCTTAATAAAAGCTGATGCCTGCAGCCCTGCCTAGAATAAGCACATAGAGAAGTTGCATTGAAAAAACCAGCATGTTAATAACCATGAAATTCTCTTTAGCCTTTAAAAGAACAAATCTCCATCTCTTAGGAAACCTACTGTTGGAGAAAAATTCCCATAACTTTCTCCTTAGGAGGGTGACATGTAGGAAGATATGGATGGAGGGAACAATAATGAGGGGACTGCAGAATGAGGGTCTGAACACAGACCTGCAGGGGAACACAAGCAAACTGTGAGGTTATTCAAGTTTTCAAAGGTCAATTAGCAGTTGATGGAGAGATAAATTTAAACAAGCATAAATCTATTTCTTTGGTTTCTAAAAGAAGATTATACACATGAAATTCTTAAAATTACAGAGGAATAGACAATGAATAAGAGCAAAGTTTCTTTCTAATTTAATTAACACAGCACTGGTTTCTCTATTCCTGATCTTCTGGTGTTTTTATCTAATACAGTTAACAGTAGTTACATAATTGTTGTTCTTTTTGACTAGAAGGGACTCTTATTATAAGAGTGTAGAAAACTACTTTCATTCTTTTATTAAGCTTTTAAATTTTTTCTGGTTTTCTTTCACTATGATAACTGTACATTTTTCCTTGTTGCTATCAATTATTACTTCAAGCAATATTTTTGAGGTTTTGTAATCAGTCTTTTGAAGCAGCAAGGTTAAACATCAATGTTGGCATATCACATACAACCATGTCATGCTCACTGCTTTACAGGGAACTACCAAGGGTCAGTCATGAAGTCAACTCACATGTATTCAATACAAAAGATTTTTTCTTTGTGTGAGTCCTGCCCATTTTGTGACAGAAAATTAAAAGGTTTCCATAGAATTCTTCTTCAGAGGTAAGTACAAACATACACATGATACATTGTCTATGTATCTCCCAAACTGGTTTCTTGCAGTTTAGACACCATCTTGCAAACAAATTTAGCTTTGTGTCTTTGAAACGTGTCTCCTCCTGGGTTTGTTAGAAAACAGAACTACCAACATTCAAGACCATGTAGCATGAAGTTTCTAAGAACTCAAAAAAAGAAAAAAGAAAAAAGAAAAAAGAAAAAAGAAAAAAGAAAAAAGAAAAAAGAAAAAAGAAAAAAGAAAAAAGAAAAAAGAAAAAAGAAAAAAGAAAAAAGAAAAAAGAAAAAAAATGGTTCTAATAGATATGGCATCTTCCTCTCTTAATTTTAACTTTTCAATTAAAAGGTCCACTAGCTTGTTGTGTGACTACTGTAACAAATCTCAACAGTAAAAATTTTCAGTTCTTCTTCCTTTGCTGCATTACTCTTTTTACAGGTAATTTTTTTCTCCTCTTTTATTTAATTGTTTTCACCTTGTCAAATACATCTGTGATATCACAAATTTGAGCTGGAACCAACATTTCACTCCTGCCAGTTTAGTTGTTGGTTCAGTGTATTCCTGGCTACCCAAGAAAACTGGACCCAGATTTCCAGCTCAGGTCTCCCACAGTTCTGAATGGAGAGAAGGATTGTGTTACGAGGCTTACTCCTGCTTATACTGATTTTTTTAAAATTTGTGGGGTTTTCTCCTATAACCTGTCATTGTGTTTTATGTAAGCAATAAAAATACCTTTTTCTATAAACCTGCAACCCAACTATTTATTCACTCTCCTGTATTCAGAGACCCGACTGGTTTTGCCTAAGAGCAGTACCTGTATCCCAGTCATGAAGTATCAGCATTTTTGCCAATTCTCACTCCCAGTTCAATAGCATCACATGGATTCCTGCCCTCCAGTTCTTCAGGCACTCTCCAATCAATGCCACCTGCAAAATTGCAAAGATCATATTAGCCCATTAATGACAATACTGAATAGCAGCAGGCTCAAAACTGGTCCTTAAGGGACAACATTAAATTCATCCTTCAGTTTCAACACTGCATCATTACACATCATTTTCAAAGCACGTTTCCCTATGTTATGCACTAAATTACTTTCTTACATTTTTCCTTCCTCTGTTTTTATGAACTACTGTGGAAGACTATCAAATAGTTTGCTCTTGAAGCTGAGGTATATAATGTAGGACATTCTTCATACATCCTTTTACTCTAAAGATGAAATTATATTTAATTTGGTATTATTTTTGCATATTCAGTGTATTTTGTTGATGACTTTCAGGTGAATGGGATTATTTGTTTAACTTTTCCTTCCAGGAACTGATTTCCACAAACTGTGAACTTAACAGGTTGTAAAGCTCCTTGCAAAGATTTTCAAGTAGTGCCATGATTACTCACAGCTCCCTCATTACTCTGTTTCCCTTCATAATCACTGTTTATCTGACTACTTCACCATTACTATACTTTTTTTCTTTTCTTGTATGGAGAGCAGAATGCACAAAGGGAGAACAAAGAACATGTCATCAATAGGACTGGATGCTACTCTGGATGTGTCTACAGAGAACTGCTGCTAGACTACTGCAAGAGGAAAGAGGGGCTTTTAATGAATTGATTCCTCTTCAGCTAAAAAGAAACTCTGGAACTTCCAGTAGCCTACCTGAGATCATCTAGGCCTGAGAGCATTTACCTCTGACACAGGCTTTTTCATGGAAAAGCACTGGAAGAAGCTAAGAGATGATTTTCCAGACTCTAAGACTAGATTTCTCTTAAGGGTAATATTACCATCCAAGACAATACTCCCTTTCTCTTTTTATTTAATTCCCCTCTCTCCAATCTGTTCCCTGTGTAGGGGAACCTCAGGGCTCTCCCAGGGACTGAGGGCTCTACAAGGTCGTGACAAGTATAGGGCTGGCCTGATGGCAGGTCACCAGCAGGACTGGCAGCCACGCAGCACAGGCAAAGCCCCAGGGCCTGGCTACAGGCAGGTCATGGTGCCCACACTACCACTAAGCAGCTTCATTCTGTCCTCAGAAAGCAGGGGCAAGGCTGGGGCAGGGGAAAAGGCCCTGCCCTGCTTACAGGGCAGGCTGGGAGCTGGGAAGAGCTCCATTTCCCCCTTCACATGTGGAGACAGGGGTTCTCACCCTCCTTAGAGGGTTGCCCCTCTCTTCAGGCAGCCAAAGGAGCGCAACAGCAAAAGGCCAAGCACAGCAAAGACCCAGCCCTGCACACAGGGAGGTCGTCCAGAGCAAAGTCAGCCCTGGCACCACTGAGAAGGTGCTCTAGGTATGCAAGGAATGCCCTTTGCCCAGAGTGCCTCTCGTGCCCCCCCTTTGGCTCCAAGCTGCTCCTCTTCTCGCTCGCTCTTGTCTCGCTGTGCCACAGCTTCTGCCAGTGGACAACAACACACTCAGGCCTGGGAAGCTCCAGCTCCCACAAATGAATGGAACATGACCCAATAGCCCCACAACGAGAGCTTTAATCCATCCACTCCCAAATTTTAACAACGTGTCTTCTAAGATATTCTTTCTTAGAATGTGTTTGTGAAGATATCTCCCTATGTGGGGACACCTATCCATTACTTCTCAAGGATATGGAAAAGATATTTGCAACCATTATTATGGCTAAGTGGTACTAACTTTTATTTCATAATTGTTTTCTGCTTGCTTTAATACAACTGCTTTATTATGGTTTCAAATCATTGTGTTATACTACACTAGTGTTTATACTTTCTATACTGTGTAGTAAACAAGTATGTTTAAGACACTTTTATTTAATCCTTACTATAATAAATCATTTAAATTATATGAATATATTTGGTTTGCAATCCTGAAGGACAAGATTGTATAAAGGTTTAATTACACCTATAAAATCTTTTAGGCATAAACTTTTGAAAAAGTCTGGCACTAAGGCTGGATTCAGCAGTGTCCTACAGGTGATGCCAGGGAATTCCACTATTCCATTGAAGCAAGGAGTTTAAGAGTTAAGTGATTAATTAGGGGTAGCAGTCTGGACAATGTATCTCGCTTAACATTTGTTGTGCTTGCAAAGGCAGGCAAGTCCATAGCTTGCAAAAGCAGGATGAAAAGAATGCGAGGCTAGAGGATAAGAAAGAAACTGCCTGCTCAAGGCTGTGATAAGGAAGACTTAGATCAAGACCAGCCTTGTGGCTTGAACTGCAACCAAGAAGCCAGTGAGCATTCGCAAAAGGTAAAAAGTCTTCCTCGCATCTGAGGAAGACTTGTCTTACTTCATCATGAAGACCACCATACGACCACCGGAGGGCACTGTGCAAGTGCAAAAAGACTGATAAGCTCATTTGAATATGAAGCAAGACTGGGCGGGGCTAGTTAATGAACATGTCTATAGGCGTACTGTGCAACTTAATGCATATGTAACATTTTAGAGAATAGAGAGAGGTGAGTCCTTAGAGTTGCACATGCTTTAGGAGGAGTGATCCCCCTTGTGACACTGCACTGAACATACCCACTTTACAACTCTGACGGGTTGTGAAGTCATTTCTTCAAATGACCTTCCCCATGAAGTTTTTCCTGTCCCATCTGATTTACCTCAGCTTTTCCCCTCACAAACACCATGCAATCCTGGGAAGGTGCCCTCCCTTCCTCCATGATTCAGCCAAAGGATTGCCCCAGGCCAAGTCCCAGGCCTCACATGGAGGCATCTCTCTGAGAGGGGTGGACACAGCGGGTTTGATTTCCCACCTCCATCTCCCTCAGGCGCACTCTCATCCCCTCAGTGACCCTCCTGTGCCCTCAGAGACACACGGCCAACCCCCATCCCCCTCAGGGATCTGCCCGCCCCCTCTGTGGCACACAGGGCTTCTGCCACCGCCTCAGTTACCTGCAGGGTACCCCGTCTGCCTCTCAGAGACCCTCATGGTTCTTCAGCGACACTTGGGGCACCTCCCTCCCCTTCAAATGACCCTCTTGTCCCCTCAGCAAGATGCAGGGCACCCACCATTCCTTCAGTCACCTTCAGGCCCTCTAGGCAGCACACAGGGCATTTGCCACCCCTTCAGTGACCCTCATGTCCCCTCAGAGGAGCACAAGCAGCATCCACCTCCCCTCAGTGACACCCATGTTTGACCCAGCAACACACGGGGTATCAGCCATTCCTTCAGTGACCTATTTACAGCCTCAGCATCACTTGGGGCACCCACCTCTCCCTCAGTGTTCATTCTCGTCCCTACAGACTATCTCAGATTTTCCTTCCAAAATGCTTAATTAACATAGAGATTACCTCAGTCTTTCCCCTCACAAACAGAAACACCATGCACTCCCGTGACAGCACAGGCCCATCCTTTTTTCACCATAAATTCCTGTTCTTGATTTTTCAATTGTCCAACAACCATTTCTCCCCAGGGTGACATTTCTTATCATTCTCTCATTCCCCATTTTACATATCCATTTCAGATGTACATTACAGTTTTACTTTTCTTCCCACCATCTGTCTTCTCTATTATCCCCTCCTATTTTCTCCCCTTAGCATTCAAGTAACCTTCTTCCTGCTTGCTCTGTCATTTTCCATGAACATCCCCAATCACACCCAAAGCTTTACTTTCCCCCTCATGGAAATAAAGCACTTTACCCTTCTGGATGCTTTCTGGATGCTTTTTGGATGCTTTCTGGATGCTTTGTGGACAAACTCAGTTTGGGAACAGGCTGGTAGCAGGGGTGCTTTGCCTCTCAGTCTGGGTGACTGCTTGTAGCACTCACAGGTGACCCCAGAACCGTAACTATAGTGTTCTGCCATTCCCAGAACTGGAGATCTCACTCAATATCTTCAGGACATTTAATGACTAAGTAGGTATCCATTACTAATATGCTATTTTATTTTTTTTTAAGGCTGTAAATGGAAACAGTTTTTTGTACAAATTTGGTACATGAAGAGAAAGACCGTCCATCTGAAATAAAGGCTACTACTATCTCTTCCCTCTGATAATTTTTAGCCATCACTCCAAGCTTTAGAAAAGTTAGAGACAGGTTTATCATAGTGCTTTGAAGGCTTTTTTGTACCTTGAGAGCAGTGTTTAACAGCCTCACCTCTAAGATGTCTCTCTGCCCAGAGAAACTGCCAGAGAGCTGAGCCCCATGGAGACAAAGGCACACGACAAACCCTCACACAGCTTCAGAGCTGCTGGAAGAGGAGAATCTGATCTATTGACTTGTTCCCAAAATAGCTCCCGGTGGGAGGTGACTGACTGGCTAATACCTGTGGTGTTTCCATTACCGATTGAGATGAAGTCTGTTGCCAGGAATCCTGGGGTGGTTTCCTTGACAACCAGAAGAAATGCACAACCGAGCTGCACATGACTTTTCAGGTGCTTTTTTAACTCCTCTGAAACAATGAGCTGCCCTACCAGAACTCAGATAAATAAAACAGAGGTGTACAGCCAAATGGTGGACAGCAGTTATGTTCAAGGGCAAATCTGAGCTGAGCCTGAAATCTGCCATGAAACAAACCCTCAAGAGAGCAACCAGCCTGGAAATATTTCTCCTATTCAACAGGGCAGAAATCTTGCAAGATTATCTATTTTGTTATTTTATAGCCTTTAGATGAGGAATTTCAAGAGATGGCAGGTATTACCATGAGATAGATAAATATATTTAACATTTAATTAATTGGAATATCCCTATTAAATCCAAAGCCTTAAAATTTCAGTGTTGATTGCAGACAATGCACTGTTCATCAGAAGCATTACGGGCATTTATTGAAATCAGAATGTATTTTGAAATTATTTTAACAAGACAGTGTAAATTTTGAGCCAAAGCTTACAACATGAATAGGACCAACAGTATCTTGTTACTCATTGTTTGTATGCAGACATGGCCACAAATTATCTATGGAGAGTAAATTCGCTGAAAAAATCTCTTTTTTTTTGTGAATTCAAGTTGTACTAAGAAGCAGTTTAAGCCCAAATATGACAAACATTTTTCAACTAAGGATTCCATTATAAAATATTGAAATGTATTCTATAAGAATTTCAAAAGGAAATGTTCTTTTAGGTTTCATAGTTTTGGCATTTTGTCTCACAAATTCGCTACTCTTTAAGGGAAATAAAATAAAATAAAATAAAATAAAATAAAACAAAATATTAAAATAAAATAAAATAAAATAAAATAAAATAAAATAAAATAAAATAAAATAAAGAGAACTCCAAGAAGTATCACGTACAATAGTTTGAGAAGTAGTGTCAAGATCAAAATATATTAAGGATTCTTTTGACTTTTATTTTTAGTCCTTTTAGATGAAGAATCAAAATATTATTATTACAGTTGAACACCAGGTTTTATTGTTTAGTTTAGTAAATAGTCAGAAACATCTATTTCCATGCCTTGTGCTTGGGAGGAATAAGCACATATGAGGAAAGTAAGGAGAAATTGAAGGGGATACCATGGATCAAATAAGCAATGTAGAAGGAGTAAAGAAGGGACTTATCAAAGTTGACAAGCCAGATGACAAATGTAAATGTTTTTGAGCTCTATCTGCTGACATCAGGAGGCTGAATTCACTCACTTTCCTGTTAGTGTTGATGGATGACAATCACTGGAGAAGCAGTGAGGTCCAGAACTAATTTTTTTTGAGTTAAGAATCCAGGGTATAGTATCCCAGATAAAATGTTGGCTGGCAGATCATAAGAAATTTCAGAAAACTTCCCTGAATTTTACTTGTGGCTGAGAGTGAGCTGCTGGAAGAGGAAGGTAATAAAGTGTTACTGTAGCAAAAAATAACTATAGAATACAAAGAGTGTTGCATAAGGAAATAAATCATCCCAGTCTGTCGTCTGTGGGAGTTAGGCAAAAAATATCTGAAGCAGAGTGAGAGTGGAAGCAAACCAGATAATATAGAACAATGTGCACTATTAAAATAATCAGGGAAAGCGGGGCTGACCTGGACATTTTAAATGGGGACAGTGCATGCATCTGAATGAATCATTAATAGAGATTTAGGTGCTTTTCTAAAACAGATTACATTCATAATAAATAGACTTGAGTAGAGAATTTCAAAACCATATTAGTGATAAAGGTTGATGCCTGGGGCCACATTAGCTCAGCATCAAGCTCTGATCTGTCATAGATCAATGAAATGTAGCAAGCCTGAATTGCTGATTCAATTTAGTATTCATTTACTTTCAGAGCAGAACATAAATAGTAAGGAAGAAAATGTGAAACATGATCTCTGAGACCAAGATCATTTTCTATGGGGAACTTAGCACGCATGCATGCATTCATCTTGTGAATATTTAGGGAGCCAGGTACTGAAAGAGCCCAATCAGTCTTGAAGCTAAATCTGCCCAGTGCCCCAAAGGCCTTTTACCGCTAAAGTGGAAAGAAACTTTGTCTTTCTTTGCAGCAGATGTTGAACACAAACAGGCTGAGTATATAAGTGAGAACAAACCTCTGCAGAGTGGCAAGGAAAGCCCCCCAGCAAATATGTGGTGATTGTAATAACTGATTTAAAATCATGGAGTTGCAGAATACCTCAAGTTGGAAGGGACCCTTAAGGATCATTGACTACAATTCCCTGCTCCTTGCAAAACTACTTGAAAATAAACCATATAATGAGAGCATTGTCCAGGCACTTCCTGAACTGGCTTGATGTGTGACCACTTCCCTGGGTAACCTCTTCCAGGGAATGACCACCTCTCTGTGCAGATGATTTTCCCCATGTCCCATCTGAACTTCCCCTGATGCATCTTGATTCCATTTCATCGTGCCCTGACACTGGTTACCAGAGGGAGATCAGCACCCTCCCCTCCACTGCCCACCACCCCCTGGCTTGGAGAAAGGTGCAGACTTTTCTCCAAGATGAACAAGGCAAAGGACCTCAGATGCTCCTTACAAGTCTTGCCCTCCAGGCTTTTCACCATGTTGGTTCCCCTCCTTTAGATGCTCTCCAATAATTTTACATCCTTCTTACACTGAGGCACCCAACCCTGCACACAGCACTCAAGTTGAGGTCAAACTAGTGCAGAGTAGAGGGGGACAATCAACTCCCTCAACCAGCCAGTGATAGATGCTGTGCTGGATGAACCCCAGGATAGGGTTGGTCAATTTTATAAGTCATTTATTAGTCAGTTTGTCATCCACCCAAATCTTCAGCTTTCTTTCCATGGTGCTGTTTTCAGACTCTCATATCCCAATTTGTATGTATAACCAGGATTGTCCCATCCCAGGTGGACAATGCAACACTTACTCTCATTAAATTTCATGCAGCTCTTTATTGCCCAGCTTTGCAGCCAAACCAAATCTCATGACTGAATGGGATAAAGTCCAGTCAGCATAACATTGTGAGAGAAGAAACACGAATGCATTGTTTCTTTTTCCAAATTGCTTCAAAATGTTTCTACAGAACTTAATAAGGCAAGCTGATGTGTCTTCAATAAATTCAAGAAAGATTGATTAATATTTCATTTATATTCATCTTTTGTTATTTAATATATTAAATCAGATACTGAATTTAAAGTGTGGCTCCCCAGGTCACCACAGAATCATAGAATACCTTTAATGCATGTGCTATAATATAAAGCTGATACCACAGCTTTTACCATGGCAACATGGATCTGCAGAGTGTGGTCAGAGGCTGGCAATGGGACAAAACAACAGGTCACACTACCATTAAAACTTCTCCAAATGTTTTGAAATCTTTTCCAAAAATTGTTTTAAATGGTACCCTGGTCTCACAAAAGTCATACTGGGATACTTCTACCTGAGCCAGCCCCTGCAGTCACCAGTCTTTGAAGGCAGAATTACACTGAACTCTTCCTACTGCTCTATTGTCAACTCTCTGTTGACATTCTGCTACTGGACAAAATATCACCTCTTTATCCCTTCTCTTTTACCACATATGACCCTGAGATGCCTGGGTGCTCCTATTTGAAATACCCCTATGCATTTTTAAAGATTTTCTTTTCCAAAATAGTAATGCTATCTTTTCATACAAATAACAGCTGAAAAGAAAATGTCATCAATCATTAACATGTCCTCTGAAGTTTAGGTTTGCTTTCAAACTCTTTCTACTCCACTTCTTATTTTGGTGTGGCAATAAACAGCTTTAGATTAGAGTTGCATAGCTGATAGAGTGTATTTATACTTAGGAACTGTCTATAGAAATAAAGATTAGCATCAAGGCTATATTGGTTTTCCCGTCAGGATGCTGATCCTTTGAAGCTATACTGTAGCCAACAAATTCATATTTACCTACAGATTTAACACTGCCAATGTAGATAAGAATACACTAACAGTTGGGGTAGGAATAAAAGATTAGTTTCTTTCATGACCAATTCTGCAGTAATCCTATCTCTGTCAAAACAATTTAAGAGGGGAGTCCTACAGTGAAAAGATACAGCTACTGAGATAAACTCAGAAACAAGAATTTATTCTGCTATTTTTTTCTTTCAGGCTTAATATTTTTAAATGGAAAGTTTAAATTTACTATAATGCAAAAAGTTTTATCTGTGTCCGTTCATGCATGCATTTTTTCCTTGATTGTGGGTATGGGTGCACATGCATGAATAAATGTATATGTAAATATGTATATGTGCGTATTCCCACAGGATTATATATATTTTTACTAGAATGTATTTTAATACTAACTGAATAATAAAATCTTTATTATTTTCTTCTGTATTATCTTCTTCATCTCTTGGTTTGTCCTGGCATCTCTTTGTATGTTCAGTCTGTAAAGGCTTTAGGATTTACCAGCATTCTCTTATGCATTATGACCGTTTAGGATCTGACCTAAATTGCTGGATCCCATGGGAGAGGAGTTGGACAAAGGTTGTCCCTGTCTGCAGTGTTTGGAGAGAAACATACTTCTATGTTTACAGAGAGAAGAGTAGGACAGTCTTGATGTTGAAAAATATTCTTGGCAGTGATTCAATATTAAAGCTGCATAGTAATTGCTATGATTATGGTAGTATACTATTGATTATAGTATTTACTATGCATGGTAGCAAAATAAAAAGATATGCATAACTGGCAATATGTGCTTTTCTATAATGACAATCATAACAACCAGTATAAAAAATGACACTGTTGAAACAGCACACTTCTACAGGTATGCACTGAGCTTTTTTTTTGCTGCCAATTCCATCCCTGGCCAGTGGGCAGTGGCTTGCAAAGGTCACTCATTTCTCTGAGCTTGGTAAAAAGGAATTTTTTGTGTATTTTTCAAAAGCAGCAATTAATAGCATAAATTCTAATCGTGGTGAATCATTTTCATGAAAAGTGTATGTGTGTCATATTCAATGTACACTTTTTGAAATAACATTTGTTTTTTTAATATTGAAGCTGGTCAAATATTGTGATGGGTTCTCAAAACACGAAACTGTGTAGGAGGATGGATGTATACAATGACTGTGTCATTGGAGCTGTCTCTTCTGCCAGACACACACAGATATTCTGCTTTGCATCTGTCACATGCTTTCCAGAATCTTTTTTTTTTTTTTTTTTTTAATTTGGATTATCTTTTTTGTTAAGACCAAGTTGATTTGGTGTTGTCCTGATCCTGGACAATACATGTATTATATATAAATCTAAATATGTGTATTACAAATGGAGCTGCATTTTAATATTGATGATTCTTCTCATTTTCTTCATAAGGAACCATCTTCCACAACATTCTCAGACTGGTTCCAAAGCACAAACTCCCCAAGGCTCTCAAATGCACCCCAGGATGACACTGACTCAGAGCAGACTTCTGGTGCACTATGGTGAATCATATCTGAATGTCTTTGCTGCACTGGTAAGACTCAACTTGGTTATTGTTGTGCCAGTCCTGAAATTGCAGCTCCAACCTGTTCCTTTCCTAAAACTTCAATAGGAAATATCCAGGAGTCCTTTGCATTGTTGTGTGTTCAAAACCACCATGATCTTGATCAGAGGAGTGTACAGCCACAGTTTTTTGTCCAGAGCATGAAAGAGGACAGTGATATGTGCTAGTGAGTGTTATTTTTGATCCACAGTGCATAAATCTGTGTA
The DNA here is from genome assembly GCA_016584745.2 of Phylloscopus trochilus trochilus. Taxonomy (NCBI): domain Eukaryota; kingdom Metazoa; phylum Chordata; class Aves; order Passeriformes; family Phylloscopidae; genus Phylloscopus; species Phylloscopus trochilus. The sequence goes on along the minus strand of WQNJ02000016.1, from coordinate 8,174,206 downwards.
ATTATATGATAGCTTACACACCTACTAAAGCTACTTAGCTGCAGAGGAGCATATCTCTAATGCACCTGAGATGCTTTTATGTACATACAAGTGACAACTCTGCTGTTAAAAAAACATTATGCAGTAACCTTTGAAGCCCATGTGAAACTGGGGTGTGGACACCTGTGGTTCTAAGCCAGAGGTGGCAGGTGAATTTCAGGGATTCATACAAAATTGTGTTGCAGAAGAACTCAGCCTTTTCAGTTAAAAAGAGCTTCCTATAAATATATGGTCTGGAATGATGAAATAAAGACCTTCTGGAAAGTGAACAACTATAAAAGTCACTTTATATAAGCTCAAGAAACTGCAATCACAGTCTGTTGATGGGGGCTTTTTTGAGAGCTAGAAGTGATCAGAATTAAACTCGTTGATCATTCTGGTGTGTTTGTCAGTATTCAGGAACTGCTGATTTAATGGCACTAAAACTGTGAATTTTTCACATTTCTGAATTGTTTGTATTGACAATATAGGAAAATTGAATCAGGAGACTAAATAATTCATTCTTATATTTTTAAAATGGTAATTTTCATTCAAAAGTGTATTTTAAAATGTTCATTTGTTTGCCTTTTTTTAAAGGTTATTACTTCTTCATAGATCAAAATAATCTTTGTTTTTGATGAAACTAAATGACTATATGCCATTTTTAGTTTCACTCATGAGCATTAAAATTAAAATTAAAATTAGTGGTTGTTTCTTTTAAAACCTCCCTTAATTTTGTCCATATCTGATTCTAGATGAGCTGTCCTGCAGTTCACAGAATTTAAATAACAAAATTAATCTACTTTAAATGACACTCCACTCTCTAGATAATAACGAGCATTTTATCCATTAGTAATTTTTTTTCATTACTGTTAGGAATATTTGATGTGATAATCTACCATTGAAACTTTCTCTATTGAGAAAATAATCAATAAAACCCTTTCATGTGTTTCATTTCAAAGGAAAGCTGTTAATTTAGAAACACCTGGTAATGATGGAAAGAGAGAGATTTTTGACCTTCATAAGGTCAAAATTGAAAAAAACCCCTCCATTATTTATGTGAATATTTGATAAAGGCAGAGTATTCAAAAGATTTGTAATTCACTCCAGCAGATACCACAGATGCACACAATTATGGGCAAATGTCTGTGCTTTATAGCAGGTTCATTCAATGTCAGCTCTCAGCATTCCCCTGTGATTGGCAAGATGGGAGCCTTCAGAAAAACAGAAGCTTTCTGATCCTGTGGGTGTCTTGAGATCCTTAAAAGAAGACAAAAAAGAATCATTTAGTATGGAAAAAAAACCCTTCCAGATCATCAAGTCCAACTGTATACCTAAAAATGTCCCCAAGTGCCCCATCTATGTATCTTTTAAATACCTCCAGGGAAGAGGATTCTGTCATTTCCCTGGGCATCCTGTTCCAGTTCCTGATGATCCTTGTAGGGAAGAATTTTTTCCTAATTTCCAAACTAAACCTCCCTTGCTGCAACTTGAGGCCATATCCTCTTGTCGTGCCACTTGTTAGTTACAGGAGGAGACTTACCCTCAACTCACAAGAACCTCTTTTCAGGAAGAGGTATCCCAGGATGACTGTTGGGACACTTCTCTACAACTTAAAATACTCTTTTGGGAAAAATTTTAACTTGGAGATGTTCAAATGCTTCTCTGTGCTGGTGCTTTGTCTCACTGCCAGCATCTGATCATGCTCAGCAGCTTCATGTGCCTAGAAAAAACTGTAGTGTTGTGGTACACGTGTTAGAGGAAGAATTCCTTAACATGACCACATTTATATTGTACTGGGTTTAATCCCAGTATTAGATATACTGGGATTAAATATAAATATAAAATAGCTGCCTGTAAATGGAATATTATTCAATCTCTCATAGCTTTATGAAAGAAGTATTGAATTATATTTGTAATGAATCAGAAGAGTTTAAATGTCTGAACAAGGTCATGAACTGCATCTTGGGGTTATTTACTACTTTCTTTTGACTGTAAGGAGGGATTAAATACTCAATTATTCAGTTAACTGAACAAATGTGTCTAGTGACATGGTAGGTATTCTGAAGAATCCAAGATGTCTGTGTAGGAGCAATATACAACACAGAATCTTCAGGAAAACTTGTCTTTTTGGACTGGCAGCTAGAGACAGCCTGGATTTCTGAGGGCATTTCAACCGACACTGCATTCCTGATTTTAGATATATGAGTGAAGCCCTAGACAACTATCTCAGAACAAGGAACCTATGCACCTTTGGTTTTCATCTGTACCCTTGGGAAAATTTTTGGCATCCTTACAGGAGTGTTGTGATGGCAGTTACTAAAGCTCCTCCCCTCATACTTCCTTTATATCTCTCAAAGTTGGCAGAGTTTTGCCCATAGAAATTTCCACTCTTTAGGAGTAGCCCAGCCCCAGAGTTGATTGACCAAGGAAAAGAAATTTGGCTGCACAACCTATGAAATTTTTAGATTTGCCTTAAGTTGCAGTAAAGTTCTCGAAGGGCACTATTATGGAGAGTTCAATATCAACACCAACATTCAGAGCTCTTGGGTTTATGAGTCAGATAAGCTACTTGAAAAGCACTCTGATTCTTTTCAGTAAGCATGTGAGAATGATGCAAAAATGCAAGCTTCTAAAATCACCTCTATTCCTGATTTTCCAAATTAAAAACTTCATGTGAAAAACAGTCACGGCTTTTCTGAAGGAAATCTCTTTAGAAGGACAGATTGTTCCCCTTTTCCTTGATAATCAGAGTAAATTACTTTGGAATAGAGTATTCAGCATTTTTATGTCTTCTCTTCAATAAGCTTCCGAACTTAAATGCTTTAAATCCTCACTATTTGCACCATTTGTTGCTGTTTAAACCAAAACAGTTTATTCACTATTTAAAATAAAACAATACTTATTTCTAGTCAACTCTTAGGCTTAAATAGCAGAAAATTCATTGAACAGAAGACAACTAAACTTTTTTTTCAAAGGATAGAAAACCAGGCATAATATTTCCTAGTATATCTGAATGATGTGTCTCACATTCACACGTGGATAAACACACTGTGAATTAGATGAAAAAAATATATGTCTGATGAACCTTGCCTTTCTTTACATATGCTATCATGTGAGAAGCAGGATTCATCATCTCATGAGTGGGATCCAAATTCAGCTGGCAATATTTAAATGTCTACATGTGGTCTGGGTGTATAAACTCCAGCTACTGCCAGAGCTGCTCAAGAGCTCAATGCAGCTGCCAGAAGGTCAACATTTGGTGTTAAGTGTTGTTTGAAGTGTTCTACAGTATCCAAGGACTGGGAGATCGTGGGATCAATCAGGTGTGAAGAGACCTCAGGAGGTCCCTGTTCCAACTTTATCTATGAGGTTGTAGAGTCATTTGTGGAGTCCTTTTAGGTTTCTCTGGGCTATTTGCCTCACTGAGTTTTGAAAAACTCCACAAATGGAAACTACACCACCTGCCAGTAACTGTGGTAACCCCTAAGGTTACCATAAGGGAGCTTGCCCTCCCATGGAGCGAACACAGCGTATAAGCTGTTTATTCACAAAGGCAAAACTCACCACAGGGAAGTCTCCCAAGGAGACTTCTTTTCAGGTCATGGAGAGTAAAGTCTTTCACCCCCATGAGCCCTTGAGGCTCTATGTTAATTTTTTACCCTGCATTGGTTGTTTCCCCACTTCCTAGTTTTTCCCCTTCCCTGACTGGTCCATTTTGGAGCCTCTCCCTCATTGGTTGTTTTCCCAATTCTCCCTGTAATTGGTCCCAGTTACTAGCCCTGCCTATCCCAAACCCTATATAATCCACACCCTGAGACCCTCAGCTGCCTTCAGTTGCTGGTTCCTGCCTAATAAAGGATCTCTTGGACTGGACACCTGCCTCCTGCTTCTGTTCCTGCATCGCCTGAAGGAGCTGCCAGATCTAGCTGCTGCCAGCAGCCTTCACAAAAGAGCTAAAGCTGCCAGAGCTAGCTGCTGTAAGCAGCTTTCACAAAAGAGCTGATCACAGGAGTGCCTGTGCCCCTCGGAAGCCCGAGACACCCATCCTGGGACAGTCTCACCGGGGAAGGTTGCAGCACTGGAGCGAGGCCACCAGCGGTCAGCAGCAAGTAACTTGCATCACTGTTGGTTGTCCTGATTTCTTGATACCCCATCTGAACCTTGCTCCCATTCAGTTGGCACACACAACACAGGAACTGTTGGAAAACCACGTTCTCAAGAAGACCTGGCAACAGGTCATCCAAAAGGTTCTGCAGGCTCCATGGACTGTCCTGGTTCATCTGTGACAGAAGCTCAGATACTTACCCCACACCTAAAAATGTAGGAGTGGAATTCCATGACCCAAAATTAACTGCCCCAAATGGCTGCTTTTCAAATGGAGGAGTTCTGATTTTCTTTAAGTCTGATCATGCCTGTCTCTTGTAGAAGCCTGAATTATCTGGGATGTCTCAAAGAACAGCAAATGTCTAAGTATAGACAACTGAAATCAGATGATGTAGAATACAGAATGCCCAAAAAGATTAATTTGGTATCATACTAGTTGAAGGGAGTTCTGTCTTATTCCAGTTTTGAGAGGCTTCCCATATGCAGACATCAGATGGTGAAGTAATTTTTCCAAGAATTCTCAACAATAAAAGAAAAATTAGGAGGTTTAAACCCAACTTATTTACTAGGATCTTTTAGTCACATAGGAGAGGAACATTTGCATGCAGCTGAGAATGACCATTCAAAACACTGAAATAAATGCAAAGCTTTCAATTAGGGTATGTTACATGATCCTAAATGATTAGATTGTAACTTTTCTGTCACACAGCTGGATAATGTATGAAAATGTCAGAAGAGGGTATCCAGGAAAGTGAAAAATGAATTGAACTTTTTTTTTCTTTTTTTTTTAGAAATACATCTTTTGTTTGCAAGTCAGAAATATCTTTTCTGTTCACTTCTAGAGATGAAACACTATAAATGCCAATTTATTTTTCACTGTGAGGTTAGTCTTTGGAGTAATGGAAAATAATTTTCCTTTTCTTTAATGAATAAATCATTGTGGGAGGCTCTGCATGGTAGTTTGATCCTGCATAGCTATTTCTTCTGATTATTAGCAGGATTTTACATTTAAATTCCTGAAACATTATTAACTCATAATCATTTGCTTTCAGACCTTTCTGATAACTTTGCTCTTTCATTAATTCCTTTTCACTGAGGTAATAGGGAATTACTTTGTTTAATGATTCTCTAAAGATCCAAGAAAGCTAAATATCATAAAAAGGCAATTTTATTTCACAAATAATATTGCATTCACCAATATAATTAAATTGTAATGTTTTCTTCAGTAGGCCATGTCCCTAGCAATGGGACAACACCCTAATCCAGAGGCAATTTTGGCAAAATGAGCTTGTCCTTTCCCAGAGCTAAGTATCAGTCAGTGGAAAATCATCAAATAGATTGTTTACTCTGAGAGAATGTTTAATATCACAAGAAAAAAAGAGAGAGGAACTCTCTTCTGGAACAAAATTCCCCTTGAGTTCTTCTCCCATGGGCAGTTAAGCTACTGAATACCTTGAAGACATCAAAGATAAAAAAAGCTCATGGCCTGGCCACTCTGAGGTGAGAGTCTCCAACCCAACCCTTCTGTGATGGAGCCTTCAGGCTGTTCACAGCCCCTGAGTCCTGCAGTGGGCTCTCTGTGTGTGCCTGTGGCCATAGTGGCAGAGATGTCAGTCCTGCAATAGAATATGTGACTTGCCAAAGCAGTGCAGTAGAGCATGGTTTAGCAGGAGAGGTTTAACACACACTGCAGTAGGTCTCTCCAGTGCTCCCTTCCAGCCTCTGCACAGGTGGGATTTATCCTTGGAAGTGAGCTTCCTGTATGCCCTTCTCACTCCAGACTCTGTCCTTGAAGCTTTTACAGATACACCCCAAGGAATTTCTCCCATCCTAGTGCACTCACCAGGAACTCCTTTGTTTCAACACTCAGGGTTTTGCAATAGTTGGTATCCTCCTTTGATTGTAGGTGCAGCCTCAGGAAAGGAATTTTTTCTCAAATTGTCTTCCTCCTAATCAAAAGACTCATTGTCCTCTGTCAAAGAGTTCAAGTTTTGTCACTGTTTTGCCTTTCCTATTCTGTCCTTTTACAATTTTTTTCTTGATTGAAGTAGTTGAAAATCCTTCCAAACAAAACCAAGAAAAACCTTGAGTTTGCATAGTAAAAGCCTGTGAGTTTACTCAGATTTTGCCCTGAAATTAACAGAGATCCCCCTGGACTTCTGCATGTATGTAGAAGTCCGAGTAAATGAATGCATTTAAAATCTGTGATAAGAAATGTACAGCCATGCAAATGGAGGAACAAATGAGCTTGAAATTTTGGTATGTATTCCCTGCTCTATAGAGTCACTTGCACCTTAAAATATCTGGTTGATAACTGTGGCCTGCAAATTTATGAGAAATCTGAAAAAGATGAGGATATGCTGCTGTAGCACTCCAGCCTCTACCAACAGCACAGCACTTCTTCCAGTGGAAGAAAATATTACCCAAATCACAGCTAAGCCAAACAACTTGAACTGGCAAATAATAAGTATTTTATAGGAACCTCAGGGTATGGCATGCATGCAGTGTCATAAAAAGTCCAAGGATGTTCTGCTTGCATACAGTGTATTTCTATTCCCTGCAGCTTTTATAGTAAAGTTTCCAAGCTGTGCATAAGCAGCAGTATAATAGGATCCCTATTTATTTCTCCTTCAGGAATGCTGTGCATATTTACTTGCTCATATTCCTTCTATTTCTCCTAGTCGCTTTGCTAGAAAACAAGTATTCTCTAATAATTTGCCTTTTCCATCTGTTTATTTTAGCAAGCAGGTTTTATATTTTTTCTTTAATCAACTGATAATTTTCCTTTATTTTGTTCTGACATTTTGCTTCCCTTCTTCATGACAAGAGATAGATGCAGACTCTGAAAAAAGGGGGTCAGAGATGTCTTCTGTGTGTCCTTTATCAACAAAATGTCTCAGTCTAGGAAGAAGGATGGCCTTATGAATGTTCATTCAGAAAATTGGATCCAATATTTGGTTCTGCTGAATGCTTCTTATTGGTGTTCAGAGCCAAATTTGGAAATGTGAAGCAACTACAGATAGAACCAATCCCTCAAAATTCCTCAGAAAAGCTGTCAATTCACATTATGCTGTCCAAGGCCAGGCTCTGAATGTTGTATTATCCTGATAAAGTTGCTGCTTATTTTGATCCCTAAAGAGGAACTAAATTCCATGGTCATTCTCATGTGTTTTCAAGATTACTCAGAGGACCATGTCTTATTTTTATGGGCCCTAAGAATCCTGTCAGCCAGAGGGTCTCTTCTTTCACTCTCAATTCTTTCACTGATTTACCTTGTAAAGTTTTCTGTTTCTGACTACCCCAGTAAGTAGCTTCAAAGTCTGTAAACAGAGATGTGAATAAAATAGTCAAATTGTCAAGTGCTGGAAGGCATTAAAGTCTTGTGAGTTTTAGTTTTTTCTTTCTGCATTTCTCTGAAGTCCCTGTGGAAGTAAACCCCCAGACTTCAATCTTATTTGTAGTCTTGTCATCTAGCTCTAGATGAGGCACACATTTATTTGAGCCTCCTTCCACATCTTATTTTTCTCTCAGTTAGAAGGCTATGGTCAGTGACAGGGATAAGGACAAGAAAAGAATCTGAGTAGAGGCAGAGCTAGGTGAGATAATGAGGCACTATTTAATTCTTCAATATCATCTTTCAAGAGTAAACAACATTTTTTCTTATATTCCAAGATGGAAATGAAGCCATACTATGGCCTCTGGGTAGTGTTTTTATATGCAATAGTCAATATAAGTTCAACCAACCAGCAGTACATCCAAATTGAGCTTTTACTTGTGATTTCATCTCAGCAAAAAGCATCTTGAAAAATTTCAGGGTAAACAACCAGCCAAAACTTTCTCCCCTTTCCAAACAACTTGGAAGCACAGCTTCTGACAAGTCAGTCTTTTCACCCTTCATTAGTTGATGTTCACAAGCTTTTCACAAAGGAGAAAGATTTGCCACAAAAATAAGAGTCTAATGTGTATTGAATCTGTTTGAATACAAGTATGACAGCAATATTGTGTTTTATATTGATTTTTGAGTTGTTAGTAAAGACTCCTGAATAAACAAAATTTTCTTACATTTTGGAAAAAAACAACCTTCCCATGGCTCATTAAGTCACTTTAAAAAGAAGTCAAAGGAAGAGAAAGTAAATGTAGTAAATGTGACGGTGCAATTTCCTGGAATTTTGGGAAAGAGGGATGAATTGGAACCTGAGAGATCTGTAAGTGGTATTTTTGGAAGCTGTTGAACACCTTTGACAAAAAGGATCTCATTTCTGTGCTCACAGAGCCTTCTGGAGTTGGCCCATAAGAATTTGGTGAAAACAGTTTCTTTTCTCACTTGCTAGGCCAATGCATGAAGCCCCTGGGAGGTTTGAGAGAGAAGAGAAAATAATGTCTCTTTTGCAATCTCTTCTGAGTTCCTGAGAAGTTTTTTCTGTAGGCTTGTTCACAGTAGAGATTTTTGGATGCTGGCAGAATCCATCTCTTTCCCATGAGCCCTAAGCTGTATGTCTTAGCTGCAGAGGGGAAGAATTTCAGACACTCCACTATGTTAAGCAGCTTTACAGTCAGTTCCCAGGGCTATCTGCTACACTGCATGGATTACCCTGCAGTGACTAACATTTCCAGGCACTGGGACCTTTCCTAAACTCCATGTAAATCCACCTGCCTTGTGTTTCTTCTTGGTCAGATGTACACTTCCAAGGTATGTAGCTGTAGGAATCATGAGGATGTTGCTGGAAATTAGGCCAGAAAAACTTGAGCTAAGGTGCCTATCATGGCACCAGCTCCAGCTTCCATTTTAGGAGCCAGACATAGAAAAGCAAATGTCTAGGCACTTCAGTCATTTATTAAAGCAAACATGAGACCTTTGTGGTGAAAGTTGCTAGAAAATTGTAGTCCGAAGTGTAAGACATGCTTCAAAGATGTAGATTTTTTTTTTCCCATCAGTAATAATTCATCCAGATGAAGATCTCTTTTAAGTCCTTTGCGGCTATTTCATGGCTTCTCAGCTACAAAAACAAGCAGCATATCAAAACCAAAGCACTATTTTGAAAATTGACAGTTAGAAAAACTGATGAAAGATAATGTAGTAGCAGCAATGAATCAGATTAATATGGACAACATGGGGAACATTCCACCTACGCAGGGAGCAGTGCCTGATATCAGAGGCCTCTTTCATCTATGATAACAAGACTCAGTGGCTGAGAGCCAAACCTTCAAACTGGAAATGAGATGCAATTTTTTATCAGGAACATACTTAAACCATTTCAACCATTTACTAATAGACATGGCCTTTATATATATATATATATATATATATATATATATATATATTTCCTCCACAGCCCTTAGACCACAGGTGATTCTCACCCAAAATGAGAATCAAGTCAGTTTGCAATGAACTGAAAGTTGACCAGGTTATTAAAACACTTCCTGGGTAAAAACTCACTTTGAGTTGTGGAGGTGATCAAATTGATAATGGGCTTAAAAAATTAATTTCTCTATAAATGAGGAAGCAGCTAAAGTATATTTGTGCTTTGGGAAGCCAGACTCCAGTGTGACTATTTTTGGTGAATTTTAAGAGTCTGAATATTGCAGAAAACCTGCAGTGTTCTGGAGTTAAGTGATTTTTCGTAAAACCAGAACTGTGAGGCATTTGAATTTTAATATTCTGGATGGACCACATTTCTTCTCAGGAAACAGAATTTTTAAAGTATATCTTTGTGTTAGACAAAACTTCCATTTTTTTTCTGTGCAAAAAAATTTCTTCCCCTATTCTCAAGTTTTGTTTGTTAACAACAAATCCTGAAGCTTTGGATACTTGCCCAGGTATTCATAACAGATAATAATTCAAAACATTCTTTACCTATGAAAAGAAATCAACCACCTCTTTAAGATGAACCACAAGAATTAAATCAACCTATATTTCTGTGGTGATGCATAAATAGCTGTATCTCAAACAAATAACAGTACCAAGTTCCATAACCTAGATTTGTAAGAAGCAATAAAATACCTGGATTTAACAATGAATAATAAGCTAAAAACTTTTCTTACTCCAATTAATATTCGAACATGCCTTTTCTTCTGTTACATGACCATTTTATACTGATCGTGTCTACTTAGCGGTCTTTCAAGGATGTCCTCAGATCATTTGTGTTCAAATTTGTCCAGCAGACCACGTGGAACTGACTCTTTTATGGATGTTATTTGCTACTGGAAAAAAAACTTGCTAATTGGAAAACTGTGGCACATTATGTTCTTCATAAACAGATTGATCAGGTAGGTGTCACCTCATACTTTGCCATCAACTCTACTGCAGATGTAAGTATCCAAACGACTTCAGTATCCAGGCACTGTGTAATTTAATCACACTCAAGGGCTTTCCATAATTGTATCCACAAACATTACTGCAAGATCAGCTTTCTGCTTCACAAGTTTCAATTAGGATGTGCAACACACCACTGCATACACAAAAAAAAAAAAAAAAAAAAAAAATAAAGGATGCTTCTATTCCTCTCATCTTCAAGAGGTTTTTATACCAATATTAAGCAAGTGAGCACCACTTCTCACTTTCTAAGTAGTTCTCTTTATAATGTTCCTCTCTCTTGCACTTCATGTCATCCTTGCAATTTCTTGCATTTTGCTAGAGGCACAAGGAGAATAGAATTTTACTGGAGATTGCTAATGAAATATGGAGCCATTCATTGCTAAGCTACACATAAAATATCTGGCCTAGGTTGTTCACGGAGCAAAGATGCATCTCCTGTCTGCTGGCTGTTCAGAAAGCTGTATGAAAACCACACTTAGTTTCAGTCTGCTTCCTACTGAGTCAGGGGGGATTTAACTGGCTGAGAGACCCAGGCAAATTAAAGACATTTTCAGAAGTGAATGTCTGAAACATCTGAAAATCAAATTATTTTATGAATAGTGACATTGGATCAAGGTGGTAAAATTTTGATATCTCAGTCTGAAAAATGTGGATTAAAAATCTCAGTTGTCATGATATCTTGGCAAGTCTTGGAAAAATAGAAATAGAAAGGACTATTTAATTCTTCATGTTCAAGAGACAGGAAAAAAATACAGAGGATTTTAAAATACTTAAAACATGTTTAAAGCTAGATTCCCGATTATCAAGTACTTTGAGGCTTAAATCAATTCAAACTCAAATTAATGAGAAGTGATTATTATTTCATTCTGTTTAATATGTTATTATCATGATGATTTTGTCAATTATGGACTTGAATACAAATTTAAAGGAATAAAACAAGAGAATGAACAAGATCCAGTATTAGTGCATTGAAAGAAAACATGATTTGTGGAAGGTACATGAAAGACAAGGAGGTGATTCTTAATTGCTTCCTCTGATTTACTAAGATCAGTTAGGTTTATTTCACCTGAGTTCCTTCTCTAATGGAATGTCTGAGAAGTGGTTTATAAACGTTGTTCACCAGAAATTAGCAGGGCTTTAAAAATGTTATCCAAGAAGTGCCCAGTAACCAAACTGAGAAAATGCAGTCTGGACCACAAAGTGCATGGAAAGAAGACTGGACTGCTGGACCCAAAAGTTCATAGAATCATAGGGTGATTTGGGTGTGAAAGAACCTTAAAGCTCATCTGGTTCCAACATCCAGCCATAGGAAGGGATGGCAGCCACTACACAAGGTTCCTCAGAGCCCCATCCCAGCTCGATCCAAGAGATATCCTGTAGAGGCTGTAGTGGGGCACTGTGCCAGCTCAGCTGGGCAAGGATCTGAACAACCTGATCTAACTTTGCAGTTAGCTCTGCTTTGAGCATTAGACTACAAATCTGCCAGAGATCCTTCCTAACCTGAGTGCTTCAGGGAAGCTAAATCCTGAAAATTCACAACCAGCAGCTGGTTAACTGACCCTCTTCACTCTTGTCTGATTCTTTCTACAGCCATTCTCATGGCTAACTTGTTCAACGTGTTCTTCAAGTTATCATTTTCCTGCTGTTGCTTTGTCTACGGCATAAACAATTTTCCTAAGATGCCTAAAGCAGCTTTCTTTCAATAATGAATTATGCATCTTAAACGATAAGTCTCAGTCTGTTGTCATGTTACACATCTGTCTGGGTATCACCAGAGAAGGAACCCTGTTCTCAATGGGGCTGTAAGTTTTCCAGACATAATTATTAGGCAACTTTTTTTCAACAAGTGATTCCGCATCCATTTTCACTAGATAAAACTTGGTCAATAAAAGTTACATGGGGATATATGACTTGACCTTTCCAGCAGGAATCCATCAAAAGATTTTTCTAACTTTCAAATAAGCAATGCTCACAAATGGGAAATAAGGACAATATAATCCAGCTGTAAGAAAAGTTGGCAAGGGTTTAAGTGCTTGATCAAAGTCCATGCAGACTGTTAGTAACTGGAAAAGGTATTGGATCGTGGCTGTACTGAGGAAAAAGATAATTTTTGCCATAATCCAGATTTGTAACACATTCCCTGAGAGCTGTTTTATAATGAAGCTGGGCCTTTCTCTGAGTATTGACACTGTTGAGTAACAATCCTCCTGATTCAGTGGGCAACTGCACTGAAGACCATGATCATGGGGAGGCTTTTGCAGCAGACAGTAGGACTGGGGTTGATGAGGCAGTAGCATGTCACACTGTGTCCTCCACAAGCATGAAAGTGCCAAAAGCAGATTATTTACTGATTTCCCATGATTTTCAACTTAATTCTCAGGATACCATAGAACTGCGCCATGACATTCTTGCTCTGATGAAAACTCTTACTATTTCATTTGTTACTTTAAAAAGCAGTGTCAGGGATTTTGCAAACAATAGTTGCTCACATGAAAATATACAGGTTTTTCTCTGTTTTCCTATAGAACACTTGAGTAAGACAAGCTGTAGGAGAAATGTTGGAGGCCACCTATGTCATAAGTTTTGTCCTGGTGATTTGAAAGCAAAACTTTCTGCTTCATGTCTTCACTGTTATCTCCCTCCTTTTTTCTATTCTCTTTTAATTTCTGCTGGTATGTTCTGATTTTTAATCCCTTGTTTTAGGGAATGTCAGCCCGAAAGTTCATACACACATCTTTGTATTCTTTGAAACAAGAATAATATGAGCATCTGAAATATTAACTTCTTTGTATATGTTCATAAAACCAGAAGGAGGATAAAAAGAAAGTACTTTGCTCTTTATTAACCCAGTCTTTTGGGTTAATAACCAGTCTTAAGCACATATTTACATTTTTTTAGAATTAAGATAATTTTTTTAAAGTGCAATCGTTTTAGACAGTATTAGAAATATAAAGCCCCAATTCATCATCTGTGACAATGTGGTAAATTCTTTGCATTCATTGCCCAGTGTTTTAAACAGGAGATGTTAGACAGAGCTGGTGGCAGTTTAAGCACAGATATATTCTAGCAGTGCAATTACTAAGAAAAATAAATCAATTAGAATAGTTTGCTAACACAGAACCATTAGATAACATATTTTCTCTTTCATTTATGAGCATATGGTGAAGGTTTCATCTTGTCTTGGCATGAGGACATCTCTGTAGAAGAAAAATGGGATTGACATTTTATTTTTACACCAAGTGAAATTTCCTTGTAAGATAATTATTTATGAAATATGGTATGTAAGTTGATGCATGATTTCTGGAAGAGGTTACTAAAAAGGAATAAAATTGATGTTTTAGATGTAGTACATAAAATATACACTCTGGAGTGCTATAAAAAAATTTTCGGGTTATCAGCATAGGAGCTGATGTTGTGATAGCTGCTCTGCTGGGTGATATTGCTGGGATTTAACTCAATATCTCTACAGAGAAAATATCAGTTGTTATAGCTATAAAGCTCTGTTACCAATGGTTCCCCTCCTGACGGAATGAGTAGAGAGGGAGGAATTTGTAATACACACTTTCTATAAATGTAACTTCCATTATCTCTATGATATTATTCCTGTTGATATGGAAATCACATTAATGTTGATGATAGGCCACTGGGAATTATTGCCCTGCTACTCAGACTTAAATCTTGTCACAGCCCTAAAACTGTTCAAACTGGGTTGAAAGCTGGCACAGCCAAGATCTGATCCAAAGATGTTGGATTGTCACCAGTGGCTTTCCCTTCCCATAACCATCTCTTTTCTTGGTAGGCAGCAATATATCTCCATCTAGTCCAAACTTCTTCCTGTCTCAGATATTGATGATTCACCACATTTTTTGTCTATGGAGGCAACAGTCTGTGACCAAAATATACCTTCTGGTATGAATAAATGAGGAGAGAAGAATCCAGCACAATTTTATTAATTTTGCAAGTACATTTGCATTTAATTAAAAAGTAATCACTGTATTAAAACTGTCTTTCCCAACTGAATGACGTTTAGTGTCCAGACATCCCATGTGGGTTTTCCCTGTGAGACAAAAAGGCTGAAAACCCAAATAGGATTTCTTGGAATGTATATTCCTCATGTCTTGAATAACTAGAATAGATTTCTTTTCCAATTTTCTAAAATTCCTTTGAAATTGTAGGCCCTGGAAGTATTAGTATGATAATAATCATCAGTACTATATAAGAAAATGTTTCTTATTTTAACTGCTGCTACATGCAAGACTTAGAAGGAGTGTTTTTGATGCAGAAAACCACTGCAGAATCCACTGATTCTTTCTAAATTATTATCCCTATGTATTTTAAACATCTTCTATAGTTCTGATTCCTCTGCTGTAGGAATGACCTGCATTCCCTATACTTACATGGATACTTTTTTTCATTTGCCTGAACTGAAAAAGCATCTTGATTGAATACATCAGTTCACCAGATCCTCTTGGTCATTGTATCTCACTGCTCTGCTTCATCATATTTTCACCATTCCTCTACTCTTTGTGCCAATCACATACTTTATTGACAATATTGATATATTTATTACCAAATCATGGACAAAAATCTTGAGCAGTATCAGGTAGATTTTCCATGGCGATTTTTCCCACTAGGAAAACCTATAATGAAAATTCTCTGTGAATAAAAACTTCCTACAATTTGCCAGTTACACCATTCATCAGTTTGTCCTTTGTAATTCACAGTGCAATATTTTTAACTAGAATGTCACAAGGTGAACATAGAATGTCACATCCTTACAAAAGTTTAAGTAATTAATGTAATAATTAAAAATTACTTGAATTCAGGTACTTTTGGCATCCAAAAACTGTAATTCTGTAATTTCCTCAATTTTTTTTTGAGCAATCATAAAGTACACTGACCTTACTTAAATTTGAAGCTTTTAATCTTCAGTAATCAAATTCCATTATTTTCTTTTGGCCTAGAAAAATGCAAATAATTGTCATGAAATATCCCTCTTGAATACTTCTTACAGGTTGTAACTCTTCTGAGTTCTCCTCATGATTTGTCAAAATATTCATCATCAATTTGGACTGTGATGTGCAAGTCATCTAGGTCACACAAATTCCTCATTGCTTGTCCTCAGTAGATGATGTGTGAACTGAAAGGTACTTCATCTTTATGTTGTGCAAGTACATTTTTCTTGCCTGTCTACAATTATGGAACAGAAATATTTATTGACTGCTTCTGTTTTCTATTCATGGTTGTTAATTGTATCATCTCCTTCTACAAATTACCCTTCATCATCTCTCATGACACATCTAATCTACTTCAGAAATGCTGCTGCAAAGGGAGGCAAAATGTTCCCTCTTGCTCTTGAGTCTTCCAGCTGGAGAAGCGCTATCGAGCTAAGTGCAGTGTCTCAGAAAAAAACCCAAAGCACATCCAACAAACCAAACCTGCTTTGATGTTGCTAACTCTGTGCATTAATACATCTGATCATCTTTGCTCTCTTGCTGTGCTTTTCTTTGCAGAATGTTGGTTTTTTTTTCTGAGATTCAGCTGTGGAAGTGACATCATGAAAGCTTTCTTGGGATACATTGTGCCTTTGTATTTAGACCTCTCAGTAGCCTTTGTCATATTTCAAGATTCTCTGCTCCCAAAAGCAAAGTTGTCTTTAAAGGTTTCTTGCAAAAAAGTTACCCAGGAAACAGCTAATAAAAGTTTTGTCCAGATAAGCTGAAAATTCATAGATATTTCCTTCTTCCATTTGTTTTCTTTCAATAAATGTAGCTTGTGTATAAAATCCATTTTGTCTTAAACACTATTAAACCTTTATAAAGATAGTTTTATCTAAACTAACAGAATAGAGCAGCAGTGATAAGACTGTTAGTTCCTGTGTATCCATATGTTAAAAAATATTGTTGAGCTCATGTAGATACAGAGCTGGGGAGATCAAGTAATTTGCCTGAAGTCACACATGAAAGTGCATTTGAAAGGCAGGACATCAACTATAGAATTTCTCTCCCACAGTCCAGAATGTTTCCCACAATGTCCTTGGGAGATTTTTTTGTTGTTCAATGGTTTGGTTGTTGTTGTTGTTCTTGTCATTTGGGGGGGGGTTGTTTGTTTTTGTTACAGATGTTAAGATTCTTTGAAAACATTCATCCTTATGGACAGAAAATGTCACTCTTCATGAAAGAACTGGAAAGCAAAGAAGAGGGGGGAGGTCACAGGGGGAAGGTCATCTGCTGGATTTTTTGAAACCAGCTGTAAATCAAGAAGAAAATTACACAGAAAAAAACAAATATTCATTTACCATTAGGAAAAGAAATACCATTTTAAAATCCAAATTTAAGTTGCAAGGATCGAACTGAAGCACATCTCTCCCCAAAGGTTCAACAGCTGTAATATTTACCCGGAGATGTTAGTTTTCTTCTGAGAATCATCTGAGGACCAGCAGCTGTAGAACTAGATTTTCTCCCTCTTCTCCTCTTTAATGTATATTTAAATGTCTTTTATGTATATTTATTTAAAAAGGAACACGAAAACAAATCTAAGTAACTGATGGCAAAGGTGACAAAGGCCTTCTAACTGTTTATTTTGAAGCTGTTTTTTTTTTCATGAAGCAAAAGGAGTGTGAAAGAGAGAGGGAATATTTTACGCTGGGGGAAAAACACAATGTTGATTCAATTTATTTCCATACGGAGGCAATGTTGGAAGGCTCCACTAAGTTGCCTGGCACTAACTGGCAGAAAAAAATAAATGAAAACACAGCTTTAAGAACAGAGCTTTATTTACTGATGCCCATAAATGGAGCAGAGATGGAAGGTGTTCAAGATTGCTGACTGGCTGATTGTCACAACTGATTGTTTTTCACATCCAAGTGTTCCACACATTGATACACACACCCTGCCAAGACACTGCCTGCATCTTTTGAGGAGTCAAAACTCTATAGTGGCACAAAGCAAACATTGCTAACATAATGTATAGTAATTAGTTTAAATGCATAATTTATATTAAATTGTTTTTCATACCCAATGTTGTTATGTTTCTAAGCAGGTTTGCTACCTGACAAATTACAGTGCACTCTCTAATATATGATGACCGTGCTAAATGACTTCTTTAATAAGTTTTGCCCAGAAATGTCATTCCTGTTTTGATGGGCACTGATGAAACTTGATCTCAAGATTTGAACAAATACTAAAGAAAAGGCATAGAAACCAACTGATGGTAAAGGCAGTTTGGAAATATCAGTAGAGCAAACATACTGTCTGCTGCTCTCAGTGGTTGCGAGTACAACCTAAGTGTTTTCAGTAAACTACTGACAATTTCAGGTATGAATTCTAAAGCATAGAGTCAATTTCTTGCAATAACGTCTATGCTAGTTACATCACCTGAAGAAATAATTAATCCATTAAAATTCATTCTTTTCCCCCTAAATCTCTGTTACTTAATTACGGTTTACAGTATAGTACACACTCATCTATAACAATAATTCTTTATGTACAAACAACACAAAGATAACTATGTGAATCTGCTCTTGGGTAAGAGTAAAGCCCATATTATCAGATCTCTTGAGAAGTTTACAATGAGTTCAAGATGTGAATGCTCAAAATATCTTGCTGTGATTTGATATTCTGAGATTAGGTGCTCCTTTGTATATGAAGATTTCTTGGTTTCTATTTGATTACTCTGAAATTGAAAGATATGAGTTAGTGGGTCGACTTCTAAGTAACCAAACAATAAAGCCTTGAACAATTATGAATCTTAATAGCAGGATTTTAGTACCCACCATAAACAGTGAATCTACAAAAAATGAGGGGTTTTTTATTTGCTCTCTTCTACTCATTATGCTTCTCTCACTGTCAGGTTTGATTTTCTCATCATACAAATGGAAAACAAGTTTTCCCTCACAGCCACTCACTCAGAGCCACTTTGGTTTCTGACAGTGGGCCTTTCTTTCTGACACAACACCAGTGACAACAGAGGTTGTGTTAGCCAAACTGTGATCTAATCTCCTTTTCAATTCTACCATTGTCCTCAAAATGTGATCTCAGTGACACCAGGATAAATGGCTGTCAGATTTTTTGTCCTGAGTGAGAGAGCAAGACCTGAAAATTCTGATGTTGCAGAATTGGAGTTCAGGGTTTATTTTAGCCAGCTGACCTTCATTAATCTGGCTGTAATTTTTCATTCATTGTTTCACGTTCAAAATGGAGGAGATTTCATAACTACTATTATTAATAATATTAATATTATTATTTCTTCCATGTTTTATCTTTTTGAAAATTCTTGAACACATACATTTAAAGCACTTTCTCTCCTCCCCTCCTCTCTCTTTTTCTAAGCTCCAGCAATCAGGACTTAGAGCCATTCTCCTTTCTCCTTTCTATATCTTGCTAAATACACAAACATACTGTTACACAATAAAGAATATCCCCCTAAAAATAGATATTGTGAGGGTATCTGGTATGAACACATGTTGAAATTGCTGCTGGGCAATGGGCAGCAATCACTGTTATCACAATTACCATTCTTACCTATCATGAATATTTTCTTTCACTATGAATCACCTCCTCAGCTTTTCTTTTTCACTCCTCTTAAAAGTCCCTCTGGTGATATCTTTCTAGGAATTAAATGCTTAGAACAGACCAGAAACCATTTCAAATGTATCATTTCAGGAGGGAGTGAAGTATAAAAATGAAGAGCATGTAGAACTAAGAGGAAATATGACTTTGGGCACCGTTGATGTGCTGCTGGGGGGAAACAGATCACACTGGACACCCACACACCATATGCTGTCTACCATCATTCACAAGGGCTTCCAGACACTTCCCACTATCCAAGGTATTTGTCTCAGGTTCCTTTCCACTCTTGATGCATTAATGCTGCCACTTTGTGGTTTAAACTTTTTCTCAGACACTCCTCCAACCTGCTGTGATTTGTTCCTTGCTTGTCTTTGCTTCTTCACTTTTCGCAATCCCCTCAACTGCCACGTTCTTAAAATAAATCCAACAGACAGAAACACAGTCACATGCTCAGTGGAAAATCTTCTTCAAGATTCTCAAGGTTCAAAGAAGAGTTTTGGAAACTCTTCTTTTTTGTTTTGTTTGTTTTGGAAACATTCATGGAAATTCAGCAAATATCTATTGTAAAGATAAATGTTGAGTACTTTAAACCTGCAAGTTCGAGCACTGCTATTGCACCATCTAGAAACGTGAAGATTTTCTCCTCATTTAATGGATAGCAAAACAACATCAACCTTACCTAGGTCAGGGACACACACAAAAAAATCGTAGTATCATTAGAAATCAGGCTGCTTCACTGTAGAAGAGGTATAAAAGTTCTCTGCATACAATCATGAGTAGTTCTGCCTCCAGGACAAGTATATCAAAATAATTCTAAATAGGCACCATAAAAACATTAGAGAATATAAATTACATTTTCTAGGGTTTTCTTGCTCAGGGGAAACATCACTGTTAATAATCATTTGAAATCTGATTGATATGAAAGTAGTTTAAAATAAAAGTCATTAATACCCTCAATGCTTAGGCCAGACTAAGGAAACCTCAGGGTAAGCAGAAATGCCTGCAACTGCCTGCTTTAAAATGTCTTTAAAAATCACAGCAGTTCTTTGGTTGGGCAAATTTTGATCTCATTAGTGACTGAGACAAGTATCAGCTGGAAACTAGAACTAGAAAAAAGGAATAACTCAACAGAAAGTCAATTCCATGACCCTGAGATCAACTCAGTTGGTGAGAGCACGGTGATAACACCATGATGATGGATTCAATCCCTGTATGGGCAGTTCACTTGAGAACTGGACTTGATGGTCATCGTGGGTCCCTTCCAACTCAGAGCATTCTGTGATTATATTTAACCATAGTTAATTATTATCCATTCACCAAATTGACACTGGACAGACCACTGAAGGAAATAGGAGCCAAAGTCATTTGGTAACTTCGTAACTGGAGAGACCACAACACTTTGGCAGCTTAGGACCAGGTCAAGACTATTTTAATTGATGATCTAATGGTCTTTTATTACCATGCACATTCCAGATGCCCTCTCAAAGCAGGGTGTGATGAATTTCAGATGGATGCAGTACCTGACCTGCTGGTTTATGTCAGCTGTCTTTTCATTCATATTCATCAGCTGTCCCCTTAACAAAGATTCTCACCAAAGGTACAAACTCTCTGCAGTGACATAAAAGAGGCCTTGGAAGTAGTAAAGTTGATTTGAGTCATTATGAAACATCACAGGTAAGCCTGGATTCCCCATCTCTAGGTGTGAGGAAGTACAGGTGATGGCGTTTGGATTTTAACCTTCAGTTTCTTAAGTTTCAATGACCTAAAATGAGATGCAAGCCTCATGGTTCTCAAATCAATTCAGAAAATGGGATTTGAGCATGTCTGAAGCTTTCTTTCTCACCATTTTTATCCAAACAAATTTGATTTAGAGCTTGAAAAATACCGTATGCACCTTAATTTCCATCTGTCATTCTACTTTGCATTGCTGAGTAGTGACTGCAGCTTTCTACTCAGAACTTTTGCATTTTATTCTTTGGTTGTTTAGGTTGCTTACAAGAGCAAAGACTATCTTTTAAAAGTCCAGTAAAGATTAATGTAATATCTTCTACTTCATAGCAAATAAATTAGCCAATTGTTGTTATTACATTTCCTCTCCAAGGATTTCTAAGTATTGGGTGCACACTTTGGCACAAACTTGGGATCTGTTGCTAGCATCAAACAATTATGAATGAATAAAAACATAATTAAAATTATACATAAAATCGTAACAATAAAAGATAGGAAACATAATAAAATAAAAATTATACTTATGAAATATTTGGTATTATTTTATTGATCAAATTAAATACAAATGTTTATGTAGTTCCAGTTAGACACTTATTCCTCTCACTGCAGGCTGCCAAGAAGCTTATTCTGAATGTCACCCTGTTGATTAATTCCTTGAGAAAATTGTTCAGCTGATAGGAAACCAATGATGGCATCAAAGAGAACTTGTCCCATGAAAAGAAAATTTGATCAGATGTACTATGGGTCTTAAGGCCTTGGCAACAGATGGATTATGACTGAAATCTGGTATCTAAGTAAGGATTTTGAATGCAGCTTCAGATTTGACATGCTTCAGTTTTGAAGTTTAATATGAGCTGCCTGGAAGTGGATTTATTTATTGTAATATAGAATTTTCTGAAAATCAGGATCTTTTAGAAGGCAAAACTGTCTGCCAAACTTGTAATTGTCAAAGTTCTGAAAACTGTCTGTCTCCCATAACCAGAGT
This sequence comes from Phylloscopus trochilus trochilus, assembly GCA_016584745.2. Classification (NCBI taxonomy): domain Eukaryota; kingdom Metazoa; phylum Chordata; class Aves; order Passeriformes; family Phylloscopidae; genus Phylloscopus; species Phylloscopus trochilus. The sequence continues at coordinate 8,152,482 of WQNJ02000016.1, read as the reverse complement.
AAGTATATCTTACAGCTTTTAAGTCAGTCATTTTTGCACAGATCTTCTAGAAAAACATTCAGAAGGAAACCTCCCCTACGTCTTCAGAATACATGGAGGTGGGAATTTATGACATTTTGGCATTTAAAGAAAGAAAACACATCGTTTTCCTCTCCTAGTTAGATGCTTGAGCACAATAAAATACACCAAAGGTTAAATGTGTGTCCAGAGAAAGGAGAAGGAAAAGGCTCAAAAGCCAGAGAGAGGAGGGAAAAGAAAATACATTTCTCGTCTTAATGACATGAAAATGAATCACACATTTTAAAATCCAGCAGTCCCTTTTTGATTCTTGGCTGCAGTTTTCTGGTAACACTTCTATCAGTCACATTCATTTGAAGCATGTGGCTACACGTATCGGAGATACGAAGACACAGTTTCTGCATTTGCAATTTCCCGTCTTCAAAGTGCTTTTCATTTTTATGATAAATCTGGAGAAAACCCTGTGATGTGTGAAAGATATTTCTCCCTTTTTTTTTTTATTTTCATCACTCTTATTTTCTTTAGTTTCTCCCTTAGCCAGGATGGAAATATTTATTTCCTTCAAGGACATCTTTCAAGCCTAATGAAGCCAACTCCAGTATCACTTCCAGTTAAGCCTTAATTAAACACAAATATCAAACATTATACTTCAGCAAGAGGGGAAAACTCATGTAAACACTGAAACACAAAAGCTTCTTTTCTTCACTCTTAAACCTGAATGGACCTGGAAAATATATAATAGGACTCAAGAACTAAATTAGCATAATACTGAGTCACCCCTATTGACCTCCATTGGTTTCAAATACAATTCACTTTCGAGTACCCATCAGTCTAAAAAGATAATTGCAGGGAGAAGAAAAAAAGACCATATGAAAAAATATTATTTATGTGCAAGAGACACCTGAGAGAGCTTAAAAAACCCAAAAAAGTATAAGAGAAGGATTGTTTACTGTCATAAACATGGAAAAACCTAAACATACAGTGTGTGGGAAAATCAATGTTGGGTGCATACATTCATATAGATATATATATATACACATAAATAAAAATGGAAATATAAAAACTCTTCTAAAGTATTATGGAAAATCAGAAGTGTCAGTTTAGGTATTTTAAAGTTCTTCCCCTTCATCCTATTTGCCACATACATAAAGTGCCAGTACATGTGCTTGAAACACTGTTGTGGCAGACTGGCAAATAATTGACCATGTAATGACTTCATACCTGGACCTCATCCAGAATCTCAATAAAAAAGCCCTTGAAATGAAGACTTATTCAGGTCAGTGGTGCTTCACAGCAGTATGTGAAGGCATTTCATCTGTGAAATAGTACTTTCAAATGACAAAATACAGTGATCTGAGTAGACTGGAGGTTTGGTTTGAAATCAGCAAATGAAATTTAATAAAAACATGAAGGATGCTCCATTTGAAAGAAAGAAATCCAGCACTGAGTTAAAAAAAAAAAAAAAGCTTCAGCTACAAACCAGTATAATATCTGAAAGAATACAGCAAATCACATACATATTAAGGAGGAAAATTTTGTATGATTTTTAAAAAGGTGTATTGATATGTGATGTGTTATTAAAGACTTGACTTGACAGAAAATAAACATAGGGGCATTTAATCTGTAAAAGTGTGACAAAGACTGAGATAATCTAGAGAAAGTCCAAAGGTGACTGGAAAACAATAAGAGGTTTAGGAGCACATACTAAAGAAATTGGATTTATTTAATCTAGAAAAGATTAAACAAAGATAGTATTCTAATCTTCCAGTAGTTATTTTTAGTTTTTATAGTAACACCACAGAAGAACAATCAATTGTTCAGACAGTTCAATAGTGATCAAACAAGAAGTAATTGCCTTAATTTGCAGAAACAAAGATTTAGGTTAGATACTAGGGAAAGCTTCCTAACTAAGTATAAGGAGGCACTGCCAGAAGTCTAGATGGGCTGCAGAATTGTTTTTCTCTGAGATTATAAATCAAATATCTGTTAGAGGTGGCCTCACTACTTATTACTTGCCTTTTTCAGTGCAGAGTGTGGGATTAGGAGGCTAATTAAAATCCTTCCAGCTCTACTTTATGAAGGTTTATGATACATGAGATCATGGGATCTAATGTATACATCCTTTTTCTAAGGACATGTGTGAAAAATTTTCGCCCTTAACTATTTTTTTTATTAAACAAGCATCTAATGCTTATAGTTGAAGCAAAAATCTTACTTCTTATGGTCCAAGAAGCATTATTCAAACTTCAGCTGGATTTGTCTGCCTTTCTGTTAGAGGTCAATTGTAAAAAGTAGTGACCTGTTGTCCAGCTCCCAGTAACACAAATGTCAATCTCTGCTTGGTGTGTTAGAACATTAGATATCAAAATTAGCATGAGCAGAGATTTTTCGAATCCCCTCAGAGACCAAACAGCCTGAGAGAAGTCAGGTACCACTGTAAATCTACAGGAAGCCACACACTGAGGCAGTATTTTTCCTACCCATTAAGCTCCTTCTGCAAAGGAATCCTACCTTGTGTCACCCAACAGTGATGCCTGAATATGTGGGAAGATATTGCAGGATACTGCAATTCACAGAGATGAGAGAAGCAAGTGATTTCTGCTGGGAATCAGGTTACTGCTGCAATGATCTTGTGTTCCTTGAGTGGAAGATGGAGGCTGAAGAGGAGAATGGGATGCTGCATCCCAAATCAGGCCTTGTCTCCAACCCCCTTGCTCCATGTATGCACCCCAGGCAGAGAATACATGAGCATCTCAAGAGCCAAAGTGTATAACCTTAAAACAGCAAGACAAGGACAAACACAGGAAAATACTTAGCACAAGCTTGGGGAGGGGGAGGGTTCGTATCTTAAGCAGATTGACATCTTCAAATTTCAGTCCCTAAGGCAGTCCTGGTTTGGGTACAGTTCATATGAAAATGCCTCAGACTGGCAAGAATATTGAAGAATCTGACTAAAAAAAAAATTAAAAAAAGTTGCCAGCTATGTAATTTTAAAATACTGTCTGTCTGTTTTATATCTCTTCTGACAGCTCTTCACTAAGTGTTTGCTGTTACAGCCCAATATTTTACTGTGATATGTCTAGGTCTGTGGCACAGGTGGGAGCTGAAAGTGAGGTACCCTGAAATGGGATGGGTCCTGTGCATGGTAGCTTCCCCAAAGGCTGCTGTGGGCTTTTCCTGATTGCCTTGGAGCAGGAGGGTCTCTCTGAGCCTTGGCAGCCAGGCCTGACCTCCAGGAGGAATGTGGGTTCTCTGAGCACCCTTAATGTGGCTCTAAAAGGAGACATATCAAGCATCAGATATTGGAGAGCAGTGATGGACTGATCTGCCATTCCCATCTTCCAACAGTTTGATGACTGTTTCCCTGACATGACCAAAACCCACTGGTGTAGCACTTCCCTGTCCTTCACATAGGACAGGGCTCATGTACAAACTGTCCTTGTGCACCTCACCAGTGCTATAGATCTCATTATGTGGAATTCCTCCTAGGGCAGTTGGGAGAGCACAGACAGACCATTATGTCAGTCACTGCTCACAGCTCCAGCCTTGTGGGTGGCACTCAGCTCATACCTCCTCACCAGGATTAGGAACTCAAATAGAATCACCTTTCACTTTTTTATTCATCATCACCATTTGAGGATCTAGCTGTAACCAGCTGGTCTTCAGGACCTATGAAATTCATGACCCACATCCTCAAAACTTCCCAGAGCCCCATCCCATAGCTATTAAGGAAGATTTCTGACCCAGGAATTCCACACGTTGTGCTACATACCAAGCATGAGCACAATCATTTTATAGTGTGCAATCACTGGGGTGAGTTTTGGGAAATGCTGATGTGCAGAGAAATATCCATTCTTTTTTAAACATCCACCTTGAATGCTGACAGCAACAATCAGCAGCCTTATTCATGTGCTGCCTCTTCTGAAGAATATATACAAATGGACCCAGAATAGAAAGTACACTGTCAGACTCCTCTATGGACAAGGTTTGTTAAATATGGTGAGGGCATAAATAGAGTTGCCTCTGTCCCTCCACCTCTCTTTACTCTTATCTTTGGAGGCATTTCTCCCACTCTGTACTCAATATAGAGAGCCAAGAGGATGGCTTTAATTTAAGTCACCTGAATTTTGCACTCTGAAAAGAGAAATTATGTCATCTGTTAATAAAGATAATTCTATCACTAAGGAATTGCCTTAAGGCACTAGGTCAGGTTCTACAGTATTACATCTCTGGGGAAAAACATCAATGTAAATGGATGTGGAAGACATGTTATATTTCACAGGAAGACAAGGAAAAAAATTAAACCTGAGCAGAATATATGTGGTTTTTTTTCTTCTGGCTTTAGCTTCTAGAGTAGCATGAGTGAATTTTAGACATTCTCAATTGATGTATCCAAACATACTGCAAGATTACTGGAATTGTAGAAGCCTGAAGTGAGCTATGGATCAGGGTCAATTTGGTAGCCAATACACCGAAGCTGGAACAATTTATCTTGGCTCTCATTAGAGGAAAGTGTGAACTCAGAGATCCATAGAAGTGATGGTTCTTTCACGCTGTGTTAATTGCAAAACACCTAATAGTTCACCACTGGAAATGCATAACACGTTGTAGGAGTGAATGTTTCTGCAGAGGGGTTTTGCTTTACCACCCACATTAAAAAATGAATTCAGTGAGTAAAGGAGAAACAAAACCCCTGAGTGTCCATGTATTTGCACTCTTCAGAACTTCTCTTTATGTTTTCATAAAGACAACTATTTCTCAAGACAATACCACTGCATTTTTAATAGAAAAAAAAAAAAGTAATATTTTATGGCAGTAGCAGAGGAAGGATAGAAATTTGTTTGTGTTTTGTATTTGATACCTTCATATCAGTTTTGAGCTCTGTCCTAGGCTATTCTCCACGTCAAAACAAATTCCACTCTCCCTGGGCATGACCATTTCGCTCTCTGACCTGTGGTACTGAGCATACTTGGCCTTTCATAGTCAAGACTTTTCTATCAAGTCTGTCGGGATTTTTTCAGTAGTCAGTGGAGATGGACACCCCTCTTGAAGGCAACTCATACCTGTGTAAGACAGATGACTTGAAGACAGAATATTAATTTATCTTTGGAGGCATTTCTCCCACTCTGTACTCAATATAGAAAGCCAAGAGGATGGCTTTAATTTAAGTCACCTGAATTTCAAGGAGATGAAGTTATATTAGGTGTATCCCACATTTAATCTTTGTCAGGTTTTTCATTTCCGGCAGATAGTTCCATTATCTGTCAGATAATGGAGGTTGAATCTAGAGATGAAAGTTTTCTTTCAGTGGGACTTGTACGAGTGAGTTTTTCTGAATTATTTTAGCCAGAACTATTTTTCTCCTTTGTTTATGTGTTCTAGGAAAAAAAGAAAATACAGGTCCCATAATAGAAGATCTATACTATTTCCATACATTTCTTTTTAGCTCATTATTTCAGGCTTTTTCTTTTTAACACATTACCCTTTAGCTTACTTCTGTGAGGAAATCCTTATTAGCCAAGAGGTAACCAAAAGCTTGGAGATATGGCTTAGACAATAAGCTATACATGATCTGACCCACAAAAACTATCTTTGACAACTATCAAATAACTTCACTGTCCCTAGACCTCAATTTTAAGGAAAAACTTTCTGAGGGTACTCTTAGTCATAAAAGAGCTATGGTTGGTAAAGCTAAATAAGCCTAGGTTTTCCTGAAATTACAATGAGCATCTGCACTCAAGTGTAATCACAGAAAACAAGATTTTTGACAAAGTTTTAAACCACCTTGTCACATTTCTTTTGTGTTACTTGAAGAACAAAAAAGCATTGTGGCATTTTTGTTCCCTCACTGAAGTGCATCACTGAGGTCAAGGAAAATAGTTCCTCTCTGGTGAGAGACAGCTGGTGTGCAGGCTGGAGCTGTGAGGGGAATGGATCAGGAGCAGGAAAAACACTGGCAGTCAGCATGGACTGCAGGGCCATGGGATGCTGGGAGCCACCTCTTCCCACCACCAACCCACTCTGTAGCTGTCAGCTGGGGAAGGATGATGGGCTGGTGCTGCATCTTCTGGGTCCTGTTTGTTCTTTTGTCTCTCAAATGCATGTGTCTGAGAAAATGAGAGCAAAATTTCATTCATTCATTCAAATTCATAGACACTAATGTCTCAGAGAAAACATTCAGTGTGAGAATGGGCACAGCCAGCACAACAAAGTTTCCACAGGTGAGAAGGAGAAGGTTTAGAGCACAATATAATCTTGGGTCTATAAGACATCAGAGCTGCTTACTTTCTGTGGTGCCAGTGCTGCAAAGAGGGAGAGGGAAGAAATTGCAGGAGAGTTGTCTGCTTGTTTGTCCTCCTCACACTCAGAGAGGGATTTGGGAGTGCTGAAGATACAACTTCTTGTTGCCCTTTTGTTATTTCCAAATAATGGGTGTTGCTGTTCTGTTCCTCATTTTACTGTTGTGTTTCGAGTATATTGTTCACAGGTTACCTCTTGTCAGTGTGCATGTGGAAAGAAAAGATAATTTTGGAGGAAGCAAATCTCCTTTTTCTAGAATTTGTTTTCTTCCAAAAACTAGCCTGAGCAACAAAGGAATTGTTCTGGCAAGGTACTGATGCCAGTCCTTCATTTTTCTGTGCTTTTCTCTACTGAGAATGAAAAGATTAGTGCTTGTGCAATCCCAGCAACCTGGTGCTGGGATTGGGTATTATGCAGATATTTTGACCCTTGTTCCTTAACAGTGTAATTCCAAACAATGTAGAATGAGCTATATTCCTTCATGACTTTGCATATCTATTACAATGTTGTCTTCAGGTGATATACATATACAGGTTTACATATGTAAAACCTGCAGGATTAGACCCAAAAGCAGGCAGGTTGGATGGCATTGCTCTTTCTTGGCCTGCACCACAGAGCTAAACTTGCTGTTTTCACTCTCTGGGATTTGACATGAGAGAGCCACTGTTTGTAAGGGTGAGAAGCTAAATGTACTCCTCATCCAAGTTTGTTTTTCTTGGGTTTCTTAATCCTTACTCTCACCCTTCCTGGCACAGGACAGCACCAGTTATCCAGGCTCTCTTTCCAGCTGATGTGTTGTGTGTAGTGATTACACAGCTGTAACTAAGATTCAGAAGTGAAATCCAAGTGCATGTCAAGAAGGTCAGAAAGAGCAGGATGGGTTTGCAGAGTTGAACTTTATCCTTCTTTCTCTCAAATACTGCGATAATCTCCTCCTTATAATAGAAGAATGAGAAAGAAAACTTCTCAAAACATGCAAACAGCTTTTGCTTTCAGGTTTCTTCCAACCTAATAGCTTTACAGGTGCCACAGGTAGAAGTGAAACACACAACAGTGCAGTTGCAGGATTTTTATTTTAAACCTTGTGCAGACTTGTCTTACATGGCTCCTTCTTTCTGAGAAGAGATTCTAAGTTATTCTGAGCTTACCTGCTCAGGCACAAATAAATGTATGACAGAAGAAAGGCTGAGGGTGGATTTGAATGACTAATGCTTTGGGAAGTGTGAACACTGCTCTGCTTCTCAAGACACTAGAAAGCTGGCACCCTGCAGTCTTCCTAACATGACTCACGGTGGAGTGTGAAAATAAAGGTTTTATAGAGGTTCACCCATTAGAATCAAGGTGTTCAAGCAGTGAATTAGCTGCTGAATACATCAGTTCCTGATGTAGGCCAGGAGCTGACAGGCTCTTCTAGCAGGTACCCTGACACACTCTTGCAGTAGCTGCTGAACCACAGAGGGTGTCTGCTCTCAGTGGAGTCAGAGGCAAACCTCACACTGGGAGTCATCCTGGACCTCTTGAAATACACAAGAATAAAAAGGTGAGAGCAAAATTGTACAGGGTGAAACTCTGCTGCCAACTCAAGAATGCATCAAAAAGCCATTTGGCCCTTTTGAGTGTGTTCAAAGACTTGTCAAGTCCAACAAAAAGGTCTTTTGTTTCTACACTCAGTCCAGCATTTACTTTGCCAATCAATACTTCAAGGCATGGACCTTTTCCAGGCAATGTCTGTGGTCAGTGGATAATCTTCTATTGCTGATAACTGAGGTGAGCATCAAATTCAGCACAGATGCCCAAGGTGGGCAGTCAGATAACATTAACTACTACAAAGGGAGGTCATTGGTGAGATGAGGCAACATAATTACTGCATTGTGAATTAACCTGAGAGGCATGAACAGGAAACCTGTAGTCATTAAGGAATTAGACTGGACTCAATATGCATTACTACATAGGAATTTGTAAAAAAGTTCATTACAGACAAACCTTCAACAATTAATAAAATATTCAGACTAAAATCCAGAAATCTGGAGGTGAAATGAAAAAAAAAAAAAAACAGTTTACTACTAGGTCCTCTAGAAGTCTCTCTCAGATTTGAGCTATTTATCTATCTCATGCCGGGTGTGTTGGTGTAATTCAGAAAGGATGAGCTTTCTTCTCTCTATTCAGTCTCCAACTGCACCCTCCTGAGACCTCCCCAGACCACTCACACCTGTCTCTGTCTCTGCAGAAGGTCTCAGCAGCAGCTATTTGTGTGACAGTTCCTACTAGGATCCAACTGGATGGGGCAGTGAAGCAGTGATAAACAAGATTAGCTCCACCATATGGCATCAGACACATTACTCCTCTAAACCAAATTAAAATGCTGACTGTGAGACTCTTGTGGTCATAACTCCATCTCTGGAATGCTTCTGTGTTTGTGGACAGCTCAGCACTATGGCAGCTGGTTGAGTTGGCTGACTCCATCATGCTCTCTATGCTGTCAGTGCAGACTGTCCTTGCAAAGCGTTCAGATATCTGTCTCCAACCTAAAAGTTTTGTTGGCAAGAAGGATGCACAAGAAAACTGAATAATTAATAAGAAAAGCATCCACAAATATGCTGGCAGGATATCAGAAATGGGTCTACCCCCAAAAATCAAAACATTTTTCTCAAGTGAAAAGAAAAAAGGTTTTGTCAGAAATATTTCTGCAGTGCCTTTTGGGAAGTGACTCCCTAATTCTTCTTGGCCCATTTCTCCTTTGCAAAAAAAAATCTCTTTAGAGCAAACTCTGACTCCCATGAGGGATCATAACCCATCCTCTTGAGGGTTGTGCATTGTGAGAGCTGATGGTCAGCAATGCAGTCAGCTGAAAGTAAGGAAGACCTAGAGAAGAAGCATACCTGCATTCAGACACCATCAATCACAACTGCCATAAAGGATTTTTCCCCTCAAAATAGTTGGGGTTGATGGGGAATTTGTTTAGGAGGTGATATCAAAGTTACTTATCTAGAGTAGACATGTATTGTAAAAAGCTTCTCTTAAAAAGTCAGTTTTGCAAGGAGAGAAAATTGTGCTGGGGATTTTCTGGGCTGGGAGACAATGTATTGTCGCCAAAGGTAGTCTTAAGCTGTCCAAGTGTTTGACATGAAAAAACTGTAACACCTGCTCAGAATAACATGAATCTAATACATGAGATGTTAAATTAGTCTAAAAAAATTAGTCTGCTAAAAAGCTGCTTAATTCTACTGGAGTACTGGTGGTATTCTAGTCCAAGGATAGATTCACAGGCATTTGATAAAAAGTGTTGGTAGAGATAGGTAAGAGACTCAAAGGACTTCCACCACCATAGTAAACCTCAGCTTCTTAGGCACTGGGAGAGAGGGAAGCCAGAGCCACTTAACAAAGGTACTGCTCCAATATTCAAGCATTCATAATTTTGAAAAGCCAGTGCATGGCCTCCTGTTCACCCAGAAAATCTGTAGAGGAATCGGGAAGGAGCTGGGAGCTGTGTGAGCCTCTCAGGGAGAATGTAAAGGGCACAGACACCAAACAAATCAGTCTTCATACTCCCTGCTGTGTTGAGGGTGACCCATTCTTCCCCTATCAGGTGTGCAGTGATCCAGTGTCCTGGGTATTGTGTGTGCTGGGATGAAGGGTTCATAACCACCAAACATTTCTCAATAGTGCTGTTAATATGAGCAGTTGGATCATGCAGGATTTTTTTTATACCAGCAGTATTAGACATATTGCAGAGCAGGAAAAGGAATAAATTATAACTTTTCTGAAGTTTCTGAGACGTGAAGTCATGCATTATGAATTCTCCATAGATACGTCGCTACTAGCCATCTTCTGTTTTATTTCTAGCTGCAACACTTAGTTTCTGTGAGAAATGAATGAATATGTTAGCCAAGAATTTCCAAAGCAATGAGTCAGTTAAGGCTGGCAAAGGAGAGAGGATGGGGAGCAATAGCTCCTTCCCCATTAGTATCACCTGGCTCAGAGTGCCTACCCCAAGCTGCATGATTGGTTGGAAATGCCAGCACACACATTGCTCTCCATCTTCCTTTCCTCCTGATCTACGGTCCAGACACATCCATCTGACAGGTTTCCATTTTTAAGTTCCCTAGTCAATTAATTGGCACATTCCTTTAGACCTCTCAGCTCTGGCATGCAAAGATGACAGTTATTTTAGAAACCTGAACTGCTGTTTTTCATGAGTAGAAAATTCACATCTTAAGGAAAACTGTCACAGTTGTTTTGTCTTCAAAGGAAATGCACCACCAAGGAGCTAAAGGCTACGTTTTTGCAGTTTTGTGTTTGCATTGCATGAGCTAGCTGCAGAGTGATTGTAGGCAGTGACATTTGATAGGAAATTGGTAGGCATATTCAAAACAAGATGAGAGATCAGGACACTCCCTTATCAACCTGGTAGAGAGGCCTTTCCTGGTGATATGTTCAGAATAATCAGGCATGTCCATATTTCTTTATCTCCTTCTTCTCTGATTTTGAGTTCCATCTCAGGGAAAATAATTAACATTTACCTACAACGTCTTTTAGCGATTTACTTCTTAGGATTAAGGAGATTTGCTAGCCCAAAACCTCTGATGTACTCAGACACCAACTGTGCATAAAAAGAGTTATTCATTCCCCAAGCTTGTCAGTCTGGCACCTTTCACCAGTGCTACACACACACAGAAGAGAAATGTGGAAATGCACAAGACAAAAGGCCAAATAGAAATTGCCCTCTCTTTCTCAAAATATTGTCCTTTTAAGCATTACATCTGTTATTATTCCTAGCTTGATGAATGAGAGAAAGGCAATAGATGAGGTTTTTGAAAGCTGAAAAAAGGAGTGAAAAATGTGGGTCACTTATTTCTTCTCTGAGTTTGTGTCTAACCAAAACTCCAGTGGAGAAACTGAAACTCCTAACTGAACCATCCCAAACAGAGCTGAACTAGAATAAAACTGTATGCAGCCTGATCTCTACAGCTTCCCACTGTATCTGCAGCTCTGCTTCCAAACTGGATGCTGAGTACAGCCCTGAAGGAAGCCTACAGGTATTCCTCAAATTATAAAATAGATAGAGGGTTTATGGAGGGTTCTTCCCACAGCTTCTGCTGGGAATCATTTACTCAAGGCAACTTACCTCTAAATATGTTTAAATTATGCTTCATTTAAGTTAGTTCTGCAGCATCAACAGAGCAATGTAGGACAGAGTTGGGGTTTATGGCTCCCACTTTAACAGCATGGCATGGCAAGAGCTAAAAACTGTTTCATCTCACACTTAGTCCTGTCAAAAGTTCCCTGCTGATGAGGGGAGGTGTTGCAGGGGAGGTTTGGCCCTGACTGAGAGCACCTGATCTGGAAATCAGCAGGCAGCCTCAAAACATGGAATCTGCATGGGTTTCTTTACGTTAATTTTCTCTCAGGCAAGAAATTACAATTTTAGAAGCACCCAGGTTTATATCTATTTGTCATAAAGCCGTGCAGCATGAAGATACCTGAGCAAGTGCTGAACAAACAAGCTGTATTGTGGAGCTCCACTGTGACTAATTAACATCTAGAAGTTGCTATATTAGTCCGGGCAAACTGCCATGCAAACCTACTATACTGCTTTTTGCATCCAGGCAAATTACATTAGAGCTACCTAAGGCAGCTGGAATGCAATACACTTTCAGAGATGGAGGAGCCTTACTCCCACAAATTATTAGAGATGCAAGGCTCCCAAAAGCCTAAGTCACCCCTGAATCTATTTTAAAGCAGGAATAAGTTTAAGGGAGCAAGGCACTTCAGGAAATTGGTCTCTACACAATCTTTTTTACTAAATTCTCACTAAATTCCTATCCATAGGAATTCTTTTACTTCTTGTCTGATTTAGATAAATATTACTTGTGCTTAAGTAGTATGAAAAAAAGAGAACCCATAAGAAATCCAGAGAAAGGTGATTCCTTCATTTTAAAGGTTACTTGTACCATTAGTAACTGATTATATTTTTTCATCTAACATTCCTTCGAGGAATGAACATGGGATTAGACACACTCCTGAGCCAAAGTCCTACTATACTATCCTAGTTTTCTGATATTGTTTTTAAGTTATCCCTCCTAATTTGTATCTTTGCAAGTAACAAAGAAATTACCCCCTGTAATGGACTGAAGAAGATGACATTTATTGGTTTTGAAACTTCAGCAATTGCAGGTTTCATGAGCACTCCTGAAGAAATGTTTATCCTTAAAACAGCTGAGACAATGCAAGTTGTTCAATGGATCCTTGTGTGGGAGTATGTTAAGAAGAATTGTTCATTGAAGCTTACAAATATGATGAGCTGTTTTAACAAAACAGGAGAAGCAAGAACTACTAATGGAGGTGAAGGGATCTGCCTGTCTCCTCTCTGCCAAGATATTGTCAACAAAAATTAACAACTCCTGTTTCAAACCCCAGTGTTTCACTGAAAGGATTAATCCATACCCGTGCACAGTTCTGGGAGACTGTCTTAATCTGCAGGACTGATCAGAGCCTGGCAGCAATTCCCAGCATCCATGCAGGACATGAGGAAGAGCAAGCAAAGGTGCTGCAGGTAACCAGCTGCTGGTTTCTGAGAAATGAAGCTGGAGCTGCTGGGAGCTGATCCAAACCCTTCACTTAATTTGATAAAAGCTTTCCAGCATTATTTCTATCACTTACAGTTTCTGTTCCTATCATGTTGCTTTCAAGTGCCTGACTTCAATGTCCCAGTATTTTTCAAAGAAGAGTGATGGATATATTTATTCATTTATTTGATAAATAAATATCTTGTTTGCTGGAGCTGACATATGGTGCTCTGTATACAATAAATTACAAAAAGACACAGCAGATATCAGTGACATCTAGGTAAGACACATTTTAAGCATCTTTTTCATACTCAGAAAAGGAGAGAAAAAAAAAAGTTTTTGAGTATGATTCATCTTTCCTACTATAAATCTGTCTTAGAATGGGTTGGATCCTACTCCCAGCATAAACAGTCTACCTGTCTTGGGTAGCATGGCTATTTTTCTGCTTCAGACTTTCCAGCACAGTAAGTCATTGAAACCACCACAGTGCCTTTGAAACCAGTGTTAGGGCTGTTTTCCAAGTCATTGAGGTAGGAAACATAGTCATGAACCCTGATTTCAGCATGGTAAGTGCTGTATAGATGCTTACAAGCATACAATATAAAATGCAGTGCAGGGATCAATAGATGGACAGGAGGATGCAGAGTAGCAAGGCATCCTGTTAATTAATGATGAAATTTTATCACAGCACACAAAAAGTGTAACTACAGCCAGCCCATGTGTGCCTCACGACAGAATGTTGTTTAAAGAAGGATCAGAAAATGGCATAGCAGATGTTCAAATACTGCTTCCAAAATACATCTTCCAAGCATGAAGGATTCAATCTAGCCACCCTGCACACTCAGGTCTCTGAGAGCACCAGTGTGAAAGGAGAGACCCCACTCACTTTTCCTGGAATGTATCCCATGGAAGGAGACTTCACCCAGGGTGCAGCTGCACTGTACAAGGGGAAGGTGACCATGCTGCCCAGCACACCTGGGAGTGGGAGCTGTGCCCATCCTCTGGATGCACACATCAGCTCAGGGTAAGAACCCAGCCTCAAAAGGCCCAAGGACATTTTGCTTGCCCTCAGCATTTTTGTGCCTTTTAAAGCAATATATGCAACAATAGCATCACATGTTTGGAAAAAAAGAAGACAAGGTTCACAGGGTTTCTGTGCCCCACAGATCTCATTTTTCAATTAGATCAGTCTAATAAAGCTCTCTAAACATTATTTCTTTGGCATCCATATTCTAGATTAGTTACAGCACCACTGGTATTACTTAACATTAGGTATTACTAAACTGCTGTTCATAAAAGATGTTTATGAGCCCTGAAACAAATCATCTGAGTGTTTTTAAAGAAATATTTTATTTTTCTATTTATTCCAAATAGCAAATTGATACAGAAGTTGTAAGGGTTGATCTATATTATTTCACTTCTGATAAATAAAGTGTTATTTGCGCTCTAAATTACCTCATTTGTCATTTAATACTGGTATTTTCCAAATATTTTATTTTATGGCTCATGTAAGCAGTGAAAGAAACATCAATGCCTGCTTCTTTTTCCTATATTTGCTTAAATAATAGTAGGGGACCTGTAATATTTTCAAGACGTAACATTTTCACTACTGCTATTTGTTACCATTTCTAATTAATTTCTCCTGAGGTTTATCATTTGGGAGAGTTATGGGAGATTTAGGGTTTTGTTTGCTTTAAGAAATTTGCTTGCAAGATACATTTTTTTTACCCATAAACTGCAGTTGCAACTAAATCTCCAAGATGACACCGATTTATTTATCTTAGGTAAAAAGAAACATTAAGACGATGCCTAACAGCAGCAGGACACAGTTGTAGCAGAGTATCATGATAAATATCTAGCTGAGTAGCAGCAAATCTAGTGCTGTGCTTCCTCGTGGCAAGCAATTTAGAGAAACTGATGTCTACCCTAAAAGATCACCATCCAAGGTTTCAGATGGTGTAAAGGCACATTTTCACAAAGTCCAGTGGAGTGCTTAAGACTGTCCAAGAGGCCAGCATTTTAATATTGGATATTTTTTTCTATCCTTAGGTTTCATGTCCTAAGTGGTCATTTCCTGGTAACACCTCAGCAAATGTCATACTCTGGAGTATTTGCCTGAAGATGTGCATCAGCTGCAGTGTTCCTTCCTGGGGCACAGACTGCTGTGCAACAAAGAGGGTGTTCTGTAACAGGGAATATACCCCTCACCTGCAGCCAGATGGGTTAACACAGCCCCTTTTCTGCTGCCTGGGTTTGAATTGGAGCTTACAGATTCATTGGCATCATAATCATGGCTTAAATATTTGTGACTAACAGCATTCCTTTCCTACCAGAAGGCAAACTGAGTGTAGAGGCAAAGCAGGCTCTTTTTTCTGTAATCCACAGTAATCTATAATAAGATTTAATGTTTAAAACAACAGTTTTCCAGCTCTTGTATAATTGGAAAAATGCACTTTATTTCTGTGAATAAGAGTTCTGCTTGTAAAAGGCTGTTTTATTAAGCACCTGGTTATCACCACAGTATCACTGGCTTTCCATAGCTGGTGATTTGTGTTTTCATACCAGACACCAAACCAAAATGCAGCTTTTAGGGCTGAATGTGAAATTACACCATTTTGAATATGTTTTGAATTACCCTGGATAATTGTGAGGTCAGTATGAAGGATTCTAATGCTCAAAAAACCTAAATCAAGCCAAATTTTCTTCTAGTGTGACTTCTCTGAGTTCTGCTGCAAAGAACTCCCCAAAGTGTCACATTGTTGGTAACATGAGAAAATAAATTGTTTCTGAATAGAAAATGTTTTCAGCAATCATTGGATTAGGCACTAGTTGAAACTCCAGCAGATAATAAAGCATGGCTGTAAATGATTGCTTCAACTTTATCTTTCAAAAAAATCAAAGTCAAAATGCAGCTCCTTCCAAACAACTAAAGAAAGTATTTATAGCAAAATATACTCCCTAATGAATAAAATGTACAGTCAGCCACAACCCCAAACACGTGCCAGACTCCATTCATTTTTTTCCAAGGAAATCCATGGGTTGCTTACAAACATGCTGAACCAAAATATTTAGGCTATCATTTGAAAGGGTCTCTCTGCTGAGATTAGGCCAGGAAAGTTTAAAGCCTAGAGGTTGTTCTACAAATATCTGTGTATGTGTCTATAAATATTCCAGCATTTCCTGTAATTAGTGATGCTTGATACTCCCTCTTTCAGGATCTTTTATTAGTGTCTCATAACTTTGCTAAACATCTTGATTAAGGGTTTTTTTTTTTCCCTGCTAGGGCTATCCAGGCACAGTCTGAACTAATTTGTTTGAATCAAAACAGCTAAGCCTCTACTGAGAATACTGTTGTTCAATATGAGGAAAAAAACCCATGAAGAACATATTTTCTTAGAAAGATTAAATAGTTCCAGAATATTTGGTGGAGGGTTTTGAAATTTGTTCTGTTCTACACAGTGTATATAAGAAAATCTACAAGGAGATCAACAAATTACAAGTCTCAGGGCTTAAGAGAGATCATTTTGAGCCCAGCAAATGAAATTAGCAGTAGCACTCTCTCCTGAGCATACTTCAGTCCCAGCCAGGATAATTTGTGCTTCAGTGTCCTATCCATCATTTCTCACACAGCAAACAAGTATGACTCAAACACTTCCTATCTCTTTGGCCAGTCAGTTCTTTACTCTTCCTTGAGATTTCCCTCTTTTTTTTACATTCTCACATATCTGAACCCAGCTGAAGGCTGTTGTTGGACCACAGACCCATCCAGTACTGACCTACCCCCACACTTTCTTCCCCTTCCTGGTCTTTTGGGCCAATCTTTTTTCCTGAACACCTGCTATGATTGCCTTTTCCCCTACTGCCCTAAGATCTTTCTTTTTTGTACTTTTGTGTTAAATCTTATTCCATTTTATCTGCAGCTCTAAACCATCCTATCTATGCATATTCCAGATTCTCATGCTATCCCACTATGTAGACCAACAAATGTACTTGCAACCATTTTCCAAATTGTCTCCCTTCCTGAACCTCCATCTCTTCGTGGTACTTTGTCCATTTTACACCACCTCCCAGCATCCACACAGAGACAATCTGTTCCATTCTCTCCTCCACATGCCCGGACACACCAGAATTTTTTTACCTAATATGTACATCTGGATTTCGTTTTGTTTTGTTTGTAATTTTCCTCCTTTATTCTGCCTGAGTCCAAAAAGGATTATTGATGATGTGGAGGACTTCAGCTTTCTGATTAACATTTAGCACGACTCTAACTTTAGCAACTGCTCTTATCAGCAGAGCTGATGGGTGAATTTAACACCAGATGGTGTTACCAGGCCCAGCACACTCACAGAATGGGGCGGGTGTACGTGGAAACACACATGCATGTACACATGCAAACAAATACCCTACTGTGGGCATGCAAATGTTTTCTTCACACTACTTGCAGCAGAAGAAGCTTTATCTGTCTAGAAGGATGCAGCTGCCATTTGCCCTGGATTTGTTGATACACCAGAACTCTTTGGCATTGCTCCACTGATGCAGAGAATCACAAATGCTGGCTATACCACTTTACAGCTGCTTTCCATCATCTGAGATGCACCACACAGAAACCTCATACCAGCAGATCTAGATCTGGTCTTATCTTTATTTTCAGATACTTGCAATCCTAATCACTCTGTCCTTTCCCTGATTATCCTTATGTAAATGGTCTTTAAATTTTAGATGATGAAACAGATTTGCACTGAGATTCTTCACTTTAAAAAGTGGAACTCATCCAGGAAAAGTTTCCTTGGAACACGCCCAGGTGAAATTATCCTGCCCTAAAAAATATTATGAAACATTTTCAGATCAGTATTTTGTTATTAAGAAGAAGCCTTTTTTTCTGAAAACTTGTAGGAGGAATTAATAGCAAATTCAGAAGAGCTGGATATGAAAACCAAAATGCAGTACAGTATAAACTAGGTTTGAGGGCTGAATGATGGCCCTCAGGTCAATTTACACCTACCTTATAAAAAATGTGGGGTATATAGTAGAATCTAAATGGAATCGGTACAGATATTTACTTTGATACTGAGAGTTTCATGTTGAACCTGCTGTCCACCAGGACCTCCACGTCCTTTTCTGCCAAGCTTCTTTCCACTGAAGAGGCCACCATCATACCCTATTGGTGCATGGGGTGCTCCTCCCCAGTGCAGGACTTCACATTTCCCTTTGCTGAACCTCATGACTTTCCTGTTGACCCATTTCTCCAACCTGTTGAGGTCATTCTGGATGGCAGCACAACCCTCTAATGTTACAGCCCCTCTCCCAGTTTGGTGTCACCAGCAAACTTGCTGATGCCACACTCTGCCCCATCATCCAGAAGTTTAACAGGACTGGACCCGGTATTGGTCACTGTGGAACTCTGCTAGCCACTGTCTCCAGCTGGATTTGTGGATCACCACTCCCCAGACCTAGAAATTCAGCCAGTTTGCAATCCACCTCACTGTCTGCTCACCCAGCCTGATCAAAAGCTTCTCTGTGAGGGTCTAATGGGAGATATTGTCAAAGATCTCACTGAACTGCAGGCAGACAATACCCTCTGCCTTCCTCTCACCCAAGAGGTGAGTCACTTCACCACGGATGTGTATCAGGTTGGTCAAGCATGATTTCCACTTGGTGATGCCATGCTGACTACTCCTAATGATTTTGTCATCTTCACTGTACCTGGAAATTAATTCCAGGATTAGCTGTGGTCCTAAAAACTAAATTCAACGAAGATCTCAGGATGTGCAAATTAAGTTTGAGCAAAAAACAGAACAGTGCACAGTTCTGTCCACATTCCCATTAATTCATAACAATTCAGAGACTTACATGCTGTGTAATTCAAGCAGTCATCCAATTCAAATATCTACAGGAAAAGAGAATTCCAAAAATTCCTGCAGGTAAATGTATGGGAAGTTTAGAACTAATTAGCACTAAGCATAAATCAGTGAAGGGGGATAGGTCAACTTAGTGTTTACTAAGTCTTTTCATCCCACATTGTATACATTCCAACTCTTCTCCATCAGAATTAGTGCTGTGAAAACATAATGAAAGACATCAGGCAGCATTATAAAGGTGGCTGCAACTTAAGAAGCTGCAGTCCAATTTAACCATATAACTTTGGGTGTTTGAATAGGGCTTTTGTACTCATTGAGCTGCAGAAATTTTGCCCAAAACATCCTGTTGTAAGGAGGAAACCTCTAGAGCTAATTATGACAGCCTTCCCAGGAC
Organism: Phylloscopus trochilus trochilus; assembly: GCA_016584745.2. Classification (NCBI taxonomy): domain Eukaryota; kingdom Metazoa; phylum Chordata; class Aves; order Passeriformes; family Phylloscopidae; genus Phylloscopus; species Phylloscopus trochilus. The sequence goes on along the minus strand of WQNJ02000016.1, from coordinate 8,133,346 downwards.
TTGTGACTTCTAAACAGCCAGCTTTGTTAAAACATCCAGGTGGATTATGCTACTTAGTTGAAGCCATGAGACAGGCTCCCAGGATCTGAGAGTCTGGAGCACTCAGCAAAAAAGGCACTTCAGGTTTCTGTGGGCTTGCAGCAACTGAGGCTTTCTGCAGTTCAGTTTAAAAACATAGCTCCATTCAAGTATCTTCAGGGCTCCCAGGGTCCTTGAAAGCCTTTTCAAGAGCTGTGAGCTTCAGTAGTTTTTGTGGACAGTGTGAGAAATTTGTTGTACTTGATCATTTTACAACTCTTACTGCAGCTGTGGAACTGATAAAACCATCCAGCAGACAGCTTTCAGGTTTAGTCCCAATCTGCATAAAGCTAAATCCTAAACAAGAAAGAAAAATATAGGAAATTAGGAAAAAAAGTTACTTCTGAAGGAGAATTTCCCTGGCTGCAGCACTCACTGGGTTATAGAACCCTCTGGAGGTTGTCTTTAACCCATCAGCCTGGAAAAAAAATCAATGGAGATAGGAGAGACACCTCAAAACAAACTCCATTTCTTTGTGAATAGACATTGACCCCCAGGGTAATCTTTGGGATAAGGTTTCTGTTGAGATCTGCTTTAGCTACCTTTTTAATTTCAGCTACCTTTTTAATTTCAGCTTTCTAATTCCATCTCAGTCATCTCTTAGTGGTCCCATTTGCAGCAAACAACCTCCAGAAGGAGTTGAGGGATCCCTTTCCTGATGGTACTAAAAACTCTTCCCACATCACAGCTGTAAGTTGCTCTCTCTCTCAGCAAATGGGGGCATTTGAGCCCAAAGATACTTTATACCTTATCTTACCAAGTTATTGGGTTTTTCATACACCAAATGCCACAAATACATGGACTTGATAGGCTCTTTCAGTACGAAGTTAAGTTATCAATGTCTTCAATCATCCACTGGTTTAAGAACATGGGCTCTTAAGATTAATTTCTTTGTCCTATGTTACGTCTAGGCACATGTGACATTTTGGAAATTAACTTGTGGATGGTCTAAATCTCGCTGGAAGTCTTTGGGGTTTGTTTTCCCAAATGCTTCAGTCATATTTAAATATGCTGTAGACCTCTAAATCGCATTGGCACGTCTCAAAATGTTGCTGAGAAGATCTGTGAAATATATGATGTGTATTTAAAAATGGTAATGTGAAAGTTTGCTGAAGCTATAAATCTGTCCAAGTTTCAGAAGCTAAGAACATTGTTATTGACTAGCTAGGCAGAATAAGATTTAAATGCCAACTTCCCTCCAAAAAAAAACCAAGACACCTTCAAATCCAGCTATTTACAATTAATGCTACGTAAGTTCTGTTAAGAATAAAGCTGGAAAGAAGACAAATCCTATATATAGGTCACTGTTTGCTTGCAGCTGTTTTCAAAATGAGAATGCTGGTTTTCACATGTAGCATTAAACTTGAACAAATATATTGATCATAGGACTGCAGCATAACCAGAAGAATATGCTGATTTCCCCTGTGGAGAGGAGTTAGCTAGTACTGCAGAATTCCTCCTCTTAGCCTAAAGATATGACAAATCTCTTCTTGGCAGCAATACTGTTAACCATCAAATGAATCCATTGCTCAAGGAGATTACTTGGATTCAGAGAAGTCCCAGAAGGAGTCATGCAGCTTGAAGGCAGAGGCTTGCAGCTTCACAGCTCAAAGAGAAAAGCTGATAGTGGTCAGTCCTCACAAACAGGGTGTACAGTATTTATTTATAGAACAGCCAGATATTTCTGTATCCCCACTCTTAAAACCAATGACAGATTCGACCCATATAGGCATGAATGTTCTAAGGAAAGGCTTCGTGGTATGTAGAGAATTGAGCACAGTTATCTCAGCAGAGATCTCAGAAGGTCATAAATAGAAACCAGGGTTCATAAAACAGAATTGAAGTCCTCCAAGCTGTAATAGCACTTCTTTTTCACTATCATAATAATAATTTCCTTGGCTGAGCATCTCTTTGCTTTGTACCCTGGAATTTTCATTTTCTAACCCCACCCTTCTTATTCTCCTCCCCTGGTGCGTAATGCTCTTCATTCAATCTGGTTTAGTTCATTTTAACTATGTGGGAAGTCTGTAGAATTCCTTAATTTAATTGCTTTGCTGATGCAGCAGCCCAGGAATAATGGACCTTTACTTACTTGAGCTGAGAGGTACTGTCTGGTTCCATCAGTCAGTCAGCTCCCATTCTCCTCTTGCTTGTATCAAGCACTCGTCAGCATAATCTCATTGCTCTGGCTTCTTTTCTGCTTTACACAGATGCAAATTACTATACTCAAGAGAGAAAAAAAAAAAAAAAAAAAAAAAAGACAACTCCAGCAAATTATTTATTTGTCCTACATGAAAGAGGTTCTCAGGGAACCAAACCATCACTGTTACAACATTTATGTATGTCAAAATCCCAAACAAACAGAAACAAAAATCTTTTCAGAACACTGGAATATTTTGTTTTGACATTTCCACAATAACACAGTCTTTTCTGGGAGACAACATGTAAAGAAGTAGGTATTAATAACAACCTAAAGCAGGTTTTCCCAGTTTTTGCATACACCTCAGACACTGGAATATCCTGCAGTGTCTGGGAGGTCCATATCCAAAACTGCTCCTTACCTGACTTGGAGTACAGATATGACCTCCCTGGATCTCTGCTTACACCACTCACGCCTGAAAGTAATTTGAGTCTTTGCTACTTAGATAAACATATTCTCAGCTGCAAGCCAAGATAAGACCTCCTTGGCACAAAATGGTATCTCAGTTTCTTTATTCAATCTAAGATTTTTTAATATTTCTTTAATCTTATTTTTTAGAGAATGACTTACCCAGCCAACTCTTTGCACAGTTCTAATTAGGGCTAGCTACAAGGAAGCCAGAGGGCAGAAAGAAGTCTGTTAAGTAAATTCAGTGGAGATATCCCTGATTGACACTGACATAAGTGAGAAGAAAATCAGGCACACTGAACTTAACACTTCTGTCATTTGCAAACAAATATTAAAAAATAAATTACAAATAGGTAGATCCCCTGTTTTTGTAACTCAACAAATCACTGAGCTTTGCAAATTTGCACAATCTCTGGTTCTGTCACAGCTCTGCTCCAGGTAGGACCATGCTGTTTGGGGTTGTTTTTTCCATAACCTTCACTTTTGATTGATTCCTTACAGGAGGTGATGTGCTACACACAGGCACAGAGGGCATCCTCTGACAATTGCCCTGTTTCTGGTTGAATCTCCCATCATGTTTCACCTCATCCTTCCATTAATCTCTAAAAAATGTTAAATCCTAATGGGTTTGGAGCCCTGGATGAAATACCAAGTGTAACAATGTTTGCTTGATCTTTTATATTCAATGCTTAGTCTAAAAAGCATTGGGTTTGTTTTGTTCTCTTTCTTACATTATTTCAATTGTTTTCAAATAAATCACTAGGTATAAAGTTATAAAATAAGCACACAGAACTTTCCTAAATGAAACTTTCACTTTAGTCTTAAAGTACCTGTTTCTCTGCAGAACTCATCCTGTACACAGGTGATTTATAGGACATTCATGATTTTATAAAGATTTATATGTGAACTATCCTCTTTAAAACAACATAACAAAAAGGATTATAAATGAAATTCTCAAATAAAAGTAGTCATTCTTTGAAAATCACTTCCACTGCCCTGGCTTGGTAACCACAACAGAGACTCTGCCCTGTACCCAGTTCCTGCTCAGGAAAAGAGAAAATTCACAGCCCTCTGTCTGAATTGATTTCTCAGCATGAACTAACACCAAAAGACTCTTAAACCAGCTAAAAGTATGGCAAAGGTCTGCATTGTGCCCATCTCTCACCTCCACCTCTCCCAGCAAGTTGTGAGGGCAGGAAGAAGCTGGTGTATCTATGCCAGCTGAAAACTGGCCATGATGTGAGAATCCCTTGGAGGTCAGCAAGAATCCAAATCCATCTGGGCCCCTGCATTTGAGCAAGGCAATGTCTGCAGAGCTTTATGAGTCAGTGTGTTCACTCCAGCACTTGTGTTTGTTGTAAACTCTGCCCTCTGGGCAGCAAGCAACCTGCTCCACAAGGGGTGTCAGTCCCTTTAAAACCTTATGGAGTTTAGCAAGGGTTAGTGCTGGATTCTGCACCTGGGGCTGGGAAACCCTGGTTGTATGTTGGAACCCTGGAAGCAGTGAATTCTAGGCTTTCTGTGTTAACAGGCACTGATCTTCAAGAAAGCACTGCATTTGACCTGAGGCCATGGAATAGGCTTCCAAAATTGTGTGATAACACTGGGATTATGGGTGTGTAGTTTCAATAGAGGTGTGTAATATCACAGGGTGGAAAGCTTAGATTTTAACGTTTTAGTATATAGTAATATATATAAGGCAAGATGGAGGATTTAGGGCATAGGCTAAGTTCTTCTTTCACCTTTTTTTCTTCATGGGTTTGGGTGGTTTTTTTGTAATTGGGTAAAAAGATCTGCATTGTGAACCACGGGGGGTTGGTTATTGGGTTAAAAGTAAAAATAATTTAGGTGTCATCTCATAATTGGTCCATTTGTGCTTAAAAGACCTTGGAAAGAGAGAGAGAGACAGACATTTTTCACTTTGCTAGCTAGAACTCACAACTTGTGAGACTGTACTATAGATAAGAAGTAATAAACATCTGAGTCCGAACATGAACTGTGTCTCTCCAGCATTTAATCCTGGCTCTAACAGAAGAAAAGAAGATAAAAATTCCATGGTTGTACAGACAGAATGGGGAATCAGCAGGGCAAGGGAGGGGACTGTCCCACTCTGCTGTGCTCTGGGGTGGCCTCACCTCAACTGCTGTGTGCAGTTTTGAGCACCACCATATAAAAAAATACTAAATATTGGCTATTAAAGAGCATCCAAAGGAGGGCAACAAAGATGGTGAAGGGTTGGAAAGGGAATCTTTATGAGGAGTGGCTTAGATCAGCCAGGTTAATTTCACAGGCCTTTGCTTCTTTTTCTTTCTTCAGGTAATTTCCTTGTAGATTCCTTACATACTCCTCTGCTTAAAAATTCACAGGCTTGGGCTAGAATAACAATAATTAAGTGGTATAAAAAGGAAAACAGGCATAGTTGGCTTGTAGTTCAAAAACATAACCAGTAGGTGAGAGTTGTGACTTAACCCTAGTTACAACTAAGTACCATGCAGCCACTCCCTCTGCTCTCCCCTGGTTCCCCAGTGGATAGGGAGGGGAAAAAAATTGCAAAATTCATTAATTGTGATAAAAATTAGTTAAAAATTGAAATAAAGTCAAATCTAGTAGTTGGAATAATGATAATGACACTTTAATGGAGAGAAGAACAAGTGATCTACAATACAATTTCTTACCTCAATCCAATCAAGGCTCAGCCCACCCACGTGCAGCAATTGTCATTCCCTGTTTGCCAACTCCCAGGAATTGTCAACTCCCCCAGTTTCTGTACTGAGCATGGTGTTGTATGGCGTGGAACATCCCTCTGGCCAGTTCCAGTCTCCTGCCCTGGCCATGCTCCTCCCCTGTTTCTTGTACATCTGGTCACTGGCAGAGCATGGAAAAATGAAAACTCCTTGATTTTGCACAATTGAGCAACATCAGTGTGTTATCAACAGTTGTGTTATCAACTCCATCATTTTCACACTACATCCAAAGCACTGCACTGGGCCAGCTGCTAAGAGAAAGATTAGCTCTTCCCCAGGTGAAAGCAGAACAGGTAAAGGCACTGCATCAAGACACAGCACTGGAAAGGGAAGCAGTTCATCCCTCCCAAGAACCATGTAAATGTGCACTCTATCCAAATGTCTGCTACAAAGGCAGCAAAGTCAGATTTCAGGAGGGAAGGGGATGAAGACATTTACTTTGTTCTTATCACTATTATGGCTTGTTCTGCATCAACAATAATCCCTTATTGCCTTTTTATTCCAGATGCAATAAACTTTATTTTTATGAGAGATTAGTACCTCAACTTTGCTTCTGCATTTCATCAGCCAGAGCAGCTGTTGGTTATTTTGTGTATTTCAAAGCAGCAGAGATTATCACTAAAACAGACATCAAAACTTGTGGTGGGGTGAATAATCATTTCAGCTGTGGGAAAACAGATTCGTTTGCTCTCCTAAAATATTGTAACATGTTCAAATATTTCTTTGACAAATGTGCTGTTTTGATGGTGTTCTCTGTCACTTCAGTTTAGTGCATAGGGAGTAGTTGCTACCCTTCTCCTGGTCTGGGAGGTGTTAGAGGATTGCAGAAAAAGCCAGGTGTTGGTCTGAGGAGAAGTCAAGACTCCTGCTATTAAAAACATTGTACTAGGATTCCAAAATCCAGATTTTATTCCTGCCTTCCTGTGTCACTTTGCATGAGTCACACAGGTCCAGCTACATCAGACTCAATGATGTTAAAGGCCTTTTACAACCTAAATGATTATATGGTTTAAATATACTGAGGAATTAAAGGAATTTGGGTGAATCTAAAGTTTGTTCCATATGTCTCCAAAATAAAGGAACAGATTTATTTAGGAGTTAGCTGCAAACTTTCACTTGAAAATCAGCATCTTTTACTTGTGTTGAAATACCACAACCTCTCATATAAGAAAGCTAATTAGATGAGCATGAGGAAAACTGGGTTTGAAATCTGTTCATCTGTTCATTTCCAGGGAAGTGTTTATATACTGAGACAGTTATTTGTCTTCCTGCCCACAATATTAAAGAACATAAATTAATAAAAATGCAATTTGCCATCAGATGTGGCCAGAGAGTGAAAACAAAGCCCTACTCCATAAATGTTTTCAAAAACTAAGGGTCTGATGTGCCTTTGTTTCAGTATTCACTGAGGTCACAGAACCCCAAAGGAGAGGGGTCTCTTCATTTCCAATTCAAGAAATCTGAAAGTGCAGTTCAAAATACTTGCTTAGAAATTGTATTGATTGGAGAGAATCTTCTTGCTTTCAAATCTCATGATCATCCAATTAAGTGTAAGAACTGTGTTCACTGCTACAACAGAAGCCCTGTTGCCTGCTCGTGCTGTGCTGCCTGCAAATGTGTATAAAAAGAGAAAGATAATTTCTATCCTGCTCATTTTCTAGAGACTAAGATCAGCTAAAAACAGCTGTTATACTGAGAAAATAAGGGCAAAGCAGGCTGATAAAGATAGACACCTTGTGAGATGTTCAATTGTGCATATATATAGGCACCTAAAGCACATAAACCTGAATAAAATCAAGGATGTAAAAGTACTTTAAGCTAGAAGACTTGAAAATTTTGGTGGAGCATACACTTAGGGGTCTAAACCTTCATAAAAATCTGGTCCAAGACCAGGTTTGTGACAGAAAAAAAGGTTGTGACAGCCATATCACATCAAACATCTTACTCACAGGACTATCAAGCATATAATATTTTGTTAAAGGGTATTATGAAAATGTCATGGACAAAAGGGAAAAGTAAATTCTTTCTACAATGTAAATCTTGACTGATCACTTTCCTGAGCTAGAAAGTCTAAAAGAATCTACTCAGAAAACTTGGCAGCATTCACATGAGCTTTCCTAGCTCTCAGAAGCTTGGGATCAGAAATACTCTGGTAGGTTTCCACCTGTGAGCTTCCTTGTCCCTGTCCCTAATCTGCCAGCAGAGGGACAGGGATAACCCATCCGAGCAACCAGCCCTTCTGGCAGCACGGTGTAATGAGGTGAAATCAGCTGAGCTTAACACACATCTCTCTATGTTTCTTCTCCTGTTTGTAGAGTGAAACAGCTGAGTTTGTAGGTGTCCCCTTTGCAGACCAGCATGTGGCTGGAAGATAAGCAGAACATCCCTGCTGGACTTTGGTTCCAGCATAACTGACCTTCAAAGGATAGGGAATCCCATCACATGGAACACTACAAGTCAGACTGGGGAATGTATCACCTGGACAAAATAGCCTTGGGGGCTGTCTTTCTGTCTTTTCATTCTTTGTGCTCATAGATCAAAAGCAGACTTCTACACGTCTCTAAATAATATATTAGGACTGCTTTTAAAACATATTAAGCATTTCTATTCACGAGAGGGTTGAAATTTGGTCAGTGTAATTATGAAATTCCAAGAATATTACTTCCTCTTTTAACTCCTTTGTCTCTGAGATTTCATGGCACAGTTCTTTTCAGAGTTCTTTAGTTTACATTCCATGAGAGGAATGAATCCTTGCATCCAGTGCATCCTCTGGGTTCAGTGTACCTTGAAAAGCCCAGTCTGTCCAAGCACACAATTCACTTCTCCCCATGGTAAGGTATTTGTTTATTTAAGTGCAATTTAAATTTCTGTCTCCTTCTGGAGTCATCAGGTTAGCTTTACCTGAAAAAATTTTGAGCTTGCAGTGAAGCATTAGTAGGCATCCTATATTTCATATAATTTTGTCAATGCAAAAACCAACAGGAATTCTTCTCTTCCAATATTATTCTTATTTCCTCTTTTTTTAATATTTATTTTTTAAAAAATCATTAATTCACAATCTCACATCTGAATAATCCCTGGTGCATAGGATGCTAATTCAAAAATACCACAAATTGAACTTTTTTTGTCCATTTATTGGTTGGCTTGTTGCATAACAAGAAAACTGATAAGTTTAATTATTTTTATGAAAATGAAAGGGAACTGTTATAATTTTGCTAAAGTGTTAATAACAGTGCCACTTTAAGCTAAAGCATGCCACAGGCTAAGTGATATGCTTGGTAGGGAGCATATCAAGTGATGGAAGAGAATTCGTATTTATTAGCACAGCATTAGCATTTTATGGTACAGAGATTTATTACCCCACCTTCATTTGTTTGTTTCTCACCTGCCATGCAGCTCTCCTTTAGGCTCTTGCATAATTCCTTATTTCCCAACAGTAATAATAATTATTTGATTCAATGATAGATCATGTAGTCTGTATGTAATCAAGAGCTGCTAGCAATTAAATTCAAATTTAAAGACTTTAAAAAGAATGTTTACATGGTAGATTGAAAATTATATAGATTAAATGTCATGGGTCTCATCCCTGAGGACAGAGAGAGGGATTTTTGTTTGTGTTTTGATTCTGTAAGGAATTCACTATCATTCATATCATGCACATTTTATGGATGAATTATTAAGCAAGCTTCTCCCTTGTTAATACCACAAATTTCTTTTGCCCTCATTACACTGCTGTCCAGGTGCAATTTAGGAAGCACTTTTGCCTAGGATATACTCCCACAGAAATGTAACTTACTTGTGTAATTCAATTAATTGGCTTAAGGGTTACTTTTGACATCACACCAGTAAAAGTTAGAGGGAAATCCACCCCAGAGACGTCACTGGGAACATCATCTGTCACCAAAATCTCCACTGCTCCTCCACAACAGGTCTAATTTACACAACAGATCAAGGGAAGGGGGAATCAAAAGCATCATATGACATCCTAAAATAAATTTGAAGGCCATTTTGAATTTGGGTCATGGGTAGCAGTTGGGCTTTTAACTGCCTCTGAACATTTTTAATGGCACAACTATTCTTAGACACTGCATGATTTAATTTAGTGCTTGGGGAACTCAGGGTTGAAAGATACAGATGCAGCCCTTGTCTTCTTGTTATATTTGAAGTAAGTGATCTAGTTAAGCTTTGGGCATCTCCCCATCACATCAACTGGCATGACTTTATTGATTTTGACCAAAGGCATAGCAGTTTATATAGCTGAAGATGAAGCCAAGAGTTAGACCTTAGATAGAAAGAGATGGGTATGGTCTTTTCTCCTTTGCTTGCCTGAGATCTTCTTGAATAACATTCCAAAACTAAAGCTAAAGCATCTACCCGTCCATTGCTAAGAGGACTGCAGAAGTTAATTTTTGTAATTTTTGTTAATTTTTCAGAACCATTTATATAATGGTTCTAACCTGTAGAGAGGTGCACAAGGATTCCTCTTGATTAAGTTCAAGGTGAGTGATATCTGCAGGATAAGGTGAAAATCATAAGTCTGAACAAAAAAAAATCTGTGGTATTCTGACTGGCTTCTGCTGCAGCTCCAGAGAGCTGTGGGCCTTGGTAATTCCTGTGTATTGCAGATAGGCAGGTAATTCAGGTGCTCTGGGGCATCTCAAAGGTCACTCCATGCCTGCATTTAGGTGACTGACACCCCAGGTGCCTACATTCAGAACACTTATCTAATCTCCCCTCCCAGTCTAAGGAGGTCAAATCAAAATAGCTTATAAAGTCTAGGAAATGAGTCCTCCCATCATTAAGTTCTGCTAAAAGGTCAGAAAAACATCACTTAGGAGCTCATCTCCTCCCTATAGACAGACTGCACAATCAGGTGTAGCCATCCATGCTGGAAACACTGAAAGCTCCCACTCTTGCAGCCTGGGCTGCTGCTGACTGTGAGTATAGCAAAAACAGCCTCTGGTAGTACAGTTCATCTCAAGAGTGGAGGAGATGATGCAGGTTCACTCTGATGAGTGCTTAGAAAAATGACATTTCAGGCTCTGGAATAAAACTCAGGAAATAAGGGTTTAGGTACTGGTTTTGTCAGATACTTCCTGTGAAACCTCTTGTACAGAATAGGGGATTATTCATACACAGAACTTCAGAGTCAAAAGTGTCAAGAAATTATTTTACAGATAAAGTGGTGTGCTGGTTTTTCAGCACAGTCCTTTTTCTGTTGAGGCCCATGAGCAACAGCTGCCATTTACCATAAACCAAGCAGGGAAAGGACAAAGTAGAAATATGTTGCAATTTGAGCTAACACAGTTTGTAGCCCCAGACTTAGTCAAGTTGGCGTGGTCTCTCCCTTCCAGCAGTAGGATGAAAAAAAGGGTCTTAAGGTGAAGGAGTACATTAGCCTCCTCTTTATCTTCTTTGTTGATTAGATATAATTATTAAGTTGCCTGATTTGATTTAAACACAACAGTTCCTGTCTGCAGACAGAAATAGGAACCAATAAACTTCTGAGGTCACTTTGGAGCTTACTGTCTGTGTGCCAGGATGTTTCATGGTTGTATTTCCACTTGCCTTTCATACAAGAAATATTTGGGTAGTTTAGTCTCCTTGGGATGCCATCTTGTCCAACTCACCACCACACACAGTTGTGTCTAAAAGGATGAGCTGAAATTTCTGTACATGTGAAAACTAAGAGCAGGCTGCTTCAGTGCAGAAGCACGTCAACACTGTTTACTTACAAAATACCTAAATGTTATATATCCTTTGAAAGTCTGTTTAGCCTCTGGGCCAGATCTAGGAAAATGTTTACCTGCTTGCATTCCCTTTGAGAGAAATAGAAATCAGGCATGCAAATACTTTGATGTATCCATTGCTGTGTTTGATCCAGTAGTTTACATAAAAGACCCATTTTCTTATAGTCCTTCCACCTGTTCTACTCCTGACAAGGAAGCCTGAAAAACTATGTTTTCAGGCAATCCAAGGGGATTTGAACAACAAGCATTAAAGTACCAGACCTTGAAGACAAGCCCCAAAATTCTAGGTCAAATTGGATCATCTTTGGGACAGACAAGGAAGGAAAGAGGACACGAAGGTCCAAGACATCTAATCAAGCACTGAAATATAGTGACATCTGAAAATTCACCAGTTGCTCTGGGTGGCTAAGATTTCTGTGCAGTTCTCAGAGTAAGGAAGGTGATTCTGAAGAAATTGGAAATACCACATGGAATCCTAGAATAGTTTGGGCTGGAAGGGGCCTTAAAGATCCTCTGGTTCCAACCCCTGGCCATGGACAGTGACACCTTCCCCAAGCCCAGATTCCTCAGAGCCCCATCCAGCCTGGCTTTGAACACTTCCAGGCCTGGGGCTTCCACAGCTTCTCTGGGCAATCCTGAGCAGAAATAAAGGAGCCCATTTCTAGAAAGAGGGGCAGATCTGCCTGCCTGCCTTTGCAGGTCACACCCACACCTGATGCACAAGAGTAACCCTGAAAATGTGCCAGCCCCACAGCATGACCCATACACAGGCTTTTGGGACCCATCTCCCCTAATCTTCAGGACATTTTCACCTGAGCTTGTTGCCTGAGGCTGCATTTGGAAGCAGTGGAGAGGAAAAGGCACCTTCAGAAGCCTCTTCACCTCACTCTTAAGGAGACATATTGAAAGGAAGATTCAGGTGAGTAGCTCACAAATATGCCTCCCTTACAAATATCTCTCTTTAATCAGATGAATCTCACCTATTCTCACAGTGTCCTCAATGAGAAGCTCAAAACCCAGGCACCCAAGGGAAATCAGGCTTTGCACCTCTCAGTGGTGTGGGAGCTGCCATCTCTCTGTCTGCAGGATTTGCAGGTGCTGAGTGAACATGCCAGAAGCTCCCTGCAGCATCCATCAGGTGTAAAAAGCCCTGGAGAAATGGATTTGTGAAAGGTCACAGGCAAAGCAGATTTGGATCAGTCTCCACAGCTAAAGAAGGAAATGTTTAGCAAGCAGATAATTATTTCATTGGTGCTTCCCCAGGAGGTGGTGGCTGGCTTATTCCACACTGTGCAGCAGCAGGTTCCAGACACATCCGAAATGTGAGGTGCAGTGAGATGAGATTTTATGAATACCAGAGGAATTTGCATTAGATAACATTTGTATATCTTCAAAGCCTTAGTATCTGCCTGCAAATCTCATCCCCAAATCCCCAAAACACATAAAATTAATTTCATTTGAATGAGTCAAGGCCTTAAAAACTTAAACACTTAGAAGTCTCCTACACTAAAATAACAGGCTGGCCAGATTAGTGATGCAGTCACCATCCCTGGGGTTAGTGGAGGACTTGTCATTGCTGGGTTAGTGGTTGGGCTCTGTGCAATCTTAGAGGGCTTTTTCAACCTAAATAATGCCATGATTCTATGGAATAGTAAATTTTGTCACAAAGTTATACCATTTTATCATGTTTCCCATGGTAGCAACTTCCACATTAAAAACAGACAGTAAGTATGAAACTGGAAGGATTTGTGTAGGGGACCACATGTAAATAAATATAAATAGGGTAAAATGTGGTCGTGCTGGATCTCACTTTTTTCTATGTTTGAGAAAATTGTAATTCTGATGATGGAGAAATAAGTGAAGAATGATTATTGGATAGAAATTCAATTTTCAGATGAGTTCAGTTTTATTTTGCTGTGTTTGCTGTATTAGGAGCATCTCGGAGGTTTACAGTACTAGTGTCTGAGAGAAACAGTGCAAGTGAAAGGCTGCAAAGTTCATTTTCCATGCAGTCACCTGCATTCTATCCCTCTCATCTTTTGTCATAGGTATGTATTTGACAGAGTTTTAGCACTGTAAGAGATAACATAAACAGAATTTATTCACAAAAATATGTTTTTGCTGAGAGAATGGCTGTTAGCAACATTAAAATTTGAACATGAATGTGTCAGTCAGATCAAAATAGTATACAAAAGTATTTCCTGCTATTTCTCTAATGCTAGTAAGAAAAAAAAAATCTATCTGTAGCTTTTATTTCACTGTTATTTCTCACACTTGCTATAGGATTATCTACAGTCACATGGAAATAGATTTTAGATGTTACAAATCCTACACAGACTTGTTTGTTTTTTTTACTCTCCTTTTTTTTTTTTTTTTTTTTTAATTAGACTTATAAGTATATAATTCAACCTTATAGTGCAGACTTTTCAACTTCCAGCTGGCACAAAAGGATTAAATACATGAGAACTAGGATGCCACTCTATAAATCAAGGTGATCCTGGTGTGTCCATTCCTGCAGTCCTCTGCTGCCCCGAGGCAAAAAGCAGTTGGGATTTTCTTTATTCTTTCCTAATCCTCTCAGTTTCAGTGACTGACAGCGTTGGCAGCGCTGCAGAGGAGAGGAACTGAAGGGTTCCGTGGCTGTGCTGGGCTGTGGGAGCTGCAGGGCTGGGAACCACGGTGAGGTGGCATGAAGGGAGGATGGGCATTGCCACAGGGAGCCCTCAGCAGACCCCACTGACCCCCTCACCAGGTGCTTTTGGGGCTCAGACACAGACATCCTCAATTACAACATCTACAGGGGTGTTCATCTGGCCAAGTGTCTGGGGTGCAACCAAGACTCGTTTCACAATTAGCAGAGGGAGACAGGCAGTTTAAGGATGTGAGTCATCTAACAGCCTACATCTAAAAAGAGTTATCAAAAATGGGTAACATCCATTACCCATCTTAAATTAAAACAAAGAGGAAAAAAAGTTGCTTCTCTCCATCGAGTATAGTCAATGATGCAAATGTGACCAATCCACTTTACCCACTTACACCACAGATACTTCACACTCTTGAGGTCTTATTTTCTGTGCCACAACTCACAGCTGATGTGTCAACTGATTTTCAGACCTTTTTCATTCTGTCTCAGTTGCTTGGATCATAATCCATGGCAAGTCAAGCCTTTCCTTTGCCTGTCTCATCTGCTTCATCAGTAGCAGGTGTTTATCTAGACCAGCAATTTCAGAAAGTTAAAATTATTCTGACAGCACCTTCTGAGCGTGGGGTTGTCTAAAGTATTTAGCAATATGTGTTTACATGTTAGATACAGGTAGTTGGTGTTTGTAATAAATCTGCCAGGCCTTTTGCAAGCACTTGGTGCCAGTTTTCTTCTTTCTCTATTTGAACTATGTCAGCACGTCTCACTGAGTTGAAACCAGAGGGAAATGTCTTTCCTTTGCAGATATCCTCAAGCCTTTTTACTCTTTAGCATGTACAGGTTTCCTTTGGGTCTGCCTAGACTGAAGTAAAGAAAGTTAGTTGTAAGCTGTGAAACCACCTAAGCCAACTTCATCTTCCTACTGTAGTGTGAAAAAAGACATATATTTATCAGTCAGGTGTAATAGGTTAGGCATTTCGCTTCCCATTCTCCTGTTTTGCTCCCATAAAAGCAATTCAGGAAATATGAAACAGAGAGAGAATTAAAAAAGGGGGGTTTACTGCTAGGGTAATATCTCTGACTCTTTTAATGTTTAGAAGTACGACCAGAAAGGTGAGGAAGTCAGAAATGAAATTGCCAGTCCAAGAAATGAGAATTCTTTTGAGCAGTGTCAGCAAAGTATTTCCCTTTTACTTCACAAGATTTTCTATGGCAAGCCTTGACAGCCAGGTGCGAATTGATGAAGTAAACCTGTGTTGCTGGACTGATGGAGGAGGTAGCTGCAAGGCTGCTTTGATATTCCACTAAACTGAACTTATGAGTCCTGGCATCCCCCTCACACTTACACAAGCCACTTCAGATGCCATCCACATGGCCACAAATATCCATGTCTTGGCAAACACTTGGGAAGTTCATCTGCAGTACAGCTCATTTACATTATTCCCTCTTCTGCAGTCAATTGCCTGTTGGTCTTAGAGATAGGATTTAGGCAATTGCTTTATGATCTATAAAAGCTTCTGTGTCGGACATTAAACAAGAAGGAGTTTTGAGGTGAAATGTTAAAAAAAAAAAAAAAAAAAAAGCACAACTATCAGATAGCAATTTTTTTAACTTTACTACCTCAGAAGAAAGCTGCCAGAGTTGGAGTGGCAATAAATAGCCCAGGTATAGAAGAAGCACTGAAGGATGCTAAGGCTATAACAGAAAACACAAATTATTTTTTTGCATCAGTGTTCTCCATAGCCTTTCTTTAGAGGTGATCAGTCTCAAATCTAGCTGTCAAGAGCAAGAATATATAAAAAAAAGTGATAAAATGAACAATAAAAAACTTTGAGTCCCAAGTGATAAAGGGATTCAGATATGAAACTGCTGATCTGTGATCTGTAGCCTCTTTCTTAATTCAGCCCTGTTGCCAGAAAAGTAGAATAAGTCAGCTGTTGTCTAATATTATTTTGGTGGTGATCTGGAGAAAAAGAGATTACTAAGTCTGTCTGTCATGCCAGAAAATTGCTAAGAAAACTAACGAGGAATGGCCTTTAGTAACATGTGGAAAAATCTATTGGGAATGGGTTCTTAGCAAAGACAAAAGCAGGTAGAAGGTGCCTGAAAATGAGGAAGCAAAGGGAAGGGATTCATGCTCAATTCTCATTATGAAGGAAGACCCCCCCTCCCCTCAGTGAGTTTCCCAATTGTCTGTTCTGGGATTAATATTGATTAACATAGTCTGGAAAGATCTGGAAAATAGTTGGCTAATGAGACACGAGACTGTTACTTATATACTTATATAGAGAGATACTCAGAATAGTAAAAAGCCAAACTAGTGGCTACGAGGCACAAAAGGATCTCACAATAGTGACTGACTGGACAATAAAATGGCAGATGAAAATCACTGTCAGTGAATGTGAAAAACTGCAGATGAGACAAAAAATAACTGTAGCTCTGCATGTGATACGATGGACTAAACTACTACTCCTTGTTATAGTTTCTCTGAAAATGCCAGCTCAGCTTTCCTTTGTCAAAATGACAAAGAAAATGTCAGAACTTTTTAGGAAGGAAGAGGAAAAAAAAATAGAAAACCAATATCATCATTATGAGACTGTAATAATAGGTATTTCTCCCACACCTAGAGGGCTCCAAATGGTGGTGTGCTGATCTCAGAAAAAGAGACTGTGAAGTCAAAAAAGAATAGAGAAGGGCAAAAATGTGGACAGAAGCAAATCATGAGAAAAGAAAACTGAATAGCCTGGAATTTTTCATCTTTTATGCAGGGGAAGAGTATGGAAAATGTCTAAAGCCACGAATAGATTGAAGAGAATGAGGAAGGAAAAAGTATTTGTGGTTTCCCAGAACACAGTAGATCAGGGCTCTTGCTGAGGCAGGCTTAAAATTAAAAATAATGGAAGTGCTTTTCACACACTGACTATTTTGGTGAGGGAAATCCCCACAGCAGGGTTTTGCAAAGGCAAACAGAATAATGGGATCAAAAGAAGATTAAAGTCCCTAAAGCACAGGTTGCTGGAGGCCATAGGCAGGTTATCAAGAGAAAAATGTTCTATTTTGTCCAGTCCCCAAGTTTTTCTCAGTACATGCTACTGACCAAGATTGGACAAAAAATACTCTCCTTGATGAAAATTTGGTGTGGTCACAAAACATTGTTCTTAGAAAGCTACTTCTGCTCTATGGCCAGGATCTGATAACTGTCACCACATGAGGTGCTGCTTCTACATCATAAGAGAGCTACCAGGCAAATTCCATCTAGAATCTCTACTCAGGAGATCTTCTCTTTTTCTCTTCTCTTTTCTTTTCTTTTCTTTTCTTTTCTTTTCTTTTCTTTTCTTTTCTTTTCTTTTCTTTTCTTTCCTTTCCTTTCCTTTCCTTTCCTTTCCTTTCCTTTCCTTTCCTTTCCTTTCCTTTCCTTTCCTTTCCTTTCCTTTCCTTTCCTTGTTAGAACTCCAGGATTAATATCAAGCAGTAGTCTAATTACCAAGCATTTCCCATGATCAAGCTCAGCTTACAAAAACTTACACCCTTCCCAAAACTTGGTTGTTGAGATGGACTTTTCCATGTTGATTCTCTGCCTTTTTGCATAATTTCAAACAAAAATATTTAGTCACTTGTGAGAATGAGTCTAAGAAAACCATAATGTTCTCCCAGTCAAAGTCTAGGACCAGCTAAAAACCAACTTAATTTAAGGTGAGCAGCAGCCATTGCTTCAAGGTATCATGTAAACTATTCTGCAAGTGTAGAGCTCCTAAATGTGAAAAATCAGCTACTAAGAAATCACTAACAGTTTTGAGTTTTAATGCATACGTCTTATCTGGGAAAGAGAAAGCAACATATCAGCCCTTACCTCAGAAGTAGAGTAAAAATTAAATAAAACAAACAAAGTTTCAAAACACCTGAATGTTTTGGGTTTTTTTCTGAAAAGAAACAGACCATTCTTCCTGTAATGCAGAGGAAGATGAATGCAGAGTATACAAAGTGCAAGGCAGAGTCACTGAGCAGTGCAGGGAAATCAAATTATTGACAAAACCCTATTTCTTTAGGGTGCTGAATGTGTCGGGATTTTCTGAAAGAGAGAAAAAGACAGTGTTAAACCAATTAAAGAGTGGATACACATGCACGAGGGAGCTGAATTAAGATTCCACTATCAATGTTAGTTCTCTTTGCGACTTCAAGTTATTCTCTTAACCACATTTACTGGTGTGCAGTTTAAATAGAACAAGCTGAAGAAAAATAAGCAGATCTCACAATTTGACTGTATATCTTGTCTTTTCTTAAATTAGAGAGGACAACAGCACTCTGGAGGGGAAAGAAAATAAAAAAAAATAATAAAAAAAAGTAGAGGTATTCAATAAAAGGCTTTTAAACAGCTCAAGTGCTATTTTTATCACCATCTGCTCAATTATATTTTATGTTACTAGAAGTCTTCCAAGGCTAGGTATGTCTTTCCTGTTGGAAAATGGTTTGTCTTTGTTAAGGGAAAGTCAAGATCCTTAGCTTGTGACTGATTCGGATTTCTTGCTTTTTTTTGTTCCAGTCTCATTTCCAGGAACTGCATTCCTTTTATTTCAGCTTTCTAATTCTGGACTCACTGTTCCTTGCAGGGGTGCTAGTAAAATTAAATGGTTGGGAAAAAGAAAAAAAAACACAATAAAAACCAAAATGCTACCAACAAAAATGTAAGACAAGATAAAATCTAGAATATCTTTCAGCTGAAAAATACAATAAACTTCCTGTTTATAAATTTACCCATTCATTTTTAACTAGTGGCAAAGCAGAATCTCAGCAGGACATTTTGAAAGTAGTATATCCAGATGGATTCTCAGTGTGAAAGAATTCTGAAATAAACTCACTGACATAATAAAAACAGGGTTTCCAGGCTTGCAAAGCAGTGGTGTAGGGACTGTGAGTAAATTTATTTCACAGGAAGCCTGTATCTTGTGCTAATGGGAAAATGTAGATCCCTTAGGTTGCTCTGTATGTGGTAGGTCATAGATATGATGGGATTATAAAGGAAATGGATCTGTGTGCCACAGCCCCTGACAGCACTGTGCTACATTTCTTGGCCCGTGCCCTAATTCAGAGTCACAAGTAATCCCTCCTAAGAGCCAGTCAATGCTTTAAGTGGTTCACTGCTTGACTATGTCACATCACCCCCCAGGGGCAAGGCAAACCTGTCAATAATTCCTAAGCACCTTAAACAAAATATGTAAATGCAGTAATTCCTACAGAGAAGAGCTGAGGGTGAAGGGAAAGAGAAGAAATGTTAGGGGATTTTCAGGGGGGAGGAAGAAGTAGTTTGAAGAAGCCAGACTGCTAGCAGCTCAGACACTAATAAAGAGAATAATAATGCACAGAAACATAAATGTGACTTAAGTCAAAAGCAAAATATGTCGGAAATTCTGTATCTGGTACCCACTTATTCACAGGGTTAGAGAAAGAGACAACAGCCAGTGTTCTGTAGAATGGGGTCATCTGTTTGTATTTAAATACAGTAGAGACTGAAATGTGCTAGTGTGTCATGCCCTGTCCCCTGCACCTCCTGGGAAAGGCTAGAGCCTCTTCTCAGAAGACACATAACACCTCCTATATCAGAGACATGGAAGGATGGAGTGAGAAGATACAGAAGGGTGATGGGCCTTGGACCCATAGTCACGGGCTGGCAGAGATCTGAACTGTCCTGCACGTATCAGGCAGATCCTGTGTTATGCTCATCCCTGCACCTGCACAAACTGCAGCAGGATTTTGGCTAGGGAAGGGCTGGAGGGTGCAAGTGCAGTGAGTATACTTGTGTATCTTGCAGGGACCTGGAGGGACCCTTGTTGCTCATGTATTTTTGTGGAGGAGCCCCATTTGGGAAACATCTGGATGTCACGTGTGTCTCCAGTAGTATGTTGGGAAACCTGATTTCTAAGGAAGCAGAGGTGGAAGGAGGGCAGCTGGTTCCCACAGTGAAGCCAGACCTTTTCGCCTCTTGTAGTTGATGAACAACAGCTGCTGGGTTTTTTCCATGGAAAGAGGTCTCTTTGTGGAGAAGGGGCAAGGAGACCTTGGGGTTAACTGGAGACATGGCTAATAGGCATGAGCAGGCAACCAGCTATCTAAAGAGCAAAAGAGGAGAAAGTGAAAAAGGCAGAGGGAGACTGAAGGAAATGGGAAAGTTCACTGGAGGAAAGGTGAGGAGAAGAGAGAGGTAAAGACATTGATGGTCATGGGAGATGGAAGCAGAAGGGAGGGTGCTGCTTCATGTGCACAGACAGTGTGGAATGCAGCCTTTCTTCCATGTGCCAGACCATACCACATGAAGCACAGGTTTTTATTGTTTTGAGCCTTATAGCCAGAGTTGCCACTGTCCTTGGACATGAGAAAGGCTCAGAATGCCCCAAAATGGCCAAGTATGTCATGGCATATTCTTCATGTTGCTACTAAGCCAGTATCCATCCCTTCATTCAGCTGAGAAAGATGTCACAGGACATCTGACAGGGAATAACAATGCCACTGAAGGCCCAAGGGATGCCACATGAATCAGCCATAAGAGGGACAGCATTGAATATACATGAGGACTTTCTACACCATGTATATTGACCTAAAATCTCTTCAAAGCCAATTAACAATGAGAAAGGAAGACATTCCATTTTGATGATGAGCTTCATGATGAAGATCATCAGTGTTGTGTGTTCAGAGAAAAGGAAGAGTCTATTTTTGCTATACTTTCTATGCCCTGCCCAGCTGAGGAAGCAGAGGGGCTTTGTTGGGCACTGGTGTCCAGGCAGCAGCCACAGCAGTGCATCATTTTCCACAGCAATCCATGAGGTCCTGGAGTACGACAGAGCTGCACCCCTTACCCCAAAGATCTTCATTGCTGTGGATCTTCCCTAGGGATCACCATGTTCCTCTGAAAGCCAAGTGCCACTGGACTGTTCCTTTGTCCCTCACAACTGGCAGGTAGGGATGAGTCAGAGAGTGTGGGGTTTTGTAGATCCCTGCCTCAACCATCACAAACTTTTTGCTTTTCTGTCTCAGGAGACAGAGACTGACATGGCTACAGTGTTGTAAAGACACACCTAGACCCCTGTGACTACGACCATCCAAACAGGGTTTTGTACCCTGATACTCCCAGGAGAACATGATATCATCTCTAGGTGCTTCTGAGGTGTGCCCCAAACCACAGAGGTAAGCCCAGAGGACTGGCCCTGGGGTGATGACCACAAGTGTTAGCTCAGGCAGAGCCACAGAACAGGATCCTGCCCACTCACAGGTCACTTCCACACAGGAAGCAGATGCAGAGCTGTTGGAAATCAGGTGGCAGGGAGCAATTTGCTAGAAGAAGCCTCATTGATCTATGGCCCTATTCCTGCCAATTTCTGTAAGGTCCCCAGGAAAGGAGGAAAGACCAGAAGCCTCATGAATTATTCAGGAAGGCCAGGCCCAATCCATAGATCACTCACTGGCTGTACAAGCACATTTGCAATTTTTCTAAAGCTTTGCTTTAGTCTTTAATCAGCAAATAACTTGAGTGTGTCCCAAAACAGATGCTTATAGCAAGTTAGGGAACCCTACAAAATGTTTTGCTGGAACAGTATCTTCGTGTCAAATGTAAAATTGGAAAGTTCCCATGTGAACTGCCTTGAAGCTCATGCTAAAATTCTGTGTGAGCAAAAGACACGCATCTGTTTATTTGTGGTGATAAGCCTGTTAATCACATTCACAAATTCTATAAAAACAAATTCTACAGCTCATCAAAGCTTTCTATGAACTCAATTTGGTGTTATGTGAGATCTCAGTCTGAAAGAAATTGATCTTTTAACTAGATGTAACTGCTATTTCACTAATAGATATTTCACCCAGGCAAAATATTCCTATTTCAGAAAATTTAATGCTTTACCATCTTTATTTTACAGGTAGAAAAGAAATAAATATATTTCATGTTAAAACCCCCTCTTTGGATCCAGGTCATAGACATTGAAGGCTGTTGATTGTTTTGTCCAAGCTGTCCCCTGGCAGAAATTACTTAGCCTGATTTCTGTGTTTAACTGTGGGTGTATCTACAATTAGGTGTAGCATGAGGTGCTCAATTTAGCCTGAAACGAATGATTTGGCAGTAGCACCCAAACAGAACTTAGCCCAGAGCTTCACTGAGATCTTTGTATTGCCTTGCACTGTCACACTGTGTGTACCTGCAAGCCTGAACATCTGACTGACTGAAAACACACGCCCCGTACCCGGCTGCATCTCCAGAACACCCTACGTGGATGCACCACGTGCTATCCCAAAAGAGAATTGAGGCACAGTTGCATTCCCTACGAAAATAAACCTGGTTTTCCAGAATCATAAACTGAAATGAGGTCTCCAGAGCCCTGCTTTAGAAAGACAGGGCTAGCTTGTCTTATGACTAAAATGAGACTCTGTTGTGCCAGGAGAACTTGCTGAGGAAGAGCCCTGGACAGAAGTGGGAATGAAACCCTGGTGCCTTTGCCTACATCTTGTTTGACAGTTCAGGTTTATTTTCCTGTTTCTCAGTAGCCATGAATCATGTGTAAATGGAAGGAGTAGCAGTGTTATGGACTGATATCAGATGTTGCACAGCAGCAAGGCATGGAAAGGGAGTAAACCACGGTACCACTGATGATTTTGAAGCACAGAACAAATGACTGGGTCACCTCCCAACTCTAAGTGACCTGCTGCAAATCAGACAGCGCATCTCAGCCAAATTCTGCTTGGTGCCTGTAGTGGCCAATTTCATACACAGTGGGTTTTACATCCTACCTGATGAAAAAGTTACTTTCAGACTCGCTCTGAGGCATGATTGCTATGTACAAAGCAATGCAGTATCCTTCTTTTCACTAGTCTTTCTTGGCAATCAGCCTACAGGACTGTGAAAAAGATGTATTCTGAACCTATTTGTCAAATTGTGCTATGATTTGAAAGACATGAGCCTGATTTCCTATTCTTTCCAGTTTACCCTTATGTTACAGCAATGTCTCATGTACATTTTGATCCAATCTAAAGCAGGGTAAACCTGAGAGAAACTGCTGTCTTTCATTTTGCTCTCTGCTTAACTTTAGTCCTTAATGAAACAGTTTAACATGCACATCTCAGCAAATGTCCTTGGCTTCCAAGAAAGCAAAAACTCATAGAATCAGCCAAGTAGCTCAAATGTAATGGTAGATCACAAAAGTAAACAGATATCAAATAACTAAACATAAAATATTACAAAGCAGAAGCAGATTATTATTTTTTTTCCTTTTACTTTGGCTTAACTCCTTACTGGAACCATGGCTGCTGAAACACTAGTGGCCCCATGTGAGCTGCTGGATTGCAGCTTCTGACTGCAGCATCTCTTTCCTTGCTTTAACTGAGCACTGGTGGGGAGCTGCCTGGGGTTAAGCCCAAAGGTGGAGGGAGACATTCGGGCAGAAGTGGACAATGGGCTTCTCCCTGCTAAAGAATGAGAAATTCACAGTGTCCCAACTGGAGCTGCATGGAAAGGGAGGTATTGGGATTCTACAGACATCCTCTCTGTACCACACCCCACCAGCAGGAAGCAGCTGCTGACTGTCCCCCCAGCAGAGAAAAAGCAACGAAGCCACATTTAACACCAGCAATGCCCCATGCAGCGTGGCTCAAACTCACCCTCTCTGAAGTCAGCGCATCCATCCTCACTGACTCTTACAGCTCACTCCCCTCACCGGGTTTAATTCTTTCTTTGGCACCACAACCTTCTGTTAACACTCCAGCTGATGTAAACCTATGGTGTTCAAATATATACCAGCCAAAAAGTAGCTTTCCTTTTCCCTTTGCATCCAGCTTTGCTGCACTCTGATGTGATCTTTTCTCACTATTTTTCTTCTCTCTTCCCAGAAAGGAGTTAGAATGTAAAGAGAGATAATATAAAGACTATGAATAATACATATACATGTAGCTGTATATACAAATGCATACGTGTGTACAGATATATTTGTGTGTATATATTGGTATATGTTCTTTGTATCTATCTATTTATCTATCCATCTGTCTATCCATCTATCTATCCATCTATCTATTTATCCATCTCTCTATCCATCCATTACCCATACATACATACATACATACACAGATACATTCTTTTTGTAGGAGATGTAGAGCAGAAGCAAATTGATCAAGCCAGCTGGAAGCGAGAAGGCAGGAGGACGGTGATACAACGCCCTGGACTGCCTCGGCTCTCCCGGCTGCTCTGTGCTCACCCTGCCCGCTCCCGGCTTTTTGAGGATGCGACAAGTCGCAGTGCCGGGGCGCAGCATCCTCGGAGGAGCGTGTGCGCTCCCCCGACCCGGCCCCGTCCAATCAGGGCGCTGGGGGAGGGATGCTCGGGGCAGGGATGCAGGGTTGCCAGGCGACAGCAGCGTCCCCGTGTCCCGTCCCCCGTCCCCCCCACACCCCTGTCCTCCCCCTGGGACCGGGCTGCGCTCTGCCCGCGCTGCCGGCGCAGTTAAACAGCCGCGGGGAGCCCCGCAGCATGGGGCTCGCCTCCTTCCCAGGGCTCCTGCCACAGCCCCGCTCCCGGCCGTGCCAGGAGCAATAGCCAGCTCCAGAGTGAGAGCTAGGAACGCAGTCAATGAATAAATGGTAGGGATACGGCTCAGCCGGCCCCTCCGCGCAGCGCTGAGCGCCGGGGGAGGCGGTCTGCGAACGCCAGCCAGCTCCCACTCCCTGTCTTTGCAACTCTAGGTCGCCTCCTAATTTAAAGCTTTGCACCAATCCCCTTTGCCCGGAAAGGAGAGGAAATCTAGAAAGATGCCAGGCTGCGAAAAGGGACCCCAATTCAGAGCGCCGGTCCCAGGCGCTGCCTGGCTAAGCAGAGCCAAAGTTGCTCAGAGGAACGGGAAGCGGGTGCTCCGGAGGAGAGGGGAAAGGAAGGGGATCATCGCCTGGTGATCACAACCTCTCCGTCCCGTTGTCCCCCTCTTCTCCTTCCCGCACAGCTTACCTCTGACCACTTAGGCGGCCTTGATGAGTTTCCATCGGGATCCGATCCAAGGTGGGGGGGAGAAAGGGTGATTGTTCCCAGAGGAAGCAGCTCACACAAGTTTGGGGGGTGAGACTCCCCGGTGGATGTTTAACGAGCACATCGGAAGGCACGCGATGCCCGGGGGCAGCTGGAGACCCTCACCAGGACCTATCCTCATTGCACGGTAAGAAGCTGGGCACTGCTATCCCGCGCCCCTGCATCCCACATCCCCGGCTCCGCATCCTGCGTCTCGAATTCGCGCATCGCGGTCCTCACATCCCCGTATCCCGCATCTCAATCCTCTCATCCCACTCCTTGCATCCCACACCCTGCAGCCTGGATCCCTGCGCCCCGGGTCCCTGCAGCCCACCCCCGCCCCATTCTGCCCTCTGGACCAGACGCAGCCGCTGCCCCGGGGGTTGCGGGTTGTGCAGCCAGGAAAAAGTTTAGAGCGGCGAATTGCGAAGAGGTTTCCTGACGGGATTCGGGGGGCAGGAGAAACGGGGAAGGGGGAGCAGGAGGAGACAAGGGCTTTTACACTCGCAGAGAAAGTGCAGTGTTCAGGGGCACCCCTGTAGTCGACAGCTGGGGCTGGGGTGTGGGGGGACTACAGTGTGCAGAAAGGAGCTGTGTCCAGATGTTGCCCAGAGGTTCCTGCTCCCACAGGCTTTGGGGGTGAAGGGATGAGATCTTAAGCTTGCCATCCTATGCCCTTCCTTAACCTGGGGTGGAAAGTGCCAAGCCAGCAGCTGGGAAAGCTGTGCTGAGTGCCCAGCTCATCTCCCTGGATCTGCTGTTGGGAGAGAGGGGGAGAGAGGGGAACCTTAAAGAAATTGGAAGTGCTTTGCTCCTCTGGGAATATCTCCTCTGCAGGGACCTGGCTCACTCCAGGATCCTAAAATTGGATTATTTCAAAAAGGAAAGAGAGATTAGCAGGGTTACACGGCTACAATATAGCCATTGTAACTCTTCCCCATGTATATATCTGCCCAGGTGTCTGTGTGTCCATGTGAGTACACAGCCAGCTGTGTAGGTGTGTGTGTGCTTCTGGAGCTCTCTGTGCCTGTGGATGTGCCTTGTCCATGTCCCTGTGTCTCTGGGTGTGCAGATCTGTGCTTCTGTGTTTGCTTGGATGCATGTGGATGTTTTATATGTACAGATTCACAGGAATGTTGTTTTTGTTGTTTTTTTTTTGTTTGTTCCTAGACAGTGTTTTACCTAACCCTCTGTAGACCTAGAGGGGTGTGGGTAGGTACCTTCCATCCGTGTGTGTGCCAGCCCCAGGCATCTGCTGGGACACACATGTGAGTGAGAGAAAGTGTGTCTCCATGCCAGTGTATAGGTGGGATTTGGGGGGGGAGAGTTGGATTTTGGGGGCCCACTTTGTGCCCCCACGTTATCACAGTGTTTCAATGCATCATTTTATGTACACATCCCTGTATTTCAGCAATGTTGATAAAACTCAAGCAATTCATGAAAAACTAGGCAGGCATCTCACCAGTACTGCATTGAACTGAACTAAGGATTTGCTGGTAGTTTGCGAGTTCTTTGGCTTCTAAGTTTATGCCACCTGCTGAAGATTATTTTAGTTCTTTTTTATTGTGTGTGCTTTTGGTTTTTTGGTGGTTTTTTTTTTTTTTAATTAGTTAAATCAGCTTTAAAAAACACTCATTTAGAAGACTGTGAAACAGAACAGCCTGGGACACAGGCTGGTACCTATTTCAGCTTGCATAAGTATGTCTCATGTTGATTAAATATTCATGAAAACTATTTGAAAATCACACAACCCACCTGATCAAATACATATTTTAGGAAAAATATGTTTTTCATTTTCTCAAAATGCACCTAAACCATGATGACTTCTTCTGCTGTTATTTACGTTGATAAATGTATTACAAGAAAAGGTAACTTCTCCAGTTATATTGGGAAAATTGCACATTAAGATAATTTATTCATAATTAAGGTAATAGAAAACTTATACTTCTGTAATGTTAATCCTTTGAGTGAAACCAGTAACAATTAATGTAAATCCTCCTTAATGAACTGATCATTTGAAGAGCAATGCCAGTTAATTTTCCCCTATTTGAATATTTCATATTTTCATTTCTGTGAGTTTCTTCTTGTTTGTTTGTTTGCTTGCTTGGGGTTTGTTTTAAGAATAATGTTGTCCACTACCCTCAATATCTCTAGAGCCCTCCATTATATGTAAAACATGAAACACACTCCAAAACAGAAAATATATTAGTTGCTTAAGTGGTCTGTAACTTAAAGACAAGTAAAATGGCATTGGTATTGAGTACATTAAAACTAGACTTTCATCCTGGAGCCAAGATGCTTTTCTAATCATTGTTGATGTTTGCTTGGGTTAGTTGTGTTGATGACCTACTTTTAAGCTTCTACAAATAAAGGAATAAA
Source organism: Phylloscopus trochilus trochilus (assembly GCA_016584745.2). Lineage (NCBI taxonomy): Eukaryota > Metazoa > Chordata > Aves > Passeriformes > Phylloscopidae > Phylloscopus > Phylloscopus trochilus. Next base: position 8,106,120 of record WQNJ02000016.1, on the reverse strand, counting down.
GTTTTTTTAGGCAAATGTTGACACCTTGTCTAGGAGTAAGATTCTAATTTTATCATTGAAAGACTGGATCTAAAGCAAGATGCAGGGATAAAGTATCTTTCTGGATTCACAAAATGTTTTTACCATTAAATAGATGTGACAAAGCAAAGTACTAAATCAGACTGGAAAGCCAAAATAAAAGAAATACATTACAAACAATGCTATCATTCAGTTCAGTGGTCTGTGTTACATAAGTGGAGCTGAATTTGGAAATGAAGGCAGTGTAGGGACACGTAGTGGCATTAAAGAAAGAGCAATTTGGATGTTTTGTGTAGACACAACTCGCCCATGGCAGTGTCCTACAGAAGATAAATTGTGCTGTGACTCACAGAGTCCTATATAGAATACTATAAGATATGAAAGACCTGGTTCTAATGTTGCTTATACTGGGGTCAAATTGCAATTTTACCTTTAAAGCCAGTGGTCTAAATTCTCTGTTTGCCTACAAGAAAAAAAGAATTTAGGTGGATTACATGAGGTGTGCACCCACCAAAAGTCTGGTTTAGCAATACAATTTGAGAATCCAGCCTCAAGATTTCACAGGGTGTGAGAACCTGCCTATGAGGCTGCTAAATTTGCCAACAGCATCCTACTGACGGGACTTCAGTCTCTGATTGGGTTTTGAAAGCTGTCTCCAAAGTCCTATAAAATTGTATCAGGATTGTTGCACCATGTTTGCTCCAACTTGTTGTGCTATAGCTGTTGATCAGTTAGCATGAATTTTTTGTCATTGGTGAAGTCACTGTCAGGATGTCATAGAACACCACCAAGATGTTTGACACTCTCCAGGATCAGGCAGCATTACTGTCTACGTGGGAATGTGTTTAACTATGGCAAGCTACATAAGCTCTTGTGACTATGGTGCAATATTGACTGTTGGGGCACTTTTTTGCTTACTGGTATAAAACTGAGAGCTGGTTTAAAGCTTAATCAAGAACTTAGTCCAGGTCAGAGAGTTAAAGAGAAGATTGTGCTCTTACTCTCTCCTAGTGTGGAGAATAAGTCTGTGTTTTAATCCCTGAGTGGGTTGCATTTGCAATGGAGGGGTATCCACAGCCACCAAAATGGAGTCACCTGAGGGAGAATCAGCCACCCTGCCCCTGCAGCCACCCTGAATGTCCAGAGCAAAACTGTGGTGGACCTGGGGTCCAAAGGTGACAGGAAAGGAGGGCAGTATCCTTCAATGGTACCATCCTCCTAAATCTCTGCCTGTGACTGTTTCTTGCTATGAATTCAACAAGACAACTTTCACTCTGATAACCCAGCCCTAAACAGGCAGAAAAAAAAAACCCCTGTAACATACTTCATTTTATGAAAATAAATATTGACTCAAAATCCTTACTTTAATTTAGCAGTAGGAGTAAAATGACAAAAAAAAAAAAAAATCCTCCAAGGAACAATGATGCCTGGGAATAGCCTCAATGCATTTGTCAGGTGTTTCCACTGGGACAAAAACACAGTTCATTGTTAGGAGTGCTTTAACTATTGCAGATTAGTGCAATTTCTTCAGGTTTCTTTCTTCAGATAAGCCCAGAATGCCCTGTGTGATCTCAAAGGATTTGCTGGCTTACCTATTGTCTTAAGAGGTTTTCGGACATTAATTTCAAGGATGTGCAGATTTTCAAAAATACTGCAAGAAATATACTGTCCTGTATCCAGTTGCCTTTCAAGAGTAATGCAGCAAATTTTCCTGGGGGGTAAATCACTGTGAACCTATCAAAGTCAAAAAGAAGAGAAGTTACAAGAGCTACAGCAAATTATACAAAAAAAAAAAAATAGGCTGTAGAACTATATTGCTTTTATCTGATATTAATCTGATATTGGTCCACTCCAATATAAAATGATGCAGTTGGAACAATCACCATGCTCGTTTTCATGGCTATGGTGAGATTATGGGAGTATTTGTGTAGTCAGCAATGACATTGCTTGTGGAAACACATGGGCTCCTCATGTAAATCAACAGGCTTTCCCAAAAATGTAAGAATCAGGTTAGCATCTTTTCCAAACTGTCTAAGACCGAACATATCCACATGCAAAAGCACATCCTTAACCCCAGTTCTGAGGCAGCCTTCCTTCAGAACACTTTAAAGTCTGGCAGGTGACTTGAACTTGGTAGTACTGGTGACCCTGACCTTCAAATTCACTTTCCCAGTGCATCCAAAGGGACACAGCACAGTCACCAAGTATATAAACTAGATTAAATATGCATCAAGCAAGGTGTGTAGAGAGGGAATCGCTGATAAACTTTTCGTGGATGAAATGGGAACTTAGACTTTTGGTGGATGCTGTCAGACCTTGAAATTCTCCATTAGAAAAGTGAACAGAGAAGGGAAAAAAAGTTGTGAAAACAAAAAAGATTGAGGAAAATGTCTCTGTACAAGAAAAAAATGGGGAAAATAAAGATAAGAAAATTGCTTGATAGAAAAGGAAAAAAATTATCAGTAGAGATACTCAAATGACTATTCAAGCTGGAAGAAAAGTAAATTAAATGATAAGCCAGTTGTGGGAAGAAGAGATTTTAAGGCAGATGAAGGTGGTGAAGTCAATGAAGACATTGTCAGATTCCAGAGGAAAATCAAGGAAGTCTACACAAGAAGAATTAATTCAAAAGCTAAGTGGGTGACCACAAAGTCAGCAAATTCATAGGACAGAATTGTATTAGGAGAAAGAATGGGATAATTTGTTTTTCATGTGAGGAAGGATGAACATGTTAGAGTGCCCTTTAAGGAACAGGGTACCTGAAAGAAGGGGTGCTGAATAGGGGAGGTAGACTATGCCAGTGAGAAGAAACAAAAATGCTCTTGAGAAAATGAGAAGAGCTTGAGAGAACAAAGAGAAGAATAAAACAAGGAAGCAAAATGAAAAGATTGGGACTGGCATGACATCAGAGGAAAAGCACTGACAAAGGCTGGAGGAAGGGATTGACAAAACAAAAACAAAACAAACAAACAAAACAAAACAAAAACAAACAAACAAAAAAAAACCCACAAAAAAAAGGGAAAGAAAAGAAAAGAAAAGGAAAGAAAAGAGTATCAAAGGGTGTGGGAGGTACAGAAAAGTCACCTCCCACTGGTACAGAGGAGGAGCTGAGGCCTTGGCTTGCTGGGAGGGAAGAGCTGAAGGGAACCTGAAAATTGAGTAAAATATTTGTCTAGAACATGACGTGCTGGTGGAAGACAGAGAGAATAGACAATATGCAGAATGTAGAGACTGACAGCACCCTCAGCTGAGAAATGCAGTGAAACTTCCTCATTAGCTTCCACTCCCATGAGAAGCTCCACTAACGAGCCCACACACAAACCAGGGATGATTTTTGTGTTACCTAAGTGCTGCATCTGGAGAAGGGACACACAACTACATAACTGCATGATCTGGGGCTCTGCAAAGCCTCAGCCTCTGAGGGTTGTGGTGGCTGGTCCTCCAAAGGACACATTGTTGAGCTGACAGAGATCCTGCCCTCTGGTCTGCGAAAGAGGATGCTGAAGGCAATTCCCAGAGTAGTGGGATTCTTATCTGGAATGAGCCCTGCAGAGAACCTGGCTGAGACAAGTGGGCAACAAGGGACTGTCTTGATTGTATTGAGAGATTCTAAATCACTTCCAGCAAAATTAATGTGTCAGATGCCAAATTTAACACTGAAGGGACATCAGTGGCTTGCAACAGGCTTTGAACACTGTGTGGTCAAACCAACACTGAGGTGTAGGGTGGGACATCATCTGAAAAGGGTTTGAAAAATCTTACAAAATGTTGTTTCACACCTAAAATCCTAAAATTTATCCCTAAATATTTCATATTTATCCTAAATATCCCTAATTTTTTTCAGCCCTAAAAGTTCCTAAGTACTGTTTCATCAGTGGTGTGACTCCCTGCTCCACAGACATGTAATAGCAGGGCTGGTACAGAAATTGTCTTTGTTATAGGGATGCAGGTTAAATATACTCCTCCTCCTCCCTGGTGAGGAAAGGAGCCCTATAGGAAGCTAGTCTGTGGTGCTCTGAGAGGCTCCTAAACCAGTATTGCTCTTGTTGACCTGGAGCAGTTCAAAGTCCAGCTCACCACATCAGGGTGGTTTTCTGTTTTCCATAACATAGCTGTGACTGGGGATCTGAGTCTCCTTAGATCCCAAATTGTCCCCAGCTTGTATGTGCCAGGCCTCCTCAATGGGACACCTGCAGCTGTGCTTGAGGTAACGTTTCTACATGTGTGTTTTGTAAGAGATTTTTGGCTGAGGTATTTCTGGATCCTGTGCTTACTGCCTAGCAATTTCTGTATTGCTTTATAATCATTATATATTATATTGTTATTACTAATTTAATTCACATTGGCTGCATCATATAGTGAAGAAATTATCAGGAAAGCACGAGGAGACATGTTCTGCTAGTGTTTAAAAATATTACATTTGTAATGCTTAGCAGAAACTGGCTGCCCTACTGTTAAGACTCACATAGTAAGAAATGTGATAAAAATCAAGAAACAAATTTTGGGGAGGTTTCCAGAACTCATAGGATGATTAATTTTCCCCTTCTATTTATCTGTATTTTCATGACAAGAGAAAGATAAACAGACAAAAGAATGGAGGTAAAAAGAAAGATAAAAATATTGTGCAGTAACACATGTAGGGTTCAGTGCTGAGGTATTAAAAAAAAGCATGCGTGGATGAGCTCATGTGGCTAAGAAATGTCAAAAATTATCTTTCTCTGCAAGACCATTAAAAATTGATATTTTTATGCAAAAATATAATTGGTTTTGCCATGATAAATCAGTTTTCAAAAGAATTCCTTATAAATTTTTGTGAGATTATGTGTGTATTTGATTATTGGGTGTCACCAGTCAAGAATATGACTTCTTTGCTTTTTATCATAGATTTTTAATGGCATTTTTACAAACCTTTAGTCAATCAGAAAGACATCTCCACTGTATGCCCACTGAAACTGCATTTGGTTCAGCTGTAAAATTTCCAGATGTTTCTGTAACACCACAAATTAAATGTCTTGATTTTACCTTGTAACAGATGTATTTTACCAGTAATTTAACTCTGCCTTGCAAAAAAGCAGGGGAGAAAACAACCACATGGGTCATCAATGTAGTAATATGGGAATAAACTTTGCAAAATTGTGTGAAAAGGAAACCTTACAACACCTAATAGACATTACAGTACATTATTTGCACAGAGACTATTAAGTTTCTTGTTTTCCTTATTATGAAATACTTGTCCATAAAATAATATTTTACTAGAAAATTTGCAAGGTTTATAGGAATCTTCTTAGATATTTTCCAAACACTGTGAGAACACACTGAAGTATTAAACACACTTGTTAAATCTATCTTGCAAGTGTTTCATTGTATTCCCTCTGGATCTCTTAATTGTGCTGCTCATTTTGTTCCTTGCAGCCACCATGGCTTTAGAAGAGCCCTGACAATACCAGAGATCAGCAGAGAATGCATTTTATTAAACAGGTGCAAGCTCATCCTACACTGGCTGATGATGAGGTTGAGTTATCAGGCAAGTTATCTTTGCTCTCAGAAGTTGAGGAAAAGGAGAGCAATTGTGTGGGAATGGTAGACCAACACTCAAGTCTGTTTTAGCCAAATACTCCTAAAACATACAGCTCAGGCTTCTTTATCACACCATTATTACAAAATACATTTACCTCAAAAAAAAAAAAAAAAAAAAAAAAGGCTATTACTTCATAACAAAGAAAAGAAATAAACTGCCTACCTCAGGTCTTAAAAGCAGAACAAACCCCACTGCTGTTCCAACAAAAGCAACATGCAGCCCATGTCTTTTCCATCCATTCACCTGTCATTGTAGCTGTCATAAGGTGCATTTACATATGGCCAATCCCACAGCTGATTCACTAAGATGATTTTATGGGTGAAAAGGGAACATGACTTAATGGAGTCACTCCAGGAATACAAATAAAATCAGATAACTTTCAGAGAATAATAGCTTTCCTTTCTGAAGTGGACTTTAAATCTCTAAGAAGAGAATAGCTCTGCTTAAAGCAATCTTTTTTTTCTTCACTCAGAAGTGATCTCCGATTAATTGTGCAGTTTAGCTGAACTTTGCTTTCCTTGGTATCCTAGGAGAAAAGCTCTGACAGACTGGGAATTTTAACTTGTTTGTAATGTAAACTCAGTATACTGGTGGTGCTTTTTCAACACTCCAGAAACTGCTTGGGAGGAAAAAAGAAATAAATAAAAAGGCTTTGATCCTCAGAGCAAACAAAGAGGGGAGAAGGAGGTTAAAAGAACCATCATTTGTTAAAGGCAGAGAAGGAAAATGTGGGAAAGGTGTTTCTATTTTAACAGTTTCAGAGGCTGAAAGACTCTTGAAAGTATCAGGCACTTCAACAGCTTTAGAGGTTGCTGATGAATAAGGCTGAATCTTAATTTTTATTGTGTCATTGACATTTCTGATATTTCTAAGGATAATGAAATTCTCAGTAATATCAGTCATCTAAACAAGATTTTTTTTTTCCCAGAAGCAGATCTCCAGGACAAAGCCTAGTGATTAGTGCTAATACCTTGAGTACCAAGCTCAGATAAACATATTCCTAGTGGCATTATTCAATATGAGGAAAGGACGAGTTTAGTCTGGAAGTTACACCTGGGAGCTGAGATTTAATTTGTATATCAGATTTTTGGCCAAAAAGGTGGAATGTAAATTGAAGCTTGCAGTAGCAAGGAGGAGTGTGACCCAGTCATGCCCTAGTGGATTCTTACCTCTGGGAGATGCTTCCACTCCCTAAACTGTAGGTGTTCTGGCCAGTAGGTAAGATGAAGAAAAGTCTTACATCACTTCTACTTATCTGCCTGTCTATTCCACACTTTTTTAAGGAAGGAAGCAAACAGAACTAACTACCTTAAATCAATGTCCAGGAGCAGCTGCAGAGTAATAGGGTTTCTTAGTCCCTGTGATTTCCTGGCAAGGGCACAAGGTTACAATTAGAACTTATCCTGAGAGAGTGCAGTGTCCATTAGGGTAGAAATGGATGGAAATAAGCCCTTTTCATGTAAGATTCTTCATTTTCAAAGATCATACACAACGGTCCCTTTGCCTGAATGCAGCATTTGTAGTTCCACAGATAATGACACCAGTAAGGACCTCATCTGATCCATCTGCCCCTCCAAAGATGGCATAAACTGTCTTTAAGTCTTTATTAACTGAGACTTGTTAAATGATTTCCTTAAAATCTGAAATGACAGACGTTTCACAGCCTCCTGCATAAGCATATATCTTAAATGCTTCACTGCTCTTATGGACAGAAGGTCTCCAAAAGTTTAACTAAATCCCACTTTTTGCAACCAAGCCTATCACTCTTATCTGCTCTGCTATGGAAATTTGAAGCAATTCAGTATTTTCTTTTCCATTCCAGCCTTTTATATTGCAAAAGGATTAGATTTTGGCTGTTTAATGTTCATTTAGGTAATGTTCCCCTCAGTCATCTCCTCCTGACTCAGTGAAATAACTGGTTTTCTTTTGCCATTTGCTTTTTTAAGTGGCTTGTTTTTCTTGCTGTTTTCCTTTTGCCTTCTCCAGTAGCTCGTCTGGACCCATACCCAAAAGATGAGTACAGACAATGAAAGGGTTGTCTTCCCTTGTCTTGAATACAACATTTCTCAAAGAAATCCTTTGTACTATTTCTTTCTTCTGCTCTCCAAGCCTCACTCCAGCCAGCATTTTGCCCAAAGAACCCTCAGGAGCTGCACAGAGCCAGAGTGATGTCCTTGTCCTGTCACATTTCGATTTGCTGTATTTTCTCTTGACAGCTTGCGGTCATTCCTAGTTTGCAACCACATCCACCTCCAACCAAGTCATTGTCAGCTCTCACATCCACATTAATATTTCAGAAGAAAAAGATTTTTAAGGCAGTTTGAACAACCTGCTGCTTTGTCTTCACCAGAAGGGTCTGTGTGGGCCACTATCGCTGTGGGACACAATGAAGGGAGACACGGAGTCATGAGAAGGTTGCTGTGGACCCTTCAGGGAGGAGCCACAGGTTTATTTTTTAAACTTCTTTTATACTTTTTACAAATGTGCCCACCTTAGAGGTAGGACCCCTGGAACCATTGGTCACTCGCAGAGACCACTATGGGAAGTCCCTCCTCTGGGAACGCATGTGGAAAAACAAGATAGTTTACAGAAAGTGACCTTGTTTGCCAGTTTCAGTCCCTGGGAACAGAATTTCCTAAAACCAAAACATGGCAGGCACGAATTGTGGCAACAGGCCACGGCTTCTCTTGGTTCAGTCACTGCTAAAGGGAGGGGATGCTTGACTGCTGCACTGTGGACCATGTCCCACGTGCAGGAGCCTTCGTGGACGGGAAGCCTCCAGACCAACTCCAAGCATAAAATGTACTGGTGGATGTTGCAGAGCTGAGTGATGGATGCAGATGTGTGATGGGTACTCATTTGGGCATTCCAGCCCGTGGAAAGGCAGGAGCAACTCGTGCTGTCAGGGTCCTAATCACGAAGTCAGGAGGTCTCCAATGAGATGTTCAACTTTGCTGCTGGCACACCCACACAGAGTTCACCTACATTAAGCCTGGTGAATGTGGCATTAGGCAAGAATCCAGAACTACATGACCCCTAGACACACTTTGTGCCTCATTTGTTTAATTTCTCTTGTTTTATTAAGACTCAAACTTTTCCCTGGCCAGTCTAGAATATTTTCCAAAATGTCCAGGACATGGATAATGTCAGAGAGGTCCTAATGAAGCTGCCACAGGTACTTGCCCCAAAGGCTCCTTAGAGAACCCTTTACATCTGTTAGGTTCATGCAAAAGAGGGCATTAGTTACTGCTAAAAAAAAAAAAAAAAAAGAAAAAAAACTCAGGAAGGAAAAAATAAAAAGGTCATGTATCTGTAGTAATTCACGGAGCACCTTAATATTGCAAAATAATGTTCCCTCTAGCCTTCAAATTAATCAACATGCTGTTTCAATATATCTCAGTGAATTAAAACACATCCAGTCCAACTCACTTTTTCCTGACCATTAACTTCCAAGCTTTGAATTCCCCCTGAACAGATAAGCAGCTGCTTTGAAGATTTAACTGCCCTGACTCTACCACAGCACAAGCCACCACTATGTATGAGATAAGTCTTTTTTTCTCTGTCTAGATTGGTCACATTGGGACAGCTAAATAATCACTCCTTGGATGCACTGGGTGAAAGGGAAGATTGGTGTCCATGTGAGAGAGAAATTTTTTACAGTCTGGGATAGGGAGACACAGAGAGGCATATTCAGGCAACTCGTGGATGAAGGTTGATGATTTTTTTCTCTCCACTCATAGTATAGGCAACCCCAAATACTCATCTGATATGTTGGCTCTTGAACCTAGATCATATTAAATAGATCAAGTATCTAAGATACACGGTCTGATCATGGTCAGCAGGGCCTGGCATTGTAATGCCACTTATTGAATGGCCAACAGTGCGTTCCCAAGGCCTTAAAAACCAGTTTCCAGGTAGATGCATCTCTATTTAATTGACAGAACTTATCTCCATAGTATTTTAGAGGATTGCAAATTTTTTTGCAACACTTTTTTTAAAGCACCAAGTAATAAGTCCTCTACCATGTCCCATTTTTGTCCATGCTCACTTATGATATGGTTTCCATGCCAATGATTACAATTAAATACTAATATAAGTAGTCTTCAAAAATAAAAGCACATTTTGAATGATCTATGTGTATATTTAGAGACTAAGAACTGCAAAGATGAATGGATTGAGGGGGATTAAACACAAGGCTAGTTGTCCATTAGGCAACCTAAGACCAATTAAGTGTGCCCATCTATCCAATATTTTTTCTAGGTATTTCCATTATTATCCATGCCAAAATTATTTTACATGTATAAATTCACCTATGTCTATTTCTTAATTTAAAAAACTTACTTGAAATGTAGGTCTTGCATCATACAGTCGTTTCTCAAGCAAAACTTCCATGATAGCAGTAGCAGAGGACTTCAAGATGCGACTGGAACTCTCTGTACTGCTCTTCTCATAAAATAAAATGTAAATTTTTTCAGTAAGATTCATGTGAGTGCATTGTCTGTCTGTATTGATTCCAGATACTCTCTGTGTTTAATTAAGATATATTTTTCTGCAAAATTATGGATAGTTCTATGCAGTGTTCAATGAAAGTGGTCCAGACTGTACCTGACCAAAAGAATTGATCTAAGATTTATTGCTGATTGCTGAGTATTACTATGTATTAATTTTTACATTATTTTGATGTGTAATTGACTTTTTGCCAGATAAGTAGACAGAGAGTTATTGATAGCTAAGTTGACTATCATGTGTTCCAGGTTCAAAATAATATATATTTTTTTTATCAGCTATACATTAATATTGTCAGATTCTGGCTTTCGAAATAATCCTTTGAGGAAAACAGACTTATCATAAAATTATTCACAAGGACATTACCACAAATAATGGAAATGAGCCACAGGCCAGGTAGCAGTGCAACAGGAACAGGTTTAAGGCTATGGAAGCTCAGAAGCAGATCATGACTCAACATCATATTGCTGTGGGAAAAGGAAAATTTCTACTAGGATTAACAAACAGGAATATTGTCTTCAAGGCATGGAATGTAAACATTAATCTCTACTCAGCACTAGTAAGGCCACTTTCAGAGCATGGTGCCCAGTTTTGAGAATTATGTTTTAAGAAAGGCTATAAATCTCTTGGAGTACACAGAATATCAACATGGACAATTGTGTGGAACAAATAGATTTGTCACAGGTAAGTAAAAGGCTTAAACTGTCACACAGAAGACTAGAGCTCAGGAAAAGCTTTTAATTGTAAAGAACAGGAAAGACAGAATAAACTGCTGGGAAATTGAAGAAGTTCCTTTCACCAAAGTGTCTGTAAAAAAGTTACCCAAGACATGAGTTAGGTAAGACATAAATAAAATTGATCTTGATTTGGGTAATAGCAAAGAAAGGTCAAGATCAAGACCTTTTGGGGTCCCTTCTAACCCTTTTCTTCTCTCAGTGACCTGAACATAATTCAGGGCTCTTATCCCAGGCCTGTGTTTTGCAAACCTCTCTTGGTGAGGTGCAGCAGAGGCAGAGCAGAGAGCATCACGCTCCTCTTGGGGAAGAGAGGGGATAATGGACAAATTGCAAGAGCAAACAAAGTTGTCCTTCAAGAGAGGCAAGCTCTACCATGCAGGGGCAAATCATGTACTACACAGGGCAGGAAGGGATCACAAGTCTCTGCTTAGTTCACATGCAGACTCCTTATGAGTGACTTCAGTAAAGACAGACACATCGTGTAAAGACCATGAGCAGTCTCCTTTCTCACTGTAGGGGCTGTGCAGAAGCCCCTGTGTGTCTGCAAAACCGAGCATTAAACGAGTTCTAATATTAGGATAACAGAGAAACAAGAAAGGAAGGAGCAGCATGACTTGAACTGTCAACTTTAAAGTCTACTCTGCGTGTTCACAGGCTTTGATACCCTCATGTGTAGGCAGCACACTATATAAGGTTATAAACTTATGTATGTTTTTGGAATATTTGCATAAGGAAATGAATGCAGTAAATCTGTTGACGTCGTCAATGCAGAACTACCGTAACTCTAAAGCTTTCTGCACTGCAGTGATGATTATGAAACTGGTAGGTAGTTTATGTTATTAACTCAAGGCGTCATCTTTAATAAATACTCATAAAACACATTGGCAAAAGCATAAAGCTCAGGAACATGAGTAGGAAATTTGTGACATGCTCTCTATCACAGATAAATTGTTAACACTGCTGTTCAGTAATTATTTAATCAAAAGCATACTTAGGAAAAATCTGAAATAACACAGATTTCAGTTTTTAGACTAAGAGTCCTACCTTCATGTTAACTACTGGAGTAGGGTTATAGTATATTTTAATAAAAGTGTGAGATGGTATTGAAATTCAGATAATTCCTTTGAGGCTTTATGGCTCATACGAAATGCAAAGAAATTCAGAAAGAAAAAATTTTCCAAATTAATAATTCTTTCTTAAAGAGCGATAAAGAATTAGATGTTGTCTTCTAAAAGGACACTCTGTTTTGTTGTGAGTTTGTGAAAAAAATATTTATGTCATGGATAGGAAGGATATTTCATGTAAATTGCACTCTTTGCTTTCTATCCTGAAGTTTTTCTTCCATTCAAAAGAACCTGTATCTTTTATCATTCAAGGCCTCTCTGCACTGATCTCTGAGAATACTGAAATATTCTTTTTATCTGTCCTAAATCAGGTGAACAGTAAAAAGATATTGATTTTTCATACAGTATAAATAGTTCATGAATGTATAAAAATTTAATTCAGGATTCAGTGGGTCAAATACTAGATTGTGATAAATTAACAACAAACAGTGGAGCTGGTCTATGTTACAACATCTGGCAGTGCTGTTCAATTCATCAGGAGTGCTGTACTTCCATCATTTAATAGCTTCAAGAGATAATAACATCTGCAGTTTTGGTTTTCAAAGTCAGCCTCTTCCTTCCCTTTACTCTTGCTCAGTAGAGAGGACTTTGCAGCAAAGTCTTTGTGCTGTAATAAAACATCTCACTTACCCCTGTCACTGAGAGTGGCTGCTGCACTCTGAACTTGGCCATCACCAGTAGGAAGCTGCTGAGGAGCTGATGGCATGAGGACATGAGTCATGAAGGTGTCCCAATCCCCCAACTAGTGTAAATCAGTGTAACTGCACTGTTACAAGCTCCAAGGACAGAGATAGCTTGTAAATACAGGAAATATAGGGGTTGTGCAACGTAAATAAAGCCAGAAAAGACAATTCAATCTATCTCCTGGCCCAAGGCAGAGTCAATATTATTGTGTCACTTCTGGAAAACAGTTACTTTTTCTTGAAATCTTGTGATGGTGAAGACTCCACAACACTCCCAGACAGCATGTCCCTGTGCCTCAGTACCTTTATGATGAGAACATTTTCCCCTAGTGTAGAGCCTAAATATTTATTTTTACAGTTTAAGTTCATTTCTGCTTTAGCTAATGACACCAAAGTTCTTTCTTCCCAATTAATTTCTTACCCCCTGAGCTTGATGCAGCTTTGCTTACAATCTGCTCTGGTCACAACTGTGATGGACCTGAGACTGCTGATTGGATTTGGAAAACTGCGAGTCTCAGGCCAGTGTATCTCTCTGTGCCTTCTCTAGTGGTCTGAAACTGGCACACCTCTCAGTCTGAGAGATCTTCCAGTCTGCTGAATTGGCCATCAAGCCATGAAACATTCATTGCCTCTGGAAAGATTCAAAGTAATGCTCATGAAAAAAAAAAACAGAGTCCTAGGATTGGGTTTTTTCTTTGTCACCTATTACAGGAACATTCTGTTAGAGTTTTTAACATAAGAGATAGGTACAAAGACATGTTTTAGACTGTGTGATTAGTACAAAGGAAAGCACTATCTCATCAGTGGGATAATGCTTTCTTTCTGAGTTGTAGCACCTCTAATCTTATGCTCTTTAGTGAGATGACAAACATCAGCCTGTGCATTAAGTGTTTTTAAATGGCATAGAGTTTTTGTTGCATGATGGTTCCAACTTATGCTTTACATTATTATCTCTTATGCTCATTAAAGGAAATGTTTAGTTTCTATCAAAGTAAAGGACTTAGTGTTAGGTGAAGAAAACAGCATCAGTTTAAAAATAAAATAGAGTATAAATAAAAGAAAAAACTATTGCTGGTGAAAAGGGCTTTGATGAAAACAGTGTTGAGAATGGCAGAAATGTCTTTTTCTCTGATATTTTTTTTCTCTATTAATGGCCTATTCTGCTATGATCAATAAAAACTCCTTCAAGGGTCGCAGTGCTTCCCAAGTTGATTATTGGAACAAAAACAAATTGGTTCAAAGCCTTTCCTGAGTAAACAGTTACTGCTAACACTTTATCCTCCTGTTCACTGCTCTTCACTGGGGCTTGGTCTTCTCTAGCAAAGCAACTGGAAACAGCAGCCTTGGCCAAACCTCAGGCTGGGGGGCATTTCTACAGTGAGGAGATTCACTTTGCATTTTCCTGGCCCTGCTCAACCTCACTTGGTGCCAGGGTCAATTCCCTTCCCTTCTACTGAGATGGAGGGATGGAGCTTGGCATTGTCTGGTGGTTAGAGATATGTGTCTGGTCAGAGGTGTGTGTTTTCCAAGGCTCTTGTCCTCATTGCTGACATTGCCCCTCATTTAAGGCCTGGATCTCTTCCTGTGTTTGATCAATCCTCCCATTCCACTGCAGAACCCAGGAACACAGTTTAATTACATCCTTCAAATACTTTCCTCCCTGAAGTTTTCCAAGAGCCTTCAGAGTGTGGACAGATTGCCTAGCAAGCTCCTCTTTGCCTCTTGCATCCTTAGGAGATGGTCCTCTTGAGCTTCTAAGACCCTTGCTGACTTTTCCAGAGTGACAGCAGGCAAGAATACCTGAAATTACAAAACTGGGTTATTTTCTCAGCTCAGGCACATCCTTCTGGAGTAAAATTGCAATGTCTCAGAGGACCTTTAGGCCTGTAGAGAGTGTAATAGGATCTGGACTGGTGCCTGGCACGTAGGCAGTGATCTCCTCACTCTTGCCCACAAACCTCCTGCTGTCTGCAGGCTGAGAACCTTGTGCCCCAAGCCCTTGAGGTCGTGTTTCTCCAGCCCAACTAAGTGTGTGGATGCAAACAGCAAAGGCTTAGCTGGTTACACAGCTATGTCAATTGTTTTGCCTCTGGGTCTGTAGTATCATTTAGTTTTCCTGAGAACTCTTTGCAGTTAACCAAATACTTGCAGTTCATCTCAGACACTTCATACACCACATATAAACCTTTCCTAAGCAGGGAAGTAATTCTTTCCACTTCAAGTCAAATGAATGGATTTCTACTGTAGCCTTTTGCTTCTGGTTAATACCAACAATATTTCATTTGCCTCATATCCCTCTAAAAGACCAAAACTGCCTTGACTCCCATTCAGATGTCTGGAAGAACAATCAGTTTCTCACCATTGCCCCTTCTATGAAATAATCTTGCTTTCCCCAGTTCAGAAAAAGCTTGTGAACTTTAGGGAGCAGGTGGGGGAAGAAGAAATATTTGTAGTGACTTCTACTTTTCACCACTTCTGTGACTACCAAGGAACTGGTGCTTCTTTTGGTAATTTCATTCCACAGCCTCATTTTTTCCATACAAATCAAGGAAAAGAAGCATTTGAGGGTGGGATTTACCTCAGCAGACATAACCTGAAGCCACAGTGTGGAGGTCTACATCTTTGGAAAGTCATATTTCATGATAAAAAATAAAAATTATGCTTTTAAGGAGGGATTCAACAGACCTGTTTTAAACATCTAAAATATCTAGGAAAAGAGAAATAACGTTCAAAAACAGGTCTGTTTTTGTTTTTTTTTTAATAAAGTGACTATAAAAGGGTATTTAAATAACCCAGATCACATGCAAGACCATACAATCTGACTGTTTCATTAAAAGAATCTCACCTAAATGTCTAGGATGGGACTCCAGCAGTTCAGGTTCAGTTTTATCCATGTTTCTCACATGACTGAAATTTTAGTCATAATTTTATTCATAGCCTGCTCTGTAACTGAACTTGAACAAGTGCTATGTCAGCGAGAGAGGAAAACATGGTGCTGCTGGTTTTTTCTCTGGTCCTTGCCAAGTTGTCCTCCCTCATTTATTTCCAGAAGAATCTACTCTGTGTCTGTTCCAAAAAAGAGACATTTTTCTCTCTGCAACACATAGGAGGAAGGCAAAATGTGTCTGAGATCCCACAATGCCATCTTTATTATTTGGAGAGAAGCTTGTCTTGCAAAATGAATTTTCTCTCCCAGAATTCAGAGTTTGCCTTTCCACTGAGGTTTGACTTTTTAACCATACATGAAAGCAACAACTTACTTGTGCTGATGGGGATCTCTTGCATGTTATATCTATGCTTCCTTAAGTGTACACAGATGACCTCTGTCAGAGACTGAATAATGACAGACATGGGCTACAGGAGCCTTTGTTTTAACCCAGTGCAAAACTTCCTAAGTTCTTAGTGCTAAACTGTTAGTCTTAAGGTGGGAATTAATACAGGGAGGTGTTTCTGCTTGCATTATGCAAGAGGCCAAGCTGGAAAGTCAGTTATGGCCCCCATGCCTTTAAAGTCAGTAGATCTCTGAATTAGCCATTCCTAATCTTCAGGGATGCCAAATTAAAACTGTGTTAAAGTGGGAAAGCAATACATTAGAAAACTTGGCAAGCATTCAAGTCTAAGCTCACTGTTCATCTTGATCTTGTTGATTTGAAAGATTTGCATTTCAGACCTTTCAGAAAACATTAAGTTATTCTTTCAATCATCTCATAGTGTCAACACACTGGTCCAATATTAAGGTATTCAGATATGCAAACTCTTCTCAGTTTACATATTATCCATATGTGATAACTTTCATCTTGGTTATAATAAAGACTGAAGCAACAATTTCCTAAGCCAAAAAGAATTTAACATTCTTAAACTAAAACACTGTTTCCTGTTCATAAAGCTGATTTAGGCTCAGAGCTTCTGTGGTTTGAGTGTGGAGGAGGTTGCATTGCAGAAATTAAAGCAAATACATTTCCTTCCAAGTGGTGCTGTCAGAAAGTCACTTCTGCTAGACTCCAGCTTTCATGTAGAGGCGTTTGCAGTATCATAAATACCTGTTCTTCCTCCTCACGTCAAGAGCCCCAGAGACCTTGGGTTCCCTAATTTCCTTTTTGAGCACAGATTCCCTGACAGGGTTCACCAGAGTTTAGCTGAGTTTAAATTTGGTGCCTGGTGGGTTGAGTTCTCTCTTTTCTTTCTTTAGCCTTTGCTGTCTTCTGTTAAAAGCTGTCATGCAGCTGAAGGTCTCTGATTAAAGGCTAGACTTTGCCCTTTCTGCATAAAACAGCAGGAATCTGAGCCTTATAGCCCCCAGGAGTGGATTCTCATGATTTCCCTCATGTATTCCTTTCTCCTCCTCAAAGCTACCTTTTATTCCTCCTCCTCTGGTGCACTTTGCAGGGTCTCTCATTCTGGTTGGCTCAATTAGAGCTAGAGGAGATCTTTCCTGGTGCTGTCAAAGCTTCCTGGAGATTCCCACGTACCATAATACTGCGAAGATTTCCCCACCTGCTGGATTTTCTACTTGTTCAGCAAGTCAGCTAACTTCTAGCCCCAAAAGACAGAAATACTAACAGGATCAGGACAAGGCCTTTATAACAACCATCTTTTATTCAATGGTTGTGAGTTTGGTTAAAATGGTTCATTCCTTTACATATTAAAATCATCCTACTGATTAGTTCAAGATGTTGCTCTGGCTTTTTGTGGCTTAACCAGGTAACAGCAAGAATTACAAAGCATTATATTCCATAATGCAAGCTGAACTTCAAAAGAATACACCATCTGCACTGCTCCAGTCTTACAGCCTGGGCTGTATTCAGCTTCAGAGTTCAGGGGTTTTGGAAAAATTCTCACCTTTATGTTCTCTCCTTGTACCAAGGGTCTGTAATCACATACCCTTGCCCCAATATCTCTTAATGTGGCAGAGGACTAATTGCAATACAGGCAGCCACTGCACCTGCACAGGAACTGCTCGTAGCCCTGACCCTGCTGCACTTTGTCCCCAGGACTGACCCACCAGGATGTGGCTGTGTCACTAATGCTTCTGATGATTTAGTTTTTCCTAATCTAGAACTGAACTGCAAAAACTGAAATTTAATATTAACATATTCCCACTGTGCCCAGGATTGTAATTTTTTTTTCCTAATGTCTTTACAGCTGAAAATGTATCTCTGGCATGAAATTGAAGGATCTCCACTGATTTTCACTGAATAACTTTTGAGTTACAGCGCCATAAATATCAGGGAAGCCGACCAAGTTATTCTTGTGCACCATTTGAATTCACAAATCCACAAGTAATAGCCCTTTTGTGATCATAACTGTAGTTAAATAGACTAAGGGGGCTGTTTTTATAGATAAACCTTGTTTATGTTTCACCAGGCTTCATATTTACTGCTTAAATCAGTCAAAAAGTACTCACAGAACCATGAAACAACTCTCCTTATGACTCATGTATTACTAGGTCCAAACTGTTCTTAAACTGTTCCAGCCCAGAGTTAACATATTTTTTAAAATAAATCCCAACTGTCAGTGGATGACTAGAGGTACAGAGCTCATGTCTAAAAATTATTCGGTTCCTAATGTCACATTCTGTTAAAAAAAATTGTGAATTAGGCTAGACGTTTCATAATTCTGGACATCTGTCTTTGACAAATAAATATGTCATAGTCAAGCAAAACAGCCCTAGGAGAATATTAAAGATGCTACTATCTTTTTAAAAAGAGACTAGCCTAATGAATTGAGAGTGTTAAGGCTATGTTTTCCACAAATACAGATGAACAAGGAGCTAAAAATTATAAAGATGACAGCAAAGACTGTAATTTCATAAAGTTTTACCTGTAGTTTGTAGCATACATCTGAGCTCTGTGATTTCAATGACCCTCTACATGATTTATTCAAAAATGTGGATTTTGCCTCCTTGTTCCCGTTGATCGTGGGTTTTATCTGGTCATTTGACTGTCTATTTCCTGAATGATTTTTTTCTGTGGTTTGGTTTGGTTCTGAGAGCTGAGAAAGGCTGCAGATATTTAGCAGGGTAGGACTTCAATCTCTGTTCCACCTGCTAATTCTCCATTGGATATTCAACACAAACTTGTTTCAGAAGCAAACTGTATCTCAACATGTAGGAAATGAGGAATAGAGACAACACCGAGGAGAAAGCATTTTCTATTTTGTGAACTATTTTTACCTCGCAGACTGTTACTCCGCTGAGCAAACTCAAGATAGGTAAAAGAAAACTCACCTTGCAGGCTTCTCTTGGAATCCTCAATATCTTTAATGTGCTCATATTTTTACCACTTTGCTGGTGATGCTGTGTCTGGCAGATTGCTGTGGAAAATCCAGCAACATTTCTTCTATAGACCAGCCATCCTGCTGTATAATAAAATACCCCCAAAATCTGCATTTTTGCTAAAATATATGCCATGATTATCTAAGAACAGTCTGCTGGGAACTTGTGGAGTTCAATGCTGCATTTATATGTTCTGCAATAAAAATGGCAATCTGACTTCAGTTCAGCACTTTCCTCACTGCTTTCCCTGAACAATGATAGTTGTTGTTGACATTATCAATGGTTATCACCATCTACCTTCTCTGCATTTTAATCTTTCCTTATACAGGGGTAGGTGATATTCCATTAATAAAGGTGTTGCCATTAAAAAAAAAATGCCCAGAGGAATCTTTATCAATTTTCTCATGTTGCGTTCAAAACCAACCCTTTTATACCAGTGGTTTTCACTCCTTTTTGTTAATTTTTTCTTATTTCTCCCTGTGGAGGCAGATTCTGCTGAAAATATATTATCATTAGGATTGTGTTTCTCAAAAAAGTAAAAAAGCATAGATATCAGGAAGTTAATCCTGAACCCATGAAGAATCGCAGACCACAGGCTGAAAACTGAAATTTTACTGTCATTTGGGAATAGCATTAAAAAAAAAAATCCTCACTTTAGAAGCAGACTTTGAGCTACCAGAACACACACTGAAAAGCAGCATTTCAGACAGATTTCTGGCTAATGCTTTGGAAGAACATACAACTATATGGATTAATTTTTTCTTCACCTAAATGCTTTTCTGCAGTACTTTCTTCTACATTATCCTATTGAAGTGGGATTTTGCACTCTTGGCTCCCTAGGAATGCACCTCCAGCCAAAGGATTTACCCAAGGCCTCTTCACCATTTGAAAAACCAGCATCAGCACTATTTATGCCGAAGTGTATTAATAGAAGCATATCTCAGCATGATGACACACCCTAGCTGTGTTCTTAGTTCAGCAGGTAGCCCCCATCCTTTTCCCATCACCCTGGTAGCTACATCTCCACAATGACTTTGTCCTGACACAGAACACAGAACACGTTGTGGAGTTCAATGCTGCATTTATATGTTCTGCAATATAAATATGTTCTGGTTTGGGATTGTTGGGTGGGATGTCCTACACATTTGTCCAGTTGGTGCCCCCAAGACTGTGTTCAGTTCTCATTCTCTTTATTACTGGAACAAAATGAAGCATATTTCCCTTTCCACATTGAGGTGACGGCTTCCCACATCACTCCTTGACAGCTTTTTTCAACCTGTTAAAGCAGAATTATGAACTGTCATCAGAAGGTAAAACTCCAGCAGCTTGTTTGCCTGGTTGAAGATTTGTGGCAGGTCTCCTGAAACCCCTCTGTGATATCAGCTCACACAGGCAGCTTCCCCTCAGCTCATGCAGGCACACAAAATGTTCACAAAAATGATATATAGGCTGCTGAGCTTCCTGATGAGTGTGTAGCTCAGCTTCCAACACCTCACATCTGGCAGAGAGTTTCCAGTGCAACTAGTGAAATCCATGAGCTGCCTCTGTGTTATTAAGCAAACAGAAATGTTCCTACCTCCTCTTTGGAATACTAGAAACAGAGAAATAGTTCTGCTAATCTTAGTCTGGCCATAGTGACCTGAGTCCATCTTTTAAAAATGACTTTGGGAAGGGGGAAGCTCCCAAGTGTAGGGAAGTTGGAAGGGTTAGACATCCTGCCTACGTAAGACCAGATGAATTAATCCCCTCCAGTTAAGGGAGAGCCAGTGTCCCTGCTTTTTAAGCATATTTTTTTTCTGGGTTGGGATCAATCTGTCTCCCTCGAGGTCTTTGCCTCTCTGCACTGATGAGAGAGGAAGCTCTGTTGACACACATGGCTAGGCTCCAGGCCTTTGAATGATTAAAATTAAATAGGATTAAGTTCATCCATTTTGCTTATTTTTTCACCTATTGCAACAACTGAGAATAACTTACCTAACCTTCTTTCTTCTCACTAGAAGTTTGGAGGTATTAATTTTTTATCACTTTAAAATTTCAAATTTTTTAGCACAAACTACAATGTATATTACCAGTGGAAATATTTTGATATAGTAGGGACTTCACCACATGCTTCAGTTGTTTTTATATCAGTTATTGCTGTGCCATTTTAATGCAATTTTCCACAGACTCCCGTGTTATTAACCTGCATTCATCATTTATATCCCTCTCCCGAGGCTTGTTGTAAGATGCTATAGAAGGAGATAAACAAATTACAGATACAGGAATTAATTGTTGCCTCACTGGAGCACCCCTCCCAAGGAACTTTAGGAGCACTGGGTGGAATGAAGCAGCCCATAGGCCACACTGATGGGAATGGCAGGAAGGAGGTTGAATACAACTGGATAAAACCATATAGAGGGAAACACACAGAGTAGGGCAGATAGGAGAAAATGGAAGGCAGTGAAAATGGACAAAATTGCTACAGGCCTCCAAGGAATGAGACTCTGCAAATTAGATGTTAAACACTCCTCCCAGCAAGGTTTGCTCCCCATTGTACATACAGCCTTTTCTACAAGCCATGCCACCTCTGATGAGCTCGTTATAGAGCTCTGCCTCTTGTTTCTCTTTAGTTCCCTGCCCAGTGAGGTTCAGGCGTGGAAATCCCTGCTCCCTCACAGGGGAGAGTAAACAGAGTGGCTTGACTCTTCCTGGCAGACCCTGGGTGCCCCCTGGGTCCCCATCTCCAACCCAGGACAGCTACCCAAGGCTTGGCTGCACAGCCCTGGAGGAGTGCAAGGGCAGCATGGGGAAAAGGAAGAGGGACCACAGTGCTGAGAAGGAAGACGTTGTTAAAAGAACAGTAGGGAGAAGAAGGGACATGAGGGTGGAGTGAATTCAGAGGGATGTGAGGGAACATCAAAGTGATTGTGTCTTTTAAGGAAGCATATGTTGCCTTGAACCTCAGGGGAGCTGTGATGTGCTACTGTGGGTAATGACAGAGCAACAGACTGTCCCTTTCCCTGAAAATCATGTGGCTGGAACAGATAAAATACGTCAGAGGAGAGATGAGTGATGGGCCCAGTGTCCAACAGGAGCTCTGCACTGGAGCCACTGAGAGCAGCCAGGCAAAGCCCAGCCAGATGTGCCAGCAGTGAGGGAGGGACTGCTGCCCTCGGGAGCACGGGGAAAACCCGGGGGACAGAAAACTGTGATGAGGCAGAGGGTATGAAAAGGGCAAGGGAAGGGTGCAAAACCTGGCTCCAACAAGGTTTGCTAGCCTGACTCCAAGTGTACACAGAGCCCGTGAGAGAGTGAGAGCATGACTGAGTTCTTTGCTTGAAGCAAAAATAGCGGCTGTGAAAGAAACGGGAAAGAGGCAGGCAGATACAAAAGAGGAGAAAGCTGGGGAAGAAAGGAAAAGAACATGAAAACACTATCCTTAAAACCAAGGCAGACATGCCAGCCATATTAATTTCCAGTACAAATGCCCTTCCTCCACTGCAGCTCAATGAGGGATCTGACCACAGTAAAGTTTACGTTGTGTGTTCTCAATAATGGTAATAATGACAACAAAAAAGCCAAAGCCCGGAATTAAAAGTCAAAGGCTCAGCTTAGCTCTGAAAGAGGAACAGAAGGAACAGCTTTGCATGGAGGTGAATGTGTTTTTTTCTGTCTACAGAAGAGTTTGTGGGTGGTTTTAAGAAGTTTCAGTGGTGGAGCTGATAGTCCTAAGGAACAATCTCTTCTGTTATATTCCACAGGGTTTTTTTAGCCACAGCTGTCAATCACACAACTTTTCAAAGAAGGGAAACGTCAGTATCTCTGCTCTGTAGAGACAACACAGCTTGCCCAGTATCAGTCAGTACAGTACCTGTAAGGCAGCCAGAACCAGTAAGGGTCCCAGCCTGGCCCACACCTCCTTTGTGTCCCCTTTGTGAGGGCTGGGAGATGTTAATGTTGATCTGCTGAAAAAGTCCTGCACCTCATTCAAAACCACAGGGTAGATGCCCAAGTGCCTTGACTGCTGTGTGGCCAAAGGAGAGTGGTCATTTCCATGCCACATCCCAGACTGTGGGGATCTCTACTGGAAATATATACTGGAATCACTGAATGCAGGGCTGGGAGTCAGGCTTTTCAGCTTCATTAGAATCATTCAGTGTATGACTGGGAGGAAACAATTAATGCTTTGGCCAATGATATTTAAAGTCTGAAAGAGACTGTTTAATTTTTGTGCTGCAGAAAGAAAATAAATCTACACTTAACAGCAGCAGCAATAACTGGAAATTAGGGAGATGTTTTCCCCACTTGTGGAAACATGACCTTTTCAGATGCTCTTGTACCTTCTCCTGCAGCATCTGGTGTTGGCCACTCTCTGACACAAGACGCTGGGCTAGATTGGGCTTGGGTGCAGTCCAGCCTGCAAATATCTGTGTTCCTAAATAAGTTGTGAAGTTTTCTCACATTCTGTTCCTCAATCTGTGTAGAAAAGCCCAAATAAAGCATAATCTTCTCCTTTGAGAAATCTCACATTACATACTTTCTTATATTCTGAAGCAAAATTCCTTTCAATGCTCTCTTCAAAGCACTTGTACTCCTGACAGGGATTTTGTAGTGTGCTTATCAAGGCTCTGTTTTCCCAGTGGAAGGTCACAGCTAATTACTACAGTCACAGAGTCTTTGTATAGTGGGCCTTAAGCACCTTGCCATCCTCAAAACTGTCTGGTCGGTACCTTCTTGAAATGACCACCTAAAACACCAGTGTGGGTAGAGATTCTCTGCTTGCTTTGCAGTTTTTAGTATGAGATCATTTAGCACCTTTCATACTTCAAATTTGCCATTTGTTAAACCAGAAAAAAATAATTAGGAGATGAAAACACAGCTTTTGAATCTGAATTCCACCATGTCATGGAAAAATACTTCTTTTTGTGCTAAAAGTAGAGGATAGATGAAGAATGGGTGCTAAAAGTAGAGGATGGATGAAGAGGGGTCAAACTGGTGCATGGATGAATTTGTTCATTTTCATTATCTACTTAAATTCAGATGAGTTTTCTTTTAATACAGTTCTTACTATTACAAAGGGATTGTGACTTCTATTGCATGCACCTTGCTTCACAGGAGAAAAATGTCTACGTTCCTTGATTGTCACCATTATCAAAAAAGTTATGTGATGAATGTGGAAAAATGCACTATCCCAGGACACTGACAGACTGAGTCCAGTATCTGAAACATCTGCAGAGGTGATAGTAAGAGTGGTGGTTTTCTTCCAGGGCCAGACATGGAGGTGATGCTCAGTACAAGAATCTGTTAGATAATGGATCCAACCTTGCAGACAGTGGTGAGCAGCCCGAGATTTCAGACAATTCTGTGGGAGTGATGAGGGAAAATATAAATCCACATAACAATAGTTTTATGCAGAAGAAACCACAAACCTTTAAGAGGACCCTTAAGTTGTGGATTTCCAGAAGCTGGGAAATTTATTAGGAAAAATAATTGCTAAATGTTTGTGTTTTGTGTCATTCCATGCCATTTGAGGAATTATGAAACATACAAAGAAAGGTGACAAAGAAAAACAACCAAACCTCTAAATCCAAGTAATGAGACAAAACAGAGAAAGCAATCAGCCAGATTCATCATCTTCATTTCATCCAATTTACACCCACTGTAGAGCTGACCCTTGTAGGAAAAGAAAGGCCAGTCAGTTATTGCCCAGTCATGTTGGGTATTGCAGTCCCTCCCCATGGACCACTAGTGGCCCATACATTGATTTTGCAATCAGACCAAAAGCAACATCCTTAACACCACACTGGATTATTGCCCTGACTCTGACTCAGGGAACATTTCCTCCAGCTCTCGTGTTTTCCTTGGAGACCTTTCCATCTAAACATTGACCAAGCTCAACCTGCTTTAGCTTTTGAAATATGACAAGGTAATAAATCAGAGCCACAAGCAAGCAGGGCAGCTGTGGTATTGCAGTTTAGAGAAAGGCTGCCATACAGTGCCAGGACAGATTCCCATTTCACACTGCCAGCAGCCCTGTGCTTGTCCAAACCATATCCCAAGGCTAGCAGGATCCCTCCTGTGATCTCACACTCCAGGGGGTGATGGGGAAGGGATACAGGTAGCCAGGCCACGGTTTCAGTGATTTTCAAAATTAACCTTGACTTCTCAAACACTCCATAGGGCTCTATAGATACCACTCTTCACAGGTAAGCCCTTGTCTCAGGTGTTAGAAACCTGTCTTCTGTCCTGGGGTGCTCCAGGCTGGAAGGAGGAAAGCAATAAATCCTGGTGTTCAACAGCACTGCACTGACAAACCTCTGATCAGTGAACAAGCCCCGAGATACAAATGTTAGATGTTGGGGAGGAATTCTTTACTTGAAGGTGGTGAGGCCCTGGCACAGGTTGCCCAGAGAATCTGTGGACAACTCATCCCGGGAGGTGTTCAAGGCAAGGTTGGATGAGACTCTCAGCAACCTGGTCTACTGAAAGGTGTCCTTGTCCACAGCAGGGCATGGGAACCAGGTGAGCTTTAAAGTCCATTTCAACCAAAGTCTTTCTATGATCCTATGAAACTGTCCCCATGGTCAAAGATGCTGCAGCAGGTCCATCTTCTGCCCAGCACAGCAGCCTTTCCCACATAAACCCAGTACATGCTGTGCTCCTTCCAACACTCCTCATTCCATTATGGTTCTTTTGAGGAAAAAGGAATTGGAGATTCTGTGCCCAACACTGGAGGAGCCATTGGGAGATTTCCAAATGAGTTTAGGGAATTTTCATCCAGCACACAAGTGTCAGACAGTGGAGCCCAGCTCCACAGCTGCTCCACTGCCAGACTCCTCACGACAAGGCTGGCAGCTTCCTGCTGGAGAGAGGAATCCTCTTCCAGGCACTTGCAGCCAGCTTACAGCTGCTGCAGCAGTTTTGAGGGAAATTTGTCCCTCTACTGCCAAGCAGCAATTTGTGCACATTTGCAGGTGTGACAAATTTGCGTCAGATGACCTCTGGGAAGGCAAAAGCGTTGCCTTGAAAGTGTGTCAGTGATACCACTTAGCACTCACATTTTCTACTTCAAAGTGTTCTACCAACATTAATGAAGTGAGCTTAAAAATAAGAGCTGAAAACACCCTAATAACATGAAAATGCTGCCCTGGAACAAGTATATAAGCAAGAAGGCAACAAAGCCATTATAAAATGAGGACATTATTATTTTTTTTTTCTCTTTAATGAGCTTGCTTTACCCAATCTAATTTAAAAGTATCTCATCTGTTTAGCTGAAACCCTCCAGTCATTTTTTGATAGCACTGTGAGGTGGAATATAGCAACTAGGGATATAAAATTTCAGTTCTGTGACCCTGATGGCCTGGGAGGATATACTATTCTATTTAGGAAGATCTTAAATTACTTCACTTATCACTCCAGCCTATTTTTAAGATATATGTAAATATATGGTACAGAGTCCCTCAAAGAAACATTCAGCCCCCATTTCGAAGCTCTGAGACTGAGGAACTCAGCTGAGATTTGACCAGGAGCTGTACACAGTCACAGGTGTAGTTTTCTTCTGAAAGCATCATCAGGACACACGTAGCTGTGAATAGATCAGAGAGATTTGAACAAAGCAAGCAAAAATTGCTAAATCTAGGCTTCTCATAAGTTAGTCTCCCATTGCTTTTAATAGGGTTAGGATTTTGCCTGCTGGACTGAATTCCCAGCTCTACACTGAATTCACTGTAGCAGAAATCCCTTAATCTCTCTGTGCATCCTTCTCTCTGTGCTCTTTCCTATCCCCTCATCTGTGGATAAGGATGATACTAACGTCTGCCTCCATGGGTATTATGAGAACTAATTAACTGAGCTTTCAGGAAAATTTCAGCAGCAAAGGCAAATTCCTCCTCTGGAGATAAAACACACACACACACACACACACACACACGTATAGATACAGATATTTTTGTGTATTGGTAGATATACACATATAATCTGGTATATATATATAATATACCTATCACCTGCCAGACCTTTCTTAATGTCAAGGCTCTTCTTTTCTTTGCCTTGTCTTACTTTTACAATCCCATTATTTTTAAATGCTGTACTTTTTTCAAAGCCGTTGTGATGTCAGGCAGGTAGTTATTAAAAAAAAAGAAGAAGAAAAAAGAAAAGCCTCTGCTTTTTCCTTATTTAATAGCATTTTTGTTCTGCGACCATTGTTCCTGCCAGTCAGAAAAAAACTGCTTGGTTTTTAATGAAAAATCCTAACAGCAACAAATTGCAACCCTCCCTTTCAACACAGACATGCCCTTTGAATTTAATTATGCCTCAGGCAATGCATTGTAACGAGCATGTGATAAGTGACACCAAAAATCTTCCAACAAACACACAGCAGATATCCCCCACTGGGCAAAAATAGCTCAGTACCAGATTGCCTGTTTTGGTTGGAGCTCGCTCGGGGCCGGAGCCTGCCTGGCTTTCCCCACCTGGGTCGGGGTGTCGCAGCCCGGCCCCGGCGGTGAGCGCATCCCCGCATCCCCGCATCCCCGCATCCCCGCATCCCCGGCTCCTCCAGGAAAAGGGATGGAGCACTCTGCCCCCGGACAGGGACATTCCTGGAGGGGTGACTCAGAGCACCCAGCAGGAGCCGAGAGGAGCCGGGGACAAAGGAAGTGGAGGAGTTTGGGAGGTTTCCTTTCCTCCCAGAATAAGTTCTCACAAGCTGTGTCAACTATCCACAGTTTAAACAAATACTTGAAGTATCTATCAACATTTCCCATTTGGAGGGAGAGGCAGCACCAGTTACCTTTGGTTTTGTTGTCTTGGGAGCTGCCGCAGTCAGCGAGAGGAGGCTGCCTGGGATTTTTCTGATTGTTCGCAGAAGAAAATTTCCTGTGAAAACAAACACCCACAGCCCTGCCTGTAATGCAACACCAGGGTCAAACTCTGTCCTTTGCATCCTTCTGGACGCTAACTTGGGATAAGGCAATGCCCCTGTGTTACTTAGATCTTCTGGGATGGCCAGTGACTCCCAAGCAGCAGCAGATCATAGAATCAGGATCATTAAGGCTGGAAAAGGCCTCCAAGATCATCAAGTCCAACCTTTGGTTGAATGCCACTCACACCCACTCTACCTATCACAAACTGCCGTGTCCACTCAGTTTTTGGCCATCTCTGGCAACGCTGGTGCTGCACAGTGGTTGGGTCTACTTATTATTAGGATGCAAAGTATTCATATGCACAGGGAGACAACAGTCACAGATGCCTCCTGACTGCTCGTGGGCAAATATCAAGACAAGTTCTATTTAACCTCAAAAGCCATATGGATGTAAACATAAAATGAAGCAATTCCAGTCCTGCCAGAGGGTTTTGTTATTTCAAAGTAGCTGCACTGGACATGCTCTCTGTCTTCCATTTCCTTTCCTGTCAGTACAGGTGCCTTGGCTTACTGACATTTTAAGAGAGGCGAGTTTTTAGTTGTATACCAGATATAGCTGCTCTGGGTCTGAAGACCCTCTTGCTCATGTCAGGGAACTGTTTCCCTGCTGTGGTACAGCTCTCTCGTGAGTTTCTGCAACAGCTGTTTTCATTGAAGTCTTAAAGATGAAAGACAGAGCTTTTAAAAAGAGAGGGCTGGGATGCACAATCAAGTTATTGCAGTTTAATGTCTTTCTGTGCAGCAGCTGAGCCACACCAGCCAGCTGGGTTCACACCCTCAGCTTCAGTAAATGCAGGATTTAAACTACACATTACCATGGCCTGAGTATGACTCTGGTCAGACATCCACAATAAATCATTCACTTTCCTGAGCACAGTAACACCATCATGTAACTGAGTTCTCCAGATATTTAAATGCTTAATTCTTCCTTTCACCACTAACCTACCTCGCAACCATGTGTCTTACCACCTCCTTAGCTTTCAGATTTCAAATGTAAAATGAATATGAGGAGTGCTTACACAAAAGGGTATTATAAGAACAAATATGAGAGCCTATGAGGTGCTGAGATATTCTGGATACCTGGCCTGAGGGTCATTTTAAACACCCCAATCTGCTAAGAGGAATCGGAGCAGCAGTGCTTTGCTTTTAGTCACCCCCAGTGCTCCTTGTTATTTATGCAGCTGTGGAGCTGAACAATTACTTAATCTTGTCTTTTGCTGCAGTAAACAGAAGCCAACAGGGCTGCATTGCTATACAGGAGCTGAGGAGCTGCATCCCTTTACTGCATGTTTTAATGTGAACCTGTGAGTCACAGTTCTTGTACCAAAATATTTCCAAGTACGTCTCCTTTCAAAGACAAAATTCTAGGAGCTGCTGTCATGTGTCACACGTAAACAATGCAAAGGATAACATCAAACACTTGGAAAGTGTGCAAGTACACCAAAAGGAAGGAGGGTGATTTAGTGAGCATTAGTCATTTCAGCACAACTCCATGAGTTTTACACCTAGAGGACTCGGATTGCTGTAACTGTTACCTGTTATTAAAGCTTCCCTCTGGCAAGTGATAATTAATTCTTAGATTTTAGAAGTTTCTGAATTTCAGAGACCCCTGAGCACATTTGTATGAAGATTAGACATTGTTTCTTTTCTCCTTTTCTCTTTGAAGTCTTTTCTTCAAAGATTGCAGCTCACTGTTCAGACTGCATAAATCCTCTTTTGACAGAGCCTGCTTTTCTCTGCACTTGCAGAGCTCTAAGTCTAACTCTGCTCTCCCTTACTCTGCTCTGTGCCCCATCAAAGAACAGAGATTGTCAGCACCACATCTCTGCCAGTGGGGAGGAGAATCAAACCCTTTGCCAAATACATCAAGTGAACTGCTCACCCCCTGTGGGGAAAATTTACCACCTAACAATGCAGTAATTGATATTGATGGTGTGTGTTGTTCACATTTCAATTTTTTAGAAACTTGTTTTCAGGATTGTGAGAAGCCAGGTTACAGTGATCAAAGGTCGAAATCTTTATTTCCCTGTAAAACAACTTCCCTGGGGCTATGCCTGATGCAGGAATAAATTTGAGGTTTTGGGAAGAGATTTATACAAGGCACGTACCCAAACTAAAAAAGACCAAAGATGCTAAATTACAAGAGTGAGATTTTCTTCTTATTTACTTACCTACAAATTGTAAGCCACTGCTCAGATGCTGAAGAAATGAGCTCATCCACATTTTCACCTGGAGTACTAAGTGCTGGGTCCATAGAAGTGCAGCTGAGTTCTGAATGTTCACACCTTAGACGAACTTATTACTTCTCTCTTCTCATGCTGTGCACCTCTGACCTTGCCATGAAACCATATTTTGCAACTCCTTTTCTAATGAAAAACAAGAGAAGTGTTTGCTGTTCTTTTCTATCCTGTTGAACTAATTTTGGGAAGGGAGTGGAAAAAGGAAAAAGGCGAATATTCATACAGTCCAGAAATTCCTTTTCTTTACAGCTTGGGATACATAACCCCCATTAGTGAGAAATTAGAAAACCAGTATTCCACCTTTAAAATTCACAGACTGCTCTAACTGTGGATAGCTGAATTTCAGGGTCTTGGTGTTAAATAATTTAATCTTCAAATATTCCTCCTGCTGCCTCTGCTCTCAGCTGTCCTCCCTCAGCCACCACTGCCGATGATCTGTGTGTGAAGAAGTCACTGATGAGTGAAAGTTGTACCATCCAGTCGAATTTTTGTACGTTAAGTTTGTACTCAATGTGATGACCCAAGGCAAGAAATGGGATAAGAGGAAACAATGTTCTACAGTCTGGCCAAAACCGACACCTTTCCGTGCGGCAACATCATGGTTTTAGCCAAATCACTTCACACTGAAAATACATGGCTGTATGTTCTGTGATGCAAATTATATTTAATTTTCACATTGCCTTTCTCATTAGCAAGTACCTTGAAAATACCCCAAATTTTCCTAGGCATTAGAAAGTACCAGAGTAGTGAAGTGTCTTGCCCAAGACATCAGAGCAATGACAGAAGGAGTAGAGCCTGGAGCACACATGCATCCCATCTTTAAACCACTCTTTATGTTACATTGCTTCCCAATTTAGTGCCCCAACTGGTCTAATAGTGCACAGTCCTCTTAAACATTCTTGACTTTTCTCTCAAGTCATTTTGTAGAAATTTCCTTTTGTAGCCCAATGAAGGAAATATTTCTAACTCTTGTTATGAGTCTTTTGCTTTTTCCCCAAAAGATTCAATGCACAGACCTGAAATTTTGGCTCACCTCTTGGAACTGGCCCTCTGGGCCCCATATGCCTGCTTCACCCACCTTGAATATTCACAGCACAGCCCTGTGGTGGCCCAATGTGCTGGACACACAAAGGCAACTGCACCAGGAGAGCTCTGTCCAGGGGCCACAGGCCAGATGACAAAGAGCCAGGGAAGGAGGTTCATAGCTGAATGTCTTTGCCCAAGGGAAAGCAGACCAAAGAATACAAAATGTCGGCAGAGGGCATGTTGCCCTTGATTGAGCCCCCGCTGGCTGGAAACCCAGAATTAACAACAACAACAACAACAAGAAAATTAGTAAGGCTTGCCAGCTGGGGAGAGACATCTGGCTAGTGATCAGAGGGGCATGTGAGTCAATTAATCCATCTCCGAGCTGGATTAGCACATTGAAACATGCTTCCCTTCACTGCTGCAGAGGGACCTGTTGAATGAGCTGTAAAGATGAATGGAACTAAAGAAATTTCATTTAGATGAAGAAAAATGGCTCTGAAGTAGTGAGTGGGTGGTTTTTACATGCCTTATGTGCTGCAAGAACTAAGCACAACTCAGAGAATTTAGGGCATGAAACAGCCATTTGGATACAAAAGCTCTTGCATTTCAGATCTCATTGACTTAAAATTTGTATCTAGATATCTGCCAATTTATTTCTCATGTTTATAGCATATCCAGGAAAAAAGATTCTACAGTATAGGAAAAATAACTCTTTGAGTCCATTCTTTCACAACTGTGGTAAATCAAGCTCCTGTTGCCACAGAAGCTATTTCTGGGCTCTTTTGCTATTATATGGAATGGCAGGACTGTTGCTCAAGGGTATCATGCTGCCTTTAGAGCTGGAGAGATTGAGACTCAGTCTCCACCTTCTCTGTCATTGCAGATCAATGGGACAGGGTCTCCTTAAATACTTTTCAGATCATCAGAGATGGGACCTGAAGGGATGACTTTGGTCACTGATTTTAGTTCTTGTTGTCATGAACCATCAGGTCATATAACCATACCCCTTCTTTGGAATTCTTCAGCTCCCTCTTAAATTTTGCTTTTTTGACTGTTATTTCTGCAGTCAGAAAGCTTTTCCAAAACTTCATTCCTCTGCTGTTTAGAAACTTTTTTATAATTTTCATTGTCTGTTTATTCAGGACCAGGTTACAGTAATTTGTTCTAATTCCAGAAATGTCTTTTACTCTCCTCCCTTTTGAGTACTCAGACCCCTGAGGTGTCTATGGATAGCTGTCAAAAACTTCAGCTTTTCTTTCACTAAGCTAAACATGTGAAGCCACAGTGTTCTCCCCTAAAACAGACTCATCAGGCCCTGTGTTTTCTAGTAGTCCTTCTCTATACCTATACCTACTTAGATTACTATATTCACAATAATACATGGATTATACACAAATTTCAAATTATATCCTGTGCAATGGCAGCAACACCATCTTGCACTTGCAGAAAATACCCTTTCTGTCTGTACTCTGGGGGTTGTATTCACTGAGTGGGGAGCTTTCAACTTTAGAAAAGTATGAGGACTTTCAGTTAGCACATGGAAGTTTATACTTGAGACCTCTAGGAAGAGGCACATGAGTTTTCTCAGCTGGGGGATGGTGTCCAGGGACAATCTTGATGCAGCTATTAGCAAAGCAAATTGAGTGCTAGGATGCATCAGGGAAGATTTCTCTAGCAGAAGTGGTGAGGGCTTTTTGTATTAGTAATGAGCTAAACAGTGCCAGTGAAAAGACATTGACAATATAATCCTGATTGCCCATACTGAGAGATTGCTTGAATGGTCCCTGGAGTTCTTTTGGGGTGTGACATTGTTCTGAATAATTCATTGACATGTGTGGGGACATAGTGAGGACCATTCACCAGATACATTTACAATGTGGACCCCTTTTTCAGAGGCTGGCAGAGGCCAGCTGGATGAGTGCCCACCACTGTGGGCCTAATTGTCTCATTGCCTCAGAATGGTCCCACAGAGGTTTAATTTATGAGACCAGACACAGACATACACACGAGGGTGCAGCTCCTCATGTCAAGGACTGTGCACAGTTCTGATCATCTGTACTGATGGCAGAGGAGCTCAAAGATTGCAGCTACAGCTCTTAAACAGTGACAGACACCAGAATATGACCATATCATTACATGGCTAGAACAGTCTCCAGCCACACAGAGTTTTGACCAATATCACTCTCCCAAGACAGCTCCTGGGAAGAGGCTGGAGACCATCTTAGCCCCAGTAGTACCCACATCAGGTCTGTGGGATGGGACCTTCCAGTTCTAGAGCTCCAGAGATTTTCTCTGCACAGCACGGTTGTGCCAGATGGTATCCAGAGTGGTCCATGACCCATCCTATTTGCTAAGATCATTTCAGCCAAACTGGCTTGGATATATTGAAGAACTACCTTGGTGATCAAAAGAATCCAGAATTAACTCTATGAGGGCAAGAAAAACCGATTTTGAATGCTTTTGAAAAATCTCCTTTATACTCGAAGAGAGCTTTATGCACAGAAACTGTCCACAGCCCCTGGGAATTTGGTTCTCAATTCCTTTAACTGGAGCATGTCAAATAATTTCAGCTGTCACATGTCATGTTTGAGAGACCATGAGCTTTGACACAATATGTGTCAAATATACCTTCAAACGAATGCAGCACTTCTCTGGGAGGTAGTGACGATTGCTGAGCATGATTTCCTTCTGAATAAATATGAAAACTCCACAGACATCAGTCAAAAGAAATTAACTCTCCTTGAAGACATTTCATAAGACTCACCATCTTTTCTCTGTCTCTGCTACCTCTCTCCTCTCTCACAGAAAATGCCGAAGTGGATAAGTTCAGGACTTATCTCTCTGAAAAACAAGGGGGCCTAGAATAATGAAACCCCTAACCCACAAACCCAGACAACTAGGGTTCCATGAAGTTGACAGATATCTTGTCCCTATTGCTGCTGTGTCACTCAGTGTCCATTACTGGCTATTGATTGTTGTCCTCCAGACAGTCCCAGAGAGAGAGGGAAGGACTCCCTCTTGGCATGTGTAAGAAGCCTATGGCAGTGAGCATGTCACCTCTTTGGGACCCCTGCTCATACTTACACATTGCTTAAAATGCAGTATTAGCCAGAAATTCCATTATCTCCTCAGAGGACTCAAGAACGAGAGGAGAAGCACTTCTCCCCTTTTCTCTTTAAGTTCAATGAAAAGACTCAGACCTGGTCCCCAATTCAGAACCTGTTCAGATCAGAGACCCAACAAAGCAAAACCCCTCTTTGTCAGGGGACCACCAGCAGTTCATTCAAAAGGAAATCTAACTTAAAAAGTGATCATAAATAGATAGGTGTACTTGAAAATAAGAATTTCAACATGAAATACAGTTAGATACAAATAGAAGACAATCTAAATTTATGGACTTTATAAATACACCCCAACTTACTCTCAAAGCCCATGAATGTGGTGAAAAGACTCCAGCATGTTTCGTATCACCAGTGGGGAGTATGGAACTTATGGGGTGAAGAAACGTCCCTACACTAACACTTGACAGAGAACTAAGAATTCTATTGAGATTTCATGATCAGCAGATGATAAGTCAATCATGACGAGAGAAAAGAGTCAATTAGGACAGCTCTAGGAGCACGAAGTAAATGTAAATATCCCATTATAGCCGTTAAGCCATATTCCTTCAATATGGCACAGCAAGAGACACGGGGAAAAGACCAAGGAATGACAAGCCTGGCCAAGCTGGTTGTCACCTATGCCAAGTGCAATTGTATAACTGTTTGCTGCCAGCAAACACAAACCACCAGCAGTGGCTCTCAGAACTGAGAAGTCCCTGATCCAAGAAGGAAAAACAAATGGGTGTTTTAAATGTATGTGCAAACTGCCCTGATTTTACTAGTCTCTAAAAGAACCTGTGTATTCTAAAAAGAAAGTGGTCTTTAAGATGGATTTTTAGCCTGTTTGATAGGATATTCAGCAGAAACTCTGGGAATAATAAAGGAGCGTTTAAAACAGATTGCCTGCTTCATTCGGCTGTGTCATGGAGCTGATCCAAAGACACCCAGGAACTTTAAAAGGTGCTGGATCTGGCCCATCGGTTTCTAACCGAGCTGTTAGTGTTTTTTGCATGACATCCTGGAAGGAAAATCACTGGCATTTGGCTTACTCAGGAGATTTCACCATCTGTTATTGTAGAGACCCAATAATGATACAAAACACAAATAAGCAAAAAACCCTAACACTCTGTCAAATTTAGTGAGGTCTTGAAATATTCCTGCACAGGTAGAGAATTTTTCTGGAGGAGAATCAACAGAGCAACGGGCTCAGTTACGTCCGAGTTTCCTGTGTAAGACCTGTCAAGCAACTCCTACCATCACATCTGTAAGTGAGTGTGAGTAATGGGTTTTATTTAAATTCATGTGGTGTTTGCTACCTACATCCAGACAGATAATGGACAGATAGCAGAACAATGATCATCAAGAGGCTATCACTTAATTCTTGTTTTATTCTGCAGCTTGCTTGCCTTCATCTGTCTTCCCTTCTGAGGAAGTGAGCACGTTGCTTCTGTCTCAGATGGAAATGCAATGGCCTGTTATGCATTCATCACAAGTTTTCCATTTTCCATCCAAAATCATGACAGTGATACAAATATGAAAGTCCACAGAATTTGTTTCCAAAACCATTCAGCTCCACGCGTATATGTTTAGCTTTCTGCAATTGAATTTCTTATCCCCCAAAACACACAGTCAACTTCCTTCTAAGTAGCAAACATAACATTTAAGGAGTTTTTATTTGTCTTACCAAACCAATAGGTATTAAGTATGATGGTAAGGACAGAGCATCCTACAAAATATTGAAAAAAATTGCTGGCTCGCTGCAGTTCTATTGATTTAAGAAACACAAAGGGAATATGCTGAACAAGATGAGATGGGAAATTAAGTAGCATCATGTGAATGTAGTAGCAAAGCATCCTACATACTCTCATCACTGTCAGCTTCCTGCAGGACAAAAATATGTGTTCAGCCCTGCAAACTGTGTCCTTCCAATACAAGTATTGGCACGTATTCCTTGCCCTAGCTATCTGAATTCCTTTGGGTTTAAGGAAGCTGTCAAAGCCTTACAAGTTGTGAATGCTGTTGTGCAAGTAAAATTAATGACTCTTCTTCTGTTTCCCATATTTTAAAGATTTAAATGAGTGGTTTTGCTGGGGAAAAGATGAGGAGGAGCAGACGGGCTGTCAGGATGGAGTTGTAAATCTTTTGGCATTTAAAATCTTAGACCTGATTGACCTAATGACGGTGCTTCAGACTAGGATTTATCTTGGTGTTGTAAAGCAAGCAAATTACCTTTACTCAGGCATGAATCCCACTTTGCAGTCTGCTGTAACTAACTGGGGTATGAGGCTCTAGTGAAATGTTCCAGTCAAGCAAGTAAACACTGAAAAACAAACAAAAAACATTTACATTTGAGGAAGTATTAAACGTATTTATCATCTGCCCTTTGAGTCTGTGTAAGTGCTGGAGTAAGGAGACAGTAATATGAATAGTTGTAACTCAGTTATTAAATAAAATGGAAACACATGAATAATGAATACAAATAATAACTGGTGCTTGCCTGACTGGTGTATGCTGGGGTTTTAGCTGGTGCTTGTCAAGCCATGATAGACTAAGTGTTGCTTGGGGAGAGGGCTCCCTTGTTGCCCAGATCCCCCAGCACACTGCAGGCTGCAACGTGAGCTCTAGGCTGGCTATTTTCTGTGCACTGAGGAGTTCCCAGCAGCATCCTGCTCATAGCTGTAGGATTTCTGGCTTCAGAAAGCAGAGTCAGCCTGCCAAGCACTCTGCCTACAGTGTCTGTCTAAGCAGCAGCTCTGGCCCAGGGGAATTCAGATTCAATAGGTGTTATTGACACCCTCATATTTCAGCTGGCTTCCCTGCTCTTCCCCACACTCATTAGAAAGGCTCTCCAGAAAGCACTTTGGAGCAACAGCCAAACCCAGATTCTCTGAAAATCCTATGGGATTTTCCTAAGGAACATTTATGTGCCCAGAAAATAGAGGGAGCCCCGGAAAATGGCTATCTTATGATTTTTTTTTCCTCTGTGCTATAGCAGAGATGACCCCACATGCCCTACTGAATTATTCTTCCCACAGTCCTTTCAGAAGGGAGCAGGTGATAAAATTGTCCAGAGAGCATCTCCTGTTTTACCAGTCTGCCCCTAGTTCCTGCTTTACCTACCAACACACTCCCTCACAACCCAGAAGATGCCTTTCCTTGCAAGATGAGTCACAACATTGAAGCTGGGCCTGAGGCATGGTGCCAGCTGGATGAATCTGTCTAAAGCCTGGAGATCATGGGGTTCATCCAATGGGGCCAAATTTCTGCTGCCATCAGAGGCACACCTAATTTACCTCCATGCAAAGAAGAACAGAGTGTACTGACTGCCACTCACTGCAGGAGCCTATAGCACATTCCAAACATTAATCCTTAGGACACAGCTGCAAGGTCACAAAGTAATATTATCTTCTATACTCTATAGGTACAAAGAGGTGAGCCAAAGACAAAGATGAGACTGGAACCAGATTTCAGCGTGCTGGTTTGCCTACTAGACTGAAGCCTTTCCAACAACTGGAAGGGGATTGATTTTGTGTATTTTTTTGTGAACCCAAAACCACCAGTAAAAAAAAAAAACCTCATGTGCTTTAATAACGAGAGTGTAGGAAATATGCGATGTACATGAGCTTTTCTGAGATTTGGGGAAGTCAGTATTTAAAATAAGATGATTGTCAAAAAGTGCTGAAGGACATCTTCATAGAAAGTTCCAGGGTTTGCTCCTTCTCATCAACAACACAATGAGTATTCAAAGCACTTTAAATAGTTCTGACCTATAATTATAGAGCTCTTTTCTCTTGGTTCTGCTGCTGGCTATGCATTTCCCCATAGAAATTAATGATCTTTATGAACAAATAGCTTTGTAAAGAACTAGCACTATGGCCATAGTTGTCTAGTTGAAGTGAGGCAGCATTGGTGAAGAGAATGGGTATTCAATGAATGTTTTTGAGGGGAAACAAATTAACTTTGGATGATGAGGACCTGAAAAAGTGTTTTGGTAACCTTAATGGTGCTTACTTTTTGCAGCTATATCAGACTTATAACAGGAACCATTTCTTGAGTATGGACTGGGCTGTACTGAAGGTAATACCCCATTCCCTGCAGGTTCTTGTTCTCTTCATTGTTCTTAGACATTCATGACACTGGGAAAGAAGTGATCTTTACTTCTTCTGCCATTGATTCAGGCCATACTTTGTTTTCTCCTTGCTTCTCACTGCTAAATTACAGGGATGGCATTATACCCTGTAATAAAGGGAGTTATAATTGTGGAGAAACACAAAATCTTGTTTATGGGTTCAGCTGCTGAAAAGGAGAGAGCTGTTTATAATTCTGTGAAAAAAATATTCCTAAGAGTAAGGGTTAGGTGTTCAAAACAGAGAAGTAACCTAGAGAAAATTAGTTGTGTTGTAGGTTTACTTCCCTGTTGCCTTGCTGATCCATCTGGGACACTCAGTCCCTGAGTGAAGATCATGCCATTACTTTAGACTCACAGTCTGCACTGAAGCACAACTAATGCTCTCCTGTAATTGTTTTCTGAATGCTGAAAACAGCAACAAAGCCCACATGCATGCTTGCACATATATGCTCACTGCTATGCTTAGGCTGATGGAAATTTTATAAATTGCTAACCCTGTCTGGAACTAAAAACTCCCCACCAAAACATCAGCATATTGGTTTGGGCAGCAGAGCTAGGAGTCAAAAATGGGTTCTGTGGAACAGCAGGCTTAACAGCTGAAACCATCAAAGCTCTGAGCCTCCATGCTGGCCACATGATGGGTTTTTAATTTCTTTCCTGTGGGCCTTGAGATACAATAGATAAAATAGGGAAAAAAATTCATAAGTCAATTCTGTTGGCCTTTAAATGTAAGTGGAGAAAATCTGCAACTTCTATCAGAAAAGAAACTAATCAATTGATATTTCTGTGGGCCTACAGTAGTTGTGTATCTCTCACATGCAGATATCTATCAAAACTCTCTGAATTTCTTAGTACACCTACTCAAATTCCATATACTTTTTACTAGATGCATCAAATCAGAGAGGAAAGGAGGGAGGAATTTAATTTTACACTTGAAAAATTACGGATCTTTCATTTCTATGCCTCCCCACATTACACTCATATTTAATTTAAGATCTTAAGTGGTTCTAAATAAGCTTCTAAGATTCAGTTTAAGCACAAAATATTCATTCAGGATGAATGAATAATTCTGAAGAGCTGGAACAAGAGAACAAAGAGGGTTTTAACATTAACAATGGGACAGATCCATCAACAAGATAACTATGATTGACACAAATGGAGCCTCTTTCACTGGTACTTGATTTGGCCATTGCATTAGACAGTGTTTTATGCCTTGTGATTACAGTCCTAGCTCAAAACAGTCTGTTCATACAAGAGAGCTTGTAGTTCATGTCTATAGTACCCCTGACTCACAGAACCAGTAGACCAGACAAAAATCTCATGTTGGTAACTGACACAAATTGTTGGATTTATCTTGAAAAATGTACAAGTTTTCTCTGACTGCAGTGCCTCTTGTTAAATTTCTCAAATATTTCCCATCATGTGGTTGTCTCAAGTCCTAGGTGAGTGGAAATGTAGGGTGTTTTCTTCTTGAGGCTCAGTGCACAAATATCTTGGGAGAAAGAGGCTACTGGCATGAAGAGAGGGAGGGCTTGGAAGAGGAATAGAAGGAGGTCACATTTGGGGAAAGGAGTGGGGTACACCTGAGAGCTGCTGAGGGGCTGCGCTGAGCAGCAATCAATGAAAGGAACAGTTCACAGGCTGAAGAAATGGAACCTTCAGCATTTAAAATGGTATTGTAACAAATAAACTTCCTGCATGCCAACACCCTGACTGCAGAGTGCCAAGTTAACTCACCAAGTTCATGCTGGACTAACTGGGGCATGCTGTGAAGATAATAAGAGCATTTATCTGTCATGAATGCAAGCTTATGGATTGATAGATCATTTGATCTGTATGACTGTATTATGGATTTGCCATTAGCTTTTATCTTTAGCCATGCTGACAGAATCAAAAAACATATTTATTACACTTGTTGGGTTTTAATCGACTTTGCATTTTCCTGTGAGTAGAGTTGGAACACAGATAATCTGCAAAATACACTGACAATCTTCCAGTTTATTCTGGTTTATTTATATTTTTTCAAAAAAAAAAAAACAGCCGAAGAGCATATCACAGATGTATTCTCCTGTAAAAGCTTTACATAAGATTTGAAGGAGAATAAACTAGCATTAGCCATAGAAGAGAAAGATGCACTGAAAAAAAAAAAAAAAAAAAAAGCTTATCCTCTGGGCTTGATGAAGAAAACAGCTCAAAGCCAACAAATCAATGATCCCAGAATGAAACTGAAACACTGCCCACAGAGGGAATGGATTTGCAAAATGTGAGTTCTCCCTATTTCATATGGTATTGCTCCTACTCACAGAGGAGAGCTGTTGATGCTGAGGCACAAGGTCTGATACCACCAAGGCCTGATAACATCCAAATAATGTGACAGAGGGACCAGACCTCTGCTATGCTGAAAATCTGAGAATGAAGGGGAGTCCCTCTTATCAAGATATCTTTGTTGTTGATGTCTCATGTGACCCCAGTGATTATATGTGGATTTCATCAATACAGTCAATAGAGTGCAGGGTGTGAATCAGCCTAAAATAGAAAGGACCTGGGGGTTCTGGGGCACAACAAGCTGCTCCACGAGCCAAAATGTGCCCCAGGAGTCAAGAAGGCAAATGATATCCTGGGATGCATTAGGAAAAGCACTACCAGCAGGTCAAGGGAGGTGATCCTGCCCCTCTACTCAACCCTAGTGAGGCCATATCTGGATACTGTGTCCAGTTCTGGGCTCTTCAGTACAAGTGAGAGGGTCCAGCAGAGGCTGCAAAGCTGAAGTGACCCTGTTCACTGTCCATGGAGAGAAATAGATGCAGTAGTAAGCAATTTATTCCAATGTCTAACATATATTTGATGAATCACGCTCCATAATTAACAAATTCCAGGAATAAAGCTGTGCTTTTGGCTTACATAACAATAGGAGAGGTTTAAAAGTTAAAGCTTGGGACCCTGCAAGGATAGAGGAGTTCTTGTAGTGTGCCCTGGTCTTTTGAAGGCTGTTTTCCTAAGGAAATGGGGCTTACATAATTACAGTAAATATCAATTCCAATAAAGTTTGAATGCTAGCCAGTGTCAACAAAATCATACAAAATACAGGCTTTGAAGACATTAATTTGTTACAGGTTTCCTTTTTGGGAAAGGAAACTAGCTGAATAAAGGAATGAAGGATGTGATTAAAATCCCTTGATAAAGGCTGAAAAGTGAGCTCAGCCACATAGCAAATGCTGAAAAACCCTGCAGGAAACCACAGGCAGAGAGGCTTTCCATAGATAGGCTGTATCACTATTGTAACCTATCTTACATCAGCTGGAAACTGCCAGATGATGTATCTGTCTTGGAAAAAATAAAATGCCCTGGTCTTATTCTATGTCAGAAAGAAAACACTCAATCTGGAGCACAAGTGTCACCTGGGGATAGCCTGTGTTTGACTGGCATCAGTGAAAGCTTGGCTCTGAATGCAGTAAACCCTGAGTTCATGCCTTGCAGGCTTGTTTTAGACAGGAAAGTTACAGGTAGGGCACAGTCAAAGCAATCAGTAGCTTATCCAAGCCAGTGAGAATTGGTCAGGAGTATTGGCCATCTTTGACACCTTTTTATTGCAAATGCAGAAGCCACTTCTACAACCTACTAAGGTGTACCAAAAACATGCAGCCTGTGATAAGAGTAGGCTGTTACTCAAGTGTTGTCTTCATTTTATGTTGGAGAGATGCCATAGGAGTTCCCATTTTAAATACTGTCACCTGCTTTCACAGGCCTCCCCTGTTTTCCATATCTATTTTTCATTCCTGTGTGGAATAGGAAAAGGCAGAAGGTGTTGGCCATAGTGATTTTGCTTCCCTGAGAAAAAGGTAGCTGTGCCTGAGCCATGAAGGGAGGGTATTTCACTGCTTGCTGCCAAACTGAATGTGATAGTCCTAAAAAGCACATAAGGTCATTCAATTTAAAACTTAGGGAGCTGAAGTTCTTTCTCCCTGCAAGCTGTCATGTAGCTTAAAGGTCTAGGATTTTGTCAAAGCTATCTGCCCTAGAAAATTAATTTCAAAATTTCCCCTCAAATTCCTTCACATTTCCATGCTTGTTATCCTTCTGTAATTCCTCTCTTCCCAGGCACTTTTAGTGAGACCCCCAGAACTTGTCCCCAGGCTCAGCAGCACCCTGAGCTGCTGCCCAGCTACTGCTGCATGTCCAGGGATGCTGTTTGCTTCCTGAATTTTCTCCTTGCTCCAAGAAACCTCTGCAGTTCACCACTGTGATGTAGGGCCCTTTGCCTCCCAGAGCCATGGCACTGCCACACAGAGTAACACCACAGCCCCGGGAAAAACAGACAATCTCCAGAGATGGTTCTTCTCCATCATCTTCCTCTCCATGAAACAAGCTGTGGAACTGGAAGAATATGCCCTTGAGGGGAGTGCAGCCTGATTCACAATCTGGCATGTACAGTTCCTAACCTACTTTTTTTCCTCGTGCACCTGGTCTTGTGGTTTCTCAGCTCTCATTTCTCAATCACTGCGTGACAGGAGAATTTGAGGCAATTATCACAGAATGGCTTTCATTGCATGCCTGCTGCCATGTGGATGGCTCTGCCTTCCTGTGGCCAGTAGAAATTTTGGCAATCATGAAGTTTCTCCCCAGTCAAAGCCAGAAAGTGCAAGCAAAGCAGTGAAATCCTCACCTCTGGTTCAGTTTCGTTAACAAATACGGCTAGTGACTCTTGGCCAGTTCTTGAATTCTTTAATGGGATTATTATTCATTCATGCTGGCCTCGGTGAAATCTGGGATACAATTATTAATGTTAGATTGCAATGAGAATTGTAATAACAAGAGAGCTTGTTATTACAAGGCACACAGGCCACACAGAAAGAATATCCAGTTCTGATCCTCCCAAAATAAATCAGATCTAACTCCTCCTGGAGTGAGGCAGGAGTACATCCTTACTGTGGACTGTACCTTCCAAGAAATAATAAACCTCTATACAAACATCCATGCAAAGCAGTTTTAACTCTTCCTTGGCCAAAAATCTTTGCTTGCCTCTAGTGAGGAATGAAAGGAGCACAGTTAAGATCTAGGTTCATCCTGCTTACCTTTAGATTCCAAAGAAGGAGCCTCACTTTAGATGTCCAAAATTAGATATGAACCTCTCTCTGAATACTTTTTGCCAATTTTGTGCTTAGTCCAAAGCAAAGGATCTTTACCATAGAATAATCATGGAATGGTTTGGGTTGGAAGGGACTTTAAAGGACATTTGGTTTCAGCTCCCCTAGCAGGTCCCAGCCAATCTGGCCTTGAACCCTTCTAGCAATGGGGAGTCCACAGCTTCTGTGGGCAACCTGTTCCAGTGCCCCTTCATCCTCACAGGAAAGAATTTCTTCTCTATATCTAACGTAAATCTACTCCCTCTCATGCCCTTTTAAAATGTTCCTCTCCTTGCAGACCTTTGATCTCGGTTTATATAAGATGTGGCTTTATACAAGACCATAGGGCAGTGTTTGCACAGGTTTTAGAAAAACATGAATTCACTAGGAATTGTTGAGGTTATTCATGTTTGTCTTTCCTCTACTTTGTCCTTATGTCAGAGATTTGGCACCACAGAGCAACTCCTTGCAAGGAGAAGTGTCACAGACATGCACTATGCTTTATCCACAACTCAGCTGGGCCTTCATCTGCAGCCAGATAGGCTGATGCAGAACACCAACACTGTTCCAGATACTCTAAATAGGGCCTGTGTCCTTCCTTCCCTTCATTAGCAAGGAATTCCCCCCTCACACTACCAGGCCAGGAATTATTCCGGCAGGGGTATTGAGGACCAAGTTGGGTGGACTGCAAACACAGTTCTGTGGCCAATCAGATGGCTGAAAGGCCATTTACTGTCAGCACAGAGAAGAATAAAGACAAAGCCAGTGCCAGAGAAAGCTGTTTCCTGCACAGTGCTGGGCAGAA
The DNA here is from genome assembly GCA_016584745.2 of Phylloscopus trochilus trochilus. Taxonomy (NCBI): domain Eukaryota; kingdom Metazoa; phylum Chordata; class Aves; order Passeriformes; family Phylloscopidae; genus Phylloscopus; species Phylloscopus trochilus. Next base: position 8,061,871 of record WQNJ02000016.1, on the reverse strand, counting down.
GGTGACAGACTACAAGTGGTGAGGTCCCCAGGGTGTCCCAAAGCAATCAGTGAATGGAGCCACAGTGGGCCATCAAACCATGCGTGGCTTTACCCAGTGTCTCATATCTTCTTTCATAATTTGTGCTAAATGCCTCTCTAAATTTTGAGTTAAGCTTTTGTTGCCATAGCAATGGCCATTTAGAGTGAGAGAATGCAGTGTGTGTGTTGGGGGTGTGAGGTTCTGGCTCTTCTTATAAAAATATATGTCTGCACGTACATACACTGCTGTGGAGCTGCATGAAAGGAGCCAAGCAAGCAGTGTGCATCAGATCTGAGGGAGGGACAGGTGGTATGGAAAGAGAAGAAGCTTGGTGCACGTTGGAGTTGTTTGTTCCAGGATGCACCTGCAAAAAGCTGAGTACTGAACTGGAATGAGCCTGAGTGATAACTGACTGACATTTCATTTCTTAGCAGTAGAAGTCACTCCCTTGCTCAGGACAAGGCATGTTTGCTGCTGCCTTCATGAGATAAATCTTTGCAGAAACAGGAAAAATTTGCTTTCTCTGGTTTATTTTCATTCAAAATAGCTCTTGCTGCTAGCTCTTTAGCGGGAAATGCTTTTCAGCAATCTACTCCCACTGTTTATACACGTTTGTTTGCCAGGGCACAGGCTGGAAAAAAAGTCAATAAATAATGCAGGCATTATATTACCTAATTTTAGATCCACTTCTAAGATTTTTCAACACTTCTGGGACTAGCATTGTTACTGGTCACAGCAGGAGAGATTCAGAATTTGTGAGGCTTATTCCTCACTTTATGCCACCTCTGTATGGGATGAGGAAACTTCTTAAATAGTTACAGCTAGGGCAAGATCCTGCCCATATCCCTGAGCCTATTTCCCTATCATCCTCCAACTAAATTTGGCTTAGAAGTGGACTTAAGCATCACCTTGATCAGCAAGTGCAGGCAGCGTCTGCAGTGTTTTGGGAATTCTCAGCCTGAGAGTGAGATTTACATACCTGGAACACTAACTGATGAAGAAAAGCAGACTGCTTGTGTCACTTCCTGAGCCTCAGACTGTTTTGAAGTCCCACACTTGACTGTGAGCAGCCTTTTAAAGTCCATACATTCATAGCAGGGCATCCAAGTTTGATAACGTAGCCATAAACTTTTGGGACATATTTTGTCCCTCCATGAGCCCAGACAGGGTCATGAATCAGAATTAACATTCCAGGTTCTGGTAAGAATACCTGATTTAAACTTTGAAAATAATCTGGGGCCCAAAAGAGAGACATAAATGCAAGTATTTTTGAAGTATAACTCTGTGTTTTCCTGATTCTCAGTAAATAGCAGGCACCAGCTCCTGCTCCCTGTCAGTGACATTGCCTGGATCTAAGGACACACCTAGTGCATGGCAGGTCTGAGAGACTGAGCATATTGTTTCCACTTCCAGTGGTACTTTCTGGTGGAGATAAGGCAGTCTTGTGCCTTTCTTTGCTGACTGGAAAAGAAAAAGGCAAAGAGGTTCTATCAGCCAGCAAACCTCATAGGCTTCAGTAGTTTACTGATTTACAGCAGCTGCAAAGCAAGTTCTGTAAAATTTTTAGTACCATCCAGTTTCCATAAATAGCTGAGGGCAGCTTTTGTTTCCAGCAAACTTCTGAGACTTTTGTGATTAGAACGATAAAGGCAGTAAGCACAATTCACAATCAATTATGTTTTATTAATGTTTTTTTAATACACGCCACAGCCCAGTAATCATGGAGCTGTTCAACAATGTTGTTCTAAAGTCAGCTAATAGCAGGATGTAATTTGTGGCCGTCTCTGCTCACTTACAAAACACTTGCTCGGTTAATTGTGATTTCACACTCTGCTGAACGCTGTTGCCTGGAGGTAACATTCATGTGATGGAAGAGTTACCAGTCTGGGCTCTGGGAGGGGAGGGTGTAGGGGAGTGGAGGAGGGAAGGATCATTTCAACAGAGGCTACTGTTGTTAAATTTTTAATCCTTTTATGTTAAAAAAAAAAAATCAAAAAACTACAATCCACTGCTAAATAGGTCTTTATTTAAAAACCTGAACGTTCTTTCGACGTTTTGTTCCTTTTCTATTGCTTTGTGTTGTTACCAGGAACACAAGAAAACAAGTGACCAGTAGGTGAAACCCTTCCTGGGTAATCAGGCCTCGTATTGTAGATGCTGGGCAAACCCAAAGAGAGCCTTTATTTTCATTAGAAGTATTTTCGTCACTTTGGGGGTCCCAGTGACACCTGGTGTCTTTGTAGACCAGAATAGGCAGGAGATTCTCCTGGAGAAGGTCAGAAGTGCCTAAAATGTTGTCATATGACAGTGAGTAAGTTAAGCAGGTAGAATCTCATCACTGAATGGTTGGTCAGTGGTGATGAGCCAAGAGCTCAGCCCTGCACAGGCACAGGCAAGGCATCAGCTCCTGCTCTGAGGTGCTGGCAGTGAACATGTCAGAGGGAGAAATATTGCCTTGATCAGCAAATGCGAAGAACCATCTTAACTTGGAAAATTTCCAGCAGTTTGGTGCTGCTGTGGCAGACTGGGAGGTACAGATCAGACCAGACAGGGATGGGAGCACCAACCTGGGAAGGTTTTTATTTGACTTGCCACTAAATTGGGGCAGGGAGAAGGAGCCACAGAGGGGACTTTGCCCACTGCTGGCCATCACTTCCACTATTCCAGTCTCTCCCATCCTGACCAGTGATGTGGAGAGCTCCAAGCCAGGTTTGAATGCTGCTGTTGGGGGTCCAAGCCGAGATTGGGTCCCATCGGAGCAGGCTGGGTGGCAGCAGAAGTCACCCCACATGCAGCCAGAGAAGAGAAAAGGTACACACTCTGCTGCTCTGTGAATCTGGTGTGACTCTGAGGCTGCCTGTGCTGCCAGCCAAACTGACCCTCAACAGAAACAACAGCAACAAAGGACTCTCTGCCCTCCACATATGCAGGGTCTCAGCCATATTTTCTGTATTGCCAAAATGTGAGGAAAACGTCTTGGCTCAGTAGCAAGAGGGAAATCTAGCAGCTCGCTCTGGAGCGAGCCAAGAATGCCCAGGCAGAGCATCTCAGCTGGAGCAGAGGTTCACAGAGAGATCCAGCCTCAAAGAAAACCCTGCAGGTGCTGCAGAGAGCTGAGAACTGATTAGGAGCACAGAGCAGCAATGATCTCTTTGTGGGCAGGAAAACATAGATGCTTAAGAATCAATTAAGAGGGAAAGGTTAAATACGTGTCTAAAGATTAAATGCACAGATACTCCTTGGGGGGCTATGCTTTGGATGGTGTTAACTTCACTTAGTTAAGCCTCTCCTGCATTAAGCACAAGTGTTAAAGTTTCTTTTAGCTAAATATTTCATCCCCAGGACATGACACTGAAAACATCATGGTTTACTTTGGGCAAGACTACTCCACACTTACGCCATCACCTCTCTCACCCAACATTTGACATTGGTGACCTTAGCCTGGCGCTGGTGTTCCCACACCACCTAGGAGGAATAATTGCAGTGACATCCACAGGTCACAGGAGCCAGCTGCTCCTTTGTCCCCAAAGGCTCTATACTCTCATTTTTCCTTTTCCAGGCCTTTCTGGGACCACACGTGAAGGCTGAGACTAAAGTCAACTAACACACAATCAATAAGCACACAGCACTTGCCTGATCATTGCAGTCACTGCTGGTGGGCTTTCAGCTGTCACCAGTGCCTGGAAGAAATAAGCAGATGGACAAAAAGCAGTAGGATTCAGCTGATTCCAAAGAAGACAGAAGGGAAGATGGTGGGACTTTCAAAGGTCTAACTCTGCATTACATCAAGATCATTACACCACAAATTGTCCAGATGGCACAAAGCCTCGGGCTCACGGCTGGACTCCTCAGTGCACTTGAATGTTCTTATTGCCAGAGTAGGGAGAAACTCTAATGATTTAGGAACCTGCATGGCCTGACCCAGAGCTCTGCCTCTGGTGGTCTGCTCATTGTAATTCCCTCTCCTGAGACCAAACTTACTTTGAAAGAACTCAGCTGGTGCCAAATGCTCTCATGTATTTTAACAAATAACAAAGACCCATATTTCCACACCGTATTAATGTCTGGTGATCTTCAGGGGGTCCTTGAGTCTCACCAGGCTAAATTAATACATCCAGTTCTAATCTATAGAGTTATTTAATATCTGGAAACTTAAAGAGTAACACATCAGAGACATCTGTTTTCCTGTGTGATTAATATTTTAAATACTTTTTTTTTTTCCTGAAACAGGGTATCATAGATCTCTGAGGAGAGGGCTGGGCATCTGCTGTGTGTTGACATTGTAGAAAACATAAAGGATCAGATGTTGATGCTAACACAGTACAAATAGTAACACAGTGCTCTGAATTTTTCTTCTTGTTCTAAAGTAAGAGAATATAAGTTTTTATTTTAAGACTGATGATTTCCTTCTGCACTGATGTAGTATCTCTTGCTTTACATGTCTTTATACTGAAATTTCTCCTAAATTTTTAGGGCTTTTCAAGTGCTTTTACAATAAACTAGACATGGCATGAACTTATATGGTTTGTAGCCTCATGCTGGTGGTGGTGGTATTTGCAATAATTAATGTTTTTCATGTATGGGTTTTCAAGATTAAATGAAATTCACAAAATCACCTAATTGGAAAGCCATTTCTGTCATTTTTCACAAGGCAAGAAAAGAAAAATTTGAGCTGTAACAGCCAACAATGATAATTTAAAGCACTTTGATTAATTTTCAGCAAATTTATATGTCAGCACCTGACATTAACATTTCATGAAGGAACTTCTCCATTTCCATAGAAGAAATTTACTTGTTTTCTCTACCTCCCCATGTGTTCTGCAACTTTTCCTGATTTGTTTGTTTCTTTGTTTTCTTTTTTGTTCTGATTTAAGCTACCAGATTTCAGCCAGCCAGAATCAGGGTGTGAGGAATTTGTGTGCTTGGCACAGATCTGTCACTATAAGCTTTGAGTTACTTTATAAATATTTCTCTTCCAGAGGTGATGACATCTCTAATTATAATTGGCAAGGAGACTCAAGCTTGTCTATCACTTTTTTTCTGATTAAATAAGATGTTGTGTATTTCAGTGCAGTTCTCATCAGGTATTAAGGTCAAGTTCTGCCAGGGCACATATAAATGTGGTAAATGTGTTGGATGGTCTATGCTACTCTGCAAGTTATCCATGATCTCTGAGAGAAAGAAATTTTTGCATTCAGCTTAGCTCCTTTTGTCACTCTTGAAAGACACACCAGAATTTTGAGCTGAAATTTGAATTGTTTTAGAAATCTGCTTCCCTAAGATAAAATTTGTAGGGCACAGCAAGGGCTCGGGGAAGGATACTTCTGTGATGGGTGACCTTGGAGAAAGATCTATTGATGAAACTATTAGCTTCAATATTTTTAAAATGCCACAGGAGCACAGGTGTAGTGGGAACTCCTCTGTGACCTTACAGTGAGCATGGTTCTCCTCTAAAAGTTTACAAAGGACAGCAGGTGATACCAAGTTGACATATGGCTCCAGGCACCACAACACATTATAGTTCTGAATAATGCAGTATAAATCTTCAACTGCCAAGGGGGAGCCACCCACAATAAAGCTAAACATAATCTTCTCCAGCACCCATGTCAGCTCTTGTTGCATCCTTTGTCAGGAAGCTGCATAAACAGATGAGCCCTCAAAACACTGTGAAGAGGAACAAATGTGAGGATATTTTGGATATAGTACATGGTAGGGAGGAGAGGAAACCTCTCCAGAGTTTTAGCCCAGTCGTGTTTAGCCCAGATTGTCCTATTCATTAGTTAATGGTGTTGAAAAATAGCTAGGCAATCTGAAGTGCCTCAGCTCTCAGTAAGGTTTCCCCTTCCATCCTTATAGCTGGGAGATTGGAAAATGCACGGCTGCTGGATGCCGGATTGCCAGCACCAAGCATTGGTGCTGGTATGATGGAAGGCATGAACAAAATTGCCACTGATGTCTGTGCAATAATGTCTGATTTATAAGTCATCTGGCTAAATGAAAGACTCAACTGCAATTCTCTTTGAAGTTTGACACCTTCTAGACAAACAGACTGAAAATGCTTAGTCTGATAAGAAGTCACCTCTGAACCAACAGCACAGGTGGATCTGCTCTGTGAGCTACAGACAGAAAGCCTGCAGAGAGCCAGAGCTGACATGTGAATATAGCCCTGGAAGACAGATTTAGTATTGGAGATGGTATCAGTGGGATACTGAACACAGAAACCCCAAACAGCTTTCTCATTTTAGTTGCTTTCGCAAAAGCAAGAATGTGCCCATCCTTAGCTAAATAAGCAATCTTACACCAAGAAATAGTAAATTTGTGCAATCAGCTTTTCACATGCAGAGAAATAATTCACTGAAGCTGATGATTCAGACCTAGAGGCAAGTGGATTTTCAATGAGAGCAGCACAGCTGCTACTGTACCCAAGTGAGTTGCTTTCACTAAGGGATGTGCTGACAGTGTCCCCCAAGGGCAGATGTAGCTTCCCCCTGTGGACTTCTAGTGGTAGAAAGAGAAGGGGCTCTGGAGTGCCAAATGAAGATGTTTCACAAGCTGAGTGCTTCTGGCTAAAGTTCAGATAGAGCAATGGTGGCAGAAACCCTCTGATGCAGATATGGAAACTTGACTCCTTCAGCCTGTTTATTTTTCATGTTGGTATTTACATTGCTTCTACACCCAGACTCTACTTCTATTTCCACCAGAGATCCAAAGACTATAGGGGAGGAGTGCACATATTTTTAGTACTCACAGAACACCTAGAACAAACCAACCCTGCCTGTAGCTGACAGAATTTTAAATATAAACAAAAAATTAAAGAATTTCCACTTGATCAGCAAGTATTTCTTTTTGAAATCTCCCAGAAACTTGCTTTTAGTAGAAGACAGTACTGCAAAAGCCAATTGGAGTGGTCAGTATAGTGAAATCACTTCAGGAGGGATATGATCAGTGGTATCTTCACCATGTCCAAGAGGAAGACTATCAGTATCAGCCTGGAATAGGTATGAAATATTTGTATATATAGTCCTGTGTTACACAAGCTGCAGAGAAAGTATGTGGGAGGTGCACACCAGAGAGAACAGGAGAGGCACTGAGCTGCAGTGATCAGTGAGTGGATCTCTATGGTCTGCTTTAAAATAGTGTCCATGACACCAAGTTGTCTGTTCAGGGTCACCGTTGTGATGCTGCTCACTGACCACCCAAATCTGCCTCACAGCCTCCTTCAGGAGTCCCACCAATGAGAAACCCTGGAGGCATCCATCCCTCACAGCCCAAGGGGGAAACCTCCCCTGACAAATCAGCCTTTGCATTGACACCTTCACCCTGAACATTGCTCAGCATCCTTGGTGCTCAGCAGGACACTGCAATGCCCCTACACGGGCAGCAGTGACAGGCTGCCAAGTCTGATGAAGGAGAGAAGCACATTTGATACCCTAAGCTGTGTTTTTGTTTACTGTCTTCCATTTGACAAAGAGAGGATTTGAACAGGATAAAACAGGAGTCCTGGGAAGCAGGACTCTCCATCCTTGGTGTCACCCTGAGTCTCAAAGCCCTCATGACAAGCTCAGAACTTCACAGGCCCTGGGGAGGGTAAAACAACTGGGGTGCCCCCCACCCATGGACACCCCTTACCAAGCAGTGTGTCCCCAGATAGAGCAGGACTGTGGGGATGAGTCACCTGTGTTCTCCAACCTAAATGGGGTTCCCACCTCCTCCTCCTTTCACACCCCTGGACAGCTCCAGAACAGTGCTGTCAACACGAAGTTGGGAAAGAAGAAGCAGAGAAATGGTCATTCCCAATCCTCACCTACTCGGATCTCCCCTTGGGTTCTGCAGGGACTGACCCCTTGCTGTGCCACCACTGATCCCAGTTTCCCTCAGCAGTACCACTGTAACAGGCACAAGTGACAGAACATAGAAATCCTTTGCACTCTTTGCTGAGCAAATCAGTTGTCCATAAAGTAATTTTCAGTGCCTTTCTATCCTTTCTTGCTGGTGTATCAGAGACACACACACATTCCTGAGACACAGGGGAGATGTGAGGTGAAAGGCAATGCCATTTACAGAAACCAGCACCTATGAAGGAGTCAGGGGAGGGACAGCATCCTCCCTGCTGTGAGGGTAAATCCACTGTAGCTCTAGGTTTGTCCCAGGACAGCTTTAGCAAACCTTCTAGAGAGCCTCATTTTAAAGGCTTTTCTTGGGGAAACTTGTTCTTGGTCATGTTGAAGAGCTGTTGAAAGCAGATTGGTTTTATATGACCTTATAAAAGACACATAAAAGCCAGAGGGAGCAATAGGAAACAAGGGAGGTTTATTGTTAAGGTATCAGAGGAGCACTGGGAAAGATCAAAGTTTGATTCTTGGCTGTGCTGATGACCTTAGGGAAATCACTCAGGAACAAGCTTGGAGGAACTTGTTTAGGAAGTTTTTCACACTCAGTGGCTCAGTGGGAAGCAGGGGGCTCAGGGCACAGTTGACCTTTCCAAATTTTGATAGTGAATAGTGAGTGCTGAACAAATCAAAATCTGAATTTAGAATCTTCTGAGAATCTCTCTGTGTCTCTTTTTCTTCCAAGTGTAAAACAGGACAAACAAATATTTAGGCACTATTATAAAGATAAATGTATGGATGTTTGCTGAGATACAGTGACAACAGAAGCCACAGAGGTAAATAAGATGGATATTGCATTAAAAAAAAAAAAAAACCCAAGTCCTGTTTTTATCCAAACGGTGGATTAGTGATGAAAACAATGGAAGTCAATGCAACTGAATTATTACCCACACAGCCATTTATGTGAAAAATGTCACCTTTTGTCTGATAATGATTTCCAATGGGATAGTTTATACCACTTTATATGCCCTGTACACACTTGAATAATGTTTGGTAAATTAGAGTACTAAGTCTGATACAGAAAGTACTACTGAATACAGTCAACATCATTACTTGTCTTAAAAATTACCAGAAAATATATTTTCTGGACCTGTTTAATAATCCACAGGTGATAAACAAACTAACTTACTAAAAGATTATTTAGGGATGAGGAAGCCTTTTTTCCATTGACATTTCTGAATGGAAAATTCTGCTGAGACAGTCTGCAGCTCAGACTATTAGGATAGCAGAGAGAGACCTTTAACAGTGCATCTGACCCATTACTGATTTATGAGAGAACAATGTTGGAATAAAAAGCTATCCTTTCACACAATTTGGTACAGCAATGTTGAAATTATACTAGGATAAACAACTGCCTTGCAATAAGCATGCTCATTCATTATTCAGTGTTAAATCTTAATTGTTGCTGATTTCAATTTCTTTGTGCTAAGTGTTTCTAAATTATAAATAACCTTGCAACTCTAATAGTATATACTCTGTTAAGGAAAAGGTAAGTACAGAAATAAATTATTAAAGTGTTCTGCTTAACTATTGCCACACAATTCATCTCAGCATTGGGAGATCAAGGCAACCACTTGGATAAATTTGAAGGGATATTGACAAGGAATCTGTGGACAAGTGTGTATCTGTGTTGCATAAATAAACTTTCTGTATGTATATTTATTTACAAAATCATTGCGTTTTGAGCTTCACTCTCAGGTTTGATTTTTCTTCTTTTCAGGTCATTGGCAAACTGTCCTGACCTTAGTAAGAGTAAAATCATATCCTAAGTACACACATCACTGCGGTGTTCTCCCTTTGATCTGAGCACTGAACTGTGATTAACATTAAAGAGAAGTCCAGCCACAAGCATTTTTATGCCCTGAGCAAGCATCAAACCTGAGACTCCTTCTTGCCATGTCTCTTATTCTCCTCTTTCATGTCTCACTTATTTATGTATTTACCTTAATTTGCTTGGAAGAGAGCCTTGTTTGCCTCAAGGAGGGTTGACTGTGTGATTAAGGCATCTCACATCTTTGCGTCTCCTTCTGCCTTTTCTAATTCTTTCCTTCTCTTCTTTAGAGGTCCAGTGGAAAGACTTGTTGGCTTGACTGGCTGGTGGGACAGCACTTCATATCTGGCAATGGATCAGAAGGACTGAAGAGCGGTTTTGCTCCCACCAATGTTTCTCAGAGCTGCTAAAACAGGACCCATGAAGATGTTCACCAGACTCCAAGTCCTTGCGCTAGCTTTATTTTCCAAAGGAGTTTTCCTTTCCCTAAGTGACCACAGCTTTGTCAGAAAGGAAATTAAGATAGAAGGAGACTTAGTCTTGGGAGGCTTATTCCCAATCAAGGAAAAAGGAGCTGGGATAGAAGAATGTGGAAGGATCAATGAAGACCGAGGCATCCAGCGCTTGGAGGCCATGCTCTTTGCTATTGATGAAATCAACAAAGACAACTACTTGCTGCCAGGAATTAAGCTTGGAGTTCACATCTTGGACACGTGTTCCAGGGATACCTATGCCTTAGAACAGTCTTTGGAGTTCGTCAGGGCATCTTTGACTAAAGTGGACGAAACAGAGTACATGTGCCCTGACGGCTCGTATGCCATCCAAGAGAATTTGCCACTGCTCATTGCAGGAGTCATAGGTGGTTCCTACAGCAGCGTCTCCATACAGGTGAGTCACAGCAGCCCCACCAGCTGAGAGCTCTTTATCTGCAGTTCCAGTGTGAGAACCACTGCTTATGCAAGCTTGCCAATAAAGCATGCCTTAGCTTGATCACTGTACCCTAGGGGTCGATCTAGCATATGATTTTTACTGAATTTACATTCGTTCAATTCACTCTTTAAAATACTTACTGTAGTTCAAACCTCCAGCAGCTGCCCACTTCTTCTAGTTATGGTGTATCCTGAAGGCGTCTGAAGTTTCCAAAAGTCTTTAGTTTGAAACGCATTTAGCTTGAACTTTGCATTTCAAGACACTTCTACAGCTCTAAGTGCAGATATCTGCTTTTACATTGATCACAAATTATACCACCTATGTGTCTGAATACATGTGTTACTGTCATGCTGCATGTTCATAACATTTGTCATTTTAACGACAGTTATTTAAAATGAAAATATAAATCCTTTTCTTACTTCTCATCCCTAGTGGGGTTCCCCAAGGCTCAGTATTGGGGCCAGACCTGTTTAATATCTTTATCAATGACCTGGATGGGATGATCAAGTGTACCCTCAGTTTGCAGATGAGGGTGGGAGTGCTGATCTGCTGGAGAGTAGGAGGACTCTGCAGACTGAATCAATGGACTGAGGTCCATGGTACAAGGTTCAATAAGGCCAAGTACAGGTCCTGCACTTGGGTCACAACTCCCTGCAGAACAACAGGCTGGGGGAAGAGTGCTTGGAAAGTGTCCCAGCGGAAAAGAACCTGGGGATGCTGGTTGAAAGTGGCTGAACATGATCCAGGTGTGTCCAGGTGGCCAAGAACCCAGTGGAATCCTGGTTTGTATCAACAATGGTGTGTCCAGCAGGACCAGGGCACTGGTGAGGCCACACCTGACATCCTGTGCCCAGTTCTGGGCCACTCACTGCAACACTGAGGTGCTGGAGCATCTCCAGAGAAAGGCAACAGAGATGGTGAAGAGTCTACACAAAGTCCTATGAAGGACTCCTCCTGAAGGAGCTGGAGGAGGCTCAGAGGGGACCTTATAGCTACAAATACCTGAAAGGAAGTTGTAACCAGGTGAGGGGTGCCCTCTTCTCCCCGGCAACCAGTGACAGGTTGAGAGAAAATGGCTTCAAGCTGCACTAAATGAGGTTCAGGTTGGACACCAGAAAGAATTTCTTCACAGAAAGGGTTGTTAAACACTGGAACAAACTTCCCAGGGAGGGAGGTGGTGGAGTCACCATCCCTGGACATATTAAAGAAATTACTGGATGTGGCACTCAGTATCATGGTCTGGCTGAAATGTTAGTGGTCAGTCAAAGGTTAGACTCTGTGATCTTGGAGGTATTTTCCAACCTAAATGATTCTGTGATTCAGTAATCACATTATTTAGGGGCAAATAAAACAAGCCAGTTCACTCACTCACAAGTGAGTGGTGTCTTAAGCCCAGACTGATGTAGAGTAAGACCCTATATCTGGTATTTCTTTATGGTCAGCTGCAGGTTTCCAAAGGCATCAAGTCTTGACAGTGCAGGATATTTTTTCAGACTCAGTGTGGGACATTTTTCCAGACTGAGCACAGGCCTTAATCACTGCACCAATGTCAACAGCAATAAGAGTTCTTGTGTACTCCAGACTATCCCAGCAGTGACAGAAAGCCCACAGAACCTCGTTTGCCTGTTTCATAAATAGGGCAAGAGTTCATCTAATGTTCATTTCAATCAGAATTACTCTGGGGAGCTGGTTGCTGCTCTTGTGAAGGCATTAAATCCCATCAGTTGGGAGCACGGTCAGATCCCATAGGACATGCATGAGCCCAGAAGAATTTAAAGAAATTACATTTTATTTCCTTTTGTATTTCAGTGTGTAACACATCTGTGTATTCATAGTAGGGAATATAAGAGCAAATCCTTACCCATACTGCAGGAGAACAGTTTCTGCAGAGCAGAACCTCAGCCATCTCTTATAGTAGAAGTGGTTTTGTCCCACTGTGGACCAGCTAGCAGAGCAGGAATATATCCTTCACCAGTTATGTGGGTCTGATCACTTGGAGCACAAAGAACAAGTTTCAGGCTGCAAAAGAGACATCTGAAGGGGGAAAATGATAGCTACAGAACCTTGGGCAGCACAAACTGTTAAGGAATCATTTATCATTGTCTCTTCCAATCACACAAAGACTACATCAAATGAAACCAGCAAATCGTAGGTGTTTGTGGATGCTAAAAGCTAAATGAGTTCCAAAAGTGACTAGAACTAAAAAGAAGAAATTGTGTAACATACCTCCTTTGGTTCAGCAGTTCCCAGAGCTAGAACTATCTGAAGGCTGGCAAGATATTTTGAAGCATCATATGGCTGCCCTGCCCCACTGGTGGAGGAGTGGCAGGTTTTTTGGTTTGTGGTCAGTGTGTGTTTCTCAGTCACCCTAAGTTCAAGTGTGTCCAAAGGACATGAGGATACGAGGCAGCCTAAAAGGCATATCTATAAATGTAGTTACAGCACAGAAAATGGTACAGGTGTCTCATTCCCTCCCAGAAACCCAGAGGGAGACAGATCCCATTTCTAAAGTAGTCTGTGGCCTTTTGCACAACATCTGTCAGCCTGTCTCTGGTGACCACTGACCTAAGACTAAATCCATACCTGAGGCAGCAGATTGGATGCAGCACCCATCAAATATACATAATAGAATGTACATAGATATTTCATATTCCAAAATCTGAGGTTTGGAGCAGCTGTCCAATGGAAATTGGAAGTCCTGATTAGAGATTTTCTCAACAAGTACATGTGAAAAATGGTAATATAGCTCTATGAAAATCTGTATGTCATCCCATTTTCAAAACCCAAGGAGGATGATGGGACAATACTTATAGTTAATATTACTCTACAATCTTCCCTAGACTTGTCAGGAGTTTTTTAAATATAAGATCTTTCTTAACACAGTTCTTCAGAAAATAGTTTCACAAATCATTCAGCTTGTCATCAAGCCTCTTCCAGCTAGAAAAAGTATTCAGTTGTTTATTTTCTCTTGACATGGATTGTGTTGGCCTTCCTTCAGTCCCTTTTCTAGCTTTCCTCTAGATTTCACACCACCTAAAAAAAGATGTAATTAAGCCTTAGAAAAGACATAATTGACTTTCACTCATATTGCCCATCCTGTTAAGATAGCCAGTCACAAGTTCTGTTTCAAAAGAAAATCCCTGTCAAGAGTAATAGGTATTGCAGACTCAAGCCTGAAATTGTAAGAACTTTCAAGCATTAAAGGCAAGCATTTTGGTGCCATACTGATTTCAGAGCCAGTCACCTGTACAGAGTAGCTCCAGCAACAACTGGAATCACACCACTGCTGAAAGTCAAAATATTTCACCAGGTGTGTGTGTGCAAGCCTCAGCACCCCCATTCCCTGTGTTTTCAAGCAGCATCCAGAGTGCTGGATGCTTCCAGATGCAGCCCTGGCAAGCATTTTTTCCTTTGCTGAGAGCTGTAAACACCATAAAGTCCACAGTGCAGTTTCTTAGCCTTAAAATAAAACATGCTGAGTTCCTCAGACAAAAATTATTTCTGGCTTTTTTTTCCCCCTCCTGTGAATTTGTCTTTATATTTCAGTATTTTTTCTTCCCCTCCCTTCACCCTCCCTCTCCTGCTTTTTGTCTGGACAGCTGTCTGCCAAATCACTTCATGATGCTCCTGCTGTCAGATTTGTACTCCTTTCATTACCCTTCCACCAAGGAATAAAAGATTTTGCTGGTAAATCAGCAATGAACACCTTCCCCACTGAGTCAGTATGTGCGATAGGCACTTTTTGCAGAGACTAAAAACAACAAGAGAATGCAGAATGCTTAATTATTTTCTGGTCAGACTAGGCTATTATCGTTAATGATGATCTGGATAATTAGTTTTTAGATGTTGTGTTTAAATTAGCAGTGAGCCCAATCTGCACAGCATTTGATCCTTCAAAACTCAAGCCAGGATTTTTAGTCAATGGAAAAGCTCATGTTAAAAAAAAAAAATTAAAAAGCTGTTTCTGTGACATAAAATTCTGATTTGAGCTGAATCTAGCATCAGGAGGTGAAGAATTCAAAATTTTGAGGGTTTTCTTTTGGGCTCATGACTCATTTTCATCTGAGCCAGGTTATCCACTCTTTCTTAGTTTACAACAAAAATTTCAAATATATTTTCCTTGGAGAGATTTTCACAGTAAAAATGATAAGAAAGAGAGGCAGTATTCATTCACAGTGGAGCACCTGGATAGCCAATCCCAATTCCATGGTTAAGATACTTAGAGCTAGGTCAGCTCTGTCAGGAATCTTCATGTGGGAGCAGAAATATGTTTATTCAAGTGCTGGGTTTGTTCTTCCCTGTTCCTGAAGACTGGATTATTCTTCTGAAAATGAAGACTAGGGTCCATTCCCTGCAGTCATCTCTTAGAAAAACTAAGACATTCCTTTAAATGGGCTGGATTTCTAATTTCTATGCATACTATATTCCCATGGATGTAAAGATATTAACCTGGCTGTCAACCCATAAGACCTCCAGATAACATCCATGGAAGTTATTTCCAAGTTAGAGCCTGATCCAGAAAAAATGGCAGAACAGAAACCAGTGCCCTGCTGTCTTCTCTTCAGTCCCGTGCTGTGTCTCAAGTAAACTGTAACAAAACCACTGGAGCAGGTTTAACGGTGCATTACTGCTATCACAAAAGCTAAAGCCACTCCTAAGTGAGTGACCATCTGGCATGAAATTCAAAATATGTACTCATTTACTGGCAGTCTTTTCCTGGCTGTCATTTCTCCTTAGCCACAAAAGTCTGCCAAGGGCTCATGGAGCCTGAAAGCTAATCACCTCCATTTCCTTCCTCCAAGGATAAACCATCTTTCAACTAGAGTCTTAACAATAGCTTCTGACTTCCAGAACCACTGAAAATGGTGTAAAATCCTTAAATGAACCAAAAAATAAACCAAACTTAACACGTGGGGCTCTGTCCCTGTGTGCATGGACCCCACAGGGATGTGGGCAGGAGAAATGTGCAGGGGGTTGCAGAGGTTTGCCAGGCCACACATGCCATTTGTGCTGTGCACTGACAGCCTCTGGTGATTTTGTGCTTGTAAAAGTAAACCAGATCCTTATTAAAAAATCTGTTCTGTGAGATGGACCACCTACTACCAGCATTCAAGCCACACACACACTTAATGGCCAGCTTCCATGTGTCTCCTTTAAATTCTCCCCTCTTTTATCTCTGTTCTTCCCCTTTCTCAGCCAAATCCTTGCTGTTTATTCCTCTCTTTGTTTCTATTCCACATTCAGAAACTGAACAGCCACCAGGCTGAGGTTTTCAAAGTGCCCAAAGAACACTGGGCATTTCTTTCCTGGAGATTTCAAAGGAATATGGGCACCTCCCTCTGGCTTCTCTGAAAATCCTACAGTAACTGATTACTTTGCACTCCTTTTGACTTGATTTTGGGCTATAATTTTTATTTCTTCAGTGTGTGCATTTTCTTTTTTGCAAAGGGGAAATCGTAAGACTTTACAGGGATAGATAAGCAACCACTGAGATCACAGGTAAGAAGGAAGGAGCTCTGCCATACAATAGGGAATCATAGAATCATTAAGGTTGAAAAAGACCTCTAAGATCATCAAATAGGACCTTTAACCCAGCACTGCCAAGTCCACCATTAAACCATATTCCCAAGTGCCACATCTACATGTTTTGTGGATACTTTCAGAGCTGGTGAATTCATCACATCCCTGGGCAGCCTGACCACCAATTCAGTGAAGAAATTTTTCTATTTCTAATCTAATCTAAACCTCCCTTTGCTCAACTTTTGTCCTATCACTTGTTACCTGGGAGAAGAGACCAACCCCCACCTGGCTGCAATCTCCTTTCAGGGAGTTGTAGAGAGCAGTGAACCATTCCAAGTGGGAAAGGATGTCACTACAAGAGAAAGTGGCCAAAAATAAGAACCAGCTGGGGTCACCTAGACATCACCTACACTTATTCTACCCCTTCTGATAGTATTTACTCACCAGTCAATGAGTCTCAAATTACCATATTTACCACTGATAACTCTTTTAACTCCAGAAGCCATTCCATGTTCCTTTAGAACCACTTCTAGTACCTTTTCTGATCATGTGTAAATGGGACAGGAGTCACAGGCAGGTTTATGAAGTCTCACAGAAGAGTTGCACTCCTCATGCAAAGCAAGGTTTTCAGCACAGGTCTCCTTTCAGGGTGCAAGTTTGGTGCTCAGCTTACTTCACTTCAACATTTACTGTATGGAGGCAGAGTGCATATGTGACAGCTCACTGTGCCATCCCCTGCAGGTAGAAAGAAAAAAAGATTTCGAAAAATTCCTTCAAAGCACAACATTTCTCTGCATGCCCTCCGTGGTTTACTTTTTATTGCACAGGACAGACAAAAATATAAAAAGAAATTCCCAGGTCCTATGCAGAAATCCTAGCTGTTATTCTGACAGTATTCCTTATTTCTGATGTTCATTTTGCAGATGAAGTTATTTCACAGTTCAAACACTGCTTCTCTCTGTGTGACAGCTACTGAGTCTGTTGTAAATATCTAGCAATATTTTTCCCAGCTTCATTGCCTAAATTTTCAGGAGAAGAGCAAGGCTAAAAATAATATTTCCTTCACCCATCTTCCTGCTAACAAAAAATTCCAGACATTTTTATTTGTTTGATAGTGAATTATATTTTCTTGAGTTACCTTTTGGAAGGAATTTTGTTAAGGAACATTACTTAAAAACTAGGAAAGGTCTCTCTTAGTACCAAAGAGTGAGAAAGCTGATGGGAACCACTGCTTCAGTCCTGCAATGCAGCAGAAGATTCCACAGGAGAAGAAGACAGGCTGGGACTCCTAAATAACCTCACTGCATCTGGTTGAGTTCCTTACAACTGACCTTTAATGATTTAAAGAACAGGGACATTGGCATTCCCAGTGACCTTCTGGGGTCAGTGCTTGGAGTCCTGCTGAAGCCAAATTGGTGTTTTCTACTGCAGGTCATGACACAGCCCCTGTGCAGTCACTGCCTTTAATAGTGCTTATTATAATATCCCAGTGATGGCACCCTTAGTTTTAAAATGGGCTAGGGGGAGATGATGTTCCAGGCTGATAAAGGTTTTTCAGTTCTGAAAGCAGTGAGGCCCTTAAGGTCCTAATTTCCCTTTGAAAACAAATTAGCTTGGAGTGAATTTTTTCTTGGGCCCAAGGTGAACAGCTGCAGTTACATCACTGAACTCTCCTCCTCCCAAATACTGCCAAATTACGTGAGCATGTCAGAAGTGTCCAGACTGAGTCACCCTGGGTCACACATCCCCAGGTAGGAGCCTACTAAATCCCAGGAAAAGGGGGGAAATTATGGTGGAGCCCAGCTTTTCAGTATTGCTCATATTTATTGCCAGTGATACAGTCTGGCAGCTCAGTAGGCTCACAGCCTGCTGGGCTGTATCTGCAGAAACATAGCCAGTACAGAGATGGAAACAAATATTTCTGCCTATTCTATTCTCATTGGACCATACCTAGAATATTACCTCTAACTTTGAGTCCCTTGGTAAAAGGATGATTCAATAAATACAAACACAGTCATGGGGAGAAGAGTCTGGAGCACAAACCCTACAAGAAGAAATTGAGGGAACTGCACACTTTTAGCTTGGAGAAGAGAAAGTTTGGTGGGAATCTCATAGGCTTTTCAGAAGGTACAGGTTTGTTCTCAAGAACACAAAGTAAATGTATTTATCAACATGATGTAGGACCAAAGGATAGAAGAAAATACTTATAAATTGGAAAAGAGAAGATTTTAACCTGAGAAAAGATATCCATCCCAGAAGATGGGACCATGGGGAGACTGCACAGGCCAGTGGAGAGTGTTGATTAGACAGGTATCTTATTTAGTTTTTACATTAGGTTTATGCCTGCCACCTACCACACCCCCACATCCCAGCCCCTTCAGAGCCAGAGTTTCTTTCCTGCCTTTCTAAAATAGCTCTTTCTGCCAAAATTTTGGTATATTTTTAGATTTAAGAAACAAGAAAAATGAACTGTATTATATATTGGTATGAATGCTTTAGCTGCAGTTTGACTTCCAACTGCCCAAATAATGACAAAAAGCCAACAAGGTAGATTACCATCATTTAGTAACATGGATAAAACATAGACTAGATAAAACATAGACTACCATCAGTCCATGTTCCTTCAAGGCAAAAGCTCAGGTTCTGTGTTATAGCAATGACATAGAAATTGGGAAAACCTTGGGACATGGCTTTGCCAATCTTATTCCCAGAAATAGAAAGACTTTCCCAGGAGACCAAAGGCAGCAACAGAATCTCCGTTAGGACAGATTTCAGCTCAGAGAGACAGAAATTTGCCCAGTTTCTCAGTAGAGAAAAAACTCCTTTACATTAATCTTATTCTGCTCCACAGACTAATTTATTGTCTGTTCAGAGTATCTCTTTCCTGTCTCAAAGGAGCTCTGTAAAATTAGACTCATTAAGCCATGTTAAGTGCCATGAGATTTTTGCATGGTTAAATTTCAGAAGGGCAGAGAGCACTGTCATCTAACAAGGGGCCTCCTCTGTCCAACAAATGTGCAATATACACTTGTGTGTCATGGTAAAGACACCCTACCTTTTCTAGAACTTTTGAGATTTATCTTCTCGTCTTTTCTCCAAAATGTTTCCTGTGTTTTCCAGTCCCATACACATACAAAAAAATCCATGTAATAATCTCTGGGTCATTTAAAAGGGAAAGTTTAACAAAAACATGAGAATAAATCCTACTGCCAGCAAAAAAAAAAAAAAAATCTTACAAAAGTCAAGAAAAATGTTCAATGAGATTCAATAAATCATAAGACAGATCAAGGTTACCAAGACATAAACATGTCCATTTACCAGCAGGATTCTTGAATGGCCACAAATACACTCAGAAACCATGCTCATGTGTTTGATAGCTGTATCTAATTCATGGCTCCTTGCAGGTGGTTATTATGAAGCCATTTTCAGTGCTTTAAACAAGATTGGCAATATCCCACAAGCATTTATCCTGTCCCTGCAGCTCAGAGAAGCAGAAGTGACAGATGTGGAGAGGGAGAGGGACACTGGTCTCCCCTGGCACTGCCACAGCCACTCCATTTGCAGGATTTGCTGCTGCCAGAAGTCCCTACAGAGGGATGTGACTTGCACTGGACATACTGGCATGGTCCTGTGGGGCAACAAACCACCCACCCACCATCCCAGCAGCTGAGGGAGAGCCAGGTTCACCTGGGGAGTGGACACTTGACCAGAGGATAGTGGCTGCATTAATAAGCCCAGCAGCATGAGAGCAAATAAAGGTTTCCCATCTCTCTGGATGCAGACTCCACCGACGTGCTTTGTTCACAGCAAGCTGTGCAAAGGGGCTGTTTGGGTTTGCAGGTGCAGAACATCCAGACTTATCTTCAAAGGTATCTGCAGGACCCACCAGTTTTGACAGTGAGAAAATCTGGCTACTACTGCTACATAAGTGCCAACATAAGGATTTCAGGCACTAATTGCATGCACCACGGCTTGATTAAATTGCTCCCTGGAGCTTTGCCAGAATAAATTATTTCACTTAGCAAAAGCTGGATCTGCACTGCAATTTTGAAGCTGTTCCACGCATGCCAAGGCAGCATGGAGCTACACTGGAGGTGTGCATCAGATGGTTCAATCTCAGTGCACATAACTCTGGTGTACATCCCACTGTCCTCTACTACACTGAGCAGACATAGTCCTATATGTCAGCTCCTCTGCAGAACCTGCTACCTGTGCTCTTACCCTGTTAGTCTCTTAACCAGGATAACAATTTCATAATCAAATGCTCGGATCAGCATCAGCATGGAAATGGCTGGGAAAAGGGACTGTTCTGAAATCAATTGCATCAGCTAAGTGCATGAGACTTGAGCTTTTTTGAAAACTTAGTCCCTGATACAAAGATGTTACAATATTCCAGAAAATCCCCACTTGGGAATTTCAAGAAGAATGTCCTGATCTGAATTACTAACGACTTCACTGAGCTCCATGAGCAGTAATAGTTCTCAGGGATGACTGGGTCACTATCCTTTATGATTAATCAGACTTTCTTATATTTTAAAAATTTTAGTCCATGAAAAATCTACCATCTGGATGGTAATTTGTAATGAAGAGCTTTACAGCAAACAGCTGTAAACACATGCAAAACTTTCTTCTCCCCAGAGCAAAGGAATCAGAATTGCAGCTGTTTTCATGGACCCTGGAGGTGTGGTGGCCTCCAAGGCTGAGGGTCCCAGTGTAAGATGGGAGAGTTGTTCTCTGGATGCATTTGCTGCTTAGACTAAAAGAAAAAAAAGAAAAAAAGACACAAACAAACAGGGAAAAAAAAAAAGAAAGAATAAAAAAAAAAGAAACCAAATTCACTATAAAGCTGCTATATTTAGGAGCACTTTTCTATGAGATGAGGGCTTGTCCACTCACTCCACTCACTGATCAGCATTACTTGAGCTGCTGAAAATGGACTTCTTTAGCCAATATGAGTGGGGAAATGCAGATTGATATGTGTGCAGATCTTAATTATGGTTTAGCACAAATAAAATAATTCCTGCTAGGATAAACTGAGACAAGAATAGCAATTCCAGCCCACACAGTTCTGCAGGAAATGTTCCAGAATAGCTATATGGAGTACATTCCTATTACCAAATTGGAGTGCTCTTGAGAGAGGACATGTGAACCAAACCATGTGGATATGTGGGCATGTAATCAAAGTTACAAAGCCACAGGGACTTAACAATGCTCAAAGCATCCATTGTACCTTGGTGACAGAACAAGCCTCTCTGCCCATCCTGTTGCTTTAAAGCTGTTCATTTCCATCACCAGATGGAAATTAAATCCCACACTTCCAGTATAAGGCAGTTTAATGACTGTTACCATCTAGCAGGGAGGTTAAGAACACAACAGCTGCTTTCTGAGGGACAGTCACTCGTTCAGCCACAGCACTTCCCAGCCTTGTGCCTGTACCCACTGGCAAAACTGCAGTGTCAGCTGCAGCTCAGGATACTCCTTCCAAGTGCTGTAGAAAAGGTTTTATTTTGGCTTAAACTAAAATAAACCACTACCAATTAGTTTTTTTGTGAAGGCAAAATTCCACCCAACAGCTACAGGTGCCAGGACACCTGGTCTTTCCCTGGTGTTCCAGAAGGACAGGAGGATGAGAACCTCCTGAAGTCCTCAGTTCCATGTGGCCCAGTAGTACATGTATGACTGGCAGCAGAGTCTTGCCCAGATGAGATTACATCAGTTTACAAGGGCAGACTGAGCTCCAGCAGGACACTGGTTCAGTATCCGCATTACAGAAAAGACAGACTCTAAATCTATAAAATCTTAAGTCATACAGGTTGCTGAAAAGCAATAAAATTCTTCTTTTTGTTTTTTGGGTTTTTTTTACCAGACTGTCTAATTTGTTACCAATGTCTGAGCCTTCAAAATTTTTCTCTTCTACAACATTTTTTCAAAACAGTCCTCTGCCTTTGAATTCTTGCAGACAGTCTGTGGTCAAAGAAACATCTGGGGAAGATTAAAAAAAATTAAATGATTGGGCAATTTTTAATAAGTTTCCCTTGGGAATCTCAAGTACACTACTGTACTTGAATCTCAAGCATACTACTGCTTTACAAATGGTTTCGTCAGGCTGCACTCCAAGATTAGCTTCAAATTTAATTTGCTGGACAGAACTTCTAGTCACAAATCTTCCCTTTGTCATTTAAGAAACTATCATAGGAAAAAATAATGCCATAGCCTTTCTTAATTTCTTTCCAGGTGTGATCAAGAGTTGCAGTCCTGTGAGAGCAGCAGAGTAGATTTGGAAATATTTAAGTATTGGACATAGCCACATAAGAAAAAAACCAAAAAGAAAAAGCAGGGCTTTGGACCACATAAATCAGACCAGAAGGGCAAATATAGATTATTAATTTTTTTTATTATTTATTAAAAACTGTAGGTCAACATGACATTAGCTCAGTTGGGTAGAGCATAGTGCTTGCAATGCCAAGGTCATAAGTTTGGTCCCCCATATGGGCCATTCACTTAAAAGTTGGATTCAAAGATCCTTGAGGGCGTCTTCCAATTGAGACAATTCTATGATTCTGTGATTCTCTGAATCTGTGATTCTGTGATTCTGTGGTTCTGTGACAGAACACAGATTGAGAAATACTTGAAGAGTACTAACATGCAACAAATGTGCCATCTCAACTGGTCTGCAGCCAGAACATCTCAGAAAAAAAGTTTAAATGAGTAAAAAATAGGAGAGGTAGGGACTTATGTTGAATAAATGAGATTAGAAAGTTCTGCAAAAGGCCTGTGTATTTGTGATATTTGCACAAAATGGAAATTTATGTCTTACAAATGTATTTGGTCATCAAATACAATGAATCTTGGAGAAGATGAATCCCACTATGAACAGCAAAGGCATGCAAATCCCCAGGCCTCAGTAAGGAACACAGTCTGAAACTGAAATATATTGTCCATTTGTGTCTAATTATCTGTGGGTTTGCAAGAAATGTTTTATAAGTTTTAGTTTAGGAACATAGTATAGTTTTTTGATTGTAATTTTAGTGTAGTAGATACCTTGAAAGGGTCTCTTGCCCCAGGATGTATTCTTATCATAGTTTGATAAGAGTTTCTAAGACAACCTGAGTCTCTGCTTGGAGATTCCTTCCTATTGGTTCTTTTCTCTGTTCCATCCCTGTTTTATGTATGATTTTTCCCTCTGTCCATCACGGAATTCTTATCTTCAAGGTCCAAGAGTTTCGGCCATTGGTTGGCAGAATCCCTTGAGACCACTCCCAAACCTATTTTGGATTTGTTAGTGTTTAGGTAATTTAGCTGTCATGTAGTGTTTAGATTGTTTTATTGGTTTATACATTTTGTACCCACCCCTTGAATTGTCCTGAACAAAAACGCCCTGCAGCCCGAGGTCCAGGGTCTCTTTAGAGGCACCAGACTGAGGCTGGGGGATCCCTTGACCCCCTGAATAAAACCTCTGTTCCCTGAAAGCCTCGGAGAGTCCCCTCTTTCTAATCACAGCCATGACAGTGGCTGTGGAGCCAAGACCTCACCAACAGGTACTGTTGAAGCGTATCAGAGCTGCTGGGAGCCCAAGCTAAACACCAGGCTGGGCCAGAGAAAGATACGCAAAGCAACAATTATCTGTTGTTTAAACAGGCTCAGTTTCATGAAAATAAAGGTCCATTACAGTCCCAGCAGGACCCAGTGATTTAACTGGGCATTAGAACAGGTTTTGTGCATATGCTCAGCGCAATGCTTTCCCTGGAGTTTGTCATCAACATCCTCTGTCAACACCCTCAATTTGTGATTGTCAGAACATCTCTCATTAAAAAACACTGTCAATGCCTTTCCCTAAATAATTCTGTCCCGTTTTGTAAGCACCGCTCTTTAATAATCCGTGCACCCCCGCTTTGTCTCCAGGTGGCAAATCTGCTCAGACTCTTCCAGATCCCCCAGATCAGCTACGCCTCCACCAGCGCCAAGCTGAGCGACAAGTCCCGCTACGATTATTTCGCACGGACGGTGCCCCCGGACTTCTACCAGGCCAAGGCCATGGCTGAAATCCTGCGGTATTTCAACTGGACCTACGTGTCGACGGTGGCTTCCGAAGGCGACTACGGGGAGACGGGCATCGAGGCCTTCGAGCAGGAAGCCCGCCTGCGCAACATCTGCATCGCCACCTCCGAGAAGGTGGGGCGGTCCAACATCAGGAAGTCTTACGACGGCGTGATCAGGGAGCTGCTCCAGAAGCCCAACGCCAGGGTGGTGGTGCTCTTCATGCGCGGCGACGACTCCCGGGAGCTGATCGCGGCCGCCAACCGCTTCAACGTGTCCTTCACCTGGATTGCCAGTGACGGGTGGGGAGCGCAGGAGAGCATTGTCAAGGGCAATGAGCACGTAGCCTCCGGGGCCATAACCTTGGAGCTCGCTTCCCACCCGGTTAAAGAGTTTGACAAGTACTTCCAGAGCCTCAGCCCTTACAACAACAGACGCAACCCCTGGTTCAAGGACTTCTGGGAGCAGAAATTCCAGTGTAACCTGCAGAACCGGAAACCGCATAGAAAGGCTTGCGAGAAGCACTTCACCATCAACAGCTCCAACTACGAGCAAGAGTCCAAGATCATGTTTGTTGTGAATGCTGTCTATGCAATGGCTCATGCCTTGCATAAGATGCAGAGGACTCTCTGCCCAAACACCACCAAACTCTGTGATGCCATGAAGCATCTGGATGGCAGGAAGCTGTACAAAGATTATCTCCTGAAAGTAAACTTTACAGGTAATAGCTCCTCTTTTGGTACCTAGAGAATGTAATTGAGCACTGTAATGATGGAAATGTTCATCAGTCATGGTAGCAGCTAGCCAAATTCCTGGTAGCAACTATTTACACAGTTCAGACCAGGGTGGTACACAGGTAAGGCCATTCCTGTCACAAGAGGGCAGAAAGGAGAAGGAAGAGGAGCTTGGTGAGAACCCTAAAAAAAACAGATTGATGCTCCTCCTGCTTCCAGCAGAAGGAAGAGGTGAAGGTGAAAACAGCTGGTCTTGGCAATGTTGCATTCCATCCTATAAAATTCCACACACCAACGACTCATTTAATTCACAGCCAGTCTGGGCATGTCTGAAAGCCAATGGTCCTTTCACCACCTGCTACACCAGGCAGCCACCTGCTATTCCCATGCCAGGACTTGGCCTTCTCCCTCTTGCTTTGCTATGAATTTACGTAATTGTTGGACCATGGCCAATGTCTTTGCAATAGTAAAGTAATAATTCCTGTCATAGAACCAGATGAATATAAACTATTTAAGTTTATATTCATCTGGTTAAGTGAATATAACTATTTAAATTATGGGGTAGTGTCATCACCTGTGTTACAGAACTACAGGTTTAATGACAAAGTATAAAAAAGCTGCATTAAACATGTGCAGGAGATGTGGAGGAAGGTGGTCAATCTGGGAATGAAATGAGCAAACTTCATGGGGACTGGCTGCACAGCACAAGGCATCTCTGTGGTTTTGGCACCACATATGGCTGAGTTTAGCTTTATTATTAATACTATGCCATAGCAATATTACACCTTTAGCAAAGCTAAAGAGATCTACAGAGGAAACAAGTGTAGAACATCCTGTCTTTATGTTGCTACATGTCTGAGTTTCTTCTGAAACATCTAGGTTGAACTTGCATTTCTATGTATTATGAAACTGATATTCTCAACTGACTGAGCTGAGAGTAAGGAACCACCATGCTGTGTTTTGAGTGAGAACTAGCTCCAAGAGGAATTGGATAAACATGTGTAGGATGCAGCATGCTCAATCCCAAGAGATCTTCAGCAATTGTACAATGCTAATAACACTGAAAACTACTAAACTGACACTAAAACTGTCAAACTGGAGCTTGAACTTTTCCCTCCTTTAGAAGTGTTCTCAGCATTTGACTCAGATCACCTCTAGATACCACCAACCACATCCCTGGTGCTTCTCTAGCTCCCAGTGGGATGCAGCCAGTGTAGCCAAGTACTCAAGTCAGAATGAAACAAAATATTTTGGGTTTAGATCTCTGAAATTAAGAATAATCCTTTCTCCTTCCCCTCCTCACAGCACTGACAACATAGAAACTATTTCCTCGCTTGCCTGCACTTACCTTCAGAGATACTTGAATGTGTTTAAATTGTTGAAATCAATTGGTTTTAGGAGGACAGCACTTCATGGGAGCTGGTTGCTGTCATGCTGATAGGGAGGGAAGGCAGTGTTGTACTTCTGTCCCTGACAGGGAGATACTTCACTACTGTAATGACCTACCTAAATGAGTAGGCACTTCAATATTTTAAACTTCAATTATTTTGAAGATCATTCTGACACTACAGGTATTTTTATGGGCTTAAATGAAAACACTATTAATAGATTCCAGCCTTAAGACTAAGCAACCTTTGTTCAAATATAGGATTCTTAATCATTTTTCTAACATGCAGATAATTTTAAGCACCCAAGCATTTTCCCACTCAACATTTAGGTATAAAGTCAAAATGACCCCAATTTTCTTTGACCAAAATCTTGAAAATTTTATATTTATCTAGAGCCAGAAAAAATAGTTTAATTTTGACTGAAATATCTTTTATATTTTTATGAATTGGGAGTTGAAGCATTTCACACTGGAAAAAAAGAATTGAAGCCTGTAATTTTTCAGTTTTGAAAACAGAAGGCTCTTTTTTGAACCAAATTAATTTGATTAAAAATCAGCATGGAAATCTTCAAAACTCTGAAGAGCTTTATTTTCCATTAATTTTCATTTCCAATCTAAAGCATTAAGAAACCTGTCAAGTTCTTTTCCAATGGCTTTGTTCCATACACATTTTTTACCAACTTACAACACGATTTGCTCATCTCCTTTCTTTATTAATAGTTCTTCCATTATAATGCGAATCCCTGTTTTAATGTAAGTTATTTTTTGAGCAGGTGAGTGATTTTTATGTAGGGAGTTATTAAGCAAATCTTCCACCCCTTCTTCCTTTCAGAAGGGTGTGAAAAATTAATACATATGTGAGATTTTAATACATATAAGTCTTGTCATTGATTTCTATGGGACCAAGAATTATTCTTTGCTCTTTCCTGGCTGAAGAAAATCTTTGGTTGTGTTGTTAATGCAATATGAGGACCTTGTTGCATGGTACATTTGATCAATGATGCTCTCATATTTCCACCTCCAAACCTGAGAATGTTTTCCCAGCACAGTGAGAAGGTGGCATGGAAATCCAGCAGATACACTGCAACCAAGCCAGGTGAATTTTCTCTCTTCTTTCACCTGGGTAGTAATCCACACCCACCACAAGGAAGCAGGCAAGAAACAGAAATGTGATAACCTAATTTGCAGACACAGAAGCAGGTACTTAAGCAATGCCTCCTCTGCTGAAAGGCAGGGATCCACACAGATAAGCCCTGCAAGCATAGAAATGAAGCAAAGAAATGGTGGAAGAAATCAAGCAAACAGCCCTGGATGTCTCATCCCAGTTTCCTGGAACATGGTGTGTTTCATACACACCAGTCTGAGTAAACGATTGGGTGCGTTTCTGTGACTGCTGTGGGATGGAGCAATTTCAGACATTTACCCTTTACACTCAAATTAGTTTTGATTAGTCTTTGATTACAGGTAATGGAGGGGATCAGCACTTACAGAGTGTGCTCCAGCCCATGTGAGGCGTGTTTTGCCCCTACATCTCTTGCTACTGACTACGGATGGAGTACAGAGTGCTTAATGTTTATTTTCACTTGCCATTTAGCTGCAAGTCTGAAGTGAGACTCTCGGGAACAGCAATAATGTGATTTGCAAGGAAATACTCAGGGACCAGCTAACAGCAGGGTGGTTGTAGGGGTCTGGCCAGGATTTGTGCATCCTTGTGCTGCCACTGCTGCTGTCATGCTGTGTGACAGGTATTTCACTAAAATCTCTGGGTTCCTACTTATTTCTGCTTTTTCATTAAATTGAAATAACTCTACAGAACTGCAGTGTGGGATGAAGACAGGGTGAGATTTCACTCCTTATTGTCTGTGAGATACACCAGGCACATCATTTTCTTGCAAGCCAATAAGAACATATATGGCAAATGTCGTGATATCCGGAATCTTCTCAGCAAAGGAAAAAGAGACTCCTGTGCTTAATTCCAGCTTCCAGCAGCAGGATGTGAGAATGCAAAGTCCAGCCCCTAGATAAATGCACTCACTCAATTTCAGTGTTTGTTTGGCCTTTCAAAGAGATACAGGCTGGTTCATCTTCTTGATCTTCCCATCCTCTGCATTCCCTCCTGAGGGCACAAGTGCAGCACTTGATGTTCTAAATCATGATGGTTTTCTGCTGATAAAGAGATGCCAGTTCAAGGGGCTGTTAACTTGTATTACCAGAGCAACAAAGAAGTGCTGAACAAAAGTAAAGGTCTCCAGGCACAGAGCACAGAGTAAACTCAACTTCTTACCCTGCCCAGCCATTGCCTGGTGAAAGGCAGCATACAGAGAGGCTCCTGGGAGGGCTAGGAATCCAGGGGTGAACCCACATCTCCAGAAGCCTTGCTCCCTCACAAGGGTGGAGGGGACAGTGCAGCAAACAGCTTTGCTGACTATTTCAGCTTGTTTAAGCCACCAGCAGGATACAGAAAAGCAGTGTTTTCATTGCCCACAGCACTACTGCAAGCCTCAGATTTGACAAGTGCCAGAACAATGTGAGAGGGCTGTCCATCATTTGGGATAAAAAAGTGGCAGGGTCCTGCAGAGCTGTGCCCTCCATGTTGCTGCCTGGTGTGGCTGCTCCTCCAGAACGCTGGACTGGAGGCAAGGAAAGGTAGCAGTGATGATGAAAGACCAGCATTAGCTCCAGGGTTGCTTAGCTGGCTGTGCAGGATAACAGCCTTGTCACCCAGGAATGTGGAGCTGGGCTCCAGCTTTTCCCACTGCAGTTATCAGGGCTGATGGTATAAAAGCATTAACCCTACCCTCAGTCTAGTGTGGGAGTGTATGGGCAGAGGGGGGTTGCATTTTGGGGTGTATGCATGTCCACATATCTTATGCAGTTTTCTGAACCTGCACAGCCAATGGTTGGAGGAATTTGGCTAAAATAGTACACTTGGGAAAAAGGTCATTAAAAATATTGGGCAATGCAGTGTCTTTTCTCATCTCTTTCTCCCTCCTGAGTTACCAGAGTCACTGTTATAGACCTTTCTGTCTTGTGTTCAGAAATCCATCTCTTCTACAGCAAAGCCTGTATCATCAAAACTAGTTTAACCTGGGGAAGTCCTCTCCTTTGGCAAACCAGAACAACTACTCCAAATGAGAAAAGGGTTGTAAGTCAGGTCTGATTTGTCCTCTTTCCTCCACTGGACTTTATGGCAAAACTTGTATTCTTACCTGCTCTTACATTTCTATTATGGTTCATTTTTTTTCCTTCTCTTCCTCCTCACTCTGCCCCAGCCAACACTGAAATAATATGAAACAGAAGCACAAATTCACTTCATTTATTTTTGAACACTGGTGACTTCTGTTTTGGGAACACAATTTCACAGACCATTTCCATCATATCTGTTCCACCCAAATAAGAAAGAGCTTAAGTCATGGTCTGCAACAAGCAGATGTCACCTTACTTCTGAGCACAGCAGCATTGCATGGTCCCTGCTCTGGGACCTAGACATAAACATTTCCTGTCAAAAGTGCACTTCAAAACTCAATGCTCAGCCATGCTGCATGGAGCACAGACCAAAAGAATGCTGCACTTGCTATCACGAGCAGGTTACAGCTGCAGAAACTTCAAAGGCTGGCTGTGAGTTTACAGCAGGGAGTACCTGTGCAGGCTAAAGCTAGAGCTCACAGCCCAGGTTCTGCAGCAGATGGCCCTGCTGCTCCATCATACCACCCAAGGAGCTCCTTCTCATCAGGTCAGATCCCACTTGCCTCCAGCTCTGAGTCAGCAGTGAGGTCCTCATGGCCTTCCTTGTGATGCTTATTTGTAGAATAAACCAGAACACACTTCCAGATGAAGGCAAAACTCACATGGGCAGAAGGCATCCAATACCTTGTTAATCATAGGAGTTGTAAAAGTGTAATGCATGATGGATTTGTAGCTAATAAAAGCAAGGAAAATGAGTTAATTCCCCAAGATATTAATTAAAAACAGACAGGAAAAAGATGTCTAGGATTTATAGGGAAAAATTACTGCCTTTTCCTGGGACCACAAATGTATCATAATGTTTAAAACCTTGCAAGCAGCTAAGGGACAGTCTCTGAAAGTACACTTGAGAGTTGCTGTTTCAGAGCAGAGGAACAGTTGAATCTGCACAACATTTTCCCATATTCTCTGTACTGGAGTTACATTGGTGTAAATACACAGAGAGATGCAGCGAGATTTGGAAACCTGGTAATCCTGATGGCTCCATCTACTTTCTCCTTCCTCCTCTCTTTACAGGCATCATGGGATCTGCTGTTCCTTTACTTTGGGTAAATTTACCCTTCAAGAGTAAATAAGCCAATCTCTACTTAGTCCTCCTGAAGATTTCAGTATGTGTGTATGTTAATATATTTATGTACTTATACATATACATTTATATAGATTTTTAATTGTGTATGCTATAGATTCATAATATATAAAATCATAAAATTAAAGAATACAGCAGGTTGGGTGGTCTCTAGTTGTCTTGGTTTGGAAAGACAGGTATCTGACAGGGAAAGCTGGAGTTTCCCTTAGAATGGGGAATGTAAACCCCTCACCCCTGCCAAATTATAGTTTTACAATTAAGGGCTTTCAGGCAAAGATTTGTGAACAGGAATAACAGTTCTTTACTAGGAATACTAACAATACAAATGTATTAGAAAGACAAAACCACCCAAACACACCAGCAAACAAACAACAATTTTGGAGAACCCTGACAGAGTCAGAGCTACAACCTGACACCCTGTTGGTCAGGGTGTTGGAAGCAGTCCAAAAGTGAGTCCTCCTGGAGTGGCAGAGGTGGTTCTGGTGGAGTAGAGATGATCCTGTAGAACAAGAGTCCAGTGATGGTGAAAAGGGCTCCAGGTAGTGATGAGAAAGGGGTCCAGTCTTCCTCCAGGAATCGGGTGAAGCTGGATGCCTTCTCCTTCCTGTGGCTCAGTTTTATCCAGGTAGGAATGGTTGGCTCCCCCCACTGGGTGGAGCATCTCACAATAGGATGATGGAATGTGGAATGTACTGCTTTGGGAAGGGTATAGTTTGGGGATGTGTTAGTTTGGGGAGGTGTTAATGGCCCATTAGCAGACAACTCTCCCCCTGGAGGGAAGAGCAGTGGTGGAACAGATAAGAAACAATGCCCTACAGTTGGCCCATTGACAAAAGGCACCCGCCCTACTCCTCCCAGAGTAAAGAAGAACAGTGCTTTCAGGAGATGAAAATAGAATACACATTTTTGTTTTCCATAACCCAGGACACTAGTCTAATTTCCTGCTGAAAGGTGAGGCAGCTGTGCAATCACGAATTTACTCAGGTCTTTATGGATGTAAACTGGTTGAAACTGAAATACTGTAGAACCTTTTCAACATCTAGTTTAGGTTTGAGGTATCATGATGGCAAGCAACTGGTCTGCACGCTGTGATGTGTGTCACTCACTGCACCCTGTGAACTGGATACCTGGGCTGGCAGAGGGACACAGGCATCATCATCTCTAGGGCACATCTCCCAAATAAAATTTCCATTAAAACTTCTCTCACCATGATGGCAGGTCAGTGACCTACCTGTTAATGTGTCTGCTATCAAGCCAGAGACCATCACAAAAAGCTGCTCTTTTGTGCTTTCCTTTCTCACTAATTCACAGTAATTAGCCTGAGTGAGCAGGAGCAGAGGTTGAATTGTAGTTTTACCCCTTTGAGATAAGCTCCAGCAGCTGAGGCCAAGGTGTGCTGTCCATTGCTCCCCATCTAACTCAGGGGCAAGGTACTTTTGCCTGCTGCCACCATTGCCTGCTGCCACTGCTCTCTGCCTGACCTGAGCACTGAGCTCCCATGGACAGAAAGATGGGAAATGCAGCATTAGCAGGACACAGAGCAACAACAGCTTTTCTTCATGGCTTTCAGGAAGTCTCTGGAAGTATGTTGTCTTTGGCCTTTACCCAGCTGGGTGTCATTCCTGGAAAGTCTGCAGATAGCACAGGCCAGCAACAGCCCCAAACTTGTTATAGTGGCATATTTAGGTAAAAACACTTTGGCATCCCTAAAATTGCAACTAGATCTCCATCTCGGTTTCCTCTACTTGAATATTTAAACAACCCACCACTTCAGCTGAGCTATGAGATTATATAGTCTGTGCCTTGTATGTAATTTATAGTCAGCTGCTTATCTCCTATTAATAATGTAGCCTTTAGGCAGCCATAAATCTCTAGATTTCACAGCATCCATGCCAGTGTGTAAATGAGGATGCAATTAGACACCCTGTGTTTGTGGAGAAACCCATGACTGGCAAACAGCAATGATTTTCTTTCAGATCACATATTTGAGAGACAGAAGGCTTGGTAACCTAATTTCTCTAAATCAGGCTCCTGTGTTTTCCTGCTGCTTGTTTTATAATAGTTATTATTTTATCTCTTGTTTTGCTGGCAAATGATACGTGAATCCCAAACATCAAGGGTCTGTACAAGTCCTCAGAGGAGCAGGAAGTCTCATACAACCTTTTCATCCCCCAAATATGCTCATTCCCTTTCCCAGTCCTACTGGGTTTTACTGTAGGAGGGCAACCCAGGACATACCATGGGATTGTATTCTTATTCCTCATGCAGATTTGCCTGGGAGAAATGTTTACATGTAAGTAAAGAGATGTTTCAGGTCTGCTTCTTTTTGCTGTGACCTTGAAGGAGAAGATACCTGGTGAGAAAGACTTGGGTTCAGGATTCCTATCCCTTACATTTTAGCATCTAATTTGGCTCTGAAAAGCCCATGGGAATACCTGATTCCTCTCTACCACCTGCTACAGAAGAGCACTTTGGCACTTTCATATCTGATATCAGTCTCACTTTCATGCTGAGATGCTACAAAAGACAAAGGTTGTGCTCAGAAGATGACCACAGCAGCCTTGAGGATGAGGACAACACATGACAAGGTGATTCCATTCTACTCTTTTGGGCAATTCAGGTGTGTCCTGGCCTACCAGTGAGTCCAAGAGAACTCATCTTTTCAAAAGGTGATGAAGAGAACTACAGAAAGTCACAAATCCAGATGTCTAATCCCAAAGATAACTAAATGATATTTTTTTACAAAACCTGCATCCTTGTTGGCAGCTAATAATTACACTTCAAAGGCAGAAGTGAAAGCATAATCTATAGAAAAGCACCTTTTCTCCTAAAATAACCTTAATTTCACAACATCCCTGGAAGAGAATTTCTTCACCCAGTAGAGCACAGTACAAAGATATTTCCAGGCTAAACAGAAACAGGGACAAGACCACTACAGCTGCATTAGTGAGACCCTGACACTCAGCCCAGCCTGGTGCTGCTATCTAGACATGGATCATGGCCTGATTTCTACACTGATTCCATGTAGCAAGTTTGCAGACAAACCTGTCCCAAGCCAACTACTGTATTTGTACTTGTTAAACTGCAGATGCCCAGATAGCATGTGAATCTATTTAAGCTTTCTGCAAAGCCTGAACTATTCCCTTCAAGTTTGTCTTTTCCATTTCTGATTCCCAATGCAAAAAAACCCCACCCCTCAGAGATACAGGCCTGTTTCTCTATAAAAAGGGACAAAGAAACTCAAACTAAACTCAAAACAGCCATTATTTACATTTTTCACTAACATATTTTTCCTAAAATTTTCCCCATTTTTTCAAAAAGCAAACACCTCTACATCTTCATGGGGCAGAAACTCCTTTTACATAAGCATGCTCTTCACAAACAGATCTTCTACACAACTCCCATCAACTGCAAACTGGATGGACCTGACAGACAAATGTGTGTGACTTTTACTTCCTCATTTGTCAGAGCCAAGTTTCTAAACACCTCTAAAAGCATCTCAGAGAATATCTGCCTTGGCATCACTGCAATATTTATGGTTATTTAGTTAGCAGATATAGAATATAATGTAAAAATATATTTCATTGCTGTTATCTGGATGAGTCATTTCCTTTTGTTTCCTTCTTCCTGCCATGAAAGTGTATTTGTCTGAGCATATAACAAGTGAAGACAAAGAATATTAAAATTCTTCAAGGCAAGGGGAACAAGACACATATTCATGCACAGGGATATCAGAGGCAGAGAAACTTCTAACAAAAATGTCCATTAAATCCTAGCTGTAGCATGGCTAAAGGAGCAATCCTTTGATTTGCTCTTTTGCTTTTTGCTCCATCCATGGACAGCTCACCTGCTCACTCTTGGGATGAAAACAGGTTCAGCACTAAGCCAGAAAGGACCATGTCTCCAAATATAAATCCTTAAACTTAAGGCATTTATTTTGTAAAGAAATTACCAAGATCAGCAATTTGGTATGTAGGGTCTCCACACAAAAACTCACTCTTTCCTGAATGCATGTGAAGAACAGCTCAGGGCCAGAAGCTGTGTGGATGGGAATAGTGTGTGCAAACACACAGTAGATGGAAAGCAGAGGTTATTGTGCCTCACAGTCTGAAGACCCCTGCCCCCTCAGTCTTGCATCTGAATTTCATCTCCTAGTTTTGCTTTTCTTGTACAAGCCCATTTGGCAATATATGAATCATCTCATCTCTTCTAGACTAATGACACATATACATCTAGCACATTTCTTACAGAAGAAATTCGAGACCATTTCTGAAGGTATTCGCTTTTTAAATTTGTATCTGCAATTGCTCCTCAATTCAGTGGGGGCTTCATGCAGTACATTTTTCTACTTGCTGCTATACACAGATTCCAGACAATTTGATGGAATAAGATAAGGCAACAATTCCTTTGTACATATGAAATATTTACCAGTTCTGTGGCTGAAATATGAGGCCCAGTGAAGAAAACACCATAGTTTTATTCAGGGAAGGGATTGCACTGTGCTCAGGGGAAACAGGGAAACTACTGGTGTGAGAAAGCTGAGGGAAGCCCAGGCTTGAGCAGAGTCCTCACTCAGAATGTATGTGCTACAGAAATCCCCTGTAACTCTGTAGCTGAGAGAATATGGATTTTCAGGGTGGAATGTGATTTCTAAGGGCTACATCTGATATCATTTTGATTGTGTGACCCAGTATTAACCACATTTGTTTTATGGATTGGAAAACACACAGAGAGGCATGAACGTGCACATTCACAGGAGCATTCACCCACTGTTCTTTAAAATTTCATTTTACTTAACCCAATTCTGTAATAAGAAATAATACTTGTCATATGATTGTTGAGACTCATTTATAAAGAGTGAGCAACAAACCCAAAATCAGTTGTCTTTACACACCACAGGGAAGGGAGATCCTGCTGGTGTTCAGGTAGCAGCACTGATCAGGGGACAGTCCCAGTTCTTTTTCTTGGGCAGGCTGTACTGGCCTTGTACCTTCTTGTTAGTGCATTTTTTTTTCCACTATCCACAAGATGTTTTGCACATGTTGCAAACATGCTCTTCTTTCTATTAATTATGCCCCAAAAACCACCTTCCCTTCTTCCCAAGGCTGAATTTGTGTAGTGATCAGTAGCTAACAGTTCATGTGCAGCTCTGGAGCCTCAAGCATCTTCCTGTGCTTCTGCTACAGAGCTGTCCTCCTCTCTTCCTGTGGGAACACTGTGCCTCTAACTTTTACAAGAATTTCTCCAAATTTTCTCTCAAAAAAATAAGCAGAAATTTATGGAGTGAGATTGCTGGACTCTTCTAGCCTAAGCAGCATTTATGTCGTTGCCTGTAACAGCAAAAGGTTGTGCTCTTGTGGTTCCTTCCCTTGACATGAATAACTACACACCATGTTCCCCTATGCATAAATTTTACCTGTGGTTTCTGTAAAAGTAAAATTTTTCCATGGCATTTCTCTATTGCCCTGATGAATGAAGCAGCTGGTCACTGCTCCAAGTGTCAAAGATTAGCCTGCTGTACCAGGATAGGACTCCACCAGACAGACAGTGGCTGAAAAAACTATGAAACTGGTATTGGGAACTGATGAAAATGTGCTGAAAAAGTTTGTTAAACTTCCTCTATTACATTTGCACATCCATTTGAATAAATAGCTAATGGCTAGTTAATGTTCCACTAACTGAAAGAATAAAAAGCCCATCTTTAAAGGCTCTTTGGAGAAGAAATTATCTCAAGTCAGAGGAAGGTTTGAGGCAGTACTGTTAATGTCTTTTCTAGATCTCTGAAACATTTTATCAGTCTAATCCTATCAATGTGTCCCTGCTTCCACCATAAAACAGCAAATAAATCAACATTTTGGTTTTACATTTTCCCCTGAGGTGCAGTGATTGCTGTTGCTGAACTGACTCAGTGGAGGAAAGCATTAGCAAAAATGATTCTGTGCTCTCAGCTTTATCTTCTATCCCTGAGAACAGAAGAATTTGCAAGTATTAATAGGACGTGCAGGTTGTGTGTTAGAGCATAACACATGTAAATGAACACTGAAGATGTTGGGAGAGGTGAAGTGCTACCTTGGCAGCTTGTGTGTGATATGCAGGAATAACCTTAAAGGCCAAGAGTTATCCTTTATCTCACTCTCTTTTGACTGAAATTCATTGTTGTGAGAAACCCACCTTCACCTCTCTGTCTGACTCAGCATTTGGTCAGCTGAGATGGACTCTGTTGAAAACTGAATTAACTTGCAATTTCAGTAAATGTGCATTTCCAGCCCCTGCCTTGTTATATAGAAAAGAGTAAAATAAAATCCAGACTCATACCTTTACAAAGGAAGAGGAGCACATTCAATGTGTGTGGTGGGCCTTACTGAAAACATTATTTTTATTTCTCCATCAGTGGCCAGAATTGAAGCCACCCAGCTTTCACATATTCTTTGACACACTTTTGTAGTATAACTGGAGAATTACTGATGAAGGAAGTTAATCATCTCCCTGATGGCATCTCACATTAGCCAGAGCCCACCTTTGGAGGTGCCAACTCCTTTCCACTCTCCATAGGAGATCTGTAAGAAAACTGCACTCCCAAAATAGCCACTCTAATTAAACTTATGTTCAAAAAATAAGGTCACTTGCTTTCATTCACATATTATATTCCCAGAGAAAACTAATCCACTCCAGAATCTTACACCATGTGATGCATGAAACATTTACCTTTCCAGCTGTACTCCAATTCTTTGTCCTCCACCAGCATTATGTCAGATGTGCCAAATGCTACAACTGAGCTGCATAATTTGTCTGAGCCTAAAGGTTCCTGTGTTTCACCGTCATATTGTGTCTTTATTCCAGCTCTGAGGCATTCTACAGCTCCTTTTTTCCCACAAACTGTTCAATAAATTTGACCTTCAATTATTTCAAATATATGCACTCCTTAGAATTCACTACTTAAGAGTTTTATTTTCCTACTGCAAATACAATTTCATTTTGCAAATTACCTCATTATCAGCAATTTGTAGGGTGATTGCTGAGAGTTTTCAGTAGCTCCTTAATAAGAATAATAGCATAGAGTCATAAGATTTGTAGGAAGAGGCAATACCTTTATTAGACTGCCCACATATCTGAGAAAAAAATAAGCTTTTGGCATAACATCTCTTTGTCATATCTTGTCTTGCATCTCAGTCAGCCCTTGTGTTTCTGAACTCTATACTTTTAAAGAAGTGAACAAAAAGCTTTCAGCAATTACTCTGCAAATGGATAATAATGAGGCTGTTTGCAAAGGGAAATTGCATTTCCAGCAGGAAATAAAAACCTGATATACTGAACTCCAAGCAGAGTTGTTCTTTCAAAATAAATGAAGGTCAAATTTATTGAGCAATGGTGGTGATGACCTGATGGAGTGACCTTGGGCCTGAAAGCTTGTGCACTTCTTCCATCTGTAAGTCTAAAAGAAAAACTGCCTTTCTTAGACACTTGAAATTTCTTGCATCTTTGACTGTCACAGCTACAATATTACTACTACTAAATAATAGCATTGCAGTATAAGTAATTAAATCTATGTCAGTCCACCTGATTTGGGAGAGGCTTCATATCAAGTCAATTAGGAAATAACAGCCAGAGGGTCTATTTCATGGTTCATTTGCTTCTGATCTCTAAGGGCAAACTACCTAACTAAATTATTCAGAGCTGTGTCTGGAAACACCTCTCTAATCCTCAAGTGTCCAAAGAGAAGAGACTGTTTTAACCAACTTCCTGTAATATCTTAATAACTAAATCTATTCATATTTCCTTCAGGCTGACAAAGAAGGGCAAAAATATTATCAGGTATTTTACACTTCCTTAGACAGCTATGTATGCAGTCCGGGGGTGGAATTAGCACATCGTGGAACAGTGCCTCCAAAAAGAGAAATATTTGTGCCCCTGTGATACAGCCACATCCCCAGTTTAGTCCAAAAGTAAATTTTAGCCAAATTAAAACACAGCTTCAGTCTCTTCCAGCTGCACCTTGGATGTACTGGGAAGAAGGGGTAAAAGGCATGGCACCAGTCCCCAGCTCCGAGGTCACCTGGGAGTGTCCCTCACCCAAATGTTTAAATTGGACACAGGGTACCCACAGACCCTGAACTGGCAGAAAGTCACAACCAAAACCACAGACTCTGAGAGCAACATCAACGTTCAGCAGCTGACAGAGAACTCAGCAGCCAACTCAATTTTTCCTCAGATCAAAACATTTCAGGAGCTACCAAAGGCCAGCCCAGAATTTACAGTTCCAGCTCCTGAGCTGATGTGTTGTCACCCTAAACAGTGGCCATAACTCTTCATAATGGGAGTGGGTTCCCCTTGCTTCTGTGCACAAAAGAGTGAGCTGGCCTGAGGGAGGAGTTAGGCAGTTTGAAGTCATGGTTTAATTTCCTTTGTAATTGCAAGTTGATTGCTGGTTTGAATTACATTGCATGCATTTTGCCTCTTGTGCCAACCATTTCTTTAAGTGGATAAACTTAAATTAAAAGAATGGTATCAATTGAAAAGCATTTCTATGTTGGAATCTCATTAATTACTCATATTAATTATCAAGCCAGCAGACTTATTTAAAAAGAAAAGAAAGAAGGAAAAAAAAAAAAAGAAAAACCTTGGATGATTTTCCATAAGTATTTGTTTATTTTAATGTTAAACTAATACAACCTTAACCAAAAAACTGCAAGAAATATTCTTAATTTCAGAGATTATTTGTATTTTTAAGGAGAAATATGAGTGCAGGATTTTTACGTACTTTTACCCTTCACATCTTGAAATCCAAATGCTTTAAGAAAGAATAAATTCTTTAATTCTTTAAATTTCTGTAAAAGAATAAGGGCAATTTGTTTCCTTGATGAAGGTTTGTAACTCAGCATCTAGTTCATTCTCCCCACGTTCTAAAGACAGCACCTATGCCCAAGAGCTGCACAAGCAAGAGGACAACACATACCTGGAAATGTAAAACATCATGCTCGAGGCAAGCAATTCACAGAAAAGGTAGCCTGGGAGCTCTGTGCTCAGCCAGGCTGAGGATAATGAGGATAATGACAAGTTGAAGGCATTCTTCTAGTTTTTCAGACCCTTTGTAGGTTATTTGGCAAATGTTCCCAGAGTGTTCTCTCTGATAGCCCCCACAGCAGCCTGTGCAGACAGCTTGTGAGACACCTGCTCCCAGGCACACTGCAGAGAGCTTGGAGATGCTGCAGCCACTTGGTGCTCCAGCTCTGAGCCTTTCTGTTCCAGATGTTGGTGTTATTCATCTCACTTGACTTCAGATACATAAATAGTATTTGTATTTCAGATAGTCCCACTCATGGTGGCCAACAGATCAGTTTGGCTGGGCTATTCTAGACACCACTCTAAAGTGAACCCTAGAAATACTCATTCTCTTTTGTAGGGCACAAGTTTGGGATAACTAACTCATCCACATACATCCCCTGATAGATCTTTGCAACAAGGCCTGAGGAAAACATTTCTGTCTCTGACCAGTGCAAAAGTTGTGGGGGTCTAGTTTTAAAATTCCCTACAGCAAGTGTCTAGCCTAAGAGAGAAAGCATAGACCTGAATGGAAAATCTGTAGACATAGATAGGAAAATTACACTTGTAGGGGACTAATCTCACTTGTCTCATTCTTTTCTTAAATGAGAAGAAGCAATGCTGCATATGACCCAAACACATCCAGAGGAGTGGGGCAGAGGTTAAAAGTGACTGCTTGTCTCTGTGGAAACTGGTATTTTGTTAATTGTGGAGAGGTACACTCTAGTGACACCTCACTCTGATCTTTCCCCATACTATCTTCTAAATTGCCAAATTTCAATGTGCCTTCTGTCAATCAGGTATGAAACCAGCTGTGCTGTGCTGGAGCAGAAACAGGAATGGGTGCATCAGGTCTCTGTTAAATGTTCAGCCAAGCAGAAATAAGTCACTTTGACCTCAACAAGCCACATTGAGCTAAAAATAAAAGAGAATGAAAAGAAATGTGCATTCTCAGGGTCTTTTCTGATACTTTTCAAGATAAGGCATCATACACACAGATGAGCCTGTTGGACAAACACACCATATCCTGTTATATTATTATCTAGGCTCTTTGTTAAAGTGTTTTAAAAGTCATTGCCCTGGATATGTAACAGGAAAAGTAGGGGGGATTAAAAAATAACTGTATTTTTCTGCTACATTAAAAAATGTCTTATTTTTCAGTCTTAAATCAGAAGTTTGGAGTTTTTGCAGCACCATCTAGTGAGACTAAGGAGGTTTTACTCAACTTTTCAGAAACTCCAGCCCATTCCCTGTTTCCTTTCCCATTTCTATTTAATCATGGTCTCTTCATAGTCTTTGGGTCTAACAAGATGTGGGAGAAAGCACCTTCAGTGCACCCAATAGTCCTTTTTGCATCTCTTTCCAAACCACATGAAATCCCCCAGCTTTGCCAGCTGCCAAGCTGGAGAGCTGCAGTGTTTTCATCAAGCCTTGCTATTAATGAACTGCCTCCTGCCTGGTGAGCTGTACCTCTGTGATCCATACCTCGTTTAGAAGGAATACACTCTGCAAACATAGAGCAGATATGTGTTTTAGTGGACATGAAGAATGCTCTTAGATGTCGGGATATCTCTTGTCATTCCTACCAGGAAGTGTTACTGAGGATGTTTTCCATAGGACAACATCTACACACTCAAATCTGTGCCAGACACATGAGGGACTCTATGCAAAATATCCTTCCTGGCCCAAAGATGTTGTTGACAAACAAAACCTCTCTGATTTGAGGCCAGTTAAGATGACACACATCTTTCCCTAGGCTGCTCAGCCTCTTAAAAGATTCCTAATTAGGATGAAACTGCTTTGTTTTCCTCATCTCATTGTTAAAAAATCCTGGAGTATTTTTCACTCAACTGAGGCAATGTGCAGAATTAGAAGTATTTAAATATATTTCTCATACTAGCTCTTCAAATAAAGGTTTTGCCCAAAGATAAAATAAATCTCCCCTTCAGAACTTACTTTCTGAAATTTTTCATGTCACCGAGAGATGTACATCACTGACATGAAAAATATGAAAGATTTTTAAATAAAAGCAACTCACCTGCTTCCAACAGCAGATAAGCACATTTTTGCAAATTATGTGACTGTTGGAAAAATTGATCCCACTTAAGAAGATGGAAACAAATGACATAATTCACTACATAAAAGCTACAATGTTATTTTATGCTCTTATCCGTATCTGCTACTAAAACAGTCATAAATCTGCAGTTATTCCTCTCTTATCTGAAGCTGAAGGAGATTGTCCTGCACTTGCACAATGGAATCCTCTCCTGCAGCAGGATTTCTCCAGGGAGCTGACAGAGTTGAGCTGCCTGTACCAAGGTTCCACAGATTTCTGTCTTCTGCCCTCCTGCTCTTATAAAGGTCACTGCTGTTGCATCTTCATTGCTGAAATGCTGCAAGCTGGAACACAAAGCATCACTGCTTCAAGTATTTTTTAGTTATCCTTTATTTTCCTTGATAACTCCTCTTGCAAAATTCTTCCTGTGCAACTGCTTTACACAGGGCTAACTCATTTCATGAAGTGCAAGGGAAGGAGAAGATTCAAAGGCTCCAAGGAGGCAAAGTTCATGTTGTCACTCAGCCTCTTAGCTAGCAGCTGATGTGATCCAGAGACTCTTGTCTGCCTTCTCCCAAGGGATGGATGTAAAGAGCTGAGCTACAACTCTGAAATAGACCTGCCAGAAATACCTGCTGTAAAGATTGTAGGTTTCCTCTCAAAACTGAGATATAAAAAATATTTACAGAGTGATTTATGACAGCCTGACATCATCTCTGGGAAAACCAATTTGCAAAACCTGTTATTTTTACTCTAAAACATAAGGTCCTGCTTTCTTGTGATAAGCATCTTTCTTGCCTATAAGCATCTTAATTTTATGATTATTATTACATCATATTTTGTGAAAACATGACTTTTTGGAAGTGATCCTACAGGATCTAGGAACATGTTGATAAATGATACACTAAAATGCCTTAGTGATTTTATATATAATCAGTGGGTATATTAATTGCTGCCACCCAGTGGGCTCATTTGTAGGCTTTGGCTCACCATACTATAATTTAATACATCATTGTTTGGTTAAATGATTTCATCCTTTCCAT
Source organism: Phylloscopus trochilus trochilus (assembly GCA_016584745.2). NCBI lineage: Eukaryota > Metazoa > Chordata > Aves > Passeriformes > Phylloscopidae > Phylloscopus > Phylloscopus trochilus. The sequence goes on along the minus strand of WQNJ02000016.1, from coordinate 8,019,114 downwards.
CTGAAAGAGGGTGATTTATTTTCCTCTATCAGCAGCCACTAAAAATGAATGTTTCAAGCCACAAGCTTTGGTTAACTTAGAACATGTTGTCCTACAAAAATCTTTTGTTTCTTGTAGCGTGGGAACAGCCCTGTGGAAGGCAATTATACTTGAGCTTCAAGCTAACTCTGTGTGAAATTACCTGCTTTGCCTTCTGGACCTACCTGCAAAGCCTAAGGAAAATACTTTGTTCTATTTAAATGACAAATGTTCTATCAGAACTTCTATGAGAAGTTGTTAAAGATGTGACACAGAGTGAATTCTTTCTTGAAAAGTGCTGGTGTTTCAGACCCTCAGGTAGCTTGCACTGGGTGCTTGTGGCCTCCAAGTTATGCACTTGACAGAAGATGTCAAGCAACCAGTTTGCAGTTTGTCTTCTTGACCTGCAGCTCTACTGGTGCCAGCAGCAGTCACAGGCTCTCAGCCCACCTCAGGAGCTGGCCTGGATAAAACTGAAGTGAATAAACTGGTTCTTAAAGCTGGGCTGCTGTGTTAACAGCTTCTACAATCTGTATAAGTGTTATGAATAATGAAAGAAGACACTGGCAATGACAGCACATTATTGAGGAGCTGTTAAGTGCTGCATTATGATTTCGTTTTAATGCTGCTCCTGGATGAGGGAGCTTGCATGCCTGTGCCTGAGGAGGAGAAGGGAGAGGAGGAAAGCTGCTTAATATTCTTCTTGTTGACCTATATTTTGAATTTATCTACCTGTTTAATTTAGAGCATGTCACTTCCAGCAGGACTGGCCATTTGGGGGAGGATTATGCTGCTCTTCATTTTTGTGCCTTCAGAGGTCTTGTTGGACGACAGAGTGTTACAAACAGATGCCAAGAGTGACAAAAAAAAAAAAAAAAAAAAAAAAAAAAAAAAAAAAAAAAGAGAAAGTAAACTTTTTACAAGTTCCTGGGCTACCCAGCCCTAATTTGTACAGTACAAGAAAGACACAGAACTCCTGGGGCAAGTCCAGCAGAGAGGTGGAAAGATGATGAGGGGACTGCATCATCTGTCTTATGGGGAAAGGCTGAGGGAGTTGGGCTTGTTCAGCCTTTGGAAGACACAACTGAGAGGGGACTTCATGCAATTCACACTTCAAGGGAGTGTATGTGGGTGTCTGAAGGGAGCCAGGCTCTTCTCAATGGCAATAAGACAGAGGCAAAGGACAGAAACTGGAACTTGTGAACATGAGAAAGAACTTCTTTTATGTGCAGTGACCGAGCACTGGAACAGGTTGCCTGAGAGGGTGTGGAGCCTCCCTGACTGGAGATATTCCAGAAGTGTCTGGATGAATCCAGTGCCATGTGCTCTGGGAGGGCACAGCTCCTGCTTGAGCAGGGTGTTTGAATCAGAGAGCCCCACTGGTGGCCCCTTCCTATCTGAATTATTCTGCAATTCTATGACTCTGTAACCCTGCAAAGCAAGGCTGTAAATTATACTCCCACTTTGCTCTACAATAAGCAGAAAGTTGGGAAAGAAAGTGCAGGACCTGAGGATGTGCAGATCACAATTTCAACCCTCCACCTGGAGCTTCTGTGTCAAAACCCAGTGCCCCTTTTAGTGACCTTAGCCAGAGTACTGCAAAATAAGGTAATGCTCTGCAGGAATAAAGGTGAAAGTTGGACTCAGTGTTTTAAAGAAGCTAAATAAATCTACCACAAGAAATCCAAAGTATCTGGAGATTGAAGTGGAAGAGGGTATTACATCCTTTTACAATATTGCTCCAGCTCAAGCACACCATGGGCACAGAGGCAGGGAAAGAGATTTATTCCAGCAATGACAGTGGAATCACTTCTATGGCCAAAGACACTGGGAAATAAAATCACTTTTATTGTTCATCAATGGTAAAAATAATCCTTTTGCTTCCTGCCTGTAAAGCTTTTTACCTTTGATGCTACAGCAAATGGCCAATAAATCACATGGTAAATGCAATTTCCTCCCAGATTTTTAATATTTCTTCATTCCCTGGATAAGCCTCAGCTGGAGGAAAAACAGAACTCTCCAGAGCTTACCAGTTAGAAGTGTTATAATATTGATTTCACAGAAGGTCCCAGATCCAGCTTGTGTTTTTTTCATCTGTTTGCCAAACAGATACAGGACCAAAAAAGCACGTGCTGGTGACCTCAGACCATACAAGAAATATCAGAAACTGGTAAAACTGAATCAAATAGAAGGGATACAAAACTGTCTACAACACAGGGGGAAGAGAAAAAGACGTAGTAAGAAATTGTTGAGGACTTCACAGTTACTTCTCCATCATCCTAAAAATGAATCCTCCACATTCAACTGCATTCCAGACTGATGGCATCAAAACTGAAATTTAATGACCTGACCATTTAATTTCTCTTATATCGTACTAGCCAGGTTTCACCAAAAAAATGCTGAGACTCAGAAGCAGACCTCTTTGTTTCAAGAGAAAATGTGAGAGACAACAGTGATGCATACTGGGAGAAATAATTAGAGAACTGATTTGTATCTCAGACAAAATAAAGTAAGGACATTAGTCGTCTTAGATTTATAAATGTAAAGTGAAATAGAGCTCCATTATCTGAGCTCTTCTTCCAAGTTCAAACCTGAGACAGACACAAACCTCTTGACTTACCTGTTGACAACTGAATTGTATTCTATAAGCTGTCAGGTACCTGTGCTTGCCAAAGGGATGAGAAAAATATCATATGTAGCTTTGGGAATAACATTTCTCTATTTCTTTTTTTTTTTTTTTTCCCCACAGCTCCATTCAACCCTCCCAATGATGCAGACAGCATGGTCAAATTTGATGCCTATGGCGACGGGATAGGAAGATACAACGTGTTCAATTTCCAGTTCACTGGAGACAGATACTCCTACGTGAAGGTTGGTCAGTGGGCAGAAACTTTGTCACTGGAGGTTGACTCTATCCACTGGTCCAGGAGCTCTGTCCCTGTCTCCCAGTGCAGCGACCCCTGCGCTCCTAATGAGATGAAGAATATGCAACCAGGAGATGTCTGCTGTTGGATTTGTATTCCCTGTGAAACTTATGAGTACCTGGCTGATGAATTCACTTGTGCAGACTGTGGGCCTGGAAAATGGCCCACAGCTGACCTGACTGGCTGTTATGACCTACCAGAAGACTACATCAAGTGGGAAGATGCTTGGGCAATAGGCCCTGTTACCATTGCATGCCTGGGCTTTATTTGTACTTTCATGGTCATCGGAGTGTTCATCAAGCACAACAACACACCCCTGGTGAAAGCCTCTGGCCGTGAACTGTGCTACATACTGCTCTTTGGGGTCTTCCTGTCTTACAGCATGACTTTCTTCTTCATAGCCAAGCCCTCTCCAGCCATCTGCACCCTCCGCCGCTTGGGGCTGGGGAGTTCCTTCGCCGTCTGCTACTCTGCCCTCCTGACAAAGACGAACTGCATCGCCAGAATATTTGACGGCGTAAAGAACGGTGCCCAGAGGCCCAAGTTCATCAGCCCCAGCTCCCAGGTGTTCATCTGCCTGAGCCTCATCTTGGTGCAGGTGGTGGTGGTGTCCGTGTGGCTCATCCTGGAGGCGCCGGGCACCAGGCGGTTCACGCTTCCCGAGAAGAGGGAGACGGTCATCCTGAAATGCAACGTCAAGGATTCCAGTATGTTAATGTCCTTGACATACGACGTCATCCTCGTGGTTTTATGCACTGTCTATGCCTTCAAAACCAGGAAATGTCCAGAGAACTTCAATGAAGCCAAGTTTATCGGTTTCACAATGTACACAACATGCATCATCTGGCTGGCCTTCCTCCCCATATTTTATGTGACATCCAGTGACTACAGAGTAAGTCTTTGGACATCTGTTTCCATAAATCATATGCAACACTTTAGAGGAGCATGTCAGCATTCACTAGAGGCTTTTTCTCACTTCTTTTGTGCCCTGGGTTCCTTGCAAACAAGTTCTCTTTCAATGTTACCAGATTTTGGCTTACTTCTAAGAAAGATGGTCTCATTTCAAGAAGAGCTTGTGCAGTCAGAGCTGGAAGGGATTAATACTGTTAGTCTGATTGCAATAGAGGCATAACATATGGATTGAGTATTCATTTGGGTTCATCACCATCTGAAGTCACAGTCCTAACAGAAAAACATGAAGTTTTTCTTTAGGAAAAGAAAAATTACCTAAAATTAGTTCATGACCTAAAATTAGTCATAATGTGTTATTTGGGAGAAATTGAGCTTAAAATAAAATCTGTACTAACCAGTCTTCTTCTGCAAAAGACTCTGATACTAAAACAGGGTATTTTGTTCCAAATAAAAAATATAAGGATAGAATTTCAAAATTTCCTTTGAAACAGGGTTGTTAAAAAAATTCAACAGATCTTCTACTTAAATACAGAACTTTTTATTCTTTCTGCACTTTATAAAACACATACCTCACTGAGCAGCAAGTATTGGTCAGCCTTCACCAGCAAACTTTAGAAACATTAAACTGTTTAAACTGTCAGATAGTGTTGTAAAGCTTCAAGTTCAATAAAATCAATTTTTTTAACAGAAGGAAATTGTCTCAGAAAAAAGATTCAGATCTGCTCCACTGGAAATCTCACAGTTATTACGATGTGAGAAGTGACTGTGGGAGTTGGCCCCTGCAGCACTTTGCAGAGAATTGGTTCAACTTTCTGCCCAGAAGAAAAGGTAGATTACCTTAGGGGGGTGTTATTGCAATAGTGGGTACCTGAAATAGTATATAAAACTGTGGAGCTAATAATGTCACTTAACATGCTTTTGGTGTGGCCACCCTGGAACAATACATTTAGTACTATTTTACTCAGCTTAGGAAATGTATTGAAAACCTCTAGAAAACAAGGATAAGTAACAAATGACGCAGTGAGACATGCAGAGTGACAGTAAAAGAGCTAAATATATTTAGTCTAGACAAGAGTAAACCCAGGGAGACGTGATCACAGACCATAAATAATTTCAAGGCAACAAAACGAGAGGAAGGGATTTTTCAGTCTCAGGAGAAGTTAGAATGGCAAGTAATGGATTGAAGCTAATGAAGGAAAAGTTTAAGGAAGGCACTAGGGAACAGCTCAGGACACCCAAAGCAATCAGGAAGACACAGGAGGAGGGAAATACCAGTGCAGACAGTCACATGAGTGGGCAGTACAGACAATAATGGCCAAGAGGAGCATGACTTGATTGTTCAAGCAGAATTTTACAGCCTTATCTCCTGAGTGGAGTTTTCAAAACCACTTGTAGGCACTGAATTTATATACAAGGTTCCAAATAAACCAACTCAAGCACTACAAAATCAGCAGAAAATGCTTTTAACATCTTTTTGATACTTTCATGACAAGTCTACACTTCTGTGGTTCCTTTAAAAAACCCATATTTAGTTTCCATGCAGTGTCACCCATTGACGCTGAATCAACTTGTGCCACCCTAATGTAGATCTAATCTGGTAGCATCACCTGTAAACAGCCTTAGAAACAGCTCCACTCAGCCTGGAGTTATATGCAAATTTGCTGAGGATACACTTGATCCCTTCATCTATGTCATTTATGATGATATTGCATAACACTGGTCCAAATATGGACACCTGAAGGACACCACTTGTCACTGATGCCCATCAGGACTCCGAGCCATTGTCCTCTGGATGTGACCATCCAGCCAATTTCTTATTCATCTAACAGCCCACCCATCAAATCCAAATCTCTCCAGTTTAAAGAAAATGGTGCTGGGGGGCACTATCAAAGGCTTTACAAAACTCCAGATAAATGACATCTGCAGCCCTTGGTGAAGCCCTGCTGGCTGTCCCAAATCACCTCTCTATTCTCCATGTGCCTTAGCACGACACATGGTCTAGTGGGATTTCCTCCCTGCTGCCAGCACACCAGTCCAGTCTGTGAGGCAGGGTTACACACTGAACCACTGGAGTGACCTGGATTAAAAGGAACCCTGTGGCATGGAGCTATTTTTAACCCAAATCATTTAATTGATTGAGTGTATAATTATGCCAGCACAGCTGAGCTGCTCCAGGCAGCACAAACCCTAGGAAAAGCAGGGTGAGGGAAGAGAGCTTTGATAGTAAAAAAAAAAAACACCACAGAAAAAAACCTTGAAACTAATGAAAATGAAGGCAGCTTCATGTACTCTTGTTTTATAAGAAAACTCCTGTCTTGTCTTTACCCATACACTACCCAGTTCAACATCCACCTGACCTGACCTGTCCACATAGGTCTGTGGACAAAATGCAGAGAGGTGAAAGAGAATGTGAAGCTAAGGTGCTCCTCTCTCATGCTCATGGATCTTCCATGTTCACTCACCCTGTGAAAGCTGAGCACATTTCATGGTGCTTGCAACATACACGTTGTGCAAAGAGTGATTATTAAATGATCATATTAATTATCCTCATTGATGACAAAACAATTGTGCTCAGTATATATTTAAAGCAACAATGTCCATTCCCTACTCTATTTTCCAATTTGCACCAATTACTTCTGACAAGGAGATATGAGAAACATTCCCATGGAAGAAGGCTAATCTCAAAGAACTGCAGGAGTATAACTAAGGAAAAATGAGCCATAGATGTATAATCATTCAAATTAAGCAGTAAAGTTTAAAGTGGTTTAATTCAACATCTTAATTAAGAAATCTGCTTGGAAGAAAAAATATAAACTGAAAATGAGGCAGTAAACTGGCACCCAGTTATACTATTAAATAAAAAGGAGAAAACATAGACAGTGCCAGCAAAGCTACACTAACAAATGCCCTAAGGCAACCATTCTGAAATCCTGCAGTCTTACAAACAATTCATTTCTGAGCCCAAAAATTGATGTCTCAAAATCAGGACACCTTTCAGACCCAATCATAGAACAGTCACTAGATATTACCCTTACTCCAAATCACACTTGTATGTCTGCAAGGGCTTACTCAAGTTCTCTGTTTAGGACTGGAGCTAGAGACTAAACTGGTTTTCAGGAGGATGCTTTGCATGAGGCACCTCATACAAACCCACATAATGTACACTCTGTGTGAGCTGGTTCCCACTGCAGCCAACATTGCTCAGATGCTGCACAACAAGCATTACAGAGGGTTCTCTCATCAAGTTAGAGATCAAGGGTAGGAGAGAAAGAGAGCAGATCTATCCTTTATGTACTAAAACGAGTAGAGAATCAATCTCTCCCTGACATGCAGAGACAGGGCATCACCAACACCAGCACCTTATTCCCATGATACTGGGATTGTGGATGATAAGGATGCAGCAACAGAGGTTCACACCAGCCTGCACCAGTGCAAACCCCCAGGACTGTGGTTCGTGCTGTTATGTAGCAATGCTTCTAATATTTTGCATTTCAGAGCTCTCCATACTGAAACACAGTGCTTTGTGCCCGCTCTCTCCTAGGTGCAAACCACCACCATGTGCATCTCTGTGAGTCTCAGTGGCTTTGTTGTGCTGGGCTGTTTGTTTGCACCCAAGGTGCACATCATCCTTTTCCAGCCCCAGAAGAACGTGGTCACTCACAGACTCCACCTCAACAGGTTCAGCGTCAGTGGGACCGGGACCACCTACTCCCAGTGTAAGTAACAAGAGTGCCACCTCTCTGTGGGGTTGTGGTGAGTTCGGGTGCAGACAAGGTGGGCTGAACTCTGTAATCCTGTGAAAGCCTTTTCCTTTGTGTCTGGAGAGGAACAGTCATCCCCCTCGCACGGCAGTCAGCTCAGAGCCTGCTCTGAAGCTCACTGAAGTCAGCAGGAGGATTTTGGCTGGCACTGACTGCAGCCTGATGCACACACCAAGCAGATCCTGTGTCTCACTGTCACTCTGGCAGTGTGACAGAGGCAGATTGCCTTGGAGCATCCCTGCCAGAGCAGCACACTGACGGGATCTGGGCCACAACGCAGCCTGCTCTCAATGCCTCATCACCTGCATTATAAGGAAAGGCTCCAGGTCTGCAGAAAATGCATCCAAGGGATGCCATAAACTGCATCTGTACGTGGAGCATGATCAACAGCCTTTGTCAGTGCCACAGCCTGGAGAAGCAATCAGTGTTCTGTTGCAAGGACAACTCATTTGCTCTGATTCCCCTCTTTCCTTCATCTTCACTCTCTTCATCACAAGCAGGTTCACAGCTGTGATTTTGTTTTGAGGCTGTTACTCCTTTTCTGGGCGAGTTGCTCAGAGTGTTATGGATTACAAAAAAAAAAAAAAATAGTTCACCTGTATATTTGCTTGGATTTTTTTCTTTGTCTAGGTTAACTAATTTAATTCATCAAAGATGGGAGCACACAGCACCCCTATCACAGAGATCTCTGGACAGCATGTCCACCCTGGAAATCTAATTGACAAGCACACTACAACTATAAAGAGGAAGGGAATAAGAAACAGAGGAAAGAGGTGACACAGAGCAAGGCTTTTCCAGCAAGTTCACAATAACCTAGCCTGAGGTTTTTGAGTGTCACTTCAATTTCAAAACTGCCTCAAAAGCTTTGGCACTTCAGATTTCAGACAGAGCATGGAAGTAACTTGGCATCCTGCTATGTATCACATTAGCAGGGATTAGGAAGTGAAGGGATCTCAGCCATCCCTGGCTCTCCCATCCCAAAACACACTGTGCCAGAATGCCCAGGGTCCCTTAAGAGGAGATCAGCCATGTGGCTCTATAGGTCCCCAGGGTCATCAGTCAGGACTGCATCCAGTCCTGACACCAGAGAGCAAACACTCCTTGCTATTTTGGGAAATTTAATGAGATGGCACTATGTGCTTGAAGTGCTGAACAGTCCCAAAAGACCAATCAATTCACAAAAACTCTTACAAGTGTGGTCCCTTGGTGAAATGGTAAGTCCCATGAGATTGTTTCATTCCTTATCAATTTTGTGTAAGTGGTCTTTCCAAGTTTTTTAATACTCTCATGCTATGGAATGAGCTGAGTCAGAAATAATTTTTTTTCATAAATACTTTGTACTGGATTCTGCATTGCATTTTGGAATTTGACACTTTTATTTTAATGGCTGGATAGCACATATGTGTGTAAGCATGCATGCAACTGAGAGACATCCTCAGTGCACATCTTCACATTAAAGCCTGCATTTTCAGGCTTGCAAACAGCTTGAGGACATTAAGAAAAGCATAAAAATCCAGACTTACAATCTGTTACAACTTCATTGTTTGGAAAGGTTGCTGCAGTTATTTACTTTTACTGCTTACACCTAATTGAATCAGGGCTGCTCACCTTGTTGGGCTTTTTAGACCATGGAAGAATGTGGAAGAAGGGCTAAAAGATCCATCACAAAGGAAACAGCCTTACAGTTTCCATCCAGGACAATTATTTGGGGAAATAACACTGTCTATCACAGTGACAATATTTTCAAGATGAAAAATCTGCCCTTACTCCCTTCCATTAATTTGTAAATTATTTTAAATAAATTTGCATTATTTTTCTTAACTGACTAGTCATTTATAAAACTCTAAAAAGGTTGCCATCCAAATTGGTTTTAATCTTTGTCTAAAATATTCCACTCATCACTCCTGGGGCTGTCAGCTTGTTTTTATTTGGTCTCGATGGCATTTTCATCATTCAGAAACTTCTTAATATCAAACTCATCAAAATTAGCTTTAGGGCATTCTAGTAACTTTGAAAAGCCAGTTTTTATACATTATCAGAGCTCCAGAGGTCAGTGTTTTTCCTATCTCCACGGATTCCCACCTCCATTGCATCTCAGGGCTGCCACCACCTCTTCATTCCATTGATCATGAATGCCATGAGCATAGTGGCTCTTGAACAGCAAATGACACACAGACAGTTTTTAACACAGCTTCCTGAGCCATGAAAACTGGTCAAACACTCTGAGAAAAGGTGACACTCATGATGCTTGTGGGTAGCCTAAGTGTTAGTGTCTAGCTTTGATCATTTCGACAGCTGAAGTCTGAACTAAAAAAGGAATATAGATTTAATAGAGGCAAATAGAGGCAGGGTAAAAGTGTGCTTAGGTGTATGACACGTTTTGAAATGTATATATTTGTACACATGGTTTTGGTTCTGAAAATTCCCATTTGGCAGCGTGCTGCATAAATTCTGCTGCCCCAGCTGTGCCTCCACCATTGGGGTGTTCCCCCATTTTCCTCTTTTATGGGCTTCAGCACCCATAACACTTTATGGAGAACTCACCTTCCTGAATTCATAAGCACCTTCATGATTCAGACTAACCTTTTGGACCCAAATGTCATTTATCCAAGTTAGATCCACATGGAGATCTGCACACAGAGCTGAGCTCCTCCAGGTGCCCTGCACAGGGTTCAGAAGGAGAATTGAACCTACTGTTTATTGCCAGACTGGCCAATTTTTTTTTCCCTCTGAATTTATTTTCCCAGACCTGCCTCCAAACTAGCCCTGAGGTAACTGAGAATAACTCACAGTTGTCCAGCTCTGAGCATGAGTAGAGGGGACAATGCTCTGAGGCACAGGGTGTGATTCCTGGGGCTGCCCTGTGCACAGCTGGGAATCAGACTCAATGATCCTTGTGGGTCCCTTCCAAGACAGGATACTCTGTGACTCTGTGACTCTAAGTGGCACACTGACAGCAAATTCAGATCTGCCTGTTCTTGGCTGTGTAGGCAAAGCTGCAAGGTCACCATGGCAGCGCTGGGCTCTTGCGTTGTACCTCAGGTTCTTTTCCTTGGATTATCTAAGCAAAATGAGGGACAGCCAGGAGAAGTTCAAAAGCAATGAACTTGAGCCAAATCACAGCTTCTGCTGATATCACACTTTTGTCCTTGGTCTCAACACAAAATGAAGGTGAAGTGTCTCTTGCATACCCAGCAGTATTCCAGGAAACCCCTTGGTGGCTGCTATAAGACACGGAGTGTAGCTCAGAACCCTGCAGGGCCAGTGATTAACACTGCTGAGGTCTGTAATGGAAAGCAAGGTCTTTTGTTCTGTCTCAGGAGAGCTGGATGCTCGGTGTGAACACTTTACTCCTCCCAGCAGAGTTAATAACTGCATCCCAGCACTAGAAGAGAGGTGCATGCTGTGCAGGAAGCCTGGAAACTTAAAAGGCAAGGCCACTCATTTCTCGCCTACCACCATATATTTCTGTCCAATTTTGATATCCTCCTGACCCAGTTACCATAGCATTTGAGCTATTCATGCTTGTCAGTGTGTTGAACTTCAAAAAAAAAAAAAAAAAAAAAAGCCTGAAGCTAAAAAATTCTGGTTAAGTGACTGATGTTCATGGAAACAAAATGCTTTTGCCTGTAGCCATACTGCAGGAGAACAAGGATTTGAATCAGGTTTCCTGAGTAGAACTGATATTTTCTATTCCCTAACAAAAAGAAGAAATAAAAATAACAAAAATAAAAAAATTTAGGTCATTGTGTTGCCACATTATACCCAGTTAAAAACAGAATAGAAAACCAGAATACAAAATACAAATTAATTTTTACAAATCACAGACGTGATGCCCTGTGGTCTTTTAGATACAACAATTGCTCCACACTTGTGACTTACAACACATATCCACACTGTGAGAGATCAAATTCCATCAAGCTGATCCAGAAGAGGGACTCATGCTTGGGTCTCCTGTTTCAGGAAAATGTCCTGCTCTCTCAGTAGCAGATTAGTTCAGTAGATGCCTCTAAATTTCTTTTGTTAAAGCAAATCTCTTTTCCGTGAAATATTTATTTAGCAAATCAAAGAATGAAAAATACCAGCTGATTTGAATAAAGAATATTTTTTTTCTAAAAGCTATATTGAGCATCTTTACAGAACCAGTGTGCAACTGAGAGTGCAGCCAGCACCAGATGTAGAATATTGAGCATGCCCTTGTCAGTTGCATAAATTGCTTTTTACAGTGGATGATTGAGTTTACTAAGTCATTGCTTGCCATGTGTTTTCTTTGATGAAGGCATCACATTTCTCTGGGTCACTTTTACCATTAACCTAATGTATCTTTCAAAAAGCAGCTTCATGGTGCCCTGAGCAGAGATGTCACAGAGTATCTGAAAACACCTTCCTGATGCTCAATGGATAATTTTAATAAAGATTGACAAAACAGTTTGCTTTTAAATTAAAATCCACAAGACTTAAGCAGAATAGGATAATATATTCTCTGCTCAAAATACAAATACATTTGGAAACAGATTGTTATACTCAGATTCAATTGTCAACTAATACCACTAAAGTAATTAAAAACTGACATATAAAATGTTTTACCATGTAAACAAATATATCAGAATCTGGTCCTCACCTCTAGATGCATACTGAATCCTGATCCAGAGCTCCTAGAAGTGAAGTGTATTATAGGCAGAAATTATTCCAGGATTAGGTGAGAAATAATCTTGCTTTTAAATTCAGTTATTAAAAAAATTCTTCGCCCAATATGTTCTTATAATTCTTATTTTTATTAATTACAAGGTGATTGACAGAGAATTCTTATATGGTAGATTATCTCCCAGATTTAAAACTACATATATTTTCTTAATATATATTTCCTACATGTATTTTTTACATATATTTTCTTCGTCCGCTCCAATTATGTGAAAGCTTAAAGGATTAGCATTTCTTGCCAACAAAACACAAAAAAATTCAAAGGTTTACTTTTTTCTACTGAGATATTTTAGCACCATTACAGCTGTTATTAATTCACACTGCCATGCAAAGTGCTACAAAGTGAGACCCAGTGGCACAGAATCATAAAAAAAAAAAAAAAAAATACCCACACCAGAACAGTATTTTATTCCATCGCCCCTTGAAGAAGTGTAATCACCCTCCATGCTCCCAGTGGGCAACAAAGTGAAATCAGGTTTCTTCAGAAAACTGAAGCTTCAGCCTGAGGTCTGAGCTCTCATGTCGAGGTGCAAGCAGCACCTCCACCAGCTCTGCTGCTGACAGAAGCAGAGGTTTTTCATTAGGCACCTTGGCTAAATGGGGTGAGATGGTCCAGACCAACACAAATTCTAATCCTGCCCCTTTTTGCTGTCCTGAAGCGAGTTGATTTTCCCCTCTCTCTCTCTCTTCCAGCATCTGCCAGTATGTACGTGCCAACCGTGTGCAACGGGAGGGAAGTTCTGGACTCCACCACTTCGTCTCTGTGATCGTGGCTCGTGGTTCAGCTCTTGAGTTTTTAGACTGTTAGGTAAAATTTTGCACATGTTGTGCACTCCAGAGAACACCAGAAAAACAAAAGACATCCAAGCAAAATTAGTACCTTTTTTTAGAAACAGTGTAATAAATTATTTTTGAGGATTGTACAGTATATAGTGATGTTCTGGAACTTTTTAGACTGATTTTAGCCCTTCTGTTGTTAACAGTTGTAAGGGACGTGTAAATAACCATGGTTCACAATGTGCATAGTCCTGCAGTAAGGGAGTGATTGTTGCAAGCACAGTTGCAATGTTTAGGTGACTTCTTTCCTACGAATTTTTTTTGTAGCTCCTTGTTGTAATTAACTTAGACTGCATTTCTATGTTGTATATTACAGTTACCTTACGTGTAACAGATTGGTTTTCTCAGCACAAAACAGCAGTATTAATGTAAAGGCACCAGTAATAAAAAGATAAAAGTTTTTCAGCATGGTTTCATTTTTGTTTCTTACTCTCTCAAGGTCATTACATTTTTCTAGAGAGGAGGTTAGGTAAAAAGGATAAAAAGTCTGGAGTGTGTGTACACAGGTATTTGTGTGTTGGTCAGTGCTGTGTTATGAAATCCACATCACAACATATGTGCTTATGATTAATGCTTTTTCAAGGTCACATAGAAATTCCCTCTTCTTAAAAAACCTCCCACATTATTAAAGCATCTCAATTTCTCTTTCTGTTGTTAAAATATAGGGTAATTTTCCAAAGTGAAAATGTCTAATTTCATCTTAACGAGATACTAGCAAAAAAAATTTTGACTCCCGGTTCAGTCATTTGGCATGACTAAATGCTGTCATCCACACAATGGATTGGTAGCATATAAAAACAAAGAGAATTTAGATTAGTTTGGAAGGAAATCTGACAGAAAATTAGCTAAGACTGTTTAATATCTCCAGCCAAAACAAAGCTGGTTCAGCTTGTCTGCATCAAGAGTGCTGTAAAAGGTAATTGGAGCACCACAGAGACCAGAAAGTCAAAAAAGAGAAATGCAGGAGACATTTACACACGTCTCTGGGGTGACCTTTACGTTCCAACCAAATGCTTCAAGACACACATACCACCTACTTAGACAATTGCAAAATACCTTAAAAATCTGGCTTTTGAAACTGCACTCCTAAAGCTGCCCCCACTCTATCGAAACAATCTGAAATCCTCTCTTCTGTCAGGTCCAAAAAGTCATTAAGGAAACAAACACACCTTTGATTAATGTGTCTGAGCATATTTACCTAAGGGCTTGTTCCCATTGATCTCATTCCAGCTGAGGTCAATAGCAAAATTCTCATTGACTTCAAAGGCAACACCAGCAAGGCTTGAAAGTCAGACACTGTGGATACATAGTGTGGGATGTACATGTTCTCTGGAGCCCAGTTCTCCTGCACTTGCAGATGTTTTCACACATTTCTGGAAAAATGCAAGTCCTTTAGGGCTGAACTGGCAAAGGAAGTAGCTGTTATTTGGAATGCAAAAATTAAAAATAAAGGTTCTTAAAATCCCTACTCACAGACGGATGCTTGTATTTTCTAAACATCCACATGTCCACCAGCAAAGACCTCTTGATGTCAACACCTCCATGACAGAGGCAGCCATTTAAGCCTCTGCATCATGGATCTGTCCAGGGCAGGAGTCCCTGTGACTTTCCCCAGAGTAGATCATAGATCAACCCACCCTACATGCAGAGCTCTGCATTCAGCTTCTTCCTCTCCACAACCTCTGGCATGCCTGAGGTTTCAGGCTTGTTTCCCACCCTGATGTAGGGCCCAGGGTCAAGTTTTGACAGCCCCAGTGTCTTCCTTTCCAAATCAAGACCTCTGAAAGCACCTCAGGTTGGGCAGCTACATTCATTTGACTTTGGTGTGCTCTTTGTTGACTAAGAGGCTGACCACAGTGTGACAGAAGTTCAGAATATCTGACCATAATTCTGACATCTTGTCCATATGGAGCTCTTAAAAATACCTAAGCCAATGAGAGTCTCTTCTCAGTTTTTATGGAAAGTCACAATCAGGATCAAATGCACCTCATCTGACACTCATTGTTTACAAGGACAAAGTAAATGGCTACATCTGAGATTGTCAACCCCTCTCCCTTTGTACTCAGTGGAAGGAAGTAGGCATAATTCCCCTGGCTTATCTCAGGCAGACACTTCAGGCAGGGATGAAACTCTCCAAACAAAGGTGAGCACAGCTTGCTCAGATCAGAGTTTGCACTAAAAATTAAGGCATTGTGTCAGATGAATTCCAGCCCCAGAATCTAAATTGACATTACAGAAGTTAATTTATAGCAGGTGAGGATCTCACTGTGCTGGAGTTTTCATTCACTTTGATAGCACTATTGAGAAAATGACCCAGTGCCTGTGTCTGAACACCTGCTGTGAATACTTAGTTGGCTTGAAAGCCACTTGCATGTGGAGTTTTCATACAAAAAAACCTCACAATAACCAAAAACATGCAGAGCACTGGACTTCCATCCCCACTGAATGCTCCTGACATTCTTGTACTTTATTTGGCTTTGTCTTGAAAGTCTTTCACTGCTTTCCATTGGTTGTCCACAGATGCAGATTGTTTGGTTCTGCCTGATGAAGTAATCCAGTTTCAAAACACAGCAGGACAGAAAAGGAAAATGACAAAGCAGAGGTTTTCCACACCATATTGGCATGAAAACTCTTTAAGAAAGGGAATTTTAATTTTTTTTTTCTTTGCTGTTGTCTCACATCACTATTTCAGTTTCTCTATTTATATCAATTTACGTTTTTGTACCTGTTTATGTAAAACTTGAGTTTAGAGTACAAACCTTTCCTACTCTAATGCTCCCATCATATTTAAAGATTTGGGCAATTCACCTCAAAGCAGAGGGGGTCCTGTCACAGCTCCTCCCCAGAACCCTGACTGTGAGCCTTGAGAGTAATCACTTTGCTCTGAGCCCTGCACACTCAGGAGTAAAATGCTGAAATCAGAGGAAATGCTGTGGATGAGAACAAGGTTTAACCCAGCATCTACAAGGCCTAGCTGGAGGCTGAAGAAAACTTTAGGTTTTTATTCAGAAGTCAAAAGTTCCAAATATCTCAGCTCTCTGATAAAAATCACAATTGCAGAAAGGTTTGTGAAAAACTGATCACATTTTTAATTTATGGGCAGAATAGAAAAACCAGACTCAAAAAGTTTATTGCAGGCCAATCTGAAATAAAGCTTGTGCGGGTTTTGTCTTTGTTCATGGGTTTGGGTGTTTTTTGGTTGTTTGGTTTGGCTTTTCTAGAAGAGTTGTTTGGTTTTTAAATCTTTAATGAATTTTGAAAGCAAGGCCAAAGTCTACTGTGGAAAATGAAAATATTTTATTTTTTCTTCAAGCGATTGTTTTTACTTAATTAATTGAACACAGCTGGTTTCACTCACAGCCAAACCAAATTAAAAATGAACTGCCTTTTCAAATTTAAAAATCAAAAGCCATTTAAAATATATTATGTCCTCCCAGTATGGAACAAATTCCAGAAATCAGAAAAAAGGTGTCCAAAATATCCTGACCGCACCCAAAAATTCCATCTCTGTTTAAGGAGATTTCCACTGCAATCTTTCACCCAATTAGAACAATTAGAGCAAGGGAGACCAAAACAAAGCCTTAACTGGGGTCTGATGTCCATGGTGCCATTGCCCACTCATTAATGCCTGCAGTCTGCAAGACAAAAGGCAGGAGCTCTTTATCCAGAGCCACCTCAAAGCTTCTCAGCCACACAAGCACAGGCAAAACTGAGCTTTCTTACTGCAAGAAGAAAAGGCCAGGACCAGGCTGGGCTGGTTTTGCAAGAGGAAAGGGATGGGGTAGCAAATACACATCGCAAAACTCTACTGTGGCTTTAGGGTGCTGTTACAGCAGCAGCCTCACAGTACAGGGACCTTAGAGAATTCTTCCTGATGAGCTCTTGCTCTACAGATCCTACAGAGGAACAACCAAAACACAATGGCAGCCTATGATCAACTCTGTTCTTGTGTGTCCCTCCTTCCTGCTGCATGACTTGAGTGTGGCCAGGGGACTGGGGGTGTCACTGAACACTGTGACACACACTGCATATTCTAGGGTAAGCCTGACTGCCTTTTATTTCTACTCCTCTCCCCTTACATCTCTACCAAAGCAGACAGCTCAGAAGTCTTCAACAGGAAATAAAAACAAGGGATTCAGTGAATGTAGCACACAAGGGGAAAGACTAAGAGAGAACACCATCAAAGATAAGCAGAACTTCACAAGAGTTCTCTTGAGGTTATCACTGAGAAAAGAAGGCTCTGGGGACACCTCATTGCAGTCTTCCAGTACCTAAGGGGGGCTTATAAAAGGGTTACTTTTTATATGGGCAGACAGTAATAGAACAAGAGGGAATGGTTTTAAACCAAAACAGGGGATATTTAGATTACATGCTAAGAGAAAATACTGTGAGGGCGGCGAGGGACTGGAATATGCTTCCCAGAGAAGTTATGGAATATTATCTAGAATAGCTATTTAAGGCCTCCATGCTTCATGACTGGACCAACCAGCAGCACTCCTTGCTGAGGAGGAGATGTCATCCCCACTGGTGTGTCAGCATGAATTGTAGCTGCTTCTACACATACATTGAAGCATCTGTGTTGGTCACTGCTGGAGAAGAGTCAACAACCACTGGCTCCTAAATGGTGATACCTGCTGCTACCTGATTATAATTAAATACCTTGATTTTACAGCTACTTCAGGCTCTGGAAGGACAAAACCTGCCAACTTACCCCTCTACTATCAAAGAATCCCAAAACCTATTTTTCAAAAGGAAATAGTAAAATCTTTTCTTTGAAGGAAGATTACAGGTCATTGAAGCTACTCAGTAATTTCCCACTGTGGCTCTAAGACACGTAGTTTTCCCCAAACCTTAATCAATTGTATTCTGTATTACAAACACCAACTAACACAATCAGAGCCAAGCCAAAACACATTCTTTGTGCATTTCCCCCCTAGCAGGCACTGTCAAAGCTGAGACAATGACGTTCTGCTAATTTGCCAATAATTTATACAGCCACCACTAAAATGTGCTTAATCCTCAAAGAGATTTAGTTGCTTGACTCCAGATTTCAAAGAGAAGCATGCAAATGCAGCAATAAAATGTATTCTGTTTAATCAAGTGAACACATAACAGGCTGATTCACATTGTTTTATGGCATCAAATAACAGTTTTCTAATGTGATTCCATGTGGAAGAAAAGGGGGAGGTTGCTGTAAGTATATTTTGGCAGAGAACTAGAAGAGGTCACAGGCAGCTGATTTTTTAGTGAACTGTTAAAGGCTTCCAAAATTTGTCTCTTATGGGAAAATGGAAACTTCCCCTCTCTACTACATCTTTAGCAGAAAGAAAAGAATAGCAGAAGTCAGCTCAGATATTTCAGTTTACACTTGATTAATTGTTGGAAAATGCAATTTGCTTATTTTAAGGTAAATAATGTCTACAGTAATGGTTTGCATCCCACTATGTTAGCACTGCACCAGATACACCATTAAACTGCCTGGGAGAATGTTCAACAACATAATGATAAACCATTTGGAAGCAGAGCTGAGAAGAGTCATACAGGAAAGTCTGTAACAGCTGTCAAAAATTCCATTCCATTTTATTTGGAAAATATAATGGAAAGAGAAGGGAACCAAATGAAACCCGTGTGGTATTAAGTCAAATTAAATATAGTTCATAAAAATTAAGGCATTTCTGCATTACAGGGATATGGGTCCAGTGATGAAAAAAGAAACGTTGTTCTGGAGAATGAACTGTAATTATGGCTGAGAAAATATGGAGAGAGAAGGGAAAAAAATTAAAGGAGATGTAGACAAATGCAACTTGATGGCAGTGAAAAGTTCTACTCATGACTGAAGACCTGCAATGTTCAGGAAAGGCTCCAGTGCCACCAAACATCTCAAGTCCAAAATTTCAAATATATTTTTACTTTATTTTATGAATGTCCATCAGATATATATCTTTGATGCTACAACACACTAGTTGAATAAAAATCAACAACATAAAAACCCTCATCATAAAAGATCCAAGAAGTGAAATCCCAAAGCGATAACCACTTACTCTGTGAGCATATCATCTTTGACAACCATATATAAATGACATCATGACAACAAATACAATGTACAATAATAAGTGTGCAATGGTACAAAATATACAAAAAGGAATGTGTATTTAATATACATTCAACTTTACCCCATAAAAATCTTTGTTGGGAAAGTGAAGTGCCTTTTCAAGGCCAACAGAAAATGTACACCACTTCGGTTAAGATGCCTGAAGGATCTCCCATCAAAAGAGTAAAGTGTTCTTTGTGTGGGACAATAAAATAACAGAGCTGAATTTTCCCCAATGAAAGAAAAAAAATCTGAATTTCATAAAATTTTTGTCCACATCTAGAGCATAATAAAATATACTCTAGAAAATTCTGTTTCTGCAGAAAATTCAATTTAATTTAAATTTTACTTAAAAGTGGGCCCTCTTTTATTGATAGATCTACCTCAGTCATATAAAATCAAAAATCTATATTCCTTATAGTAAAAAGACTATTTCTGCCCATGTCTCTTTTCTGGTTTTGATGCATTCCACAATTCACATAAATTTGCTGTAATGGCAATATGAGTCTGACCAGAGGTCAATACAAAAATCATTGCTCATTTTCTCTGGCTCTATACAAGTCTTGCATAATTTTACTCAAATATTTTTTACCTAAGTTTCAGATTCCTTTTGAGTTCGACCTCAGAGGGAATTTCAGGAAATTATTACTGTGGATATTATGAAGATCACATGCTTGTAATGTGGCTGATTTTATGGAAAAGTCCACCTAGCCTCCAGCTTCCAAGAAACCACTTTGTGCCTTTCCTCCAGAGCTGGTACTTGCACTCACACAGAATGTATTTAAATGCTGTGCAAGTACATAACTCATGCTCAGCTCTGCTGGACATCCATCCATCCATCCATCCATCCATCCATCCATCCCTCCATCCATCCCTCCATCCATCCATCCATTCCTCCATCCATCCATCCATCCATCCCTCCATCCATCCATCCATTCCTCCATCCATCCATCCATCCATCCATCCATTCCTCCATCCATCCATCCATCCATCCATCCATCCATCCATTCCTCCATCCATCCATCCATCCATCCATCCATCCATCCATCCATCCATTCCTCCATCCATCCATCCATCCATCCATCCATCCATCCATCCATCCATTCCTCCATCCATCCATCCATCCATCCATCCATCCATCCATCCATCCCTCCATCCATCCATCCATCCATCCATCCATCCCTCCATCCATCCATCCATCCATCCCCCTTCCTTGCATGGGCCCAGGAATAAAGGAGGCTGAGCATTTTCAACAAGCCTCCCAACTGACAAAGCTGATCCCCGATTCCCAGAAGCAGAGATTTTTTGCTGTACCTCCAGAGTTCAGGCTTTGGTGGTTCCCAGCCCTGGGAAAAGTGACATTTACACAGCCCAAGGGAGGACACTGAATCTGCCAAAGACCCCTCTTGAAAGGACAAGCTTCCACAGAGAGGGATAACAGCAATTTGCACTGTAGGTACCACTTTACAACTCTTTATAAAGTTTGAACCTGATACTGCCTATAAACTCATGGCCCCAGAGCTACAATTCACACAGCAGCCATTACCAAGTTTAAATTAAACAGCTCTAGGCTTTACTCCAACCCTGATGGCCATGGCTTAGGCACCAGAATGGGTTTAATTTGCAGCTGGAACACAATTCCTCTTGCATTACAGGTCAACACAGACCATCCAGACCTTCAAAGCATTAAAATCAAAAGTATTTCCCAAAGTTCAAAACTCACCTGAGGCTCATCCCGAGTACCATTCACAATTTTGATTTCAAGAGAGACTCACAGTTATGCCAGTAAACAACACAGACAACCTTGCAGGAGGTTGCAGGCCTCTCTGAAAATCATTTCTTAGGAATATGCGCAGAAGGAGTGAGGAGGAAACGAAAGGTACCTATAAATCATATGGCATGCCTGAGTGTTGCCCAGGTGAATGCAAAAAATTTTTGTTATTTGCAGTATGTATATCTCTTCCTGAGTTGAATTTCATTCCCAGTATGGAATCCAAGCATCTGCTTTCTTTTTTTTTTTTTTTTGGCAAGATACTCAATCACATGGTAAGGCAATCCAATTTTCTGGTTTGCTTTCTGTCTTCTTTCCTCCTAAATGGCCAAGCATTTCTCACCAAGATCACCACTACAATGTGTGCCAGAATATGTTTAAAATATGGTCCTGTAAAAATAGAAATTATGTTTGTTTCTTTGAAGGCAGCATTAAATTCTTCATATATTCTGGGATCTTGAAGATTTCAGCTGAACAGATTCAAAATTATCTTCCTTTTCCTGCAATGGAAAAGACAGGTTCCCATCAACTGGATTTTCTCAAAAACTCTCCAGCAGTTAGCACAAACACTTCTTCTCTCATTATCCTTTGCCAAAAATTTCACTTTATTTTTAATACAGTAATTAAGTGCACAGTTTCACCCTTTAGTATTTAATAACATTACTAACTCCGTAAAAATTTGCAAAACCAATAAAATTATGCTATAGCTATTGTTCATGATACTTATTTTAGAGGGTACAGGGAAAGTCTGCATTTCATATTCATAGAATAGGACAGGTAGTCTGAGCTGGGGAATTGCAAGGTGATCACCTCTATGGTTATTATCACTTATTGATGTGTTTCCTGCAATCTATAAAATGCTTGAAGCACAGCATGTGAGCACTAACACCATTGCCTTGCTCCTGGATTCCAATCTCAACACCTCCTCTGGAAGACCCACAGAACAAAACAAGTCTACAAATCATTTGCTATCTAAAAAGTCAGGGCCAGAGAGTTGAGTTTTCTCTGTTTTCATTTGCTGGGTGACAGCCTTGGCCATCTGGCCAGCAGAAATCAGGGTGAGCGAGAAACATGGGCATACACACCCAAATAGTTTGCAAACTGTCTAAAACTACTTTCATAATCTGATTTTTAAAGCCATCTCACACAGATCAGGACAGTCTGGGGCAGATATGAGAAATAAGGGGAGAAATTGTCCCATGTTAGTCTAGTGAATAATATGTGTTCTGAAGAGCCTAGCCGTGTCGTGCTGGAGACAACAGACACAACTAGAACAGCTGAAACAGGTTTGTAATCATTTGGTTCTATCTTCTCATTAAAAGTAAGTCATCTCCTTCTACATTACAGGCCTAGCTCTCAATCCCTTGGGTACTCAAACCCACTGGTATCTTTGTGACATGCTGGCAGAAATGCCATAGCCTGAAGCTTGAACATATAGTTAGGATACTGCACATTTTCTTTCTTTCTCATTTTACATTTCTCTTTTTTCTCCTCTCCATATATTTTTTTCTGTAAAATATAGAAATACATGCATATGTAGCAGGACATGAATTTCTTCATCTTTTGCATAAACGAAAAGCAATGCCTGTAACATTTGTTTTTGATAAATATATATTAAATTTGAGTTATCTGCAGGGATACAGGACACAGAGCTGAGTAAGCTAATGAGGTACTGGAAGTCAAGTTTGCCAGCTATTGTTATCTAGCAGTAAAATAAGGAACAAGCTTAGAAATGTCTGACAAGCTTGTTGAAAAAGGAGAGAACACTCAGGAGGCCTGCTACAGTGGATATAGGAACATTAAAAAACTCCAAGTAGGCATTCAAGTTGTCTGAATACTGAAGTACTAAAGGTTACTTCTATTTTTGCAACATCACCAGAAAATTTTATGTGATTTGATTTTATTTACATTTTCCATAGTCTCAATATTGAATTAAGAATTAATATTGAATTTCTGTCCCTTTCCACAAGGAACAATATTGATTTTGCAGGACAAATAGTTAGGCTGGGGTCAAGGGAAAGTTTTGCACATTATCTGTGCAATGGTAACTTCTCCTAGGAGGGATATCTGAGGAGCAGGTAGTGTGGCAAGAGGACACCAGTCAAATAAAAAAGTCAAAGAATGAAAAGAAGAGAATAATAATGATAAAAATGATTGAAAAGAAAGGCAGCATACAAGTCTTAATCACATTGCACTCAATCACAGAAAGAAAAAAAAAAGGATACAAGGAAAAAACTCTCAAAATTCAATATTCAGAGATATTATTTGGACAACAACTAGAGTACAATGTTTTAAAATTAGTTTTTATTATAATCTTTTAAGAGACTTCCTAAGAAACTCACTTCAACAAAACTGTTTGAAAGGGAAAATGCCATTTGCCTTTATCCTGATCACAACAGATGTCCCCACTAGAACCCCTTAAAGACAACACCACCCTTTCCATTGCACAGATTTCAAGGCATTTGGAAAAAAGACAAAGAGCTGTAGGGATCTACCATGATGGCCCTCTGTGGCTCCTCTCAGAAATGTTCAAAGGACACAATTCAGACATGCAACAATCCACATCACATCCACTGCAGAAAAAAGGGTTTTTTGGTGCTGCTTCCCACTGAAATGGAGGAGGCTGCTGTGTTGGGCACCAGGCTGAGGCTGATGCTTCCTCTTCAGCTGAATTCTACTCAGAATTGTGGTTCTCCAGTCAGCCATGAAGCCAGCCCAGGTAAGCTGCAAGCAGCTGGCTGGTGGCTGTGCTGCCCAAGTTAATTTTTTGTATCTCCAACACCTGTGTTTGCCTCAGCAAAGGACGTGGGAATGCTGGGAGGATTCCAGGCAAAAAGATTCTCTCTGCCATTATCTGTTTTTTCCTGGTGTCACACATGCAATAAAAAATGCTACTGAAATCTTTCTATGGAGGAAGGAGCATTTAACCAAAACCCTACAACATTTCTTAATTTTATCCAGACTGTAGATTTCAGCAGATCACCATGGGCTGGATGAAGTGTGTGTGGGAGGCTGCAATGCTGTGAAATTAGCATCAAAGCCTCATTACATCCAGTAATAAATAAAGGTAATAATTATTTTTAATATTAATATTGGTAATTACTACTCACCTTTGTTGCCAAGGATTTGAGCTTCCCCAGCAGTGACTGCTTATTTGAATATACTACTTCTTCTTCATTATCTTCTCCTTCCATTATAGCACAGCTGTCAGCAGCTGGCAGTTCACACTCTTTTGAGTTTGTTGTCATCACTAATTTGGAATATTTATACTCCAGCCTGAAAATAAAAAGTCACACAGGAATAGATTTTTTTTTCTCAAATGTCCCATACTCAGGGTTTTTGTAATTTAGTTGTCTGCAGTCCTCCCACATAGTTACTTCTGAGGTAGTGGAAATTAGATACTTTTCAATCATTAAAAATATGTAACCAAAATTGTATTAACAATACACTCAGCTATTGCTCTCCAACTAGTCTTCTATCCTTATAAAAGAGCCATACTTTCCCAAAAGACCACGGGGAGCTCAAGGGCTTCCTGCATGAAGAAGTGCTGGGTGGGGCAACAACCAAAACAGAACTAAGCAATATGGTCAAGAACATAAATTTTTACCAAGCTGAAAGGGACTAATTAGACTAAAGAGACCCTTCTGGTCTTCAGAGCTTGAGAAAGACATGTTGCTTCAGAACCTAAAGTCAACTTCAAACTGTCAAGGGTTAAAGAGACAGTTCCTATTGGGAAATTATGCCATTGCAAATTACTGTGGATGTTCTATACTTTCCTCACCAGAATTCTTTATAGCCACCATTGACATAAGAAACATCAACTTGGTGTATGAATGGATTGATCCTACAAGGTACTTCTCATCAACAGTGTCATAAAGTCAGATGCAGGACAAGTCACTCCATCAAGCTTTTAGCTAACTTTTATCTAGAAGACAATTTGCAGTACTTACTTCTGGTTCTTCTTCCAAAAATAGCAAGTCAAGGCTATGAGAAGAACGGCTGTGAAAGCACCAACACCAGCTCCAACTTTAAGCCAAAAATCCACTGTTTCACAAGTGCTGGTCCTTTTTTCTGGCAAGGGAACACCTTTAATGCAATGCTTTGGCTCATTCCATACATATAAAGTTTCCTTTCAAACAGAAAAGACCAAAAAGTGAGATGCTTGTTTAGGCTTACAGGAGAAGACCTTTCTATCCCAGAACACAAGCTGTTCTGGGGTAGAAAGGTCAGATAACTTTTCAATGAAAGCAAACCAAAACACATCCTTCAAGTTTTCAGACTTCAGGTTTTCAGTTATATTGTCTAATCAGTCATCCCCTTGCTTGTGCCTGCAGGTTCAGGCATGGCAAAAGGATCTCCTCCACTGTATATTGTGTCACTCCCATGTTACACAATATGGGCTGGACAGCTATTGGGAATAAGCTGTGCCTGCACAGGATCTGTTGATCAACAGGACAGTCTGAACCTGTGGAAGGACTTCCTAATATTTGACTAGAGAAGGCAGCAGCAAAAACATTGCAAGCAAGTAATTTATGAACTGACATTTGGAAACCTTTCCTAGCCTGCCCCTGATGTTTTTGGCTACAAAAAACTGAAGTTCTTTGGGCACTCCAGCCTTCAGAAATAACTGTCCTGCATGTATGAATGCACTGAGAGCTCACATCCTTACTCACACAGCTGGTCAGCACATGCCAGAACCACACTGCCACTGACACAAACATTCCTGAGTCTCAACACAGCTCCTCCCTCCACTTGCATCCAAGCCAGCTCAGAGCCTGGGCTGAGATCTTCCAACCCATTCACAAAACAATTTGCACAACAAATTTCAACAGGAGCCCAATTTATACCCAAATGAGCCCATCTGCCTTTGAGACACAGATCCTGTACCTGAAATCCTTTTTTGCAGGCTCCCTCAATCTCGTGGTAGTCTTGCTCTGTGCAGAGAGGACAAGCTTCTGCACTTTCCCACAGGAAGTAGAAGGTGCATCCATCGCAGGTGCCCGCGGGGCAGGAGCTATGAGGAGAGCAGAGCTCAGTGATCAGTTATGAAAGAAACACTCTGGGGGCTGCAGCCTCATCATGTTCTGCTGCTGAAGAGTGGGAATGGGAAGTACGAGAAACAGGTAAACATCCATCAAGTCAGCAGATGGAAGGATATGGGGGAAGAACTTTTCCTGGTTTGTAAAAATGGTTTCTCAAGTGAAAACAGGTGTTGAGCTGTTGGAGTGGAGAGGAGAGGAGAGGAGAGGAGAGGAGAGGAGAGGAGAGGAGAGGAGAGGAGAGGAGAGGAGAGGAGAGGAGAGGAGAGGAGAGGAGAGGAGAGGAGAGCTCCATCACTGTTCTCCTGCACAGGGCGGATGTTCCACGTGAATGCTGCTATCTGGTTCCTGCTCTTGTTCTAATGACATCTGGGTGATTTAGTCCATATGGAATGGACTTGTCCTGTCATGGTTAATTACTAGAAGGATGTTCACCAGTTAATGAAGAGATAACAGCTTCTCTTACTCCAAGAAAAACTAATGGCCTATTTTGTATTCAGCCTGCAGAAGAAAGTTGTACTGGCAGTGGCAGGACAGTCATGTAGATTCTATTACTGAGAGTCACATCAGGTCTAACAGCAGCAATGGCCATTCAAGAAGTTTGGTCATGTAAATATGAAATATATTCAGAAGGAAAAATGGAATTAAAGTTGTGTTGTTTTATATCATGTACCTGATATCTTGATCTGAAGCACTGAAAAATCTCCAGCCTTAAAAACCCATTCTGGCTTATCCAGATTTGAATACCTGACAACAGGTACATTCTACATGGCAAGAGCACTGACAGACCTTTCTCCTCAACTGCTTTCATCTTACACTGCAGCTTCATGTGGTACTAAACACCATGCCTGGAGGACCAAGGAGTTACATTATTTAACTTATATCTGATACCTCACTGTGTGAAAACAGCTGACTGCTGAGCTAATCAAAGGGGGATAGGAAAGGAGAAGTCAACATGAACTGAGATAAGGTACATGTGTCAGCTGTGTGCCATTTCTGCCCATGCTCACACTTTCAAAAGCAAGGTAGGTTGTTCCTTCCTCACTACTGGTGCTTTATCACAGTTTTTATTGTGTTTATCCTGTGGCACTGGAGGAACAGCTGAAGAATTTTCACACAGAAGCTGAAAGTGGCTTATTGCCCAGCATAATTTGTAGTGGGACAGGTCCCTCAGAAACTGGGGTAAGCATCTCCAAAGGTTTTCAAGTATCAGTCACTCACAGCTCGTGTGCCCCGAGAGGGACAGGGACCAAAGGGTCCCACACTTCTCACACTGTTAACTTTTGGGAAAAGGACTTAGCTTTTGGGAAGGAGGATGAGTGAGAGAGCTGTCAGGAGATTTGCAGTAACATCCAGACAGATTAAAATGAGCCTTAATAACCAAAGAAGAGAGTTATCAGAGTTGAAGGAAGCTTCTGAAAAATCACAGTGTGTTGCTATAGAGTAATAGAATTGATTTTTTTACTGCTTTTTTCTCTGCTATTTTTCAATCATGCTTATGCCTTAAGTTATGTTTATACAGGCATAAACAAGATTTTGGAAGAAAAAAGCTTTTTAAATTCCCTCAGACTGAAGGAAAAAAAAAAAAAAGGCAAATTAAACACAACTGTTACAAGGTGGCCAGGATACAGTGATGAAACAAATAAATACATCCTAAATGTAAAATTGGGCTCACATAAGCATTTCAATAGCAGATTTCAAAGTTCCTAGAACAGGTTGATTTTTCCCAAAGCAGTAATTTTCCCTAGCCACTGTAGATCAAGGAAGAAAAACTACCTCCGAAGCCTCAACTAGACAGTTCCAATCAGGAGGCCAAAGATTAAAATAAGGAACTGAAATAAAGGAGAAGTGAAGACAAGAAAACATCACTGCATTTTCTTTTGTGTTTGAGCTCAGAAAAGCTGCCACACAGCCTAAACACAGATCAATTGGTCTGCTGGAAGCTGATGGACACCGAGGAGAAACACGTGACTGATGAGGGAGAGAGCACTCCCCATTGCTATTATATTATCATATAAAATTTCTAGTGAGTTTTGTACCTGAGGAGCAAAAGGCTTTTTGGCACTAGTAGGACACAAAGACTGAGATACCTGGGCACAGAAAGCTCTCCTTGGTCTGGTTTGTTGGGGTTGCATCTCATTGTCACAACAGTTGCACGGCCATTTTCACAGGAGGTTGTCACTGTTGAAGACCTAATGTCAGACAAGAGGAGAAAAGTATCATATTTCCATTACATTAAATGGATATTGCTCTTTCATAGGTCTGTAAACACACATGCAGCTGCAATACTAACAAAATATCCTTTACCACTATGCTTTTGGCTCTGCCACCTCAAAACAAAACAAAACAAAACAAAAACAAAAACAAAAACAAAAAAAAAAACGAGTAACACAATCAGGGTAGGCCTCACCAATTCATTTAAATCTCAAAGTGCCCTGAGATGCTACTCAGGGAACTGCTCTGGTTTTCATAGCTAGTTTGCAATCTGCTGCATCAAGGAGTGAACTTTCCCAAAAAACAGAACAGAATGATTGAAAATGAGAATCACAGTGCTGTGGTTGATGTGTTACTCTGCTGGAGAGGTTCTGATGGCTCACTCCCAGCCTAGCAACCTGAGAACCAAACTGTCCTGAAATAGCACAGGGCAAAGGGGATTAAAAAAAATCTTATTCCAGCATGACAGACATTGTAAGCCAAATTCGTAATATGCTCAAAGGAGGGTCTCTGGTGTGGGGTTCAGTTTGAAGAATCAAGACACATAATTCAAGTATTGACATAAGCATGAAGTGCTGATTCTCAAAGTCCTATATTCAATTAAGTCCCAGCTTAGAAACACAGCTGACATGAAGACCAGCATGTAGACATCTGAACTGTGGTGATCTTTGAGCTACTTCCTACCCAAACTGAGGCATTCCTTTGATGGAGAAGAGTGAAGAATAGGAAAAGCATACTGGTAACTCTGCACATTGAAACGATTACTTTTAATCTTGATTAATCCTTTCTTGTAGCATTAAACACAAATGGAAGTGAAAGAAAATATGCCACCAGAAGTGCACACTTCAAAGTCACATATGAGAAAATGTGGAAAGTAAGGGGACATTGAAAGTGACATGTGGATGAATCAAAGCTCTGGTATTGCTTCCTATGGATCAAACCTTTAGATTCAAGAAAAGAGTGTGTGCTGATTTTATAAGATGATCTTCAACATGTTAATCAATATCAGGCAGATACTGATTAAAGTGGCAAAGATTAAAGGTGGGTTATAGATCCCCCCTCACAGTTTTACTTTGCTTTAAACAAATGAAGACATCTGACATTGCAATAAGCAGCACTTTTTACCTACTTGTAAAAGAAATGTACATCCGGTGTTTTGCTTGGAGAGGGAGGAAACATATCTGCCTTGATGCTGATATTTTCCAGCATTGTTTCAACAGTTGCTCCTAAAATGTAAGAAATAATAATAAAAAAAAGAAGCAGACTATGAATGGATTTTTGAGGGGTCCATGTGTAATACTTTCTCAGTCTGAAAGGTGTGGATCTCACTTAATAGCATTAAATGACATACTGGTCAAACACTTTTTTAACTAAACTTTGCAGATATACATGTTACTCATATGGTCTGATTTCCTCATGTAGACATAGCAAAAATAAAAAAAATAATAATAAAACATCAGTGTAATTATTTATTACTCTTTTATATTAAATAAAAGCAATCATTGGATATTAAAGAAACATAAAATAATTTAGGCCAGCCAAGAACTGCTGAAGATATCTGATGGAACCCCTCAGAGCCCTCACACATCAAAACCATGTAATGACCTGAGAAATTTGCAGTTCTGTGGGAGATGAAATAACAAGACTCAAAAGGATTATGGAATCATAGGCAAGCCTTGATGGCACATTTTGAAACAAATGACAGGCTGGTGTGTGAAGTACATGGATTTGGGGCAAAAGCTGAAAAGGAGGAAAATGCAAGTAACCAAAGACCTTAGAGATCCTTCCAACCCCATGAACCAAAGAAGACAGAAAATATTGGTGCTCCACTGCAACATTTCAGAAGAGGGAGTTGTACAAAGGGGGCTGCATCCTTCTAGGGAGTTAAAAATTGCTAGAACAAGAAGTGGTAGTGGTCAGAAACTGGTGAAAAGACTGAAGAAAAGAAGCTTTCCACTTGTTCTTGAAACAGTTCAGAGAATCACAGACTCATAGAATGGTTTGGATTGGAAGTGACCTTAAAGATCATCTTGTTCCAACCCCTCTGCCATGGGCAGGGACACCTTTCCCTAGACCAGGTTGCTCAAACCCCTGTCCAAGCTGTTCTTGAACACTTCCAGGGGCTGGGGAAGCCCCAGCTTCTCTGGGCAACCTGTGCCACTGTCTCACCACCCTCACAGGGAAGAATTTCTTCCTAATATCTAATCTAATCCTACTCTCTTTAAGTTTGAAGCCATTCTCCCTTGTTCTGTCACTGCATGCCCTTGCAAAAAAATCCCTCTCCAGCTCTCTTGCTGCCCCTTTAGGTACTGGAAGATGCTCTAAAATCTCCTTGAAGCCTTCTCTTCTCCAGGCTGAACAATCCCAGTTCTCTCAGCCTATCAGCCAAGAGAGGTGATCAGTCCCCTGACCATGTTTTGGCCTGCTCTGGACTCACTTCAGCAGGTCCACATCCCTGCTATGTTAGGAAAGGTAAACTTCAACCATATTAAAATTATCAACTGAGATAAAAAAGGCACCAGAAGAGCTTGGCTTCTTTTCTTTGTATTAGGAAAAAATCAGGACTATCTCCTTGTTTTTCAAGACAATGACTGCCCTCATTCCTCCAGTGGCAGGAGACAATATTGGCATTTACTGGCATGAATGTTTGTGAATTAGAAACCCATACCTAACAGTGACCTTTAACAAAGCTTTTGATGACAGTGAATTGTCAAAAGACTCATGGAGAGCAGATATGGTGACCCGAATTACAATGTGGCACTCACAATGAGACAAAATAATGGTAATGGAAAATGGGTTTCAGTTCACAGACAGACACACAATGAGAGAAAGTCAAGAAGGATTTATGGAGAACCTCTCTTGTTGAACGAATCTGATCTCATTCCTTGAGTGCTGATGAACTTGGTTGATAAAGAAAGTTATGTAAATTTATCAAGTATTTCACTAATTACCACATGAGATTCTAATTAAAAAGTTAGCAGTGTACTATCAATTAAGTGTATGCTCTGCATTAAAAACTATTTAGCTATGTCATTATAAAATTATCTGGCCATGGGAAACTGTCATCAAACATGGGATGTCTCCAGGCTTCTCTAGGCGTCGATACTGAAGTGTGAAAAATGCAAGATTAAGATCAGGGATCTGCAAGTAACTGTATAATCCATGCTGGTAAAGTGTGAAGATGAGACAAAGATTAAGAGGATTAAAAATAAAATGCAGAGCAACTTTGTTGCCTGGTTCAGTTGGTAAGACAGTCCCAAACAAACTCACTATAAGCAAGAATTGAAGGCCAGTCTTAAGGAAGAGAGATTTTCCCATGGAAACTGTAACTTTGAAAAACCATCCAGAGTGGACATGAGATCCAAGAAGCCATCAGGAAATCCCTTAAGTTTGGAGAAAAAGGGCACAGGGATTCCAAATACAAAAGTGATTTTTATTGGCATCATAGCAAATTAAATACTGGAATACCGTTCCATTCTATGCTTTAAGAAAATATTAAAAAGTTACAAAATGTGTAGAAAGAGCCTCAAAAGTTATTCAGGAGCTCAAAATAAATACATGATAGCAAGACAACTAGAAGAACTTGGTCTACTTATTTTATCTGAAGGGTGTTACAATTCCAGTACATATAATATTTCTTTAAGAAGGAAAATGTTGGTGTGATCTCAAGAAAGACTAACAAAAAGCAAGAGCTGAAAAATTAAGTCAGGCAAATTTAAATAGGTTACAAGCCTGCTACACAGAGATGGTGTTTGACCAGTGGAAAAAAAAATACCAATGACTGTGGCAAAGCTATTTTTTCTGGCAGTCTTAAAAGCCCAGGTTGAATGCTCTTCCAAAGATGTGCTTTTGTCAAACACAAGTTTCCAGGCTCAGTGCCAGGGAGAAAGTACAAACCCTCAGTGCCTGTAATGGATAGGTGAGCAGACCAAATGACTTCATTGTCTCATCTTGCCTCAGATTCTGGGAACTTGTGAGCTGGACCAATGTAAAACTTAATGATGTGCACAGCCACGTGCTGCCCTAAGCCTCCTGATTCCTTGCCTAATTATGTCCCCACATCAGTTTTTTCTTCTAAAATTGCCCAAGTGGGATCTTGGCACAGGCAGAAACACTTGAACTAATGTGACTATCACAGTCATTGGTCTTGCCCTGAGTGAGGTAGGTACAGAACATAAAAGAAAACCAGTGCTTTCTAATTACACTCTCCAAATTTCTGTGCTGAAACGCTATGAACCATGAGACCCCACCAGACCAAGTACAAGGAAGAGTGAATAACACAGAAAAAGAAAACTAAAAACGTGCACAGCCCTTACTCTTCTCCTCCGGCCATCAGCTGAACTGAAACATCAGCAAAACACAAAGGCATCTGTGCAGAGCTGCTTCACAGCTCAGGAACCATCTCAGACTGATCTTGGGCTGCCCCTTCACTCTTCCCTCAAAGTAATGCAGCTGCTGAGCCAAGAAGGATTTACTCTGCAGCCCTAAATACATGAGAGTACATTCACAACAACAACAAGCAGAAGACAAACCAGTACCTAAGAACCTGTCAGCAAGGCTGTTGGACTGCAGAGCCAGGGCTGTTCGGAAGCCCTTGCTGTCTGATGGGATGATGGTGGACTGACAGACAAAAGCTCCCACAAAATTGGAAAAGTCTTCTGATTCTGCAACCATGTCCTTCAGAGTAACATCTGTAATATTGTCAGTGCAAATTGCCATCTTCTTCCCCTGTGGACAATCAGGAAAAAAGGGAGAAGATGTTGGTTGTTGATAAGATATGAAAAAGTTTGGGAAGAGAGAGATTGCAAACTTCCTGATTGCAAACTGGATGAGATTCATTACCTTATAACAAGTTGATGTCTCTATGTGTCTGTTGTAAGAAGGACAAACCATAACAAACTGTGCCATTGTCAAAGCTCTGATTAAAGCCTTGTACAGACTCAGAAATACAATGTCACCTCTGGCAGGTGTCTTATCAGAAATCTGTACTGTGGAGCACTCTTCTTTGTTTATCTTGACAGCACAGTGTTTACTTGCAGAGCACAGTAAAATGACTTGCAAAGGAAAACCCTATTTCCCTTGCCTTTAAATAATATACTGTAGAATACCTCTCTATTTGGGATTTAATCCAGATAAAATATTTTCAAAGCACAAATACATGAAATCCCTAAACAGATATATAGCCTTCAAGACTACTTTAATGTATTATGTCAAGATCTGTGCTAGAATCAGAGCAACAGCAATGGAAGACAAATCACCAGACCCAGTTTTCCTAACAAAATGTCAAGAACTCACCACCCAATCATATGGTTGGTTGTAGTAGTAGGGTGTAGAAGTTTGGGAAAGTGAAGACCAGATCATCAGAGGAGAGAGCCTAACTGTGTGTTTGTGGATCTAGCTGTCAACAGCTCTAATCCAGGTGGTAGTTAAACACATACTGAAGCCAAAAACTATGCAAAATGCTGTAAAGAAATGTGACTACTCATTTGTCTTAACTCATGCAAATCATTTGGTACATGGCAAAATGACTTCAGAACTTTACAGGGCTGAACATTATTGTTAATTACACATGTTGGCTTTCATGGGACAATGCACAACACTGGTGCTGCTCTGAAAGTCAATTTACGTGTGTGACAGCATGCTCTGGTTCAGTCCAAGCCCCAGACAGAGCCTGTTTAACTCACAGACTAAACACACTTTTCTAGCATTGTCCAAGACTGCAAAGTCAGCACTAGGCATCCTGACCACTGGCAGAGAGCAGGGTGAGCAGGGGCTCTGCATACAACATCTCCAGTGAAGCCATGAGGGACACATGGAAAGCAGCTGCTGGCTGAAAGACTCAAACTCTTCATTTGAGCTCCTTGGTGGCAGTACACAAAGGTCAGGGTCATGATGCAAGTGACTTAAAGGCACAAGAAAGAAAAAGCAGGGATGTGACAGGAATTTTCTTCTGGGCTTTATTTCTGGCATATAACACAGTATCTCTGCTCTGGAAAATCACTTGGCTGCTCCTCTTGCACTGCAAAGTAAGCTCCAAAGGGAAGTGTTTGCACAGTGCTGGTGACAACTCGGCTGAAAGGGAGTCTTTGTCCTGTCTCAGTGTTACCCCAGAGCATCAACACAAGCAACAAATTCGTTCATCCTCCCGACCCTCAACCCCAGCTGAGCTCACCTCATTCCCACACAGGCTGATGTTAAAGAAGTGGAAGAACTTGGTCCCTCGGGAAGTGAAGCTAGGTCCACTCATCAACGAGCCCACCTGGCTGAGGTTGCTAAAATTGTAATTCAGGCTCTGGTTATCCTTGACATAGGACAACAGGCAATCACTGAAGCAGGCAGAGTGGTCCTGCAAGGCAGAGGCATCCATTAAAGAGCAGTTATGGAAGAGCAGCAAACCTTTCACCTTGGAATTAAAGCATGGGTGCAGACAGGACTTCTTCCCCTGTGAAGGGGAGCTCTGTCCTATTCTTGTGACTGATCTTTCCCTTGAGATAATTCCCATTCTCATTTCAGTCCCTTGCAATCACATATCAGGACTAAAATGTTCCCTAAGCCTGGTTTTTCTGTTGTCTGCTGCATTAGCCAAGAGAATGCAATTTGCTTTGTTTTGTTCTGAGTGCTTTTAGGATCCCAATGTTCCAGCTTAAAGCCCTATGTAAACAGGCCAAAACACAGCCTTGGTTACACTTGCACTTTGTAAAGGAAACACAAGAAACAGCTCAAGCAACAAGGGCAGGATATGAATGCAGCTGAAGACAGGCAGAATACAAACAAACAGGAGCCATTTTCCAGTACCTGTGCAGCTCCTTGAACATGATGAATGTTTACTTATGCTTACAGCTTAACGTAAAAGGAACATGTTACAGGTTTCTAAAGGTCCAGAAACATCATCCAGCTGAGGAAGTCCTGAGTTTAAAAGATCAGTCAACTGGGATAATTTTAGTGGAAGCAATGTAGATACTCGCCCTGTTTGTACAGTGTCCACAGTACAGCTTCTTTGAGCTACTGTTGTCACTTTTATCTGATTACTTACAAACAGAAATTAGACTAGTGACATCTTTGGCTATACTCCAGTGCTCACAAGGCACATGCCTGTAGGAAAGCACCAGAAGCAGCCCTCGGAGAGCTTCCAGGGTCAATGAGCACTGCCAGGAACACTCGGGTTGGGTACCTTGGTGCTCTTGCTGCCAGGGCCACAGGGGATGCAGGCCTCGCTGCCGTACACCTGGTGGATGGACAGGAAGGTGCCAGCTGGACACTCCTGGCACTGGCTGGTCTCCTTCTCGATGAAGTGTCCTGGCGGGCAGGGCACGCAGGACGAGCCCGACTGCTGGGAGCCCAGCGCGCAGGCCCGGCAGGAGGAGGCGACACCGTCGGCCGCGTTGGTCACCGTGATGGAGTAGATCTTGGCCATGTCGTTGATGAACTGTCTGCTCTGGAACGAGAGCCAGGGAAACCACCCCGGTGTCACCACACCAAGGCACCAGGATGTTGCCATGCTCTCGTGCCTGCTTGTTTTGGTTTTGGGAACTCTATTCCCAGGCACGGTCTTGAAGCACAAGGTCACGTTCGGTAAATTACCGAAGCTCCCACATCTCTTCCCAGAGGAAGGGCTTCGGTGATGGTCTCTGGAAAATGACCAGTGGTTCCCAAGGGTCCCACCTCTGGGGTGGGCAATTTGTAAAATGTACAAAAGGAGTCAGAAAAATAAAGGAGGGGTCTCTTGCTTGCAAGAGCACCACGCAGCCTCATTGATGCACTCCCTGCCTCGTTCCTACGCGACCCTTGCCAGTTATACCAGGACACCACCCACACCTCTGTGCACCAGCTCAGGGATCAGCTGAATAACCCATGCCTCTGTCCTTCCTCATGGATCACAGCTGCCTCCCAGGGGCTGCTCTGTGGTGAGAGCCACTCACCCCTGATGAGAGAGAGACCTGTGAGCTTCAACAGAGGGCAAGAGTTCTGGCAGTGAGTGTCCAAGGAATGCTGTGTTGTAAAGCCCAACACATGAAGAAGTACTTACATCTTGGCCCTCATTTATTCTCTGAAAGGCCCAGGTGAATGTGAAGGAAGCATTTTTGGTGATGATGTGAGTGTAGGATTGTCTTTCTTTACTTCTTTCCCATGATTCCACCACGTTGGTATTTTTTCGATTAATATCCTACAAAATGGGCATAATTAAAAAAAAACAAAGAGAGAACAGAAAGTGTGGTCATACTACACTAAGCACCAATGTTTTATGATGTAGAGATTAGCATATAAAAAGGACTCCAAAATTGCATTTAACATTTAATAAAGCAAACATGCTTATTTTGTTCTGCACAACAGACAAATTTTCAGACTCTTAAATTGCCATCTAATTTCCACTCAATTCTTTTTAAATTGAGAGCAGGTTCCTTTAAAGAGCCACTAAATACAAAAAAGAACTGGCTTCCCCTTTCAATGCAAGCAGCAAGGGCGCTGTAGTAGATCCATTTGCCTTCCTCAGCTAATGGACTTTTGAACAAACATCTGTCTGCTGCCCTACTGATCCTCCAGGTCATTGACAGAATCAAGTCTAAATTTCCAAACTGCCCTCCTCCCATCCCTCTGTCCCACATCTTGACTTGTCACTCTGTTACTAGATGCTAACTCAACAGCACAAGAGAGACTGATAATTTCATCAGTCAGTTTAACAGGGGGAAATTGGCTCCTTAGTGTCCAATGATTACTTTTAGAATAAGCAGACAGCCAGGAGTGGTTCACAACTCACGTGATGGAGGAACTTCACTAGGTCATTCATTAAATGTTCATTCATGGCATTAAACTAATGCCATGCTTAATCATAACAAACCAAATGCAACTAACCACACCTATGCTGGTTTTTAAAGTCACATGTGGAATACCAGGCTCAGTCCTCAGTCATGGAGAAAGAGGTCTCACTTACTGCCATGAAGTACAGCACACAATCTGCTGAACAGATGGTCTCAAAAACAAAAGTAATCCGTCCGAGTTCTGACCCAGTTGCTCCTGTCACTGATGTTGGAGGTCTGTTTAACAGAGAAGGAACAAAATATTTACACACTGCTCTCCAAACAGGCAGCAGTCAATCCTTCAAACTCCTTTTTTTAAAGTGAAATCATCGAAGTCCTGTCACAGAAAACCTGTGCTTGCAGAATGGCAGGAGCCTCTGCACTGAGTATTGGGTGCAGCAGGGCCATTTTTTAAATGTCTAAGTTCTTTAGTACAGTTCCCTCCTTACAATGAACACCCAAATTTGACCATCTTGATAGGGAACCTTATTATTAAAACACATTACATACTTCAAGTGATTTACACCAATGTAATTGCATCTACCTCAGCTGAAAAACAGCAAAGGGAGACAAAGGTTCCACACCTAACTGGTCTTAACATTCGGCACCTGGTCTGAGCTAGGAGTCTAAGCTCACACTCTTGACAGAGACACAAGCACCTCATGCAGGTATTTCAGCCTGTCTGAGGGTCCAGGAGAAGTGGGATACCCATTCTCCTGCAGTGCCTGCATCTCCCTGTTGGCTCCAAGGGAAGCATAGACTGCCCAGGCTGCCTGGAGCCACAGGGCAAAGTAACTTGGGTTTCACTAAAATACTTTGAGGGCAGGCTCTAATATCCACCTCATGACAGGTTCAGCTGGTTACTGTGGAATAACTTAGAAACACAGAGGTAGCAACATCTTTCCTTAGTTTCCAGACAGCCAACTGGCTGTATCTTGGGCTGAAGCAAATACTGCTAAAGCCCAAGGTCTCACCCGCTTTCCTGCCTCAGTGATAAACCAGGGACATGGGAATAAAACTCAAGATTCCTCTTGTCTCTTATTCATTACATTATCCCACTTCAGAAAGAAAGACTCAGATCATCCCTGGGATAGTGTGAAAGAGGTATAAGAGACAGAAATAAAAAGATAAAGAATATCCTATTCCTTACTTAAATCCTGAGATGTACAGGCTCAAGATAAGATAGTCATTGTCAGAGCCTCCTGCCCCACTCTGGATGTGATCACCAGCCACCTCCCAACCTTCACAGGAGAGAAAAAGAAAAAAAAATCAATAAATGGGTGGCAAAAGAAATCAATGTCACCATAATCTTTAAACAATTCAGTATTTCAGTGTATTTTAAAGATGCCTGATATAAACTACAGAACAATACCATGATGCTTTTGGATGAAAAATTTTAGCAATTGTATGAGCTGCTGATTTTAGAGGCAATTGTCACCTTTCAAATCAGCAAAGCAATTGATATTCCCTGACCTGTGCTGTGCAGCTCAAGGGGGATGATCCATCTGGTATCTTTCAGCCTTAAAACAGATGAATCAGTGAATCTATGTGTTAAATGTTAAGCACATACTTCAGTTCCCCTCTGCTCAACACACATAATTCAAAGCTTGAGTTACATCAGTCTGACAGGGTGGATCAGACTGAGGAAAATCTGTCAGAGAAAGCTGGAGGAGTCCCAAACAGGATCATTTTCACCAGTGAGCTGTGACTGCTCTCTGCTGTAATTTTAGCACATGTGCAAAGAGAAAGCTCTGAGTGCTGAACGAATAAAATCACAGACTGTAATTAAGTTTTTCAAAAGAATTATGTGTGACCTCGATGGGCGTAGTTATCACAAAACAGAAAATTAGATGCACTAGGGAGAAGACAAAACAATGCCTTTCTCAATGGGGATATGAATGCATCTGAAGATGCATTAAAGCCAGTGGTGGGATAAAGCCAGTTGCTGAGGGGACTTCACATAGGCTGCAGCTCCTGCCTTCTTCTAGTGCACAAAGAGATTTTTTATTTCTTTGTGATACTGTGACTTTGCTTCCCACAGGAAATTTCAAGCCTGGTGCAACTAAAGGAAAGGGAGGAAACTGTGCTGTGAGTCATGCAGCCCAGAGCACACTAATTTTGATGGGTGCTCCATTACAACAGGGATCCATGCAGGAGACAGGGCACACAGCACAGGGAGTTTGGCTCACCATTCATCCCATCACACTTTGAGTTGCCAACATTAAAGCAAGATGTCTTCATGTTTGCTGGCAGGATGTTCCACCACTTGTACTCAAACCCAAGAGCTGGCTCAGTCCCAGCAGGGCAGGCTTTGCACTCTAAGGGTGAGAAGGCAGAAAAGGATATCACACAGACAAGGCACATGTCAAACAGTGTCTTGAAAAACATAAAATATTGCTTTTTTACTCTCTGGTGCAAATAATAAGCAAAGAAAATAATTTATTTACTTGTAGTTAAACGAAGTTAAACTTGTAGTCAAAGATTTATCACGATGAGGAGAGTGGAAATGAGACCACCATTTTATAAATTGTAGATCACAACCTTGTAGTAAGTCATCTGCAACTGGTTCCCCCAAGTCACACTTACTTTTTAATAGATACAGAAGAAGGTTTCATAAACAAGAGATCTCACAAAATGCTGCAGGAGACTGTTGGGCCAATTCATCTCAGAATCAGCAAGCCAGAGTTTAGGCTAGACAATGTTGTCAGGGTATTCACCTGACTGGGCTTAAAATGAAGTTTTCACAGGAAAAAAATTGGCATGGACAGGAGAATGGTTGAGGAGGAATTGCTGACTGTAAAAGTTCTGATTCCCGTCTCAGAATCCCTTAAAATAACTCCCAGGATGTTTATATCAGCCAAGAAATGCATCCAGAACACAGCAGGTCAACTCAGAGCAACAATCCCTGATAAGAAAGGACTCAGGAGAGAAAACAGATATCCACATCCTGCTCTCCAATGTTACTTAACAAGTATTTAACAAAACGAATACTGGCTTATGATGATGTGTCACTAAGTCACATGCAAACAGATGACTGCCTTTGGAGACATGAAATTTTATTGCAGACTCCTACCCTGTGTCCCATCTGAAAATGTGCCTGCTGGGCAGGGAGTACAGGAGGATGAGGCGTTGTTGTAAAAGCCAGGATTGCAGGGTGGACAGTCCTGTCTCTCTCCAGAAGGAGGCAGGGTCAATGCATCAGGGAGATCCTCTCTGCAGATCTTGGGTTCAATCCACTTGTACATGATCTGAGTCTGGAAGGAGGAGACACTGAGCTTACACAGTGCACTGTGAAATTTTAGGACTAGATGCATCAATGAAGGTCCCCTTTGTAAACTAAATTAGGGTATTCCCATCATTTGAGGCCAAAACCAGACCTTGCACATGCAGGACAATAAAGAGAAGCATGGGTAAGGGCAACAGAAGTGACTGGGTTCACAGGAGATTCCAAGATATCAGACTTTAGGAACAAGACAAAAATGTGAAGCTTAAAACAATTACGATTTAACTAGTAAATTTTCTATTTAGTTAGTAGAGTTCCTATTTAATTAGTAAAGTTAATTCCTATTTAATGAGTAAATTTCCCCATGCAAGCAGTTCTGAGGAACATTAGATAAATAATTCTAACTAGATATGCAATCTCTACATTTTAACCACAATAACACAAAATATAATTTCTGCCTTAAAATAACAAAATAATAATTGATGCCTTAAGATTTAGCTTTCATATTTTCAGATTCTGTGCTGCCTAGAGGTGTAGTTCTGAGCCTCATATTAAGTGCTAGTGAGCTCTCTTCACAGAGTAGGTAGACAAAACAAATCCTTTTCCTGATGAAGACCACAGACAACTTTCAGCCCAAAAAGCATAAACAAGGGTGGACTGAAGAGAGAAAACATGAAGGATGAGACCTGACAACCTGAAGCTGTAATTGGACAATTAAACCCCAACATGCAAATGGACCAAAACTTATAAAAATGTAAGATCTCGTGATCAGTCAGCGATTTTTTGTGACTCCTCTTAGTCCATCCTGGGTGAAGCCTTGGTCAGGCTCCTGTCCTGCCCAAGGTGGAGCCTGG
Source organism: Phylloscopus trochilus trochilus (assembly GCA_016584745.2). Taxonomy (NCBI): domain Eukaryota; kingdom Metazoa; phylum Chordata; class Aves; order Passeriformes; family Phylloscopidae; genus Phylloscopus; species Phylloscopus trochilus. Next base: position 7,977,974 of record WQNJ02000016.1, on the reverse strand, counting down.
AGGCCTTTCAATAAATACCTACTTCATTCTCTAGCTCTGTCCAGTCTCTGTTTCAGGTCAGCCTGATAAGGCATCAGTATAAAAGTTCTTTATTGGGAAAGCATCTGTTAGCAGAGAGAACCACAAGTTCTGCATTTTTAACTCATACTGGCCTGTTCTTCGAAAAGTCCCCAATTTCTCTCCTGCCACTTTTCACCGATTGCGAAAATGTCAAAACCGTGCAGGAGCTTTCCCCTGCCCCTCCAATCCCTCATCATCACATTAAGGAGCAGCTGATGAGCACTAACGTGAGTCAGTCCAGGGTGTTACCATACACAACAGTATCACCTCTTCATCATCATTCCCCTTTGAGGACAGAAGTTTCTGTCTTCAGGAGAAGGATTAGGTGAGATGCATCACCCACGAAGTTGTGTTTCAAATTTCATCTGACTTTGTCTCTTTCTGAAAGGGTTTTATATCTCAAGATGAAACTTAGCTGAGTTCCACAGCTGAGAAACCCAACTGGTAAGAGTTTAGCCTGTCCTCCCACTCTAGGTACTTCCAACCCTTTGGACCCAGTAATCAGGGATCTTTGAGGTTGGAGGCTCAAGTAAAGGAGATTTCACCTTCTGCATTTGATCCAGAGCCCCTGTCACCCCGGGCGTTGAGCTGCCTGCACTCAGGGTTAGCCCTCTGGTAACACAGAGCACTTGAAGAAGTATTGATCCTTCTTCAAACTGTTTCAAAAAATGAGCTGGAAGAAGCCTCAGTCCAGGCTCAGGCCCTGGCTCCTGGGAGCTCCAACTGAGCTGAGGCTCTCACTCTCCATCCCTGCCTGTGCTTTGTTGCAGCCATGCCTGTGCCAGGTCATGTTTCCTGGCTGACTCATACCCTGACTGACCCACAAACACAATGTCCCAGCTTGACACTGGTTGTGCCTTATCTCCATGGACTTGTCTGGCCACCTTGGTTGAATCTGGTCACCGGCACGGGGTCAGCTTTGCCTGCTTTGCTCAAGCACTGAGGGACTGCTCCTGCTGCCAGAGTGGCACCTCTTCCTATGGATCAGCCTGTCCTTGCTGCCCCTGAACACTTGGAGGATTTTCTGGAGAATCACCCCAGAAATGCTCCAGCAGCATCACGGTGCACAGTGTTAAAAATAGAAAGGCTCAGGAGCTGGTAAAGCACCTGTGTGGTTGCCCAGAGCCCAGACATGCTGCACACCACAGGAATCCTACTGCATCTCAGCAGGGAGAAGAGGGTCAGAGGGTGGCTGTGGCCTTGTGGTTGAGGGGTTCTGAGACTGGGGCTGAAGCACTCAGCCTGGGATTTTTGAATCAACAGGTAGATGAAAAGTCAAGGGTCAAGTGCCTAAATCTCCAGAGGCCCCTTCTACACATGGAGTGGGACAGCAGAATGGAGACAACAACCTATTGTTCAGTGAAAACCTGGCTTTTTTTAGCAACCATGGATCAATAAGCTGGTCCTTTACAGCCACTGCTCTCCTGAAGATGGCGTGCAGAGTCAGGCCCTCTCATTGAGCTGCATCACATGGAGAGATGGCTGGGGAGTACAGCAAACCTAGACCGATTTCCAGAGGTGCAGAGCAGGGAAACCAATCCTGAAAACTCAGCCAGGGTCTGTGTGCCTGTGACACCTGCTGCTGGCATTGCAACTGGACAGTGAAGGGTGTCTGCAGAAAAACCCACTTTGCATTCCAATGATATCCATCAGTAAAGTGGAAGGCCAGTGAAAAGGCAGGAAAAGGGTCAAATAACAGCAACCTTTCCAGTGTCAGGGAGACTTGGACCACACAGAGCAGTGGCAGAACAATCCGCAGGAGGCTGCAATTAAAGTAATACCTGGGGGTGCAGCCATGAACACTGCTGCTAATTTCTTGGGTCATTAGAGACAGTTAACAGAGCAGAAATCAGTGAGTCAAGACCAGGTTGCAGAGCCTGGCAGCTCTGGGGCTAAACTCACTGATGCTTTGTTATCAAAGCATACAAGCTCTCAGCTGCATTTTGGAACTCACTGATCACGAGACTCCAAAATACTCCACCCTGCCAGCAAATATTAGGCCAGGAACATACAGAGGTTAGGGAATTTGACGTTTTGCAATTCCATCTGAGAGATGTGATCTAAGAGAGATGAGAAAGGTAAGTGACAAAACAGGCCTGACCATGTGTCCACAACTCTGTGGGCTTCCTGTAACAGTAATTTAGGATTTTCTTCTCCACATTCCTCCAAAAATCCCACTTGACTGCTAGGACAAAACCAGGCTGCTCCACCAGCAGGTCCCTCTATGAGAGACCAAGTGGATCTCAGGTCTCTGAGTGAAACAATGTCTTGAGAATCCAGGTGATTTGAGACATCCTATGGGATAAGCACATTACCAGCAGCTAAGCTGCTGTACATGAACACTCCAGGCTGTGTATGTACCACTATTTGACCTGACCACAGGCTCTTCTTTGATGCTAAAACCAAGGGACATGACACACATCACACCTATGCAGCCAAACACTCTTCCACCTGAAATAAGAGATGGTCATATCCAATGCTCCTGGGCCATGGCATCACCTGAATTATGCCTGGGCACTGCTGGGACAGTCATCACAAGCTTAAAGTATGCCAGAAAGGTTATTAACAACTAAAGAGATGGTTTTATGCTGGCACAGTACTTCATCCTATGTTCCAGCAGCATGGAAGTATGGAAGTAACCCCAGTGACCCCATCAGACCCATCACAAGTGCAAGAAGCTTATCATCTCACCAAAACACATCCCTTAAGCAGACCCATATCTGGAAGATTCTTACAGAGGGATGAAGGGCAGGCAAAGGACAAGCCCAAAGCCTCAGATTCAATACTGGTAGCAAAATTGGAAAAGTAATTGGGAAATGGATTCCTAAAAAGAACTACCTTGTTTTCAAATGCAAAGATAGCAATAAGGTCAGTGAGCTGAAAAATAGAATCATGCCTTCTACTTACTTTTCCCTCCTTATCACATGGGGTATGGATCTGGAAAAAGTCTTTGCTCGTGCATGGAGGTCGCTCTGTGCATGCACTGGATCCCTCCTCTAAAAGAAAAGGTGAGAAACAGGATATCAAACTAGCAAATGGTCCCTGGAAACAAACGTGACAAGCTTGAAATCTGGAGGCTAAAATGAGTCAGCAGGAAATTATACAATGACAATGAAAAATCAAGCTCTTAATGGAGTCTGCATGAACCTTCCCCTGAAATGAAGCAGGGGAACAAGGGAAATACTAGCTATGCTTATACTGTCACACTGAAACTCACTGATTCAGTGTATGCACGGACAATTATTAGGACAAGTTTTTTACTCTGAGGATGGTGAGACACTGGAACAGGTCACCCAGAAAAGTCATGAATATTGCATCCCCGGGAGCAATCAAGGCCTGGTTGGATCGGGCTTTGAGCAAACTGGTCTAGTGGAAAATTCCCTACTCATGGCACAAGGGTTGAAACAAGATGATCTTTAAGGTCCTTTCAACCCAAACCATTCTATGATTCCCTCAAACCCTCACCCCTTCGAAAAGAAATTTATACAGTTTACCAAGCATGGAAATATCTTCTCACTTGATAAGGAACAAAACCACTCTAATCCTGTAGGAACTTCCTTACAACACTGGCCCAATTTTTTCTCTTGCCAGATAATTTTGCAATATTTCCATTCCCACTGTGAGCACAGGTACAGGTCCCCAAGCATTTGCAACCATCGGTGAGAGCAGGTGCTATAGTCAGTAACTAATTCTTCAAAAACTTCCTAAAACTATTACAAGGAAGAAATCTGAAGACCTTTTGACTGTGAAGAATAGATTAGGACCATGTCATTTGAAGATCACCACCTAACCATAGCTGGAAATAGCAGAGGACTTAGGGACTAGGTTTTGCAACTAGATCACCACGTTTTCCAACCATACAGGAGGCAGGGGAGAGCACTTGGAAATGACATTCCTCAAAACGTGTTAAGGCTGAAGGTAGTGATGAAGCAAATTTGTGTCATCACCAACCTGTAACAGAAATTACCACGAGAGGGCACAGCACGACTTGTTCTATCCTTCAGAAGAACTAAACCCTTCCAGGTCAGAAAGGTCTCCATCCCTTCATGTTAACACTGATGACACTAACAGCGTTTGACTGTAGCCCATTTTATATCTGTGCACCCTCTGCATATTTTGGGAAGTCATTCATTTCCCTTTTACATATGAACTGGAGACTATCATTGCTGGACACAACCACTCTCACATCTGAAACAGCTGCTGACTGCACATACTCAGACCTTCCCGGTTTTGCTTGTCCCATTTGGTTTATGTACCTGCATAATACATTTCCTCTTTACACTTGGTGCACTCTTTAGCCCCTTTCTCAGAGTAAGTGTCTCGTGGGCACACCTGGCAGCCAGATGCACCTGGTTTGTCACTGAAGGTACCAGGCTTGCACGCGAAGCATTCAGACGTGTACGCAACTCCTGTAAGAAAAATTCTGGGTAAAGTACTGAAAGAGACACATCTGTAACTGCTGCCCACCTGGGCTTATGGCTGAGAGCAAACTAGCTGTATAAAACAGCATAAAAATCACACTCAGTTTCACCACTCACTCAAGACACTTCAGCTTTGCTGACTCATAATTTGGGTCTTTATTGAAAGTCTGTTTTTAGATGGGTCAGTGAAAGTCTGACCCATCTAAAAACCACTTACATGACACTCCCAGTTTTCTTATACTTAGACCAGAACCAAAAGAGCAATTCCAGATAAAACAGATCATTTGAATATTAAGTCAACTGATATATTGAATATTAAGTCAATTGATATATATCCATTTATTACTGCTGAGAGGCTTACCAATAACCATGGTCCTTCTATACTACAATAAAGAACTATTGTAGTTTATTCTTTTTTCTCTCTATTTGCTAATCCAGACTTCTCCAGTAGATGGCAACGTTTACCTGATAAACAAATTTTTCAGCCTTTTCTCACTGTGAAGTTTTGTTGTTCTGTTTCTGCTCTTCAGATGAGGAGACAGGGACAAGGGGCTTAAACAAGCGACTTCAGTGCTGCAGGCACAGCAGCAGAATGACCACTTGGCAAACATTGTGAGGAAAGAGTGAGATAAAACCTCAAAGACAAATTCTACTTACCTTCAATTGTGATGTTCTTCACTAAAACTGGTTTTACAACTTTGGAGCCCATGAGAATCCCTGTTGTTCTCCAGTATAATATATTGCTACCTGATTTCAGAGTCACCTGCAACAACACATGTGAGTTAGCAGACATCCCCTTGCCAAGACATTGTTTTATTTCCTACTTCCATTATTCAATTTTCTAGCATCCTAGCAGTTTTTCCTATGCTGTTTAGTGAGTAAAGAGGTAATGGGGAAACAACAGACAGATGCTGTACAGATATATCTGAGGAGTACCAAAATGTGCTTTATAAAAACGTTTCCCAACACGGAAAACCACGAAGAGCTGTTCCTGACTTTGTTGTAAGCAGAATTTGGAAAAAGCTGTTCCTGCCTTTATCCAATTACCCCTGGCACTCAAGAGCTTTTATCTCCAGCCTTATGCTCAGATATAGTCAATCAGTTTGTTTTTAAAGCCTTGAGATACACTTCCCTAAAGAAACTAGACATGACCCAGAGTTCGAAAATCCACTTCACAACTGAGTTTTGTTTATAGGTTTTAAAAATCAAGCTCTGCCTGCATCTAACACCACAGTACCCTGACCAGTAAGCCAGGCACAAACCATGGCAGTCCCCAGCAGCAGTCTCATCCCTCTTGCTCACTTCTGTCTGCAAACAGCAGATGAGATGCAGAAAGCAATCTGGTTTCTGACTGCCCTGACCCACTTGTTTTCCTGGCATGGCTCAGCAAGTGGCTGCACAACCCCTGTGGAAGGATGGTGGGTTGGTGGCATCATGGCTGAGGTGAGGGGCAGTAGGAAGTCAGGAAAACTCCTCCAGAAGCAGTTTTGGTGCCTTCTGCCCTCAACTCACTTGCACAACTACAGTGTCACTCTCATCAGTAAATGCAGCAGGCTCACCAAGCCCCTGCCTGGCCTGGAAAGCTGTTCCATATCTACTAGCCCAGTACAAGATGTTTACTGCCAACAGCAGGATACTGGCTTGAAAGCGCTGTATTTTCACACAAGAAGAGGGATAAGGTCTACAAGCATAAGGGTCCAGAATAATGCAATTTACAGCAGTGTTGTACAGGCCTGGCAGGCACCACAAGATAAAAAAGTTGAAAAATTTAGCAAAGTGGAAATAGAGCATAATGTATCTCCCACATTCAAACTTCTCCTACCCACAAGGACAGAGGAGAGCTGAGCTATCACATGTAACAGGAACTGGGACCATATTGAAATAGGCAGCAGGTTGTGTGGGGTAAGGTACCCAACAGCAGCTTCAGTGCAGCAGGACTCACCTGCTGAGAACAGAGACTGCAGCAACTGGAAAATTCTGCTCACAGAAGACACCTTGACAGGATTTGCAGTGCAGAAAAAGCCCTTCAGGACAGCCAGAATCATCATTTCACCTAGCTCATGTCTACATTTAAGCCAGCCATCCCAACAACTTGCACTGACAGTGAGAACTCTTGCACATCCCAGATGATGATCTCAGATGGCACCATCTCCCATGCAGATTGTCTACATCCCACAGCTCACCCAAGTCAATGCCCTGCCCTTGGATCTACCTCTCAGCTCATGCCCCTCATCCCTCCTCAGCCAGCTTTCCAGCCCCCAGTGTAACTTGCACTGGTCTTGCACCTGAGCTAACAGGCACTCCAACCAGAGCTGGCTCAGGAACACAGTTTCTCCTCCAGGATGATGAGCAGAGCATGGAAAACAGAGAGTATGGTGCTGCCTATGCCCACAAAAGCCTTTTTCTTCTGTCATAATGTCACCTGTGCTGGGCCTCTGCTGATGTGGCTTTGGGGACAAGGGTAAGATGGTGTATAGAGGAAGCCAGGTCTCAGCTGATGAGCTGGTCTGCACATGATCCATTCACAGAGCAGCTGGGTCAGGAGCCAGGCAAAGGGCTCCTACCCCCAACATGGACAGGCTCACATCCTTGCTGCAGGAGCCGCCCTGGTGCTGCCAGCAGGTTTTTCACACAAGCCCTCGTGGGGCAGAAGCTGGGTGCAGTCCAGCTCTTCTGCACACACTTGAGAATAAAATGCCCATCCTGCTTGTCTCCACATACACACCCCACTCCCACTGCTCTGCCGAGACACAGAGAACAATCTTGTGTTCTCATGAGCAAACAACTGTTGTACGAGATTTCAATTACAATCATGCAAAGCGATTGTGGCATGCAGATTTGGGTAAATCTATTTAACCTCATAAAACACTTGATTCAAAGCCTAGGGAAATCAAAACAAAGTCTTGCATCTATATCATATCCTTTGGGATCAGCCCCTTAGAGATCTCCATGGCTTTTCCCCTCAGTGCTATGAAAGCTCTGCTTCTTCAAATGCATTCACAAGAGCTGGCCTGTGTTTGGTGTCTGGACAGAGGAAATTACAGGAAATAAATGCAAAAAACTTAATGAAGGAATTTTTCATGCACTTACAGAATGAGAGCCCCATTCCCCATTGTCTGTGAGCTTCACCCATTTGTCTGCTGTGGACTCCATTTCTTTGCACTGGTCATTTTGTATCTGTAAATAAAAACACAAGATCAGTGACCACAATCAGGTGCATCTCTCTATCAGCATAATGATTTCTGAGAATTATAAGATTCAGCTCTGCTCCTCTTGTCCACATATTTAGACAGCTGTCTTACTTGTGGCAAAATAAACCTCCAACTTCCAACATCTGCTACAGCTTAACAGTGCCTCCATTGGCCCTCTCTGACACAGATGGTAAAAAAAAAGCAGGATGAGATGATCTCAGATTTGTCCTCACACTATATGGTCAGACAAGGATGCTGAGCATCTTGTCTTGCTGCTTCCTCCTTCTCCTGAGCCTTATCAAGTCTTAATTCTCTAAAATCCATAGGCTTCTAAGTCATAGGGGAAGCAGGAATGGGTGGGCCAAAGCTGGAAGGCAAAGTGTTTTCTCTACAGCCAATATGTGCTTTGTCTTTGGCCTGCTGCCACCTGACCTAGGGATGACAGTAATGCTATCAAGGGAGAGGAAACGTGCCATGGAGAGTCTGTCCTGGCAGAAGTGTCAGGTTGTTTGTCCCGTGCCCTGGTCCAGTGCAGCTCAGAAGCACTTCCTTACAGCAGGGTTCAGTGCACTTCTTTCTTCTTACACCTGTCTTCTCAGATGAAAATGTATGAAGTGCTTTTGAGGTACGAGATCACACATCCTGCTTTTATTGCACCAGGGGAAAAGGCCACTTCAGCACTTTCAGCCACTTGACCTGGAGTCAAGGAGCCTCCCTAAAGCTGCTCCACATCAACACTGAAGTAAGTTGTGCAACCCCACATCCTCCAAGGCATCTGTACACTCAATTCCCACCTAGACCAAAGGCACTGAGGAAAAGAGGTGCAAAAAAGCACCTATGTAGAAAGTAGATCCATAATTATCTTGTGCAACCTGAGCTACAGCACCCTCGTGTCTTGGTTCCCACTTGCAAAGAGGAGGTAAGAATATACAGAATCTTCTCATCAGGTGTAAAGGGCTTCAATATGTAAACAGAGCCAAGGAAGGGCAGATCAAACACCTCAGCATTTCCCAGTAATCTACCACTGCCACTGAAATGCCACTGTCCAGAGCTAAAGTGTCATTGTTAAATATATTTAAGCACAAAGGCATGCTGGAGGAAAAAAAAATGACTTTTATGGGAGCATTAAATATGGTTTCCCTGAAATACTGAGCCTGACTAGGAATTTATGGGCATTTCTACAAAGGACTGCACCACTCATTGCTTCTTGAACAGGGAATGATAAATCCAGAAAAGGAGAATGAGTGGGATACGGATAAAAGCAATAATCAAGAAGCCATTTTCAAAGCCAGTGCCCAGAAAAACATTATATTTGATCTATTGCAGGAGCAGATCTGCCAGTCAGTCAAGCAATGAGCTGGGATTCATACTCCTGGCACAATCACCTGACAGCAGAAAGCATAGCTGTTGCTCTCTTCCCATGAAGAAGGCAGGATAGTCTAATACAAAACAGAAATGGCTAAATAACATTGCCTGCATGGTCTGCTATCAAAGTGCAGTGGCAATCTATCACACTGATATAGCTGCATGAAGGTGCCTCCAACAGGTAATTTTTGTCTTCCTTTCTCAGCTCTACTAAGGATAAGGATACTTTGCACTTTTTCCCAAACTTCAGCAAATATTTACCAACACCAGCTGAGCCTTCTCACTCCTGTGAGGTGCCATGAGCTGTGATTTTCTGATAAAAAACAGAGATGTCAGACAGATGCAGGGGCAATAACAGAGGAGACTGAAAATTTCCAGTCATCTGCCTCTCTGAGTCATCCTCCCATTTTTTTCTGTCCCAAATGGCAAGCACAACATGACAAGGACAGTGATACAGGTGGAACCTTCCAAAGCACCTCAGTAACATGGGGCATTTACACCCCACTGCAAATCCTGGTGCTGGGAGCCCTCCAGCTCACTGGACAGCAACAAGTCCGTCCAGGTGGGCAGAGCAGAGTTGCCTTCCCCATTCTGGTCACTGCTGACCAGACTGTTTCAGCAATTTGAGTACACCATGGTGCAAGCCCAGCCAGCCTGTTCCATGTCAGAGCTGATGATCCCCAGTCCCTCCATTTCACAGTGCAGACACATCCTCAGAGCCTAATTCCTACTGAAAGTCACCTGAATTTCCACTGCTTTTCCTTTCATCTCAATTACCAAATTACTAGGACACAAACTGACCTAAAACTGAAGGTATTCACATACTGCTGCCTTGGAAGAACTCATTTTAAATGTCAAGTCTCTTCAAAGACATCTCCAGTCAGACACCCCTTAATGGGAGCATCTACCACCAATTCCTGTCTTGCAAACGGCTGAACTAACTGGGGCAGTCATGACCCCTAATGGAAAAATCCCAGCACATGGCAGACAGGATCAGGTCAGACTGAGTTTTGAAGATTAGATAAATGCCACAAGACAGTATAAGTGACAAAAAGAGAACCAGATACTTTTTTTTTTAATCTTGTTCAGCAGTAACAAGTTATGGGCATGCAGGGAACTTAAAAAGGGGAAAGCTGCTGCTAATGATCTTTATCTGGGTTGAATTCTTACAACATAAGGTTGGATTCACCACATAAAAGGCCTTACAAAAAACTCAAAGAAGATGTTGTTGTCAATATACTGGTATTCAAAGAAGACAGAGCCGGATTTCTTCAGGTGCACAGCGTAGATGAGAGAAACTGTACAATCATCCCTGTTTGACTCGATGTAATTCCCTCGGGGCGTCCACGAAGAGCTGATGAACACAAACAAAACAAGCCTCAACTGAGATCACAGATACTGAGGAGACTTCTTGTACACTACTATACAAAAACATGTTACATAATAGAGACCCCAGAATGCCACAACAGCTAACTGCAGTGAATTTTTTAAATTTATGACAGGATCACCATTTATTTTTTCAGATATAGTAAATATAATATAATGTAATGTAATGTAATGTAATATAATATAATTAATATAATATAATATAATATAATATAATATAATATAATATAATAACATATTTTTATCTATTTTTATATGTTATGTGAATCATATAATTTTCCTTATAACTGTGCATGGGAAAGGCTATGGTATGGAAAATTTAGGACTCAGCCTGCAGAAGAAAGGTTTATTATCCCCAGGTTCAACAGACCTTCAATTACACTCAGGAACAGCCTTCTGCAAGCACCACAGGTCTCTAAATAGGCTGTAAAAGGACCTTTTAGCCACATTTACTACACCATGACCCCGGAGCTTTCCAGCTACAAATAAGAGCAGCTCCAGGCTGGTCTTAAACTTATTGGCTGCTGATGAGCCCAAGGAGACCATGGTGACAGCAAAGAGATGGAGCTATAGATTTCACCTCCCAGCCACTCTTGTTTGCCATTAGCAGGCAAACCCTGGCTACCCTCTGCAGAGCTTAGATAGTCACTGAGCAGCTTTGTGCTGCTGAGCTGTCTCAGGTTTACTCACAGCTCTTAAAGCAGGTGCAAACAGAAGTTCTTACTTGCTGCAGCTGTCGGCTTTACTCTCAGACGAGCCAACCGCCGTGTCCATGAACGTCGCCACGTTGGAGAACCCTGCTGGCAGCTCATCCCACTCATCAAACTTGATCCCACTGCCCAGGGAGTAGGTGCCCTCTGCACATTTGCTGCACACCTGGTTCTTCATCTCCAGGTACTCACCAGAGGCACAGGAGAAAGCTGGGGAGACAATCATTTACAACATAGGAATGAATTCATCAATCCTTATTAATTTGCCACTGAATTAATTAAGATTGAACTGCCACTAAAGGGAACCAAACAGAATGTCCCAGTCCCAGGAACGCAACAGCAGAACTACCAACATCAGCTGCAAAATTGAGATGTTCACCTGGGTTTTCACTGACCTGGCAGCACTGAAACCAATCCCCAGAGACAGCTCCAGGTTTGCAGCTTGCCTCCATTGGCAAAAGAAGATTTTTAGAAACAAAATCTCTATTGATAGATTGTGTCCAAAAGCAATTTGTGAAAATGAGAATCTATAATAGAGTTCTCCTCAGCCTTGCTCACCCAACTGTTACACCTTGAACTCAATTAAAACCAGCAATACTTGAGAACCAGAACACACTTTTCTCACTCACCTAAGCTGAGAAGAGCATACAGCAACAGGCTGACAGTCATATAACACTACAAACCTTGGCTGAGAGTAGTAAACCTAATCCAAAAGTCTCTCTGTGTTTCTCCTCACATGAACTACCTACAAAGCCTCAAACGTCTTGCCTGATAGACCATGTGGTCTTGGAAAAGGTCACCCACAGGTTTGTGACAAGAGGATGAGGATCTTTGATTAGGGTGACATTAACATGCTGTGAAAATAACCACTGGTTGTCAGCACAGCAAAGACAGTATTCAAAATCTGTGTAATTAAGGGAAATACAATTAGGAGGTACATTCACAAAGTGCTTTTTTTTCCTGATGTCTCTAAAATCATTTTCTCCAGATAGCTGTATGCTCCTTGTCCCCCTGATCACATTCTTTGCCTGCTAAGGGAAGTTTACTCCCATTATAAAGCAGAAACCTGGACAGCAGCTGAAGTCCTGTATGCCCAGAGAGCCCCATGCCTGTGTCAGGAATCATAACTCCTGCCTGGACACTGGTTTCAATGGCAGCCCATCCCACTTTCCCTCAGTCCCATGCTGCATCCTGTCCTCTTTGAGACTGAACATCCTGAATGGAAAACAAATGAGCACTTTCTGCAGCCCATAGTTCTTTCTACAATGTTTGCAGATTTTTTAACTTAACTGTGCCAGTCAAGCCAAAGCAGGATCCAGAGCAACACACACAACTCACATCCCAAGAAATGATGGGGTTTTCTTCTGTTTCACAGATGCCACGTTGCACAGTGACAGGTACTTCATACACTCTCTTTGACAGACATAAACTCATTAGCCTGAGAAACTGCAGGATGAGACCAGACTGGCAGCCAAAGTGGTGAAACTGGCCCAAAGCAATGATGCCAGCTGAGCTCCCAGAAATGTGATTCCACAGAAAAGCCAGTGTTTATCTAAACTGCAGAAAAACTTGTTTTGTTGTAAGCATTGATTAACTCATGGCTGCGAAACACCAATCTCCATCTGAATCCAGCACAGGTTCCCATTTCTGTCCCAGTACCAGCAGGGTACTTTCTGTAATTGCCCTTGATGTGTGCCACTGGAAAGCAGATAAAAGGTATATTTTGATGGAATGATCTGCCAAAGGGTCATTTTTCCTTCTTGGTCATATCAGCATATTTGAAATTTGAACCAGTGGCCTTCAAGCCAACAGATTTCTAACCTGTTGTTCACTGGTGATGGACCAAGAAGGAAAGTGGGCAGGATCCAGGCAGAGATGGGTGTTGGGGTGGGAATAAATCAATCCTGCCATGATGGATTTCTGTGAAAGAGTGACAGACAAAAAATCCACCCTCAGTGAGGGCAAGTGGTTCACTATGAGCAGTGGCACACAAGGTAGAGCCAACACCCACCTGACTGACTGTGTGACCTCAGCCTAAGCCATAGGATCTCCCTGCACCTGGGGTGGGAAACAGCTTTCTCCAGAGATTTGGAGAAAAGGAGAGAACATGTCCCTGTGTGTCTGAACTGTGACCACACTTTGTACAGCTTCTCACCTTAAATATATAAAGATGTCCTGACTCACTGCTTTAGCATTATTAATAAATCTTGCTTTATTTTTTTCCTTTTGAAGACTGCAGAGAGAAGCTATCAGGAACAGAAGTAGAAAAGTAAGCTCTCTCATGACATCTTTGAATTCTTTAACAGTTTCAACTTTTTTTTTTTTTAAGAAAGCTAAATAGCAAGAAATTGAGAGTACTGCCTAACCATTCCAGAGTCATGAAATTCAACTAAGGAGTCAAGAACCGTGAGCAATTCACTGCCATAATGAGGATGCTGAGGGCAGCAGAGCCTCCTCTTCCATCATGGTGAGGCTGAGCAGAGATTATTACTTTAACTGAACTAATATATTTTAATCCCTTGCAAACTGATCATTTGAGAGAAATAAAAGGGTACAAGCAATCAGGCCAGCTGCCATGCAGGACACATCATCCATCTCTCACCTTCCAGGAAATAGATGAGCCTGCCTTTAACTTATTTAGGTGAGGCATTATCTTCTTTCCTTCTAAGAATTGTATTTCAAAGGCAGCAGCATTTCCCATCCAAACATATCCCCCTGCAAGCAAACTGGCTCTGAGCATGCCAGCTGCTTGCCAGGTTCAATTTGGGGCTGAACGTGGCTAATGGCAACAGGAACCACTATCAACATTGGAACAGATGCAACATTTGGTCTCCTTCCAGCTGGAGGAGGGTGGGGGGGAAATACAGTGTGTGGTGAGCATGAAGATGGTCTCCTCTCCAAGAGTCCCACAACTTGATCTTCCATCAAGAGGGAGACCAAAAACCAGGGCAAACCTGCTTTAATCTAAATTGCATCGGTTCGAGAGCTCATCCCAGCTGGAGACAGGGAGGTCAGAGTCACTTGTGGAGGGACAGGGCACAGGCAGATGATCCATCCCAGGGCATCCCAGGAGCTTCTCCTTCCTCGTGGCTGCTCCATGTCACTAAAAGGGAGCTGAGCACAGATGCAGCACTTGCCAGCAGCCACAGAAAGAGCTGGCACTACTGCAGCATCACCGTGTTTGTGAGGGTGACACACACGAGATGCTGCCAACAAGAAGGGCTGCATCACAACACAGGAAGTTAAGGAGGGATGCAAAGTTTTGGGAACATAAATCCTGTATTTTAGGTGTGTGCTCTGATTCATCCCCCACTAAACCCTCCCTCTTGCTTCAGAATCCAGAGGAAAAATTAGACTTCCATATTAGATGGAGACTTTGTGAACACCCCTGACCCCAGAGTCCATTTGTTTAGGCATTTAATATTTAATTTTCAAAGAAAGCCTCTCCACTGAATAACTGGACATCACTATTTCCTGCTCCTCTTTAACTGAGAACTTTAATATTACACCTTCCAAATATCAGTTTGGGTGCTACACACCAACTTACACAAAGCAACACACATTGTGAAGACTGAACGTGATCTTTCTTTTTGTGAAGAAAACTGTGAAATGCATGAGAAGATTTCATGACTTGCCCCACAATGGGCATTTTTGAAATCGGAAGAACATTTCCAGAGGCAGTTAGGAACAGCATGACACACTGTGGTGCTGCCTTTGGACCTGATACAAGTATTGGTGATTTGCAGCTGTAGCTTTCTTAAGTAACTACAGAAGGGGAAAAGGAAAAAAAAAAAGATGTTGTGGTTTGTACAGGTGACTAGTCCTTCTCACAAAAAGATGCTTTAAAGTACTGTTTAACTAGACATTGCCACAGGCAGCCACACACATTCATATACACATGCAATAAAGTTGACAGCATGTGCACTTAAAAAATTGACATGAGATACAGTGTTGATAGCACCACTGTGTGAGTCTTGTCAAACAGACCTCACTTCATTCTTTAAAAAGATTACAAGTCACTTGATAAAAGTGATGGAGTGGATGTCAGAGACTTAGGGTTCCTAATACAGTTCAGCTTAGTTTTGCAAGTCACTCTGATGAAGAAAGGTGGTGCTGGATAACACCAGCAGGGCACATCCTAAAGGGGTTAAGCACTGCCCGAGTAACAGATCCCAGATGGGGCTGTGGACAGGAAGCCATCCTTCAGCAGGGAGAAAGGGGGCAGTTCTGCCTGCCCAGGACTGAGTCTGATGGCCACCCACATTTTTCTTAACAATCTGCAGGCAAAAAAAAAAAAAAAAAAATAAAAGGAATGGTATAAAGATTGTCAGGGGAGAGACTGTTACCAAGCCTGAGCCCACTCAAAGTCAGTGTGCTTTAGCAGAGTCAGATGTAAAGACAAGCTGCTGAGGGCAAGGACTGCCAGCCCTGCCTGCAGAGGGCTGAAATGCATCCCAGAGAGCAGCAAACTGAGGATGGGAGCAGACCCACTGTTCATCAAGAGCTTCCACTCTCAAGGCATCCAAAAAAAGGCACTAGTAAGATCTGGATAAATTTAGAGGTGGAGATAGAAATATGTAGGATGAAACATGTATTACAGGGAAGAAGATTGCTATAATATATCTATATTGCATATAGATGTGATCTGGCATTTTTATGAGGTCAGTACAAAACAAAAGGACTTCAAATGGTTTAAAAATTAGAGGTAATGTCTTGCAGTGAGAGATCTGAAATGCTTAATCTATTTAGTTTATCACAAGAAGACTAAGAGTCAACTTGATTAATATATAAGCATCTCCAGGGGGAGAAAACACGAGATCCTGCTGCACTCTTTAATCAAGCAGAGAAATGCATTAAGAAGAGCCACCTTCTGGAAGCTGAACCCAAACAAATTCAAATTGGAAATAACGCACAGATTTTTAATAGGAGGAACGTCTGATTGTTGGAACAATCTGTCATGGCATGTGATGGACCCTTTGTCTCTCCAGTGTCTGGTGCCATAACTGGATACCATATGGAAGGAAAGCTCATGCCAAATACCCATTATCAGCCCCACCATCAGCCTAGCTGGGTGTATTTTAATGGTCTGCGAGGTCAGACCAGCCAATCTAATTAAACCCCCTCCTCTTACAAGATCAGAGGTGTCCTTCCTCTCTCCTGGGACACACCATGAGGACTGGGGCATCCTGAAGCAGAAGCCCTGCCCAAGGTTCCACTTCCAAGGAGTGCTTGCAAAACATCACTTGGCAGACCTGACTGCACTTTACAATCACTTTGCAGACATGGAAACAGCTCCCCAGAGGGCAAAACAGACTGTAAACAAGCTTTTCTCATTTGCCCTTTGACTGCAAGTCTTCAGGGTCACACCCTGTCTTTTAGTGGTGGCCCTCCTGGTGATTTTGGTGGACTAGGATCAGTATCAGCTGGCACATTTCTCTTCTACTAAGTGATCATAACATTCTCACATTGCTCAGCTCTCTGATGCTGCAGATCAGGACAGGATTATCATGAACAAGGATTGACAGAGCAGATCCTCACATATTTGAGATTTCACCAGAATATTAACCAAAGCTGTCTCAATACTCTGCATCCTCCAACAACAAACTATAATGTATTCACTTGCTTTCCTCCCTTTTGTAGCCCTGGCCACTCAGTCTCACCTCTTTCCTCATCCAGCTTCCCATCCCACAACACTTGGACCCTCTACTTCTACCTTCACCAATCTTCTCAGCAGACTTTTTCCTCCAGACATTTCTTACTTAACAATACCTAAAACTATCTCAGGTCTTCTGTTTATTCTGTTGCCACTGAACATGTGCACATTCATGTGTATTTTTCTGTGTCTCCCTGGTTCTCAATAATTAGACTTAAAAAAAAAAAAAAGACATGGGACTGGATTTTACCAGGTTGTAACAACATTAGAAGGGGCTAGCAACTGAGCAATTTTACCCAAACCAATGAAAATACAAAGCAAAAATAATCTCAAACACTGGTTTTCAATCTCTCCCCTCTCCATTCCTGTGTTGTTCATCCAAAGCCCCACCATCTGGGATTCAGGTGAGATGCTGCCATCTCTTGCAGGCAGAGTCAGGGCTGAATTGTCTCAGCCTCCCATGGGCAGAGGTGGAAATATGAGGTTGGCAGCATCAGGCAGCTGTGTCTCTGAACAGCTGCTGTTTTCAGCAGACACATGCCACAGACCTGGAGGGGAAGATGTGGCCAAGGACAAGCCCATGGAGGCTTTCCCGTGACACCCTGGGGCATCAGGGTCCACACAACATGGAATCAAGGATCAACCAAAACACAAAACAAGGAGGAAAAAAAAGGAAGAAGACAAAGGATGAGAGGAAATCATTGCTTTATTATTAATGTTTCCTATATTCTCGCCAGCTTCAGAATGTCTTCAGTGAATAATTTATACAAGGCTTCTCCAATAGACTGTGAATAATTGATGTTCGTTTTCTTCAGTCATTATTTCCCAATGTGTTACCAAGAACTAGACGGAATCTTAATTAAAAAAAAAAAAAAAAAAAAAGTCTGTCTAGGCTGTTTAGGCTTGAAATGTGATCAGACTGAAACCTGATACCTGAAACTTGGGGAAAGAGTACCTTCTGTGGAAGACCTCTGCATTTCATAGGAATAAATAGTTTTTCCTTTTATCCAAAAAATAATGAAATAGAGCAAAGCTTTTTTTCCAGTTCACCTCTTTTCCCCATCTGGCCTGGCACATAGGACACTTTTATTATCACTTTATTGCATCATTTGGACACTGGATGGTTGGGTTTGGAATGGAAATAATCAATTCATGGTAGCGTGGTGCAGAGGGCAGGAAGGCAGCGATCACCAAGAGGTGAGGAAGCACATTTGCTACCAGGGTTTCAACAGCCATGCCAGTGGAGATGGCAGGAAACAGGTCTGGAGATGAGTGAGCAGCTCTCCAGCCCCTACTGACTCCATCAGGCATACTTTGATTGCTCATCAACCAAAGTGGTTCTAGTGCTATTTGATGATCTCTGGACACGAGCACACAGTCCTTGCCCCTCATCCCTCTACCAAGCCATAACAAATCTCAAGGTCCTGCCTTCTGCTTCCCTATTTAAAGAGAAATTAGTGACTCAGAGGAATTTCTTTTTAACTTTTTAAATTACATTGTGTACAGAAACAAGGTGAAGAATTCATCAAAAGACACTAAGGCCAACCTTTCCTTTCATAAACTCAGTACACACATCAACATGCAGTTCCCAGGAACTCTTCTCCAGAGAAGAGAATTAAATTTTCAGGGTTCAGTGCAAACTCTTCAGCTTTTAACTGTTTACCTTGTTTTGAATCTGTGCTTCAAAAACCCAACAATGTGACTTGTTCTGCAAAGACAGTGTCTTGCTCATGCACAGAGTAAAAATTCTGAAAAAAAAATATTTGTATAACTGGGGCATCTCTCAGGTTATCAATCTACATGGAAATGCCATTAAGTCTAGCCTCAAGCTTCAGCCCAGGTGGGAAACCTAACACTATCAGAAAAACTCACATACCTGACTGGAGTTAGGAACATGAATTAGCAGGGATGCTGTAAGAGGAACAGGAATGAACATCTGCTCGAGTGCTTTGCTAGATCACAGCCTTTTAGTAGCAGCTCTCAAACTGTGCTGTGCACACCCCTGCCAGCTGAACAGCCTTGCTCTGTGGCAGCCCTGCATTAGTATGTGTGTGCACACAAAATTTGCAGGTGCTCACTGACTTCAGGGGAGTTAGGAGCAGGCCCAGTTCCTACCTGCTTGGGATATCCAACTTTACCAAAGACTGAGAGAACATCAAACTCAAAACCATCATTTAAGTTTTATGTTATGAAAGGAAAATGTTAAAACTCCTGCTGATCATTTAAATTGCCCTAAAGTGTTATAAAGTGTAGAGCCTTAAAAAGGTCATTTTGCCTAATTGAGTCTGCAATTAGCAGGAAGATCCGTATCTCCTCCTGTGGTATCCTGGGAGCAGATTACACCAGTTAGAATACACTCAACAAACACATTTATTGCTCAGTAGCAATAAATCAGGTCAATTTTTGCTCTCAGACTCCAGTAAAGCCTATTGTAATTAAGGACAGTCTATTTTCTGAAGTCGATGGAGCTTGTCATTTGGTGCAGGCTCACACAGCTCACTTCAAAACTGAAGCACATTTCTGATTTCAAAAAAGTTGCTCCCACCTTAGTGGCACCAGGTAAAGGTGCACTTTGCTAAGCAGAGCCACAGAATCACAGAATCATTAAGGTTGGAAAAGACCTCTAAATGCATCAAATCCAACCATTAACCACTGCCAGCTCCACCATGTCCCCAAGTGCCACATCTACATGGTTTTTCAACACTTGCAGGGATGGTGAATCCACCACCTCCCTGGGCATCCTCTTCCAATAATCTGATCAAGTTCTTCTATATTATCAACAGTTACTTTCTGTCTCTTTTCTTAAGAAATCTTTCTGATTACAACTGGAATTTTGATGCTGACTACAATAATGACCCTGTCAGCACTTCTTCCTCTTGAACACCACAAATCCAACTCTTTTAAAAATGCTCTAATATTTTTACTGGAGTTTCTTTATTATGCACACAGCACTACAAAACGAGCAGATATTTATGAGATAAGGTACAACCTATTCTTGCCTAGGACAGTAAAAAATAACTAATATGCTGTGGAATAAGACAGTTAATATTTTAAAATAATAGGAGGGAGGGAGGGAGGGAGGGAGGGAGGGAAGGAAGGAAAGAAGGAAGGAAGGAAGGAAGGAAGGAAGGAAGGAAGGAAGGAAGGAAGGAAGGAAGGAAGGAAGGAAGGAAGGAAGGAAGGAAGGAAGGAAGGAAGGAAGGAAGGACAGGCTCCAAATTCAGTCTCTGGAGTGTAAAACATGCAGCATATGGTCAGCCTGGCAGAAGAGCCTGATGGTGGCCACAGAAACAGACTGCAGTGCAGTGTCAGCAGGAGCACCATGCCAAGTGCTGCTCCCACTGCCAAATCCCAAAAAGTCCCCATTAGACACTGCCTACAGCCCCACACCAAAACAAAGGGCTCCCAGAGATCCCAGCCGTAAGGGGGTACAGGCAAGGGCTTAGCCCTAAAGCAAGTTGATCCCTTAGACTGCCATCAATATTTTCCATTCAAAAAGCCCAGCAGCTGCCCTGATGGCAGTGATTCCTATCAGCTAAATTCCCTTCCTGCTATCAGACTCATGAAGGGATCAGAGGGAGATCTGTGGTAATTAAAAATGAAGGAGATCAAATTAGTAAAGCACATTCCCAGTTGTCAGGAGTGATTCAGAGGTCTGGATTCTGCTGAAGGAGGCTCTCTGTCTGCCACCCCCACCTCCATGTATGTACCCAACTCCAGAACAGTATTGGGAAGATGCCCAGAGGGGACATCTGAAAAGGGAAGCAGAGGAGAGCCAGAGTAGCTCTAGGAGTAATAAATATTACCTTTTCCCTAGACAAAATCTTTCTGGACTTTTAATGCATCTCTTCACAGGAACCCTTGCAACCGTGATGTGGCAGCATCAAAAACGTGACTCAGCTCTGAACAGACAGAAACCTGGGAGAGGTGTCCAAGCAGTCTGGTGTGGCCATGCCATGGCCTGTCCAGACTCAGCCCAGCCCCCTGGGGTGACCACTGAGGTACCACACCATTCTGAGTGGAAAAACACAGGCTGCTGGGTCTGAAAGTGGTGGTGACTGCAGCCCCATAGAGGAGGAGAAGAGAAGAAAATAGAGGGGAGTGAAATACAGAACAGTTGTCCCAGTGCCTTGCAACTGCAGAGCTGCTACTGCAGCTTCCCTCACATATCTGGGTCACTGCATAGCAGGGCCTCCCACAGCACCACAAAAATCTCTCATGTGAGTCTCCTCCTTCCTTCCCACCTACCACCTACTTGGGAGAGATGTGGAGGGCAGCAGGGTAGCAGGAGGGGAAGGTGGATCATTGTGTTGCTCTGTGCTCATGGAAAGAAAAAAAAAAAAAAAAAAAACCATAAAAATCCTTCTTCTAGTAACCAGGTCATAAAGCAGTCAAAATATGACAGCCTTTTTCTACTATGCACCCCAGGACTTTCTCAGGGGACACAGTCTTCTCTGCAGGTAAACTTTGCTGATTAAGTTTCTGAAGACTCAAAAACAGGATAGAATTCTGGCAGGTTTTGGAGCCTACAGCAGCTTCAGGAAATGTGGAGGCTGTGCTCAGCAGGACAAAGTCAGCTGTGATTTGCAGGTCACCGTGTGCTTCAAAATGCAGCAGAGCACAGAGTTATCCAACCTAATTTTAAATGGTTTCATTCAAATGAAAAGCAGTAAAACACAACATCCTGAAAACGAGCACATCTCAAGATACCAACTGAGCTCTGATGCCACAGTTCAATTGCTCCAGATATGGGAAGCACCTGAGCTAACACATTCTTAGCAATCTCAAGTGTCTTTCCACTCCACTGGAGGCCACAGTCTAGACATATTTACAGAGCAGGAGACATTTAACATATTGTTACACCATCTTTCAAGTTTCTGGTTCAGACACAATTTAAAGAGAACGACTGCTGAGCATTTGCAAGAAGGAGAGGCTGGCACAGTATTCTCAGGATTCAAAATTAATGATGGCCTGCACATCACTTCCCTTTTCAGGGAGCAGTAAAGATCAGTGGCAGATATTCTCAAGTGGCAGCATTTCTGAGTAGATGAAAACAACTGCAGTGTTTGGCAGACGTGTTCCAAAAAACCTCACTTTCTCATACAGATTCCCCCATATCATTGTGTCCACTGAGGGCTCCACCAGCCTCAAAGAGACAAAAAAAAGGCTCATACTGCTTTACAACTGCAACTGCTATGCAAGTGCAACCCTCTCTTAAAAGCAGAGACATAGCTGGCCACAGGGTATCTCAGGACTTATAGATGCTGAACAAAACTTCTGAAGATAACAGACCTCCGCAAGGAGGAAACTGGAAGCTGGAAATTTTCCTGCCCAGAGTGATTTTACTGTAGGCCCTGATTCTGCAGGGTTGGTTCAACCTGATTGGTTGAAGGACCAAAGAGGCCCAAGGATTCTACCAAATGCCAAAATGAGCCCCAGTTCCTATGACCTGGCATAGGGTAGGAGAGGTGTAGGAGATGTAGGAGAATCTCTCATCCTGCAAGATGTAGGAGAATCTGAATAAATTTGTAGAATGTCCAGAAAGACATACCTCAGAGGATATGCATTCTGGCTTTTCTCAATAGACCTTGGGATAAAACAGCACCAGGCCTAAGAGAGAAGGAAGGATCTTGAGGAGCCATTAATGTGAGTTGTGTGCAGTCCCTGGCCAAGCCTGCAGCACAAATCTCACTCTGCACACAATCCACTAAGAGCATAAGTTGTAGAAGCCTCAGAGACAGAACCTTTTGTTTTCCTTAGGCTGCAGAAATTCATGCTTTTAGTGTAAGATATCCTTGGTACAGCTGCTGTATTGTCAGATGACATAGAAGCCACCAGCTTAGAGAATACAATAAGACAGTAAAGAGATATCTGTCAGCATTTTCAACACAACTCACCATCAACAACAGACCTCCACATGCAAACTCTAGAGATTTGTAGGGCAGTCACTTTTCAAAAGCTGCCTCTCCCAATTTATCCCACCCACTGGAGAATGGACTGTCAGCCAAACTCTACGCTGGTTAAAATATTTTATAGTAAAAACCACTATGTTAACCAAGCTGAATGTGAAAGGTGTTCCCTACACATTCCTACAGTGACTGACTGCTGTTGGCAGATTCACGTTTTCAGGCTCAAAGATTGGTTGCTCTTTAAGCAAAAGGTGAAAGACTAAGAGATGAGAAAACCTAAAATTACTTTTGCCATCAGAACATAGCCAGACAGCCCCTGAAGCCAGTTAATTTACTACAGACAGAAAAAAAAAAAGATAGAACTCCAAGAGCCCAGGGAGATGAGATCTGAGGGGTTCAGTAAAAAAGTCAAATACCTGATTGCTTCTCAAATCAGCTGAATTGCCCTGGGATTTAACAGCAACACTACAACAAGGAGATGAGTTTTCCAGTGTATTTAAGAGAATCCTGTATTTTGGTCTATAATATCAGAGCCCATCTACTGGGAAAAGTTTTCACCTTGTCTAGCAGGGGCCAGATATTGAGAAGCCAGATTCATCTATTGTTATAAACCAACTGAATTCTCATTGGAAGTGTTTTAAGACCAGAAAGAGGCACAAACAATACAACATGAAGAGGGAAGTGAACCATTTGTCAAACTCTGTAGCAGAAAGTTGAGGATACTGTAATGTTACTGGACTTAAACCATTTATCACAAGATTTAAGAAGAAATAATGTACAGCAGAAAAAATGAGTTATACCTATGTCCTCCAGGGTATACCAGAAGTGGTTGTGCAGCAGAAGAAATAAAACTATCTGCTCCTTTATAGTGCAGGCAGCAAAAAGCGATGGGCTTCAAGTATAACAAGGGAGAATCAACAGCAGAAAAATCCTTAACAGGAGGGAAAACGAAAAGAACTAAATATATGAGCAAATGTCTGGAGAGCTTCTGGGCTCTTCATCACAAGAGGTGCCTGAAACAGTCCAGCCATGAATGACAGTCATTTCCACTACAGCTATTTGGGCTGGAGGATGAATTATGGTGTCACCTGAGGTGCTTCTCAGGTCTATATTTCTGTAATTGAAAAAGAACATCCTAAGGATATACAGAGATTCCACATCTAAAACCTTGGAAACCAAATCCAAATACCAGGAATGACACATTTTCAAATGATGCTTGCAAGCAGTCAGAAACCTTCCAGTGATCAACACTGCTACAGAAAACATTTATGTACCTCACACTGGAACACAGAGAAATGAAAAGAAACCTTTAGAGGAGGAGAGTCAGAAGTGAGTAAATCTGACATCTGCTGCAATAAAACTGAAAAGACGTTGCCATTGTTCATCCTGTTTGTCAGATACAATAATTTATACCCCCTGGTATAAATTACTGCTAGGATCTTTTGTGAAGAGAATTGCTGGAGCAAGGAAATGTGATGGGAAAGAGCTGGGAAGCTACAAAACAGTGAGGGATGTGTTTGCAGAGCAGCAGTTCGTTTATATCCCCAGATGCAAAGAAGTGTTTCGACATTAAAAAAAAATGCAGAACCAAGTGATATGAAAACACTCCAAGTTGTTAAAAAATAAACACATAAATAAGTAAAATGCAGGAGCTTCATCATAAAAATAACTCAGGCAAATAAGACATTTACCATTCCTTATGCATTCAGCTTATGAATTAGCTAAATAAAGAAAGTAATGAGAATGTAGACACTATGCAAATATAGTTTGACCAGTGCTGGTCACTGTTTTGGCCAATACAGCTATAAATGAACAGGAGAGCTGCAGAACTGGAGAGCAGGGCAAGACAAGCAACCACATCTCTTCAGGGGGTGGGTGCTGTCATAGATGTGCCTGTCTGTGAATCAGCATAAAAGGGTACCTGTAGCACAGAGTGACTTGCACAGATACACTGCAAAGACAATCCCTGCTCCACATCTCCAGGAGACAGAGAATTGGGCTGGAGGGGAAGGACAACTCAGGGGAACTCAGGACATCAGTGACAGACCTAGGAAGGCCCACAAATGTAAACAGCACAAAAAGCCAGTAACAGTCTGTAAAATGAAAAGTGGCAACGTACTGCATTCCTTCCCTCTCACGGGGTCAGGTAGTCCAGAGCACTCCACTGACGGGTTCGGGACAGCCACCCTCCATCTGGAGCCACTGCTGTCGCACTCTGTGTACTCGAAGTGGTAATCTGTCTGCAAGCAATTACAAAGAGTTTCAGTTTCATCATAACATTTGCATATTAAGCTCATTAATCAAGACTGGGATTAGCAAGCTCAGCTGTAATTAAACCAGAAAGGAAGTAGCTGGCGTGAAACACACTGTGCAGCTTTGATGATTGCCGTGTGTCATCACAGAGCAAGCACAGCCCTCATCAGATGCCATGCAGCACAAGTGCTAGGGCAGGAGGTGGGATTTGCAAAAGCACTTGATAGACAGGACACAGATTCCACTAGAATTTTTTTTCCCAGTCTCTAAGAGCAGGATTGACCAAAAATTTCTGTCCACCACAGCATCTGATCTACAGCAGCCAGCGAGGCTTCCTCTTTGATCAATGGAACAAGCCATGCTCAGAGCACAACTCATCCCATGATAGGCTGGATGTGTAAAATGGATGGAATGATTCCTTCTGCAAGTGCCTTTCCCTCTTTGAAAGTTTCAGAAGAATCCCAGGCAAATTAGGGCAGATAAACCCAGTATTGGGATACCTCTAAAAATGTCACCCAGGGTCAGCTCTGAGGATTACCTCAAGGCAGAAGGATGGTATGAGGGGACATCAGTCCCATGGTCTCTGTGGCTGAGATAACCCATGGTAGACTCAGTGAAAAAGAGCAAGAAACTTCCCAGCATTAGCAAGGAAAGAATATTAGCTATTTGTCATATTAATAGTATTGACTCAGACCCCACATAAAATCTAGACTCACATTTAATTACATTTTCAGTTTTGTGTTTATAGCTCCGTTTTCAAATTCATAGCCCAAAAGTTTATGCTTAAAATAAACCTCAGCAACATCTAATTTTTCAACCAGTTTGGGTGGAGCTGGCAGAAATGATGAATAACCTTCTTCAGAGGGAACAGACCCATGTTCAAATGATATGCCATGGGGCAAGCTCCATAAGGTTCCATAAAGGCAAAGACACCTCCAGCTCCCTCTGCAGTTAATCAAGGTAAAACATTGGTCATGTGCCTATTTTAGACAACTGTTGCAGAGGGGACAAGGAGATAACACATCCTAAAAGCACTGGCTACAGAGGGGAACTAGCCACTTAATTTGGATGGAGTCTTCTCCATTTCCTCGGGGAAGCCCACCTGCAACACTGCACATCCCTTCCTGGCCCATAGAAGTACCACCAGAAAGCATGGTACCAAGGAAAATTCAGCCAGGGGCTCGATGTTTAAGAAGCTTTGGGGCAGCCTGGTGTGGTGATCCATAAAGTCTGGTGGGCTCCTTTCAATTTTTCTGTCCCCAGGCAGGACTGGCCATGAGCCAAGGAGGGAAGGCAGTGGCCGTGTCTGCACCCAAGGCACAAGAGCTCTTTAGCTGGTGCAGCTCAATCTCACTACAGCAAACCCCAGCCAAGAGGCAGCAGAAATCTGCCTTCCTGCCATGGCTGCAGACACCAGGCCCTCACTCTGCTGCCCTTTGAGGAGCTACTCTGTGCACACAGGGATTATTTGGGGGGCAGGCTTCTCCTGTTCTTTTCCTGGCAACTGACATTGTACGTGATGGAGCAGAAGGGGGATCAGGTGAATAAGAGTTGATCCATGCTGGCCCTGACATAGATTAGTTAATTCCTGCAAATATTCAGCTTACTCACATGAAGACTTGCAATTCTACTCATTTACTTGCAGAAAAACAAACAATACTGAGTTTAATACTTCTACTGTTACCATAGCTCTCCAGAGATATTTAGATGTTAATAAAGTTCTACCTTAAACATCATTAAAGCCTTTTCTATTTTGCATCCAGGTGCAAATAATAATCTGATTTCTCTGGAATTCATATTTTCATGGCTGAATAATTATCTCTGTAGCTCAATCACTGGTTTAGAAACCTAACTCACAGCACAGTGGAAAGGAAAACTATTTGTCTCAAAAAACCCAAACACAGATCAACACATGAAATATGATATAACACACTGCCAGCTCTACAAATATGCTCAATTATAATATGTATTTTCTCCCTTTCATCTCATTATGCAATCTTTCAGGAATACTTTAAAAAAATAGTCCTGAATCATCTCAGTATGAAATCTGCCTATAAGGCAACCATAATACACAAATGTAATAGATTCATCTCCTAGTTCATATGACATAAGAAAAAAATGTATCTATTAAATTAAATGTGCAAGACTGGAGTGAAGTAAAGAAAAGGATATTGAAGCGCTCTGACTCACTTTCAGATCCATTTTCTATTTAATATCAGATTAAAAAAATACAAAGAGCGGTCTGGTCTCAACAATCCAGGTTGCTCCCATAGCCACCCTCTCAAAGCATACTTCAGTGATGTTGAGCCAGCAATGGAATCCCTCTGCAGCCAAAGCAGGTCCCAGAAGTGGGGCAGCTGTGAGGGACACAACATGCAGTGCAGAAACAGTCCCTCTAATGGCTGGATAACTGTCA
The DNA here is from genome assembly GCA_016584745.2 of Phylloscopus trochilus trochilus. Classification (NCBI taxonomy): domain Eukaryota; kingdom Metazoa; phylum Chordata; class Aves; order Passeriformes; family Phylloscopidae; genus Phylloscopus; species Phylloscopus trochilus. Next base: position 7,950,610 of record WQNJ02000016.1, on the reverse strand, counting down.
ACTATCAACAGGGATTCAAAATTCAGAACACTAACAAAAACTATACAGAGTAAAAAGGCTTCTGCTCTCCTTCCATGTTCAGGCAGATGAGCCAAGTTTCCATCCCTCCATGGAAACCTCTCCAGCTTTAACCAGTCTCCTTCTAGAGAGATGTTCCCAACACAAGTGATTCCCTCTGATCACCCCATCCCCGTGTGCAGCTGTGTCCACAGAGGAGTCAAAAAACTCAGAAATGTTCCACAGCAGAACAAGAGTTCTGCGTGGTCTCTTTCCATTTCTTTCCCCTGTACTATGCACAGTTCCCTTGTGGAAGAGTGCTTGGTGTGGGGTTTTTTGTTTGTTTTCTATCTGACTTTTCAACTCAGCTTTATGTCTGAAAACATCTCTATGGACACGGCTGTTTATCTGATTAGTGACTGTGTTGAGGAGTCTTCAAATTAACTTTTGCCTTTGGTCACACACACATGCATAGCATCAAAAATCTCTGCCAGCTACCAATGCTACTCTCTTAGAATCAGAGAACCACAGAATCACAGAATGGTCTAGGTTGGAACATTAAAGATTGTGTAGCTCCAACCTTCCTGCAAAGAATCTGCAAAAAAAAATTGTCCAGAGAAACTACAGGTACCTCATCCATGGAAGTGTTTGAGGCTAGGTTGGACGGGGCTTTGAGCAGCCTGGGAGGGTGGAAGATGTCCCTGCCCATGGCACAGGGTTTGGCATGAGATCTTTAAGTTCCCTTCCCAACACAAACTATTCTGTGATTCAACAATTCTATGAAACAAACACTGGGGGCCCAGCTGTGTCCATCTTTTATAACCAGAATACATTTGTGCTGCATCACAGGCAGGGCAGCAGCTCACAACTTCAGCTTTAAATTAACCAGTGTGGCTATTTATGGTGGGTGAATGTAACTGCAAGAGCTGGTGGTTTAGCTGGATGATCCAGCACCTCAAACCGGTTCAGCAGCCACGCTGATGTCCTCAGCCCCCAGCCTAGCTCAGGTCCATCTCCAGGAGCTGGGAGCACACCTTGGCTGCAGCACCCACACCTTCCATCACACACCATGTCTGCAGGAATGTCTACTGGAAAATGCCCATTAATGCTGCTCACAGGGCTCAGCGCTTCTAATCTGCCTCAGGAATCTGAACTTCCAAATATAGCAGGCTGACCATGGAGCCACCTCAGCACCAGGGGATGCTTACAACACCTTTGTTTCCCATAGGAAAATGCCATTATGTTGGGATTTCCTCACAGAATCATAGAATGGCTTATATTGAAAGGAACATTAAAGATTGTCTACTTCCCATGACAGAAAAATTTCTTCACCCACCAGCTCTCTGAAATGAATTTCATGGCATATCCATTGCCAGATGCTCTCAGTTGCCAGCTACTACTCTGGCTTTGCTTTCAATGTTTTTCCCCACTGCCATCCACTCATGCAGTGTCTTTACATTTGGCCACAGGCCTGTTTTAATTTTAACTGCAATTCTGACTCTGTTTTATTACTTTTCTGCACTTGGCCTTCATCTTTAAAATATGTCCCTCCCTCAGTTCAGTTATAATTTCCCATAGCATTTCCTATTTTATTGATCATAATTCCTAGGGTTTGGCAAAACCAAATTGAATTTCACACCCAAAGAGGAAGTTTCCATTTGAAAGTGTCTTTCAGGAAAAAATAACAACATCCCACATAGGGTTAAACTCGGAAAAAATGCAATTTTCTAAATGGAAAATTAATGCTGTTCCAAGAAACCGCTCAGGATCAATGTGTAGTCCTCAGCATTAAATTTCAAATGAAAGGTTAACAGTAACCTAAAAAATGCTACCAAAAATAGTCATCTGCATTTGCTTTACCCTGTGCTGAATTCTGCTTTATTGTTCTTGGAGAATTAGTGAAATCACATCAGCAGTACCATGCAAAGCTGTAATGAGAAACTCTCTGACCTACACGTGCCCTTTTTGAAGGACACCCTGCACAAAAAAGAAGCCCAGCAATGCACATGACATCAAAGAGGTGGTGCACTGGTCACAGCTCTGCCAGGGGGAGGAAAACACGACAGAATTTTTCCAGCATCCTATGCTCAAAACCCATCAATATGGGATCGATGGTGTGGGCCTGGCACCCTCACACACATCCTGTGCAAAGCTCCAGCAGAGACCTCCTGGTTCCCTGGGTCACCCACACCTCCTGCCCTGCTGCCCTTCCCCAGCTCCCAGCCCACCAGGAGCTGGCTGAGCAACACCTCAGCAAGGTGTGTCCCACCCTGTGTCCCCTGCAGCTCCACTGCCCCCATCTCATGCAACTCCTGCCTTCACTTTAAGTGGTACCAAGTGGCCCCCCTTGCCCAGCTCCCCAGGCCCAGTGCATGCAATGTCAGAGGTTTCCAGACCTCTACATCTGAGCTAGATGTCTCACAGTCCTCCACAACAGTTGACTGACACAGGGATTTCCAGGGCACAGATACTCTGTCTTAAGGTAAATGCCTATTTCAGGTAATTTCTGAAACTCTGCAAGTACTGTTTTCTTCTCCACTGACTGGAGAGCTTTCTTCCAGACAACCCTCATGGCTATGAGTTTTCTCCATGACAAAGAGCAGCACCCTCTTCAGTGCCTTTCCTATTTTTCTGCACCAATTTCTTCATCCTGCTTTCACATAGATAGGAGATGCCTTGGACTCCTTCCACTTAATTAGAACTGAAGAGCAGAGAGGGCACAAGTCCTTACAACCAGTTCCCAATGCACTGAACACTCAGTCTGGACAGAAAACACTGGATGAAGCCCAGGAGCAAAGAGCATTTACCCTATCTGTTATGAAACACAACAGCAAAAGGCTCCTGCAATTAAACAGCTTGCTCTACTCCTGTTGTTTTCCAACCACAGACATCACTGAGCCAAATAAAAAAAAAGAATTTAAAAAAAAAAATCTTCTATGCTACCTGGCCAATATTACTAACCAACAACTCTGAAGAGGTCTGACACTTACCTCTTCTCTGAACATGGACTTTCTGTCCCACTGATAACTTTGCTTAAGCAGATTAGCTGCACACAATGCTATTAAAAGATACTGCTTTCCAAAAGGGGCATCCATAATCTTTACAGACCTCTGTGCTGTCTATATTTACATGTACAATAGGGATTAGCTGCGTATTTATTTTAAAAAACCTCAACCTCCCTCACAAATAAAAGCCTCCTTTAAGGAAAGAACTACTACAGACAGAGGTAAGAAGGAAACCCAACCTCACTGAGCACTAGTGTGATTTTCCCCAGACTAATCTCAATGAAAATGAGTCAACATTTTCACTTCCCTGCTACACCAAGAAATGTCACCCCAAAAGACAGCAGATGCAGAGACATGGTATTCTCCCTGCATGGCATGTCCCATGTCTGGCATCCATAGCATTAGCACACTCAGGGACTATGCTTTCAACACTTTTGAGACTATTCCAGAGCTTTCAAGGGCTGCTTATCAGTCACTTCTAATCCAGGCTTTGAAAAGGAGAAGCAAGTTCCCATTTCTTGTTAGTTTTGGGCTTCTAGCCCTTCCTCCTCTTTTACCACGCTCATTATTTGTAATTATTTCCCAAATATCCCTGCTGCCCCTCTGTGCTCCTATCACCCCAGACCATGAGGAAGCAGCAGACCCTTGTGTCAGCAGGGCTGCCACATCACTCATCCAGACCTAATGCCCAGCTCTACACTTCTCTCCAACATGAGCACATTCCTCTTTAATCTCCTTTGAAATTACTTATATCAGTGATTTTCAGCTGAAAATTTGAGCCAGGCTTTCAATTATTCCTAAATCCCCAAAAGCCTAAAGACATTTATGTGTATTCTGCCACATTTTTCTTTTCTGGACCCCTAATTCATTTGAGGCTGTTTTGGCAGTAAGAATCCCAGTCCTAACTGCATTACTTAGAACTTCACAAGGCAGCTGCATATATTCAGACTTTCTCAAAATCAGGCTATTTGCATCTTGAATCTAATTCAAGCACCAGGTTTCAACCACCAGAAGCTGAGGCTGGAACACTGCCAAAGCCATCTGCAAATTAAAGATGAACTAAAGAGGTTTACTGAATGAAAGCCAGAATTCAGCGAAAATATATCATCAATATTTGCAAGGAATCAGAATAAATGACATTTTACTAACCTTTTTATATAACCTATTCAAATGTAAACCAGAATTCTAACCCAAATGTGTTAAAATAAATGTCCAGCTCTAGGCCAGTAAGTAGAGTGACCTACAGTGGACAGATGTCTGGAGAATGATGGGTAAAGTCCAGAGAGCCATGGGCAGCTCCATCAGCAGGAGGAAGAGAGAGACAACCCTTAGCAATGTTTACAAACAACAACTGATAAAAAAGTGCTTGGATGAATATTGGGAATGAAAAAGGCATTGAGCTCTCACAGTAACGAGGTCAAAAACTTCCTTTGTTTTTGGTGAACCTGCTGCAGCATGGGATGGTGATCACCAGAGAGATAACCAGGAGGTGGTTCCAGCATATCCCAGATGTTCAGAGAAGGACACATGAACTGCATCTCTCTCTCCCTCCGCAGTGGCAGAGTTTGTACAGACTCGTTTGCACACAAGTATCTGAGCTTGGGTGGGACAAGTCCTTGCTGTTCCTTCCTGCTGCACCCAGCTGTCACCTGCTGGGCTGCCATGGACATTTGGAATGTGTTGGTGCAGCCTCTGAACAATGTCAAGCTTAAATGGGCAGTCGAGGAACAAGAGAGGCTGTTGCTTGTTGTAAAAGTAATTTATGACATGGCTAAATCAGTCTCACCAAGGCAGAGTGTTACAATCCATGCAATTATGCAGAAAGCCTTCCAGCACAGAGTCCCCAGGTCCCAAGCAGAAGCAGCAGCTGCCCTAACCCCGATAAAATGCATTATATTGATAAATCATCCAATCAGCTACACACAGGATGCTATTGCTGTCTTTTTGCACCCATCCTGGTTTAACAAATTGCACGACAATGGTCATCTTTTCTTACCCAAGGCCTACACACACAGCCTATCTACTCCATCTAGCAATGCTATGTTATGTTCAGGTTGTCTCTAGGACTTAGTTAACTCTGTGAAAGGTGATGCTACTGAACTTTAAACTGGACTTCAGGGCTTTTCTACTAATTAATACAGTCTCTTATTTGTTTAAGGCGCTTAAGGCGTATTTTTACTTACCTAAAACTAAAAACTTACATTCCCACCTCATGTCTGTGTGACTTTATATATCTCAGTTTCTCCGAGGGTTTCAAACCAACCCCTGCATTCCTTTCTGCCCCTGAGCCTGTGTGCACGGGGTCCTGGAGATTTCTATCTGCTTCCCAACAGAACAGCTTCCAGTCCACCTCTCCACTAAGCCTCCCAGAGAAGTCTGTCTTAGAAATCATGCAATTACTATAGCAGGGTTTTAAATTAAGAGATGGCAGGGTTAGAAGGGCATTTCAGAAGCCATTCAGTGTATGTTCTTGCCCCCCACACCTAAACCATTCCTGACAGAAGTTTGCCTAACCTTTTAGAAACCTCCCAGTGATGGATACTGCACAGCTCTGCGGGGTGAAGCTCACAGTTATTGGCTCAATAAAACGATGCTAATGTACTCAGACCATTCATCAGGCAGCTAATGAAGCAGATATCATCAGCAAGGGAGCTGAGCAGAAGAGCTGGGGGAAATACGTGGGGGTGAAGGGTTTATTTGTTGAAAAGCTCAGCACAAAAGATACCATTTCAGCATATAAAGAGATTCTGTGAGCATGACTGGCCCCAAAGGCTGGCTGCATCCCTCCAAGAAATTGCATTTACTATGCTCTAAATTTATATATATTTATTATATGATTTGTTGAAGAGAGTTTTTTAAGGACAGTGCGTTCCCATGTAACATAGCATCAACTACAACAAACAACAGGGTTGTGCTGTGAACAGTTCTTCTCTTGGCTGTCAGGCACCCTCACTCTGGCTGGAATCAGTGGAGATTTCTCCAGCCTCACAGGGCACCAGCCAGGTCAGAGACTGTCATCTTCCAGCAGAGATGGTGCTTTCTCACTCTGACACTTCTTCAGCCTTTGCCAAATCCCTTTCAGCAGCAGTCTAGTAATGGCCAGGAGAGTTTTTATCACCATTTTTCCTTTCCGTATTTTTCCTTTCAGGGACCATTTTCGGTCTGAAAAGGTCAAGTCAGCCAGTAGCCCTTTGACTATGAGAAATTTATTTTTCTTTTAAATAAAACTTCATCAAAAAGCTATGTGCAGCAGAATTCCAGTCATCTTTGAAAGTGTCTGGGATTATTTATTTTTGCAACCTGCAGAAACAAGTAGCCTCTAGTAAAACAGTGTCTCTTTCATCCAGGGCCTTATCTGTTGCCCAGTTATGTCAATAAAAGATATCCATTCACTTCAAAGGACAACAGGATGAGCCACAGTTAGCCAGCTCATGTACTCATCACCCTGATGTTGTTTGAGTAACAGGTAATGGTCACTGTCATCCTTGCAACTGAAGCTCTAGAGAAGGCAAAAACCTTTCTCCCTTTTAAAATAATCTCACTGAATTTCATGGAAGGAGATACCAAAGAGAGAATTCTACAGGAAGGCACAAAATGACCCTCAAAAAGATTATTTTCAGCCAGACAAACTGTATTTGCAGAGGCATCTCCAGTGATGGCTTAATAAGCTAATAAGAAGTATTGAGCACTTTGCCTTCCCCAAATCACGTTTTTCTTTTCCCTTGTGTCAGCACTACATCTAAAAAGAACCTGATCCATCATAAAGTCATTTTTTCTCCTAGTTTTCAGCAGAACAGCTCCCTGCACACTGTGTCAGCACTGCTGTGGACACAGGAAGGAGTGGCAATGGCTGGCCAAGGCAGAAAGATGGACAGAGGAAGAAAAGCATTTTTAGTCAGGAGCAGGACTGACCTATTGGTCACACAGACTTAGACTGGATTAAATTGGTGGCAAAAGTACTCCTTGATTCTGATGTCTCCTTTCCCAGCTTCCACAGCTGTATTATTCAAGGGCTTGGGTCTCTCAGGCACCACAGAATGTTTTAATGAATATGGAAATTAACACAGTCTCTAGGGATACACATCTCCAAAGCCACTCAACAGCATTTCCAAATGCATATTCTGGTTCTTAGCAACAAAGCCTTACAAATCTTCATCAAAGAGAGACTTTTTAATGCCAGTCAGACCATAGAAAATTGAGAGTTAAGAGAATAAGCTTTGTGCCTTAACTGTATCTTTGGTGAAAAGCTGATTCCTGTTTCAAAACCACCTATCTCTGCTTTACAAAAAGCAACTTGCAGAAAAGCCATCAGGAAGAAATTCAGACATGATGATACACCTTTGCATTGTATCTTTAGACCTTCTTTTCCTAAAGGAGAAAGGAGAAGTTAAGCCTCCCACCTTGCTCCATCATCCCCCCATTGCTTGACTTGGGTGATTTGGAGATGGGGGACAGAGGGCTGTAACACAGATAAGGCTTGAGATGGATGTAGCAAATGGCACCTTGTAAAAATGGCAGGAGACATCAAACCCTTTGGCAAACAGGGTTGGGTCTCTTTTACAATGCACAGGCAGGCTGTCATGGGCCAGAGGCATAAGTCCCACTTCTTCACCAACTGCTAGCTTGCTTCTGGAGTCTCAGAGAAGTCTTCACTCCCCTGCCTTACAAGTATAATCTCATTCGGCACACCTGGAGATGATACATTTCTCTGCAAATTATTCTGGGAACCAGACCACTTTTTATTGTCTTACCTAATGCCAAATACTGAGACAGGTCAGGAGTGGAATCCAGAAGCTGAGTCCTTAAACAGATAAAACTGCCTTATCCACAGGCAAAGGGCAAAACCACAAAACAGGTTTGAATTTACTAATGCAATTCCACAGTATTTTGCCCACTGTCTGCATGGCTTCAGGGAAATGGAAAGCTTGGAGCACTTATTTTCTTTACATTTAAGACTCTGTAATAGGCCAGTTACAAGTGCAACAAAGAGGAACACTACTGCCAGGAGAGAGCTTGTAAAAACAGCAGCTTAATGACCTGTTCTCTATGTCTGGCAGGTCACTCCACATATAAGAGCCACCAAAAGCACTTACCAGAAAGAGGGAATAAGAGGTGAAATAGTTTGGCACAGAAAACAGCAGAAGTTTCCCACTCAAGCTCCCTACCATCACATCCCTGTCATGATCTGTCACAAGAAGTCCCCTCCCTAGGCTGGAGGGATGCCCCCTGCAAGCACTCACATGGGTTCCACTGCTCAGGACTATGAGAAACAATGCTGGTTAGTATCTTTGGAGTATGTTTGGTTTAGAATAGGATACCAGTCAAGTAAGAGCAGTTCAAGCATCAGGAAAAACATTTCAACTCAGCTCTTAGGTGGGACCTGCTGCCAGGACTGGATTGAGGAGTTCCACCTCATCAGAAAACTTTTTATAATATCCATCACTGTATCTCCTGAAATACCACCAAACTTTTTAGCTGAAAGTTACAAAGTTAACTGTCTCAAGGGCAACACAACTTTCTCAGGTCACAAATAAATTTAAATGATGGTATAAAACTGTCTGGCATGTTTCCAACAGAGAGGATAGAAGAGAAATGGGAGAGACATGTCCAATATCCAGCGATTCCGCTGGGAGGAAAATCTGCTAGACGTGATCAATTAATTCATTGTAATGAAGAGCACTGTAACCTGCTATCAATCATTTTTGTCCCGTGCTTTGTATCACATGGATTTCTAATATATGCACATGCCAGGGGACCTGCAGGAATATTACTCAGCGTGTCTTTCAACTGGCTTTTTTAACTACAAATCATGGACTATTTGTTAACAAGTTGGGGATGTGTTAACGATCTGATGACATTTCATTTATGACTCTTGTCTAGGTAAAGCCCCCAAGGTGCACTAAATACAAACAAATAAAAAAACCTGTCACCTTTAACGAGTGTGTGGGCACGTACACACCTGCTTGTGCATTTCTGTATGTACACATAGCAACTCACACAAGGATACTTCTGTCATCATTTAACCCACAGGCTCCATCTCCCCTTGGCTGATAAAATTTGGTACAGCTCTGCTGCCTGCAGAGCCACACTGATTTACACCCACAGACACTCTAGCTTCTTGTTTATCTTTTAACATAATGACAAAAGGGTGTTAAAGTAAGATATGGGTCTTGGGTGAAGTCTGGACCTGACCATCTGAATCTGACCATTGCTCCATGAGACCCCCTGATGGTGCAGCCAGAACCAAAACATCTTGTCTCTGCTCTCCAACCCTTCCAGCAGTGACAGCTAATTAGGTGCTGCAGAATTAACTTCACCTTCCACCTGTGTGCTGGTGGTGACTAACTGCACTCACAGAACAAATCAGTTCACAATTCCAAGTATGCCAGTAAATCCCACCACTCACAAGCATGAGAAGATGCTACAAGGATGGGCTTGACCTCACCAGGACATGGATGGCAAGGATTACAGAGCAGGGGCTTGATGTCTTTCCCTATTTTTGAACCAAAAACTGCTCTAAGAGCTCCTTTTATGGCACAACATCTTGCTGCAGGTGGAGCACTGGGCACAAATGCTGCTCCCTTCCAGAGTCCCACCATGGCTCCTCAGGGTCTGTGGCATGGGCACATCAAGGCAATGCCCACAATGCTCTGAAGGAAGACTGTAGCTAACTTCTGCCTTCTCTGCTTGCTAGCACCCACTGAAAACTTGTAGCTAAATCCACAGCTGGATTTCCTCACGGGATTCAAAAAACCTATTTCTTTTATGTCCTCCCTCCCCAGATGCTTTTAAGTTGTGTTACATATCACTGAAGTGCTGGTGCTCTGGGATGAATATTAATATCAAATATAAATATAGGCACTACAACTAAAGCCATCTGTTCTTTTCTGTTGATTACAATTCTATTCTCCTCACCCAGAGCTACTCCAGCCTCGTGATATCTCCTGCAGTCTCTGTCTCTGCAGCACCCCAACAAACGTGCAAACACACAAGCTCCACTCCAATTAACCTCTACACAGGTTCAGACCAGCCACAAGGGATTGTCAGGAGCAAGGAAACAAGTACAGAACACTAGAACTGGATAGAAAACATCCCCATGGACACTGAGAGGGAAACACATCATGGGGACAATGCAACTGCCCATTCACAGCAACATGAGTGCTTCAGTGCTTCACCTCAGCTGCTGGAGACAAACCTGTGGCTCTGGTAAGATAAAAATCACACTTCAGGAAAAGCACATGTGGCTCTGAATCAGAGCAGCTGCCAGCAGACCACCCCAACCTGGCCTGAGACAAGAGAAAGTCTTTGCAGAGTATTTGGGATACAGATGCCCCAGAAATACAGGAGCAACAATATGTAACTTGGGACAAAGCATAAAGGCATTCAGACCCACATGACAGACCAGGAACAACCAAGGCTCTTCCCTTTCCTTAAAGGACTGTGACCTAAAGCTCCAGCTGAAACAGCTGCAGTAATATTCCTCCAAAAGCTCCACATAATCGCTTTCTCCCCTCTCATTATTTCTTTTTCCTATTTCTATGCAAAACTCCCATGGGAAGAGGTCACAAAAGATTTGGATGGAAATACCCTTCAGCAAGAGGAGCAGGAAACACAATTTACAACCCTTTTCCTGGGGCAATGACAACCCTCTTCCCTCTCCCGTGACATCAGAGATTCCAATGAGAATTTTCCTTGTGTCCTTGCCAAGCCAGCTCCTTCCAGCCAGGAGCAGATGCCAGACTCCCCTCTTGTCCCAGTCCCCTTGGCCAGCCCTCAGGATGGCTGCGTGGGGCAGTCAAGCTGTTTGGACGTGCTCCAGGCAGTAACAATAGCTCAGGAGAGCTGTCTGCTCCCTCAGTTCCTTTTCAGGTAGGAAAAGGAGGAGGAACAGAGCCAGAACCCAGCAAACAGAAGTTCAATCAATTGAGGCTGGAATTAGAAACCAGAGCGTGCTGAGCGCCACGACAGAGCACAGGAAGGGCTGCCTGGCCTTGAGTGCACACAGAGGTGTCGTTTTTGCTCCTGGGGCTGCAGGGTTTGCATATGACTCCCTCTGAGTTTATCAGCAGTTCCACTGTGTAAGGAAGTAAATGATCAGAGATTTACAGAACAGAGGGCCCAGGCTCGCTGCACTGCTCCAAGGCAGACCCACACCCGGGCTCCACATCCCTGCCATGCAGCTGGGGAGGCAGTTACACGCCCTAACATCAAAATCTACAAGAACCAACCAAAAACACCAAAGGCAAAATTCAAAGCAAGTCAGAAATTGTAAGGATAGAACCAATGTATGCCTCTCCCCAAAGCTGGAGCATCACCTGAGGCCAGTGTGTGAGGGAAGATTCTCCCTACTCAAGACAGTCTCCATTAAGCAAAAGTTTTCTCAGCATGCTGCAACTTCAGCACACAAGCTCTGAACCAGCTGAGATTCACTGAGCCTGCTGCAAATTTATGTCCAAAGCAGGATCTGTCTGGAGGGGTTAATATTCCTACCCTAACTGGAAATTTTTAAATTCTGAGGTACTAGTAACACCCAGTGAAAAGGGGGAGGACAGCCCTGGTGTCCATACCTGCTCTGTAGTGCTCTTGTCAGCTCTAGATCTAAAACCTGAAATCAGAGTCTTTAAAAAATCCTCTAATTCAGTGTTCAGCTTACATCTGCTTCCTTATGACACAGAACATTGAAGCACAGCTTGGGCTCTCTGGTGACTTTATCCTCAGAGCATCTTTCTAACACAGAATCACAAAATTGTTTGGATTGGAAATGACCTTCAAATTCATCTAGCTCCAACCTCCCTGCCATGGGGCAGGGATGCCACACACTAGACCAGGTTGCTCAAAGCCCCATCCCACCTGGAGTTGAACACTTTCAGTGAAGTCAAGTGTTCTTATCCCAGAGGTAATTCTGCCCAGGAGCAAAGAGCCAGGACATTTAGGTCCTTATTTGTAAAAGGCACAAAAGAGCTTTGCTCCTATCCAGGCACCTGTTACAACAGCAGCTGTGCTCTTCACCAGCTTGGAATCATGCCCCAAGTGCTGTAGCAAGTTGCACACAAGAAAATTAAATGCAAGTCTCCTGGGGGTCAAAAGACTGGATCAAACTCTTTGTTAAGAGCTTTCTAAATCTGTAGTGCTGATCCTGCCTAAGGGACTGCTGGAAGGGAGTTGCTTTCACCGTGGAAGGAGATCCTGCAGCAGCCCTTGCCATGGCAATTCCAAACAGCAGTTCTGCAGAGCTTCAGAAAGCAACAAAATAGGAACATTTAGACTCACTTTTACCATTCTGCAAAGCTCTCTTGATAATCCATCTGTTTACTTGCCAAGGAAAGCTCATCCCATGAAGTCAGGGGCACAGGGTTCTCCAGCCAATGAGGCAGGGAGTGCTGCTCAGTGCCTTTACTGAGCAAACAGGCTTCCCCTCTGCAGGCACGGCTGTGTGGGCTGCTGTGCCTGGCCACCATCATCATCCATCCTGTGTCAGCAGCCCCATGGAGCCAGCACAAGGTTAATGTAGTCAAGGGGAAAAAAAAAAAAATCTGAGAGGCCATGTGCTTATAAAGCAGCTGATTTCCAAACACTGTGAACTCTGCATTTCTCAGGCTAGTGCTGGCACAGGTTCCCACAGCCTCCTCCCACCGCTGACCACAGTGTGCTCTGTAAGCTCTGAAGTTTTAAGCAAGGCTAAACATTGAAGGAGGAGCAGTGGAAACTAGGAGATGTTATATGGGCATGACATGCTTATATCTTGAAGTGATAACCAAACATATTTTTGATTGGCTTTGAAAATCAGAATTAAGCACAGCTATAGCATGATTACATTTCCATTTTTCTCTATGATTTTCTCTACAAGCTGCACCTATTTCAACAGTATCAAACTTGCCCTGAGATGGGAGTCTGGAAGTTTGCTGTCCTCATTCAAAATGTCTAAATGTCTCTTTTGACTGTCCAAGGAGAGAGGTGGGGCCTCCAGAGGATGGCACATGTCATCTCAGAGGGGTCCCTGCCACCTGAGAGTCTTTAAGCTGAAACCACTCAGGATGTCAAAGTCATTCGTTCTGAAGGCTGGAAGGAAGGAGGGGAGGAGGGAGGAGTGTTTGAGTTGTGGGGCTTGCTCAGCTGAAAAGCAAAGGATATTTCATTCTGAAATACCCATGCAACAGGAGATGGTTGGCTCCCCAGCTAGAAGTGTGCTTGTCAAAATGCATTAGGAAACATTCCCTTTCATGTGGAAGACTGCAAATCCCACCCAGAGTAACATTTACTTCTCAGGAAAAAAAAATAAAATTAAAAAAAATAAAATAAAATTTATAAAAAAGGAATAAAAAGGCACAAAACCAACCAGTGGACATTTTCCCTCATTTGAAATACTGCAGACATCAAATTTTGTCAGGACTCAGAATACAACCACAGCACAACCTACAGAACCCAGCCAAAGCTTTATCACATCAGATGGAGACCCTCAACACTAATTAATTGTAACACCCAAAGCAGAGATAGCCCCAATCAACATGAATTAAGGGTCTCCTGCAGCCCTCAGGGAGATGGAGCAGCCCTGACAAAGCCTTCCCAACACACTATCTTCCACGTGCCTATATCCCTGCAATGCCCTATCATATTTATTCACAACCTGTCACACACCAAACAACTGGCTGCCTAATGCCATCATTTAATGTTCGTAATGAAATATTGTAATTATCTGCTCATCTCAACCACAGGAAATCAATATACAACTCTGCACCACCAGGCACAGAGAAATAATTATGAATCTTCCACCACTGGCTGAGTATTTCACTCATATACAGACAGGCACAGAACCAAAGGCAGCAAATCTCAGTTACAGCCTTTCTACCCCCCAACTCCTCCAGCAGCGCTGGAAAATCCAACACAAGAGATGGCAAAGTCAGTGAGGCATTCTGGGGGTTTCCTGAAGAAAATAACCTGGGGGGTATGCAGGAAACCCCCAGTAGAGAATCCTGGGGATTTCCTGCAGAAGTATTACCTTTACATCCATGGAATCCATAAAGAGAAGGAATTAACTGCCTAATCAAATCCTCAATGAGCAACACCAGACTCCCTAACTCACAACTGCCCCCATGTCAGTCTCTTGTAAAGATCTGTGACCATTTTAAGCTGCTTTGCTTCTGTAGGCTTTTACCTCTAGCCTCTACAAAAGCTTTGCAATTTAAAGGCTGAAGCATATTTTTAAAAATACATAAACACAAGTGGTAAGCAAAAAGTCACGTGTTGGCAGGTTATCTCAACAGGAATGAGGTTGCTTCTGTTTCCAAAAACATCATTCCCTCTACTGTGTTGTCCTTTTCTGTGAGAGACGTCTGAGAGAAGCAAACTGCTACAGCCAAGTTTCATATCCCAGGAAAACTGTTCTCTCTGATGGAAAACCCTGAGAAGCAGTGAGCCACAGCTGCTCTGTCAGGAGCCATTACGATGAAGGATTACCAGCACAGGCCATCTGCCCAAGCTTGGGGGTTTGCTTTGCTTTTTGATTTTTTTTTTTTTTTAATTATATGATGCTGCAGTAAATCAGGACAAAATTAAACCCAGGAGTGGTTGATCCCTTTGGGGCTGAGTTGCCCCTGGAGCACCACTATCACCACTCCACCATCCAAGAAAATTAAAATAAAAAACACCCCTGAACAATGATTCAGCACGACATGAACTGATTAGCCAGCATTCCTTTGTTAAAAACACACTGCCAGACTGAAAGGGGGACTAAATCAATAGCCACAATTCAGGCTACATTAATTCCAAATCCCTTTCACTGTGCAAATACGTTACAGTGATTCATGGAGACGGCCTCAAAGAAACAAGTGCCTCTGAGTTATTACACAGCAGAATGTGAGGTGCTTGGGAGTCATGTGGGCAGACAAATGATGGCATTAGTGATTTAATTGGCCCTTTACAGATAAAAACACACATGAGGAAGAGCAGGGCTGTCAGCAAGCAGCAGAAGCCGGGCCAGAGGAGAAGCTCTGAGATGTTTTCCCCATGCTGGCAGAGCAACGCGGCTGCTTGCTGGCTGGGAAAGGCACGGTCAGGAGGCAGAACCACTGAGGGATGCAGGGGTCACACCCTCCCTGTGGAGACCAAAGGGCCATAGGATAGCAGTGGTGGGTGATGGGTGCCCTGTAGAGGGAAGGAGAAGGTGTAATCCCAGGATTATCTGTGCGTTTAAAGCGAGGAAGCACTTTAGGGTACCTGGTGAAGAGGCACAACCTGACAGGGCAAATCATGGAGGTGCAACCAAAAACAACCCTCTTGTGGGTTTGGGAGGTGCCTCACCAAACCTTACCAGTGCAACAGAGTGGGAGATGACCTCATCCCACTCACAGAGAGGACAGAGAAAATGTTGTTCATTGCCTGAATCCAGTGATAAATGCACACTGGAGGATAATGGTGCTCCCCCTGATGCCTTTTCCTTTCTGTGGTTCATTACAGCTGTGCAACTGTGAAACGCAGCACATTGCAGACACACAGACAATTCCCATCCTCATCATCTGCTGCCCAGAAGCAATTTATAAGCACCAGTGCTTGGTCCTGCCTGCAGCCCCCCAGCTGCACACCAGCTCTCACTGCAAGTGATCCCAAACAGAGAAACACTCTGAAAAGCCAGGACCTAAATTTTGTAGACAGAAGTGAGTGTAACTGGACCATTAAACACCACTCTCACATCCTGCACAGAGGATTCTCACTATTTTGGAATAGTAATGATGTGGCTACCACCAGCTGTTTGCATGGGGCCATTGCACTTACACAGAGTAGCTTTTAAAGAAGGAAAAATGCTGCAGATGATGCTAACAGGCACATAACCACGTTCTAATTACCTTTTTCTTCTACAACCACATGCTACCCAAATCATAAGCTGCATCATGTTAGATGATGGTAGACAGAAGTGGGAAAGCAGCTTTTTAAGGTATTTTTTTGCCTGTGGGAAACTCTTTACCAAACAAGGTCCCACCTCTGGGTTAGTGGTGAAAACCTGCATCCTGCAAGGCACAGCTGACCACTCAGGTGATTTAGGATACTTCCCCCCAACAGATACTTCACCCACCTGGGTTGTGGGCAGGAACAGAGCTCCCACAGTGGTAAATCATCTGAAGACACCCCATGTAGTGCAGAACATGAACCAGCAGCTAAACACCTACATCTCTGCTGTAAATTAGCAACAAACGGAGAATAACTTGCTTAGGAAAGCCAAGCTTAACTGATCTTCCCTGGCTGGGGAAGGTGACCTGCAAGGCTGCATGCAGAGCTGAAAGGGAAGATGTGCCCCCAGGGCTGCATTTGGGGTCACAGAGGACTGTAGGACTGTACAGGCTCTCCAGGAACACTCTTGCAGTGTTACCTGTGTCTGGAGCTCATGGGTGGCTTGGAGAGGAAAATTTCTAATACAATTTATTAGTCATAAAAGCACAAAGGTTTTCTAGGACTCACATGCAAGTAAAGTTTCTCTTTTTACCTAAGAGGATCTCATACATAATTCTTTTTTTAAAAAATTATCTCATTATTCAATATTGCAGTTCACATAACCATTTCACTTTCATCCTAAAGGGAAAAAATAATAAAAAAAGCTCTTTTATATTCACATTCAGTCATAGGCTCCCCTTAAAGTCCTGATGAATGAATGTGAGCCCAAACAGTTAGAAAACTATTTTTCATGAGCAGAATTCAGGAAAGGAAGAAAGGGAGGTACAGATTTATTGGCATCTCAAACCCTATTAAAAATCACAGAACATAGCTCTTAACCCTTGGAGCTCAGGTTGGGGTGCTGCTGCAGGAAGAATGGGCAGGGAAATCTCTGCTCACTGTCTTAGAGAAAGAAACGAATTTCCAGCAATTAAACAATTTACTTGTCCAAAGTTAAGGCAGAGATCAGTTTAAATTAAGATTATGATATATGAGGAAAATGTTAAAGAGCACACCTTTGGTGGTCTCTTCCTTAGGTGAATAATGTGCTTTCCTTAGCAAAGGCCATGAGTTTCTGAAGAAAACTCTCCTGGATTTACACCAAGCCTTCATGAGTACCCACACATGTGAGTGAGAAAAGGCTTGTCTTAGAAAGGATTAACTCCTAAGGCCAAGCAAGCTTTAACACATGACTAAGGATTCTCTGAAGATTTATATAGCCAGGAAAGGGGAAATAATAAAAAAAACAAACAAAAAACCCCACACAAACATAAAAAAAAAAAAAACCACCACACAAACACAAACTGGCTTTTGCAGGCCAATAAGCACCACAGCTGAATTAGAACTGCCTAATGCTTGGTTGAGATCTGTAGCCTCAGGCAATCATTCTCTATTAAGCAGATTATATTTAGCCCAAACACAGGACATTTGTAAGCTTAAAGCTAAGAGGCTACACATGAAAAGACAGAAAATAAATTGTTCTGGGAATGGGAGCGGGAGGAAATCTAGAGGTAAAAAACCCTGGTTTTAAACTTAGGAGAGGAGGTGCTTAGCGTTTACCAGAGAAATGATCACCCCCAAAGAACATCTTCTTACCCCATAAATACATCCAGGATACACAGATCCCCTCCTGTCCTCCTACTGAAGCAGGGAATACAATGATGGCAGGTCTCTGGGGATGCTTTCCCAGGGCCCCAGGATGCCCCAAAGCTCCTGCTGCTGCCAAAATGCTCCAGACCACAGCAGGGCAAATTTCTCATCCAGGAGGACCTCATCTGGCCTTACACCATGGCAGAGGCTCTGGCTCAGTAAGATCAGTACTTATGGACAGGAACTGGCTGAGAGTTTCTGGTTGAAAAATTGCTCTTTGGAAAAACATTAGTTTCCTGAGAAATTTTTGTGGGAAGTGACCACATTATTGTAAACTTTTCAAACTGAACCATTTCAGAAAATCTTTATGGCCCACATATTCACACTAGTCATTATATATATAGAAGATCCACTTTTTCACTCAAATGGTACAGAATACTTTAATCTCCAAGCAGACAAACTCTTAATGTCTAGCCTTGTCTTCTTCAGATTTATAATTTTTTGTTTTAAAAATGAAGCTTGACTTCCATATTGGAGTGTTCTTGTTCTGATTTGTGCTGAGCAGAGAAACAGCTGGTTCCAGAGAAGTTCAGCTTTTAACTGACTCAGAAAAGGGCCACCATCCAAATCCACCAAATCAGCAACTATCTTTCAACTAGTTTCAAGCAGGAAAGCAAAAAAAAAGTCTTACTCAGGACCAAACCATACAATACACCAAACTGTCTTCACTTCCACAGCGTAATAAAACTGCAGCCTTCAAAGGATGAAGCTCTGAAAGGGCCCCTGGGATTTAATCCACAAAGTCCTTCTGCCACTGGGGATTTGGTACTCCCATCAATTGGTAAGAAAAAAAAAATGTAAGATGATCTGTCAGCAGAAAAACTTTGTGATAAAACATGTGTTGCTTCTGAAGTGGCTGGAAGAGTCCCCTGCTTTGCTGGAGAAACAGCTCATGCTTTGGTTTTTTTCTGTCTGACTGCATTTGCCACATTTCTGGAGTCCCAAGTCCCAAACTGGGCAGAGCAAAGGTGACAGCAGGACCCTCACTCTGTGAACCAATAAATCCAGTGTGGATAAAGAAAATAAATGAGAGAAGGAAAAATCTCTTTTAAAAGGAAAATTTTCCACACAGAGAAAACCACTTCAAAAGGGACCACTGAGACACACCTGTCCCCACCTCATCCCAGAGGAAATCCCTCTGGGACAGGAACAAGCTCCAAGGGGAAATCACACAACTGAAGCAAGAGAAGGAGAGAAAGCTCCGTTGCCATTCACCATTTCCAAAATGCCCTGGTGAAAAGATTTAATTACAACGTGGCCTTCACTGATCTCACTGTATTTTTGTTATCCAAATTATAAAAATCTTCAGGTCTATCACTCAACCTCACTCCTTTAGCCATGTGTGTATTTATACAATAGCATGACTAGACATCAAGGACAGACTGAGAATGAGGTTTAATATAGACTGGAGCTGCTTATACATCCTCATATCTTTAATGTATTTTAGTCTTACAGCATCCTATGACACTGTTGCCAAGCCAACTATAAAAGGAGCAGCTCTGTGTTTTCATTGTGAAGGAGCTAAAACACAGAAGCAAGAGCACAGGCTCTAAGCAAGAAATGGATGGCAGGGAAGGACACAGAGCAGTTAAAGAAACCCCTGAATTCAGAGGAAAAACTTCCACTGCCTTCAGCACACTTTGAATCCATCCTCCTTCAGGAGAAGCTGAGGGAGATTTGCATTTCAGACTTTTTTTAAAATAAAAACCCAACAATATTTGCTTCAGAACTAAAAGTTGTCCTGGAGTTCAGCTGAGGAGAGAAGCTTTCTCATCCCTTATCGACTTCAAGGACAACTTCAATGCTTTTCAGGATTGCCACATTGCAATTTGCAAATATCTATGAATTTCCAGACTCCAACGCCAACTTGGCTTCACTGGAGGTTTCTTATCAGTTTCCTGTTAGTAGTAAGAGCTTCCTTCCTTGAACTTCCCTAATATGATCTCTTTTTAACTCCAAAGTATGATTCAATAACCAAATGATAATTCTTTTCCTTTAGCTTAACATCAATAAAGTCTTGTAAAAGTTAGAGAGAAAATTATAAATTCAATACAATTCCCAGCTTGTAGCATGTCAGACATGAGACCTTATTTAGACTGGTTCTCTAAACCAAGAGTCATTTGTTTATTGAAATCAAGGGTATCTATATATAGCACATTTTTATATTTAAAAAAAAAAAAAAAAAAAATAGAAAAAACCAAACACACCGCCCGTAACATAAAGTCAGTGCTCTGTGAATCTAATGCTCCAAGAAAGCAATGAGAGATTCCAATGCATTTCATACCTTTAATATAAATATAAAGATTTCACCCCATATCTAGAAGCCACTTTTCATTTAAATCTTTGGTATTATCACCAAGTTATCCTTCAGCATAACAGAACTGGTTGCCAACATTTGACATTATCTTTGCTGCCTATGTTCTCTTTCTTTAAACAAACAACTTGCTCTATTTTGATAACTCCTATCTGCACTAATGCTCTGTAAAGTGACCCCTCGTGCATTTACATCCAACTTCACAGAACTGAATTTCAGCTCCAGAGAGCAAGCTGTGAAAAATGCAAATTGCAAAGATTTCTACAACTCTCTTGATTAAAAGAAATTTCTTTGGTCCAAAGTCACCCTGTTATATCTTTACTGAAGTTACAACTTGTCCCAGTGTTTTTTTCCTAGAACATGCCTTCTTCAAAGGAAACTACTGAGACAAACTCAGTATCAAAATGTAATTTCATTTGCACCATTGAAGTCAATGGAGTTCCTTTACAGCTTGGCCCAATAGCACATTTCAAAGAAAAAAGGAAAAAGAAAAAGCACCATAGACTTATGAATAGCAGAAATCTTCCCCAGTGTCCTTCAGGATTGATTCTCAAGGTTAATTGGCCTTTTATGTACAGATGACTTGCACAAGCTGGCTCTTTATCTCTGTAAATCCAGTTCATAAAAAACCATTTCTAAACCTGCCTGTGCTATAGTAGGAGAAGAAGCACAAGCCTGGGAGGGAAAGGAAATAAATTCAAGGTTTATAAGGAGAAGGAAGAAATAAAACCAAGATGGAGGCAGTAGGCAAGGTCATTGCTGCCAAATAGGAAGTAGGGGGTTGTTTTAACTGTAAGGGATACATTAGAAAGAAATATGTCAGCTATCAGGTTATACATTCACAGAGTAAACTAGGTACATGCAGATAATATTGCAGCATTGTTACATGAAGCCGACAGAACATCCCACATTCAGGGCTGTTTTCATCTTACAATACTGAACATTAGGCTGGTTCTTTTTTCCAACAGGATATTTTTGCCTTTTTTTTTTAACTTTTCTCGCTGTTTCTGGGCAGTGGACAAAGGCAGCAGGTAAAGCACAGTTTCATCAGCTGCAAAACACAACATCCTCACAGGAACTAGGCTGCATTTTCCTGATTAATTTAATGATCCTGAAACCCAAACACCACCTGTAATTGGCCCTGGGTCTCTGCTATTGTGAGAGGCAGGCTCATTAAAGTCCCTCTGGCTTCAGGCACTGCCGGGAGCTGGAAGTCAGGAAAGGACAAAGCTTTCAGCCCTCAAGCAGCCTTAGCAGACGTGGGGTGCCATCAGAGCTGTTCCCAAATGGATGCACACCCCACACCAGCCAGGACAGGCTGCTGGCTGCTGGGGTCCCCACGGCTCACACAGGGAAAGGGGCAGAAGTTGTGTACAAGACTGTAATCATCTTACCTGCATTTGCAAGGGTTTTCAAAGCCAGCAGTTCCATCAGTGCTATCCCTCAGGATACCTGTATTTGATTTTAAAAGGCTAAATCCACCCCAGTTTCCCAGGAAAATACTTTTATACCACACCTTTGCTCCCCAGTGAAAAAGAAGCACTTTGGAAAGCCTCTACTGCTGCCACCACAGGATGCAGAGATGGACCCAGCTGTCCAGGAGCCATCCCCAGCAACCCCAGACATCCCAAATTGTTCACCCTGTCAGCAGTGGGATGTCCTCTTCCCATCCTGTTGGTATTCCAGACAGCTCAGCTTCAATTCGCTGCTCAGGGGCCATAAACAGGAGAATAAAACTGATGCCACGTTTTCCCTCCTCATTACAACCACTTACAGTCTATTTGAATTTGAATTGAACTTTGGAATTTAATTTGAATTGAGTTTGAATCAAATTTGAATTTTAATTGAATTTTTCCATAAGCTGTTTATTTACACCCTTCATCACTGGTATCTTCTATTATTTCTTCAGGGAAAGCCACCACAAGACAGACTAGCACTTTTTGTTACCAAACTGATCTTCTCACTACACTGAATTTACTCTGTTATGCTGACACCCTTCATTCCTGTGTCTATTTAGAATTTCCTATTTACAGGTTTTTACTTTCCACTGATCACATCTTTTAGATTATTTTTATCACAGATACTCTAATTATTTACTGGAAGTAATTTTTTACTGGTTAATGTAATTCTCCTCTAAAGAGTCATTAGAAAGTAATTTTTTTTTTAATTATTGCTAGGTATTAGCTATCATGCAGACACTGAATCATCTGGGAGAGCATTTCCCCCTGCAGTTAAGCAGCAGAGCATTCCAGCATGTGGATCCATCATTTAAACCTAAAATACTGAGCATTTTCCTATCAGCCCAACCTCAGAACTAAGAATCTATCTGTAAAGGGCTGATAGATCTGGGGCCAGGATCTATATTCTCTCTTATGAGTTGCATGCCCTGCTATGTGTTGTGTTCAACCATTTACAGGAGAGATGGAACTTTTAAAATTAAAATTAACAAGCATGCATGCAGACAAAAAGCTGCCTACATGTCCAGGAACAGCCCTTAGAAAGGAGATGTAAGACAGAATTGGATTACCATTGCAAATCTGGGCAAATTTGGCTCAGACTCCTCCCGAGCAAAGCACTGCAAGTCTGCTCTTAAGTGGATTCACTGCATATGGCCAACCCTTTCTCTTGCACAGAAACAAGGGAGAGCTTCATGTCATCTTTTTTTTTGTGTACACTTAAAATACTGAAGAAAAAAATAAAGCTAACACGGAGGATGTAAAAATAATTTATTGGAAGCTTTGTCACTAAGTTACACGTGTAGCAACCAAATATCTCCATGGCATGAATTATTCCTTCTTCCTCAGTGTTTCCCATGCCTGAAACCCAGGCATAGGTTTATGATGGGCCAGTTTAGTACCATCTACACAGTTGCTGAGAGCAATTAAAACTTCTTATCAAAGGAAGTGCTAAATAAAAGTGCTTTTTGCTCTGTGGATAAATTACCTGCTATGAATTTCTGTCTGGACATGTCACTGCTTTGTTTTTAGTTCCTTGGTCACATATCAATGTGATGGAGTTCAAAGCACAGGCTGAATTTCTTTTATGAGGATATTTCAATGCAATACGATAGCAAGTGCAAAAATGCAATGATATTGTCTGGCATTATTTGTTCCAGTGAAATCCATTATTTTTCCATTTGCAAGATAATGATTTTCTCTCCCCTGTTGTTACACTGTTTTAGTCAGGTTTATGGACCAGTGGTAGCCAAGGCTGTCTTTTTTCTAGAGAAAAACTAAGCATTATATTTTATATTTCTCAGATTTTTCAGTTACTCGTTATCATACCAAACTCTTCATATATATTAACTGAATATTTCTTCTCTAGAATCAAATCATCCTTCCTCTTATTGTACAAGCTCTTTACTACTAATTATTTTCCATAAAGGTATTTCATGAGGCAGTATCCTTTCACCATAAAACACGTAAGATATTATCAGTAATGGAGTTAGTGTAAAGTAAACATTATTCTCTCTTCTCTAGGAGTCTAAAATCTCTCTCCATTTCTTTGATATATTTTGGCCCAACATCACCTATTTTATATAATATGTATAATCCTTCATGTTTGTTTGCTATTTTTCCTGTATTAGACAAAGATGTCTCTTTTTATCTTCATCTTGTTGTTTGCCTTTCTCAGAGCAGGCATCTTTATCCCCATAGTTTTTATACTACCATCACTTTCATCATGACTGGATTGATTAGTGGATCAGGTTCTGCAGTCTAGTTTGATAGTTTTGACCTCTTCACACTCTTAGGGTTTTTGTTTAGTTTTGGGGGTTTTTGGTGGTTTGTTTGTTTGTTTGTTTTCTGTGGTTTGTTGTTGGTTGGTTGATTTTGTTTTCATTGTTGTTGTTGTTGTTGTTATTTCCAAGTCTTGCTGCATACCTAGCTTGTCGGGAAGCAGCTTTTTGGTGCTATGAGCTGCACGTTGCAACAGCCACATCAAAAGTTAATTGAATCAGATCACCAGAGGAAAAACAAACAAACAACAAAAAAACCCAACAACAACAACAAAAAAACCACCACTAAATGGTAAAAGCAGCACAGCTCAGGCTGTAAACTTTTCCTGCCATTCCCACCCTATACCACACCATGGAAAATGCATGGCAACTTGAAGAACATTCATATGCAGCTGTCTGGGAAAATCTAGAAACATTAGTAATACTTGAACTGAGTGGCTTTCTCAGTCAGGGTTTTCCCTTCAAACACCTGTAGGTAACAGTTCCACAATATCCCAGTCTACCTGCATTCTTTTAACCTGATGAAGAAAAGATGACTACTGAAGTAGTCATCCAAGTTAGGCCATCGAATCCATCAAAGCCCTTGTCACTGGCTTACAAATGATTACAGCAGAGACTGTTATTTGTGGCAAGAATGTACACAGCTTCTAGGCTACTGGAGACTCTCCTTCTGCTGACCTAATCTGACTAAAAACATAATGGGAATTCTTGAAGGAAACTACTTCTTTAGTCATGCTTCCTAAAGTGATGAAACTACAGAGCAGGGATGATTGCCTCCAACATCATCTACTCAGTCAGGCTGGATCTGTGCCTTCCTCTGAGAAGCAGCATCCTTCCTTTAGTGCCACACACTTCATTAGGGCTGGGCAGGCGCTGTGACTAATGGCTTCTGCTCAAGCAAACCACCCCACTGACTCCAGAGACATTGCCCACGTGAGCCAGAGTTACCAAAAAACACCATTTGTCATAGACTGATGCTTTCAAACACATTAATCTTCCTACAGCTGCTCCTTTTTAAAAATGGTTAGAAGATTTACTGCTGATGCAGCTGGGTTATTCAGCAAAGCCTGGCAGCCCAAAGGCTGTGGACTCCCCTTTGGCCACATTGAAAAATGGGAAGCCACGTGGAAAGCTCTGTCTGTAGCAGGGTGGGACTGAGCACGCCCAGGTTAATCTGAATGGGCAAATCTTTCCCTGAGTGATCTGGTCCCCAGGTGGCACTGAACACTAAAATCAGCCTCCCCTTTGTCAGCACCCTGCTCCAGCACTTTTGTCATGGACCTGAATGTACAACATCCACAGCACCCACCCTGCTGGTGGGAGAAAGGGAATGGAAACCACATCCCAAAAACACAGGCACCTTCTCCATTAATTCAAGAGTGCTTTTATCAAGGCATGTCGGGCCGGCAGGACTAATCCTTTCCTTCACTGTACTTCCCCCCTCAGCTCCTCCTGCTACAGACAGCTTTTGCATGTGCTGCCTTGCTTTTCTCTGCACCACCCAAGAACACACAGGAGGAACACGTTCACTGCCACAGCTGCCCAGAAATTGAATTTGCTGCTGAGAATTTAATTACAGAGAGCAATCAAGGCAGCAGAGTGAGAAGTGACCAAATGTGAAATGGAGGTAAGTGCAGAGCAGAGGTGTGGTACAGCAGTGCCTCTCATCCTACATGTTACACTTCATGTGCATCCACTAGCAAAAGGCTTTGTAACATGTGGGGATGATATTAAGCATATAGAAAGAATGGTTAACCAAAAATAGTGGGACATTTTATCAAATTTCATCCTCTCCTCCAAAACACTGTTTCTACAAAGGTTGGTGCAGTACAGTAGCTTTAACATGATATTCACTAAATTGAAATGTATTAACATTTTCCAGGCACACGTTACCCTTTATGTACTAGAGCCATTTCTAGTCCCAGAAAAGATCATTTTACTTTGACATTTCTAATTAAAAGAAAAACAGTGCTCAAAGATAAATAATAAATGAGAGTGCAGGTGCTCTTATCTGCATGGCAGAAGGGAAAAGGGAATTACTCATGAGTATGTATCCAAATGAAACTACCAGACCTGTCCATAACATGCACATCTGGGTACCACAACAACTACAGTCACTGACTCATTTTCCACCCACTTTTTTCCAATATTCCATCTAATTAATTATATGGTTTTCTCTTTCTTCCTGAGGAGTCCTCTGATGACTAAATACAACGAAAATGTACATATAAGAATGGATGTTCTCGCTCTTTGAGCTGTGAGTAGGTTTAGCAGTTACCCTAAATTGGACACTAGTTGCATGTTCTTTTCCTGAATCTGAGAAACTGTTATAAATAACTGTAATCAGAGATTAACGTAATTTTACCACCTTGATTACTGATAATGGTATAGAAGAGTGAATCACTGTGACTCTACATTAAATGCCTGGGAGGGTTGAAGATAACTGGCTTATAAGCATCCTAAGTTTCACTCCCCTGGATATTTCACAACACAGACTTTAGGCTCTGGCTTTGCATTAAGAAAAGTGTTCATAAGTGTTTAGAGCAAACACTGGGAATAAGGCTTATAGCTCCTGATCCTCCTTCTGCCACCAGCTTGAGCTGTTCTGTGGCTTTGAGAGTACCACTGGGCCACCCACTTAAATCTCTGCATCTCTAACACCTTAAAAGCATACTCTG
The DNA here is from genome assembly GCA_016584745.2 of Phylloscopus trochilus trochilus. NCBI lineage: Eukaryota > Metazoa > Chordata > Aves > Passeriformes > Phylloscopidae > Phylloscopus > Phylloscopus trochilus. The sequence continues at coordinate 7,924,309 of WQNJ02000016.1, read as the reverse complement.
ATAAAGCCCTTCTCCACAAGAAATGGGTACCACCAGATATGAGCAGGCGTGCACACACAGGCTTGTTAATGCCCCACTGTGCCAGTGGTCAAGGGCTGCAGCACTTTGGGTGATGCCTCACTGCTGGGGACATGGAAAACTCAGCAGCAAGGCACAGTTATGGGCTGTTTAACTCCCAGGCAGCAAAGCAGGTCTTATCCCTGACCCTATACAGTCAGAGAAGACAAATAGCTGCAAAACCTAAACCACGCACTGATAATAGAAAAATTCAGATGCAGATCTCAATTTTCCTGACTGCAGTGGGACCTTGGGTTCCCCTGGACATCCAGAGCTCTGAACTGACCCTGCTGCTCTTGGGATGATGGCAGCAGCCCGTGCCCACCACTGCTGCCCATGGCACAATCAGCTCCCACTCCCAAGTGCAAGCACCTTCCTGATGGCATCAGGGGGAGCTGGAGCAGAGCAGAAAATGGCTCAGTGTGCTTCTCATGGAAAATTAACAGAGTGGCCTTGTTCCTAAGAAATGTTAGTGGCAAAATGGTAACATTATTTAACACCATTTCATCCAGCCTTACTGATTGGAAAGTTGTTAAGGCAGCAATTTAGGCTTAGTCACAAAAGGACATAATTAAAACTTCACTATGGATTCACCCAAGCATCCAAAGCATTTCTCATCTGAACGTTCATTCTTGTTCGGATTATGGAGCCGAGTGCTCCTATCAGCAACTCCACCTCCTTCTTAATTCACTCAGACAGGGTCAGGATTTATATCCGACTTTGTGTAAGTCCTTTCCCTCTTTAAAGGCTCTGCCAGCATGGGGGAAGGGAGGCAACACTTAGGCATTCTCATATGTCCTCAAAATAATTAGTTCAAAGACCTAGAGATTGATTCAAAAGGCAACATCCAGCAATGGAGAGAGAATGAGCCATCATTAAGTCTCCAGTTTCAGTAGCACATAATTCAATCCCCAAGCCAACATAGCAACAAACAAAAAAAAACCAATTTCCTCTATCATTTTATTTTTATTACTTCTCCAGTAACAGAGAACAGGACCAGATTTTACCACTGCTAACTAACTCTGTTACTCTGGGAATAAAAGGCAAACACTGTGTTACCCTGCGTAGGAGGCTGAGAAACTGAGATGTCAATTTTTCTCTTTTGTAGAATTAGAGCAAGAAATTATATCAGGCCATAACACTGAGTGAAAATAATAGCTCTGACAGTCAAATTGCCCAAAGGCAGGAAAATGCTGCCCGATTCTAGAGGTGAAACACTTGAGACAAAACAGGTCATAATAATTAAAGACAAAGACCTCAGGACTGCCAACATATCTTGAAAAGCACACCTAATTAATCCCCTAATGAGGAGGTGAGAGGTACAAAGTTACCACCTATTCTCTTAGAGGGCTTAGGGAATATAAGGGCTATTTTATGGTAAATATTCCAAGAAAAGTGTCTGAAGAGACCTTCCAGCACCTTCCTTCCACTACCTAAAGGAGATCTACAGGTGATCTAAACTCACAAGGACATGTAATAACAGGATGAAGGGGCAATGGTTTTAACTGAAAGAGGGCAGGTTTAGCTTAGATATTAAGAAGAAATTCTTTACTTTGAGATACTGGAACTGGTTGCCCAGAGAAGATGTGGATGCTCCTTCACTGGAAATGTTCAAGGATGGGGCTTGGAGCAACCTGGTCTAGTGAAAGATGGAAGCTGGGGCTGGATAAGCATTAACGTCCTTTCCAACACAAACCATCCTATAATTCTATGATCTTCCCATGCAAGTGAGGTTTTTCAATAGCCCCCAAAGATACAAAGCCTCACATGCTTTGCTTAACCACTGCCATGCAGGGATGGGGCTGTCCAAACCTCAGGGACCAAGGGGTACTGGCACAAAACTTCTTTGTGGCTTAGAGATGGTGTTTTTGTGCCAGTGGGGCACAATACATCTCTGGAGAGGCAAAAACCTTGGCACAGCACCTACAGTGTGGGGGGAGATGCTCTTTCCAGCCAACACAGCTGCAGCTTGAAGCCTCAAGCTTGTCCTGACTCTTCCTGTGATAACCAGCACCTTGTAATCCAGCAGCATTTCTTGGATTAACACAGAGAAACTTCAGGAGCAGGAAAACAATAAGAAGCTGCCTAGTTAGGAGAATATATAATATAGAATCTAGTTTAGTTTGTATTATAGATTTATATAATGGTGGTGCAAAAAACAGCACAGACCATGTCCAGCCCAGACAGCTTCCACGACAAGGGAGCCATTCCCACCACCCATCCCCATCTCCTCCTTCTCTGCAACCCCTGCTCCTGCCAGGACACCATGTGTGCCACACAGTTCTCACCTGCCACTGTCTCACCACAATTTAGCAATTGTTCTTTCCAGTCCCTGGGATACACCTAATGTTTTGCTAGCCCAAGTGTTGATTTGCCTTTCAGGATTCTCAGCAGCAACCCTACAGTTTTTTGATACACACTCATCCAGCTATAATGCCTAAACCACCCAGGGTCTTGCCCTTTCTGATCCAGAGGACCTTTCTCAAAGAGTTTTGCGGTCTAAATACCACCTTGGACTTGATTATAAGGGGAGATTTTACCATTTCTGCCCTCAAGTAACAGCTGCTTTGGAGGAGGTCAGCTACTTTAACACCACCATTGTCTTTGGTGTGGAGAAAATAAATTGCTGCAACCATTTTCTCACAGTTCCTCCTCCAAATTCTTTAAAACACCTTACCCTTTGTAAAAAGATGTTGAAAGCAATAAGCCACAGCCAGACCTCACTGGTAATAGACTTGTCGGAGGCACATTGGCTTTCTGCAGGGTAGCAGCATGTCATCTGTGGTCTCTGAGAACTGTAACACTGAGCACTCACAGCCTTTCATGCTCACAAAGCTCTACAAACATCAAAAGAGACCAACAGATAGTTCAGAGCCTTCCCTCTTGAAAATTAACCTCTATGAAGATGAATTCACTGTGTCTATATGAACCCCTCACTTCTCCATTTTCTTCCCTAAGAGTGTGCTGGTGAAAGCCCCTTGTACCTGTAAAGGAAACACTAAATTCTAATTACTAAATTCTTTTGTGGTCAACAAGCACATGTGGAGGGTGGACTGGTACAGGCAGGATAGGGTGGAATGCAGGTTGAAGAGGGCAGTGCTGCCCACTGGAGAAGCACCACTCAGAGAAATGAATTCCACTCAACTTCACACACTAAGAGAAGCCCAACTCATTAAAACAAAAACCACCAGGCATGCTGTTGCACATGTGGATTCAAACTGGGGGTTTATTTAATAGAAAACTTGGCCATTGCTTCTGGTCAGGCAGAAGGGATTGACCCTTTCAAATATTCTTTTGAAAGCTTGTTTCACACCCTAATTACCCCATTAACATTGAGGTTTCATCCCAATTGACCAGCTTTTCTTCCCAGGGAGTTCTTCAGTGTCATTTACACAGGATGGAGTTAACTCCACAACCAAAGCAAAATTCCCAATAATTCCTTTTCTGCCATCAGGTTCTGGGTTATGAGGTTTTTAACCCTTCAGTCTTGAAACCTAACAAATTCACCTGCAAATCTCTATTGCTTCTCAAACATGTTTTAGACAAGACTGACTGGAAAATCATGATTTTTCATTGAGCTTGTAAATTTTCTAAAACAAAAACTGCTTAAAGAGAAAACAGAGGTAATGAACATGATGATAAAGGATGTTGATGCATAAGTTTAGCTTCATTGTTCTAATGTTATTATCTAGTCTTTTAGTCACCCAACAGTAATATTTGGACAGTTTAATCCAGTTTAATCCAGTTCCACAAAGTGAATGTTCTTCGATTAACTGCAACAAGCTTTCTATGAGCTGTTGTAATTTTCCTCTGATTTTTACAGCCAAATAAATATAGTTTGTCAAACTGAGAATTACTTTTATTATCACCAATCTATACATGACACTCTTCTTTAATATTCATGACATGAAAATCTTACAATTTAAAATTTATACACTGGGGGGGGGCGGGTTGTGGGTTTTATTTTCTTTCTAAATCATCCATTTAAATGTACATGTAATCATATTTTAAGTTTAATAAATGCATACAACCTGCTACGTGGCCAGACTTCCTCAGTGATACTTTCACTATACATGGTGATTTTACACAACCCTACAGATATTCACCCCACTGCCTTGTATCACTTTGCTTTCACACACCAAGAATCAGCATTTTCAGGAGGTCCAGGCTTTTCAGTGATTTTCCTGAGGTTCTCTCTTCCAAAGCAGGAATTCCTATTTCAACACTCAACAAAAGCATTTAAAAAAAACCACTTTATTTCCACTTGTTCTTGTTTGTGACAGGAGGATTTCAGGTCACTGCAGTGCAGGTTTGTGGTGGAGAACAGGGTCCCAATGGTACAGGGCACACCTTGACAACAACCCCAAAATACCAAACCCTAAACCACCTTGCTGAAGTAGGTTCTCAGGGCTTAAATCTGCAATTATTGAAGTCAACTGCATTGAAAGATCATGCATTAACAGAAATGTCAGGCTTAAGGACAAACTGTCAGGTTTAATACCAATATTCACAATCTCATGAAGGCCCATCAAAGTAGCATCTATAGGCTACAGCTTTTTAACTCTCAATATTTAGGCATCCTATGCATAGCTTAAGTAGTTGCCTTGTTAACTACTGGAAATTTATCCCTTATACACTTTCTTATAGCAATAAAAAAAAAAAAAGGCAAAAAGAGGTGTAGTGCCTCAATGCTTGATTTTATAGCATTTTCCCTCCCCCACTGCCATAAATTTCTACCTACAAAACTATAAAGGAGAAAGCTGACTAAATCCTCTGTTTTGTCACTCAGTACTCAGCAGTTCAGAGCACAAAGCCAACAAGTGCCCTGCAGAGGGGACAGTGACTCCATATGGCACCAGTGGTGTTCCCCAGAGGTGCTGGATGATCCCCAGGGTGTCCCTCCCTGCTCCCTGCCACACCAACAGATGGGCTGGCAGAGCAGCTGTTTGCACAAGGTCACTTCCATACACATCAACCCAGCTTTTCTCTCCAGGAAAGTAAATGTTATTATTCACAAACAGCGAGCACACAGCTCGCCTTACGCAAGCGCCGCGTGCACACGGACACCAGATAAGCCACCCACACGCTGTATCTCAGATCCACACACCCTGGCACTGTGCAGTCAGCCAAAATGTTCTCCCAGAACAAGATTCATGTTTCACTACCAACGTGGTGAAGCTTTTTATTCAGAGCTGCTCTGTTGTTACAGTCGAGCAGGCCTGACAGTATCAAAGTTGATCGCAGTTCTAATTATAACTTTTAATATGCTGGGTTTTATTCATTCCTCCTCCTTTTCAACCTTGATGTTTTATTCTCAGCTATTCAGGGCTTAAGACTCATAAATGAAAAGAGAAGCTTCTGGTTTTTTGAGTATAGATGTTGCTGACTGTTGCCTATTCAGAAGGCAATCTGCACAGAAAGGTTCAGGGTATAACTATTTAATAGCTCAGAAGCAAATTCCAAGAAGGCAATTACCTAAGGGACCTGCAGCATCCCAAGTGGCTGTAATTAAGCCACTGCAAAAAATTGCTGAGCTTTAGTTTGTGAAGGACTCAAGGCCATCAAGGTCAGGTTGGGAGGGGGCCTGAGCAACCTGGTCTAATGAAAGGTGTCCCTGCTCATGGCAGAGCTGGAACCAGATGATCTTCAAGGTCCCTTCCAACCCAAATCATGTTGTGACTCAATGATCAGGAGGTCCCAGACCTGAGATGGACAGCAAGGAGATGAGCCACTGCTCCAAGGTGAGCAAGCAGACCCAGGCAGCCTCCACTCAACTGATGTATAAGCTTCTCCTCAGCACTGAGTTTTCCATCTCCCAAAACAACTTTTTCCTTTTTATTTCTGCTCCTTGTTCTCCTTCTGAACACCAACATCAACACAGTGCCAAATTTCGCTGCTTCCTGAAGCACCAGCCAAATGAACTCACTTTTCATGCCTTGTCATGACCTCTCTTTACCACATGCAAGGCAAGATGGTAAATTGGGGTCCCTTTTTATTATGTCAAAATAAAGGACATGGGCAAACCCTCACTTTGGGTGCTCCTGAGATGTGTAGAATTTACAAACTGGAACTGCAGCAGATACAAAACAGCTGAGAAGGACAAAATAACTTACCTCAGATGAGGACCTGAGCTGAAAACTTCAGTGGGGAAATTATATCCATGTATTTGAGAAAAATGAGCCAGATGGAGCAAATGTTAAGGCAAATACTAAAGCATATGTATCTACAAGGCTCCTCCAATCTGAGTGAACAATTTAGCTCAACATTAATATTTCTGGGCATGTGCAAGTGCATCCAGGAGCTTCTCCTTCTGTACAGGCACTTCCTCACTGTGCCACTGCTCTGAACCAGGTTTAACTTCTGCAATTACAGTGTCCACAGGGAAAATGCAGCTTCAAGGATTCAGTTCACTATTTCCAAACTGTCTCATCTTCACAGGGCTCCCCAGGGGGTTCATGTAGACCATGATAAAGGTAACAAGTTGCCAACTAAAATTCTGTGAGGACCTGACCTATGGCCAGATTTAATCATCTGAAGAATTAACGTGGCCCATTTCACTGCAGCTTCCCTCCAGCAGCAGTCCCACAGCATCATCCTGTCCAATCTACACAAATTCCATTTTTAAAAGCATATCAGGACATCATTAGTTAGTATTAAAAGGTCTGCAGAATGTATTCAGAAGAAGTATTTCTATGAAATCCCAAAAAGGAGCATGAAATGAACACCAAACTGACTTAACATTTAAATATTCTTAACACCAATCAATACACTTTTTTTCAACACTGCACCTAAAGCAAAATCCTCAATTTACCAGAGGCAAAAGATTTAAATCCAATAATGTATCTCAGTTATGTCAGAGCATTGACTCTCTGATACACAGAATTCCCTGACTTTAATCCAGGATGGTATTTAACTTCATCTTAAATAAGGCATTCATTTTCAAACTTCAGAGGAATTATTCATGTGCTTAAAAGCAGGCACATGCACGAGCATTTTGCAAAGCTCCCATTCCTGTCCCTCTGCTGCTGGTTATCACTTTCCATTTGGTGTAAGAACTTTTCATAGCAGGCACCAGAAAAATATTAGAAAAGGAACACCACAAGTTATTAGAGGGAAGCCTGGGTGATGCTCACTTATCTGATCTTGTATCATTTTTCTGCCCTGTCACCTCCTCTACAATTTCCTACCAAATACATTTGCTCCACATTTCCCCTTCTCTTGAGAGATGTTGGGAAAAATACCCATTGGGTGCTTGGCCTGCACAGGGCAGGGTGTGACAAACCCATCCCTCATTCCCTCATCACCAGTGACCCAGGTCTGTGTGCTCCTGGTGTGCTCCTGCCTCTCTCCATGGGATGGGTAAGTCTGGCTCACTTCTGCACTCAGCTTCTCCCCTTCAGTCTTTGACTTCCTCAGGGGATGAATTTTAGGTACAGCCAGGGAGAGAATCAGTGAAATAAACCTTCAGTGTGGAAGGGAATGTTACCCCAACCCAAAGTCTCCTCTACCAACACACAGAGTCCCCAGAGGAGGAGCTACAAGTATTGGTCACTTCTGTGTCAAAACAACTGATTTGCACTCAAATTTGAACCCACATAATTTTAACCAAAGTGGTCACATTGACAGAAAACATGCTTCTAGAGAGGACTTTGTTACATTTCTGTACAATATTACTTATTATATTACACCAATATATAATATTGCATTTATATGTAATATTACAAAGTAAGCATTTTTAAAATGAAGAAAAGGTGTGCTTCTTTTGCCAAACCTAATTAATTTTTGTGGGGAAGTAAAAATAACTTTATTGGCTTTAGGCTTTGCCAAGGCTGCATTTACTTCCATGAAGATTATTACCAGATTCTGCATTTTACAAATACAAATTTTACCCCAGAGTCTTCTCTGTAGAAAAAAATATTGCAAAACCAAACCCACCAGGCTACAGAAAGACTGTGAACTGTTTCCTTCTCCCATTCATTGTTTTTCAGTGGATGTTTTGCTGCCAGTATCATTCAGCATTTTACTTGTTTGCTGACCAGATGGCTGAGTATTTTCAAACAGGGAAAAAAAAAAAAAAAAACAACCAAAACCCATAGCAAACAAGACTTATTTTTCTTTACAAATTTTAGCTGAATCTTTATCAATATTCAAGTCTGGAAATGCTATATGTTTTTTATGACTATTCAATTTTGAGGGGAAAAAAAAAGACAAAACAGAGACTGATGACACCTGTAACACTCCAGGGACATCATGCTTGGGAGGTTTAGCTTGGGAACTTCTGCCTGACTTGCAACCACTCATCCCAGGATAGGACCAGCCCTTTGTGAGCACTTAACTGCCTTATGTGAAATAACCCTGTTCACTGAACAAAGCAGTATCTTAAATCACAGCCTGACAAGAAAAATATGTAACACTGTACACTTATGAGCAAGCCTCATCCAGTATTGCCCTCCTGGGTTGTCTCCAAGCCCACAGAGTCCATTTCCACTGCAAGCACAACTAATAGATAAATCCAAGGAGAAACAAGCAGCCCAAGGCAGCCTGAGCTAAGTAAACGGCGGAGAAAACACATCCTGGATTTAACCTGGCCATCAGCTACATTCAGCTTCCGGACTCTTTTGTGTGTCTGTGCTGCTAACTCCAGTTAAAATGATCTCCAGCAGCAGGGTCTAGCCTGGCCTTGCTCAGTGCACAATTCTCCTGAAGTCCAGATTTACCCACAGGGCTAAGGAAGCTTCTTTAAGGCAGCTACAAATCCAAATCTGTTTGCATTTCTAGCATCTAGAGAGCGCCTGGAGCTGCAAGATTCCCTCTTGCAGCCCACCAAGGCCTGGTGAGGGACGAGCTTGGCATGACAGCAGTAGGCAGAGCTTTGTGTGTAGCCCCATTAAACCCTTTTCCAGGGGCAGGGTAATGTGTTATCACAAGGGCTGCAGCAGTCAAATCAATCAGCAGTGACTCATCAGCCCATGGACTGAGGGAAAGGCAGCAGGGAGGGATCAGGGTTTTGCTCAGGCACAGCTCCTCAGCTGTCCCTTGCTACTGATTGTGCCTGTGAGATATGAGCCAGTCTAGGACACAAAGGAAGAAATGCATTCACAGCTGGTTTACCTGCCTGGGCAATGCAGCCAGCCTGTAACCACGCACATGGGAAGCCATAAAAAACCATGCAGCTGCCTTTTTTACATTGGGAAATTAAACACAGGCAGAAGGTCTAGCCCATTTGATGAATTACAAGCTGATCATTAAAGGCAAGCTTAACCCTGTGTGTGTAGAGATAGATAGACAGACAGACAGACAGGCATATTATCCTGCAGGTATAATACAGAAATTTACCCTGGAATTAGCCTGATGTTAATTATCCCCTGGGTAGGAAGGGACTCTGCTGTGGGATAATGCACCTTTGGTAGGAAGCTGCTACAAGGCAAAGCAATAAAAACTCTTGGCTTGCTAACAGCTCTCCAGAACTAAGGACCAAGACTGTGCTCCTGCTGTGTTTCCCTTCTAATTCAGCAACTCAGAGGCAAAGATTTAGATCCCTTCTCCAGTATAATTAGGTCACTGCAGAGATGTCCCAGCCTTATCAAAACACCCTCACCCCTGCAGCTTACAGAGTGCTGCAAAGTGACCTTGTAAGCTTGTGTAACAGCTAATGCAACTCACAGTGGAAACAGATTCCACTGATGGGTCCTTATTTTACTTCAGGTAACTAAAAGCTGAGCACCTACCTGGCAAAAGCCAGCATCCCTCTGTAGTCAGTGGAGAAAATTGGCACATTCAGCAGAAAAATCACTTTCAGGATGGTAATATTAGTCTTGAGTGGTGATTGTCTCTGCTAGAGATAGGTAGGTCAAGCTAGGTGCCTAACTTGTACAATTAAAAGCAAGGTAAGCTCTTTTTATGGTAGAAATGCTGGTTCTGCCCTATGTTACTTCCAGACCATCAGGATCTCATGCTTGGACTATGCAGGGATCACTGGAGCAAGGTGTCTCCACACTGATTTTCTGCTGTCCTGAAGAACCATCAGGGTGCTACATGCTTTCCTAGCATACAATGATACCCAGCTATCATCACCCCTTGACACAACTGTCTCTACTCATCTTTACTGCCTAACTGCAGGATTCCTGTGGGGTTCATCCAGGGCTTCTGCTGCAATGTCCCATGCTGTGCCAGCTGCCATGGGCAAATCCATGCCAGGAAGCACACTGACAGCTGAGGGAGCAGAGCTCTTTGGCTCTGTCCTGTTCAGCAGGCTAGAGACTGCCTATGAGAGCAGGTGATTGCCCCAATAATTTATTTTTATTTCTAGCATGTCTGGTGCCCAATGAGGCACTACTGGGTCTTCCCATCAGACTACCTACAGTGTAAATGCTGAATTTAAATAATGTCAAAGTTTGTTAATCAAATTGTACTTTTAGTAACAGTCACATAAAGCCTTCCAAAACCTTGAGTCAGGCATCATTGCTTCCACCCCATCAAATTCATATAACCTATTTAAGTGCCACAGGACCTTTAAAAACTATGCAACTTAGCTCCATTTCATTTAACTTTACAGATTTCCAAAGTTCACATTTTCAGCTCCTCAATACTGAGGAGCCAACTTAGCTTTTCTGTTCTCCCACCTTTTCCAATGAAAGCTGTGACTCCTGCATGAGCACATGATGAGGCTTTAAGGAAATCTTTTCCCCTTGTTTAGCAAAGCAGTTCAGGAGATTTGCAGGTCAGTATCACAACCGGTGATGCAGCAAACCAGCTGGTTTGTTTGGGATTTTTTTATTTAATTTAAAAGCTGGAACTGCAAAGCAATGGCTTTTCAGAAGAGCCAGCAAACATTTAAGTAGAGTTGGCTTTAAGTGCTGTTAGAAATGCTGCAAAACAAAAGGATACAGGAATTGATTGGTTTTGACATTATGCCTCCTCTTAGCTGGGGTGAATGGGAGTGTGGTCATTGATCACAGCTATTTCAGTAGCAGGGGCTACTGAGTTCAGGGCTGAATGTTGAACTATTTGTGACACCTGGTCAGAGCATCCCTGAAAGGATGGCTTGACTCTAACAGGATGTATCTCTCTGGTGCAGGATAGAGCAATGCCTCTGGATCTACTGCCTCACTGTGCAGCAGAGGCTAACAGAGAGAACCATGGGCTTCCAGCTGAATAAAGGAGAATTCAGAGCCCTGGTGTACCCTATATTCATCATCAAAACCAGGCATTAACTGACAGTCATCCTGTGAGATCTTCTGGAAGAGGAGGGAGCTGGCCTGGGTTCAGCTGTTACTTGAGCAGCTCTAGGGGAGAGGCACTCTCCTGCTAATCAGGACACTTGACATTCATCACAAGGCAAGACAAGCTCAGCAGCAGGTCTGCAGGGCAGGTGCTTGTGAGGAAGGTGCAGCATGATAAGCTGAATCATTTCCCACTCCAATTCTATCGTGCAGCCTTTCCCCAGCATCCCTGAGATGAACATCAGCTCATAGTCCCTCCATGCAAGCATGAATCCTGCCATAAAGAAGTCTGGTTACAGCCCCTCGTTCTTTCCTTTCAAGAGAAGCCTGAATTTTTTTAAAAAAATTGGATTAAATAAGAACAAACAAAAGAGAGAAGAAAAGAACTGTCTTGGGAAATCTTTCTTTTCTTCATTTGCTTCAGGGAGCCACAGAGCTGGAGATAAAAAGCAGCTTACCAGAAACAAGCAGCATTTGATCAGCACTGTTGACCTGCCAGCAGGAGGGAGCCATGGATATAAAAGCCTGGGAAAAATCAGCAGTCATCCATTTCTGCTGTACGTCTCTCAAAAGACACAGCACCACCCCTTGTGTGTATAAAACATGACTGGCCTGTGTGAAGGTCCTGCTTTAAGAAACTTCAGAGAGCAAGTACAAAACCAGAAGGATTTCATACACCACAGGAAACACCGTGGGAAATTAGCACTTTAAGAGTCAGCAGCTCAGGTCTAAATCACCTTCACCCTTCAGCTTGCTGCTAGCAGTCACCACCTTGTGCACTCCAGTTTTCTGTGACAGTGCCATCAATTTAGACACTGATTTCTCTACTGATAAATTTGTACTGTATTTTATCAAACCAGCAGCAATTCTGTTAATGGCATCCTTGGTTTTGCACTTCCCATTGCTCCTCCCTCTGGCTTGGGTATCTAACACATTTGAATTTTCTGATCATATTCATTACATTAAAAACACTTCTAAACATGTTCAGGTCAGTTCCACCCTCAGAGGGAAAGTTCACCCTCTCCCCTAAAGCAGGGGTTTTTCATCAAATTGGATTATAAGATTAGCACTAGTAACCCACATTGGTAATTATGTTACAGAAAATAGCTCTTTTGACTGGGTCTGCCCTGCAGACTAGAAGAGGGCCAGGGATCTGCCCACACTCATGGACTGGCTCATCTTGTTTACAGGAATATCTTCTCCTGATGCTCCTGTTCTTGGCAGGGTGGGCATAGCCTTTTAACCAATCCCAAAACACCCTGAGCCACTTTCCTGTGGATTATCCCTGGAAAATATTTGTACCTCTAAAGTGGAACAAAATGTACCCAAATGAAAATTGAGCTATCCAGCATTTTCACCACCAGGTAACAGTTCCTATCACTTTTTGTAGGTACTTTCCAATAGTCTTCAAGTATCACCAAAAACCACCTCTGCTGTGAGTTGTATTTCTTGACCACAAAACACTAACAGGTCAGAGACGTTAATCCCATATCAATGGGATGAGTGATTTCTCTTCTCTTTACAGCAGTAAAAACTCAAAGAAATTTTCTATTTGGGAATACACCATCGTCTGGAATTATTACTTTTTTCATTGAAAACATGTCTTGCAGCCAGCAAACACCTTTCCTTGCAGGGACAGCACTTGTATCTCTTAAATCAAAGCACAACAGTGAGCAACAATCCAGTTCTTTCACACCCTTAACACAGAGCTATTGTTTTCTTCTTCCTACATCAGGAAATCAATCCCCTTGCCATTATCTCAGTGTAAATCCAGGCTAGCCCTAACCCACCAAAATTTTATGTTCTAGAAATAAAAGAAGAGCAGACTTGTGCCCTTGGGTAGTCCCAAAGCCACCTGTACCACTTCTATCACCCCAGAACCTAAACACTGACTGAGTCATCCCTGCCACTCTCCCAGCTAAACCCTCACCCTTTTCTTTTGTTTGTTTGGGGGTTTTTGGTTTTGGTTTTGTTGGTTTTTGTTTTTTTTTCGTTTGGGCAGGTGAGTTTGCAGCTGAATCAGCATTTATTCTGACTCAGCACAGTGCCAGGATCATCAGCACCAACACAGCAGAGCCAGTGGCTCAGCTGCACGTGGTGTCCTAGGTCATCTTAATCAACTCTGAGCCCATGTCCCAAGTGCACAGTGATTACTGTCTGGCACTATTTATCAAAGAGAGTATCACAGTGCTTGTGAAACAAGGTCATTATGAGACTTAGATAATGTTTTGTCATTGATGGGGGCTTGTTTGTTTGTTTGCTTTAAAAGATGGTTGTTAAAATAAAAAACAAAAAAGGGGGGGGGTTATCTAGTCCTCTCCTTCAAACCCAGAGGTTTTTGTTTTCAAAAGATTGAAAACCAAAACGTTCCCAATACCATCAATCAAAATCCAAACACATTTTCAGGTCCAGGGTAAGGCCTAAGGTGTTACCAAGGGATAGTGAGCAGGACACTCTTTTCCACATGGGTGTAGGACTTAGGGAAGGTATGGCCATGGTGGATAACAACATGGGACCTTCACAGCAGCAGCCCCTAGAAAAACCTTGGCACCATCTAGGAGACATGTGGGACCTGTTCCCAAACACTGCTTCTTTCCTATCTCAAGTATGAGGCACTCAAGGCTACTTTTCTTTTTACCAACTCTGATCTGTTCTTCTCCAATTTATTTTTTTTTTTTGTTCTACTTAGTTGATGCTTACTACTTCCTTCAGCAGGTGTTGACAGCAACCTACCAGATGACACAGGGAAGCCAGAGGTGATGGCACCTCCCTGCTGCCCACAGCCTGAGCCCTGCAGGTTCTGAGAGCCCTTGGCTCTGCCCCACAGTCACTGCAGTCAGTGGAAACCCTGCCAACACCTTCACTGAGCACAGGGTCAGGCTCACAGGAAAGGTTCTCTTCAAGTGATTCCAGCATTTCTGACCCAGGTCATCACCTGGCATAAAGCAGCACACAGTACTGCCAAAGCCTTCCCAACCAACACCTGGTGGAAAACATGGCCTGGGTGAGGCAGCTGACAGCCCAGATCCCTGCAAAAATCCATCCTGGCCCCTGCCTGGCTGGTAGTCCTGACTCCACAATGCATGGATGTATCAGGAATCCCAGCACAGCTCTCATTCTCACTCAACCTCAGCCTATGAAGAAAAAGAGAAGAAAAAAAAAATCATGGCCTTCTTTATAAATGATAAAATACACCCTGAATGATCCAGTGATATTTGATGGTGGGAGAAATGCAATCTTGTGTTGGTTTAATGGCTACTACTCTTTTGAGTTTATGGTCTGTTACAGCAGTTTCCACTATGACTAATTCTCTTACCCTTGAATCATTACAGCCATGGCTCACTATCCAGTTTGTATGCCAGCATCTGTCTTCCTTCCCAGGTTTTCATTTCTGACACCTCATCAGTCTCTCCTGTGCTTCCCCCACCTTGGTCTGCTCGTGTGCTTTCTCCTGTGGTACCAGTGTTTTAGCATCTGCCTCCTCACCTTTTGTGCTCGTGTTTCCACTCCATCGACTTCACTGTCAGCAGTTCTGTAGCCTGTTTTTTGCTCCTCTTTCCTCATCTTTATGACCCCTCATCACCACGGAAAATGGAAGCTGTACATTTCTCCTTCCCCCTCAAAGACAAAATCCGTGTAGCAAGACGTGAAAGAAATAAAATGGTCTGTGTAGGAATCTTTCCACAGCCTCTTCTGCTGACTAATTAATTGTTCATAGATTAAGTGTCTAATATCTTTCAAAAAGGTTAGAAATCAGGGAATACAACACTGGATCATCCCAGCAGCTGGTATAGGTAGTGCCTGCTCTGTTGCCAAAAGAGCAAATACAGATGCTTCAGAGAAAGGGACAGCAAGGAAACCAACTTAGAAGGAGAATTCCTTTCTAAATGAGCTAATCCCTTCAGAGATTTTAAAGCCAACCAAGACTAAATGAATCTCAGAGACCAAACAGTTGTATTTGATCAACCCAAAGGTTGTTTATGGTTATATAAAAAAAAAATGTTACCTTTCAACAATAAAAACATTTAGCCTTTCAAGTGCACAAAAATCCTTTTTATTTTTACCTTATCCTATAGATTTGCATCTCATTAGTTTTCTCTATCCCATGCATTCATGCACGTTCTTTCTCCTGCTCTGTCAAGTTACTCCCTCCTTACTTAGACAGCCCCACCCTTCGCTGTGATCACGGTGTGCTCATTAACCAGGTGTAGAACAAACACAGCCTTCACGGTTCCCGAGTACTAATGATGGGGCACAAAACCCCTCTGACAGGTTTTATTCTTTCCTTTTTCTTTTACTCACCCACCCAAATTGTTTCACCATCAGCACACGCTCTGCCTCTACAGAGCCTTCTGCAGTGACTGCAAACCTCGTCCCAGGCAGGTACAGCTGACTTACAAGACAGGAATGTTTCAGATACTCAGATTCCTGCCAGCAGACATCCCCGTTACTCCTGCCATGTGTACTTGGTGACAGGCGTGCTGGCTTACATAACATCCCTCCAAGACTGACACATCTCCTCCCCATCCCTTACATGCAAAGACAGAATTTCACCTTGCTTCCCACGCTGCTTAGCTCAGTCCCTAGTATCCTGATTTAACGTACTAATATACTTAAAATACTTCACACTCAGCTTAGACATACTCGATTTTTTAACCTTTTCTCATCATGATAATGGGCACTATTTCAACACACCAAATCCACCTTACTTGACCTAAGTACAAGTTCATGCTTCCCCTTTATTCTTAAGAGCTCTTTGCCTTTCAAGTGATTTTATACAAGACTCTTTCATTTTCCAAGAACATTTCTTATATTGTGTTTGTCTTTTCCACAAGCATTCTAGGAGACTAGTGCAAAAGTACATTCCCTTAAAAAAAGCATTTAGCATTACCCTTTAATTCATCTGTCTACTGAAACAGCAGGTAAACCATGCAATGTATCAGAATCACATTTATTATCAATGTCAAAGGCATGTCTCAATCGGCATAATAACTGAGTAGAACGGGAGCATGAAAGAAAACATCTTTGCCAGCAGGATACTCTGCATCTCTCTTTGAAAGCAATTTGGCTGAATGGGAATTAAGAGGAGTCACTCAGTGAGCTCAATTTTATTATTATTACTATTATTGCAAAGAAACAACACTGGGAAAGGAAAGATGAAATGAAGAAATGACACATTTAGGCTGAATATCAAATGTCCTAAAAGCAAAATCTGCTTGGATTTGGGTGAATCTCTAAGGGGAAGCTGAAGAAGACCCATTCAGTTGAAAAGTTTAGAAAAGAAAAAGTACCAAACACTGGAACATAAGATGTAACAATTATTGTCCCTGCAGCAGCAGGGGGACTGGCATGACTATCTCATTATTTCCAACATAACAGCTTAATGTGTATTTAATGGCAGTGAAAAGCATAGGTGTCATCAATTCCACTCGAAGTCATAATTTATGCAACCCATGAAACATTTGCATGAGTACCCTGATCATCATTAGCATAGCAGAGAGAATTCACCAAGCATTTATTCTTCTACCACTGTCCTAATTCGAGCTGCCAAGTCACCAGAGGCACAGGGTACAGCAGTGGGTCTCCCCAGATTCTGTACCCCAGAGGTACCCCAGCCATCCAAGCTGAGCCTGCCTCCATCTCTTGGAGATGCACAAATCACCTCTAAATTTGCTGCTGGCATTGGAGAGCTCAGGGAGGGCTCAGGATGTGAATGATCCTCACAGCCTGGACTGAACACTCTTGTGCCAGAAGCTTATGGCTGTATCAATTTACTCCAAAAACTCACAGGAACATTCATTTAAGCTGCTTGTACCTTTGGTTTCCAGCACAAACACACCCCTCCTAAATCCAGTGTGCTGAACTACTACAGTGCCTACTACAGTCCCTGATGAATCAAGTCAATGACAAAAAGGTTTCTGGAAAGTGACATTGCTAGACATTATTATTTTACTATCTATGTAATCAGAGCACCAAGGAGCCTCAGGCACAGCCAGAGTTCCCACTGCTCCAAATGTTGTGCCAGCACAGAAATCTCACAAACCAGCAGATATCTGCATTTGTCACAAGTGAGGGAACAAAAAAACAAGTTGTCAAGGAAGGAGTGGAGAAACTGCTGCTAAAGAAGGATCCCCCATAGACTGAAAATTAACTACCTGCCAGTACATTAAGCCTTGTGCTTCTCAGACCTTTCAGGTATAAAAGACATTCACCAAGCCTTTAAAGGACTGCAATACCCTCTGCCAGGCTGTGCTCTCTTATGGCACAACTTCATCCCTGTCTGAGTCTGCCCAAATCAGAGTCAGTCTCATTGGGAACTGATGTATTTTTAATGGCAATTAAAACACCCAGGACACTCAAATCAGACAGAATTAGGGCAAATGGCAAAGTTTTGAGACAAAACTATTAACTTCTGTTCTTCCCTTTTGTAAAGAAGTTCATCTGCTATCCTGGTTCTTTGCAAGCTGCTTTCTTCCCCCCTCTATCTCCATCCAGACATGGTAAACACATTTCCTGGGACACACATTTTCACGGCTGCACACGCCCCAGCACAAGTAACACACAGCTTTTTAACCATGTTGAGTGAGGGCTGTCTCTGTTTCAAAGAGCATTCAAGTCAAGTAAAACAACATTGTTAGCCTCTCTGAAAAGAAAGCAAAAGCACACAGGTCCAGATCCAAAGGGGTACAGGAGTGGGGCTCCACAAATTCCAGAGAATTTGTACATCTAAAGCCCAATGCAAGGTGCTCAGAATACCAGCTCTACACTTTTGGTACCACTGCACACATTCATCTCTCACCTTTAACCACCTGCAGAGGTTCATTTTTTTGACGTGAAGACTTTAGGATGAAAACAGCTCTAAAAGTACCTGTTTCCCTTCACTAGCTGAAAAGGGAAATAGGTAATTTAAAGCAGGTAGCTGCATAAATTCCTCTCTCTGAGAATGACTAACATTTAGGAAAAACATGCCCTGAGAATGATCAACATTTAGGAGAAACATGCCCAAAACAGACACTGATTTGCCAGACATCACCGCTCCCTACTGCAAGATTTCCCACGCTAGACTAGCACTGAGCTCTGCTACTTGGAAGACAACATGGAAATTTCATAGGCAAAGTGAGAATATTCCCCAGGTCAGAAATGCTCTCTTTTCATCACAGGAAGGAGACATGGTCTTCTGCACCCCCAGCCGAGGAAGTCCCACACTGCAAGAGCCTCCAAGCATGGATCAGGACCCTCCACCAGCCGAGTGCTCCCCCCTGGCTGCAGTCACCCATCCCCAGCCCGCTCTGAGAAGGTAAAATTCTCTCTTGCTAAACGCTGCAACTGCAGGAGATAAAGTGGGGAAGAGCTGGTCCCAGAGCATCCTCGGACAGGAGGGGTTTAGAAGGAAAGGGACCGACCCTTGGTAACCCACTTACAGTTTCTGCCTGCCTGAGCAGAGCTCCGGCCACCTAGACCTGTTTGGGATAGTGCTACCCAGCCTCCTCACTTCCACTGCCAGTTTAAAACACAGAAAAGACCCACTTGCTCTTCAGCAGCAGCAGAGAGGAATTCCCTGCATGTCGGAGTAAGGCTGGAAACCCTGGAAAATAGCTTTATGAAGCCCAGGTCCCGTCCCCGGGAAACCTCGGGGGCCACCCGGGGCTGCGCATCCCAGTCCGGCCGCCTCAGCCCTGCATCCCGCAGAGCTGCGCGGAGCGTCCCTGCTCCGAGCACAGCGGCTCGCCCCGGGTTCGGGTTCTTACAGCAGCAGAGAGCCAGAAAGTTTCTCTCCCCATGTCACACGCACGGCTCAGCCTCGGACACACAGAGCTGACACCGGCAGGTCTGGGTAGCCTCACACACCACCCCTCCCTTACTCTCCACCTTTGCGCCGATTCAACACGGTAATTAGACAAACAGCGAGGCCGGCCGAGCCCCCTTCGTTGGGAGGGGGACTCTACTATTTCCGTGCGCCGAAGGGAGCAGCGATCACCGCGGCCGGGGGGAGCGGGGAGCGCGGTCCGGGGCCAAGGGAGCCGCTCTATGGTGATGCGGGGGGGCCCGGCCGCCCCAGAGCCCCCGCCCGCACCGCGGCGAAGGAACCTTCCCCATGGAAGGGTCCTTCCCCTCGACCATCCCACGGACAGCGCTGGGGGAGCCAGCACCACCCCCCTGCTGGGATGCCACCCTCCTCCCGAGCCGGTGCGTACCCCCCACCCGCCCTTAGGGATGGGGAAAACCCGAAGAGAAGGAGGAAAACCTCACCTCTTCGCAGGGCGGCAGCTGCAGGGCGGCCGCCTGCCAGCCCAGCAGCCAGCAGCACAGCCAGGCGCTGCCCGGGTAGCCCCGCTCCGCTCCGGCCCGCCGCATCCTCAGCATCCTCAGCAGCAGCATCTTCCTCCTCCCCCGCCGCGGAGCGCCCGCGCACCCCTTCCCGGGGCCGGGGGGGTGCTGGTGGGGATCACGGCCCCCTGCTCCTGCCGGACACCTCCGCGGGCTGCCCCTGGCCCTGCGCCCCGCCGGCAGCCGGGCATAACCCCGGGGCTGTCGGACACAGCGGCCCCGCCGGCCGCCCGCCCCGGCAGCCGGCACCGCCAGAGCCGGGAGGAGGGGCCGGCGGCGGGGGGAGGAGGAGGAGCGGCAGGGGGAGGAAGGCTGGCAGGAGGAGGAGCGGCAGCGGGAGGAAGGCTGGCAGCGCAGGCGCACGCTGCCGAGGCTGGTCCAGCCCCAGCGTGGAGAAGGGAGAGCGGAGCATCCTCCGGCTGCATCTCACCAGCCCCAAAACCTCCGCGGCGGGGCCGGGGGCGAAAGCCGCGGGCACCGCCGGCAGCTGCTGGGGAGCACGGCAGCAACCCCCGCCCGGAGCCTCTGGTTTCCATAGGCACCGGGACGGGAGCGGCGCTGTGGGATGGAATCCCTCCTTCCCCAGCCCGGCAGTGGGATGTTGGCCCGCACCCCCCGGCGGCTCCCGCCTGACTGCCGGCACCGCTGTCCCTGTCCGTGGCAGTGCCAGGCGGCCGGGGTGCCTGCAGCCACCTCCCTGCTCCTCGGACGCTGAGGATGCCCCGTGTCCCCCCCTCAAGGCGGGATCCCACCAGGCAGGATGTGCGCTGGACCGCTCAGCTCATGGCCAGAGCAGGACAGCGACCTGCTCAGGGAGATGGGAAAGCAGCTTATTCGTGTCCCGACCCAAATTATTCTTATCCCCCAGAATTATGCACATTTCTCCCTCGGTGGTTGCGTTTCAGTCCGAATTTTGCCTCCTGTTCCCCAGCAATGTCCAACTACTCGTTCCTAATGGGGTGTGTGACTGCCTCGGGCACCGATCATCCTCTGCCTCCCTGGCATCTCCGGGGTTGCAGCTCACTTTCCTGCTCCCTCCTGGGTCTGCCTTTCTGCCTCCTCCTAGCTAGCAAACCCCAGCACAGGCCTTCCCGTGGCCAGCACAAGATGTTCCTGTGCTTATTGATCCACTTTTCAGACTTCAGTACATAGCCCTTTTTTTCTCTCTCTCTTTTCTTTCAATTCATGGAGTGACTTTTTTTTTTTTTGGTAATTTTACTGCAGTTCCTGCTCACCGTGATTCAGGTTTGACTCATCTTTTATTCACCTCCTGAAGGAAATGTGGAGTATAAGGGCAGAGTCAGATCTTTTTGTCATGCAAGCCCTCTGTCCATCCCTTGCTGGTGTTGCTGTGACCACATGCTAACACAAAAATGGTTCAATTTGCTCGTTTTATGTCATTTGAGACCCTTGCTGGAGCAGTCAGGAAGGGAGCTCTGTGATGCTCTGCTAACAGAAACAAGTTTGCAATTTCCTTTTGTTCTTGTAGAGAGCCTTGCTCTGATTTTAGCTCCAGCTGGAGGAAGGAAAGTGGGTTATGGTGCTTCCATCAAAGGCCCCATCACTCACCAGGGTACCAAACAAAGCACCTTGTGTAATTAGTTACATGAAAAAAAATCAAATTATCTTTCCAGAAAAGGTGGAAAAACAGGATAGAAACCCTGCTGCTGCTTTATGTTTTGTTCTTCTGCACTGGGTAGGTCATAAGCTTGGTCCCAAGGATTTGTTGCTCACCTTAACTGCAGGATAAAATCCAGTGTCTGAGGAGCACTGATTTCAGCTGGAGCAGCATTTCTCTTCACCTTTGGTAAAAGAAAACACACAGGCACTCCCAGCCATGCAGCAAGGGACTCACTCTGAAAGTATATGGGGAAAAATATATATTGGTGGGATACAGCATGCCTCTCATGCAAGGAAAAATGGGTACAAGGTCAACTTGCAGAAAAGTGCATTTCTTGCTGCAGGTGCTGACCTCGAGTAAGAATTCAGGGTGGGCAGCAGATCTCAGGGGCTGCTGGCAGAATTGCTCTCTGCAGTGTGGGGTTACTGCTGCTGATTCCCAGGGACCCTCCAGGAGGAAACAGGGCCAGCAGGAGTCAGTTCAGGTGAGCAGATCTTCCATACAACACAGGGACAGGTGAGAGAACGGAGTACCAGAGTGTGCTTTGTCAGCTGCTCTGTCACCCTTTTGCATCACTAAATTATTTAACCTTAAAACTCAGAGAGGGGTGAAGTCAATTTACAAATAAAAGACTACACACTCTTCTTCAGGACTCACTGTATGTTACCAAGCTTTTTTAACTGTCCTCTGTGGGACTTGCTGTCTTCCCAGCAAGAAAAATTACTAGGATCTGAGATGATTTTTTTTTTGGTCTTACTTTATGTTTCCAAATGACACCAGAAATTACTCAATCTTTAAAAGCAATATTATCACTTTGGTTGTTGTGCTATTTGAAGAGGATCTGAAATGCCTGTGATATTAAATCCTGAAGATCTTACCTGAAAGCAGGATGGCAAAAATTCTGCAGTGCATAGCAGAATTCTGCATGTGGCCAGCAGAAAATAAAAAGTATACTGTTTAAAAAATTAATGAGCTTAGATAGACATTAACAAAGGAAGTAGAGGAAAACAGTGTGGGATTTGAGACATATTGTGTAACTATAATACATAAAAAAAGAAGCACCTATATATAAGACAGCAGAGATAAAGTAGTTTTAAATCTAGTAAGAACAGATAGCAGGGTGTGAAACAGAGTTTTGAGATCTGTATCTGAAATCTTGACCTAATATTTTGAGTCAAGTGAGGAGATACAAAAGTAATTCAGAAGATTTATGCAATCTCACTTATGAACAATTGCCTGGCTCAACTACATTAAAGAACAAAAGAGAAAGGGAAAAAAGCAAAGAAGTGAGTAATAATTTATATTGTAATGTGTTTCAAGCTACATCTGCCCCATTGCCTGAATTTTATCATGCATCAGCCTGGTGTAAGTTAAAGAGGTAAACGTGCACCTTTATACTGCTATTCGAAGTTGTGCCCAGAAAAAAAAAAAAAAACAACAGCTTGCAGGCATTTAGGATCCAGATCTGTAAACAGTTCTTCCTGACACCATCAAGATGCTGAAAGTTAATCATGGACTTTTATATTTGCAAAGCTCAAGCCATAGGTTTCCCCAGTAGCCACTGAGCTGGGGCAGGGAAAGAGCCATATGTCACTGGTGTTAATGACACCAAGTGAAAGGGAAAATTAAATGGCTGCCAGCTACTGTTTGGATGACAGCAATTAGTAACTGCACTGGGGATTAGTCAGGTCTGTAGGCTGACAGTGGCTTTCCTGGGAATACAGCACACAGTAAATGAAGCTATTAACCCTTTTCTGCTCTGCCTGTTTCTGGTGAAATCGCCTTAAAAACCTTGCCTGCACACACATTTCACTGCAACTTTTAGAAAAGCTAACCAACATAAAGCAATTTCATGGAGTTTCTTTGCTGAAATTCATTTTCTAACATTGCTGACTATCCATGGTTAAATTTTGTGATTGCCCTACAGGAGTAACTGCTTTCCCACATGAGGTAACATTCTTTTAGCTTGCTAATATGCCCATCTGTGAGCTCTACTGCAGCATGTACTGCTCAGACTTCTTCTTTTTCCTGTCAACCATATATTTTCCCATATAACCTGGTCATCTGTGTACTTTCCACGAGGGAATACTTTATCTGAGACAAAAATTAACACTCTTTCAAGATGTTGTGTCACCCTGGTGCTTTACTGAGTACAGTTCAAAAAAGCCTCAAAATATGTGCTTGCTCCTACAAACATTCTTGCTTTTGGACATCCAAAGTTTCCAAGCTCTTTGGAAGTTCAAGATACATAGCAATACTAAAAGAATGTTTATACTCAGGCCTCTGGTTCAGCTCTGACCTACTTAGATATCACTTATACTTTCAAGTCATTCAAGGACCACTGTGACTCCATCCTAGAATAATCTGGAGAACCCAGCAGAGAAAGCTGATGTGATGGCTAAGGAGTCTCTGTAAAAAATGGGTGGCATTTGCAGTGAGATCTCTCTCAGGTTCTCCTCTAGCCCGTGGAAGAACCCAGTTCTGGGATTCACCTTACTTTACTTTGTCACCCCTAGCTTGTAGGGCTTTGGGACTACTATTCACCACCCCCTAAAAAAATAAGTTATAAACACGTCAGAAATCTTTTTCTAAAGGGTACCTGACAGCTGACATCCAGAGCTGAAAGTGAAGGTAGCCTTCATCAGACATGTTTTCAATCATCTGTTTGAGGAGGAGTTGAATGTCTTTTCTCTCCATTAACTGTACAGGTAGTTCTGATACAGACACCTATACATGGTGCAATGCAAACGAAATAATTTTCTGCTGTCTAGTGAGTGTCCTATTTAAACAAGGTTCACATCCTCCAGCTTTGGGGGTGTATTAACTGGTACATGTCTGACTGGCTCACACTCTACCCTCAGTCCCACCTGCATCCAAACCAGAGCCCAGCACAGGGAAAGTGACGTGGCACAGGGGTTGCTGGGCTGTGTGATGCAATTGTGAAGCTTCATCACATAGCTGTGGCCTCCTGATGTAAACCCACACCTGAAAAACAAGGAAACAAGGCTTCCTGGATAGAGAAAAGCCAGGATCAGCTTGTACTGCCTGTTCATAATTCCCACTCCTGTATGTAACATTCAGGATTTATCCTTTTCCCTCCTTTGCTCCTCAATGCTGTATTTTTGCCTTTCCTCTCTAGAGATGTTTAGAGTGCCTGTATTTTGCTTTTCTAGCAAACTTCATCTTTTGAATCCACTTTAAACCTCTTGGAGCCTTCCATTTGTGATTTCTTTGTTCATCCTTTCTCTCATTGTGACTTTAGTTGAATTTTCCTGTAAATCTTGCTCTCAGCTTGGCACTGGAACAGCTCCTTGAATACAATTTAATATGAGCTGTGCAAAGGTCAGACATAAAAGACCTAAAGCACTTCTGCACCATTTCTATCTACAGGCCTGGAGGAGAGATGTTAGAGACACAATCTGCCTTGCTTGAATCTGAATCACAAGAATTCAGCTGTAAGACAGGAATTTCTCTGCTTTTGAGATAGCCACATGATTTGACAGCTCTTCCTTTGCTTTTTAAATTAAGGGGGGAATATTAATTTTCAGTTTTATAATGTATAGACCATCTGATTCTCCTCCCTGTCATATATAGGATAAAAAGAGAAGATCACTGCATTAAAGTCATTTAGCATGCTTGTTTTGAGTAAGAAGGAATAGCAAGAGTAAATATTTCCAAGACAACTGGGAAGACAGCAGGATCAGCATCCAAAGCCTTTTACTGCTGCTATTAGGGTTTCTCAGCCATTCATCCACAGGCATCTTTTCCCAGCAGACCTATTTGTCTGCTGTTGGGTAGCAAGAGGGTTTTGAGTAATGATGGTTCTCTTGACTTTGTGTGCAAAATCGAGCCTCGTTAGAGGACTCTCAGGGACCCATGGTGACATGGTTATGTCCAAAGAGGACATGCCATGTGGGGGGTGGGGGGAGGCTGGGTGAGCAATCTGAAAGGTAATGCAGAGTAAACCATTAGAAAGGTAAAACCTGTATGTTCTGCCTGTGTTGATTTGGTGTGTGAACTAAGTTAGGAGGAATGACACGGACTGAATTGCTTTCTGCAGAGGAGAAGTTATTTGGTGTAACTTTGTGTTCATTTTAAGTGGTGCCAGGTATATTGAGGCTGATCATGTCCACTCTAGGCTGGCAAGGACTCTGCAGATGAACTCTTGGCTCTAGAAAAGAGCAGAAAGCAGAGCAGCCCCCATGCAGTTCTGCATCTCTGACCAAGGAGTCCCTGTGCTGCCCAACTTCTCCAGTCACCATTTGTCCCTCGAACCATCACCAAAGTGTCAGGGGCCCACAGTGTAATGAAGAGAAATCCCTCTCCCATCTACCCTATCAGAAACATCTTACTTTTCAAGGAGAAGCAAAATCACAAGGCTTTCACACAGTTCAACCAGACAACCTTTAAAGGTCCCTTCCAACCCAAACCATTTTATGATTTTATGATACTCTTCTCTGGAAGAAAACAGGGCTCATATTTTCTATTGACCTGCCTGATCTTGATGGAAGTTTTGTGATTAAAACACTGCATTTTCAATGGTCTCTCAGGTCTTTCTGCTTCCCCTGAATCAATGACAATATCTCCTCTCTCTTCAAAAGCTTCAAGGAAAACAATACCAGGCATTCTCAGGGACATCGATGGGAGCCAACATTAAAAGGCTTTGAAAGTCCCACCTGTTTGATAAACTGGAATTTTTGTAGATGGGACATATTTTATCACCTTATTATTGCTGTGGTTGGTAGCAAAAATGAATTGAGCTGACACTGCTGATAGCACCGACACATGCAATGGCAGCAAATGACTGCAACTCAATATTAACAACAGTATTGATTTCCTGCTCCCAAAAGAGCCTTTGTAAACTTTCAAAACACAGTTTTTCCAAATAAAAACTACACAACTAAAATGTCAGAGATTGTAACTAAGTCGTTTTAGTAGAAGTCAGAGGTGTAATTCATCATGTGACAAGACTGACTCTGATCTCACATATCTGGGTGTGACATTGTGCTGGCCCTACACAAGCACATGAGAGAAGTATGACTTTTCAAGGTGACTTCAAGGTGATGCTGTGACCAAGCAGCCTGATTGACCCCAACAGACTGACCTACACGTTAGTACATTGTCCCATCTCCATTTCTGGGGCTTCAGCTGAAAGGAGGATAAAGGAGCAACATGCAACTTTCACTTGACTCCTAATCATAGAATCATAGAATGGTTTGGGTTGGAAAGATCACGCAGTTCCAGCCCCCCTGCCATGGGCAGGGATGTCACCCACTAGATCAAGCTGCTCCTGTGGGTAAGGATAGATGTAAGGCAAAGCAGGGCACGTGATGTTAGATGATATTGCAGTTATGACAGGGAAAGCTTAAAATGCTCAGGGCTCTTAGCAACTTTCTTGGCACCTGGGAGCCTTTTGTGTCCATCCTCAGCAGTCCTGGAAGCAATAAATACCCTCTAATGTGTGTGCTAATGCAAAAACGAGCTCCTCTTCCCTGTGCTGGTTACTGCAATTAGATGAGCACATCCAACTGTCACATGCATCATCTGTTTGAGGAGTTATTTTATCCCAACACAGTGACAGTCACTGCTCAGGCTCGCTGTAGCTCAGCTCTGGATGAGTCACAGCGCATTTTTACCCAGGGCATCAGGCTGGATTATGATTAATTTCTGAAAACAATTTCTGCAGCCATTCAGGTGCCGCAGGCAGGTGCCTGTGTGCTCAGAAATAAACATTGTGTAAACTCTTTGCCTGTCTTGCTGAGTTTACAGCCTGCCTATCTTAAAACTCCCACACATTTTCATTCATTAGACCCAGCTCACTCTATTGGTCTTCATGGAAAAAGAGCGAGGTTTGGGGCCAAACCCCAGCCTGGGGGCTTTTACCCCTTGCCCAGAGGAAGGATCACTTGTGTGGGGAAAGGATGCACAGATCTGGAGGAGAGCTGGGCTTTGCATGGTTTTCTGCAGGAGGAGGGCCCAGACCTGTACATTTTCACTTCAGCCCTGTCCCCACTCCAGGAGATGCCTCAGAGTCAGCCTTGCTCACTCCCTGTGTGGTTTCAGGGTGAATTGTCTCTTAAAGCAGGTGTTCTGAGTCCTATAAAGAGTATTATAGCATCTTTAGGACTATAACCTGTTTCCCTCACAAGGAATATTCACAAGGAATATGGCAGTATTTGAACAGGGAATATACCTTTTTCTGCACGTTTGCTTCCCCAGCTCCCTCAGGATGATGTTGTTTTGACACAAAGTCTCAGTTTGATTTGCTCCACAAAATTACTGATTGCTCTGTCAGCACCTTTAAATTTGGTAACACACCACAGCCTTCAAAATCCACAAAGGTAAATTTGCAATTTAAGGGGTGAAGTGATTTATTGCACTATACATAGCTCGCTGCATTAACATGCTAGTGTTCAAGTGGCACTAAGATAAGTAGCATACTTGTAAATGTACTTTTTATGCTTTATTAATTGTTCTCTCATGGATTTGCTTTCCTTGCTGGGGTTATGCTGGTGTCTGAATTGCCCCCCCCTCCCCCCACTTCTTTAAAACCACTGCTTAACTTACTACCTTACCCAAAAGATAGTAAGTAATTCCATTTTCCCAAAAATGTTTCCCAATGCCTCCTTTCCCTACAAACTCACCTGAAAGAAAACATTCTGAATTAAAAGTCTTTGAGGGACTCTGATTCCTCTTAAACCCAGCTTTCTGAACAGAGATTCCACTCATGTGCCAACCCACTGCTCATGAAAATGCAGAACAGCACAACAGGGGTGAGTCCCTGAGAGAGAGTTGAGTGTGGTGGTAAAACAAGAGCTCCAGGGATGTGTTTCCACTCATATCACTGCCACTGACTCATCCCAGATAAGATTTATTCTTTTGCACAATATCACCTCAAAACTTACACCTTAGTTAAAGGCTCACTCTGGCTTCTGTTGTCTCAGGGAAGCCACTTTTTATTTCTTTATTTCAATTTTCTCTGTAAATTAGTATTTAATCAGCCTTTGAGATGTTTGGATGAAAAGGACTTAGAGCAGGACAGGAGGGGTTTGTCTGCCAGCTGATTATGGCCAAAAAAGTGCAGTATCTGGCAAGTGAGATGCAAATCTCCTAGATCCAAGCTTCTATAGAACCATGGATGCTGGAGCATTTGTCTGCTTGTCCTTGGCACATGGATGCTCATTGCAGCCTGGACCTGCCCAAGAAGAGGTAGAGGATGATCCATGAGGAGCCTGATCCTGACACAATTAATTAGAGGAAGGTTTTAGCCAGACCTCCAGGGCCATGAGGACGCTCAGACATCTCAGGATGGGACCAGAACAGCCCATCCCAGACCAAAAAGATGACAGATCTCTTCCCCTGCTGAGGGATGGAAAGATTTGTTTAAATACCTCATGAAACTATGTATTAACTCATCCCTAGATATTACTGAGAAATTGTGAAGGTGAGGGCAAGGTGAATCTTTAGTACCTCTGGCTGTAAAAAATACAAACACCAGCATCATCAGAAACCCACAGTCCTGCAAGAGATCAGAGGGAGTGAATTTGAAATTACCTTTGCAAAGTGAATAGTGTGTTTGAATTAATCTCTAAAAATGGGCTTTACCATGGAGGCAAGGTAGAATGTCAGCCTGAGGTTAAAAGCTTTGTCAAAGCAATCTCTGTTTTAAGACTTAAAGTGACCCTTGATATTTATCAGAGTAATGAAATTACAGGCCTTTTCAAAAGGCTGATGAGAGGTTGTGCTCAGCCCACCCGTCATAACCACTGGGTGCTTTTGCTGCAGCTGAACAACTTGCTTCTCTATCACTTTTCCACATGCAGAAACAAATCCTGCAGACTGAATATTCTTATTTCCAGGCATATTTCTGCCAAACTTCAGAAATTAAAAGTTAATTAAATATAGGCATATATTTAGATAGATATAGATACAGATATAGATGTAGATATATATTTATTTTATATTCTTATTTAATTTATATATATAGAATATAACATAATATATATATTATATATATATATATATAATATAACATAATACCTATATATATATTTCTTTCTGGTGAAGTGGCCAAACAGAGGACACCCAGCTGACCCCTAAATGCTCCAAATGACCTGACAGGCAAAGATGCTGCAGGCAGCAGGGATAACCGAGGTGACTCAGCCCTCTCCTTGCTGTGTCACACACAGCTGGACAGAGGCAGCTGTCACTCCACAGGCACAGCAATGCACTGCCCAGCTGGATGTGCAGGCTGCTGCCCTACTGGTAACCCATGGATGCCTGAGGCTGATGATAAACAGGTCTTTTATTTGCTGAACACAAGACAAACACAGAAGAGAAAAACTCATGAAGCTAAGCTGCAAAGAAGTCCCATGTCAGAAATATCACGTGAGTAAACTAAAATTTCTTTCCAAGTGAAAACTTCCCTGTCTAGTCAATGAAGGTGTCTTATACTGCCAAGTACCTTCCCTTTTCTTTCCTCAGAAAATCACTGGAAAACACTCAAAATTTGGAAGAAAAGGAGAACCAACAACATGCTTTTGTCCCTAAGAGTGAGGCAAAATTCAGACATTTTTTGAGCACTTGTGTAAGATGAC
This sequence comes from Phylloscopus trochilus trochilus, assembly GCA_016584745.2. Lineage (NCBI taxonomy): Eukaryota > Metazoa > Chordata > Aves > Passeriformes > Phylloscopidae > Phylloscopus > Phylloscopus trochilus. Next base: position 7,894,484 of record WQNJ02000016.1, on the reverse strand, counting down.
TTGGGTGCTTCATCCTATTCAGGTTGTAGCTGACCTCTCTTACATGGGGGCCAACATGAGCTGGTTTTTTTCCCAAAAAGCTGCTTCCCCTGGGTACCCCTCTGTGTGTCTCCAGCAAACATAGTCAAATGGGATTCCATGAATAAAACATCAACCAAACTCAAGTTTTCTGAAGGCAGTGGAAGCACACAGGGTCAAGAATCGTTCAAATCCTGAAGCTTTAAAAGTAGCACAGCCACTGTGAAGTCTGATTCCACTTTTTGTCACCCAACATGCTCGGGGTTTTGTGCTGATGGACTGCAAGCCTGGCTCAGGCCAGCTGACCAGGACCTTCTCCACCTGTAATACATTCACCTCATAGTTTTCAGATAGCCCACTGCCAGCACAGGGGAAACTGTAAGGTATCACTTTAAAACTAATAACTGATCTAATATTTTGCATTTTATTAAGTGATGCTTATTTTACTCTTACCTTGAAGCTTTCTCACCCATTTCAGAGATTTAAAAAGAGCAACATTAAAACAGTCAGCCTGCTGTGCCAAACATCCTGAAGTGGTGTCAAGAATTCCCAAAGCTGACAACTGAGTTTATGGAGAAGGGATTCTCACTTGCAAACGTCAACCAAAGCTGCTGGAATATCCAACTGTGTGGGGAGAGGTTGTGGGGTCTCCACACAGTTCTAGCACTGAGTTTATAACATATATTTAGTAAGTGAGCTAAGAATTAGTATGTTTTGTACCAACTGCAGTTTTGATTGAAAAAGATTGTGGGACGATTGTTATCTATTGAATTATTGAAGGATTTTGTCCTGTTACACTGATTTGCTAAAAATAGCCTCTCTGATTTTTAAGGTGGAGCTGTTGGAGTATCACATATTTCAGAGCCATCTGCTGTGCATTTGGATTTCCATGGCTTATTTCAGACATCTGCACTAAAATAGGGTGAATGACATCCAACAGACACCTATTTCTTTCTGGCTAGGATAGTCCTAGGAACTTGTTGAAATGCAGGTATCTGTGCTGTAGACACAGCTTTGCTCAGAGGCATCCCAAACTAGCTGCCTTCAGAGAATAGTTAAGAATCACTGACACTGCTGAGAATATTTCCACTTGTTCCAATGAGGATTAAAAGTGACCCTACAAAGCTCTTACAAGGAAGGCATTTAAATGATCCAAGCCCATCTCAAGTCTGTTGTTTTCACCAAGACTGTATCCAAACCTGAAGATATTTCACCACACTAGGGTGCACAAGTAACAGCAGGGATTGATTATTCACAGTTGGTAAAGCTCAACTGCCCTGTTTGGAATTCCTTATTTTAAAAAACTATAAAACCTCAAAGCTGTCTCTACAAGGAAACTGAATTTTAAGTGCTTTACAAGTTTCACAGTGCTTTGATTTTTAAACAGGAAAAAGGGTCCTTTCTTTCTTACATTCTTTCTTTCTTTCCTTCTTTCTTTTCTTCTTTCCTTCCTTCCTTCCTTCCTTCCTTCCTTCCTTCCTTCCTTCCTTCCTTCCTTCCTTCCTTCCTTCCTTCCTTTCCTTTCCTTTCCTTTCCTTTCCTTTCCTTTCCTTTCCTTTCCTTTCCTTTCCAGAAATGCAGTTATCATGTACAATTTATATTAAACTAACATGTCCTCATTGGCATGATACCATTATGCAGGATAACTGAAAGCAGAGCACTTCCTAATCTTAGAAACACAACTCTGGAAGCAATGTCCAGGGGAGGGGATATCTCATCCACATTCCAGGCACTGAAACTCATGGCCTCATGCAGCAGTTCTGGGAGCTGCTTTTATGAAGGTCATTATCTTTCTTAACCTCTATGCAAAATTCATAGTGCTGAGAGCCAGGATTCACTTCCCATCAGTCATGGTAATAGTCTGACACTCCTGAGGTCCTTATTATCCCATACAGCAAAGCAATATATATATATTCAGTTTTCTTTTTGGTTTAGACCAGACAGGACAAATCCTGGCTTATAGAACCAGTTCTGTCCTCTTAATTCATAAAATCATCCCCTGGAAATCCACTTTTGCCACCCAAAGAAGATCTGCTTTTAATCGCGTCATTGGGAGAATCACCTCTCAGATCTGCTGTAATGCAGAGCTGCCCTGGATTGCCTCAGAGAGTAGCTTGGGACAGAAAATAGCACAAACTGCTCTCTTCGTCTTCACTGTACACTTGGAGCCTAATAACAACATTTCTTCATCAAATAGAGTCAAACCTGCAGATTTACAGAGTAAATGAGTTGTAGTTCTGGGGCAAGGAATAAATAGATAAAGCAGAAGCAAAGCGGACGGAAAGGGAGCAATGTCCCACTTGTGTTGGTTTGATAGGTGACTGTTTTTCAGGAGGAAAATACAGGAACATTGATCTGAGACCCATTCACAGCCAGCTGATTGCATGGGCAGAGCTTGAAATTTGGGTGGAGTCCCACCACCATTTTCATGGGAGATTTCAGATGCTATTTCAGGTTATTATTACAATTATAAGAGAAAGGACAACATTGTGACCCCAATACCTGTGATTTGCTTCCTAGCTAATCCCTATCAATAGTGATGCTTAAGGACATTCATCATTTCCTGTTCAAATTTTATTGCCAGAGTAACATTACTGCACAAAAAGATATAAATCATGTTGACATGCTTAAGTTTTAATCGTGGAGGATCTGGGGCTTCCAAATTCTGTTTTGGAAAGTGCAATAAAGAGTGATATAGGGATGGAGAATTTACCTCATTAGGAAAAGTTGCATGTATCATGCTAGCTTTTTATATATTTGGGCTTTTTGGTTTTAAGAATTACATAAGAATGCACATGAATAGTATTCCCCCTGGATAAAACTCAGAGAAAGGAAATCTCAATGCTGTCATACAGTAAAATACCATCTGCTTCTATTTAAGAAATCCACGATAATGGAACCCAAAACACTTTGATCAGATGTTTAATGTGAGTTTTGAATTAGTATTCCAGATCAGCCTCGTAAAAAGTTGGCAGCTCCAAAATTGCTTCTCAGCTCCTTTCCATGACGACCAAGAAAGAAAAAACAATATTTCATTCTCTGAGAACAATAAAAACAGACTTCCCCACAAATTCGATGAGTTTGTTGCAGCACAGAAGAAAACCCTGACGTGTACTCAGACTGTATGCAGTTATAAACAGCAGATTTGGGTCAGACAGAATGAAATGGCTCTTACTCTGAATGGTCTAATTACAGAGCACTTAAGAGCCTTTTTCTGTGTATGTAAATGGGATTTTAATATTCCAGCACACTAAGATTGCAGAGTGAATACCGTAAAAAATGAAGATTGAGTAGGAAAGTAAAATGGCAGAAAGATGCCTCTTCTACCCCCAAAGATTAGGAACCTCGAAAACAATTTCATGCATGTCAAAATAAATGTCTATGCCTGACTGCAGAGACACCACATGACCTTGTAGTGATCTCTTTAATCATGGTAGGACATGGCCAGGGGAATGGAACAAGAGGCTGGGGGGAAGACCTCATGATGGTCTTCAACATCCTCATGAGGGGAAGCAGAGGGGCAGGCACTGATCTCTTCTCTGGTTACCAGTGACAGGACCTGGAGGAGTGGCCTGAAGCTAAGTCAGGGGAGGCTTAGTCTGGATATCAGGAAAAGTTTCTTCACCCAGAGGGTGGTTGGGCACTGGAACAGGCTCCCCAGACCAGGTCACATCACTGAGCCTAGCAGAATTCAAGAAGTGTTTGAACAATGCTCTCAAACACAGGGTGTGACTCTTGGGGTGTCCTCTGCAGCACCAGGAGTTGGACTCAGTGATCCTTGTGTGCCCCTCCAAATTCAGGATATTCTGTGCTCTAGGAGTTCCTAATGTGATGCTCGTGAGCTTGCAAAAGCCAAGAATTCATCTCCGGCTGCTCTAGCATTTAATACACAGATGTCAGAATATCAAAGATCAGACCACTCTACATTCATTACAATTATTTCTGACTTTCCTGTTTAATTTGCATATTTGGGACTCAGTATTGCCCACTTTACAACTTGTTTGTGTGAGAAAAATTACCCAAGGTGTGCATACCAGTGAAGGGAGGTGCCTGGATGGGAGACACCTGTACCTTTACCAAGACAAAGAAAGCTGAGCAGATATAATTGTTAGGAGATTTTCAAGAATGTTGCATTTCCTGTGAAATACACCTTTGAGTTCCCCAAAACACTGAATGCCTTCATGCAAGAGCCTCAAGGAGCCAACAGAAAATGCTGAGGTTATTTCAGTCTGTTAATGACTGCAGCCTCATGAAGACAAACTCACTCTTTTCCTTTGCACCAGCTGCAGGATTGCTTCCAAAGCTGCCTAGAATCTAATAAATCACTCACATCACCTTTTCTTTTAATGGATGAATATTCATGGTGAAGGTTTGCAATTATAATTTGTGGGATACTAAATTTCTGGCAAAAACTGCACAGAAATAGCCAGGTTGGTTTTTTTTTATTATTTTAATGATCACACATCTTTAGGACACTTGTTGAAACTGCCCTATAGGAATTCAGATGAGTACTGCCAATTAGTGAAACTCAAAGTATGTAGAGTGCATTGCCAATAAAGACACAGGTAAAAGCTTTGATGGAAGAGGTCCATCTTGAGTTCCTCACTTATTTTTATCATTCCCTTTGGATGTCCACAAAAACTGGTGCAAGTGAAGTTTGGAAACAGGAGGAGATGAATTGTCATCTCTGGTTTTTCCATGTGTCACACTGGCACACCTGGCTTTGGAAGTTCTCACTCATTTGGCAAAATAAAGCCTGAGCTGTTTTCTCCTCTCAGAATAAAGCACAAAGCTGAACACCAGGGGTGAGCAAGCTTCACACCAGGCATGAAATTTCTCCTTATTATCACAGCTAATCTGTGTAGAGGGAGCATCTGTTCAAAGATCACTTCTGCCCATCTTGGCTCATTCGAGTACAGAGGATGGGAGTTGGGTGACTCAGCCCTGTGCAGATGAGATCTCCAGTGGCTCTGCAGGTAACCTACAGCTCCCTCGAGGCCAGCTCTGTCCCAACCCTGCCAAAGCTAGTGGAGATGTACAACATTGACTCTGACCCTCTCATACAATCATCCTGAAGAACTCACCTGTTCCCATATTGTTCCTATGCAGTCTTATTTAAGTGCAATTACATTTATTATACTGGAAACTTTCTCATTAAAAATTTAAACAATGTTGTGGCAAAAAAAGCACATGTGCTTTCATTCCAGGCTGCCTTCTAAATATCAGATGTGCTTTCAGAGCTGAAGTAACACAGGGATTGTTATGTCAGCAATTTTCTGAAGGCTAGGTTCTAAGATTTTATTAACATTTTGACTCTGTGAAGCATCTCAACAGTATTAAAACACCCATGAAACTTCAACAAAAGTAGCAAGGGAGTTTTCCTCCATTTATCCAATATTTGGGATATTTGGACACTTTCAGGTGTGTCAGGGCTGTTGCAAGGTCCAGATGGCTTGTACTCAAATATCAGGTTTGAATACAAATCTGCCCTTTTCTTTCCCTCCCTCTCCTTCTTCTTCCTTCCAAATCTCAAATACTCTAAATAGGATATAAGCACCTGGACCGTAAGCGTGGGTTCATTTCAGGGTTTGACAAAGAATTAAACTATTTTGTCTCCTAGCAAGAGAGCGACAATTCAGCTATTTTTTTGCAAAAATCTGTACCACTGCTGTGTACTGATCCCATCTCCTCCCCTCTGAACCAGCTCTGCTGCTCTCACAGCCCTGCCTGACCCAGGCAGCATCCACAGCACATCTCAGACAAACCAGGAAGGGAAGAAAAGGCAAGGCAAGGCAAGGCAAGGCAAGGCAAGGCAAGGCAAGGCAAGGCAAGGGAGCATCATGCAATTAACACTCAGCAGCATGCAGTTGGCCTGGAAAGTGTTTTTTAATGTGTGAAACTTTGAAAGTTGAAGGAAGATAACACGCTGAGACAAAGGCAGCTTTCAGGAGCTCGTTACTACCTTTGTTACAGATTCATGTGAAAAGACTTGGTGTTTTCAAGAGAACTTCCTTGCTGGATGTGCCCAGGAAATAGAAACAAAATTGCTGTCCTTTAGCCAGCAGGTAGGACTGGGTTGGGCCAGGATTGTGTCTGGTAAAGAGAGGCAACTCTGAATGAAATTCTGCCAGGGCAGAAATTAGCAGGGTGCAGACAAAGTACTAAAGAGGCTTTGTGACTCCTTATACCTCTTTTCTTTTTTCTTGACTATTTAATACTTTTCTAAAATCCTGCACTGACAGCACATTTCGCTGTTAACTGTTCACTGGACAAATGTATTGACTTAATATGTCCTAAGTCAAACAGTGAGCTGTTTGGAGGAAAAAAAGATCCTGCAGATCTCCTCAGATCTATTGAAAAAAATGGAAATGTGCCACTATATTCTAGCAAGTATCTTCTTGATGAGGTTCGCTTCCCTATATACAATTGACAGAATTCTGACAAAAAGGAGTGCCTTTCTCCAGAAATCACAGCTCTTCAAGTTAATTCTGACTCAGCAGGGAGATTCTTTCCTTTTTCAAGATGATCACCACTTCATTCAGTGCATGGGAGCTGCAGTGCTGAGTGTTCCCAATTCCTAATGGCTATAAAATATGTATGTGTAATGGTTTGTGCCTTTTCACAGAATATTTATAGGGTGAGACTGTTAGCTCAGCTATTAACAGGTATTTTCTGAGGTTATGAAATGGTGGAACCAAAATGCAGGCACCTAACCCCCCCAATCCAATATGCAATTGAATAAAATGAGACACATAATTAATCTACGTAAGTCTGGGGAGCGCAGCTTGCAGCAAGAGGAAAAAGATACCCCTTTTCCTCCATTTATTCAAAGAATGTTAAAAGGTGCTTTGTTCACAGGTGCCTTGTTCACAGCTTGTAAAAGAAATGTATTTTGGGTTCTAGGTGGTTCCCTCCCCTGAAAAAAAAAAGACATAATGAGAATTAAATCCAGCTGGAAACTGATGCTAAATAATTTCCTATTTTACAAAACATAAGGCATAGAAGGGTAACAGGAAAGGCAAATCATGGAACAATATGTATAGAGTTGTGTGGGTTATATATTACCAGAACTCTTTAAATCATGGCCAGATATTATTCTGAAAGGACAGCTAGAGCTGAAACAGAATTCCTCACTCCTTGAAGAAATTACTATGTCAGATTTGGAAACCTGTGCTATACAAGAGATGAGCTAGTTAGAGGTGAATAACAACATCCACTTTAAAAATCAAGAAATTCTCTCTGACCATCTCTCTGAGCTCTGTGGAAAGGGGAAGTAACACAGAGCTCAGAGAGATGGGAAGATAAAACCATCATTGAAGCCGTAACAGAAAAAGATCAAACGAGAGCCAAAGCAAACAGCAGCTGGCTCAACAAATATGAATTGCAGGTAATGGTCATAAACAACAGGCTGGAACTGTGGATGCTAATAAAGTGAGAGTGGAAGTCCAGTCTTGCTCTTTAATAATATATTTGGTTCAAAATAACAAATAAAATGAAAATGTCATTCACAAAAAAGAAGCCCATTTATGTGAGTAGTGCAAATAAGTTGTTCCCACCCCAGCAGTGCCTCAGTTCCTATAACAGGCACAGAAGTGGTGCCTCCAAACGAACTGACCATGAAAAGGCACCTGGGAGACTGAAATTGATGCTGATCCTGACTAAATGCCCTGTTTCTTGGTATTCCTCAACCTGTTGATTTGCACCCCACTGCCATCTCTTCTCCGAAAAACAAATTATGAAGTGTTTGGGGCAAAACCACCCTTCTATTGTTTCTTTTTGTGTACTGGGTCACACAAGGGGCTTCAGGTCTTGGCTTTGACACTTTGGGTCTATGGAAACAGTTGGAACAGTAACAGATACTATTCCATCCTTTAATCACTGTTGCCTGCAGAGCCCCTGGAAATAAACAGAACTCACACTGGTATCCAAGTACTGATATTTAGGGAAGAGATTCAGCATTTACAGAGACTCTGAGGATATTAATTCATAGCAGATCAAAACCCAGAGAAGTTTGGTCTTGATGAGGTCATTGCTGGAGCTGGTTTCTTCCCCATCTGCTTGTGTGAGGTTTTGGATGCAGCTGTGCAGACACAACAGGGGCAGGACACTGAGCCACACTGATGTGGAGACTGATCCAGACTCTCAGCTCCTGTGAGAAGCCTTAGCCCTCAGATAGCTGTAAGTAATAATCAGATTTTACGCTTATCATAAAAAAAAATAAAAAATCCCATAATTGTCTTAATAACTCTATGAACATTTTATCCCATTATTTGTTTCTTTGTTTGCCAGCGCAGTAACCTGACCACAGATGGCCAGGAAATACTTTTTTCCATCATGTGACCTTTGGGCTCTATTGTCAGCTTGCTTTCTGCTCCATGGAGCAAGCTCATTTGTGAAAAGGTAGAGGGAAAAAAAAACAGAAGAGCCAAAACCTTTGTATTAAATGCATTTACTTGGGCTGGGGGATGTACCTCTGAGTCCAATCTATCTTGAAACCAGATATTTCCACGGCAGAGAAATCTCTGGTTGACCCAAAGTTTATTTAAATTATTAAAGGAAGTGTAAAAGGCTCCACAGGAGAAACTAAGAATCATGCCATGGAGCCAAGGGGGTATTCTGGAGGTAGGCTGAGGTCTGTGCCACTGCCCTGGGTCAGGATTCAATCCTGAATCCTCCATCAGCCATGAATCCTCCATCTGCCATGTTTGTCCTGTCTCTGCCACAGGAACAATTTACTTTTGAAACTCAAAGACAGATGGAGGTAAAAAAGTTCTTTGTTAGCTCTCCATTCTCTAATGAAGATCACGGTTCACAAATTGTGATTGGGAAATGATGGAAGAGTCCTACAACCTCTGCACAGTAACCATTCAGCACTGAAAATTATCTCACACAGGAAATGGCTAAGTGGCCAAGGTAGAAGGAAAAATTAGACCGGGGATTTCAAACTCAATAAATAGAAACGTTTGCTAGTTACATAGTTCCGGGTTATTACATCAATGTTAATCAAACTTCATGGCATTTTAAGTCAGCAAATAATGTTTTCCTTATCTCAAAAACAAAACACCTGTCAGGTTGACAATGATGAGAGAGAGGGGAAGAGGTGCTAAAACACACAGTGCTTGGACTGTCATTTAAAGAGAGTCTTGTCCATCTGAGTGGAACTAAACTGTTATAACCCTGTTATGGAACTGTGAAAACCTGCACAGGAGCCCAAACTGGGAAATGTCAGCCATAGAAACAGAAATGTACAGATGATGCTCCAGAGGCTAATGAATTTTAAAAGGATAACTCAGATATCTTCTTCTTAGAGAAAGGAAAAAACTTTTTAAAAATACTTTTGGATAGGGTTTTCTTGATGAAAATAGAGCTTAGAACTTTTTTTTTAAATCAAATCCAAATATTATTACCAATATCGGTTTAATCAAAACCTTTTTTTCACGGAAAGGCCCCAGTTTTGGAAAAAAGGTGAACTAAAAATTGAGTAGTTCTAATTTTCAACCAGGACAAGGCAATACTTGATGCAAGGTTAAGCAGAAACACAGAGGCAAAGTGAGGAGACAACTCAGATTTGCCTGCTCTGTGTGCAGCTTCACCACTATATCACACTTCTTTCCATTTCCTATTTGCAGAAGCAGAACAAAACAAATTTGCACAGAGCCATTCAAATCAAAAAGCAATGATTACCTGCAATGAGCAAATAGAAAACAGAGTCATTTCTAAAGAAAGCTGTCTGACTCTCATATATGCTGCTGAATTGTTGGTGTATTGGGTTTTTTCAGAGTTTTTTTCTTTCTGATAAATTTGATTCCCCTTTCTGTTATTAGCAAAGCACACAATAGATATTTCTGTTAATTTAATATGAAGATAGTTCTCTGCATTATTTTTGTGACTAAACAATGCAATGAAGTTGCATAGAAATAATATCTGAGAAAATACATCGTATTTTTGTCACTTCTTCATTGAGATATTCACCTCTCTCTGGGCTCTTCATGCACATAATGGAGCTATCACACACTGTGAGGTTAAAAAATAGCTGCACAGGAAAAATGAACTTGACTGCCAGACTCTGTGAAGGTCACAGAGCAAGAGGGACTTCACACAAATTCACACAGCACTCAGAAAATATCTTATTCTACTGAATTCTGACAGGGGCCACATCCAAATCCCTTCATCTGAATGTTATGAAAACTGGGAGAAGGCTGGATGTAGACATAATCTCTACAAGTGACCTTTGCTGCCTCTCTGCCTTGGCTTCAGACATAAGCAGCTCCACATTTAGAAAATATTCAGAGACGAATTCAGAGCACATTGGAAATCTGCACCTGCTTTATAATGCTGGAGCCTGACTTGCTGCTACCAATGATCAGAGTGAAGGCAACTGCATCAGCCTGAAAGAGCAGGGTATAAAAGGTTAGAGCATCTCTACTGTCAATTAGAAGAGCTTCTACAGTGAAACCATCATTAAAAGGGGAAAGACAGGGGGAAAAGCCAGGATTCTGTGCAGCATCCTGCATCAGACCTGAAAGATGGACTGGCCTGATTCTCAGCTGCTGCTGCAGGCAGCAAACAGCTCTGAATTTAAAAGCACAGTACTGATAAGCAAAAAAAGAAAGCAAAAATAGACAAAGAAACAAAAAAAACCCCAAAGCCAAACCAACAAATTAAATCACTGATTTCAGTCACATCACTGCATAGATAGATAGACAGATAGATAGATATCTCAATAGTATTTATTTGTTATTTTGTCAAACTGATAACTTCAATATTCACTGTCAATTGCATTGTACTTGGGCTTTTTTCCATTTTTTCATACTTTCCCATTTACTCCTCACTGCCTGTGGTGTCTAATACACACTACAGAGATACATGAATTATTAAAGGCTGTCTTTTCAAGAGAGCTGAGGTGTTTATCAAGATTTTTTCATATTTGTAACCAGAACTATTTTTTCCCCAAAAGAATTTGGAATTGCTAGGCTTTCTAATCATAGGACTGTTTGCCATAGCTGGCAATATTTCTGATATTATATATGGCAATTGTTTCTATTTGGCATCGCTGATAGTATTTCTCAGCAGGGAATTTGCAAAAAGTCTGAAAGGGATTTGTAGCTCTTGTGCAAGGACCTCGAATTCAGGCTCTAACACTCCCTGGATTTCAGCCATTCTGAAAAAGGCCCTAAATACTCAAATACAAATTTAAATTTTTTTATAACTTGGGATCCCATCATATATATTCCAGATCTAAATTCATAGAACTTTTCATGATTGAAATTAAGAATATACTAAGGTATTTACACAGTGAGAATGCAGAGGACTGATATTTGAAATTTCTCCTGCTTGTATGGATGTTCACATTGTCTTAAAGAGAAGAACATGTAAGAAGCAGATCTCAAGACTATGATCTCAACATTGATGTCTTTAGATTTTCTTTCCAAAATAGCTGATTGATGACAGAGTATTTTAATTGGGATATTGTTCATTTGAGGGGAGAGAAAAAGGAATTTTGTAATTTCTCGTTCTTCTTGTCAGCCCCATAACCAGAAATGCCTTTTTTCCCTTGAACACAGTTTTCTGATCACCAATGACATATCTTATCTGCTGCAGGGATGGAAATTATTTCCTAGACAATTAACTGAGAATCACCTGTTAGAGACAGGCCAGGTATGCTTTCACAGTTCCTTACACTGATGGGTGAAGCTCGTTGGTTTATGTTATAATGCCTCATTTACTGGCTGTAGCTTTGCCTTGTTATAAATTTGTGTTTCTGAGTTATGGAAACATTTCAGCTTAAGTGAGAGAAGGCAAGAGAATTATGTATTTCTCCATCCAGCTGAAATATCCCTCCCAATTATTTTTGTCACCCAGTGACCTCTGTCATCACAAGCATCTTCTCATCCTGTCTCCTGCTCCTTCTAGATACTGAGCTGCAATGAAAGGTGCCCTGCCAACAACTACATGCCATAGCTGAAGATTTGTGCTGATTTAATTTGAGAACAAATTCATTTTGAAAAGATTGAACAGACAAAAACATAAATTATAACAGAAACCAGGATGCAATTTGTAGTATAGCACTGAACTGCTACAATGCAGGGATGAGGCCATGTGCTTGTGAGTGTAACATTTTGTCCTTTCTTTTAATTCTGGTTGGTTCAAGATGGTTAGAAACCTTTCACAAATGAGTTGAAGGAATGAGTCTGACACTTGAAACATACTGATCACTTCACTGGTAAGAGTGATTTTACTGGTTAACTCCAGCAGTTTAGACTGAAAATCTATTAAAGATCAGTGGACGGATTCTGACAAGAGTCATCCAGGTGGGATAAATCCAGATTTACAGCCATATAAAAGAGGAGGATATGACCCATCTGGCATGAATAAAAAAAAAAATGCATAACCATAAGATCTTCCAGATGCTTTCAAATCCCTAGGAGGATCACTCCTTTTCTCTCATAAGAGTCCTGTACATAGAAACCTGCACTCTCAAAATTCTCATAATGAAGAAACTCACAAATCATTTGCAAGCTTGAAGCAAAGTTTCCTGCTTGGACATGATCCAATCCCCAGTGCAGCAGCACTCTGACATTTACTAAGGGATTAGCACATCCTCCAGCATCACATCCCAAACACCACAGCACTGCAGCCTCTGGCCCCACACACACGGCTGCTGTTTGATATCAACGTGATTTGCACAAATGCTGCAGGCGTGCTGGCCCCAGGTGAGCTGACATTTGTGTAATAGCTGTCAGAGGAGAAAGCTGCCCTGTAACTCAGACCTGGGGGAAGAGGGGATCTCAGCAAATGGTAAAACCCCAGTAACAGGTCTAGAATTTCTTAGTTCAATCCCTTTTTGAGCTAGCTGTGGACTGAATCCTGCAGCTCATAGTTTGGGGTCAATTTGTCCTGCTCCCCTGCATCCCAGCCCCCAGGAAGGCATTCTAGCTTCTACCCAGCACTTGCTCCTGATCTGACCCCACTCGGAGGTGGATGGTGACTGCATGGCTTTGAGAACTTTTCCAAGTTCCCAAATTGTTTAAAACAATCCAAACCCTATAGGGCCAGGGTGCTCCAAGGGAAGCACAGTCATGCACTGGTCTACAGGACCTGACCAGTGGACTGGAGGATAAGCTGTGATTAGGACAGTCCTCAGGGAGGATGTCACACACCTGACAGAAACAGGAGGAGGGGGTTGGAATGTCCACCTGTGAACAGATCCCCAAAGTAGTTTTCATCTCACAGGGCTAGAATAGCCCAGAGGTTGCTACCAGCAACCAAGCTGGATAAATCAGTGCTCTGGGAACAAAGAATTTGTCTTGCAGCCTGATGTTCACACAACCCTTCACCTGTGCTGGAGCACAACCAAAGGGCAGGAATGAGAGGTATTAAAGAGCTGAAAGGCTTTTTATTCCTGAAAGTTGAATTCACAGTCCAGTTTCTCTGATAAATTCATAGCTGTCAGCTACAGGCAGTTCAGGGCAGATTCGCTGTGCACACAATGTGCTGTACACACAACTGTGATCCTGGAAGACATAAACACAAAGAATTGATTTCTCACTCTTTGTTTGAAATGTGCCTTTCTGTAAATGCTGATTATAAATTCGTTTTCTGTGAGATCCATGTTCTCATCCATTCTCTCTACTATACAAAAGAAAAGTATCCAAAATGCAACGAAGAGAAAACTGGTCATCTGATAAAGGTGGGATGTACACTGCGTGATGATGGCATATGAGAAATTCTTCTTACATTGGAGCACAAGCTAAAACCTGAGATCTTCTGTAAACTACAAAGGACAGACAGACAGCCTGTATCTGGACAATCTTCTTACTCGTTCACTCCCTACAGATTCACATCCTTAGCTGGTCTAATTCTGCCCAGTCTGACTGACTCCTGCAGTAGAGTGAATTTACAGCAGGGTAAATATTCATCCCTGCAAAGGTAAGGGGTGTTCTGACCACAGAGGAGCCAGTCCATCTATAGCCTGAAGAACTGGATTTATCCTTCTGACCTCTGCAAAGGAATGAGGATATGAACGAGATAACGAGGAAAGGGAAAATATAGACACAAAGCATTGAATTGATTGTGAGGAAAAGACCTGAGACATCATATAGTCCTCCCATCAAGGCAGGGACAGGTGCCAAAAGCAATTGGTTAAAATTCATTTTACCATTTATTCTGAGGCAGAGAGTAGACAGCAGAGCACAGACTACGGGGCTGAACAGCTTCCAGCCAGCAGAGAAGGATTTAGATCTGGTGGGTCTTGGACAATGCTTTAAATGCCCTGGAACCAACACCTTCAGCTATGGGACCCTGGAGACAGTGCTACAAACACAAGAGAGGGGCTTCTGGAAAGGCAAATGTGGAAGCCCAATCTGCATTTTCACATTGGGGTTAGGGCTCCCACTGGTGACTGAAGCTACTGATGGCAGTTTCACTGGTGGAACAAATTCAGGAATCATTCCCCCAGCGAGCAGCTTTAAATTAACCTGGTTATTTCATCCCAGCTCTTTGACAAATGACTCTGATTTATTTAGCTCATTTGAAACAAGTTCATTTTAATGAAGTTATTTATATAACTCTGTGATGCCATTAGCCAGATTACATGCTGTCCGAAGGGCATAATGCATGATCTCATTTCCAACTTAAACCCCTTCTATTTCTTTCATCCTCTAACTTAAGTAGCAGGAGATCAGAACATATGTTCTTCTGTTTCTCTCTAGATGGCAAAAAGTCGTTTGACAGCTGCCAGGTACTATCAGCTCCTTTAGTCACTTCTTCTCTAGCCTAGGAAATCAGAATGTAAAACATATTTCTCTAAATCACAGGGAAATACAGCCCTGTTTGAGGTCCATAAACATATCACTGTCACTTTTGGAAATGGATAATGTTATCCTGACCGCTGCCCTTTAAACTGTCAAATTTGTTTCACTGCTTTAATTGCTTCTGAAGATTATTCTCACCAGTTTTTGTATGTCTGTAATAGGAAAAAAAAACCCTGTTGTGGCTTGGGTTTCAAGTTCTACCCTGCCATGGATTTTCCAAGAGGCAAACTTCCCACACTCATACTTCCCCACATGAATGCACAGGCACATGGGCACAGAAATCCACTCCACAGAGCACCTGGAATGTTTGAGCCTTGCTGTGAACATGAGAGAGCCCAGGAACAGGCACATCAGCACTTTAAATCACCACTGGAACTGGGCACTGGGTATGATTTTGCACTGAGACCCATTGATTCTTTGTGAGTTCAGGAGGAATTGCCATCAGCAAGATAAATGTATTTGAAGAAATTGGCCATGCAGCACTGGACTGATGTTATTGATGTTATTTAGGAAGTGCTGAGTTTGGAAAAGACTGCCTGAGGTCCAGATGTGCTTAAGCATCAGGGACTTTCTTTGGTCTTTCTGATGCAAATGCAAACATTTCTCAAGGCATAGGAGGAGACAGAAAAGTGCTCTGGAGATTTCAGGAGGATAACCTTGTCTCCCTAAGTTTAACTCTACCTCTTCTTGAATGTAAAGCATCCACAGAAAATTTTAGGCACATGCATTCTAAGAGGAGACGGGCATCACCTTGCAATTGGTCCCTGATGGACTGTTTTCTCATTAAAAGGGAAAAGTGATGCTCACTTCTGTTTGCATGAGAGCTTCTGGCACAATTCCTTCCCCAGGAGCTGTCTGGGGCTCTCAGGCTTCTGTCCAGACTCTTCCTCATTGTAGAGCATGGGTCCACGGACATGTTCTGCTCAGCAGTGAAGCCACCCAGAGAGAGGTCTCCCTGCAATCACCTCTGCCCACATCCTGCAGCTCTTGCCTCTGACTTTTTAACAACTTTATAGGTTTGTGCTGGAAACTGGGTCACTGGAAAGATCCAGGGCAAAGCAGAAAAACAGTAAAAAAATTACCTATTTTGTATATTTTTCATAACCCAGATCATTTCCGTCATGTAACATTCTGGCAGGGATGGTGAGGGGATCTCGTCCCTCTCTTCTTACACAGAGCCTGACATGAACCCAGGGTAGGAAGCCTGATACTCAGATGGAAAGGATAAAACAGGGGTCTCACACTCAGTTCCTTGGACTTTCAGATTACCCTCATACAGGAAAAACCTGAGGCAAGTGACAGAAATCTTTGTCTGGCTCCAAGTGTGCTGGCTGCAGGAATAAGGTCTTTCTTTTTCTTGGTGCTTCTGGTATTTAGCTCTAGCACTTTCAGCCACCCTCTGAGAATATGGATGCTCTAAGGGCCTCTCCAGCAAAACAAGAGAAGTTTATGCACCTCTTGGACAGCAGTCCCAGAAAGCAAATGAGATCTACCCCTAATTTTTCAGCAGCTTTTTAGACATTTAAATTTAGATATTAATTAGGCTGATTCTACCCTTCACTAATTCCTTCAAATATTCTTCTTTTTTTTTTTTTTTTAATATAAAAGCATTTGGGTTGGTTCTGGAGTTTTTTGTTTCCCAGAAAGAAACGACTGAGAGAAACCTTTAATCACACTGTACATTTCAAGAAAAACAATCAGCAATGCAGCACAGTATCAAGCATGTGAGATAAAAAGAAACATTAAAAACTAGGGGAGAAGTGACTCTCAGAGGCTAAACAGGTTGTGTCTCAGGTATATCTATTGACAGAAACTTCAGACTATGATTAAAGGGAGACTGCAAGACCAGCATGGGCCTGAAAGGCTGGATTTGTAAACATAAGAAAACCTTAAATTGTGGGGAATACTGCCATGAATAGATTTTTATCCAGTGGAAAAATTTGGGTTTGGAGTTGTATTCTTCCTGCCAGCCCTGTGATAATCCAAAGAGGCAAAACTAAAACTGGCTGATCTGCTTAGACAGTTGAAGTTGGGAGCAGAACAAGAAAGAGGAGAAGAATTTCATTTCGTAGTAAAACAAATTTAGGAACAAACTCGAATGAAAATATAAAGGAGATGCTGTTTGCTCACATCCCATCCAAGCTGAAAAAGCTGGTTCCCTTCTCCTGAATATATCACAGCACCATCTGCCAGCAGAGAGTAGAATTACACTATAAATGGCACACTTTCCCTAAGAAACACTTGGTCCCCTTCAAATGCACAGAAGGTTCATCATTGCTTTCACCATACCCCAGCATTTAGCAAAAGATGCCAAAAAAAGCTGAACTCACATAAAAGCTAAATCAACAGCTTCAAAACAGGACAAGTTTTTCACCATGGAATACATCACTCTCCTCCCACAGCTTGAATTTATCAGAGTTCAAGACTATGACTATTCAGTTATTGGGGTTTTATGGGTGTCATAGGCCAAGGAAGCAGCTCTTGGCCCTCTGGTTGTCCCTCCCTCCCCTACAGAGCTGCATCCCCCGTGCCCACGCATGGTCCCTGCACACAACCAGTGCACAATGCCATGCACAAAGCACCTGCCCACTTCTACCTGTCTCTCCTACAGAACAAACTATGTTTTAAAGTCTAGCTGGCGCTGAGGTTCGCAGAGGGCTTCTGAGGCACTCCGAGAGTATCTCGTTAAAGACACTCTGGGGGGTCAGCGCAGCCCTGTCAGCTGGAGAGAAGGCCTCGGCAGAGAGCAGGCAGTGATTTTAGCTCAGTGATTCAGCTCAGTGATTCCAGCTCTGCTTTTGCGAGGTTTTTTCTCTGTTGCCCGGCCCGGGAGAGAGAGAGAAAAAGACTTCATCTGGCAAATTCCGCAAAAAGTAGTTTATTATAAGAGTCCAGCGAAAAAAGCCAAGACGACAGCACTCCCTGAAAAACCAGAAAAACCCAAGAGTTTTATAAGACACCAAAGAAAAATAGAAAAAGTACAAAGCCAATCGTTTAAGACAGATTTGCATAAAATCTCGAAGAAGCTTCTAAGTTTATCCAAAAAGTCGCCGTAACCAAAAGCTTTCCCTTATCTTAAGAGCTCTAGAAAAAAATTGTGCAATCCCTTTCAAGCTGCTCTCCAGAGCAAAGCCACCAGAGCTTTGTCCACACCCACAATGTTTGCCACCCTCTCCTCATGCCTCCCCCTGTGTAGCAGGATGCTTTGCATGGAATGGGAAAAACAACTCCAACAACACTCTGTTTCCAAAGCTATCAGTGGTAAATGAATGGTTTTGGTGCTGATTAGTGCTGAAACCAGTATGACACATCAATAGTGAGATAAAGATGTGGTAGATCTAGTAAAATACCTGGATAAAAGAACAAACAAGTGCTACTACTGATCACTTACCTAGAGGTGCTGAGCTTACACAGCTGGCTGGAGACAGTGCATCACTTTACACTGTAAAAGCCCAGTTCCAAGTTTGAACAGCAGGGCCTTATAACATACCCCTTCTTGGGGTGTATGTGTGGAGATTCCTCCCTTCAGTGGGGATGCCCCTAAAGGTTATTCCTCAAGGCTGAGTGAAAGAAATCTGTCCATGGTCATTGGTATGGGTGAGTGACATCAATCTCTAGTTAATAATTGTTCTTGCTAGATTTAATGCAATTGCTTTAATACAATGGCTTTAATGCAATTGCTTCAATATCGCTTCACAGTGCACTATATTATAATAATTATAGCTCCTGTACTGTCTACTAAATAATTCTAAGATCTTTTTGTCTAATCATAACCATAATAAATCACATATTTATATAAATACATCTGATTTGCCACCCTTAATCCTGTGGGACAAAGTTGTATAAAAGTTCAATTACATCTAAATAAACCTTTACACATAAACTGTTGACAAAGTCTGGGGCTCAGATTGGATCCAGCTGCACTCAGGCTCCTCACTAAGAAGGACTTTAGAAAGCAAGGGGCATCCTCTCTGCACCTCATGACTCAATGGGAGGGCTTCTCTAATGAACTTTGTCTGAAGCTCCCACTCTGCCCACGACACGCAGCCATCAGCGCCTTTGATTTCGGCAGCACACAGTAAAGCACTTCCCAGCTGGGATCCATCTGCTCCTCCCATCTTCTCTGTCCCTTTCTCTCCCTTCTCTTCTGCCAGGGATCCTGTGAAGTCTCATTCCTTCTCCTCTTCTGCTGCCCATACACTCTCATCTTACAGAAACCAGTTCCTCCTTCCTGTTTTCTCAGATGTGCCCTCTGAACACCAAATCCTTATGGATACTGTGAATTGCACAGCCACCTTCCTGCTAAACTCAACAGCAGGAAGAATGAATGAATGGCTCATCCAATGTCACTGGCAGCTCAGATCCACGTAGAGCTCAGATCCACGTAGACCTTGACCTCTGCTCATGTCTCTGGAATTCTGATCCTTTTCCTTCCTCACATTTAGCCGTATCAATGGAACCATTCCTAGGCTCGGGCTGGGTTCAGTGGAATTGCTACTGCCATGGCCCCAAGGTATGGAGAGAGGTGGGCATGCCCAGATAGCAGCCCAGGTTGTAGGTGTGCAGCCTGCACTGACTGCCATCAGAATTCAGGTGTTCCAGCAGAGGTTTCAGGAAAAAAGAATGACAATGCCCTCATTCCCAGCTCTGTAGACTGGGTATTGAGGGTCCTGAATAGATTGCCATTCTCTAAAATTTTCCAAGACTCTGACAGAGGGTAAGTGACAGAGCAGGCACCCAAAACAAATACACAGAGACTTTCAAGGTGGTCACTCCATTACAGCCTCATGCAGGTGCAAGTCAGGAAATTACGAGATTGTCACCAAAGAAAAGGTCTCAGAATGAGTGAGTGCTCTTGATAGGATTCTTCCTAGGCCAGGCCACAAGGTAATAATTCTTCTTATAGGAGGCTCACTCTGCAGTGAAGAACCCACACAAACTGCTCTGTTACTCCTTCTCTGGCATCTCTCTCTTCATGGCAGCTCATCAGAGCCTGAGCAATTCTCCATAGCCAGCCCCTACCAAACTGCAAGCATACAAATGAACAAGTGTTATATAAATACTAGATTGTTTATTTATAGATGTATTTTTTCTGTCAGTGAGTAACGAATATATTTGCTGTACCCATATGTAATGAGATACATATCTATAAAGACAAAAATCTATGTAAATATGAAAAATCTCATAAGCAACCAGGAATCAAGGCCTTTTCTAACTTCTATGTTTTGCATTTCTTCCCTTGAGTCTTGCAGAATAAAACTTTATTTCTTCTATTATGAAAAAAGAATCTGCACCAAGCTTTCTGTCACCACCCATGTAATCAGATTTGGGATTATTAAATTCACACTTTGCCTTCAGGATTTATGGTGAGTCATAAGCATGTCGATCCTCCTTCTCACATCTTGGCCTTATCAACCAGCACCACACTTTCACTTTCCCCCTAATGCTTGAGGAGGCATGAGTTTGCTGTACCTACAGAGCAATGCTAATTGGGCTTTAATTGGAGCAGAGGGAAAGACATTCCATCTCTGGGATGCAGCTGGTGAGTGTCTTGGGTTGTGGAACCAAAGGTGTGTATTCTATTTCACCTGCTGAAAGCAGTTGGAGAGATGTTTTTCTTTATCTCTTGTAACTCTGGGAGGAGGGGGGGCGGATGCCTTTTGATAATGGGCCAACTGTTAAAAGCAGGTGGGGCAATGTTTCTTATCTCTTTTCACAATGGGCCATTAAGACTCCCCAAGCTGTCCTCCTCCCCAGAGCAGTACATCCACAATACCCTCTCCAAACTACACCCTCCCCAAAGCAGTACATCCACATTCCATTGTGAGATGCTCCACCCAGTGGGGGGAGCCAACCATTCCTACCCGGATAAAACTCAGATGTAGGAACACAAGGTATCTGGCTTCACCCGATTCCTGGAGGAAGATTGCACCCTTCTCACCCACTGGACCCTTTTGCTACAGGATCATCTCTACTCCACCAGAACCACCTCTGCCACTCCAGGAGGACTCACTTTTGGACTGCTTCCAACACCCTGACCAACAGGATGTCAGGTTATTCCCTCTGACTCTGTCAGGGTTTTCCAAAATTGTTGTTTGTTTGTTTGCTGGTTTGGTTGGGTGATTTTGCTTTCTACTACATTTGTATTATTAATATTCCTAGTAAAGAACTGTTATTCCTATTCCCAAATATTTGCCTGAAAGCCCTTGATTGCAAAATTATAATTTGGTGGGGGGTGAGGGGTTTACATTCCCCATTCTAAGGAAAACCCCGGCTTCCCCTGGCAGAAACCTGTCTTTCCAAACCAAGACAGTGTGTCTGGAGCACATGGCAGTAGGGACACCTGGTGGCTACCAGGAACATAGGACCTCTGGAAGAAAACTCAGTGTGAGTTAGTGAAAAGCCAACTTAATCTAAAGAAGAGATTGTTAGGTCCATAGCAAACTCTGTGTTTGAGTCTTTCATCAAGTTAAATAGGTATAATAGATGCATGTAATTGTTCCACTAACATGAGATAACTCAGGATTCATGAACTTCATTTGCTCTGTGGAACAAGAGTTTCTTACAGGAGTAAGATTTCATCCTGCTCCTAACACACCTAAAATTATGAACTCCAGTCATCATTTTATCTACATATACCTTGCACTTGATATCAAGTGAATGTTTCTGAGTATGGTTATAACACGTATCTGTGAGGAAAATTATGTTCTTTCTATTGCATGAACAGGGAATGGGGCCCAAACAGAGGTCATCCTCCCAAACTCTACACAAAGTCTTGCAGATTTGTGACTAAAATAGTGGCATAAAATTCTCAGAGGCCCAGTCCTCAACCTGCTGCCACTTCACAGCTTATCATTTTTATGATACATCCCACCCCATACAACACCCCCGTGTAAAAGGAAGTACAGATTTTGCAGTCAAAATAATGTTTTCTACAAGGTACATCCAGATAAGTAAGATAAAAATATAGTAAAGAGAAGGCTTTATATCCAGCATGGTAAAGTCTCATAACTGAAGGGATGACATATGGGGAAACTAATTTATGGAAGGAGTCCTCTTCATGTTTGCTGCTTACTGCATGAGGTCTTTTTAGAAATTTTCAAATTGATATAAGCAAAGGCTTATATAAATTTTCAGTATTGTTTCCTGCAGTCTGAACACAGCCTCCTGATGAAGCATTTTGGAAGCTCAAGGAAATGGTATCCTGTTATTTTCTAGCTGCCTTGAAACCAAACCAAACTAAACCAGCCAAACAAACAAACACCAACACCAAACAGAAACAAAAAAAAACCACTACCACAACAACAAAACAGAGAGGTATTTCAAGGAAGGCAAGTATAGTGTTCACGCTTCATTTGCTGCAAATTTGGGGGACAAAAAAAATAAGCTGCAAGACATCATGGCTGGTGAGTCCAACAGCTAAAGGCAACCCTAGAAAAGTAAACTGTGTCTCTACTTTGGCCAATTAGTGCCTAATGGTACCAGGCACTTTTTTTTTTTTTTTTTTTTTTTTTTTTTTTTTTTTTTTTTTTTTTTTTTTTTCTGGAAGTCAGCTACTGACTTCCAGGTGGACCTTGAGACTCCTGAGTTTTGATGTCCAGAAATACCAAGTACACATAGACAGAGTTAATGTGTGCTTTGAACAAAACAGGTGCTATAAATCCTGCTTTCAGCTCCTTATGCTTGTTAACTTCTTGTCCCAGCTACACATTTCATCTCCATACTTTCACCACCATTTTGATGTGCAACATCTCCTCCCCTAAGCTGCCCTGTATTCCCATGAAGACACTTCTTAAAGCTCCCAAGGTTTGGGGGGGACACAGCTGGAGGTCACACATATGGGAAGTGGCCAAAAAGGGGCTTTGTGGTAGAAGAGCAATGAAGTTTTCAGACAAAAAATTGCAGGCAGGAGATGCCATGCACCCTCCTGCTCTTATGTGCCTGGTTTGTCTGTGAGGGGCTCAGCTCATTTGCCAGGGGTCATGGCACCTGCAGGCCCCCTTCCAGGCAGCATCACCACATGCTTGTTTATTCTTGCATTTATGGATAATTTTTGATAATATGGCTTGGTTTTGTGAGGCTGTTGCTCAGGAGGGAAATGAAAAGTCATCACAGTCACAGAATGGTTAGGATTCAAAGGGACCTCTGGAGACTGTCCAGTCCAACCACCCCCTGGCTCTGTCACCCAGAGCAGGTTACACAGGAATGCATCCAGGCAGGTTTGGAATGTCTCCAGAGATGAGGATTCCACTACATCCCTGGGCAGCCTGTTCCAGTGCTCTGCCACTCTTAACGTAAATAAGTTGTTCCTCATGTTGAGGTAAAACTTTCTGTTTTAGTTTATGGCCACTGTTCTTCATCCTGCTGCTGGGCACCACCAAAAAAATGTCTGGCACCATGCTCTTAGCACCCACCTTTGAGATATTTATATGCATTGAGATTCCCTTCCAGTCTTCTCCAGATTAGAACAGCCCAACTTCCATGGTCCCTCCTCATAGGAGAGATGCTCCAGAGCCCTCATTCATATGTGTGGCCATTGATTAGACACTGATGGACATCCATTGATTAAACACTGGAACTGGCGGCCCAGGGGAGTGGTGGAGCCACCATTGCTGCAGGTATTTAAGGAAAGCCTGGATGTGTCACTGAATGCCGTATTCTGGTTGACAGGGTGATACTCGGTTGGAGGTTGGGCTGGATAATCTTTCCTAACCTAACCGATGCCGTGATTCTGTGACAGAGGCCGTGTGGATGTTCAGAGGGTCTGCCCCGGGGCGCCTCAGCCAGGGGGGGAAGGCGCCGTGCGCTTTGTGGCGCCGCCGGCGCTCCGGGCCCCGCTCCGTGCCCCGCTCCGTGCGCTTTGTGGCGCCGCCGGCGCTCCGGGCCCCGCTCCGGGCCCCGCTCCGTGCGCTTTGTGGCGCCGCCGGCGCTCCGGGCCCCGCTCCGTGCCCCGCTCCGTGCGCTTTGTGGCGCCGCCAGCGCTCCGGGCCCCGCTCCGTGCCCCGCTCCGTGCGCTTTGTGGCGCCGCCGGCGCTCCGGGCCCCGCTCCGTGCCCCGCTCCGTGCGCTTTGTGGCGCCGCCGGCGCTCCGGGCCCCGCTCCGGGCCCCGCTCCGTGCGCTTTGTGGCGCCGCCGGCGCTCCGGGCCCCGCTCCGTGCGCTTTGTGGCGCCGCCGGCGCTCCGGGCCCCGCTCCGGGCCCTGCTCCGTGCGCTTTGTGGCGCCGCCGGCGCTCCGGGCCCCGCTCCGTGCGCTTTGTGGCGCCGGGCGGGCGGGCGGAAGCGCCGGGCGGGCGGGAGCGGGCCCTTCCGGCGGGCTCGCAGCGCCTCGCCCCGCCGCCGCCTCCGCCTCCCCCGCTCGCCGCCCGCCGCCGCCCGGCGCCTCCATCCTGGTACTTGGGAGTCTCCATCCTGGTTTCTCAAGTGCCCGGACCCAAAACAGGAAGTAAGTGCGCGGGGCCCTGCGGGATCGCAGGGCCTGGAGCTCCGGGCAGCGGCGGTGGCCGCGGGCGGAGGGGAGGGGACGGGGCGGGGAGCGGCCGTGTGCGGCCCCGCGGCTCGGCGCGCTCGGGCCGGGCTGCCGGGCGAGCAAGCAGGGCCGGGCGGGCAGCGGAGCCCGCAGTGGGTCCGTCCAGCGCCGCCGCCCGCCCAGGGCACGGGAAAATGGCGGCGGCCGCCCGGGGCCAAATGGCGGCGCTGGCGGCCGCGGGGCAGCGGCGGCTGAGGCGGGCCCGGAGCCGCCGCCCCGGGGGCAGTGCCGGGGCAGAGCCGCTGCCTCCCGCCGCCTCCCGCCGCCTCCCGCCGCCTGCTCTCCTGGGAGAGCCCTGGGCCAGCCCTGGGCCGCGGCTCCCCGCCTTCCCGGGGAGCTGCCGGCTGTCGGGAGCGCTGCGCACAGGGAAATTGGGAAGCGGACGGACCGACCGGCCCTGGAAATTACCAAACCCGGCTCCCTTGCGTGGGCAGGGCAAGGGGAGGCCGGCCAGCGCATTTGTTTTGTTTATTATGTTATATTATTTTTTAATTGTTGTTTTTTTTCTGGTTTTAACTCCCTCCCCCATACCTGGATATATCTAATACGAGGCCACCTGCACGATCGCATTTTAATTTCTCGATTCCTGTCGCTGGGTCTGTGCTTGGGGTATCCTGAGCTTGTGGGTTTTATCTGTTTTGTTTCATAAGCTCCTCTTTTTCCAGCGAGAGTTGTGATTTGAGGTTGCTTAGGGCAAGTGGAGTCTGAAATGTTCGACTCTGCCACAATCAGGGATTTCATCTTAGAGCAATACCAGGATTTTCTTCACTAGAGCTGTGCTCTCTTTTCCCAGAATAAAAGATTACGATCGGAAAAGCCTGTATTTCTCCCACCACGTCCTTTTCCCTTTCCTTTCCTTTCCTTTCCTTTCCTTTCCTTTCCTTTCCTTTCCTTTCCTTTCCTTTCCTTTCCTTTTTGCGGTCTCTTTATTTTTGGTTGTGCCCTTGGGCGTGGTGAAGTGTATTACACTTGCAGCAGCAGCTTCTATAGCTGACTGATAGTATTTGTGTGTATTCATTCACAAAGAGTTACACTGTTCAGCCCCACCTGGCCATTGTTGAAGTAATCTAGAAAATGCTTTTTGTTCGCTAGCGCTGCTCTGGCTACAGATGTTAAGTTGGCCTCGACAGCATAGTTGGAATTCCTTTGCAAAACCAGGAGATGCAGGTTCTGAAGTGAGATGGACACATCTTGTTCTGGTTTTCATTTCCATCCTTTCATGTGATTGTGATAATGAACAACTTCATGATGTTTTATGACTTACTGAAAAAATTGAATATTAATTATAACTCCTTAAGTAGAATGTCCCAAAATACTGATTTTTGTCTTATCTACACAAAATTATAAAAAGTGGCCATATAAGAGACAAAGACCTCTCTACTGTGTTTTGCATGTTCTAATAGGTCCTTTTTCTGAACATCATATCTGTGCTTACCTGTCCATCAGAAAGCCAGAAAGACTCTCTTTGCTTATCAGTCTTATAGTTAGGATAATTTTTCTTACTTTTCTTGCATACTAAAATTCTGCCCACTGTTTGTAAAGGTGAAGTTACTGAAATGCTTAACATGGAACTGGATTTACATGAACGGAAAATAATTTTAGTACGTACGATAGTTAGGAAGATTTCTATCCATAGCCATAACCTTGTGTCTGACAGCCAATTCCTGAAAAAGAAAACTTGAAACTTTCTGTGTTTTATTTCTTTTGAAATAGGTAGGACATAGGTTTTGTTTTGGTTTATGTTGGTTTTTTTTTTCCACTGTGTGACATTTAAAGCATGCTCAGTGCTTTCTATTAAACTTTTAATGGACAGGCTGAACCTCATGGAGTTCTGCCAAATTTGGATCAATGCAAATGAGAACACTTTGTCCCATTGTGCCTCCCATATATTCTGTTTCAGTGATGGCCCGCTTCTCTAAGTACCACTGATGAGGAGGATGTAACTGTTCCTAAAAGGCTGTAATCTCATGCTGATACAGATTAATAAATCCTTGTATGCCCCAGACTCAGGTCCCTGCATCCTTGTGATTGGTGTCTGCCCAGTTTGGTTCCTTTTCCTATCCATTGTTGGAAGCTGTTAGAGACAATTTCTGTGTGGTGGAATTTTAAGTTTGAACAGAACTCATTTGGAGTAAAATTTGGTGGGGGGAGGGGGGCAGGGGTTGGTGAATATGAGCATAACAGCACTGGCACTAATTGAATAGTAAAACCTCCTGATAATGTACTGGAAGTACTGACTTGGTATGGAATACACTAAATATTCAGGCTTCCTAAAATAAGAGGTCCTGTAATGACTTTGTTGAACAAGTGCCTCAAAATCCCAATGCATTCCATGGGATTGTTCCAGTTAAATGCCACAGTAACTGGAAACCACCCTTAATAATCTTCAGTTTTTGCTTTTAACAGGACTTAGTGAAAAATACTTATTACCCAATGCAGAGAACACCAAAGAACACAATCGTTTAGTATAACTTACTATAGAAATTTTAAGAGATTTACAACAGCCTGCTGAAGACTAGACATAACATTCATTTAATAACTAGAGGCAATGACAGAATGCTGTCTGCGAGAGTAAAAATACCATTTCTTAGAAGTGCTTAAGTTTTACAGCCCACAGAATAATTGAGCCCATCTGCCTCTATGACAGCTATTTAGAATTAAAGAAATTTTGTATTAGGATGTTAAATTTTTTTTCAGCTTGGTGTAAAGTCAGCTTTGTGGGTTTTTGGTTTTTTTTCCTGCCATAATTCTGCTGCATGCTTCCCAGATAAAAAAGGACAGCTTTATTATGTGATTTTAGTGGAAAACTTCTATTGGAATTCTGTATAAAATGAGCCTTGTAGACAAAGTATTTTCCCACCTCTTTGGTTTCATGTTGAAGCCTGTTTGAGATTGTAATGCTGCTCTGAAAAATGCTGGGTTTGGTAAATACACACAGAAATCCAACAAGGCAAAACATGCTTATTGAATTGACACTGATTTCTAAGGTGCTATTTCATTATGGATTAAGGCATCCACATTCTTGGGGCGTGTCTATCCAACACGTCCTGTCCCCAAAAGCTAACACTCTCCTTCAGAACATGAAATATTAGTGATAGATTGACATCTCTGTAATGAATGTGTACGAATCAAAGATTAAAGAAAAGCCTTGAATTGTTCATTTAAAATTCAAGTAAGCCTTTTGTTTCAAATAAAACTTGTTTGCATTTCCAAGAGCACACTTACCGAAGTTGTGAAAAGAAGGTGATATATTTTGGAAGTGATGAGACTACTCGGGTCCTAATTCTCACTAATTAAGAAACCTTGGCTGTCATTTACTTTGAATTTAACTTCTGCAAGAGCAGATGTGTAAGAGCAGATGTGTGCTGTGCAGGTGTGTGTAATGAGCAGAGCTCACAGGGCACATCCCAAAGCCTGTGGTGTGGCGTTGTTTAGCAGAGCTGAGGCTCCCGCGCTGTGATGGATCGAGGGCGGCGGGCGAGCGCCGTGTCCCTGCAGCGGGGAGCAGGAGAAGGCACCCAAGGGTGTTGTCTTGGGCAGCAGCACTGGGCTTTGGCCACTGAGCTCCCTGTGAATGTGTCATGTTTGATGCATGTTCAGAGCACCTGGCAGCTACGTTATTATTTGTGAAACAGTGAGGTTTGTAAGATCTGGAGGTTGTTTCCTACTCACTCAAAAGAACCACCGCAGTTATTCCTGGTTTTGGTCACTCATTCATATATTAATGTGTTGTGCCCCTGTCCTGGGGTAAGTGTAGCTTGAAAGAGCCTGGTTGGTTGGTTGGTTGGTTTTTCTTTCAGTTTTCTTGTATTTGTATGGTCTAATGAATAAAAAATAGTGTCCAAAATATGCATTTGACTTTGACTTCATTCCTCATGTTCTTTCTACTCACTTTTCAATTGTGGTCCAAGGCCACATGCATTAAAGTTGATGAGAGTGAAATCAAGGAGTTGGCTCTTTCTAAGTTTTTATCAAGACTTGGTCAAGGTTATTACCCTTACTCAGGAGACTTAGGATATGCTAAATCTTGAATATCTTGCACAGAGCATCATTATTTTGGGGGGGAAAGCCTACACTTACAGGTGGCTTAAACCATTTTTGGGAAATCAGCAAGGAGTTACAAACCTGTCCTCAATCCAGGAATTACATTGAAGAATGTTTCTTGGGAAGTCACAGGTCCTTGAACAAAGTGCACTACCCAGTGTTGGGTGCTCTGCAATTTGTGGGAGCTCAGGCTGACAGCTGCAGATGTGTGACTTGATCAGGAGTCAGTGGTGCTCTCAGATGTGCTGCCTCAGCCACTGTCTGGTAATCCTGTTACAGCTCTGGATGGAAGTGTCAGAGTAGCAGCTACTGATCCTGGTGTACCTCCCTCCCCATCTCTGGGAATGCCATATTTGGATGTATGGATCCCTTTTATGCTGTGTCCTCTTCCCTCCTAACTTGCAAATCAGCAAGGCAGAGAATGTAAGGGGATTAATTGCCCTGTGTTTTTTATTTGGTAGCCAATTCCTCTAAATATACAGATTGATTTTCCTCAAGTCCTGAGTAACTGCTGAAAGAATGACCCAGCTTTGCTGTGCCTGTACTCAATTTTCATCAGTCTTACAATAAAAGAAGGAATGGTCTGCTCTGTCTTCTGCTGTGTATGGTGCTATAGTTTCCACTGTTTTCAAAAAAGCTGTAGGTGAAGTAAATGACTGTTGGTAACGTGTCTTATAAATCTCATGTCTTTCAAGGCCCCTAAAATAGTGAAAAGAAAAATGGGTGCTTTCAACTGATTGTAGAAAAATAAATGTTATGACAACTAGTTGACATAAAATAAAGGAATAATCCTCCACCTCATTTCCAGTAACTTCAGGGGTTTTTACTACAGCAGTCCCTGTAGTAAAACTTACTCAGAAAGTACATATGAACATGAAAAAGAGAATCTGTTTATTTTGGCCTGGTTTGTTCACTCCCCAAAAGCTAAATTAATAACTTAAAACTGTAACTTTTTCAACCCAGTCTGCTAATTTAGCTGTGACACTTTGGATGTCTTTCTTCATGTTTTAGCATTAAGGATGCCTCATTGGTTCCTAAAATCAGTATTACAGCCGTGCAGCAAACAGCAGCTTCTAGGGAAGGATAGAGCACAGGCTGTAAAACTCAGCAGCAGATGAATCCCAAGGAAGTTACTCCCTCCTACGCTTGCATGTGGCAAGGAACTGTTGCTGATGGTAGATGTGAAAGTAAGTTTGAGAACCCTTTGATTTAAAATGTCAGTGGTATCTGAAATTTTTTATATGTTCAGAAGAGTAATATCACTTCATTTAAGGCGTCAGTCTCTGTGTGCTTAAAGATGTGCCAAATCTTCAATAAGCTTGAGAGGTGAGAAGTAGTTTTTTAGAAGGACTAGCAATAGTTTTGTCTTTCTAGGATAGCACTTCTCTTGGGAATCTTCAATACTTAAGAATGTGTTTTCTGATTAAAAATTAAATAATCTCCTGCTGACGCAATAATGTTAACATTATACAGGAAATTTGAAATCCAGGTTGTAAATTCCACTTGCATATGGGAATGTGGATATCCCTGCCTAGTACGTGGAAAATTTGTAATGTATTTGTGATTTCTTTTTTCTAAAGCTATAGCCAGATATTTTTTAACAGTATTTTGGCTTCAAAATAAAAGTTAAAAGTAATTTGTTGTTGTTGACATATGAGTAAACACAGAAAAAGGACTGAGCAGTTAAAGGAGAAATAGATGATATTTTCTTTTTACAAATCTCTGCCAAAGTCAACAAAAGCGGGCTTAAAACTGATGAAATCTTTGCAAAGCTTCTGGATATTTTAGATGTGATTTCATTTAGCTTCTGCAGCAGCAAAGGTTGCATCTCTTTGTATCTGGATGAAACTTTTGTTGTAGGGTTCTGCTTTGTTTTATTTCAGAATTACTGCTGGTGGTTTCATAGAATGTCTTAGAAACTTTGTGTTTCATTGCAGTACTTTTATAGTGGAATTGAAATTATCAGAGACACTTCATATTGTCCTAGTTTTGTGCCTTCAATGTATATGGCTTATCCTGGATTACTTGTTCTCTCAGTAGCTTTTTGTACTGGTGATTGCTTGCAGCCAATTTATTTGTTGCTCTTGTTGTTTAAATGCTGAAGAAAACGTGCAAGTTTCACGTTTAGTTATATGCATGGAAGGAGAATAAAACTTTGCAAGTTGGCAGTCTATAAATAGGGCACTAATGGGACACTAGGGAATATTTGTCAGCCCTGACTAGCTTTCAGTTCTATAATAACAGAATTATTAAATTAACAGTGGAACAAATGCTGGACAAAAATCATCAGATGTGAAGAATTTAGAAATGCTGAGAAAGTAATGGTCTAGATTTGTATTTGAAAACAAAGAAGGCAGTAGATCGTAAATCCTCCTAATAGGGAGTTTAGGTACTATTTTTAACTGGAAAAGTTACTTCAAAGCTATCTGGTTTTACCCTATGGAATATATATGTGCAGGAAGGTAAAGGTAGGTGAATGAAACAGTGGATTTTTCATGTGAAAGAGCAGGCACATTCCCTGTGGGAGTTTGTGCTGGTTGGTTGGGGTATGGAAGCAGCATTATAGTCCAAGTAGAGTCCAGCAGCAGAAATGTAATCTGTGTGTTGCTCTTTCAGGTTTGAGTATGAGCACAGTTGAAGAAGAGTCTGACACAGTGACAGTAGAAACCGTGAACTCTGTGACTTTGACTCAGGATACTGAAGGGAACCTAATTCTTCATTGCCCTCAAAATGGTATACAATTGTATTACATAGTATTTTTTTTTCTTCTTTGTTTTGATTGATCTGACCACCATACATCCCTGCCCACAAATCCTGTGAGCTATTTAAGTGTAGCTTACCATGCAAGAATTGTTCTGCTTTGGTTCAAAGAATGATAAAATGTTGAATTAGATATAAATCCCAAAACTGTCTGTGTGCCCAACAAAGATGCAGCTGCTGTGGTTTATTTCAGTTGAAATGGATTCTTAGAGCCAAGCATGTACCCAAATTTCTGTGGACTGATTTCTGTTGGGCATGCTGTGGATGGAATTTTCAAAGAAAGTGCATGTTGAAGAAAGCATGTGATCTGTTGTTGCCCATAACTTAGGCCAGGTCCCTGGGCAGCAGCAAAGCACTGAACCAGCCTGTCACATTTGCTTCTGCTGTTTGCTTTGGCCTGCTTTTTAGGAGAACTCTGTCCAAGGCTCCACTTAGCTTACAGGAAGTAACCTGGGTGTGTTTTTCTTGTTAGAAGCTGATGAAGTAGACTCTGAAGACAGCTCTGAACCTCCACACAAGAGGCTTTGCTTATCAGAGGATGATCAAAGCCTTGATGATTCCACTCCGTGCATTTCTGTTGTTGCAGTTCCAAGTAAGTTCTTTTACATACTCCTGTAGCAAATATATCTGCTGGTGAAGATTAAAAGTGGACTCTTAAATCACAGTAGAATATTCTGCATGGGGTTTTTTTCTTCCAAATTTTATTAATATACTTGGGTATATATATATATTTTTTTTTTTTTCAGCAATTAATACTGGCAAAATAAGCCTCTGTTAAAGTAGTTTAGAGACCTACATTCACAGGTGCATTGAATAAAATGAAGGATAAGTAAATGAACAACTAGGTGCTCTCCTGCAAAGAGATTTGGGGTTTTTTAATGATCAGACAGTATAGTTAATATTTCAGTATTTTGTAATATTGAGGTGTATGTAAAAGAGGTTGATGTAAAAAAGGATGAATATTGAATTAGTCTTTCAGGAGTTGGTTGAATATTAAAAAGTTTAATATAATCTCCCAAAGGGAGACAGAACCAGATATAGTTAAAATACCAATTTGTAGTACGTAGAGTGCCTGTTTATTTGGTGGAACTAGGTAGAAATTCCTTAGAAGTAAAGGAATTACCATATTGAAGTTGAAGGAGGACTGGGGAAAATGCATGCAGCCAAAAGGTTTGAATGTTTTCCTTTAATAACTGGAGATTCCTGGAGGTAGGTTTGGAAAAGAAATATTAATTCAGTTTCAAATTTTTGCATCAAACTTTTTTTTTTATGTTTCACCTTAGGTCATAGTTGTAGTCAAACATAAAACTGAAGGTTTCAAAATCCATATTTTAATTTTATGAAGAGAAGCAGTTGATAATGATTTTAGTGAATTTACTATGGCAACAAATAAATAAGGCTCGAATAAGGCTCTTCACAATTTTCACTTCAAAGGTTTTATAAAACTTGTAGCATGTGTAAAAATGCTGCAGGATTTAAGTATGCAACTAACTTACCCATTCTGAAGTTTCAGAAAATGATCAGAGCTTTGAGGTGACCATGACTGCTACCACTGAGGTAGCTGAAGATGAGATTAATGAAGGAACTGTTACCCAGATTCAGGTACTGTAAAACTTATCTATTTGATGTATATTTCTATTTCAATTGAAATGAAAAGGGAAACAAGTATCAGAAATACTTATTAAATGAATAAGACTCCTTGAAATGAATGTATTTGAGCATGGATGTTTTTTTGTAAAAATGCTAGTCTGTAAAAAGACAGTTGAATAATTTTATGTATGAGAGTCTTAAGTTACTGCCCAAAAAGCAATACTGCAAAGAGTAATAGAGGTAACAATCTACTGGTGCTCTGTCATGATCTGCATGGAATACAAGTTTATCTGCTATTTCTGTCATTCTTTGCTTATAAGTTAAGCTTTATAACAGGCTTAAATAGGCTTTGTCTTGTCACCAGTCCTAACAGTTACATGCAGTTTATTGTGGGTGTACCATGTTTAAAAAGTTCTAGATTGGAGATGCTGGATATTGTCCTGTTTCCACCACAGCCAGTGAGACTCTTCTTACTTACTGGACATTAAACAAGATGAAGAATGCTGCCTAATTAATTCTCACAACATCTGTATATTAATATGCTAAATCTTACTCAGGTGTTCTTAAGGAAGGTAATAGTTCCAATGCCATATCTAAGATATGACACTTATGAACAGTCAGCAAGGTGACGAGATGTGCTGATTGAATTTTCCTTCACACTATGTCTCCATGTTAATTGCAAAGTGATAAACAACTGAATATCTGACTCTATCATTTCATACTGGTCTTTTCAAGATTCTTCAGAATGAACAGTTGGATGAAATCTCCCCACTGGGCAACGAAGAAGTGTCAGCTGTTAGTCAAGCCTGGTTCACAACCAAAGAGGATAAGGATTCTCTAACCAATAAAGGTAGGGTATTTCAAATGCAGTTCTCCCATGGTGTAGAAAGGTAACCTTTTCCAAATGTCTCAGAACATTTTGCAAGTTGCATGAAGTAATCTCTGGTCTGGCTTTTTGGAGATGGGCCATGCCTGCAGTGGTGGCAGTAGTGGCCACAGTAGAGAAGGGCTGTGGGGGCTGTGGGTCAGCCCAGATGGGGCAGTGAGTTGTGTTTGCCTGGTAAGGGGGTGGGAAGCTGCAGCAGAAGTGTGGGGACACTAAGGGAAAAACCAATCCATGCTCAAGTTAATGGAGTTGCTTCAGAAGAAGAGGGCTCCTGCAGACCAGGACCTGATGAAATAATCCCTGCTACTCCTAAAACTCCGCCCTACTGGGCATTCCTCCCTTTCCAAATTCATCTCTGCAAACATGTAGTAGTTCCTGAACTCAAGAGCTTTTGTTTTTTCTTTCCTCCCTATGGGGGAAGTGCCTTTCTAAAGCTAGAGAAAAAAACTTACTGTCAAATGAAGATGTGTTGTCTCTCTGGTTTCCTCAGCCCCTCTACTGTTTTTCTTACTCTGACTTTTACTTTTTCTAGAGGATTTTTTTTTTTCAGTCAGTTCAAAGCAACTCTCTTTTTTGTTAAAAACCCTTTGGGAAGAGACACAGCAATGTTAAAGGAGGGCACTCAATCTGGTGATTCCAGTTAAGAGATTAATAACTTGAGGAAGACATTTTTAGTAAAATATGCCAAGAAAAATATTTGAGAATCTCTTCTGGCTGAACTTTTCTTGTAAGCTCTGGGATTTGTCACAGATATCAGCAGTGGAGGAATGCCAGTGTGTGTCTTCTTTTAGAGTAGCTCAGAGTTTGGTATGTGTTGCCTGAGCTCATAATTTTATAGCAGTCTCCACTTGATAATGCTTTCTTCCCAGACCTGTGGGCAATCTTGACTATGAATATGCAAACATGTGAAGTGCAGAATATATGTCCTTTCCTAAAATAGTTTGGTATTAAAGGTTATTCCATGTAAAGAGTGGCAGTGTCCCATTAAGTCAGTTCAGAGGTCTGGACCTGTGTGAATCCCAGTTACAGGAATACATTATTTTTCTGTCTCTGTAACTCTGGAAGAAAAGATTGAAGCTATGGAGCACAGGGAGAGAGTACTCTCTCACCAGTTCCAATGGAATTAGTAATAATGCCTGTACTTTTCATTATAATTGGATTTGAGTAAACAGTCTCTTTGGTGTGTTCTGTCTCTCAGCTCTGGTAATTAGCAGGCTGAGAAGGAAGTACCCTGATTTTTCTGAGCAGAGGTGGGCAGATAGCCAGCACACACCAGTATGTAAACTGGGTCACACCAGCATAAGCTTAATTAAAAGTATGGTATGACCATAAGGAGGAAAAAGGATAATTTAGAGGAGGAAGGTTTTAATGTTTTATTGATAGACTTCAGGTTTGAAATTTTCTCTCTGAATAAAGTTGGTTAGGTTTGCTTTTCAAGCTTAGCTGGCACTGTAGTTACTAAGGGCAGAGACAGAGAGGAACGTTATTTGTTGCTATTGGTTTGCCACTTTTATTTGTAAAAAGGGGGAAGTAAAAGACTCACCACAAGGTTTTATGTTGACTGTGACCCCTGAGCATTACTCCCCATGCAAAAAGGAGGATAGAGATGGGGACCAGCTTGTCAAAAAAGGCTAAATGGGGCATTTACCTCTATGAAAAGAACTCACAGTAGGTGGCACTACTCTCGTGTTCAGGAGTGTTAAGGCATGCAAGAAAACCTTCTTGCCAATTCTTCAGGTAGTCTTTTGAGTCATATTTTAAGTTCCAGCTTCTGCAATCATTTTGAGTGCATGGGAATTTCAGCTGTCAGTTTAAAGATAGAAGTTTTCTAGTTGCAGCTGAAAAGAAAGTCTGTAAATGTGACTTGACAGCACGTAGAGGTGTTCATGCTGTTTTTAAAAATGGGACGTTTTTGAAGAGGGGTCTGACTCATTATTTAAATATTAGTTGATGGTTACTATCAGTTATGAAATAACATCTGTTTAAAATTAATGCTAGTTATATTTTAGTAGCTAAAATTATTCTTTTCTTTGTTAATTGCAGTATGGGTCATGTTTTCAGATACTTCTGTTCTTGCTGTTTTTCTGGCCTTCAGTAATTAGTTGTCATTTCTATTTTCAGGCCACAAGTGGAAGCAAGGGATGTGGTCAAAGGAAGAAATTGACATTTTGATGAGTAACATTGAGCGTTATTTAAAGGTATGTTTAGAGCACATTCCCTGCTTGTTGATGTGGTGATGCAATTCCTGCCAGAAACCAACTTTGTTTAGTACTTCCCAGAATACACAATGAGTGATTCAGATTGGTTTGTTGTAGGAATGGTTATTACCCATTTGAAATACATAAGAAAATGTTATTCATAGAGAGGATTTAAGTACTATGGAATGTAACATTGCTTTTAATTTTTGTACTGGAAATACCCCATTTTGAGCATCCTGACATGACATTTGACATGGTTAAATCTCTTTCTCTGACTACGCATTGGGGACTCCTAAAACCTTTGTTGAAGGTGGTGGGGAAAAAAATTGTACTACCAGTAATTTTCCTTACTGAGCAGTGAATACAGCTTCCAGATGTCCTTGGTGCCAAGTCTGTGATTGTGTACTACACTAGCAGGATGCCTGTGTCTGCTTTCTTACCCTTAAATTATTGGGGTCAGAGTTCAGTGTAAATGGGCATGTGGTGAACATGCTGACACTGATAATTGCCCATAAGTCATATTTGTGGTAGGCTTGCAGCTGAGAATATTTGAGCTGAGCCCTTACAGCTGAGAATATATAGCCTGGATATTACAGTTTCACCATCCGTCACTTGTGGTTTAAAAAAAAAAAACAAAACCTGAATTTAATGTTCATTGGGATAAAAATCCACAGGATTAGTTGAAGGGAGTGTGTCTGCCCACACACATATTAGAGCTTCTGCCACAAAATCATTCATGGGTAATACTACATTTTAAATCTAGTGAAGCTTTTTTAAACTAGCTAAATAACTTTTCTGAGTTACTGATAAATCATTGATTAATTCTTTTCCCAGGTATCTGCTTTCTTGTACTGCTTTGAATAATTGAAATATGGTGGTTGTTAGTTTAAAGTGAAGTTAAGCTTTATTGTTATACTTCGCTGCAGTGTTCTTGTATTGAATTTATTTGAGTTTCCATCAGAACAAGAAGAGTAGTTTAATTGAAAGAAATTGCTTTTGCATAAGGAATATCTAAAATTATGTAATAAATCAGTATAGCACTGTTTGACAACCTTCCCTTGTATGGCCCCAGACTAATTCCACCATAGTACATATTCCATGATGTTCTATGTGATGGTTCATTTTTTGATCTTAAAATATACATTGAACAGATTTTTTTTTTTTCTTATTTGTGGAGAGGTGTTAGAATTTCTGTGTCTCCCTGGACTCCAACATAAAAAAAACCAAAACAACAAAACTTAGTGTTCAAGGATTTGTATGTGAGGGAGCTAATCCATAAGTAATCAGTTTTATTTTGGACTGTAGTATTTGTGATACACAGAAAATTGCTTAATGGCTTCAGTTCTTGTGTTCTACTTCTTGATTCCTAGGAGACTTTATCTAAGGTGTTTTGTTTGTGGTTTTTGTTTTTGTTTTGTTTTTTTAAATGCTTTGTTCTAGGCCCGTGGAATAAAAGATGCCACTGAAATTATATTTGAAATGTCAAAAGATGAAAGAAAAGATTTCTACAGGACAATAGCTTGGGGTCTGAATCGGCCTCTCTTTGCTGTCTATAGAAGAGTTCTTCGCATGTATGATGACAGAAACCATGTTGGAAAGTATGAAACCCTCTAATGCTGCATGGTTTTATTGGTATGAGTAGGGTCATGTATTTATGCTTGACATGTTCTATGCGAGACAGAAAATTTTAGCCAAACAGATCTAGATCTTGCTAATATGTCACCTCTGCTCAATTTTGATAGATCATCCTTGGCAATAGTTGTGTTCAATTGATGGTGTTCAATGAATGCTTTAAAAAACAAGCAAAAAGCCCAAAACAAAGGTGAATGACAGATTCTGATATGATGAGAGTGCTTGGACACGAGCATGGATCTGCTGAGATGTAATTTCTTCTAGAGCTGTGACCTGGAAGTAATTGATCTTCACCCCTGGTGCCCTTGCTTGCCATTCTTTAAAGCAGTGATCTGGTGCCATCCAGAAAGAATATTATATTGTAGTTTTTGAAGGTAGTTAAAAATATCTTCTCAGTGCTGATACACTTTTTTGATGGAAAGTCAGTTTTATGGTGATGGTGAACTGGAACAGTAAGGAAGAAGCTGTTTATTTGAAAGACTAATACAGAAAATTCTAATTCTGTTCATAGGAGTAAGATCATGGAGAATGAGGAATTTTTCTGACAAATAAGAGGAATCTTACACCAGCTAACCTTAGAAATGCACTAATGTGGAAAATGGCATTTGTTCCTCACATTCTTCTGAAGTATTCAGTCAGATTGTTTCTTACAGCTGAAATTCCTTAATCCCTTGTTGTAACTAAATGTGGGCTGTGTGATTAGTAAAATAAAAATATTTCTGCTGTATGCTTTCTGTTTAAAGTAATGTCTTTTTATTTACCTGTTGCTTAGGTATACTCCTGAGGAAATTGAAAAGCTTAAAGAGTAAGTTATGAACAAGCTCACTCCTCCTTGTTTATATTTAGTAGCTTGATCAATTTTTAAAGGTTTCCTTATATGAAATCACTGAAGAGTTACAAATAAATCTGACTGCTCCAACACTATCCAAAAATAGTGGTTACTATCTAAAGAAAAATAAAACTGCCTTTGGGTTC
The DNA here is from genome assembly GCA_016584745.2 of Phylloscopus trochilus trochilus. Taxonomy (NCBI): domain Eukaryota; kingdom Metazoa; phylum Chordata; class Aves; order Passeriformes; family Phylloscopidae; genus Phylloscopus; species Phylloscopus trochilus. The sequence goes on along the minus strand of WQNJ02000016.1, from coordinate 7,856,043 downwards.
TTTTAATTTTTTTTTCTAATGTGTGTTCAGGACCTAACAATATGCAACAAAGTTCTAAAGCAAGGCTTCTGTTGTAACTGGAAAAGTTTCTGCTTTTTACAAGCACGGTCAATATTTGTGGTTAGGAAAAACAGAAGTCCCTTTTCTTTACAAAGTGTGAACAAAGGTTATTCCTAAAGGAAGTGACAGGTCAAGAGTAGCATCTCCCTTAGGCAGTATTATAGATACATGAATTATCAGTACAGCTCAAAAAGCCAAATTTTGAGTATGAACCTGATAGATCAAGGAGATGGGGCTGCAGACTTTAACCCCTCCTGCACGTTTCCTGGGCTGAGCAGTTGGAAGAAACTGTTGGACTGAAGGAAGGAAGGGAGTATATTGCATTGCATTGATGGATCTGTTTGGATCAATTGAGCTGGTTTGTGTCATTCACAAAGTGCCTGTGGTTCCAGATGTATCAGAGCTAGTCATGGATCAACATTTTAGGCAACCTGCTGTCATGTGAAGGAGGAAGATGATTGCTAAAATGATGAATGTGTTTATGCAGTGTTTTACTTAATTGAAATTGTAGGATGCCTGGGTTTTCATCGGGCATTATTTAAATTTCTCAAGTGCTCTCTACACTACTTGAAAATCATTGAGATACCTGCATAGAATGGAAATTGGTCATTTACCTAAATATTCCTATTGTGTTTAACACGCTCATTAAGCCTCACAATCTTCCTGCAAGACAGATACGCATTTTATAAGTGTCTTGTGGCTTAGCTGGTCCAAAATGCTTCTAGAAACACATAGGAAAAAGTAGCAGAAAATATTAATAGTCAAGTAGCAAAGTGATTTCCCTGTTCTCTCTTTAAGCCTGTGAACTGCACATTTGTCCTGGTTTTGTTAGAGAATATTTGATATTTTGGTAGTTTCCTAGCTGGTTACAATGCTAATGAGCACATTTCTCTTTAGGCTGAGAGTAAAGCACGGTAATGATTGGGCCACAATAGGAGCTGCCCTGGGGAGAAGTGCTTCATCTGTAAAGGATCGATGTAGACTGATGAAGGATACCTGCAACACAGGTGAGCTAAATGCTGGTGTCAGAAATTGATATTCTGGTTAAAATTCTGTCCCTTGTGTTTAATGGTTATAAACCTACACTGTGTGTTTGATGTCAAGAGACAGACAGATGCACTTCAGGATTAAAGTACTGTTTATTTTGTAATGAATACATTAAAAATATATGCATTACAAAATGTAATATGTTTAAGTATAAAGGAAAATTCAGTCAGACCTCATGTGAATAATGTCCACTAAATTGTTGCATGGTTAATTCACTCCAGCTAATACAGTTCAGATAGCTTGGATCAGTTTGCTTTGGTCACTATTTGGAGAAGTTCTGTGTGGCCTTATTCATCTGTGAGAGGAAGAAAAAAGAGAAATTCAGCAGCAAAACAATGGAATTGTTGATTGATTAATCAAGAATGAATATAATATAAATGGTTAAGTAATTAAGAGCAGTTGCATCTTCTTCACAAGTTAATATTTGCATTTGGAGTAAGGTGTTGGACATGGAAGTTAAATGTCTGCTGGCATGTTACGAATCAGAACAGAGAGTATGTGCTGCTGGTTAAGTTGGAGGGCTTCTCCATCTTTCAGGAAAGTGGACAGAGAAAGAAGAAAAAAGACTGGCAGAAGTAGTGCACGAGCTGACAAGCACAGAGCCAGGTGACATTGTCACACAAGGTGTGTCGTGGGCTGCGGTGGCAGAGCGGGTCGGGACGCGCTCGGAGAAGCAGTGCCGCTCTAAGTGGCTCAACTATCTCAACTGGAAACAAAGCGGGGGCACCGAGTGGACCAAGGAGGATGAAATAAATCTGATCTTGAGGTTCGTTATTTTAGTAACTTTTAAAGATTTGTAATATGTGTTGCTAGCAGGATTCCATTGGGGTCCATTTTGCTGGTTGTCCTAGACACTGAAAATTCTAGAACCTTCCAAAAATCACTGCTGTGTTTACAGTTCCCAGAGATTTATTATTGAACGTATTTTTTGTTTTTTGTTTTTTTAGTGAATGTTAGTGTTCGTGAAAGGTGTCAGATTGAAAACCCTGGAGACTGAAGTCTTCTTTATTCCACAGAAAAGGTACAGCACAGGCAGCAAACCGTGCAAGCTTCCCACACGTTGCCCCACCGATGCGCTTTAACCCTTAACTGGAGGGTAGCTCAGTCTCCCTGCCCGTTCAGTCCTTGGCCTCTCTGCTGAGATGACCAACAAGGGTCAAGTGTGGTGGTGGTTTCTGTGATGTGGACATCTTGTCTACAAAGAGCTAAACTGAGACTGCAAATTAATTTCATGTAGGCCACCAAACACTGATTGGATATCAGCATCTCTGACTACATTTGAACTGGCAACCTGGTAGTGACTTTGGAAATCTTTTGCTCTCTCCAGTCCTCCTCCCGTTTGGAATGCCTTTAACTCAGGCTTTTTAGCCAGTGGATTTTTATGGTTGGGTGGGATTAAAAAGCCAAGACATCCAGAGAATCTAAAGATTACTTTCAAAGTAGTAGTAACAAATTTACTGAAGCTGTTTGACATGAACTCAAAGTGAGGAGCCTGATTCCACATTTCAGAATGTGCTGGGTATATTTCTTAGTATTTCTGGTTTGGTCTGTCCAGATATCCTTTACTCATCCTACAGGGTTGGTTTTGGTAGTTTTTTTTTCATTTTTACTTTTTTCTTTCTTTAGCTAGCAAGAGTGCTCTTGCTTTGTTTGTGAAGAGGACTTTTCTTAACTTCCACAAAAACATTTTCCCCTCACTATTCACCTCTCTTTCATATGCTTAATGTCCAGATAAGGGCAATTCAGAGATTTTTAGTAATTTCAGACAGATTCTGGTAGAGAAGACTGTCCCTTATCTGGAGAGCCTGGTGGGATTGATTTATGAGGAAGTGTTTAATACTGTAGTTAACTTCATCTACTTTGGCTAAGAAGCATCTGAGAGAAGGCAAAAATCTGTGTTAAGGACGGATGGTTTGTTACCTAGAAGAAAAAAAGTAAATATCATAACATGAAATTAATTAAGTGAATGTTCAGAGTGAATCTCAGGAAGTATTTCCTGCCTTGGAAGTGTGTTTGGGGAACGTTTTTTCAAAAAGAAAAGATGCAAGTACCACCACTTGGAATGCTTCACGATAATCCGATCTAAGACCTAATGTTTAAGTAATTAAGGAGAATAATCCTGCATGGCAAGGAGATGGACTGGATCATCTAACAGGTCTAGTCCATCTTCTGTTGTTTATGATTCTGCTTGACCTCTGGCAGCGTGGAGCCTTGGAAGCCTGTGTCGATTCCTGAGCTCTGGTGGGCTGGTCACTAGCATGTGGTTCTGCGCTGTTACGTGTGACACGGCCGGACATGTGCGACACCCCTGCCGCTCCCGAGGGCAGTTTCTGACAGCTCCATCTTCTCTGTGTCCTGCCAGGATAGCGGAGCTTGAAGTCTCTGATGAGAACGACATCAATTGGGATTTGCTGGCTGAGGGCTGGAGCAGTGTCCGCTCCCCGCAGTGGCTTCGGAGTAAATGGTGGACCATTAAAAGACAAATTGCAAACCACAAAGATGTTTCCTTCCCTGGTAATGTACTACTTGCACACTTCTGAAAGCTCCTTTCACGTATGTCAAAGGAATAAGGCTGCATTTTGTTGTCTGCTTACAGCATTGCTGGCCAAAGAGCACATTGCTCCTTTGCTGAGAGTTACTGGCCCCTTGGATCTGCTGGCTGAATTGCTCCTACAAGCAATCCTTAAGTGTTTCAGTCAAACAGGCCAAGCTGATGTGTACAACTAGACAGACTTTGCCATCCCTTCCTGCTTTGGCTAAAGTGGGAGTGTGTATATAAGCAGCTCAGCTGGCAGATCTCAGATGATGCTGATCTTTGGTATGGAGGGCAGTGACCTCTTCAGGTGGAAGAGGATATGTACCTGCAGCCTGACTATGGCCTCAGGTTAGATCCATTCCTTTACCATGTTAAAATATAATCTCTGTCAGGTGCTGAGCTTTTCCTGTAGACAGAACGTAGATCTATCACCTGCAGTGAGGAGGAGAGGAGGAATCAGGAGTGTAAAGCTCCCCCAAATACATTTCATACCATTTTCCCATTCTGGTTTGGAGAAACTGCTGCCTAAGCCAAAGAGGTGTCTGTAATCTTCAGACCTCCCTTTGTCTGACTTGTGGAGAGGAAAAAATCAGAGGGATTAGTCATGTTATAACTAATGAAAGATGTAATTTAATGCACTCTGAGCTGTGGTTGACAGTGTGGTTATATATTAGTCCTGCCTCAAGGCTGCAGCTGGGAGGAGAGCTCCTGTTACCACACATTAATAGGCAGTTGTTGAATCAAATAATGCATAATATAAATGTAGCACTGAATCAACAGGCTCTGCTCTCTTTTCCCTGATAAAGGGGAGATGCTTAGGCAGTTTGCTGTAATGAATTCTAGAAAAGCTGAGGCCTCAGGTTTTGTAACCTGCTGTTATATCAGCTGCTCCCTCAGCAGGGTCAAAGTAATCACAGAGAAGGGTGGGTGGTTCTGTTGGAGCAATGGGCCTCCTCCTGCACAGGTGAGGAGTTGTAATACAACCACTGTGGGATTCATTCTCTCTGCTCCCTATTTTCAGTGACATTTCTGTCAAGCTCTTGAACAAATCTGCTTCTGTGTTGTAGAAGATTGCAGGTTTTCCTCTGGTAGCAGTGTTACACAACTGGTGATACTGGGACTTGATTGTAGCTTGGGGATATACCATGCATCATTCTAGAGAGTTCCAAACTTTTATGGGTTGTGTGTTCTTTTTTCTCCCCAAGCATCATGAAATGCCTGGGTTCCATGAGGAAATCTAGTTTACTGCTGTAGTTGACTATAAATGGTCTGTGTATATGCTAAATTTCTGGTCTCTGTATCTCTGGAGATTGCTTAAGTTCCAGATCCTGTAGGATTTTGTTTGCTCTTTTCATCTTGGATAAATTGCAGCATTTCAAATGTGCTTCCTCAACCTGCTTTAGCATAAGTGTTTTTATCTCTCAGTGCTGATAAAGGGTCTTAAACAGCTCCATGAGAACCAAAAAAACAATCCAGGGCACCAGCTTCCAGAGAGCAAATGTGGCAGTGGCTTGGCAAACCCCAACTCCAGCTCGGGGGTGCAGCACGTGCAGATCCGGGTGGCTCGCTTGGAGGAGAGCACGGGCAGTGCCCCCAGCCCCATGGCAGCTCTGCAGATCCCAGTGCAGATCACCCACGTCTGTAAGTACTCAAACAGACCTGAGGCCTGCTTGTGCTAAGGTGGTGAAGGAGGAGTGAGCTTGTCTTGAAGAGATGAATTGATTCTCACTTGGTCATGCTATAATTTCAGGTTAAACATTTCTGTGTTCTGTTTAGCTGTTTCTGACTTTGTTCCAAGAAGGTACAATTGGAGCAACTGGACACAGGTGTTGTAGCTGTCTGTTTGTGTGTGCACACAGGAGTTTGCCACATAACCTGTTCTTTAAAAAGCCTTCAGTGCACAAATCTCTTAAAGAAGATGGAGTATGTGTGTTTGTGCCTTAAGTGGTTTCTGGTCACTCTTGTGCAGAACAATGAATGTCATGTACTAGATCTCCTTTTGTGAGTCATGTAGACCCCTGTCCCTAAGTTCTGACACAGGGCACTGAAGGGAAGGTATAAGTGTTTTTTTCTAGTCCTTTATTTTGCAGTTATTTCTAGGCATAAACACTGGAAAAGTGTTAGCTGCTAAGTCACACCAACATTCAGCCAGAGTTCTGCTAAACCACTGTATGTTTTTAAGTTGATTCTTCCCATGCTCTTAAGGATGAACTTTGTTCATTATCTAACATTGATTACCAGGTCTGCTCTGCATGTAGTTCTTATTGCTTGATTTTGTAACTAATCTGATTAAGTAACTCCAGTCACATGCAGTCTGTCATCTGCACTATATATTATTTCGCACACCATTTGTCATTTGTAAATTTTATTAGGAAAATCTAGTGCTTTGGTTTTGCCTGATCACCAAATTAGTTACAGAATATTCTGAGTTGGAAGGGATCCACATGGATCACTGAGTCCCAGCTCTTAAATGAATTGCCTGTACAGGGGTTGGACCCATAGCCCTGGCATTATTAGCACCCTGCTCTGACCAGCTGAGCTAAGCTGATTGGTCTACAAACTGATTCTTCAGACTGTGCCTGAACAGGCATTTGGCAAAAAAAAATTTCTGTTTGTAATTCTATTAGGTCAATCTACCTTAATCTGTTTATTAAGTGCTGTCTTCATTTTATGTGGTTTATTTTCTGATTAGAATGACAGATGATACCAAGCCAAGAACTTCTGGTCTGTCATTCTGTGTCAGTAATCTCAGACATTGCATGAAGCTTGATCAAAGCTGATGGGTTTTGATGAGCAGGCAAGATGGGCTGGGATCCTGGAACCTTTAGTCCTTTCTGAATTGAATCCTGTCATGGTTGTTTTGTGACTTCACTTGCCCATGTCTGCCTACCAAGCCTTTTCCCCCATTTTAGTTTTCTGGTTATGTAATCACAGTGAATTTTGTATTGTGTGTTTCACAGTCCCATGAGAGCTGAAGATATTAGCCACTTTCTGCTGCATTTAGTGGGAGGCTCAGGGTTTCAAAGGGACAATTCCTGAGGTTTTATAGTGGCTGGGTGACTGAGAGGCCACACTTTACAGCTCTCTGCTACTGAGTACCAGGAAATCTGCAGCAGGAAACCTTGAACATGCCACTACAACAATAAAAGCTTCAAAAATGGAGTTTTTATCTACTTAAGAGACCAAAATTACTGCATTTTGCAGCCACAGAGTCTGAGGTGGCAAAGTTTCCAGTGCTTGGTCATTGTTATCATCTTGTAGATCTTTTCCCCTTTTGGTATTTAGGAAATTACTGGAAAGCCCTAGGCAGAGTATTAATTTGGTTTCAGCTTCCTGGAACTTAGAAAAAAATTTTAAGAGTAAGTAGGAATCGTAATTATGCTTATAAAGTTTTGAGTACAAGTTGTTTGGACCTGGTGATCTTAAAATACCTGGTACATCAACTGTTTTCAGTGCTTCTCTTCACTACTTTTAGAATTAGTGGAGCTAATTGCATAAATAATTACATAGTTGTAGTAAGAATACTTACAGCTTTTATACACTGCAGTCATAACACACAGGATAGGCAAATACCTTGGCAAGCATCTGATCTTTCATCAAGGGTGGACATACTATGAAGGGCAGAAAAGATTAAAAATACAAAAAAAAGAAAAAGAGGTCTGTGGGAAACACAACAATATTAAGCCTGACACCAGTTTAAAACAAGCAGTACATGATCCAAAGGATATGATTACACCCAAGGATATTGTTACATTAGAACCTCTTGTAAATCTCATTACAAAAAGTAATTAAATCATGTCAGAAACTTTATTTGTCTGCTTTTATCTCTGTGTCCTAAACCCATACTTTTTTTTTTTTTTTTTTCCTTTTGGATTGTAGAATGCTCTCTTTAAATAGTATTGTGTCTTGGGTACCAATTAGAGAACCTTGTCATTAGGATTACAGCCAGTTTTCTTTTTCCTCTTAGGGGAATTAACAGTACCCTGCCATGTATTAATTATAGTATGTTATGCTCTCTGCAGGACTGAACATTCTGGTTTACATACTTTTCTTTTTTTTTTTCCTTCCTTTTGCAGCCTCAACCGATTCCCCTGCTGCTACTGTTGACTCTGAGACAATAACACTGAACAGTGGAACACTACAGACCTTTGAGATTCTTCCAGTAAGTAACTGGGGTTTGTTACTGTGTTTTTTTCTTTTCAGCCCAGCTACTTCTTAGACTATAGAACTGTGCATTTAAAAAACAAAACCAAAAAAACCTCATTTTCAAGTAGAAAGAAGAGAGTTCTAAAACTTACTTCTGAGAATGTAATCCATTAGGGTAGCTGAGTAAACTGTGAATTATAGCTAAATGCTTTAAAATGTGCTTTAATGCTACAAAGTTTTGCTTGGATTTTTTTCATTGTTGAAATCTGACATAAAGGAGACAGAGAAAGCTCCTGGCAAGTAAAAATTGTCTCCGTTCCATTGTCTTGTCATTTATGGCATAGCTTCTCTTCCATCTCAATGCAAAAGTAAGTTGAGTTTGTTCCTTACTTGCTGCATAATACAGACCTGCTGGGATCCTGCCCTTGATACTTGCCCTGGTAGCCTAAGGCTACAGATGAGTTTTTTTCTGCTTTTTGAGTGCAGTGCAGCAGTCAGTGCAGAAGAGATTGGATTGGTGTGGTGATTTTCCAGGGGAGTTCCAGCCAGGCTGGTTCATGTAAATCAAAACAGTATGTCCTGGGCAGTGCCTTTGGGTATTAAACCTGTGTTATCTTTTTAGTCTTTCCACCTCCAGCCCACGGGGACACCAGGTACCTACTTACTGCAGACAAGCTCCAGCCAAGGCCTCCCTTTAACGCTGACAACGAGTCCCACCATGACCCTGACGGCCGCGGCTGCTCCGGCCTCCCCCGAGCAGATCATCGTTCACGCCTTATCTGTGAGCCCTGGGCAGGCACCACGCCGGGGTTTGGGCACTGGGGAAGGGGAACATTGTCATGCAGGGCCCTGCACACTCGTGTTAAACTTGCAGAGCAGTTCTTAAGTCATAGCAATGTTACTTTGCTTAAAATCCTGAAGACTTCGGGGGTCTGTGTATTGTTTTTCAAAAGCAACCTCAGGTTATTTCAGAACTTAGCTTAGTGAGCAAGTTCTGAACAGGATGTCTCCATTTCGTGGTTTGGTCCCTAGCAAAACCAAATCTTGTTGTTTTGTGATGTTTTCAGTTACTCTCACAAATAGATATTGGTCCACAACACTTGGACAGTAGTGACAATTACTGGTTTTTGTTAGAGGGAGGGAGGGGGAAGCAAACTGGAGATTGAATCACAAAAGTGATGAAAAATTCAGTGGAAAAAACACTGACCTTTTGAATCTATAGTGATCCTCACCTGAGTGGTTGCCTCTCTCATATTATTATATCTTTACTTTATTTGTGACTTAAAGAACACATTACACCACATCCAGTCCCTTTAGGAACAGGAAAGGTCAGCTGGTGATCTGGGCTGACATACTGTATATATAAAACACTAAATTACACTTAGCAGTTGGAATCTTTTTGCTTGTATTTGCTTGAAAGATTTGTAGATAGTTACAGGAAAGTCTCTGACCTTTTTTGGGGTTTTGTTTGTCTCTTTTCTTTGCAAATGCTGCTCACAGCCAGAGCATTTGTTGAACACAAGTGACAACGTCACAGTGCAGTGCCACACGCCGAGTGTCATCATCCGCACCGTTGCTGCCGAAGACATCTCCTCCTCTGTCACCCAGACAGAACTGACTGTGGATTCAGACATTCAGTCAGCTGACCTGACAGATCCTCCAGACACCCTCGGAGCAAATACTTTCCCACATGATATCCATCAGTCCAAGCTGAGTGATGAAGAGCAGTCAGCCTACAACGAAGATGATGCTTCCAAATTCAGCAGCAGGAGTAGTAGAGAACTGATGGATGGAGTTATGGTAAGAACAGAGGAGGAGATTTCTGAAGCTAGCCTGAAACAGAATGAGGATTCTCACTCTGATTTACCCAGCACTTACGTTACTGAGGTAAGGGAGGGCATGATACTTGATCTTTTCCCCATTGCTGCACGGAGAATTATTTCATTGAATCTGGGACCTGTATGTTAAGCTATTGGTCTGAAATATCTCAGTGATTTCGTTTATATTGGTAGCTGAAGGGAGAAGGATGGAGGAGATTATTCATAAGAGCATATAATGACAGGACAAGGGGGAATGGCTTCAAACTGAAAGAATATAGGTTTAGAAGAGGTCTTAGGAGAAAGTTCTTTCCTGTGAGAGTGGTGAGGCACTAGAACAGGTTGCCCAGAGAAGCCATGGGCTGCCTCATCCCTGGAAGTGTTTGAGGCCAGATTGGATGAGGCTTTGAGTGATATTCAAGGTCCCCTCCCATCCAAACAATTCTGATTCTGTATCACAGTTCTATAAGTATTTGCCGAGATCCTCTATCCTTGAGCTTTGTTAATGTATTATGAGTATGAAAGTAACAGCATTTAATTTGGTACTGAGGTTTATATTTGACTTCATCTGGAGCACTGAACACCTCACCAGCTGTGGAGTTGCTTCACTACTCAGAGTACTTCTGCATGGTGACAGTGGAAAGCTGGAACATTGGTGGCACTGAACAGTGATTCCTCTTTGATGCTGTTGCTTTAAACTGGGCTGTTTTAAGGCATTATCCAACACACCTGCATCAATGGATAGATCAAGTAGGGGAAGTGAGCTAGGGTATTTAGGTTTTGCTTTATGAGTCTAATAACATACTTCAAGATGTACCTCAGTTTCCAGTTTTGAGGACTTCTGTTAAACATACTGCTCCAGTCAAGTATCTGTGAAATGGGAATTTGAAGCATTAAGCTACTTCTCCCTCTGGCCTCACATTTATTCATCTCTAACACCTGAGATGCAGAAATTATTTTATCCAAATGATTACAGGTATTTGGATTGCTTATACTAAGTTCCTCAGACTTTCAGTTGCTGGAATTATGAAAATGATGAGTCACAGAAAACAGAGGTGCTGAAAAGAAGATAACACTCTTTAGTGGGTAGAAAATTCCTCTTCCTTTACAGGTTTGATTAGGTTGGAATTTGGGAAAAAGTGAGTTAAGAGTGATATACCCCTTCCTGTTTTTTAGAGCACTGTTCTCTACAGTAGCAGCATTTCTGCTTTGTCAGCCTTGAAAATCCATCATTAATATGCTTTAGCCTTGTCTTTGAAGAAGCTTCTAATAGACAGTGCATATTCATTATGCTCTTACAAAAGGGAGAATCTTTGTATATCTCAAGTTTGCTACTGCAGAAGCATCTGAATCCTGAATACATCTGAAGCTGGGGATTATTCTTCCATTTTCCTCTTTCTGTGTCATGGTTGACATAATTGTGATAAGATTTTCAACATTTGAGGCAGACCATCAGATTTCTATACTTACTTTAAAACTTCAGCTTCTCGAGGTAGAATTAATAACTTCTGATACTAACCTAGTGCCTAATTTAACTTTGTACAAATTGCTTATGGCTAGCAGAATATAAAACTAAACGTTTTTTTTCTATACAGAAAAACAAACTGAATTTGTAATTCTAATTTGCCTTACCCTTCAAGTCAGATCCAAGTTTGACATGTGCACTTAAATTCTAGGAAATAGTGAACTGTGTGTGAGTAATTCTCAGTGAAAAGTTACTCTAGAAAAACATGCCTACATTTTGTTTTCTTGAAGTCAGTGTTATTTTTATGAGCTTGCCAGGGTTGTATTGTCACTGTGGGTGGGTAGTGGGAGGCAGGCAGTCATGCTGCAGGGTTTTATTATTTCTGGCTGGGAAAGGTGCCCGTTGGCCACAATGGCTTCTTTGGTTTTTCACGCCTCCTCTTCCCAGTTTCAAGCCTTGCAGCCCAGTGCTGCTGGTGGGCAGAGCTGTGTGCTCTGCTGAGAGCTGCTCCTGCAGGTCAGGCACACGGTGCCCTTGTGGGTGGGACCTGGTGCACCTCACTGCAGCACAGCTTGTCAGCTCCTCTTCAGCAGCATCAGGGAAGAGGTGTTCAGGCACCTGCCTTTGCAAAAACGCTGTGGGGTTGCGTAGGGAAACAAATTTTCCTACAAAAACAAGGTGGAAGAACATCAGGATTTTCTTAAACAGAGGGCTGTAACCTCTCCTAAATTATTCTTGCTCCCTCTGAAAACAGTGATAAATCCAGGTACCTTCCATAGTGTCAGCAGCAGTTGCTAGCATTCTGCATCAGGGATTCCTGAAGTTTGAACAAACCTTACATGTGTTACACACAAAAATCCAAATCTCTCTGCTGGTTCTGGCAGTACTGTGTGGGATGAGTGTACACTGCATTTGTGGAACCAGGAGTGTGCTGTGACACTGAGTCAGCCAGATGTGTTGCTGCCATTCCAGTAACACAGGAGCCAGGGAGGAGGCAGCAGCAGCAGCAATGGCAGGACTGGAAGAGAATGAGGGTATTGACAACTTGTAACTGAAAGGAATCAGTGTGTTGCCAATCTTCTGGTATGATGAGGTTCAGCAAAAAAAAAGTCTGGAGCCAACCTCCAGCCAATGACAGACCAAGCAAGGCACAGCAAGTAAAATGGGTCTTTTGAGCTCTGTGTTCAGTGTCAGTTAAAACTTGAACAGGAGTTTGAAACTTAAGGTAAAGCTGTTGGGTTTGTGGAGCAGGTAAATGCTATAAAGGTAATGCTTCAGTCTCAGAACATCTAGACAGCAAGTAGTAGAAAAGCTAATTACTCCTCTTCACAGACATAGTATCTGACTTACAAGGGAATGTTTTATCACCACCTTGCAGCATCTCCCTTCCTTTCCACCATTGCACAACAGGGTAAAATTCTTCTCATCTTGTTTTTGCATGCCTGCACTAAGATGAAAGGTGCCCTGGAAATGGTGAAATAAACTATCTCAGGTGCTGACATTTCAATTTAATGAGTTGAAATTCATCCAGAGTGTGTTGCTTACTGTGGAGTATGGCTGAGCAATGCAGGTTTTTGTTTGTGCTACACTTTCATGGCCTGTTCTGTGTTGTGCAGGACCTGGATTCCCCAACAATAGAAGAACAAGTTGATCAGCCTACAATAGATGATGAGACTGTGCTTATTGTTCCTTCTTCCCATGGTTTTATCCAGGCAGCGGATGATATAGATAGTGAATCAGTCTTGCCCTTGACAACTCTCACAGGTATGACAGTCCCTTTTATTAAACAGTGTACAGAGCTTTTGAGTCTCTGCACACAGCACTTCACAGATCCTTGCTTTCTCTTGAATAATTTTACATATCAATGCCATGAAACTTCAAGTAACCTAACAAATACTCCTCCCCAGAGGAAGGATCTCCGTGCAGAGCCATCAGAGGGTCAGCACTGATAGTGTAATACCTGATGGATGCAGATGTGAGTCACACCATTGCATCCATATCCATCTGTATGGGTCATCACTTACTTCTCTAAAGATACTCAAAACCACCTGGATGTGATCCTGTGCAATGTGCTCCAGCTGAACCAGCTTTAGCAAGGGGATCTCCAGAGGTCCCTTCCAACCCCAGCTATTCTGTGATCCTGTGAAACTAGAAATTGCAAACTGCCTAGTCTGAGCAACACTGCCTGTAATTGGGTAGAATTCCAGGCTACTTCTCTCTGTCTGCTAAGTTTGTATTTTATATCTTGTTATAATGGCACAGGCAATGGTTCTAATGCTTTTTGTCCCTTGACAGATCCTATCCTACAACATCATGGAGATGGGTCACACATTATTGGCTCATCACTGGGCAGTCCTGACTCAGAAGACTCAAAGGATGTCGAGGATTTAGTGAGCTGTCACTGAGAACCAGCAGTGGTGTCCATTTTCTATTGAACATGTTTGCATTGTGAAATTAGTTACAGCCCTGTGCCACATTTCCAAAGAAAGCAGTCACAGCCTGTCTCGTTGAACAGAAGCTTCCAGTGTGAAATGACTGCTGTGCACTTTCTCTGCTCAGGCTGTTTCCCTCGTGCAGGAGGGAGGACTGAGCCCAGCCCAAGCCTGAGGTGCCACGTCTCACTGGGGTGTTCCAGTGTTCTGAAGAGCCTCTCTTGCAGTGCTCACAGTGCTTGGATCCATCCAGTCAGTTCTGATCTGACTTCTTACTGCTGTGCTGAGCTGCACACGTGGAAAACTGGGCAGAAGTCAAGGATTGTGGACTGTAGCCTCTTAGTGCAGCAGCAAGTATTAGTTTGCACAGGTTTCATGAAGAATGGGTGAGGATTTTTGCACTTACTGACTCTTGTGATACGTGGAGTAAGAGACTGTTACATGTCAGGAAGGAGTGAGTTCCATCAGACTTCAGGGAGTTTGGGCAGCATCATGAAGCAGTGGTGTGTATTCCCATCTCACCTGACTCGTTAGTATGTCTGTGGCATAGGAAGAAGGCAGAAACTTATGGGACTTGCCTGGTCTGCTTGTTCCTGAGGAATCCATTGCTGGCAATGGACAGAGCTCAGAAAGATCACTTGTGGAAAATCTTGGTTTTTTTTTTTTTTCTTTTCTCTCATCACTACAGCAAGCTGAATAAAAAGGGAAGGGCTATGAGAAAGGGAAGCTACTGGGACCCACCGGCCTCCCCCTACAAGCTTGGAATTTCTTTGAGATTGTTGTGAGTTGGTTGGAACATTTGTCTCTCTCACTGTTTGACACTACCAGCCACCTCTCCAGACGTGATTTCTGCAGCAAGTTAGTAAATGGGGACTGGTGTGAAGGTGGCAGTCTTGGAGGAATAGCTCTGTGAGAGTCTGGACATAGGGCCCTGAGGCAAAGGAGGCCAATTAATTCCTACATCGTTTGAAACAGACACTAGGCTGAACAGCAGCCTGTTAGCTAGGAATCAAGAGAAAAAGCTATAGAAACTAAAGACTTGTATAAATTATTTTATTTATTTCTGTAATTAGCTCTTCATAATCAAGAGTTGGTCTTTTTCAGTCTGTGGTTTTGTTAATGTGAAAAATAAGTTGTAGTTTTAAATGGTTGCCTAGGGAACAGAAATAATTGTATATTCAGTTTCAACAAATTAAAGAGTATTTGTCTTACTTGACTGTAAGATGCCATTTATTTATACTGCCACAGATCCTTTCAGTGCTGCAGTTTATTTGTACAGTAATAAAAAAAGTGTGTTTTTTTTCCAAAATGAAAAAGCTTGTGCCATTCTGAAACATCAGTACAACTGGAATGTTCATTAAGCGCAACAGTAGCTCTTCAAAAAAAAGCAGAATGTCACGTCTTATGGCAATAATTCTCCCCAACAAGAGGGACATTACATATACATTTACATGAAAATCATGTACTGATTTATCCTTGCACAACCCACTTCTTTCCTCTCAGGCTGATGGTTCTCACTTAAATGTCTCGAGTAGAGCTGAGAGCTGAGCTGGAAGCAGTCTGACACAGTAGCATCATTGCTGGGTATTCCCAATGTCCTTCATTTACCCACTTCATGGAAGTACAGGTTGGCACATATACATAACATGACAATAGAAAACAATATGTAGTAAATTAGATTTCTAAATTTGGGTTCCAGGTCTCCTTGTCGATACCAGTAGATCTAGAAGAGAAAAGGAGTTTGTGTTATTTCAAAAAGCCAGATATTCTGAGGAAACTTACTTTGGTAACTGAATTGACAGCTTGCAAGTTTTGGGGATTCTTTTCTTCCTGTAAAACAATCCAGCTTCCTCTGGCCAGAGGGGCTGAGTGTGTGCATGTCTGTATGTGAAGCTGTCCCTGAGGACATGCGCTGTCTGGTCAGCTTTGCTGGGAGGGAGGGAGAGTGGGAGGCTTAGCTGGGGGTGTTTTAACACTCAAAGCTGGCTACACCCTGGTGGATGAGGACAAACATCAGCTTTGCACTAACACAGTCTATTCTGGGCAGAGTCATGGCCATCAGCTGTAGGATCAAAAACTGGGACTGACCAGGCAATGCAGAGCAACTTCCCCAGTGTCCCCAGCAGTGAGGGAGTCAGGGCTGTTCCAGGTCACAGCTGGAGGAAGGAGAATGCTCCAAGTATGAAAAGCTACAGCAGCACAAGGAGCCTCTAATGTGCCTGCCCATGGAAGGGGGATTGGACAAGATGGTCTTTGACAGCCCCTTCCAACCCAAACCATTCTGTGATTCTGTGAGCTCAGACCTGCCAGTTCCTTTTGCCAGTGCTTGGGACAACTCACTTGGAATTCTGCAGTTGTTGAGTAGAGGAACATCTTTCACTTGCTGTAGCCTCCTACCCCTGTAACTCATCCCCTGTGTTTGAAAGGTCACTGACTAATGCAAGTGCATGGCTGATCCCATTTCAAGTGTCTTCTGCAGCACAATCCATCTCTGCATTCCCATTTCAGTGCTCTCCTCCCTGGTTTCCTACTCTGTGTCTTCACTGGCAGCTATGGGTGGCGGTGCCATAGAGGTGACAAGTCTTGCACCACAGCTGGGCTGCAGGAGCTGGCTCAGTTCACACACTTACTCTGCAGTAAATACAAAACTCATTACCACTCCCTCATTGTCAGCTTGTGTTACGGAGGCAGGAAAGCTTTTCTGGGAGAGTGTAAAAAGGAAGGCAGCGCCACGTAAAGCAGATTTTATTCAGAGCCATCGACTCAAAAGCACGGCAAACATGGCGGTACTTACAAGGATGCCAGCAGAAATGCAACACAAGGAGATGCAGAAAGCAAAAAATACATTCACAGGTTTTGGAGGTAGTTGCGGGAAGACAAAAGCACTGATTAGAGTGACCTGTATGGAGGAAAACAGAGATGAGGATTTCACTCTGGCCAGAGCTACAGTGAGAAGAGGCTCAGCCCAAGGGCTGGAGCAGCACAGCGCTCGCATCCTGACCTGCACACCCCTCCCTGGTCTCTGATTCCCACCCCTGAGCAGCTGAAGGAAAATGTGCAAGTCTGGAGGAAAACTGCTTTGATAGAGCTGCACACTGACAGGAGTGGGAAAAAACCAACGAAAGCTTTTCCACGCTGGCTTATTCCTAGAAACCACCCTCCAAGCAGGCGTGAAGCCATCAGGCCCAGGGGTGCACGCTGCCCGTGTCGGAGCATCCCTTCAGCCCAGTGTTCCAGCAGCTGGCACCTCCCCTGTCCCCACAGCCTCCCTGCACCTCAGCTCTCCAACAACCCCCCATGGAGCACACCACTGATGGTCACCAGTCGTGACCGTGTTGGGTTTGTCTTCAAAGCTTGGGGAAAGCTCAGCTCAACACAAAGGGACAAACTTTGAAAGACTTATGTAAGCCATAAATAGAGAACAATAAATCATAAATAGGAGATAGAAGCAAACACGCTCTCCCGGCACACAAATGCTTTGTTGTCTCACCCAGCCTCACATTCAGCCAGGATGGACAATCTACCAGAGAACTTCAAGGATTTTATTACAGCCTTTAAAGAAAAGTGTTCCCCTTCTGTTGTCAAAGAGTTTCAAAAGAAAGATATGTCCCAAAATGACTGCCTACACTAAATCAGAGCCTCTTTGGTCATGGTCATGGTCACCACCCAGTTTTGGGGAGGAATTCTGGTTTTCTCCCTGTCACTTAAAGATGCAACATGGGGTGGGATGGGAGATACTTACTACAAGCAGCAAGGTTGTTAAGCCACCAACAACTAGATTGATGATTCTGTCCTGAAGAAAAGAGAAGAGTGTTATGTGTACCTAAAAAACCAACAATAAAAAAAAATCCCCAAACCATATAAAAAAGAGCATTAACCAACAACACTGAGAGCATCAGCCAGGATCCACATTATCCCCAGCACACCACCAAGGCTCCCTGGTCAGCTCTGCCACACAGGAAGGTTTCCCCTCCCTCCACGAGCCCCAGGGAGGTTGTGCTGGTCAAGGCCTCTTGCAGCAGGTTTGCTCATTTGCAAGTGGCTTCTCTGCTACATCCAAATCAATTGCAGTTGTGCAAATTAATTTTATTTAAATTTAATTTTTTTTTAAGTGGGAGTGCACAGATGGAGGTTGTCAGAAAAAGCTTTTTTTAGCCTCACTGCCTGAGAATTAAGAGATTGATAAGAGTCTTAGGTAGGAATTTGTGGGCTGTTGGCAAGGAGGTGAAGTGTTGCCCACACCCCAAATGCTCCACCCTAACACCAGCAGATCTGAAGATGCCACACTGTGGCTCTTCTTGGACAGACTTGGACAGATATCCCCCCAGACTTCCTTCTGCTGCTCCTGATCAGTAGAAAACAGCTGGGAGGACAAAACCTTTTTGTACCTGGGAAGAAAGATCCCCCAGTGACAGCATCATGGTCCCATCCCAGTGGCATCGGGGCAGGGACTGGCTGTGACACTGGGCTGTGTGACCATGGGCTCAGAGGAGCACCCACGGCAAGACCCTGTACTGATGAACCTTCTGGAGTAAAAAACAAAGGAAAAGCAGCATATTCCAGTCCCTGCCAGCACACTGCCTCCTCCCTGGTGCTGCTCTGAGTATAAACATGTATCACCACAGTCGGACTGGGCTGCACACAGCCAGGTGTGACACCCCAGATGGCTGATAAAAGCTAAAAGAACAGTCACCAGAGAAAAAATGTGCAGAGAGGAAATACCCCAGGCTTCAGTTAAGTATACTGAGGGTCATTAAGTAGGTGTGGTGAAAGGAAAGTGAGAACAGAGTTTGAGCAGTGAAAGCATTTTGCCCAAGATAGCCCAGCCAGCAGGCAGGGCAACACGGGCTTCCCTCCACCTGCTCTTGCACCCTTCTTCCCTCCTAGAATTTTGAATTTGTAGCAAGAGAAGTCCCAGGTCATGAAGAAGTAACACATGACAGCAGCAGGGCACTAGAAAGCAAAGTGGAGGCAGAGAGCAGGAAATCATGCTTTTGTGGGACACCACCAGCCCTGACCTAAGGCTCTGTGGAGCTCACGTTAAGGTGGTTCAGGAACAGGTGGATGCTGTGCCCTGCTTGTGTTCATCCCCAAGGGATGGGGCCACAGCAAGCAGACTCTGAAACCTCTTTTATTAGTCCCCAACTCCTCGTAAAACAAAACCACTGATGCAAAACAAAACTCAGAGGCCCCAAGCTGTGGGGGAGCAGCAGTGGCTGCAGCAGTGGGAAGTGACCTCCTCTCCACAGGAGATTGTCACCAGCATCCCCTGTGCAAGGTCCTCACCAGCCAGGCACAACCCCCTTCTCCTCACCAGCATTTCCACACACAGAGTTGGCAATAGGACAGCAGAGACAGCAGGGAATGAATGCCAGGGAGCTGCTGCACAACAGTGGGTCACCAACCTGCAGAGCTCACCTGGTGAGCACAGTCACAGCCAGCTCTGCAGAGAGCTCGGAGGGATGGACACACCCTCAGTCACCACCCAGAAAGTCAGCCGTGACTGTGCTCCTGATTAACCAGAGACCCATTGTGCAGGGACAGACGACTGGCAGGAGAAGACAAGGGGGTCAGACTTGGCAGTGATCGTGGAGCATTTCATCACTGTTCTGGTGTGGAAAGAGCATCCCCCAGCACAGGGACCTTCATCCCACACTGCTGACTGATGGACTTCCCAGTGACAGCCAGCTCAGGTACAGATGCTGGCAGTGGAGCACATCCAGTCCCTGCAGCCAGGGCATCCCCTTCCCTGTGCTTAAACCTGCGGTCACTCAAATTTTCCAAACGCGCTGCTGGCAGGAGAAGGTATTTCAGGATCCGGGGATTACAGACACTGATCCTGAAATCCTGGGCTTGGCAAAGCAGTGAGAGGCTGTATTCCCCAGTGCCCGCTGATACTTCAGCCCCAGGCAGCTTAGCACAGCAAAAAGGTTAAAAATACTCAAGCAGAGGCCAAGACGGCTAAAGGGATTGGGGATGACGGAGCCTTTCACCTTCACACTGTGTCCGAGTGCAGAGCCCGGCCCGGGCACACGCTCCTGCATGCTGGGCACATGGAAACCAGCTGTGGTGAGCCTTGGGTCCTACACAGCTGGCACAGCTGGCTCTCACGACCAGCACAGCTGATTCAGGAAGGATTTTTCTCCAGCATCACTATGTGCTCTAATAGCTGCTAGAGTAAAAAGACAAAGATCCCCAGCAGGTACACCAAAACAGAGCCTGCAACTGCTTGAGGTCACCTGGACCAGCGCAGGGTACTGGCACACGCACACCAACTTCTGATAGAGCCCAGCAGCGCCTCCATGGGGGTCCCCATTCAGCCAGCCAGTTGCCAAGACATAGTGAGCTGTTGGCCAGACAGCAGATGAATTCCATGTTTCACTGTTGCACAAGATGCATTTTGAAACAGGAGGGTTTCTGCCCTCTCCTACTCTGGGGAGGCTGTTGCAGGGGCTGGGGGCATCAGACTTCTCCCAGGGTGCTTCTGCAGTGCAGATATCTCCCTCAATCTGCCTCTGGGAAAGGGACAGAAGGTCAGGAACCATCAAATCCTTGCAAAGCAGAAGGGCACAGTCCAGGATTCTTTAGGATCTGGGTCAAGGTTACAGGGAAGGGTCTGGGTTAAGGAGCAGCAGGGAAACTGAGGCTGGACTGAGATTGTATCTGCACTCCCTTCACAAGCTTTGAGTGGCAGCTTTGTTCTTTGCCGCATTCCAGGTCAGCACCTTCCATCCCTGGATCCTCCAAGTTAGTGGCGTGTGGGCTGAGCCCACAGGGATCCTGGCACAGGCTTGGCCAGGGCAAGGGAATGGGCAGGTCCCCTGGAGCGTGGGTACCTGGTGCCATCTCTGCAGGAGTGACAGAAAGGCCATTTTTATGCCTTACATCAGCAACTCCAGATGGTCAGCAGCCATTGCAGCCCTCTACAGCAGCAGGGGAGGCCGGAATGCAGTGCCAGACCCAACCTGGTGCAACTGCAGGCAACGCAGGCTGTGCTCAGGGCCATGCTGGCCACCCACCCGCTGCAAGACATGGGGATTCCTGGTGTGTCCTCAAAAGCTCATCATTCCCACCCTGAGCTCCTCAGTCTCTCTATTGCTCTCAGCTTCCAACCCAGAGCAATTAATTCCCACCCACTTAAATGCTCCCACCATGGAGGAATCCACCTTTCAGCTTCTTTCCTGAGAAGTGCTGCCCCTGTGCCACTCTGTGCCCTCTGTGCCACCGCACAGCTGTGCCTTTGTGCTGTCTCACAGCCCTTCACTGCCAGGGCTGCATCCCTGGGCAGCACAGCTGAACCAACAGTGCCCAGCACTCATTGCCCTGCTGCTGCACTCCCTCTGCCCACTGCCCCTTCCTCGGGACCATCCTGCCCCAGTCTCTCACTCGGGAGAGCCAGCTTGGCAGGAGCAGCTGGGCCAGGGCAGGGCAAGGAGGCAGGTGCTGCTGCCCAGCTCTGCCATCCCCACAGAATGGCTTTGCCCTCAAAGTCACCAGCTTGGAGACCAGGAGAGTGCAAGGCAGGAAGAGGGAATCCCCATCTCTACATCCATTTCCAACTGCTGGCAAGGGTGGGAGACCCTAATTTTGGTTGCAGGGCTTTCTGGGGCACAAGCACTGCCCCTGCCCCTCCCTGTGGCCCCAGGCCAAGCGGAGGATCCCGGTTTGCCAGCATCAGCCTTCACTTGCAGAGACCCAAAAGCAGAGCTGGGGCAGACGCGCTTCTCCCGGCAGACCTGCTCCCGTTTAAAGGCAAAGTTTAGCTTTTCCATTTCTGACAGAGAACGTTCCAGCTCGGGACCTCAGCACCGTCCGTTTCTAGGCAACCCCAGTGAATCAGGGAGAAAACGACCCCTGGCCAGCACAGTGATCCCTTGTCTGTCGGACACGGGTTACAGCAGCGAGAGACCATTGGCCGCTGCTCGGCCCCTACGACAGGTTCCAAAAAAGCCACAGGAGGCAGGCAGGGGGCGAAGTGCAGGGCGCTGGATCCCCGTTGGAGCCCACGAACTGAAATTAGCATCCCACGTTTATTATTTACCGCTCTCCCTTGCGGGCAGAGGCGTAGCTGGAAAAAGACAGGGATCAGGGATCGACGGCTTAACCTGGGCTGAAAAGTTTGGGGGTTACCTGCCAGGACTGCCTCCCCGCTCCGATTGCACGTCCCAGTCCCCAGAAGCGCCCATCGCTGGGAGCTTCCCGAAATCCCTGACCAAGGACCGTCCCACAGGACCCCAAGTGCAGGACACTACCCCGACACAGGCACCGCTCCTTGCCTCCAGTGCTCCCACCAGGGCCAGCAACTGCTAGCAGGGGATACCCCAGATCATCTTCTTAGGAGGGGTCCTGCCTGCCCTCCTAAGCCACACCATTCTATTTTCCCCCGAAAATCCGGTTGGTATCACTTTGTTTTCATTAAACAGTGTCACTGTAGCAGCAGTTCCAAGTTCTTGCAGGGAGGGCGGTGATGGATTTGATACACTTGCGAATAATCCCAGGCAGCTTGAGCCTGCACCCCCCAAACACACACGAGTGTAGGGTAACCTCTCCTCCTAACAGGGGACAACCCCAAGTCCCAGACCCACGATGTGACACCTCCAGGCGGGTGATTCCCGAGGGATCCCGATGCCGGGCGGCCCCGGGAGCCCCCTCGGCAGCGCAGCCCCCCGCAGCAGCGCCGAGAGCCGAGCGGCTTGCGGGGATTGACACCTGAGGAGCCGCCACCGCCAGCTCCTCCATCCCGGGAGCAGAATCAGTTCCAGGAAGGCACCAAAGGCAGCCCCATCCCCACCCGCAGCAAAGACCCCCCAAAGTGGGTGAGGGGCAGCCTGGGGCAGCCCCGATGGGACACAGCGGCTGCCTGACCCCTGCCCGTGCCCAAACCCTGCCCAGCCCCACTCCGAGGGTCCCCCCGACCCTGGGACCCCGAGCCCCGAGTTCCCGAGAGAGCTTTGGGGGGATCTCGGCTGGCGGGGGATTCTTTGAAAGTTGATTTCCTTGGGGGGAGGGAGGGGGAGAATGTTTTGCGAGGTTTTTTTTTTGTTTGGGGAGGGGGTCTTGCTTGGGGGGGGACTAGTTCTGAGCATATGATTTGGTTTTTTCTTTTAATTTGAGGCAGTGTTTGTTTGCGGTGGTTTTGATGGATTATTTTGGTTTGGGGCACTAACCGGGAGACGATTGTTTTTGTTTTATTTCAGGGTTGGTTTGTTGTTTTTTTTTTTTTTTTTTTTTTTTTTTTTAATTATGCCAATTTGAAGCTTTTCCTTCCTTTGGAATTTGGGGGGCTCCTTTCACATTTTCCCATTGGGGGTGCAGCCTTTCTGATTTTTGATGCCGTTTTGGAGGGGGGCTGAGCATTCTTTCTTATTTCATAGGGATTTTTTAAAATTTGTTTGCAGGATTGGGGCAGGTTCCTCGCTCGGGCCGGCCGCTCGGCTGCCTGCGGCGCTCCGTGCCGAGCCCGGGGGCAGAGGGTGGGGAGCTGCCGCTCTCCGGGGCGGCCGCGGAGGAGGCTCCTCGTTACCGGGGGGCATTTACGGCGGGAGGGCGGGGAGGCGGGGGGGGCACTACGGGACTTTCTGCTGCATTTCCTCCGCTGCGGCTTGCCTTGGCGGGGGTTTGTTTGGCGGGGAGGGGGCCGCCGGGGGTGGCCGGTGGCGCGGCGGAGCGCCGTCCCTTACCCTGGCCGAGGTCTCCCCGAAGAGCGGCCGGTTGTCCGCGCCGCCGGTGCCGTACCCGCGGGCGGGGAATCCCTCCATGGCGCGGGGGCGCTGCGCCGGCGGCCGCGGGGGGGCGCCCGCTCATCCTGCGCCGCCCCTGAGCGGCGGCTCCGCGCCCGCGGCGGGACCGGGAGGGGCGGGGAGAGACCGGGAGGGGCGGGGAGGGACCGGGAGGGGCGGGGCCAGACCGGGAGGGGCGGGGAGAGACCGGGAGGGGCGGGGAGAGACCGGGAGGGGCGGGGCCGGACCGGGAGGGGCGGGGAGAGACCGGGAGGGGCGGGGAGGGACCGGGAGGGGCGGGGAGGGACCGGGAGGGGCGGGGCCGGACCGGGAGGGGCGGGGAGAGACCGGGAGGGGCGGGGAGGGACCGGGAGGGGCGGGGCCGGACCGGGAGGGGCGGGGAGAGACCGGGAGGGGCGGGGAGGGACCGGGAGGGGCGGGGAGGGACCGGGAGGGGCGGGGAGAGACCGGGAGGGGCGGGGCCGGACCGGGAGGGGCGGGGAGAGACCGGGAGGGGCGGGGAGGGACCGGGAGGGGCGGGGAGGGACCGGGAGGGGCGGGGCCAGACCGGGAGGGGCGGGGCCAGACCGGGAGGGGCGGGGAGAGACCGGGAGGGGCGGGGCCGGACCGGGAGGGGCGGGGCCAGACCGGGAGGGGCGGGGAGAGACCGGGAGGGGCGGGGAGAGACCGAGAGGGGCGGGGAGAGACCGGGAGGGGCGGGACCGGACCGGGAGGGGCGGGGCGGCGGGAGCGGCCCCGGTGCGGCTCCGGGAGGGACGGGGCGGGACCGGGAGGGGCGGGACCGGCCCCGGGGCGGCTCCACGGCGGCTCCGCGGCTGTTCCGGGAGGGGTGGGCCGGCGGGAGTGGCCCCGGTGCGGCCCCGGGAGCGGCCCCGCGGGTGCGGAGCCGCCGGCCCGGCCCGCGCGGGGACGGCACGGGAGGGGCCGGAGCGCTGCCGCTGACTGTGCGGATTTGTTGCTCAACAAAGTTGCGGTATTTGAGCGAATCTCATTAGGGATGATGGTCCGGCAGCTTGGAGGAAGGAGCTTGATTTGATTTGGCTTCGATTCGATTTTTCTCGTTATAGGTTTTATTTTATTATAAATATTATTTATAATTTTTTTTCTTTTATTGCGTTTTGCTCTCATAGAATTATAGAAGCAGAATGTCCTGGGTTGGAAGGGACCCACGAGTAACATCAGTCCAACTCCTGGTCCTGCTCAGGACACCCCACAAACCTCACCCTGGGGCTGAGAGCACTGTCCAAACCATTCTTTTATAGCCGTTGTACTTTTCTTATTTTCGTAATTTTTTTTTTTACTTTATTCTATTTTACTTTTTTTTTTTTAGGGAAGTATTTATTTATTTATTTATTTATTTATTTAACATCTGATCTTGCTAGAACTGAAAAACGAACTTACATGTGCTCTTCCCAATTCCACCTAAACTAAATAAAAGAGAGGAATTATTCCTGGGGCTAGGGTTGGTGAGAATGAAACACTTTTGCTGTATGCATTCCTTAGCCAGAGTTATTCCAGGTATTGTCACTGTTGCTGCTGCTTTGGAGCTGATGATGGGTTGGCATGTAAGAAAACCTGGAGCCATTGTTTTGTTGTTATTTTTAAATTTATTTTTATTTATTTTAATTTTCTAATTATATTTTATTTACATTGTAATTAAATGTTTATTTTAACTGATTTTATTGGTTTGGGGTTTTATTTACTTTTTAATTAATTTCATTTTTTCTCTTTACATCACTTGGTCTCAGAAAACAGCTTTCCTCTTAGATGTCCCCCAGACCATCAT
This sequence comes from Phylloscopus trochilus trochilus, assembly GCA_016584745.2. NCBI lineage: Eukaryota > Metazoa > Chordata > Aves > Passeriformes > Phylloscopidae > Phylloscopus > Phylloscopus trochilus. The sequence continues at coordinate 7,831,014 of WQNJ02000016.1, read as the reverse complement.
GGATACAACCCTTCTCCAAGTATATTTTAGGTTTAAAATAAACCAGTGAAGATGCATTAAATGCTGTGGCTTCCAGGACAGATTTTAAGTTTTTTGTTCAGATGAGCTCTGTGGTTTCCCCCTGACCCTGCTCTCCCTGCCATGCCCTCTGCAGGAATTCCAAGGGACTTTTTACCCTGGGAGACAAACTCCCCTACATATCCCTGCACTTCAGCAGGAATAGCAGGGCCGTTTCCTTCCTGCTGGGCAGAGACGATTCATAGGCCAGGTCTGTAGGTGGGAAGGTGAGGGAGAAGAGCAGCAGCTGCGGACAGGAGCTGGCAGAGCAGCTGTTCCGTCGGTGGCTCCAATTCCTGTCACCCCCGCCCCCGCCATCCAAGGTCCCCCGCAGGTCACGGGCCAGGCCCGTGGGAGCTCCGCAGCTCTTGAGCAAGAGCCCAGTGAAATCAGCCGCTTCTCTTGCGAAACATTTCTGTCATTTTAGGTCACAAGTGCTGCGGGGGCCGCTTGGCCTGGGGCGGTGCTGCGGGCAGGGGCTGGGGGCGCTCGGTCTGCCCCAGCTCCGAGAGCAAAGCGCCGCCGCCTCAGAGGTGAGAACCGAGCTCAAGGGCGGCCGGCAAATTGTCAAATCCTCACTGCTTCAACGAGCTTGGCTGTGCCCTGAGCTGGAGCACTGGGTGGGAAGGCACAAAGGCCTCCTGTAAGCCTCCAGCTGTCGTTCCCAGCGAAGGAGGGTCTCCGGGACTCGGTGGAGAGACTCTTCATGTCCTCTTGAGCCACTCGGAAAAAACCAGTCCCGTGGTGTGAGGGCTGTGGCTTCCTGGCTCACAAGAGCTCTTGACCTGCAGAACAGTTGGTTCTGTGCTCATTTTTCGGTACTTGTACAGTAATTATATTCCTGATCAGGCTCTGGCTGTGCCCAGGTTAAATACTCAGGGGGTTGTAGGGTCTGGGTGGGGCATGGGGGTGATTGTGGGAGTGCCCTGCATTGATACGTGGAGTTATGGCTCGGTGGGACAGAGGGACATAACCTTCTTCCAACATCCACTGAATAACTGAGAACAAATGCAAAACACAGGCAAAACTTGCTGAAAACCACAAATTGTTACTTGCACATAATAATCAATGAATCAGTAGTCAGTGAATATTGGAATAGGGGAGTTACTTGTCTCTCAGCCCATTCTTTGTTATAATATCTTTTTTTAAAGTGCTGCACGTCTTCTCCACTTAACCAATCTACATCTCTCCCACCTGGACCCCTCACTTGTGCCTCAAAGTGCCTGGGTGATGTAATCACTTAGTAGACAGCAGCTCTAATTTGATGAGTGAGAGTCTAATTGAGCCACTAATGTAACCAAACAGATTCGCTTCTTTCTACAATTCAAAGTAAGTATATCAGTCTTCAGTGAAAAGTACCTGTGCTTCTCAGGTCTGAAATAAAAAAACAATTTCCTTTTTAATGGAGGAAGGAATATGGAAGGAAATCTTGGATGGTTTAACATTGGAAAGATTTGTACTGCTCAGGTTGGACACAACTCCCTTGGTGTTATTTAATGTGTTTTACATTTATCACAGCTGGCTGCATCTGTTACAGCAGTTCCAAGGTTTACATGCCAAGCTTTAGCTCTCCTTCCTCAAAAATATTCCTGGCATTACTTCCTAGAAATCAATTTGGCCCATAAATTGCAGAGAGCTTTGGAGCCTCTTCAGAACATCAGCACCATAGACTATAAAAGACTACATGCTTTCTTCCTGTCTAATATTTTATTTATATTAAAAGCCATCACGTGTTTTTCTTTGCACTCTGGGTGAAGGTTTAATTCAGCACATATATGAAAATTCCAGTATATCCCAAGGCTAATTATATATCACTGTCACTGATGCTGCTGCCTCTGTAACTCACCAGCTGGCTGTTGGAGTCCCAGGGTCAGTAACTCATCTGGGCCGGCAGTGCTGCCTTCAGCCCCTCACTGACCTGGCTCACTGATGCTCTGCGTGTCCTTTCAAGTGATCTAATGTGCTGAGCCTTCTAATGCATCAATTTATTCCAGAACTCTTTGGTAGCAGGGGCTTTCTGCTGCCATTTATCTTAGTCTCAGCTCCAGCAGACCCTGCTCTCCTTCCCTGTAGCGATTTCAGCTTCTCGACACAGCCGTTACTGATTACAGCCTGGTAATTGGTTTTTGCACTATTAAATCAGCCCTCAGCTCCCAGCACGATGGCCCTGGGGCTATTCTACTTGGCATACTTTATTTTGAAAGGAGAGCAGTTTCCTCAGAGCTTTCTAACAAAGCTTCCACAACAGAAAACTCATCTGTGTTTTCAAGTCCAAAGGAAACCTGACTAACAAACCTGGTTTGTTAGAATAGTCTTTAACCTCAGCTCCATCAGCCCCCAACCTGAGGAAATACTCTGGAAGAGGAATAAATGGACAAGCCATTTACAACACTGAGATCCCTCTCCATCATCCCAAAAGAGTTGGGTTTGACTCCCTCTACAGAAAGGGTCACCCGACCCTGGCAGATCATCAAGGGACAACCAGCTCAAGGACAGCCAGCACAGTCCTCCCCCAGAGCAAGGGACATGATTTTCAGTTAATCCTGCCATGCTGGGATTGTACATTTCTTGCTTTTGCTGGGGGCACATGTTCTGCTGAGAGGACAGAAGTTTCTGTAAGGAGTGTGTGAAAGGAGAGGAGAATCCAAAACCTTTAAGTTCTGCAGTTCCCACAGTCAGTTTGACTTAGTAGCTGCCTGTAAGGACCAAAAGATTTAAAGACTGGTACCGGGTGGTGTTACAGACATATTCAAACTTGCAAAAAAACCAAAACAAACAAACAAACAAAAATCAAAATTCAATGAAGTATTTCCAGTATATCCCAGGTGTAATCTACTGGTGTAGCCAAAGGTCTCTGCCTGCATCCCTCAGTTTATGGTAACTATCCTTGAGTCTCTGCCTTGCTGCTTTCAGAGTTTTTCCCTTAAACAAGGATGCTTCAATTTAGAGTTAATGGAGAACCAGAGTGGCAGTGGGACCCATGGGGCAGATGCCACACAGGGAACACAGGGCTGCTGGGGTGACACCCACTGGCACTGTGGGGCTGGGGCTGATGTGAGCAGCCCCCGGGACTTTAATGTCATTGCTGGGGACATGGGGAGGAACATCAGCCCAACAGGAGAGGGGAAACAACCACGGCCTTTTATGATTTGCTGCCAAGGAGAGAGAGGTCTGGGGAGGCAGTCAGCAGAGGGAGGCATGAGCTCGCAGATCCTCAGCCCATGGCATCCCTCCAAGCTCCAGAATGCAGGCAGAGGGCTTCAAACAGTTCAGAAAAACTATTTCATTTCACTTTTTCCACATTTATGTATAGCTCTTGGAGATCAGATGAGAGGCTGAGCAAATGAGGAAGCCAAAACATTCTCATTCAAGGATGTATTGTCTGAATTATTCATTAAAATCTTCATTCTCTTGTGATTTTTTCAGCATTTGAGTTTTATGAGGATTGTGGATTCTCCCTCTTTTACATTATCTTACTTAATGTATTGCAGAAGCTTTCCCATCTGCTTCTTCACACTCCAAAATCTCAGCATTTGATAGATTTCGAGAAAAATGTCCTCAATGTTTTTTATTTTTGAGAAAAAAAAATCTTCAAATAGATAAATGTTTCATTAATATATGCATGTGTATGCATATATAATGCAAATTTCCCTCCTGGGCTTCTGATAGATGTATAAGCAGTTTACCAAGTGCTCCTCTGAGCTGGTGGCAAACATTAAATGGGGCAGCAGCTGTGGGGCTGCTTCAAAACACCCCTTTGAAGAGCAGAGGATAGAACTCAGTGTGACACCGGTCGTTGCACACCAGCTGAGCAGCAAAACAGCCCTTCATCTGCTGCATCTGCGAGTCAGACATCACCTGTCACCCCACCAAGGGCGGCAGGAACATCACAGGGAAATCTGCATTGGTACTGATCTGCAAGGAAAAAAAAAAAAGCTACTTTGAATAGCAAAAGGGCAGAGCAGCAGTACCACCTCCTGATTTTGCAGGATTTCTATTTTGTCATTTAGGCTTTCCACAGTGGGATGAACAGAAAAGAAAATTATCTACCTATTTGTCCTTCCTTATTATGTGCAAATCCTCCCCTTTGGCACTACCACAGCCTCAAAATGCAGGATTTTGTCATCTCTGCAGAGGTGAGATGGAAAATCTTCTTTGCCCACAGTAAGCACGCTTTGAGAGGTCATCCCACCAGCAGTGAGGGTCTCACCAGCTCATCCATCTTCCCAAGCCACCCCAAGGCTACCTGTCAGCCAAGCACACCCAGGAGAGGGAGATTTTCTTCCCAAACCTCGATGTTCCTGCAGCACATGCTCCATTAAACAATGGCTAGCCAGCGGCTGACTAAAACCCCTGCCTGAAATCCAGACTGCTGCCTCTTGGGCTGAAATGTTTCCAGCTGGCACTGCCCCAGCTGCAAGCTTTTTTCTTCTCCATGGGCATGTGCAATTCAAAACCTGCAGTGGCTACAGCCTCTGAATTGAAAAGCAAGTCATGCAAATCTTATTTGCACAAGAAAGCTGCTATCTTACTAAAGTTTATGGATTTCACGGAGTCTGAGGGCGGAGGGCCCCATCCCAAGTGAGAGGTGTGAACTCTCATCTCGGGGTCTCACACAGCACAGGTCACTGCTTACAGTCAGGTAACTCTGGCCAGAGACTGATGGCAGTGTTTGGAAACTGTGCTAGCCCTCAGGCAGTGAAATAATGTTCCAGAAACAAAACCCCTGCCTGCTCTGTATCTGTCTTAAATCTCTGCATCCACCTTGTCTGTACCAGACAAGATGTGTCTGATCAGTGAAGCGCAGTGGAAAACACTTACTAACCTCTATTGACAGAGTCCCAGTGTAACCACTTCATTAATTTGTCCTTGATTAGGGTCTGTTTATCCAGTCTAGTATCATTCCCTTTTAAGTACTGGTTCATGTCGGCCCTTCATCAGTCCTCTGGCACCTCTGCAGTTTTCCAAAGTTTGTTAAGATCTAAAATTAGTGAAATGGGAGTACTGAGCTGCTGGTCTTCAGACTGAAAGTGTACATGACCCCAGACTTCTGAACTGAAAGTGTTTGCATTTAGCAGGTGATGTTTCACATCCTCCTGAGCTACAGATGGTAAATCATTTCATCTGGTATAGATGGATCCTACTACCTTGCTCTCATAGAGTAAAGCAGGAATATGAACATTTGGTGTGATGTTTTTCCCCATCTGATGGATATAAATGATAAGACTGTAAACAACAGAGAAGTTATTCCTAAGTTAAGATTCCCAGTGATATTTTAATGTCTTCTTACTGTCTATAACGTACTTAAGTTCTTATATTTCTTCTGTTTCTGTTGCCTTGCATTCTCAATAATCTGTTTGCAATATACATTCTATGGTAATGAATATCTCTTTTGAACACCTCTTCTGAACTCATCCTTCAGATCTGTCTATTTGTCCATCATCTATCTACCTATCTTCTCTTTTGAAATATTGCTCTGGTCTAACAAAATACTAATCCATTGATGTTTTAAATAAATCTCTTTGTAGTTGCAAGTGTAGTAATCTTTCTCATTTGCTGAGACCAAAGCTGTGAGTGATAGGCTATCAAAGAGATATTTCATGTTTTTAACTAGCATCTCCTCCAAACAGTGATTTTTCAGCTCTGGTACACAGACCTCTTCCTTTTTGAAGGGTCCAGTGCAGGGAAGAAGAGTCTTTCTGGATAGTGACTCAAGTTCCTTCTGAGCAAGATGGACGTGTATCTCTCAGGGAGGTTGGGATAGGTGTTGCCAGGTTGTAACCACCACAGAGCAAGAGCTCCACTGTCTGTAGCTTTAGGAAACCAGAGCCACGGAAAGAGGCTGATCTGCAGGGATGTCAGGCTCTTTTCTCCAGAAACACTGCCCAACACATCCCGGCATCATGTTTGCCTGGCTCCAGCCCATCTCTCCAGGCACAGCATCCTAACACTTATCTCCTCGCACTCGCAGCCCACCTGCTGGCTCCTCCTCGCTCACATCCCAGCACTGGCTGGAACATCCTGTCCTTGGCACGAGGATGCTCCCCAGGACAGCACAGCAGACATCCTCTAGACACCCCGGGCAAACATGAAGAGCCTGCCATACATCCATTCCCGCTGCTTTCTGCTCCATCCCCCAAGCAGCTGGCAGCAGTTTATCCACCCGAGCAGGACAGCTCCCCCTTGGATGAGGGATTTAGGTGCTCCTGGCAAGGCATGAGGAACATCTGCAGCGAGGAGCTGGAACCACATCCTACGTCCCCAACCAGCAAGAGCTGCCAGCAGGGGCGGAGGTTTCTGTGGGTACGAAATTGTTGGCAAAATACTGACGCATCCGTGTGCTTGACTCTTTAACCTGCTCGTCCTTCCCTTCCCCTTCCCCTTCCCCTTCCCCTTCCCCTTCCCCTTCCCCTTCCCCTTCCCCTTCCCCCTCCTGCTTCTGGGCATTCCCTTCGCTGTATCTCCACGTCCTTGGAGCTGCCGCCCGGCAGGGCAGGCGCAGGCACCGCGGGGCTCCGGTGCGTGGAGCCTCCACGGCCCCGCTCAGAGCGCAGCCGAGCGCCTGCCGCGGGGAGCCTGCCACGGCACGCGTGAACTGCGGGCATCTGCCTCAGGAGATTGTTCGGTTATTCCGTATCGCAGAAATAACAAATAACGAGGAAAACAGCGATTTCAACGCACAGGCACACAGCCATTCATGAGCAGGTGATTAGACGGACAATAAGGGAAGCCAGAGCTTGCCAGGCGCTGACTGATGGGCCATTAAAGGCTGATTTTGGAGAGGATCTGCCTCAATGTTGTAACTGATAAGACAGAGAAAACATGTTAGTGTGAAATTAGAGCACAGGTGTATTTGAGGGAGCTTGGGGGACTGAACAGAACTTACTATAGGATGTTTAGGGAAATAACCAAAGACACAGGAAGGGAAGGATCAGGATGGGACAAGTATGGGAAGATGACAAGGAGGGAGGTTGGAGGGATCAGACATGACAGCAAGCACTTGGGCAGGACAATCACCTGGCTGGGCCCTGGCCCTGATCCATGCAGTCTGGCCTGCCTTCTTATTAAATCCCATTCTTAATTACCTTTGCTGTGTGCCAGCCCCTGGAAAAGACTGAGGGTCTGAGCCAGGGCTTGTTGAGGGAGCCAGGATCGAGGACACTGGACAGGCTTTTCAAGGGATCCATGAGTGTGGAGTTTCTGTGAAGACAGAGAATATGGAAAAGTACTGAGGGAAAAAAAGAGCCACAAAAGCAACAAGCAGCAAAGATACTCTATCTCAACACTGAGAGATGTAAATATACTGGCAGAACAAAGCATCCATAAAAATGATTATGTTCGTTCAAAGTTACATTGCAGTGATTTTTTGGGTGCCACCTCGGAACTCTGCTGTCAGTAGACATTCTCCAGTCACCATCCCAAATGCTGTTTGTGAGGGTGCTGTGCCTCAGACTTGAATTAAATGCAAAGTCTCGATTGCAACAAGAAATAAATTGTGTGGGGGGTTTAAGTAATTACAGTTGCCAAGAGGTGTTCAGCACAGGCAGGCTACTGAGAAAGCAGATCCAATGAATAAGAAAAATTCAGAGGAACCGGAGTACCAGGAGAGAACCTGCAAGGAGCACAGGGGAGCTCCATTCCAGCTGCTCTCAGGCAGCATTCATTTGTATCAAACGTGTGAGGAACTGCAACACCAACAGCTGCTGAGATACAAAGTTGTTTTTAATGAGTTCGAGGCCAACCAATTTTCAACACTTTGAAACAAGGGAACCACGCTTGCGAGCCAAAAGGCTGAGGTTCAGCTGTCTTCAGAGATGGAAAAAACCACCTTCTATTCGGGTGCCTAAGTGAAAATCAAAACACTTCCACCATCCTTCTGTGTGGAGCTTTGAGTTGCTGAGACTGCAAAGCAATCGAACCACCACGGTATCACTCTCAGAAAACACCATTCCATAATGGAACCCAGTAAAGCCTGAAAAACGGAGCACACCGTCCTGGAACACACAGGGTTGCACTCTTGCCATTTCACGTGTAACAGTCAAACACAGAGCCTGAAAAGCAGGTCTTGGGACTTTGTTTTCCCTACTCTTGTGAGCTTTAACAGGCGCAGAAAGGATTTATTCCTCTTGTACAAAGCTATGAAGGGAATTAGAATTAGACCAAGCAGATCAGGCTTTGGCAGCTGCAAGCTAACAGAGAGCCTTGCCAGCAGCCATTCCTTGAGCTGCTGCAAACGGCCATTGAGAGCTGTACATACAGCGTTCCCCGATAAGAGAAATACCAACAGATAACTACCTGGGAAAGTATTTTTTACAGAATTACTTTTTACTAAGACACAAATCAGAAAAATAGCACATATTTTCATCTCTAGGCAATAAAACTTGAGATATGTGCTTTAGCTCTTTAAAATTCAGTAAAAACACTTCGTATAATGATGTTCAGAAATTATTTATGTCGGTAAGTACTGTTGTGTCACCCTTAAATGAAGCACAGCTTCCCCAGATTGCTTACTTCTGATATTCTTTCATAACTTAGCTTAAGAGACAAGTGAGCTCACAGTTCTCCACCTGCTGAAAACTGAGGCAGGGATATTTCAGTTAGAGATGTATCAGACAAGAGAAAACACTGAGTTCTTTTGACAGCAGCACACAGGCAGCAGAGGAAACCTTGTTGGTGCTCAAGTATCAGCTTCATGCTCAGCCAGCACAGCTGAATGCCAAAGCCTGGTCAGGAGGAACTTTGGCAGGCTGCAGGAGTGGCCGCATTACCTTAAGTTTAGCATGAACTGGATGTCAAAGGAAAACCAACAAAACCTGCTGTTTTGCTAATGAACTGAGAGAACTCCCAAATTCACCACAGGCTTGACAAAGGCCATCTCTGTAAACTGGTTTTACTAATTAAAAGCCTTGTCTTTCTTTTTTATCCTGTGAATATTTTAAATTTCACAGTAATATTCAATCTTTTTTTTTACATTGACGATGCTGAGAAATGTAAGTAATATCTAGGTAGTTCACTCTCTCAAAGTGGGAAGGATCTGTCAACTCATATAAAGTGGAACATGAATTCCCATGCTACTCGTTTGAAGTGAAATATCCATGGGCTGCATGAAATGCACACTCATGGTTTTAAAATACAGACAGAAGCATCCAGCAATATTGCAAAAATATTGATGAATAGTCAGGTAAATGAGGGAATCCCAGAAAATCTTACATGTGTTTCAACTTTTAAAAATCGTTCTTGAGGAAAAGAATCCACGTTAAATCCTAAAAAGTTATCTGCAGTTTTAATTCCTGTTCTTGAATGCCCAACTATGTCTTTTTTATAGACTGAGAAAATGGCTGTACCAAATGTTCTCACTTCTTCTGTGTGTGCTGATAGCAATAATTTCTGGCAATAAACTTGAGCTGACTATACAACACATCTATTTTTTGTGAAATTCTTTAAAGGTTGTTTTCATGTCCACTGGAATATTTTGTTTTTAGGAATCTATAAAGTTAACAAAGTGAGATCCAATAAACTAAAGTGACAAAAGAGAGATGGGGTATCTGGTAATTGTTCTGTTCCCACTATTTAACTGCAAAGTATGCAAAAACTCCTGCCTTAAAAAAGTACATCCAGAGCACTCCAAGCATAAAAGAAATCATAATGAAAGGCTGAAGTGACATTCATTGTAGCAATGCTTTATTTCTCTACATTGCAGTAACTCTCTCTTTATATGCCATTAAAACTTTCTGGAAAAATAAGTTTCATAGTGGCTTCAGAGTATTTTTCAGTATTTCTCTAACAGAGTTCATACAAATTAAAGATAGAACTTTCCAAGTAGCCTAAATAAGATGAGGAAATCCTCACCAGTCATCATCAATGAGGTCTTTTAAATATTGCATCCATATTACTTATTTTGACTAGGAGCTGTAAGTCCTCTATTTCTCATCTTGAGTCTGCCTCCATCTTAGGCTCAAATAAATGAGGAAGATCCATAAGATAGGTGGTCAAATGTATATTGCTAATTCATGCCTAAAACTAAGTTTAGATACCCTTGGTCAACAGTCTAGAGATAAGAAATATTAATAACAAAATTTTTTTGTAACTACCACAAACACACCTACTGGTTTACATAAAAACAATCTGTTCTACTGGTCAACTATCAAGAGTTTTGGCATCTCAAAGTATTTTAATTAAATCCCCTCATGAGTGAAGGTAAGTAGAGTTCTTCATCTTCACTGAGTGTCTCAGAGTAGCCCAGGTATGGGCAGCTGCTGCAGAGCTGATGTCACAGCAGCACATTCAAAGAAAATGTTACATAGCTGCACTTATAATAAATTGATTGTGCCCACAAGAGCTTCTCTTCTTTCAGGAAAAAGGCTGTCCAAATGACAGGTGTGGATCCACAAGATCAGGTGTGGATGTTGATAGTTGACATTTGAAGTTAGATGAGATGAATTCTACCCAGAAATCCCACACATCCCCTGTGTATCTCACTTTCCCCTAAACGTTACCGGGTGTGGATTTTATTTTCTCCCTGGAGTTTCATACTCCATGTTCCCAACACCTGTGAATCCACAATCCACCCCCACAAGAAGGCATATGCTACTAAGTCAATTAATACTTCCTCTTTGAGTAATTAATACTGGCACCTGACAAAAATACTTTGGGGATAGACAGAAAGACATTTCTGTTGTGACTTTCTATCACAATAACCAGTCTTTATATCTGCAGCTCAGCACTGGCCATTGTTACTTGATTGTTCAGTGTCCTTCACTTAAATTCTTTGCTTGTTTTTCTTGCTCTGCTCCAAGGAAATGTTAGTCAGTGCTCTGGCCTCACTTTGGCCCTTTGGAGTCTCATAAACCTCAGCTACACCAAGAGACCGTGGCTGAATTAACCAGTGCCAACAAGATTATATTTTTGGAATAAAGATTGATGCCTGTACTTACAATGGATGTTACACAGTTAACTGAAATATATGATGCCCATTTACCAGCTTTTTAGCTTTATGTAAAAGCATTTGTAACCAGAAAAATTAAGAATAAGACGACTTTTGCTTATAGGAAGGAAAAAGTGAAGTTTCTATGTCTATAGTTCAGGTTTCTCTACATTCCAGCACTCCCATTTCTATTTAAACATGACATGGATACTTAAGGTAAGACAGATTACACAACTCATTTACTTACAGGTCTTAAGAAACAATTTATAAAAACAAACCAATCAGAACAGTAACAACACTAATACACATAAACTTTCACTTTATGGACGTCTTTGTCTTCGCATTCTCTTTGCCTATTGTAATAATAGAATGTATTGTCCCTTCTCTGAAGTTTCTTAACAAATCCAGTTTCTGGCCAGCACTCTACCTGTAAGTAGAACAAAAAGGTATAAAATCATCTGAACACGCTCACATTAAAAGATGTTTGTGCATGACATTGCAAGGAATATAGGGTATACTTCCATAGGAAACCCTCATTTACATCTAAATACTATTTGTGTATTAACTTGCTGAACTTTAAAAAAAGATTGAGAACAAGATGACAGAAACCAGTTTTCAGGTTGAGTATAAAGTTATGTGATCTGAAAAGCCTAGAAATAGGAATCTAAGGATACTTAACAGGCTGATTTAAAACTGGATGAGTTTTTAAAACACCTTGTTTAGGAATATAACATTGATGCTATTCAGTTATTCAGTAATTGGAGAGGCTGCCAAAGTCTGCTTCTGTAAGACTGACATACACTTAAAGGTCTCTTTCAGATCCTTCTCACCATGAGAAATGTGATTTTCATTAGTAATTTCATGAAAATAAAGCTGCAGACTGTCTTAGTCTCAAAGACAGTAGGATCAGTCCCACATAGACCCAGCATCACCCTGGTGCTCTTCACTGTTCCACAGTGTAAAGCTTTAAATAAAAGGCTTCAGCTTTTGCACATTCAACAGCTTTATGGCTTTAGCTCTTTCAACTTGAGCATCTACAACTGCTTCTGATTAAACTAAACCTTAAAAATCAAGTAATAAGCATCTTATTTTTCTTCCAGGCAGAGCTGACAACAGGATATCAGACTGGAGCGTTCTCTAATTGGTAGAGCCCCAGAAGAGGTTTCATCACTTACCTTATGACTTCAGGCATACAGCTGTGTCATTTGCATTGTCTGTCTAAACATAACAGCCTTAATATTCATTCCACCTCCATTATAATTACATCTTTAATAAGAACTGCATTATAGAAACCAAATATGGACTAAACAAGGCATTTTGGAATATGTAAGTTGAAAGAGAATCACTGCCAGGCCCTGGCAGGCTGGAACAGAATGCACACTCACATTACAATGAGTCAGTGGTTTCTTTAACTCTCACCAGGGTTTAACTGCCAGTGGTTGTGCCATAAATCTTAAACACACAGATCCTACCACGATAATGGCATGTTTTCCTTCTGCAGTTACTGAAAATTATACCACAGCCTTTGCAGTGATATCAGAGCTCATGATAAAATAATAAACTGTATCTGATGATGTACATCAACATGTTTTGCTGTGTTTTGGGTTAACTGAATGGAGAGTGAGTTTCTTGGAACTTTCTGTGGTTTCTTATGTGCACAGGAGCTCAACATCTTTTAAAAGGGTGTTCCTCATACTATATTTGCTGCTTTGGAAGGTAAGTTGCAAAGCTGTAATAAAAATGATATATTGTTTGTTGTATTAACCTGTCGCTTGCTATTTTGAACCTTGAGTAGCCACTGGATATTTGGCACTACTCAATAGCTCATTTGATGTGCTGGGGAGCATCACCACCAACTGCAGTGAGCAGAGGCACAAGTCCTTGGTGCTGACAAGAGCCTGTGTCACAACTGCCTTTAGTACAGCTGGCATCAAACATTCCCATTGTGCACATCATTTTGATAGAGGCCAAGTTCTGAGAGTGCACAAAGCCTGACTGTGCCACCACACAATCCAGCTGCAAACTGAAGCAGCAGCAATGACACAGGAGTGGCTCCATGCACAGCCAACGAGTTTCCTGTCAAGTCTATTGACAGACTAATGGGGAAGCTTCAGAGAACTCACTTTGAAATATTTCTTCCCTCAACACTGAATTACTCCTTTGGAGATCAGCTACATCTGTTCAAAGAGATCTGTGATGCTTCTAAATGCATCAGAGAGAGGGAACAAAACACAGGCTAGGTAATGTTTCTGTTTCACTTCTGTCAGTTATTCTACACAGCTCAAGAATTTGAGTCAGACCTGTAAAGAAACACACTGTATCAGAAATACATATCTAGCCTAAATGAAAGGAAATAAACAGCACCTCCATTTTTATTTAATCATTTTACATGACACAGAAGTTTAAGGTAGAAACTTTTACAAAGTTCTAAATCTTACCTCATCAACTTGTTTTACTTGTTTATATTCCACCTCATCTCTGTATCCAGCTTGCTGAAATCTGTATAAGTTCTCTACATCATCTGACCATATTTTGGCACGATGCATAGATTTCGGTTTGATGTCAGCTTTAGTCATGGCTTCAGAAACTTCAGACATCTTCCTGAAATTAGATTTAAAAAATTAAATAGAGAAGACAGATGCAAGTGATTTTGTTGGGGACATAGAGTAATGTATAGAACAAAATTTTAAAATAAAGGAATTACAGAGTTCAAAGTCTGAGGTTAAAAAAGGAAAAAGTTATAAGCAGTTAGAATCAAATTAAATGCACTGCTTGATCTCAAACAAACTCAACTCATCTGTACTTGCATATACATCTTGACTCAACCCTTCCAAAATTTAATTGTGCATATTGATGCATTAAAAAAAAAAATTAAATGCAGGATTTTTAAATTTCACATCTTTGCAGTTGCTGGCCCCTTGGGGCAGGTAGGCAGATGTCCAGATTTTTCTTTCTTGCTCCTGAAGTGACACCAAACTGGGAACCACAGAAGGAAGATCTGGGCTGCAATTGAGGAACAGCAAACACTCAGGATGGGAGAGGAGGGGAAAGGAGAAATGCACAGTCAGTGACACGGCCACAGAGCCAGTGACAGAGATAAACTGGATAAGGACACAAGGCACACAGCCCACCAGAACTCATCCCTTTCTGCCTCTGCCCAATCAAACTGACTGCCACTGACTCCTCACATAAAACCCATTTGTTCAGTCAGCTGAGACATAGCAAACAGGTTAATCAACTACTAAACCTAAAAAAAGCAGAACTGGGACAAGCTGAAACTCAAACTGAAAAGAAAATTAATTAAATAGATAAATGAAAAAAAAAACCACCAAAAAAAAACCCAACAAAACCTGCAGACAATGGATCTTCACCAGGGATGGATTTGAATTACATAAAAAAAAATCATTTGACTTCTGCCTTATATCTGAATCTCATTGCATTTGCTTTCTTAAGCATATCTTATTTTGCTACTCAAATAGAACTTTTGTTGCCTCTGCAAGCAAAACACACACATCACTATCATGCCTAGCAGGTATGATCAGAGATGAGTCCTTTCCCAGTTTTGAAATGTCACCAAGCTTCAGCTTCATAATTAGAAAGTATCTCCAAGGAATGAAAGCTGCTGGATTTTGCAGGGAGAGGATGAACACAGTCTCCCTCACTGTGAGTAAGATGCTGCCTCCAAACCTTGCCCAATTTCTTTACTTGGCAAGTTCCTGTATTAAAAGAGAGCTTGAAAAGTTGAATGCTGAAATCTCATCAAATGCAAAATGTCAAAATGTCACTAGTCTTTTAGAAAAGCAGAAATTGGAAAAAAAGTCTTGCACCATGAGATAAAAATCTTAGGGAAAATTCTATCAAGAATTATTGTTATCACAATGTGGAACTGCAGAAAGAAGTCTGCACACCTGTCATCTGTTTGTATGAGAGCCATCAGGAAACAGAGAAAGGGCCTTCCATCTCTTACCAAATACACTTTATTAGAGATCAATACAAAGACGTAAAAGAGCATTTTTCTGCCAACACTAAACCATTTCTTGCAGTTCAGTACTTCAAGCATTATTTTACCAGGCACTGCAGTATTTTTCAACTGAAAGCATCCATTTACTAAAATAAAAAAGTAATTTTCCCATCTGGTTATGAGGTATCAAATACAAATTAACAGGATAAGCACAGATCCTTATTCTAAATTTAGGATAGTCTTTGAGATACCTATCTCAACGTAAGTTTTTTTTCACCTGTGCTGCAAAGGGCTCTTTTGTAGCTGTCACAGGATTTTTCAAGCTCTGTACTTGCTCATCAGTGTTTGATGAGACCTGTTGTCAGTCAATATTGAATTTAGACAGTCACTATGATTAGCAACAACATTAGAGCTTAATAAATGCTAAGTTAAAATGAAATTAAGTGTCTTGTGATAACTTACATGTCATTAGTGTTACGTACTTCTTTACAGGACGTGCTGGATTCACCTAAGGAATGTTTTTCTTCCAGACATGTGGGTAGGTCTGGCACTTTGTGAGTCACCATTAATTCCCAGTGCCTGTCCACAGGCGTTCCTGCCCAAAAAATAAAAATCATTTATTGAAAGTTCCAGCTTAGTGATTTTGTGTAATGAAAGCATCCCATTTTGGGGCTGCTATTTAAAAATTGTACTCTTTGTCCAAGTTCCAGGCACAGAGCTGTTTTCACTGTAGCAGAGCAGAGGACAGCTGTACTCCAGCCAGGAATTCAGGGAAGAGATGAAAGACAACAGACTGATAAAGGCAAATAAAGAAGACAAGAGAATGGTAAGGAAATTCAGTTTAATATTAACGTTTTTCATTTAAGGGGAAGTTTTGAACAGTGAAGTGGACTTTGCTAAGATGACAATGTTTGCCTGCTCCTAACCTAGGGTAAACAGTGAGTGCTTTGGCCTTGGGAACACATTTTTTAATGTTCATCATAACACAATTACTGTGGAATCCTAACTAGCCTGGGCTCACTGATGGTGGTTTCCTGAACAAGTTGTAAGGGTTTGTGGGAAGAGAGTGCTCCTTAGGGCATCTGCTCAAGGACCATTTTCACTGCAACACGGGGTCACAGGAAAGGGAGGAAGCCATAAAACAATACATGGGGACTCAAACCTGGGCAGTTAATGAGGAAGGTGGTGATGAGAACCACACCTGGCCAGTCATGTGGCATGTGAAGAGTGTGAAAACCGTTATTCCAGCAAGGCTATCGGATCAGCGACCTTGTCAATTGGGAAACTTGGGAAAAAGGGGGAAACAAACAAAATATGCAGAGGCAAGGACGTGACAAAAAAAAAAAAAAACAGATAAAGAAATCTCAACTCTGGCACTAATAGATGGGCTATCAAGAAACTACATGAATGACATCCCAGGAGATCAACCTGGACTTTGCAGTGGTAAGACTTAACCAGGGGGACCTGGACTTGGAGAGGTGTGGGAATCCATGGAACTGTGTAGATCTGTGAGGAGTGTGCAGGAGCAGTGAGAAACAAGGATGGGAACAGACAGAAAGAAGTACAAAATAAGCCTGTCCTGTATAAAACAGGACAAGTCAGTATTACATACCCAGCTAAGCCCTGTACCTGATCATCACAGACTGTCCTACCCTATTGTATCTTCTTAAATCTTAACTGTGTGCACAAACTCTGTATTCCACATGTGTATGTGCTGCAAGGACAAAGTGCCAGCTCCTGGTGAGACCCATGTATGAGTGAACACTGGTGCCAGCTCCTGGAGTCAGGCTGGGGGTATGAGCACCTCTGGCCTATGATATCTGGAGTAGGTGAGGGTTCCCAGCCACTGGAGCAGGAACAGGATGTGTCCAGAAAAATTAGCTCCTGGGGGAGGGCTGTCGTGAGTGAGAGGCTCCATGTCAGCAGGACTGTGGGTCACTCCTCCCGTGCTGGGGAGGAGTGGTGTCTGTACCTTCACCCATTTTGGTAAACCTAGGGTGCACCCCCACATTCACCAGCAAACTTAAAGCTGAAGAGTAGGGGCACCTTGGGTCCAGGCCAGGTTCCAGGCGGGACAGGGGGCCCTGCTGCATCCTCAGCCCGGACAAGGAGCACCACGTACCCAGGCAGGAGAGGCCCTGGGGCAGAGCAGCAGGAGGAGACGGCTGTACCTCTCCTACATCATTTAACCCAAGTCAGCAAACACAGGACCTGCTTGGATCTCAGAAAAGGCAGTAAGAGATTTCATAGGATGTCAAGGGGTTGGAAAGAATTTTAAAGATTATCTCCTTCCAACCCCCTGCCATGAGCAGGGACACCTTCCATTAGATCAGGGTGGTCAAAGCCCCATTCAACCTGGCCTTGAACTGTCCCAGGGCTGGGGCAGCACAACCTCACCGGGAAAACTGTCCCAGTGCCTCACCGCCCGCACTGTAAAAAAATTCTTCTTAATATCTAATCTACGTTCCCCTCTTTCCAGTGACTTCAACCTACTCTAACCGACAGTTACGAGTACATTCCGAGATGCTCCGGCAGACGTCGCGGCCTGCATCCGTTAACAGCGCTGCGACCGTAACTTCAACCCTGCTCCCAGCGCCACGGCCCCAACCCGCCCACCCAGCCCTTAAGGCGGCCCACCTCGGATCAAGAGACGCAAAACGGGGACTCCTCTCGGGGCGGAGCGGCGGCCGAGGCGCTATGGCAGCGCCCCTCACGGCCTCCCCCCACCCCTTAAGCCCCTCAGGGTCCCTCCCTCACGGCTGTCCCCTCAGGGCTGTCCCCTCACGGCTGTCCCCTCACGGCTGTCCCCTCACGCCTGTCCCCTCACGCCTGTCCCCTCACGACGCCAACGGTCACCAGGCAACCGCCCGTCACGGCCTCTTTAAAAGGCTGTGCCCGCCGCTGATAGGCCGGCTCGGGGCGGAGCCGCCTCGGGATTGGCCGGAGGCCGGGCGGGCGGACGGAAGCGCGCGCTGCCCGCCATGAGCCGGTTCGGGGGCCGCACGCGCGAGTACCCGGCCGTGTCCATCGACCGCTTCGACCGCGAGAACCTGCGCGCGCGCGCCTTCTTCCTGTCGCACTGCCACAAGGGTGAGGGGCCGCCAGGCTCCCTCCGAGCGTCCCTCCCCCATCTCCGTGCCTCCCTCCCTCCCTTCCGTGCGTCCCTCCCCCACCTCTGTGGGTCCCTCCCCCCCGTTTGTCGTCCCCGCCCCGCGTGTCCCCCGACTGACCCCGTGCCTCTCTCCCCAGATCACATGAAGGGCCTGCGGGCGACCGCCCTGAAGAGGAGGCTGGAGGGCAGGTACGGGCTGGTGGCGGGGCGGCCTCGGGGTGCGCGGCAAAGCGTGAGCAGAGCAGCGCCAGGAACTGCCGTGGGTCAGAAATCCCAGCGTGGGAATGGGACAGGGGCACCTCCCACTAGACCAGGTTGCTCCAAGACGCCGTCCTACCTGGCCTCCAACTCTTCCAGGGATGGGGCATCCACGACTTCTCTGGACAATTTGTTCCAGTGCCTCACTGCCCTCACTCATTTTAAAAAAACTTCTTTGTATGTCATCTAGACCTGCCCCCTTTCAATTTTAAGTCAGCTTCCCATGTCCTTGTAGAAAGTCCCTTTAGATCTTTTTAAATGTCAAATGGTAGCAATAATATCCTCCCCCAGAATTTTCTCTCCTCTAGGCTGAAGAGCCCCAGCTATCTCAGCCTGCCTTCATAGGAGAGGTGTTCCAGCCCTCTGAGCATCTTCATGGCCTCCTCTGGATCTGCTCCAATAGGTCCCTGTCCTTCCTGTGCTGGGGTCCCAGAGCTGGATGCAGCTCTGCAGGTGGGCTCTCACAGGGGTGGAGCAGAGGGGCAGAATCCCCTGCCTTGTCCTGCTGCCCACAGTGCTGGTGATGCTGCCCAGGGTAATACTGGCTTTCTGGGCTGCAAATGCACACTGCTGGCTCCTGCCCAGCCTCTCATCCATCAGTGCCCCAAAGTCTTCTGCAGGGCTGCTGTTAACCCATTTATCCCTCAGTCTGTTTTGCAACCAGGTTGCCCAGACTCAGGTACACTTGTCCTTGTTGAACTCCATGACATTCATGAGGATCTCTCCCTTATTCCCTGGCAGTGTTGGCACACAGAGACAGTGCTGTGCCTGTTCAGTGAACGGGCCAGCTGTGCTCTCTGAGGTGTATAAGCAAGCAGTTTGGGGGAGACAGTTATTCCCCTCTGGCCAGCATCTCTGAGACTTTTCTGGGGTAATGTGTCCAGCCCTGGGCTCCCCTGGATGACAAATTGATAGGTGTTTTGGTCAGCATCACCATGCTGGTCTGGGGTAGGACAATGTGATGTTTGAGGAGAGGCTGAGAGAACTGGATGTCTTCAGCCTCAGGAGTAGGAGAAAATCATCTATCACTGTGTGCAGGTAGGGGTAGAGGAGATGGAGCCAGACTTTTCATGGAAGTGCATAAAGAAAGGGCAAGGGACACTTTTTTTCACCATGAGGATGACCAAATGTGGCAATGGGCCCAGGGAAGTTGTGGACCAGCTCCTAGGCTGTCTTTGATTTATTAGAGTAGATATTGCATCTCCTCTGATGCAAGCAGAGAATCTCTGTTCATCAGGTCTCTGTGCATAAGCTCAAGCTTCATCAGGAGTATTCTGTGTTCTGCTGTGTGCTGACTGTCCCAAATGCCTGTTCCAGGGGTGTGTGCAGGGCTATAGAAACAAGCAGATAGGTCATGAGCATGTACCACACACTGCATTTGTGTCTGCACAAAACCATGCAGGCAGGGGCACACAGGTGTAGGTTTGGATTTGCTGTGCTGAAGAGAAGCCTGCAGGCTTCCAGATTTGCAGGTCTCCTCACATGAGGTTTCTGAGTGCAGTGTTTGATGTACTGGGTGCCAGGTGCTGATGTGTTGTTAAGATTGTTCCTCATGTTTACTTTAAAAAAAAACACTTATCTGTGTTTTTTTGTCTCCTCACAGCTTGAAAGTTAAACTTTACTGCTCACCAGTAACTAAGGAATTGTTGTTGACTAACTGGAAATACAAGTTTTGGGAGAATCATATTGTGAGTTTTTGTTTATTTTGAAAATAGCACTTTCCAAGCAGGGATTCTCAGAAAGAGGCAGCTCCCTGCTTCTCAGGAGTGTCTAAATATTGGTGTTGATACAGTGTTTCAGGGTTTAAGTACTTCCAGCAATGTGCCTTTCCTGCTGCTTGCTATGTGGGATTGGCTTAATGCTGTTTGTTGTTCTACGCCTATTTTTCCCCCCACAAGATTTTTCCTTTTCTCTCAACTTCAGCTTTATGTGGCCTTCATCTTAATACTGATCATTTGTACATTTGAATTTGTATTCATTTGTATTGATCATTTGTATTCATTTCCTTACCTTGCTTATGTCTCCTTGCTTCTGTCCACTTCTGTTTGCTTCATTTGAAGTCTCCTATTGCTTGGAGCGTATATAATCTAAAGTTATATGATTTTGCTCTTGCTTTTTGGAAAATGGAATATAACATGAAGAAATTTTAGTATAAAATGACTGAAAAACTTCATAAATTTACATGATTTCCAGTGTGTGGAGCCAGACTGCAAGGGATCAGTGTAATGTACATGTGTGACTTGAAATTATTTCCTTCCCTTTGCAGATGCAGGCATTATGAAATTGAACATGAGGTTTTTTACAGAAATAAAAACAATTATCTCTGCACCAACACAGGAATACGTGCTCCTGGTGATTTGTGGGCTCTGCTTCTGGTAATAGGTGGGAAGTGCTGCAGCACAGAGCTGTCCTAGCAAGATCCATTGCTGTGGGACTGGGATGTTTTGGGCTTTGCAGTCATCTAAGAATAAGGCATATGATCCATCCAGAGGAACAAGAGCTGTTGCTGATAGAAGTCCAGCATGCTCTAACTTTTTTAGGCATGCACACCTTGGTTATCTCTGTTTAATTTTTAGATACATTTTAGGAAAATTTATTCCACTGAAAATGGAAATTTATGATTTATTATGGGAAAATGAGTTTAATTTTACAGGCTTAGCATTAGCCACAGTGAGTGCTAGAGATGTCTCCATAATGAATACCAAGACATAAACATCAAAGAGAATGCTCAGTAAATCCTATAATGCAATTAATCATTTTGTTACAGGTTGCATTGGAAGTTGAAACTCCAACTCAGATTTCTTTAGTAGATGAAACATCTGGTGAGGTAAGTTACAGGTAAAGAAGATTCATGTGTCAGTCATGGGCAGTAATGCTGTTTACAGGAAAAACAGCTGCAGCATCCAAAGTGCACAAGCTATTTCTAAAATGGATGTGCCCCTCCTCTCCTGTAGTGACAGAAAGAGGGGTTATAGTTTTAAACTAAAAAAGGGTTGATTCAGACTAGATATAAGGAAGAAACATTTTACAGTGAGGATGGTGAAACACTGGAGCAGGTTGCCCAGAGAGGGGGTGGATGCCCCATCCCTGGAAACATTCAAGGTTAGGATGAGACTCTGAGCAGTCTGATCTAGTTGAAGATCTCTCTGCTGGAGTTGGATTGGATGAACTTTAAAGGTCCCTTCCAACACAGACTATTCTGTGATTCTGTACTTGCTCACAAGGAACCAAGGAAGTAGAACTGTCTTCTGTCCAACTTGCTTTATAAGCACCATACAATACTTGGTCTTCTCTTCTGCCATGACAGGATGGTGGTTGCTCTTTAGTGCTTATTGCAGTGTGAAGAGACTCTCTGGTTTTAAAAGCAATGCTAGAAGCTGCAGGAGGCTGTGGGGAGTAATACACTGCTCTCACTGTGCTGACAAATTACTGGTAGCACTCAGTACAATCCATAAATAATGCTAACCCCTCTCTTCCAGAAAGAAGATGTAGTGGTGACACTTCTGCCAGCTGGTCACTGTCCAGGTTCAGTCATGTATGTCCTATCAATACTTTAAATGTTTCACCTGGCATTTAATGAGGAGTTTGACCCAAGTGTTGCTGTCTCAGGTTTCTGTTTGAAGGTGAGAATGGCACTGTGTTGTACACGGGGGATTTCAGGCTCGCAAAAGGAGAAGCAGCCAGAATGGAGCTTTTGCATTCAGGGACCAGGTGAGCTATTTGTGGGATATAGAAAGAACAGAAGATCATATGGCATGGACAATTTGGCTAGGTATTCATTATTTTTTCCTCATTTTTTTATTCTGGATTGAATATAATTGCAATACTGCAGTTACAAGCCCCATTTGATGTATTCTTTGTAATCAAGAGGTAGAATTACCTCCTTTTGAAGAGAGAGGAAGTGGTGTATCTTAGCAGTGTGATGCAATGTTTACTCTGATACCACATTTCTGTCTTCCAGGGTAAAAGACATCCAGAGTGTGTATTTGGACACTACTTTTTGTGATCCCAAATTTTATCACATACCAAGCCGGGTAAGTCTAATAAATTGTGAGAAGAAAGGCCCTTAAAACTGTTAATTAATTAACTAAACCTTTGTTAGGCAAGTCTTGCAAGGCAATGCCATTTTGCATTACTAAATCACTGCACTTTGGAAATATTTTCCAAGATGATTGACAGCATTTTCTACACTTTTCAGGAGGAATGTTTGAATGGGATCTTGGAGTTAGTGCGAAGCTGGACCTCACAGTCTCGTAATCATGTTGTGTGGCTGAACTGCAAAGCTGCTTATGGATATGAGTATTTATTCATAAACCTCAGTGAGGAACTGGGAATCAAGGTACTGTTTCTCTAATTGTTGCTCTGGAACAGATCCTCAGTAATGATTGTGGCCAACACTGAGCTGGCAATGGCTCTTCAGAGGGCTGCTCTAGGTCTCAGTCATGCCTGTTGCATTAACTTCCCTGAAAAAGTGCAGTTGTGCTCAAAATGAGGTAACTAATTGACTTCAGTCTGGAACATCTGGACTTTCCAGAGAGAAGTTAATTCCCAGTTTTCAAGCTCAGTGTTTACCTCGCTCCCTTTTATTTTGCAAATGATAAAAGTCATTTGTATACAACATTAATAGTATATATATTCTGATTTTCTCATGAGTATTCATCCTTCTTCAGTATAGCTGGTATGTTCTACTTGTTCTAGATAACCAAGTTTTGGCTGATACATCTCTGCTTGGACGTTATTGGGAGTAATAATTTTAATGCCTGCCAGCATTTGGGGAGAGCAGGATCACATCTATATAGCTGCTCCAGCTGCAGTTTGGCAAACACATTGAACCAATAAAGAGTAAATTCTGGCTTTCTCCAGGTGCACATGAACAAACTTGATATGTTCAGGAACATGCCAGAAATCCTGTGCCACGTTACCACAGACCAACACACGCAGATTCACGCCTGTCGACATCCTCGGGTGCGTTCCTTCTGCAAAGCCTCCCCTGACTTTGCTGTGAAAGTCTGGTTATGGGTGCTGATGTTTGGGGCCTCCTGGGTTAATGAAGACTGGTGAGAAGGTGACTTAATGTAAAGCAGAGTGAAAACTTTAGTTAGTGGGTTGAAATGTTGTTCGGTTGTTGGGTATTTTTTAAAAAGGGAAAATACATTAGCTTATGCTAGAAGTAATTTAATTATATTTGAAGCCTAAAAATGGTGTTTTTAAGTGAAGTGAGACAAGCAGCAGAGTAGATCAATCAGGCATTACCCATTTCAGTGTATCCAAAGCAGCTCAGATGGTGCCTGCTGCAGCCACACGCTGTGTGGGTTTAGCATGTGGCCATCCATTTCTGGGATGTCTGTCAGGCTGGAGGCTCCAGCTTGGAGAAACACAGGTAGAACCTGAGAGGGCACACTGGGGCATTGGTCTCTCTAACTGATCTGCTTTGCCAGCTGCACTAAAGAACCAGTGTGTGACAGGGTTTTTCAAGAGAATTAGAAGTGAGGGAGGAACTTGGTTTGGCTAGATACTATGCTGCTTAATTTCTGGGTAAAAAAAGTCACTGTTGAACTTAATTTTATATCCATTGGACAGGATGATGACTGCTTCCGAGGGAACAGGCTGCCCTGTGGGATGACTTGCCTTAATGGAACTCCCCTGTACATAATCAGCATCAAACCCTCCACAATGTGGTTTGGGGAAAGGAAAAAGAAAACCAATGTAATAGTGAGGTGAGCATTTGGACCACACAGAAACCTGTTGTTTCAGGTTTGTATCTTGCCTCATAAGTGTATAATTGTATCTCAGAATGGACTTCAAGACTAGGTTATGCTGGTCTGTTGACCACAGATGAAGAGCAGTTATCTAATTTCTGTGCCTCTTCTGTTTTTTTAGGACTGGAGAGAGAACGTACAGAGCTTGTTTCTCTTTCCACTCTTCGTACAGTGAGGTTTGTATATTTCTAGTACTGAGTATACATTAATTAAAAAATGTAAAAGTGTTTTAATTATTCTGGAGTGGATGACATGACTTGTCATAATAAGAAAAAGTCCTGTCCATAAGACATATGGAGATAGGAAATCTGAATGCTGAAGACAGAGGAATTTGTTTTAATATAGGGCAGAGGAACTTGTTAGGGCAGGATTACAAGCCTATTTCCTGTTCTCTATTCTCAATGTATAGGTTTTACAAACTTTTACAATTGTTTTGACTGCCTTTCTATTTTTGATTATTGTGTAACTGTGCAATGCTGAAAGCACAGAGTTTTAGTTTACCATATGCTGTTTATCTATTGTGACTCATGTTTGGGTGGGTTTGCCTTCTTTTTTCAGCCCACATATTTAAACCATATTTTCTCACATCTTGACTGCTGCTCTTGCCCCTTTTCCTGTGTTCAAAGACTAAAAGGAAATTGGTCATGGCAGCATCCTCCCCACAATCACACACTTGTATTTAACATGACTCGATACAGCTCTAAAAACACTACTTTCTCCTCAGAAAATGAAACTGGATCAGTGCTAACAATGATCTGTCACAAAATCTTGCACTACAAAATGGAGGAAGGCAATACTGTTTTTAAGATCCTGAGTAAGTTTAAATTTGCTCTGCCATGCAGGATTTTAGATGGAGGTCCTGGTGTAGAATTTACTGGCAGAATATGGGGGTAGTGTAACTCTAACACTCCTACCTCCACATGCAAAAACAGATGGGTCCTTGTCTTGGTTTGAGATAATTTAAAGGAGAACACTCTGAAAGGAGTTGTCTTCCTTCACAGGTTCAACTAATCCCTTTCCACCAATAAGGAATGAACAGGAGTAGATAGAAGTGGAAAAAAAAAAAAGTTTCCTAACAAGCACAACAGCAACAGGCAAGAAATAACAGTAAATAACTGCTAGATACAAAATTGCAATAACGTTGTGGGTCACCCCAGGACAGTCCTGCTGTCTGTACAGACAGTGGTGTAATCTGCAAGCTGTTTCCAGTGCTCAGCACTGAAAAAGCCTCAGCAGGAGTGCCTCAAACCAGACACAATTCTTCAACAAATTTACTGGAGATCATCTAGAAGACAACAGAATAAGGCTTGGAAAAAACTGTGTTTTGTTATAATGAGCTTTTCCAGGGTACTTCAGGAGAGATTTTAGGAATGGGAAAGGAATACCTGATTTGCATAACTGGAGACTTGAACTCCATTAAGAAAAATGCACATTTGAAAAGATCAGCAGCAGTAAGGACAAGGAAGCACTGGATCACATTCCAGGTCTGCCCAGCCTTTTCTTTCAGAGACAGTGATGGTCTGTGCAGTAATTGGTAATTGCACTGAGGTGTTAGGTGAGTTCTCAGCATCCTTTCAGGCCTGTTTCCTTGTTCCAGAGATGTCCACTTTGACAGAGTCATGGGCTACATTGTCTCTACACAAAGACTGTTAGTGGTACTTTTGGATGTGCTCACATCAGTGCTGCCTTTAGGTGACATTCTTAACTGTTGCTGTAATTTGTTAAATTGCTTCTTCTTTTCTGGAATTCAGATCAAGGATTTCCTGAGCTATATCTGTCCTGTGAATGTGTATCCCAACGTACTGCCAGTGGGTGTGACAGAGGACAAAGTGATGGAAATGTAAGTGACAAGTGGCTGCTGGAGGGAGGTGATCCAAACTCAGTTCCTGTAAGGACAATTCCCCTCCTGAATCCCAGCCTCTCAGGAGGGTCACTGCCTTTTGCTTTACTTGTCTGTCAGATATTTTTTCTCTGTCCAGTCCCACAGACTTGGGTTTTCTGAAGCACATGTGTATGTTGAGCTGAGTCTCAGAGTTTGTATTCTTCTACTGTTTGTATACTGTTTGTGTACTTCTATCTGTGTGCAGAGGCTTTTCTGGTGGTAAATTCTGTTTGGGAGGAAGCTGAATACAGATTCATCTCGCTGTGTTCTGTGACCCATTTCTATTTGTCATTGCTGCTTCTCAGAAGTTTTTCTTTAACGATGGTTTCTCTGTGCACTTGAACTCCTCCCCTGCACAGCACCAGAGGCCAGTTCTCCTGTGCTCCTGTAGATGTTGGCAGCTTTAAAAGTGCCCCTGGGGAGCAGGAGAGCTGTAGTGTCTCTTAGTCTGGACAAAACAAAGATTCCTGTTCTTTTTTCCTTTCCTCCTTAGCAAGAAAGGAGACTTCCACTTAATAATCATTGAATAAAACTGTAGTCAGATTTTGAAGCCTGTCAGCTGGTCTTCTGTAAGGAAGGAACTACAAGACAGTTTGCAAAAAATGTATGTGTTTTAAGGTACATGTATTGAAAGGACAGATTTCTACCTTTCAGCTGCTGAAACTCACCAATGAGTCAAGGACTTTGTCCTAGGTATTGCTGCCTTTGCTTTAATATTTCTGCTGCAGTGCCTGTGAAAAGCACAGAGCACTGTACTTAAAACAAGCTAAAGGATTTACTTTTGCTCCTGAAAGCAAAATACTAACTGAATTCTAAATACTAACTGCTTTTCTCACTCCTTTCAGATTAAATCCATTATGCAGGTCATACAGGAGAATCATGGAGCCCAGGTACAAGCCCTTAGGAACACTGAAGAGAGCCCACAAGAGAGAATTATCTGATACAGGTAAAGGTTCTGCTGCTGCTACTGCACCATAAATGCAAGTCTGAGACTAAGCAGAGGTGCCAAAAGCTTTGGTGTTCACCAGTCTGTCTGTGTGTTAAAAGCAACAGAAATAGAAATTACATGAACTTAGGTATTAGGAGGGGGTCAGAGCACTAATTCTGTAAAAACACACTTGTCTGCAGTCTTAAAGTGCACTTAATGCTCAACCTGTAAGTTTTTGGATGGAGTTCCTTCCCTCGGTCCTAGATCAGCCCTGGGAAAGCTTGTTCTAATTGTCTCTGTGAGGCACTGAGCTAAAGGCAAACACTGTCAATATCATCCTGCAAAATATCCAGCTGGAAAGAAAGAACATTTTCAATTGATACTAAATGAATTTTTATTAAAACTTCGCTCTCAACAAGATTTTAGGAGAGATGTGAACTTTTCTTAGTGATTTTGTTTGTTTGTTGCCAGATGAAGATGATCTCTTTGATTCAGAATTAATTTCTACAAGGCTTAAGATTCCAAAACAGCAGACAGGAGAGAGCAGGCCCTCCAGCACAGGACAGTCTGAAAATTCTGAAGGGAACAATAATGAGAGCACAGAAAGTTACAAAGGGACCACAACTTACACCTCCCTCAAGGTAGACTTCATGGACTGTGAGGAATCAAATGATGATGATGATGAAGATGATGAAGAAGAAGAAGAATCTGAAAAAACCACAGTTCAATTTCTTTCCCATGAGGCAGATGCCACTTCCACAGCCAATTTCAATGGAGTCAGTAGTGACCAGCAGGAGTCTAATGCCAATGTCCCTTGCTGGGATGATTTTTTTACAGTTAATAAACTAGAGGAAAGCTCTGAAAATGAGGACAACATCCCCTCTTCAGCAGATGCTGGCGGGTCTCAGTCACTCTTCAGCGATTCAGATGGAGTAAGTGACTCAACACACATCTCCTCCCAAAATTCTTCTCAGTCAACACACATATCAGAGCAGGGGAGCCAGGGCTGGGATAGCCAAATGGACACAGTGCTCATCACCTCCCAGGAGAGGAGTGCCCTGGACCTCAGCAAAGGTGGGAGCAGAGCAGTGGTTCCTGTGCTGCAGGAGAATCCCAGGGACACTCAGCTGGACAGCAGCAGGGGGAAGCCACCAGGTCAGAACAGACCTTGTGCCCATGATGGTGCCTGTGGCTTGAAAAGCAAAGGCTGTGAGAAAGCTGCAGAAGGTGGCACTGCCCACCTTCAGGATGTGCTGGTGGAAATGAGTGACAGCTCCAGGACTCCTGATCTGGAGCTCAGGAGGGACTCCCAGAGCTCCTCAGACTTTGAAATTCCCTTGACCCCTGATGCTGAAGCGCCTCAGCCAGATAAACTGCACCATTTATACAAGAAGCTTGCAGCAGGTGAAAACATAATCGGTGAGAAAAAAGTCTCTTGAGAACAGGTATAACTGATTACCTTGTGGTAATACTCAGCATGTCTATTAATACCTGAGCTCTTATTCTCTTTCCTGTGGGTTACTGTCTGCACCTATGCTGAGTCATGCTTTATTCAGAAATATCTGCCAGAAGCAGGAATTTGCAGCCCGTGTACCTTTATTGTTCATTCCATGAAATACTGAAAAGGAAGTATTCAGAAAGTATTCCCAGGAGGGATATACAGTAAAAGCCTTCTACCTCCCAAGGTTCAGTCCTCCAGGACTGTAAAAAGAGAAAAAACGCACCAGACAAAACTAAGGGTAGTTTTGTTAAATGAAATTTAATGTTTATCATGAGCTCTAAGAGTTTGCCTTTGTAATATGATCTCAGGTTTTAATAAAATAGCACAGTATTAACTGTGGGGAGGAACACCTTAAAACAATGACCATGCAAACAAAGCAGCTGTAATTTGGCTTTAATCACTATTACCATTTGTTTATCATTATTAAAACAATTTAATTTTTATTAAAATTCTTTAGTTGTTTTTAAAAATAACAGCAGAACAGATTAGAGAATTACTGAGGTTGTGAGGGGGCTTTGTTTAAAATCAAATTGTTCATTTCAAAAAGTGTCTCTTTACACTGAGCTGTAACTCCTGAGTTAGGTACTGCAGACTGCTGTCTAAGCTTCACCTCCAATTCATTGCAAACAACTTGTCATCACTTCCTCTGTGTTCTGGTTTGTTCTGAATCGTTCTTCAGAAAAACTTAAAATCCTGTGTTACTTAAAATCCCAAGCTACCAGCCCTGTTCTGCTCTGGCAGGTAACTCAGCCACAGAAGGTAACCTGGTTTACCAGACAGGCACTTGTTCTACAAAACTTCACCTCCTCTGCAGTATTCTGTAGATTTCACTGTTTTAAATCAAAACACTCTATTCTCCATGCATGTGTGCCATCATAACCCTCTGCCAAAACTCTTGGCTTCTAACATAGAAATGTAATTCAAGTTTTACCTAAACTGAAGTGCCTACGAAATATCCAAACCACAGAAGTCATCTAAAAATCCCTGAGGTTTAAGTCCCAAAGAATTAAGCATACTTCAGCACATCTCTGCCCTCTGAGTGTGCCTTCAGTTGTTGTGCCATGTTTAGTGATGTGAATGTTAAACAAACCAGCATTCTGCCACAGGGAACAGAGGCAGGAGGGACAAAGCATTGCCACCATCTCTGTATGATTTTAAGGATATTCAAGATCCATGCATTTCTCTGCTGTTACCTTTCCTGCTGCTTGTGGGATTTGTTAACTTAATTTCCCAATGGGATCTACCAACATTGGGGGTTTTTTAGGAAGCCTGAGTGAGTGGAACTGCTGTTGGAACTACCTCTGTGAATAAATTTAGACCAAACAGAACCTCTTCTGTTGGCTCATTTCATATTTGAAAACTGTGCATGTAAGTTTAGGGCTGCCTTTCAACAGGATGCTCAAATATACAGGAATACAGTCTGTTCAGGCAAGTGTAAATTTATACCAGTTCTCACCAGCCCTAAGCTGAAAACACTTCATTTCCTCATGGTCCCTTCTGCTGAAGTCCTTACAGTCCTAGAAAATTTGAGTACAGGCCAGGAATTAAGAGGTTGCAGTCTTAAAGCAAATTCTACTGCTACAACTAATTTTGACAGGCTAATTTTTTTTTCAAAAATGACAACAACAAGAGAAAAACTAAATTTAATTTATTTTATCAAAAACTATAGGAAGATAGCAATACTAGAGATGACACAGTATGAAAAGAAAATGTTCCTGAGCTTACAAACTGCATATTCTAATACAGTTCCTAAAACATACATTAAAAATAACCAAAAGATTAACTTAACTTGGAGATTAAATAAATAGGCAATAGCTTTTCTTACAGGTGATCTTGCAGCTTTAGTTTTGCTACCAAAAAATAAAAACCCAACAAAAAAACCAGCTGGAGGACAGGTCACAGGTCACCAGCCCCCAAGAAGAGCATACACACGACTGAACTGGTGACCATGACGATGCCAACAGACCACAAAACAAAACAAAGGCAGAAGCTGGGCTGGTTTAGCTTCCCTAAGAAATGGAAAACACCTTTTCCTCCATTTCCAGTTCGGCAATTTTCTGCCAAACTCATAAAAACAGTAAAAGGAGTTTTAAAAGTGACAGTGTTCCATTAAGCTAATTCATTGACTGCAATCCAAATACATTGTGAATATGTAAATATAAAATACTGTTCAAGGCTTTTATGTTGGAAACTGGATCCATGGGTTTCCTTCAAATAAATACAAAATACTGCTACCTCCCAGAACATAAATTAACAGTTCTTTTATTTATGGCAGAAGATAACACACATCTCCTTAACAAACAGCAGCATTATTTCAGTGCTGGTGATAACATTCTCTGCCTCTGGAAAAGGCAGACGCTGCACTCCAGTACAACTGCCACAACTGTTACCTTCTAAAATGCAAATACTTGCAATATTTAAATCAAACTGGCCATGGAGAGAGAAAGAGGCGAGGCTGGAGTAAGGAATCCGTCTCTCTCTTGCCGCAGCCGCTCCGTCCTGCAGGGGCAGCGCAGGCTGCAGCAGCGGATATCGGAGCTGGGGGCTGCAGATTCCATCCACATGGAATGCACTGCTCATCCGAGCTACATGCAGGAGAAAGCACTAATGCCTCCAAACGACACAAGATCATCTAGAGTTTGCTGACATTAAAGCTCCACATTCCACTTAAAACTTTGAATTAAAAAAAAAAATCATTAGAGATAGGGGATGATAAAAACGGACAAGATTCAGCATTTATCAACTGTGTGAATACAGGTGAGCCTGATCACAGCAAATACTTTTAAATCTAAGCAAACTTTTTTCCTATTCATTAAAGAATATAAAGTCTCTATTTCAACGTGTATCTCTGTATTGTAGATTACAAAACTCACACAGCATTTCCAGTGGCCCATGCTCTTCACCAAAAGTGTAAATCTGATTTTGGCTAGTAGCATATAAAATGTCATTTGCTACCAAAGAGCCAGATCTTCAGTACAAATGCAACTGTGCTTCTTAAGGAACAACCTTGAAATGCTCTTTTTGAAGTGCTAGTAATTAACATGGAATTTAAGGCATTTTCTAACAAATTAAGTAAACAGTTACATGCTAGGTACTTGACTTCATTCACCTGAGCCAACAGCTGTGCACCTTATAAAGGTAAGTAGCTGACCTATGATACATAGCCAGCATCCAGCTAAGGAGCATCCATTTATGGAGCAACATTATTCTGCCTGGCCCTGTCAACATTGACCTGACTGGTAAGCAATATGCAAGTTTTACCAGCTTTGAATCCATGAGAGAAAAGC
Organism: Phylloscopus trochilus trochilus; assembly: GCA_016584745.2. Lineage (NCBI taxonomy): Eukaryota > Metazoa > Chordata > Aves > Passeriformes > Phylloscopidae > Phylloscopus > Phylloscopus trochilus. The sequence continues at coordinate 7,799,345 of WQNJ02000016.1, read as the reverse complement.
ATGTGAATCATCCCTAGAGCATGGACCTTGGCTGTAACTCCACTCATCACCCACCTCAACTGTTCTCCAGTGGTTCTGAAGCCAAGCAAAACTTAGCATACATTATGAATAGATTGAGACAACTTTAAGATGATCAGGAAAAAAAAAAAAAAAGATGACTCAAGCAGCTGAAGAACAGCACATTTCTCAGCTTTTACATTCAAGAACATCTTACAAATGTCTACAGCAAATGGGTATACTCACCCCTAGTCTAACTTCACTGAAGTTAACAATTTTGCAACCAGAAAATACAGGCCTAGTATCTTAGAAGTCTGTCACTAGGTAAAAAAGACACAGTATGTAAAAATCTAACCAAAACCAGTTGTGAATATACATCAATCCCAGGGCTCTTTTGCACCTAACAGATAACAGAGCATATCTCCACAATGCATTGGCTTTGTTAGACAATGGGCTGCTCTCCTTAACCTTTTGCTATCTATTCCCAAACTGCAGCCAGCAGCTTGTTTCAGCCATGACTGCCAAATTTCTGCAATGAAAACACAGCGAATGTTACTTCTGACAATCCCATATTTACAAATGCCCTGTGGAACTGCAGTCCTCCTATAGAATCCTAACTAAAAATCAGAGCATAACACCTGAAAATGTCCTACATGACATCAGCTAAGAAGTTCAAGTTTTACACTTGGGATCTGTTAATACCAGTTACAGAATCAATTAGGCTGGAAAAGGCCTTGGAGATCATCAAGTCCAACCTATGACCGAACACCACCTTGTCAACCAGACCATGGCACTGAGTGCCACATCCACACTTTTTAAACACCTTCAGGATGCTCCTCTCTGAGCAGCCCATTTCAATGTCCAATCACCCCTTCTGTGAAGAAAATTTTCCTAATGTCCAACCACACCATCCCCCCACCCCCAGCACAGGTAGAGACTGTCTCCTTGTTGTGCTGCTGGTTCCCTGGGAGACTGACCCTCACCTGGCTACATCCTCCTGTCAGGGAGCTGCAGAGGTCATAAGGTCAGCCCTGAGCCTCCTTTTCTCCAGGTAAATGATGGAGTTGCTTGGTCAGCTCATCTGCCAGGTCCCTTATCACCCTAGGATGGATCCCATCCGGTCCCATGGACTTAGGAGCATCTAAGTGACTCAGCAGGTCTCTAACTGCTTCCTCCTGGATTACAGGGGGAATATTCTACTCCCCATCTCCATCTACCAGCTCAGGAGACCAGTTGTCCTGAGGACAGAACAACTGTCTTAATGTTGAAAACATTAAAATGAGGCAAAGAAGGTGTTAAGTATCTCAAGCCTTTTCCTCATCTTTGGTAACCACATTCCCCCACTGTGTCAAATAAAGAATGAACGTTTTCCTTGCCCCTCCTTTTGCTATTAATGTATTTATAAAAACATTTTTTACTATCCTTTAAAGAAGTGTCCAAGTTAAGTTTCAATTGAGCTTAGGCCTCTCTAATTTTTTTCCTGCAACTACGTCCCTTGCATGGACTTCCATGGACATTTTACAATTTGCACTCCTGTGAACCTTTATTTGCCCACTGGCTCTCTTTAATCCCTCACCCTGGTGCCATAAATGTTATTGCTAAGATCTTCAAGCTTTTCTTTATATAACAAAAAAGCAAAAGAACCATCAACTAAGATTTAGAATTCAAATGCCTCCTGCCTTCTCAGGGTAGAGAAAACATGTAGCATCACTTCATCCCACTGGAATCAGCTCCTGAAGGCCTATGGCTGAAAGCTCACACTCAAATGTCTGTGACAATGAACATGAGCCAGCAGTGCCCTGGCAAGCAGGAGGGCCAACCCTGTCCTGGGGTGCATCAGGCACAGCATCGGCAGCTGGGCAAGGGAGGGGATTGTCCCACTCTGCTCTGAACTGGAGCAGCCTCACCTCAAGAGCTGGGGGCAGCTTTGGGCACCACAATGTAAAAAAAGACATTGAACCACTAGAGAGCATCCAAAGGAGGCCATGAGGATGGTGAAGGGTCTGAGGGGAAACTTTATGAGGAGCTGTTGAGGTCACTTAGGCTGTTCAGCCTGCAGAAGACGAGACTGAGGGGAGACCTCATGGAGTTCTTCAACATCCTCACAAGGGGAAGCAGAGGGGCAGGTACCAATCTATTCACTCTGGTGACCAGTGACAGGACTCGAGGAAACAGCCTGAAGCTGAGCTGGGAGGTTTAGATTGGGTATTAGGAAAAGGTTCTTCACCCAGAGGGTGGTTGGGCACTGGAACAGGCACCGCAGGGAAGTGGTCACAGCACCGAGCCTGGCAGAGTTCAAAACGTGTTTGGACAATGCTCGCAGGCACAGGGTGTGACTCTTGGGATGTCCTGTGCAGGACTAAGAGTTGGACACAACAACCCTTGAGGGTTACTTCCAATTCATCTTATTCTCTGATTCTAGGGATATTCAAATCAAGGTACATTTTAGAGTTTTCCTTGCATACATTTTACGGCTTCCTAAACAACTGCTCTAGAAAAATGGATTTTTAATCCCCATTATCAGTTTTGTATTGGCTTGAAACACTACAATCTTTTTCTTTGGCCAATGCCATTTCAATTACAAACATAATACCTTGTTTTCACCATCCTTATTTACATTAGATGTAAGAATACTTCAATATATGTGTGAAAGAAGAGTCTTCTTAAAACACATTAAAAAAAGAACAAAGTATTTGTGATTTTGGATACCCGAACTCAGTTGAGATAACCTCTGCAACACACGGCTCCACATTTACAGACAGTTCTGATCCTCTTTTTGGATGGGCTAAGACCTTCAGCAGAGTCTGAAGTCAGATCTATTGAACCTGGAACACAGATGAACACAAGTAAGGAAGTTCTAAAAGACAGACCAAGATCATGCCCAGTACTCAAACAGCCTCTAAAACCCTTCTAACAGCCCAGTTCAAAGAGCTCTGTGTGATGCTTTACTACAAGTAAAACTTGTAGGTTGAGATAAGAACAATTCAATAATTGAAACAGTAAAATATTGTAATCATGATGATATTCTGATTATTACTATTAGTAGTAGTAGTAGTAAAAGAAAAAAACAAACACAAGTGATGCACATACAGTTGCTTACCTATGGTTAGTGATGCCCAGAGGCCATCCCTGAACTCTGATCATACCCTTCTGGATATCTCCCCAGTTTCTATATTGGGCATGGCATTCTCTGGCATGGAATATCCCTTTGACCAGTTCATCTGTCTATGCTCCCTCCCAGATTTTTATTTTTTTTTTTAACATTTTTTTGAGCACCTCCTCACTGGTAAAGCATGAGACACAAAAAAGTTCTTAAGAAAACCACCACATAGCAACAACCGAAACATCAGTGAGTTATCAACATCATTCTCATACTGAATCTAAAACACAGCACTGGACCAGCTACTGAGAAGAAATTAACTCTATCCCAGCTGAAATACCTGTTCCATAGGACCTACATCCACAACTGAAGCCTGCAGACATCAGAACTCAAAGACAAACCTATGGTGCCTCATGCTGCTCAGCTGTTACAACTGCCTTAGTATCTATCTTAGTAACTATCACTAGCAGATTACCTAGAAAGTAGTTTACCTGAAATGCCAATTTCAATAGAGGAAAGCTTTATTTAAGGGCAGCCTGACCGTTCCTTTGAGAATTCCTGGGACAAAGCTTCAAAACCATTGCTTCACCAGACAATCCAGCCACAATCCCTGATGTGCTAGGAGCACCAAGGGAGGCAATGCACAAGAGATGCAGCAAAAGCTTCTGGGTGTGCTCTTCTCTGCACTACACCTCATGAGTGATGACTATTCTGAAAACCAGAGCTGTGTTATAAAAAGCCGTGCCTGAGCTGAGAAGCTACCATCGTTCAGGCTGCAATAAAACCCACCAGCACCCTAAAACTCCCACAAGAACCAAGTTAAAATGTGCAGACCTTTCATCTGATAGTCAAAGGTTAGCTCTTCTCCAGCCTTGATGGTTCGGGTAGAGAACAGCGCTATCCGAGGAAGACGCAAGTCGAGGTTGTCAATAAACACGTTGAAGACTTGAAGATTTGGATCACACTGTAAGCAAAAATTAATGCAGTTTCTGTTTAGAAAAATTGACATTCAATTTCACAGAAGTGTTTAAGTAAACCAAAGTCACAGAAAAGAAAATATAGGTTCTTTTCTCAGTGACAGAAGTCTGCAATTAAGTTATCACCTGAAATCAATAAACTGAAATAATGTTCCAGGAGAACATTTGTAGCTCAGATTCAAGCCCTTCCTGGAAGGCAACCTTTGCACAACGTGCAGACTACACTAACATACAACAACCTATAAAAAATGGCTTCTTCAAAGGTGACAACAAAAATGGTTACAAAGTAATTAGAGTTACATTCAGATGCCAGTACGCACCAACAAAACCCATAAAAAGAATTAAAGTTGAAAGAAAACAAAAAACAACCTCATGTTTCCAACCCCACAAGCTCACCACTCTGTACTGATGTTTAAGCATTGCTTCCAGGCAAGAGGTATTATCTTCATACTATGCATGAATTTCTACTGTAAACTGCAAACCTGCTTGGCTTCTGAATTTCCTGCCATGGTCTGGGTGCTAGGAGGAGGGTGAAGGTCACTAACCTGGAACTAGAAACCACTTCCTCATTTTCTCTGCATTGTGTCAGAAGTCAGTAGTTCCTGAGACTGTTAAACTCTGCATGCTTTTTTGTTCTATAACAGTGAAATATATCACACATTAAAGAATCAGAAGTGAAGTTACAGACATTTAACTTTACACTGAAGACTGAAAATACTTCAGTTCCATTTGTGAAATTGAAGAGCAACTGTCTGTATCTAAAACACTTCATCCTTCTCCCTGGCAAGCTTGCATGAAGTACAAATATCATCATCTCACAAACCTGAAGACACGAATTCTCTGTATTTGTAGAACACTGACTGCATACCTCACAAACATTGGATCAGTAAGAAATAATAATTTTGAGTTCAGGAATCCTTACAAATGCAGCTCAGCCTTCTTGCTTTAGGTACTTTAGTTGAACAAAACACTACAAAAATTGCTTGTTAAAATTTTTTTGAGTTCTCTGGTAAGTTTAGATTAGGAGGAAAAATTGTATTTCTCCCCTGTAGATACCTAAGAAATCACAGGAATTTTCTCTTTTTCCTCTACCAAGTTTGCAGGATGAAATTCAGAGTAACATTCCATCCTGCCTGGCTACAAAATAACATCAATTCCTGTCATCTCTGACTCCTGGCTGATTTTATTAAGGAGCTGTCACATGTTAAATATTTCAGGTACTCAGAAAAAAAACACACCCAAACCAACTCTATTTTGGTTGTCAAGAACCAGCTAATTCAGTGAAAATTTCAGTCCTATAGGATGTCCACTTCAGGCAGCATCTCTTCCCCAGATTTTTGTTTTCTCAATCCAAGTAAGGCTAAGTATTCTGCTCTATTTATTACATCATCTGATTAACTGGACTGTGCTGGCATAAAGCAAACTACTCGAGAAAAACTGTGAATAGGAAATGTTTACAGTAGAAGACATTTCTAGCACAATTAGGATAATTCTCCAGATTCTTAGTATACAAAACAAGGTCTTACACTGTGGTTCACAAAGTGGGACACATTTCCATATCGAGCTGCATCTACTGTAAATTCATCAGAGTCATAGTCCAAATCAAACAAGTATGTATTTCCCTGGTTGTCATAGAGCTGGCCTCGCCTCTCTGCTTCCTCACTTGTAATCACCTAAAAAGAAAAAAAAAAAAAGAAAAAAGAAACCTGCATCATGATATTAAATTATTAATTATTACTAGATCAAAATAAAAATCACAATCAAGTTAGAAAAAATACTTAGTAAAAAATACCACAATAAGTTTTTGATGTTGAAATAGCAGTCCAGCTAATGAATGAAGAGTACAAAAGAGTAGATACAGCTGAACTATATTATTATTGACTGAGGCTTCTCTGGATGCAATTTGTCTACAGCTGATGCACAGCACTACCTTGTCTCTGGAAAAAAAATATCAGAGCCTTCTATTAATAGTTTTGATGACAATACAATCAACTGTTATTACATTAAATATCTATATACACACTTTTTCCATTAGACTTCATTTACTTCACATAAAACCAAGCTTCACCCTTTTCTCTTTGCAGAGATGATCAACAGGTATCACTCTTTAAAACTCAGCCACATTTACAGCCCGATGTTCATTTCCTCTGTTCTCAGAAGCATCTCTTCCTGCTATTTTTGGCTGCAATGAAAGATCCTATTCATGGCAGCTCAGACATCACTTCACAAAGCTCAGTCTATTCAATTAGGTGAGTGTGTCACTGTTGACAGATGAAACAGCTTAAACAACTTCATCTGCAGCCTGTCACATTAAACACATTCTGTTGTGCAGATTCAGCAAAGAAATCATAATTTGGCAGCAAGAGAGATACAAAATGTGATGGAATTGGACAACAAATCCCTCTAAAATCTGACAGATGAGATTTGAGAACTCAGCAGTAGATATTAAGTAGATTCAGGTGAAACAGTAAATACATACTCTTTCCTTTAAGCAACAAAATTACATAATCACCTTTCTGCATTAACAGCAATATTTGGAATGTCTGACCTTTTGTATATTTGAAGGAAATGCATGAACATGGGAAGTTAGAAGCTTTGGGGAAGGAAGCAGGGAGGAAATCTACTTAAGACCATAAACATTGTACAAAGGAACAGAAGGAACATAATAGCAAGGCAGGGCTGTGGTAGAAATGCAACACATTGTAAGAGAGAGGCTGCCAGGAACTGCTGGTGTGAAGAGCCCTGGAACACAGCAGAGGCTGAACCACATGAACACAGGTCAATACAAAATCTCAAGAGTAACTCAAGGTCTGTATTTTATAACATAAAAGTTCTCTTTGAAAGAGTATGAGATTGAATGAAGAGATAACATCTGTACTATGAGTCTTATTCTTGCTGTTAATCAAAAGTAATAAATATGCTTGGAAATACTACCTTAGTTCAGACAAAACAGAAGAGGGACTGAAAGACTGTGCAGGGAGTTTCATAAGACTGTGCTTTGGGAATGGCAAAAACTACAAAAAAGATGATCAGGGAAGAATGAAGAATATGATTGTCATGAAAGAAATTAAGGGTTTGTCTTTAGAAATACTACTAGGGCATGTACCTAAAATAATTATTTAGAGCCATATGAGATAAATATTATCTTTACTTTTGACCTTTTACAACTGCTCTGGAATGAAGGGATGTTCTAGACAACATAATTTTGCTGTTGACTTGAATGTCCCTTTATCTCTCTTACTCAAAAGCAGACTGATCTGTTACATAGTGGAATTGCAGAATATCCTGAGTTGGAAGAGTCCCACAAGGATCACCAAGTCCTGGCCCTGCCCAGCAGATCCCCAGGAATCACACCATGTGCCTGAGAGGATTGTCCAAGCACTCCATGAACTCTGTCAGGCTTGTTGCCATGATTACCTCCCTGGAGACCCTGTTCCAGTGTCTGACCCCACTCTGGGTGAGGAAACCAGGAAGTGTTAAAACTGAGAGAAGGCTCACTAAGATTTTATCTAACATATCCTGGATTGTATCTAATTCACCCACATGAGATAAATACATACCTACCTCTCCAACATACTCCATCACAAAACTGTTGGTTTTAATTTTCTGGAGGGTTTTTACTCCCCAGCCACGGCCATTGTTGGTTCTGAAGATGCAGAGGGAATAGGGGGTTCCCTTCTGTACAATCCTATTCGGGCAGTCAGGCCCACACCTACAATATGAATTGCACTCATAGATGGGCAAGCCAGGCTGGATTTTCAATTTCTTACGTTTATTGTAAGCCAAAATAAACCCAGCCTCCTTTGGACAGCACTTCTCAGCAGGGCAGTCAGCACATTCACAGCCAGTTGTTATTCCATTGAGCACATTTATTCCTGGAGCTGGTTTATACTCGTTGATGTAGTAGAAGTCTAAAGGAGGGCCTTCAAGATCCACGGTGTTTTCTACCAGAATCATAGCTTTGTGATTCTTTTTCCTGTTGAGTTCTTCTTTCCACCTCTGCAGAGCTATTCTTTGTTTAGCCTTCTTTACAATATAATCTGCAATTGCAGGTTTCAAAGTTTTAACATGGTTTCTCACTTTCATTGCTTTGCCTTCTCTCCCCCGAGACAAGTATTCATTCCTGTCTCTAAGAAAGTTCTGAACAAGCAGAGGGCAGTTTAGATGTTTCCGAGGTTCCCAAGTATTTGAAGATTCTGGCCATCCTTTCCATTTCACAAGATAGTATGCTTTGCCCTTGAAACACAGAAACAGGCATAGATTTAGCCAGAGTTCATGTTGCTGAAATCCAGCATCACAGAGCACACAGACAAACACAAGAACTCTGGAGTTAAGGATCAGCACACAGGGCAGAAGGCCTTGATGTCCCCATGAAAATTACAGCTGGGGAGAACGAGAAAAAATCAGGTTTTTTGTTTGCAAATTAACTTATAGCACAACTTTGCATACTTTACAAATCATCTCTAGGGGCAAAGAAATCAAAAGTTGGGATGAACTCTGATTGCTGATGGCATACCTGGAGGAGGAGGAGGCTAGTTTGTCAAGGCAGGTGGTAAGTTATGCTAACTCGCTGTATGACTCGTATGCACAAGCAGAATGTAGTCGTATCACATACAGAACAAAAAAAATAAATCCAAAATTTAGCAAAAAAAAAAAAGTCTAAACCCCACTATTGGTAATATCAACCATCCTCCCAGAACAGTAACTGATTTGGTACATGTAATATTGTATTTACAATGAAGCAGCATACACTGTGCACTTATTTAAAAAGGACAAGTAACTGTAACATGGACAAATCCTGAGACTGAATTTCACAGAAATCCATTTGCAGCATGGGGCCCTAATTCTTCACCCAACTAAAAGATCAGAGAGAGAAATACACGTGGATGTCTGCAAATAAAGGACAGTAATCATAATTCATACCGAGCTACCACCCTAAAGCATCAGCATCAGATACATAAAGGTGAAACATTTCATATTCTAACATGTCTGTGATTTCAGGAAAAGATTTTCCTTCCACATACTGAAAGTAGCAGTTTACACCACTTTCTGTTTACAGTTCAAAGTTTAAAATATATTTAACTTGATGCCAGCAAAAGCTTTGTCCTCACTGCCTGCTGCTTTATATTATAAGCAAAACTACCTTTGGCTTGCTTCCAAATTTCAGCTGAAAGAGTGATCAAATTGGTCTGTGTTTCTCTTACCTCTTCTACCTTGTAGTCACACAAATATTCCACCTCATAACTCTTTAGACTCTTGTTGGTGATTCCAATGGATTTACATGTGAGATTTTCCTTCCTACATAATTCTTGGAGGGTCTCAAGTGAAGCTAGACATGGCACATACCAGGCTACAATAAGAAAATTGGTAAAGAATCCTATTTAATGTCTCAGCTAAATTGAAATCATGCTTCATCCCAGAGTCCCCACATTACCATTTGTGACAGCAATCCACGAGTCTCTTGTACGACTGCAGCGTCTCCAAACTCAACCCTCCTCTAATGGGTCAAGTGAAACACGTTAATGATTCCCTCCCTGCACCTTTATTCTGCACAGTACACTTATAAAAGACAACAAATATTTCGGAGGGCAGAGAGTTCCACAGGTGAAAGATACCCTAAGCACCGGGCAATTTTGCTACAATTACAGCGTCGCATAACTGAACTACGGCAAGCAAGAAACATCCATTCTTTAACAAGACCGCCAAATTTCTGTAGTCAAGCGCAACTGAGCACTTGCGATGCAACCATGGTGACCGGACGAGGAGATAGAGACCCACAGCCCTCACCCAGAAGGATCGCGAGTGCCCTGTCAGCCAGGCGGATTTAGAGGGACGAGACACTCCGCAGGGCGCCAGCGCCCGGGAAACACCGGGATCAAGGGGCTGGATGGAGTCCAGAGCGGCAGCCGCCGGCGGCAGGGCCGTGCCCGCCTCCCCCCGGGGCTCCGCGGGGCTCTCCCGCCCTCGCCCCCGGCCCAGTCCACAGAGCTCGGGAGGGGGCGGCGCTGCCCTTCCCCCGGCCGCACCGGGATCCAGCGCCTCTCCCCGCATCCCACCCCCGGTTCCAGGTTTATCCCAGGCACCTCCCGCCCTCCTCCCACAGCTCCCCTGGGGCAGCGGGCAGGAGCCTCAGGGAAGCGGGCAGGACCCCCAGCCCTTCCCTCCCCACCCGGAGGGGTCTGTGGGCAGGGGCGGCGGGAACGGTCCTGACAGAGCCGGGCGACAGGGACCGCTAGCGGCTCGCAGCGCCGACAGCGAGCGGAACCCTCCCCTCCCGTCCTCCTCCCAGTCCGTCCCAGTCCCCCAATGCCCGGAGCAGGGCGGGCAGAGCCCGGGGGGCAGCAGAGCCCCGGGCGGCCCCGTCCCCAGCCCGCTGCCCCCTCACCTCCTCGCCAGCCCTCCATGTTGGGGGGGGCTGCGCTGGGGCCGCGCCGGCTCCGCCCCCCGCCGGAAGGGGGCGGAGCGCAGGGGCCGGCCTGGCGCGCGCGCGGCTCCACCCGCTGGCGCCTTTCCCGCCTCGGCCGTGAGGGGCCCCGGCGGGACCGAGCCGGGAAAGCGGGAACGGGGCAGAGAGCGGCTGGAGGGGAGCGGGACAGATTTAAAACCGTCTCGCTTTTGTTCTTTTAGAGCTCTCCAGTGCCTGGGGCAGGCGGCGGAAGTGCGAGGCAGCTTCTTTCCCGGGCCCCCTCAGCTGCAGGGCTGAGAAGAACCTCGGAGAAATGGTCCCGGCATTTCTTGGGAAAAAAAAAATAAAAGAAAAGGGAAAGGGGTGACACCATCATCACACCTCACTCCTCAGATGAGGTGTTTACTATTAACGTAGCTTTGACAGAATCACAGAATCAATTAATTTATAATTTATTAATGCCCTCTGGGATCATCAAGTCCATCCTATGACACCACCCTGTCAACAGACCATGGCACTGAGTGCCACATCCAGGCTTTCCTTAAACACCTCCACATGGACAGCCCATTCCAATGTCTAATTATCTTTAGTGTGAAGAAATTCCTCCTGCTGTCCAACCCAAATCTCCCCTCTCACAGCTCCAGTCAGCAACCTCTCACCCAGTCGGGCTCTTTCTCGCAGGCAATCACTAACAGGAAGGCTCCTTTCAGGCGGTTGTTGAAGTTTTTAAGTTCACTTCAAACCCCAGGCGATGGAATTACACCCCTCTTCAAAGCCAGACAGGTATCCCTTGCTCTTTGTTTTCTAATTTTTGAGGCTCTCCTGTGACACTTCCAGTATTTTACAAGGTAACACACTGTTGTAAGAACTGAACTGTTGTCCCTGAACTACACCTTAGGCTGAGACCCTCATATTCCATAACCACACTTGCCTGCTCCATCTCATTATTGATAAAACCTGCCAGCTTATACCCAGACAAATGTATGACAATACAAATTTAAAACAATGCCACACAGAATGGAGATTGCCAGGATCTGCATAAAAAAGTGGTTTTTAATAACATATAAATAAGCACACTTAACTCTTACATTTCTCAGGTAATATCACAAAGCCATTTTACAGAAAAAAAAAACTCCTGAAAAAAAAAAATTCACCTGCTAACAAGGCCAGCACAAATGGGCTCCACCTCCACGGTTTTGGGCAATATAAAGACCACACAGGATTCCAGTGTAATTACCAGAGAGCGGATTTTCACCAGTCTCCTTCTCACTGGTTCAAAGCTATACTACTGAAGGCACAGATGCACTGGCTGAACAGGTACAAGACCTGATTAATCAAGGAAAAATCTTCAAACTACGTAATATGCTTGTTGCTGAATCACAGGCACAAGCATTCGTGCTTTGCATTTTGTAAATCAAGAGCTGATAATTCAACAATCTGCTGTTCATATGTCTTGACTAATGTTTTGCACCACGCTCTAAACAGACTTGGTGGCAAATTAGCTTGGTGGCATTTTACTTTAGTTTATTACATTCCTCTAAGAATCATAAGAGACATCACAGAGAGTCACTGCTTTGGCAGAAAAGCCAGTAAGAGACAAAAATCCAAGTTAGAAAAATGTTGCCTTCCAAAATGGACTATGATGCCACTTCAACAGTGATGATTTCACACTTTCCAGTATCTTGATCTGTGCAGGTAACGTGCAAGGACCCATCCCTAGATAAAAGAGAGAGTTATGTTTAGGATTACCTCGACAAAACACTTCCTATGCTACTGCATGTGCCAGAGAGGATAAACAATAGTCCTCACACAGATGAAAGGATGGCTGATCAGCATCAAAATATCCAGGGACAAACATGCTTCAACACAGATGAAATGGGTTTATGAAATTAATTTAGTCTGTTTTTATATGCACTTCTTGCCCTTAAAGCATCTATCTTCTCTACATATGCTGAATAGATCTAGGAACATTTAAATACTGCAGTTGAATCTATTTTGTACAGGTTTATAGATAGAATATGTGGTACTATTATTCAAATATTCCTTGTGAGAACTGAGTAACAGCAATGGATTGATAAACATGTCTTGGCATAGCATGAGAACTTGACTTCTGAAGTGTAAGTAGTCTTTAAATTCCAAGGATTTCCTTCAATAACGAAAGTTCTTGGATTTTGACAATTAAGGTTAAGAAATAATATTGAGCCCTACTTCACATAGACATAGTCACACAAAAAAAATTTAGGTACAAATACACATTCTCTAAGAAACTTGCTCTCCATTTTTCACCTAAATATTACTTAAACCTCCTTCCAAATAATGCTGTTTTTCTGCATGACAGAATTGCATCTGTAATCCCCAAAATGTTTTCCTTATCAGTGCTTGATATAAATCTCTGTATGACAAACAAGGCTTTTTAGGTGAGGCCTGTTAGCTACCAGGTCTATTAATGCCTGTTAACATATGAAGTACTTTGAAACTTAATTAGCAAGCAGGAATTTCCTGTGGCACTGTTTCTCTGCTAACAACCCTGCCTCTGAAAGGACAGAGCCACTGTAAATTCTACAATCCTTCATAACTAAAAAAGACAAAATCTCTTTCAGTTTTTCCTAAGAGTGTAGGCATTCAGCAAAACTACCCAACCCATTTCCACAGGAAGTCTGAGATCCTGACTGCTCTCAAGAATGGTTAAACTGATCAACGGTTCAGAAGTTGCTAAAAATAATCTACACAATTGTATTAAGCTTTGTTTCTTTAGGAATCTAACAATGACAGCACCAAAGTTGCTGCAGAAACCCCATATTTCTACAGAATTTACCCCTTCTAGGATTGTATAGCCCTGTGACCAATGAAATTTCTCAAAAAAAATTTAAATACTCTGTAACGGGAGCAAAGACTGCTTGTCAGAAGTGTGACATGGCAGGGTAAACAGCAGAACAACAAGTGTTTTGTGTACCTTTTCATAGTAAGAACAGTTAGTATATCATGTAGGCCTTCCTCCTTCTTATCCAAATCTTGGAGTACAATCTAGTAAAAAAAAAAAAAAGTTTTATTATAATAGGTTATTCAAGTGCTTATGCAGAAGTTCAAGGGAAGTGACACAACAGCTAAGATGTGAAAATTCATGCATTTTGGCTATTTGCACTATTGTTTTTGTGGTTTGGTTCAGGATCTGTCCCTGAGATAGCAGAAGTACCAATCCCTTCCAGTGTCCTTTAGAATCAGTACTGTAATTATTAACTAACATCCCTTCCCTATCCCCTTTAAAGATATTTGGGCAGAATTAAGATGGAATAACAATCTTAAATATTTTATCAATTTCAGACACATCTGTCCCTTCCCTGATGCTTTCCAAGTAAAGCACATCATAACTGTTTCAAAAAAGCTCTGTTCTCTCTGTAGGTTGTCTCCTAACCAACAACTTTAAACCATCACTTGATAGAATCATTTCATATTACCACTGTGATAAATCAAATTCAATATTTAGTATCAAGATCCTGTCCAATCTAGGAAGATCAAAAAGTAGTCAACACATAGCTATGCCAATTTCTTTCATTTTTAAAATGTTCAAAGATCTACTTGAACTATTCCAGTGCACTACTGGAATAACTGGTAAAGTTCTCTCATCCCAGGTGATCCGACTACAGTAGTGCCAAATGTCAAACCCTGTCAGCCATTTAGGAATTCAAAAGGGAAACTTCAGTTTCTTTAAAAAGTAGTTCAATATTTTGCACATCCAGAAGAATGACCAATACCAAAGAGATGCATGTCATTGTAATTTTCTAACAACATTTTCAAACTGGTGGAATTGGTTTCCATTTTTTTCCCCAAGTCCAACTGATTTCCAGGTGGCTGCTGTTCAAAGTGCACAGGATTGTGCCACATACTCACCTGTGCAAATTTCTCTTCTTCATTCATGGGACTCTTCCCCAGTGACTCGTACAGCTCAAGGCACACAGAGGAAATATTTCCAGGGGCGTGCAGGGTGTGCTGCCTTCGAGCTGGCAGTGGTGTCCCTGACGGAAACAGCACGGTGAATTTGTCAGCCCCCGACTCGTCCACTCCCTTAAAAAAGAAAAAAGAAGAACATAGTTCATGTTTTTCTTAAAGTGCTTCACTGAGCTGGAAGTGTTACAGCAATGCTCCACAAGAAAAGAAATCCAAGCCTCATTCCCTCTGTCACATTTAACATCACAGCAAGTAAAACCCCCTGACATTCCTATAAATGAGAAGTCCAGCTCTTACAACATAGGAAAGACAATCTATCTCCCCTTAAAATCAAATTTTCCTGTCAGTTTTTTGTCAATAAACCTAAGTTACCATGTATTGATGATCTACAACAAATCTGCAGAAGTAATAATAAAACTATGCTGTTTCTCTAACATCAGTCAGACATAATTGGTGCTACATATTCACTGCAGCAATAAAATTTTCTAATATTCTAAATTTAGCCTTACCTTAAGAAGAATATCTTTGGCAGAACACTCAATGAGTGCATCCTCTTCTAACAAGGTATTCTCTTTCCCTAGCAGAATTCCTGCCTCTATGGCTGCACCAATGGGAATAACTTCATCTGGAGGAATTGAATTCAGTAATTCCACACTTGGGAAAATATCTTTGATCAGCTGCTGTAGCTTTGGGATTCGAGCAGACCCACCACAAAGAACTACCTGGAAAACACATCACAATGATTTCAAATCTTTAGTTTGTGAAATAAAACAGATCAGTCACACCCTGCAGTACAGAAATGCAAACTGCTCTGGGATATTTTATCATCTGCATTTGTTGAAATAAAAATTGATGCAATTTTTCGTTGACTTCTGATACTTTTGCTTCTGAAATTAAAAGAAATATGATGTCTTTGAAAAGTTTCTCTTACAGCAAGAATCACCCAAATAAAGTAACACTTTGTAAATTGAAAAACTAATCACAAAAGAACATCAGGTTGAAAGGGACTTCCAGAGGTGATCTAGTCCAACCTCCTGGCCATACACAGGCACAGCTACAACAGGCTGCTCAGGACCTTTCCTCCACAGATGCTACATAGTCTTGTAATGTGTCTCTTAGGTCAGCATCTGATTTCCCTCATAGTACACAGTCCTTTCCTGGAATCTAAAATTTCCCCATGTTGTAATTGGCTGCTTGCCCCTCACCCTTCCATCATGCACCTGTAGGAAGGAGCAAGTCAGGTATTATCCCTAAGTCCAAATCTTATTGCAGTGACTCTGTTGCAATCAGGCAGATCTGGAAACAAAGCTAAATCCCACTTTTCCTCATGTAATATATAAACCTTATATACCAATCTGAAGTTATTAATTTTTACATTTAAAGTGTTCCACTGCCCTCCATCCAAAACATTAAAGCCTGAGAGCCTAAAAGGCCACCTAAAAGCCACTGCCACCAGAACACAAAAGCCTTTCTTTGAACAGTGGCCTGGGATACTTCATTATCCAGCAGAGAAACTGAGATGTGACACAGCAAACACTAATTAAGAGTCAGAAACAACATCAAGTGTCTTTGAAAGCATCAGGCAGCTTTAGCTGCAGACCTGATGAGCCAATGCCACCAGCAGTGAGTGCAGCACCATTTGCCCAGCACAGGTACAAAGGGGGTGAGATGAATTTCCTCTCTTACACCAAGGCAAGAGACAACTACTAATGTCAGCTGCCCTGCTCACCATCTTCGGGATTAAAGCACTCCCTGGTTTGGCACCTCATGTGGTTTTTAAGCCAGCAAGGAGGAACACAGGCACCAAAGTGGACACCTTAGTGATTTGTCCAACTTTAAGTCAAAACTTTGTCTTTCTTCAGAAGTGTCAGCAAACCCTATCCAAAGTTCAATGAAGGCAGAACAAAGCCCACAGATTGAACTCAAGGAAGGAACTCCTCAGCTTGGATTTGGGCAGAGTTACACAAATGCACCAAATGGAAACAGATCCTCTGCACCTATTCAATATGCAGCAGTAAAAACACACAACTGAATGTGACTCTACTTTATATTTAACTTCAAATACCTGAAATGAAAGCAAATACAGCAGTTCTAAACAGCCTGAATCTATAAACTTTGTTGGGTCCCAGTAAACATTGCTTAAATATATCAAGAAATAATCTCAGTCTGCAAGGAAAACAGGCCCCATAAGCATTGTTCTTGTGGAAGTGTCCTACAGATAAATGATTTCTATTATTACCTTATTAATATCATCTGCTGTAAATCCAACTTGCTGCAAGAGCTTTTTAATTGCTTCTACACATTTACTAAAGAGTGAAGAACAGATAAGCTCAAACCTGGCCCTAAAAGAGAAAAACAAAACATTCAAAAAGGATCATGTCATCCCTTAGAGACAAATACCTGTAATGGAAGAACAATAATTTTTAGAATATACTTTAGTTCTCCAGCTGGTACTAAGGGATTTTTAAAGAATGATCTTTTCCTATTATTAATCTTCAAGTGATTTTGTTGTTGTGGAAATACCTGTGCTACTAGTTCCATCAACAACACCTACACAAATGCACATTCCTTCTTCAGTGTACTCTAGAGAAAAAAACCAAAACAGTATAGTTGTCTTGACTTGTGCCAAAAAAAAAAAAAAAATCCTGGAACTGCTTCATGATCTTTAAAACGGATACAAAGACTCAATTTTTAGAGACAAATCAAGATGTGTCCTGATTTTCACATAGGGAATAGATTAAGCAAATTAAAAAACAAACTTTGGTTGCTTTTGTCTTTCAAGCCTGCAAACAAAGTTCTACTCTGCACAAATACAACAAATTAAATTCTGCAACACTGATGCTCAGGATTGGCATCCTGATCCAAAAGGAGCCGACCCCAGTTACACAGAATTGCTTCTCACACTTTCAAACAAGCTGGGCCTTATTTGAGCAGCTCCAACTGCTGGAGCTCTGGAATGGAAAAGTCTGCTTCATTTTGCTAAACCTGCTGCTGCCTGGAAGAGCAATCAAAGTGAGCTAAAAATCTCAGTAAGAGAACATCCCACGGGAAAAAAGACTGAGTAGGACACAGCAGTAGGAACAAAAAGACAGAAAATAACTTTCTACTCCAGCTCTCACTGAGAAGCAACATCAAGACTTGCAGAACTCCTACCACTCTGGATCTCATTTAGATGAGCAGTCCATAGGCCATCTTTTCCTTAAGAAAAGTGCAACAACAAAAACGATAAGGAAAAGGAAACAGCCACCTTGATTCATTACAGTATCTACTCCCCTCCCACCAACAACCAGACTGAAGGTGGGGTCTCCTTGTGCTTTTTAGCACTTCATTTCCTGACCATCAGGGCAACACTGTTAGTGTGATTGCCCTGACCACTACAGATTGCAGCACAACAGAACCATCAACATGAAACAGCAAATTTGCCTTCAATTTTACTGCCTTCTCTAAAATAAACACCAGCAGAAATCAAAGCTTACTGAATGAACATCCATTATACCACCTGGAAGGATTTCAGAAGCCTCAAGATCTGCCTTACCTGGACACATTGCAATCAAAATCCAATCCATCATACAATGAATCTACAAAACAGTTTGCACTTCCCAGGGTTGATAAAGAGTGTTTTGCAATATCAGCACTGTTCATTAATTTCATCATGGCTCTGGGATTTCCTCTAATATCATGTTTACAAGACCTGTATTAAAAAAAAAAAAAAAAAAAAAAGAGATGATACCAGTTCAAAGAGTTAGGAATTTGACTGGTTACTCCTCCTGAAAGGAAAAACAAGTTAGAGCTCTTGAACTGTTTTTTGTAAACATTTTAGTACTAACTATAATGCCACTACTGAAAGTTTGCAAACATCTTGACACAGCAGAGCCCACAGCTGAGCCCTTATAGTTCAACACCAACTTTAGGCAACATCCACCCCAACTCAGGCATTTCCCATCTTCCTCCTCATCCCCAAAAAACTGACTGCTCCTTCAGCATCATCTTTACCTGAACCATTTCACTCACAGAGATTCTGCTAGATTTTTTTTTTTTAAGCAAGCATCACATAACAAAGATCCTGTCCTAACAGCAACATGCTTGGAATTCAAATCTTACCTCTGAAATTCAGAAGCTAAGTGTTGTGCTAGAGCTTCTGTGAAGCAAACTCCACCAATGCTGTCATCTGTGTTTGTAGCAAGGACACGATATATTCCACTGTTCACTTCTATGACTGTGATAGAAAGTGATGTTCCACCCAGTTTATAAACCAGCACGTTGCTGCCACATTAAAAAAAAAATTGAAAGTAGCATTAATTTTGACACACTGTGAAAAGATTACCACCATGTACTGAAGGTTTCAATCAGACAAGTATATGAGAATGGTAAAGAAACACCAAACAAGAACAAAAAAGTTCAAACTGGCCACATTTTTTTCTTATTTTGAATTATCTGTATATTCATAAAGACAACAAGATGCACTTACTGAACCCAAGAGCTTTATTTTAGTTCTTCCAGCCCATGCAAAATGATCCCATCTCTCACAATTAAAACCAGCTATGCCAAGGTATATTTGAAAAGGAATGCATTTTTCTTCAAGCCAATCGTCTTATTAACCAGAAAGTTGGAAACTGGGGACAAATCTTTAAAGACAATTCTCAAAATATAAAGATCAACACAAAGGAATGTAATACACTACGAAAATCACAACTTCTAAATGCTTATTGTATGATTGAGAGAAAAAAGGAAAACAAGCCCCATGCTAAGGCAATACAGCATTTCCTCATTTAAGATTTCTCAGGATTTCAGTACAGCAGCTAAAAAAGGAGTAAAATATTAGGATTTTACCTTTTCCCAGTGGGTGAATCTTGGCCAATTCCATAAGCAAGGAGAGCTGCAGACGGTTCATGAATTAATCTCATAACATTGAACCCAGCAGCTGCAGCTGCTTCCCTGCAATGAGCCATAACAGCATCTCAATTTACTGTAATGATCTCACTAGAGTCACACACTATCGAGATTTCACCTGAACTACATGTGCCCCTAAATCAGACCTTGTTTATAGCATGGTATTAACAAAACTGAGTGACTGGGAAAGAAAAGTATCAAGAAGGTCAGTTGCTACCGTTTTCTTCAAATAACTGGATTTGCTGTTTTCTCATTGTCAAAGAAAACACTGGGCTATCACACTACATAGCCCATAAAAACTGCAAAATACCCTGCAACTACACCCTGCCCTAAATCAAACTTGGTAACTTAGCCTCAGGTGTGGCATTAAAACTCCTTGATACATTATTTCAACAGATAACCAAATGAATTTACCTGCCTCACTTGCAACATTTACCTTACATGTTTCCTTGAAACTTCAGTAACCCTGAGAATAACCCACAACTTGTTTCCTCCACTTTGAAGTTACACCAGGGCAACAAGTTTCATTAGAGGCACTGCAAATCTCCAGCTCCATTATTTTCTGACCAACTTTTAGGTGTGCTTTATTTATCTCTTTCATGACATATGAAAGCAGAAATATATCAGAAAGCAGAAACAGATGCTGCCATTTACACTCAGCTTTAAGCATGCTTATATTTTCTTACAGAAGAACTGTTAAAGTGTTTCCAAACAGAGTTTCCAAGTAGAAAACTGGCATGTATTCCATACCTGCACTCTGACAAAGCAGCCCTCAAGAGGCCATGTAGCACCACTTTGGGGAGTATGAAGGGCAGGGAGAAGAAATTATGGAGGAGGGTGAGAAACTATTTGCATTTCAAAGGGGTCACTGAAGATCGTGATCTAAAATGAGGTTCTATCCCTGATGAAACAGAAATTTCCTCTCACTTCACTGATTCAGAATTTCCTTTTGGTCACATCAGCAAATTCCATTAAAAGTCCCTCAATTCAGGATTTAATCTCTTGCTTTCATACTTTCCCAGTTTAAACAACATTCCAATATCTTAACTGACAGTTACAAGTTGAAGTCCAGCAGCAGAATTCCCACTGCTGATCTTCCAGCCCGTGTGTTTTAGGAACAATAACAGAAAAACCTCAATCCTCTTACCCAAGGGCATTTTTCTGATTCTCTCCAAAATCAAATGGTACAGTGACAACAACATCATTCACATCAGAACCCAATGCAGACTGGGCAGTCTCTGTTTAGAAAGAGGCAGAGCATGGTGAGTAAAAGCAAAAAAGAAAAAAAAATATATGGCATCTTATGAATTTAATTATATACCTTTCATTTTACTGAAAATTAGTTTTGCCACATCTTCTGGGTTAATAAGTTTGTTATCTATTTCATACTGAAGTTTTCCATTCTTCTCAATTATCTGTAAGCAAAACCAAGGTACCTTCATTAGACAATAATTTGGTTAATAACAAAAAGTAATGTTTAATTTAGGGTCTGTTTAAAGTAAAAAGCACTAGACTGTGTAAACACTCTCTGCATTAGTTTTCTACTACAAGGGAATAAACACTTTCAAGATGCTTATCAAAGATTATAAAAAGACCTGTAGCATGTGACAGACACAACAGGGACATTTAAAAATTTAAACAGTCCACACTCCCTTTCTATTAAGTTTTCCTGAGTACAAAAGCAATGTTTAGAACAAAAGTACACTCCTGGTTATATCTCCAAAGAAAAACCCCAGCTATTTATAAAATCCCACCAATCTGAACAGGCAAGACCCAGGGAAAAACTCAGTCTTTTGTTATGAATGCATTTTCCAGGATATTTTTTCTCCTGTTCTGCAGAACTTTCTAGCAACAAGGACAGCATTATGAAAATTAAATACTGAGATTTAATCAGCTGGTTAAAGATGTTAATCACAAGGTGCTGCTACTTGAGCATCTTCTACCAGCTCTAAGAAAAACCACAGGGCTACTACCTAAATATATTAGGATTCATCTCTTTGGAGAATGGCCACAAGATAATTTTTTTTTTGTTGGCACTAACTATATTATGCTGACAGATCCCAGAACATGCTTGTCTACTGAATAAAAACAGAAACATTCCCCATTGCAGCAAAGGGACATCATATGATGGGAGCTGATCACTACAGAACACAGGCACAGTGTGGCCCAAACAATGACAAGAAAAGCACAAAACTTTACAAATCATCATACTTACAGAGCATTTGCTTTCTGCAATATATTTCTTTGCCTGAGGGTCAGCAGAGCTGTGCAGAGAAATTCAAAATAACAAAATAAATCATGTGTTCAAGGTTAATTGCACAAATGCATCTTGCTGATATTCCTTTTAACATCTCCAAGACATCAAGCTATACTTGAACTAAAACTTCCTGTTTTCAGTCTACAGATAGATTTATAGAGTAGAAGAAAACCCAATGAGTGGTGCCATCTTTCCTTCTCCTTTCCCAAACCCTATGATTGAAAAAAACCACCTACTACTTAAAGAACAGGAAAACCAAACCCATTGTTTTAATCTGCTTTCCCCCATGAATATTATAAAAGATTTCAGTGCAGCTCTGCATCTGAAAAGTGCTGAGAAATACACCAGAATGGGCAACATCTTGTTGGCTCCTGTCAATAAAAATGCTGTAACACACAGCTAGGTCATCACTAAAAGGTTTTGTCACATCTCTGATGTTAACTCAACCCAAGAGGTTTAGTTCTACTGTCCCTGCAATTGCCAGTGCAAATCATCACAACTCCACTAACAGGAACCACAACAGGCACTAATCAATAGTTTCATTATTGCAATAAGAGCAACACAAAGTTTCATGCAAACAAAACCACAGTGGATTTTATACACCAAAAAGCAATCAGGTGACAAGAAATCATAATTAAGAAATTTCAGTATGTATGAAAAGCATATATGCAACTTGTTACTACATTTCACAACTTGATTTTTACAGACAAGTTCAGACCTAAAATACAGTTTCTTTTCTCTGCTTTTCTGTTCTCAGAAGCATCTCTTTGCTGCTGGAAGAAAGTACAGGCTCAGAAGCTCACAGTACCAAGCTGGTCTAGGGGAAGGTGTCCCTGCCCACGGCAGGGGGGTTGGAAGGGAGGTGATCATTAAAATCCCCTCCAAACAAAACCCTTCTCTATGATAACAGAGTGATTTTTAAGAGAAGCCTTCAAGTATTAGTGCTGAGACGTTAAACCAGCTTTAAATTGTAAAAATTTCTCACCGCCCCTTCTCTTACCTTCGCCCAAGGATCTGCTTTACTTTCACTACAGTGTTGGAAATATTTCTTATCCTGCTTTGCTTCGCAGCTAAGCCAACAACCTGAATGAAAAATAAAGGAAAACAAAGTTGGAAATATTTCTTATCCTGCTTTGCTTCGCAGCTAAGCCAACAACCTGAATGAAAAATAAAGGAAAATAAAAAAGGAAAGACTGAGTAGCAGACAGAGCCCGCTCCCTCCCTGTCCCCACAGGCCCCGCGGAGGGGCGGCCTCACCTCCTCGCTCTCCGAGAACGCCACCACCGCGGGAGTCACCCTGTCCCCGGCGTCGTTGGCGACCACGTCGGCGCGGCCATCCTGGAGGAAGAGAGAGAGAGAGAAGGAGGCACAGCCGTGAGCCTGCGGGAGCTCGGAGCGGCAGAGACGCCCCGGGCCGCCCCCGGCCCTCACCTTGTACACGGCGGCGCAGGCACAGGTGGCGCCCAGGTGAACCCCGATGGCCGCCATCGGCCCCTCCCGCCCCGACGTGCCCCGCGCCGGCCCGCTCCCAGCCAATCCCGCGCCGCGCTGCGCCGTCACCGAGGGAGCAGCCAATGGGAAAAAAGCAGAGCCGGAGGCGTCATCGAGCATAGCAACGGGGGCAGAGTGTGCGCGCGGGGCGCGCGGTTTTGGCGGGAAGCGGCGCTGAGGGGCCGCAGCAGAGGCGGGGCCGTGAGGGCCGTGAGGGTTTGTTTAACCCGGACACCCGGGCGGGGAGAGAACCGGAGTTAAAGTGCGGGAATTAGAAAACAGAGAAATTAGAACAGGAAACCGACAGTAAAGGGGAGACAGTAGCAAGTGTGCGCGTGGTTTATGTCCGTGGCGCCTCTCGTGGTTTAATTGCTGGAAGTGGAGCACATGGAGGGAGACATAAATCGCAGAATCACAGAACATTTTCCAACCTTTTCCATTAGGTTGGAAAAGACTTCTGAGATCACCGAGTCTAACCTGTGACTGAACACCACCCTGTCAACCAGAGCATGACACTGACTGCCACATCCAGCCTTTCCTTAAACATTTCCAGGGATGGTGACTCCACCACCTCCCTGGGCAGCCTGTTCCACTGTCTAATCATCCTTTCTGTGAAGAAATTCCTCCTATTGTCCGATCTTCCTATATCAGAAATATCTCTGTATCTGGGGCTGCAGGTTGAGCTGGAGTGCTGGTTTTCCATCACCTAACAAGGCATGGCCAATGCCTGAAAGCAAAGTTCAGTGTCTCATAATGCTGCACTGCTGTTGGAGAAATTCATTCTCAATGACAGGGAAGGACAGGGAAGAAAAAAAAAATCTCTAATAATTCCTGGGGAAATCATGATCATTCACACAGAACTTCATCCTGGCCGGAGCACTGTGCCAACAGCTCCTCACATTTAACATGGCCCAACAAAAGGAACTGCAAACTCATCACAGGACAGGCCAGTGCACATTTGCACCCTCACACTCTCCAGGTGACAGCACTTGTGTAGGTTTGGGTGCTCATTTGCATCCCATTCCCATAGGGAGTCTAAATGCCCCTCTGGGCCATCTCACTCCATTACTCTGAAACAAAGATTGTCCTTATCCTGCTTTATAAGTGATTTCTTGAAGGTTAAAGGAATGGGCCAAGATCACATAGAGGTGAAAGGTGTTAGCTGGAGTGGTAAATGAATTTTCTGTCCCAGAAAACAAACAAACAAAACAAAACAAAACAAAATAAAACAAAACAAACCCCAACAGATCCCATGGCTCTTGAGTCGTGTGACAATCTTCCTTTGGGTAACTGAGCTTGAAGTTGCCCAAGGACTGGAGCTCAGATGCCAGCAGTTCCGTGCTCCAGAGATGATGGCAGTGTGACAAAGGAAAAGCATACGCAACTGGATAAAATACCTTTGGAGTACATCCAAATTGTAGCTCCTTTCTGTCTTCTCTTGTAAACAGAGGAATGAAAAGAGAAAAAAGGGCAGAAGTGGGCGGGAGAGAGCTGTGTTGACTGGAAAAAGGTATTGTGGGAGTGGGGGGGAAAGGGGCTCCCTGTGATGCTTTTGGCAAAAGAAAAGGAAATGAAGTCTGGGAAGAGACACTGAAGATGTGAGGGTAAATAGAATGAGAGATGGGAATAGATGAGTTGAGAATAGATGAGAATATAGGCCTCAATACAGAAATCAAGAATATTTTTCCTGTACTTTCCTGCAAATCCTAATACTGCTTATTAGGGTACCATTTATGTAATTATACTGGTAGTTAGAACCCAAGCCAGAATGTGTAATCTGTGCATTACAAAGTGCTTGTGGCTGCATTGGTAACAACTCCTGCACTGCTAAGCACACCCACAGTTATTTTCCAGTTATTATGCCACAGACATGTCCACATGGACAAGAAGTTTTGCTTATCTTAACCTGTTGGAAAAACCCAGCTCTACAGAAACAAGGGCAACTGAGAGGTGTTTCTAAAAGATTTTATTCCATTATCAATCTCGTAGAAGGGTGAGATACAAGAGACGTAAAACTCAACGCCATTCTATCCGAAGCCAAACTATTTCTTTCTTACAATACCTTATAAATGTTTTTCAGCCTCTGAGCTTTTGCTACAAAATGCTGCTAATACTTCTAACAAAAATCACCTAATATTTTACCCCATGTGGTCTTGCTACAATGCTTCTTTCACTGTTCTAATTCTCCAAATATCTGGTCTGTTTGCAAGACCATCATTTGAAGCTTGTTTCCAGTTCAATTTCTCTTTCAACGATATCTTCTCTATTCCATGGCCTTTCTGATTCAGCACACCTTATCTCAGAGTTTTCATGGAGATGTTCAAGAATATGTGAGCTTTCAGTCAGGCTTTGAGACTCCTCTACAAATCCATTTCTCACATCTCCCCCTCTCTCTTGAACTGTAAAAGCTTCTTTGATGGCCTTATTCATCGTTTGCTTTGCACAGTGAAGTATGCAAGGCACTATCATTAACTACTACTATAACAATCAATACATATAAACCTATTTTGCAAAGCTCCTTTAGCCAAAGTGCAAAGTTCCATCCTTCCAACAAAACATCTAACCATGATCCCTTGTTTGTTTTAATTTGATTTGCCAAATGTTTCAGTTTTTGAAGCTGCTTGTGGATGAATTCTGAATGGTGAGACAAATTCATACAACGCAGTCCTTCGAATTCTTCACAACCATGTCCACGTGCCAGTAAGAGAAAATCATTGGGGGCTCTGTTCTCTAAGGTTCCATGTCTAACAGCATCAACATCTGTCATCATATCACTAATTACAATGGAAGTAGCACTGATTTCTTTGCTCAACCAACACCCTAATTGCTCCAATTGTTTCAATGCTACAGCTGAGGCAAGCTGGGGTAAAAACAAATCTGATGTAACTTGTTTTGCAGATCTCCAGGGTTAAAAATTTCTATTACAGTTTTCTTGATAATGGGCAAACCTTTTTCCTCTATGTTTTTTCTTGATGGCCTTTTTTACACTGGGTGCCATCACAGTGAGCTGTCCAATGCTACATGGGCCACCTTTAATTTTTGAGTGAATGCCCTGCCAGGCTCTATCTCCACAAATGAAGCAATATCCTTTTGGCAATTGCCTTGGGAATTCGTCAAGATCAACAGTCTTACCCTTAGGGGGCACAGGGTGGTACAATTGCACCAAAAACTTGAGTTTCTGTACACAGGATGATAGGGAGTAACATTTAATTGCAGATCTCCCTGGTACTGAAACTCAGCACAAAATTCCATTGTCAAAAAACCAAGAATTTCCAATTCTTGAGGTTCAAAGGGTGCCTTAAGGAGATCAGGGGCCCAGTGATACCAATTGGTTACAGGATTTGTCTCGTTGGCAGCCTCAAGCCAATAATTGTCACGATTTGGTATTGGCCACTCCTTGGCTGGCACTGGCACACCAACCAAACCGGTTGCAAAGGGCTTGTCTGGGCTCAAATCAGTTAAACATATGGTGTCTGAGCCTGCTGACTTGGCTAAAGCAACCCAGACATTTGGTTTTGGTCGATCTAGGCATATCTGCATTGCAAAAGCAAGCAAGCAAAACTAGCAAGCACCAATATATCTTTCAATCTAACTCCATGTTTTTGTTCAGCTACTCTTGGCAAAAAGCTTTTCCATGTATTTCAATTTCCAAGAAAACCTGTTGGTGCATTTAGCTTTTGTGTTTTCCCAAATTTGTTCAGTTGGCCAGCTATAAGGCACTAAATTGTCCTGTTTACACCCAATTTTGCAAATTTGGATCTCTTGGGATTCTTTTTAACACTATGGACACCACGCTTTTGCCGAAAGAGCTCTACAATACCAAAAATTTTTACAGTTTTAACATTGACACATTGACATAAAGCCCAAGGTTCTCAGTTTTTGCAGGCTGGGCAGGGGATGTCAGGTGTGAAGCTTGGTCTCTCTGTGTGGGTGACATCTGCATGCTCGTGTCCCTGCTTGTGGAATTGTCAGTGCACTCCTGTGTGTGATACTTCACACTCTCCACTGGAACCCACTGGTGCTGCACCTGTGGAAACACAAGCAAACCCTTTGCCCCAGGTTATTAAACAAAATGGACCTCCAATTTGTCCTGCTCAAGGTTTCTAATTAAAACTGGAGGGTTTTCTTTCAGTTTTGCCTGCGTGTTGTTTGAAAAATGCCTAAAAATTGTTGGATTGGGTCCTGCAAATGAGTTATTTAAAAATTAAAAACATATTTAAGCTTTACTCAACCTCACCTGAGGTGTTGCTTGGGCCATTTCCCCCTTCTGTTGGTCTAAAATGCCACCAATCCATTAGAAATGTGGCCAGTTTTTGAGCTGTGTATGCAGGGCTATTGTCTATTGGCTCTTGGGGTGCACTTAATAAAAACTGGTAGAAAACGTTGACAGGCAAGACTTAGTTTTGCCTGTTCAAAAATGTTTGGTAAGGTATTTGCAACAACTATTGTTATTTTTAGCAGTCTTGCACTAAGTTTTTGCTCAAAAGCAGTGATTATTTGGCTAGGATTAATATGTTTTTAATTTGAAGCAAGGACAGATTCTTCAAAAGGAAACTGGGCACTGTATAAACTCAAATTATTTTTTAAGGGCTTAAGTCTGTTAGTTGTTATGCAGTTGCTGGTGAGGCTCTTCTCACAGGTATTTTTAGAGGGTAAAATCACGAATCTTCAGAGGTCAGTGTGGGGGCTGGATGGTAATTAGGTAATTTTTCTTTTCTCTGGGTCTCATTCTTTTGAAGGTGATTGATGTTTGTCCAGATGAGCAGCTAACTATTTTGGACTTGTTGGTAATAAAACGTAGGCATACCTTTTCTTTAGGTTAGTAAATTAATTAGGCCATATTATAGTACACTTAATTAAAGATTTTTATATAGAAATTTTAGAAATCGCCTCTGCACATGCAGATCTTCAAAGTAGTATCACTCTGCTAGGGATCAAATTCGATTCCTCGTTACTAATATGAAGGCAACATAAAAAGCAAAACAATATGTGACAAAACAATAAATTTACACTAAGCAGAAATAAATCAAATAATACACGCAATTAGTGGTACATGAGAGATAGAATGGTGATTTAAAACAACCTATTAATTCCTTAAATACTGTACCAAGGTTTGCAATAGCTGGCAAGCCTTTTTTTAAAACAGAGGTTTAGAAAATTATTCCTGGGTATGATTCTTAAATTTTCTTTAAAAGGGGGTCTAGCTATTATAGGTTCAAATTTGGCAAGTCAAAATGACCTGAGTACAGTTTTGGTGCAGAAAACACCTGGGTTTGGCATACTTCCTGACCAGGAAGACTAGGACTTGGCCAGGGTCCAGGCCTCATCTGGAAAAGTCTTTCTAATATATTCTAAAAACCTCTCAGTAACAGCAGTTAGGAAAGTTTCTTAAAATGATGCATGTCTTGTAGATAGCTATGCAAAGATACATTAAATTTTGTAAAGCAGCTGACTTTGTAATTTATTTTTAGTTAAACAGTCAATATGGTAACATAGACAAATAGCAAATGAGTAAAGTAATGCCTGTTATAAAAAGTCAGTGAATTCACATCATAATATTAACAACATAATTAGGATTATTAATATATCAGTAGTAAGTCTTAAGAAACTGATGTCATATTTTCTTAGACAGTTATGCATATATGATATTAAAGCAAAAAAGTAAAAGCCAAAGCATGAAGTAGCTTAGAACTATCAACAGAATTGTTACTCATTCTTCAGTGCTACTTATGGAAATAAAACAGCAGAGATTGTTGTTATTTCTATAATAAAATAGCTGTATCTTGTAATTTAAACAATTTTAACAGAAATTCATTTAGGCTTTATGTCATTCATTTGTCAAGGTAAACAACAGCAAGTAAACAACAATACTGAAATACCAGAAACATGGATTTACTGGAGGGATTAAAGTACTGCAGTCTTTTAAGATTGTTTGTACAATAGGTTTGAGTTTGGCTTAATAAAAGTAATGGGATATAAATATTGAAGGCTAACTAATAAAAATTTAGTTATATAATAGTGCCATGAGTTTTACACAAATAATTTGGTTAGGTTAGTTGGTGTATAAGATTAATACTTGCATATAGATAGTTAAACCATCAGGGGTTTAGATTATTCTAAAGAGTAAGCTACTGTTTGCTGTATTTGTGGTTTATCAATATACTTAAACTGTTTTGATATCAAGTCCAATTTCAATTTAAACATGGCAAGGAAAAATAATTACATTTGAATCACTGAATAGTTGTACTTAAAGATTTACAATAAAATTGCTTTTTTAAGACTGTTGAGTAAAAGACGAGAAACTGGTAAAGTTGTTAGTGAAGATTCATTTACTAATTATAGCTAAGTCTTAAATAATTACTGCAGATAAAGTTCAAAGTTTGCTTTTAATGGGAGTAAAGGAATGTTAAATTTACAACTTAGCTAATTACTCTCAGTAAATCATACAGTCCTGCTATGTTACTGATACGTAGGAAGACACCATACTCACACAAACAGCTTTAAACACTTCCAGTAACAATCGTGTTAAAAATCATAAATCA
This sequence comes from Phylloscopus trochilus trochilus, assembly GCA_016584745.2. NCBI lineage: Eukaryota > Metazoa > Chordata > Aves > Passeriformes > Phylloscopidae > Phylloscopus > Phylloscopus trochilus. The sequence goes on along the minus strand of WQNJ02000016.1, from coordinate 7,769,740 downwards.
CAGGTTAGTGAAACTAGAAGGCAGATTTTAACAGGGTTTTGGTCTCTGTGACACAGCTGATGTTTTGTTGTGCTATGGCTGCAGTGTGCCATGCCAGCTGGGGCTGTGCTGGCTGAGGCCAAGCAGGGGGCTGCACACCCACAGCAGCAGCAGCAGCCACAGCCACAGCTTCTGGCAGGCATCATGTGGGAAGGTAAAGGTCTGGCTCTTTTTCAGGGTTGACAGGTCCAGGGTTAAAGGGGTGCTCTTCATCCTCATAAACTATAGTCTTGTAAATTATCCTCTAAGTGGGGAGAATTTCAGCAGCTGAGGGGGCTATTGAAGATGCAGCTGAATTAGAGTGATTACTAAAATTTTTAATAGGTATGCAGCATGCTGGGGGTAACTTAGCAGTTAAATCATGATGAGTGGTTGCATCATAGGGTTTAACTCCCCCAGAGTCCTAAAAAGACAAGGGAAAAGCAGACTCGAGTCTGTATTAGGAAAATTTTTCTGCACCCAGTATAAAAGGTCTTCAAGCTCTTGCTTGAGTACAGCACAAGAATTAGATCTGTTCAGAGCCTTAAAGGCTCTTATAAACATCTCTGGGCTGTTTAGATACCTTGTGTTTTATCACAATCCCCAAAGCCTACCTGTGGTGCAGCAGGTCTCTGTGTGAGTCGAACCAGCAGCGTGGGCAGAGGTTCTGACTGCTCTTTCCTTGCAGGAGGACTCTAATTTCCTAGGGTTCCTGCTTCTTCTCAGCAGCACTTAGCAAAAAGTTCTTCAGGGCATTCCAACTGCTCAAATGTTCCTCAAACAGAAGGCACCGTTTGTTGGAAAAACCCAGCTCTACAGAAATGTTTTTAAAACAGAGAGGTGTTTTTAAAAGATTTTATTCCATTATCAATCTCGTAGAAGGGTGAGACACAAGAGATGTAAAACTCAACAACATTCTGTCAGAAGCCAAACTATTTCTTTCTTACAATACCTTATAAATGCTTTTCAGCCTCTGAGCTTTTGCCACACAGTGCTGCTAATACTTCTAACACCAATCACCTATTATTTTACCCCACGTGGTCTTGCTACAATGCATCTTTCACACTTCTAATTCTCCAAATATCTGGTCTGTTTGCAAGGCCATCATTTGAAGCTTGTTTCCAGTTCAATTTCTCTTTCAACAATGTCTTCTCTATTCCATGGCCTTTCTGATTCAGCACAGCTTATCTCAGAGTTTGCATGGAGATGTACAAGACCATCTGAGCTTTCAGTCAGGCTTTGAGAATCCTCTACAAATCCATTTCTCACATTAACCAAAGCAGTTCATGTTCCTGCCAGGTATAAGCAAATCTGAGTGGTAGCTGGTAAGAAATTCCTCAGCAGAGGTTTTTAGTGGCAAGTGGTGTTTGCTGAGGAGTGAAATGCCCTTGTCCGTCTCTGTCCTCCCTATGTCTTTGGGAATTGTTCTTATCTAATGGGAAGTTCAGAAGCTGCACTGAGCTTGAGTGAGCTGATAGATGGGCCAACAACCCACCTCTAAATAAAAAGTGGAAGCAGCAGCCTGGCTTTGGAATTTGATCTTGCACACCTCTGCAAGAGCTATTTCTCTGACCTGGGAAGAGGAGAAACACCCAGCCACAGTCTGACTGGAGTCCTGCACATCTCCAGGCACCTACATCCAACAAACACTCACCATCATGCATCAAACTCAGCTCAGAATTAGATGGCTACTCTAATGAAACCCCTTAGTATTACTTTCTAGCTGAAAAAGCAGCATAAACCTTTCACAGTGTCCGAGGTGTCCCTTCTCTGGGATGTGGCACATCTCTCAGCCATCCAAAACCCCGAGCAGCCTTATATCCTCATATCTAATACAAATCAGCCCTCTTTCAATTTAAAACCATCACCTCTTGCAACAGGCCCTGCTAAAAACTCTGTCCCTGTCTTTCTCACAGGCTTCCTTAAATGGCTTCAGGGTGGAAGCAAGTGTCTCTAGCCAACAAAGATTGTTTTGCAGCTGTTATGTGGTATATACTCTAAAATGTCCCTTGGGGTAAGGAAAGAGGGATGAGAGAACTTCTTTTAATTATCTTACGTGTGTTTTGACTTAATTCTCAGAAAATTAATCTTCAAGGGGACAAGAGTGTGGCCTGTGATCATCTCTGGCCTGAGGATGTGAACAGAGCCAGCACAGTGGTCAGGATTCTCAGGAGAGCTTTGCCAGAGCCTGGTTGTGGGGTCCTGGACAGCAATCCTCTGTCTGGCACTTAGCCCCAGCTTTGAAAACAGCTCCTTCCCCAACACAGAGGTGTAAAACTACAGTCTTACTGGAGGTCCTGTCATCTCTGTTAAAAATCTTCCATTTCCCTCACTTTGTATACAAAGAGGTTTTTCAAGCTCATTGTCTAAATTCCCCAAAGTGATTACACCATCATTATTCATTGCAGTGCTTATTTTGGGCACGCATGCTGTTGGGGGATCTGTGTGTATGTCACTTCCAAAGCTGCTGGGCTTTGGTGGAGGCTGTAGCTATTTCTGGCTTTGCTCTAACACTTGCCACCCATTACAAAAAGTCACTTAATAAAATCGATTTCAGTATCCCTTCTTCATAACCCCAGTATATAAGTGATAGGGAAGAAGCAAGCTAGTTAGTGGGTCAGACTAGTTAAATACTTGTCTTAATATGTAATAAGTGGAACAAAATATTTTTAAGGGCCGAAGGTCGGGGCTGGCTGCTGTGGAGTCCTCCCTCAGCAGACCACAAAAAGGAAGCACATAGAATTTTTGGCAGGCAAAGCCCTTGCAGAGCCGCTCTCGGTGCCTGTAGGTGGCAGAGCTGCCGCACGAAATCTCGGCGCTGCAACTCACCCGCAGCATTCTGTGTTTGGCATCTCGGCAGGTTGGCAGCAAAGCTGAATGTTGTCTGGGTTTTTGCCGTTCTTCTCTGTCTCCTTTAAGGAGTTTGTAAAAGTCTTGTTTTAGCCTTCTGTGTCTTTGGAGTCAGATACACTTGCATATAAACAAGCCATTTGTTATAGTGAAATCTAGAGATGTTTGCATTCTTTTCATAAAGGAGGAGACTGTTGATGAACTGCTGCATGGTCCAGTGTGGTTGGAGAAGAAGATTTTCTTCCTCCAATCCATGATCACTGCTGGAATTCGATAAATGCTGATTCTGTAAATAAAGTCCTTCTTCTTTCCACCTCAGACATCACAAGGTGTGGGTGTGAGTTCTTGTGTCGGTTGCGACAGCTGAAGCCAGATTAACTTTCTCTTACTCACTTATTAGAGAGCATCCCAAGACTGGTTTATATTTTAGAGGACACAGAGTATATTAAACATCTCTGGTTTGAATGCAAATCAAGAATGGTAGTTTTCTTTCTTTTCTTCAAAAACCTTAGAGTGCTTTCAAAATAAACCACAGTGGTTTTTTTGCACTCCACATCACAAACTTGAGTCACAAAGTAGGAAAAATTTGATTTTCTTACAGCCTGAAACAACCAAACTGTACCTGGGGCATTGATGAGTGCTCCTTAAATGAGCTGCTCACCTGCACTGAAGCATCCCAAGGGAATCTGCTGATATTCCACTGAAAACAATTTTGTCCTGAAAATAGGAAGCTCTTTCAAGTCATTCCAGTACATTTCTTCTCTGCTGCCACTCAGACAACTGTGAATTATTGTTGACAGGAGCAAGGAGGTACTGAAGGCCAATTAAACACTGCAAACACAGTACAAGGCTAGAACAGAGAACTGGCACAGGTCACCTTTGACAAGGCTTTGTTGAAATTTGGCTATTAGGGAAATCAAATTTGTGTGAATTACTGTAGAGTAAATACAAGCACATGCCACAGATAATTGCATGTACACTTGGTGTTAATAAAACAAAAAAATATGTAATATTCTCATGGCTGTTTGGGGAATTGCTATTGACTGTGTCAGGCAGTATCATCTTGGGGCACCTCTGTGATGATCAAACTTGGCTAAACAACTTCATTGCTCTTGTCAAGCCTGAGAACTTTCAAACATACATACCACTTTTTTTTTCCCCAGTAAAAGCTCAAATCTGCATATTTTTGTCCTTTTTCCTCTCTGTGTTTCAGCTTTTCCATCTTTTAAATGATGTCAAGTTCACTCTGCAGGAATGTTGAAAGGTTTTAATAATAGATAGGAAGTGTGCTGAGATCCTTGGCTGGAGGATGCTCTGTAAATGAAAAATGTTGTGGTTAATAATGCAGATCTAAGTTGTGACATGAATTACAAAGGGTGCCATGAGGCAAGCTCAGAGTTTTCCAAGCAAACTCCATGGTAAAATATGCCTGAAAATCACTTTTGTGCTCTCAGTGGAAAACCTTGTGTTCATTAAGCACTGCCATGAAGTTCATACTCTGCAGGGCAAGGTCACTACAAAAGGATGAGAGGAAATGGCCTCAAGTTGTGTCAGGGAAGATTTAAATTAGAATTAGATGTTAGGAACAAATTTTTTGCTGAAAGGGAGGTCAGGTATTGGAATCACCATCCCTGGAACAAAAGGTGTGTGGGTGTGGCACTTGGGGTCATGGTGAACACAGTGGTGCTGGGGTAAGGGTTGGACTCGATGTCCTCAGAGGCCTTTTCCAACCTGAGCAGTTCCATGATTCTGTGAAAACTGAGCAGTGTTTCAACCAGTGGTTTAAGAAGAGATGACTACCACAACAAGCTATGATCAGCATCAGATTAGATAGTGATTAATGTAGGCAAAGAAAGGACTTAGGCATGAGGGTGCCAGCTAAAAACAAGGAGTTCATTCTGTGCACTCTCAGAGATTTACCATGGGATCTTGTGGAAGCCATTTAATTTTGCTGTTCCCCAAGTTCTTCACTTGAAAAAAACCCCAAAGCAACAAATAAACAGGACCAGCATTTTGCTTCCTCCCAAGGGTGTTCTGAGGACAACCACATTAATTAGTTGCCTGCTTAGAGGTGAGTGTAATAGGATGGAGTAGCTGGAACACAGCTCTTATCTCTGCTGACCACTCCTGGCCAGTATCATGTCAACGAAATTGATTTTTGCAGAAGGTGATTAAAGGCAATTAAATGTCCATGTTAAAACCAACACTAAGATTAGCTTTATTGAACTGAGATCAAAGTGGTGATAGATTTTGAGCTCCTTTTATTAAAAAAAATAAAATAGTGTTAATAGGATTCATGCAGAGCTGACAGAACTACTTCCTTTCCCACAATCCCACTGTTATCTATAAAGCTCAAATATGAAATTACTGTTCTTTAAAGTACAGAGCAGTCATATTTTTTTTTAAGTGTTAATGATCCCTGTCTTTAGCTAACTTGTTAATATTCCTTTGGCAATCTCTGCTGTTCAGCTTAAGGTTTTTATTGTTGTTGTATGTAAAGAATTTTTTGACAGATTTTACAATTCACTTAGAGAAATTTAGTTCTTGCTGTGGACATCATAGCTGGTCAGCAGCTGTGGGGATCAAAGGAAAAAATGGCATCTGGAACCGTTCTTCTTTGTTTTAAGTTCTGAGAAAGCCCTGGTTAAATGACAGAATTTGTGCTCAGTAAAAATCTCTGTCCATCTGCACTCATGGGCATTAATTCAAATCCAGCAATGACAATAATAATGATAATTACAAATAACAGAGGACAGTCCGGTGGCCTGTGAGAAGCAGATTTGAGAGATTCGTGCTTGATTTTCAGCACACATGGCTGTGTGTTCTTGGACAGCCATTGACATCAGTGGGACAATTTCCAGCAGCTTCCCTGGTGGCTGGCTGGGACCCTAAACTGCCTATTACAGCAGGGGAGAATTAACAGAGCTGTTGGCAGCTCAGCTCATCAGCTGATGACTGAATAGATACACTGAAATTCCCTTCCACCTTTACAAGGAAGCTGGGAAAGGCTGAGGGTGCAGAGGAGGGAGCTGCTGTGCTGATGAACAAACAGCTGCACTTTTCCTCAGTGACAGCTTCAGGGCTTCCGAGGAATTTCAGACACCCAATGATTTTGCTGTGTGATGCTCTGGCTTTAATGACCTGGACCCAGAGAGCTGCCTCTGAAATAACAGCTGTCACTTCTGTGGAAAACGACACGTCTTTATGGAGACAAAACCACCTCTCATTTGGGCAGACCTGGGGCCCAGGCAGTTGGGACACATTGCATCCATTGATGCTGCCTCCCCAGCCACAGGAGGGCTGTGCAGTCAGGCAGTTTGCTGTAAAACCTCTCCGTGCTCTGAAGTTAATCAGCTGTGCTGCAGGGACTCCTCACTGCTTTGGAATGGAGGGGAATCCCCAGTGTCTTCACAGAAGAGCTGCTGCAGAAGACACCCTGCTTTTGGCAGCTCACAGGGGACAAATCCCACTCCACAGAGTAGGGGTTTTAGGCCAACTTCAGCAGAGATATCTACAGCACCAATCAGTTGCATGGGTTTACCATTTGAGGAAAGGTGTACGCTGAATTTTCAGCTCTGGATTTTCCCAGGTTGCCTTATGGAGATTTTCCTGGCCTGTTCTCACACCCAGAGGTCATTTCTCTGAGTGCTGTTCAACCACAGAGCAAAAAGACAAAATCTACTTGACGAAATTACAGTCAAACCAAGAGGAATTTCCTGGGGTGCAGAGAACCAGTGAATCATTCTGGCCAGGAGCAGAGGTTTCTGTGGTCCAGCCTCCTGCCCTGTGCTGAAGAGTGCTAATCCACTATGGGTCCTGGTGGGACAGGCTAGGTGGGTATAGGTTCAAGAGTCTCATTCTTGATTTAGAACCACAAGTGGTCCCTTTGCCTTCTCTGTGCTGTAAGAGTTAGTAGAAAACCCCTGCTGCTTTTATGGGATGCATTCTACCATGAAGAGGAGAGCCTCCTTGCTGTATCACATTACTCATTAATTCCTTTAATTGTACATTCATCATGTTTGCTCATGTGACAGACTGACACAATCCAAGGCTTAGCTTCAGGATTTATCATAGGTGCAAAGTTAAACAAAACATTGCCAAACAGAAACAACACCATTCAATACCACCTTGAAAATCCATTATTTGCACATTTACAACATCCATTACGAGCAAGTCTGGCACTGCTGTGCCCTTTGCTTTGCCATGTGTTTTACCCAGTGGAAGAGGGAGTCCCATGATTTTAGCCAGTGGCTTGTGGCAGTCAACATCCCTGGCATAATTGTACTTCCATACATTTCTAGGAGTGTGCAAGCCTTCCCAGCTTTGCAGCATCCCCTACCAAAGATCTGTGAAAAGTATGAGGTGGCAGATATTTTGGTAAGCTTGGATAAGGTAGGTCAAGGTTTTAAAGCAAATTGCTGGGTTTTGGGGTCTCACTGTTACATTTGGATACCTTCCTACAGACTTTTTCTGTCCTTCAGCCTTTCTAAACCCAAACAGAAAGGGAAATAAATAGTTCTGTAGTCCCTTCCTCCCTTTTCTCATCTACTTACAGCTTAGGCCAGGAAAAGTTTGGGGCTTACACTCTCCTGCTAGCCAGAGCAGCCTTTGTTGGAGGCCTGTCTGGATGACTCATGGATGTGGATGGGCACTTTCCCAGCTCTGCAGTGAAGGAGGAGCAGTGCTGGCTCCTTCAGAGGGAGGTTGCTGGTTGAAGTTGAACAGCTGTGCACAAAGACTGCCGAGTTTTAAGTAACTCAAATAAGTGAAGTCTCTTCTCCCTCTTCTTGCTTTCTTCGTACATCAAAAACCTGTGTTCCTCTTATCCAGACAGTTTTTCATGGCAGACAAGAACTGAATATAGGATATAAACATCCAGTCCCATGAACTGAATGAAACCTCATTTCCAGTGGCTTAATGACTTTTGGATCTGCTACGTTTTCCTAGTAAAGTGCAGGGGTTGGCATGAGCTTTTCTCGTGGCTGGGCACTCCTCAGACTCATCTTCTGTGTGCTTTTTCTGGTGGCTAATGAGACTTATTCCAAAGCCTTCCTCTTGAGGAAAGAAATGAGACAGAGGAGCTGGTGCCATCCCCTCTAGAGATGTCATGGACTAGTAAAGCCTTGGCCCTTGGCTTTAAACACTTGGAGCTGCAGACAGATCAGTGGAGGATACAGAACTAAAAGCCCATTTCATTTTGGATGCAACACCTGGTCTCCCTGACTGTGCTGCCCTCTGTTACAGCAATTGCTCCACAGCATTTACATAAACTGTGTGATTTTTTTCCTCTCCACATCAGAGGAGTTAAGGACAATGTGAAAACTCACATGCTCTCTAAAGCATCTCTCACATTCTTTCCTCTTGTGGAAAGGAAACTGGATTTAAAACACACAGAGCTCTCCAGGAGGATGAGGGAGGCTGAGTGCTGGAAGTACTGACAGGCTGGGGAGAAGTCAGCAGGGTCTGTATGGAGAAAGCAGAGCTTGTTCCAAAGTGTCTGTGTGGAAAGCCCAGATCACACCTTGAGCTGACACTGGTATCAAGCCCACTTTGGTCACAGACACTGTCTTAAGGGAATGGTTGGGATTTTTATTAGGAGTTGCTTTTATTGCATGCTAGCAGTGCAAGGCATTTGTCAAACACCTTGAGAAAAGATTTCTAACAGACATACAATCATTAATTATTTACCTTGCAATAGGTGAGCAGAGGTCCCAGTATGCCAAGACCTACATAACACACACATCAACACACACACAGAGGAGTTGTTTTTCTACACTATTCTCTGAGGATATGGTGTAAATAAAGCCACAGACAGAATCCATAAATAAATAAAAGGGCTCTGCCCTGTTACCAGTGAAGTCAAGGGTCTCTCACTGATGATACTGAGAGCAGAATTAACCATAGGGTATTCCTGGAGCACATGGTACTGTGGAATAGAGACAGGGGAGGAGGGAAATGCCAAAATGCAGGGGGGGTGAAACTCATGAGCTGCCTGAAGCACAAGGTCCAGGTCAGAGCTAGCTCACATGTGGCAGAAATGGGCATCTGAAAAGACACTTCCAACTCATCAGCTTTTGGACTGCTGGCAGTTCCCCACACTCAGAGTTCTCCCCTGCAAACACAGCCTGGCACATGCAGATCCTTCCCTGTGTCCTCTATTGCTTTTTCTCTCTGTCAGCACCGGTAGGCAAGTGAGCAGCAATACAGATACAAATTGCAGCTGTTAGAAAATGCTAACCAAAACTAACCAGCCTAAAGCCTGTGTTGCTAGGAAACAATCTGCCTCTTACTATGCATCATTGCCATTTGCATGCACCCACTCTTCTGATTTTCTTATTAATATTCCTCACCTCAGACACTCTTAAGAAATTTCCACTACAAGCTGGCACAGAATCCAGTCCTTTCCAGGTCCCCCAATGGTTTAATTTAACCTCAGACTGCTGATGCAAGTGGCTTCAGTTATTTAATTTTATTCTGGCAGGAAAGTGACAGAATTCACATGCCCACATGCACATGGCCATATGAAAACAGGGACAGCTGAGCTTTGCAGGACACAGTGGCATGTGCTGCCTTCTGCTTTTCCAGCCTGTCCTGGAGGTTTCTTCCTTTCAGTGTTGCTGTTGACTCTTACATGCCTTGAGGAACTAACCTGCCTGCTTGTGATTGTCCAAACATACCCACAGGGAAACTCAGGCAAAAATAATTAATCCTGCTAAAATTATTTTTCTTAGGATAAGTACCTTTAACCTACATTTTTATTCAGTTCTAGGGAGCTCTTGATTTACTATATTGGAATTTAAGTCAATGTAGGTAAATCAATACCCAACTGCAGTGGAGATTAGGTTCACCATTGATTTTAAGTGTGTGTGACACCGGTAGAGTTTGCCATTTACAAGCACAGGATTTATTGGTGTGAGGCAGCTTTAAATCTCTCTGGCCATGTTACACCAGCTCTGCTAAGATTTAGGCCAGGAGCTGGAGGGGGATTTCCAGTGGTGCATTCCCCGTCTGCCAATGGTTGCTGATAAACAAAGTCTCCTGATAAAACATGGTGTGTCACTGCTTCCCAGTGCAGTTCTACCAGAAAATTGAAGTCTAGCAAGAATCATGTCTTTTGCTTTTGTTTCGGTGTGTTTTCAGATGAGTTCATTGAAAGCATGTCATGATGCTGTCAGGATTAGGAAAGGAACTCTGCCTGCAGTGCCAGCAGCAGCCTGGGAGTGCCACGGCAGGGCAAGGACAGCACAGACCAGCAGGAGTCAGAGCACTCTCTGCTGGCACTGAGCAGCAGCAGCCAGCAATCACATCATCTTATCTCATACGGAGGTATTTGGCACCAGCTGCAGCTTCCACAGGCAGCTCCTTGGCCACAAATCCATCTTGGCTTTCCTGGAAGGCTTTTGCCTTTTATCTTGGCAGTGAAGGAAGGAGGCAGGGTTCCTGTGGATAACCCTGTCCATTGCACGTTACAGAATAAGGCAGAATCCTGGGGGGGAAAAGCCCTTTTTTTCCAAAAATCTGATTGCGGTGCACAAGGGACAGAATGAGTGTTTCACCTTGCATCTGTAATCTTATAATGGATGGGAGAGTCAGTGTGGCATCAACATACATACATGTTCCCTTGCGGAGATTATTCCCTAATCCCTACATCTTTCCTGCTTGGGAATGATTCTTGGACAAGCCCATGTTTTCCTTTCCTTGTTGTCTTTGAAGCAGTTTGCCACAAATACACAGCCAAATCCACTTAAAGCTATTATAAATGAAAACTCAAGCTTTTTAGACCTACTCCAAATATATCTCTTTCCACATTGTATTATACTTTGCCAAAATCTACAGATATCCAAGGGTTTTGTCATGCCCTTTAGATATCCAAGGGCTTTGCCACCTCACTTTACTAAACTGAACTTTCCAGAGGTTTTCAATAGAATTTGAACTCTCAACTCTCTTATTGTTTTGGTGCTCTTCGAATCTCTTCCAATCAGGGATTGATGTAATGGATGGCAGCACAACCAGAAAATCCCACTACTCCAGGATATTCTGCTTGTTTAAAGGGATTATTGATACGTATACAGGTAGGGCCTGTGAATTTAAGTACAGGAAATGTAGGTGCAGGAAGATAAGCAGAAGATAATGGTACAAATCATAAAAGGAAATCAGAAGGCTTGCCCATTATGTTTCTACCTCAAAAATTCCTGTGGGAATGAGCAGAATCTCTTCCAATTCCACCAGGAGGAAATTTGCTGTCTCTCATCCCAGGCTGCTCTGCCCAGGCAGCCCCATACTGTGAAAGGTGTGGGAGGCAGCAGGACAGGTTGTGACATGAGTCCTGAGTGAACAGCTTAAGCCCTGATGGGGAGGATCTGAGCTGGTCCCAAAATCTGAGACTGGCAGCAGATCCCTTAACAGCAGGAAGAAACCCTCCTCTGGTAACCTGACCCATCCTGGAAAAAGTGAGACCTACTTTCTAGTAGCTGGAGAAGCAGAACAGAACAAGATGCAGTACTTAGGAAAGAAACTAGTTCATGCATTGGCAGCCCTTTGAACAGTTTTTTATTTCACAATCAAACCCAATGGAAAAAAAGACTCTGATTGCAGTTGGTTAAATGCAACAGTAAAATTAGTAAAAAGCAGATTTCTAGTATGTTATCATTAGTAAATGCCTAAAAATTCACATCTGAACCTTGGTAGCCTTTTCTTGTCTGGAATTCCCAGAATCTCTTGACTGAGCAGACATCTCTAGGGCCATTGGGGAGGCCCAGCTGGGCTGGAAGGATGTGCATCTCCTGGAGGTCCCATGTCACATCTGCCCACACCTGGTGTCTCAGCCAAGAGGGTTTGAAATGTGTTGAGGTCACTGAACAGAGCCTGGCTTGTGTGGGTTTGCAGTGAATTTTCAATATCTCCTGTCACAGAGGAAGACACGTAGGTGGGTAACTATATATCTATATCTATATATTTATCTATATCTATATATCTATTTGTAAGTTATTTGAGTACATCTGCTTTAAAAAAGGAAGTGGAAGAGGAGTTGCTTCTTCTCCATCAGTAATGAACCAAGGACCTGCTTTACTCTTAATGTTACTCGTCTTTCAGATGTGCTCTGTGACAGAAGTTAAGTCCATCCCTTCCACCTCTTTAAAATTTTCTGTAACCTCATAAAAGAGCAGAGTACTAACTCTGGGGATGTAACCAAACACACCTTGCCTAAATCTTCCTGTCTACCTCCATTTCCCTCCAGGTACATCTAAATAAGATAGTCTACATTTCCTATCCCAAACCACCATGTCTTTTTGCAGTGAGGTGTAAAACTGTGTACAAAATACATAAATCTGGATTTCATTGCCAAAGCATTTCAATAAATTGATTTAATTGTGTTGCCTAGAGTTTGCAAACTTTTTCTTGTGGCCAAGAATATATATATATACACATATAAAATATACGTAGATATTTAGGTCCTGTTCAAGACCTCTTGTCTGTTCAGCTTTGACTTATTTGCCTGTGGAATAGGCAGTCAGGTGTGCACCTAAGGATACACTCAGAGTTGCCAGGAGTCAAATGAGCTGAGCCCAGACAATTCCCCTCAGCCCATGGCTTGGTGTGGGTTCCCATGCAAAATCACTTAGCGGGAAAGGTGCTCAAGTTGCACACAGCGTTTAAGCAGCAGTTTTAAAACTTTGAAATGAGGAAGGAAAATATTCTCTCTGAACAAAACATGGAAGTAGGACTGTTTTGTGTACCAGGTGGGACTCTCTCATCCACTGAACTGGTGCAGAAGTAGCTGCCATCAGCCCACAGCGTTCTGGAGCTGTCTCAGTCTGGGAATTGACATTTGCTGATGGCAGCAAGCTCAGCAGCCTGGAAAGCTATTTTTTCCCTACTGCTGAGACCACCATTCCATAGACTGGCAGAGGAGGTGCCTTCTGTCTCCCAGCATGTCATGCTGAGAGAAAGCCTTTTGTCCACCCACAACAGAGGCAGTGGCAGAGCAGGAAGTTGAGAAACACTAACTACTGTTGCTGGCAAGTGAGCCATGAAGGAGGGTTCTGTGTCGGAAGGACACAGGCTGGGATCTGCCCTCCCTTTCTGTGCTCACAGCCAGTGTGGAGAGGTGAAGCCATCTCCTGAAGGGAGCACTGGAGGGGGCTGAGCTGAGCTGAGCCAAGAGCTCCCTGGAGTTAGCTGCATTGTTAATGCTGGGGCAGAGAGCCGGCTCCGTGTCGGAAGCACAGACAATGCTTCCCCTTGCCACTGAGAGATTTCTGCCAGCTGGGCGCCTGCCATGGGTCTCAAAACACAGCTATGAAATTGGTAGCTATCCCAAATGAAATAATATCCTGGAGGATGGCACTGAGCAGCTTTCAGGCCAAATTTGGCATCTTTTGTATTTGCTAAAATCTGCCTTCTTAATAGTCCTTGCCTGTGTCTGCCCTCTCTGTGCAGCGTCAGTTCCAAAGGGTCCAAGCAGCAGGATGAGATGCCTTTGGGCACAGGATATGTGTTGGACTGGTCCCCCCAGGTACCCCCTCTGCTGCTCCTCTGCCCTGCAGAAGCATCTGAATTGGGTAGGACCCTGATGGGGTGATTCTCTGCATCTGCTCTGGGGGCTGCAGAGCAGAGGAGGGCTGCAGAGTGGGATTCTGTTCCAATGCTGTGTGCTGATGAAGGAGCTCTTCTCTCCCTGTTAAAGGGCCTCCACTGTCTCCTCCCTGCTGGAAGCTGCACAGGGCCACAGGGACACATTAGTGAGTTACTGACTATTCCCAGGGTAAACTTCAGACTCTCTGTTACAAGCCCAAAGTCTCAGAGACATATTTTAAATGTGGAATCTGCAGTTCTGGCATTTTACCTGCCTCTGGGAACCAGGAGCTTTAACTGACTCCCTCTCAAGCCTTAAACACTGCTACAACTTCTTGGCTCAGCTCCTTCACATCTAAATCATACACTGGACCCATCTTTTCAGACGACATTTTGCTGCAATAAGATTTTCAAAGTTGCTCCTTAAATCCTGTGGTTAATTTCACATTTGCAGCATGTGAACGAAATGGACAGATTTTCCTAGCCTGAAGCACCTTGAAAGACCCCATAACTTTTGTTCTTGCCAAATATTTGCTCTTGAAGGCAGAGTCTAACAGGCCCGTGCTGTGGTTTATCATGACCCGATTATATTGCAGTCAACCCAGAGGGTGGGTGTGAGGGGGAAAGCAGCTATTTAAAACCATTTTCCTCAAAATCAGAGCAGTCTGTGGGAGCGAGACAGCTGCTAGATGCATTGTGGGCACTGAGATGGGAATTCCTGCCTGTTTAATCAGGCAGCCAGCTGCAGCCAGCAAAACCGACCCCGACAAGTCAAGTGATGGAAGCTGCACCTGCGAGCAGCGTATGCGCCTGTCTGGGGTTGGGAAGGAAAAAAAGAGAGAAGTCTAAAGACTGGATCAAACAAATGAAACCTGAAGTGTGGAAGCTGTACAGAGGTTAAAAGGTAATATAGCACCATCATGGATTCATCTTGCAGGCTTGGCTGAGAGAGGACTCAGTGCATCGTGGTGAGGAGTCATCTCTGCTTGGGAAATTTTCCAGATGTCTGCAAAACCAGCAATTCTCTGTTGAAACTTGTGTAGCTGGGTTACCATTCCCACTGCCTGAAGTTCCATATAAATAGCCTTAAGGACACCACAGGGATGCCTTTGGATTGTTGCCTGTGATGTCTCAGCGAGGAGTGTGGCAGAGCCCCGGTGCAGAGGCAGCAGCAAAGCCAGCCATCTGTGTTTTGCTCAGGCACCGTAAGCAAACATGGAACAAGTGCATTGCATCAACACACACGCATTTCAGCCTGTTGGTTGGGAATTGCCCCTGTGGCACACGTGGGCAGGAGGCAGGATGATGCTGAAGGGCAGCCCCTCACCAAGCTGCCCACATGGGTCCAGGTCAGGCAGTCAGTCCAGAGCTTTTACTGCCAGACCTGAGCTGGTTGATTGCTGTGGTTCCTGGACTCAGTGAATGATGTTTAAGTCACCCACTTCTGTCTGAGATGGATTTTATGTGGTCATGAACTGGAAGACCCCAGACTGGAAGGAGTGTCTGATACACCAATGGATTACACTTTCATCCAGATTTCAACACTCTGGGGAAATGCACCAGCCTCATGAAACTCAGCAAGGAGAAGTGCAAAGTCCTGTGCCAGGGGAAGAGCAACCCCAGGCACCAATATGTGCTGGAGGCCACCCAGCTGGAAAGCAGCTTGTTGAAAAAGGACCTTGGTGAACACCAAGTTGAACATGAGCCAGCACGCTGCCCCTGCAACAAAGAAGGCAAATAGCATCCTGGGCTGCATTACACTATTACTAGAAGTTGGAGGGAAGTGATATTTCCCCTCTACTCTGCTTTCTCGAGACCCCACCTGGAGTATTTTGTTCAGTTTTGGGCTCTCCAATACAAGAGCAACATGGACACACTGGAGAGAGTTCAGCAAAAGATCACGAAGACAAATGAAGAGTCTGGATCATCTGTCCTATGAGGAGAGGCTGAGAGAGCTGGGACTGTTCAGCCTGGGGCAGAGAAGGCTCAGAGGATCTTATCAATGTATGTAAAAACCTGAAGGGAAGGTGCAAGGAGAACAGAGCCAGGCTCTGTTCAGTGGTGCCCAGTGACAGGGCCACAGGCAATGGGCACAAACTGGAACACTGGAGATTCCCTCTGAACACCAGGAAACACTTTTTAGCTGTGAGGGTGACAGAGCACTGGCACAGGTTGTCCAAGGTTGTTGCCTCCAGATATTCAAAAGCCATCTGGATACAGCTCTGGACAATTGCTCTAGGTGGTCCTAGCTGAGCAGGGGGCTTGGACAAGATGACCTCTAGAGGTTCCTTTCTGCCTCAACATTTCTGTGATTGCGTGATCCTGGCTCTTGATTAAATACAGAATCTTGGCCACAGGCATGACTGTTCATTTTCCCAAGCAAGAACATTGCAAAGCAAGCAGAGCCAAGTGATGTGCAGACATGGCCAAAATTAAATTGAACAGAGCAAAATGATTGAGGACCCTGTTTGGTTTAATCACCTATCTCTAGTCAGGGCCATGGCAAGTGCAGGCTTTATGCAGAGTTTTCAAGAATAGGCTTCCAAACCAGAAAGATAATTTCACAAAATATCATTTCCTGAAATGATAATTGCTTTGGTAGATTTTGTTTCCTGGTTGTTGGTGGTTTTTGTGTTTGGTGTTTTTTTGGGTTTTTTTTTACAAAAATGATTTTTTCAAGAAAGATGACTTCTTCATACAAATAAGAAAGAAGGGTTTCTTTCCCTGTAAATAATGTTTTCTTGAAGTGTTTTTATAAAGTACCCAGAGGATTATAGGGTGCTTGTATTTACAAATACAAACCAATTATATAGTTTTAATATCTCTCACTATGTTGCCCCTTAATATTGATTCTGGTTTTAATACTCACAAGTCACTGCTGTGCTGATTTGAAGAACAGGTTTTGTTCAGCAAGCACTCAGAACACAAATAACAATATATGCCTGAAGTCCTCAATGATGATGTATTTTCAAGCCTCTGTGAGGGAAGAAGAAAATACAGCACTTTTCTTTACATCAGAAATTTCAGAGTGAGATTTTGTGGCCCTTGTGTGACACAGGGGACCTGGCATGGTTCTTCGTGGCTCTCTTTCTGTTAGCCATGGAGACTTGCTCAGCTAAGGGCTCACAGAGTCAAAGGAATTGGGTGATTTTTTTTTTCTGGGAGGCAATTGTTGCATTGTAATTAGCAGAGTCAAGAATGAAAAGGTGACTTTAAGGGTGAGAGATAATCACAGCACCTTGACATTAAATAGCACAGGCTATATTTTTTTAGATGGATATGGGAAGGGTTCAATGAAGAAGTCAGTGGGAATGAAAAGAACCTGAAAATTCACCTTTTCTGCTCCCAGACGTTGCTCCCTTCTTTTGCATGCCCCATTTCTCTGCTTGCCCATCCATGCCCAAAACCAGATTCCCAGTCCCCAAGGGCAGGACTGTGCCATAGCCTTGGGTGCTGTGCCATGCCCCAGCTGCAAGACGCAGGCTGAATTACAGCAATGGATCTCACCTGCAGAACGGAGAGTCCCTTCCCAGCACAGAAGGCCACAGAGCAGATTTCCTCTCTCCATGATCCTAATTAGCCATCTGTGGTGTGCAACTGGAAAAGGGCTGGGCTCAGCAGGCAGAGCAGGGAAGGGGCAGCCAGAGAATGATTTCCCCCAGTCCAGGCTCGGCTGGCATTTCTCTGTACACAGGAGCAGAGCTGCCCAGTGCTGCCGGGAGCAGTGACACAGCTGCAGGCCGGCCAAGGAAGGGCTGAGACCCCCTGCTTCCCCATGACAAAAACTGGAAAAATCAGAGCTGTTTGAGAGAATCCCCGCTGGGAGAGCGGCCTGCAGCCCCTCCCTTTCCAAAAGGGCATCTGGCAGTCTGCTCCAGCCATATGCCCACACGTGTGAGCAAAGCCAGATCTGGAACGTGGAGAAAGGCTCTGGGACAGGGGACCGGGCCATCAGGGTCCACAGAGGTGTCTGCTGTGTCCATCAAAGAGATGTTTCCAGTCCAAAGAAATGTGGCCAGCAGGTCAGGGGGGAGGATTGTTCCCCTCTGCTCTTCAGGGATACTGCATGAGGCTGGGGGAACCACAGTGCAAGGCAGACAGGGACATATTGGAGTGGGTCCAGAGAAGGCTGTGAAGCTGGTCAGGGGGCTGGAGCACCTCTCTGTGAGGACAGGCTGAGATAGTTGGTGTTGCTCAGCCTGGAGAAGAGAAGGATCTAGGGAGACCTTATTGTGGCCTTCCAGTACTTAGAGGGGGCTTCTAAGAAAGATCATAGAATCACAGGACCATTTAGGTTGAAAAATACCTTTGAGGTCATTGAGTTCAACCATCTGTGGGTCTTTAAAATACCTACAGGGGTGGTGACTCCACCACTTCCCTGGGCAGCCTGTTCCAATTGGGGACAGACTTTTTTAGCAGGGCCTGTTCTGGTAGGCCAAGGGGTAATGGTTTTAAACTAAAAGAGGGCAGATCCAGACTAGATACAAGGAAGATTTTTTTTTTTTTTTTTTTGCAAGGAGTATGGTGAAATAGTGGAACACGTTGCCCAGAGAGACAGTGGATTGGAAGTGTTCAAGGCCAGACTGGACAGGGCATTTAACAACCTGGTCTAGTGGAAGGTGTCCCTGCTCCTTGCAGGGGGTTGAACCAGATGACCTTTAAAGACCTCTTCCAACTCAAATCATTCTATGATTCTAAGTTACAAACAAGATAATCCCCCCTTTTCTTTTTAATTCCTTGAAAATTACCTGCCTTTTGGAATGATTGCTAAGAATCAGCCATTGGGCAAATCTGTGTTATTTTAAAAGGGCTGCAACGAGACTAGAATGCATATTTGTAAATTCAAAGGAAATCTTTCTATGAAGTAAAATCATTGAAACTCAAAGAAATATTTTGTCATTGCTCTTTTGTTTTACTTAATATTCACAGTCACGCCATGTTAATACCAGTGGGTGAGAGTGAAAACCGGAAAATTGCTATAAATGTATAAAGTTGTGAAGGTTGGATGTGTAACTGAGAAAAGAGCAGAAAGTAAATGAAGCTGATCATTTACAAAGTGTCAATTATTTGAAAATGTTCTGGCTCAGAGGCTTGATGTGTCATTAGTGCATGAAAGGCCATTTAAAACAAAACATGGGTTTTAATCTTGAATCCTCTAAACTACAAAAGGAAGAGACTCTACTGCTGCCTCAAGGACAACTTGTGCTCAGACAGAAGTTTTATTTCAGTTGTTGTTAATCCAGCTGTAGGAGCAAGGCTCTAAATTCATCTCAGAAACTAGTAGCAATTGTTACAAAATAACTAATTTATTAAGCAGCCTTCTGATTTTTCCAAGTTTTCACTGATGGAAGCAACCTGCCTGGCTGGAAAATAGCAAAGTAAATATTATCATCTCTGTTGTACCCATTTCAACAGCAGAATCAGGACTGATTCTACAATCTACAGTTTTCTACAAAAGCCTCTGGTTCCAAGGCTGATGACTTTGGTTTGGTATGAATATTATTTACATGGCCAAAAATGGAAAATTTGAACAATGATTTTCATTAATATAAAGAGTGCATGTGTGCATTCATCCAGCTTCAGGAATCATCCAACTTCTGGTATTAATTCTACAGCAGAACAGCACAATCTGTTGCAAAGGACTTTAGTTTAGCCCTTCATTTCCAGTCTTCTGTAATCTCACCACATGGGTTTACTTTTTAGATGTTTTTTTCCCAGTTACTCAGTAAGAATCCCTTAAGGAATAAGCATTTTCACAGTCCCTAAAAATTATAGCCTTTCCTGGGAAGACAGAGGGGTGTACTCAGAGTCTGCCTCCAGCTGATCCAGTTAGTCCTGTCAGGATTTTGGCATTTCAAGACAGGAGGTTTTTTGTAGTTTCTCAGGAGCAAGATTTTGACAGGCATGCTCAAGACCTTCAAAAACCAGATTAACAATAGCATATGTGGGAGAAGGGGATGGTTTGTTTGTTTGTTTATTTGTTTGGTGTTGAAAGTGTCAAAACATCTAGACATTTCAGAAAATCAGTTGAAAAAAACCAAAACTTTAAAAGTTTATATTTTTCCTGTCTAGAAAGACAGACTCTGCCATAAGTGGATGAAACTAATTCTTTCTCTCAGCCAGTCACCTGCCCTCAGTGAGGCCCAATAGCAGGTACAACAGAAGATGAAAGAAACTCTGAAGTTATTAGGGAGTGTTTTGGCTACCATAAACATCTTATTTTTAACCTTAATCCCTATGTGTCTCAGATAAACACAGGCCATCTTATCTCATTGCTTATCTTACTGGTTTCTTGTTGCACCTCCAGCTGAGCTCTTTTAAGCCTTCCCTTACAAGTTGGTCCCTCTGGCATCTGCAATGCTCTTCTCTGAACTATTTTCTATTAAGCTCCATCCAAGTAGTGCCAAGTTGCTTCCAGCTGATTTCATGATTTCATGGTTTAGCTACACTCTCTTCACATCCTACTCATCTTCTACAGAATGTATATACTGTGTGTGTATAGAAAGCATACATCACACAAACATAGCTCCAACCCCCTGCCACAGGCAGGGGTACCTTCCACTAGAACAGGCTGCTCTAATTCCCATTCAACCTGTCCTTGAACGTTTCCAGGGATGGGGCATCCAGAGCTTCTCTGGGCAACCTGTGCCAGGGCCTCATCACCCTCACAATAAAGAATTTCTTCCTGATATCTAATCTAGACCTGCCATCTGACAGTTTAATGTGTTTCATATGAAGTAGGAGGAGACAGAAGCTCAGCTGGATTCCAACTAAAGTTTGGGCAGTCTGAAAGGAGATAGAAGAGATAGCAGGAAACTGGATTTATATCCTCTGATCATCATTTCACCAAATCTGAAGGCAGTGAAACTGTATTGATTATCATCAGCTTTCATTTAACCTAAAACCTACTTTGGTGGCAATGAACATATTCCTTCTGCAGGCAGCACAGAGGCAGTAGATGCAGGTTGTGGCTTTTGTCAGGAGGAGAAAGGGGAGGTGCTGGGGAATGCTGAGCTGTGGCCAAACCCACCAGACAGACATGGGCTTGGGAGGTGTTTGGAGAGTCAGTGCTACTGTTGGAGTGATTAGGAAGGAAGAGACAACTCACAGGAACAAAAGCTGTAAAATAAAATGCTGCAAAAATGGCTCCTGTGAAGTGAGAGACACAACCAGGCTTAGTTCCTGCGGCAAGCCTGGAGCATCTGAGCTAAATCTGACCTGATGTCTCCTGCTGAGAAGAGAGTATAATATCAGCCACATGAAGGAAAAATCTCTCTTGAAGGAATAATACTGAAGACAGGTCAAGAGTTGGCTGCAATTCACCTTCTCCATTTACTCAACATGTCCAGCTCCCTGAGCTGTTAAGCCAGAACATTTCAGCTCATCATTAATTTATGAGCAAATTCAGGAAAAATAAAGCGAGTCTTGTCTCTTGTCCTAATAATATCTCAGCACACATAAAAAGTGGTTGGTACACTTGATTGATTAGTACAAGGAGATCTGCTTGAATGAAATAAACCTTGAATCACGACTTCAGTGTTGGCAAGAGTAATGGGCTTTAACCAAAACCCAATAGCCCCAAGATGTGAGGAGATGGAGCTCATGTCTGACTGCTGGGGCTCATGGCTGCCACTTCTTAGATGTCACCAGCAAGTTCATGATGGACATTCTCAGCTTGTGAGCTTTCTCAAGTTGTCTTTGAACTCAGGACAAGACTCACAGATTAATTACTCCTGTCCTGATCACTTCTCTTACAGGTTCAATGGAGCATTTAGCTCTTTTTGTTGGCTGAAAAAGTATCTCTGTGGCTCTCACAGCAAGCAGGCAGGGAACATCCTCCCTCCTGAGGTAATACAAGCATCCACCTGATTTTTAGAACAACCACTCTTCACTCAGACATGCATCTGTGTGCCATGTGGTGGACTGGTCATGACTCACTCGTGCAGCTAGTCTTTGTGCAGACAGGTGTCCCTATAAACTCACAAGGTTCTCAGAAAGAGTTGAAGAAAAGCTGGCATGGCCAGCTGAAGACCTGGAGATAATTGAATGTAGGGTGTTGGCTGACTGACTGGCTGAAATAATTATTTTAATTCCAAGGACAACTTACTGTTTAATTAAAGAAATGTCAGATCATTGAAGTCTTAGTTGTGCATCGCTTTGAAATTATTGTTCTTATCTAAGCACCAAAAGGTGTTCCCACATAAAAACAGTTCTTTGGTCCTGCCTCTCCATCTGACCTCTCACAGCCACAGAGCTGTGCAGAGGAGCAGGGCACCCAGGCCAGTGCAAAATGATCTATTGGCAGTGAATCCACTTCCAAAGGAATCCATGTCCATCCCAGTGGATGCAAAGTGAGAGGAAGTTGATGCATATCAGCACAGCCAGCCTTTTGTCTCCTGGCACTTGCTGGATGCTGACATTGGTGCTGATACTTTCATCTCAAGTAAAGTAAGGTGGACCCCAAACCAAAATCAACCTCTTCCATTACTATAATAAAATTAATGCTTTTCACTTCAAGAGTTTCCAATCTTGCAGCACATTTTTCACCTCTGAGTTTTCTTTCCCCACTATTAGATCCTCTCCTAACTTTTTCCAAGCTTTTTTTGGGTCAGCAGGTACCTGTTCTCACTCCAAGAGCTGTATGGTCTTCACCTCATCCCGGCAGTATTTACAAATGGGAGAGTGATAGAGGACAGCAAGGGCCACTGCAGGCCAAAACGTATTGCTGTGCAAGCTGGAGGCCACTTTGGACCTTTCTAAAACCCAAAACCAGCCACTGAGATGTGCAGATGTGCAAGACTCAGTTAGGAAAGAGTACAAAGAGAACTTTAAGGTTATTGGGAATGAGGGACCTGAGATTGTTTTGCTCCCAGAGCGGAAGATTTTCACACCACGAATTTAACCCTCAACATTCTGCACTTTGGTTCCTGATAAACTAGTACTACTGGAAACATGAGTTTCTCTTAATGTGTCACATTTTTGCTCAGTGTTACACCTTACAAGAATATGAAAGGAACAGTTACAGGGAAGGTCTGACAAACTTCTGGTAACATCCAACACCCAACCAGGCTAGAAAAATAAATGGAAGACTATGACCTTGTTGGGAAAGACTGAACCCCAAATTTCTCTTTAGAAGATATTAGCAGGTAAATGCCACATTTGTATTCAGAGACCTTTTGTACGAGCAGCTTAAATACAAATAAGAGCAAGCTGCTGCCCTCAAGAGTTTATAACCTTTTACAAAGAGACAGGATATGTATAGCGGGTGGAAAAAAAAACAAGTGATTACTCTCCTCCTTTTTACAGATGGAGATAGAGATCAAATAACATCTCTGCTATCACACAGGAAGCCTGTGGCAGCACAAAATAGAAGGAACTGGGATTTTCTGGAAGCAGATGCTCTAACCACAAACTCCCCTCTTCCCTCACTTCCCGCACTTTTTTGTTTTAACAGACAGCCTTGAGCCACTTTATCTCCCTTTACCACCACCCAAGAGCAGATGAGTTTTAGTAGGATGCTTCCCTGGTTTCTCTGGGGAATGGAAAGGACTGGGAAGAGCCGTGGGTGACTTTGAGAGGAGATGGGAGATGCGATGCTCTGTGGCTGGAGGAGGAGCAGTGGGGATGGATCCTGCCTGTGCTGTGGGGGGGTGTGCTGGATATGGGGGGCCCACACAGCACCCCATCTTCACCCTCCTGACCAAGGCACCCACTCACTTTCCCATCTTGATGATAAGCAGCCCAGCCAGGGCTTGGAAGTACATTTTTGATCCAAGTCAGCGATAGATGAACGATTTGGGGGTTTATCGCTAATAAACACCCGAGCAGCGTAACCAGAGCCAGTTTCTCTATTGTTATGATGACACTGATACAGTGTTGATGCTGTTATGGCCGCAGAGCTCGGGCTACATTATCTTTTTGCCTCCTTTGCCAGGTAACTTGAGGCCGTGGCACTATTGATTGAGGACTGGCGGGTGCTGGAGCGTCCGCTCCTGTAACCGTAACCTGCCAGGGCTATGGGGCTATTGTGAGGGCTTTGTTCAGCTGCTGACAGCTCCCAGCAAGAGCATGCAAGGGTTGCAAACGTTTTTATTGTGCCTGCACCTCTTTGCCTCGCAGACAATAGGAGGGGGAGGCAGGGAGGAGATAGTGGGCTGACTTTGGTGGAGGACAGAGCAGTGTGGTCCCCCACTTCTGAATGCTCCCGACAGCAGAAAAGGGGGTGCTCTCTGCTAGGAGGGCTGGGATGCCGTCATGCCAGGGCTCTCATTTTGGGCACTCTTCTGGATGTGAGCGCAGCCTGTTGATTATGCAGATGTGGAAAGCAGGATAAGTGGATCCGATAACCTGTCATCCAAGATGCATCCTTTCCCTTGCTCAGCCCTGCTCGCCTGCTTCGGAAACACACACGAAAACACTCCGTTGGAGCAGCCCAGCGCGGGCCCTGTGTCCATGGAGGAGGAGAAGACAGAGGCAGCCTCAGCAGTGTGCCTGCAGCCATCCACAGCAGCAGCCAGCAGCATCAAGCACGGAGGAGAGGGGGACAGCCAGGAGATGTTCAAAGGCAGCAGACGCTCTGAGAAACAGAGCCGGGCAAGCGGCAGCTCCAGCAATCACACCGCTGCCCAGGCAGCGCCTGCTCCCAGCCAGCCAGCAGTGTTTGCTGCTAAAGAGCTGAGCCAGGAGGTTATTGCACTCTGCACTCACATCCCCAGGCCCTCCATCATCCATGTGCCAAAGGTGAGTGCTCTAGAAGTCCCTGGGCAACAAGGTAAGGGAACTGGCTGGCTTTTACCAAGTATAAAAAGGGTAGGGGGGGGAAAAAAAATCCGTGGGAGCATTTACCTTGCATTGATTGGCATGCAGTCAGGAAGGGACTAATGGCTGTTCTTACTAAAATAATACAATATGGCAGCTATAGCTTTCCTGCACTATTATCAGAAGCCTTAGGGGATGTTTGTAATAATACCAGGCACTTTTACAGTATGTTTTGATCACTTGCCTTCCTATCTTTTGTTGATCTTCACTTATTTTGGATCTCATCCAAAATCCCTTGAAATGAACAGGCATCATTTTTTTTTCCCCCTGACTTCAATGAACACTTCAGTTTTGCCACCTCAGCCAGGTGCCTCAAGGCTGTGGCACCAGTGGCTGCAGAATCCCTTTTCCATCTTATTTTTAGCTTGTGTGTGCTTGGAGGCAACAGTAAGGTTCTGAGTGCAGTTTTGGTAAATTCAATTTATTCTCACTTAAATAAGATCACAAAGTTGAGTGTTTTGCCATTGTTACTAGTACAATAATAAACAGTAATGGAGAAATAGTGCTGCTTTCATTTTCTCTTGGCTAGGTAACTGGAGATCACAGGCTATTTTCCCCCCGATAAACACTGAGGAATGGAAGCCACATGTGTGACTCAAATTTTTTATATCACAACTTTTGTTTAGGAGTCCATTCCTCTCCTAATTTCCCTGCCAAATCACGTATATTCAGAGTGCTGCTGTTTGCTTCCCCTTCACAATCAGGTAATACTGTGTTTGGCAAAGATATCTGCCCTTCTTGTAGAACAAGTGCTAGAAAAAAGATTTAATGTGAGATATATCTCTTGGAATTAAGAAACTTATCAGAATCAGGGTTTCCAAGTGAGTTATGCTGCAATTACCAGAGCTGGGAGCTCTGTAGACCACCTCAGTCCTGTTGCCATCAACCACAGATCCTACATGGAGAATATAAGTAAAAAATACAAGGAAGAAGTGGAGCTGCCCAGGAAGAAGAATTTGTAGAGAGGAGGGCTGACTAAGAAGGTGCTCTGGATCCTGAAGAAGAACTAGCTGGCCATTATCTGGGGATAGAGTTAGTATATTTACTCCTTCTGACATTCAAGGAGCCAAGCCAGATGTTATCAAGGTCTCCCTCACCAGCTGTGGTTTCACTTTTTTTGTTGTTGCACTTCCGTGAAACATTTTTCTGGTTTCACTTTTGTTACAGTTGTTGTTTTCTGTTGTGTTTTTTGGTTTGGTGGGGGGTTTGTTTGTTTGGGGTTTTTTGTTGGCTTTTTTTTTCCTCGCTTTGGAGGCTCAGGGTGGATGTTAGGAAAGGTTTCCTCACCTGGAGGGCAGTGCAGCATGGGAGGAGGTCACACAGAAGTGATGGGGATGCTGTGCTTGCAGGATTACAGGACTTGGCTGGAAAAACCCAGGGCTGACCTGACATACCTTTGGCAGCCATCTGGCTTTGAGGAGGAGGCTGGCAAAGAGACCTCAGGAGGCTCCTTCCAGTCACCATTTCTGTGATTGTGTGATGTCTGGATTTTGATGCATGCATGCAGCACGAGGCATCTCTTTGCTGTCACTGAGACAGCCTGTGGTGCTCTTGGCTTTACAATGGTTTTGTGACAATTTTTCCCCTCTGTCTGCTCCTACCTGCTGCCTTCCAACCACTTCACCCTGCCTTGACTCACCTGCTGCTCTTCTCTGTGCTGTCAAAACCACTGCCAACACCTCCCCCGTGCTGTGAGTGTTCACTGTAGCAGAAGAGGTTCCTTATGTTGGGCACAGGCATCTCAAACCTCCAACAGGTGTTGGAACAGGCAATGCTGAAGGGTTGAGACTGTGCCAATCCTTGCTCCATGCCTCTGCAGTGGTGGAGCAGGGATTCTGCTGGCTAACCTGAGCCAGGGGTTTCTCCAGGAGTTACACATGGTCTAATTTTGGAATAAAATTTATATGAATCTGCAGTCAGAGGAGAAGTCAGGAATGGGCCCCATCCCTCTGGACAATCTGGGTGATTCACATTCAGTCATCCAAGAAACCACTTCAAATCTTTCATCTCTGGCTTTAAGGATTTTTTTTTAAGAACAAGATATAAAAGAAATATCCATCAGGAACTGTTCTGCCTTGAAGTTCCTGCTGAATACCTTTTTCTAAGTCCTTTGATGTTTTCCTGTCATTGGGGAGATCTTCAAGGAAATTCCTTGTTACAGCAGGAATTGGGCTTTCTGCTGCCCCTCACTGCTGGGATTTTCCTGCCAAGGTCTGGTCAGTGACATTTGTGAAGTCCCACACACAGGAGCATTTCTGTCTCCATGGCACACACAGCCCAAAGGTTGCATCTGATCAATTCCAGGCTGTCAGGGCACCCTGCAGCCAATGGGCTGAGATGACTTTGGTGGCAAGCTGGGGAGAAACAGGAGACCCACAGAGCCTTGGTGTCTGAGTGTCCACGTCCCACTTTTCTGTCAGACTTGCCTAGCAGCAGCTCTTGGTACCCTACAGCAAAGCAGTGTCCTCCCTCAGCTCTGCTCATCAGCTCAAATTTTTTAAATGTTTAAATGAAGGCATCACTGATTGCCTCCTCAGGTAAAGAGAAAATAAATAATTGAAGCAAAATAAGAAGAGGGGGCTGGATATTTGTGAAGACTGTGTGATGCACTGGCTGCAAGTCGGAGTGCAGTGAGTAGAGGAAGGAATGCAGGATGTGGACTGACTCTGGTGGGTTGAGGATGAAAGTGCAGCATGTGGAGATACTGCAGGGTTTGGACTTTTTGCCACAGTTGGGGAAGAGACATGAGAAATCTGGAGAGGAAGAAGAGGGTCCCAGCAATGGGACTTTGGCAGGAAGTGGAGAAGAGAGAGGGAGGTTATGGTCAAGGCATGTGATGGGCTGGGGACCACACACACTGCTCCTGGTGTGAGAGGGAGGAAAAAGACGGAGAGAAAAGGTGGTGGGAGGCACACAGGACATCTGGTGTACATCTAAGGGAAGGGGCTCAAGGAAAATATGGTCCATGAGGAGGGAAAGACGAGCACAGGGTCTCTGCGAGCAAGGTGTGGGTGGCCTTGGTGGGAGGGTGGAGAGGAAAGCACAGGGCTGATGGAGAACTGGGGCTGGAGGCATTTCAGTCCCAAAGCAGAGTTC
The DNA here is from genome assembly GCA_016584745.2 of Phylloscopus trochilus trochilus. Taxonomy (NCBI): domain Eukaryota; kingdom Metazoa; phylum Chordata; class Aves; order Passeriformes; family Phylloscopidae; genus Phylloscopus; species Phylloscopus trochilus. The sequence goes on along the minus strand of WQNJ02000016.1, from coordinate 7,742,383 downwards.
ATGCCTGTCCTAAAATAATAATAATATCCAGACATTGCTAAAGGAGCTAGTGAGGCCCAATGGAGAAGACTGAGATTCCCATCCTCATTGTCATATCTGAATTTCCCTTTGTATCTCAGTGTCTCCAGCCAGAAACCAGACAGAATTTGCCCTATTTCCTATGCAATCACAGTGCAATCTATAAATTAAAACAGCATCTAGCTGCTAAGTGGCAAAGGCAAACATGTTATGTCCATACAGGAATTTCACAGTCCTACACAGGAAATCTTTAATTCATGTTCTTGCATCAAATTCTTCAACAATAGCTGAAGTAATGTCAGGATAAACACTTACAGTATTTTTTTCCCTTCATTTCTAAAATGACATCATCAAGGAGCTAAGGACAAATACACTGAGAACTTCCAGCAACAAGAGACCTGCTGTCTACCTGTCAGCATAATCCTTTTCAAACAGAGAGAGTATCAGTCCACTTTTCACTAATGGCAGCATACAATTCTAATTTGAACACATAATATACTAATTAACAAGATCTTCCAGCTGACCCTCCCTCCTGGGACATGCAGTCACATATTTTGGATTACAATGGAGTTGCATGCATGTAACCAAATCCAGAATTTGATCAATTACTCCTTTTATGAGAAGACTGCATCTGCTCCAGATGGAGCCAAGCTTAAATCTGATATAAACATGATCCAACCAGAAATTAGATTTGAAAATAATTACCAAAGAGATTGAGTTAGAGTTGTTTGGTCACAATTGCCATGGCAGCAATATGCTTGTAAATAACCAACCATCATTTTAATATTTAGGGATTGCCTCAGTAATAAAGCATGATTAAATGTCAATGAAGTACTTGACATCTTGCATCTTTGTCCTGATTCTGATGTGTAAAGAATTAATTCTCTTTTGTTTTGTGTGCTGGAGAGTCTTTATCAGCCTTTACAAAACCATAAATCAAAGCTGCCAGAACTAAAGACAGGAACTTGCTTGTCTGGTCTTTCAACCTCAGCTACAGCATAAAAAAAAAATTCTCATCTTTTATTTCCAAGTAGAGTTTTAGCAACTGATAAACTCTGGGGTGGAAACTTAGAAGAAATCCTTATTGCTCTGAACCAACAACTGTGCTATGACTCCAATAAATGTTTCATGTTGACAAAAGCATATCAGTGACCCTTTCTACTTGCAATGTCACTCACCTAGCTTGAACTCTGTTGACCTTCACAGTACAGATTGCTTTATTTTCCAAAACAAAAGGAACTCAAACATCATCCAATGCATCATGGAATCAATCTTTTCCCTTTCAAGCTGTTTGAGCCACCAGAAAATCAGAAGCTGAGACCTTATACTAGAGATCATGGGAATGACATGTTGGATGAAGCTTCCCATTGCTCCTGGGGAGCCTTAATGAAATAGGTCTCACCTGCAACTTCCTAGATAAAGTGCCAGTCATACCTTCAGGGTACAGAGAGTCCTTTAGAGGATCTCATAGCTACTTTCAAACCTTGAATGTGTATTTTTTTCTGTTTTACATTTGCACCTTTTTGATACCTAGGTTAGTTCCTCTGCTAGAGAAGCCACACAGTGGATTTGGCATAGTGAAGCTTATTTTCAAGGCTCTAGGCATAACAGACAGGCTTTTGGTACCATAATTCCCAACAATGTTACCAGGCTATGGCCCAGAACTGATCTGAGTGTCAAGATAGTGATGCAAAACAATGCCTGGTAATGACTTGTCACATTTACAGGAAGGGAAAGTGCTCACTGAGTGGAGATACAGGACTGCAAGAGATGAGGACAGCTGAGACAGAGGAAACCCATGAGTAGTGGCCCAGGTGAAGCCCTACATTGAAGGTACACCCTGTAGGTAAACTCCATAAATACACTGAATTTATCAAGAGTCCATTGAAAATAACGGGGCTTCTCACAGTCAAATTCACTCATGCTCATGGTTTTGTAATACCAGCTCCTAGGGACACACTGCTGGTGAGGATTCCTGGCACTTCTCATGCTCTCCTGGGAAAACAGGCCAAGAGTGCTTGTGTCCAAACTCCCCTCGGGTGCTGGCCAGCCCTGTGGCCCTGAGTGTCTGACTGCTGAAGGAAGCACTGAAAGAATGCTTTGGGAGTTGTTAAGTATTTTGATAAGCAGCTAAAAACTAGCAGGGAAAGAACATCATGACTTGGTGATGGCAGCTGCTCAATCCTGAGCAGTCCTCTTGCTTACCTTGGCAAAGGCTTCGCTCCCCCCCTCAGCAGAAGATGTTTGTGATCATTTCACCAGAGGGACTGTAGGGCTTGCACAGGGATAGTCTTTTCTCCAGCACAGCAAGGAAACACTACTTTTATTTTCCCCGGTATTACTCTGGTGTAAATTTGCTTTAATTTAATCAAATTAAACCCACAGGTTAAACCCCATCTCTTCAAAGCGCTCTAGCTGGGTGTGTCAGGCTGTGCTTGCCAGAGGAGCATTAACACCCTTAGCTGCTCTGACATCTGCAGGAGCTTAGCATCTCAAATAAAACAGTGTCATTTATACAAATTTCATTTTTATTTTAATGCTTTGGCAAATTCATTTGGGAGATTATGGCCCTGGTTATTTGGCCAGAGCCCTCCAATAGACTTGGGAGAGTTCTTGGACAGGATTGATTTTTTTTTCCCCTCTCTGTTTCCTTGCTCTCTATGACCAAAATCCCTTACTAGAGCATGCTACTGTAATGTTTCCCTTCAACGTTTCCTCTTAATCTTGACTCTGTAGCTGGCAGCTGTCGGGGGAGAGTTTGTGTGGGCTGGCAGTTCTGCACTCCCAACATAAACAGCACCTAAGTGAAACCAGACTTTCTCATTACATCTTTTTCTTTGCTCCCCACTCCCACACAAACACAGAGGTAATGGCAGCGCAGAGCCCTTTATCCTGGCTAATGCACAACTCATTTTATTCCATGGCCTGCACATATGCAAAATAAAATCCATCCAAGTGGCAGAAGCAGCAGGCTCTGGTCAAAGAGATGCTGTGTCCCATCTCAGGCTGTGCTGTCCCTAGGTTGGCACGTCTCTGCACAGACCAGTGAGCACTGCCAACCTGCAGCATTCCCCACCCAACAGCTCTCCCTTCATCTTTCACATGGCATTGCTTTAGCTGACCCCAACCAAAACGGTGCAGTTTCCCCTATTTGACAAGAAGCTCTTCTTTTTGCTTTTTCTAAACCTCTCTCTAACCTCTTACTTCCTCAGCTTGCTTCAGCTGGGTTATTTTTTGCAGAGGGGTTATGCAGTTGCATTTTAGCTGCTGTTCTACAGCCTTTCCTGCCTAGCAGAGTGATGAGGGACAGCCTAAGAACTCCTTTCATGCCCTCTCCCAAACTGAAACCTATTCCAACAGCTCTGGGGAGTAATGGAGCCTCCTCTGTGCCAACAATAATAATGGAAATAGTGGAGCTTTCAGGGAGTGCTTGGAAGTCACGAGACCCTCATTTAAAGGGGATTAAGGAGAATTTGTGAGGTTTCATGAAAGGTACTTCTGAAAACAAGATATTGTAACAGGAGCACTTTGAAACCTCCTCTAGGAAATTGGAGACCACATGAAACTTGACAGGTTTTGGGTTTCATCACCAACAGGGAACACACCAGGGTCAGTGAAGAGTTCATACCCCTTCTACTCTTAGGGTGAGCACCAGGGTTCTGCCATGCTGCTGTGTGAGCAAACACTGGCATCCCATTGGCATTCAGTTTTTGGCTTTTGCTCACTTTAGCACCTGCAGAACCAGTACTGCTCAGCTCCATAGGCGTTCATGCCCTGTTTGCCTGTTCTCCATAGCCTTGCTCTGAACTCAGTGAGAATGTTATGGTGACATTCTCCTTCCTCCTGCCTTTCAGAAAATTAAAGGGTGTTTGCAGCTCTTGGGGGGAGATGAGATGCAGTTTGAATCAATGGAGTAATCACAGAAGAATATGATACTAATGGGACTGATTTGAATGCATATCTAAGGATGAATGCTGTGGCTCCCTGCCCAGAGAGTGCACACTTTCCCCATGATGAGTTATTTATGACTTGACACATCACAGCTCTGCTGTTTTGTCCTTGATAAAGCAAACTCTGTCAATATTGTGCATTCTTACTGATCCAGGGCTGGCTGCTGAGCAGTCCTCACATCTGGTACAGCCATGGTCACCCCCTCTCCAGCAGCAAAAGCAGAAGAGAAAGGCTGATACAGCTTCACCAAGGGCAAGCTGTGCCTGACTGAATGACCATGGAAGTGTCCTTCCTTGGTGGAGTCATGGCATCAGTGGACAGGAGAAGAGCTAGTGACCTCATCTACCTGGACTTCTGGAGGACCTTTTATATGGTCCTCCACAATATTCTTGGTTTGGGGTTAGTTTTAGTGACCTAAGAAGCTCTGTACCTAAGGAGCCTGATCCAGCACCAAAATATTCATCAGCCAGTAGGATCTTAGGGACTCTGCCTGTGAATAAAGATCAAGCCTTACATGAACCTGACCTTGTACCTGCCCAGAGACACTGAGAAATCCAAAACTTTATAAATCTTATTTTATATATACATACACATACTATGTGTATCATTATCCATTTATCATTATATCCAGATATAATACATTGCAGTATAGCTGTTTTGAGTCCTTCAGAGTCCACTCTGTGGCATCACACACTTCTGGCATGACAGCATTTATCTTTGCTTCTGCTTTTTTTCCTTCTCCCATAGCTATGTGTTGAGGACAGAGATATTGTTACATCTAATGCACTGGGGCTGGGTGTTAAAACAAAATACTGACCTGAAAGGCTGTGGTTGGCTGTCCAGCTCTACACTGAGATCAGCATTCAGCCTCTCCCCAGACAAGACACCTGAATACTGAGCTTTAGAAAAGTCCTATCTAAACCATAAGAAGACAAATCTAATTTCTTGATCGTTTTTAATGCAAACATTTAGACCACAAACAGTGCACCAACAGTGCCAAAGCCTCAAATCATATGGGCCATTAGTTTCTCTAAAAAAGCTACTGAGCACAGGCAGACCCAAGGGTTTGATGTGGAGGGTCCCTCCCAACAGAGACTGTCATTGATTTCAGAGCATCAGATGCAAAATGCTGTGTTTGAGCTTTGCTTCAGAACATGCACATGGAGCTTTGTGCTGGGTGAGGACTCCACGAGGAGGCTGAACATCCCTGAGAACAATGGCAGGCTGCTGTAATTTGGGACTATACATTTGCAACACATTTGGAACATAGCCCTGCTCTGTCACCCTCTTTTCCACACACCAGCAGTCAGGAATCTCCAGCTGCTCTGCCTAAATTAGTGCTTTTTTTGGTACTAGCAGTAGCAGAAGGGACCTTTAGCTTTCCTGCCCTGACACAAAGCAGACAGATGCTGTTGCTAAAAGACAATGCCTTCTCAGGGGACAGGGCTGTCCTCTCACCTGTACACAGACAAAGCTGCCTCCAGCCCTGCTGTTGTAGAGAAGCTAAGCACAGGCAGAGCTAACAGAGCTAACAAATAATTCAGTGGGTAGAAGTTGCTGAATGATATTTAGTCCCACACGCCACAAACCGTGTGTTCCTTGCGCTGCAATTTCAGATCTAAATAGTGGGGGTTAGTAAAAACATCTAACTGACCTGTTCACTGACAGAATTTGTGCCTGTCCTTTGGCTTAGTATCAAAAGCAGTGGCTAGGTGCCAAAAGATAATTTTTAGATACCTGAAGTGAAATTTCAACAGATACTTCTTGCTGCTGAGCATCTTGAGTCATTCACTGGGTATGTAGAGGAACCAACTCTGCTAACCAAAACTGGGCAATGAAAAGTAGTAATAGTGCAGGACCTTGTTTCAGTGGTAGATCTCAATCTTCCACAGCCCAGCTGCATGATCTAGAACCTTCCAGGGGGAAATGGAAATGCAATTAAGTGCAGTGTGACTTTGCTGTCCAGGTTGCAGCTCAATGAGATTTCAGATGACTGGTACAAATTCTTAATTGACTGTGTTGTCCTCAGTAGGAACAAGTGCTCAAGTGACCCAGGCATCCACACCTGCATTGAATGATGCTCATCTCCCACTACAGTGGGGCATTTTCCAGACTTTAATTTGTGTGAGCAAAAATTTGCCTTATCCCTTATGAAGGCCACAGAAACATGTGTTCCACTTCTTGGGATGTCTCCATGGGAAGGTCCTTTCCTAATATTAAGCTAAATTCATCCTCTGATTCCACAAACCCATCCAAAAGCTCTTCTATCTGCTGCCACCTTCCTCTGCAGACCTGCCAGACTTTGACAAACCACTCCTTTAATATCCCAAGACTTCTTGGTACTCACTGTCCCAATGCTGAGTGGGTATGCGACCTTATAGACATCAAAAGCAAATATGTCTTAAGCAAAAACCAGTTTCAGTTCTTCCTTCTACTCAGCTCTAAACCCTGAGTGATCTTAAGTCCTTCATGTTGTGTTTTTCTCCACTCTGGAAATTTTTCTTCCAATTTCTCTGCTATTATTCAATCATTTGTGATCCTTTGACAGAATCATTAATATTTATGTTGCTACCATAAAATTCCCATTACACACAAACCTCCACACTTTGCAGCTTTTAAAAACTGTGACATTTGTAAATGAGAAATTAAAAAAAAACCAAAAACAAAACACTAGAATAGATTTTCATGTTTCAGCCAAATACAAAAATTTAAACAATTTCAAATGTCACAACCTCATAATTTCAAGACAAGTTTGTTTTTATTGCACAAGAATTCAGCTGTTCCTTATCTGGTACTGTAACTGTGTTTAAAAGAAATATCTGTGAAATCAAGTCCCAGACCCTGAGATCCTCCAGTCTGAAATCATGCACAGTTTCTGAAAGGGAAGAGTGGCAGAACCAGCTCTCAGGAAACTCAAACAAAAAACCAAAGCAGTAAAGGAAAATGATTTATGCTGAGTCACCATCCATTGGCAGAAAAACCTCACTGGTAGGATGGAATCTGTTCATGTACAATTTAGAGTGGTGAAAAAGAAAAGAATTTAAGGTCCAAAAATGGCCCTGAGATGATAGATACATGTAAATGTAAAGGGAGAAGAAGAGAATTTTTGTGCCAGTAAGATTCTCTCTTACAGTCAGAGCCCAAGGGTGTCTGCTGCTCCTGCCCCAGCACAGCTCCAGAGACAGCAGGGACTGGAACCAGTTATTTGGGCTCTGACTGAGGCCAGTGGCCTTAAGCAACTTCTTGTCCTTATTTTTCTGGCTATAAGTTTTTGGAATTCTCCAGTTTTCAGAGGGATTTGTCTTTCTTGTAGGAGGATTTTCCCAGAGGGTTTTGCTCATACATGGAGAGAAGAAAGAGGACACAAGCAGATTTTAATTAAACCATTCTTTCAGCTCCCCAGGCTTGTGCAATTTAACTTCTTTTCAGAGATAATATTAACACTTACGTCATTTTTCATTATTGTTAGTTTTGCTTGTGGAATTGCACTGGCAAGAAACCCCCTGGAAGCAAACGCTCATTGAATCCCATTGTTTCCATTCCCTTCAGCCATCATTTCTCAGCCAAAGAACAAATGTTACCAGCAACAGGAAGGAGCTTGATTTTCCAACAAAATCAGCAGAATTGCAAATGCAGAGAACAGGCATAATATCTCACTAAGACCTGCCTGGTTAAAGGCATTATTTGTCAATAATTTTTTTTTTTTAAATGAAAAGGAGCTGGTACTCTTTGTAGAGGACTGAGATGGAAGATTTAGAAACCAGTGGCATTGCAGTGGCAGAGGTGTGGAGGAAGGGAGAGCAGGGATGTGGGAAGTGGAAGGGGCGTTCCACTGGCCCCCAGTCAGCTGCTCTCCCCCTCTCCTCACCCGTGTCAGTTCATTAGCAGCCCTGATTGCCATCTGAAGCAATAAAATAAAATAAACACCACCCCAGTGGAACATCCTGGGATGAGCCTCTCAGGCCTGTCAGGGCATGAGCTCAAGCTTTGCCCTGCTCTGAAGAATGGACAGATAAATAAAGCAGATTGAGTGAGCTGGTTATTAAATTGCCCTCCAAGGTGCAAACCCTGAGCCATTTCATGTCCGAGGCTCAGCATTTGTTGCAAGCACAGGGGGAAGGGGCAGCTCTCAGGAAGCTGATTGCAAAGCCTGGTTGGGTTCAAACCCCAAGGGGGAGGAATGCAAATAGGCAGACATAAAGAAGCATCTGGAGCCCAGTGTGCTCTTTCCAGGAGACTCGGGGTGCCAGACAAAGCTACGCTCATGTCAGCAGTTGACACCGACATGCCGAGGTGATGTCTCATCACCACACGAGCAGAGATGTGCTGCCTCTGCTCCCTTCCACAGGCTGAAATGCTCAGGGGCTTCTGGTGGGCTCCTCCCACCTCCCTGCGCTGGAGGTGGATGCAGGAAAGTGATGACGGGCTGTACCTGCCCTTGCCCATGAACATCCACTCCCCAGCAAGGGAGGGGGACTCCTTGAGCTCACAGTGGTTTTGCACACCCAGAACTCTCTCCCCAGCCTGCAGGACCGTGTAAACCACACAGGTTATCTAAAGAAACCATGCTGCTCTTCAAGATGCACCAAGGCACTGGAGGAAAGAAGTCTGATCTAATCTGGTGGGTTTTTCATGACGAGTTTCTCTCCTAAAATACAGTGTCACTGTGATTTTCCTCTCTGCTCTGACAGCTGTCACAGTACATGGCTCTGGCCCTTTGGTCCTTTTCCACACTTCTTGCTTTCCTCTCCTCTGAGCCTGACTTTCCTTTTTTATTTCCTAATGTTTCTCCCTAAAGTGCATGTGCTGTTGTAAAACTTAACCTGGCTTTTGAAATGCCTGTGTAATGTATAACAAGAAATGCTAGATGTGGGATCTGGAGGATGCTGCTCCCCCACTTCCTTCCCGCTCCCTCCAAAATAAATAATTTAAATTTTTGGGCTGAGGAGCTCCGTGAGCTGGTTTTGCTTATGGCTTTAAACCCAGTGCAGTTGGCTCAAGCACAAGCAGGGGTGTGGTGAACTCCTAGAGGGGCTGAGAAGTAAATGCAGAGGGTGTGACACCCAACCCAGCCAGAGAGCACGGCCAGCAGGAGGCAGAAGTGGGAGGGAAAAAGAAGCTTGATGCTGAAAAACTGCAAGTGCGGCAAGTTTTGGGAGGTGATTGAAACCTCTCTTCATGCTGCTTCCTCTCCTGTTCCTCCTGAGGTCAGTGTGGTTTGAACAAGAGCAGCACTGAGACCTCACTATGTATTTTGTGATTTCAATATTTTATTCTTTGTCCCAAAACACAATCATACCATTTCATGCCTGAAACGATGTCTTTTTCTGCTGAAGAAATCTTTATTGTTTGGCAAACAAAACAAAAAGCCAAGATGGAAAACTTGGATCAGCTCTAATAAGTTTATTAATATTCACCAAGACTGTATGTCAGAAAGCTCTGGTTTCATAAAATGGCTTCTGAAAGTATTGGTGCTTGGTAACAGTGGCAGTATTTTGGCTCTGCTCTTCTGTCTTTCCTGGTTGTCTCATTAAATGCATCACAAGGGTGACACCAGCCAACCTCTAGAAATACCCAAGTACAGTGATGCTGCTGATTGTCTGTAAATGATCAGCTCAAAGGCTTTTACTGTATTTTGGACCTCAGTCATGATGGATCTCTGATGATGGCAAAGGGTAATGGATAATGGGTATGTACCTTCCAGGGCTGTGCTTCGCTCCTCCTGCCAGCCTGCTCTGTGCAGGTGGGGCTGCGGGCACGAACCCAAACCAGTTACATTGCAGATCAGGTCTGTAAGTGAAACAATAAGGAGCAGCTCAGCAGAATGACTGAACTGATGCAGGAGTCTGGCATCCCATCATCTTTCTGCTTACCCTAGGGGAGTGTGGTGAACATGTGTGATTAATGTTCTGAGTCTTTCAGAGGGCACGGGTGACCTAATGTGGCAAGGCAACTGTTTTTCAACAAGAAATTAGAAGTGAGCTACTCCACTTTAGTGTTTTTAACCTCTTTTTTATCTTTGTCCGTTGACTGGCTTGAAAACAAGGGTGGGGATGCTTGGGAAGGAATGTCCCAAGTAATTGGGATGCAGGGATCTGATGCAGAGCTTTCCTTACTGCAAATTATAACATATCCTATCTATTATTAACAGGAGATTTGTGTGGCTGATACACTGCCAGGGCCAGATTAGGAGCTCTGGAAGTTTAGCTTTGGTTTCAAAGGGAGATATTCAGCCAATAATCCTTTGCAGGTCTGCACAGGAATGCAGAGGGGAGTTGTCTCTCTGCTGAGGGACTGACAGATTTATTACCCTGCTATCTGCAGAGTGCTGGGCTTGGAAAGGGCAGCAGTGGAAGGCTGCTTCCTTGTCTGCAGAAGACATTAAGCCCTGCCTTGCTGAGAGAAGCAAATCATGGTGGGTTCCCCCTCCTGGCAGCTCATTTCCCTTTCCCATCTTCTGTCCCCCTTCCCACCATATCAAGGCACTTTACAGCAGCTCTGGTAGCTGCACCCCCAAGTTGCTACAGCTCTGCCAGTGGTTTCTCTTCAGTACCTTCTGCTCTCTAAGGAAAAACATGTAGTATAAAGCATGATGGCTTGTTTTCAACTTATGGAGCACCGCCTAAACCCACTCTCCTTCTCCCTGCTTCAGAGAGACTCTTACAAACAAAATCTCCTGCCTCATATTTGCAAAACCTTCTACAGAGAAGAGTCTGCAACTTCAGTACCCCAAGCTTGCCAGGTGCTGCTGAAGATGAGGGTGGCTGTTCTTTCTGGATATTACATCTGGATTGAATATGTATTACAAGGAGATACTTATGGTTTTGGAGCATCTCCTTTTTCAACCTAGCTTTTGCTGAGCAGCATATGCAGACAGCACGTGCTTCAGGTTTGTGTAGGGACTCCTCACCTGCCCTCCTCCCCAGCAGAGTCTTCCTTATCTCCAGAGTCCTGGGCTGCAGGGGGAGGACCCCTTTTTCCTCCCAGCTTTGGCCTGTAGGTTGACACATGGATCAACCTGGCCCCATCTGTCCCCTCTGTTTCCCAATTTCTTGCCACAGCTGGGACTCAGGAGGTTTGGAGCAGGTTTTGGTGGGGCAGGGAGCAGTCTCACTGCACCAACCCCACAAATGGAGCTGATGTTGCAACTCACCCCTGCAAACACTGAGGTTTACTGTGGTTGGTGAGATAAAGGCTCCTCGCTCTGCTGAGCTCCCTGCTCCCCAGCCTTGTCTCTCCTAAAGGCATTCCAAGCATAGCTGGAGGATAAGAAGCTGCCCTAAAAGAGTTGGGGTGCCTGGCTTCCCCACAGAGCAATATTGCTTATGCACAAATCCCACCTGCACAGGAGGACTCCTCCAACCTTTTATTTCCACCTTCCTGCCTTAATCCAGGATATACCCTGGCAAGCAGCCTGCAGGCTCAGATGACCTGTTGGCCTCAATCCACTGCTTGCACAAATTCTGCAAGGAAGTCTGTCAATACTAAAACACCCAAGAAATGAGTTTGTATCAAATTCCTCTGGTCTCTCACGAGATATTTGAAATCAGACCATAGCTGGCAGTTAAAGGTGTGACCACTTCACATTCCTGAGAAAGAAGTTGTTTTCCTTTACATCTTGCATTTTGGGAGCCTCACATTTGTGGTACTCCCACACCCCTGCAGGATAAAATTGCTCATTTCTGCTGATGTGGTCGTGCAAAGTCCTCTGGAGAATTAGAAATCACTGCCTGTCTTCAGAATGTTGATGTAATAAAAAGAAGGCACTCTGAAAGAAATCCATGAGAGAATGAATAGCCTGAAAAGGCAGAAGGAATCTTTATGCACATCTAATCTAACCTCCCAAAGAGCACAGCCGTTGACTATTATATAGCAATATTCCCACAAAGACCAACAAGAAAATTCAGCAGCTTTTCAGCTTGTCTTTGAAAGAGATGTCTGTTTTACTCCATCAGTTTTGAAAGGGCATTGCTTAGAGCTAAGGAGCATGAGGGTTTTATTCAGCTTCTGCAGAAAAAGAAAAGGGGATGCAGCCTTCTTCTTACTGCTGATGGCTGAATTTACTTCTTTCTCTAAATTAGGGTAGTTTGAACCTCCTGTAGGCATTTTTGCCTGGTTAACTTCTAGGAATTGTTCCTCAGTAATGAAAGATTCCTTGTTAGTAGCATCCTAAACACCAGATTCCTGATGGGCCTTTGAACTCATGGGAAGGCAACACCTTCCTTTTCTGGAAAGCAATTCTGGACCAAGGATTTGAAAGTTATTTGTGCTTGGAAAGCAGAATGCATTTGATAGGAATGCAACTGTTTGTTCCCAGCCAAAAATCACACCTGTGAGCCTTTGATTCAGGGAATCCTATTGTGATGAAAAAGGCTTTGTAAAATAGAAGTGCAGCCTCCCCCTCGTGAAAGAGAAGATTAAATCGTGATTACCCTGCTGTTGACTCAACTGTTAGCAGCTGAAATATTATTTGCTCAACACACTTAACTCAGTTATGATCTGCAGAAAGATGCTGTGGTTAGAGTGATTCTGAAACACAATGGAGCTGCACAACTTCCCCATTAAAAGAGAATTATTTGTATTTACCAAAGGGAAAAATTAAAAGCAGGTTTTCACGAGAAGTTCAGGCCAATCCAGCTCTGCCTGGCTGCCAAAAGGGACAGTCCTGCTTGCCTGTCCCATCCCACCCAACCCTATTCCTGGCTGTGCATTCCTGCCACCACCACTGTGCCAGGCTGGCAGCTGTGGAACCACATGGTGAGGCAGGTCAGCCTGCTAACCTGGCTGAAAAATGAGCCACCAAACAGATCCAGCTAGCTGGTAGCTGCACCACAAGTTGTGCTGACACAAGGGAGCAAGAAGAAACATGCAGCCAGGGTAGGGGTAGGCAGGACCACATCTTTGGGTGACACTTTGGTCTCAGATTGGCTTAAATTGATTGTGAACTGTGGCAGCAGGGACTGAAGGATCATACCAGTGCTGGTACTGGTCCAGGACAGTGAGGTCCTGCTTCCCTCAGAGGGTTTTATAAGCAGAGACCAGAAAATCTCTTGACCAAAGTCAAGAGGAAGGCTGGTGCTGGCTGCAGGCAGAGCATGTGGGTTGAGGGTGATGTGACCCAAGCCCAGCAGCCTGGCCAGTGCCCACATGTGGGAGGACATCACCAGCTCTGCCCTGCCAAGGCTTGTCGTGGTCAGGAGCTGGTCTAGGAGCTCCCAACCCTTTGTATTCGTGTTGATATAAAGTTGTAAATGCACGTGAAGCCCATGTGAGAGATGGTGGTGGTGTCTCCCATGGACAGGCTGTGATGCATTTTCTGGAAGGGACACAGGGACTCCCCAGACCTTTTCTTCTCATTCCTGCACATGGGTGAAAAGATGACTTTCCTGGGGCAACAAAGGAGGGAGCAACCCTCTCCACATTGCTACTACCCCGTGTAACATGCATTTAATGACCTGTGCAATACTGACAGCTCAGTTCCCACTGCAGCTGTGTCCTGCCCCGAAGCACAAGTTATATGGGCTGCTCCTGGCTCACAGGTTTTAACACACCCTCAGTGAGGGGATGTCTTCCTCCAGATATCTTTTCTGTGGTCTGCATTTCTGCATGTTTCACACTGTGCTCCAGGCTGTAGTCAGCCTCCCTCCCAGCCCCTCCACATGCCACCTGCACAGAGGGGGGCTGCAGGAATGCTGGGGATAAATCACTGAGGAGGAACCTGCCCATTAAGTGGGGATGTGACAAACCCCTGCACTAAGGCACCCCAGGGCTCTGCATCTTGTTTTCATCTTGTGGAAGCAGAACATTTTTAGATTGTATTTCTACCAACGCTAGTGATGTTTAGATAAAAGGGTTTTTCAAGACCCTTTGGCTCATTTTCCCCTCTAATGCCAGCAGAGGAGTGCAGCCCCTCTGATCTGGGTGCTGAGTGTCCAGGCAGTCCAAGCCAGTGCTGCTGTAGCTGCCCACCCTCCCTGCACTGTACCTCTGCCATCAGCTGGTTCCCAAACAGTAATGAGGATTTTCCTCTTAGCAAATCCCAGCTGAAAATGTGGGAGACCTAATCTTGAGCCAGCAGGAGCTGCAGGGACAAGGCTGCAAGGCAAAGGAACAGGCAGAGTAATTGAGGCTGAGAAACTATCCTTCAAGGCTCCCACAACATAAATTCAAGATCAAATTTATTGTTTAACACCAGCCAAAACGTCCATCCTCTCCCTCTCCCTTCCCCACACTGCTGTCCTGGTGCTGGCATGAACATTGGTGCATTTACAGAGTGACCAGGGATGGGCTCTGTTAGAGGGCCCCAGTGCTGGCACTGCCTGAGCAAAGAGCTTCACCCCAAGCTGATTTGCTCCCCTGAGGGTCCCTCCTGGCTTTCAGAGCTGGTCCCATGGAACTGTTCTGCCAGACAAAACACTTGCTAGAATTGTTAAAGCTTTGCTGATAAAGATCTCACCACTCCCTCCCACAAAAGCTCCATGAAGCTTCAGCAGAAGTAAGAGCACGGAGGCTGCTGTTTGGCTGCCAGCTGGCCCATCCCATACTGTAGGGTTGAAGAGGATTTTGGGGTTATCAGTCTATGACTCAGGGGGGCCTTTCCAGCCTGACACACCCAGGTGCCCCTGCCACATGCAGGAACATGATCTGGCAGGTCTCTCTCTGCCCCTCTTCTGACTACACAGGATCACCAGCCTGTTCCTTCCAACATGTGGGCAATAATTGGGTTTTCTGTGGGGATGACATCTCACTGCATTTCCCATGATCAAGGCTAAGGGGTCTTTTTCAGTCTCTGGAAGTTTGGGTGCCCCTGGTTCTGAGTGTATCTTCTGCAACCAGGGCTCACAGTGGGAGTGTGCTCTGTAGGAAATGGGGACACTCACTAAAGGGGCTGAAGTTTGTTCAGAGTTTCTCAAGAGCAAGCAGAATGGAAAAGTCTTTATCCATCAGATTATAACAGACTTAAAGCAATTTTCTTTTGGGACAAGAGTACAGTGACCCCCATCTGAGTAACTGATAGCCAAGAAACACAGTTATTACACTAATTAATTTATTAATAACCAAGTACCAGTCATGAAAGAAAGGTACTTGCTTTTCTGAGACTTTTATCTGAATGATTTAACATTGCATGACTAATTTGTGCTTTTGAGCAGACCAAGCTGTGCATTAATCTGAGTTTCGTTTTTCCGAGGGGCAGTTCAATTCCAGGTTTTCAGCACTAATAGACTTTTATGATTGCAGAAGTGAAGTTGAAAATAAACCAGAGTCTGCAGAACGTTCTTTACCCTGAAAGTGTGGAGACTTGTGGAGGCCAAGCAGATTTATGTATTTCTCCTTGTAGGGGTCACATATTTTTAGCTCCTGGACAGTTTTGCGAGATGCAGAATCTGAATCACCACGCTCTGAGACAAAAGTAACCAGAGACTTCTAAAAGTTGGTTCTAGTGTCTGTGTCTCTTGCCCTGGATTGCTGTGGGTTGTTTTTTTTTGTTTTTGGTTGGGTTTTTTTTTTGTGTGTGTTTTTGTTTTGTTTTGTTTTTGTTTGTTCGTTTGTTTGAGTTTTTGTTTTTGTTTTTTGTTTTGTTGGGTTTTTGTATGTATGTTTGTTTGTTTGTTTATATGTGGGGTTTTGTTGTTGTATTGGTTTTTGTTTGGTTGGTTTTTGTTTTGTTCTGTATGTTTTTGGGTGGCTTTTTTTTTTTTTTTTTGTTTTTTTTTTTTTTTTTTGTTTGTTTGTTTGGTTTTTTAGGTGAGTTTTTTAATTATTCCAAGAATAGGACATCACTGGATGCACAGGGATAGATGGGTGGCAGAGGCTCTTTGGGAGTGAAGGGTGGTGGCAGAAGGAAGGAAGCTCTGCCATGGTGAAGGGGCACACCTGAAACCAGGGTAGGGGAGTTTAGAAACCCATTGAGGAATGTGTAAAAGACACCCAACCTGTCCCCAGGGCCCACAAGAGAACCTCAGTGCTAGAGAACATCAGTAGGGGAGGTTTGCACTGGAGAGGAGAGAGATGGAGCACTCTGAGGAGCAAAGCTTTTGCTTTGAGTTTTACAGCCAAGACTCCAGACACCAATTCATGGGGATGGCTGCATGGAAGGCTGGGGGGCTTGTACACCTGAATACCACACAGAAAGGTGCTGCAGAACACATTTCTAACTAGGATGATCTGCTTGGTGAATTGTAGTGGTATCTACACACATGCAGGGCAAAGCCAGGAATCTGCAGAAGTTACATCCTGTGGTGTACTGCCCATAGAGCACCTCACTGCAGGGCTGCTTGACATGAGTGACATCTGGATTGCTGTGTCACTTGAGGCCTCTAGTGTGCTAATAAAGGCCTGAAAACACCAGTGATTTAGGCTGGAAGCCTTCTTCAAGCTGTCTGTGGCATCCACTTTTGCCCTTATGCAGTGCTCATTTAACCACAGGACAGGCCTCTCCCTCTCCCCACAGCCTGCCCAGGTAATGTGCTCCCACACTCCCATAAAGTGTGGGACCAAGATTGATTCAATCGAGCCTTTGGGCTGCTCTGATTCCCCCTGGGAACTGCAGAGGTCCCTTGCAAGTCCCAAGTAATGCTGTCAGCATCTGTCCAACCCAGTGGGATGGAGCACAAGGGTGCAGGATGCTCATCCCACGTCCTGGCTGGCCCATCCTGGCACAGAGGCTGCCCAGGCAAGGGGCACATGAGGCTGGATGATGGCATCCAAGTCACTGAGCCCCCTGCCCCTTCCTGCCTCCTCTGACAGCACATGTGCACAGAGCATCCTCTGCCATCCCACAGCAGCTTCATTTCCTTCCACTGCTGTGGCCCCAGGGAGATCAGCTGAGTGCTACAAAGGGAAAAAATAAGAAAAAATATCTCAGCTGTTCCCCTGCTGTGTGGGAGCACAGAAACAGCTGCAAGTGGCTGTAGCTCCTACCTTCTGGGAGATGACTTTTTGGGAAATGATGAACATTACCCAGACCTTGAAAAGCTGTTCTGGGGCAGTGAGAGGAAGGACAGTGCTGAGAACTTCAAGATCTGCTTTTATAATGTGATTATCTCCAGTATTTCTCTAGCCAAAGCAGCACAAGCACAGCACCTGTGCTGTGTCTGTCACCCACCCACACTGCCTTGAGATGGACACTTGTCTGTGGGTCAGGGGATCCTCCAAGTCCCTAACTCCTGGCAGTGGGAAAATGCCTGCTTTCACATTTCTAACAAAACCCCACATTTTCTGAAAATGCTTCCTGCACAGTCACCTGGAATTCTCTGAATCCTCCAAGTTCTCTATCAAACTGAGAAGTGAAATGTTGCTCCCACCCTGTTTCCTCCCTTTTAACCTCAACATGAAGGGCTGGACAGAGAAGGGAAAATGCATGAGCAAACATTTGTTTGCTTAAAACAAATTCTAATTGAGAAACAAAAGAGAGGACTGCAGCTTTTCCAACTGTCCCTGCTCCTGCCCCACCAGCTCTTCTGGAAGGGACCCCTCTTACCCAAATACCCAGGCTCTGCTAATGCAGCAAACCCCTTTGTGCAGCTGGGGTGAAGGCAGTGCTGCTGCCCATTTTTGGGGCAGCAGTGCACTGAGGTGGGGTTCCTTCTTGGAGGTTGTGCTGTGCATCCCCAGCGCTTCCCTCATCACACAGAGGAGCACTGTGGTGTGGCACAGAACCTGTGTCCCTCTTTCTGCCTTTTTTCATGTTCCTCCACTACTCTGGTGCAGTTAATGTGCAGCTGACACTGGAACTCTGATACCAGGGGCAGCAGTGTGGGCAAAGGGGCTTTTGGAGAAGGGAGAGGAAGGAGAGGTGTGAGTGGGTCTGGGGGTGTCCCACAGCCCAGCCCACTCCCAGGGAAAAGGGAGGCTCCATGAAGGCTCCTTGCTGTAGGTCTCTCCTGTGAGTTTGGAGAAGCACCTGCAGTATGTGCTGGGATGTCAGCAGCCTGAGAGGGGGCAGGAACGGCCCTGCTGTGGGACATTTTCCATTCCTGGGTGTTTGGCAGCTGGCTTTAACCACAGAAACCAGCAGCTTCTGCTTTCTCAATTCTTATTGCAAAGCCCTTTGCAGCATTGCACAACTTGGGCTCACATTTCAGCCATCTGGCAGTATTGCTGCATCAAGGACAAATATATAAATGAGGATTTGATGAGGATTTCCTTTCTTTTCCTCTTCCTCTTCCCCCTTTGCTTTCAACTTTGCCTTTTTGCTTTGGGCAAACATGCTCACTTGTCTTTGCTAGCCATGAGACATAATGGTATGGAATAATAGAATCATGAAGGTTGGAAAATACCTCCAGGATCAAGTCCAGCCTTTGATTCAGCACCACTCTGCCCACTAAACCACATCACAAAGTGCCACATCTACTCCTTTCCCAGTTCCACAGATCCAGCAGTACCTTCCCTTGGCACCAAAACACACAGCAAGAGTGAGGAGGTGAGGGAATATTTTTATTCAAGGAAATTATCTTCTAGACTGTGTTCCTTAAATATCCAGTCTCTCAGATACAGTCACACACTGGCAGGATCACCAGAAGTAGTGTGGGATGCCATGGAAGTTGAAGGCAACTATTCCTAGAAACTAAATCTCTCAAGGACAAGAATTTAAGCAAATGTCAATGAAAGTAAAGAAATTAATAAAGAAGCCTATATGACTTCTTTGTGAAAAAATTGTGCAAATAACACTATTGTCATAAACATGATCTGTTTTTGTGTCCTCTACCCAGCAAGTACATGGATGTCTGCTGAGGGCAGGCAGGGAGACCTGGCTCATCCCTCTGCCTGTGTCCAGCTCCAATCTTAAATTTCCTCTTCCCACTAGCCAGAAACCCCTGTGTTGATATTTTGCTGCCAGTTTTTTTGGATGGCTCTCCTGTGCTCTGCCTCTGACCTGCTCTTATATGCAGAGAAAGCTTTGACCAGGCTCCTCAGTGGCAAATATCTGCCCATAGCTCATGGCCCTTTCTTGCTTGAGCTCTTTGTCACCTGTAACACAGTGGGTTTCCATCTCTTCTTTGGCACTGGATGGACTCCTTGGCAATTTTTATGAGCTCTGTCCTCCCTTACAGATTTGGGCAAAATTCATGGTGGTGCTGTAAAAGTCATAGAAAAGGAATATAAAGGGATTTATCTTTTGCAGAAATATTAAGCAATCCTTCCTGTTGTAGCCTCTTGTCTCCTTATATTTCTAAAGCAATGACAAGTAGCTTTAATATAACTCCTACTCTCCTTACAGATTTAGCCACTCTATCATTATTGCAAATGTGGCTATTTCAGGTGATTGTCAGTAAATTCTGGTTTGGGTGGGTGGGAATCAGCCTGAACTCAGGACCTCATGTGTGTCTTTTTGCAAGTGCAGAGCAAATATTGCAGGAAAGGCAGAAATCAGGATAGAAAAACCCATGGAAATCAACAAGTTTAGCCAGGGAATGTGCTGTGTTGTAGCAGTAAGTTGGTTATAGAGTAGCTGTCTGTAAATCACAGTCTGTTTCTGGTGGGTATATCATTCCTGGAAAAACAAAAGCAGCAAAATTTGATTTTCCTCCAAACTGTTCCAAAAGCAGTAGCCTTCAAAATTTTCCATAAACATACTCCTTTCTGCTAGAATCCTATAAAATACCATGTCCCCAGCAGGGTTTTGCATTTTTTTTAATCCTGCATTTGTTATAAGACCAGGGATCTTCCCTCCTCTCCTTCATTCAGTTTGTTTCTACAAACCCTTTCTCAGTTTAGAGATACACAACAATTGCAGGTCCAGTCTACTCTCAGGGCCACCTTTGAGACCCAGAGTGTGGAATGTCAGGACTGAATTTCTGGTTTTGACAAACAGGATGGAGACTGGAATATGATTCCAAGCAGAGACATTAGAGTTAAGTGTCTGAGAGGCCTTTTTTATCTTGAGGTGAAATTAAAATCTGTTGATGCATCCAGTGCCTTTTAATACAATCAAGAGGCTTAGAGAGGGACAAAGTGAGGCTTTTATTTCAGCTGGAAAGTGGTTTCTGCCCAAAGAAATTGTGAGAAAACGTTTCTGTAAGAGGACAAAGAGGTTTTCCAGGCAGAAAGTACAAAAGCTGTTTACATGGGCTTCAGCATTTGATCACAAAGCCTAGGGCAGGGCTGGAGAGAGCTTGTGACAAAGCATTCTTCCTTGAGGAAAACCAGCAAGAGGGAGTGAACTTCAAAAACAGATCAGGCAAGACCAGTTTGACTGGCTACAAACCCCTCCAAAATGCCACCTCTCTTTGTAAAAATGTCACCCCTTTTTATGAAAAGTCATTCTACCATAAAGAGGACCCTTTCCAAAGCCACTTTGCAGGGCTGGCTTTGCCACTAACCTCATAACTCCAACAGGCAAAAAAATAAATGAGGTGAGAAGTGAATCCTCTCAAAAAAACCCCAAAACCAAACTTTCTCAAATATAATTTTGAGAAATAGTATTTATTTCTATACACCTATTTGCATATAGGAAAAAAAAATAAAAGAGAGAGAGAGAAAGGGAATGAGTCCAGGAAATTCCCCACTGACTTGCTATTGATTTTATGCAGAGAGAGCTCAGATCCTGCAGCAATAGGAAGCATACATGCCACTCATAACCCATCTGGAAGCTTCTTCTGGAGCTGAAAACCCCAAACCAAGAGTAGCCTCTGGCTCCCACATGCTTTTGGGCTGTGTGACTTGCCCTGTTTATGGAGAAATGTGCTTGCCTAGAATTAAAAACACCTAGAATTAAAAACAAGGGGAATATTCTGCTGAAGGAGCTCTGACCTGGGTGAGGGATGGATGGCAGAGTGGCTCAGCAGCTGTTTTCTGACCTTGAGATGAGGCTGGTACCTTTGCTGATGGAATAGGATGGGACTTTATTTTTTAGTTTATGTCAAGTTTTATATGCCTAGAATTGATCATCTCTTGGGATCCCACTACAGCCAGCTGTAGCCCTGAGCCAAGTGAAGTCCTGACATCTGGGTTTATCAAGGTGAATCATACAAACAGTGCCAGTCTGGGTGCATTAGAGATGCCCCATTCTCCCCCATTTAGAAGGCAGAGATTACAGCTGACACCCAGAATGGCTGATTCTGTGCCACACCAACCCTGGCTCCTGGCTTGGCTTTTGTCACCTGTCCTGTGGTCCTTGTGGGCAATTCCAAGTGTGCATGAGTAATGCATAGACTATTGTGAATGGCTGAGAGCTCAGAGTGGTGATGATCATGCACTAAACATGGGATTCTAAGTGACCTTCACCTTCCTGCCACCTCGAGGAGGGGGACACTCAAAGCTTGTGTCTCTGTCAGGTGTCAGGGCTTTGGTCAGAACAAGCCAGGAAGTCCTTTCTGCTCAGGAGCAGTAATTCTGATACTTCTCAGATGAGGATGTGGACACTTTGAGGGCAGCTATTAGTCTCCAGGCATTTGTGTGAAAGGGCAGTGAGGTTCTTTGCTGGGGTTTAGGAGAGCCTGGGAGCGGAAGCTGGGAAGTGTGGGTGTGTGTGATGTCCCCCATGGCTTGTCCATGCTGAAGAAAACCATCTGTCAGATCAAGTGCTCCCTGCTGGCCTGGTGGGCACTGAAAAGATACAGCAGACAGGACATATGTGAACACCCATCCTCCATCCTTCCTGTGCATCCTGTTATCAATGGCTTTTTCAGGATCCCACAGCTTTCTCCAAGCTTTACTTTTATCCCTGGAGACTCAGTGGGTTTTGTTCTTTGTCAGGGACTGAAGAGACACAGTCTGTGTTAGAGAAGTACAAAGGCAGATTTTCTGCCAAGGAGAAAATTCTGTGGTTTGTCTATGAGCTGCAGAGGCACATCAGAAACATGTAACAATCAAAGCTGAAAGTCCAGAACCATAGTGCTGCTATCATCTTTCTCCTTCCCCCTGACATGGACCTGGGAGATGAATTAGGAGGGTTTAGTGATCCTTTGTTCAAGTTTCGTGGTTGGTCACTCATCTACCACTTACCACAGCCTTGGGCTTCCTCTTCAGCTTCTTCCCCAAGCAGAGCCCTTCCAGCCTGTGTCTCTCTGTGGGCAGCTCGTGGGGGCAAAGGGCTCTGCTCCCCAGTGCTCTCCCCTGGTGTCAAACTTTTGCCCAAATTTTCAATGAGCTGTGGCTGTGCTGTAGGAGAGGGATGGAGGTGACAAGTGCCTGCTGGAGAGATTCCCAAATGACTCTTATATGAGAAGGGTGCTGCAGAATTTAAACCAGTTGTGGTGGTGGGAAGCCAGAGGTGACTTTACTAGAGGAGGTGGGGCACAACAGAAGAGAGCAGAGGTAAGGGGCCAAGACCTGGGGTGAGGGCTGTGCACCCCACTGCTGAAACCATGGCTGGCTCTCAGCCAGAAGACCATTTCTTTGCAGGGTGATACAGCTGCATGCTCTGCTGGGCCAAGGGGAAACAGAAAGATCAGCTTTAATTATTACAGCCCAAATTACATGATGGAACGAGCTGATCATGTAGCTCGTCTCTATGTCATAGTTGGCACATGGAGCAAATACATCAGTTTCCAGGGATTATAGGCCAGAAATGTAGCTATTATAAATCCTCTTATCTATTCCACGAGGCCTGTAAGAAAACCTTTTGTTTTTATCTTGGAAGTGCTGAAATATGTATGAAATGTCACTGGCCCTGCACACCCAGAAATGTGGCTCTTGCCTATCACGGTGCTTTCACTCAAGACATTATTTCATACCCCTGGTATGTCATTAACCACACCACCCCTTCCTTATCAGCCCACTCCTGACAGGGAGGAGCACTCCTGTACTGCTTGTCCCCTTGTTTCCTGATCCATTTGGCTTGGGTACACAATCCTAGGTTTGGGCTGAGCGTGTGACCCTCTCTTCAAGGAGAGACACAAGGCTTAGTGCTTGCAACCTCCAGAGTCATTGATACACTGGAGATGTTTCCCTGGATCCCAGCCAAGCTAAACCTGTGCCTGATGGAGAGGTGACCGTTTTCCTTCCTCTCAGAAGGGTCCTTGGGAGATGGCATGGAGAAGATACTCACAGCACTTACAGGCAGGGAGCTGTTACTCTGTGTAGCTTCTCTCCTTGCTTCCCTTTACTGCCCGAGCCAGCTGCTCTTCTGGTAGATACAGAAATTAATTTACTTTTTAGAATAAAAAAGCAGAAAAGTGACACTCTCCCCTTGGATCTACACAGCAGCTCCTGACTAAGGGATCCTACATTGCCCCATCAAACCTGGCCTTGAACACTTCCAAGGATGGGGCAGCCACGGCTTCTCTGGGCATCCCATTCCAGAGACTCACCACCATCAAGATACTTAAGTCTGATTAAACTTTTCCAGGAGAAAGTGGTAGCCCCATGTGGTAGGGAGTTACATTTGTACATCCTGCAACTACAATAAATGCCTCCTTCACCAAAAATTTTGATCTGCTGCAGTAAAGACTCACAAGACTTGAGATCTCAAGTCCCCACTGCATTATGATCTGTACCTTCCAGGATATCTGGCTTCTGTGTCCCCAAAATCTGCCTGAAATGCCCACTTCCTGAAAAAAAGGAGATGGTTTCAGGACAGAGTATCACTTATAAAATGAGAACAGAGCACTTACAGCATACCCCATTCACCCATAAGCTCAAACCCAAACTGAACACCTGTGAGGCATCTCGGCAACATTTTGAGTCTCTGCCTTCAATGTCTGATGAATACTGTTGTTTTTAAGTTTTCACCAAACACAAAGAATTTCCTACTTAGAATTTTCTATCCAGAATTTTCCCACGGGGAAGGTTCAATTTGCAGCAAGTTTTTGGTGCTGCCATCAGGGTGGTGAGGCAGCCTTCAGACAGCTGCTGAGGGAGGAATGATGAGAGGGAGTGAAGCAGTGCAGGGCATACAAAAAATTTGCCTGCAGATGGTGTGGCTCCCTCTTGGAATATACCCTTGTGCTGGACACCACCAGCTTTACTCTCTTACAGGGACTTCCACTGTGGCCAAGACAGGGTGCAGCAGGTGGAACCTGGTGTGCTCCAGAGCAGACAGAGCACTGGAAAGCCAGGGAGATGGCAGAAGCTGGTGAAGCCTTCACCCAGCGTGTCCCAGTGGCATTGCCTGCTCTTCCTCTCTGTCATTGCTGTTGCCATCTCCTCCTATTTGTTTTGTTTCTCTCCCCTCTCTGTTCTGCCTCACTAAACTGATTTTCCTGAATCAATGCAGAACTTAATTCTCATTCATGGTCCTCTTTCCCCACCACAAGATTTTAAGCGAGCTTCCAAGTGGAAGAGAACATTTTCTCCTTGCCCCCCACACGGTTGCTTTGTGCAGTTTCTGTCAAAACAATGCTGAGCAGCAGCAAACTCTTCCCTGAGCCGTCACTTGAGAGGCGCTGTTGTCAGCAGGTTCTCCATAACCACCTCATCCATCCGCCCTCTCCACGTGGTGCCTTGGGTGTGTGACAGATTTGCAATCCACACTGCATCTTTAATGAGCCTGTCCTCCCTCTTTGGACGTCAAAGGAACCGTTCTGAAAGTCAACCTCAGCCTCTGACCTCTCTGAGCTTCCCTCTTATATTTAATCTGGAAATACTACTCTGAAGGACGAATATGATCTGCCTGCTTTATGCCTCCCTGCCTTGCCAGAGGCTCTGTGGCACTTTGCCACTGCCACCACAGAGCCCTCCAGGCTGCCTGGCTCACACTCATGTCCATGTCCCCAGCTGCCACAACAACACATCTTTCATACACCTCCAGGACTCAGCCACTTCCCTGGGCAGTCTGTTCCACCACTTGACAACTCTTGTGGTAAAAAAACCTGTTCAGAATATCCAACATAACAATCAGCCAGTGGCCTGGTGCAACTTGAGGCCGTTTCCTCTTGTCATATCATTTGTTAATTGGGAGAAGAGGCCGACCCCCACCTGCTACACCCTCCTGTCAGGGAGGGAGATGCTCCCTCCTCAACCTCCTTTTCTCCAGGTTAAACACCCCCAGATCCCCCAGATGCTCTTCATCAGATTTATGCTCCATACCCTTCCCAGCTCCATTTCCCTTTTCTGGAGTCATTCCAGTCCCTCAATATCTTTCTTGTCATGAGGGGCTCAAAACTGAACCCAGGATTCGAGGTGAGGCCTCACCAGTGCTGAATACAGGAGGACAGTCCTTGCCTTGGCTCTGCTGGATGCACTATTGCTGGTAGAGTTGATGGCAGAGGGCTCATCTGATCTCGCTCAAATTCAGCTGTGAACAGATTTTTCCTCTGAACGCTGAAGACATTCACTTATCAATGGGCAAATTCACCAAAAAAAAAAAAAAAAAAATTAAGCTTTTTGCTTTGTTCTGTATTTGACATGAATGGATTTTTCAAAGGAATGGAGTTAGTATTTTAATAAGGAAAAGTAGAATAATGCTAGTAAAACTTTCTCTTTTGAAATGGACAGATAAGCTTAATGACTCAGCTGGAGCAGGAGACAGGCAACACTAGGTTCAAGTGTCAAGATTAAATTTTAGGTTTAGAGGTGGTTCCAGCCAGCTTTTTGAGTCAAATGCAGTATAGTTCTCTGAGGCTTCACCTGATTTCTGAGCTTCACCTCCTCCATATGCACTACTGGCATTATGGGGTGGTGATGCCTGATGCAGGGCTGTTGGGAACCTTGCCTTCGTGCTAGGCATGAGTTACAAGACTGTTTGATGAAAGATGTTTTTGATGTAATTCATGTTTCTATCTGGTATTAGTACTATTCAAAATTTTGTCTCATTTTGACAAAGAGTTTAATGGCTTGCATTTTCCCTATTTTTCTTTTTTTTTTTTTTTTCCTGCTTTCTATTGGGAAACACAACATAAAAGGAAGAAGAAGATGAAGAAGAGTCACCACAGAAGCAGCTGGATTTGCCAGTCTTGGAGCATGAGCCCTTATCAGGTATGAGTGATGTTCAGAGCTTGCATCCATTCTGTGGAGCAAATTAAAACCAATATTTTCTAGATGGGCCTGAGCTGGGATGATAATGTGTTGACATTCAGATCATGGCAAATGAAAGGAGAGATATCTATGATAACAGGCCTGGAAGTTGTTGCATGTCTATTACAGCTTCTCTGTTGTCTTGGGATTTGTTTCAATTTGTGATCACGATGGTTCTCTGGGTCAGGCATTTGCAGCTAATGCAATTGAAATTGCCTTTCACCTCCTCCCTTGCAGAAGATAGTGACTATGGGTACACGCAGTGTTTGATCTCTCCCTCAATCTGTACACTGCAGAGACAGGTTCTAGCTGCATGAAAAGAGAGGAAATTGTCATTATTCCCCTATAAAGAACTTAATTCCCTTTCTGCTAACAAGAAACAACGGGCCATGAAAGCTCTCTGTGAAGTTTTGGATATGAATCACAGCCAGGCTAAAGGTTGTTAACTCCAGTTTCGTAGATCTTGCTGTTAAAATCATTGGCAATTCCCAAAACATCTGTTAAAGAGATATCCAGCAGTGTCTTTTTTTCTGCCAGTCTGAGCCTGTTAAGTTGGGAAGTTCCTGATTCTCCTACCTTTACCTGCACAGATTTATTTTGGGAGCCTTGTGCACCTCCTGACATGTTGGGGGAAGTGGACAACAGGTATTTCTTGCAAAGAGAAGCTTTCAGGCCTGCTAAGAGAACATCCATCACCAGTGCTACTGTCTCTCCTCAGGCCCAGCTGCTGTATCTGCTTTGTAGACTCAAAGCCTGGAGGGATTATATCTTTCTCTTGTGGCTTTCTAGACAAGGCAAAACAAAGGAGAGGACAGCACAGCTTTCAGATGTGTGGGGTTTCCCCCTACCTTTCCCTCCCTGCTGGTTTGCTGTGTGCAGAGCAATAAAATCAAACATTCTCAGCAAATCTGTGGTTATAGATAGAGGAGGGGCCTGTTTAATATGGGCCCACCCAGCCAGCAAATGAGGCATCAGAGGTGGAAAAGGACCTTGGAAAGCATTGCCTGGTCATCTATTTATGGTGTTTAAAATTTTCTGGGAGAGTGAATTAATTGTTTGGTAATATCCAGTGCTGGGACATACATGTGCTGTAGCCTGAATTCTCTGTTTATTTATGATAATACAAGCCCTGGTGCAAATGGCTGCCACCAGCTGCAGATGCTGAGATTTAGGCTGCTGGGACTGGAGAGGGGAAAGCACAGCAACAACTGAGCAGCTGCTGGTCAGGGCAGTGCATCAGGACAAACCTGCTGAGGAATGGCACTCCAGCTGATAGAGATGTGGAAAAAATACAGGGAGGGGAAAAGCCTTAAACTCAGGCTGTGCCATCCTCCCCACTCATGTCAGCTCTGGAGCAGCCTGGCATGGACACACAGGGCTCCTGTGCAGCAGTGCCTGTGCCACGTCCAATGGCAGCAGTGCAAGGATGCAGCAGTGAAGTGAAGCATTTGCACCGATGTAGCTTTTACCCTTCATCAGCTGCAATCAGTCACAAGGCTGCTTTTATTTTTTGTGGCAGAGAAATGAAAGGGAACCTCCTGGGCCTGGCATTTACAATCCAACAGGCAAATCAGTGAGCAGAGATGCTCTGAGAAGCACACAGCTCTGGGACTGGTGTTTCAAGAGTCAAGTGGAGATCAATACTGAGCCCTCTGAACCATGATTTATCTCAACTCCACCAAAGAGAGAACATGAGCAAGGCTTATGTAATTTTCCAAGCAGATGAATAACAAATATTTTCCATGTAAAGTCTGAAAAGCTCAGACATAATTTTGTTATTGTTTTTTAACATTGCTCACAGGAATGTGTCTTTTTTAAAAATAAAACCCCACATATTTTCCTGACCTAAAAACAGAATGGTGCCGACAGAAAGGCATGTTTGGGAAGAAAATACTCTTTTAAAAAAGCAACAACAAAAAGACCTTTAAAAAATAAATCATAAAATAATAGAATAAACTGAGAGAATGGTTTGGATTGGAAGGGACCTTAAAGACTACCTAGCCCAACTCTCCTGCCATGGGTAGGGACACCTCTCATCTAGATCAGGTTGCTTAAAGTCCCATCCAACCTGGCCTTGAACACTCCCAAGGATGAATATCTGAACAAAACTCAGTTCAGGGCAAGATGCCAAGAGGAGCTGGGAGGAGAGACAAAAGCTCTGGGAACCACTGCGATGTCCAACTGCTGTCTGCATCTGTCTGCAGATGAACAGCCTTTCCCAGCCCAGGCTGGCCATGGAGGCTGGCAGGAGCTGTGTTGGGTGGCAGTGAAGCTGCTTTGCATGGTGAGGCTGATGGAGTTTTCCCCTCAGCACCTCCTTAGGCCTCCCTCCAGGTAGGCACTCGATCAGTATCTTCCTCCTCTGTGACTGCCCAGGCCTGCTACTGCAAAAAGGGGTTAAACTCTGACCACAGGCAGCACCCATGTGCTGCTGAGGACCTTCCTGGTGAGCTTGTAGGTTCCAACAAGCTGCAAAGAGTGGAAGAGCCAGGAGGAAGGGCTGAGGATGTTTGGCTGCCTGGGGAGTGAAAGAGTAGGGGAAGCTCTGCCACAAATTCCTCATCTTAGCATCTGCTAAGCTTGCTGCAGGAAGCCAGCTCCCCCTTCACTCTCTGGGCTAGAGCAGGCTGTCACACTGCTCCTCCTGATGCTCTTTGGTGACACGTCCCTCCATAGCTCTGGGTTACTACCTAAACATCTGCAGCACAGGGATTCCCTGCTAAGGGCTTTAGTGTGAGCCTTGTGCCATGCAAGGAGCAACTTTTGTCAGCCTTCTCACCTCTGCTTTGCAACTGCAACCTCGCCAGCCCCACCATCCATCACCTCTCCCTGCACAGACACCACGAGCAATGCTGGCACAGGCTGTGAGCTCCACAGGGACACAGCACCCAGGGAAAGGTCAGCTCCACAGAGCAGCCAGAAAACACCCATCCCTCCTCCACAAACCTTGAAAGCAAAGCCAAAGTAGGAAACCAAGGGAAACTAAGGGAAAACAACATTCTGGCTCCTTGCTAAAGAAAACCCTCAGGGTGGCTCCTCTCTTCTTGCTGCTGTGGTGTGGTTACAGCTGCACCACAAGCCAGCTGGCCACGGTCCAAGCAAAGCAGAAAGCACATTTCTGAGCAGAAATCAGGGCTTTGCAGGTAACCAGCAAGTGGATGTAGCTGCAGTAATTTAATATATTAAGGACTCTGACTGGGTGTGCTGCTCATCTGCTTCTGCACCAGGGAAGATGATTAAATCTTCTAGTGATAAAGGATATGGAAATGCCAGCTCTGGATGGTGAGCTGCCCAGTGAGGCGAGGGCCTGTCTTCATTCCTGCAGCCTCTCAGGTCAGCCTGTGCTGTTGGTGACACTAAACCAAACATCTGCACTGTTGCAAAATGACTTTTCTTTAAAATGCCTTTCTTAATCTAGGGCAGACTTCCTTCAATTCTGGCAGGATCAAGCCACAGGTATTTTTAACCAGTGCTGAAGCAACTGCACTTTTGCTCAGCTGCAAAACAGAGTTTTCTGGGTTCAGCAGGTCTCTCCTCTGCTCAGGGCTCTCTGCTGCTCACAAGGCTTCTCCAGTAAGCCACAACTTCCTTCTACAGCTACCACAGAATGAAATATTTTGTGATCTGGAACTTTAACTTTTTCTAAGATAGCAGCTACCATGATAAAAGCCTCAACTGCCCGAGGTGTTTCTATCCTTGGCAAAAAAAGCTGCTCGAGCAAAAGTGGAGCCACAGGTTAGAAAATGGCAAATGAAGCAGGTCCTGAGAAAGTATTTTGCTGAAGTAACCCACTGGTGCAAAGTGGGGTTCAGCCTCTGATTTGGGTCTTGCAAACCAGCAAATACCTCCTGATGCAGACTGACCTGCCTTGAGCACACTGCAGTTTTTGGTGTATGAGTGAGTGGTGGTCAAGCCAGCCATGAGCTTGCAGTGAGTGTGAGAGTCTGTGGGTGGAAAGAGCTGGATTCTGTTTCCATCCCTGCTACACAGCACCTGTTGTAGGGTTCATTCCCCTCTGCAGTGCCATGTATAAACAGGAAGCTGAAAATCCCAGGCAGTGCTGGAAATAAAAGAGAAGGAAGAAGGCCCAAGGCAGGTGGGTGTTTTATTACATGGAGCTCCCTCAATGTGGCTTGCTCTCCATTCACAAAAGTTCTTTTCTTGCTCAAAGCACCAGCAGCATCACAGATGTTCTTCCAAATTATAGTCCATTTGTTTACGTTGAGACAAAAATAAGAGCTTGAAAAAAAAAAATCCCTTCCTGCAGCCCAGGATGCAAATAGACAGCACACACCTTGAATAAAATTTAAAATAACAACTCATGGCACACGTGACTCGATCCAAAACACAAATACCACGTAACATGTCAGGGACCAGAGAGCAGATCCTTTCATGTTTGGTGAACTAGCCCTGACCTGTCTTTCCTGAGAGCAGGAGCCTTTGTCACAGCCCATCTGAGGGGGGGCAGACAGAGGGAGGGTTCCTTGGCAGCTCCTGCAGATGCCAAGGAGCTGGGGGTGTCCCTCTGCAGGGTCCCTTCCCTGCCCCTGGTCACTGACATGGAGAAGGTGCAGGGCCTGAAGCACCAGCCAGCTCAGGAACAAACTGCTTTGGGTATTGCTCTCCAAAAGGCAGATGGTTTGCAGTTTCCCTTTTGGTGTGGGTGATAGGCAAGCACATGTTGGGGGATTTATCTGTGTTTCTTGAAATGGAGTTGGGAATCTGGAGGGATTTCTGGCATTTCCTACTTTCAATCAGACTAAATATACTTAAGAATGACCTTTATCTTGATATCTTACCCTTACCTCTTCTAATCCTGATGTGAAAAACAAAGCAAAGAGATTCCTGGAAATGTGAGGTTGAAGAAAAAAAAAAAAAGGTGCTGGTCCTCCTCTTTTTCCATCTCTGGAAAGGGAATGTGGTCATTAAGGGGTTTGGCAGTTCAGCCTGCTTATTATTTTATTCCATATAAATCCAGAGTCCTTTCATTGTGCTCAGTGAAACTTTCCTCACCTTCTGCTTTTTTTTTTTTTTTTTATAGAAAATGTAAATCACTTCTATTTAAACTACTTTTGGACCACCATAGATCCCTAGCCATTAAAAACTTCTTACTGGAGGAATTAAAGCTCTCAGTTAAAATATCAGTATCCTTGAAACAGAGTCAGCAAAACTTCTGACCAAATAAAGCTTTTGCTTTTAATCATAAAAGTTGCTTCCCAAAGCCAACTCCAGGAGAGCAATCTGTTGTCAGCACTGCTTTTAGGGAGCACTGAACCCCTGGCAGACCTGCTGGATGGAAATCCTCTTCTGGAAGCTCCTGCAAGGAGTTTTTCTCCAGTCTTTTGTATCCCACAGATTCTTTCCCTCCAGAATTAGGTCTTCCTCTGTGCTCAGTGAGAGATCAGCCACTTTGGCACAACAGACTTGGTCCAGGTTTTTATTTCTCACTTGGGATTCTCCAGCAGCTCCAAGCTAACAGTTCTTAGAAAAAATACTTTAGAAAAGAAAAAAGTAGTGAGTTTTTATATTAAAAATATTGCATGTCATGCCATATTTCAGGAAAATCTGTGTGCAAGGATCCAGATGAACTGTCCCTCTCCAGGTCTGCTTGTGTGAGGAGGGACATTCCCTCCTAGAGAGTAAGACTGGGCACATTCTTTGTGTGTCCTGAAAGGCCTCTAGCAGACAGAGAAGAAATGGTTCCTAATATCTTTCAGTGAAGAAATGGTTCCTAATATCCAACCTAAGCCTCTTATTTCTTCTTCCTATTGTCTCCTTTCTTTTAACTCAAGGCAATGAAGTACTACTTATAGAGGAGGTAAATGAAGGCTCATATAATGCTCAAATTTTTTTAATTGTTTAGTCTTGAGATCCTTTTTATGGGAGTGTTTGGGAGATACAGAACTTGTATGGGACTAGTTAGGGCAGGAGAGATATAAAAATTAAATTTAAGGGTGGTTAAACTTTTAGCACTTCTAGAAGGGAAATATAATCTTCATAGCTGAAGGGATATGCTTATCTGCTCTTGAAGTCACTGGTTTCAGACTTATTGGAGGTTAGATACTCATCTAGCTGGACTTCAGGTCAGACCCAGTGTAGTGATCCTCATGTTGTTCCTATCCATGTGCATGTCACACTCCCTGCAGCTAAACTCTCCCTGATGGGTCAGTTTTGTATCTAGGCTGGGTCTGTCTCTAATTCTCTCCTCTTAAAATCCCAACCAGCCTCTCAAACTGAGTGCATAAGAAACAGAAAACACCTTAGGGTGCTGCTGGAAAGCAAATTTCAGTAACAAGGAGCTGTTTGCACACAGTTCAAGGATTTGGCAGTTCCTCTTACCCAAGTCAAGTAGAAAAAAGCCACCATTATCTTCCAATCTTTGAGTGTTGCTCTGCACATTACATGTCTGTGTTTACTAGTCAGAGCTGATTTTATTTGTGAAAGGGGAGCTGCAAACAAAGGTCCAGCTCTTGTCTCCAGGAGTGGGGGAGGCTGGATTTCCTGTGGGGAGGAAGCTGGGCAGGTGGTGAAAACTTTGTGGAAAGATTTGTTTTGCCAGCTGTGCTGTGGTGGGATACATCCCAAACACCCCACACCTATGGCTCCTGCTGCTTGTCATGCAGCAAAAATAAAACCTCAAATCTCTTGGGGTTTGTTCAGACTGGAAAGTGCATCCTTAGAGCCAAAAAGATCAGCAGAGTATTTCCTGCCTCCAGCCTGCAGAAAGTGGGATGTCAGTGAGCAGCAGCACATCTCCAAGGGCCAAGAGGAGACAGGGAAAGCCACTGAGGAGTTACACAAAGCCAAGTATTGCTGGAAACTACAAAGAGCTGGGGACTGTGTAATATCTGTAATACAAGGGCTGACTAGAACAGAGAGAGATTAATTTCTATTCTTTTTGCTAAATTCAGTACAAAAACACCCACTCTCCTCAGCACCAAGCCCTGCCCTGAGCATAAGACGAATTAGTTACCCAAGAAGAGATGAAAGCTCCTGGTGCTCTGGGGTCAGAGCAGGCAGGACACCACCAAGCAGGGCTGCTGCTCACACAGCACAGGTTGAGCAGAGCTGCAAAAAAATTTACATTCCCCCCACTCCCAATCTCCTGTCCCATTTCAGTGTGGAGAGTGGGAGGGTACAGGATTGGTGCCAAGAGGTACCTGAAGATTCTCCAACAGCACTGAGGGAGGAGTAAATAAAGAAGCAGATGAATTTAGGTGCCTGGTTTTCCAACTCATGCAATGAAAATCTGTGCTTTTCCTCAGCTGGTTGCTGGAGAAAGGGCTCTCCTTCCTAATGGCTGGAACTGCATGAAGCATCCCAGTCCAAGGCCATGCCTGGAGCAGGGTAAATGATGTACTCTGTAAAATATGGTCAGGTTTCTGTATCAGACTGGCTAAATATGCTTCTGAGGCAGCAGGGTCTTCTCTGTTCCCTGGCTTCTCTTCTCCATGCTAGACTTTGCTGATGTGTTTAAAATAGCTCCTACGCTTCAGCAAATGCAGATTCCTGCTCCCTCTGAGGCCCCTCAGATCCGTCTGCTCAGGCTGGCAGAGCCCAACTGCAAGAAGCAACAAGCTGCAGGGCCATCTGGCTTCAGAGCACCAGTGCCAGGCAAAGCATGGACCCATGCAAAGGAGCAAGAGCAGGGGCCATCCACCCAGGGTGCTCTGTGCCCACCACGTCCCAACAGAGCCACGCAGTGTCCCCAGGGCACACCTCCACCTGCTTCCTATGGGGAAAACAATCTCTGTGCCATGGGCTTGAGGCTCAGGAGAGACAAGTCACCTCCCCTGTGCACCCCTTCAATACTCAGCACTGGTGCAGGAATAGATTTGGGGCCCATTGCCTGTAGGGAATATCAAGAGGAATGAATTGGACACTTTTGTTTTGAGCATGAGAAGTACTTGCTCTGGCATGTCAAATAGATCAGGACTCTGATTTCTATAGGAGCACTTCTATACCTGGTTACAAGCTGAACATTCCAGGTTCTGGAATCCATTCATTCACTCATTCAGGACTGGGAGGGAAGAACCATGGATATGAGTATGGTCCAAGGATTAGAAGAATATTTGGGGGACCTGGGTTCAGGCTTTGTCTGGCCACAGTCCTTCTGTATGAACCAAGAAGAACCACCATCTCTGGGATGATTTAAAACACAGGTGGATGTGCCACTTGGGGACATGGTTTAAGGTGGACTTGACAGTGCTGGCTTAATGGTTGGAGCTGATGATTTTAAAGGTCTTTTCCAACCTAAAGAACTCTGATTCTATGCTCATTGTCCAATTTGTGTCTCACTGACCCAGTGTTAATGGAAAGCAATGCCATTTTCCATGCTAACAGTGGAGTGGAGGAGGAAAGACATGCAAGACTGCAAAGGGCTGAGCTGTTGCAAAAGAGCATGGGGAACAGCCAGTGCAAGGAAGCTGAGGGTGTACAGTACATCCAGCCCAGTGGCAATTTATTCAGTGCTTTCTTACATTTCCACTTGGCTTCCCCTCCTGCCCCAACCCAGCTGCCCACCCTCTCACTGAATATCTGATTTCCCAGCTGGTAATCCTCACCCTGTCCACATCCCTGCTGAATGTGGTCTAGACAGCCTAATTGTCTATAATCCTAGAGCTACACCAACAGCCCACGCTAAGCCCTGCAGTTCTGTGCACGCCAGGGATTCATTTGCACACGTATCTGCTGAGCAGTCAGAGCACGTCTCATTGAGGAGAACGCTGGGGATTAAAAGGTGAGGGTGAGGTGAAGACAAAGGCAGATCCTTCCCAGGGTGGGACAGACAACACTGCTTCTGACTGGTTTTTGCTCATGACTTGGCAAACGTTGAAGGGACTCACGATGTCACCTCCGAGCACCTCGTGTTGTCCTTGCTGCTCCTTGCACCTCTTGCTCTCCTCCCGTCCCAGCCTCCCCTGTGACCCAGCCATGGGCACCTGTGCACACCTGAGAGGGGCACAGCTCTCTGCACCCTCTGCCCGCCTCACAGAGGAATCCATTGTATTCTTCATGGGTGCAATTCAGTGCTGCCTTCTCATTTCTGCTGCAGGACCTAGAAATCTCTTAAAATTACAACTTCTTCTCCTTTTTGTCTCCCTTCCCTTGCTAAGGAGGGAGTCAGCCTCAGTGGGGCGCCCCATAAGTGACGCTGGGAGACCCAAGCTGAGGAACTGACCTCCAAAATGACACCCTGGCCTCTGCTGACCTAGATACGGTGCTGTGGGAGATTCTGGGAAAGGCTGCTGCACAGTGAAGACCTGGCTGGTGTTTTTGCTTAACACAGGCTATCCTCTATCAGTCTCAAGGGCTCTGTGCAAGCTTGAAGTTTGGGAAAGTGTGAAAATGAGATGGATGAAATCAGGAAGAGAACTTACCTGGCTTTGCAGTAGAGACAGGGGCCAGATGCTGAGAGGTTACTGGGAAAAGATATGACAAGTTTTTTATGACAAGTGTTTATCTTCAATTGCTCACAAACATTCTTTGTCAGGAGAGGATGGGTGGGGAAGAACAACAAGGCTCCTATGCTTTGAAACCTTAGAAATAGAGACACATTCTTGCTGTGGCAAACACCCTTGCAAGTTCCAACAGCCACATGCCCCAAGGAAGCACTGGAGCAAGTGGGAGAGTTCTTTGGCAGATGATGCTGTGGTGTCACACAGCTGCCAGCATCCTGAAGCATGTAAAGGCTAAAGGGAACTTCATGGGACTCAGGGAGAAAGGACAGAGAGGGGACAACCTTGGGGCTGGGGTCTTTGAGGTGTGAAAGGGAAGGTGTTGGAGTCAGCTGATGGACTTTTAGGGACTTGTTCAGAGTAAGAAAGACTCAAACACAGCTCCTCTTACACAGAGGACATCCTGAAAGAGATTTATGAAGCAGAGAGAAGGGGGCAATAAGAGGACTCTTGGTAGAGCTGATCTGCAGGTCAGTGTGAAAGGACAGCCAGGACACATCCATGAAGAAGCCAGCTCCTCACAGGGACATGCACAGCTATCGAAATACCCCTGGTGAGGCCAGGTTTCATTGTTTTTCTTTCCCTTCACTGACTCCCTTTTTGCCCTTTCCTTCTTTCTTT
The DNA here is from genome assembly GCA_016584745.2 of Phylloscopus trochilus trochilus. Lineage (NCBI taxonomy): Eukaryota > Metazoa > Chordata > Aves > Passeriformes > Phylloscopidae > Phylloscopus > Phylloscopus trochilus. Next base: position 7,706,438 of record WQNJ02000016.1, on the reverse strand, counting down.
ACTCTACCCAAAGTAAACATGCTCTGCTCAGACTGCTGCCCTGACAGCAAGTCAGGCTGGGTTTAATGGCAGTCCATGTTTTCAAAGCTCCCCCAGATGAAGTGTGAAGGACTTCCAGCCCAGCTCACAGGCTGACTCCCGGAGGGGTCAGTGGCTGGTGCAGGGAGCAATGTGTTTCCTGCCCTGCAGCAGCAAATGAGGGGTGGATGGAGGAAACAGATGTGGAAAATACAGCCCCCCCTCCTGCAGCCTGTCTCTCAGAAGCTGCAAAAAGCAGATTTGGGCTCTTTTTCGGTGTGGTGGTAATGACTGCTTAGTTCTGCTAATGGAAAAGAGCTGCTGATTCTGGCAGTGGGGTTATCATGTTGCCATGCAAACACACAAGGCAGGAGGAAAACAGATTTTGTTTTTGCCTCTTGCTATTTTTCTTACCATTAGTCAGGTAAAAACTTCACAGGGCACCTTGGTGGGTTTCTCAGATGCAGCCAGTAACAATAGTCTTCTCTTGAACCACTGACTGCAGTGGGTATGATGATTCTGGTCATCTCCCAACTCCTTGCAATGACAGCTGGAAGGCTACAAGTCAGGTTCAGCCATCCCAAGTGAGCAGAGCAAGTTTTATCTCCAGCAGAGGTGAGTGCTCATTGGAGTTTGCATTGTCAGCAGCTCAGCTCTCTGCTAGGGAAAAAATACACCACCCCCAGATGCAACAACTGCCAAAAAGCCTGGGAGCATAAACCCTGAAACATGCATTGGGTTTCCTCTGAAAAGAGAATTTGACAGGACTAAATTTATTTGCATGGAAAATTCCTTAAAGATGGGGACTGGAATCAGCTCTGAGCAGAGGCTTGCTGATGCCCACTAAATATTATCTTGTACATTATAACTGATGCACATGCAAACTCTCTCATTCTAATTGGAATATCTAGCTGAGAAAAGCCATTATGGAAATTCCTGCAATTATTAGCTATACACTTTATTTAGTCTTGGATTGCATTGAATCAGGAAGAGAAGTCTGATAAGGGTTTGGAAGAGGGTTTAAATACATCAAAATATTCCACAGAGAATAAACCCATGAGGGATATGGTGAATCTCTTGGTTAAACAGATACACGTGGTCCCAAAATACCCTTTCAGCTCTCACTTTTGGTGAATTTCCCAAAGAAATCCCTTTTAGTTGATGCCATCTCCCCCAAACACCTGGGAACCCAGAAGGCTCCCAGTGCATCCGTGGTGCATCCACCTTCCTCTTTTCTTTGGAAGAGAATGGCCATGGCCATGGACAAGAGAAGTTTTATAAGCCAAGCACAGAGCCATCAGAGCTGGGACTGCTGCCTGGGACTCATCCATCAATCAAATAAATAATCATTAAATGAAGAAAGCACTGCTGTTGCTGTCAAGACCAGAGGAATTTTTATCTTCAGTTTCACAGGAAACTGGATGGGCCCCTTAATCTTCCTTACTTAGGGAGGGGCAGGAGTGGGAAAACAGAACTTTTGCTAAGGAAGAAAACATTATGCAGATAATGTGTAGTGTTTTTGTCAGGCTTTTAATTGCTGTTGCCAAGGAAATGTATACGCTTGGGTCAGGGATAGTGTAATGACAAAACGCAAACAGCTTGATTCATGTTTGCAGAGAGACAGAGCCAAATTCATCCCTGGTGCAATTGGGCCGAAATGCAGAGGCAGATTTGGCTTGTTATCTAGCTAGCAGTTCTGTGTTAACATGTTCTCCCAAGCTATTTTACAAACACCACCTAATTTATTAAAAGGGAAAGTTTAGGAAATGTTTTTTTCATGATTTACTGCTACTTGCCTGCCAGTTGTTCAAACAAGACTCCACCAGTCTGTTCCCTCTTTGCATTTTTATTTGCTAAAAGAAATGCTCTGGCTTCGGGATTTCAAATCTGCCTCAGCAAGCTTCTAAATCAGCAGCAGTAATCCCTTCACCCTTGATTATCACTTACTCCTATGTCTTTTTTTACAAGAAAACATTCCTAAAATAATCAGCAATTATTAAATTCCCACTTGCAATATCACACTGACTGTGCAATACTTTTATTACCCATCTGCTGCATAAATTATTGTTGTAGATCACAGTTACAACTTTAAAGCAAGGGGTTGGAATTAAAATACTCATAAGGGTCTCTTGTTCTTTAAGTGTTTCCTCAGTCCCATCTTACTCATTTCTTCATCCTGCATAATGAAGATGGATTCCCATTGTGGGATCACGTACATCAATCCAGGCTGTGATCATGGAATGAGCTCCAGGTGCTGGGTCTGCACAGGAGCCTCTGACTTCAGCAGAGTCCTGAGCACGACTCAGTCCTGTGATTGAGTGCCTCAGTTGTGATTTCAGTGCCTCGGTGATGCACCCCTGCTGGGTGTCAGCACTCAATGCCTCCTCCTTTGTCACACAGAGAGGGAAAATGGAAGCACCTTGCTTGCAAAGACAAGGAGTTTGGGAATGCTCGGCTTTCAGATCAGGGCAGGTCCATGCCCAGCTGTGTTGAAGAGCTCAGATCTCTGTGTACCTCCCTGGGTATATGTGCAGCTCTTTCTCCTCTAGCAGAGTCTGCAATAGATTTTTCCAGCAAAGCAAAGGTGACATTGATTCCTCCTGAATTTCCAGCAGAATCGGAGAGAAAAGATGGGCTTCTCCAAAAACGTGTGCTTTCAGAGGAAACACATTCTCCAAGAGACCTCTGATGTAAATCTCACAAAGAAAATGAAAATGTTCTAGGGTTTGCAATACAAAACTGAAAATTTTGTGATTCTAATCCAACATTTTTTGATTTTGGGGGTTTACAAAAAGCCCCAAAGATGCCTATGGAGGGAACCTCCAGTTAGCTGTTACCAGACTGGATTCTTGCAACTCAGTGATGCTGAGTATTGATATGGAAACTGTCAGGGTGGCTAAATCTTGTTCTAAAATACTGAAGAGGAAGCAACTGAGGAAGAAGAGAGGGAGGGGTACAACCAGATCTTTGATAAGGAGAGATTTTAGCTGTGGAATGAACTTGCACTGCAGTTAGGGGAGGGTTTGGATGCTATCTTTAGAAGCCAGGAAGCAGGAAAGATTAATCCTAATCTTCCAAAAGACCTTGCTACCCCAGCAGAAAATGACAGCTAATGTTGGAAACTCTACATTCTTCACTCTAATTGTCACCAAAAATGTCCAAGATGTTCTTCTGAAAGTTGCAACTGGATGCAAAACTAAAAAAAAAAACCTATAAAATTAATCAACATATAAAAAATTAACTGAAGATGCTAAGAAATTCATCTGCTCCCTATTTTATGTGGGGAACCTGAACAGAACCTGATGGAAAATCCTGAGAGATGTGTGCAATTCCCCACCAGCACACTGCAGACTTGCAGCACAGTTGATGTTTTATGTTTTAAAAAGCTGGGATGTCATAGAATCTTAGAGTCACAGAACACGAGGTTGGAAAAGACCTCAAGGATCATCTCATCCAACTTCTCTTGGCAAAAGCACGATCTAGATGGCCCAAGACCCTGTCCAGTTTAATCTTACAAGTGTCTAATGTTGAGGAATCCTCAGGGAACTGAGGAGATTATTTCAATGGCTGATTGTTTTCATTATGAAAAGTTTTCCTCTTGTGTCCAACCAGACTCTCCCCAGGAGTAACTTGCCTAACTCATTTTTTTTTAAGTGACTCCTTATAAAAAGGGAGTCTCCATCTTCTTTGTAGCCATCCTTTGAATACTGGAACATGGTGATAAGGTCTTCCCTAACCCTTATTTCCTCAAGGCTGAACAAACCCAGCTTTTCCTCATACAACAGGCTTCCCAGTCCTTGGATCATCTCTGTGGCCCCTCTCTGCACCCTCTCTAGCCTGCCCACACCTCTCTTTGATGTGAGGAACAAAACAGAACACAGAATTCCAAGTGGGGTCTGACAAGTGCTGAGCAGAGTGGGATGATGACTTTTTCCTCTCTGCCCCTGTTGATGCAGCTCAGGATCCTGTTCTTTCTTTGCAGCAGCAGCACAGAACTCACTCATCCTGAGCTTGTTGCCCACCAGGACCCTCAGATCCCTTCCCACAGAGCTCCTTCCCAGCTGGGCTGGTCCCAGCCTTTGCTGCACTCCTGGATTGTGTTTTCCCAGGCTCAAGACCTTACACTTGTCCTTGCTGAACTTCACAAGGTTTTTGTTAGCACACCCCTTCAGCCTATCCAGATCTTCCTGCAGGGTGGGTGTCCCTTGCAAAGTGACCAATTCCCCACTCAGTTTGGTGTCATTGGCAAATTTTATCAGGGTACACTCAATCCCATCATCCAGGTCAGGGATTTGTTGCTAATCTGTCCTTTACAAGTATCTGCTGTTGTTTTTTTGCCTGTATAACCCTAAGGCTGTATATTTTTAACCTACTGTTTACTGTTATCTGTTGCACAGGAATGTTGGAAAAGCTCAGGTTTAAATGATTGGGAATGCCCTGGAGAGATCTTATTTTCTTGGCTTTGTTTTCAGTTTCAAGTAGCTGTTACATTTTGTAGACATGTAAAACCACATTAAAAAAAAATAAAAGACTCCAAGATCAAATTAGGCTGGTCCTGGGCAAACTTAACAAAGTTTTTCTATTTCCTGTCAGACACACAGACTGTTCTGCTCAGGAATTTGTGCCTTTCAGTCCACATTTAATTCTATTTGTTGCCTGATTTCTATTTATAATGCACAAAGCAATATTATTTGCCAGTAACACTTTAAACACTGCCAGCTATATACTGCAATGTGAGCAGTATGGGAAAGAGGAGAAGGCTTTTCTAAGTGAGTTACCCAACTAAATTTCTGTCTTGTTTGAATGTACAGAGAACCACAGGAATGAACTGCAGGTGTGGAAGGTTCACACTGGAGCCCAACAATTCTGTGTTAACAAGGGGCTGGGGAAGAAAGGATATGTTAACCATGTGGTGGCCAGAGGGGGAGGTCCCTCCAGAAGGGGCCTTGTTTTCCTCAGGTTTTGTCATCCTTAGGATCTGTGATTTTCTTTATTCTGTGTACACATTCACACCAAACTATTGCAAGCTAAGCACAGACCTAAATCACAGGCAGAAACCAAATCACTGAACCTTATGCTTCTTTTTCTTCCCTCCATCCCACTGACATCTCCATCTATGTCACTGACATCTCTACCTCTGTGCTTCTGTCCTCACCAGATCTTTTCAGAGCCACTCTTTTTCTTCTCAGTTTCCCTTTCTTTTTGGAGCATGTCAGTCTGCCTGCTTTCATGTTTCCTCTCACCGTTTGAGCATCCAAACCCTTGTTGAGCATCTCACTGGGTTACACAGATAAAAGCAAAGGTCTTGAGCCTTTGAGCTGATGACTGGATGTCTGTGTCTTCAGGTGATCTCACCTCAAGCAGATCCTTCAAACACATGGGTGCTTTCCCCATGGGGAGCTCAGCTTCAGGTGTGGTGGTCAGCAGTCCAAGATGAACAAAAAATTGCATCTCTGATGTTGGTCTCAGTTATATCACTCTGTCAATTAAACTACTCTACAGTCCACACTACACCTAAATGCTGTGTAGGAGGTGTAGCATTGCCAAACAGCAGGTACAAATCAAAGGAAAGTAAAGAGTTCACCACGATGTGTTGTTGAGTTATGGGGTGTTTGGGCTGCCAGCAGTTTACATGAGTTAATTAATGAAAAAATACATAAAAATCACCGAAATGACTGAAGGTTGCTAAAACATAAAAATACCATCTGTGGCTTGGCACATCCCATACCTTGTTGAGGACTAGGAAACCACTACAGTTTTATTCTGTTCCTACATACCTTCACTGCTGGGCCTTGTGGAAGACATAAAATAGAAAACAACCATAATGAGTCCAGTCTCATCTTTTAATGACACTTAAATGACAACTAAATGCAAACTTCACTCAACAAAGACAATTCTTGCTCCACACCCTCAGAAATGTGAGGTTAAACCAGCAGGATCTCACACAGGACAAGCATCCATCTCTGGCTTTGCTGCTTCCTCAGGTTTGCTGTTTAACAAAGTCACAGTAATTCAGAGCAGAGACACAGTCCAAAGCAATCAGCTCTTAGCCAGGAAATCCCCCCAAAGTCAAGAGCATAAATCTCCCAGCCCACGCAGAGCTCTGCATTCCTGCAGCACATGGGGCCCATTAACGCCCCTCGCCGCCCTCAGGAGCAGCTCTGCTCCAGTGTCCCTCAGCTGCTGCATCCACTCTGTCTGCCCCTTTGGGGCTGTGGGGGATTTCTTTAGTATTCCAGAAAAAGCCTGACTTGGATCTTCTGCACTGCCCCAGAGCCCGTGCCAGGTGCCACAGGAGTGGCTGGAAGCTCTCCTGCTTGGCTGGCTTTGAGGACAGTCATGGTGCTGAATTCCTGAGCAGTGCCAGCAAACTCTGTCATTTTGCCTAATTATGTTCTAATGCAGCAGAATGAGACAGAGCTTCAATTTAGTGGTGTTCTTTTCTGACAAGGCTGAGAAATGTCATCTGACACTGAGCAATGAAGCTCAGAGGCCTCAGTTAAGATTCTTCCTGTTCAGATCAGTTCTTTAGAATCAAACCACACACACACACACACACACACACACAAAAAAAAAAAAAAAAAAAAAAAAAAAAAAAAAAAAAAAAAAAAAAAAAAAAAAGCCTTCCACACTCCTCATGTCTTTCCCCAAAGCTTTTCAAGCTTTTCACTGCCATGTTTACAAGTAGGTCAGGTTTACTTTGCAGCATCAGTGGGGGAAAGTGCTCTGGTACCTGGTCCTGGATGTGGACTAGAACTTTTAAATCCCAGAGAGGCCATTCATGATGAAGGACCTGCAACAGCAGCAACAGCAGACAGGTCTCACAGCCTGCCCTGGCCTTAGCTGTGTTGCAGCATGGAAGGGGAAATGGGAGCCCAGCACAGAGCTGCAGAGAGCTCTTCCTAGAGCTTCACTACCAGGTTTCCTTCCACTACAGCTGGCCAGGGCTATCTGTTGGGGGATAGACCAGCTGGTTTCTTCTTGCAGCCTTAAAGAGGGGAATGGGTTGTAAATGTGCACTGGTTTCTCACATGGGGAAGGATAATGCTTGTGTGTATCCTCTTATTGGAAAAAAAAGCCCATGCCATACTCATGGAGCACCTTGACCTATCTGAGCTAACCCTGCCTGAATTTCAAAGTTATTTATAATTATTAACAGACATTTGAAAAAGAAACAACACCAGCAAAGCTTTTTTTTTTGGCTTTGCCTCAATAAAATAGGATGCACAGGGTAATGCATAATGTGTTTGGAACTTGAAGAGTTTTATACCACTTTCAATCTAAAGGGAGGCCTGATTTTGTCTAAATGAAAGCCCAGCTGTGAACCTGAGTCTTTCTAAATCCTGTGAGTGCTGAGGCAGTCAGACAGACCTCCTAAAGCTGAGTCAGACAATTTCAACTGAAGACATTGAGAAGGAGGCATAGGTAGCCTCACAGACTGGACATGCACTGGTGATGTGAGGACTCAGAGTCAATTAGGCACAGCAGGATTTGACCTTGGCTCCCTCACCTTAAGAAAATGTCCTAAATTCTGAATTCTTACTATTCTGAGGTAGGACAAGCTGATTATCTACAAAGTTGTGTAGATTTTTCCAGGAATGCCATTGTTGCTGGAACTGGTGTGAAAATTCCCACAGAAACCCCTTAGCTCAGGTGCAGGAGTTTTCTTTGTTTTCTAGTAAAAATACAGCTCATTGGAAAATTCCCAGTCTTGTCTCAGCATTATCCTTATTATTTTCACCCATGGACACACAACTGCAGGTGCATTTTTTTTTTTCCAGAACTGGGCAGAAAGAACCAGTGCCTGCAGTTTTGCTAAACCCCATGAGAGGCACAAATTATCCTCCCCTGTAGTTGAAGACAGAAAACCACACTCACAGCAATTTGCAGGTACAAAAGAAGAAAATATTTTTAAAAAAGGAGAAAAAATGTCAAGGCCTTGTCACATAGCAGGGATCTGTGTCTTTAAGGTTCAAATGCATATTCAGAGTGTGAAAGGGCCCAGAGAAGTGAAAGGAGAAGGCATGGGGGAGAAAGTGAAGTACTTTCAAGCAATTTAAAGCTGTGTCAGGAAAGCAGGAAAACAAGCTGAGGAGATAAAAGACACTGTGGAAGGATGTGTGATATTCAGTGAACTCCTTGCCCTTGACATCTGCTACTGACCAAAGAGATGGGCACAAAATGCCTTATAGCTGAGCTACAGAAATTAAATCACATTTATTGCCTTTGAGGTTCTTTCATTCTAGTAATAAAAGTAGACAAATTCTGCTTTTCCTACCACTTTTAATTCATAACACTTCTGATGCTGGAAAGCCTGGCTCCTGTGTGAGTGCCAAAGAATGCATTTAGTAGTCCAAACCCATGAGCAGGGATGTGGGATCTGACATGGATTTTTCAAACCAAAACCAAGGGGAGCCAATCTCTGATGGTGTCACAGAATCATAGGATGGCCTGGGAGGCCTGGCTGCCTCCCTGGTGCTGCCATGGCCCCAGGCAGAGCACCTTGGGCAGTGGTGCCTCAGCTCATGGATCCCACCAAGAAGCAGCTCCTGTGTTGCTGTACTTGTTGTAGTATTGAGGGATTACTTTGCCCTTTAACCCAGCACCTTTGTGAACAGGCAGACCTCAGTTACATCCCTGCTCAGCTGCCTTTTCTCCAAACTGCAGTTGAGTTTCAGCCTTTTCTGCCTCTCCTTGTGAGGCAGCTGCTCCATCCCCTGAACTTCAGCTGTCTTCCTCTGCACCTTCTCCAGCTCCACCAGGTCCCCATTCTGTTTGATGCATCAAAGCTGAGATGAATTGTGCTGGGTTTGTCCTGCAGAGCCTCTGACTGGTGTGACAAAGGGACACTGCACAAATTATGAGTCACACAACCCTGGCTGATACAATTTAGAGACCAAGAATTATCTCTAACTCATAACATATTGTATATCAATTATTCCATAATTAATAAATGTTTCCTCATTTGTTTTAATTTCTGCAATCTGTTCATGAATAGTTTGTGAATATAAATAGTACAAAATCCAGGGAACAAATTGTGCATGGAATTGTCTGCTGAGCTCCCTTTGCCATGCGTTTCTTGCCCTTGTTTTAGTTAAATTAGCACTCTTAACTTCTTGCACATTCTTTGTTTTTAATCACAACCTTGTGAGAATCCCTTGCAAATACCTTGCTTGCCTGTTCCTAACGAAACAGATCAACTTGCAGCTGGATTTAAGTACAGTTGATGAGAAAAGCATTTCATTGTTTCATCTAACTACCCCCTTCTCCTCATTTCCTTCCACTGTGAACTCTCTAGTTAGCAGATTATTTCCTCCAGCAGAAAAAAACCATCAGGCCTTTGGGAAGACTCCAGCTCTGCTAGGAAAGCTGTTGTGCTGATGGACCAAATGCTTCCAGCTCCACCCTTTTCCTCTGTCCTTTCTTGCCATCACCTCAGCACATTCCCATGATCCCAGGCACCCAAGTGGATCTGCAGACCCAAGTCCTGTATCCTGTAGCCAGACATAGAGCTGTACCAGGGGATTACAGTATCCAGTAATTTAGGAATTGGCTGGAACTCTTGTGTCATATATGAAATATGACCATCTCCTAACCCATATGTACAGTTTATTAATGACAGTTGAGATGGGAGAAGATAAACTGATGATACAGATACTCATGCTCTAGAGCCCTGAATCACCTAAAATGTCATAAGCATGGAAATTTAGCCTAATTCCATAGATCTAAATAGCTCAGGATTCTTTTAATTGGGTTATGTATTTAGTTTAAATGAGCATGAGATGGCTCTAAGTAGTCCCTGAATAATAAGATTAACCAAGGAGATGGATTGAAACCAGAACCAGAACCATTTGTCTCACACTTCCCACTCAGGGACTTTTGATTATATCCCTGTCATTCCCACTTTGGATTTTGCAAACAAAAATCTGGCATGTGCTGTCATATGCAAACAGGGCCTCAGGTTCAGTGCTTGGACTGGTAAAATCATGTTTGTATGCGAGATGTGGCAGGTCCTAGGAGGGCTGGTGACACATGCTAAGCTTCAGCTTGCTCCCTCTGATCCAGGGATCTCAGCAGTCTCTGAAACGAAATGTGCCACAGGGAACACTTCTGCCAGCCTTTTTCCATTCACTTAATTGCAAACAAAATGTGTGTCTCCACTCTGGATGCTGTGAGACTAGGACAATTACATCAGTGGACAAAACCAAGGGGCCATGAGTAAACACTGCTGAGCTTCCCTCTCCAAAATTCATTCTGTTAACACATAGATGAATTAGAAAAAAACGTTGATTTTCCATTCTGTCTCTTTCTGGGAATGAACACACGAAAAAAACACCACTCATCATAGGAGATGAATGAAATATCCCTCCACTGCCATTAAGTCCAGGGAATACAGACAATGAGAGACACACAGGGAAGGACTTGGTGCTACAGGCACTGGAAATGCCATTTATCCAGGCTTTAATGCATAGGAAGTTTCCATAAGGAAGAACAAACAGAATCACCCACATCACAGGGTGTGCCCAGGATCACCCAAAGTCTGACATCAGTTTTGCTAGGAGAATTGGTATTTCCAAAAGAAGATTTCTTTTCCCTCAGAAACAGGTTTTCAGACAAAATGGAAATATTTGTTAAAAGCTTTATGAAGGCATATGGGTTTTGGTTAATAAATGAACAAACCTTGAAAAAAAAGTTTGATTTTAAACTGAAACAAAATTGTTTTCCAGTTTTTGTTTAAGTATTTTCCAAGAAAGCCAGAAATTATTTCTGAACAGCTGTTTTTATCAGATCAGAGTCAGATTGAGTATTGTATGTGTACCAATAAAGACAAATTTGCAACTCAGTGTAACTCCTCTCAGAGGAGTTTATATAAACTCTTGCCAAAACCCACCCTGTAACAATGTGCATCCAAGTGGTGCACTTTCCCCTTATGATTTCCCCAGCAGTTCAAGGACATCTAGTCTGAGTAAAGACTAAATGCTTTCTGCAGGGCCACTCTTCCCTACAGCCAAGTTGTTCATCCTCTCACTTCTGGGGCTGTATTTTTCTGAAGATTGATTTCTGATGTTTTCTAACCATCCTTTATTTCCACGGGACACTGAAGTGAATTATTTCACTTCTATGCTTCCAGGAAAAGCCAGCAGGAAGCCCTTTGTTTCCCTTTCTTCCTCCTTTGTGCTAAGGGGATTTATTTAATACAGCTGGGAGGTCAGGCCCCCAGAGGTCTATTTGTACGTAATTCTACAACTGCCTTGCATTATAAAAGAATGCAAATGCCATATGTATTGACTCTATGGGTCACAGTGGCACATCTTGTTTGGGGAAATATTGAAGTTATCTGTAAGCACATAAATAAAGGAGTGTACTGAAGTATGCTGTATTTACAGGTTGCCTCTGCCTTCCTTAATAACACAGAAGAATCAGCTGATCAAAACCAGAATACAAATGGCACAAATTTGAGGGAATTACAAGGAGATAATTCAGATTTAAATCCTTTGATAAAAGGGGACACAATTTAGTAAGATGAGTCCTGTAGCCATGTAAATGAGAGCAGGGCTTTTTATTGAACCTATTTGTTTTGGTAATTGTTGTGAGGGCAGCCCCTTCACCATTCAGCCTTTCATCTAGCCTTAAAAAAAAAAAAAACCACTCTGTAGCTTTTTTGAAGTGAAATTATTGTTTTGATGAATCCTGCTAAAGCAGGATTACAAAGCCAGAACTGCAATAAAGGATACTGGGTACTTAGGGAGAGGTGAAACTTCACTTTGACTAAATTTTAATTTGGGCTGGTTTTTCCAGTAAGCCAGAAACTGTGGACCTGACAAAAATTAAGAATCTCTTACTGATTTTGAGGGGGCTTAGGTTAAACTATACTGCTGAGATCTAACACCAGAGAAGTCTATAGAAGTTTGCCTCATTGACCATAGGATAATGTTTCCTTTAAGTAGAATTGTACTAAGCAATAGTGATTAACACTTACAAAAAACCTTAGTAACCAGTGCAGAATGAGATGACTGAGCTTTGAAATTTCATGCCAAAAGATACTGCCCGAGTCTCACATGAATTTAAGGGGAGGTTGGACAGGTGGAAGGGAAAACGATCGATGGAGGGTTGTATCTAGAAATCTTCATCTATTTGTAGAAATTAGTAGAAATCTGCAGTCAGGAGGCTGAGAGTTTCTAGAGACTGTGAGTGGAGTATCAGGTATATTTGCCCTTTTCTTGTATCTTGTCTAATAGCCCTTGGGAATTTACTTTCGTTAATGGGTTGTGCAAGATTTTTAACCTGAACACTACAGCCACTCTTTACAGACTTTTAATGTCTTTATACTATGATTGATCAGGAGGAAGCACAAGATGGGTTCTCAAGAGGATCCTGTGAGGCCTGCCCCAGAACAGGCAGGGTTTCCTTGGGCTGCAACCTAGGCTGAGGAAGGATGATCTGTGGGTAGTCCCACCATGCCCCTAGATGAGTTAGATGAGTCCTCCTGTTTCTGTTGCCTGACATCCCAATCCAGCTCAGCACAATTTAATGATCTAGTAAACAGCTCACACAGATGACAGCAGCAATGGGACAGATTGTTGATTTCCCACCAGAGATGTCAAAATTCACTCTGTGTTTGGAGCTGGGCGAATGATAATCTTCCCTTAGACAAAAGGAAATGCTGTGGAATAAACATAATCTGAGACATTGATGAATAATTAGAATAAGTTATTAATGTTACCCTGAGTCAAACTGCCATGTAACCTTGGTGTGGGTTTACAGATTCCATTAATTTAATTCCTAAATGCACATTTTCCCCTGAATGAAATAAATCCTGTTTCTTCCCATTTATCCTGGTGAAAATACAAAACTGTAAATAAGTCACACATCTAATAGTGCTCAAACTTTGTTTTTATATTTGCATAAAGTCAACATGCAATGTAAGGCTTTTTCCAGAGAAAGGGTTCTCACCAAAGGCAAGGTTCAAGCTGGGCCAGAGCTCAGGCAGGACCTGCAAAGTTGGGCTTGGGTGCTGTGGGGTGTGTGTAACACCAGAGAAAGTGACAGCAACTGTCTCTGTTACTGGAACTTGGAGCAGATAGTGATCCAACAGGAGCACTAACAGGATCCTTTCCTCACCCTTTATTCAGGGTAATAGGATGACTCCACTAATGAGATACTTTTGCTCACTGAGTTTTAAGATGGACTAACTCATCTCCATCAGCACTGATGTGTTGAAACTCATCCAGCAATCCAGAACATAATTTATCTGCCTAACACAAAAAGATGTTAAGATAAGCTTGTCCCTTTTCCATTTGCTCTTTTGCATTCATTGATCTCATAAATTAAATGTCTTTCCTGTATTTTGGCATGGCCATGAAGCACCTCCCAAGGGTTTCTGTGGTAGGCTGGGGACTCTAAAGTGACTTACACAATACCTTTCCTAAGGCTGTCACCTGAATTATAACACATGATGTTCTTGCAGATAGAAATACTTACAAGTAGTTCTTCTGACAGGTGGAACCTTCAAGCTGATTTTTAGAACTGATTGTGGTGAAATAACAGCCAACATTAGTAGGAGCAGTGATATGTTTTTCCTTCGGAAACCACATGAAAATCAGGAGACTGGCCTGAAAATGCTTCGCTTCACTCTTGAGTAGTCATGTTTACCTTATGTAGGAATAGTTTATCTCGTTTGATGTTCACTGGGGAAGCCCCTTCTTGAATTGTACTCTCCAATAATTGAGGAGACGTGTAGGATTAGATCAGGATTTATAATGAGGGGAGAGCAGCCCTGAGGCAGATGCTCTTAAGCAGAGCTATAATTTACTGGCAACCTTATCTAAGATACGGTCAGTCAATAAGAAAGCCTCAGAGGACTTCAGGGTAGCCACAGCGTCAATCAACCTGCTGATTTCTTCATAAGGAATACCAGCTGGTTACTAAACCACAGGGGGCAGACAATAAAAATGAAGAGTTAGGGACAGAATAATGATTTATTTCAAGCGGGAAACCAGGAAAATAGTTTGAAACCTATTTCAGTTAATTGCTTGCTTTGCTGTCATTACTCCATTACTATTTGTAGCAGAATTGGTGACAAGAGACTCAGCTGAAATTCTAAACTGATTAAGCTGAAATGGACCTACTGTGCTCACACTGTGCCTTCACAACATTGCTGAAGGCCCTGATAGAGCATTCCCCATATTTTCTTTCTTGATTTACACAATACACTAATACACAACCCAGCTTCTCAGCCATGGTTGGAAGTGCAGGCTATGGCTCTGCTTTCCCCTGGGATTCTATCCCATTTACTTTGTCTCTTCAGTTTCTTCCCACAGTTCTCCCCATGTGTCTAGAGGACCAAGACAAGCACTCCCATGATGAATGACTCACTGAGAAAGAATCAGATAGACTTTGAACTTATTTTAGCACAACTTCCCCAGGAAGAATGACCCCAGAAATCCCAACTGCATGCAGGACTAGAGATGATCCAGGCAGAATTTTATGGTGTGACTGCCTAAGATGGGCCTGAGCCACTTGAAGATGCCATGTGGTGATCACAGACCCAGTTCTGGGGTGGGTACCTACTCCAGTGTGCAAACTGCCTGTTACTGGGACAGTAAGAACCTGGAGCTCTGACTCCTGTTCTCAGAATTGCTACTAGCCCAGTGTGTTGGCTTGGAAGTCCCTGTCACCCCTACTGCTTCTCTAATTCATCTGCCATCCTGTGGCTTTTTTTGTATTTATGGAAATTACGGAAAATTGGGGCAACTTGGCCATATTAAGCTTTCTAGGTGCTCAGCAACTGTTGTGGTGGGATAAATTTGGCTAACCTGCCCATGCAAGGGGATTTGCATGCACACAAAACTATTTCAGCATGGACCCAAGAGTTCTGCAGAGCCTGCACAGAAGGTCTGAGATGCTGAGCTTGCTCAAGACTCTCTGCTTGGCACAGCATAACCCCTAATGTTCATGGATTTCTGCATAGGAAATCCCACATAGAAATACAGGGAAGTCAACACCTAGAGATTCAACTTTTGCTTTAGATATAAAAGGCTAGCAGGTGTTGTGGGGTTTTTTTCTTTTTTTTTTTTCACTTTATTTTTAGGAATGGTGATCTCTAATTCTCCTACTAAGTTCAGCTAGGGTTGGAAGTTGAAAATCTAGTTTTTCATTTCTAAATTAGACATGCTTATATATTGTGGGCATGAATTTTCCTCCTAGTAGCTGATACTGTAAGACATCAATAACCATGGGCATGCTGCAAACACCATAGTTAAGGATATCTTTCAGTATCAGCTACTAGGAGGAAAACTAATTCTATCCCAGCCAAAACAAGTTGTTAACGAGCATTTTGAGATCCTGTGATGGAAGATGCTGTAGAGTCTTGATCCATGTGCATGATCCTCTGCAAGTCCATTGAAAGCCCACAGAGTGCAACCATTGCTGCACAAAAGACAGAAATAAAGCTACTTGTCCCTTGCAATTTGCAGAGAATATCTGCCCATCTTCCCTTTCACTGAGGAAAGAGCACTTGATTATTTCTTGTAGTGGGAAATGACATGAGATTGTCTGTTCCAATTGCTGTAGGGCCACCCCAAGCACAATCTGCTAATAGCCTGTCATCCTGGGTAAATAAACCAGCTTGGGAATGGAAAAAATTGCCCACCCTGCACAACAGTCCAGCTGTGTTCTGGCTGGAGGCAGGGACAGACCTCCTCAGAGGCTTTGTCTCACGTTTTTCTGGGTCTCCAGCTATTACAGCTGAACTTTCCTGTGTCATCCCTGGGAAGACAGCTGGACATGTCTTTTTAGGCCCAGTAAAAGCAAAATTCCTTGTGATCTTCACAGGAGTAGGGGCATTTTCCAAGACTTCATCAGGCTTTGTTGCTTCATCTCATCTAAGAGGCAGGCAGAAATGCAGGCTCAGCCTAAACTTGAGGGCTGTTACAGTTTTAGCAGTGGCTAAATTAACTGAATGAAGCTTTCTGTGTCAGACATGATTCTAGAGAAGCCAAATGGGCAGGAATTCTGGTATCATTACTTGCAGCACCTCAAGGCTTTGGCCCTACAGAGGATGCCAGGACGTGTTGTTGAGTCTGTTAAAATGTTCTGCATTACAACCCTGAGCCCACCTGTAAATGTATCTTTGAGGATCTGATTTCCCCAGAAAAGTGCCACGGAATGTTAGGCACTGTGTATCTGAATTTTACATAGGATGTGTATCCTTCCCACAGATCCTGTGTCCTTCAGGATCAAACTGACACATGGGCTCAGAGATCTTGGTCCCTGCTTACCTGTGCCTGGGGTACAATTTGTGTAACTCGAATGATGTAAGATCACTATCATGACATGAGAAGGCAAGCAAAGGCACATAAACATGGCAAGATTAGGGGAGAAGGTGGCCAGAAAACCACAATCCAAGCATATCTATAATTTTCTGACCTAATCCTATGAGACTTTGAGGTTCTAGGAGTCAATATCTAATTTTATCTGAAGATGAACCTCACAGAGTCTTCTACCTGCAAGATCAAATGGTGTCAGTAAGGAAGTCACAGTTATTTTCTCTGTTCTACTAGACCAGAACCTGAGGCAAAATGACTTATTTCAGGTTGCCCAGAGAGCCAGTAGTGGAGGCAATATAAGAAGCTGGGTCTTAAGTCCTAGCAGAGGGAGTGCAGAACAGCTTTTCAGAGCCCAGACTACAGGCAGGGATAAAATCAGCCTCGAAAAAAATGATCAAATAAAATTCTGTTTTAGGAAGGTAAATTAAATCCCCTTTTCTTCTGTAGCCTGGGGACGAGCATGTTTTGGATCCAACTGTGTGACATTAATCACAATATGGAATATTTGAGCCAAAGGTCATCCACAGGGGGGCCAACTATTAACATATGGGATTTATCTGTCTACTTCTTCCATAAAGATGCAGTGTGCTGGATAATTAAACTTCTGAGTGCCAGCGTGGAGTGTAGTCTGTTTTTTTCCATTGCTCTTTGTGATTCGATCCAGAACCATTTCCTTTCACTGTATGCTCAGAAGGGGAGGAAGCAAAGGTGGCATCCTGATCTTCATTATTAACACACAGGAAAACTTGGAGGAAATCCCTTTTATGCCCCTGGCTTTGTGTAAAGAAAACCCTGCAAGCTCTGAAGTCATATTGTTCAGCCCCTATATATATGTTCACCTATGTGTATAGCAGATGTTTCTTCAAATACGTAACTGATGTTTCTGCAGAATTATGATATGGAAAAACATCCATAGCAACCTGCATTCCCTTTGATTTACTTCTATTAAATTAAAAATCTAGAAAATAAATTACATTTAAAGTGGCTACAGGGGAATAAAGAAAACCACAGTCTCCTGCGATTCAAGTCAGTGTTTGCAAAGCGGAGCAGGCAACAGGGAGGCATTTTGCTACTCTGAGTGAAGGAATTACACAAAGCTAAAGAAATTCTGAGGAAGGCATCTAGCTGAAGCTAGTCAGGTGCTGCCTTGTACAACCAGCAGAAGCACTTCCAAAGCAATTAGTCCAGTTCTAACATTTAGGGCAGGAGGCACAAATCTCTCTCTGAGGGTACCTACCTCTTCCCCAGCCTTCATGACCTGCTTAGACGAGACGTCTGCTTGCAGACAGCTAAAACTAAGCTAGGGGAATCCCACAGCAGCTGACTCCACTTGTGTCTGCCCCTATAAAATATTCCACTTTGTTTCTGTTACAGTAAAACTGTTATTACTATTATTTAAGGTTATAGTGTGGTAACACTCAAAGGTGCATGCATGGCGTAAAATGCAATTCCCTGCCTCACAAAGAAGGGTTTAAATTAAAGGATGATTTGGCTTTTAATTCTGCAGTTTGACTAAAAAAAATACAAACAGCAACAGGCAATTAAAATACATAATACTTGATTCACGTGATTTCAAAATGCCAAAGTACATATTACAAATGTCCTGTGATGATCATATGATAGAATGTCTATGCACTTTTGGCTATAATATTAACAAGAAGGGAATTTTTTCATATTAAGTATTTCCAATGAATCATTCTGTCTAAAGTGCAGCCAGTTTATTAATTTTTTTTTATTCCAATACACTGCTTTTCATTTAAAATAAAATGGTAATGTTTTACATTCATGTGTTGCTTTTCATCTAGAAAGATCCCTGAGGCTGTTTTGAGCGCTTTCTAGAGTTTCAGTGCCCACAGTGCTGGGGGGAGAAGGCTTGTCATGAGTAAAATGCAGTTGTGGCCAAATTTCTTCATCACGTGAACCATGGACTGTAATTTTCGTGTGGTCAAAAGGCAAAAGGCACATACGATGTGCCTTAAAGAAGGAACAGGAATTCCAGGAATGAGTGGCTGACAGATGGGAGACAATGCTGACCACTCGTGTTCCTCTCTTGGGGGCTGCAGCTGAGCTGGCCTGACTCATTCCCCTGCCAGGGGTCTGAGGTACCAGGCAGCTCTTGCACCGAAACCAGGCAATGTGATGACTCAAGTTATCCCTTAAATTGCTGTTTAAATTGATGTTTGACTCAGAGCTATCATCTGACCACTGTCTTTTATGAGGCACTGAGTGAGGAATTAAGACAACAGCATAACAGATTGATCTCAGCCATTGTTGGTCTTCAGGTGTGTCCTTGGTGAGTCCTTCCAACTTTCTGCCCCTCACAAATCTTCCCCTCTTTCGCTTCTGTCCTTCTGACCATTTTTCAGGTCTGGGTACAGCCATGGCAGCTTAGGGGCTGCACAGTATTACAATAATTTCACAAAGCACAAGATAATTCTGTATGTGTGTGGACTTTGCTAAATCTGCACCTGCCAATGATGCTCCATAACCACACACTTAAACTGAGTGTAACTCTGGAACAAAACACCATGAAAAAATGCCCGTGCTCCTTTGACAAGCCATGGCAAGAGACCCAGAGTTTTTTTGTAATTTTGCTTCAGAAATGTGTTACATTCCATTTAAAGGTGTGGATGTGCAGGATCTGCTGGGAAGACCATACATATCACAACAAAATAGCTGTCTGAGCTGAGGAAGGGTTGGGAAACACTGATGCAACGTGTCAGATTTCAGAACAGGGACAACAGCCTGTGCAGTGACTAAGGAAACAGAGATAAAAAAACTTGACCAGGGCTACTACAAAGCATTAACAATACAAATTGTTAATGCTTGCATACAGAAATGGTATGGAGAGGTCTGTAAGGTCAAGAATGCAAAAGATAGGGAAATCCAGCATTCTGCCGGCCTTGCAGTTAATTTTAT
The DNA here is from genome assembly GCA_016584745.2 of Phylloscopus trochilus trochilus. Taxonomy (NCBI): domain Eukaryota; kingdom Metazoa; phylum Chordata; class Aves; order Passeriformes; family Phylloscopidae; genus Phylloscopus; species Phylloscopus trochilus. Next base: position 7,687,173 of record WQNJ02000016.1, on the reverse strand, counting down.
TTTGTTGCTGTTTGCAATTTTCTGGCCATAAACTATTTTCCCCTCCCATGCTTCAGATGGAGGGTTGCTCACAGACCAGGGAACTAATCAATATTTATACTGCCTCATTCATCCAGGCACATCATTTTACCACATATATTTAAAAAGAATCAATTTTTATGAGGTTTTCTCCATGCAGTGTCCATGAGCACCACATACAGAACAACTATATCTCTCAACTCTCCTGTAAAGAGTGCTGGGGAATGAGGCTGCCTGCTGCCAGGGCTGACATTGTGAACATGGACAACACAAATTGTTGTCCAGATTGGCAGGTCACAAGGGACTTCTGGAGTATTTTTTAACATTTCATTTGTTCACAGGACAGCTCTGATTGTGTACGCAGGTGCTTGGCAGCAGGCTTGAATTGAACCAGATGCGACAATGGCCACTGGTGCCCTGGATTTCATCTATTTCCTAGGTTTCAACCCGGCTGCCGTTTATTCCTAGTGGAAGAACAGCTGCACACAAAGACCTGAACAGTCTTTTAGTACATACCAGCACTCCGGATTTCAGCCCTGCCTCACAGAAAACGTGTTTCTCCAACTCACTCGCTGCCCTTCCCATCCTGGGGCAGAGGGTTATTTAGGATAAATTCGGTGGAAATAGCACCATCTACTGAGCACCCAACACGCTTCCAGCTGGGACCTCTGGGGCTGGGGGTTTGGCAGGGGAAGGCTCTGTCTCCTCAGCCCAAGGGATGCTGAATGCTTAGGTCCTCAAACTACTGAGCTCCCCAGATGAGGCTGAAGCTTTCCATCCCCGAGATGACTCCACTCGCTGTGGTGCTGTGATTCAAGTCATCTGTTTTGAAGAAACGCAAAATAATCCCAGTGATAAATATACAAGAGAAATCTATTTAGTCCCAGTGTGTACCCCAGTGTGTAAACATACATTTCATCCCCAAATGTCTTTGTTTGGGATCATTCCCAAGTCTGTGCACGCTATGGCGTGTCCCAGATTCCTTTTAATGTCCCCATCGTGTAATGCTCACTCAGAGACAGATTTTGGGTACACTGAACACTTGTTTGCTGCCTGGCCGTGACCTCTTGGCCTCTAACTTGGATGGAGAGCTGAATTCCTACAGAATGAACGGTGAGACCATCCGTAGGCACAGGGCTCCGGGATACGTGAAGGAACCTCTCGGGAAAGTTACAGGCAGGCACAGCTGGGAAATTCTTTTCCGTGGAAGGAGAGATGGCTCCCGCAGGTGAGCGGGGCCGCTCAGCGCACCCACGGCCCCGGCAGGAGTTTGAGAACCACCCGTGGCTGCCCCACGCGCGTCGTCCCTCCCGGGGCGGGCCGGCCCAGGCCGCCACACAGGCCCAGTTTTTCCCCCGTTTCCCTCGGGATTTCCCCCCAGCCATCCTCACCACCCCGGATTTTTCCACGCCTGACAACAAAGGAGGCGGCGGGGCGGCCGCGGCGGTGACTCAGCGCCGGGCCCGCCCCCGGCCCGCCCCGCCGCTCCCCTCAGGCGCGGCCGGGCCGGCTCCGCGCGTGTGGCGGGGCCGGGCGGACACTCCGGCGGCACCGGGCGGGCGGGCAGCGGCCGCTGTTCTTCGTCCCTCCTCAGCTCCCCGTGCTCTCGTCCCCCGCGCTGCCGGGCAGGCAGAACCGCCCCGCCGAGGTAGGTTCTGTGTCTGCTCCGCACACAAAGGCGCTGGCGCGGAGGGACGGGATATCCCAGCCCGGGGGGGCTGAGGGACGGCGGCTCCCGGGGAGGAGAGGCGGGAGCGGCGGCTCCCGGCTGGGGAGGCACAAGCGCCTTCCTTCGTGAAGGGGAACACGGGGAGTTCGTCGCGGCTTTGCATAAATTAAAGGGGGAGCAAGCGGGAGCGTGCCCGGGGGTGTGCGGCTCTCCGGCGGTGCTGCCGGTCCCGCCGCCCCCCGTGGGTGTCCCCGGCTCGCCGGGGCCGTGGAGCCGGTGGGTGTTCCATGTGTGCATGGGGTGCTCGCCGTGTTCTTGTGGGCAGCTTTGATCCTTGGGTGACTCTTGCAGTCGTGGGAGCACCCCCATAACACCGAGGGATCCGTGGGTGCAGACTGGCAGGACTGGGGGAATGGATGGTGGTGGACGGGAAGAGGAGTTGGAAAAGCAAATAAAAATGATAAATATTTTATTTCCTATGTATGGTGCTCTGTAAAACGAGCCTTCAGAGCAGCTGAACTTCTGATGTGGGCAGTGGATGTCTTCGTACAGATCTTTAAAACAAGTAGAAGCTGGGAGCGGGACAAGCCTCGAGGAGCTGCTTTTCCTGTGCTCCCACCGCTCCCATCTGGGTCTGTCAGACTTCCCCTCAAGGAGCCCAATGTGTCCTTGAAATTCAAAAATTCAAATGTCCGGGTTTTGCTGTGCATTGGGTTGAAGGGCTGTGAAGCTGGCCAGGGAGACTGCACGGAGAAACGCGTTGTGGGGGTACATAAGGGGAAGGGGTACAGTACGAGAGCTCAGAGTGCCTGAACTACTTGTTTGCTTCAGCCATTGAATTTTTTCAAAGCTTAATGAGTTCTGGCATAAATCGATACTGTGCAAATGTGGTGTACAGCCGTGGCTGGCATTGGAGCAGAGTCTGGCCCGGTAAGCCCTGGGCATGCTTGTGGCGAACTCGAGAGGACAGCAGAAAACATGTGAACTTGTGGGATTTTGTTGAGAATTCACATGGTCAAACAAAAATGTAACAAAAGGAGGAAAAGATGCTTCTGTGTGAGCATAGTGTGGTCGCAGTGTATAGTTTGTGGTGGGAGTATTGTTGAATAACTCTGGCAGTGAAGCTGCTCAGCGTTGTGGTACATTTGTGTGTGCGCCGAGTCCTGTAGCACCACTCAGGACATTCAACTTTCGTTGACTTGGCAGAGGAGTGTAGAAGGATGTTGCTGAAAATGAGAATGATTGCTTGTGGATCTGGTAGGCAATTTGGGAGGCATTTAAACTGTCTTTAATTTCCTTGTGATATGACAGGACACTGGGAATCTGTTGCTTTATTGATGGATGTTTTCCTATGGACAGACAGTGTGTGCTGTCGATGTGATGGCTGCTTGTTTGGTGTCAGCAATATTTGCTTAGGGACAATAAACAATTGTTTGCTGAGCTTTATTATAAAGAACCAGAAATTCCCTGTATCTCCTAAAACAAAGCCTTTTTTGTCTTAATGCAACTATGGGCCAATTTCATGCTTGGTGTAGTTCCACTGATGATGGTGGAGTTTTGCCAGGGATGATTTTGGCAGGTGAAATGTCACTTCTGTGTCCCTAATGCTCAAGAGTAGTGTCACTATATTGTCTTCAGCACTTGAGTATTGTTAATTAAAATCGCATGTTAATACTTCCCAAAAGTTAGAAGTGGGACCATCACCTCGTCAGGTTCTCACGATACTTTCCTGCTTGCTTTCTCCTTTCTGCTTCAGATCTCATATCCCTTAATTTATTCTCTTCTCTCTTTTTCAGTCTTAGCATCTTTTTTCTCTCTTCAAAATTAGGAAGTTTCTCTGAAGTCCAGTTCACCTCCAAGCATTTAAAGGTTTTGAGACTGTGCTGAGCCCTGCACCGCCCCTGCACGACTGGGTAAGTGAGGAGCTGTGTGGCAGCTGCAGTTGAGAGATCTTTCTCGCACGAGCTCTCCTTCACAATCTGATTTGTGTAGTGGCTCTGGTCAGTGCATTTGCTGAAGTGGCAGATTGTTTGTCAGAGTCATGCAGTGGAACAGCCTGGCTTGAGAGAGAGCGATAGACTGGGCTGGGGGTGGGGGAGTCTCTCAGTTTTTACACACTGCTCATACTCAGGACGTTGAGAAACTGGTTTTGAGAACACTCCTTCATGACCTCAGTAAGGATAGGAAAATTACCTAAAATTTGTGAAAGAAAAATGGAGAAAGAGAGAAGGAAATAATCATGTTTGCTAGCTGTGGGAAGAAGAATGGAACTGTTTAACCAGTAATTGGCTCTAACAGAACTTTGGCTCTATTAAAGTTTCAAAGAAAATATTTTATTGAATAAAGCTATGTTATCTTTGTGCGTGGTTAACAGTATTAAATACATGTGGCCAACCCTTAATCTGTTCTGGGACTGTGGTAGTTGTAAACAGAGCCAGCTTCAATGCTCAGCTTCTGCTGAGCAGTTTTGTATCTGACATCTCTGTGCTGTACAACTTTGGATCTATTTGCATCTCATGAGAACACAAAGATAGCGTGTCTGACACAGCCCAGGGCTGATACTGCTCTGACATGATATGAAAGAGCAAGATACATGCAGGGTCCCACTGTGAAGGGAAAGAAAATGCTTAATGCTTCTTCAACTCCATTATTAGTCTAAAGTTTGTTCTGGTTTGGCCAGACCTGGTGTGGTTTTGACTGTCAGTGAAGTATGGTTTGCAGCACAACATAACATTGCAGAGAGCCTGCAACTCTTCTGTGTTTACTTAAAAGGCATGTAAGTCAGGGTTTTGATGTTTGGTTTTGACACAAGACAGTGGAAGGATTCAGATGTGGAAAGAGAATTGTTCACATGCTAACCTGAACATAAAGCTGCAGATTTGATAGGAAAAACACATTTATAGGAGAAAGATAAATTATCTGTTTAGAACTACATTTATCAGTGCTACTTCCACTTCCCATGTCTTGCATGCTCTTGGCAAGCTTATCTCTTTGAATGCTTCATTTATATTAATCTTTCTAAAACCATGCTGAAGGGGAATACCATGTGTTCCCATTGTGGGGAAGACACCTTTCCTTTGCAGATGGGGAACAAAAGCACAAGCAAGAAAGTGAGTTGCTGACCACACAGCAACTGTGTAGTGGTGGAAGAAGTTGAATTTGTGTGTCCTGAGCTGTTGGCTAGTGTTGAAATGAGAGTACTGCCCCTGCCAGAAGGAGTGGGAGAAGAGGCACAGCCCAAAAGGCACAGTGTGAAAACTTTTGGGTTACCTGGCTGTGATGTACTCAGGGGTCGACTGCTCTTCCATCACAACCATGCTGGTCTTTGTTAGACTGGAAAACAGAAGGGGTTTGTAGTGATAAATACTTAAACAAAGAGACTTAGCATACACAGGAGAGAAGAGAAGAGAAAAAAGAAAGGGACGTTTTTCTTCTCCTTTCTATTCCTGGCTTCAAATAGTGAGTGCTGTTTTTACAGATCAGTCTCTGGCTGGGTCTTTGGGGAGGTCCTTCATTTGTCCTGCTGTACAGTTGTGTGTAGGAGACTTTGCAGAGCCAGGTGGGTCACGGCAAGACCAGAACTGCCTTTTCTTTGACCCCAGCAGCTGGGTGAGGTGGTTTGAGCGCAGATCCCTACCCTGAGAGACCAGGCTTGTGCTTTTTTTTTTTTTAAAGTGTTTTCTAAAGAGGTGGCTGCTCTTCATTGTGATATGCACAGACACTCACGTAGCTGCTCTTCTCACCTGGCTGCTTTTCTGCTTTGGGTTGTTGGTGTGAAGGGCTGTGGGTGTTGTATGACTGCAGGGAGTGGCCTGTGGCAGAAATCTTAGGGGGCTGTATGAGCAGGGAGTACTGGTGTATGCAAAAAAAGGAAGGAAGTGTGGTGGTCTTTTCTTCCCTTTTCTGTGTCACTCAAAGCACTGAAGCTTACCTGCTGCCTCTGTGCTCTGCCACTTCAGGAAAACTGAAGTAATGCTTTTCTTTACAGTGTTGTGTTTGGTGCTTGATGGTTCTAATTGTGAAGTCAGTCCTGTTTGTAACTTTGGTTTCAAAACAACTTTTGTCCTGACAGGCTATTTCTGGTGCTTAGGCCAGTGCAATGAAGGGTGGGACTCTCACAGGTGGGAGAACAGCGTTTCCAAGCTGTGTCTATAAAAGTTGCAAAGATTTTGGAGCATTTGTGGGTGGTGCTGTCTGCTGCTCTGGGTCTCATTTTAAAATAACTTTTGAAATCAGTATTTTTTCCACTGGTTTAGCCTGGGTGTGTAACTGAAAGAGCAGATTTTGTGGTGACTTGGTGCAGTTTGTTTGTAGCATAGGTTTAGTCTGCAGTGGAGTTTACTGAGTCTTTAGCAGGTCTTCAGCTTGCTTAGCTGGGACAAGGATCCTAGTTTTATGATGTCAGCAGGGAGCACAAATGCAATAACCTTTGCCTTGTTTAGCTTTATTTATCCTAGAAGCAAAACTCCTGGATTTGCTTACATTTTTAAAATGTCTTTGACAACATGAAGGCAGAAGGTTGCCTTTTGTGTGCACATACGTGCTCCTCATCAAGGAAGATATAGTGCAGTCATTTAGGAGCAGTGGGACAAATCCCTTTCATTTAGATGAGCTCAATTTCTTTATTTTTACATTTATGCTGCAATTTTTGGCAGCATATGTGCTTTCAGGATGAACTGTAAAATCTCTGTGCTGTCCTTTAGCAAATCTCAGCCATTTACATTTACAGCCTCTCTGCGTGAGCTGCATTAGAGTCCTGTAGAGAGCTTGTGATGACAAAGCATGGAAAGTGCTGCTGCTATGAGGAGTATTTTAATGTCCTGGAGAACAATTTTGTTGCTTGTTGTGGTGGGATAGATCTTGTGTTTTACCTTGTACTTGGGAATTACTTAACTTTCTTGTAAGCTATAGAACTGAAGCATAGGAATGCTTCTGAAGGAGAAACTGCCCTCATATTTGGCTTCATTTGAAGCAGTTGCTCTGCTTTGTAGTATAGTATATTTCAGGCAGGAGAAACTCAGTCTTGAAAGTGTTATTCTGTAGAAGGGAACTTACTTTGAGCTTCTTTTCTTTACTGGATTATTTAGAGTTCTCCTGTGCCTCTTGAAAGATGTCCAGTTCACCATGCTTGTGCCCACTGGTGTTAACTACCTCAGCAGGTCAGCAGTGTCTGCCCTGAAGGGGAGGCAAACACTGCCCAGCAAAGGTATTTCAATAGTCGTGGCATTCAGTGGGTTGGCGAGAGGAGGATGATGATGGCAAATAATAGAACAATTCCTTTCATTCCTTGCCTGTGCAGTGAGTGGGCATTTGTCAGACCTCATGTACATACACAGGCTTTTTTTTGTTCTGGAGCTAATAATAAATAGAGTTCACAGCTCTGAGTAGCCAGGACGATGTGGCGAGAAGTGGGTCAAGACCATTCGTGTGTGCATAACTGCATTCCTAATCTAGGCCAGTGCCCGGGCTGGATGCTTCTAAACAAGCTGAAAAGATTCAGGGAAGCTGGAGTTTGTGCTGTCAGCAGGGTGAAGTGCACCTTTAGCTGACTGGAGCACTTAAGGACAGGGCTCAGAGCGAGTGGTCTGGAGTAGCTTTGCACGTTAGAAAGGCCACGGAGGTACAACTTTACTGTTTTGTACCTCAGAAGAGCGAGGAGTTTAAGTGAAAGTAAACTTCCTTCTTCCTGGCAGGATGGCTTGCTGAGCAGCCCTTCGAACACGTGCACTGCTCTGCTGTTTCACTGAAACATGTCTCTGCTACCTCAGTTTCTTCTGAAGTGTCACTGGGGACAAAGATGACTTGCTGAATGTCTCATTGCATTGCTGCCATGTCCTTCAGACTTGCTGCAGTGGTTGAGCTCCTTGGTGCCCTTCAAGGAAGAGTGGTGCCTGGCCTCACCCTGAGATGCAGTTTGAGGCTTGGTTGCTGGTAGAAAAGAAAAGCCAATTTTCAGCTGAAGCCACTGGGATTTGTTGTGTTTATTTTTGGTGAGAATGGGGAGGAGGAGTTCCTGGTCCCAACTTTTTGATGGGTTATGATTTCTTTTATGGTTCTATGCTTAGGGGTTCTTTTTCATTTTAGAACTTTTCGAGGTTACTTGTCCTTGAAGAAGATCTATGATGGATAAGGCAAGCTGTAATACACTTGTTTAACTCTCATAATATCTGGCAAATCACTGCTGCTCCCTGAAAACAGTCTGTCAGAAATTTATACACAAGTTGGGATGGGAATGGAGGAGATGACAGGGAAAGGTAGTTTGGCTGTTTTCCTTGTCTGGAAGGTGGTGTTTTGGTATTTAAAAGTAAACCAATCTTTTCTTCCAAGCCTCAAGTACATTTGAGGCCATCCCTGTCTAAAAGGCAGAAGCAAACAAGTGCTGGGGGTTGTACTCAGCCTGTTGAGGGTGTGGGCAGCAGTGGGCTTTGCCACATCAAGAGGTGACCTTTAGAAGGTGAGCGTGGCTTGCTTGGCACTGTCCCACCATTCTCCTGTGTCCTTTTGTGAGCAGCTCAGTGACACAGTACCTGAGCAGGAGTGCTCACAGGCACAGGGAGTCTGGTGTGTTCTGGAACAGAGCCCTGGCTGTGTAAGGGTTCTCCTGTGAGTGGTTTGTTACCACAGATGGCAACTGTGGCAGCCAGTGACTCTCCAAAGGCAATGTTAGCCTGCCCATTACTCACTATTTATCTGTTTGTTCTTTCAAGTGCAAGAAGGCTGAGCAAGTCATAAACTTCTTACACAAAACATGAGCAAACATATTCTTCCTTTTTCACAAAATGCCTGGAAAACAACTTTAGAATTCAAGAAAATTGATGTCTCTGAAGAGCAGAAAGCATTTATCTCTTGGTGTGAAACTAAATCCTATTGAAAAGATTAAAAAAAATCAGAAAATATTTTTTCAGAAAAAAAAAATAATCTGAAATGTAGCAGCTAGAAAGCCAGCCTTGAAACTTTTTATGAAGACCAGAGTTTGTGAATGTCTGTGCCTGTCACAGGTGGAAGATTAAGTTTCAAAGGTCAAAGCAGTGTTACAGATGCCATTGTATCAAAACTCTCTTTTGGGGAAGCTCCAGTCTGAGTTCTTGGGTCTTGCTTTGTCTGCAGTTAATGACTGATTCATCTGGGCATAAAGAGAGAGGGGTTAGAGGCATCACCTGGCCGTGTTATATTTGACATCCTTTTCCTAATTGGGCAAACGTGCAGTACCTTCAAAGTTTCCTCTATAAATCTACCTCACTGAATGTGCAATGACTGCTTTGGTTTTGGTTTGTTGGTTGGGGTTTCTTTCAGTGTAGTATGTAAGCAAAATAACATAAATTTGCTTGCTCAAGGATTTGAGGACAAGTTAGCACATGAAGTTAGAAAATAAAAGTGCCAGCTATTGCTTTGTTTTCCAGTGGCTTGAGGGTCCTTCCCACTTATCACTGTTGTAAAGAGTCTCTGCCCTGAAGAACTTACAGTTTAAGTAAGGAAAAGTGTGTGAGTGGATATTAGAGACACAAAAAGGTGAAGCATGTTGGTGTAAGGGTTGAAGTGGAAAAATTTTTCTTGCAAATGAACACAGCTGCTTTGATGGAGAGACAGATTTTTACTTAAACTTCCACTGTAGCATTACATATGTGTATAAAGCTGCTTCATTGCTCATGTTTATTGCACTACAGGAAGAAATTTTAGCACTGGAAGCTGCCCTGAAGGGTTCCATATAATTTCCAGCTAGTTAGGGCCTGCTTTTTTTCTCTATAGAAGCACTAAAAAAGCATCTCCTCAACCTTGGTACCTATTTCCAGGTAACTAATAGGATTAACAGATCCAAGACAACGTGTTCCTTTAGCTAAATGTAATCCATTTGCCAGCTTCAGCCAAAAATATTGCAGGGAGGAGAAACACTGGTCTATATAGTAAATCTAATTTTCAAAAAAGAGCAGGGCTTAGTACCAGTTAGACCAGTGCTTTTTTTCTAGAAAATTTCCAGGACTGTGTCACTCTAATTGTGCAATTTTAGAGCAGATGACTAAAACTGGGAGCCAGCTCCAAATGTAGTCAGGGGTCAGTGAGGTCAGTGATACTGAGATACCTTTTTAAGGGAACTGGGAGAAGAACTTCAGGATGGGGAAGTATTTAACTCCTGGGGGACTTGTATGCTGTGACAGTGGGCCATATGGATACCTAAGCAGCTAAATTTTCTGCTCCAATTGTAATTCCTGTGTCTGTCTAGTCTCTTCCTAATCCACTGCCATGGTTTCCTGTGGCTAAGTAGTTCTTCCTTCTCCCAGAGCTGTCCCAGTGTTGCTAGCACGGGATGACTGCAGGCAGCAGCTGCCAGGGAGAGGCTCCTGTTTCTGTGGTGCTGAGTTGAGGTGGGCTCAGTGTGTGATCTACAGCAGCTTTGCCCCAGAAGGATGCCCAGATTTATATTGCTGTGCCAATTAAGATCTCGGTGTCTGGTTTACAAAATTCTTAATTGCTGAAGCATCCTCATATCAGCTTTCAGTAAAGTTGTTTTCCAAAGCATTTTAGTTTTCATTCCCCACCACAGAATTATGAAAGAAAAAGGTGACTGGTTGCTGAAGAACAAGTGATGTCACCTGTTCTACTGTCCTGTGGATTTTTGTTGTATTGATGGAAAACTTTGTTTTGATGCCTAATTCTTTTGACTCACAGTCTGGTGGCATACAAGGGAGTGCTGCTTGTGTAATGCTTGTTCTGTGCACTGAAAGGCAGGAGTTTAGAGTGAGCTTTAAAGTAGAGGAGTTTGTGCTTTCAAAGACTCTGCTCCTTCCAAAACTGAAATTGAAGTAATGAATCAAATTGGGTATGGCATGCATTGATAAAGTGTTTTGTTAAATCTCTTAAGAGATCGTTTCAACCTCTTCCTCCCATTTTAGTATTGGATCTTAATCTCTTTATTGCAAGTAACATCAGCACTAGTAGAACTAAGAATTAAAGTTCGAGCCAGTGCTGTTTATTCCTGTTTTTATCTTTAATGATGAAGCCTCATCTGATTTCCTGCTCAGGTTTGATGATTCACAAGGCTTGAGGTTCATCTTTATTTTATCTCTAGAATCTAGAATTTGGTTTAGGGTATTTTTTGCCCCTAATAGGAAGCTGATTAATTGACTGGTAAAACAGGCACAAATGTAGTTAATTTATTTTGTAAGTGCAGATGTTGTGTGTGCAAGGAAGTTGGGCAAAGACTGGATTTAGAAAGGCCCAGATTACAGACACCAGTCAACAAAACATTGAATATCACAAAAAACTTATTGCTATAAAGGCAATAACATAAAGAGCTCTTACTCCTCTGTATATTCCCCCATGAAGAGGAGTGGAAAAAAATTCTGTATTGTAATATACAGTCACTCAGATTCCTAAGATTAAATGTCTCTGTAATCAATGCATTCTTTCTTGTGTTTTTAAATTTTTTTTTTTGGACTGTCATAGTTGGGATTCCATGAACTCAGCTCAGGGTAGCATGGTTTGCAACTTGGGAGGCTTTTGAAATGTACTGTAGGAAGTGGTTTCCTTGAGGAAGGAAAGGATAGGGAGTTCCACAAGCCATTTACAAAAATTACAACCATTCCAGTTAATGTGGGTAAACTGGGTAATTTTTGCATAGAATTTTATAAAATGATGTGTTTGAAAAACTAACTGTGTCAGGGTAAACACATCTTTCCAGTATCTATTTAAAGTACATAAATATTTATTATTGTCCTTCTTTTACAGATTAAGAAACAAAGGCTGAATTGACTTGCCTAAAGCTATAACTAATTAATGCAAGGATAAAATGTGAACTTGGGACTTTGAACCAAGAGAACAACAAACAAGATGAAACACTGCAAATGGAAGCATAATGAAAAGATAATATAAACTTTATATTTCAAGCATAAACTCACTACCCCAATATAGAAATCATCTTTCCATAAATGCCTTTAGGCAAGTAAGTAGCCTAAAAAGCTGCTTCTTACTGAAAACAGAATCTGTTTAGACCATATAATTTCTTTACTTGCCAATTTTGTGCATCTAGCATTACCCCCATTAAACTTGTTGCTGCTGAGAAAATTCCTAAAAACAATCTGGAATTTAAATTAAATTTTCAAATAATTTGAGTTTAAATGAAGAGAACCAGGCAAATTTACACTCCATTATGAAAATCTGCAGCAAAATCATGCTCAAAATTTCCTTTACTTATCTCCCAGGTAGAAGGGTGGTGTGAGTCAACCAGAGCACTTGTACTAAATGTGGAAATGGAGCTGACTCAGAGACAAGTGATTGGCATCATTTTATGGGATGTCACCAACTGCAGCTTCAATAAATGTCAGTTTTTCCTCTGTCTTGGTCAAATGTTAATTTTCATTGCAATTTTGACTGAGTGTAGCAATTTTTTTTTTTCTTTTGGTAAGTTTCCTGGGTCATAAGGGCCTCCCATGATCATTATTTTTTTACTGAAAAGGATGGTGGATCTGCAAGCACAAGTCTTGTATCTCTAAATTGCATGCCCTTGAGGTGGTAGCACAGATATGGTCACTGCACCACTCCAGTGTTTGTGCATTTTGGAAGGACAGTGTAGTCCTGTAACAGGGTTTGGGATTTCTCTCATTTTCTGGACATGAATTTGGAAGGAATTTTGGAAAGAATTCATTGCAGTATCTATTCATTGCAGTGGTTTTGGTCAGTGCCTTTGTGTCACTGGTAGAAATTGAGAGATAGGGAGTTTTTAATGGAATTTCTGTATAACTTTCAGCAATTTCAGACTTGTAATCGTATTTTTTTTTCTAAACATGCTAAGTTAAAAGCAGACCAAACATTTCCTAGTTTTCTGGGCTTCTGAATGTCTTCTGTACTGCATGTTGTTTGAATTGCATTCCTTTGCCTGAGCTGCCTTGTTTGTTCTGGTGTTTGTGATTCATTTGAATGTGCACCAGCCAGCACTTGAATAATGGAAAACCCAAAGTAAATAAGTGATAGTGCCTGCTAGAGAATCAAAAGCTTCTACAGTGAGCCGTGGTGCTCTTTAGAACAATTTAAATATCTTTTTGTAAACAAACCATTGAATGAAGAGTGGTTGAATGGAAGCTTGAATCATTCAAGTTTGGGACATTGAAAGTCTAGACTAAATTTAAATGTTACTACTTTGAAGTTCTTAAAAGGGACTATAGGTCGTTCTGAGAAGGGCTTTCTTTACCTTTGCCTAGGGTTTATAATTTAGTCTAGGGTTTGGAGGATTAAACTGGATTTATTCTCATTGTACCAGAGTTACAGTTTCCTCCCATATATGGCAGTTTTTTAAAGGTTAGTAGGTTGGGGTTTTTTCCTTATAGTGAAAGCTACTTTAGATATTAGATGCCAGTTCTGTAATTAACAACAGAAAGTTTGTAAAATGACTGGAAATGGTTCTTGAAAGATTCTCTCATATTAATCATGTTCATCCCATTTGTGGGGTTTTTGTGTGTGCATTTGGTTTTGTTTTTTTTTTTTTCCTTAAATGTGCCCCAGAAACAAGAACTGTCTTCCAGGACACCTACTTTCAGAAAGAATGAGGCAGGTAGGTACATTAGAGGTGATCCTTTCATCATGTTTGATAATTTTGTAAGAAAATGGGTTAGACTGTAAAGAAAGTGAAATATGAGACAATAAAAAAGAAGTATGTTTGTACCATATGTATTTCTGCTACATCCCAAAGCTGTACACTTTCTGTCTGAGCTGCATGAGATAAACTTGTGTGAATCTTCCACTGCATCATTACAGACTTGACCTCTTCTGTGTTGCATAACTGTTGTCCTGCAGTTCACGTGTGGTCAGTGTGGGAATCCTCCAGTTTTGCTTTCCATAAACCTTGGTTTTGTTTTTTTGACAATTTGTTTCCTGTTACTCAAATTCTTTGTTTGTTTGTTGTTGTTTTTAACATTCTGCCAAAGGCTGTTACTTGCAATTGTTGTCTGGCAGCACTGGACTGAAGCCTGTCAGAGCCTGGACTCCTGGCACCTTTCATTGCTCAGCCACCAGTTTACTGGTAAAGCCTCCGTGAAGGGGGAATTTCAAAATTTAGTTTGAAGTTTAGGGGAATTTCATGGAGGCTTCAAACCTCTTAAAAATTTGGCTGATACTGGCCAAAAATTATGGGGTGAGTTGTGTGTGCACATTTAGGTTACCATACAAGAAATCTAAGAAGTTTGTTTAATGTAAATTCCTGACCTGGCCCTATATTTGCTTCTTGTTTGTGGAACGATCTCACTGAATGTGTTTTTGCAGCTTTGCTTGGTACCCAGGGAACTCCCTGTGGTGGCTCTGGTTTTGCTAGAGCCATACTGATTTCATTAAGATGTGGGCATCAGAATGGCTTCCTAGAATGGTCCTACCTCGTGTGGAAATGCTTTACTACATGGTTGCTACCTCTTTAGAAAGGTTGTGCAAGCAAACCACACCGATTTCCTTCAGCATTATTTAACCAGCAGTTTGTGGGTAGTGAGTGGGGAACAGTAGATAACGATTTTGTTCTTGCTGACTTTCTGACCAGTGAACCACGTGAAATTTTGTAAAGCTGGAGGTGGGGAAAAAACCCAGTGCATTTTAGTCCCGTTGTTTGGTTACAGCTGTAAAGGGTAATGTTCATTTATCAGTTCCTTCTAGAAGCTTTCTGTAACTGCACGAGCTGTTTCTGCAATTCAGTGACGTGCATTACAGAGGCTTGAAAATTGGAATGGATCGGAAACTCCTGTTATTTCAAATTATGTAGTTATAAACTGGCTGCAGGCCTTGGGGTTGAAAGACTAAGCATTGATTTCAGCATACTGCTGGGTTGTATCACAGGGAGATTAAAGTTAATTTTATATGAAGTGGAAACTTGGGCACGCCAGTATGGAACTCAGTAAGCCCACGGTGAATATACGTTGGCTGCTCACAGATCATATCATAAAAGCAATTTATTTGTATCAGTGGCCTGTCACATCATGCAGGATCAATCTTTGCTTAAATAGAGAATACTTATTAAGGAAAGCTACTGCAGACCTGAGCTTGCATTCTAGCTGTGATATCTCTGTGGGCCAATAACCACATATTTTATCTGGTTTTCTTCCCAGTGCAGGAACATGCCTAGTGAGTAACACATGAAAACCAAATATAACAAGGGTTGATACATTTGGCCAACTTACAGAGTATAAGGATCTCATTATTTTTCCTACTTCCTGCCTTTGTTTTTTTATTTGAAATGTATCTATCTAATTTATCTTTCACAGCCTAGGCAAGGTTCTTTCCCATTTCATCTGCAAATTAGTCTTTCTATGGGTATGGCTATGTTGAATGATGAATTTGGTTGTTATTTATTTAATTTTGTGGTAGCTTTTTTACTTGGCTCTTGAAGGAAGTGACAGACTTATTTTTTCTTTTTTTCTTTGTACATCAAGGAAGGTGAGGGTCATGTTCTATAGGGGAGAAAAAACTAAGGATGTCAGAAATGCACCACTTACCACTATCAATAAAATTTTAATTAACTAAATGCTCTGTCTGGCTTCTTGCCCATGTAATATATAAAAATCAGACAGATTCTCCTAAGTCATTATTACTGGTTATTAAAAATACTTATGTTTCCACTTACAGTGAAGCCTGAAGAATTGGCTGACAAAGTCCCAATATGCAAAGAAAACTTGGTTATTCAAGTTATGCATTTCCCTACACTTGCATATTTGCCCTGGTGTGCTGAAGAGTTGCCTTTATTGAGCTAATCCATATTTAAAATTGCCTTCATATATGCAAAGTATGAGTCTCATAGCAGGATTCCTGTTGATATTCTTGTGAGGTCTGTAGCATCACAGAGCAGTTTGGGTTTCAAGGGACTTTAAAGATCATCTAGTTGCAACCCCCTGCCAGGGACAGGGACACCTCCCACTAGAGCAGGTTTGGTCAGTGCCCCATCCAGTCTGGCCTTGAACACTTCCAGCATCTGCTGGATTTGCTGCAGTGTGAAGGATGCTGTCTGCAGAACTCCTGGGAGAGTGAGAGCTCCTCTTGAGCAAAGCCTGTGCCTTGTCTCCTGCTGTACCATTAACCTGCTTTCTCTTTATGTGAAGTTCTGCTGCAAGTGCTGTTCACCACTCAGGATTTAAACTGTCTGAGAAGGAATTGGGCAGCTGGGCTGCCACTGCAGATGGTGACTCATCTTGTCTCCCCTAGGAGGAATGAACCTCCCTGCTCCAAACTTCTGTGAGGTTTTTAAAAACTCCCTTTTTTTTTCTGCTGGAGAGCAGTAACAGCCTGCTCACCTGTCCAGAAGGGATTGAACCAGTATCAGTTTTGCCTGTGAGTGGATGTCCTTTGGCTGCATTTACAGTCATGTGTAATGAGGAGGAAGACAACTCTGACTGCCTTGCTTTACTTTTTATTCCTGAATCTTCTGGCTTTGGTCTCTAATCTTCACGTTCAGACAATAAATAAATGGGGTTTAACTGTGGATCCTAACACTGAGCTGATTAGGTGCAGATCTGTGGATCAAACATTAACCTGTTAGAAGGGAGTCTTGCTGTGCTGCCCAAGATGAAGTGGTGTCTCGTTAGATCCCCGTCAGACAAACCACATGTCACTGTAATTTTCCAGAGGTCAGCAGTCCCCTGGAGCCATCCTGTGTGTACCACAGGAGGGGAGAATGCAGGGGCAGCATCCACACCACTGTAAGTGCAGCCCTGGAACCAGGTGGGAGCTGGGACTCCCGTGAGCTGCAGGTTTGGTGTCTCTCCCCAGTCACCCTTTTGGGGTTGGTGCTGTGGGATTGTGAGCCCCTCTTTCCGAAGAGTCACCTGCATCACCTGCTGCAGGAATTGGTGGGACTGTGCCCAGGTTGCCCTTGTGCAGTGTAGGTGCTGGCAGACAGGGGTGAGCTCCAGGCAGCATTTCCCACCACTGAGCCTCCCCCAAGGGCTCCTTGACTGCCCATTTCCTGTAAATTGCAGATGCTCTCAGAGAGTCTCCTGGCTCTTTTCTTGGCAATGTTGTTGCAAGAAAGCATTTTCAGTAGCTGCTTTTCACCATCAAAATGATTATTCTATCATGAATCAGAGCTGGCTTAAATGCAGGTGAAGGATGACTCCTTAAGCTGGGGTGTCTCTGCCAGACCCCAAGAGCAGTAGAGCTTTCTGCTCATGAGCTGTCCTGAGCTGCCTTACATCATCTCCGTGTCTCAGAGCCGGGTTTGCCACAGCTGATAGCAGCCTGTCCTGACAGCCTGCAAAGGGTGGGGGAAAGGAAACACCATCCTGAAATCCCACTCTATACAAATGGAGAGCTCTTGTAACCATTATTATCTCTTGAGAGCCAGGACTTCCCAAGGGTGCTCTGTGGGGCACAGGAAAACTCATCATTTTCTTCCAGCCCATTTTTTTCATTCCCTGCTTCACCATTCACGTAGATTTCCTTTTAAGTGGTGTTTACGTTTGCAGCTTTAAAATGTGGGAAAGGCTCTGTTGTGGCAAGCTGTAACAGAGTGCAAGTAACTATTTCAGAGCTGGCCTTGCATTGCCTCTTGCCCTCTCATCTGTCATCAGCTCCCTCCTGTGTTTTGTGAAGTTTTTGCTTCACTGCTGAGAGTGGCACAGCAAAGAGTGAGCTCACAGAGAGCTCCAATTACTGTTAAACCCGTTCAGGTCTGTTTAATGGAAACCTTCCTTCTCCAAAGCCTTTTGCACTCCTTTTACTTGAGTCATAAAACTTCTTCTGTTTGAACTTCGTGAAAACAAACCCCAAACCCTTTCTGTTCTAGCTACAAACCACTTTGATTCCTTTCCCTGGTTTTGTTTCGCATTATTTGCCGAACTCCTGCTGGAGTAGTGTCTTGGGGTAAAAAGACACTGCTTCTTAGATGAGCAATTTAAATTTTTCATCAGGGGAGATGTATAACCAAACTCTTTGTGAAGTGAGTTAGCAATCCATTCTACTCCAGCTCCAAGTAGGAAGTGTGGATCATTTCAAAACCCAGGAGAATTCAAACATGATAGGATAGGTATGTCTGCAATAGTACTTCATCAGCTGTGGGCATAAAGAAACACTCCTGGCTGGTTCTGGCAAAAGCTGCTGTAAGTGTGTGACTTTGTGGGGTTGTGTGTGCATCTGAACTCCTGGGACAAGGGTGAATTTTTGCATGTTATGCTGAGTAGTGGTGTGTGAGCATCAGCCTGTATTTACAAAATGGTGGTGCGTGTCTTTCCATTTTAATTTTTTTTCCCTGAGGCAGAGATGTGCAGGATCTATTGTTGACCTTGTTAAGTAAATTCCATCTTCTTCTGTGTTCTGGTTTTGCTTTTTGGGTTTCTGTGCTATTGGCTAATCTGTTAGTAATGCTTAATTTTAAGGGGATTTCAGTTGCACAGTCAATCATGTGAAGAAAAAAATAGATTGCATTTACTTCTGTGTTTTTTCTCTGAACTCCTTATGTTGCTTTTGTTTTTTTGAGATGGGTGATACTAAGTTACTACGGCAGGGTGCAGACAGCTTTTTAAAATTATCAGTCTTGCATTTATGCAGGAAAACCTTTGCTATCTTCTGCTGTCAGAATTTCAGCAAACCCACTATCACTGCAGAATCATTTGGGTGTGGATTCTCTCCACTCGCTGTGTTTGACTTTCACAAGGGTCTGTACATATCTAAAAACATTTAATGAGAACTAGTAAGATATTTTAGCCCTGCAGACTTGTTTCTCTGTAAGCATTCAGCCAACGTTATTGAGATCAATGGTTTCCTGTGTTTTATTAGCACAGCAGTTTCAGCTGGTCCTGTAATCTCACATTTCTTTTTATAACTATTTTATAAGGAGAAGGACCCAGTATACAGGTTTCTCTGTTGCAGTGCTCCAATGCTTGCTCTCATTGTAACAAGTCTGTCTTGGCTGTCCATCTGCTGTGCTTCCCGAGCCTTTGCCACGTCTCTCTGGCACACCTGCATTTGTGCCAGAAGCTCTGCAGTCGCTTAGGCAGCTGTATCTTTTTGACCATCTTTGCCTCCTTGTATCCAGATGCGTACACAAAAGTGCACAATCCAATGTTTGCTTGGTATTTTTGAGCCAACACAGGCTGAGATTACAAGGTGGTTCCACCTCTCCTCGCAGGACTGCTCTAGGCACTGAAACCTCCCAAGCCGGAGCTGTGTGTCCCTCACATCCTGGGGACAGGGCAGGGCTGGTGCAGGCACCTGGGAAGGAGAGTGGGTGGCAGCTGCTGCAGGGTGATTAGGACAGCTTGTGCTACCTGATACAGGGGCCAGGTGGTTTCTGTTGTTGCCAGTAAGGGTGGGGATTAAAGGTGGGCAGAAAAGAGGGGCCATCCTATACCTGCACCCATTGCCTCAGTGCACTAGCCCAGCTGTAGCAAGAAGACTTTAGCTCTTGGGGTCTTGTGCCTCAAATAATTGTTTTCCACTTCTCCAGACCAGAAAAATACATGTCAGCAGAGCCTGAAGGCTTTCTTCAAGACCTAAGGCTGAGGTGAGTGATCCTGCTCTGGGTACTGGTGAGTGGTAAAGCAGTGCCACTGTGGTCTGCTGTGCTCTGCTGCTGAACTGGTGGTGCCAGGAGGGGTATGGGAGCATCCACTGCCTTTGTGCTTTTGGCTCCATGCAGGAATCCTGCTGTTATTGTGGTACAGGAGTGAGGTCAGGGGAAGGTTCTTTAGATTCTCAGTTGGGGTGATAGGATTTAGGTGCTCACTGTGAATTCAGGATTGGCAAAAACCTGTTGTAGGGCAGAATGGCTTGGCTTGTCCACGTTATGGTAACTTCCAAGTATTTTGTTTAATCTATAAATAGGGGTAGATCTTTAGGATTCTGCAGCTCAAAACATTAATTAGGAGTATTTCTATGGACTAGAAATACATAAAAGTAATGGTGAAAAATATTATTTGTAAATTAATTTTAAACAAATGTGTAGTTTAGCCATAGTGAAATAATTCAGCCTAACAGCCATCCTTACCTGCCCCATTCTAAGCAGCTTCAGGCTTCCCCCTTTATTACCTCTTGAAATTTACTGGTTAAGAGGTCAGAATCAGGGTGGTTTGTTTTTGGGGTTTTTTTTGTGTTTTTTTGTGGGGTTTTTTTTGTTTGTTTGTTTGTTTTTTTAAACAAGCAAATTGTCACAGTAATCTTTCAAATTCAGAGGTATTTTCTTGATTTTTATTACATTCAATGAATTGTGCAACTAGCTGTTTTAATTCAATAAATAGTTATTCCAAAGCTGAGAAAGCGATGAAAAGTCAGGAGTGTGATTAAGATAGAAAAAGACAGCTCTAGTAGTTCTAAAATCTGGAATCAGGACCAAAAATAATCAATTTGTGAACTTGAGATAATAATTACTTTCATAAATTTTATCTATAAACAAGATGTCTGTTCCACTTTGTGCCCAGCCTGCTTCAGGGTGTTTTAGCTAAGTAAATAAAATCAGTTTTGCTTTGATGCTTTTGCTGACCTGCTCTGCCTTCACTTACTTCTCTTAATGCAACATTGATAGGAATATCAGTTGAAAGTGTGTTCATTTAGAGCATTAGAACTGAGTAATTTTCCACATGTAATGAAGAGTTTGGGTAAGTGTGTGTTATATGTGACTAATTAGTGGTGCAGTTTATCTGCCTGTTCAGCAAACAAAAGGCTCATGTTACAGCAACCCTTCTGCAGAGAATAGCAATCAAGATTTCTGCTTAAATGATTTTCATTTTTTAACATCTGTTCACTATAGAATACAAAGCAACACCAGTGCATTCTCCTCTGATATGTCTTGGTTGAATCCTTTTTAGCTGAAGAGAAAAATGGAGGCATGGCATTATTTTGAGCCTGCATGTGCTTTTCTCTCTTGATGTAAAAAAGTGAAACTCACGGACTGCAAGCTTTCAACATGCAGACGTTGCCCCTGGCTGTGCAAGAAGATATTTAGATGTGCAGATCATGAAGAAAATTGGTGGTCTTTTAAGGAAAGATTACACTGGGTAAAAATGAGTTTGAAAATTGGAGCTTGCTATGATTTCCTTCTTAAATCTAATAGATGCCTGGATAAAGGGAATTACTCACAAAAAGGAAGGCATAAAACTGGCTCGAATTAGATTTCAAAGGCGAGGGTTATGTTGGTCATTTAAAGCCTTGGATTTCTCACCACCACCAAAGTCAAAAAATAGCAATCTAACACAGGGTTTGGCTGAGTATGGTCTGCTATGTAAAGGGCCTTTTGCAAGTTAAAACTGAGTGAGTGATTTGGGATCATATTTAACATCTCTGTCTTGTGCTGGAGTAGTACATGGGAGGAGATGGCTGGTTCTCACCAGCATGGGATGCTTGGAGATCCTGCTGACACGGAGCCATTATTTTCTTTATGCCTGTTTTAACTTGGCCTTCAAGTTGGAGAATGTAGGTCAGCTGCACCAGTGAGGCTCTGGGTTCTGAAAGAAGATTGCCAGTCCTGTCCCAGTGCCTCTTTCCAGTACCCTTTGGGCTTCATTAACAATCTGCTTGCTGGCTCCCTTCGGCACAGAGACTATTAGCCATCTGACACTGCTGTGCCCAGGGGCAGCATGTTTGCTCAGTGATGGAGGAAATGGGCACCAAGTACCTTACATCTTTCCAAAGCTGTTACAATTTCCAGACCACCACCATCTTTACTGTTAATCTCAATATTTGATATCAACAAAATCACAGTAGACTAAATAACATTTTCAATTCCACCTTCTATGAAATTGTTTCAATGTCAAAGAGCTTTCACTGAGGATAAGTTTTGTTACGTTTCGCATGGTCCACGGTTCATTTTGGTTCTTGAATTCGTCATCGGGCTGTCTGCTATGAAGCCTTGGTAAAGAGTGGGGGCTTTTTGTTTAGAAAACATTTGCACAATGGTGGTGCCTATTAAACATAAAATGCTTCTGAGATATCCACTGGAAAGAATATCCATGAATAAAAAATGAACCACTTAAATCAATGCTATTACTTTTCATTCTCTGCTTTCCTAATCTTGCCTGTTGCTATTACTCTCTTTATTAGCTTTTCATGATGGTGAAGTTTTCTCTTCAAAAGTGGCAGTGTGGCCCTGTTACTTTCCATTGCTTTTTTTCATCTGTAGCTCAGACAGTAATGGGATAGGGACATTGGGAGTTATCATTTCAGAAATGTGCATGCAGGTAGTTGTCTTTAAAACATAATTTTTTCTCTCCCTTGCCACCACTTGGGGCTTTTTGCTGTATCATCTCTTCTATTTTACTGCCTTTTATTATTTCATTTTATGGTATCTCACATAGTCTGTGAACACAAAGTAAATTGATGGCTTCTGAATCAGAGGCTATTACAGCATTTTCCTGATTAGATGAGGTCCCCTTGCTCTCACTCAGATAAATCTTAAATAATCCAAAGCACTTTAGGTGGAAGTATAGTTTTAATAAAACTTACCCTGTGTTAAATTCCTAGAGATTTTTGTCTTTCTAACAGCAGTCCTCATTGGGGTTATTAATGTAGAGTTATTAACTTTCAGATGTTCACTAAGACCAAGTTTCATTCACTTCTCTTCAGTTTTCTTTTAGTATTTTAATAAAATAGCATCATTAGATCTTTGTCACATCTGGACTTGTCTCTTATGTGTGGAGGATAGAGGTGATTTACTGTCTTAATTTCAAAGTCCCAAATGTTATGCTAAGTAGAGTGGCCAGTGTTCACCGCAGCTGATAGAGCTTCCCCAGAGGAGGGCAGGTTCGGTGATAACCGAGGGATGAAGGGGATAACGAGAGTCCCTGGGCAGGTGTTAATGCTGGGCAAAGAATAGCAAAGTGAATAATGGCCAGGTAGTGAGAGTGACCCTCCAGCACTGGCTTCTATTCAGACTGATTTTGTTCCCCTTTTCTTTTTGCGATCACAAAACTTGATTCTGATTTAGTGCCTTCTCTTCCCCTTCATTGTTAGCATGGAGGTGGTCACAGCTGGTGGTGGCAATGAGCCCAAGCACTCTGCAAAGTCAGGGGAGGCTGCACTTCATTGCTGCTGTGCCCAGGCCCATTTAATAAAGTTTGAGAGCATGCAGCAACAGTGTGTGCGTTTTATGGTGATTACAGACCCTCTTAGGCTTTAAATGCACTTTATTTCCAGTACCATGACAGGGTTTTTGTGCAGCTTGATGCTGTGTCGAAGGCTTACCTCAGCATTTCCATTTTAAGCCTCTGATTTCCAGGTATGGTGCTGTGCAGCAGCCTGGTTACAGAGGACTTAGTGGGAAAGGATTTTGTCAACATTAAGAAAGGGAAAATTTTCAACCCCTTCTAAAGTTATGTAGAGCAAAAATATTGAAAGGGAAGAAAGCCTCTGTGTGTGTGATTAAAGTGATCTTAGAGGGAGTTTGAGATATTTGGAATATGAGGTATGTCCATAGTAGAGTGGGAACGTGGAGGGGGTTAAAAGTAGAGTGGGACAGCATTTTCATTAGGTGAGGACTGTGGAGTTGTTGGCACTGACCTGGAGTAGTAAACACAAATGTTAGCAAGGCTCCTGCAGTGAGCAGGGGCTGGAGTGACTGTAAATGCTGTTCTGCTGGAGTTCACCACCCCCATGTGCCGGGAGCTGTTCCAGCCACAGGATCTGCCTGCAGAGCTGTTCCTCTGCATCGCCATTTCCATCAGATGGGATTGCTGATGACCTCTGGCTCACTTTATTTGGCTTGATGCTGAAATGTTGTCTTCTGTTTGTTGGGAATTGTCTCTAGTTGGGAAGGGAAACTCTTGGATCTCTACTGGTGGCATATTTGTGACTTGTAATAAACTTTTCTGTGACTGTGAACCATGTGCTTGACTAAAATGTAAGAGGAAATTAGTGGGACATCTGGCCTTTGTAAGGGTCAGACTTCCATTTTTACTTTCTTGACTAGAGTTTCATGAATTCTAAGTTAATCTGAGTTGAGTGACCTTTTGACTAGGGTAAAGGCCCGTCTTGCCTTTCTTTTTCTTTTCTTGATTCAAAAAGGTTTCATGTCCTGGATCTGTAAAATTGTAATTCTGCGTGGTGTGTGAGATGGTCATTCCTTGCTCACACACTCAGATCTAAATGCACAATAGTTGGAGGCAGTTTGTGGTATTAATCAGTGTAAAAGGAAGACTTGAGTTAATCAGCTCTTAGTGAATGAAATCTGAATGGTTGTATCAACAGACTTCCAGTGCTGGCCTTGTGGACTGTTGTAGGAATTCAGCAGTGTGCAGTAATATTAATTTCCAAAATGAAAGTCTATTAAAAAACAAGTACTGTCTTTGCATTGCTTCAATTCTAAATCATCTGTATTAATTTTTAATTTCATATTTTAAATGTAAATTAAATGAATAGTTGATTTAGAACTAATAAAGCAATATGTCAGATTTTTAGAGTGAGAAAGGATTTCTGGCACTAATTCTAAACAGGCTTACATGTTACTCAGCCTCCAATTTTAGTCTGCCAATCAGACTTTGTTTTTCACATATTTTCTTAATAGTTTGCACATTCAAGGAACGTTTTTTTACAAGAAACACTGTAAAATATCAAATAGAGGTGATTCATCAAGATCTGCTCTGATTATTTACAAAGGCAGTATGTGTGACTATGTATGTGCATATGTATCTGTGTGTTTATGTGTATGTCTTAAACCAGCAGGCCATACCCACACACAGAATGTAATCACGTTGTGTTTTTTGGCCACATCTGTGGCCAAGAAATGGACTCTTTATTCTCCTTTTAAGTCCATTTGTGGACTTAAAAGGAAAACAAAGAGATGTAAGCAAGATTGACACTTGGGATTATAAGGAATTCTAATACTTTCTGCCAGAGTTAGGGTCATCTTTTTCCAATGATGTAAAATTCATAAGTCTTCTGCTACAGTTTAAGTTGGCAGGATTTGAGATTACTGCACATCTAGATGTGTAAGAATTTGTTAAATGCAGAAGGGCTTATTTTACAGGGCTCACTTGGGACTTTCTTAGTCCACCTTGAGTTTCCTATTCTGCCTAATTCTTCAAGTACATTGATTTCTGATTTGTATTTTTTAATTTTTTTTTAATGTTCACCTTCTTGCAAAATAAGGAAGCTTGATCTCAGCTCTCCAGAGTGCCATGAAGGTAAATTGGACCAAGTTAGTGGATGAACACCATGTTTCTGCTCCTGACTTTAGCCCTGGGCTACCGTGATAACCAGTCAGGTGGGGAGAAACACTTCCAGAAAGTGACACCTTTTGTGTGTATATATATCCCCATATTGCTACCAGCTATAACAAGAAAGTATTATAAATTCAATTTATGAACCCCTGTTATGTGTGTGTAGGTTTGCAAGGGGAGCCCTCCTGCAAGCTGACTACCAGCACAGGTGCGTGCTCCTACATACACAGTGCAGAGCACTGCAGAAAAGCTCTGGAAACTTGAAATAACACTGGTGTTTAATGAGAAGTCTTGTGTGATTTAAGCCTATATTTGATTTGAATTTATTTAAATAAGTGTGAGAACATGTGCCACCAAAGCCACTTTTCACAAGACATAATTGCTTTTAAGTCTTGAAGAACTCATCTTGTGCATCCCCGTCTGCAATTCTAAACAGCTTTAAGATAAACGTAGATTAATAAAATGTCTTGAGAGTACTTGCCTATACATGCACTTAACCTAAATGGATGAATAACTGATTATATGAATGTTTCATTACAGAGAGACAGAAGAGAGTCTAAAGTTTTTAATTTAAATTAAGAAGGCTTGGACTGACTTTCATACGTGTCCAAATTGTGTTCACGTGTCTCCTTGCTAGGAGTCTGCGACTCATTTACAGTCTGATCTCATCCCTCTCCAACAGGAGCAGATGGGGATTCTTGAACTTGGCCCAAATTCCTAGAAAGTCTCTGCACTGACATTTTGTAAAGGTGTGAGAGGAACTGGGAATTTGGATGGCAGAGGGTGCAGTAACAGGGAATGGTACTAGGATGAAGCAGCAACACTTCCCTGCACATCATTCTACACTGTGGCAATGACTGTGAATATGGAATGTCTCAGTGTGGCAGAATAAATGCTCTTCTCTTACCATCTAGGTGACATCTGACATGGATATTCTTTGCTTGATTGTTATGCTCCCCATCATCCCCCCCCTCACTTCCCCCCCCATTTAATTAGCTCAAAATTATCATTCTTAATGAGATTTTCAAACTGGAAGATCCTGATACTTGAGTCTTTCCCTCCCTCCCCTCTTGCTCATATTTGTATGGGATTTTTGGCTATTTTCTGGATATTTTGAGGCCCATGCTGAAGATGGATCTGAAAGCCACATGCAGATATTTCTTATTCCTCTTTCTCTTTTGATTCATGCCTTCCTATTTCCTTGTGGTCCTGGCATTGCTGCTCCCCTCTGGGGGAACCTGGGAAGGAGGGCTCAAATCTCAGGGGATTTTGAGCAAGAACTGGTTCTGCTACCCATCGTTATCTAATGGAACAAGCAGAGATGAGTGTGTGTATTATTGGAAATAAAATAGAGGGGGAAATTTTTGGTTGTTATATTTAGTTACAATAACTTTAACATTTTCCACATGGAAACATGATTCTGCCTTTTTTTAGCAGGCAATTCTCCCTTGCAAGTCAGACTGGTAATCCTGTTTGCCCAAAGCTTTTCTGATTGAGTTCTTGTTTGCTTCTTCAGGGGCTGGAGTAATCTTACAAGCTGATTTTTCAAAATTTAAAGCAAAACATTAAAGATAACAGTGAGTGCTTCTGGTGGAGTAACTTATAAATACAAAATCCTTTTGCTTCTCTCTTAACATTAAATATTCATACTCGGAAAAGTCTGGAAGCTCTTCTTGAAAATGTGAGACTTCAGCCTCCGTGCCAGCAAGATTTGTGTTAGAATGAAATTGCCATATTGTGTCTGACTACAGTTGTCTCTGTATTAATTAGGTGTCTACTTGCGTGGTAGGCTTTTCAAAGGAGAGCTGAGCACATCTTTTGTTCATTAGTAGCATTTAATTACATGGAAAAACCTGTGTCTCTGCATGTGTGTAAAATTGCACGCTAAGCTGAATTACTGCTTTGCAAATAATTTTCAGTTCCTGAACTTAAATTTGTTGCCCTTTTTCTTAATGTTTCAGTTTATCAGTTATTTGTTCCACTGTTCCAACACAAAAGTCAGATACTGTTAATTCATGTATTTTAAGTCTCTGGGACTGGGTGACAGCATGTAACAGAAGATTGAAGCAGGAAAAGGGAATGACTGCTGGTGAGTGATTAGATGGATGCTGCTTTTCAGCACCTAGCAAGAAAACTGGCAGATGTGTAGGCTGCAAACCTGGTATCTGTCTAATGCAGGCTGTTGGAGTTATTATCTGTCATACCCAGCTCTGACAAGCATGGACCAATCTTGTATCTTGTGCATCTTCTCAGTGTAGGAGCCCTTTGCTGTCTCTCACTGCTTCCTTCCTTTGTCTTTCTCAGTGACAAAATAGCCAGCACTGAGAATGGGTCATGTCAACCACCCTGCTGATATGAACACACTGAGCCATCGTCCTCAGAAATTCCACAACAGCTTCCAGACCCCTCTGTGCCGGGCTGTGGTCTCCCCTTCAGGGGGCCCTATAAACCACGTGCAGTTTGTACCCAGGCCAGAGGCGCTCCGCTCCCGCAGGAAGCACGATGCCATTTGGCATGGCTGTGCAGCTGAAAGCCACACCAGAGAAAATGCAAGGAATAGTCTGCCTTTCAAGCTAAATATTCAAGCAGCTGCTTTTGAGCAGCAAGCCTGCCAGTTCTCTGGATGCAATGGATAATAGTATCCCTTGCTGTTCAGTCTCCTCCTGTGCAAGGAACAGACCTGAGCTGACATTTCTCCTCGAGCTTTTTACCTCCATTTTCAGGCCTGCACATGTGTTTGTGGTTTTCTTTTTTAACTGTATGATACAGTTCCTATAGTGAATCTTAATTTACTTCTCATCTGACAAAGGTCCTCTTGTCTGTTTTACAAGAAGCATATGCTGACATGCACTCGATTCATCAAGTATTTGGCAGTGTAATTCTATATGAAGAGTTGTTCAGACCATACACCTGCTGAAAGATTTGGCCTACAGTATGTATTTTTCCCTGGGTTTTGATCTACTCAACACTTGGAAGATAATACAAATATGGTTGAGGTATAAACATCAGTATTCAAAATCTGCAGTTTTTTATTTCAGTCTTAACTACTGGTTTTATATTTAGTTTACGAAAGCAAAAAACTATAACCCACAGTCGCTAATGCACAGTTTGTGTAAAGAATTTATAAAGGCATCAAAAATTTCTAGTGCTAAATGAAACTTTACATTTTGGTGACTGTGAGGTTAATTATTCACTACTGAAAGCTTTCTGTCCCTCTTGGACAGCCTGGCCTTAAGAGATCTCTGGAATAAAATAGGTTCCTTGGATCCTTGTCTTGTTGCTTTCTTCAATGGTAAATTGGGACCTAATAAGAAGAAATCACCTGGTATTTTCTTAACCTCTCATGGAGCATAGGTTTTAGTCTGCTGAGCTGTTAGACTTTCCTTACTCGGCCCTGGAAATCTCAGGGATGGCCAGCCATGGGCGTTTTATCCAAGTTTCAAGTAATGTGGCAGCTCACAGTTGTGCAGTTCTCGTGCACCCACTCCTGCCTATGCTCTAAGGGATTCAGCTTAAATGGCTTTGTATGCAGAAGTCCTGGATCCCACATGGTTTCAGTTGCTTTTTGTGAGCCAGATCTGCAGTAGGCATTGCTGTCTGTCTGGTTACCTCGAGAGGGAACAACATTCGTGCTGTCTTTCACAGTGAGTACACCTGGAGAGTTTCTCTGATCAGTGACCTGTTTTATTGTTGTCTGAGCTCTGCACATCTGTGAGCCTCGGCTTTTTTCTCTCCCCATTAACACAGATGCAGAACAGGCGGATGTTTTTATGAAATGGTTGTGACATCTGTGTAGGTGGTTGAGAGCTGAGACTGAATCAGAATCTTCAGTGCTCTGTGTCCATCTTTGTTGTTGTCACAGCCTGTATGTCACAGCACATGGATAAACTACCGGCAACAACGGGAATGGTACTGGGGCAGTCTCAGCAACCTCTGAGGGGGTCAGCCAACACACTTTGTATGTGATGCAGCCACTTCTAGTGATACAGATATTGAAGAGATCAGTGTTACTCCAGCTTCTACATCCTTTTTTTCCCTGCATTTGAACTTTTTAAGGAATAAGTGGCTGACGCACCAAATAAACCCAGTAGATAGGGACAAGCTCTCAAATTAAATTAAAGGCAAGACTTCTGTAATCAATATAAGGACACATTGCCATTTCCCCTTTCCATCAGCTGGGACAGAGCAACTGGATGCTCCTTGTACATGGGGAGCAGTTGTTTTTCTAGCAGCTGCCAAAATGGGACTGGTTGAGTCTTTTTGGGAGGGCATGAACTGGTGCAGGACACCTCCAGCTTAACTGGGACAACTGTGCTTGTTGCCTTTCCAAAAACAAGGGGAAGCGTGTTGGGGGAGAGTGGGAAAGTCCTGTGCATGGGCAGCTGTGAGAGTTTGAGCTCTGGGCTGGAAATCTGCCAGTGCAGCTCCTGACCACAGAGGGTACAATGTCTGTTATGGGGCATGGGAGATACCCTGCCTGTCACTTGTACAGAAAGTGACAGAGCCACTGCAGATGCTTCTTGTTCGGTACTTTCGCCTTTTCTTGGTGAATATGCAATTTACTGGGGGTTTTTAATGCTGATATCCTAGTTGCTTAATTTAGTGATTCTCTGGTTTCTAAGAAAATGCTTTGCAGGTCTCCATCTCATTAATGCCTTTATTCAAAGTGGTGATCCAAGCAGGAGACTAATAATAGAATTTAACACTGTTGCTTTTGATTTGAGAACTGCATGAAGAATGGTGTCAAATTAAAATACTTAGTGTTTTGTGTGTTGCTCTTTGTAGTCTGAACCCTTTTTGTGACAAGTGGCATGAATTTTCTACAATTCTGTGACAAAGCAAATGGCTATCTATTTCTAATTGCTACTGGTTAGGAATGTGATATGTGTGCAATGCAAGAGAGATTGATTAGACTCATTAATGACATGAAATGAAAATGTCAGAGTATAAAAATAAGCAACATAGTCATTGCAATTTTTATTACACTTTTGCTTTGAGCTTTGCATAATTAAAAAGGATCATACACACAAAAAGGAATCTTGCCCTGAAAAACAAAACATCTGAGAAGAAAAAAGCCCTCTTCAGTTATTGCAATAAACTGAGTCCCAGGAGATTGGGGAGTATGATTTGTTTGAATAATTGCATGAAAAAAATATATAGGGGAAAAATAGAAGCAATATATATTCTGGTTTAGGATCACAGTGAGAAAACTGGGTTGCATCTCAACATGAGCACATGATTGTTTTCAGGACTGGCAGAAGCAGTGGAAACACTTCCAAACAGATCCTAGTGATTCCATGCCTGGAAGATGTGGAAGGAAATAAATGTTCTTATTAGTATGTTATTTTCTTTAAATAAACTGCAGTGCCTTGTTACAAGAATTGAGGCCTTGCTTTAATAATTTAAAACTTTTTTAAGACTGGGATCTGATGTCCAGACCCTTCTCCCTTTACCTTACCGCTCAAGTGTCATCAGTAGCTGTTAGTCCTGAATCCTTCTGTCCTGCTGAGAGCCATCCAAGTGCTATTTTTGCAAAATGGCTTACTGAATGGCTTTCCCTGCCAGCCTCCCCTTTCTTCCCTCCACAGACTCTTTATCTCCAAATTTGTGGCTCAGGAGGTCAGAGGAGGAAGGCAGAGGAGCTACGAGCTCCCTGCTCCATGGGACTCTCTCCTGAGCCTGTGACTTTCTGGTGGGAAAACAGAGGGAAGGAGAGGTATGTGCCCCTCTGCCATTGCAAGGGGATTTTATGACACACTTGTAGAAGCTGGGGAGGCCAAAACCAGACTTGGTCAGTGCAAGGCAGGAGAGAATACCTCTCTGGGAACAGGGAGGAAGAGTGGCCTCTTCTGTATGGCAGTGGGAAATACCTTCTGCCTCTCGGTGCCTGTCGTGGAGATGACAGCTGCAATGAGAGCATCGGAGGTTTTCTCATGAGTTCTGTGGTCTCCTCCAGATGTGCTAAAAAATCTCCTGCAGTGAAGATTAAGAAAAATCTGTTGAATAGATTTTTAAATTTCGGCTACATTTGACTTCTGCTCTAAAGAAATTGTTAATCTACCTTTTTCTGTCTTCTGCTGTCCCCGCATTAGCAAAGACTCAGCTCTGCTCACATCAGAACTTAACCAGCCGGTTTGATGTTCTGTATATTCATTAGCATTAAATGTCAACGCCTGTGGCTTAAAATCAGATGAACAACTGGGTTTAAATCACATCTTGTTTTGGATTAAAATCAAGAACGAAAAATTTTGGCTCAAAAACTTCTTTGGCAGGAGCAGACTTCAGGGGTGTGTAGGTGTGCTACAGCTCGCCCTGGGGCATGGAAGGGCTGAGGGGCCTCTTGAAGTTCTTTCCAGCTCGATTTTCCATGTTTTACAAACACGTGATTACAGTGGTTGCTGGCTGTGCAAATTGCTGTAGATAAATTGCTTTTGGCAGCAGCTGTTGTGTGTTTTATGGCTGTGTCCATCACTGTAGCTGATGCAGTGGGAGCAGCGTTACAGGTGCATCCGTGTGGGTCTGCAGCATCGTGTGAGGTGTCCCGAGGCCACTGCTCTCCCCAGCACCTCTGCATGGGTGACTTGGTGGAAAGCTGCAGTATTAATATTTCCCACATTCCCTCAGGACTCTCATAAGCTGAGGAAGACAAATTGATTTTAGTAGACTGGCTCCAGCTCATGCCAGCTGAGAGTCTAACCTGATATTATTTGTAGTTGTATTTTGTCTGATTGTGTAATCTCAATGTAAAAATTTGAAATCTTGAATGCATGGGTCTGATTTTCCATGTACACCTACTTTCTGAGCTCCTTCATTCATGGTACACAACCTGAGCTGCATATAAAAGGTGACCTTTATTTAAGACTGCAAATACTTAGGTATTGAAAAAAACCCAAATAAATAAACCCCCAAACCAATCAAAAACCCCCACAATCCCTCCCCACCCCAAAAAATCACACAGAAAACAAACAAGAAAATTGAAACATCAACCACAACAAAACTACCCCACACAGAACCAGACAGTAAGAATATCATGTTGATCACCTGAAAACAGAGTATTCTGAAACATTGTCTTGACATTTTCCATCTATTTAATACTGGGAACCCTGTTCCAATTTATTTTTAAACAAGTGCTCTGGGAACACAAACGAAAATGTTTCAAGTATCTCCACACAGATTTATTTTAGTAGAATTTATTCTGAAACTCATTTTTGTGGAAAAACATTACTGGGCCAGATTTATCCCTGGAGTAATTGCCCTTGATTTTTAATAGCATTGCAGGAAGGGTAAATTTGGCTTGTGTTTAATTTATAACACAGGAAATATGTACAGCTACAGAACATCTTTATCCAGGGCATGGTGCACAAGGGGAAAACATGCATGTCTCTCTCAGTACTTTGTTAATTTAATTGTAACAACAGATGCAGCGTTTCATTTATTTGACTGTTGTTACTGAGTTGCTAATCCAACTGTACCCCAGCTCTGGGCCCACAATGTAAGAAGCACAGGGACCTGTTGGAGTGAACCCAGAGGCCTGAAGATGCTCAGAGGGCTGGAGCACCTGTGCTATGGAGACAGCTCAGAGTTGGGATTGTTGAGCCTGGAGAAGAGACATTGGACAAGGTGGAATGGCTTTAGACTGAAGGAGGGCAGGTATAGATTATGTATTAGGAAGAAATTCTTTACAGTGAGGGTGTGAATTGCTGGAATCGGTTGCACAGAGAAGTGGTGGCTGTTTCCATCCCTGGAAGTGTTCAAAGTCAGACTGAACAGGGTTTTGAGCAATCTAGCCTAGGGAAGGTGTCTCTGCCTATGGCATCTAGTTGGAGCTAGATGATCTCCTAAGTTCCCTTCTAGTCCAAACCTCTGTATGATACTCAAAGTGTATGTAGCAGTTTTCTCCAGCTGCAGCACTGAGTGAAAAGCCTCAGGTCTTCTTGGTATGTTAAGCAGTTTTGCAACTTCCTCTCTCTGCCTCAATAATCTGTTACTTTTGCTGATAGCTCTTGGTTTTGAGTCTGTGAGATGTCTTCCTTCCTGCTTATACCAACACTTGTTTCTTCCTGTGTTCAGAGAAAGAAAAATGCCACAAGAGAGACTTTCTTCCCCTTTTCTTCTTTGGTTTTTTTTTTTTTAATCCCTCCTCTCCTCCATTTTTAGGTTACCACATGCTCAGAGTTAATTTTAAAATGGAGCTCTCTAGGAGGTGCAGTTTAGGCACAATTATGTTCAGTGGCATTTGGTATGTGTTCAAGAAAGTGCTTCCATTAAAGACATTTCTTAAATTGGAAACCAGAGTAGTAAACTAGTGAGTGCTACTTGTGTTTGGTGGCCTGGAAATAACAGAAATATTTCTATGGGTATTTCCAGTGGTGCAGTTTAGATTGCTTTCAAACAGAAATTTGTGCCTCTTGCTCAACCAGGACAACAGAAATGAGATGTTTCCAGCTGTGTTACGGGTAGTGGTGTGTGGCTGGGGAGAGCAGTAATTCTGCTCAAGGGCTTCCTTCACCTTTGTGGATGGCTTGGCTCCAGCAGGGGAGTGGCATCTCTCTCACTGTTGGACTGCTTCTGTGCACCAGCACAAGCACCCCCAAAATGTCTTCATCCCATCCTCATATAAATGTCATCAGGCAGAGTCATGGAAGGCTTTGAGTTGGAAGAAAATGTTAAAGTTCATCTAGTCCAGCTGCCCTGCAGTGGGCAGGGATATCTTTCACTTGACTGTGTTGCTCAAAACTTCAAGTGACTTTGAACATTTCCAGTGATGGGGCATCCAGAGCTTCTATGGGCAACATGAGCCAGTGTCTCACCACCTTCATAATAAAACATTTTTTCCTTGGTAACCCTTCTCTCCATTCCTTTAAGCAGTTTAGCTTCCAGGTGTGAAAGCCCTTTTCTCTCTTTGATTTTCCCTATCTTTGGGACTTGCCACAATTGCTCAATGGTTTACTCACCTTCCTGTATAGGGAGGTCTTTTTTTCTCTCAGGTGTAGTGGGTAGGAGGGGGTTGTTCTTCAGTTCATCTCTCACGCTGTAGGTCACAGGAGCACATTGCTCTCATTATTTAGATCACTACTTCAGACTAACAACATTTAATAGCACTTGCAATCATTTTGTTATCTGGATAATTAATCCACAAGGTATTGCACACAATGTGGTGAATAATACAGGAAATGATTAAACTGAGTATTTTCTGTGGGTTTGCATCCTACTGTATGTGAAGCTGGAATTAACGGGCATGCTGGAGATAGTGTAAGAAGCAGTGGCAGGTTGGATTTGTTCAGTATTGCTGTAGTTTATGAAATTTGAGCTGCACTTTCTAACTCTTGATTTTTGAAGGGATCTTGCCCATTGCTTTAAAAAAGCAGTTTGGGGATCTAAATTCTCTGGAGTTCTCATAGCCAGAGGGGGAAGAAGAGAGTGTCTAGAAGCTGCTTGAGAGTGATGATATTTGACTTTAGTGCTGAACATAGCTGCTTTGATTTGCCCTCTGGATCACCATGCTAATGCTATAAGGAGCTTGCTTTCCCATTTTAGCTGCAGCAGTCAACGGCCTAAAGGTAGGTGACATGAATGCTTCTATAAATATGTATGTTTTAATCAAGCCATTGTTTCTAATTAGATAATAATCATAATGAAGTAAATAAGGGTTAGAGTGGGATGTATAAAAGGTCTTAAGCAAGAGAGAGACAAGTGGTTGATGTCTTTAGTTTTTAGCTGAGGTATTGGGTAAGATTTAGAGATGGCAGTTGCAGCTGAACAACGCTGATTCATCTGATGTGAGGAAGGGTAGAATGAGGTGTGAAAAATTGGATGAAATTCTTGTTGCCTTGTCCTTCTGTGTCTACCTTACTAATTTAATATACTGTCTCCTCCTGCTTCTCAAGTCAAGTCACTTGTTGAAGTAATGAAGCTCTCCTATGGGAGGTTTTTTGGAAAGGGATATTTGAAAGACACGTTCAGAGGTTTTTCTCCTAAATGGATGTCAGCACTTTCTAGCAATAGAAAAAAACCCTGGATGAGATAAAAAACTCTGAAATCTGCATAGATCTCTTTTCCTGATAAAGAATCTGTGCTGTAGCCTTTACAAACTTACCCATCATGGCTCTACTATAAAATTACAAATTTGTTACCCCCCTGTTAGTGACAGTAGTACTTCCGAGGGTGAGCAGGCACATTTGCTGGCATGAATTTTAGTAAAGCTGCTGTTACTGTGTGGGAAAGTTCATCCATTGATTTCAAACTTTTAATGTTCTTATTGTAATTTTTTATCACTGTGTGAATTTAACTAAACATTGTTTTCCTGGAAGCACTGTGTTTTCAATGGTAGTTAATGTTTATGTTGAATGGAAGCCATAGGAAAGCACTGAGCACAGTAGGGCGCAGATCAAAATTAATTTGTAGACTTCCTGAATCAAAACCTGCACCTCTGCCCAGCCACAAGGACTTGCTGTTTATTTCACCAGGCCCCGAAGTGTATGTGTAATTAAATGTATTGGTAAGAGAAATGGCTCTTGAAAAGAGGATGTTTCACCCAAAACTATGGGGTTGATGGCTTAGCTACATACGAGATGGTGCCATGCTGGTGGGCTGTCACAGGGTGGCTGTCACCCTGCTCAAGGGCACATAATCCTGTATCTCATGCAGGCCAATTTGCAGCAAACAGGTTAGTAGTGCTGGCAAGGTCAGGTTTGGGGACGAAGGTGGCAACCAACATCATTTTCCATCTGGGAAATCAACTGAACAGTTACTTAAAATGTGAGCGGGATGTTACCTTTTTGTGAAAGATGAGTTGACAGTGTTTCTCTCTAAGGATACTGTGTTGGCTGAGCACAGTCAGTAAAATTTGCAAAAGTTCTATTTTCCAAGTCCCAAAGGCCCTTGGCTTCCAGAAAGACAGAGTATATAAAATTGGAATAATGATTCAGTTGTCTATGTAGACTTATGGAGCATAGTGACTCTGTCAAGTATGTGTGAACAGTGAGGTTGCTCTAATTTTTGTTCCAGTTGTGTTCTGTAAAATAAATGCATACCATAGGGTCTAATGAAACTCAAATAGGATTGATACTTTGTCATTCAGAGTTACTGGGATTCTAATCTTTTCATACAAGTTGTTCTGTAGGGTTCAAGGGATCTGAGTCTCTGCTCTAGCCAGTTGTGGTTTTGCTGGTACAGCTGTTCCCACTCTGGAGTAACTTTGCTTGATACTGATACAGATAGATCCCTGTGCTGATTTTCACTAGTACATGGCACAGAAGCTGCAATCCCAGCTGACTGTGCCTGTCTCTTCTGAGGGTTTTGCCTCCTTGAAGGGCTGTTTGTTCATGCAAGTACAGCATGAGCTGCTCTAGAGTTTCTCCAGTATGAGGAGCTGGGACTGGCTGGAGCAGACTGTTGTCTGCTGGAAAGATGCTTAAGATGCACACCTGGATGAGCAGGCACTGTGTTCAGCCCATATTCATCATCTTCATTTGCCAGTTGCAATGTGCTGCCATTGGTAGCTGTGGCGTTGCTGCTCTCAGCAGTGCTGGAAAGGTGCAGGTGAGAAAACAAGAAGTATTAATGACAAATCTGTGCAGGGGAAGTCTCCTGGATTATTTCTGATAGCCTGGCTTTCATAAACAAATGCCTTTCTACACTGGAAGTGGATCCTAAGCTGCTGTACAGCTTTTCTGAACTTTTGTGGGGATCAGTGGGACAACATCCTCTGTGCAGGCAGGCTGCTGGGTTCAGTGTATCAGGTCAGAATCCCATGTTTAACATCGCATATCTCGATATAAAAAATGCTGGTTTGTTAGCATTCACATTAAAGGATGACTATTAACATTCTGAGATGAAATGAGACTTAATTGTAGCAAACATTTGCTTCAATCTTAAACACTAATGTACGTGTTAAACTCACATTGGGGAAGTGGCTGAAGGTGCAGCATTTACACCCTGCTGAGCACTGAGGCTGTTGAGGAATACATGCTGTTTTAAAGAGGACAGATTTTGACAAATGGGTCTCTGTCTTATTACGAACATGCTCAAAAAGAACGTGCTGTATTCACCAGTGGGATAGGAAAGCCCTCAGGCTCCCAGCTCTCATTCCAGCTTTTCAATGTGGATTTTTGTCTTGGAGTC
The DNA here is from genome assembly GCA_016584745.2 of Phylloscopus trochilus trochilus. Taxonomy (NCBI): domain Eukaryota; kingdom Metazoa; phylum Chordata; class Aves; order Passeriformes; family Phylloscopidae; genus Phylloscopus; species Phylloscopus trochilus. The sequence continues at coordinate 7,650,258 of WQNJ02000016.1, read as the reverse complement.
ATTTCTGAGAACATATTTACTAGTGCAGCTTAAAAAAGCATGTGTTTAATGTGTCTCTTTTTGTCATTGGGATGATAAATCCACAGACAAATAACAACAAAAAAAAATCACTGGGGACTTTGGTAACAACTTGGGAAGGAAGAAATTCATAAAAATAGGCTTGGGGTGAAAATAGCGTCAATCTTTTAGGCATGAGACTTCTAAATCCCTGGCGTTTGTTTTGTAGCACCAAGTTCACAGCCTCTGTGTTATTAACTCTAATGTCTTTCTAAATTTTATTCTGTGTATCTCTTAATCCATAACTTTGTACTTTATTTTAAACATCATCAATTTAATTTTCTAACCTTCTTTCAGCAAATTACCTGTTTGGATTTTGTGTCTTGATTCTAAAGCAAGCATTTGTTCAATCCTAAAAAAAAGAGTGGTTAACATGAAATGGCTCCAAAATGTCTGACAAAATGCTGCCTATAATAGAACAAAGCATAGTGTTGTTGTAATTTATGATGTTTCTTATTGATTTGCTCATCCAAAAAAGCCTGTCTTGCTCTCTTCATTTGGTATCCAACATGTCCTGCACTGACAACCACAGCTTTTCCGGAGTAATTTAAGACTCAGCAACTTGCTCAGCATCACAAATCCAGTTTTTTGGTAGAGCTGAGAATAGAGCCTCTCTCTTCTGTCATGGCTCAGTTCCTCACTGTAATTGTGGGGCAGCTGTCCTACTGACTGAGTGAGCCTCTGATGTGACCAAGCCCATTATAATTAACAGTGCTACTTCAAATTTTGATGAATTCCCCTTGTTCAGTAATTTTTTAAGTTATAAAATAAAATTCCTCAGTGAATCGTGGCAAAATATGATTGTCCAATTAAAAAAAGAAGAAGCAGATGTTAATGTTCTACTCTGCAGTCTCGAGTTCTCCACTGCTCGTTAAGCAAGCAGGTTGAGAAAGTGATTGTGTTGTAAGATGATAGACAACTGTGGTGACTGTAAAACTTGAGCAACTTGAGTTAAAAGGTTTGAAAGTGTCGTGGCAGTTTGGTCTGCTTTACTTAGGTTTGTGTGACTAGTAACAGGTCCTAAGATTTTACAGTAAAGGGGCTTCCACCTCCTTTTTCTTTTAAGAAACTGCTCACATTTGCAGATCACCTTTCCCTCAGTGAGGTGCAACCCCAGGAATTAGCAATGCATGAGATGCCTATATAAATATCAATTCACCTTTCACCCTTAGTCATAAAGAAAGGTTTTCTAGTAAGCCCATAACATCTTTGTAGGTTAGGCAGTCACAGAGAAAACTAGTAATTAATTTAGTGATAGGAAGCATGAGAGGCAGTGCTTGTGTGATGTGACATGGCACAATGTGTCCTCTGGAGTGCTGACTATTCACCTGTGACCATTTGTTGGAGTGCTTCTGCTTGGAAAACAGGGCCGTGCTTTAAAAGTCTTGGAGACCACATGGGCTCATTGGAATTTTAATTACAATTTATTTTTTTTTTAATAGCCCATTTAGTTATTAAGGAGATCAGGAAAATGATGACAGAAACTCCTCTTGCCATTTCTTCCTTCCTTCTACAAATGTCTGAGACAGTGAGATGATATCCTGCTGAAGACACTGCACAGTGACATTTTTAAGGAGTCTTTAACATGCAGTTTATTGCCAACATAGAAAGTTTGCTTGCCTGAATTTTTCCCCTCTTTGGCTGCAGGCCTAGCAGGTGCTGAGAGCCCTCCAAGTTGTGTTTTCAGCAGCAGAACAAAGAGCAGGGCTGGCTTCAGGCATGAAGAGATGCAGCTGGCAGTGGAGGTTATGATTGCCTATCAATAGGTATTCATCCTATTAATTAAGCTGCTGCTGTAAAACCCAGCTAGAGGAAAGCTTTTCAGCCTCCCTGTTGTAAAGTAAGCTGAGTCACCTGTGAAATGATGTTAAAATAAGAGGGCTCCAAGGCTTGTGAGGAGGCTTTTTTTTAGTCCTCTTCTCTTGGGGCTGGCAGCAGCCTCTTTCGGAGACGTGGCTGCCGGGCTGCCTGTCTGTGAATGACAAATGGCATTCACTTCTCCGAGCTTTGTGCACTGTTTTTGTGAACCTTGACTAGCAGGAGCCAAGCTGTGACCTCACACTGCTTTTGTTCCTCAGCTGTAGACATGTTATGATCAAGACTTTCAGCCCCTTTCTTGCCTCTACTGAAGTCTTGTTTTGCAGCCCTTTGGTTTTTGGCTTCCAGATTTTTCATTCTTTTTGAGCATGAAAGAAGCAAGAGTATGCACATTTAATTTTCCTTTATGAGACCAGTGTAAACTAGTGTATGACTTTTTGGGATGCAGGTGGTTTGTTTTAACCATTTGATAGAGATCCTTGTAGTGCCTCTTAGGACTACTGACAGTTTTTTTCTTGTTCAAATTACGTACTTCAGAGTTCTTGCATTTCAAGTTTAGGTCCAGTTCAGTTCCACTTCTGTAGGACGTAAAGCAAGTGAGCCACCCTCTCTAAAGCCCTGGAGAAGGATGTGAGGAGCAGAGTGGGGGGTCCTACAAACTCCAGCTCACCCTCTTCCCAAGTGCTGCTGAGGAAGGACAGCCTGAGACTTTCCTCCAGGTGGTCTCTCAAGCAGAAAGGTAACAATTGTAGGAAATTCCTTTCCTGCCACCAGTTCACAAGCTCAACAAACAATCCCTTTGTTGAGGTATTGGGGCCATCCTTCTGGTTTCTTACTCTTCTTTGCTAACTACTTGGAATTTGTTAAACAGTTCCTTTCTGGAGGGATTAGGGAGTGGTGGTCTGTTTCTCCCTTCCTGAACCTTTTCAAGTCTTTCTAAAAAGACGAAAAAGAGAAGTTGACAGAAAACATCCTAGAAACTGTCCCATGTTTCGCACAACGAATTGTTCTGCCAAAGGATATGCTAAAGTCTCCCTTGTTTTTGTGCTAAACTTGTGTGACTGCTTTTGTTTTAGGTATTGACATTCTGGGTTCTTCATTCCAGGGAGGCTGAGAAGCCAGAGGCAACTCAGTTGTTTGAGTAACACATCAATCCTGTTCAGATGGAGGCTTGTTTCTTTAGCGAACAACGCCCTTCCGTCTGAGCAGAGAGGCTGCTCTGCTGCCCTTTCATGTGCAGCCTTCAGGCTGATACTCAGCCCTGCCCTGGTGCCACAGCTTCCTGATTTATGAGCTTGCAGGAGAAGCTGCTGATTCTAGCTGCTCATCAAGAGCAGTGAAAAGTCACCAGCTTTGACAGATGCGACTGAGTGTCAACATTTTTCTCCATTTTTATTTTCTGTAAATTTCTGGTTTTCAGACCTCTCATTTTTCCCATCAGTGAGCAGATGATGTTCCTCTGCATGCCTTGTGGCATGTTGTGTTCTTTGCAGGATGCCTGTTGATCACCGTTGCATTTTAATAATCGTGTGTATCAGTCTTGGCTGTGCTAAACCCACTTGTAGCTTCCAGGAGGCTTGTGCTGGCTGCCATACATTCCTACACCCACTCAATCCTTTTAAACCATCAGAGCATCGTGCTTTTGGTTAAGGTCATGAGTAGGGTGTGGAACGTCCTTTTAAAGAATTTCTTACTCTACCTCACTTTTGGAAGATTGGTCATCAGTTTTACTGGTGTCCTCATTTTTGGTTTTTCCTTCAGGTCTTGTTTTCCTTACTTTGTAGTGGTTTCTTTTTCCACAGAGTTGCAGTGCAGAGCTTTATACTGAAATTTATCTGTGCCAGTTGAGAGTGGATAAAACAGGTCTGGGCAAGGAAGGATTTCTCTTTGTGGACACAGTGCAGGCTGGAATGTGGATGTAGTTCCCTGAGCCAAGACTAACTCCTTGAGATGAAGGTTTTATTTCTTTCCTGTGATCAAGCTGGGAGTGTGTTAGTTTGGAGTAGCAATAGGTTTAAGGAAATTATTTCTTTTGATTTCCTTTTGTCTGTTTCTAGGAAATCTCCCTGTGTTAAGAAATCAAAACAGAGGCTAGATTCTTGCTTTGAGCCATTTGTCACCAAAGAGAAGGGGAAAATCTTTGCTAGGGCTGATTTTTTTTTTTCCTCCTAGGAAAAGGGCTTCTTCCTAGAAAATGAAAAGAACTTGAGTTGTTGAGTTGGCAGGTAATTGATATGTATCTGAAGAAATACTTAACTTTTACATAACTACCTATGAGTCTGTTTAGGAAGCTGCCAAGCTGCAGTGGACTGTGTGGTTTTCATTATGTCAGTGTATTTAAACTTGTTGCAAATGGCCTTCTTTTATGGGTGGTTAGAATTCCTTTCAAGTTGTCATTCAGAAAGGCCCAGAGGGGAGGGGAGCTGGGACAGCTCAGCAGATCGTGCTGTGCCCTGACTGCAGGCAGGATGCTGCTGTGCCCTAAGGACCAGCACGTGGCACTCAGCAAAATCTGGTTCAGCACCCCCGCTCCTTTGGCAAGACTTGGGGATTTACAGCACCGGGGGAACTGAGGCAGCAGGAGAAATGCTTTGCTTGCTTGGTCTCATTTTTGATGCTGTAGCTACTGAATGCATAACTACCTGATTAATGCAGAGATTTTAATCTTCTGACACCCTTGCAAACACTTATTAATTGCACTCATAGATTTTAAATTTGTAGAACTAGAAGGGATAATTATGATCCTGTAATTTGGTCTCCGTGCAGCTGAACACAGATCTTTTACTAAATCGGTGGCTTGATTCTCCTCACTTTAAAAGTGTGCTCCTTATTTAAGGAATTTGTTTTCTAGCCTCAATACCCAGTCATCAGAATTTCTCAAAGTATTGTCAGACTTGATGCTTATACGATTATTAGGCTGGTATTAATCTTCACTTCTTAAAAATCAAATGAGCAGAGCTGTTAGAATAACCTTAATATAGGGCACGTTCTCCCATTTACAGATGTTCCTCTTCCATTTGCTTTTTAACTTCCTAATTTCTTTGTAACAAAGAAAACTTTGTTTGCTGTGCAGTTTGTTTGCTGTTGTTTGTCGTGTTCACAGGGTTGCTAAGTAACCTGCCTCTTTTCTTGCTCCAAATTTTTTCACATATATCAAAGGTAATTTTAACCTTTTTGGCTTGTATCTTATATAAACTTCTGCCTGGTTGGATATTTGCTAGGACCTTCCATTGTCACCATTCTCATCATCACAGCCTCCAGAAAAGGATTCCTATTCCAGGAGAATGACCTACACCCTTTGGCCCTGGACATTGTTTGGCCTCACTGGGATACATATTAGGCTCTAATATTTCTCTCTAGATCATGTGAAGAAAATACAGAACAAGTGGAAAAACAACCACTATCAACACGTTTCTCTCTTCCCTGGAGGAATCTTGCTAAAGTCCTGTGAACTAGATTTTAAGAGCGTTCAGGGTTCACCAGTCTCCTTTTAGGTATCTCCAGCCAGATGCTTGAAATGTTTGCAGTCTCCCAATTGATAAGGGGCTGCTGGCTGCTCTGGATTTCCCCCTCTCCCTCAGAAATACCTGTTTAATGTTAAACCTTTTATAGTTGGAGAATCACTATTCTCTAATGCTGATGTTTGCAGAAATAGAATGACTTAGGAGTAAGACTTCCTGCTAAAATTGTGAGGGATTTAGTGTGTTTGCTCTTTCAGTTCAGCAGTTTTGTATACAAACATGGATTTGGGTCAGTCTTCCCCCTTCTCCCTCCCAAGTTTTTCTATCATATTCCTATTTGCAGGAAGTCCTTTACCACTGGGTGCCACTGTTTGATAGTTCTTAACATTTGCTTCAGTGAAGCCCTGAAGAAACTCACCCCTCTCTCTTTGGACTTCTAATTTTAAATCAAGGCTCAGTTTTCATGCAGCATCCCATGTTTCAATGTAGCAAAATTTGATTCAAACAAACTTGCCCTGATTTTTTATTTAGTGGCCCACGCTGATGGGTCTACAAAACTGATGGTGCACTGGAGCTGCAGGGAGCATAAACTGATATTACTTGCTTTTCTGCTCTTAAAATCCCTTTAAAAAATTTGTCATTCCAAAATTGCATGTGAATCACTGTTGACCCATGTATAAATAAATTGCTTGTTACCTTTGGGGATTAATCTAGTTGCAAACTGTGCTGCTGAGTGCCTTTCCTAAGAGGCATAATTTCAATTATCATCTCCTGAAAATCATGTTACTGCACTGTTATAATTACCTGTGTAATTTCACGACATACTGTTGTTCTGCAGGGCAAAAGCACAATATTCACTTTAGAGCCTTTTGGATGAGAGGTGTCCAAAACACTGGCTCTTCTCCTTGCTGTCAGAATGGCTTTCCACACCCTCAACCCTGTCTTGGGATTTAGATGATCACAGGATTCTGAGCAAAATGAGTATGGTGAATATAAAGTCCTTAAGAAATATGTAGGGAATTTAGGAAAGACAAATGATGTAAGATGCACAGTGTGTGTTACCTGGTGTTAGTCCCAGACTGGAACTGTGGTGTTACAGTGGGTGGATCACAGACCAGGATTTAGGGGAGGTGAGTGCTGTTCATTGTGCTGCTCTTCATCCCGTGTCTTTCTGTCTTTTCTACTGCCTGTATTAAAAATTAGATGCTACGTAGTTTGTTGCAGTGAAAGTCATCATCTGAGTTTTGCCTGTCTGACAAAAAGAGGACCTTTTGGAAGGTCTGCATCTTCTTCTCTCTCAGTATTCTTAAAGCACCTTGTGTGCAGACCTCTTATTGCAGCAGAAGGGGAGAGGCACTTTCTTTCTGTCTTCTGCCTCTCATTACACAGCTGCATTGACACCTCTTCAGCATTTCAACCGAACAAGAGAAGAAAGAAATGCAACTATTTAGAGCTGGTCCTTTCAGCTGGTTTGAAAGCCAGTGGCAGAGAGCTTCCTTGCAGATCTTGCAGCCTGAGGAAAATTCCTTTAGGATTCATACAAATTCCTCTCATTGGGATTCCTGGGGTTTTAGTGGAAGGTGTGAGGCGTTCTTAAGGCTGTTGTGTCTTCTTGCATCTCTTTTCCAAGTAAACTATAGACCAAGAGGAAGGAGCCGTTCTGTCCTTACCAGCATTGTGCTCCAGGCCTTTCTCTCTCTGGGGGTCAAGGCTGTTCCCTCTGCACCCAAGACTTGACTGAACTTCAAAGCCCTGGAACAGAGACTGCCTGGTGCTGTTTAAATTGAATGGGAGCCATGAGCAGCTCTTTGCATTTGAATTGTAGCAGCGTGGGGCACTGCCCCAGATCTTGCACTCTGCCTTCCTACCTGTGTCAGTGCCAAGGCAAACATCTTTAAAATGACCCTCTTTCTGCTGGTTTCTCATTTAGTGGATGTTTTATCTGTGCTTTGTTGATGTTACTCTCAGCAGTACTTAAGGGAAGAAAATGAGTGTTAACTGGATTTCCTTCAGATTTTGAGTGGGTTAGGTCATTTTAATATCGTCTAAAGTGACAACAGGAAGAGCTTCAGGAGCCAGCAAGCTCTGACTCTTTCCATGTCCTTGACATCACTGAGATTGCTTTGGGCTGCCCAAATCAAGTGAGCCCTTGTTCCTGAGAGAATTCTCTGTCTGTCAGTCTTTTGGCAGCTGTGGAACTAATGAAGACATGATACCAAGTGTCAGGGGGGTGCTGTGAGTTAAACTGTCCTGGCATGGGATGGACAGAGCTTTGTCAGCCTTGGGATGGGATGTGAGATTTTGAAGTGCATGACAAGAAGCAGTGAGATTGCCCTTGCAGAAACACATGGTGGTTTCTAAGATGCTCTTCTCTTTTAAGTGTGGAGCTGTAAACAAAAGCCCGATGGCCTGCTAAAGGGTTTAAAAGGTCCGTGATGTTAATGTTGAAGAACAATAATGTAGTAGGTAACCTGGTGGCAAGATAGTACTCGATGGGCAATCCCAGGTACATGCTGCCCTGAACGTGTGGGATTTGGAGGCAGGTGAAGACACTACTCTACAGATCAAGAAGCAAAGCTCTTGTCACGGGGAAGTGGCAGCCTTTTTGAACAAAGAACGAGGGACTGGGAAGAATTGCACCCACCAAGACCTCTCTGGTCCTCCCCTCTCCCTCCACAGGCGGTCTAGCTGTGTTTTGCCATGGCCCGAACTCCATCTTCCCTTTCAGCCACAAAAAAGAGTGTAAGAGTCAAATTCCTTTGTTGGTGTCTGGTTCGAGCATTGTGGCTGGGAAGAGTATTTTGTATTCTGTTTTCAGGAACTCTTACTTTGAATTAAAGGGTGAACTGTGGGAAGTTATTAATGATATCTATAATCAAGGATTAATCAAGTAAATCTCTCTAGTCGAGTGCCTCTTACTGCACTGAGAGCATGCAGATAAAGACGATAGCGGTGTGAGCTTTCATGTGCAAACAGTGCTGAGGTGGTGCCTGCAGAGCACACTCTGCATTTAAGTAGCTCCTTTGCTTTCTACCCAAGCTGGCTGATGCGAGGTGGTGCTTGGTCGTGAAGCATCTTAGCAGAGACATGCTGAGGAATTTTTATTTCAATTCCTCTTGAAATTGGAAGGGGGAGAGTAAAACAAGATTTTTTTTTTTTTTCCCCGAGGAATGCCTTTGGGTTACTCGTAGCAAACTGCAAGTCTGCGCGGTAGTTTAAAAAACTAAAAATGTAAAGTCTTAAAACAGTGTTTGATGGTTTACAGTACAGCTCAGAACAGATGTTGAAGTTTTTTTGAGAATAAAATCTTCAGGAGGTATTCACTGTCTGAGCTAGTGCTCCTGTGGAAGATATTAGTTCAAGAATTTATTAAGGTAAAAAGGAAATCACGTGAATTTACTCTTAATGTAACTTTTGGATGTAGTATAGTCTATTATTTTCATGTCCATTGATATTTTTAGGCATTTATTTATCTGCTTTTTAAGGGGCCTCAACTGTACCTCTGCTTTCACAGCTGGAAATAATTGTGGGAATCATTTGAAGGGTGAAAATGCCATATATATGTGTAATAATATAAATATATGGTGTCTCACAGGAATTTTTATATTCAGATTCCATATGTAGAGGGTGATTTCTGGTATGAAGAATATCAGATAGAAAATAAATGCAATTCCCTGAATGCCATATAAACATGAGAGGGTGTGGGGTGGTTTTTTTGTGAATTTCTTTCTCCTGTGGAAACCGTGGGAGCTCTGTTGTACCAAAAACTCTGCCAGCTGCTGAATCCTTAACCTGGCAAGATATCTGCTAAAAACACTGGTGTCTGTCTGTAGTTCTCTTTGTACATATGTTTCCAGTGTTACTACCATTAAGGAACTTTTGTTGGAAAAAGAACCATTTGTAGATAGAATAAAAAAATAAATAACATTGGAAGCAAAGGTATCTGCTGGACACATTCCCCCAAATGTGACTCCTGCTTCTGGCATGCTCTGGTTTGGTTGTATCTCTTCAGCCAGGACCAACTTTTGAAGGGTCTTTTCTCCTTTCCCTTAATTTACTTGTGCTCCAAGGAAATTAAATGAGAGAGTTGCAAGTATGTGACTGCTTGGTCTTGGCTCTTCAAGGCTGAGGTACTTCTTGATTACTCCAAGAGCATCTTTTTGTCTGGAAACATTAAACTTCTGTCTGGGAGGATACTTGAAGTAATTTTTCTACAGAGGCATTTTCTTTGTCTAGTGAGATGTTGAAATAGCTTTGCAGTTGTTTGAGGTCTTAAAATTCCTCTTCCATGCAGGATCCCCAGTTTATTCTTTCTCTCTGTGGATCAAAACCCACATATACTGAAGAAGTTGTGGACAAAGACTTGTGTGAGTTACTCAGGCACAACAAGGTAGATAAATGCTTTTATGCTGCTTGTGCAGCAACAGCTAATTCAGCAAATGCACTGGGAAAGCACCTGCCAAATTAGTGGGTGTATTAAACTTGAGCCAAGCTCAGCTAAAACATCCCCTGAATCCAAATCTCCTTTATTTGGAACAAGGTGGTGAGGAAACACAGCAATGGGTTGTGCATTCTCAGTCGATCATGTAACAGCAGATGGTTAAAAGGAGCCTCTCGGATGCTCTTCAGGCAGCATATTCCTGCTGAGTGATTATTTGGATTATTAATGTCCCACTGTAGCACCTAGTGATGATCTGAAAGCAGCTTTATGGGCTGTGACTTTTGTGGTGATGAGCACTAGAGACTCATGGAATTAATAATGTTTTAATTGTTATTGCTTGAACATTGATTAAACTTGTTTAAGGACTTTTAAGGGATTATGTCATCGAGCTTGACTGGTTTAATGGCGTGAGCCTGAACCTCAGAATGAAACTCTGGGGATAAACTGCTCTGTTCCTGTCTGCCCTTTGTGTAGTGAATCCTTTGTGCCTCAGTTTCCTTTTCATGCTACACTTGCCTGTACTTTTGTAAATGTTAGCTTTGACAGAGTGTGGGTAGGGATCACCTTATCTCAGTTGTATTGTTTACATGTAATATTACACAGTGACTGTGCAGGACTTTGTCAGTGGCCACCAGCCAGGCTGAGGTTTGCAGAGGGTGTGAGAGAATTCACTGAGCAGGAACTGGGCACCCACCCTGTGTTGCTGGCTCTGTTTGGAAATTCTAGTTGCAGACATTTGCTGCTTAATCATACATGGAATGACTCGTTTCTTCCCAGGGGAGTTTTTATTCATTCATGTTTGCTGCTAGTAGAGTTCATGTTACAGTAGGAAACCACAATTCCTGACCTCTGAGTTGAATACATGTTTTAAAAATAGTGATGGGACAGAAGAAAGAAGAATAAATAAACTTCACTTTAAGGGCTAGCTCAAACCAAATCGATGTGCTGCAAAATACAGCACCACACTTTGAGAAATGATTGAATCAAATTGTTTTTCAGGGGCTTGTGTCAAGAAAATTGTACATTGTTTATGGCAGTTTTAGAGTAATTCTGCATTTTTCATCTCCCCTAAGCAAGCAAGAGTCATCGTGGAGAAGCAGCAGGTTATTTTTGCATTTACTTTAACAGAGAACTGTTGATAACAAAAGGCTTCTAGAAGACTCACAGGCCTATCGGTGCAACAGAACTGATGGAAGAGTAAAGCTAAACAAATAATTACAGGGAAGGTTTATTTTGGGTGGAGGTTGAATATGTAACATTTGAGTTATTTTAGTTATAATAAGCCTGATGCGAACACTGAGGAAGAATGAAATGGTATGTCCTTGTGTAAAGAAGAGAACTGCAGCTGGTTTATTCACTGTCTGTGCTAAAGAGAACAGACCTCCACAAATGTTTCATCAACAGCATGGTGGTGTGTTTTGAGGGGTTTTGGGAGGTTATTATTAGTTTTTATATGGCATGCTATGGAACAGTGAGGCACTGAGATGTGAGTTTAGCCAAGGGCCCCCAAGATGGGCTGTGGTGGAGGCTGAGGGACCTGGGCTGGCTCAGCCCAGAGCAGAGGTTTGGCAGGACCAAACAGCAGCTTCCCCTGTCTGGGAGGTGCTTTCCAAGGAGATCACCCAGACTCTTCACCAGAGTGTAAGGCTGGAGCATGAGAGGCAACAGGCTGGAGTTGAAACAAGAGGTTCATGTGGGTGTAAGGAAGAACCACCAGGAAGAAAGGTGAGAGGGGCCATCCACAGAGGCTGTGCAGCCCTGGGGATCTTCAGGGTCTTACTGGGAAGTGTCCTGAGCAACCTACTCTGATCTCATAGCTGTTCCTGCTCTCAAGAGGCAGTTTAATTAGAAGTTTTCCAAGCTTCTTCTGACCTGTTTTCCAGTGATCCCATATATTTGGCATGTGTGGTGATAGCTGGTTGCTTGATTGAAGCAAGGAGGACTCTAAAGCAATGACAGGAGAAGTATTCTTATCGCATGATCAGTGTCAGTAAGAGGTTTCTGCCATGTACAGCAATATATTTCCATAGTTTTGAACTGTGGACAATTTTTATAGTAGTTTCAGAGGTCACTGTGGGACCTGACATGCCCACAGAATTCAAAAATTCTTCATATGAACTTGCCCTGAAAAACTGATGAAGGAACCACCCTGGGAGCAGCTCACACAGGTGAGCTGTTTCTCATTGAAGTTGCTTGACAGAAATTTGGTGTGTGAGATGTAGCACCACTAAAACACACTTCACATCAGCCATTCTAAAAGAGAAGCTGAAAGATCTTTGCCAGGTCCACTGGGCACGTTCAGATCCGGAGTGTCCTTCTTGCATCTGCTGAAAACTTCCATGTTTTGCTTCCTCATGTGAAAGCAGCTGCAGCTCGGTGATGGTGGTACTGTTCAGTTTTAATCTACTGAACTATTAAGTGAAAATCTTTCTGCTGTATCAAGTGGATTTGATCAGACCTGAGCAACAGTATGAGATTCCTACTGAAAGAAAATAGTTCAGGGATTAAACTGTGGCTGAACATAGGTTTTGTAGCCCATGGGGTGAGAAAGGGAGGGAAGGGCTGGTAACAGCGAGATCTGAATTAAAGCACATATTCAGCTTTTAGAGGAAACAGCGCAGCAAATCCCAGTGATTCTCTGATTTGTCTCGTAGCCCTGTGAGTACAGTGTGCAGCATTCAGCTGTTCTGCCAGTCAGGAGAATGGAAGCCTCTTGCCTTTTCTTTCATGTCCCATTGATTCATCTCTGTAAATCTACACGCTGTGAGGTTATTTTTTGGGGTCTGTTTGAGGGGCCAACATTTCATCAAACTGACAACTGCAAATTCTGCGTGTAGGTTTTCACAGTAGTGAAGAGTGACAGAATTTTCCTTAATGTGCTTTGTTTTGGATGCTGGTCATCTTGTGATTGGTGCTTTTTAATGGGAATGAATGGTCACATATGAGTTATTTGAAAGCCATCATTTACTTGTCAGCTGTTGATTCAAAATGTTGTGATTTGATGTGTAGATAAGTTTTCTATAGCGGAATAGGAAAGTGCCGCTTTTCCAAATTAAATAAATCATGAATTCATTGCCTTCAGGTCAGTGGATTTCTGTGGATTTTCACTGGGTGGAACACGGCCTTTAAGAAACAACCTCACCTTTTTTCTCTTCTACTTTTCCACTCAGAAATCAGTTCCCCATCACAACAATTGCAGATCTGGCAATTCCCACATGGAAGTTTTTGCTCGATACAGTTCAGGGCCTGCTTATCCACAGAGCTGTTTTCCCCACAGCTGACATGACACTGACAGCACAAAATGAGACTCTGCTTTTGATACCCATTCACAGTATTTAATAGAGTCAGTACTTAAAATGTCTTTAGGGTCTCAGTCTTACTGATCCAAAAATGTTTCATCTGTATAGGCTTATTAAAATCAATAAGGGTCTTCACACACTTAAACTAAACTATTTCTGAAGTTCTTCTCATGGGAGAACATGAAGAAAACAGGGGAAACTCTTGTCTCCAAGTCACTGGATGAAGGCTGTTGGAGATGCCATTGTTATAAAATTGCTGCCTATTTAAAAAAAAATGTTACTGATGTTTGGTCTGAGAGCCTCTACTTTCTACAGACAAAACTAATCCAGCAAAAGCATGACTGTTGCTAATGTAATCTGCTGCCTTTGTGGTTTAGGACATCTTTAGAAGGCCTTTCAGTGTAGATTCACTACAGTTTTTCCTGTTTTACAGATACTGTGAACAAGGACACTGAACCCAAAGATCCATTTCCCATTCCAAGAAAGATTATGGCTGAACCAGACTACATAGATGATGACAATCCTGAATTAATTAGACCTCAGAAATTAATTAATCCTGTGAAGTCATCCCGGAATCATCAAGATCTCCATAGAGAGCTGCTTATGAATCAGAAAAGGTAAGAGTCTAAAAATCACTTGTGCCACCCTCCCACCCCAAGCACACAGCTTGAGTTTTAGTTTCATCAAAAGAATGTTGTCCCCAAAACCTAGAAGGCACTGTTTGTTGATTCAGATTGTGTAAATTGAAAGACTGATTCTTAACCATGGCATTCATTTCTGTTTGAATTTCAGTGCAAAAGCTTGCCTTAGAAGGCTTCTCATTTTGTTTTTGTAAATACTCAAAGGGTCAGTTTTGAGAGGAAGCAGTTCAGTTCTCCTCTATTACATTTCATATGAGTTACCTGGGCACTGTAATTTGTCTTGTACTCTTAATGTTATCAAGTATTTGACAAAATTTTGCTATTGATAGCAGGATGGTAAAATCTGTGGGCTTTCACCATTCCCAGTGCCCTGGGTGTATAAGGCTACGTTTAAATCAGAGAAATCATGAAGTTTATTTCACATGAAACTGTTCTCTACTTATTTGATCTCACAATGCAGTGTGATAGTCTGCTGATAGATAGACAGTCAGGTGGCTGCTCTGCTGCTGCACAAGTGTTTCTTTGTATGTTTTGCAAATGCTGCCTGCTCCTCTCTGGGATGGGATGCACAGCTGTTGCTCTATATATTGCTTTTAGAGATGTAAACAACCATGTCTTCATTTCATCAACTTCAGAGACACGAGCACCTGGCCCAGAAATAGCTGAAGTTCTGTTATTAAATCTCTTCAGCAACAGAGAAGTCATTTAGAAAACACATTAAGAAAATAGCCACCAGACCACCTGCTGGAGGAAAAGGCACTAAGCCTGTTGATGCTCCTTTGTTTAAACCAACAGAAACCAGCTATGATATCAATTGGTGATTTGGTGCATTGAAGAAACCCAAAATGGACATTTCAAAGGCAGGGTGTGGGGATCTATAAAGTAGAAGTAGAAGAACAGTATTTCAGAGTGGATTTGAGCAGAAAGCTGGTGGTATCAGCCATTCTGACTTTCTGGGACCCAGGACCTTGATAAAGCAAAGTAAAAAGCTGTGGATTTGGCTACTCCAGCATGACTACATTTGTCTATTTGGCAGGAAGAGTCACATTATGGCAGTTTTTCTCTCTCTCTTTTCTTTTTTTAAATCCTTTGGCATTGTAGTATTTTGAGGCAAGAAGGGGTCTTTTTATGAGTAATAGCAAAATCCTCACAAATGCTGGGCTTAGCGACATAATTCTAAATGAATTGCATATACAATATAGCATTTCTTTAGTGATGGAGAAGGAGGGATATTTTTCAGAATTCCAACTGAATTGGAAGAAACTGGCCTAAATAGGTGTTTGTCCTATTTTTCGTTAATGGGATTAAACATCAAAGTCAGTTCCTGGCACCGAGAAGTTTATAGTCATTGAAAGAAAAATAGTTGAAGTTTCCTGATGATCTTAATCTAGAGGATGTGGAGGCTGCAATAAATTAAGACTATTTTTTTCCTTTTAAGTTTATGAAAGCATAAAGCAGTTTTAAATAGTATGGAGTTCTTTTCTTTTGGGAGAATATCCTATTACACAGAAAAGTTGTGCAGACCCCAATACCCTCTCTTCTCTTATTGTAATTTTGATTAGCTGCAGCTGTTAATTTTAGATTCTTATTTATTGGTGCAGAAATAGATACTTTGAGGATTTTCACCAGCAGAAAAATTGATACCTTTTAGAGGAGGGTTAGTCTTCTGTGCTTTTTGCTCTGATAGGAGGCTTTTCAGTAATGCAGAGATTGGGCTCTGTTCTGCTTTGTTACAGCAAATTGTCAAATCTGTGGAGGACTTTGAGTGCTCTTACCGAAGTATGCTGAACATGCTGCTTATTTTGTTGCAAAGAGTCAGTGTAGACATCAGCAGCTTCACTTTTTGGACCCATCAGCTCTGAACAGCCAGAAATGGATGTTGGAATATATTAGTACTGGTCCAGTCATTCTGCATACCCACTGAGAGCAGTGTCTGTCAGGTCTAGAGCTGGTATAGTTATTTATTTGCAGAAAGGATAGTTGTAGTTGTTTTGGGGAGGAAAAAAAAGAAAAAAATTCAGGTGGTGCTACCTCAAGGCACTGGTCAAAAAATGTTTTTATTTATTAGGAGTCAAACTCAGCTCTGCAGAATATTGGTGCTGCCCCTTCCAGAGACCCTATCAGCTCTCACTTGTGTTGTAACACACTTTGCTTCCTCTATATCAAAGCCTTAGGATTTGTAATTTAACCAGAACAGTTAACAGTTATCACCAGGAGGTGATACAAGACACCAGTTAATCCACTATCCACCAGTTTCTACTTCTTACATAAGAGTGGAAACAGGATTGACTTAATAGTTCTGTTACAGATCTGCCACCCCACACCTGATTGCACTGAGGGGTTGTATTTACTTGTAGCTTCTGCAGGTTCCCTTTGTTACAGCACTTGTGAAGCAGGCTGTGCCTCTGCTTTGTTATGGTGCAACCTCAGTGAGAAAAGCAGCAACAGGAATGTTACTTAGCAGCTGCTCTCTGCTTTGTGGCTGATTGCTGATTGTGTTCTGACTGCTGATTGCCAGTGTGGAAGCTTCCACTGACTCTGCTCTCACCAATCCAGTAGCAGTAGTAGTAGTAATAGTAGTAGTAGTAGTAAAAAATGACTCCAGCTTTTCCTGCCTGACTTCAGTTTCATGTGCTAAAATGTAATTAAAATAGCATGAAACATAAAATATGAACAGAGTCTTGTAGCTTCTGTTGCACTCAGGCCATGAGATCTATTATGAGAAATAGGGAGCAGCATTTGGTGTTGCTAAATATTTGATTTTGCTGTCAGGGTATGTACAGGGATAGAGTGTTGCATAATATATGGAGTCATTCCTAGATACCACCATAAAATGGCATTTTAATGTTTTATTGGACATGCTGTCAGATATGCATATTAATGAATAATTAGGCAACCACAGATGTATAGCAAGTAGGAAGGGTAAAAATACGCTTTCTGAAAGCTTATTCAGATTATTGAGTTTCTTAAAGTTGAAATAAAAAATGGTTGATGTTAAACTTAAAGCTGGATGCTTTCCTATAATCGTCTTCACAGGAAAGACAACAATAACAAAGACAAATTTCAGATCTCTCTGCTCTGCCTCAAGTGACGCTAATACCTGAATAACAGGGAGAGCTTCGAATCTTATAATAAATTTTGAAACCATCATAGTGTTACAGAGATAAAAGAAATCGCTGAAGTCACAAAAATAACTAGGAGTGAGTATCTGTGTGTGCCTGTATAAATAATGTCATGCATCTTCCCAAGGAATGAGCTCTCTCATTCCGGGGTAGCTGGCTTGGAAAGCAATTTGTGCTGAACAGGCTCAAAACATTCAGTTCATGTAGCACCTAAAGGCTTGTCAGAGGGAGAATCCTCCAGGCTTTGTCTGGTCTCCAAGGTGATGGCAACTTTTTTATTCTGGATTTTTGTTGTCTTAGGCTCTTTGTGATATTTAGTGTAGCCTGGGAGCTCTCACTGGAAATAGCTGCACAGCCAGGCATGGGTAAAGCTGTCACATTTTCAAGGAAAGGAGAGAATCCATGATTTCCAGGAGCAGTGTGACAGACCACTTTTTAGTTTTGTCTATAAAGACTTCTGTGGACAGAATAGCCTGCACAGGACTGTCTGAATGCAGTCCCTCTGAGTTATCAGGCACCAAGCAAATTCTTCTTGTCCAGGATTTGTTTCTAGCTCTGATAGTGTCTTGATCTGTGATGGTTTTTGCAGTCCATTCTTTTGGAATCAAGGGAATACAGTGAAGACTAAAGATGAAATACACAGGAGAAATACTAGCATGCACATTAAAGGGTGCATGCTGGTATTGTAGATGTACAGGAAATGCACATCTTTGGTCATTATATGGCTTAAATTCTAGCTTAGGTTACTGGTTAGAAATCAGGCAAATGTCTGCGTGTTTTTTTTCTCCTTTTAATTATTTATTTACCTCCCAATGCATCTAAATAGGCAACTACTTGATTTTAATACAGCTGCCTGCAATTCTGTGTGAGTTCCTGCTAATTGAAACTGATCTCCTTTTTCTTCACCCCATGTAATTTGAAGGGGTCTTGCACCTCAGAACAAACCAGAGCTGCAGAAGGTGATGGAGAAAAGGAAACGAGATCAAGTTATTAAACAACAAAAAGAAGAGGAAGCACAAAAGAAGAAGTCAGACCTGGAAATAGAGCTACTGAAACGGCAGCAGAAACTGGAGCAGGTGAGATGAGGAGTAACAGACATTTACACATCTGCATCTGAGCTGCTCACCTGAGGCTCTGTTTGTCGACAGAAAAGAAGCAGCAGCCAATTTTTGGCATATTTCCCCTGGTTAAATTCAGTTATCTCTTAGGATAAGTGAAATCACGCTCTTTTTAATTACCTGTTGTCATTTACTGTATAGGAACTGCATGCAGGGACTGCCTGTGGTCAAATGACTCCTGCAGCAGCCAACAGGAATGTGTGTGGAGCACTGATGCTATTTAAGCAGTGAAACCGTAGTGATTTAGTCAATTTTTGTAGCCTGTGATCCACTTAGAGTGGCTGTTAGGCTGTAGTACATCAAAATTACATTTAATGAACTAAAATCAATTTATTCTCCTGAGTTATGTGAGAAACTAGATAACTTTAAAAAGATCTTTTGTAGTCTTAAAATGTGTGAGCCCATTGGTGTTTTCAAGTGAAAGAAAAAGTCCTCAGACCCTGTGCATGGAGATGGTGTGCAGTTGGAGTTCCTTGTGGTGAAGCTTTTTGCCAGGCACAGGGCCAGCCAGATGTCTCTGTGCCTCTGGAAGCACTTTGTGTGCCTCAGAAGAAATATCTCTGCAGTGAAACAGTTCATCAGAGAAGTCACTGTGCAATGCATTTATTTTAAAATAAATTAATGCTATAAATAAATATTTTAAAACAGTACCTCCTGTGTTTCTCAAAAGAAATCAATTAAGCCAAATAATTACTTTAAAAATTAGATCTAATCCAATCATTATAGGTTTTAGGGTTTTATTATAGGTTGGTGGTTTTTTTTGTTTTAATTAGGTTTAGAAATACTTCTGGAGAAAGCTATTGTATTTTTAAGTGTATCATCCTGTCATTTTTCTTATCTCTCTTCAGGGCCCAGCTTTGAATGGTTCAGCTTATGGGAAGATTTGATTTGAAACTGAGCCATCCAACATAGATTATGTAGACTAGAAAATTCTGTTAGCAGAGGAAAAGCCTGCCCATTGCAAACAGTGCTGTGACTTTGTAAACATCATAGGAATGGCATTAATTGACAATGTGACTCATGGAGGGACCTTGTTGTGATTTATAGAAAGGCATGTCCCTTGTCAGTGAACCAGAGACAGAGGAGAGATTATTTAGGTGAGCTGTACGTGTTCTCCATTAATCAGGGAGAATTGGTCTGTTTAAAAAGAAAAACAAAAAACCAAAACCAAAACACCTCCTTTCAGGCACTTTTGTTAGTTTAATAAAGATTTTTTTCTCCCTTTCTGCCAACTCATCTGCCTTACCTAAGGATCACTAAGCAATCCATATTCTGTGCCCTGTGTGAGCCTGTGCTGGATGGGCACTGTGTAGCCTTGCCACACAGAGCATTTCCATTCCTCACATGGAAAGTTCAAGTGACTGCATGGGCAGGAGCTCCAGCTTGGTTAAAAAAGTCAGTGAATGGGCTCTCAGAAATGAATGGCTAAGGGCCAGCAAAGATTTTTGGGGTTTTTATTGCTTTTTTGTGATAGACAAACCAGATACTCTTAAAGAGGCTCGAGTTAGATACAGAACTTCATACCCAAGCATTCAGAAATCAGTTCTGCAAGTGTGCTCAGTAGTAGCTGCTCACGTGTTCTCCCACGAGGCACATTCTTCCTTGTTCTGTTGTAAAAGCCAGAGAAGGGAATTGCTGTTGTTTCTTTAATGAAGATGTCCAAGAATTCCTTTAAAAATGCTTAATCTTGTTCTTGTACTGGGCTTGCAGAGTTTTTGTCTGTCTGGCAAAGGTAGACATCTGGAACAAGCTAGAGCCAAGGATTTGAAAAGATTTATTGTTTATGAGAACAGATACTCCCAAAGAAAGGCAATTTTATCTTTTCCATGAGACAAAGAAAGGAAGCAATTTAAAGACTTTGGCATGGCCAGTTATTGAAACCTCTAGTTTTTTGTCTTGTATTTCAATGATGTGTTTTCTATACTTTTTTTTTTTTTTTTTAACATGTGATTCCCTTTTAAGCTGGAACTGGAGAAGCAGAAGATCCAGGAGGAGCAGGAAAACGCGCCTGAATTTGTCAAAGTCAAGGGCAACTTGAGGAGGACGGTCCAGGAAGCAACAGAAGCACCAGACTCCTAGAGCCAGTGCCTGCTTAGACTTCCAGCTTTCCTGCAGAGAGAGGCTTTTGCAAGTTGTCTCACATTTGCCCCTCAGGAGGGAAAATAACAGCATCCAGCTGACACTTACTGAAGATGAGATTTTTAATTCCTGGGATGTGTGGATTAAAAAGACAGTATTGTAAACAGATCGACTTGCCAAATACAGTCCTGAGATCAATGGATAAGGAGTGTCTTTGTCAGTTCAGTGTCATGGACCAGGCTGACATGATTTCTCAGAGATTTTAACCAGGGATACTAGAGAAACTCCTTCAGTGTTGCACTGCTTTAACTCTTGTGATCCTCGTTTAGTGGAGATACACAGATTATATTTTGCTTTAAAACAAAACAAAAATCCTCCTGTGATATCAAGCTTTGCTGTGCAGGTAGATTTCCTCCATCTAGACCTACAGCTTGTGTATATCCCACAAAAATTTGTGTTTAGTTGGAATTTTTATTAAATCTAGGAGGACATGAGGTGTGCTGATTACTGCTGCCCATCCCCACGAGGATAGGTTGGTGTGGGCAAGATGAGAATGCTTAAAATTCACCAGCAGTGAAAAATTAAGCAGCCTTAAAGCCCATTTCTTGCTTTGGCATATAGAGTTTGGGCTATGAAAGAGCAAAAATCTGATGATCCTTTCACAGGGAGACTCCAGAGGCTGATTTATGTCTGTAAACTTACACTGTTGTGTAGGGCCTGTGAAGTGCTACCTGTGAATTTAGCTTTCAAAGCAAAATGATCTGTCTTCTACTTTTCATATTTTGAAATCCTACTTACTTTGGTGTTGTGGCCTTTCTCCTCCAAGGACATGCTGAACAGAGTACAGTGGTAACACATCATTTGCTAGTGTTTGAACTCATTTGCTGAAACTGATCTGCCATCAGTTCCTACTCTCTGCTTCCAGACACTTGTTGCAGTTTCTGCAGCAGAGAAGTGTTTGAACCAAACCAATTACTGGGACCTACTGAAATGGTTTTTTTTTTCTCTAAAGGGTGGCATAACATGAAATTCATTTTATCCCATCCTTCATTCAGACTCAAGAAAGAAGGGAAGTGTGTTACCACTGAGACTTTGGGTCCAATTCTGTCATCTTCTGCCTTTCCACAAGTTGCCCCTGTGGCTTGCCATTACATAAAATATTGCTCAGCTTGCACAGGGATGACAGAATCTGATCCTTCATGCTTATGACTACTAGTTATCCAGGAAAGCCTGGGATGAGGAGTGGGGAACAGATTGCTCATGTAGGATTATAGGATTGGATTCTTACCTGGTGTGACTGGGTGCAGATACATCTTCACAATCTGGGGAGAAATCCTCTTCCTTGGTCAGGATAGTCCTGGCTCTAACTGAAACTGTGTTCATACATACCTGCTGAGGATCTAATCCCTAGCTTTTGCCTTAGGATGCTAAACATAATAATTTCTACTTTGTAATTACATTGGACATAACTGTTTGAGAACACTTTTTATTAATATCAGCAGTGGCATGTTTGTATTGTAAAGGTGTGGTGGAGGGTTGTTGGTTTGGTTTTTATAGTTCTTTTGCCTTTCCTGTAAGTATTGGATATTTTAAATACTATTTCAGGTTAGCACTTGGGACAAAACTCTCACAATTAGAAATGTTTCCTAGATACAGACTTTAATTTGTTAAGATACAGGCATTTTTGTGAGCACATAATCAGATTGAGGGTAAATTGAATTGTGATAAGCATATTGCCATTGATTTAGACTTGCAGTGTGACTCACGTCTAGAAGATTAAATGTGAAGATGGTCCAACAGACTGTTCAGGTGATGGACATACAAAAGACAGAGGCCAAATGTAAGACTTCCATGTATTATCTCAACAAAGGAGCACCCTGAATGCTGCAGGTTCTTCCCTCTCTCCTTCCCTTCTCCTGGCAGGAGAGGATCTTCTCTGGCAACACATCATCCCAACGCTTGCACTGGTTTTGTTTCATCGTGTTGAGACAGCACTGTGTCTGAGCCTTCCACGCCCTGCTCATGCCTCAGCCATTCCCAGCCTACCAAAAATCCTGCCTCTTGGTTTCAGCTCCACATTAACCTTTTGCTCAGTCTGGAAAAGTCTAGGAGTGAGTGAGGAAACCTTCCTCTGGCTTGAGCAGACCATTTAGTGTTAGCCATTTCCCCTTGGTGATCGTGGCAATCCTACCACACACGCACAGTGAAGTGAAATCAGTGGCACTGGGAGTGGTGGGGGTCAAAGACCCCCCTTTTTGGCTTCAGTGGGTGTGTTGGATTGGGCCCTCAAGGCTAAAAGCAGTCTGCTTTCTCCCCAGGTTAGCTTGTGATTCAGGGTAAGAGTTTCTCTTTCTGAAACACAGGAGGCCAGAAAACTCCCTTGTACATACAGCATGAAGTTGTTTTTTGTTTTTCATTGGAATTAACTCTCTGTGTGAACAGAACATCAATGTGTGTGTTAGAACATCTTTGAATCCTGCTAATCCTTTAGTCTAGGAACCCCAGCCACCTTCATATCAATTTTGACAGGCAAAAGCTTGTACTTGAAGTCAGGATTGGGCAACCCTTCAATGGGTGGCCAGTTAGTCACACCACAAGTGTCCTGTGCAGCTACTCAAGTAAGAAACTGCTTGGCAGTGAGCGTAAGCAATTCCTGCTCTGCTCTTCAGCTATATGGGTTTTGGAGCAATCCAGCAAATACTTCAGTGACCTGAAAATTGCTCACTTACCACTTTGTACTTTTTTAAAAACTCTTGCTTTTGATAGTATAGTAGTAAATTTTTTAGCATTTTTGTGGCTTTAACATTCTGTTAATATCTGCACTTGTTTGAGTGTACATATATAAATATATATAAATATAAAAAGGGAGCCTTAATGGATTTGTTTTCATAATTTAATATTTTTTGTATTTGCTCTTGTATAATTGTTTTTAACTAAAGGTATTACCAGAATGAGGGTGGAATACTTAGAACCAAAGTTATGCTTAATAAAATCTACTACATGCTTGGTGTATGTGGTGGTGTCTGTCATATCCTGCCAAAAACAAAACCTTGGGGGCTGCAGTGAGATATCCAGATTGTTTAAAATTCTGCAGTGTGGGGGGAAGCATCAAGATCATGATGACTCTTGGTTCCTTAAAATCCTGCACCCCTGTTTGTATGTGCAAAAGTTGACAGAGTTTGCTGTGTCTCTAAGCAGTATTATCCTTCGAGTATATTTGGTGCACAAAGATTTTAACAGGACTGTGCAGCTGTTCAGGAAATTCAAGGTGAGGCAGAGCATGAGGGAAAACTTCTGATGGGAGTCAAGTAATTGTGGAAATCATTCCCTATCAATCCTTGGAATTGCCAGCATTGCAGTATCTCCAAAATGGGAGTGAGAACAGAGCAAGTAGCCTGGTCCTGGGTTCAAGTCCTACAATGCTCCTTTTAAGTTAGCCAATGCTCCCAACATGTGGTTCTAGTAGGAAAGATCAGGGCATGAGAAAGAAGGTGCAGGCACAAATGATTTGCTGGGTTAGGGTCAGACAGCTCAGTGCCAAAGAACAAAATCCCGTGTCAACAGCAGACAGGGAAGGTAGCAGGGGGTGGGCAGGGCTGGAAGAGGTGTGTGACATCAGTTCTCCTCAAAGATCTTCAGCTTCCACTGGTGAGCTCTGGTCAGCTGGGCAGGTGACAGTGGAGGGGGAGCTGGAGAGGAGCATGGGGCAAAGTGAAGTGGGGGAGGAGGAGAGCAGTGAATTCAGAACAGATGTCAGGAAATGCTTTTTTCCTTCAGAAACTGCTCAGCATGTGGAATGGGTCCTGGCAGTGCTGCTGATGCAATGACACTGGACCCGCTCCAGGAGCTCTCAGATGCGGGGGAGGTAAAAAAGAACAGAGAGTTAATAAGGGGTGAGTTTCTATGGCCTGTTGGAGATACTGCCCTGTGCTCTCCTACCTCAAGTGTAGCCAAATGTGTTTTGAATTATCCTTTGATATTTCACTCCAGCTCCAGAAAGAAAATGGTGAGGGCATGTGATCTGCTTTTGTAGTATGTCCAGAAGAAAAGATGATCCTCCTTTTGTCTGCTTTTTTGGATTGCATTGAGCTAATAGGTTTTGTCATGTGGCTTTGCAAGCACCAGTTCACTGGGGGCTTTGCCTGTGCTCCTGTGGGCATAGGCAGATGGGTTGTGTCATGCCATAGCTATGTGGAAAGAAGTACCTTGAGATCATCCCTCAGCTGCTCTTAGAGGGTCTATGGACAGTGTCCATAAAGTGCCTGCTGGCACTTGTGGTGACCAGTTGCACTTAAGAAAATAACTGGAGACCAAAGAGCTCCTGCTGTGCAGTTTCTGTAGGATCAGAACTGATGTTTATAGGAGGAAGAATGGGAGGGCAAGTTGGGTTCTCAAGGCTTTGCAATAGGAAGAACACAAACACTTGATGAGATCTGGAGGAGTGGAAATAACAAGATACTTTTTCCCTCCCCCTGCCAGTTTAAACTGTTCATGCTGTTTGGAGTCTCTCATCTGTCAAGAGTAAAGGTTTGTGGTGCTGTTGTCAATATTAAGGACGATTGTCCTCAATGGAAGTGGCGGAAACTGTGGCCAGAGGAAGTGTTTGGTGGTGTAATAGAGCACAGATATCCTGACTGCCACTCCAGTGCTTGTGTTCCACAGCCCACGTTCTGGCACTGCTTCAGACCCAGATGAGGGCTGCACTGGGTCCCTCCCATAGTCTGTGGTGCCTCTCTGAGGTTAGCAGGGACTGCTGCTGTTCTCTGGGCTGATTTTGCTGAACCTCAAGTACATGCATTTGAGCTAATCATCCACTTCTCACTGATACCAGAGCAGAGCAATCAGCCCAGTGGAGTGTAGTGCCTTCCTTTGGCTGTGGAGGAGCCCACAATGCCTGACTCGGAGGGAATGCTGTCTACCTTGCAAGAATTCTGAAGCCAGGCAGTTCAAATGCCACCTCCAAACCACCTGCTCTTTTTCATGGAGTTCTGCACCCCAGGATAGATGAGGCACCAAGAGGACGCAGGCTCAAGCTGCACCAAGGGAAATACAGGTTGGGTATTAGGAAAAGGTTTTTCACAGAAAAAGTGATAAAATACTGGAATGGTTTGCCCGGGGAGGTGGTGGAGTCACCATCCCTGGATGTGTTTAAAAAGACTGGATGTGGCTCTTGGTGCCATGATCTAGTTGAGGTGTTAGGGCATGGGTTGGACTCGATGATATTGAAGGTCTCTTCCAACCTAGAAATTCTGTGATTCTGTGATCCTGGATGCCTTTAGTAAATTTGGCCCTTCATGTCTGTGGGGTTCATAGTGTGAGCCCCTCTCTGCTCTGTGCTCAGTGGCTCTGGTGCTTGGTGCCATGGAGTCAGCCCAGGTGCTTGGAGGGGACACGTGGCCTCTGCAGGGGGCTGTGGAGAAGGGACCTGCCCCAGGCCAAACACTGACCAGCAGGAGGGGAGGTGGGAGGAGGAGGAGGATGTGAAGCACCTGAGAGGAGGCTCCAACAGCCAGAATCACCCACTGCTATAGCCACAGTACTTAATTATCTGAGTAATCATTTTCAGAATTAAGTTGCATTATGCACCCAAGTCTAATCTCTCAGGTGGATAGGCTGAGCAATTTAACACAGATTGAGGCTGGCACATGGAAACTTCAGCCTGATTAGATGGGAAGGAGAAACATGAATCTTTCCCCCTCAGCTATTCAGAAACAAATCTTTAATAATGCAATCGAAATGCCAAGTCTACTTTATTGTGCTCAAAAATTAAAAGAGTGCCCAGAAAGACTAAGCCCCTTAGTGGGGTTCATTTAAGGTATGAATTGCTTGGTATAGAAAGGCAAAGGGAGCTGCCTGTGGAGTCAGGACATGGCACCCCAGCCCATCTGAAATGGACTTCTCCCTGAAGGAGGGGTTGTGTCCATCTGGTTGTCTGTCCTTAAACTCCTCCTTTGGTAAATGAAGCCTAAAAGATTCTCTGATGAAAAGCTGATCAGGATTTTGCTTTCATCAGTAGCAGCAGAAAAAGAGAGAGACCCCTTAACCATTTACATTGTTAAAACCTGGAACGTCCTTCATCCCTGGGGTTGTGGGTCATAAGGGGTGATTTTCTCTAATGTGCAGTTTGAGCTCTTGTCTTCATCCAGCTTTGTTTTGGTGCTAATCCTTTCAGTGAATTCTGCTCCATACAATTTCAGGGAACCACCTTCATGAGCTGAGCTCAGCAACAAAAGGGATTTGGGGAATTTGCTAAGCCCAGTGGGCCCCATACATTACAACCTCTGGTTTGTTGGGGAAATTTTGTTTCTAGTACAGATAGAATTAATGTCTTAAATACCAACTAGTAAATTCTTTTCAAACACAGATCTTGCATTTTTTATTATTTTCTTGTTGCAAGGGAGTTGCTTCTGCTTTATACCAGGAACTTTATTTCCTGTGTGCTAGGAAATAGTT
This sequence comes from Phylloscopus trochilus trochilus, assembly GCA_016584745.2. Classification (NCBI taxonomy): domain Eukaryota; kingdom Metazoa; phylum Chordata; class Aves; order Passeriformes; family Phylloscopidae; genus Phylloscopus; species Phylloscopus trochilus. The sequence goes on along the minus strand of WQNJ02000016.1, from coordinate 7,623,769 downwards.
ATGATAAACAGACAAGAGGTGAGCTGCAAACTACCTCCGTGCCCATCTGCAGTTAGAGCCATGCAATCCTGACGCTGGAAAGCAGGGGTTGCTGTCTGGGGGCAAAAAGGGAGGTGTTAAAAGGAGGGACAGACAGTGGCAAGGCAAGTGCCTGACTGATGAAGGTTTCCACCTTGTAGCCAAGGTTAAACAGCAGCTCTGAGGATGATGCACACAGCCTGCATCTGTGTTCACATCTAATGTACCGTGTGCCTTTTTATTTCCCCTGAAGCCTCATTGTGTTTTTGATTCCTTTCTTATTGTTTCCTTTCACCCCAAGCTCTTCCTGTCTATTCAGGCCTCCTTGCCTTTGGATTATTTCCCAGGGCTGGTTTGTAATGAAAGGCATTTAATTAGCAAAGAATCCTTGGGATGGATCCTGAAATGGGTGTTTGAGTCTGACTACTGCAGCATGGAGGGAAACCCAGCCCGAGCCTTTGGTTTGTGCGGAGTGGAGATGGGAAATGCTGGGTATGCAGGGACCAGGAGCAGGTGGGAATAAAAATTGGCTGACAGAGCATAAATGAGAAACCAATACAGACTTCTCAAAGCTTTTATCTCAGAGCCCAACTTAAAAAGGACCACGATGAGAAAAACCCTATGGGGTTGAAAAGGAGAGTGGCAAAACTTTGTTCCTTGATTCCTTCTTTACTGCCCCTGACCTTGTGAGACCCACCTGGAATGCTGCATCCAGCTCTGGGGTCCCCAGCACAAGGAGGACATGGAGCTCTTGCAGTGGGTGCAGGGAAGGCCACAGAGATGATCTGAGGGCAGGAATTTCTCCTAGGAAGGCAAGTGGAGAGAGCTGAGTTTGTTCAGCCTGGAGAACAAAAGGCTTTGAGGAAACCTCCTTGTGGCCTTCCAGTACCTAAAGGGGTCTTATAAAATTGAGGGGAAGCAACTTTTTATGTGGGCCAATAGTCACAGGACAGGGGGAATGGTTTTAAACTGAAAGATGTGAGATTTAGATTAGATGTTAGGAAAACGTTCTTAACTCACAGGGTGGTGAGTCACTGGAACAGGTTTCCCAGAGAAGCTGTGGATGCCCAGTCCCTGGAAGTGTTCAAGGCCAGGTTGGATGGAGCCCTGAGCAGCCTGGTCCAGTGGGTGACATCCCTGCCCGTGGCAGGGGTTGGAACTAGGTGATCATTAAATTCCCTTCCAACCCAAGCCGTTCTGTGATCAGCAAGAAGACTAAAATACATAGAAGCAATGCGTGGGCAAACTCTACTTGCCCTTCTTAGAGCCTTAAAAAGCTTCTTGGAAGGATTTGCCGTGCCGGCGTTTCCTCACCCGGGTGCTTACCCAGCGCGCAGCTGCCGGGGCCGGGATGCAGCGGGGGCCGGGATGCAGCGGGGATGCTCCCGCAGGGTCGGGATGCAGCGGGGGCCGGGATGCAGCCGGGATGCTCCCGCAGGGTCGGGATGCAGCGGGGATGCTCCCGCAGGGTCGGGATGCAGCGGGGATGCTCCCGCGGGGCCGGGATGCAGCGGGGATGCTCCCCAGGGCCGGGATGCAGCCGGGATGCTCCCGCGGGGCCGGGATGCAGCGGGGATGCTCCCCAGGGCCGGGATGCAGCCGGGATGCTCCCGCGGGGCCGGGATGCAGCGGGGATGCTCCCCAGGGCCGGGATGCAGCGGGGATGCTCCCCAGGGCCGGGATGCAGCCGGGATGCTCCCGCGGGGCCGGGATGCAGCGGGGATGCTCCCCAGGGCCGGGATGCAGCGGGGATGCTCCCCAGGGCCGGGATGCAGCCGGGATGCTCCCGCGGGGCCGGGATGCAGCGGGGGCCGGGATGCAGCGGGGGCCGGGATGCAGCGGGGATGCTCCCGCGGGGCCGGGATGCAGCGGGGGCCGGGATGCAGCCGGGATGCTCCCGCGGGGCCGGGATGCAGCCGGGATGCTCCCGCGGGGCCGGGATGCAGCGGGGATGCTCCCCAGGGCCGGGATGCAGCGGGGATGCTCCCCAGGGCCGGGATGCAGCCGGGATGCTCCCGCAGGGTCGGGATGCAGCGGGGATGCTCCCGCAAGGTCGGGATGCAGCGGGGATGCTCCCGCAAGGTCGGGATGCAGCGGGGATGCTCCCGCAGGGTCGGGATGCAGCGGGGATGCTCCCCAGGGTCGGGATGCAGCGGGGATGCTCCCGCGGGGCCGGGATGCAGCCGGGATGCTCCCGCAGCCCCGCTCAGCTCCTGCCGCCTGCTGCCCTCTCCTGGGCAAACCGGAGCGGGATCGAGGGGTTGCCTTTCCTTCCCCCTCCGAACCTTTCCTCTAAAAACCGTGAGCTGTCGAGACTGAGTGTCTGGTACTTTCTTAGGGAAATGCCTTATTAGCTCGTGATTTTTCTCTGCAAATGTCATTAATGCTTCCGCTAAGACGTCGCTGATTCGCCGTGTTTAAAAGCCTTGACTGAGTGTGTTTCAAGCCCTCGGTAGTTCAGGAGCTGGATTCCCAAAGGGGTGTTTGGTGTCCTGTGTTAAAGCACGATGGTTCTCCATGGAGAGCTCTGTGACGGCTGTTGTGGAGTCTCCGGGGCCACCCAGCAGCAGAGCCCTGCAGAGAGCCAAGGTGTTCTCAGGACAGGCTGGAGCTGTGATAAGCCCAGATGTGCCAGGGCTGTGTTTGGAACAGCCTTCTCCAGTAGCTGGCCCTTTGCCTTTTGTGGTGACAGCCACCACCGTTGCAGCCTGGGGTCCTTGCAGAGGATTTAGCTCCTGCTGCAATTCCAGCAGCAGGCACATCCCTGTGCTGTCCCCCCTCTGCCCCCTTCCACTGCCTACAGCACTCACAGTGGTGTTTGTTCATCCTCTTGTCACCCCAGAGAGCACTGATGTGTCCTGTGGCCTGGCAGCCCTTCCCAGCAGGACAGACACCCTCCCTGTGCCCCAGGGAAGGAGTGCAATGGGGCCATCAGAATGCAGGTGGGGAGAAGCCTCCATTCCCACATACCCCACTCATCTGCCTGCATTTGCCATCCTGATTTCCATACCTACTTCTCTCTCTCTCTCTACCCATTCAAGCTCTCTCCTTTGCTTTCTAAAAATGTCCCCCATCCTCGGCTCCATCCTCTCGCTGGCAGCAGACTCCTCCTGTTGCTATAACAACGAGCAGCAGCCCAGCCAAAGCAGCCAGACCCTGCCACGTTTCCCTGCCTGCATCCAAATCATCTCCCTAGGTGTGAACACACTCTCTTCTTCCTCAAGTCTTTGCCATCTGCCTGCAAGGGGGAGATTGCTCCCTTTGGGGAGCTGTTGGCCCTCTGCACCCCCCATGTTCCTCCTTTCCTCTCTGTGCATATTTTGCAGCCCTCCAGCTGGGTCCACACACATCACCTGGACCACACTGACTGTCCCACATACCCTCCTGAGATAAAAACACCACTCTTTTGGCCCATAAACCCCATGCAGATTAAATTATGAACGGAAATGGGAAGGATTGCTTGAAATTCAGTGGAAAAGATGTGTCCAGGGGTGTATCCTGGTCTGGTCTGGAAGCTGGAAGGTGTGTCTAGCACAAAGGTGCAGGGGCAAGAATTTCCTTCTAAAGCAGAGTCTCAGAGTGTCTCTGCCCTGTGGCCTAAGCCACACATCCAGCCCAGGGAGTTCCCACTGGTGCTGTGTAAAGCCTCCCTGTCACTGCAAGGGTGCTGTGGGCAGAGCTTGCTGATCCTGCAGAGAGCAGGGAGGCAAGCCCTGCCACCTTGAGGGCCCGACTAGCAGACATTCATGGTGGCTTTTCCCCCATGAGCTCCACTTAAAACTGCTTTCTCCAAGCCTTTCTGGGCTGGCAGCTGCAGCCTGGAAGACACAGGTGGAGATGGTGAGTTCCTCTCTGGCAGAGACAGTGTGGCACAGGGCTCCTCATCCTGAGCTGCACCTCTGCTGCCCTTTCCTTGGGCAAACTGCTGCCCCAGGGCTCACCACAAGGATTTCCAACCTCCCTGCTGAATAAATAAAAAGCCTAGGGCAGCCTCCTGGGATACTGCCAGACTGGAGGGACATCAGGAGCCACCCCTTGAGTGCTCTGCCCTGTTCTGGGTCTCTCAGTTCAGGAAGGACAGGGAGGTGCTGGAGTGTGTCCAGAGAAGGGCAATGGAGCTGGGGAAGGGCCTGCAGCACAAGTCTGATGAGGAACAGCTGAGGGAGTGGAGGATGAAGAAAAGGAGGCTCAGGGAGGGTCCTATCCCTACAACTCTCTGGAAGGAGGTTATAGCCAGGTGGGGGTCAGGCTCTTCTTCCAGAGGAACAGGAGGAAATGGCCTCAGGTTGCACCAGGGGAGGCTGAGATCAGGTATCAGGAAAAATTTCTTTGCTAGAAGTGTTCCCCAGCATTGCAACAGGCTGCCCAGGGAAGTGTTGGAGTCACCATCTATGGAGGCATTGAAAGGAGGTGTAGATGTGAGGGGGCCATAGTTTGCTGCTGGACTTGTCAGTGATGGGTTAGCTTCTGGATTCAATGATGTTAAAGGTGCTCTCCAACCTGAGTGATCCTATATCCTCTTCCATCTTCTCACCTCAGGACAGCTCGAGCTGTTGCTTTACCTCTAACATTTTCCATTCCCAGGCTGGAGGCCAGGGGAAATCTGGGGGTTTCACAAAACCCTCTATTAAATAGTGCAGCCTCCTCTAGTGAGTGGGCTGGCAAGGCTGAGGAACTGTCCTCCAACATTTTATGTCTGACAAGCAAAGTACATGGCCAAAGAGACCTGCTGAGAGTTTGTTCCCTAAAAGTACCTTTGTGTGAATTTTTAAATTCTCCAGCCCCTTGGCATTTATATCTCACCCTCACTAACTGCAGTGAAATTACTCCCAACCCAGCAAATTGGAAAGCTCTTCAGAGTACTTAGGGCAATCTCTGCTCCTTTTAACAGTGAACTGTTTTTGCACTCTTGGCTGCAGCTGGAGCTACATATCTGCTACTGTTCATTTTGGGGAGTTTTGTGGCTTCAACTGCAATATAAATTTACTTCTTTATATATGGAGCTTTGGATTAAAAACCTATTCTTTCAGTTCATCTTGGATTTCTGAGTTCAAGAGCTGCCTTACTCCAAAGCTACTGATCTCTTATTTTTTAAAATTGTGCACTTTTAGGTGCATAATGTTTTTGGCTGGGTGTCCAGATGGACTTTTCACACAACCTGGTTTTGATAATTGGGAAAAGGCTCCAGTAAAATCTGAGCTGCTACTGCCACTCTTCCATCAGGAGAAAACATATGTTCTTCCTGTGACCCCAGGGGACAGTGCCCCTTTGTGCTGAGCTCTCCATCCTCCAAGGCAGCAGTGAGGGTATCTTCAATGAAGCTGGTAAATGTTATGGGTTCTCTTACCAAAGAGAGGTCTGCTCCCATAAGTGGAGACTCCCAGCTGCCCTTTTTTTTTGCCTGCACTCTGTGCAGGCTCAGCTGAGACCTCCAGGGCAGGTCCAGGCTCTGCAATCCCAACAGCAGCAAGCAGGCCCAGATGTTCATGTCCCCACCTTGGTTGAGGAACCTGCTGCTTCCCAGCCTAATGTCCACCTGCAGTGGTGCTGGCCTGCCTTGCTCAGCATGGGCATGCTCCAGAGACAGGGACAAGAGCAGCTGGCCCAGCAGTGACATGGCATGCCCACAGAAAGCAGCCCTTGACCCAAGCTGACTTATCCAGTGAAATGGAAGAAATTCCAGTAGCAAATCACCTTGGTACCAGAGATCCTGCATCCCCTAGTTTTCTCCAGGGAAAGCATCATTCTTTCATTGATCCCATCCAGATAGGAATGTGTGAGAGATCCTGGCTTTCCACCTGCCATTTCAAGGGCATTTCCACCCTGCCAGGCTACATTAAGTTGTGGTTTTCTCTGTCCATGTATTTTTTCCATTCCCAGCTTTTAAGTCATCCTGGTACACAGGGCTGTGCATAGAGGAGCCTGAGAGGGAATTAAGGCTCAGTAGCTTGAATGTCTTTTTCACCCTTTTGCTTCAAGATTTCAGACCTGAGCAATACTTCTGAAAAGCTGTTTTTATAGGCCCTTGTCAACAAGTTTATGCCAAAGAAGTTCTCCAAAATTTGTTTGTTCTCACCTTGAGTTGGATTTGTGCAACCAAGCATTCAGGAAAAGATAATGGCTTTTTTATCAGCAGTTATTCTAATTCCTAAAGATTTTTGTCCTATCTGCTGCATTTCATTCTGGCTGAGTTTGTAATTGGGTTTTTTTTTTTGGTTTTTTTTTTTTTTTTTTTTTTTTTTTTTTTACCAGTGAGTTAATATGCAGCAATGATGACATCCCTAGACTTAAGCTAATATAAAATTGAAGATATTTGGAATAGCTAAGCTTCCAAATAAGAGGAAATCATCTAAGAAAATGCCTGCATAGTTTAATGATGCTGTTCAGTAAAGGCATTTTTTACGTGCAGCTCCCTCAAAGCAGCTGTCTTCATAAAGGCCAGTGTTCAGCCAAGGAAGCTTCAAAAACCACTCATTGTCTTCAAAATGCTGTGATTATCTCAAATGTGGGAAGGAGGGGACTAGCAGACATGCTTGATCCTTCTTCCAGCCATGACTGACTGATTATTGTGTTTCACCTCTTTTGAGGTGGGGGTTATCTCATGGAAAGAGCACTGAGGGCAGTTCAGAAACATCTCAGCTGATATTTCAGTTCAGAGATGTTTGCATTACAGGCCTGTGAATGTCAGAGTTTTCCAGGAGGTGCTGGGAGTGGTGCTGGAGATGTTTGCAGAGGGTGCTCTGCACATGAGGAGCCCCAGGACTCTGCATTGTGTTTAAATGTGACTGGAGCCCCACAGCAGTAGGAGCAGAGCGTGTGCAGTGTGAGGTTTTGTGTCTGTGCCAGGGGGAAACTGCCTCAGGATAACTCATTAAGCAAAACAAAGTAGAGGCAGCTGTTTGGTTCATCTCATATGTGTAGTTTGTTCTTTTCCTTTGTGCTAAAAAAAAAAAAAGCTTTAATGAGTGGCTTTGGGTCGTGAAGGGCCACTTTAACAGTTTCTTCTGTAAAAAATTAAGTGTTCCTTTTTATGTGTGTTAACATTCTTTTTTTTTTTTTTTGTAAGGAGGGTTGAGAAAACGTGGTGTTGAGCTTCATTTAAAGTTGTTGGTACTCTTGAAAATCCACAAATGTCACATTCACTGAAGTTCATTGTTTTCATCACATATCACTGTAGCAGATAATTCTGTGACCTATGTGTTTAATTATTTTTAATCTTAGCTTTCAAGCCAGTTAATTGTGCAGTTTTATTTTCTCCCAATTAGGTATGTTCAGATTTGTCACATCCCTCTCCTCAAATATTATCTGTGTTGCTTACCTGGAACATCAGTGCCTGTGAATGCAGAGATGCACAGGCCATCCCCAAATCACCCATGTGGCCTCCTGTGTCACCCCTTATTGCTCTTACATGAAGTCAGTGGGGAGAGGAAGCCTGATCCTGTGTCTTGAATGGGGAACACTGAGCCAGGAAGCTCCTGGGTTTTATTCTTTTTTATTCTTAACATTTTCTAGCTCACTGTGTGGTCCTGGCCTCCTGCTCAAGGCTCCAGTTCAGCCAACCATCCCAGCTCTTTGCTCCTGGTGAGACCCTGAACATCCCACTGAGCTCAGCAGGAACTCAGCAGGATAAATGCTTTTGTGCTTGGCTCTCAGCTTCCTGGCACCAGTGCTTGTGTCCTGGCTGTGCTTGTCACCTCCCCAGAATGGAAAGAAATGAAGGTGCATGAGAAATGGGAGTGAGTAGCCGGGTTTCTCACTGCTCTTTGCAAGCTTAGAAGGTGGAAATTAATGATGTGTAATTAAAAAAAAATGCAGCATGCAAACACAAGTCCATAGTGCCAATTAACCTGGCATCTTGTCTGTGGAGTGAGAAGATTGGATCGAGATGCCATTTTGGCTGATGTATTGTTCATATAGGTTGTAGACCTGTGGAGTTAACATCTGTTCTTTCACACTGTGTTAAAAACCAGAGACTCTGATGCTCTGTGGAGTGGGTGCTCCAGGGAGCAGGCAGCAAAAAGAAGATTACACAGAGCTCCTGTGAGATATCCCAGGGGATGGGGATCCTGCTCCTGGGATCCTTCCTAGGCACGTGCAAAGAATGTGGGTTCCTCAAGCAAAAAATCCTCAGGCTTGTTCTGGCACCCAGAGTTTTCCCTCTGCTTTGCTCTTTGCCTGGGCAGAGTAATGAGCTGCCTTCAGGTATGATTTAAAGCTGATCATGGTGATTTAGGGATGGAAATACCCTTACTTTTTAACATGATTTGTCTGCCTCTAAGTGCCCCTTTGAAAATATATTCCCTGCTGATTAAAATTAATGAGGGAGTCTAGAAGAAGGAAAAGAGTGTTCAATATTCTCTGCTTTCTGAATTTTGGAAGGTTGCCTGGGAATATTTCTAGATTTTGGAAGCTTTCTGAGAAAAATTTGTAAAACTGAAAAGCATGAGGAGAGTTCAGCTGACACAGGATATTTTTGTGCCTAGCTAATGAAAATCAAATAAATACACTTGTTCTCGAGCTGTGTTTCCTCTCTGGAAAATCAAACCATAACATGACACTGGATGGGATGCAAATCCCTCTCCCCATGTCTTTTGGAGGGTCAATAGCAAGACCTTTTGTTGGCAACCCCAATCTCATTTGTCCTGTGGGTCTCATCCCATCTGTTAGCCTGAGTTGGTAGCATAATCCAGGTTGGAAGGGACCTCTGGATGTCTCTGATGCACCCTAAAATAGGGGCCAGCTTAGGGGAGGTCACTCACAGCCTCCTCCAGCTGAGTTTTTATTATGTCAGTGGGTTCAAGGATCCCTCTGGGTCCATTCTGTTGCAGGATATTCTGTGATTCCACAATCTCCAAGGAGAAGATTTCACTGCCTCTCAGATCAGCCTGTTCCAGTGCCTCACCACATTCCTCACCCTTCAGCTGGGTGCCTCTCTTGTTTTTCTGGGTTCTTCTTTGGGGCTTACTTAGCTAAGGGCATCAGCAGGTTTTGTTTGCCTGAACATTGGTTTCTGGTTCCATTTTAAGTGCCAGGGGAGAATGTCACCTCAGGTAAAGCCCTTCCCAGGGTTGCCTGGAGAGTAGAAATGGGAACAGCTGGAATTACATGGCAGCCCAAGGCAAGAAAATATTCCTGGTGGAGACCTCCATGCTGTCTGTGGAGCCCAACCTTTCCAAGCCCAGCAAGGATCAAACCTCCTTCCCCTGCCTGATGAGCTGTGGTGCCCAAGGCTACAGGGACAGCTGAGCTGGGGCTCCATCCCTGGAGAGCTGGACAAGGGATGAAGGGGTGGAAGGTGCTGCCAGTCCATCATGGTGGGAACTGGCAGAGCTGCTGTAGTGGTGTTGCATCGATTTTGGCTTTTGAACCACTTGAAACTCTGGTCCATTATGAGAGGAATATTGTATAATTACTGGAGCTGCAGCCTGAGGAGGACATGGCAGTCAAAATCTCTTTGTACAGAGTTCTAAAGATTTAATACATATAAAACATCTTATGTCAGTATCATAATAATACAGATATTTAATGTATAATGTTAAATTTATGACATGACCAAAGGCTTTATCCTCTGATAGGTGACATCCTCAGCTGCATGAAGGGCTGATGGTGTGGAGCATGATGAATAGTCAAATGAGCTGCAGGGGACAACCACAGTCAGGCAAGCCATAAATTTAAGCTCTTTGTTCTCTGCTGAGACCAACCTACAGTGTTTATATAAAAATATGACATAGGTGCATATTCTACCTGAAAAGGAGGGGTTGACAACACTAAGATTTCCCTGCACAGAGCCTCAGTTTTTCCTGCCAGAGGTGCATTGCAATAGACACAAACATTAGCATTTTCTGCTTCACAAGGCAACTGCTGGATGGGGAATTTTTCATCCAGTAGTGTGGAAATAAAAAATGTTTGACAGAGGCAGAGCCTGAATGGCATGTATGAATAATCAAAGGCACCAGCCTGCATCTGGGGTTTACAAAATGCTGTAGCACACTGAAGATTCTTTTCTAAACAACCTCCTTGAAGTTTGAATTCTTGAGCTTCCAGACTTCTCAAGGCCCAAAGGCACTAAAGAAAAAAAAGGATGTACAAACAGAATTTTAAATAAAGCTCTCTCCAGAGAGGAAACTAAAAAAGAATGAGACTTTTCTCCTGTAAAGGAGAAAAAGAGCTGAACACACAGGTCCTTTGTTGCATTAGACCCTTGAACTTCCCTACATGGTGCTATCATTTCCAGTGGCTTTGTCTCAGGGTTGCTAACACCAGGAAAAAAAACCAAAAAAACCCACCAAAAAACAATACAGGATTTTATCAGTCAGCTTCATTTTGAGGGAGACTTCCAGGAACTAGAAATCCCACCTAAACTGTAAGTGTTTTATTTTTGTGAAGCAGCTAAACAGAGTCTGGAGGAAGGACTCCCTGTGGAGTTGGGCAATGGAGCAGCTCCCTCTGCTCTGGCACAGCTGGCAGAGCAGCCCAGAGAGCTGGTGGTCTGTCTGAACCCACAAACTGTTGGAGACTTTGAAATGCTCTGTATGTTGGGCACCAAAGCTCTTGCCTTTTGCCTAATTATGTAAATCTCAGTCCTGATGTGAATGGCCAAACTGCAATTTATCAGTGACCTGGGTCTTGGCTTTTCATTCCTAACGAAATCCCTGGAACATGAGCATGCATCCAACATCACCACCCAGAACCTTTAACTTGGGGAAAGACTGCCTGTGTCTGTCTTCAGAGAGATGCAATTGAGTGAGGGTTCTCAGTTGGGTTTGATCCCTGCAAATCCTTGAGGGATTTGGATACTTCATGAGGATTTTTTAATTAGGAGCAAATATGTAGTACCTTGTTTCATACATCTGGCACCTGCTGCTCATTACAGGCTGGAGACTTAAAGGACAAGCTTGTTGTGGTCAAAAGACTTCAGCAGAAGTGCTGCAGACACTGACCTGCATGGGATGGAGCTCTTTGCAAGAGACACTCCTGACTACATGCAAACTTTGAGTAAAGAATATAAAAATCCAGGGAGTCTGTAAAGGGAAAAAACTTCTTCACAACAAGAAGTTACAGGTAAACAGCTGGCACCTAAGTGAATTTTGCAGAGAAACTGGCTGGTTTCAGCACATTAAGGCATTGAGCAACCATTGAAATGTGATTTCTTTTTTATTTTTTTTTCCCCCGAGCTTCTGGCTCAGCAGATGAATGGGAAAAAGAATGAGAAAAGATGAAGGGAAGAAAAAGTTGCTGCCACCTCAAAGTACTCTGGGTTTAAATATCTCCTTGTGCATTGTCACATAAGCATCTTGATCCCTGACAAATGAAAGAGCACATACCCTTGGGAAAGAATGTAAGGAATTGTTTTCCAGGAAAACCCTTTTAGGGATGATTTGCATGCTGGGGAGAGGAAGTAATCTCAGTTGTGCAATTCCTAAGGTATTGCAAAAATGTCTTGAGATGTACCTGTGCACTAATGACTCCCAGGACTACAAAGCAGAGTGAAAGGAATAAGGATAAGCCTAAGAATGTTCCTCTGGGAAATTCACTGCCCTGTGATGAGCAAGAGGCCTTTAACCCTTTGAAAATGCCTCTAACATACTGGAGATGTAAAAAACTGCACAGCAGTTCTCATGTGACAGCTAACAAAAAAGAAAAAAAAAGGGTCATATTGCACCCACATTGTTCCAGAGCACTGGTTTAATTGCTGCTGAACAGAATTTCCTTCTGGCCTGGAATTAACAATTACTTAAATAAGAGGATTCCACTGTTGATACTGCTCTATACCTCTCTTCCTGCCTCCCATGTCCAAGGGGGAAAGAAAGAAGGAGTTGCTGCCCTTCAGCTGCCCTGACATGGGATTTGGTCCTGCCAAGCTGTTGCAGGGCATCCTAGGGTACAGCAGGCACCAGCAACCAGCCCTTCCTAATCTAATTCTCCTGCCAGAAGTAACAAAATCAAGGATCTAAAATTACTGTTTCCAAACATTAAAAAAACCCCAAACCTTAAATGGTAATTAAAAAATTCATGAAACAAGCCTTAAAATTTTGCTTTAAAAACACTCAGTGGGATAGTTTCATTTTCTGCCTCTAATTTGTCTACAGCTTCAGGGGCCAGACACTGAAAATGATGGATAAGCTGTCTATGCAGTCATGTATGGTCAGGAGGCAGAACTATTAACAAATATGCCAAATCCTTCTGAGTACCAAAGGATTTACCAGTTATTTACATACAGCCCTCAGTTTTGTAGAGCTGTTGGTGAAAAATAGGGAGAAGTGTCTCTGGAGAGCCTTTCTCCATGGTGCTGTGTTCCTAGGGAGCTCCTGATAATTCACACTTTTCTTCTCCATGGTGGTATCTGAACAGCTTCTTGTTGAGCCTAAAGCACATGAGTAATATCTGTCAACACTGATTACAGCTTTACTGCTGCTGAGACACTGTAATGTCAATTCTTCTTACATTTAGCTTCTCAATAGCCCCACTCTGAATTCAGATGTTTGCTGTAATTTAATAAAATACTCTTACAAATATATTTGTGTCAAACAGAAGTGTCCTCAGTGGTAAGTAATAAAACACTTAATCCAGCTGCAGAAGCATGAAGTGTAATATTTCCTGTAATCATTTCCTTTTCTGTCGAGCAAGATGACCTTAAAATCTCTCAGAATGTGTTGAGCTCTGGTGTTGAAGCAGTTCTGATTTGCTGTTCATCATCTAATGAGTATTTTTTTTTCCTTCTCTGGTCTCCAGCCTGAAAGGGGAAGATACAAAAGAGTAGTACTGTGCCTATCACAGCACTGAGTGATCTCAGCCAACAGTGCTCTGTTTGTTTTAAGCAATTTAACACTTTCTTTTTATTTGTTTTGAATTTTTTAAAATGCCCACGAATTTGACAAGACGACTTTAAAAATGGCTTTCATTTGAAGACAATATATTCTGCTTTGATTCTTAATTCAGTTAGGAAACAAATATAATCTTATGGAATTAGAGCAGGAACCTCCTCCCCCCTCTTTCACTGCTTTTTTGCCTGCTTCTTTTTCTTTTATGACAAATTACTGCAGAGTATCTATTAACTACCTGGACTCCAGATCCTGGAGGAAACACTTTCTGTTTCACCCTGCAGCTCACAGGAAGGACTGGAAGGGCTTTGGGTGGCTTCTCCCTGAACTTGGGATTGGTAGCAAGCTGGAGATTTTTTCTTTTTTGATATTTCCCTCCTGGGGCTTTTAAGCAAGAGAAAATTTTCAATTAGGAGCTGGAAACAGCAAACACATGAGGGTGCAGAGAAGTGCAGTAGGGAAAGGTGTGAACATCCACTGCTCCAGCCTGGTATTATTAATGATTGCTACCAAGGGCAGGGGCTGTGCCACGTCCTCTCATGTTTTATTTCTTTGTCTGGTGCGTAGAAACTTCTTTCCTTTCTGTGCTGTGGCAGATCCTCTCCCAGATCCTCATTTATTTACACAGCCATTTAAAATACATATATTTAAAAAAGCAAAAAAACGAGCGTAAGGGAAAAAAAAAAAAAAGAAACTGAAAAAACCCAGAGGGATGCACTAAAGCTAAACTTCAAAGCCATCCCTTCCCTGCTGCCTCCTGTGGCTCCACACTTCTCAGTTATGGAACACCAGAGCTGCATTTAACTCCTGCCACCAGCACAGCCTGACCTACCCGTGTTCATTGGGGATGAAAGAGGAATCTGCCCCTCAAGGGAGCACAGAAGGGAGGGAGGGCAGGTGGAGGGGACCCAGCCTGGCCATGGCACTGGGACACAGGCTGCTGGCCCAGCCCCTGGCTCTGCTCAGACATCTGCTGCCCTCCCCAGGCAGATGGGACTCACCGGCATCAGCTGCTCCTCCGTGGGCTCCTTCTCCTGCCACCGACAGGCTGGAGCTGTCCAGGTGTAGTGAGGCAGAGCAGAGCATCTCAGACAAGCTGGAAAGAAGATTAAAAAAAAATAAATAAAGAGCTACAGTGGGAAACCAACCTCTCTGCTGTTCTTTATGGCTACAGCACATTGAGTATTATTCAGCCAGGGTTGGTGGAGGTTGAAGGAGATGGCAAATCTTAATTTCTACAAAAGCTGTATGTTCTGTGGTTTTGGTCTCCTTCGTTTTGCTGAAGGTGGTTCCTAGGGGTCAGAATTTGTTTAGGATCTGCACTCAGAGCACAAGTGAGGTCAAGGGAGCTGTTTGAGACTGTCTAGAAGAGAACAGGATGTGACCTGGGTATCTGCAGACACTTCATAGAAAAGCATCACAGCTTTGGAAAGCAGGAATCTAATTCCGAAACTGATGTTTGCATTTCTGGAGTAACAGTGACTCTTCTGGATAGCAGGTCTACAAGGCAAAGCACAATCTGAGGTGCCTGAAAATTGGAGCTGTCACTGTGCTTCCTGCAGGCAACCAATCTACAGGATAAAGGACAGGGTCAGATTTCTTCCCCTGACTCTGCCTATTGCCAGTTTTGCAGCACCAAATACTTTCAGCGTCTAATTCTAATTCCCAGTGATTATGTCCCGGGTTAAGATTTAGTAAGAGGCACAGGCAGGTTTTTGAGTCATATAGAGGACTAATAGCCAGCAATTAGATCATTCTCTCGAGTGTGAAAGAGGCAGGTGCTGCTCCCTCCCTCTGCTTCGCCTGAAATTTGCATTGAAGTCCGGCTCCTGCCCCCGGGGACCCGCCTCCCTCCCGGGCATTCAGAGCTGTCCTAAGCTGCGTCTGTCTTCACTGGCATTTATCCACTTTCTATGGTAATTGAGATGATGGAAGAAGAGGAAACAAATGAGAACGCTTTGGAGGGGCAGCAAATGTAAAGCACTATACAAATACTGCATTTGTTTTAGAAGGTGTGAATATTTCATTGGCCCAAAACTTAAAACTATGCCCTCATTTATTAATAAAGAGAATTCAGGGCTAAACTTTAAAATTTAGTTTTGTTGCCAATTCTTCGAAAACAATTATGCAGATCATCACTTTGTGATGAATGGGTTGGCAGCATGAGACCAGCCAGAGCTTTAAAGCTGAGCTTATTATTCAGGCCACTGTCCTCTGACAGATACAGAAGTCCAGGTTAAAAGCTGATTTTATGGCTTGCTCTTTGGGTTCCTGGTGGCTAGGGAGAGTGGCAGCAAGAACAGCAGCTTATTTACCTTGCTATAGCTTTAAAGATTCTATCATAACTATATGTTGTGTGTCATAGGGAAACTTGAGGTGTGGTTTCAGTTTTCTTCTCTCATTTTCACCTGCTCCTGGGAGATTGGAGAGGTGTCAGTGCCCTGCAGGTAGGGCACTTTGTCTTAAATTAGAATAATTCCTCAATATTCAACAGAGTCTGGTGTAATTTCAGTCACAGCATCCAAGTGGGATTTGATCCATGCAGACTCTGTGGATCTGTTCATTACTCTGTCCTGATTAAGCAGACACATCAGTGCATCTCTATTCTCAGTCACAGACTCCTTGGAGTTCACTCTTCAGGAGCATTAATTACTCCAGTGCCTGATTCTGGGGAGCCCCTTTCCCCTGCCCTCCAAATGGTGCTTCCTCTTCCCAGGGCCCACGAGGGGCTGGAAAACCATCAGATCCCTGCAGGTGTGCTCCCAGCAGAGCTCTGGGGAGGGACCTGTGCTCCTCTGCTGCATCCCCCTGGGAGCAGATCTGGGGGACCATGTGCACAGAGAGGGAGACAGCCAGCAACAGGCCCCTCAGACACCTGCAATACATCATATGGAAATGAAATGCACATTTAATTGGTGTGGAGGCTTGTGAAATAATTTGTCTTCTCCAAACCTGACCACATTTTATTTCTTTTTTTTTTAAACAGCGAGGCTGATGTATAGCTACCCCCAGATGCCTGCTGCTGACAGCTGCTCAGATAAACCCATTTGGTTGTGCAAGGATGACTATTGTATGAAATACGACAGTACTTGGTCACTGCAGGTTTGGTTTTTTTTTTTCAGGTGAAAAACTGGTGAAGGATAAGGAGCACCTGGCTCATGTTCCTGCATGCACAGACATGCACAGCCACCTACCCCATGTGTCCCTTCTGGGAACAGCCTGGCAGGAAAATTCATGCAGATTTTTATATATATATATATATATATATATACACACACACACGCATATACAAAAAGCAATCTTTAAGTCTAATTTGCAACTCCACTGTTATAAATGCATATTTCAGAGTTGGTTTTTCGCAAATATTGAGATGAATGTCATACATATAATGTAAGAAGGTTGTATTGTATTTCCTTTAATTTGTGGAATTTAAAAACGTAATGAAGGTATATTTTCAGATAGTAACAAAGTAGAGATTTTTTTTTTTTTTTTTTTTTTTTAACTCCTCGACTAGATAGAAGACAGAAGGGACGTCTGGAATTCCTGAACTAAAGATTTCTGATAAAGAACAATTGACCCTTTGAGAGTTTGAATCTTCGGAAGACAAATTTACAACATACATCTAGACTGCATAGAATCCCACAGATAAACTGTATGCTTAGGGGGGTCTTGAAAACAAAATGAATATTTGAATCATGCATTAGCTTATTGAAATATGTAACACCAAGACTTTTAAATACCAAGAACTTTGGAATGGGCTGTGTGTTGCTTTGCACCCTCAGCTGAGAAGCTATCTTCTTTTGTCTCCTTATTATCTATTTTTATTCTATTATCTATTTTTATTTTATTTTATTTTATTTTATTTTATTTTATTTTATTTTATTTTATTTTATTTTATTTTATTTTTATTAAACTTATAAATTAATATAAAAAGGTGAAACGTCATTTTTCACATCCCCTGTGTATGGTTAAGAGAGAAGAGCTTAAGCTGCAGCATCTGTAATCTGGAGTAACATAGATTGTCTGGAAAATCAGTATCCTTCCAATTGGAAGGCTGCAGAGGGTTTGGATGCAGCTGGATCCATATCTGCAAACAGGTATGAAATGCAGAGTCCAGGATGGTCCTGGAGCAGCTGCTCTCTGGCTGCTCACATCTACCCTGAATCACAAAATATCAGGTACTTTCAACGGAGTTTCAAACTCTGGATCAAAAAGTACAAGGAGAGAGCAAGAGGAAGGAAGGGTTTTATCAGCTTTCTGCACCTGTATTTATAACTGGAATTTTTGCATACACTGATGTTCAAGTAGCCCTTTTTGAATATTCTTTTGTAGTTGCCAAGAAAAACTAAAAATAATATTTTTTTCCATTTTACCTTTACAATAAAAAAGGGGAGGGGGAGGGGAAGGTTGTCTTTAGCAATGAGAAATTCAAAGTATTTTCAAAGTTAATAGCTTTTGCCTCTTTTTCTTTTATGGGGCAAAATTATCTGCAAATCCACTTCATGGAAAAAAATTCTCAATGTTTTCCAGCTCGTGCAGTCTGGTGACTGTGCTGGTGACCACGGGGGTGACTGCTGGCACAGAGTCACTGCCCCTGGCAGGACAGCTGAAGTTCCCAGCCTTGTATTCCCCTTTCAAATGAGCTGCTGTTTGTCTTGGAAATAAAAGCCATGAAGGTTTTGTCCTGCTCAACAAGGAGATGAGCTATTCATTATTTGGCAGAATTTAAAACTTAGCCCCCACCTTTTTCACCAGCCCCTGAGCTGTTGAGTTTGACATTTTCCCCCTAGGAGACAGATTGTCCAGGCTGGATTACAGCAGACTTCCCTGGCTCTGGCCTGCTGTCTGCCTGATGGCTCCAGGTGTCAAGAGCTGGGGCCAGGGCTTGAGAAAAGGTGCCAGGTTAAATCGAGGGCAGGTAAGGAGTCATCCTCTGCAGACACTGCTCTCCCAGAACTGATGCTGCCTTCCTCAAGCCAGTCTCTGACCATTGCAGCAGAAGCAGTGGGCTTTGCTGTAGCTAAAAGTTAATCCTTTGTAAATGCTCCACTGGAAATAAGTTTAACTGGAAGGGGAAGCAGGAAAAAACCAAAACATTGCCTTGTCTTTGTAGCACCCAGGCTGTTCTGGAGATAAGAGGAAAGAAGACCTGCACTTCCTTGAGCCCAGAGGTGTCACTTTTCTCTGGTAGAAACAGTCCTCCCTCTTGTGTCAAGGCAGCTGTATGATTTTCCAGTGGGATCCTGTGATGCTGCACACACCTACCTCTGTGCATCACCCTGGTGCCAGTTACCCCAGGGCCACCCCTGTGATCAGCCACTCAGACACTCACACTGAGAAAGGAGCCTCACCGGGGCAGGAGGGAGAGGGAAAAGGCCCTAATTGACAGGAGTAGAAAAACCCAATTACAGAGATGAAAGAGGCAGCCCAGGCATATGTTTCTCGGCTTTGGATCATCAGAGCTGCCAGTTCTCATTATTTTCTAGCAAGGCTCACTCTCTCCCAAGAAGGGGCTCTGGCAGTGTGTGGCCCTTTGTGCCCGCCTGACTCACCTGAGCCCGGGGGAGCGAAGCACCTGGTGGCAGCAGCAGCACCATTCCTGTGGGGAGGGGGGGAAATGGAATAGGGGTAGATCAAAGAAAGGAGGAGGAAACAGGGAGACGAGGGAGGGGAGAAGAAAAAGTGTATCCCCTGGAGAACAAACTAATCAGAACCAGGGCACTAAATAAAACAAAGCATCTCCCATCAATAATTGAGGACGCGTGCTGCGTGCGCCCTGGCTCTCTCATCTGTCTGAAGAGTGGAGGGAGCAAAAGGGAGCGAAGCAGGTATGAAAGGCAGCATTTCCCTCTGTCTCTAATGAGCACTGCTGCTTGCTTTTCCCCCCTCCTCCCCACACCTCCTCCCCTCATTACGCTCCCTTTTCCCCTCGCCTATTTGTCATCTGCAAGTGTCTTGCTCTTGGGAGGCCACTGGTGAGGTGTCAGGTCTGGAGGAGGCAGCAGAGCTGCTCTGTCCTCCTGTGATTGCCAGGACTCATCCCCTGATTAGGAGGTTTCTCCAAAGGAGAGGGAGGGGTCAGTGTGTGGCATCTTTGTGACCCCAGACAGGATCCAAGTGTCTGATACACACAGAGCTGATTTTCTTGAGGTGGAGCGACAACAGGGATGGATGTGTGAATATCTGGCTCCCACACACAGCATATCAAATAAAGATTGGGAACATTAATTTGGAAGAAATGGATCACTTTAAATTAGGAAAGGGCAGAGTTGGTGGTATAACCCAATCTGATCTTCTTCACACGTGCAGATCTAATTATTTCTTATGTGCTTGGCTGTTATTTCCATGCAGGGAGATGAGTGAGGCTCGTTACCCTGCCTTGCTGGCTGCAGCCATGGGTGATTGCAAAGGTAGCAAACAGGGTTTAATCCAGTGGCTAAAGGGGCCAAATACAGCCCTTCAGAGCTGTATCCCACGTGTCCCTAGTGGGAAGGGTTTAATGATAGATGGTGGCACACATGTCCCTCTTCCCTGAGGAAACTGCAGCTCTGTTTAGTCTGTCTGTAAACATCCCCATCTGTAGGAACAAAAAAGATCTGAAAAAAAGCCTGCTTCCAATCATGTTCCTGTTTGGGTTTCCAGAGTCTGCTGCCCCAAGCCTCCTGCCTGGCCAAAAGAGAGGAATAGGAAACATCCTGCCATCCACCCATGAGGACTCATCCTGGCCCATGGGCTGAGCCCACCTCTCCCTCCACAGCGCAGGGAGCCCAGGGCCACCCAGCTGGCCACAGCTGCAGGGACACAGGCCCTGCTGAGGAACAAAGCTGAGAGGGGAGCTGGAGCTTCTGACTCCTCCCAGTGCTGCTGACCAGGCTGTGCTGCTGGGCCGGCAGACAGGGCTGTGCCCTGGTGTCTCTCCAGCTTCCTTTCCAAAGCCATTTCTCCAGGCTGTGGCCATTGCCTTTCCCAGCCAGCAAAGGAGAGGCCACACACCAGGAGCAGCTTCCAGACAGGGAGGACATGGGAGACACAGACACCCCGTGGGCTCACACTGCTCTGGGTGAGATAAAGGAAGTACTGTGCAATGGCTTGTTGAAAGGCAGGAGGTTTGGGAATGTTTCTACAAGCAGTTTAAGAAACCCCCTACACCTCCAGCCATGTGGGTGGGGAGCCAGTAGCCCTTTTTGGGGCCTGGAAATTGAGTTATTCCTATTTTAGTTTACATAAACAGGATCAAAACTGGACATGTGCATTTCTTCCATAGGACACAGGGGCATTTTCAAGATTGTAAAATGTACCAGAGTAGCACTGAGAGACTCAGCAAGGATCAGAGCTTTGCTTTGGTAAGTTGAAACTCTTCTTCCAAAAACATAAAACTTCAACTTCATTAGCCATTTGCTTCCAAGCCTTGGTGAGATTTGGAACGGAATCCCCCAGCAGCAGCCCCCATGCAGGATTTGCATTGGTTTTCATCCTGGGTTTGGTGTGCATAGGTTGGGCTCCCTTTGGAGGACACACAAGCTCTGCCACCACCACTGATTCTGTCTAGAACCAGAAAGGACCCTGCAATTTGCACAGGCTCACCCTCAGTGAGCCCCAGATTCCTGGTTTACAGTGTTTCTGAAGGGTGTGTGGATGGAAGAGAGCCAAAGGAAGTTCGCAGTTTAAAGGAATTCCAATAGCAAATTGCTAAAGTACCTGCAGCAGTGTGTAACCTATCGCTGGTTACAGCAGTGATAACAGCAGAGAAATTCTGTTAAAAATCAGTTCTACATTAAAAAGGACTTGAGGGAATCCAGAGAACTATTACTTGGGCTGAAATAGCTATTTGCTATACCAGTGCAAATATGTTTGTTTGCCAGTGTATCTGATGAGTGTATTTGACTTCCACATCAGGAAAATCATTTAAAGCTATAATATAAAATAATCAGTGGACACAAATATAGATATATCAAGGGAGTAGGCATGACTTTCCTAGAGAGGAGTCATCCACCACAGGTGTGTCAGAGGTCTTTAGGGGTGTTTAGGGTACAGAATAACTGAGTGTTCTTAGCTGGAAAAGAGGTGTCTGTGGGGCCAGAGGGGTGAGCAAAGCTGTAGTGTCCCAGTGGAAAGAAGAAGGTGCCTGAGGCACAGCTGTTTTCTCTTTGGGTGGCAAGCATTGCACCAAAAGAGACCTGCAGGTCCCAGGCTTTTGAAAGCAAGCTGGAGGACACACAGAAAATCACTGCAGTAAGAGTGAGCAGCAGCAAAATGCACTGGAGGGACTGAGCTGTTCCTTCACACAGCATAGATTTAAATTATCAGACTCCCTGCCACGGGATGATCTTGAAAATTTTCAAGGGTTCAAAGAGATGTTAGACAAGTTGATGGAAGAAAATTTCCTTAAAAACTGTATAATACAAAAACACTGTGTCAGAGTCAGGAAGCCTTTAAGTTTCATATTTCTGGGTCTGGGGAAAGTACTCAGGGGTGGTTTAGAACCCTCTCAGTGTCCTGCCCCTGTCCTCTTCCATGGAAAACCCATGGACTCTCCTTTGGCTTTGACTCCTGCATCCACATTGTTTTTATTGCACAGTGCTCAGGGATCACCTTCAAAGTGAATAAGAAGAATATCTTAAATGAGCAATGGAAATAAATATTCTCAAAACACCAGCAAAACTGTGGCAGCTGCAAAAGCTATTAGGGAATCTAAAGTTAAAGTGAGTTTGAAAACAAGCTGGACAGATCCATGGCAAATACATCCATGCTGGGCTATTAGGGATGATGCCCCAGAGGCTTGGAAGTGATTGTGCTGCTGCTGCTCTTTTGGGGCCCTGTGGAGATAAGGAACACTCAGTTTCCTATCTCCTCTCTTAATATCCAGCATTATCTGTTGTAAAAATATACAACACCCATTTCAGCAGACCACATTAAAGAATGTTATCTTAGCCCTCATTGCTGCAGGGGCCTATGGAGGCTTTTATCAGCTCCAAGGTTTTATCACTCAGAGGAAGGACTCCAGCCCAAATATGCAGGTGGAGAAAGGATGCACTGGCACAGGTACAGCTCTCTGGGGATTACTGACTCCCTGAACGTGGTAAGCCTGGTGTAAGTGGAAGCCTGAGCCTTCAGTTTAAGCTGAACTGCTGAGCTAAGTCATCTCTCCAGCTGGTCCAGCCTCCTCCATCCAGCTTGCCTTTGAAACACTCAGTGCACAGCCTTCTCCAGGGAGGAAGGACCCCGTCACAAAGGAAATTTTGTTCAAGCTGAGCCTGAAACACTGACAACAATTTTTCTCTGAGCAAGCCAAAGACATTTCTGCAAGCTGCACAAAAATCTGTAATCACTAGGCAGCAAGATCTAACCCGGATCTTGTAGCAAAGGAAGCCTATCTCAAAAATACTTTGAATTTATGAAGATGGTACTGCATTATGAAGCCAGTATATTCAGCATTCCTATAAAGAGGTTTTACCCAGGCAATCACATTTAACTCCAGCTTCCATCCCTGCAGCTCCATAATCTGTGAGGGCGTGTTGATAACATACAGGTTTTTCAGTAGGGAATTCACTAAGTTCTAAGAAAAAGTCATTTTATTTCCATGAAAAGCACAGAGCAAATTTGCTTTAAAACCTTTATTTCCCCATAAAAATTGATAGAGGAAAAGTCCATGGTCTTCCTGGGGTTCAGCTCTGTAGAAAGTGGTGATATGGAAATAGAACTGAATGGAAACAAGATTTTATTGTGTTCATATTTGCAGCACTGCAAACCTCATAACTATAGCAAAATAATACATTTTTTCTAATCAAAAGAAGGATTATATGAGCTACTGGCACTGAAAGGAAATTAATTACATGTTTAAGTGCTATATTTGATATTTAAAAGGCTTGGCAGGGAAGGTAGAGGGTTCTCTTTTCTGAGGAGTGACATTTCTCAGAAGGATGCTGGGATTCCTATGAGAGTAAAATACCTTCAGTTTATAATATGGCAAGTGTCAGAAGTGTATGTCTCACTCCTGATACATTTTTGATTCCACTATGTATTCCTAATACGTCAGACATGCTAGGAAGTTGCTGAAAAAATGTGTTGATGGAAGAAATATGAGTTGAATTTCTGTAGAGCCCCTCCAGAATACCAATGAGTAGACTGATCCATCAGAAATATACACAAAGAACTGATGCATTGAAAAAACCCCTGTTGCTGCAAGGTGTATGATTAACATAGCTGTCAGATGCTTGTTGTTCTCTCCCTCTCCCTTTCTAAAATCATAGTTTAAAGCATAGATTTTCACTGTCATCTGCCCTCAAAAGTCAATGCAATAATTTTATGCACTCCAGAAGTGGTTTCACTCAGAGGAGCTCCAAGCACTTTACAAAGTGACACTCAGGCCCTGCCTGAAATCCATAGACTGGCTCTGAGATGGATGAGGACAACTTTGGACTGAATCCAAAGACACCCAGCAGAGTCATGCAAAGCTGGGCTCCTGTTCTCTCCTCCCTTCCCTGGGGAACAGGGAGCAGTGAGCAAACACAGACTTCAGCAAAGAGGACAAGACATGGAGCAGTTGTCATGAAGCCTTGGGAAGGCTGAGCTGGAACTGAGACTGGACAGAGCTAGAGAATAAAGCAGGTATTTATTGAAAGGTCTCTAGGATACACCTTGGGCAGGACAAGAGCCTGGCCAGGGCTACACTCAAGGTGGACCCAAAATGGTCACAAAATGGACAACCAGTCATGAGGTCTCACACTTTTATAAGTTTTGGTCCATTTGCACTTTGGGGTTTAATTGTCCAATTACAGCTTCAGGGTGTGAGGTCCCATCCTTCTTGTTCCTCCCTTCAGCCCACCCTTGTTTGTGCTTTGGGGCCTGAAAGTTGTCCTTGGTCTCCAGCAGGAAAAGGATTTGTTTTGTCTGCCTACTCTGTGAAGAGAGCTGACTGACAGTAAATATGGGGCTCAGAACTACACCCCCAGGCAGCACAGAATCTGAAAAACATGAAAGCTCCAATTTAAGGCATCAGTCACCTCTGGCTTGGCAGTGACATTCTGCAGTAGATGAAGGTAATTCACAAAGGAAGAAAGTGACCGGGATTTCCCCCCCCCCAGTTCACTTCTCTACAAGCATATAAAGAAATCTTGAAGTATTTTTGTCCTGCTTGTCATCAAAAATTGCCTTTTTTTTTTTTGCAACTTCATGTATTATGAAAGTACTTTGATTTTGGAGAGTGACTCAGCGATCTCTGATGCATATTATAAACTCTTTTTCAACATTTATTAAAAAAGTGGGGATACAATGTCATTCCATCAAAGGCTTTTTCTGAGTGATTTCCCCCCGAGGTGTATAAAAGATAATTAATGGAATCACACATTAAAACAAGGCAGGAATCCTGAGCCTGGTAGCAATACTTGTGTTCAGTATAGTGGTAGTTTTAAAAAAAAAATCTAAAAACCTTCTCTCCTCTTAGGCATTTAATTTACTTGTTCTTTTATGCCAATTTTCCGGTATTTGAAAGACTTTTTAATAAAATGCAAGTTTTAAAGAGTATAATTTCTAGTTTAAAATGACAAGACTTTATTCTAAACTCTTTAACTGTGGTTGGAAAAAGGTTCTTTGGCCTCTTTCTAATTAATTCTCCTGGGAATGTCTATGGACTTCCCCAGTTTCAGCACTGATCAAGAACATCCAAGGGGCCATTGTTTCTGTGCAGTCTCCAACTCAACACAAGTCATGCAAATCCCAGTTTTTTTAAATTCCTTTTGATTTCCAGACCAAGAATCTGAACTCCCATGCTGTAACATCTATGCCATTACAGAAACATCAAAGAGGCCAAAGAATTATGTGAATTAAAAAAAAAAATTAAAAAAAGACAAGGAGTTTAAACTGTATCTCCCTGATTTGGCTCTTATGCATAAACTCACTGCACTGAGCTTCCTCCTTTGACCTGGAGAAGGGTGGAAACCCATTTTTCTTTAAAATGATCAGAAGTTCTCACTCAGGGTAAAGTGTTTTAAACCTCACTGGAAAAATAATGCAAATTCCTGTAACCCCAAAGTTTTAAAATTGGTACAAAAAGCAGAGATTCTTATCTCTGGTCAATACTATCTCACATCTCATTTGTGGGGAGAACAGGTTCTTGTCCAGGTGAAGCTGTGGTGACAAGATTGATGCCAGCTCTCGTGAGCTGTGCCTGGGTGGATGCTCAGGCTCTGTCCAAATTGAAGATTTAACATTTCTGTCAGGGGGAAGTCTCCCTCTGGTGAGCTGGTCACGAGGAGCTTCCCAAAGACCTGTGCTTTAAGATGAGGTCTGAACTGTGCTGATCCAGATCTTGTACACAGAGGATGGGAAGGCACCTCATCCATCCATGGAGTGATGAATAAAAGAGAGAAATGAGGGATTAAAGCAGAATGGAGCAGACAATAGGAGATGTTCTCATGCTGTGTATGTTTGACTACTTCTGTCTCACCTGTTATGAGGTCATTAACTCTTCAGTTTGGGATTGTATCTGTTGGCAACAGAACAAATAGGTCCCATTTTTTTACAGTGAAGCCTTAAGCTGCTGCAACCTCTGGAGATGTTGCACTATAACCAGGAGTATTAAAAGAAAGATTAATGTGAGGGGAATTTGAACAGTAATGGAGGTAAGAAAACGCCATGCAGAGTTTCATAGGTGAAGTCTGAAAGGAGCTAAGGAAATGAATCTTCCTTACTGTTGTTATTATTCATTTATATTGAGCCATAAGTGCACGTGTCAAACCTGCGAAGCAGAAGTCAGAAGAATCAATGTTTTCTTATTGCATTTATGTATTTTTGTCAAAGTTTCATAAATTGCTGCCATTTTTGGAATCAGGTTTTGAACTTCATGCCAAATCCAGCTGTTGTTCTATTTCTAATAGAAAGCATTGCTGCCATTTATTGTTAGGCATAAAATTGAGAAACTAACCATAAAAGGATGCTCAGTACTGTAACTCTGACAAATCCATCTCAATGAGGGCTGTTATCTAGGGATACATAAATATTGAATGGGGAGATGCTTGTTTCCTTTCAGCACATTCTCCTGGATAATCCATTTGGTGTCACAATATCAAAAGCTTATTTTATATATTAAAGAGATTTGTTTCTCTGGTCCCTCCTCATTCTGCCTGTGGTTTGCTTTCCCATTAAACTGGTTGAATTTCAGTAGCAGGTGCCACGGGTAGGAGAGAGGGTTATTAAAATACACCAGGCTGAGCAGGTCTCTCCCAACCTGACACATATTTGTAAGAGCTGCCACTGTTTAAAGCTGATTTTCTAATTACTGCTGGGCTTCTGGTACAAGGAAACAGGACAATTCACCACGGAGGGACAGCAGTAACTACATTGAGTGGGACCTGTGTAAAAGGAGAATGAATGTCAGGAGATGCAGGAAAATTATTAACTTACACCCCTGGAACACCAGCAGAACATCTACATCTGAGCAGCCATCTGCATTTGAGCACTCCCCTCCATGGAAAAGCACATTTTTAGATTAACTATGTCAGACCTCCTCAGGGGATGAAGAGATTATGTGAAGAGGGGATGGGAGGACCACTGTGCTATAAATAGCAGGCTCCTTGAATATGCCAAGGGACAACTGACTGGTTTGTCATCCAGACAGGCACAGGAGAGAGCTGCACAGTCCTGCTGCTGATACACACTGATCCTGTGTGAGGCTTTGGCTTCAGCTGGTTGCCAAATACAGAACCAATAAAGGAAGAGAGAGAAAAATTTCAAACCTTTGAATGAGATTATAGGGCACCACTGCCCATCAGAGCAAACCCTATTTTCAGCTTGTGAGTCAAGGGGTCCCTCTGCCCTGTGTCCCTACAAGCACTGCCAAACATCCACTTGATGGCTTTTGGTGCTGATGCTTTCCTGCTGAATTCTGAAATCTCTTTCAGCCTCACAGTCTGCTGTTCCAATAGTAAAGTGTCACTTTGAAGGTCAGCAATATTGCCTTTATTTATGGGTATAGAATTAATCCAGGAATGTGTTTTCCCCATTAACTTCAAAATACAGGAGTTTAGGGTAGCATTATGGTGTTCAGCATTGGCCCTTGCACAAACACAGTGGTAGGAAGGAATCCACAGCAGAAACATGCATGAGAGAGAGAATGAAAATGGATTAAATCAGAAATTGGCTGCTTCATGTTTTATAATTCTTGCAAAAGCTGAAGAATTCAGAGGCATTCTGTGAGTGTCATTCCAGCTGACCCAATTAACCCTTGTAGATGGGCAAAAGGAAAAGGGGAGGCCTACAGAAGAGTCATCTGTGAGTCTTATTTCTGGGTCTTCAGCTGACAATTTCTGTGAACAACACATTCCATTTCCCTCTTCTGTGTCTTCTCCTGCAATTTGTGTAGCCCAGTTTGCAAACTATTTTGGCTGAGCTCTTTGAGATAGCTTAGCTTTCTCCTGCAGACAAGTGCAGCACAAAGAAAGTGGTACCCCTTGGAAATTATTATACCTTTGGGATATTAGCAATTAACTGCATAGGCTATAAGTTTTAAGGAGATGCCATTTTGCAAATGTCTAAACAGATGCACCAAGAATATATTTATATTTTTACTGTCTGACCATCTGTAAAGCCAGGTGTCCAACTTAGATGCCTTAAGGAGATTAAAATAGACACATATATAGCTAATACAGTCAGAAGCTGATGAAATGACTTAAACTGCAGCACACAATGGTATGGCAGCTCTGGTGTGACGTCGGGGCTGGCTGTAGGAGCCTTGTATATCTACACCAAGGAAAGCATTTGTTACTAAACTGGAGAGGGCCAAATAGAGGGACAGGAGGATGGTTAGGATATAGAGAGGTGGAGGGAACTGCTCTTGGTTAACTTGGGAGAGAGAAGCAAGGGTGTAACAGCAGCTTTCTGACACGTGGAGGGGCTGCTATGGAAGCCGAGGCCAGAGTCCTCTCAGAGGTGCAGTGACCACTGCACCTAATTACTGGGTGGGAGAAAGTTCTTGGGGACTTCCAAAACTCACTCCACGTCGTGCTGATTTCTCATCTGCAGATGGTTCTGCCTGCCAAAATAACTAAGTACCTTTAAATGCCTACTATGCCTCACGGCTCCTGGCGGGATGTGGCAGAGTTATTATTTCATTAGAAAAATGAGGGACTTGTGTCAACCTTTTCTCATAAAAGGGAAATTAATTTCAACCCCCTTTAACCTTTAGCTAGGAGTCTAATTGATTTGCAATTGCAGCAGAGGGTCCATGCAAGCCTTCCCTACACAGAATCCCTCCTTCAACCAGGACTGAGAGTAGAAAGTCCTTTGGGGCAGAGAGAAGTACCTGAACTGTTTTTTCATCCCTTTGATGCTGGACAAAAATTTTAAAGTGGGAAATGATGAAAAACTGCTCATTAACTACTACCAATTATCAGAAGAAGGCAGCTGTGGCTACTGGTTCTGTCCTGTGGCATTGGTGAGTGAATTCCAATTTATTTTATTGAGGTATTTTTGCAAGGGTCTTCCAAATTTATACCAAATTCTGCACATTTCTCCAGTTTTTGTAGAATTATTGTGGTATTAAAACATTAGTATTGCTGTTAGTTATGGGGGGATTATCCAACCTCCAGAGCTTCTATGTGCTGAACCTGGTGACCTGGTGCACCTAATTTATGAGTGGGGTGTTAGGACAACAGGATTTGGTTGGGTTTTTTATACCTGTCAGAACCATCAAGAGATGATTTCTTCCAGATATATATTTTGTGAACTGCTTATTTAAATTTGGCAGACCTGAATCACTGCAGCCCTAGATCTACCATAGTGTAATTAACTCTTGTTTTGCTCTGTTTGTCTCTCTTCATTATGGGAACCAGCACTTTCCCTGTGATAGTACCAAGGAAATTGTAATTGTGTAAGACTGAGAAAATGGGTAGTCATCCTATGGGGGTGTCTTAGCAAGGAATTTTAGCCCATGTCATCTGAAAACATTTATGGGTTTTCCTTTTTTTTTTTTTTTTTTTTCTGATGAAATTAAGAAAATCCCCACTGAAATCTCTCACTAGCAGAAGATGCAGACAGCACTGATGTGGGTCACTCCTTGTATGTAACTCTAAGTCATACAGAGATGACTTTCTAAGGCATTTATTTATAATTATATGAATCAGGCCATCCTCAGGAAGTTCTGAGATGAGAAGGGCAAGGAGAGACAGTGACTCAGATGAGTGGAGACCCAAATATTGTCCTTCCACAGCAAGATACCCACACCTTGCTGTCCCATCTGTCCAGCCAGCACCCACAGAGACTGCACAGGCTACAGAATTTGTGATTTGTGCCCTATTTGTGCTCAGGGCCAGGCTGGACAGGGCTTTGAGCAACCTGGTCTAGAGGAAGGTGTCCCTGCCCATGGCAGAGGGGTTGGAACTACATGATTTTTAAGGTCTCTTCCAACCCAAAGCATTCTGTGTTCTTTTTATGGCCCATCCTTGTGAGGACAGTACTTGGGAACCTTGTGTGAGAGCTCACCTCAGTCTCATTCATGCATTATTATGTATTTTCCTTTCATTCTCATTCTATCACTTGCTGATAATAATGAGAATAGTAATTCCACCAGGGAAATTTACTGAACTGAGAGAAACACAACTAAATTAAGATTTAATTTTAGAAGACATCTAATAGAAAAAAAAATAATGTGGAAGGAAAAGGACTGATAGAAAAATAACAATCTATGCTACTGCTATTAAAATCCGAGACAGCCTAATTTCCATCTCTCTTTGCATACCCTCAGTATGCCAATGTGTGTATTTCTGAGATAATTATGTCCATGGGATGACCCAGGGGTAATAGATTCAAGTAACTTCAGAGCAAAAGAGCTGAGCTCTTTGAAGTTGGAAGGAAGGTTTTGCAATGGGCAGGCCATCCATTTGGCCAAAAAAACAAAGCTACTGGGCAGTCCTAGACCTCTGCCCAGAAGGAGGTGGTTCATGAGCTCTCACAGAGCTTGAGGTTTGGGGAGCAGCCAACAATAAAATTCAGTCACCCAGTGGAGTGGTGGTGTTTGTGTTCAGCTGATGTTGCTCTCAAGAAGTCCCTTTCTTTGGAAAACTTGGAAAATTTAGCTGCTGTTGTCCAGCAATTCAGATAAAGCTGGAGTGAATCCATCACCTAGGGCTGTTTTCCCTTCCTGCTGTGCCCTTGCCACTCTCCTGCAAGCCACGGGTGCTGGGAGGGCGATTCAGCAGCTGCAGAGGAAGGAAGGACAGCCAGCTGGTCAGACACACATCAGCCCTTCTCAGTTATCAGGTGAAATCCAGCTGCAAGGTTTTGCTACAGGATGCAGTTTGGCTTTTGCTGGAGTAATTTAATGGGAGATTCCTGGCTTCGTATGCATTATGTTGTCCAGGGAGGTAAGTCTATGCCAAGAGCATTGAGGCAATTCCCCAGGGTATGGGAAAAGGGTCACTTTGGTCCCCATCTGAGATTTACAAGTTCCCTTGTGGTTCAGAGGGCTCAGCGTGGTGAGATTTGCATCACTCTCAGGCAAAATCCAGCTCTCAATTAACAGTTGTGCTGTGGAATTGGAGGAGACATATAGGATAAATGCCTGGGGTAGGAATTTGGCCAAGTGATTTAATGACCCCATTTAAACCGGCTTATTCTTTTTCCTGATCAGTGGAACTGCTTGGCAGGGAGCCTTTGAGTTGCAGATCGAGCCTGGCTGTCAGAAGAGAGCCCTTTAGCTGGGGTAGCATCTGTACATCACAACCCATTTTGTGGTGATGCCTGCACAGCACCCCCAGAAACAGCATCCCTGCAGCCCCTTCCAGCTCAAGGATGCTTTCCTGTCACACACAAACAAAAGGACAAGCACAGGGTCAGCCTGTGCTCAGGCTCACCCAAGCCTCCCAAGAGTACCAAACATAACAAGATGAAATCAAATCCCAAACCAGATTTTGAAGGATTCCTCTCCAAACCCAGACTTGTGGAGGTGCCAGTGGCATTGGCATAAAACTTAGCTCCCCCAGTCTGCTGATCCTCCCTGAAACTGTGTTGTGCAATGCAGCCTGAATTGACATCTGCACCACGATCCATAGATGCTCTGAGAAAAGGAAGTGCAGTTCTGCTCTGCAGATATAGGGCATGACTCATCCACTAATTAGGAAGGACACCGAGAGTGTGTGAAATTTTATTGTGCTGCAGAGTTCCATTTGTGGGTCAGGCATGATCAGCAGACCATGAGACTGAACAGCTTGGGAACATGTAGCAATTAATAATGAAATACAGCTGCATTCATTTGTAATTTGTAGTCTCTTATTATCTAGCAGGGGCAGAGGGTTTGTAAATACATGATAGGAATTTTGTGCAAAAGGCATTTTCAGCAATATGAACTTTCAACTGCTGGCAGTATTTTGGTTATGAATGTTTTTAAGGGTTGAACTCTTTCTGCAGGGAAGCATCATCCTGGAGATGTGAATCCTGTTCCTTATCTATTTCTCCCTCTTCTCTAGAAAGTGATTCCTATGAAATGAACACGAAACATCTTGGGAGAATAAGAAAGTTTCCGTGGTTGTGCAGGAGGGGTACCAGGTGAAAGGCAAGGGAAGATCAGGGGTGCCAGGCTCTGTTTATGCCAAGGGCACTGCAAATGCAGTTCAGTTTTTAAATTCCAAGACTGAAAGTTAATATTCAAATATCAGAATTCCTTCCCCTTCTCTTTCTTCTTCTCCTGTCCTTGCCCTTTCCTCTTTATCTTCCTCATTCCCTTCCTGTGTTTGTTTCACTGAGTCCAATTCATATTGGTAGAAGTTTCATGCAAAGAAAGAGAAAAATAAATGGTATTTCTTATTAACATGCATGGAAAAGCCCTTCCACTTAGCAGAGCAGGCAAGCTTAACCCCAAGACCAGGAGTTAATAAATGGCAAAATGAGAAGGATAACTTGGTTAATCCAAACCCTGCCCCTTTTCACATATGCACTCTCACTATCTCTTCCAAAAATGTGCTCTCAGTGTGCAGTGTAGCAGTTTTCAATTTCTTCACATCTTCTTCATTCATTGAATGAAATTCAGTGTATTTATGCCTCAACTGAACACTAAATCCACAATTCCCTTTCACTGGAATTCGGGAACTTTTCCACATAACCTTTGTGGAGCTTCTCAGAATGATACTTGAGCGTCTCACAACTAGTGCTTCTACCCAAAAACAATCCTCTGAGTCTGACAAATATAATTTCTACTATACTAGCATGGGACTGGGATGCAGAAGGGATAAAAAAAAACTTGCTGAAAGCCAAAAGTTTTGGATAGATGAGAATCAAACCTGCTTTGCCTTCCTCTTGAATCTGGCTTTAGTCATTGGACATTGCACAACAGAGCTCAGATCACTCATCCCACAGCCTGATCCTATTGCCCTAAGAGAAAACCTGCATGGCCTAGGAAGCCCAGGAAAGTGGAGAGACAGAGATCAAAAAGCCAAACATTTTTCTTGTATGGTTCCAGAGATTTTGGTTTCCCTTCATCAACAGTATATGGACACTCAAATTAGGATAACAGGTACCTGAAATCCAGGTGCACTGTGGATGCCTGCATTAGATAACATGGAGTCCACCCTTTGCTGACAAGACATAGACTGAAAACATCTGTTCTGGGTCATTAATTTTACCCCATGTTCCATGTTTGACTTTGAGGAAAGTGGATCAGAATAATTGCACTTGATTAATGACATTTACTAAATGCCATTGAGATCTGCTCCCTGCTGAGACAGTTCCAGGAGGAAATTACCCTTCCATTAGGCCTGGATTGCCCCCTGGATGTGTCTCTCTTTCTGGTACCTACAAAGTGAGCAAAGTGGCTGATGTAGTGGGGCTTTCACCTCAGATAAGAAGAAAAACTCTAAAAACTACCAGGATGGAAATCATATACACAACGTCTACACATCATGGATTCCAACACCTTGCCAGCTTCCCACATTGCAATCCCACTCTGGCCAGAGTACTTTGGCTCCATGAAATCACCTGTCAGACAGAAAGGTTGCTTCTGAGCTCTTTGTAAAAGGGGTCTGTCCACTATCACACAGGTTATGTGTGGGAGTCACCTTTCATCACCCAGTGCATGGTGTCACTCAGTGCACAGAGCAGCCTGCTGAGGAAATCAGCTTTGATCACACCTTTACACAGTGCCAAGGAAATTGTGTCTCTCCTTGGCCAACACATTCATGCCTGTGTTATGGAGTTGGAATCAACTGCTTGGGCTTCCTTGCTCCCATTTTAGCTGTTGTGACTTTGGTGGTGGTGTAACAGTCTGAAAGTGGGACGAGGTGAAGGGAAACAAAGGACTGTGATTTCAAAGGGTGTCCACGAGCCAATTAATTAGTCATGTTAGAAAAGCTGTGCTAAGAAAATGGGTCAGTTGCTTCCCTCATTTATACCTTTGTAGGCTCTTGACTCCAATGGACCAGAATTGATTTTTCAGCAGCAAAGTCTCAGGACTGCTGTCTATCTGACATGCTGCTCCCACTATCGATGTGAAGTCTGCCTTTGCAATGCTTTGCCTCCCTTGAAATGATTTGAAAAAGGATGTGTGAAGTCAATAAAGAACAGGCCATTTTTTCACTGCACATTTCCTGTTTTAGTACCAAAAGGGAAAAAAAAATTACTCTGCAGACAATAGGAAACTCTATGGCCATTGAAAAGATAAATTCTTTCCTTAAAGCAGGTATTATTGTTTTTTTCAGGGTAATGAGACCTCTCTGTGAGCACTAATAAAAGCTGCAATATGTGAACCTAACTCTCTTTGTACCTGTAACAAAAACTATGTATGTCTTAAAAGGTTATGTGGACATAAAAAAAAAAATCTAGTGTAGAAGCCACATGAAAGTCAAGATAACCTCCTGAGAAATGTAACATGAAGTAGCAAACAGAGGGCAACATTTCATGATAGAATATATAGATCATAGGGAGCACGTAATGAAACACATAGATTTTATGGTGAAATTGCATTCTTTACTGATACATGTGTTATGTGGATGGGGTATTAAAGAAAATAGATGCACTTTTCCAGCAATCAAACACAACACTCCACAGCACACTGAGTAGAAAAACATGACATCAGTGAGCTGAAACTACAGGGTTGTGAAACTGGGAGCAAAACCAATTTTGGCTCTTAAGGGTGGGATGCAGGGTAAGTGCAGCTTCCCCAGGCCAACTCCCCTGCCCCTACCACAGGGTAAAAGCCTATCAGATTTTTGCTGCAAAAGACAGAGCTGGGACACCTGGGGGAAAATTACAGGTGGAAGCTGAGAGAATGGCTTGAGCTGGGATAATCAGAGGCGTAGGCAAGACTTGGTAATTACAGCTCAGGCTCTGGATTCACTTTCTGAGAGCTGATCCCCGCTGGTGGGTTAACATATGTGCATTAGCATTGTTTAACATTAATGTGTTTGTGCTTTTGTAAGGCCCCCTGGTGAGCTCAGGCCAGGATGTGGGCTTGATGTAGGACTTCTCTTCCAGCAGAAGGTGTGAGGCCAGGGCTCTCTTTTCAGGGTAATTTTGCCTGTCACATGATGCTGAAAAACTGGGTCAATTAGTGCCTGCTGAGAAGTGTGCTGCCATTGGAACACTGGCAAACACCCACAGCCTTTCCATTTACTAATGTTTGCAGTGTTCCCACCTTTTCTCTTTTCTTGACTAGAAATGCAGTGTATTTCCAGCTTTAGCTTCAGGGATAAATCACATCCCCTGAAGTAAAGAGCAATCAAAGATTCAGTTTGGGGACTAAGTTGGGTTTTGCTGTGCCTACCATTTGTGGGTGGAGTGGGAGCTTCAGACAGAGTTTATTAGAGAAGCCCTCCCGTTGAGTCATGAGGTGTGGAAAGGTCCCCCCACTGCTTTCCAAAGGTCTCATAGAACTCACTCTGGATGTGCCTGGATCCAATCTGAGCCCCAGGCTTAGCCAAGGTTTTAAATCCAGTGGATTTAAGAGGTGTGATCAACATTTTGTACAACTTTGTCCCTCAGGATTAAGGATGGCAAACCAGATAGATTTATAGAAAAATGAATGATTTATTATGATAAATGATCAGATATAAATATCTGAAGTAGGATAATTTGCCACACAGTATAGAAGCTAAAAATTACTAATGTGGTATAGTGTATGTATTAAAGCAATTGTATCAAAAAAAGCAAAAACCCCAATTATTAAGTAGAGATTTATGTTACCCATACCAACAACTGTGGGCAAATCTCTTTTACTCAGCTTTGAGCAGTAACCTTGAGGAGTGTCCCCACCCAAGGGAGAATCTCCACACACTCTCCAAGATGGGTATGTTAGAAGAACCTGCTGTTTAAAGGTGGAACTGGATTTTTATACTTTAAAGTGTTTTACTGTCAGTCATATGTCACCAGGCCAGCTGTGTCAGCTCAGCTTTTTTAGATAAGGAAATTTTACTGTATCTGCCACATTTTGCCTCACTATCAGGATGTTATCAGGGTTGATGAATCACACTGATTTTAGCATAATTCAACAGCAAGAGCAGCATGATTCCCCCTCAGTTCACCACTCACAGCCTTGCAAAATAGAGCATTTTCCAAGTTTTTTTTTAACCCATTCCAGGCAGAGCATCCTGCCTCACCTATATCTTTGCCAAGAGAAACTAGAACTCGTGTTCTCAACCTGCCAACACCTTCCTTGAAGCGTCTATGGAGAAATGGGACAGAACCTCTCTTGTAGGTCGTTGGAGAGTTAGCAACAAAGAAGTCTGAGGTAAAGGGGTGTCTTCACTGATCCAGTATTAGTCACAGTCCTAAATCATCCTGCAGCAGATGTGCTCTCTTGGAACCCTGAACTGAGGTTTTGGCAGCTGAAGCCTGAAAATATTTTTCTTCCTTTATGCCAGAAATTGTTGGTGTCTCTTCCTGTGGAAGGCTCTTAAAAAATACAGAAAATAGCTAGAGACACAACAGTAGCTAGAAATTATGTCAGTGAAAGATTTCCAGCTATTGGCGACCAGCAGGGAATAGGGAGCAAATTTTCAAGGGAGACTTGCTCAAGAGCCCAGTCCACCCTGTCTCTCTGTGGAATCTCTGTGTACAGCAGCTACCCAGAGACCTTTTTAAAAAGAGCTTTATCCTCTCATTGTGCCTCCTGTCATTGCATGTCTGCTCCTAATGAGAAGCTGGACATCACATTGCAGATGGCTTTCATATGGTTCTGGAGTGGTACTGAAGAAAATAATAGAAATACTGCATGGATCATGGAAAGATTTTAATTCTCCTCCCGCCCATCTCTACTAAAATCTTTGAAGGTCAGAGTCCTCTGCTTACTTAAACTGTGGAAGGGGATTTGGTTCTTCATCTGAAGTCCT
The DNA here is from genome assembly GCA_016584745.2 of Phylloscopus trochilus trochilus. Classification (NCBI taxonomy): domain Eukaryota; kingdom Metazoa; phylum Chordata; class Aves; order Passeriformes; family Phylloscopidae; genus Phylloscopus; species Phylloscopus trochilus. The sequence goes on along the minus strand of WQNJ02000016.1, from coordinate 7,587,621 downwards.
TCCTAAGGTCAGCATAATGATCCCTCTTGGCAGAGGGACATGGGCAGGGGGAAGGATGGAGCAGCCCTCCACTTTCTGGAGGGCAGTGATGAGAAGTGGAATTAGGTCTGTCCATAAGTCAGGCAATAAACCCCCATTAGTGAAATGATGACAACCTATTAGGGCTATTCAGATGTGTCCCTTTGGAGCCATAGAGAGCTGTTTAGAAAAGATTAAAGCTTGCTGCAAAGGCTGTAAATGAGAATTATCGGCACGTGATGACTCCAGCCCAACTCCCCTGTCTGCAGCACTTCATGAAGCCACAGGCAGCACTGGGATCCAAGAAAGGCAGATCCTGATGGCTTGTATTTCCTATCTCTGACAAGTGCCTGGTCACCCAAGGGCAGGACAGGCTGTGGGACAAGCACACATCTGCAGAGAACCACTGCAGGCGGGAGACTTGTCAGGGCTGTGAAAGCAGATAAAAGGGATCACAATTCCTGCCTTGTGGCAGGGAGATTGCAAAGAGCAGTAACTCTGTCCTTTATCACTGCTGGCTTTACTAATCCCATCTCCACTGCTGTAAGCATCAGCAAGAGAAACACCAAGCACTGGTACAACCACGTGCAGGTTTTGGTTTGGTCTGGGTGTGTATACACTGATTGTGAACAGATTGTGTGATACCAGCCAGAAACTGCAAGCTAGTAGACCAAAAGATTGGAAGAAGAATTTTTTTGGCCTAAATTACCTACCAAAGAAGTCCAGAATTCTATGCAGAGTTGAGACTTTTCTGCTCAGTGGTTTTTCCAAAGTGTCTTCCTTCATTTGATACAGCAAAAGTGATAGTAGCTGCTGGAGAGCTGGAGCCAGCAGAGCAGCAGCACCACATCCTCAGCAAGGCACTTGATTGTTTTTACTGCTTTCATCCAACCATGCAACTCCATTTCTCACTGTGACTCAAATATCATTCTGTCAATCTGCTAGGGCTGGAAAATTCATAATGCACTGGAGTTCAGGGAGAATTTCTTCCTTTGAAAAGCAAACTACTTCCACCTGATTAAGTTTTGTGGGTTTTTAACTGACAAATCAAGAGATAGATTACTAGAGGAATCTACCAAGGTGTGAAAACAGCAAGGGACTTTATTATAATATCTGTAATATTTTTAATAAAAGAACCCTGAGCAAAGTAAAGGAAGAGACTCACAAACTTCATGCCCCCAGCAGACTTTGGTATCTATAAATCTGCTTGTGAATAAAACCACTGATCTGAGATGATGTGAGACTTGGTAGGAATGGGATACTGCTATGATTTATAATTATAAACAGAATGAATATGAATTGAACTTGGGGTGCTCTGAAGATATTTTGAAGTAGAGCTCAGACGGACAGCTGGAGCCCTTCTAACTCTGCTTATTCCAACTCCAATTAATATGCCATGTTGAACAAAAAAGGGTCCTGTAAGCCACTTCCCAGCTGCCTCTCTCAACAGTTTGATTATTAATTTGAAATTTCACAAAGGTCAGCACTGATTTTTATTATTTGTTGAGATTTTGGACAACTGCCTCCCATCCAACTCAGACAAGCACAAACAGCTCGAGGCTGCCAGGTGAGGATGTGAAGACATACCTATCATATTGCAAAAGCAAGCCATGTCTGCATTAATTTCCTCTTCCAGCATGATCAATAGCTATGAGGTTTATTGACTTCACACTGCACCAGCCTGACAATAAAATATATATCACCCTACAGACCCATCATCACATCTATCCTTATCTCCATCATCAGACAACCCTTGTCTGAATCACCCCAGCAATAGGGTTGGAAATAAAAGGAGAGGGTTTTAAGGTAAGAAACAATAACATTCTTTTTTAATTTCAGCTGAAATCAAGCCTTTATTTAACCCTTCTTTTTTTTTCAGTACAAAGTGTTTTGTAAGGCACTCATTTCCCTTCACCTGCACTTGAACTCCTGAAATTTTATCTTCTGGGTAGGTACAGGAAATCATACTCAATATCACCTCGACTGCAGCCTTGCTGCAGTTCATCAGCTGTGATCTGAATGAAAGAAATCCAGAGTCTCCATTTGCTTGGGCACTGAAAAAGCAAAGGATCAAAGAGTGTTAACAAAAACTCAGCTTGGCAATTAGCATATCTGTCAGAAAAAGGAAAGTTCTGGCATGATTGTCAGTGCTCAGCACCTTTTATATGTTTCACATGAAACAAAACCCAGGAACACCCCTGACTTGTCAGCCCCAGGCCAATGTCCTGCTGCTGAGTGATGCTCCTGGTTGGCCTTGGGTGCTGCTCTCTGCCCCAGAGACTGGCATCCTTTGCTGTCTCTGCAGGAGGGTGGAGCTCACATTGCTCTGACCCTGTCTTTGGGATCATTTCATGAAAGACATGGGTTTTCTCTGGCACACACACCTTACAGCCCAGGCGGGCCATGGAGTGAAAGACAGGAGGATGGGCATCACGTGATGTGTTTCAAAAAGCAAAAATGGGGATGTGCTCTGTTCTTGTGAGAAATAGAGACCTGCTAGGCTCAAGAAACTGTGCTAGTCTGGATTCAAAGATAGAGATTTCTGCTGGCAGGCCTGGAAGAACTTCTGTGCTCACTATTTAGTTTTCCACCCAACAGGGAGCTTTTTGCTCCAATCACTTCCTCTTTTTGAAACAGAATCCCAACCCACCAAACACATTGCAGAGAATAACTGCAGTGCCCCATAACTGCACCTGCAATGCAGCTTCTGCAATGTCTAAAACTGAATTAGAAGATGAAATGGCTCCAGATTAACACCCTATTTACAAACACGTTACTTATATCTATTTGTTGTATGAATCTCTAGAGGATCCATGATCACAACAGCAAAGGGTCATTTCTGAACCAATATATATGAGAAGTAGGTCTGCATTTGGTTTCTGGAGAGAAAGATAAGATTCTGTGAGATAAAGCCAAGACAACCATCCTGAAGGACAGCCAGACCCCAGTAAAGCCTTGGTTAGAGCTCAGTTTTGTAAAGCATTGATCCATCTGGCCTCTGTCCAGCAAAGCACTTGAACACATGTTTAACACAAAGCTTGCAAGTAATGCTGTTGACTGCAGTGGGCATTTGGAAAAAGTAGCTCCCTTTGATGGAGATCCCTTTATTGCCTCCCTTCAGGTGTTTCCAGACTGTATTTCCACGGGTTTGCCAAATACTCAGTAGCTTTTATGAGGGATGTGGACAAAGGTGACCACTGAATACACCTTCTAAAATGCATCCTATTCCTTTGCCACACTCAAGAGACCAAGATACTGCCACATGCAATATAGCTTTTTCCTCTAATCAGTCCTTGAAAATATTCTTGTCTTCCTACTGTTTCCAAGGCCAAGGTCTAAGTTCAGTGAATGTGCACAGAACATTATGAAATCCACAGGCGACCCCTTTTCCATGAGATTTTCCATTCCACTCCATCAAATAACTCCTCTCTGTATAGGAGCAACTAAACAATGAAACTGAATTTTAGCATGGGTGATTTCAGAAAGGCTTCTCTCTTCTCATTAGCAAAATGCATGAGAGAGATGCATCTTCTGGTGCAGACTGTAATGGAGTTTAATCAGTTTCAGCTGAGCCACATCAATGTATATCCCAGCACAGTGACTTCAGACTTCATTTAGTAGCTGCATATGTAAATGCATGCTTATAAAGATCATGTTTCTTGAGGGGCTTGTGTGCCCATTTATTCATGTCTCCTTTATATCACAGGAGCAGAGATATGTGTTATACTGACATAATGAGGACAGTAAAAAATCACCACTGACTTCTAAATATTGTGTTGGTATTTTTTATTTTGCAGATAAAAAAAATTTTTGTGATATTTCATGGATCTTCCTCATCCACACATTCCTCCCAGAACTGATAAGAAGCCTTATAAAATTTTATTAAGTATTTCCATGTGAAGGTTAAACTTGGCAGTGTAGCTAAGGAACTACAGCATAGTGTATGAATAAGGTTGCTTTTCTGTCTTGTTATATTCCAGAAATTTGCCACACAGTGTTAAAATGTAAACCTTAAAAAAAGGTTTTATTTGATTAGTGCTGCAAAAATTTGTATTCACAGAAGCTATGATTCCCTAAGTGTGTGCACACACCTGAACAAGCCATGTCACTCCTGAACTGCTAGGATGCCTCATTCAAAACCTCTCCATTCAGTGTTAGTTATTTTAGGGGAAAACAACCAAACAGAAGAATATGGGTGTGAATGGGTAATTCCTCCCATTGATTTCTGCAAATAATTACTGATTCAAATTGCCATGGAGAAGTGTATTTTCTGTTCCTCACCTCCTGCTTAGAAGAAAGGAAACCTAACTGTATTCAATTATTGTATAGCAGTTCTACATGTGACAAAGACTTGACTCTATTTTTTGAGGCAGGAATAATTACATTAGCAATATTGTTACCATGGTGTCACCACTGCTTCGGAAATTTATTACACTGTAGTAAATAAAATTCAGGCTCCACAATAGCTTCCACAGACAAGTTTAATAAAAATTCCACCTCATTATGAATATATGTATAAAACATCTGTAACTCTCATGGCTTAGAGGAAAGTGTCATGTGATGTTAGTATAGGAGCAGCAGAAATAGGTATGAGTGAAAAAAAAAGAGTAGGGAAAAAGCAGTGATTTTCCATGGTCCAGATCTTCTGCTCTTCCTTTTGGGACTGAGACATGTTTATTCTTTCCCACTCATCTCCCTTCATCTGCTATGGATGCCTCCTCCTCAGTATCAGGAGACTTTCTCTGTATCATTTTGTCACCCTTAACTGTGAGTCTCAGCCCTTGTCTCAAATTCTCAGCCCTTTCAGGCTGCATGAGATGAGGGATTATAATGACAGAGGTGTGACCTCATTGATCAGGAAGGCTTGAGCCTTTTTCTGCAGAAAAGGTTTCTGCAGTGGTTTCTTTGTGATGCAAAGTTGCACAATGGTTAATAATTTAGCAATTTATTCCCCATTAGAGCAGTTGTTTCATATCAGTAAAAATACCACCTGTTACAAATTGCTTCATGCTTTTGAAATAATTTAGCTGGTTTTTTTTCTGCCCTTCAGTAAGGAAGGAAACTGTTGTGATAGAAAGGTTTTCTTTCTTACAAATATGCAAGCATAAATCAATGCCAAGGTGCAGCCACTGCAGGATTATTGCTGAAATGGGACCCTGCAGGCCATCTAGGTAATGGTCTTGTGTTAAGCAACAAAGAAGAGCAATGCTTTAAAAAACAAAACAAAAACAAAAACAAAACCAACCAAAACCAGGCAATGAAATTTCATGAAAATGATGGTTTTAAACATCACTTTTTTACAGCAGATCTGCAAGGAGTTTCACTGCCCTGACAGCAATGCTGTTAACTGCCAGGTGTGTTTGTCACAAATGAGTGATTGAGGGTCACTCAAAGAATCACCACCAAAGATTCAGGCAAAATGTTTTTATATAAATTTGTCAAAGTGTGACTTCACAAATTTTGATGGCAAGGTGCACAATGCAAGTTACTATATGGATAGAACATACAAAGGAAATTTGAGTTGGGATCGACTTAGAGTGATTTATATACAGACCAGAGGTACAAAAGGGTGAGTTAGACCTTCCTGTTCAGCCGTGAGGTTCACTGTAACCTCCCCTTCTTTTCAAAACTCCTGATGGAGCTTGGGTTGAATCTCAGTCTCAGACTTGGACAATGGTTTATGTCTAAAGGAATTAACTACATAGATATTATAATCACTGATTTGGCATGCTATCAGCAGCTTTCTGAGAGTGTTTTGTGAATAAGAGGTCTCCTTGGGAAAGGAAGGATCTCTCAGGCTCAGGTAAAGAATATCAAACCTTGAGAGACATCCCAGCTCAAGAGTCACCAGCAGTCCAGTTGAAGCTGAGATAGAGCTTGAACTGGATTTATCCAAAGATCTGTTGTTAAGAAAAGGTCTTTCTGCCTCAAGGGACAAGTTTGAGGGATGTCCCAGCACAAGGGGAATCACCACCACACAGCCACACTGCCAGGAAGGGCAATCCCAAAGAAAGCTCTCTCAGGCTCTCATATTTACAGGATAAAATGGTTGACTCATAGTCAGATTGCATACTCTGGGAAGAGTATGAGACTCCTTGTACCCACAACTTTCTTTGTTCCCTGACAAATGAGTCTTGGAAAAATCACTGCTGTTCATGTGTCAAATGCATGATCAGTGTTCCAAGCTCGTGGGCATCGATGCTCACTGGGTCACTTTGCCCCTTTGTGGGTTTCCAGGAGAAGTTTTTGACCCAAATGTTACTCACAGAATCATAGAATCATAGAATCATAGAATCTTAGAGCTTGCTGAGTTGGAAAGGATCCATTAGGATCATTGAGCCCAGCTCCTGGCCCTGTGCCTGACACCCCAAAAATCACAACATATGCCTGAGAAGGCTGAGGCCTTTACCTCCTGTGGAGATTGTCAAACTTCTGCTGCTTTGGTTGGTGGGGTCCAGTGCATCCATCACAGTGTTAACACTGCAAAGAGATTTCTACAGAAATGGGAATAGTTATATTTATATAAATTATTTTGGTAGTGGAAGCAATCCATTTAGATGCAAAGTTAATTAGCATCCTTGGTACAAAGATTTCTTGAGAAGGAGTCAAGGGGGAAGAATTTCCCCCGTGTTTTTCTCATTTGATTCCTTAAGAGAAGCTTTAAAAAATGGAGGTCAGAGTTTTTGTGTACAGTGGTTTTTTTACTCTTTTTGCATCTTTCTGAATGCATTTTCAACTATGTAGCTTATAATCCTGTACTCCTGTAACTGGGAAAAAATTTCAGAGAAAGTTAGGTCAGAACAAGTTAATACTTCTAATAAATAAGCAAACTTAAAGAAAACAAGACCGAACTCCTCAATTCCCAAATGCCAAAGATATTTAATTAATGTGAGCCTTGCTTGCGTGCTGATAACTCCTAATGAATATGAATGTCTCTGAGTAATCCAGGAAAGGATTTCTGAGAATTTTGTTTGCACCTGAGGCATTGTTGGAGGGAGCCCAGCACGGCACGAGTGAGCTGAGATACAACACACAGGAGCTGCTGAGAAGAGATTGATTTTGATTATTTTGATTTCTCCCCTTCAGCCACAGAAGGTGAGGGTCCCTCTCAGGGAGTTCTTGCTCAGCCATGTCCCACCAGATCCTCAAACTGCTGGGGGGTCCCTCTGGCTCAACCCATGGGATGGAGCTGTGGCAGCCTGTAGGACCAGACACCAGGGATACCCTGCCAGGAGTGGGAAGCAGTTTAGCAAAAACAAAGTGATGAGACAGCTGTGAGAGGGGCAGTGCAGTTTCTAGAGTGAGGAGGCTCAGTTTGCAGAGCGCTTTGGCAAAATGAGTGGAACCACTCACTGCTTTGTCTTGAACATTCACTGCCCTGGTAGCAGGACTTGGAGAATGAGATGAAAACAAACCTCAATCAGGACTTGCTTAGTTTGGCATTTAAGCATGGATCAGAACCTTGCTTTTGTTGCCTTTCCTCTTTCCATGTTCTATCGTGTTTTGTTTCTTACAGGAGGTCTCAGGGGGACACTTCCAAACCCAGACTCTGGACCCTGATTGCAATTAAAAAAAAAAAAAAATCCTATCCTTCAAGAGCTGCAAATAAGAGCTTTATTTCTTCTAGAAATGGGTATCTTCACACACCTAACATTATGTGCAGGTCTGACCCAAAACCCACTTATATATATATGTATCTCCTACTTTCAGTGGGCATTTGGTCAAATGACATGTCCCAATATCTCCCTGCAACCTCAGTGTAATGGGGGCTTTAATTAGGATTGCTTTCATTAAGATAATTCCTTTTATATTCCTCATTGAGCTGAAAGACCATCCAATCAATAACAATTTTATTTTACAAATCTCCACCACTTAATAGAGAACACATTTTCAGTAAAAAATTTCAATATCCTCTCCCAGGGGGTAGATTTTCAATAGAATTTTTATAATCAGCTTGCAGCCTTTTAGCAATTGTGACTGTTTCTCAAAGGGCATGCAAGATTTGAAGCTGTTATGGGAAGGTTTTAAACCAGCAGCAATTGCAAGAAGGACTTGTTGGTGTTTATTTTCTTCTCCTCCTGGAACAGATGGGCACAGCACAGAGCCAACATTTAGCTGGGGCTGTTTGGATCCACTCTCACACACCTGCTTGCAGGGGTTTGCTCTGCCCTCAGTGCCCAGGCAATTCAGCACATCTCTATCCTGCCATGGAAGGTGTATAAATACCTCTGTCAGCTGTCACAGCTGCCAGCCTCACTATGCAAGCTGGTCCTTGCAGGCTCCCAACTCCAGCCCGTGGCTCTCAGCATTTGGCAGACGTGATCCTTCACCACATCACCTCTCCTTTTCCCTCCCACTTTTCAGCTCATATTAATGGCCCTGAGCACTGCTCATGTTCTTCACCCAACATTTTGCTTCTGAGGTGTCTTCTCACTTAAAATCATAACTTATGTGGGGGTTTCCTGTGGCCTAAGTTGAGATGCCTGCAAAAATGATGACTAACCCTGAGCCAGCTGGCTCGGCTGTCAGCAATTTTTTCTGTTGCAAGTTCTTCCTTCCTACCACTGTTTGGCAACCTGGAAAAATCTGGAGTGAGTCAGCTTGTAAGTCATATTTATTGGCTGGCTAATTAATTTTGCTCAGAAAAACTGGGTGAATTCTTCCTTTCAAATTCCTATAACTCCCCATTGACTGTAATGGGGAATCATATTTTTTTCATTTAATTGAGAGGCCCAAAACCCACCCCAAAGGCCTAACAATGGATTGAGTACATGTCCAGCACCAGGAGAGAGTAGGGGTGTGTATCTGTGTGTGAAATTGCACAGAGGACACTGCTGCAAGAGAGAAAGACACCCCAGACAGTGGAACAAGGTGGCAACAACTCAAGACTATCGAACCCAAAGCTTGTAAAGAAATTTCCTTCTCTTTGGAAGGAATCATTCCACTTACAAAGAAAAATGGTCTTTAATAATGTTATTCCCCTTCTCCTATGCTATCCTACCACGTAAGTGTGTCTTATCAGGTCAGTGTTTTGCCTTGCTTGTCAGATGGTAGCAGAAGGGAAGAAGAGTTCTGCCAACAGACAATGGGCTGCAAGGCAGGAGTGATGGGGCTGAGGTTGAGCAGGGACAGCCTTGCCCAGGGTTTGCCCACCATCAGGAGCCCCTGGCAGTTTTTTTAGCTCAAACATTGTTATGGAAAATAAACAGTTGTGTTTGTCCAGGCTGATAGCAGGCATTTGCCCACAGCAAATGCATCTATATGCAAAAGGCCCTCTTGGTGGATGTGCTTGGAGAAAGTCTGGATAATGAGATGCTTATTGCCTCACTGTCAATTCTCCACCAGGCAGCAGTTTAAATCTTTGCCCCCCATTTGTGTGCTGTATTTGGTCCATAATGTACTTATTTTCAAGTGTCATTTTTAATTTAATGCATGAGAGAACTTATTACCCCTGGCAGAGTTAAATAGTTAAACCAGGTTCTGTCAATTCCTCCCGATCTGTTGACAAGTGGAATAATATTGCACTGTGATTGGTTTTTATGAAGACTTGTGGACAAGCTGAAGCCCTGGGAGTCATGCAGGGATTTCTGCTCTGCATGCAGCAGGAAAAAGAGGCATCTGAGTGGTTTTCTTTTTCTTGTAACCTCCTATGGCAGAAAGTGGCAACTTGAACTTAGGCAGGTTTGGGTCCCTGAGCATCCCAAAGTTTGAGTTTGCCTAATTACTGATCTTCCCAGGTGCAAAACTTGACACCATCCTCAATGACAGTGTTCAGTATCCCTGAAGGTGCAGGTACAGATCTAGGTGTGAGCTGAGGATAATGCCAGTGAAAGACACTTCCATGGGGCGTGCTGCAACTTTTAATTTCCTCATCTGTATCTTTCATGAGCTGAACGAGACACTGTGAAATAATTTTTTGTGTCTCTCTCCTCTTTTTTTTTGCCTTGCATGAGGGGTGTTGAGGGCTGCACTTTTGCTGGGAGGCAGCCAGCAAGCTGGAGGCAGCTGCCAGTTTTGCTCAGCTGCTGAGAGCTGTGACACACAATGTCCTGCCTGGTGGAGACTCCTTGCTGACTTTTATTTTGCTCTTCCTACTAAGAAATGAAAGGTCCCTCTGACTGAAGTAGCTGGTAGCTCATTATTGCATATGTGCAAACATAACCCTTAGTGATGCTGTGAAGAATCCTTAAACAGGAAATTATGAAGTAGGAAAACCACATCCCTCAAAAAGACCCCAGTGCTTTGGATCACCCTGAAGAAAAACTGTCATGAAATGCTTTTATACAGACCTACACTCATTTCTCTATTGCTCAGGATGTTTGGAAAAAGCATCAAAGCTTATGTTTGGGTGGGAAAAACAATGAGTACCAATTCTTATGTCAGATTTCTCACCAGTAGATCTTATAAGAAATCCATATCACTGGCTCCATTTCACAGGAGGAGAAATTGTGGCACAGAGCAGGAAAACAACCTGTTCCTCACTCACTCAGAGACCAGTGGCTCTGCCAGAAAGGGAGCTCAGGTCTTCTGAAACATAATGAGCTCAGCCTGACAGCTGAGAATTCTGATCTCCATATATACTCCAACTTAATGTTTTCATTGATTTCTTTTTTTGTTTGTTTATTTGAAGTGAGGAAATGTTTATTTCCCAAGGGCGAAGCGCTTTTGCTTCCCACATAGCAATTGTGATGGCAGATGATGCCTGAGAGCATAGCATCATCTCAGAGGGATTTTTCAGTCTTCTGGTTTGCCTCATCCTTGGCACATTTGCTGGCCTTGCCATCACAGTTATTTGCAGTGGTCGTTCCTGGAATGGAGATGTGGAGAAGGGAGAAATGTGCAAGTCCCTCAGACATGGGCAGGGGGAAAATCAGCCCTTCAACTGTCTTTTACCTCCTTGCTATGCTCATGGCAAAGGTTTTGTTCTCCTTCCTGGTGGGTCTTTCTGCTTGGTGAGGAGGTGGAACACTACCAGCCCTTCCCTCTGGAATGCAGGATGGAGCTGCAGCACTGTGTTCTCACTGGCAGCCTGCCTGGCAGCCTGGCCATATTGAGTCATCTCACAAAACCCCTGCCCTTGTGATGAGCAGCATCAGGACCTGCTGTGGAGGGACCCAGGGAACAGGAGAGTAATTCTCCACAGACACCACCAGGCTTGGGTATTTCTGCAGGCAATGGTGCTCTGGTGGCCTCACTCTGCTCAGCAGTGAACCCAGAGCTATAAGGAACAAAATGATGTGGAAAATGGCCTTGCATTCCCAAGAACAACTCTGAAACAGGCAGCCTGCCAGCTTTGTGAAGAATTCCCACATCAGATGAGGCTCTTGTTGGGTTCCTATTATTGAGGTGCAATATTTTTAGTAGGAGACTGATTTGAAATGGGGAATTACTTTGAACTTTCCTGGTTTAGTTCTACCAATTTTAAATACAGTAGATTTCAAAGGTCTCTGTAATGAAAAGTGTGGCACAGCAAGAGTCACTGCATAGTGAAAGCAGTAATTGATGATGGTTGAAGCTGTCACATTTGCTAGAAGCACTGATCAGGCAGTCAAGGGAAGCAAAATAAATTTCCCCGAGCCCATCATCTTTCATTGGATGTGACTGGAGTGAGCAAGTTTGCAGCAGCACAGCCACCGTGGGCTGACACAGGAGGCCCCGAGTTGCATTGCAGTGGTGCAGTGACTGATGGGTGTGCTGGCACCCACATCTGTAAAACTGCAGGCTGAGGCTGTGGGGATGCAGTGCACAGAGAAATATTCCAGCCTTGCTCCTCAGGAGGGTTTCCTGCCTGCTGTTAATGCTCTTCTTGCAGCTTCAGGTGGTCATCTTCCTCCAGGGAGGAGGTCACAGCCCATGTCCCCCTGGAACAATGTCTCATGTAGGAAACAACTTCTGTTGAACCCCACAGCCATTTGCTTGCCTTGCCAGGCTGAGTCAGGACACTCTCTGTTGTATTCCTCTGGGGAAATGGTTTTTCCCCAGGAACCCCCCCAGAGACTGTAACCTTTAGTTTAACCCCATCTTTCCCTTATCTCTGACCTATGGCTCTGTGCCAGCTATCCATCCCAAGACAGAGACCAGATAAAAACCCCTGCTCCTCCTTGTTTGCCATCTTTTGCCCCTGGGATTCCCTTCAAGAACAAAGCCTTGGAACATTCCCCTGAGGTAAGAGCCTCTTTTGAATCTTTTACCCTATCCCTTGAAGCATATCCCCCCCAAAGCTCCCCAGAAACTGAGCTAGCACAGCAGCCAGGGGGTTAGCTCTTCAACTCTCCCCATTTCCACTGCCCATGTGTTGATACAGGGATCACTGACCACTCCCACAAGTCCTAAAAGAATATTTGTAGTCAGGCACCTTTGTCACTGTATTTAAAGTTGATACTATGTTTGTTACTGCTCAGATGAATACAAAAATAAGGTTCGGAGCATGGATATACTTCATACAGAGAGGAGGGAGGGGAAATTTTCCTTCCCAGAGTCCAGGACTGTCAAGGATGTGACATCTGCACTAGCAAGGCTGTGCTGGCATCTCCAAACAAATGGAGCAATTCTTGTTGTTATTAAAGACACATCAGTCTTTTCCTTCTGAAGACACTAGAAATAAACATCTTTAAACAGGAAGGAGTAAATCTGGCCAGATGCTCCTGAGGGCTCTGAAAAGGAAATTATCTATAAAATCTAGTGTCATCTACCAGGAACAGGTTCTCTGAAGGATGGAGCTCAGACTGAGACCTGACAAAGGGCGTGTCAGGATGGTTTGGGCAGTTGGGATGCTGTAGGAGAGAGAGACAGAGAAACCAGGCAGAATTAACCTCCCTATGACCAGACTGTTCAAGTATGTCCTTTCATTTCTTTAATCTATGTCTTTCATGAAAATTGATAATTATAATTGGATTTGTTGTGGGTTTGTTGTTGTTGTTGTTTTTCAGGTGCATAAATAAATATATTTCTTTTCACTTTACCTGAATAAATGTTAAAGGAGATTTCTGGTTGCATGTGAAGTGACAAGGCATCCCTTGTACACAGCCCCTCTGTTGTCAGGAAGAGGAAGAAATCTCTTCTGATAGCTGGAGTTGTCCAGAAGAGCTTTTGAGCTGGGGAAGGAGACTGGACCCAGAGTGTCCCCATGAGGTCTCCTACAACAGACTTTCCAAAATCACGTGCAAGTTTGTATTTTTACAGTCCTGCTGGTAGCAGGGCTTTGCAGGACTTCTAAAATGCTGCTCAAAGACTTCTAAAATGTTACTCAAAGACATTACTTCTGAGGATCCTGTTGGAAGTGTGTCTTGCTGGAGATGTGACCCCAGGTCCCACCCTAGTTCAGACTGAAGAGCACCAGCTGGAGGCACACACCTGGCTGAGATGTGTCACAACCTTGTGCTTCAGGCCACCAAAATCTGAGTCTGTGTCAGCTTTGCTGAATCCTCTACATGCAGAGAAATGGGGAAATAAATAGCAATAAACACCAACCCCAGGTATCTTCCTGCTTTCCTCAGATCTCTGTGGGAGGTGCAGTGTTTTGGGGTGCCCTGAGTAGCAATCAGGCAACTGAGCCTTTGCTGCCCATCTGCAGGTGTTTTAAGCTTTGCAGGAGAGAAGGAAGACAGCACCTCTATGTCCTCTTCAGGAGGTGCTTTGCTCTCCTTCTCTACTGCATTTGCAGATAACTGATGCTGCTTAGTGTCCCTGTGGAGCAAATAAGAGATTCAGCCCATAGATACTACATACTTGATGTACAGGAATGATTTATGGGATCAGAAATTAATTAGACTGCAATGATAGGGTGTAAGTGCTGTGTCACTCCTAATAATTGGGTGATTAAAGTCAGTTAAAAATAAAGCTACCGTGATAAAACACAGTGGAGCTGAAGATGGTTGTTTCCCACAGCTGCCAGGGACAGAGAACCTGATTTTGCAGAAGAGAACATTTAGTCACAAAATAGAACACTGTGGAGATGAGCCAGGGGAGGAGACAAATCCTGGACAACATGCCCACCTCAGCTGAATGTGTGTGGCTCTTGCACATCACCAGCATGTAGGGGATGGATGCAAATGGAAGCAGCTGTGCCTGTTAGCTCCTCTTGTGCAGGAGGGTAGGACACCATGCATTTACTCACAGAGGTCTTTGCACCAACCTGAACAGTGCATTTCTCGTGGTTCAGGGGCTGCAAGGTTGGTGTATACAGCCAGGCATTATGAAAGAGTTCTTGGAACTGCACTGCACACCTGTACTGAGTGTACCTACCTGCTTTTCACCCTTCCTGTGTCCTAAAGCAGCAAAATATGAATGTTAGGAGTGTCTTTACCAAAACACTGATTCTGTATGGCTGTTTTGGTTGTGGGATGAAGCCACTGCACATTACTGGTCCTTTTTCATACCACATCCACAAGCACATGTGGTCTACACGTAAACTCAGGTCTAATCTTTACATATTTCCATTTCTGTTTGCTGGATGAGGAACCCTGCCCTGAGTGCAAAGGCAGATTTGGCCCTGTGCTGTTGTGTAAATGTCAGCCTGGGAGAGAGGAGCCAGAATGGCGTCAGGGACACGTAAGAAACAAGTGGAACTGGAGAAATGTGAACCTGTTGTTTTTGAAGCCTGGTGAGTAGGAGTCTGATCCTCCAACTCCAATATTAGTTAATGGGATCTGAATGCTTGACTCCCACACACAGCTCTGAAAATTTACTCCATCTGCTCCATTGCTTGTTATCTTGCCTTTTTTCTTTTTTCTTTTTTTTTCTCTATAGCAGAAAAGACAGAGCTCTCTCTTTGCCTGAGATAAGATTTGAAAACTGTAACAGTTTGAGTACAAATGTTAATCTTACCAAAGCCAGTTTTAATACCAATTGGGAATGTGGTGTCTTCTCTAGAGGCACTATATCTACCTTTAAAAATAGATGTGTGGCAAATTAATGCTCAGGTTCAAAGATGTAAGATAGCAGTAATGGCCAGATTAAAACCTTATACTGTACTGATTTTATCACCCAACTAAAAAATGGATAGTGATCATCTGCAGGGTCAAAGGGTTACGTTTTATTGATCTCCTAGAGTTCATTTTGTTTTTCTTTGTGTTGCTGTTATTATTTCTCTGGTACACACAAACACCTAGGTTGTTGTAACTCCTTCAAACCATGTTGGAGTCAGCTGAGCTCAGAGTGACTTACTGGTGCAACTGATTTCAAAAGGGGCTTCTCAATAAAACAACACTCAAAATCTATTTTGTTTTTTTTGGCTAAAATCTCGTTTCATCCTTTGCTCTTTCAATGGCTTTTTTCACCCTTTTGAAGAAGTGTTGTTAAATTTTCTTTTATATATCTCTATCTGATTTTTGTCTTCTCCTTTCTGATATTTTTGCTTTCTTTTGTTCTTGTGAGATTTTTTGGTTGGTCTTATTAAATGGCTCTAATAGCAATAGCAATGACATGACCCCTCATTTTACTTCTAGCATTTTACAGTCTCTGATAAAACAAAACAGAATTTTTTACCCAAGCTATTGATTTCCACAGAGCATCCTTGAAAAGCTGTAGAAATTATATTCCTCTCTTTACAGCTCAATAAGGGAAACACAGGCACTCCTGTGCTAAAGAAAAACATGACATCTTAAGCTAAGCTAAAGCCCTAAACTAAACTTTGTATTAATTAGCAAAGCAATAAAGACATTCTGGCTCATTATTTGTGAAAAGGCACACAGCACTTACCCTGATGCAGCAATCACTCAGCCATTGGTAATATTGAGGCTACAAATTGCTTCCTTGATGTATTCCCAGAACATGAAACAAATACATCACATTATTGTTTAACAAACATCTCTGCCTAATCTGAGCTATACAGGCTTTTATTTATGCCATTTGCAGTAAACAAAGCATTAAATATGATGTCTGGATAAAAACTTTCCTTAGAACACTTGAGTCATAAAGAAAGCTAGGAGCCCTAAATTGATTGTAACTTAATCTGACATTTTAAAGGAAATTGTCATTATCTAATTCACCAGGAGCTGTTCTGATTGACTGTAAAAAAACTGTTTTCATTTTGCTTAGATCCAGCACTGTAAAAGGTCACATACTTCTAAGCAGACCTCCTCAAATTACTCAAAACACTTGGAAAGATTTTCATTAGCAGAATTGATATATTTAACTGTATTTTAATGAAGACAGTCAGTGTTCTTTGTCTCTGAAGAAAGGGAGAAAGGAAAAGCAAACTGTGATGCTGAAGTTCAATCACCTGTTTCTGTGTGTGTCACTCATGAGGCTCAGCATATAATTGACTTTTTTGATTTCCTGTTTGATTAAATTTAAAAGTAGAAAGAGCATTTTAGGTCAACATAAGACAAAAGTAATCTTTTCACATTAATTCATTTTTTTTTCAAATAAAATTCAACAATATATTTTTTTTCCCAAACAAAACACATACATCTTTATTTATCCCATCAGGGTAGAGTGGGAATTCACTTGTACTTAGCTTGAAACAATTTTGGGTCCAGTTTGTCCCTTTTGGGTCCAATTTGTTTGCTGATGCAAAGCAGGAAAGTTTGTGACTCTCTTCATTGACTTTACCTGTCTCTTGCTAAGCTCTGGTGCATCGGTGGTGTTTGGACAGAGCTGCTTGTTAAGGTGTGCCCCAGGTGAGAGTGATCCACAGAAGATCCTTTGAAGATTTCAAATGAAGGAATAAGGGGGATGGAGGGAGCTAATTGAGGTGGTTTCTGGGAAAGAAGGAAGAGTCTTTATGAAAGATATCAGGGGAGTGTCCATCATCTTGTTGGCCTTGGAAAATAGCTTTGTTTTGGTGTATGTTCCCAATATTATGTTTGTATGGAAAATCTAATTCCCTGAAGGAAGTAGCTTAGAGGGTTATAGAATATTAGCATTTCCTTGCCTGGGAGAGAGGAGATACAGGTTTCATGGATGAATTTCAGCTGCTTGATTTCTGATTTCCAGATGCTGGGCTTGGCTCTTCCTTCCCAAGGACATCCAGTCTGTCATGGGCAGTTCAACCCACTGGCCAAAGAAAGTGTAATTAAGCACCCTGAACTTGGTGCGTGGGTTCTGGTTGTTTATTTTGGGGGGTTTCAGACAGGTCATGAAAATAGGTTTGTTACACCTAGATGGGACTCCCATGACATCTTCTCTCTTTGGTGGCTCCTGCAAGGAGCCAAAAGGAGTTCAAAGAGGGGAAGACCAAATGTAGCCATCCATGACTTGTGCACTCTCTGCTCAAATTAACAAGCAGTACTGGCCAAAACCCAAGCTGGGTAATCAGGATGCATCTGCCTTGCTGGGGCTGGAGATATGCTCTGGTCAGGGGGGTTTTGGTGGATTGGGATGTTCACCATGACTCTGGATTTAGCCTGATGGTCTCAGGCATCATATGGACCAGCAGGAGAGTGGGGCCCTCAGGAATATGTTGAACACAGGAGCAGCAGTGTCAGTGTTCACTGAGAAGGTGAGCATGAGCATTTCTGATCATGGAGTCCCGAGCCACAGCAGAGATCCTTGGGGAGACTGTGTTGAAGTACTACTCCTTAGGATCTCGAGGAAATCCCATGATAAGTGTTCCTGTTCTCCTCTAAAAACCCCATGTATTAGTCATGCAAATGGAGTGTCATTCCCTGGTGACACAGACCCAAGCTAACACTAATTTTTTTATTTTTTTTTTTAAAGCTTTGACTCTGTGTTCTGTTAACGACCACTCTAAAGGCACGGCTCCTCCACACTCCTACCTGTGCCACTCCACGTTCCACTGGGGACATGAGAAGCTGTCAAGTTGTGATAATGGTGCAAAATTCATGGTCTGAATACTCCATCTCAGCATGGCCTCTGCATAGCTGAGCACTCAGGCTGCAGCGCTGGGACCGCACGGTGTCACGCAGGCGGCATCGCCTCCGCTCCAGCACGTACTTCACCGAGTGGCAACATCTTGAGGAAATTAACAGGCATTTGCTTTATCCAAGGGAAGGCACTCAAAGCAAAATGCACATCTCTGAGCTAGCAGCTAGCTGTGTGTACCTAGAAGAGCTGGAATTTATTTTCTCAGTGAGAATCTGGTCTAAATCCTCCTTAATTTCAGTAGGCAAATGTACTGAGCTCAGCCGACTCTAATTTAGACACCCAGTGTAGCTGAAAATGCAGAGTAAAATATTATTTCACATGTATTTGCCTTGGAATGAGTGAAGTGTGTTTTTTCAGCTGCCTGTGTAAGTGAAATGGCATGTTTAAACTGCTGGTGCGAGGCAGCCAGGATTTAAACATCTGTGTCTGATGGAGGGGGAAGAAAGTGCATTAAATCCGGAAAATTAAGGAAACAAAAATGCAACAGAATGACACTATAAAGCATAAAGGTTACATGTGCGTGTGGAGCCAAGTGTGTCATCAGCATGTCTCAAGTTTTTGATTTAGGAGGGTGGAGGGCAGCTCTCCCATCTCCGCCCTGTTGTTGGTGTTAAATGTTTTACTGAAACTCAGTGGGAGGTACCACCCAGAACACACTCTGATAATTCACAAGGAGATGTCTTCTAAAGAAAAGCCTCTGCTGTACCTCACAGACAAAATACTTGATTTGGAATGGAGAAGACTGGACTTCTTCATACTTCTCTGGAATAAAGAAGACTGGAGATAAACTTGCTATTCAGTGGATCTTGAAATCCAGAAGAATCCTCTGGAATTCCACCTGCAAGGTGATGCACACAGGCTCTGCAGGGCAGAGGAAGGTGTCTGTGGGTGACTTAGCAGACAAGTCAGCTGGGTTAACACAACATCACAGGAGTTTGAACTCACTCCCTTGGACCACTGTGGGCATCAGTCTGTGGTGTCCCACACTGCCTGGGGGTGTTCCAGCCTCCTGATGCTTGAATAAGACAACTGTTTTTTGTGTATTTCTCATCTGTACCTTCCTCCACTTTCTGGGTTTCTAAAAGAGCCTGGCCTGAACCCATCAGGGCCCTTTGTATTGCAGACTCCTTTTATCACTTCAGGTTGGTTGGATGCCAAAATCCCTGAGAAGGAGATGGAGCTTTCAGAGAGAGCTTCAACACATCTTGTTGTCCCTTGTGCTTATGTGATGTGAGATGTGGAGCCCTCTGGGGACATCACAGTGCCACACTCACACCTAATAGCTGCCACCTCAGCAGCCTGTGCCTGAGGTAGGGGCAGTGAGTAATGGCTGAGAGTGAGGAAGAGAAGCTTGATAAGCTGCTTTGATGGCAAAACTCAACACAGGGATTGGGGAAAGTCAGTGCTTCTCTTAATAAACTGAGGAGGGCTGGGAAGCCACCTCCCATTTGCAGACAGACACAAGTAACAGTTTCTCCAAGGGTTTAAACTTGGTCTCCTAAAAAAGAGATTAATTTCTTTAGTACCACACTCTCAAGCAACAGATGAGAAGTGGTGAGGAAAAGGTCTGTACACAGACCTGTGTCACTGCCTTCACACCCACAGATCTGAAGGGGTGGTCACTCTGTGGACCCACCTGTCAATTGCTGTGATCTAGAACAACATTTAAATACATTTAGCTCTTCCTTTCCCCATAATATGAAAGCTACTCTGCATAATGTGCCCTATGGTGACCCCTGATCTCTAGGTGTAGAGCATCCCAGAGAGAGCCTTATCTATCTACAACACTAGTCAGAGACACCAGACTTCCAAAAATCTCCGGCTGATGTGGCAACTTCTCAATATCCCACCAATTTTGTTTCCTGGCAAGGGGATAAAAAATAGGAAAATAGAAAAAAACCCCACATCTGTGGAAAACCAGACATGTAATGTCCCTATGTGGGCCTGGAGATCCAGGTCCTGGGTGCCCAGAGGTGTTGTAGAGGGAACCTGTTTAGATCAAGTGGAGAATAAAAGGGTCTTTCAAAATTGAGTTAGATGGGCAAACATAAAAGACTGGACTTAGGATTCATAAAACCAATATTCATTATGAAGTTGCTTTACTGTGAAATCACTGTTGGCTCTTTAATACTGTTTAACATAAAATACAGTAACTATTCTGCAAACTAATTGCCAAGAAAGAAGAGGCAATCCATCTTGGCATTTGTTTATATGCAATGAAGTTTTATAATCTAATTTGCAGATTACCAGCCATGATATTTAAGGCAATTAATGGGCTGAGCTGAATTGCTCACTCCCTTATGTGAGGTTTTTACAGAACATATTTCTGGACTAAGGAAGGGTACTTAAAATTCTGCACTCACTTCTGTTTATTAATGGCCGTGCTCCTCTGGAACTGTAGACGTTACCTTGTGAACACAGTTCTGGTTTTATTACTGATCCTATAAATTAGTAACTTGTAGCAGTAATTCAGAAATGACTAAAACTAATTTTCCTTTTTATTTCAAAATTTACTTCTGTTGAATGTGTCATTGTTACCCTGACTATATTATGAAACAGCAACTGAATGATAAACTCTTAACGCTCCAATAACTCCCTTTGGCAAGCACCAACATTCTGACTGCTGTAAATATTCTACGTGCAAAAAAACCCCTTTGCATCTTACTGCTCTGAGTGTAATTATTTTTCCATCTTAAACCACTGTTTCTTCCATCTCATTGTGGATTGTCAGCTCCTCAGTGTGAGCAATGCATCTTACTTAGGTCATGCCACAGCAGCCACTGCTGAAATAGCTGTGGTGGTTTGGGAGGTGATGGTGCTGTGCTGGAAGCCAGGTGAACAGGTTGTGAAAGTACTCATTGAAATACTCCCCTGCCCGCCCTCCTGGGCTCCTGTGCTAGCTCAGTTTCCTTGAGGGGCTTTGGAGGAATATCTCAGGGGGCAGGGCAAAAGATTCCAAAAGAGGCTCTTTCCCCAGGATTAGTCCAAGGCTTTATTCTTGAAGGGTTCCAGGGAAAGAGAGCGAACGAGGAAGAAGCATGGGTTTACCTAGTCTCTGTCTCAGGACAGATAACTGGCCCTGAGCCAATAGGTTAAAGATGAGGGAAGGAAGGGACAAACTAAATGGCCACAGGCTTCAGGGGGTTCTGGGGGAAAACCCATTCCCCAGAGGAATACAACAATTTATCACTTTCCTCTTCCCTGAGCCCAGACTTTGCTTAGAAGTGAAGGGTCATCCCAGGTCTGGTGAGGTATATGCACAATGTCTAACACCACAGGGTCAGCTGCAGCTCTGATGGAAATCCAAGATGCCTCTGTGGTACAAACAAACAGTTTTGACAGATCAAGAGTAGAGTTATATTTTTGGCCCATGCTATATTTATTCCTCAGCCCAAGGGGGATGACAAACCTCTTTGCATATCCCATCCTTGCCACTCTTGGTATGGTTTCCTTGTTTTTCTAAGGGAACCTTCCCCATAATTGCTTTTGTCTCTTGGGTTTGTCTCAAGAAGGAAATAGTAAACAAATGGAAGCACCCTGAGTAGTCAGCAGCCTCCAGGAGCTGGGTCTGTGGTTTGCATGTACCCTCAAAGGCACACACAGCACTGCAGTGGTGCTTCCTGATCTCCCAGCACGTACAACCAGCAATGCTGGCAAATGAGGGCAGCTCCCAGTGCTAATGCTCAAGCTGAGACTTGCTGACAGTGTTAAAATGGTCATTTAGGATTCTGCAGTAGCCAATGGGGAGAGCCCAGACTCTCCAGAGAACAGTCATCCCATTTGAAGATTAATAGGGTGTGTAACCTACCCTCTGGAGCGGCATGTGTTAGTCCATTGACTGATGAGGAAGCTCTAATGGGTTATCTTTGGCTGGATGTCTTTACTCATAAATTTTTTTTACTAGGTTAGGTGACTCCCTGGTCTGAGGACAGAAGCTGAGAATAGACAGCTCTCAGTGACACTTGCATTCAGGTACATATTACTTGATTTAACTTGTCTGACTGTCTGCCCTCAAGCACTATGCAGCAGAAGTCACTTAACATCCAGCCAAACAACACCAGAATGAAGTCCACACTGTGCAGAAGCTGCTCTGAGGCTGAAAGGCAGAGGCTCAGTGAGGAGAAGACGGTGGGCCTGAGGAAATGGACATACAGCTCCTTGTTGCATCACAGACTGTCCCTGAGGATGGAGGCAACACTTACAGTGCTACCCTAAAGGAGCCGCAGGGCTTGAGTTCAAAGTGTAGAGCCTTCAAACCCTCACTTTCCAAGCACTGCAAACTGGCCCACTTGATGTGCTGAGGTTTTCACTAGAGAAATATCAAAAGGTCAACCACACCTTTCACACCCAAGGACAATGCATGGGGCAAAGACTGGAATTCCCAGATCCTCCATAATCCTGTACAGAACCACTTATCCCTGTTTGTATCATTTTTTTTTTTAAATCAGGCTTGGGTGGCCATAAAGATGGCTGCAATATATTACCCTGAAAACATATTTAAGAGCTGATTGAGTGCATAATGAGATACACTGAGTATAAAAAGGATTTGAATTCTCACATCTTTCCCAGAGAAAGAGGAAATTGCGTGATCTGTAGAAAAACGAGGTATAGTCTAGCAAAGGGGTCAGGTCCCATCTGAAATAACGTTGATGCTGTTGGTCAGTGCTATTCAGGGAAGATAAATCCTAGCTGCTGTGGGCAGCAAAGGGTTTCTGATGGAAAGAGAGTCTTTTCCTCAGCAGGCTGCTGGAAAATTCATAGAGGGCAAAACAAAATCTCAGAAGAAATTTGGTTATCTCAAATGTATCTAGAGGTAAGTCATTAGGAGTTAGAGCTACTTCATTGAAATATATTGTCAGCACAAAAGTTAAGCACTAGTTATCAATGAATGTAGATTGGTAGTTAAAAATGCACAGTAAAACAAAATCTGAAAAGTTTTTTAGCACAGCTACACAGAGCTTGACTGTAGAAGAACTAGCCTTGTCTTAATGAATTTAATAATATAAAGGAAAAGACTGAATTAGTTGAAAAGTGCTGCTTAATTTCACTAAATTCACTTGCACAGGTGCACATTAGGTCAAGTAGCACAACTAGAACCCAACAGATCATGCAACAGCACTGAGGAATTTCCAGAAAACAAATTTAACTGCAGCAGTGATGCACATTTGCAGACTCCACACCCTCTATAGGGACTCTGTTCAGCTGGACTCATGATATCTGAGTCTGCTGAGGCCATAATCTTGTAAATGTCAAATTAATATTAAACAATCATAATATGAAACCCAGACCTTTAAAATTGAATAAGATGGTTATTGAATGTTAATTACTGTGCTGCTATTAAGTCATACTTCGAGTTACGACATGTTTATTTTTCTAGTTATTAACCTTCAGGGTTTTTTAAATTAGGACTGTCCCAGTGCACCATTAGTGTTAAGTTCTTGCATGCTAAATTAAATAGAATATAAGCTGGAAGAACATAGGAGTCAGCTTTCTGAATACTTTAATGTTAGGTTTTCCTTTAAACTACATCTTTTCTTACCAGAAGTTTAAATGCAAGGCTGTTTCATGAAGTAGAGGGAGTTTGGAGTTTCTCTGGGAACTGGACTCCTCTCCTGGCTTGCTGGGTATGGGGTGTGATAACTGGGTGGGGATGTACTAGGGAATGGATGATGGGAGATACCACATCTGGTTGAACCTTCCCTGTTCAGGACAGAAGTTGCTCATGTCCAAGGCTGCCCAGTCCCTGCTGAGCTCAGAACAGAAGTGTGGTACTGATGGATGGGAGATGCAGGAGGTGCTGCTGGGTGTCAGCTCCCTCTGGCCAGAGCTCAGCAGGAAATACCAGGAGATCAGCTGCCAAATATCAGGTGCAAGCTACCAGGATTCCTGAAATCTGGCACAGGCTGAAGGGGAACCTGGAAGACAGGAGTCTTTCTCATGCTGAGAGGCAGAAGAAAGTAGGCCAATCTCATCTCAAAGCTGAGAGAGGCAGTAGCACTGTGACAGATGCAAGGGCAGCTGGTCAGCTCAGAGTCCATTCACTGCTGCTGATGGGAAGCCACCCCACTTCCCACTGATATTTCTCATGTGTCAACATGGTCTGCTGCTGTAAACCAGAATCCTTACTACTGGCTTACCTCTCTGGGCACTCCAGTTCTCATACCTACAAGTGCTTTTTCTGGCCTTTTGAGGCTTCTTGAAAGTGGGCATTTGCTTGAAAGGCTGGGCATTGCCTCATGGTTGGCACTGAGGTGACAAGAAGCCTCAATTCTCTTCCCAGCCCAGGCAGCTTCTGCAAGGGGACTCTGGTTCTGGTATTCTTCTTTTGCCAGGTATCACCCTCACACTGGTGCAATTTTTTGCAAGGATTTTTGTACTCCAGTGATAGTCACCATCATGAAGAAGTGTCTTCAGAGGGTCCAAGAAATGTCTCTGCCTATAGGTATGGTGTTGTATCAGGAAGGTTTTGTGCAGTCTCACTCTTGTCCATACAACAGATGATATTTCCAGGACTCTTCCTATTCCAAAGCAGTGTCTGTCAAAGCTAATTAGTGTTCAGACATAAGTCATCTGGAGAGTGAGACTGCTTAGCAATGAGCAGCCTGTGGGTTGCTTGCACAGCTCTACAGACAAATGATTCAGAGGTTCAATCAGGGAAGCTTTCAGCACTTGGATGGAGCCAGAGCCTCTGGTTTATATCACTCATGAGCAGCACTGTTTTTTTAGTGAACAGTTGCCAGAAAAAGCAAGGCAAGGGAAGTGTGCCAATCAGCAAATTAGAGATGAGTTTGAAATCAATCCTTCTCCTCGCCAGTATCATATTCTAGGTGTCCATCTAACCTGGTAGATTTATAACAATAATTTCTGTAATACTTTGAGAAAATATTTTCTTTCTTCCCTTAATGACAAACACTTGATAGGGAACCCTTCACTAAGTTGACCCTAAAAAGAGAGTGGCAGTGGAGGAGGAGGCTGACCAGAGACCTTCCCCCTCAGATATCTACACGTGGTGGCTTCATCTGGCAGTCTGCTGGCTCCAGGAATGACATTTCTCTTCCTACTTGGTATTTCTTTGGCAGCCTGGAGAGTCATCCTTATCACTGCATTTATAATTATCAAAAGCTTCTAAGAGAGTTTTCAGAAGGAATGGTCCCAGCCCTGCTGGGATCTCTTTGTGGGGCATGACAAGTGACTTTTAGAGCAATTGGGTTGATGGAAGGGAGCCTAGGAAGGTGAGGAGGAAAGCAAATTCAGCAAGTTCCTTCCAGATCTTTTATAAAGCCAAGCGAACAATTCACAATGAATAATTTACTTGTTGGCATCAGGCTTTTATCTTCTTTGAGGATATGCTACAAGCAGAATGTAGGTCCTCACATTTGTCTGTTTGAATTATGTGAGTATTTTTTTTGTGTAATTCTCTATAGCTTGGTTAAGCATCTTAGACTTCCAGCTTTGTTACCTTCTTGCAGATCTTTGTATGAAGTGGTTCCTCCTTTGTGGATTAAAGCAGAAGCACTTCTGCCATGGCCATTCATCATGTTAATTTGATATCTGTGACTAACACATACTTGAAAATAATCATTGAAGTTCCAGTAAATACTTTAGATGCATGAGGAACACGTGAATGGGTAAAGGAAATTCAATAGACTCAGACAGCTTTTCATACTCTTACACCATATATTGTTTTGACACCACTGAAAGCTCGTAGTCATTAAAATTAAGGTTAAATATTTACAAGCATGGCATGAACTTTGATATATCTCAAATTCCAGTGCTGGTTGGGCTCTCCATTGATTTCTTGGATTTCTAATTGTCTTATAAATGGGTGTGATTCTGGTCATGTCATTGTGGTATCCTCAACCTTAATGTACTATTTTCATGTCAAAACAGTGGCAGGACTTGCTTTATTAA
Organism: Phylloscopus trochilus trochilus; assembly: GCA_016584745.2. Taxonomy (NCBI): domain Eukaryota; kingdom Metazoa; phylum Chordata; class Aves; order Passeriformes; family Phylloscopidae; genus Phylloscopus; species Phylloscopus trochilus. Next base: position 7,561,863 of record WQNJ02000016.1, on the reverse strand, counting down.
CTCCTCATAAATTGAGATAAGGGCTTTAACTCCTCTTGATAAAATAATTTTTTTCTGTATATGCCTTTGCTGAAACAAGTGGCCTCCTGGCACTTGTCATTTAACTAGACAACATTTCACTCAAACACACATCTGTGATGCAAGAAGGCAAATCAAAATTCATAACGAGATTTTGTTCTCTCACAAATGTCATAGCTGACTGGAGGGACAACTTTGAGTGGTTAAACAAATATGGCAGCAGTACTTGAGAACTTTACTTTCAAAGTAAACTTCCAGAACACAACTTTTATTTTCTGAAAAATAGAGCTCCTACTTGCTCATTAAAAGAAAGAAGAAAAAAAAAAAAAAACCCAGGAAGTAATAAGAAATATAAGTTCTGTACCAGATGGAATCAAGTCTTGCAATTAACTCTGAACTCTGTCTTGCCTTTATTCATACTTTTAGTAACACCTTCTTGGTCTCCTGTTGAGGACAGCAGGTGCCTATCAGTTTCTGCCTATCCATAAACAGCCAGCATTATGTGCTTCTAGCAGAGGGTTTTCCTACCACATTGCATTACCAGAACCTCAAATTATGTCCCCAGCAACCACCAGCTCTAACAAAGGTGACCCACCATGATATTGCACATCTATGCTTATTTACCCCCATCAAAGTTCTCCCAGTGCTAACACTGGAATTGGGGGATGTGTCTATATATAAACCAGTCTGCAAGTGCTTCCTGTCTTCTTACTGGTATCAATTTTCCTATTAATCCACAGTTTGCCATAATATTTTTTCTTTGAGTGATTGTAAGCAGTTACTGTTTTGACCAATTGTAGGAGGTATTTATCTTAAATACAGGGGGAGAAAAAGAAGACATCTAATCAATTCTTTTGCTAAGGCCTCAGAATCATGGAACAGATAAAAACAGAACCAATGAGGTTGGAAATACCTATGAGATCAAGTCCAACCTATGACCAAACATCACCTTGTCAACCAAACCATGGCACTGAGTGCCACATCCAGATTTCCTTAAACACTTTCAGGGATGGTGACTCCACCACCTCCCTGGGTAGCCTCTTCCCATGTCTAATCACCCTTTCTGTGAAGAAGTTCTTCCAAGTGTTCAGAATAAACCTCCCCTGGTGCACCTTGAGGCCACGTCTTCTCATCCTGTCGCTGGTTAGCCAGGAGCAGAGCCCGACCTCCACCTGGCTACAATCTCCTGTCAGGGAGTTGTAGAGAGTCAGCCCTGAGCCTCCTCTTCTCCAGGATAAACAAAGCCTGCTCCTTCAGCTGATCCTCACAGGACTCATGCTCCAAACCCTTCCCTAGCTTCACTGCCATTCTCTGAACTCCCTCCCAGCACCTCAATGTCCTTCCTGAGTTGAGGGACTCAGAACTGAGCACAGCACTCAAGGTGTGGCCTCAATGTCATAGTCTCAGGCCTTGAAACAAAACCACAAGTCTATAGTTTTACCTGTCTATCCAACAAGTTCCTTTAAAAAAATTTATTTTTGTCTCTTGATAACCTGTAGTGAATAATGATCTATGTTTTTCCTCTTGTGTTACAAAAAGTTGTTCATGTTAATAGTAGAAAATGGTTAGGTAGCTGTAGGTAAATTTGCAAATATACCTTGAAGCCATAGATCATACTTATACACAGATGGCTCCCTACAGATGATCATTACTCTTGCAGACTTGCAGAGCTCATGAAAACCCTAGAATATTCTCAAGAACACCACAAATCATAACTAGCTTCTAGTGTTTGGTGAATTTTACCCTGCTCAACTGCAGAGTGAATTCAGGAGCTAGAGATGGAAGAACCATCCACACTTCCAGATTCCTCATTTTAGCTGAGTCCAAAAATGTAGGAATAGGCTGTTTCCTTAAAATCTCTTGGCAGAGGAGAAACCTTGCCTGTCAAACTTGAGAGCTACTGAACACATCACTTCCACAGTCCCCTCCTTACAGAACTTCAGATTGGGTTACTGTAGGGGGGAAATGTAAAAGCCTTGGGATATTTGTCATGGTGCTGCTGAAGTAGATTTAGTTACATATTTTATCTTCTGATGCCTTGAGACATTTTGAGGCATATTTTAAAACTCACCTTAATCTTTTATTATGCATATTTTCCCCTTTCAAGAGACATTTAAGTAGCCTCTTTCTCCACTCCTTGCAACAGCCAACAAGCTGTTTGTCTTCAGGGGATGAAGACAAATCTCTTAGGAGGGTGGGAGCAGATCACATTGTGTGACAGCTCATAGTTTCAGATGGTTGTTAGGAAGGGGTGGCCCACTGCAGACAGCCATGATGGGCCCTGTGATTAAAAAATGCCTTGAAACTGTCTCATCTCTTTGGTGGATTTAAGCAACTGGCTGAAGGACAGAAGTCCCTGATGCTTGGGTACCTTTGTGGATTTAAGGAACCTGCGCCCCTGTTCTCTCTCAGTGGAGATGACTTACACACAAGGAGTGGTGACAAGCATAGCTGCTGGCATGTGTGTGATCACAGGAGCTGCACTCACTGCAGGGGGAAAAGTCTCAGAAATAAATCAGTAAATGCCACCTCCAGGTGTAGGACAAGGGACTTTCCTTGAGTGTTGATGTCTGTGACCCAAATCTAAGGAGAGAGGACCCCAGAAAATACCTTCTTGTGTGTCCATGAGTGAGTTTAGACTATCTCTTGAGAGGTGACTCCTTTTTGCATGAGTGGCTTCCCCCTCAAACACCTCTGAGTGAAACATGTGCTGGCAGAGGGAAGCCTTGCTATCACCACCCAGGCTTGGTGACACAGCTTGTGGGGAGAGCAGTGGATTTCACTGATCTGTGGATTTAAATGAAACAAACCAAGTTTCCCTATCTGTCTCATGCCCTGTAGGAAGGGGGAGGTGTGGCTATGCCACACACGTCCTGGATGACCTTCCTAGGGTGATGTCTGCAATCCCCCAGGTCACTGTGCTGCCTTTGCTAAAACATAGTGAAAGGTTGATCAAGAGACTTTGGGCAAACAACTGCTCCAGAGCTGTACGTGCCAGAGCTGACCTGCCAGATGTAACTTCCAGAACACAAGGAAGGATTTCTGCTGCCTTCATGGAGACAGTAATTTGATTCTCTTTTCTATCCTGGTGCCAATTTCTATAAGAGTTGCAGGAATGACATGTGTCAGAGAATTCAACTCTGGCTGAATTTGTATGAAACTTTTAATTGGGTTCCAAAATCATGGAGGGGAGGGGAGGGAGGGGAGTGTGCACGTGGGAGTTGGAAGATGAACAGACATTATTGTCATTAGATGAAGCCTAACATTTTAGGAAATGAAGCCAAAATTCTGCTTTTTCAGAGGGGCGATATGAGTGCTGACACACTGAAATCCAGGAGGCTCCTGAGCCCCACAAGACAGGGGCCTGACAGGTCTGTCAGGGCACACCTGCTTTAGAGGACCGGCCTTCCTAGCAGGATGCTCTGTTTATTTTTTAAAGGCTTCCAAGAGCCACCTTCCATTTACACCTAACATTTAAACAAGGGGCTTATTTTCAGGGCTAATTTGTCTCCGAGCCTTAAGCGGCCCCATTTTCACGATTATCCGCGGGGGCCCGGCGGGGGCTGGCAGCAGGGATCTCCTGGGGATGGCAGGGAAGGGAAGGGCAGGGAAGGGAGGGGAGGGAAAGGAGGGGGTGCCTGCCTGCCTGCCTGCCTGCCTGCCGTCTGCATGCGGTACAGGCGGCGTGATCAGAGCGCTAACACAACAGCCTGTGTAATTACATCTTTCTGGGAAGTGTGTTAGCTCCATGGGGAGCTGAGTCCATTTGGAGGGGAGGAGGAGGAGGAGGAAGAGGCTTTCTGTGGTGGTGGGGGGGGTAAGGTGAAAAGGGTCAGTGAGGAACCCAGCTCTCTCTCTCTCGAATATGATAAAGGTAATTGTTGCTCTCAAGTGAGCACCGGGTGCTTCCTGGCTCTGGCTGCTCTCATTGCTCATGTCTGTGTTCTGCAGGCGTCTGCTCTCCCGAGCAGGGGGAGCAGGGCTCTGCGAGAAGAGAGGAGAGCTTTGGCTGACCCTGTTGGAAGCGGTACGTGGCGATATTTGACGTTGCTTCTGCGCTAGCATCACCAGGGCAGGGAGGAAGATGCAGAGTCAGGGGCACGGCACTTCTGTGCTACCTGGGATTTATTTAGGTGGAGTAAGGACCAATTAAGAACAATTAATTACAGTCCGCGAGCTGGGGCAGGGGGAGGATGGCTTGGACCTAACCTGTCATGTAGGTGTTTGATACATGTCCTATGCTGCTGCTGCTGCTTTCTGTGGTGGCGTGCGCCTGAGCTTTAAATATCCTGCAGTTCCCGATATCTTGTTTCTCCAGCCGGCTCTCTGTTTCATTTTCCTCTTCTCTCTAGTGTAAAATTTGGCCTAGCTTAAGCTTCTTTCCCTGGCTGTGAAGGTTATTTCCTTCCCTCCTCTCCTCCCCACCCCCTCATCCATCCTCTCCTCCTCTTGCAAATGCTCTCCGACCCTGATTTGGGGTTTCTCTCCCTGCAGTTAGCTGTGGGCTCTGTGGATGCTTTGCTGTGACGGAGGGCCGAGGGCTGACCAAGTCGTGGGGAGGATTTGTATGTAGGAAGAGAGGAGATGGCTGTGCAGCGTGCTCCCGAATCTGCTCTGAGCTTGCTGATGGTAAGTGCTTGCTGAAATCCATTTGGGAAAGGGGGGTGGGCGAGGGGAGCCGCACCGCACGGTTCAGGGCTCCAAATCCTCAGGAGGATTTTGTGTGAGCCGGTGCTCGGCTTTTACAGGTCCCAGGGAACTTTGCAAAAGGCTCTTCTGGGGCTTGCATGGAGGCATTCCTCCCACGATGGGTTTTAGCACACCTGGACCAATGCTCAAGGCAGGATTTTGAAGTCACCTTTCCGGCAGAGCTGGCACTTGCGTTCAGGGTTTATCCTGAGCAGCAGATTTCATTTTGTTCATTGAATCTGTGTCTCGAATTCTCACATCCCCCTGCTTTTGCCCTTGCTGATTGTGAGACAACTTAAAAGATGAGAGGGAGAGCTTGATTTCTCTGCTGGTTGGGAGGCATGTTAGCTGTGACCAGACTCAGCTGTGGTATCACTTGGGGAATGGTCCTCTAATGCAGTGAATTCGACTTGCTGCAGAGTGTGTCAGATCTCCTACTGACTGCAGACTACAGGGTAATGATTGGTATTTATCCGAGCTATTTGCTTCAACATGTTGAGCCACTGACCTACTTCTGAAAGTTCTGCATATTTATAATATTTTAAAGAAGATTATTTAGCAGAACACGTGGCTGACTCTAGAAACATGCCAGTGTCCTGCTGCAATTAAAATAAACCCTTTTGGTGGGGTATTAAGAGTGTTGCTTAGCTTTACTGATTTAATTTTTTTTTTCCTCTCTGGTACTTTTGTTGCCATTTTCTGTGCAGCAGCATCAGAGATGGTTTTAGTGTAAGATCTCTGCTGGATGTTTTTCTGCCTAAATGTCACTGTAACATTTCTGCTGGAGAGTTGTTATAAGTGTCGTGTGTGTGTGTGCACATGTGCGTGAGAATGCATAGATACATGGGCATTATATACATATTTATATAATTATTGTCATTACTACTGATCTCTCTTCTGATTACATTAGGAAATGGTCTCTAGCACTCAGAGACATGATGAGTTTAGTAAAGGGAATGCTGCAGGATAAGAGCCCTGCTGTGCCTAAGGTTGTTAACAAAGGTCAAGTTGAGGAAAGCAAATTTTATGTCCATTACTCAAAATGCTAAACATGCTATTAGACCTCTGCATGGTTTGTTTTATATTTGTCAGTGACTGACTTGCTGTGCAAGCTCATTTTATTTCCTCTCGCTTACCTCCGGCCTTCCTGACTTTTTAAATGACCTCTTTCTAATTTCTCTTTCAAAAATAAATTGATGAGTGTCCGTAACCCCTGTGTCATTGTTTGGGCTCTGTGTGCTTTTAGTTTCAGTACCCTCTGAATTCTCCAGTGAAACCTCTCTTTCCTCAATCCCTGTACTCCTTGAACAGACCTTGTCAAACTTCAGTGCAGTGCCAAGCTGTCAGCACATTTTCTCTTCTAAAATGTGGCTTTCTGTGGCTACATGGCCTTGCCTCGTTGTTATTTTTAGGTGTGTTGGGCATTTCTACAGCTCTGGGCTGTAACCAGGGCTCCTCTTCACCTTGGGCACAGATCCACCCTGGGTTGGGTTGGGGGTCCACAGCCAGAGGGGTTCCTGCCTTTGACCCTGTGGATGGCTGGCTACAGGTTGGTTATGGGTGTGGAAAAGGTGATTTGCTATGGAAAATGCTCCACTTTGCAAACTGGTGGGTTGTGGTTTTTTTTGTTTTTGGTTTTTTTTTTTTGGTTTTTTTTTTTTTTTTGCCTTGGGTTTTTCATGAGTTGTGAATCAGCTCAGTTAGTTAACTAGAGAAACATCATCTTTTCCCCTCTGCTCTGCCTTGGCTTTGATTGCATGCCTGAGCAGGCTACCCTTGAATCAATAATAAATTCTTGCATAATTCATCCCACAATTAGCAGCTGTAATGGCATCTCTTCTAAAACTGCCACCCTCCAGAGATTCAAAGATTAGATGTCTTTGGGAAGTCCACAGAAGTAGATTTTAATATTTCAATGAGAATTCTCCAGTGAGAGAGTTTTCTTTTAGCAGTGAGAAGTATTTCAGTACTGCATTTCCCCTGCAGTAGGATGCAGAATGTGCATCCAACCATCCACTTTTCATGAGACATAATCAGCAGCAGCAGCATTTGGCAGTGCTGCATCATAGTCTGAAAATATCTCCTCAATGGGGTACCTCAGAGCACTTTGTGCTGCAAAGAAAGAAACCAAGGTACAAAGCCATTAGTTGCTTTTCCTGGAATTTAATACACTGAGTGAGTGATCCAAATCAGGAGTTTGCTCATCCCAAAATTGTTTCTGGCTGATGAAGAAAGATGGACATCTCTGTGGTGTAGGGTTTCTTTCCTATGGAAGGACCATTCATAGGACATGGATATCTAGCACCAGTGTTCCCCAGCAGAGAGCTGCTCACAGGACCAGGTGGCACTTTAGGGTGCCAGCTGTGCTGACAGCTCATGACTTACCTGTGTCCAGTAGATGCTGCCCAGGACAGGGTGTTGATGTGCCCCAGAGCAGCTCCCATCTGCACATTTCTTGTGCAGCCATTATCTCATTGTACCTGCAGGCTTGGGTGGACAGATCCCAGCTCTCTTTAGTGGAAGAAAAAAAAATTCTATACAATTAATTAATCTAAATGGAATTTTTAATATATATTGTTTTCTAGCCAGTTCAATACTCTGGTATGTTTTTCCCCCCTGTTTATAGTGATTATTTCTTTTTTTCCTCCCAGACCAGGGAAAAGGCTCAATGAAGGAGAATTTCAGTCTTAAACATATATTTTCCTAAAATAAAGATACTGTTTTCATAGAAAGACTGCAGTCTGCAAATATAACTGCAACTTGTCCACTCTGGTAAATATCTTGTACTACAGGTGACTGGAATGTGCCTGGTCTGCAGGACTCCTGCCTCTACCTTGCTCCAGAAATCGCAGGAGATGAGGGATGTTGCCTGGTTCAGCATGAAGGAAATTGGGCAGAACTGTGCCCAAAGTGACTCTGCCTGTAGCATTATCAAATCATTAAAACAGAGCTTCTTCAGCTTCTGGGAATCAAGAAAGGAGAGCATCTAAGCATGAAATAGCAATACCATGTCTTGTTAGGACTGATAACACCTGCTGTGTTAAGATCATTTACACTGATGGGAGTGTTACCAACAGGTTTTTATGTCTATCTTATTAGTATATTGTAAAATTTTAAAGCTGTAGACATATTGATTGCACATATTTTAACAGCACAATACGTTGCAATACCTGGTGTCTCCTCAGACAGCATTACTGCATCTTGTGAAAATACATCTTAGAGACTTGATTTTCAAACTGTTCTAGGTCATAACACTAACAATAATTAATCTGTGTTAAGTGACAACAGAGGTTCCAATGAGCAACATATATAGCTCAGTGTTTACCAATTAATCTAAAATGATCTTAAAATGCTAGGGAAGAGATGCACAGTTCTCTGTTTGCAGTAAAGCTCCAGCTTCTAGCTTCAGCTAGCTGCTCTCACCCTCTCCACCAGGATAAACTTTTTCTGATCTGTATATGCAAACACTTTCCTTGAAGAAATAGCAATATAACATTAGAAAATAAGTACAATTGTAAATTAATGGTAACTGCTTGTATTTGGAGGAAGGTCATGAGTTTCAGGGGTCTGTGTGATGCTTTCATGTGGTGAGGTCTGAGTTACATCCAAGCTGAGGCTGGAATAGAGATGCATGTGAGATTTCCTAAGTGACCTTCATTACATGAGGTTTGATTATCTCTAAAGTTCAAGGAGAAAAAGGCCAGCAGGGAGCCTTAATTCAGTCTGTGGTGTTCACAATGCCCGGGGTGAAGAGGGAGAGATTGGGTGGCCAGTGCAGTATTGAGGCTGCTGACCTTGGTGTTTCCTTGTTCTACTGGGAGCCAGACACCTGCAGCAGAAAGGTGTGAAAACTGCTCTGTTTCTAAACTGCATCAGAAATAACTGGCATCTGAGTGTCGCTGTCCGCTGAAAATCCCAGATTTCTGATGTGATTCCCGTCCTCCTCTTTAAGAGGGCTCTCCTGAATCATCTTTCCATCCCTCAAGCAAAGCTACACTGGAGTCCTCAAAACAGTGTGAATCTCCTTGATCTGATAATTTTTCTGGAGTGTGGCAATGAACTCTACAGAATTGCTCTTAAAACACGCTCCAGGATTTAACTGCATCCTTACTAAACCCTGTGTGGGCCATGCCCTGCTTGGTTGGCTTCTGAGGAGTTGGACTTGACAACATTCCAGATATTCCATAAATTATTACATATGCTTAACTGCTATGTTTTATGTCTGAAGTCTGCCCTTGTGAAGACAAATTTGGTAACTAAAATGATATAGAGCTTCCAAGCCCCATTTAGACCTAGGACTGCCCCCTCCCCCCATAAAGCTGTGTTCTGTCCCCCTCAAACCTCTCGACAGATTGCAGCAGCACAGCTCAGCTCGGAGGATCATATTAAAACCTTTGGGAGCAGCAAGGTTACAGAGGAAGGATGAGGTCATTTTCTGCCTCTCTCATCTCGGGCTTAAATTATTTCTGCGTTGACAGAGTGCAAAAGCCCCTCGACATTCAAACCTCGTCCTTGCTGCAACCTCATCTACAGACCTCGCTGGCCTGGAAGGTCAATGCCTGGCACAAAACCCACTCCTTGCTTTCCGTGGGGTGGTGGGGAGGTTCCAGCAGCCCCCAGCTGATGCTGAGGCAGGGTGACGTGTCAGCAGTGCGTGACCCATCCACGCCGCTCCGGGTGCCAGCAGCGCTGCTTGGGAATGAGCAACGCCTTCCCCCAGGAGCGCCGCTGACATCTGGCCCTCTTCAGCTTCATGCCCAAAATGAGCTCTGTGGGGACACTTGCACAGCAAGGGGAGGTGATTAAGCAGCTCCCTTCCATGCTGCTTTCACAGATACTTGCACCGTGCAGGTCTGTGGGCTCCACCCGCGGCCTCGCCAGAAGGTCTGGGCGGGAGATGATAATGTGCCACGGCACCCGGAGGTCGCTGGGGAGGATCCGTGCTGGCAGGAATCTCCCTTCCTCCCTGGCTCTGTCCTTGCTCCAGCCAGGCAGTAATTTGCTAATGGGCTTCACCAGCAGCAGTAGCAGAGCTGTGCTGGTTGCTCTTTTAGGGGATGGGATGAGAGAAGCAAATTCCCGCTCGGTGCCGTGTGGCTCCATGCTACCGTGGACTGGGAATTTAGCCATTTCTTGTTGATAATTTCCCCTGTAGCACTGAATTATTTCTGAACTTTACTGTTTGCCTTTGTAAACTTGCAGTAAGTCTTCAAACACAGTGATTTAATTCAGCTAAATGAGATTAAACACTCCCTGGGATTACTCTTGGCTTCCCTGTGGTGGATGTCACCTTTTAGCCATCTGAGCTGCACGACTATAAAATTGTTATCCTTCAATTCTGCTCTAGTGCATGCCATCAATTTTCTTTTCCCCATCCCTCTGCTTGAGCATGCTGCTGAAGAAGCAGACCATAATATTTGCACATCTGAATTCTCACATTTATTACTATGGCTTAAAAAAGGCATAAGAAGGATTACTGGTTTATCTCTTTTTTTTTATTATTATGTATATGGCTTTTGCTTTGTATTCTAGCTGTTCATTCTGAATGACTGATAAAATTATCTCATCAGAGATGTGGTCATTGATTCTATTTTTTGGGGTTTTTTCCAATGCTATAGAGCATTGCTATTTGTAGAAGAGAATTAGCGGGCACTTGAGTAAATGATGATTATGATTAATTGGAGCATTTCTACAATTAGAAGTAACATACTAACAAGTTGAAAAGATCTCTAAATAAGTCAACTCCTTTTGACAGTATCTAAAAGAATCATATCACTTGGGCTTTTCAAAAATAAAATACATTGGAAAACTTGGCTGATATTCCTAAACTAAACTAAAATGCTAAAAATGCTATAATTGCCCCAATAAAGATGCGGGGTATGAATAGCTATTAATACGTGAGAGGGGCTTGTGACATTGGACAATTGCAATTTTTCCCATTCCTCGCCTTCTGGTTACGAATGTCATACTTCTGTAATTACTGTACTCATAATTTCTCAGCGTGGCAATGATCCAGCCTGCTGACAGGCTGATGTGGTTAGCACATCAGGGCTTGGAGATATATGGAAGTCCCATGTGGATCCTTCCTCAGTACACCCATGAAAATGCAGATTTTTGTGATGTGGTACCTAAAACTGCTGCGCTCAGGGGGCCGGTCCTGCCAGCCCCAGCGACGGCTGCTTTGTGTCGTGTGTCCTGCTGAAAACAAAAGCCAACCCAGTGGATGGCTGACTCCCCACCATAATCTGGTTGGGGGGGGTCAGTCAGAGAGACTGGATCAAAGTTTGGGCTTTCACCAGCCAGCACACTGTTCCCAGCTCTCCAAAACCACCACAAAGGCTGCCAGGGAATGTGTGTTTCTGGATTTGCCATCGCTGGCAAACCTTGGGTAAGCACCTCCCTGTGCTCCTCCAGATAGACAAACACATTTTACTCCCACATGTCTTAATTCTTTCTGCTTTTAACTATCAGCAAGCACAGAAACTTTCAGTAGTGCACTGAAATCAGCCATTTCACAAAGAGGTTTTAATGGCACTGAGGATCAAACTAAGCTGAACCTATCACGCATTTCAAGAGACATGAATTTTCTTGTTTAAATGAATTCTTGTGCTGGCCTGAAACTGCAGCTCTCAAAGCATGTTATCAAAGTTCCTGCTTGCTTTTTTGAAGGCTCTTATCATATTAGGGAGTCCTGCTCTGAGCCCTGTTAGCATGCCCTTCTCCAGCAGCAGTGCCTGAGACCAAGTCTTGATGGAAGGCACTGAGATACTGGTGTTCCTTGAGAACCTCCCAGGCACAAAGACACCCACAGAGTGTCTGTATCTCATGGAAACAAAAGCCACAGTGAATGACAGAAGCATATTTAGAGGAGTGGATCTACAGGCACAATCTGATCAGCTTTTTGTACACTTCATGGGATTGAAGCTGGTAATTCCCAAATTAAAGCCAGCAACTCCTAGAGCTAAATGTAATGCCCCACCTTAGCTTTTCAGATCCCCAAAAACCTAGAGATAGTGCTGAAATACAAACAACTGACCAGGAACAATGGCACTTGAGCCCACATTGCTTGGTTTTCAGGGCATTTTGCAAAAGCCTTGCTGAAACAATAAAACATAATGAGTGAACACACACTGGGAGAGCTCAAACCTGGGTGCAAAAATAATCTACCCCAACATCTCTGTAAATCTGTTGCAGGGGTTTTGGGGCACCACAAAATTTGCTAAAAGCAGGATGATCCTTTCCCTTCCTGTCCTTACTCCAGCACACAATGCCTACCCCTTGCCAGTGAAGGGATGTTCTCTGCAGTGTGTCCCTCACTGTTCTCCCTTCTCTCAATCCATTTACAACCACCAGAGAGATGAAATTATTTTTAGGGAGACTTTTCTAGCGCAGAAGCAGAATTCACACAGAGCCTTGCTCCACAATATTTTTCTGTCTGTGGGCAGGCTGTGATAATCCTTGTATTGCAAGACACTCGGTTTTGGCTCCCCATAATTTGCACAAAGTTAATGGAGGAGTGTTGTAGAACATATGTTTGGCTTAATATAGGTTCAAAGGGTTTTTTAGTCTAATATACTAAAATAAAATCCAGGACACCTTCACAGTAAATAAGATCGACAAATTTTTCATTTTTTAATAATATGAGGCTAATTGAGCCGTAGTGGTCAGAGTACATTGTATTTCCTGGTAATTAATTGCTGGCTGCAATAGTTGACTGCATAAAACTACGCCTCGGGCCATTAACCCCAGGTCGTTAGTACTCAAGGAAATGTCTAGTGAAGGTCATTATTACAGCTGCTATATAAGCTATTGTAATAGAAAAGACTTGGCATGAGCTTTTCAAGAACCCATTTTCCCTGTTCTGGTCTCATTTCAGAGATTTGGGTGCAAAGGCTGTTCCCAATTAGTCTGCATTTACATTCATTTTCAGGGGGTTAGAGTTTGCTCGCTTTTGTAAAAAATAGAAATCATTTAATTGGAGTGTTTGAGAGGTTGCTCATTTAGCTTTATGTGGCCTGAAATGTTGACACAGGTTTGTGCTATCCATCCCAGGGGGATGGGGCAATGACCAAGTGAAAACCCAACAGATCCCTTGTGTTGGCTTCTTCAGCAAGAAGGCACAAACTCTGGGTGGGTGGCTGTGGGGCAAGTGGGGAAGCTGCTGCACCATGTGGAACCAGTGGTGTTTGTGTCCTGATATCTCTGCTTTGGATTGGGTTTCCAAGGTTTTGGTGATGGACCAAAATCAGCCCTCTCATGTAAAACATCCTTTTTTTGCTTATCCTGTCATCTCTGGAAGGGCTTCCAAACTCCCAGAACAAGAAAGAAATGTGGGGTGATTTGTGGATTTGTGTTTCTGCTGTCCCTCAAACTGCTCTGTAGGTCAGAGTCCCTAGAGCAGCAGAATGATATTGCTACTGAAAACTGAAGTTACAAAACCATAGTTGTGAGGATTAATTTATTTCCTCCCCTGGTGTAGTTGAAAATTCCTTTTTGTTATTGTTGTTATTGTTCAAGACAAAGTGCTAATGGAACAAAAAAATAACGAGAAACATTTTTTAGTACTTTGCTTTAACAATATATTAGTAACAATAGCACTTATTTACTGCCTTAAAAAAGTTAAATGGTTTTATGTTGAATACTGTTTCCTCTAATCATTTGTTTAAAAGGGGTGAGTATTTTGCACAAGCCAAAGTCCTTGAATCAATATTATGAGACTGCTGGCTCTAATGATGTTGTGAGGAAGCACTTCAGCCCTAAATAGACAAAATTACAGACTGCAGAAGATACAGTGATGGCAAAAGAAAAAGAATGGGGGAATTTTGTAATCTGCTGATGTTCCTAGCAGTGTTCCATTTTTGCTTCCTCTCTTTGAAAATGTGGTTTGAAGTCAGGAGTTAAATATATATAATACATATATATATTATATTATTATATATTATAATATATAATAATATGAAGAAATTTATTTTGCCCTCTTGATCAATACAGAAACTTCTTTTGTTTTCATGCTTTACCATCCTTATATAAGCAAAGGCTTACTTGTTCAGAGTCCCCTGCTGATGGAATGCTCTTCTTTAACTCTCTTAATCTGGTTCTAGTATCATTCACTGTCTTGGAAGAAATAATAAACCAACCATGCTGCTTACACTGGTTCCAAAACAAATGTTTTTGTATTGTGGGAATGTTTTGAGCTATTCTTCCATCAAAGCTGTGCTACTAGACTTCTTTGGTCAGGCAGGGCTTAGGTCAGTTTAGGGAGTTTCTGAATTCTGGATGTCCCACTTAAATTTAAAGATCTAAATAAAGAATCATCTATGTGAAGTTTCTGAGAAAGCATTGATGCACCAGTAGGAATTAAACTTTAGCTGTAAGTCCAGAGGTGTCTGGTTTCTTGGACATGGATCCTGTTTAGAATGTTTGGTTTGTCTGTTTAGGGATTACACCTTCCAAATACAGGTTTTAAGATTAACTTCCTAAACTTCTTCCAAGAAAATGCATACATGCTCACATTGCAAATAAAATGTGTCTGCTGTGGCTAACCATGAATATATTTGGGGGAGAGAGGAGGAAATGAGTGCTATCCACTGGCATGATGAAATGTAAACTGATTGCAGAGTTACTGAATATTTTAAGACTGTATAACCACGCAGAGAAATTGAAAAACCCAGCAGTTTTGTACATGATGGGAGTAAGGAACAAACCCTATTTGAAATCTGCATCACTGACTATAATAAAGCAGGGGTGGCTTAATTGCCAAAGCTTTTGTAAATTGAATAATATAGTAATCTCTTATGAGAGTCAGTTTTAATTTTTAATAATCTTTAATTAAGTAAGCATTCACAACACATTTGATATCTGGGCATTAGCACAACAGTCTCTGGGTAGTCAGTGTCATTCTTTCATATGCAGGCTGGTGTCAATTGATTTTCCATGGTCAGTCGCTGTAGTTGAGTCTGTTTAAGTTCCATGAAAGTTCTCTCATTGCACAAAACCATTCCTGTCTGAGGGAGAAGGATTTGAGTTTTCTGCTCTTAGGATCAAGCGGGGAATAGAGTGTAAATCTATATTATTCTACTTATCTCCATGACATTTCCAATTTCTACAGATGCAATCAAAAGAATTTGTCTCATTGATCTTCAAACTCTTTGACAATTTCACACTCTGAGCTGAGTGGTGTGAGCTGTTCAGTCACCCCATTGCTTTTCATCAATAAAAGTTTTCACCTAGATCAAGACAGCACGTTTGCTGCGTATGAGCTATGCATCTTGAAGATTGTTATTGGTTTACTGGTGGAATATTTATCTTCAAACTGAAATGAGTGCTTAGATGAGTCATTGCACACATACCCTCTCTTGATATTTTTAGGTGCTAAAGCCACTATTTCAATGAGGCTGGGTTGGGGAAAATTGTCCATAATGTTTCGGGTGTACAATTAAAGTGCCATCTGCCTCTGTGATGCAGCAGATGTATAATTGATATTCACTGCTGATTTGCCTCTTGATTTTCTGCAGACATTGAATGCTGTAATTGTTTATACAGTATGATCCTGAATACCCATGTGAGAATTTTCCTCCTCACGTGTTCCTAACAGAAATATCACTACCATCCTCAATACTCATGAGATGGATTCATTAAAAGGTAATTTGCAGATAGCTGAGCTAAAATCTTACAGAAATCTAGTAAGTAAAAAACAAGTTTTCAAAATGAGTGGCTTATTCCCATAGGATCATGTTTTAATATAGGAGAGCTTGTTGGGAAAATGTAAAATGCTGATGCAAAATCTGGTTACCTTTGTACACTGATTCCAAAGCAGGTTGTAGCTAGGGATAAAAAAAGAGAGTTGTTTTATTTTTCCCTCCTTTTTTCAGAGATAGAAACCTTCTTCAGGGGAAAAAAAAAATTATGTAGAGTAAAACCAAAAGGTCAACTGTAACATCAAAAGAACTATTTTCTCTAGGGCAAAGACTACTTAATAAAAAACAGATTCGAAACCACAGCAGTGAATTCTAAGCAGACGTGAAAACAGAGAGATACTACTACTCTTTTTTCTTTTCTTTTCTTTTCTTTTCTTTTCTTTTCTTTTCTTTTCTTTTCTTTTCTTTTCTTTTCTTTTCTTTTCTTTTCTTTTTCTCTCTTCTCTTCTCTTCTCTTCTCTTCTCTTCTCTTCTCTTCTCTTCTCTTCTCTTCTCTTCTCTTCTCTTCTCTTCTCTTCTCTTCTCTTCTCTTCTCTCATCAGCAGGTGTTAATTTTACCCTATGATTGGTTTCTAAGGTTGTTCTTCTGAGAATACTCTAGACCTGAATCTGCTCACACTGAAATAAAAACAAAATGTGACCAGTCACCTCAGTGGCAGGAGGTTAGTGGCTCTGTTTTATATTGCTGCCCTTATTTTTGACAACAGTGGCTTTTAAGCACATTAGTTAAACTCACTGTGAAGTGGCAGTGATTGTCCAGGGCTTTGCGTTCGGCTTCAAAGGAAAGAAAAATTGGTGATACAGAAAAACTGAATCTGGCTTGGCTGCAAGTGACATTTTGAGTGATCTTTTCTTAAGCTTGTGTGTGGCTCCCAGGAGGAGTCAGCTCTCCGGGCACCCAGAGGAACCAAGGCCCATTTTGGTGCAGCTTGTTCCCTTTTTGTGAGGCGTTGGCTGTACCCAGCTTAATCCCGAAGGCTCCCCTGTGTTTTCCCAAGGCTGAACATGTGCTCTCATATTTCAGTGTCTCTCATGGCAGCAGTGTAGCTGTGGATAAAGGACATCATGCTGATGGTTACAGCCTGTCACTCCTGAGGCAGCCTGAGCAAAGGAGCGAGCGAGGGGCTGAGGGTGCAGCAGAGGGAAAGCACAGGGGATGCAGAGGATGGTTTGGGGAGGGGAAGTGGAGTCAAATCCAAGCAAATGAGGTGCAGTGCACTGCAGATCAGTCTGGTTCTGTTCAAGTTTTCTTTCACATCTCTGTGGCTGTCTGCAGGAGTCCACCAAGTTAAAGAGAACCAGAGAGGCAATGCAGGAGAATCTGACTATGTTAATGCTGTTGAACATTTGCAGCAGGGGAGGAACTGCTTTTCTCCACGAGTCATTTAGCCACAGCCGTGATGGGTGGTGCTCTGGGAGAAACACAAACAGAAATTCAGCTACAGCACAATCTATGGGTAGTTTTACCCACGTTCCTCCTTGTTGAGGTTTAACTGCACTCTTCATCATGGAGAGATGACAGGATCTGAAGGGAAGACATTTCAGACTGTTGCTCTTGTATTCTTGAGGACTTTATTTTAAAATTTTATTTCCAGTATCTTTCTCTTATTTGTGTAACAAGCTTTTGACTATGTTTATTGCATAAAGATTCCTCTTCAGGTTTGGTTTATACCTACTGAGAAATTCACTCCTGAAGGGGAGATTGCAGGCTCACAGCAGATGTAGGGCAGTGCTTGGGTCACACACACAAGAAATTAGGAGACACTATGATAGAGAAGGGTATGCAGAGTGGACTGGGCTGTGATTAAACAGAGCTGAAACTTGCAGAGATGCAGAGGCAGCATGAAACTGGGATCCCAGATCTTGTGAACAGTAGGTTGAGCACCTCCCTGTGCTAACTCAGCAATACCACTGTCTTGCTGCTACCCTCTTGGATGAAGTGTGGCTTATTCTCTTAATTGCACTGTACTACATATAAATAAATCAGCCAGAGAGAAATTGATTCTGCGTATTAGTCACTGGCTGGCTGAAGTGCTCAGTTCCTGTTAACACAAAGTGTCAACAAAATGAGTATCCAATCAATGTTTGATTCACATGCTTTAAAATGAAACTTCAATGAAAAATTTAAGCTTTTATTCAAATCAAAACATCAAAATTAACCTTCACTGGTTACTTACCAGGTTTGCCAGTCCTAAAAATTACTTGAATATACAGAATTGCTTTATTTTCAGTAGCATAAAGGACTAAGGGACTATAGCAGTGGAGAAGAGAGCTCTGCAGTACCTCTTTGGGAGTGGGAATTCAGGGGGGTGCTGGTTGCAGCTCCTGCAGCACGTTTGTGTTTGTATGGGACAAGTGGTAGGAAAAGAGGAGAACTCATCCTTGGAGCAGGGCTGTAGAGCACAGGACTCCTGTCACCCAGCTGGGTGCTTCCCAAGCCAGGAGACTTAGGGAAAGCAGAAAGATTTGCCTTGTGCATCCTTCCTTTCCCTGTGGTCCTGTCAGGAGAGGGGGATGTGCTCTGGGAGATGTTGATATGGGCCCCTCCTGGCAGCTCACATCCCTACAGGCTTAGGAGAGCCAGTGATGGTGATTTCTGTCTTTGGGGACAAAATCTCACACAAAGCAGTGTGTGTGGGGATGTTTGGCAGGTGAATGGCACCCTACCAGCTCTCCAAAGAGCAGCTGCCTATCACCAGCTCTGGTGACACCTCATTCCCCTGAAGACATCACATGCAAGTCACAACACACATTCATCAGAAGCCTTTAAAGTTTTTTTGGCCCTCTGCAACACTGCTAAGTTTATTTTGTGTGCTAACCAACTGCAGCTTGTGATTCCCATTAGACCTCCAAAAAATGTGAGCCACCCTAGGGGATTAGTGCCTCCTTCCCCCAGGCAGTGGGCTGGAAGGACCTTCCTGTGGGAAGAAACAAGTTTTCTCTCCTCCAAACCCCTTCTGCTACAGTTCAGTTCAATTCTAGTCCTGTCAGTCTAAATAAGAAGGCAGCTTCCCCTCAGAGAAATGTTCAAAGCTTCACATAAAGTGTCTTAATTTTTGTCATGTGGAGCTGTGCATGGCAGATATGAGCTGCAGAGTGTACAAAGGCACCACATTGTGAGAAACCACAGCAAGGGTTCCCAGAGCACAACATCTGGTGGGGGAGTCTGCAGTGATTAGAAAAAGGGTTCTCTTATTGCCAGAGTCAAATTATCTGAAGGTATCCTGCTGGTAAGCATCAAGTACAAGCTGTACTGATTCTAAATTGGTGAGTGTAAGAGAGGTACTATTAGATCTTTAAATCTCTCTTTGGGTTAAGTTGGGTTTTGTCAATATTCTCATCTAAAACCTAATGCAACATGTCTCAAGACACAGGCCACAGGTGAAACACATTTTATTTTCACTTCAACACATTAGCATCCTGTTCCCCAATTTTGGGGAAGGTTTCCCATTGGAGTTTTCCCTTGGGAGTTTAAAGGGCTTTGGTGAGAAGTAGAAATCGATGGCTCACTTGTGCTAGCTGGTCCCTGTCTTTCTTAAAAATAATCTCTTCTGGTTGTGGGGGAGAAAATCTTTCACAGGACAGAAGTCAAGATAACTGCAGCTGAAAATTAAGCTTGCAGGGAATTGGAACAGGATTCTGTGGGATGATCTTTGGCATCCAAGGGATCAGGTCAGTTAGGTGTTACCTTCACCCCAGCTGAGATGCAGTTTCCGGCCGTGTGGATGCTCCCCTTCTGCTCTCAATGCTCTTCTTTGACAATTTGTGTGAATTGATTTTCCTTTGCTTTGCAGCAGATGAAATTTAACTCCTGGGTGTCAGCTGAAGAGCAGTAACCTCAGGTGCTTCAAATCCAACAGTTAAGGTGTTCTTATCATTCCCCACTGCGCTGTCTGTGCAGCTATCGGAAAAAACCCCGAAATGTCCTATTTTGAAGGGATACCTAAGTTTTTAGCACAGGATGAGGCATCCCTGACAGCGGTAGGTGGAATTCACTGCTATCTCCCTTCCACATCCCAGTAATCAGCTGGGATAATCTAAACCTTATTCCCTCACCCACACCTCTGTATTACCCTCCTGCTGCTGTGTTTGCACACCTGTAGCACCTGGGCTCTTCTTAGAGGCAGGAAATTTATTCTAACAGGAACTTTGCAAACATAGTAAAAAAATTATTTCCTTTTCATCCTTGAGTCCAAATCTTTTAGATCCCTGTAAATTGGACATTTGTCTCCCTTGGCTGGTAAGGATGACTGCTCCATTGCAGGTTTTCCTCTGGGGAAATTTATGGGAAGATTTAAATATGAAGTGAATGGTCCCCTTTAAAGTTGCATATGTTAAAGGAATGTGACTTATGAATCCTGTTAGCAGTAATGGCTGCATGAGAATATCAAACACTTAGTCAAATCAAGATTTTGCTGTGATGCATCTCACACTAGAAGGGTTGCTATAAATTTTTGAACTGTGCCAAACATTTTTATGTACCTTGGGTATGCAGGCTACATTTGATGCTTATAAAAGTTGATCCTGTTTTGCTTTCGTTGCTGACTACTGGAGGAACATGTGCATGTGTTTGTGTAGCTGAACAGAGTTAAAACTCCTCTGGTTTGTGGTCTTAACAACAGAGAATGCTGCTGCCTGCAGTGAAAATGGGAGATAATATTAAACTGCAAATAAACCATCAACCTTGTGTCAGGAAGAGACCAGTATTATTTTCATAATTTCTAGTGGCAGCATAGATGACACTTTCTGGGTAGAGCAGATTCAGTGAAGAGCAGCGACATACTCGAAAATTGCCTGTATGAAATATTTATATAAAACTTTGCTTCATGCAGGGAATATTTGAACAATTAAAAATCTGTTCACTGTTGCTTCCTGGCCTTGGGCTAAGCTGAGGGGCTGGCTTGAGGATGGTGGTGGTTGTAGCCTGCCAGCTGAATGGTACCTGTGGGATCATGCTGAAAAAGATGGGAAGACCAGAAAGCCTAGAGGACTGTCATGGTTTAACCCCAGCCAACAACTCAACCCCACACAGCTACTCACTCACTTCTTCCCAGAGGGGCTGGGGAGACAACTGTAAGGGTAAAAGTGAGAAAATCTATTGGTTGAGGACAATTTATTGATTGAAATAAATCAAATCAAGTCATAAATTTTGGAGCCTACAAGAGACCTGGAGAGGAACTTCTTACAAGGACATGTAGTCATAGGACAAGAGGCAGTGGCTTTAAAACAGCAAAATTTTGCCTGTGCAGATTCCTGTGACTCCTGGTTCTTTTGTGGGTTTATTGTCCTTGAAGAAAAGTCTTTGTTTTAATGTCATAATAATTACTTGACTGCAGCCAAGATTTTAGGGCTTCTGCAAAGTGTGGGAGCACCAGAGAGTCGCAAGGGCTCAGTCTGTCCCTTAGCACCTTTCTGAGCTGGGGCACAAGTCTGCAGGTTTGTTTGGATGTTATCTCAAAATTCCTCTCTGAACGATGAGGCCATTTCACAGTGCACCAGTGATATGGATACACTTGTAGCTGGATCTGAAGGAGGTTTTAAAACAAATTCTCCAACCCTACATTTAAAAATACAGAGGGGAAGCAGGGGGCTGTGATTACACCTTTTTTGTTCTTTTTTTTTCCCACCAAGGGCTAAATAGTTTAGTTTCTTTCATGTTGCCCACTTGAATCCTGCTGAATCAGGACAGAAAATTACTGACTGCATGAGAGGAGTGCAGTAATCATTTGGGGTCAGTGAGCTGTAGATTGCAATATTTGGCAGAGTTATTGCACTTGCCCATGAGCCGCTGCACCTGCTGGGGGAGCAGAGAGGGGCTGCTCTTCATTCCTCTCCCTTGGCCTTCTCCTCTGTGCTCTCTGGGTCATCAGCCCTTCCCACCTGCTGAAGCCTTTCACTGCTGCATTAATGATTATTTCTAATCAAAGAGATCAGAGTTATTTTTCCCAGTTGTCACTTTGGTTCGTATCAGGCTGTTGATTATTGTGACTCACTGGGATGATGAAAATAACCATCCAGATCATGAAGTTTAGACACAGCAAATCTGACTGGCCAAGGTAACCAGCCTTATCTGATCTGATGCTTGATTTTTTTTTTTTGCCTCTTTCTCTGTATTCTTTGAGGTATTTTACTTTGGCTTCCCCAAGGCAATATACCAGTAATTCAATGACAGCTCCCCAGTCTTACTCCTTGCTTTTTAAGCTTCTGGATACTAGACTTGAATTTTGAGGATTCAGGAATTACTGTTTTCCAGTACTGGCATGTATTTTCTGTATGCCCTTGGGCAGTCTCCTTCACTTCTCAGAATATTCATGGTTTTGTAGAAGGGCTCAATGTCCTTTTTGCAGGACCACTTTGCCATCTCCAGTGTGCCAGGTGTTTTGGCAGACCACTAATTCAATAATGAGAGAGAGGAGAAATAAAGGTAACTGAGCCATGCATGAAAATGAACATAAAGCCAAAAAAGGGAGATCTTGCTGGACTGGATTCAGACTCTGCCTCCTTACCAAGGAAAACTTGTGTGAGCAGAAGTTCATTCCACGATGAGTGCACCCCGGGCTGCCACTCACTATGGAAGATGGGACTCCTGGCTCCCTAAAACTATTAATTAGTTGGAATTGAGGCTCTCACTGTTACTACCATGACTCAGTCTATAACAGCAGTGGGAACTTTCAAAGTCAACTTTATGACCATACTCTGCCAGCCTGCTTATTAATGATATGCAAATTATAGAAGTTCAAACATTTGCATTTAATGCTCATAGCTGCTTCTTTGATTGCTAATGATGTTGATTCATGAAGAAAAAGCTTTCTAAAATAAAGAGACTATTTCATGTACCACACCAAAAGCAAATGAAAGGATGTTGCATGCTGCATTTTTTTTGGTCATGTTAAGCCCTGTCCAAACACCTCAGGACTCATAAATTAGGTGGAAATGATATGTGATTTACCAGTTAATGAGATAGAATTTAATTTTTAAACAGAATTATAACTTAGAGTAAACAATAAACATGCACATTTAGTCATGAACTCCTGTCCTGAATTTTACTGCACGGTTGTCACAGGTTATTATTTATTTATGTTACAAGATCAGCACCACCATTGCCCAACTCCAAAAAACTCATTCCTGGAGCAAGTTTTCCTCCTATTAATTTATGGTGTGAATTACCTTTGCTTCCCATCCTTGCAACCATACACCCTCTGAGCGTGAAAGACAAGATGCCAAACCCCTGGCATAGAAAAAGTTCCTCAGAACTTGTTACAAGGGGAAGAAAAAAACAGAAGTTTTTTTTTTTTTCCCTTCAACTGCTTTTTCAAACAATGAAACATCACTTGACTCTGTGTAGGGAAGTTGTTCACAGGGTTGAATTCATCTGGTCTGGGCATTTCCAGTGAAAGCCATAAAAGGAAAATCGCTATGTTTAGGGCACAGAACAGTTTTGGAGAAAATAACTAAAGCTGGATATATTGTGGGTTTGAAGTATCCACTTCCCTTTCATTCCCCATAAAGGGAATGTAGGGATCTGAGTTAAAGCCAAAAGAGATGGATCCAACCTTGGTGACATCTGGGTTCAGTTCCTGATCTCTTCCTGACAGGTTTTTGTAGAGGTGTGATCCTACAGGAGCACAAACTGCACTTGCAGCACTGTCTCAGTTCTAGCATTTCTTCCTGGAGTACGAGGCTCAGCATCAGTACAGCAATGCAGTTTGGCCTTATGAATAATTTGGGCAATTGAGTGTCTGACCAGTAACTCCAGAATTTGCTGGCCATAAAGATGTCTTCTATCCAAAATGTGTCCTCAGACTTCATCGTGTCTCTGGTTTACCAGGAACCTGGCTAGTCTGGGTTGTGTGGGTACAGGCACACAAAGATGATGGCTCAATGAATAATTAGAAAGAAATTTCATTGAGATAGAGAATGTGAATTTTAAAAAGTAGAGAAAAAAGTCAGTAAGACTGATCAGCAGATCTTGATGATTCAGTTAGGGTCCAGCCTATTTGAAGTTTATATTATCAGACAAACAGAAGAAAGGTTTATCCCAGATAGTCTTCTTTAGAACCTCTGCAAACAATATTCTACAGCTGGAATAAAAAGATGACACTTGGGACTTTAAGTACTGATGCTATTACTTGAGAAATGCAACTACATCAGTTTTGTGCTGTGTATGATACAGAATTTTGCTTGGAAATTTAGAGACATTTTGCACTTCATAATGTTGCCTTTGTCTCTTATGACACTTTCAATCTCTTTGTAACACTATATTTTGCTGTGAAAAAGCTAAAAAACTGCAACAATAAATATTAATAAATGGAAACTGGATTGGGAAAGTTGTCATGGCAGACAGCCAAGTTACAAAATATTGTCTGCTTTGACTCTTACACAATGATACTGAGAAAGGTACTGTATAAACTGTTTTCTGGCTAAAATGAAATAGTAATCAGGGTGTCTGCAGATAGAAAACACCATCAAGATTGACATGATTCTTGGGGCCTCTTTTTTTTTTTTTTTAATCTATCTTGGCAAATACAAATCAGAGAAATAATACCAGCAGTGCAAACAAGGAATGCAGAATAACATTTTTTCAGTGATTTTAAGCAGGGTTTTTATATATAAACTCTCAATGGAGTTGGGATTCATAGGCAACCTCAGTAAGATGCATAGTCTAGTGACAGCCAGCAAGATGCTCCATTTTGCCATAGGAAAGGTGCTGTTTTTCTTTGGTAGAGGAAAAAGTTCACTCTGTTTTGGAGGAATTGACGTGCTAAGATATAAAGGACTTCACCCTTCTGTTCCTCTTGAGGCATCCTTAGAAGAAGAGCCTGGTTTGGGTTTGTGCCCATGACTCTCTATGTGCATGGCCAGGTGAGCTGTCAGCCTACTGCAGATGCACTTTCTGTGCAGCAGCTTCAATGTATGGAGTGATCTGAACAGTTCTGTGAGCAAGAACATCTCAGACCACCTGGATGCACCTCTGGTTTGCATTAGATTTAATGTTATTTAAAGAGAGTGTAAACAACTGGGGGCAAAAAATGACTGCATGTGACGCTGTTCAAGATTACAACGACATGGACTCCGAGGTCAGAAGGCTGAAATTACTCCAATCTTTATTACCCAGGAATTTCTTCCCTTTATACTATTTTACAAAGAAGTAGCCAAGGGGTGGAAGAAAGACAAACTTCTTCAACTACATTGGTCAAGTCAGAGGGACATCAAGAAGAAGTCCCTCCTAGGGAAAGGAATGTAAACATCGGTTACGGTTAGGAAAATGTGTCTCTTGTTGACAGAACAGTGTCTGGGAAAGAGTTTCAGAGAAACCAAACATCACAGCACAAACCATGGATACATGCATGTTAGACCAACCTCAAAGTATATCTGCTTCTGCAGAATGCAAAAATTTAAAGAAAATGGAAAGATCAGTTGTCAGAGATCATTTTAAGTCACCGAGAGTGGAGCCCATGTCTTCTAAGAGGCAGCTCACAGTTCCAGTCACTCCATTAGAACACCTGTATGTGCAGCACAGCTTTATGTTACCACCAGCAGTGGGGATTTAGACAGTGGAGATGAGAGGTGCTCCAAGCAGGAGGCAACTTCTGTAGGCAGAACTGAGCCCCACTGATGGTATGATTAATGTGCAGTGAGTGAGAGTCAGCAACCTGGTCACAGGCATCCAGACCCACTTGAGATGGCTTAAGATATCCAAGGTATCCATTCACTTTTGTCAGGTGGCTGTGACCCAGGACCAGAAGGCCACCTCTGCATCTCTGGAGAAGCAGCTGTAAAGTTCTAATGGGAGCTCCAATGGATCTACATCCCTGTGTGTGTGCACATGGGCTGTGTTCAGAGAGTTATTGTCTGGTAAAAGGGGAGTTGAGAAACATCAGACTTCCTCTTAACCATAAACCCACAAGCTTTGAGTGCATCTTAGAAGGTGTGAGTTAGCTGGCTCTAATTTGGATTTGCCCAGGCACTGGTGGTTCTATGGGTGCATTTCTGTGCCAGCCTTGCCTTGCAGTCTGGGCTGAGGCTTAAGTCTTCCTCCTTGGGGCCAGGGCAAGATACCAGAACCATTCTGACAGATCAGTATTGATGCACATCTCTAAATCCTCGTAATAACTCAGGACAAGATAGTATCCTGGTTCTGTGCAACCACACAGGGGGTCTGCCACAGGTTAGACTTTGGGAATAAAGACAGCTTTTCCAGTGTTTTCTCATTCTACTCTATGTAGGAGTGAGTGGGGTGGGAAACTATGGAATGGGGGGGGAAAGCATGCAAATTACACCTAAGAGAAAAAGCAGTGGATGAAGTGATGATTCTAAGGCTTAGTCCTGCACTAGAGCAGGGCAGCTGAATGCTAACCCATCTCTGGGGAGAATGGATGGAGCTTTTATCCAAAGGCACAACCCAGCCTTAGTGAACATGTACAAGTTACCCTCACTGCTCTCTCTCCTGGCGTAATTAACACTTTCAGATGTGTGTGTCTTTATTAGCTTTGAAAACAGAGGTTTCTATTACACAAATAGTAACAAGAAAACATGTGGCATGCCAAAAATTGTGCTGAGCTGTTCTAACTTCATTGTAGTTTTTAAAACATTTTTTTTCCTGCCACCTCTGCCAATGTTACAAGTAGGACAGAGCTGCACCACTGCACCTCCAAGACACAGAATTTGTGTTGCTTTGGTGTGAGCCACTAATAGGATTCCAGGACAAAGCACTTTAATCCATTGCTAAGTAAGTGACAAGGTAGTAATATGGTTTGAGGACAGGACACAGCTAACATGCTACTTCTGCTCTTCAAAGACTTAGTTTTATAATCCTCTGCAGAAGTCTTTGTTCAGGTTTCTGGAAGTATTTTGTAACTGCCCACACCTGCCTCAAAATATTGTCTCAAGCCAATGTGTCTGCTGCAAAATTCAGTCTATAATTAGTTATGCTTTCAGTCTCTGAATTACCATATCATTGTATGCTGTGTTGGAGCTGAAAGTATGAGCTTTTATATTTCAGTAGGGTAATGGCTAATGCAATTTAAAGGACCAATAAAGTTGTCACCAGCAGATCAGTGGTTTTATCACCATCACTTGATAAAACCCCTGAGTTTGCAAATGACATCTGGTCAGGTATAGTGTGTCAGCCTCCTGTCTGAGTCAGGGATAATGGATACTTCCAGCATTATTTCAGCCCCACAAGTTTCAGTGCTTGTGAGGGAATATATTGCTGTGCTGTCTGGTGGTCATGGTGAGGTGTTTGTGAGCTGGAGGATTTTCCTGGCGTTTAAGCCATTTGTGCTTATGTAGTTGAAGTCTGCTGTGGTTGAGGACTTAACATTTTCCTCACCTTGATAGTACAGTGGGCCACTCAAGCTGGATAAGTCTGATTCTTTTCTTTACAAAGTAATAAATCAGTCTTTAACTGTTTGGAACACTTGGTTGGGAATTGCCTGAAATACTGCAGTGCTGATAGAATATAAATCTAAGTGAGCCTAGGATCCCTTTATAATGGAAATAAAGCTATTCAAGTACAGACTCTCATCAGTGCAACCAAGGTTTGACTAGATGATCTGCACCCATTTAAACTCTGTTGACTAGACTTCAAAGGCCATGGTGGGAATCTCAGACAACTAAATGCTCAGCCCTGTGCTGTGGATTGTAATCTTAGGTGACATAGATCCTGTCATTGATAAGATTATCAGACTGGAAGCTCTTTCTCCACCATTAACTCATTAAAATGGGACATTATTACTGCACTGCTTTATATTGTGTTCCGTTGAAAGAAGTTCTGCATATTTCTATTTTTCCATCATAGTATCCATATGACCTTTCTGGGTGCCAAAGGCTCAGCCTAAAGAAGACTTTGAACTCTGCCTCAAGGGATATTCAAACCTGAGGTCTACCAGTGCTGCTGAGTGTGATTCTGAGTGGGATGCTCAACATCTTTACTGCAGCCCAGTGAGACTCACACGAGTGTCTGAAGCTGGGAAAAGGAGATCTGGAGAATCCACTTTGCTGAGGTGTTGCCTTCACTTTCTGCTCAGTATAAGCTGTCAGCTGCAGGGAAGGTGTGTGTGGTAAATGGGCAGAAAACCTGATATTGTATGAAAAATATGTGCTAGGGCAAGCTGGAATTACACCTGTTTTATTACTCTGCCTCCAACACCATGGGAAATGGGGATATCCTGCACTGAGTAAAACACAGCTTTGTCTTGTCCCTTGCCCAGGGACCCTGGCAGAGCCTCTGGGTGGGTGACAATGAACATCACTCTTCATGCTCACAGCTGTGTCTTTGCAGGGCCAGATCATGGACTGCCAACTCGCTTCTTTTATGCAGTATAAATAGTGAACTAAAAAGGCTGATGCTTTCACAAATGATTTAGAAACTTTATTCCCTTGTAGCTCAAAGAAAAACAGGCTGTTAAATCACTGTATAACTCATGGAAATATTGTCCCTTTGACATTAGCTGGCTGTATTAAGTAAATATCCTGGAGGTGTTAGCCTTGCAGTCAATGGCACTTTGGCTTCTAAATGCCTTTGTGAGTCCATTGATACCAGCTTTGCAGGAAGAGTTAATGTCTTCTACTATAGCAAATGATAACTGAGGGAAGGAGAAGAGGCTTTGGGGCATATAAGCCATTCTTCAGGTCATCTGTATTGTGATTCTAGACCTTAGTTTCAAAGTGATGTACGAGCCCTTCAAAATGTCATTCAGGGAAAAGATTTACGATGTCTGACTTCCCTCTTCCCCTCCCTTTTTAGTGCTGGTGTAAATCAGAAGTGGTTCAGTGGAACTGGAGTGTGTCAAACTGTCCGAGGGACACGGGCAGTGCTGTATATTCTGGTACTTGCATGGAGAGAGACAGTAACTCTCACTTCCTCAGTACATCTTGAAAGATGTTGGACAACCCTTAGCTCCCTGTCCTTTGCTTTTCTGGGGTGATCTCAAAATAGAGAAAAGCCTGTAACTCAGGTAGAAAAAATGAAAAAAGTGCCCTTTGGCTGGAAGATGGAAGCTGAAGAACTTCTTTTAAAATACTGTACGCTGCTAAGTAAAGGCATGGCTATTTTTACCAAATTCTGGCTTTTTGGAAGCTTAATTATCTTCATTCTGCTCACAGAAATCAAAATGATCCTTGTTGGCAGGATGGACCTAAAATAAAATCTAGCTGCTGTACTGACAGCTGCGAAAGATTTCGATGAACCAACTTTTTTTCTTTTTTTACTTCATTTTTTTTTCCCCCTTGAAGCAATTATAGATATGTTCTGTGACCTGCCCTTATCTTTCTCTGGCTTGTCTGTGTAGTGCAAGGCTTGTCACAGGCTGCGTGGGTCTCTGCTGGCTGTGCATGCACAGGCTGCAGGGGGAAACGCAAGCTCTGTGTCCTATCTCGTTGCCAGGGAACAGTGACGAAGAAATGCCTGAGCTAAACTCGAAATTTGGGTCTTTGCAATGAGCTGCTTATGTGACCCTGGGCAAGCAATTTGTGTGGGGTGAGATTCCTCTCTTTCAGTGTCAGGCTCTCTGTAGTTAAAACTTCAGTTTGTTGGAGGACTCTGCCTATGGGAGGGGGAGAGTGAGAGAGGGAGGCTGATTCACTATTTTAGACATTTGTCCAAAAATGGGACAAACTTCCCAATGGGGACATCTGATTCTCTCCAGCTACACTGTGAGCCCAGATGGCTACCTTAGACTGCCACCTCAGACACTTTTATTGAAGCTCAGACTGACACCAAACATCTGGACTTTTGTGGGACTGTGAGTGTGTTTGAGCTCTGCATTAATCCCTGTCTGACCAAGATGTCTCTGAAGCCTCCACAGTTGTCACCAAGATGTCTCTCTGTGTTTGGTGTTACGTGACATGGAGTTGCAATGCCCAGGTTTTTTTGCTCATCCTTGTATTTCTGAGGGTTGTTGGAGATTAGCTTTGAAGTAAGAAGGATTCCTCCCTCTTCCTCACTCTACTTCTGAAGGCTGTTCAAAGTACTTTGTGGCCATGCTCAGTCCTTGTCTCCAAGAATTTTTCAGCTCAGCCACTCTCTTTAAAATTGCCATGGAGGGAACTTTTTCCAGCAACAGGGATGGGATGTTAGTGGATGGCTCATGGCACCCATCACCCAAAAGTGTCATGAGCCAAATAAATCAAGATTTATTTATCAAGAGTAACAACAAACACACAGCCAGTCTGTGGCACAAAGATTATTTTGCAATAAACACAGTGAAAATCTGCTTTGAGGAACCTGGAAGGTGGGGCCTGCAGGTAGAACAGCTTCTTTCCAAAATCTTGTGATCCTGGTGGGATAATTCTGCAGCATGTTCTGCATGGAAGTGGGTGCATCTTGGTTTAAAGAATATATTATGAGGAAAGGCTCAGAGAGTTGGGGCTGTTCAGCCTGAAGAAAAGAAGGCTTTGGGGAGAACTTAGAGCACCTCCCAGCATCTAAAGGGTGTCTACAGGAGAGCTGGGCTGTTTACAAAGGTGTGCAGTGATAGGACAAGGCAGAATGGCTTCAAGCTGAAAGAAGACAGGTTTAGATTAGATATTAGGAAGAATTTATTCACTGTGGCAAACCACTCGAAGAGGTTTCCCAGAGCAGCTGCAGATGCCCCATTCCTGAAAGTTTGAGGCCAAGTGGGATAGGACTTTAAACAACTTGGTCTAGTGAAAGGTGCCCCTGACCATGGCAGAGGGCTTGGAAACAGATGGTGTTTAACATGCCTGCCAACCCAAACTATTCTATGAGTCTGGGTGAGGAAGTGAACCATCAGTTTAGAACTTCTGATTTCAGGTCAAGCAAGTTTTCCCCAGAAGGAGACCTAAAAGACTACTTTCCTCATACACATTTCATTTCAGACTCTCTTCTACTTGATTTAAAGCCATTTCATTCCACCAAAGGGGAAATGCTTTTCCAGTCCCTTCTTATGAAATAAAGCTGAAAGATTTCTTCTGTCGATGCCTTGACAGTTTTCTGAAGCATCTACCTTAGCTTTGATCTCCTTCTCTCCTCTCCTTATTAATTTTTAACACTTGTTAAAAGATTTGTTCTATTTGTGAGTAGCGAGAAGGTGTCTTAATTTATAGACATCTTGAGTATATCATTGCTGCAATTTCAAAGTGTAATTTTTCCCCTTCAAGAATTTAATTCGTGTCCTCAGCTACCATACTGCAGCATAAGTACTTTGCATCTTATGCAACTCTCTTAGTATGCACCTGGCAAGACTTCTGACCTTGCTGACTTGTGGAACTAAGAGCTGATTTCTCACCAAGAAGGAGAGCCCTCTGTCAACTACAGCAAAAAATCTTGGATTTTAGTAGAGGAGAAAAAAAAACCAACCCAATTTTGATTGCAGGATTGCAGGAAATACCAAAGCTAACAATATTCAACTAGAATAATGAGTATTTTTTATTCAGAAAATATATGAAAATACAACTTCTTTTTTTGCAAACAGCAAAGTTTTCTGCCAACCTCTCAAATGCTGTGCTTTCATTTAATAAGTGTTTCTCCTCTACTCCCTGTTTTTAAATCCTGAAAGTGAACAAGCTCACCTGGGTTACTAGTAATAAACATGAAAAATAAATAAATACACAGTCCAAACTTGGCTGTAACCTTTGGGAGAGATTAACAGTATTAGTAGGAGCATTTCTTGGGAGAGTCCTGGTTTTGTTTTTATTTCTTTATGGATGTAAAGTGACCATATTCTGATCTCCTGTCCCTACCCTACCTGAAGAGAAGAAATGTGGGGTTTTTTTAGTTTTTCATCTGAAAAATTCTGCAAATCACAAGACAGCCTGCAGCACTTCTGACCATCTTAACTGCAATAAACCCAGGACAGGGATGAAGCTGTAGACAGGGTGCAGTTTCAGGCTGTTGTTTGAAGGATGAAGTCCTGCGGTTTTAGTGCCAAATCAATCTATTTTTTTTTTAACTGGAGAAAGTATTTTCTGATCTGTGCAATGGACAAAATGTCTCCAAGGTTCATCAGCTCAGTGAAGGGCTCTGCTGCTGCTGCAATCCTTGTTCTAAAGCAGCAAGGATGAAATATGCAGGCAATAGTCCAAGAGGCAGTGCATCAGATCCCATGGGAGGAGGATTAGGGCCCCTCTGAGAGGGTCTGAACTGGCTCCATGCTGCTGATATTCTCCTGACACTCAGTGGCCTCTCTTAAAGGAGAATTTGGCATTTGCCAACAACCTTTGATATGAGGTGCATTCCCTGGGCAATGGGTGTAGGTTAAACAGCAGGAGCAGGTTCTATTGCCCTGCCTGATGCTGCCTAATAAATGGCAGGTCAGGGAAGTTCCTTAGAGATGCTTTTCAGTCGTAAAATTCACTTCACCTCTTCCCCTGCTCTCTTTTGCCCTCCCTGCTATGTCCTTTTCTCTCTTTTAAAAAATATTTTATTTCCCCTGATCTGTGATATTTGATATCAAAGAGCTTTTGTTGAAATGCAGTTCTCTCTCTTCCATATCCTCAGCCTTTGCTTTTTTCCTCCCCCAGACTCAGAGCATGAAATGCTCAAGCCTTGCTTTGGGGACAAGGCACTTGCTGGGGTTTTTGTTACTAGAGCATCACAAATGCACAATTCACCCATCTGGGCCTCTGCTTACTTTAGTCCATGCCCAGAGACAAACATTTCTGGCAGCCTGTTAACCTTCTCCATCTACTCCAAGGCTCTGATGGGTGCTGAATGGATGAAAAGAAATAATTGTAAATACCTCAATGTAGTGCATTATTTGACGTGTGGGGACATTCTGTTTTGAGGGTGTAGATACCCTCTGTCCACATCTGTTCAAAAAGGGTGGCATTGAGATCTGGTAGAGTAGTCTCTGCTGATCTGAGTTGCAAAAAAAAATTCTTCCAGAATAGGCTACAGGTGTTCATGCAAAGATTGATGCACTGTGCTTGACGTTGCTTCCACAGGACACCAAAACCACCCCTCTTTTCTACTTAGCAGACAGAGGCACAGCTGAGTCTGGATCTAGGGAGAGAAACCTTTCACATGTTTCATTGACTTCCCCTCCTTCCTTCCTTGGGCAGTTGGTGCTGGATCCTCTTTGGTGGTACAGGAGCTTTTTGCATTTGCATCTCTTAGTTTGAACTCCAAGTACAGTCCTCTCCAATCCACCCTTTAGCTGCAAAGTATCTTGTTTCATCTCTCTTCTGCTCAGAGCTTTGTGTGTCCCTGCTTTTGCTTTCTTCTTTTGTAAGTGCTTTTCTTCTGTTGTCTCTGTTCTGTTCTGGATTTCTGTTGCTTCACAGGGTGGGGGAAAAACCACATTAACTACTTCTCCCTCGTGCAGGTCCCTCCAAAAATGCTTGTTGTTGGTCTGGTCTCAGCACAGCCATAGAAGATAAATGCTCTGCTAATTCGAGTGTAAAATTACACAAGATCTTGACAATAAAAGAACATCAAGACTGAAGTAGACAAATTTCAGAAAATTGTTTTCCTAGAAGGAAAATTTTCATGTATCCTGTAATTTATCCATTTTTAATGGATTCATTCCCCAAATCGTCACATTTAAGAGAATAAAACTTTTTATTCTTCTCATACCAAACACAAAAATGCTCCAAGGAAATCACAATGATTATGCATTATTGCAGTGAGCACATCTATACTTATTGACATTTGCTAATTAAATTTGTTCAAACAGGCGAGGTGTACCCTGAAGAAGGTGCAGAATAAATGTGGGCTTTAGAGGGAGGAAGTGTTGGGAGGGAATAATAGTCAGGAATATGATAATTATTTGTTACTTGTGATCTATTTAAAAGGCAACAAAAACAACAACAACAAAAAATTGCAAAAGACTTTGAAATGCAAAATGTCCCTGTATCAATGGGCCTAAGATCTGCCCTGAACAAGCAGGAGAATCCCAGCTTTGTTTATCATGAAAAGTTAAAACCATGGGATGTCTGGATTTCAGTGAGGGTGCAGATGTAAGATCTATGTTGACAAAAGCAAACTGAATGACTTTATATCACCTTCCACAATGAGCACCAGTAGGAAAGATCCTGTTTCCTGTGATGTTATTATTGATCAGCAATTTCATATCAAAGCAGTTCATAGAAAAGCTGCAAGAACCAAGCCTTGGTTTTGTTCCATGTTCCAGGAAGGGGCAGTTTTGATTGCATTTGTTCTTTTCCTTCTGCTCTCTTTTGCTCTTCTCTCTCATGCCACTCATGCTGCACCAGAGCTGTTGTGTTTGGCAGTGCTTGGAGAAGTCTCAGCCTTTCTGTTCTGTCCAGTCTGAGTTGCCTCCACCAGAACAAGCCTCTCTGGCTTCCCTTTACAGACAGACAGAGCCTTGGGGCACGGATCAGCTCTTTCATGTGCTTTTTTAGGGTGAAATGAATTTGAGGTTGTATTTCTAGTTAAAAGGGAAGATAAATAACAGCCATTTCCATGTGTGAGTGGTCTGATGGATAGCAGGCAAGTTGTCTTTGTCTCCCTACCATCTAGGACATGTCCAGTATAGTTCAATATGTAATTTCTCTTGAGCTAGGAGCTGCTAGTCAGTGCTTTTTCAAGTCTCTTGTTACCTCCTGTCAATATGGAGAGTCAATAGAATTTATGTCCCAGAGCAATATTTCCTGTGTGAAAAAATCTGTGTCTGACTTAGCCTTTGAAGACTGCTCTGTGTAAACCAGGACAAAAGACACGCCAGCTTTAGCAACAGTGTATTGTTGGAACATTCCCTACATCTCTGGTGTTGCCATATTTTACTGGTCTAATCTGAGTATTTCAGGCTCATGGATTGAAGCAGAGGGTCAGGCCCTGATCTCTTCTCCATGGTGATCTGGAACAGCAGGAACTTGGGTCACGGGAGGTTTAGGCTGGATTTTAGGAAAAGCTTCTTCACCCAGAGGGTGGTTGGGCACTGGAACAGGCTCCCCAGGGAAGTGGTCACAGCACCAAGGCTGACAGAGCTCAAGAAGTGTTTGGACAACACTCTCAGGCACATGGTGTGATTTTTAGGGTTGTCCCACTTTAAACATTCTATCTGTGATGAGCTGAGGTGACAAGGTGACATGGCCAACTTTGGCAGCCTGCCAGAGTAGCTGACTGCTGTGCTGATACTGTGCTTCCTTTCAAGAGCATCTCTCTGGGGCTTGCACGGGCAGTTCTGCCTCTCTGAGATGTGGGACCCAAAGTCAGGTGATCTGATTCCTTCTGAGCTTCCTATGGAAGCTGTGGGTGAAACTCTCCATGCATGTCAAATGCACCACAGAGCAAGCTTGAACGCTCCTTCAAACGGAGCTTTGCAGTCTGCACATGCCTTTGCTGCAGCAAAAGCCTGCGTGAAATATTCTTTTCATTGGCCTAAAATTAATGGGTTTTGAGAATCCCTTTGGAAATGTGTTTAATACAACTATTTCCTAGAAAAAGCAGGATTTCACCCTGTGGCAGGGGCTGATTTATGCCACACTGTGCTACCTGTAACTTACCTTATTGTTTTAACTCCTCCGCAACGTGCCTTCAGCTGGTCCTGCTGAGTGTGCCCTGCATAGCAAATCAGTCTATACAGAGCTTTACATTCCATAGGGACAGAGGCTGGAGACATTCCAATGCATAAAAGAATACAGAGTTAAACCTTTCTCTCCACCTATTAGATACTCTCCATTTATTCACTGGAGCCCAGCGTGCAGCAGGTAGTACGGGGGGAACTCCAGCAATTTTCATTGCCATATTATTTTATGAAGATTAATGAACAGGGAAGTGAGCAGGAGAGCTCAGCAATCTGTTAAATCAGGGTGTTCAGGCCTGTTTGTAACAAGCAAATAGGTCTGGGGACAAAGTCATACAGATGAGAGGTGTTAAGATACATTCACTGATTTCAGAGATTTGCAAACAAAATTCCTGCTGTGTGATCTGTCATTCATTTTGATTATGGAT
This sequence comes from Phylloscopus trochilus trochilus, assembly GCA_016584745.2. Classification (NCBI taxonomy): domain Eukaryota; kingdom Metazoa; phylum Chordata; class Aves; order Passeriformes; family Phylloscopidae; genus Phylloscopus; species Phylloscopus trochilus. Next base: position 7,526,580 of record WQNJ02000016.1, on the reverse strand, counting down.
TACAACCAGCAGTGGAAGACATTTTTGGAGGGTACTGTGAGGAAGTGTTTTCTTATACTGACAGAGTGAAATGCAGATCCTGTGGACAGAACTAAGCTGTTTCATTTTAAACATGGAGTAAGCAGTGGCGAGAAAGATTTTGGAAGCTTAAGGTTTTGTTTGGTTTTCTTTTTTTTTCTTTTCTTATTTTATTTTGATTTGATTTTTTGCAAGCATCTTTAATTTTAAAAGATTGAAACATGAGCCCCTTTGTTGTAAAAAAGACCTGTTTACATGAAATACCTTTTTTTTCCTTTTGCTGCAAACCAAACTGCTTACTCTAACATTTCAAAGAGCAGTACCTGACATCTTTCGAGAGTACTAAAAATTGAAACTGAAATTAAAATAATGTGTTTTGTGCCTCTGACACTAAATATTTCTTGCTTAGCTGTTTGTAAGATAATAGTTAGCAGAAGCAATTTATAGCTGTGTATGCTGGAATAATGCCATGCCTGCTTAAATGTGAAGTCCCTGGGGTTTTGCAGATCAGTGATTACCAATGCAAGAGGCACTGCTAGAGCTCAGCACACTCTTCATGTCACTAATGTCCAGTCCTGATAGAAACCTGTGGTGACACTGCCCATCTATAAGCCCCAAAATATATCCTCATTTTCAGATACTGGGGCAGGGCATTCCCAGTAACTCAGTATTCTCCATGACTGATGGACCTCTCCATAGACAGAGTGGAATCACCCACAGGAGTGGTGTGGGCAGCAAGAATCCTGTCAGTCATAGAAGCATGGAATGTCCTGGGTTGGAACAGGCACCCAAGGATCATCAAGCCCAGCTCTTGACCCTGGAGTCAAAGGCCAGGCATGGACAGTAAAGGGCCATCCAAAAGGAAGGGGATTGTTCCTTGACTGTGCCATACAAAAGGAAGGGGACTATTCCTTCACCCCAGGCGTTGGCAGGGAAGGGGTAGGACAGGGTCTTTGAAAGACTGTTCTATAGCAGAGTGAATCAGACCCTCACCATGTGCAAGGCAATTTCTTCCCTTCTTTAGGTGGTGATCTTCTTTTGTGTAGAAACAGGTTTTGAATTTAGAATTATCTAATTGATTGGTTTGGAGGGGGAAGGTTTATGAGCTGACGCTTGGGAACGTGATGGTTTCTTGTCTGTCCACATCATCCTACAGGCAATTTCAAAGGACACGTGGCAGCATTTGTATCTTCTCTCACCAGTGAATAGAGGCCCCTTTTATTTGGATTTATCAGACTGGTTTTGTCCTCCATCTTTCAGATGAGGACATGGTATTAAGGCTGCTGTGGGCCAGTGTTTGTTCATGTGCTGCTTTTCAGTGATGTGGTACAGATATAACTATTTTGTTCTTCTCTTTTTCTGCATAATAATCAGAGTTATTTTGGCAGCTGTTTTGGTTTTTTTTTTATCATTCAGTGTTTTTAATGTTCATAGTAGAAATTGCAGACAAATTCAGGCACATGTGGCTTATGACTGTTATTGATACTTGCTTTCAAAAAATACCTCTTCCAATAAAATCAGTTATGTGGTCAAAGAGATATTCATTTCGTGAGTTGGATGATGGAGTTCTTCCTTTATGGCACTTTAGTTCAATGGTGCAAATATATAGACTAATATATTTGTGTGTGTGTAGATGCTTATTTCAAAGTGAGGAATTTTTACTGCCAACTGTACCAAAGCAATATGTTAGGGCTGTAAAATAGGGAATTATTTGCATGTAATTAATTTTTCATTGCTGTACATGCATATATGTGCTTTATTGCCTTTTCACTAGGCAGAACGAAAAATATACACAGTTTTACCTATGGGCAATTCAACACAGTAATGAGACTCTTCAGGTATGAAAATTCATCTCTCTTCTTTCTCACTCCCTGTCACACAAATGGGAACTGGCTTCTGCTGAGGTGTCAGCCCAAAATCGGTTCTTTACAAGGAAGAGAATGAAACCCAGGGTATTTCTCTGCAATTAGTTCTGTATTGTTACACATGCTGAATGATAAAGCTTTGGCTGACAAAAATCAAAGCACTCCTTTACACCTGCTTGAACACTGAGCTCCTCAGCACTCAAGCTCCTCTTCATGTTTGTTAATATATATGCTATATATATATATGTGATATATATAAAATATGATCAATTTTTTAATTCTCTGAGTTCAGATCACGTGATGTATTTTTGGGTTTTTACCTATAACAAGTAATGAAAGAGGGAATTGTGGATATCTGAGTCACTTGCTGAAGAGGAGTGCTGTTAACCCATTTTATAAGAGATGTATTGAAATAAGGTCACAGCAGGCTTGTGTGACCTATGGGAGTCCCTGTAGGTTGGACTGTCTTTGCTGACTGCTTTGAACTCATACTTTATTGATTTGAATGCCATCTTCAGATTTAACATAATCTTCAAAAGACAGTTTAACTTCTTCAATAATATTTTTGTGTTGAGAGCAATGTTTAATTTCACAGAGGAATCATTTTGCATAGAAAGATGGCAAATGTTAACCTTTAAAATCATAATGATTTATTCCACTAATTCGTTGCAGACCTCTACTGCTTATCATCATGAGCTGATGGAGCTGTTCTATTCACAGGCCATTGCTGTTACTGGATTCAGTGGTGTTCCTAGGCACATCTCCTTGGAAATTGGGCTCAAAGATAAGGTTGGCAGAGGTGTATTATAGAATTGCCAATGAATGGGCATTCCTGCCTTTCTCTGATGTCTCTGGTACCCAGCACACTGAACACAATGGGTTTGTGGTATGATCGATGGCTGATGTTAACAATTCCCACTTTCCTTTGTTATTCTCCACTTTTGCTGAAGTAAAGAAAACAGCACTCTATCTACTCAAAAAGAGATAACAAGGCTTTTAGGTATAGCCTCCCAGAGAAATTATATAATTTTTTTAATGTCTGTAGCACTAGCTGATAGGAAATCTTTGAAACATTTAACACTGCTGTGGCATCTGTCTCCCCTGAAATTCTCTGTGCCTTGCTGCAGACCTCAGATGAAGCCTTGCCTGTTCCCCAGGTGAATAAGGCTGATTCCAAACCCTGATCATATTTCCATTTGCACTTGTAAGGGTTGGCAGTTCATCTATCAATCACCCCCTGCCACATTGTCTCTCTTCAGAAGTCAAGCTTTTTCCAAGTAAGCCCATGGGAACTCTAAAAACCCTTCTATGAATATATCCAAAGGATACTTGGGATTTTTTTTATTGTACCTCACCACCAAAATAAAAAAAAAAAAACCCTCTCTAACAGAGGATTATATATACTTTAGACAGATTACTGACTCTGATCTGCCATTCCCCATTTCCATATGACCTTTTCAAGAAAAATCAGGATGTCACGAACTCTAATGATAATAGCTTGGGGTCTTCCAGCAAGTGGGTTATTAGGTAAAATACTTGGTGCACTAACTTCTATCTGGTCAGTGACAAGGGTTTAAATGGTCTGTTCTCTCCTCTTCATATTCCTCCCATTTGAATGTACTGAATCAACAGAGCAAGTTCAAGAGGGAAAAAAAAAAAAAAAAAAAAAAAAGGCAGAAACCCAGGCTCCTTTAACTATGAATAAAGTCTGCATAGTAAATTGGAGCAGCAGGGGGAAGAGAATTCCAATTTGATTTGCAAATTGACTCTCTTCCACTCCCATTTGCAGAAATAAGGCCCATATGCCCAGTAAGCAATTGCTGCTCAAGGTAAAGCTCTGCACCACAGAGGGTTTCTTGGCAGCAAATGAAAGGAACATTGCCACTCTGTTACGTATGCCAGCTCCAATAAATCTGTGGATTAGTTTCCTGGCTGCCACAATTGAGCCAACTGAAAACCATATGGTTCTCCTTTCTTAAACATTGCCATTGGAAAGGAGCGCGGCCGCCTCCCTTCCAGAGCTCTTTTTGTTCTGGGGAGAGCTCCACAACAATAAGGAACCATAAATATGGGAGAAGTCTGTGACTTTATTTATCCCTCTTGCCTAGTCCAGCTGATGGCATGAGATCACAATTGCATTTTATTGGACTTCTTGCAATTTCCTCATGTTTACAGTCTGCCCTCTGGTTCTCTTTATGAATTGGAGTGTGGCACAGCATGTTCATCTGGCTTATTTATTTTCAAAGAAGTGTCCCTGGGATGTATTCTGAATCATTCTTGTATAATCCTAGAGAGTCTTATGAAACAGTTTATTAGTTCTTGGGATGAAAATAAGATTTTGATTCAGGGATGTATTCTTTATTTTATTTTTCCCAAGTCTCAATGATATGCTCTTACTTGTTAAGCACTAACTTCCTTCTGTAAAGGTGCTGGAGCCTGGCCCAGCTGTTGTTCTCTCACAGACAGATTTGGCTTTTGCCAAAAGTCTTCATCAGCTGATGGGACAAACCCCTTGCATGAGTGACAGATACAGGACAAAGCCAAAGGAAAAGATGAGTTAAAATGGGGGGTACCTAATCTGTTCATCTGGAAAGCAAGGAATTCCTTCTTTCTTGCAATCAATCTTTAAAGTCTCTTCTAAACAGAAGGGTCCCATTCCCAGGTGTAAATGCAGGCAACCAGCAGTTGGTGTGGCTGCTGGATCAGCAGAGATTTTGGTCAGGAGCTGTGAGACTCCCACTGGAACACCTACATGGGAAATAGATTCCCTCTTGAATTAGCATAGTTTGAAAACTTCATCTTCATGCTTGTAGAATATGCAAGGCAAGATTTATTTTTTTTAATTTGAAGTCTGTTCTTAGTCCTAATTCTGTAGTAGTTTAACCTTTTTTGGATAGTGCTTTAACTACTTTGGTTGGCTGCTTTTGCTCTCTTTCTCTCTTTCTCTCTCATTCTCATTCTCTCTCTCTCTCTTTTTTTTTTTTTTTTTTTTTTTTTTTTTTTTTTTTTTTTTTTTTTTTTTTTTGTGGATAAGAAAAGCTTAACCTAAATCTTGATACCAATATAATCTCCAGACCAAATATATCTATACAGGAAAGTTATTTACTCTCCTTTTCAAATTCCTGCTTTTGAAATAAAGCCTCTTAACAGCAACCTAAGTGTCTCCACATTGGTAGGCTTGTACACTTTTGCTGAAATCGGTAGCATTAAAGTAGTTCAATGTTTTTTATGGAGAAAAAGGTATTCTTTAGAGGGGCAGCAACAATTTAATTCAACTTGCTGTGTTATCACCAGGTAATCGCCGTGCAAACCATTTTTTGTTTTGCCTGAGTGGCATCTCTCCTCTCACCTCTCATTTTGTCATTGTTGATTCTACTCTTCAAACAGATTTAGGTGCATCACTTCACACAACTCTTTCACTCCTTAATACAGTAAGGAAATAAGTGTAGTTTTCTAATTCTTTTCCCTCTCTCACCTGTGGTTTTCATTATGAGCTAAGTAATAACTTACCCTCTTTCCGAGCAGGGTAATGGAGTCAGAGGAGGCTTAGAAGGGGAAGTGGAAAAAGACACCCCAGCTTTAATTCTCCTGGAAGGCAATTTTACTTATTCAAAGCCTAAACTCAATACTCAAATACTCCTTCTGCTATATAATAGGTTTCTATTTCTCCAAAGCCTTCAGTCTAAAATACATTTTTCCCCAGCAAGAAATAGCTTTTTCCTTCTGTTATCTGATACCATCTGGTGAACTTCAGACCTAGACTCACCAGAAGATTGCTTTTGGTGGTACAGTTGTTTGCAGTTCTGTGGTTTGTCACTAGACTTGCAGTTCTGGACAGAGCTACAAGATAAGCAATGTTTTATATGAGGATCCTGCTGGAAAAGGGATGATCTTGTGCTGAGGATACAGGAATGGGGCTTGCATCCTGTTTCTGCCACTGGATGCCTGTATGGTCTTTGTCTAATTAATATCAGTTGTTTCCTTTTTATCAGCATTTGTTAGTATTAATTGACCTTTCTCAGCTTATTTTGCAAGCCTGTTGCAGAAACAGTTGCTCTCTCCTTTGCATGGATCCTGTACACAAATCCCAGCTGTAGTTTCTGTGTGCTGCAAAACACACATCTCACGTTTGCCTTTACCATTTCCCCTAAAATGCCTTGGGTCAACTACAACAAAAGCTCTCAGCAAATCCTTAAACATCAAGTTCTGAAACTGAAAACCAAAATTGTCTTCTGTGTCTTGGACACCCCAAAAGGAAAAAACCAAACCAAATAAGAAGAACATTGTTAAGTGAAATAACTTACCAGCAGAAAAAGATGAGCATGTGAAAGGTGGGCAACATCACAGAGAAAGGGAGTGAGCAATCAAATTGCTGTGGAAAAACACTGGAGGTCTGGCCTTACTTGATGCTCTCGCCAGCTCTGCGGTCCCAGCGAGGTCTCAGCCTCCCACCAGGAGCAAACCTGGAGCAGAAGTTGGAATAATTTGAGCCCCAGACTCAGTTTTGCAGGCTGTTCAATTTTAGGTGTCCTTGTTTCATCTCCAGGTGCAGGGGGAATAGTGAACCAGGTGATGTGAGTAGCTCTCAACTGGTGTTGAATGCAGAGTGCTCCTGTGAAATGGAGCAGCCCTCTGCAAACCTGCCTCTTCCAGAGTTCTCTCCTGCACCTTTCACACATCATGTTACTTGGTTCATTCACACAGCAAGGTACCAATCCTCCCCCATTGTGCACATCAGAGCTGTTATCACTTCCCCAAGGACAGCCTATTTCTTTGGGGCAGAGAAACCCTTTAAGGCAAATACATGGGACCAAATCTATCCCTGGTGCAATTCCATTGAAGTCATTAGGGTTTTACACCTGAGAGAGATGTGAAGCTATTGCATAAAGGCAGATTTTGTCCCTTTCATTTACCTCTCTGTGAATTTGAAATAAGCTCCTTCGCTTTTGACTTATTTATGTTAAAACTCTGGGGTTTTTCTTTTTGAAGCATGGTGTCCTTTTACACTATTGTTCCTACTGGAAACACTCAATGATTAGGCAGCAAAAGGAAAACATGGGCCAGCATCAACTGCCACTCTCTCCCACTGAAGCACCACAAGGGACTGCACAGTTTGGATTGCTTTTCATCCCTTAGCTCTCCAAGGAGGAAACTGTCATCAAAAATGGGCAGGCTGTTGTATTTTAAAGGAGAACAGCATCCTGCGAAGCTGTCCTCAAAACTCTAAACACAGATTTGCCTCAGCAGGACTGAAATGCCCTCAGCTGATCTCAGTGTATTTTTCTTACTGTAGGGGATTTTGCAGGTAAGGCAAACAGTTGTGGAGACAGAGATACAGGTTCAAAGCAACCTTTAGGCCTCCTGTTATCTGTGAACTTGCAAAGTGTGAGTCTTTCATGCCCCTTTCCTTCCATCTGAGCTCACACAGATACTTGCTTTCAGAGGAATATTTCTCTTCAACAGGTGGAGAGAAACACTGAAGAGAAGACTGGGGTGTATGTCTGAGTATAAAGAAAAGCTCATGGGTACAAGTGCTTGGCTGTGCATGGCTGGGATCTCCTTGATCAGCATTCAGAGTTCACATTCAGCACCCTTCTCCAACCTGGAAGAATCCCACAGCCCTCTCACCAATCCTTCCTTTTCAGGAGTCTGTTCATTTTGAAGGTGTTTTCTGTGCTCTGTTTTTACAATTTGGGCAGAATTATTTCAGGAGGTGAAACAAAGTCCCAGCATTTAAGTAAGCTCTAGAGCTGGAAGAAACCTCGTGTCTTTTTCTGGGAGTGCCCCAAATGTGCCATTTGACTCAATGCCTTCCTCTGCAAAAGCATCTCCCAAAAAGGGTCAGAGCAAAACTGCTGAAGCCAGGTGTCTGTACAACCTTCTATAAACTGGTCTGGATCCATCAGCGTTACACTAAGACTTGGGCTGGTTGTTAACATATGTTTTCTGTGTGTTATAGGGTTCTTGAAAGTCTTCCAGGTGTCTCTTAAATACTGTTCCATGTCCCAGGAATCTCATACCACAGCACCACAAGTTGTCTGCTGCTTGGCAGCCGTCAGGAAACAAAAACAACTATGAATTTATTTTTTTCCCCCTGAAAAATCAACAAGTGTTGCTATGGACAACATGGTGGGAATGAATTCTTGGGGATATGTAAGCCAGGATGAAGGCTTATCAAATACATTCAGGGGTTTAATATGGAGGTGATATTTTTTTAGCAGAAATGTGGGCTAGATAACAGCAGAAACTGGGACAATCAGGTTGGATGACACTTGGAAGACTTGGAAAATGAGTTAAGAGGGAAGACAGATTTCTACAAAAGCTCAATATTCTGAACAAAGCTGGCAGCTTGGTAGGTTTTTGTTATCAGTGCCTAGGGAGGCTCATTTGGATGCTGAGCAGGGAAAACATCTGACCCTGTGTAGTCTCTACAGTGTATGTGCTTGCATGTGTGCTATTTGTCTCAACACCTTGTATTACCAGAGGAGAGAAACAGATGTTTCGAGGGCCTGACTCATCTCATCCCAATTTAGCTAAAATAGGACGAGGTGGTTCATGACCTAAACACTCCTGTTTCCATTAAGAGAACAGGGAGCCCAGGCAGCCAGTTTGGATCAGGTGTCTCATCTGGGAACATCCTTTTCCAACCTTGTGCTACAAAATTATCTTCAACGAAATCTGTGGAGAAAGTCAAGCTATGAGTACCCTGGCTGGTGCCATAGGCCACAGGGGCTGGTTTGAATGTGTGCAATGAACATTTTAAATAATGACACTTGTGTTTACACATGACTCTGGGAAATAGCTTTGTCTCATCCTTCAAATGCCCCTCTCAATAAGAAGCTGCATCTTCGCTGACAAAGAGAAGATTTAGTGGGTGTTTAGTGTAACTGATTATCTGCTGATTCAATCAATTATGTGAACCTGGAGCCAAAGAGAACATTATGTGGCTTTATGCTGGTATGGCAGCTGCTCTGCTGCTCGACCCTGTGACATGTTTGCTGTCTGGTGTAAATATTTGCATCTGCCAGAGAAACCTGCCCTGTCCCCTACTGCCAAATTGTTCTGCTACAGAGGCTGAAATCTTCCTTATTAGTTTGCATTAGAGCAAGCACAACCTGATCAGAATTCAGGTGGAATAAATTGGATGGAAAAAATAAATCTTTGGAAAAAAAATGCAGCAATATTCCAACAATACAGCAAGAAAGGTTTCTAAGGTGGAGCCTATTCAAAGCCTGCTCTTGCCTTTAGTAGCCTTTCTATTCTGTCTTTACACAGTTGCCTTTTGTACTGAAGCTGTTTTCCCAGTTGCATGGATGTAAAAGCAAAGAAAATGAGGCTGACAGTGATCCTGTGTGGAGTAAATTGCAAAGGCAGGTATTGACAAGGAAAATGACAAGCAGTTCTGCATTGCAAAGCCCTTGGAAAGTGCTTTTTACCTGTAAGGAATTCCTTCTTTTTTGTGGCTGGAACGTCTCTCCATGCAGAGCAGCACAAGCACACAGGGGATCCAACCAACTGCTTCAGTGACAGTGACCTTTTGCAAGCAGTGACTGACACTTTACAGAGGCTTTAACACAGCAATTCTTAGTGTGTTCCACTTCAGCTGCCTGGAGAGTGGGGGAGAAATATTCATGTACACGCGATTGTACACACTTGCTTTGTGCTCACCATCCCCCATCAAACAAGAGAAACAAATGCACTTCCTACAGAGATTTGTTCATGTCTAGGTTTGGAAAGGCCACAGCTTGGCTGCTCCTTCCAGCTCAGGTTGCATGGTTTGGGGTTAACTTCAGTTAAGGATTGAGCCTGACCTCATCCTCCCTGCTTTTCCTCATCATCCTCTCTGCCTTATTCACCCTCCCTGCTGCCTGAAGAGCAATGGAGATCCCAGGAGATCTGTCCCAGGTGTCCTTCCCAGCAGTTCTGGGGCTTCCTGATTCTCCACAGCCCTTGCTCCTGGCAGCAGAGAGGTGGCACTGGCACAGTCTGTGGCAGGAGGTGGAGAGCAGCTCTCACATCACCTGGCTGCAGGAGGGACACCCCAGGCACACAGGGGCACTGGAGGCTCAGGAAGCTGTGTCCTTGCTTTTCCTAATGGGAAGCAACAGCCTGCAGCTCTGACATTTCCAAAGCTCTCATGCCACTGGCAAAGAACCGTGGCAGTTCATCAGACAGTTTTGGAGGAAGTGGCTGTGCCTGATGGAGATGGGATGCACAGACCTGGCGTGCCTTGGGGTCTGGCCAGGCAGTGCCAGGTGAAGTGGGACTTGTGCTGTGGGCTGACACAGGACAGCTGGCAGTTCTGGCAGCTCACTGCTGGAAAATGGCTTATCTGTCTCTTGCTTCCTCCACTCTGTCTGTCTGTCTGTCTCAGGCTGTAAATCCTTTAACTGAGGAAAGACACAAAAAAGGAGTTTTCCTGGTGTTGTAGCAGCATGGCAGCTGCTCCTAAATACTGCGATAACACAGATAAATAATTGGAGTGTGAGGTCACTCTGATATAAACAGGGTCCAAACTCAGCATCTATCTTAGCCCTGTGTCTTAATTGACTCCACTTCTCAATTACCCTGAGGAGACAGAGATAAAAAGACAAGACCACAATCCAGCTGTTGTAATGAAGCTGTTTTACTGTAGGGATGTAATGCATAAGTTGTCATAGAGGGAGAAGAATGGGTCATTCTGTGCTTAGAGTTGAGGTTTAATGCTCACAAGCTGACAAGCATAGGTAATGGCAGCACAGCCTGAAAACAGGGACATGAAGGAGCATGAAAAGAGGAAGCCACCTTGGCACATTGGTTTTGAATTTCTAAGCATTTGGAAAGGGAGAAATGGGAAAGTCTACATAAAAACCCCACATTTTGGACTACAGTAATTTGAAAAGCCCCTTGAATTAGTTCTTTGTTTCTTTTGGGGTTTTGTTTTAGGGTTTTTTTTTTATTTTTAAAGATCTTGTTATGGGGCCAAATTATTGCTAAAAAAACCCCTTCTCGAAGGATGATTAATTATTTCTATAGACTTTGAGCTCTTTGGGTGAAGAGATGTGACATTCTTGAAGGCTTTGAAAACCCTTCAGGCCTGTCAGGAGAAGGATGAGAGAGAAAAGGGGTCAGTGTGGGAGGGGGCAAAAGTGTGAGAGCCCTCTCATTGGAGCTGGGGGCTGTGCAGGGCTGTGCAGGGCTGAGCACACCCCAGAGCTCCAGGCTGGGGAGGCACAGTGCTGGCTTCAACTCCCCTGACTCAAAGAACCAGAATAAATTCTGATATGTAGTCACTGCTTGTCATGTTTGGGTTTTCTGAAGTTCTTTCCCAGAGACCTAAACTGGTAAACAAGGTCAGACTTTTTAAACTATCTTGTTTTTCACATTTCTCTCCTAAGGAGGGACTTTGCTTGTTGACCCTTGGTGTGACCAATGGTTCAAAGGATCCCACCTCTTAGGTGGGCACATTGTAAAAAGGTATAAAAATAGGTTCTGAGAATAAACCAGCCCCTTTTTTAGAACATCAGCCTTCTGAAACCACGAGTCCGTGTCTTTCTTTCGTGTCCAACAGCGACACTGATATTTAAATATTTTTACAACTTCCATATCAGGGCAATGCAGCTTTTGCAGATAAACCCGTTGCAGGGAGGAAATAAATGGTGAGTTACAGGCTGTCCAGAGAGGAAGGAGTGTGTGGCATTTACTTGGCTGTAATAAACTGTCTGCCTAATTACTTCACATCCTAGGACATCCTTAATGTTTTACAAGAGAAACACAAAGAAATGAAGGTACAAAGCACGCTCCTACAGCTTATGTTTTCTTGCTGATAAACACACAGTCTTCTCTTTGAGTTGATTTATGCAGCTGTGAATATTTGTATGAGGTATCTATTGAAGTTCCCCTTTAATTTAAGACATGGTAAATACAGCTTTGTTTGGAAAGTTAAGAGAATGCAGTACAGGAATTTGGTAAATGGAGCTATAAAAATTACAAAAAGCATGGGGAAAATTCTCTTTTTAGTGAAAAGACATATAGGTCATGGGAAATTACTTCAGCATAACCCATACACATTAACTTCTAGATCCTATCTTCACTCTGAAGGTTAGACATTGAAGTGTCAAATCCTTCAGAAAACTCAAATGCTGTTTAAAGGCCAAAGGTATTGGAGAAGCCACTTCATCCTTGGGCAGATTGCTCCAATAGCTAATTATGCTTGTTAAAAATATGCATCTTGATTTTTCTTGCAAACCTCAGCTTTCAGCCACTGGATATTGTTACAGCATTTTCTGCTAAATCAAAAAACCTTTGAGTAAAATCATTTATGTTAAGTGAATGCTTCAAGATGATCAAAGAGATAAATCATGTTCTGCTGAAGATTAAAAGGCTACAAAGAAAAGAAAATAGCAAATAACATGTTTGATGTTCGGTTTAGTTGAAGTTTTCTGACAACTGGACCTTACACAGGGCTGTGTTCTCCAAGCAGTTCCTACCACGTGTACATTCATGACATTATGTACTCTGAGCCTCAGCATATCAGCAACAGACTCCTCTAAAAAGCCTGTATTTTAGATGAAGTAAATTCAGGATTAATTTCAGCCTGCCCACACAACTCCACTTGTTCAGCAGAGGTTGCTCATCACCTAAAGTTGCAAGGTTGACTTTTACATGATTTGGCAAAGGACTCCTGTTGCTCTGGTACATAACAAAATGGTTAAGTCACCAATATTTGCTAGTGTATAAAACAGAGAAATGCAGCAGTTCCCTCCTCCTTCTAAAGGAAAGTACCTGTGGCATTCCCATCCTGCAGAACAGTAATGGCAAATACTGACCATGCAAAAGCAAATGTCATTCCCATCACAAGCCATCAGAGTCACAGTCCAAAGCCAGAAGATAAACCAATATGGATGTAAAAATGTCATACTGCAGTTCATTCTTTGGTTTATTTAATTTTTTTTTCTTTCATGAGGTTAGCAGCCAGAATGAAATTGCTTTTTATAGCTGCAATTAATCACGTTTATTACTGTAATAGCTGGAGACCAACATGATCCCACAACCCAGCAGAGGTTTGCTGTGACTGACGTTATGGATACAGAGAAGACACATTTGCTAAAGGTCGTCTGTATTTCATGACAGGATTTACAGCCTCAGCCAGGGAGACAGATGTGTCTGTTTGTTGTGAGCTCCTCTGATGGCAGGAGCTGCCTGGGTTCCCATCCAGGCTCTCACCAAGCAGCGAGGCTGTGACCAACAGGATGAGACCCTTCAGCACAGCCGTGCTGCCTGTCCGTGCTGTTGGCAAGGAGACTGTGGCTGTGTCACAGAGGTTTTGTTTCTTTCCTTGGGGATGGAGGCTTCCAGTTTGGTCAGCAGAACCCAAATCAGCAGCTGCCACCATCTTCAGGCTGCAGTGTTAGCTGTGCAAAGGGGTTTACTCAAAAATACTGTGTGGGCAGTAAAGGACATCTGTATCTGCTTGCTCCTGTATCTGTTTGTTTATTGGGCTTGTGGTTTTTATCTGCTTTAGAGCACCTTGCCTACCCCATGGGGAAGAACTCAAATCAGTTATTTTTCCCTTTCCTATAAGCCCAGGTGTTGCTGGTTGAAGGTTATGGCTGCTCTGCTGTGGAAGGTGGAATACAGGTCAAGTTCAAAGCTTGACTGGCTGGTGCTGACCGGTTTTGTACTGATAATAATGAAACTGTGGGATCTCATGGGAGACATAAATCCCTCCCAGTTATAGACCTGGTTGATATTTATGCAACTGGCCTTGCTGATATCATCTTCCATCTGTCCCTAGCTTAAAGTTTTCTCAGGTAATTCTGTGAGAGTAGATTTATCCTGGTTGGGACTCAAATCTGACACTTCTCCACTCCCAGGGAAATCCACACGCCCTCAATACATCACTATTGATCACGGTTGGTGCCCGAAATCAGAAAGCTGACAGAAGATACCTGCACACTGACCACTTGCTCATGTGTGTGTCAAGCCTGAGGGGATGCTGAGCTGACAGTGAACCTGCTATGCAGTGTCCATAATCCAAATATCCTGGAGCAGGCTGCTCTGGTGAGGTCTGATGGACCTCAGTTCTTGTCTTTTTTTGCTTTACAAACTGTTTATTCAACTGTAGTTCCAACTGGAGGAAAAAACCCCAAACAACTGGGTTTTGTTTGTTTGTTTTTTAAATAGTGTGTGCTATTACAGTGTTCAATGTCAGCTTCATCCTCACTGCAGTTCTTGTTGCTGCTGTGAGGAATTGATCAGCCTGCCATGTCCTCCTCTCACAGGATAAGGGCTCCTCCACTCTGCACCTTGGTAGAGAGACCTCAAGGGATAAGGGGAGTTGTGTTTCTGTGTTAGCCTCCACCCGTGTTTTGTACAAATCTTGCCAAGTGTTTCTCCTCCTGCACTTCACAGTTAAAGAAACCCCTCATGTTTTGTGTTCCTGGGAAATCCAAACCCATCACTTGGTGCTGCAGGGATGTGACTGCTGAGGGCCTAACATGGGATTCCTTTTGAGCAGCCCTTGTTGCTGTGTCCTTGTCTCACCAAGGAGCTTTGGGCTGAGTGGATCTCGTGGTACATCCACACCATCCAATGCCTGCTGGAGTTTGGGCTGCCAGCTGTCCCAGACACCAAATGTGCAGCACAGGGACATGGCAGCAACTCCCCTGTGCCAGGACCCACGTTCACTGCTTCCTGCCCTGCTGCTGACCCCTTATCACACATCAGCATCCACAGTATTAAATACAGCTTCCAGCAGCAAATCCTGGGAGATTTCACTGAGAGATTTTCCTGTTGCCTCAAGAAACTCCATTGCTCTTTGACTTTTAATAAAGCAATTAGGAAAAAAAAAAAAAAAAAAAGGAATTAATAATATTAAGCAGCTCAGTCACTCACTTAGTAAGTTAGGAAATTCTTTGAGCTTTGTGCAACTGCAGCAACCAGCCTGCATGGTTGTGTCCTGCTGTCACACTGCCCTGGGGGTGTTTGCTTCTGTGCTGGGTCTGTGTGGCAAGGTTTTGGAAGCAGGAGGCTACAGGGGTGGCATCTCTGAGAAGCTGCTGGAAGCTTTCCCTACACCCAAAAGAGCCAAAAGTCAGCCAGCTCCAAGTGAACCCAACACTGCCCAAAGCTGAGCCCATCAGCAGCAGAGACAGCTCCTCTGGCAAAGCATGGTTAAGAAGGGGGAAAAGTAACTGCAGCTGGACTGGGGAGTGAGAATCTGTGAAAGGAACAGCCCTGCAAACAGCCAGGCCAGATGGAGGGGCAGGAGCTGCTCCAGGTGCCAGAGCAGAGACCCACCTGCAGCCCCTGGAGGACCCCACACTGCAGCAGGGCTGTGCCCAAAACCAGCGGTGACCCCATGGGAAGCCCGTGGCAGGCAAATGTTACAGTTTTTGCAAACATTCACAGTTTAACTGAGTGGGCAGTTCTCCATGGGAGAGCAAAACTCTGCAGTGTGATTATGGTGCACAGATGATGCTTGATGACTTTCGAGTAGTTGCCACATGGCCTGAGGTTTGTACAGTTCTGCAGATTGCTGCAAGTGTTGAAAAATGTCTTCACCACACCTCCCTCACTGCCTAACAATCTTACTATAATAAACAACTCCAGCTTTTGCCTGAATTTAGGAGGAGAAAGGAATAATCATCCAGAATGAAAATTTCAGCCTGAATTATAAATCCTGAGAAAATCATTAGCAAGCTGGAAAGGGTTTTCCAGCTGAGAGGGGGGACAACACCCTCAATAATGTATATATCTATGGGGGTCCTAGCCAAAAACTATTCCTGACCTGCAAGTATCCTTTTATACAAAATGTTTGCTGTTGCTTCTTCATTCACCAAATAAAACAGATTTTCACATATTGTGTTTTACAGGTTAGCACAAATATAAGCATTTTGAAAGTGATTTTTTTTCCATTTCTGGGTTTTTCATACCAACAGCCACGTGGCCCCACATGCAAAGGGAGTCCCTTTGTGTCAGATACACTTTTATTTCCTGGGTACAGTCAATCTTTGTCTTCAAATATTGCTCCATTTGTACATCTTTCCAGCACTATGTTTAGCTCTGCAATGATGTGTATAAATAAATTGTGTAATTCCTTCACTATTTATTTTCACTCTTTTTTATCCTCTTCTGGGACATAAATTTCTTCTAGCATTGCCCTGATGATTTAGGACCTGTTACTTTTTCCCTCCTCCCATACAGATTTGACATCATAAAGCATGATGGCCTTAGAGCCATTTTAAAAACAAGAAATAAAATAAAATAAAATAAAATAAAATAAAATAAAATAAAATAAAATAAAATAAAATAAAATAAAATAAAATAATAAAATAAATAACCCTCCCCCCCAAAAAAAAACCAAAAATCCAAACCAACAAAAAAAAAACCCAAAAAACAAACAACTCAATACTGCATTAGAAATGAGCAGAAAAAGAAGCACTAGGACTCACACACAAACACCATGCCTGAATGAAGTTCTCATTTGCAGATAGGAAGATGCTTTAATGCATCTTTGATCAGAGGCATGGAATAAATAGAGCCAGCACCTTTGTAAAGGAGAAAAAAAATCCATTTAAAAATAATTAGTCTCTAGTCCTGCCACTATGTTTTTCACATTGATAACCCAAGTGAGCGTGGAGAACACTCACTTCTGGAACCAACACTGAATAATCAGATCAGTCTTCATAATGCAAATACCAGAGCAGACAGCAAAAGTGAGTGCAAGATTGATATGTTTGGAAGCTGTGTGATGCACTCCTGGTAGTCTGGAAGGCTTGGCTGTAATATGAAGGAAGCAAGATCAAAAGCATGACTGCTGAGCATGTTTCAGTGTTAGCAGAGCATGTCTCTGTTAGACTGCGCTACACTCTGCTAACTGTCTGGTTATTTCCCTGTGAACCTGCATTGATTTTCTTGCAGATTGCATTAGTTCCAGTCACAAAAGAAATTGTATCTGTTCTACAGCTAATGCTAACCTACACCCAGGATTTTCCTGAACACTGCTTTTTCATGTCCAATGCAGGAATTCTAATACACCTGTGAGTGTGCATGGCCTTATAAAATGAACATCCACATTAAAAAGATACCAAAGAAGTGGTAGCAGTTAGCACTGAGGGCACTTGTAAGTCTAATATTTGCTTATTAATTACTGTCTTCTCAAACTTATGAAACGTCAGAGAAACCATCCTTAAAGTTTAATTCAATCTGTAGGTGTGCCTAATTGCCTAGAGTAATTAAAAGCAAATGAAATTAAAAAAAAACCCTGAGGATCCTGTTGGCATCCAGAGAAAAGGTTCTGTGACCTGTATGCTGGGATGAGGCAGCCTCATCCAACTGAGACAGGGCACCACACTGCAAAGTTGGTTAAATGCCTTTCTGTGCTGAGCTCCTTTGCCATTTATTATCTCTGTCTTTCACCATGTCATTGTGTTGATAAGACATATTTTTTCATGAACTGTAGACTTTCTTAGATCTACTTTTTTATTTTTTTCTTTTTCACTCCTCTCTCCCTTCTTGAGTTTTTTTCCTTCTTTCCACAGGACTTGAACTGCCTTGCAATTAAGGCTGGACACATCTGTGATCACCCTATAAATAACCAGGTGTTGGATAGAGCTGAAGACCATGCCTTTCCCTGCTCCCTTCACTTGCTCATAGTGATCAGGAGAAAAGGGGTTAAGGCACTGCTTCTGCTATTCCCATCACCTCACACTTTGATGTTTTTTAGTATCCTGCTGAAGCAATATGTTTTTTCTTGGGTAATTCCTCACCCTCCTTTGCACAGGGGCCTGTGAGGGGCTGAGCTCAGCCCAAGGGCCTGTGAGAGCATTATATGGAAATCCTTTCCAGGGGAGATCTGTCCAGGGATGGGACGTACAGAGACATCCCCAAAGACGTAGGATTCTTAAGTGAAGCAAAAAACTGTTAGAAAAGAAGGACTTGCCCATTTTCCAGATGGCTGTGTCTGACATGAAATTGCTTGAGGAATGTCACAATACAGCTGAGATTTTTTTCTTCTTCTTCTGCTTCATAGTCTTACTTTTCTTCTCAGCAGTAAAAGCAGAGAGTTTTATCTAAATTTTGACACCTGAATGTCAGAAGGCCCCACCACTTCCCTTTAAATCCAACTCATCCCAAGAGTCAGTGGTGGCTCTCATTTGTTTCACTGATTATGAGTAAGGGTCAAGGAAACTGGCTTGGGGTTAGTCCATAGAATCTGTTTTACTGGGCTCTAAAACTAGTTGAGAAATTTTCAAAAAGTCTCTGTGAAGAGGGGATTTTAGACTCACTGCTGTGTCCTAAGGATTTGATCAGGACTGAAGGCTGGGAGATACACAAGGATATTTAATCAAACAAGGCTGAGCAAGTGATGCTAATTCCAAGCAGAGCAGAATAATTCCTTGTCTGGCAAATATAAGCTTGAAATTCCTGACCAGTTCTCATGGGAGGGAGCAACAAGGCAATGATTCAACAGTAGGGTAAACAAGGAAATTCAAATCTAAGTCTGACATAAGATCCATAAATCAACCAGTGGTGCCTAAGTATTATGGCAAATAATATTTCATCTCTTGTACTGATCTGACAGCTGTGCAACTGCTTACAATGAAGACAATGTTGCCCACAACTTTGACAGTCTAGAATCTTTTGGTTTGAATCTAAATATTGCTCCAACATGGAGCTTGGGTGAAACTTGCCAAATTTGCAATTTTGAAAGGGGAGTGAAGAAATTATTCCTGGGAGACAAATAAAACACAAGGAAAATGGCACAGCACCTAATGAAGTAATTTAAATGCAAATGAGGGAAAAGGTATATGTGAAAATTGCTGGGAATTTTTTAAAAGAAGAAAAGTTTGTGATGTCATTTCAGGATAAGCCTTTCTGATGCCAAATTTCAGACCAGAGAGGGCTTTGTATATGTGGTTTTCGGATTTGCTTTAAGGCTGAGATGTCAACTGCCTCAGAATAGGAGGTTTAAAGTGAGTTGGCTGACAGCCTTAAGGGGAGCAGTGGGAATAGCAACTCAGTAATTGATTTGAGATGAAATATTCATATAATCCCCAGGGAAGAGGCAGCCCAATGCCCTTCTCAGCCCATATCACAGATGTCATCATTAAAGCTGGCAGTGCTCAAAACACACTTTGGCTTGATTGGCATAAAAGCCCCATCACTTTTTTGGTTGGACTTTACCTGTTTGGGTTTTTTTCCTCCTTTAATCCAGATGACCCTTCAGCATTCTGGCATAATCTGGAGAGTCCTGATTCGGAATATTTCGTGTTCCCACTGAAAATAAAAATGGCATCCTGGAAAAACAGATGAACTGTGGCAATTCCTCTTGCAGGGAATGCTCAGCAATTAGATGGCATTAGGCTGCAGTCAGAATAAAACATGAAAGGAGCATTAAGATCACGGCTGTAACCTTACAGGCAGACACATGGCACATGGCTCTGGAAGTGCATCCCTGACACATCTCAACAGGGGACTGGTAAAGGGATTTCTTTGTAGCACATTACAGAGGTTCCCCAGCCTCATTTAAAGACATTGTCGTGAATTTTAAGCAGGCTGGGGAGAGGACAAGGCTGTTGTGATCTTGGAGAGCAAGCTAATAGCCTTGTAGTGTGAAAGGGGAAGAGATGCACGTCATGTCCGGAACGGCCGCTCAGATTTTGCTAAATTGATAATTTCTAATAATTGCTGAGCCTCACACTCTGTGCAGTGAGTGTCTCAGTAGCGTGGATTTGTGGAAGGGGGAAGGGAGGCTCTGTTTTCTCTGAGGTATAGCTGGAGCCTCCATCGTAAGCCAGTGGAAGCTTGGTTGCTGCTGAATCCCACGAAAAGATGCTGGATGCTGGCGTTGCCCCTAACAACGGTTGCTAAGAGACTTCTGCTGGCATACAGAAGGATGGAAATTGCCACAGATTATGGCCCTATTTATCATAGTTGTATGAATAGTCTTGTTAAGGGAATGCATGACATATAAATTTAGCGTGCACATGATAGAAATGTAACGCACACGTCACAAGATGAGACTGCTCTAGCAGGATATTTGCTGCCTTATAAACAGTTGTCTCAGCCCCTACTTGCCTCTTACTGCTTTTGTGGTTTCTCATTAAAACTTTCCTGAGAGTCTATGAATTATAAAGCACTGACTAACTGCTTAACAAATTGGCTTTTTATGGAAAGAGTCTAGCAGGAGTGGGGAGATGAAAAATCCTAACAATGTCAGTGTAACATCATCATCATTATTATCATTATTATTATTATTATTATTATTATTATTATTATTATTAGATAGCAGTGAGTGATATGTGTGGTTGGCCCAATTCTGCTTCCAATTGCTGCAGCATGGGAGTGGAGCAAGTCCCTCAGCATCACCATCTGATCCAGAGGATCCAGCCCCTGCCAGCCTGGATCTTAACTGGCCACAAAATGAATGGCTCCTTTTCATCATTAGATCACTTTATTAGTAAATTACTGTAGCTCTTCTGATATAATTCACTTCCTGGGGTGAAAAGGATTTATGCCAATACTTGTTTTGTGTTTAATGGATTCATTATGCTTTTCATCATAAAATTCATCAATGTTAATTGAACGGATTAGCTAAATGTAATTAGAAGAGGGATATGTAAGGGGGAGGGAATGTATCTCTATGTCTCTGCTTTCTCCTAGAGCTTTTTGCTTTAACTACTGCCCAAATGTTAATTCCCCTGTTTCTATTACCCTTTCCAATTTGGCTGATCAATATAATCTCTGCATTCATGTCAGGGCTTGTATGGTGTATTAGACTGGAAGTTAATTCGGGTCCAAAAGAAACATTATTGACCTTCTAGAGCCAGTGGTTTTGGTAGCAGAGGTGGTGTGGGTTTTTTCCACAAATGTTTTATTTTGTATCAGAGTTTCTTGGTTAGAAAATTATATCAGTTTGTCAGAAATGACCATGCAACCTGATTATTCCCTTCTTAGTGGTGCAAAGGTTGTTAGCACATCTGATAATCACTTCCAGCCCTTGGTGGGGGAGTGTTCAGGGACAGGGTGCCAGGTACAGTTGCTGAGGGGTCTGTTTTTGGCTGGCTATAAGGAAATGAAGCAGCGATTAGATTTCTGTAGCCACTTTTCCTGCAGATAAGATAATTGAAGCTGCAGTAGCTGCCTGGGAGAGAAATGTCATACCTACCTCACCATTTTCTTCATGTCAAGGATGCATTTATGTCACATCTTTATAGGTCAATAAACAGCTACAAGGGAATTTCAGCTGCGGGATGTTAAAGTAATGGAGCTTCCATCCTCACAGAACATTAATGCTTCTAAATAGGCTAAACCTGGTTGTTTCAAACCTCAATTACATTTACTAGAAGATAGGAAGGTAGATCTCAGATCAATCCTTGCAAGGCAGAGAATACAGACGAGAAGACCCTTGGGCTAGGTTCAGTAATGAAATTAACTGCTTGAAATGGAAGTGTTGCAAGTGCCAGAGCAGCAAGACCTCCTTTGCGTAAGGAATGTTAAGATACCTCTGAACTGAAAGTCCTGAAAGCTTAACTGTGCAGAGGTCACCTGGGGGCTGAGCTTCAGAGGGAGCCCTGTCAGGCCAGAGTGTGTCACAGCAGGAGAGGCTGAGCCAGCATCCAGCATCCAGCATCCAGCATCCAGCATCCAGCATCCGTGTCCTCGGGAGACCCGGCATCCCCGCACCGGGTGAGGGTGCCTGGGGCAGGAGGCTGTTTGGGGCTGTCTGCACTGAATCCCTCCTTGTCTGCTGGGCTGGCTGGGGAGCTGGCATGTGTCACAGGCAGTGGCAGAGCTGTCAGTGCAGTGGGAGGCTGTGGAGCGTGTCTGCACGGCAAGCTTCTCACCGCACCAGTGGGGGATAGTTCAGTCTAAAGAGAGTGGGACCACCTTGGGTTCCTCTGATGCACACATCACACTGCAGCAGAAAGGTGACATCCTGGCTCTGGTGGCTTTAGCTGACATTGTGTCCTGTCTTTCTCCCATCCCTTCAAATGGATGTGCAGGGATGGCTGGGGAATATGAGGTGGAGTTTGTCTACAAGGAAGTGTTAACCTGCACCTGTGTTTGATTTCAAACATATATTTATAACTTCCCCCATTTTCCACTTTTACAATAGCTATGTTCTTTTCCATAGGAAGCATGGGCATGATGTTTTGTGTGAGAACAACTCTGCAGTGGGCAATCAGGCATGTTTTTATTATCAGAGCTGAGCAATAATCTCATAAAATTAAAAAAAAAAAAAAAAAAAAAGTCCTGGTGTTGTATTCTTCCTTTTAACATCCAGCCAGTTCTGATGAGAAGCTCTCTTTGCAGCCATCCATGCTGCTTGGCCTCTGAAGACACCCCAAGGTGGTTTTGGGGAGACTTTCCCTCAAGGGAGCTGGAGCAGACATCATCTGCAGTACAGGGGCTCAGCTGAAACTCATCATTGCAGGTGAGAGCAGGAGGTGGTTGTGGCACAGAGAAGGGCACAGTAAGGTGATACAATGACTTGGGTTTGCTGGGGAGCCCCCAGATGTGCTGTTAAATACTGATTTCTCCATGTGTAGCGTGGTTTGTGTTTGGAACAAGGGCTGGATTTGACCCATATCTTCCAGGGCCAGGATGCAGCAGCAGGTCAGGAGGGATCCAACTGCTCCAGTGGGGAGAAAGACACCGAATAATAATTTGAGTAATAAATTAAGTGGAAGGGTTAAACATTTTTCCAAGTCACCTTTCCCTGCTTGCTATAAACAGGTTCCATCCTGAAAGTGAGCTGCTTATTCCTCATCAAGTGATAAATCCTAGAACCCCCCAGGACCAGATGTTATTATCCTTCAGACGTGCTTGTTTTCCCAGGGGTCTGCACACATATGTCTGCCTATGAACCCCCACATCCAGCATTCTCTCCACCCCTGCTCAGCCTCTCTCTGCTTCTGGGCATGCAGGCTGAGAAGGGAGGATGCTTTTAACCATGGGAGGGCAGGGCCCGCAGAGGGAGCTGTGGCAACGCTTTCCCAGAGGGATGCCAGCACACCCAGGTCCTCCCGCTGATGTCCCTGCACAAGCAATGAGTGTCCTGCGCCTGCAGCTTTGCCTTCCCAGGACAGCAAATCCCTCTGCAGAGCCCAGCCTTGATGCTGCTGCTGTGAGTGTGGGGACAGCCTGCCTGGAGAAACCACAGGGACTGTCCCTTCTCAAAGGCAGGAGCAAGATTTGCCCTTGAGTGCCACCTCATCTGCACTGCTTTTGGGGGGTCTGCTGCTCACCTATGAAATGGGTGATTAATTATAAGACCTTCAGAGGAAATCAGATTAAAACACCATTAAAACTTCTGTCTGGTGCCTGGCTGCATGTGCCCACGGGGAGCAGGTCATGCAGGAGCAGCTCTGGCAGTGTCTCCCAGCAGTGATGGGCACTCGTGTCGCTGTGTGGGGACACTGTGGGTGACCCAGAGTGGATTACAGCCAACACATGCAAAGAGAGATGTACAGCACTGAGGGAGCTCCCTGACCAAGCTGGGGCAAGGGCTTCACCCCAGGTACTTGTTTCATTGAGTGTAAAATTAGGAGCAGGCTGTTTGCATTTGCCTTCTTCGAAAAGGGTGGTGAGTTTCTTTCTTGAACAGAGCTGTGCAAGGGGACATTACTTACCTTTCAGATCTGTTTATGGGAACTTTTGATTTAATATTTTGTTGCTGATGTTCAGCAATAGACATTTTTTCAGCCTGTCTTCCAAGATCTATTATCAGTGTTCACTGGACCAGATCGAAGGGAGAAACTGGTGTCTTTTATTGCTTGATCTATACATGGTTTGCTACTTGGGATAATAAAATATTCTATGCTTATTGAGAATCTGCATTATTGAGAATTTTATCAATGTTTGTTTTATGTTTATTGACATTACATTTAGACTGGCTATTTTACTGCCATGTTGCATTTGATCAAGCTTAACTTTGTTTCTAGGTCACAGCAGCTTCTTGCCCTGATAAAAGGTAAAGAGGGGAATTCCTATCTTAAATGCTAAATAATTATAAGTTAATTTTTTTGGAGATATGCACACTGATGCATTCAAGCCTTGATATCTGCCCAGTCCACTGGGGAGTAATTTTGACTTTGAAGTGCAGAATTGTGTTCATATTTAATAACCATTTCTTTTTAAAGTGAGGCTTAATGGAGGTTTGTTGGTAATTATTCTGCCTCATTGATAAAGATCCCAAACACACAAGAGTTTCAAATTATTTCACAGCTGATTTATATGCACAAAGAATAATTAGAATCATGTAATTTCCTTGCTAGTTTGGTTCTCATTTGAATACAGAAAGATGTCACTAAGAAAAACTTTTATACTTTCTTGTTTGACTGACACCGAAAAATCAAATATGAATTGCATCCAAAAAAAAACCCCATGCATAAAGTGCTGCACACTATTACTGAGTACTATTGAAATACTGCTTTGAAGGCAGAATTATAAATTGCCTCACGGGTGCTTTTAATGTTCTCCTTACTATATATTATCAGGGACCTTCACAAATGTCAGTTTTATAAACAACTCGATGAGAAGAGAAGATGTTTTTGCCACCATTTTACAGATGAGGAGCTGCAGTACAAGAGACTTTAAGGTCAAAAATGTCCACTCAATTTAGCTACATTATTGGAAACACCTAGAACTTGATTTTTCAAAGCGTTACAGAACACAGTATATAACTGAAATGCTACCAAGACAGACTTCAGTATGTATTATTATTCCAGACCTAATTCCAGGATTTTCTCTTGATTTTTGCCTGGAGAAAGGTGAGAGCTGCAGATTAAGTGAGGTGCCTGATGCCAAGCAGTGGCAGAGGAAGGGGAAGAGCCCAGGTCTCTCTCAGGGTGTCCAACAATACCTGACCAGGAAAACTTGACATCAGTAAGGATGTGTGTCATGGTCAGAAAAATTATGCTTAGACAAAATTGGGGGTTTTGTGGGAAAAAGACAATGTAGAGAAATTTCCACATTTGGAAGGGAGCTGAGGGAATATGTAAGTGGCTGAAATAGCCATTGGTGACATTTTCAGATTAATAACTTTTGCATTGGGAGCTGATTTTTTTTGCTTGGCAGTTTTTCAGCATTACCAGCAAAGTTAAAGTCCAAGCTTATACAGAAATAGCGACTGCTACGTTCAGGGGAAGGAAGGAGTGTTTGAACTACCAGGCAGCAGAACTTTCCAGATTCCATCCTGGCATCTCAATTTTGAGCTGGTGTAAGACAGGAGCCCTTGTTCAGCTCTCTATTTCACTGTCTGCACTTGTGTTAAGCCTAAGCCCACTTCTTTTTCTTCCTGTACCTTTCTGCCACGTTTTTTGCACACTTCCCAGACTCAGCAACTCTGTGGGCATCACCCTCCTAAGTTACTCAGCCATGATACATTGCCAGCAATTGGCCATCCTGCATCCCAAATGAAGCAACAATCCTTCAGGGAGAATAAAAAGAAACTACATGATGGTATAATGAAAGGCTGTTTCATAATACATAAGTACCAGGTGTGGGATTGAGCCTGCCTAATTTAAGGTCCCAATTTGTATCTATAATTTAAGTGCCTAGCAACTCAGTCCTGGGAGGTGGGGCTGAGAATCCCTGTGCCACTGGCTGACAAAGAGAGGAAGGTGCCTTTCCAGAGGGAGGTGCAGGCTGCTGGATTTGGGTGCCTGTGGTGGGCTGGTGGTGGAGCCAGTTCAGCCTCCCACCCTGCATTTGGTGTTTGATTTTCCTCTGGGTAGTTTGGTCTTTGGGGTCCCTGGCTTGGGCTCTGGTTTGAACATGGATACAGCACTCCTGGGCATACATCCAGAGCTGGGCTGAGGATGCCTGGAGAAAGAGAGGCATCAGGGAAACCTTGGAGCACCTTCCAGGACCTGAAGGGGATCTACAAGGGAGCTGGAGAGGGGCTTTTGGCAAGGGCATGAAGTGACAGGACAAGGGGGGATGGTTTTAAACTGGAAGGGGATAGGATGGCTTTAAACTGAGAGAGGGCAGTTTAGGTTAGATACCAGCAAGAAATTCATTACTGTGAGAGTGTTGAGGCCCTGGCACAGGTTGCCCAGAGAAGCTGTGGATGCCTCATCCCTGAAAATATTCATGCCAGTTGGGACAGGGCTTGGAGCAACCTGGGATAGTGGAAGGTTCCCTGCCCACGGCAGGAGGGGTGGAACCAAATGATTTTTAAAGGTGTTTTCTAACCCAATTCTATTCTGTGATTCTCTTCCCTGTTCTGTGATTCCCTGATGCACTGCTAGAAGGCACTCTGAAATCCCACATGGATTATGGTTTCCCCACAGAGGTACAGCTTCTGTTTCCCAATTCTTGGGGGCAGGGAGTCAGCCGACCTGCTGCAGCTGCTCAGCCTGGGAGAGGGCGTCCAAGCAGTTTACAAAAGACGTCATTAAAAGCCACAAGAAAGCAGGGGTTTGTGATAAGAAAACTGACAGGATCTAAATTAAACAGTATATGCAAGGTGCTGTGCATTTGTTTATAAAACATGTTCTTACTCAGAGGGAAGGAAAGATCTTGATAGATCTCTGATTGTGTTTCTTGTCCTGATGTGCACAGGTTAGGCTGTGTACAGCGAGTCCTCAGTAATGACCCCTTCTCTGTTTTTCCTAACTCAGTGACATTTGCCTCCTCTTACAGGCAACTGGAATTAATTTTTCAATCTCTCTCCACTGTGGACCCGTTCTGTCTATAGAGAGTCTGTTGAATTGTTGTGGATTCTGTTACACAGCCTGCTTGACACCTCGGGTCAGATCTGAACCACAGACAAAGTGAAATTGAATTCTTCCCCCTGAATTTCCCTTTTCTTATTTTTCTACAGGTCTCAGTTGCATTCAAGTTGTGCTTTTACCAATACAGAGTCCAACACCACATATATGTTAGCTGCACTTCATCTCACAGACAGATGAAGTATCATTGAGAAAAGGCTCATTTAAATTCTGTGTTATAATGGATTGACAGATCCATGCAGTCAAAATCATGAGTATATTTCTGTCCCTAGTGGTATTGGCTTAAAAACCATGTTAACAGAAAGGTTGTGGTTTGTTGAGTTTGGTTTTTTTATTTATTTATTTTATATTTTTCATCTGCATTTTGGAATTCCATATCTGAAAGCTTATTCCTCAAGAACAAAGGTTGGAAAATGTCATTCCATGCTTTCCAGTTTTAAAAAAGATGAGGTGCAAAGCTGAAGGGCACAGATTATGTGTTTAAAATACAGGGAAATCCATCCTGCTGCATATTTCACCAAAGAAAACACCTGATATAAGCTGTATATAGCCCATGTTCTGTTTACCCTACCTTGTTCCCTAACAGACTGTATGGAGCTGTCTCAGCTGTGTCAGAGGCAGGAGAGCTCTCAGCTTCATAATGAACTTTGGTCTGTCACATATTTTACCCCAAACCTAATTCACCAGGCCATTGTTCTTCAGTTACTGAAATCAACATTTTCTGTCACGTTCATCACTCAAGAGCACTTCAACCAGACCTGATTGTCTAATGTGACCTCTGAAACCTCTGGAAAGTCCTTGACAACTTCAAATGCTGTACAAAGGAAGAAAAAAAAAAAAAAAAAAAAAAAAAGAGGTGGGGCTCTTGTTCACCATTTCCATGATAAGTGAGGTAAAAGAGAGCAAAGGAGATGCAGTAACAAACGGTTTAGCATTTCCCAGCCTATGACTTAGGGGTCCCTGTCTTGCTAAGCTCATAAACATCTCTCATGTGCCACTCAGGCTGAGTTAGTACAGAGGCTTTACTTATATTATTGCATCTATGTTTTGGCTTGAAAGAGGTGGGATCCTCTTCTCTGTACAAGGGGAAAATTATCTTGTAATCAGACCACTTCCTAATGTCATCCCATCATCCAATAAATGAGTTTTATGTAGAGTCACAGTGTTTGAAGACTTTGGCCATGTTTCCTTAGAAGTGTGACCTGACAAGAGCAGGCCTGTGAAATGAAACTGTGGGTGCCAAGGACCTCTCTTTTGCACCAATTTCCAGGCATTTACTCCACATCCCATAAACTGTCTGGTCCCTCACTGTTTGGAGCTCGTTAGCCGTGTCCCTGCAATGCTTCTGCATCGTATTTCAGTTGGGGTTGGGGTTTACCTGGAAGAAACCAAGGTCATGTGCTTCAGGACCACTTTGTGAGATGAACCACACATCAGCTGAGACAAACCAGAAGATTCAGTCCAAAAGAGCATTCCCCATGTGAAATAACACATGACTTTACACACACTCCTTGTTGGCAAGGTGCAGTGGTTGGTCTGGGCAGAGAAGTCTGGCTCCACGTTTGTGCTGTCTGGCAGAGCTGCAAGGGTTGTGCTCCCTGCATTTGGCAATACCTGTGCTGCTGGTCCTCAGGCTGGCTGGGGAGGCTGCAATCTCCTCCTCTGGATCTGTCACGAGTTTGGGTGGGTCACACCTCACAGATGAGAGCTGATAGAGCAGAGCATCACTAATCAACAGGGCTTGTCCCACAAATCTCACTCAGAATGAGGTCACTCAGGGACTTAGGAAAAGCCCCAGTATGGGCTAGAAATGAACAGGGAATCAAAACAAATGTAGGAAAAACAACCTTGGTCAGCTGTCCCAATTGATAAAGCCCATGAGCTTCATCCTCTGCTCTGGCTGTGACATTGGCCATGTAGTCAGCCAAGGGCTATAAGACATGGACTGATAAAGACCAAGGTCACTGTGCATGACTTGGTTTGTTGGAAACACTTTCAGGCTGCTGTGAGGTTTCAGCTCATGTGGCATTGGATGAACATCTCTCTACATCCACTCCAGATGTTGTACAGGTCTTAGCACAGTTTCCAATAGCCATTGTGGTCCTTCAAGTGGTGTGATTTTAAAAGACTTCTCAGGCTTTTTGCATTCCTGAGTGAAATTTACTGGCTGGTGGAAAGAGGTTTGCTTTAATCTGGTTTGCAAATATGTTTTTTCCCCTCATCATACTGTAAATGAATGGACTTTTGTCAGGGTTTTATGGAGTGTGAATCTCAAAATTATGGACATTAGAGATTGTTAAGGACAGGATTTGCGAGATGAACCCTACAAGATG
This sequence comes from Phylloscopus trochilus trochilus, assembly GCA_016584745.2. Taxonomy (NCBI): domain Eukaryota; kingdom Metazoa; phylum Chordata; class Aves; order Passeriformes; family Phylloscopidae; genus Phylloscopus; species Phylloscopus trochilus. Next base: position 7,497,639 of record WQNJ02000016.1, on the reverse strand, counting down.
CAGCACTGGGACAAACTAAGAGTCCTATGAAATGAACATTCCAAGTTTGGGAGTGATTTTCCAGATCTGAGCTATGCAGTGATTTTTCTGAAATAAAAAGAGAAGGCTGATTATTGTATGGCTGATTTGCTACGTCCAAGGTGGATGGACCCTCACAGATGTAATCTGAGCAATTTTTAAGATGCCCCTTGTGATGTTTGACCCTACCCCACAATCTCAGTTGCCTTAAGAGATCTTGTGAATGCCTCTGGATCATCTCCTTATGAACTCAGTTAGGTATAATAACCTTTTGCCCCACAGCAATCCTGAGTGAGCCCAGAGTTATTTTTAATCACACGTGGTGCCTCTCACTGCAAGTGATCCATGCAGCCCCAAAGATCAGCAGGCATCAGTCATCCACAAGCCACTCACACACCATATGAAACATGTAGCTTGTGACCTCCTGCTCCCTGAAGAATAGTCGATATTAAAAGCAATCCCACAATATTCAATGGCTCAGGCAGAGGTCAGATCAGACTGGCCCTCGTTAATGCACTGTGTCAGTATTTCTTTAGTGACCTCATCAGTCCTCTAAGAATTATCTTTCTTTAAAAGATGCCATGTCTGCCTCCTTATGAAGGAGACTGTCTGGAGGAGATTTGATCTCACATGTTCCCACATCTAAGAGAGAGGCAGCATCATGGAAGAGGCAGTTTGACCCCTTTAACTCAGGGGGATTTTAACTCAGAAACCTAATGACACTTATATTTTTACCTGTCCTTTAAGAAAGAAATAAAGCCATTCCGGGACTGTGGGTTTCCAAGAGGTGTGTAAGGGAAGCACCAGTAAATGTACATGTTCAAAAATGCTAAAAATGTATCTGCATGTGTTTGAGATGAGATTCAAGAGCAGATGGTCCTTGAGAACGAGGAACTGGCAACTGCGTCACAAGTCCTTGAGTTCAGTGTGTTGTAGCAAGAGTAACTGATTTTCACTCAGCTCAAATTCTTCATCAGAGTGTGTATGTGTGTGCTTTTAAATAAAACATTATTGTGTTTCTTTGGGTTAGTTTTTGCATACTGTAAAGCTTTCATCAGTTGGTTTGGCTTTCAGATTTTGGCATTTTAACCAAACTAAATAAATATTCTCAAACTTTCTTAAACACATGTGCAAAAATGCTGAAAAATTAAGTTTGCCATAAATGCCATCTTTCCACAGAGAGCCAAGCTACCATTTTAATTGTGCTCTCCTATAATTCAAGCTGTCTATTCCACATATACATTATCAGGGATGATCATTGTAGGTAGGAAATTAGTTGGGTGGGGGCTAAGTCTGTTTGCTGTGTTTTATTTGTTTGGGGTTTATATTTTTTGCTTATTTTCATTGTTTTCTTTGCAACATCAAGGCATTTATAAAAGCGAGCTCTATATTCTCTGGGGCTTTTGGAAAAAAAATCAAATGCTGTAAGATTTGCAGTACAATGATGGAAGCTGGCAGTTCCCAAATAGTATGAAATTAGTTTAGTTTCATCTCATTCTTCTGTATCTTCTACTCATCTACTGCCCACCCTGAGAGCCAGGCATTATCTGTGTTTTTTACTATTTTTCCTCTGACACTTTCACTCTCCACTTGACAAATGCAATCAAAATGTAGAGCAGAGCAGATCTGGTAAATTAAGGTACTAAAGATGAGAGTTGATTCCAGAAAACAGCTGGAATTCTGTGTGGTTTTCAGACAAAATCCCCTGAAGGTCATGCATGACTTTTCAGCCAGTATTCCCAGATTGTCAGAGACAAGCTGTGGTTGTGGGAGAGGAAGCAAATTGTCTCACTCACGTTTCTGTCACTGTATGATTTGGATTTCCCCCCCAAGAAGCTGTCTGTAGTTTTTAATTACTGCTGATTACCTATTCACGAGAGGTTCTTCACAGAAACACACATCTCCATGCCCTCTCCTACAACATATACATTGTGAAGAAATAATTGCACAAAACAGCTGCTTCCTATTTCCTCCAGGCTGGCTGCTCTTGGGGAGCTACATGGTGCACCCCCTCTGATCACATCACTCCAGTGGACCTGAGCACAGCTCTGCCCCTCAGCTCCCTGGAGACCAGGACATTTTGCAATTCTTCATGCCCAGATCAACCTCTGCTCTGCCAGTGGTCAGCAATTTGCTCTTGCAGATCTTCCAAGGATACTCTGAGAGGTCCATGAACCTTGGGTGTGACCAGCAGGGACCCAGTGGTTGGTTACTGGCTTCTGCTTCAGATCCTGAAGGGGTGGTATTGCTCCTCTGAGATGGCTTGGAGGCACAGTTTAGAGAGAGGAGTCCCCAGGGAGATCCCAAATTTTGTTTCATGCCATTGGAAGTGACTCTGAATTTTTTGCTCATATTACCCAAAGACTCTGCATTTACAGTATCTCAATACAGAGGTAAGACAACAGCCTTGAGCAAGTTTTGAAGACCTCAAAAGGGAAAAATCCCCATGTGGGCAGTTTTAAGGGAATGGCAGCTCTAGGAACCAGTAATGAGGTGATGTTTCTGTGTTTGGGATGGCTGGGTAAATAGAGCACTGTGAGCCACAGAGAGATCCAATGTGAGACCCATCATGTCATGTATTTAATCAGGCTTGCTTATGGAAAGTGGCTTGATGATTTGGAGGAATGTTTTGTACACTGCAAATGTTAAATGACCCTTGATAAATAAGGAAAACCTATTAACAGGCTGCTCTGAAAGCAATCAGCCTTAATTACCTCAAAATACAGGGTTTGCCAGACTATAAAAACCTGTTATTTATTTTAAAAGTTTTGAAAACATCTGTAAGCTAAATATATTTGAATGTGTATTTGTGTATTAACATGCCCATGTATGTGGTGATTATTCAAGGAGAATGGACTTCTGCTATGCATTTCTGCTGTTTCTTACCCTTTTTGGCTCTGGTTGCATTTTCTGACTGCAGCACTTCAATGCTTGGTGTCAGCAAAATGCATAATTTTTCTCTGCATTTTTGAGCTTTTGAAGGAAGATTTGTTCTCACCCTCCCAAAACAAAATCCTCACCCACAACCTGCATGAGAATCCTTTGATGTCTGCTTACTCAGTATAAATATACAGGATTCTAGATCTCAACCCTCCCCTGTTTGCCAGTTCAGGCACTAATTCTCCCTTCCAATAAAACTTTGCAAGAGGTTAGAGTGAAATGCCACATCTAATCATTGATCAGCCAATAATGAATCGTGTTTATTACGTTAATACACTCATGCTTTTATTTCACTGTGAGCATTGAGCATCTTTTTTTTCTTTCTTAGAAGGGGGGGAATTCAGCAGACTTTTTGTTGGTGTTATTAAGGGTAAGGAGTGGAATTATTTCATCTTTTTAAAAGACCAACCCAAATGCTGCCTTTTCCAGCTGCAGGGTTTGCGTACACAAAATGAAGATGCCTGTCTGATGGCTCATGCTGAGTGTAGCATTGCATGCAGTCATTAGTGATCAAAATCTTTCTAATTCAGGTGTTAAATTTTAAGCAACTGTGCTGGTTAATATCAAATAACACAAGACAGGAATGGCTGCATTTTGTTGACAAGAGACTGGCTGCTGTGCAGATCTAGTGCTGCCAGAGCACCCTCATTAAACATAGCTCAGCTGTGCTGCATCCCCCTCCAAAATCCAGTGGTGCCATTTCCAGCCTTACGTGCCATTTACCCAGTATTCAAACCGCTGGAAATCTCACAGGAATAGCTAAATTCCTTGTCAAGCTTTATCTTTTTTCCTCTTTGTTGTTGTGGATGAGAAACCTTTTGTTCGCTCTTAAGGGTGCAGCAGGAAGAAATAGCCACCAGTGCCATTTTCACCCTCTTCCCTTCTGATGGCAAACACTCTGCCTGCATTGGCACCCCCCTGTGTCGCTTGCAGGTGTTTGGTTAGCCCTGTCAGTCCCAAGGAGCAGGTCAAGAAGGGCGTTGAGAGCTTGACCGGCTGCTGCTCGGGGTCAGGAGAGGCCACACAGCTCCTGGCTCCCTTATTTACCCACCCGCCTGAGCTCCCGTCTAACTGGATTAAGTGATCCAATCCATCATGTTTGTGATAATCTCACTGAAGCAATTGATTGGGAAGGAGTAGATTAATGTAGTCCTGTGAGCCCCACTTCCCTCTGGCTCACGATAACAGCCACTTGCTCCCCGGCTGTGGCCAAGGCCTTTTGGAAACAAGGGCTGTTGAGGCTTGTTCCCTCCTCTCTTCCCAGTCTCTGGAGAGATTGCCAGGCTGACAGTGATCACTGCTCTTCACACACCTGCCACTGCTGGTCACCAAGGTGCTGAGGTTGAAATATGTTATCTGTTTTATAAACAAGACACAATATACTAAAGACAAGTCTAATCATGCCTTAATCCTACTTAGTCCTTGAACACCTCAAAGTAATTAATTCCTTTATTTTTACCCATTATCCCCAAAAATGCCTTTAACACTATTTGTTAACCTGCAAATATATAAAATCATTTATTTACAAAACCCAAGGGTGACGACATAGGTGCAAAGCTGGCAAGAACAGGTGGAAAGAGATAAAAGACCATGACTCTGGTCTTAGATTATCCCTAGTGGCCTCTCTTCTGCTTCATTATCCACTCTTGGTTCTCTGTCGTCTTGTGGTTGCATTTATTTGAAGGAGCCTCAGACTAGAGCACCCCATTTGATTATATATCATATATAATGTATTTGATTGTATAGTCTGACTCCATCACCATGATCTATTTAGGCTTGATTCCCCTTCACCTCACTCAGGGCACTCTTGTCCTTCCCTTCATCCAGATACCACCCACTTTGGTTCTGCTCATGTCCCTTGAGCACTGGCCCAAGCAGTCCAGCCCTGCCAATAAGGGCAGGAGGTGATCTTCCTGACCTAATTCAGGACACTTTAAAATTATACATCTAATTCTGGGGTATTCACCCTCCTGTCTCCCTATAGTTGATGCAAAGTAGTAGGTGTCTCCAACAGGCGGTTCATGTCATCCCAAAATTGGCATCTAAAATCAAATAAGTGGCCTCTGGACACCTGTGGCTAGAAGAAAGCATAGTGTGAGGTGACTAACTTAAAATTAGACATCTGATTTTGACATGTCTGTGTTTAGATGAGAAAAATCCTTCCATTAACGACTATTTTAAGTCAGGGAAGCCTAGTGCACACCTTCAGGCTGGACTTGGGAAAGCAATGTCTTGAATGTTTGAAGTCTTTTCTGAGGATATTAGGATTTGGGGTTTTTCAGAGCCAGGTGATGACAGTCCCTTTCTTTTAGATAGAGGTAGGGGAAGAGAAAGTTTGTGGACTTACCCCTGTGTCCCACCACAGTTGTGGGGCAGAGGTGAGGATCTGGAAGGTTGGTCAGGGTCTCATATAAAAATATATGATACCTTCCCTGCTGAACTGTGGGGCCCTTGTGTGCTGGGGGGGGCTCCTCTCTGCCCCACTGCACCTGTAGAGCCAGATGGCATAATGCCACTCCGTGCTGGCAGCAAAGATCAACTCCACCATCACTGGGAAAACAGTTTGCTGGGTGCCCCTGGGCCACCATCAGAGGCTGTGAACTTCCTAGCTGGTCAGCAGCAATGACAGCTCAGGTGAGGCAGCAGCTGTACCTGGCTGCTGAGCAGGTGGCTGCAGGGAATGAATCCCCGACAGCGAAAGCGCATCGCGTGCCGCTGATTATTCACTGTCTGGAGCAGAACAGGTGGGCTGCTGTCAAGTGCTTTACCCCCTCAGAGGCTGGAATCCAGAAAATGACATTTTCTATTCTTTAGCTGCTCCAACAGTGCAGGGTTTTCTGAGATGCCTTGGGTGGTTCAGAATTGGGGAATACAGAGATCCTTGGCGCCACTGATGCTTCACTCAGTGCAGAACACAGCCAAGGCTTGGTGCTGTCCTAGGGAAGAAACAGCAGAGTCCAGGCAGGCAGCAGCACAGGGGAGAGAGGTCTCTGTTGCCTTTCCTACCTCCTCACCTCTTGTACAGCAAGCCCTGCACAGCATGGAAGTAAATACAATTTTATCAGTTGCAAGAGGTGAAAATGTTATGATTGAGGCCCGGTAGGCTTGCACAGAAGAAAGCCCACCAGGATTTAAAAATGCAATGGATTTTAATGAATTTCTTGTCCCACTATTTAACTTTCATGTGTTGACAGCAGCCAGGAGAAACTGTTAAAGGTGCAGTTAATGGCAATTGTCAAATTGTGACTCAAATGGGAAAAGCAGAGTGGGTCAATAAAAATAAATAAGAAGGATGGCCCTCCAGGTGGGGTGAAAAAGCCATTGCTTTTGTTAGTGTGAAAATAACCTATTTCTCCCCCAATACATAAGGGTGTTTCATTCTGTAGAAAAACAGGTGAAGCAGTAGCAAAGTGACTTGGCCTAAGACTGATCATTGTGCTGTGCACCACAGGAGCTGCATAAACCCAAACTGCTGCCAAACAAACAGCAAAGGAGGCTCTCCTGGTTGCTGTTCTGGGTGCTGCTACCTACTATCTCCTGGCTGAAACATGCCTCAGCCAGGAGCAGCTCTCCACAAACCTCTGATCAGTCCTCTGTGACTTCTCCCAGAGATTCACATTTCCCCATAGCACTTACCTTCCTCCTGGTCAGGTGCTCTGGTGACACCACTGGAGTCTTCTCTAATTAGAGCTTCCACAGTCATGGTGCAAAACTTCACATGCACCCCAGGCTTTACCTCTACCAACTCTGTCCCAAGGAAAGGTGCTGGTTCATCACTCCCTGGGTACCAGGGTGAACTCCCCAAGTCATTTTAACTCCTCAGTGCAGACAGGTTTGACCTCTGCCCTTTAAAGGTCAAAGGCTATGGCCTGACACCATTGTGCTCTCTAGCTTCCACTTCATTTGATCTGTTTATATGGCCACTATTTTCCACATCATTGACAAGGCACTGGGTGGGTGATTTGTCACAAGGCTGACAGTTATAGACCGTAATGTGTATAAATAGCTCCTGTTTTTTAAGGTAATCAATGGAAAAATGAGTCTCAAAGTCTGAAAGGTTACAAACAAATGTATTTGTTCCTGCCTTTTGCAGGCACAAGGGGTGGGGGTCTCCACTGGAAACAACCACAAAAACATTTATTTCATGGGCCAGCCATGAGCCAAGACCTCAGCTTATGCTGGGGAACAGCAGCTCTGTTTGTGACACAAGGGCTGCCTTTCTGTGCCAGGTTTTATTTTGCCATCACAAACAGCTCTGCTGTGCAGTTGTGCTGCCCTCATGGGATAGGGTCTGTAACATCTGTAGGTGTATGAGGAACCCCACAACTGTGGGGCAGAGCCAGAAAACTCAGGGTCCACCATGGGTGTTACAGGGAGGAATAAGGATGTGGATCATCCAGCAGTGAATTAATTTTCTTCCTAAGCTAAAAGTTGCAGGTGGGCCATTGTGTTTATCAGCCATGGAAGGACTTAAGCACTCTAAAATTGTTAATTTTTTTATCCATTTCCTTTTAAATCACAGAGTATCTTTTTGCAATAGGCTTCAGTTTAATGACATAGCATAAGTATGGTTTGAGGTTTGTTTTAAATCTCTGACATTGCTGCATGCCCAGTAGTCCCTATTTTAGAAGAAACAAATCAGTACTATTCTTCTATTCCTCCTTGTTGCCCTGTTTGTGATTTTACAAACCTTTTGCTTCTCTTTAGCACTTTTCCAAGCCCAAAAATTCTCTATTTTATTTCCTCCATTTTGTGGAAGTCCTGCTAAACCTTTGATCATCTCTGTCTCATGTCTGTGTCTTTTCTCTCTTTTTTCAAGACAAAGTCATAAGAACAACACAGGGTCTTCAAAATAAAGGTGCACAGAGCTTCTTACAGTGGAATAATGAAGTCTGCATTTTATTTTCAACTCTTTCCCTTAAATTTCCTAACATTCATTCTGTCTTTCTCTTAGTATGACCCAATGCTTTCAGAAAACTATCCAATGTCTCCAGCATCTCTCTCGTGACTGCTTTCAGCACTTTAAAAGCAGCATTTCATACATATAGGTAGGTTTATTTTCTCCCCCACAACTCTCTTTGCACTAATAGGCACTGAATACCATCTGCCATTTTACTGCTATATAATTCAGTGCCCTGAGATCCTCCCACAGCCCCTCTTGCTCTGGAATTGGCTCTCCTGAATGATTTGTGTCACCTGTGAGTTGTGGCACTTGAGCGCGTGTTCTTTCTGGGGTTGGGTAGGAGGAGCTTAAGGGATAGCAGAGATGCAAGAAAAGACACTGCTGCAGCTGTGAATTTGGCCTCCATCCTTCTCCAGCTCTCTGCGCAGGAGGCTGCAGATTCCACAGGGGTCAGTGGAGGCTTTCTTGATCCGTGGAGCAAACAAAAGAAAAAAGTGACCCTGTCGGCGCTTGTGCTGAAACAGGAGCTGTTCCATATTGCATGCACACCACGGGCTCTTTATGGCCTCATTAAAGTCAATGGGAGCTTGCCATCTGCTTCAGCAGGGGCAGCATCAAGGTATAAAAACATTGTGCACAGTTTGTATGATGGTTTTGCCTGAGCACTGGCTGATCCTTGCTGCGACCTGATCCAGGTGTGAGTTATCACTTAGATCCATAGAATCAAAGGATGGTTTGGGTTGGAAGGGACTTTAAGGATCCCCTTTGTGAAACACCCCTGCCATGGGCAGGGATACCTTCCACTACAGCAGGTTGCTCAAAGCCCCACTCAAACTGGCCTTGAACAGTTCCAGGGATGTGGCATCCACAACTTCTCTGGTCAGCCTGTTTCAGCATCTCACCACACTCATCATAAAGATTTTTTTTCCTAATATCCAATTTAAATCTACCCTTTTTCAGTTTAAAGCCATTAATCCTTGTCCAATTACCACATCCCCCTGTCCAAAGTCCCCCTCCAGCACCCTTGTAGTCCCTTTGGTACTGGAAGGTGCTCTTAAGGTATCCCCAGAGCCTTCTCTTCTCTGAGCTGAACAACACCCTCACTCAGCCTGTCTTCACAGGAAAGGTGCTTCAGCCCCCTGATCGTCTTTGTGGCCTTCTGTTTTTCAGGAGGGAAAGCAGAAACTGAGAGTAACACAGAGATTTTAAAGATCTTGACTGTCTCTCATCTGGTCATGTGTGTCTGAGTGCAGGGAATGAGAAGCAGATGAAGGAATTCTTGGCAATCTGTCCTGTGTGACATCCCATGTCAGCAGGTCTCTGTGTCTGACTTTCTCTTTTCTTCAGCCCTGCAATTTCACAGCAAGCTGGGAGTCTGCCGGGGAGGTTGTGAGCTAAGTAGGTGACAGCGAGACTCAATAGCAGAAGCTGTAATAAACAGTATTGATTTTGAATAAACACGTGAGTAATATTGACTTGGAGAAGCTCTTTCTTAACAAGTGGAAGGACTGACTGAATCCAAAGGATGGAGAAGTGTAAGTCCCTCTCTGTAGCTGTGTAAGGCAGGTTTTAGTCATAGATATGAAATCAAGGTGTGTTTCCTTCATCCTTTTTCTCAGTCCTGTTGGCAGATAAGAACTGCAGGCTTTGCAATTGAATGAAAAATTCTAAAAAAGTTTTAGATGGATTGGTAGAGGAAGGGGGACGATGAACAGAGCAATGTAAGCAAATGTGGTGAACAAATCATGGTTCAGAAGAGGTGGTCATCTGAATGCTACTGAAATGTTAAAGGGAAAACCAAAGTTTAGATGCAGAAAAAAAAAAAAAAAAGAGCTCAGAATGAGGCCATAATGCTTATAAGTAATTAAAAATAAAACCAAACCCAAACTCAAAACCAAACACCATCTCCCCTACTGTTTCAGATCCACACCCTCGGGTCCCCTCAGGATAAACAGAGATATGCCATGGACTCAGTGGACTTTAAACTGGGCTCACAACTCAGGAGCTAGCACTGAAATCAGTCAAGTGAGACACAATGGAAAATTTTCATGTTGCCATTGTTGCCTGAACTAAGGCAGAAGTGCCTTAACACTTCCCATTTCTTGATGAGCAGCTTCCAGTTCTTTGGGTTAAGGACCCAACTCTCACCTCTGAGACTTGCTTGGGATACCTCTCTGTCCAGGCAGGCAGCCATAGAAAGGTTTCTGCCCTGAGTGCTGCTGCAAAATTACTTTGGACTGTTCATGCAAGACTCAAAGATCACCATGGACCCCAACACAGGACCCACAACCCTGATATCCCATGGATATCTGGATTAATTATGTGCAGTAATGCCACAGATGCCTAGCACAGAAGTAAAGAGTTAGAGCTCCTTTGCATAAAATGACACAGAAAGGAAAAGTAGGGCATCTGGGAGGCAAAACCCCATTTCTTACAACTCCCTGGTTGTTTTTTCTGTATGGCTGCTGTATGCAACAGGGGTCTGCTGAAATGAGGGCATCCCTTCCACACATGCATATTCAAAGACTAAAGAGAAAGCTTTGAAATATTTTCAGAAAAGGGGTCAATTATGTAGATTTTACATGGCTTGTTATTAAGGCCAAAACTCACATCGTTTTCACAAGGGCTGGAGGATACCAAGGCAAAGATGTAAGGGCTGGAGTCCAGATTTGCCTGGAAGAAGGGAGGGAGAATCAAAACATTGTTAATTATATCCTCTCAAGAAAGGGCTTGTGGTGCTAGGAATTCATACCAAGAGGATAATTTCAAGGCTACAGGTTGTAATATATATTATTGCTGGTCTAAGCAGGAGCAAGGAGGAACTCCAGCTGTGGCATCTTTGGTAGCTTTTTGCAAGGGACTCTAGCTGTTAGTTAAACAACCTATTTCAGGGAATTTGATATCCCTCCCCCAGCCTGGCTGAAGTCTTCAGCACCAATACAATAATGACTTGAAAGAAAAGTAGTCAACAATGACTTTCCAAATGCTTTGATGAATTTTATTACAAAGGCTCTCAAGGAAACCAGAGGCATTTGGTGAAAGGTAAAGTATTGTGCCATTGATTAAAAAACTGGCCAGAACAAAAAAACAGACCAGGAATGACTAGTTAGTTATTGCAATGCCAAACACATAACAAAAGGCTACCAGAGGGAACATATTAACCATCTTTTCATGCATAAATAAAAGGTTTCATTTAGAGGAATTAAGACTATTATATTTCTTTTATATCCAGTGAAAACTCCAGAAGTGTTGCTTTTCTCAATTAATATCATGCACATTCAGAGGTTATTAGAAGGTTACTGAAAATGTGGTGCATTGAAGGAAAGAAAGAGTTGGGTTTTATAATGCCCTGTCCAGTGTTTGATGCATTTCTTGAGTCTAGGAAGGAGGGCTGGGCCTTGGTGTTGGAAAGGTTTTTTTTGTGTTCAGTTTACACAGTGCAAAAAGGAAGAGTGGAGAATTGGTGGGAACAACCAACACTTCCTACCTGGACCAAAACCTCACAGTGGATATAACGTTACATTTGGATAGCACGAAAGTTTAAAATCCCAACAGAGCAGCTTGCTGTTCCACTGCTGATCAAAATTGATCACATAAAAACCATGTTTCAATGGCAAAGCAGATTTCAGCTGAAGATTTAAAGATTATTAAAAAGCATCACTTCCCATGAGAAAAAACACGGTTTTCTCAAAAAGCTAAAACATTTGGGCCCAGAGAGTAATTTTCAGAGGAAATTTTGGAAACTTATGATGTACACATCTAACATCAGAGGGAAAAACATTTTCTGATCAGCTTTGTAGGCCCTACTATTCCTGACTTCTTAGCATGAATCAGCTCTGAGTAAGGGAATGATAGGATAGTGGTATAACACTTTTCTTCTAGAGATGTCAAAACATTTCCCAAAGGCACTGATGTCTCTTCACCAAAGGAAGACTGAGGAGAGGGAGGAGAGCTGAAGGAGGTTCTTAAAGCCAGTGTGAGGAATGAGACCTGCACATCCTGGTTCCCCGTGCAAGTGCCCTTTCCAGTAAATTTTGGGGTTTGTTATTATCAAATGAAAACCTCCAAGCTGATTTTTTTTTTCAGAGTTGGCAAAAAGAGGCAATGAATAGTCACAATTAGAAAGCTAACTCTGAGGTTTTCTAAGGAGGAAAAGCACAGGACTGCCCATTTATCTCCAAACCGAATCGAAGACTGTAGAACTCTGCGTGAGCATTGTTATTTTCCTTTATCAGCAAGGCATTGTTTTGTTGCATGAAATCTGTATGTTCAATAGATTTGATTTTCCAAGCAGCTGGGCTATCTTGCACTGTGAAGAGACTCTCTCTTAATCTCAATTGCTGTGCTTTTCTCAGCGCCGTTCCCAGCTGCTCAGAAATGAGCACAGTGCTTTCATCTGTCTTTTTGTGCTCTTATTAGGTGTGACAGTCTCAACAATACCTGTATGTAGGAAAATATGCAGGTTTTTAATTTCTTGGATTTTTTTTTTTAAATGTGATTGTCAAAAAATATGGGCAAAAAGGTATTGCTTTTAAATAATGAAAGTTATGCCACACTAATGATGTATTTCTTTAGAGGGATGGGCTTTTATTTTTTTTTTTTTTCAGTTTGCTCTAACACATAATTGCAGCCAATCCTTATTTATCCACAGGAGACAAGGCAACAGAAAAGAGCTGAAATATGCAGAGTTGGGCCATAGGTGCTTTCCAAGTGAAGGTGATACACAATTAGGATTAATGTATGTATCTGATCATTTGGCTTCTGGCAAACATCTTTTGAGACACTAGACTGCTTATCAGCCACTTTTTTTCCTGTCCTCATAAGCCTTTTTGTGTAAAGAACCCTCCTCATGACATGAGGCGCCCCTGATTTTAGAGAACACCTATTGGCATGACACAAGTGCCAACACAACAGGAGAGAAAGGGGGAGAAAAATCCTTGGGAGGATGGGATGCTTCAGTGAAAGGCTCTTTGCTCTGAAACCAAACAGTGTTCAGTGCCATAAGCAAGTGCTTAGAAAACCAAGCTGGAAATGCCTGAAAATTAGTGTCAGCCTTGCAGCTATCCTGGAGGCAGAGCAACTGCAATGGGGACACAGATCCCTCTGAAAGGTTTCAATATGTGGTGTGTTGGCATTTCTGCTCAAGTTTGCAGCTTTCAGTTCAAGGAACTGTTTCATAGCCCAATCCCTGTAAAGGCAGGACCAAGGGGTTTGCTGTCCAGAAAGGGCCAAGCATGCTGAATCTTCAGACATGGTAAAGTGGTGGCCATACCCAGACTTGGCCCAGACATTTTTCTCCTTGAAGCCCTGGGGAAGAGAGTGAGGGGAAGAAGGCTTTGCCAGGAAGCAGGAAGCAGTGTGTTCAGGAGGGAGGATGGAGGATTAGATTTGCAAAGGTGTCCACGTTTGCATTTCCTACCAATGGTTACAGCATGCAAAGCAAATTCCCTTTTGGAGATTTTTCTGGGCTGCAGTGTTGCCAATGGCTCAAGAGAACAGGCTGCACTTAAAGCAGAGTGAGTGAGAAGTCACCACACACCCAGCTCAGCCAGCCCAGCTATAGGACTGTTATCCTGGGGGCCAGAAAGTCTTTGTCCCACTGCTCTAAATCCAGCAGATCCCAGGCAGAGCTCTGAGAAATGTAGCACCAGAAAAAATGAGGATGTTCTCTTCTCTGGACCACAGTCACACTCCTTTGGTTGTAACAAAATGTGTGAGACAAGGAAATAGTGATAGGATGCACATTTACTCTGAAAATGTCACCATCAAGTCTTAAGTTAAAGTCATTTGGATTAGAGTGGGCTATTCACATCAGCTGGAAATGTGGCCAACAAACTAAGACAGACAGGTAGGTACAGTACAAAGCCAGTCTGCGTGCTGCTCACTTTGAAATATCTTCCTATTTTCTTACTGCAGCTGTATTTATGAAATACATGCTCAGCACACAGCCACTGTGGGCTTTTTCAACATCTATCCAGTGCAATATCTGGCCCCTGTATTTTAGATGTAGTGATACTGAAACGTTAGATACCTGAGGCTACAATAAGGACTGTTAAACATTTTTCTTTTCTATGTGAAACTCAAGAAAGCAGCTGATCTACACAACAGCCTATTCTGCATTCTTAAAGGCTTATTGATAAAGGTTTGATCTACAGCCCAACCCTCCTGGGTTGGGCAGCCCAGGGCAAAAGAGGCCTTTGTGTAATGCACTTTACTGAAGTTTTTTAACAAAATAGATTACCAGCAAAAGCATTATTTTGCTAGCCCAAGTGTGCCTAAGGATTTTTCCTACATAAGAAAGACTGATTTAAAAAAACAAACAAAACAAAACACAACCAAGCAAAGAACAAAATACAGTGAGTTACTTCTCACCAATGATCTGGAAAATGACACTGCAAGAAACAGGAGCCCTGCATTAGACTTTCTCTAGCAGCAGATCAGTGTCTTCCCCTTCTTGTGGGTGTTTGCTCTTTCTGCTGTAAGTTACTGCTCTTCACGGGGCAGATAACTTACACATCATTAACTCACTTTTATTTTTTTCACCTTGCATGTTTTTTTCTTTTACGTGGGGTTCTTCTTCTAATCCAACATCTCTCAGATGAATGGGCACACAAATTTTGGGGACTGGGGAGTGGATTTGGGTTTGGACAGGGTGAGAAAGGAGGCCCTTCACTCGCTAGATAAATAATCCCCTATTATTTATCCTAGGCTGCATGTCTGACACTGGTGCTTAGAGGCTGCAGAGGCTACAGGATGAGCTTTCCTTGGGTGAGACAGTTTTACCTCCCAGATGGTTATCACCAGTGGCTAATAAATCCAGTGATGTTTCTAAGTGACCTTTTAAAGTGAAGACCACTATAGGACACTGATTCAAAGAAAAAAAAAAATACTACGTACATTTTTTCAAAGCACAAGATGTTAAGGATGTTTTAAAAGTGCATTAAAAATAGAAAAACATCCTTTAATAGATCTCCAAATCTACGTGAGGTCCTGCAGGAATTAACAAGTGCCTTGAGGTGAAACTATGGCAGCTCAGTAGTGGTCAGCTCTGGCAGCCAAGCACACCCTAAGGGTTGACTGCTCTAGGTCTGTGTCTGTGAGGCAGAGGAGAGGCTGCTGTTCCCTTGGACATGCAGCATTTGCCAGGCAAAGGCAAAGCAGTGGCCAAGGGCTGCCCAGGTAAGGGTGCTGAGCACAGGTGGCCTCACTCCCCCCTTTCCACAGTTAGCCACAGATGTAGCTGGTGCTACACAGCTGCACTAGGGGGGAGGCCCCATTAACAGGTTAAGCAGGACTACAAGGAGCAGCTTGCTGGTGATTTTTAGTGAGGGGGGAAAAAAAGGGGATCTAAAAATGTATTTGTGCCTGGCAGGGTTGATCTGCAAAATGAATCCTTTGCATTTCTTTTGCATCTTCCATCTGTGATTTCACGGTTAATTGACTTATCCATGCAATGTTCCTCTGAGGTATAGATTATCTCCTTTCACAGTGATAAACCCGAGTCTATAGGGTAACTTGCCCTAAACCCTCAAGGGATTACAAGGCAGAGCACAGAGCAGGCCTGGGTCCCTCCTTTGCTCCCTCAAGGTGGGTTCCCTTTTCCCACTTAGCAAGTCATGCTCTGCATGGCACCGAGCCACCACACTGCCCCTCACCATTGCCCAAAAACTTCAGCAAGGATTTCTGGGTCCGTCCAGAGCATGAACTGTGGAGCTGCCCTGGTCCCACACGTGTGAGCCCTGAGGTACAAGTCAGGCCACTGCCCATGACAAATGCCACAGCCCCCATCCTGTGGCTGGGTTTATTTTTAGCTCTCCCAGCGTCAATAACCGCACAGCAGCGCCGGCCACATCGATGGCGCTGATGCTTTGAAGATCAATGTTTGTAACAGCCCTGGCCAGGGCTCTTTGGGGTGATCAAAGCTCCATCCCCCACTCCTAAGGCTGAACTTCATCCCTCTGGAAGCTGTGGGTGACTTCACCTGTTACATGCTTCGGGTTATACCTGCATAACTCCTGTAAGGACTCCTAGAAGACAAGCATCAGCTGCCCTTGGATCAATAGCAGACAAGCCCCATGCCATCTGTTTCTTTCCTGGACTAAACTGACTCCTTCCCCAGACCTTTAACCGTGTCTTTGCACAATGATGATGCCTTTTAAATTGTTTTTAATAAGCAAAGTAAGATAAAGAGGGAAGGAGAGCTAAGAAGTGGTCATATCATCACAAATGCAGTAGCAGGTGAAAAGCAGGTGAGGAAACACTTCACAGGAAATCTGGAGGAAAGTTGGGTGCCTAGCAGTCATTACATCCAGGTGATGCTAAGACTTCAGTGTAATGTTAATTAACTGTTTAATTTGTTGAACTTTGCAAAGTTAATGACCTTTGCAAATATCTCAAAAGAAGGTTTTGGGCAGATTTCAGGTTTTTGACACATGTTGTAGAACACCTACCATTATTTTAAAAAGTTCAGCTCCATCATCACAGTGATTGCTTTTCTTATTCTGTGCAAGGTATTTCAGATGGGCAATCAGGGTGTTAGGATAATGAGCAGAAACCTTAATGAGATGCTGTCAGCCTTATTTCTGCCAGGATTGTGGCACAAGAAAACCACAAAAAATTACATTTTTTCTTAGGCAGTAAGGGCACATGTCACCTTTTCCTAGCACAGGTCAAGGGAACTGAGCCTCAGGAGTGCCACTTCATTCCACTTACTATAAAGAAATGGTAATGGACCAGCTAAACTGGAGCCAGTCACACTGTAGATATTTTAAGTTGGCTGAGATGAATCCCACCTCTGACCTGTCTTGGTGAGTTTTCTTGTTTTTTCCAGATAAAGAAAGACTGAGGTGCCTGAATTTTAACATCATCTAGTAGTGCCATGAAATCCAGCATCAGATACTAATTCAAATGAGGATTTTATGCAAGTGGAGATTGTTGTTTAGGGTGAAAACAAGCTGATGATATATATTCATTATATGTAGAAGCTCTCCTGTATCTGGGATGCTGTGCCAGTGTCTTTATTTTATATCTTTATTGACATCCTGGGAGATGCATAAATGTCCCATTATCCCCTGCCCCAAGGAACTGAATCTGGGAATTTCGTGAAAGGGTTTGAGAGGACCAAGAGTTTGAATGAGCTGAGTGGAAATCTGATTTGCTTTAGCTCTTTTCCTCTTTCCAATGTCAGTGAAACCTTGGTCAGAAACAATCCCAGCTGGAGCATACAGTGACCAATAGCTGTGTGGTCAAAGGGCATCACCAGGGGGGCTTGGAGCTCAAAGGGGACAGTGACCCAAGGAGGGGCTCAGGCAGCTGCTGAAGCAGCCATGGGCATAGAGATATCCACTACAACATAAGGCAACATGCTACAAACATCAGCTTTTATTTGGGGTAGTGATGGGAGCCCCAGCTGAGATGAAGGGGAAGGGTGTCTGGCTCCTACCCCAGAAGGTAAATCTACATGATAGTGATGACTCTGAGGTTCAAGCAGTTCTCTGGTTCTAGAGAATGAGATTCATTAGGGATGAACAAACAAATATAAAAATACTTTAAATGAAAAAAAAAAAGTAGGATTATCATGAAGAAAAATGGTATCACATGTTTCCCTTGGTTGTGTGCTCTGGCATGATTATGTCCTGTGAAGCACTCCATCAAATAAGGGGAGTGCAGGATCTACCTCAGACCCTGTCATCCAGGGGATCCTCCTGCCTATAGGGTGTTTTACATGCAGATATACCTTCTGAGACCTGCAAAATTCTGCCCCAGCCTTCACCTTTAGAGGGATCAGAACTGCACATACACTTTGGAGAAGAGAGGGTCTCTGGTGGTGTTCAGCTGGGGTTCTGGTTTGCGTCAAAACTAATCCAACCTTTAAAGATTAAAGAATCTCTGCTCAAAATAATATTTTATAGGACTCCTTTTGGGCAACCCCAGATTATTTATTGTTATTATTATTATTATTATTATTATTATTATTATTTTATACTTTCTCAACCCCTTTCTTACACTTTCCCCCGTCAATTTTTGCCTCATGCTGAGCCCTTCTCTTCATTCTCTCCTTTTCTCCTCTTCCCCAGGCCAAAATACCATAATCCAGGGTGGTACTGTTACACTTGTAACAATATTGCACTTCAGAAAAATGGCTGTTTTTCTCTTAATGCCTTGTCTGCCCTGTGAGAGCTGGTCTCCTCCTCCAGCACACACAGAGATGTGTCCAGAGAGCATCAAGTGCATTTATGAGCATTTGCAGAGTATCTGGGAGTCACTTTGCATCAGAGGTTCTGTTTTCACAGACATAAGGTGGCTATAATCAGGTTTCTAACTGAGAGCATAATAGCTGTGCTTTAGCAGAGTTGTAGCTTTGGGAAATGGTGTTTAATGTGACAGAGATATTGACAGGGATGGGATTGGAGTCTTTTACCTTGGAAAAAACGCTTCTGTTATCCTGTTCTGTTGATTTCTTCTTGCAAACCAAACACAAACACTCAGTGTTTGTTGCCTTCTGCATCATGCCCTGTTTGAATGGTTACTGGAGTGGATGAATAAATCATCTGACTGTTGAAACTGCATAGATAGACCTAATGCTCTGGTGAAAGGCTTTGTGTGTGTTTTGACTGCTAAAGTCCAGAACAGCAAATATACCTAGCAGCAAAAGGAAAATATAGCTCAGTTTCTATTTAGGGAAGGAAGTCCCTTCATATTTCTAGCACATGTTTTGTCAGAAGACTGAGAAGGATGCTCAGCCTCGTGGTTGTACTTGCTGGGAGACAGGACCACCAGAGGCCATTTTCTCTGCTGGGGCAGAGATTTTGCACAGCAATTCTCAATTTGAGTCTGTGAGCCCCTTTTCTACAACTCCCCCTTTTCATCTGTAGATCCTCAAAGCATCTATGGATCCTCCCAGTGAGCCAGGATGGAGGCAAGAAAAAAAGAAGGTAGAGAGTGGCCCAAGCCAGTGAGCCAGAGCTTGATCCTGGGAATCTGCTTTTCTAAACACAGCAGTCCCCATCTCTGCTGAGGTGGTTTATTTATGTAGTAGAGAGGCAGCTTTTCCTTCCTAAACTCCACACTGGCTTAATGGGAATCAGGATAACAATGGCTGAGGTCAGTGATGTGTCATAGAGATAAATCCCTTTCAGTTATTGGAGATGGATGGACAGACCCTGATGGTCCTGCCTAGCAGGGCAGGGTGCTGAACTGGCTTTGCTGTAACCCAGTCTTCTCAGACTTGTACAGTGACCTGTGGCACTCAGAAATGACGTTTTTATGTCTGCCATGCAGATTTGGAAGGCAGCTAAGTCAGTCTTATTAATACCTCAAGACTTTAATATTCATCATACTGCTTTTGCTTTTTTGGAGAAAGCCTAACTGTTCTGGAAAAAAAAGCAGGTCATTAGAGCCTTAAAGATGAACTCCAGTAAAAGAATTCATGTTTCTAGCCCTTACTGGAATTGGTGCCATGTAAGGGTAAGTGGCAAATGATTTTGAAGGTACTTACTCATGCAAATGCTGCATCAGTGGAACAGCTTGCGAAGAGCAGGGGTGTGTCCCCTCTTAACCTCCTCAGAGGCAAGTCCCTCTCCCTATCTGAAAAGACAGAGCAGATCTCAAAGGACTGCACTGGCAATCTTGGAGAGGAAAACCTTTCTCCATTTTGAAAATACGCCCCACAACCAGCAACAAACAAACACAGCTCCAGTCTCTCAGTGCTGCCAAAGCAGCACACCCAGTCCAGCACTGCTCCTCCCCTTGCATCAGCGACAAAGCTGCCAGCTGAATTGTGCCTCTATCCTTGGTGCCTTGGCCTGGTACCAAGCAGGAAGCACATAGATAAGCTTTTGGGATCCCAGCAGCTTTTCCAGGGCTGCTAAGCTCAAAAAAAAAGAGCCCAGTGCCTTGCTACTGGCTAGTAAAGAGAGCACGTTTCACTCCTAAAATCATTTGCTAAGAATCTGGCCTTTCTGAGAACAAAGCTTTATATATGCCAGGAGATTGCTTCAGAATGAGATCTGATGCATCACATATTTTTAACCTTGCTTGTAACTTAATCTGTAGCTAAAGAAGAGACTGAAGGGGAAGTGTCATCCCAGAGAGGATGCACCCAGCCATCAGTACAACCCACAGTCCGTGCCAGGCTGCATCCTCCTGGCACCTCTGGAGATGGGAGTCCCCAAGCTGGCACTGCTGTGAGCTGCACCCACATGGGTGGGCAGCTCTTCTCCCTGCCCCCCCAACCAGTGCCGTTCTCATTTCCCTTTGCCATCCTCAAAAAAAAAAAAAAAAATCAGCTTGTTCATCACCAGGAGGTGCCAAATCTGCCTGCACAGCCTGGGCAGTAGCAGGTGGGACTCACCACCACGTCCATTTTTTACTTTTTAAAAAATGTGTCATGAAATAAAGCACATAAAATTGTTGATAGTTTGGGCTTTTGAGTGGTTAGACCCCTTTTTTTCACTGGTCACCATTTAGGGGAAAAGGACAGAAGGAAGGAATTTCAGGACATTTTCAGGTGTGTATTTTTCCTGAATGAGTGAATGAAAATTTGACTGATTGATTAATTCATTTCTCTTCTGCAGCACAGGAAATTAATTGTTGAAAACTGGTATTTTTAGGGTGGGGGGGGGGGGTGTGGAACAAAGCCCTAAAAGGGTCTGGTTCTTGCAGAGCATAAGCAAATCTTTCCCTTTTTCAGGTAACCCATGAAAAGTTTGCTTTCATGAAAAGCAAAGGAAACCTGGAGAAGCAGTGTTGAGAGAAGCACAGTAGCAATGATATTCAAACCATTTGGAAGCAAATGTTGTGCTTTTGGGAAGTATGCAACAAAACTAAAAAAAAAACCCAAAACCAAGCATGAAAGGCACTCCGAGTGTTAAATATTCATTAGTATTCCCCGCACCGCCTGTTCTAAATATAAGATACGTTTCAGCACAGCCCTGGCGTGTGACTGGGATGCTTTCCCCTCCCTTCCAGGATGCTGTAGCCATTCAGCTGGCGGGGCGTTCCCATGGCAACAGGGCGATGCTACCTTTTGTCAGATGAATGAAGTGACCAGTGGCGGGGTCGGCCAGGGGCACACGGGCAGGGCAGGCTGCGCTGCCACCGCATCCATTGTCCCCGTCACCGCCGGCTCTGGGGGCGGGAGGCAGGAGGAGATGGCAACTTTTTGCATCACAGAGCCGTGGAGACTGGGTCCAAATCGAAATTCCCTCCGTTTTTTTCAGGGCTGGTACAGGCAGCACAACTTGGCTCTGTGCTGGCGTCCCCACCCCGAAGGTTAGGAAGTGTTCAGCTTACTGAATTTTATCCCAGCCTGGATGCACCCACAAAGGGTGAACAAGAGGAAAACTGAGGGCTCACATACACACCACAGAGTTCAGCTGTTTCAAGGAGCCTCAGCCAGTAGTCTGACAGTGAACAAAAAGATTTTTGGGGCTATTTTTCCTAGTACTGGGTACACAGGGTGAGATTCAGCTCTAGAGACAGGCAGCTAAATTCAGGCATTTACGTCTACTTTGCTAAATATCAGGAGAATCTCTTCACTCCTTCTGGTCCATGGGGTTTTGTCAAGGTACTCAGCAGAGCCTAGAAAGAGATGGGGCTCCAAGGCTGAAGCCAGGCAGGACATACCATGGTCTAGGCAGACTTCTGCCTTGGTCTGCTGTCTAGAGTCCAGCAGACATTTAAATTATGATAATATATGAGGGGATTGCAGGATTTCTCACAACCATGACTAGTTAAGGAGCCAAAGGTGATTGCATTCCCATCTTCTAGGATATGGTGGTTTGAATCCAGGACAGGATGAACCTCTGCAACACCTTTGTGAACCAGA
This sequence comes from Phylloscopus trochilus trochilus, assembly GCA_016584745.2. Classification (NCBI taxonomy): domain Eukaryota; kingdom Metazoa; phylum Chordata; class Aves; order Passeriformes; family Phylloscopidae; genus Phylloscopus; species Phylloscopus trochilus. The sequence continues at coordinate 7,475,950 of WQNJ02000016.1, read as the reverse complement.
CAAGTTGGTCCCTTCTTCTACAGATGGACAGCCTGAGATACGCTGGGTGTAGCTGCCCAGGATCTGAGTCAAATGCTGCTCCCCTCTTCAGAAACAGAATGAGGATGCAAGTGTTCACATGCTCCTTTTGCCTCTGCAGTGCCTTTGATGTGAAGTGGCAGGAGCAGAGGCTGTAGAACGAGTCTGCAGTAACTTGAGCATTGCTGGGAGTCGCTGGGAGCCCAGCAGAGGAACGAGGTGTCAGACCTTGGCACTGCTGACAGGCTGTTGGGGCACTGCTCCCCCGGCTAGAGCGGCCAAAGCTCCCATTTTACAATGAAGATAAACTTCCTTGGCTGCCACAGTTGCAAAATCACTGCTGTGACTGTGAAAGGAGGGGTTGCAAGCAGTCTGGAGCACGCTGAGTGCTCATCCTGCTCCTGTAGCACAAGGAGGGCAGGCTGGTGGCTGCACAGGACAAAGCAGAGCATCTGCCTGGATGCTGCTTCAGCTCTAGCCCAGCCTGGTGCCTGGAGTTTGAGAGGAGGAGGATGTGATGCACAATACCCATCCACCCACTGATGCTCCAGCTCTTATAGGAAATTGCCAGGGTTTCTGAGGAGCCAAGACAAAGCTGCACACAGGCAGAACCTCTTGGGTCCCCTGGCCCCACTGGTGCAGGTGGATGTGAACAGACCCTACTGTCACACACACCACTTCAGCTGTGGCTCGTGGGGATGCCATGCAGGAGCTGATGACTTGCCCAGGGACCCAGAGCATCCTTGGGATGCAGCTGGGGATCTCAGCCTGCACTCCCTGCATAGGGAGACTCACTGCTGGCTCACAGCCATGGGTGCTGCTCAACAGCACCACACTCTCCCATTCCTGCTCATCCTGCTGAGCTGGGCTCTGCTCTGACTCATGCAATATCAGCACAATTCCCAATCCATTCAGATCAGAGAGGCTTTGAGTGCTGCTGAACCAGAAAGGCCTCAGCTTGCTTTTCTGGTCTCAGACTGAATTACTCTTTTGGACTTTAAGAGAAATGCTTTTTTTTTTTTGGCGCTTGTAAACAGAGATAACACAGGGAAGCTCATAGATAACCCAGGGAAGAAGCTCATGAGGCACTGTGGTGTAGCCTAGTTCAAAGCAGAGCTGAGCTTTCAGAGAACCAGGTGTTCATATGCTGGGTGCATCATCCACATTATCATATTCCATTAAATCTTGACCACCTGACCTGACATCTCCAAAATACCCAAAAGCTCCTCTCCCTTTATGCTCCTCTTGAGGCTATGGACAGTCAAAGTTCCCTGACAATTTGGACAAGATGTTGTTTCACAGGTGTACAGATTTGTAAGCCTCTCATCAGAGTCTGGCACAATGTTGTACAGCAGAAAAATCACAATGGCCTTGTCTTACTGGAGCCTGGAATTCCTGCTGCCATTTATTCAAAGTCTTATTAAAGTCTTGTAAATACCAATAGCAAAACACATTTATACACAACCAGCAAGAAATGGATGAGCCTGCCAGCATTCTACAGTCTCTTCAACTCTGGAAAACTTATCTCTGCCTTCAGTACGATATGATCAGATTTGTTCACATTTGATAAGAACCTGAATTTGGCTGGGAACTATTAATTATATTTGAAATTAATATTAATCACTGTAGGGGGCACCTCACCTCTGTGTTTTTACCCCATAAAGAATAACAAGTAAAGTGGCCTGAAACTGCATTATTTACGTGGTGGAAAGGACTGGAAGGGATGGAGAAGAAAAGGGATGTGGGAGGTTGAACACCCTCATATGTGTCACTGTCTGGGAGTACTTCTGCTAGGGCTTGAAGGGCAGAAGTTTTGTCAGTCCCTGGTTCATCCCAGGCTTTGCACCCTGAGGTGCCATGAACCAACCATGGCACCACCATGAACATTTTCCATTGCACCTTCTCCTCAGTGGAGCCTCCAGGAGCCTGGGCTGAGCATGGGAGATGCATGGGGTCAGAGATGGTCCCTGGTCTGAGCAGCCAATCACTTTGAGAAAGGAACTGGTCTCTCTTTTTGGTTTTGCAGGAGCTTCAGTGGCTGGCTTGGAGCAGAAAGCAGAGTTTTAGAAGGTGAAAGCTAATTGAGGTGAATCCCCATCATCATCCAGAGAACATGTGGTATTTTTGGGAGTTAACCGGATCCAGTTCAGTGCATGAATCAGACAGTGACTGTCCCTGAGCATGTAGCTTTGGGACTTAAGAGTTGGTGTTAAAGGGCATTAGAAATTTCCACCTGTAATAGGCTCCAACCAGCCTGACAGTGATTTTTCTAACACTGAAAATTGAGTTCTGGTGGTGTAACAGCATTCTTAATTTTGCTGTTGGACAGCAGTTGGGTACTGGTATGTGGAAGGTTACCCCCTGGGCTGAGGAAGGGGATTCCTTTTGTATTTGTGCTAGGAAATGGGGTGGCCCCCAGGGGAGCTGACCTTTGGAGCAGGACTGGGCAGCTCTGCTCATTTGATGGCATTTCAAAAGGGTTTTCCTTTGGACTGGTCTGGTCTGGTCCTGTGGACTGATGTGCTTGTAGGTGTGAAGCTCGTTTTTCAGTTGCATTTTTTTTCTGAAAGGGCTTCAGTCCTAGCATCACTTCATGGTGGGAAACAAAATGCATAAAGCAGGAGCAATCAGGGAATTTTCCACAAAGGCACGCTCTGATCTGAATTAAAATGCTAATAGAAACACATTCAGGGAGTATATTTTGCTGACCAACTTTGCAGGAGTATATTCCTTTTGTTCAGCGTGCTTTTCTTTCTTTCATTCTTTCTCTCCCTGAATTCCCGGCTGACAATTGACAGGAACTCCCTTTCAGCGTGGGTTTGGTCACTCGCTGACAGCAAACGCGCCCAGCAGAAAATGCTCCAAAACTGTTGGCGTTTCCCGAGCAGGGAAAACCTCCTTGGGCTGAGGCTTGAGGAATGAGGATTACACCCTTTCAAGTCAGCACCGGGGGGGGAAATCCGCGAATCTTCCGCCGTGACGAAGTTGTGCCGGTGCTTTTCGCGGCTGGCGGGCTGAGCGGAGGAGCGGCGGCGGATCGGGGCTGACAATAGCCCGGGCAGGGCAGGGCAGGGCAGGGCAGGGCAGGGCAGGGCAGGGCAGCGCAGGGCAGGGCAGGGCAGGGCAGAGCGGGCAGAGCCCCGCAGCTCCCCGGGCAGAGCCCCGCAGCTCCCCGGGCCGCCGAGCGGGACCCGCGGCGGGGCTGGGATCGCCCGTCCTGCGCTGAATGCATTACGTAAGGCAGGGATCGTTTGTCAGCCGCGATGGTACAAACATAGCCGCGGGCAGATGATGCACAGAGAGCGAGAGAGGAGGAGGGAGAGGGAGGAAGGTCTCTCCGGGCAGGGGGCTCCCCGCGGCTGAGGATCGCGGCTGGCGGAGCTCCCGGGAACGGTGTCGCGGGCGGTCCCTGAGATGCTGCTCTGCCTCGCGTGGGATGCTTGAGACCGGCACCAGATACTAAGTTGGGGGACGAGGATTGGCATGAGGATCGGACCAAAATGGAAGGGCTTCTGTCTCCGATGAGAACGAAGGTAGGGAAAGATGTTAATGTCTTTTTGAAGCTCAATTTACCCGACGACGGGAAGGGGAGTTGCGGGGCTAGCTCTCTGAATGGGGGGCTTGCCGGGCTTTTGTCTCTTTTCTTTTCTGTCTCTTTTTTTCTTTCTTTCTTTCTTATTTTTCAAAACTATGCCCGTGAACGTAACTCGGCAGAGGAGCGACAGCAGTTGCCTCCAAGAGGGGAGTAACGCATCACTCTTCCTCAACAGAGATGACCTTTGTAAATGAGTTTGCCTTTTTGGAGTAGACAGCCATATTTCTGTTTGAATTCCCAGTTGGAGGCTCTCATTGTGTCTGTGTGTCTGTGCGTGCTCCCCGGGGGAGCCAGGCGGGGAAGGCATACCTGCGGCACAGGGACGGATGGGGACGCTGGGCTGCCCCAGCACGGCGCTCTCAGCAGCAAGGGGGGCACGGACAAGCAAAGGTTTTGTGCCCAAATACCCTGCCAGGGTGGGAGACCTCTTGCTGTGGACCCAGACCAGAAAGCTGTGACAGAGAGTGAGTGTGCAGAGCTAAGGGATTGCTGCACTTGTCTGCTGCCTTCTCACACTCTCAACTCTCTTTAAAGGTTTGACAGTAATCCTCGTTATTAAAGAAACTTGAATTCCAGCAGGGAAAAGACAGAGAAAAAAACAGTGATGGTTTGGTTTGTAAAATCTCTTCCCATGCCATTATTCCTTTGTGGTCCTGGGGGATAGACTGAATCCTGATTGCATTTTATTTAGTCACTGCCTCCATCCCATGTGGTAACTGCCTTGGGTAAATCCTTCTGATTTCAGTCCATCACCACATTCAGTCCAACTCTGTTGTATTGTATCTCAAGACTGGAAGAATTGGAATTCAGTGGCAATTCTTGCTGGCAACAGGATGTCTTTGTATGCCTTAGATGCAAACAGTTTTGAAGGGAGAGTCAGACAAGAGTTGCTTTCTATAAATGCCACACTTGAAAAAATTCTGAGAAATTGTCTGGTCCAGCCCCTGTGCTGAAGCAGATCAGCTAGTCTGGTCTCCTCAATTACATCCCTGCCATCCACTATCCTAAATTAAAGGCTCTTCAATGATTTAAAGTCTTTTCAATATTAAAACCAAGAAAAGTGATTTAAATAAAAATAATTTGCCAGCAAATGTCTGCACTGCAATTCTCCAGGGGAGTAATTTTTTTTTCCACTTTAATTCAGGTTTTTTTGTCTTGAACAGTAAGTTGATAATTTAAAAAAGAACCTGACAACTTCATATAGCTCTCCATTACCAAGAACAATGCTGTGGGCAGTTTTTAGAATGAAAGATTTATAAAGGATTATAGACCCAGCCATTCATATCTCTCATTACTAGGAATACATACATTCATGTTAGGCTTTGTAAGGCATTTCTCAGAATTATTTTTTAAAAATCAGATAATAGAGGAAACCCCTAACAGCTGCCCAACATTTCCATCTCATTTCCATTATTAGAAAACATAACTTTCATCTCTTTAGTTGATGTTTCCATTCTGCTCCTCTAACCAGGCTTGAAACGACTGCTGGAGGCAGTCTCTCCCAGGACTGGTGTGCTCTCAGGCTGATGTGTGGATTACAGTCAGACTGTGGAGTGTCAGCACCTGCAGCATGTGAGAAGCTATAAAAATGACAGAGTAGAGTAAGGGAAGTGGTCCAGGACTGGGTATTCTGTTTGTTCATCTGACCTGCTTCGTAGCTGGGATGTAAATCCTATATAACACCATCCATAAAGTATAATCTCAATTGCCACTATCAGGTAATTTATTGATCCTATAGAGAAGTATGCTTGGGAATATAGATACAATCCTTTGGATCCCAATCTGCCTTAGTATTAGAGAAAGGGAGAGATTCTGACCTCCTTTGTGTGTGGGAAGGTCTTCTCAAGCCAAAGAAATGGGATTTTAAATCAGCTATTGCAATGATGTAAGGTCAATGGGATTCTCTGGAAGATCCAGACCCTGACGTTGGTGTTACGTTGCTGTTAATCTGGAGCATCTCCATGGCAGCTGATGGAGATATTCAAATGGACTCTGTGAAAGAAAGGTCAGGATTTGGCCCTTACAATCTTTACCTTGCAGGGAAATAACAATGCATATAGATCACTTGAATAGATTTGAAAACCAATCTCATTTCCAGGATGCTTCATGGCTGGCAGTGGCTCCCTGCTCCCTGCCAGAAAATCAAGTGTAAAATCTATTAACTCCCCAAACACAACGTTAATATGTGATGACTACACAAAAAAAACCCAAACCTAAAAAACAACTTGACAACAGCAAGGCTGCCAGTGTGCTGAGACCCCTGCCTGTCACACTCCCTGATACTGCCTCGTTTTCCTCCTCTATTCCCCCGTCTGTCTGATCCCATCTGTTGTCACTTGTTTTACACTAAGACTGAAACTGTTGGAGGCTAGTTAGAAGGTTTTGTGTCCTTTGGTTTGCACAGTGATGTGAAGGACAGTGGGTTTCTGGTCATTTCTGGCAGAGCCACCTGGAAAGAGCCTGGAGCTTCTGGGAGCTCCAAGTCTTGAACCTGTGTGAAAACATCTCCCTACCACAGTGAAACGCAAATAAAGACTCTGTTTTATCCTCAGAGTCCCAAGCAGCTCTTTTTAGCCTGCTCAAATCTAGACAGAAAACTAAAGCCAAACAATTTTCTCTGTTTCCACGGGTAAGCAGGGGCAAGAGCTGACTCTGCAGGTCCTTCTCACAGTCTGTCACTAGCAGGTGAGGACAGCCTACATCTGCCTCTCAGAGCCAAATGCAAGGGTCCCTGGAATTAAAATGAGGTCTAAATCCCTGCAGGTGGGCTTGGGTGAATCTCGTGGTGGCACTTGCAAATAAGATTGCTGTCAGCTCTTTGGTCCCTGTTGTTCTCAGGGTTGTCACTCCACGTCAGAGCTGACAGAGGGACAGGTGGGCACATCTTGACAAAAAAAATCCAGTTTATTGTGCAGGAGGGCTGGAGCTGTGGCACTGGACAGAAACACAGACACAGTGTACTCACTTCTCCAACCAGCTCCGTGGCAGGGCTTGCCAGCAGAGGGCTGGGAATATACAGCCAAGAGCATATTTCGTAGAGTGCTTGTTTCTCATTCCACAAGGTAAATACCCATTTGCTGGGCCATGCTGGGTGATCATACAGTGGGTACTTTAGAAACTCTTAAAAATGTTTGGTAAATTGGGTATGAAACACTAAGCTCATTACACTGTGTAATGGACTCCACTGCAGTGAGTCCTGGGTGATCAAAACATTTCTGCTTTTGTATAACCAGGGTGCACAGATGCAGGAATTCTAGGGAAAGGGAAGGGATACATGGCAAAATGGGCTGATGCATCAAAACTGAAGTGGATAAGTAGAATGCACTGAACAGGAAAGTTACTGCATTTTTTTGTGTTGGTGATTAAATTTCATTTGATGATAAGTAATGGATGGGTTGTAAATATTTAGTAGGTTAATAGAGGTACTTAAAAATATTACCAGAACCAGTTAAATTCTGTACCCTAGGATGTCTGAGCTCCTGTTTTCAGAGCAAATGAATGTACACAATGGCAATGTCCCCACGCCACCTTAAGGGACTGTGAAGTTGATTGAGTACCACGAAGTGAAAAGAATGAAGAAATGCATAAATATTGCACTCCTTTTGTTAGCCTCCATTTTAATTTGTTTTATAATCCTCAACACAGGCACAATTTGCCTTAACCCTCAGTGCATCGCCTTCAGCAAATTACACTGGCATAAGAATTTCAGTAATTTCAGTTTCTCTGCTGCTGACACTTGCCAGTGCACGCTACTGAATTTGCAATGAGCACCTGGCTCGAACCACGCAGAACTGGCTACTGCTCTATTTTCCTTTCAGAAGCCTGTGTTTGGTGCTTTTTTTGTTCATCAAAGCACTGCTTCTCTTTCAGAGCAGCTGAAAGAACTTTTTCAATGAACTTTTCGTCTGTTCAGAAACACGCGCGGAGGGTAAATGGAGATTAATTACTGTCGAATTTACTAAGCTTTGCATCCAAAGATAATGAATTTTGAGTGTTCCTGTGTACAGCAAATTCAGCAAGGGAACTCAGTAAATAAAGTGTGTAGTATTTAGATAGTGCACTTTAAGCATTAATGGGGCTGTTTCTGGTTTATTGAATCTTATTAACTTTATCTGTTTATTGTAGATTTTGGGGATTAGCAAACTCCCACGGTGTTGCTGTTGGTTTGTTAAAGCCTGTTGGCCCTGCTTTCAAAGCCACTTAGTTTTTGACCACTGGATCTCTCACAAAGAATGGTTAAGTTGTCCTTGTGCCTTACTTAGAGAAGTTCACAGTGGCTCAAAGCAGAGAAACTTTGGGAAGTACACTATACCCTGAGAATCTTAAATAGCAAAGGCTGTGACAGCTGACCTTTGAGATTGTTGGGGAGGAAATCAGCAGGAGAAATTACCCCTGGGAAAGCCAAGTCTGGAGTCTGGGTTACACCTGTGGATTGCTGTGGTCTTTCACCCTTCTTGGATGGCACTGAAAAGAAGTTTATATAAGCAGGGGTTTTGTGCAGCTGCATGCAGCAAAGCATTTAAACAGATTCTAAATTTTATTCTTGCAAGCTATCCTGCAGAAGTTCTGGTTAGGATCCTGCACTGTCTGGACATCTATGCATATTAAAGTCACTTTACAACACTCTTGTAGATGACAAGAGGCAGAATAATTCCTTTGAGTATGTTGTGAAACCAGTCCTGGTGTTTTTAAGAAGACCAAAACACCAAAAGCCAAAAGCTGCCCCCATCCCTCCAAAAGCATTCACATTGCTCCTATGGAGTCTAAGATTCCTGTTTGGATACAACTGTGTTTTTCACTCTCATTTTGAGTATCCTATCATGCTAGACACACACTGGTGCTAATGACACTTAGAGAGTGAGATTTCCAAAGCCATTTATTTCTGGGGCTTCTAATCTCCCAGATGGAGTAACATCACCTGGGCAGTGAGCACACAAACAGAAACACAAACCCAGCATTTCAGGTTCCTGTGCAATCACCCACAGACACACAAAGCTCATGGCACAACCTGGGAAGTGCTGGTGTTCCCTCAGCAGCCCTTCCACAGGGCCCCTGCACAGGCTGTCAAGCAGCTGAAGGGGCACCTCCTTCCCTGCCTTATTATCAGTTTGACACAGAGGTTAATGAGGCCATATGTAATTCTCTGAGCTTGTAGACAGTTAGGAAGAAAGGCAATTCAAGAAATAATGAACTCCTATGTCTGCTACTGTTAATCATAGTTTTATAAATACCTGGGAAAGAGGATGTAGGGGCATAACTCAGAGCGGAGTTTGGCTTTGGAACAACTGTACCATAACATTATGCCTCTGGAAAAGCAGAGCAGTTTCTGTTCTGTAACATTTCCTAAACCCATTCAGATTTAAAGACAATATATCACTGAACATAAAACCAAAAGGTTATTTTTCCTCCCCGGCTGTGCTTTGCAGCAGAGCAGTGAGCTCCATGCCTGACTGGGCCCTGCACTCATGCCCAGTCTCAGCAGGGGAGGGTTATTTACTGTCCAGGGAGAGGAAACTCTGTGTATCCTGGGCAGGACACTGTGCTGGTAATGGGAATTGCATTGCAGAGCCCTGGGAGCTCAAAATCCAGCACAAGGACTTGTATGCTTCGTGCTGGACCATGAGAACACCATCCCTGTCCCCAAATGCTCCCTTACTGAAGGTTGGGAGGAAATAGGAGCGTTTTGTCTCAGTCTCTAAGAAGGAAGGATTGTGGTTCAGATTCTGGTATTTCCAGATTATACCCATGATCCAAAGCCTGGGGGGTGCTGTCCATTCTCAGCATCCTCAGGAGCACAAGGAGCACAACTGAGTCCAGGCTACACTATCCTATGACCTACCCTTGACTGCACACCAGGCTGAGTGGGTTCAGCTCTTGCTGAGCTCTCCTGTGACTGTCAGACAGCCCCTGAGATGAACCAGGATAATCACAATGCTGGGATTGCTTTGTCTTTCCCAGACAGTTTGATCTCCTCTCTGCCATCACCAGCTCAGCATGGGGACATCACTGGGAGGTGCAGTTAGGCTTGGCACACTGTTGTGTTGGAGCCTGGAATGATCACAGCGTGCCTTGGTGAGCAAAGCTCTCACACTGTGCATCAGATACCACTGGATCCTTTCAGGGGATGGAAATAGGAGCTGCTCCCACGTGCTCTGCTCACCTCCCAGTGCCCAGACACCATGTGTCAGCTCAAGCCATCCTGCACCTTGGCCTCAGCTGCCCCTGTCTTGCTCAGCCTGGGCAAACCCAGGCTGTAGCAGAGGTGCCCAGCAAGGTCCTACATTCCCTAAACCTTCATGTGGTTGTCTGGAAGTGCCAAAAGACCTTCTCTTGGCTTCCATGGGACCTCACAGAAAGGGACACTGGGGGGCTATGCAAAGACCACAGAGGTACCAAAATGAAATTAATAATAGCAATCATAGCACTAACAACAGCATAATAATTAATAATCATGTTTAAAATGCAGTACAGCAAGGCACAGACTGGAGGGAAGAAAGCTGATGATGATGCCACTAAGAGCATAAACCTTGCTAGCTCAGTATGTGGGTCACAGGCATTTTTAGGAAGTGCAGAGAAAATACACTGGTGAGCACTCATTTTCCCAGTCATTTCATTAAGTATTTTACTTAATGGCAGCTGTTGTCGAGGCAATTTGCCACCCTTTTCAAAAGCAGAACTCAGACAGAGACACCCACTCTTTAGCTGTGAATCACAGGTTGCATTCCCTGGGGAAGGTCACAAAGCCTTAACTGCTGCAGATATGGGAAAGCTGAAAAAAATCAGAAAGATATGAGTGAGATGATTATGAAGCAAAAAATTATGGTTGCCCCAAAATGCCAGCCTGGTAGTTATCTGTGGAGGAAAACAGCTCTCCTACACGTCTGCCTGGTATATTAGGTCATTCTGAAGGCAGTGTTGGTAGGGACTGCATGTGTTTAATATTTGGGACTATATGGAAGGAAATAAAGCACTTGCATGATGCATATTTCATGTAAAAAAGTCTGATCCATAACCAGTGCATACCAGCATAGCTCTAAGCAACCCAGCATGGACTTCAGTAATGCTCAGCTATTTCTTATAGTATTTCACTGGATTTAAATAAATGTAAAATATGTCTGCAGCTGGGTGTGTGGGCTTTCTTCCTGAGAACACACACCTAAGGTACCTTAACTTCCCCTGCTTGCCTCCTTTATCTACATCCCAATATAAACCCCACCAAATCTGTGAGACCAAAACTCTGACCACATTTGGGATTCAACCAGCAAAACGAAAATCCCAAGCCCTTCAGGTTGCTCCAGTTCAGAAGCGACCAGAGGACAGATGCAGGTGTCTTTTTGATGGGATTTATAAGCTTATTACAATGTTAATGAACATACAAAGTCCTGTTTCCCTGAGCACAGCAGATATCAAACAAATAGGAGAGCAGTTTCCCTCTTCAGGGTGGCCTCTTTCATGCAACATTCATCCCCACTTGTGTTTCCTCAGTGTCTTGGTCCTTGGCTTGGTTATCCTGTGAGGGGATATCCCCCTCCCTCATACAGTCACAACACACAGCAGACCACTTAAGGGACTCAATCCCTTCTTCTCTTCAAGCTCCAAGTCCCCATTTTGGTGATTTGTTTGGGATTTTTTAGGGAAAGCCCCTGTTCCTTTGGTGCAGGAGCTCAGCTGTTGTGGCAGTGCTGTGTTGCTGCTTCCCATCACCCAACATCTCCTCATGTTCAGAACAGGAAAGTCTCCCCAAATGCAGCTGTCCTGAGGCAGAGCCATTGACTTGGGTCCCACACGACAGGCTGAACAGCTATTTAAAGCTGATTTAATAGTAAATGCAGTATAAATATCAGCAGGGAAAATGCACCACTCCTTTTTGGTTTTCTACAAAATCTTGTTCTTGGGTCTCCCATGCAACAAACACCAGAGGAAAGTGCTGGCTCTCAGGACATGATAAGGGGTCCCCTGGGCCACAGCAGTGATGAGGCACAGCCCAAAGCAGCAGCCAAACCCATTCCAGTCCCTCTGAAAACAGGCAGATATCATCACTCTTCTGCTCTTGGTAGCACAAACACTTGCAAAGCTTGGCTGTGCTGAAGGAACATTAAAGGTAGAAGACATCTCCCAGGTAGACAGCACTCAAACCACTTGGGGCTTTGAAGACAGGAGGTCAAAAACAATATATCAAGTCAGTTATCAGCCTGTCCTGTCTTCCCTTCCTCCCCTCCCTCTGGCTCAGAGCTGCAGGAGCTCAGGTCCTTTGATGTAAACCTGTCAGACACTTTGGTCTCTTCTCTTCTCTGCCCTGCCCTATTCTTCCACACACACATTTGTGTGAGATTTTAATTATAGGCATGATCATATTGGTAAGAAAACCCTTCCTTAATTACATGCTCAATTAATTCTAGTAGCTTAGGAGTTGAAATACGAAGTTAGGTGAAATCATTACTGCTTCATCTAAAGTTGAATTTCTCCATGGCCAGGTTCTGAATAATACTGTGGAAGTAATTTTTCTTCAGAAAAATGGATTTCATTTAGAAGAGATTAAATTGTTTTGGATAGAGGGAGTCAGAGTATTATCTGCTACCACTGATATTCTTTTCCAGAAAGACTAATTGCTTATAAGACTAATCTTTTCAGCAAATATTCCATGACGAGGCCAAATAATTATATGGCACAAATAAGGCAATATTTAGCCTCATTAGGGGTGGCACAACCCCTCCCCTAATGTATTGTGGTCTTTAGGTAGAGATCAGGTGAGATGAGAGATTAAATGTGTCTTCATAACATCAGACAGCTCTCTGTGGCACCAGGGCCTCCACGCTCACACCCTCACTGGTATTTGGGTGGCACTTCTACTGCTACTGATGGCACCCTGGCAGGGCTGCCTGAGAAACATCCAGGCTGGAACCTGCTCATCTGAGCTTTAAGCCAGGATCTGTTCTTGTCTCCATTAAGCTGGGGACTCTCAGTGTGTGAGACAGGAAGCTTCTGCTGCATCCCCAAGATCCCTGCTGACACCCACAGGAGTGGAAAATAGAGCACAAGTGGAAGAGAAACACAATCCGAGCTGGAATAAACAGCCTAGGGGGAGGGGAGGATGTGGAGAAGGGAGTTTGAGAAGAGACAACCAGGACTAAAGAGATAAGTTCTGGAGGCAGGGGTAGAGGGGCAGAGATGAGGTGGAGCACTTGTGTCCATGGCATGGAAACCCCCTTCACCCAAACCCCATGTCCCAGCTGGATGTGGGTGGTAAGTGCACACCTGTACAGCTGCATTTTAAAGAGGGAGCACCATCAAGATGCAGAGTTGGGAAATACTGGGGCAAGGGACATCCCTGCAGCCCTATCCCATCTAACAATGCAGTCCCACAAATGTTTTTTCATGGGTTTCTTCTTGTCTCTTGCACAAGAAGGAAAGTGCTCAGCTAATGAGCAGCTATTCCTTATTTTGTATTCTCTTCATTTCCTGCTGAATAACCCTAGGTCTTATTTACTGAATACTGCCCTGAAAACAGAATTATTCATTTTCTTGTATATTTTTTCTGAGACATTAATTACAACAGTATCAAAGTTCATCAAAACCTGTAATCATGCTCTGGTGTGTCTCTATTTAACTGATGTAGAATTGAGCCATGAAGGAATCATTAAAGGTCTCTTTCAGTTTTGGGCCATTTCTGACTTCTCTGTATCCTCAACATCATACAGAAGTTCCTGTGTTCATTGTTTCCCTCACCATTTGCTTCTGGTAGAGCACAGGTTTTCTTCAAGTCATGGGGTGCCAGGGGTGTCTCTTAGAAACCCAAAAATAAAGCTTAGATGTCAGGGATCATGAGTAAAAGTTTGGGATATATGAGTCACTCATCACCAAACATCTTCACCCAAAGACTTCTTCACCTTCTGCAGCACTCCCCAGCTCCACTCCTCGTGCACCTTCTGTCTACCACAAATGCCAAGGAGCCCTTTAGAAAGCAGACACCTTCCCTGATTCATCTTTAAGGCAGCTCCACCCCACACAAGGAAGAAGAAAATATGGGTGCAGAGGTTAGGGTGAAGGGAGCATCTGATTATGCAATTAAAAATTGCATCATGAAGCATCCACTCATGTCTGGCCTTTTCTTTCTTTTCACCCTGATACCCACCCAATGCAGTGTATAATATCAGCAAGCATATGGCTGCTGTCACCTGGCTATTTTTTACTGAAGCTAATGTTATGAATTCCCTCTCAGAATTCCAGATAAATTGACTGCAGTAAATCATTTCCCCTTGCACCTTTATGGAGTAACCCAGGCTGACAAAACAGGCAGCCGTGGGAGGAGGTGTGAGCAGGGCTGAACTGACTGTATGGAAATGCCAGGCAGCTTCTGAATGCACAAACAAAAACACAGCACTGTGGAAAACCATGTGCTGAGGGTGGGGAGGGAATTCGTGTCCTCCCATTTGCATCTCTCTATATGCCATCTTTGCCTGGAATAAATGCCTTTGTCCACATGAAAGCTGAATCTGATTCCTTTCCCTCACTTGACAGGGCAGTAAAGAAAGCTTTATAAAATGGGTGTGACTTTTACTATGTGTTGCAACTCATTTTAGAAATATGTGTCTGCATATGCCAGTAGTTACCCTATTTTAAATCACTCTTGTGCATTTACTAGTGATCTTTGCATTCTTGTTGAGTGAAAATTCTCTAGTTAGTAAACACCACATTATTATTAGACTGTCAAGTAGATTGAGATGAAAAAATGTAACAAAAGTGGGGTTTTTTGCATTTCTTTAACCTTCAACCAGCTCTTTACAAGTTCTAAGTACTTTTTTTTTTGCCTATTTTTGGCTTAGACCACAGTGTTGTCACATATGTCTGGGTTTGAGGTTTTTTTGAACATCCTTTTATAGAGGTGGTAACAGCGTTCTGGTGCCCCAGCAGGTGCAAGGGGAAACATCAGCCCACATATTTCAAACCTCTTCCACAGATATAACAAACCTCTTGCCAAGTGAGCTGGCTTTTCTCCTGGATAGAGCAAGAAGAAAAGGGAAAGGTGTCAGAACAAGCAGGTAAATGGTTCTACATAGTGTAGGGTCAGAGTCTTTCCTGGCAAAACTCCTGAAACTCAGTAGAGATAAACTGTAGTTTCTCATACTCATATTCCCACCAGTAAGGCTGGGACTCAGCTCAGTCCCAGGCTTATTGTGGCAATTACTCACATTAATATGGGAACATCACAGATGTACAGAAAGAAGGTAAAATTGTTAAGGAGGCTATCAAAGACTGGAAAACAACAAGTATCAATGGAGAAAAAAAAATCCCAAAAACTCAAGAGATGATAACATTTTTCAGTCTGGGCAGAAAAAGAGAAGGGGTTTCTTTATCTTTTCTTTCCTTTTCCTTCCCTTATCTTCTCTTTTTTTCTCTTTTCTTTTTTCTTTTCATTTCTTTTTTCCCCCATGGAAAGTATGCACGCCATTAAAGCAGCTTAAATCATTAATCTTCCCTGGGAGATATCACCCACAGAACAAACAGGGAGATGAAATAAAGCTGCATTGCCTATTACGTAGGTTGTAAAAGAATTAGTGTCAGTGGAGAAAAGACCAAACCCAAAGGGAATGAAATTCAGGGCAGAGAGTTAGTGATGCAAACTTGTGTTATACCACCACCCTTGAGGGATCTGTTCCTTGAAGGAACTCTGCCAGTTTGGCTTCAGCCAGGAGCGTGGCCACTCCTTTGTGTGATGGTCCAGAGAGCACAGAATAAGGACCAAGAACAAGGAATTATTTAAAACTCTAATTTCCAGCAAATAACTGGTAAATTCAACAAACAAAACCAAAAGCAAGCCAAACTGAATCTCAGGACCAAGGAGAGATTAATGCCGATTCACAAAATGAAAAACACAGAAATATTTCCAAACCCTAAAAAAGCACTTAAAGACTCTCACAAGCAAAAATTATTGCTGAGCATTTACATTGATTTGACAGAATTTATCTACTCTTCTGCTCCATAAAACCTAAGTGCAATACTTAACCTGCAACCCCCAGCGAGGTCTGGTGTGTGTTACTTTGCAGCTCCAATGATGCTCAGAGATATGCTCTGGAATGCTGAATGAAGGATACAGTGGGGTCTGCGGGCTGAAGGGAAATCATTATTACACAGTAATCAATGCTGTGCATCCTGTGTGGCTTCTCAGCTTCTCTGGCATCCTACCATAGCTGTTAGGGGTTGGGACTGGGGTTTTTTTCTGATTTGAATAAGGTCATGGTTTGTTTGTGGGGTTTTGATTTGAATCCATTTTCTTCCTTTTATGATGATGGCAACACTCCTCAATTAGCCAGCAGTGCTGAAGCCTCAGTATACACATTTTAGCACTGGGGGATAAGTGCACTAATGGAGGGAGAGAATGTAATTCTCCCAAAATCAGTGCAGCTGAAAGTGCAGTATTTTAAATTCATTTATTCTGTATATTTCGTGGCTTTTTAAATGTAGGAATGAGGCAGGGAGGAGTGGCACAAAGTGCTTTCCTCCCTATAATATGCTGTTAAAGAATAGACACAGTCCTGCCCATGCCAGACTTGCAAAGGTGAAGACTTTTACCATTCCCAGGTGGTCCTAGAGATGGACCGTCTGGACACAGCTTGGGATGGACCATGAAGCCAAGATCCTCCTGCCAGACAGTAATGGGACTCACTGAGTCTCTAAGAGCAATACAGGGTGGAAATTTGGCTTAAAATTTTCCTGTCAAAGCTTCTTCCAGTTTGCTTGCTTCCAGGATGTCTCGGTCAAAGCGTGTCAGCCTCAGGCTTTCTCTCAGTCTAAGGCTGCAGCAGAAACTCAGAGCACTCCGCTGATGGATTCCCCAGGGCCAGGGGCTCTGTGATAGCCCAAAGAAGCTCACCCACAGGGTCTCCACACCCCAGAAGTTCTCTGGTGGAAAGGACTTTGTCATGGCAAGACTTGGTTCTGGTCCTTTGGAACCTTTAGGTCCTTTGGTTTGATACCAAGGCCCTGAAGCACACTGCCATCCTTGCTGTTCAGTGTCTCGGTTCTTCCTCAGGTGGGACGAAGACCTTGATACCCTTTCTGTGGTCAGGGCTTCACAGGGACCTGGCTGATGGCCCTTTTTCTGGGAGTAGGGGTTACAAACACCCTAAAGACTGTGGGTAACCCCAAGTCTCCAGGTCCCAGACAGAACAGGTCAGAAGTGAAATCAGCATTTTCCAGTCCAGCACCATCAGTTCCCCGTGCTGCCTCATCGCCATCGTCTTCCAGCAAACAGGGACTTCCCGAAATTTCCACTGTGGCCTCACAAACCTCTTCATGTTGGCTCCCTGCCCAGCTCTGAATCGTCCTCACAGATTTGTACAAATGCTGTTGAAATAACACACTCCCATGGATAACACCCCATAAACTTCTGCTGCCTTCTCCCACCGCCCTCACTGCGAGATGAGGAATGTTAATGCCTCGAGGGCGTCCTCTTAATTGCGTGGCATCCTTCCAACAGCAGCATATGCACAAATTAGCTGTGGCTGCTGGGGCTCACGGGGCTGGGGCTGCCTGGGAAGGCCTGTGCTGCTGCTATTGCACATACAGGAGGTAATTCCACAGAGGAGTCAGCCATGGTTTGGCATCAATCCTCCAACACAAGACATAAGGATTTTCTGGCTTGACTCTATAAAAGAACCTGTGGTAGTAACAGGGTCCTCCAGCCAGCTGATTTTGAGAGATTAATTAATACTCGGTGCAGTGTTAGGGTATTCCATACCTCATGTAGAAAGGCAGAAGAAAGTGGAAGGATATATTGGTGAATGAGCAAGTCTCAGTGAGGAAAAACGGAGAATTATTAAATTACATCTGTACTATTCTAAATGTGATTGTTCCTAGTCCCTCAAGGCCGTGGATGCCTTCTAAGTGAATTGAAAAACAATGAAGGGAATAAAGAAAAAAAGCAATGGCTGTAAATCTGAAGTGATGCCACTGCTGTGTTTGTTGCTTTGGCAGGCAGACCTCTCACCTTTAAATGAGTTTGTGGTGTGCTCAGAGAAAGCAACCTTCCTTGTCAAGAACTCACAGAACACCATATTATCCCAATGCCTTATGAAAGGTGATCAAATCCTATAGATTGCTTGTTCCTCTCTGAAACTGGCATTCTGAGCTGGCTAGGAGGTTTTTTTCTGGGGGATTTGTTTAAGGGAACAGTTTGGGCAATCAATGAGCACTGTAACCTGCAGTGCTGACCATCTTCCAGGCAAGAAAGCAAACTCTCCTCCAGTCCAATCCAGCTCTTGTTACTGGAGGTTTGATGGTGTCATAGGTGGCAGACTTTTGCTCACTGGAACAAAAGCTTGGGTCACTCCTATGCTTTATGCAGCTCAGCAGAGCTTTGGTAGAAGGGTTTGGAGGCTGGTTAGGAGCTGCATTCACCTGTCATAAGGCAGCTACAAACTCACACTGTGCAGTTATTGATGTGGTGACTAGCAAAGTGCTCAGGAGGAAAAAAACAAGGAAGCTGCCAGGCAACTGCATGAAAATAGAGCCAGATGAAAAGTGAGCCCCGAAAGGTAGCTGCTCTGAGATGGAAAGGGTGGGTGTGGGCTTCTGAGGATTGCTGGATGCAGAAATGCTTGTAGTTGAACCTTGTCTGACATGCTTGCTGCTTCCTTGGCCTTAGGGAAATTACTTAACCCATGTTTTTCTCTCCCCCAGCTTTCTACACTAAAGTTGTAATACCTGCCCACCTACACACCTTTCAAAAGAATATTCTGAAGCTCTGTCTGTTTGTAAACTGCTCAAGAAACGGCATATGCCAAACTCTCTCATTATATAGTAAAATTTATTTTAAAATTAGGCTTGGAAGGCTCTCAGGCTTGGACAGAAAACAGGCACATTTGTACTGTTCACTGTAGGAGCACACACAAACTATTCTCAATATTTCAAAGAGGAGATTTGACTCCCAGGTAACCAGCTCTTCTCTCAGTGCTCATCTAGTCTTACCCTTTAAGAGGTTTTCCTAGGCCCACTTCACTTCTCCCTGCAGAGTAAACCTGATTGTCCTTCTCTTGTAATTAATCCCTGCCCTATCTTACACCTTTCCATGACAATCTGTTCCACAATCCCTCAGGCTTCTCTTTTCTGGACCACAGAAACCTGCATCACTTAACCTTTCTTCACTGGTCATGTTTTCTAAACCATAATCATTCCCATTGTTGTCTTCCAGAAACTGTCCAACACTTTATTAGAAGGTGGTGTGCAAATGTGGACACAATCTCCCTCTGTCCTATGCCCTGAGTCTCCATCTACATCCTGAACTCATCTCTCAGATGAGATCTGCCTTTAAATATATATATATTTTTTATTATTATTATTATTGTAATATAGCATTCTGCTCTTGATTCATGTGCACTTTGGGATTCAAAACATTACTTTTGAAATAATTTTTTACATGTCATGAATATTTACCCAGCTGGTAAGCTACTGCCTGTTTTTGTTGTGAAACCGCTCACATTTTTTCTAATTTGTCAGCTTCTGATATTTTTCTCTCTGCACATACCAAAATGCCAATTTTTATTGGCAAAGTGTTGTAAAATTGAAGAGAAAATGCTATTATTGCTACAGGTTTACTTTAACCCTCCTATAAAAATTAATGTAAAATAAAATAAAAGCCCCAACATAAAAGGCTTTAAAAGCCCATGAACAGGATATTCATCTCTGTTAAATTTTATAGGGTTTAGAGAGACTATAATATCTATGAATTTAGGGTTGAATCTTTATCATGTGTAAAGATATTTGCTTTGACTTCATGTGTAGCAATAAGATTCACAGTAATAGAGGAGACAGCCTTTAACCTCTCCTGTAAGCCATAAAACTGAGACACTGCACACTTTGGACCAGATCTTCTCACCCTGAGAACCTCATGCATGCAAGGAGGGAGCAGCACGAGTGGTGGGGGGAGATGACCTCTGCATCTCTGAAGTGTGACCTGGATTTCTCTTTTCCAAGACAAGTAATAAAACCTTGGCACAGAAGTGCAGCTGAAACTCCCTGTTTCAAGCATGAAATAGTGGAGGTATCTGCCAAGCCCTCAGTGTTGTAAATAGTTTCATAGGGTGCTGATGTTTTAGTCCTGGCCATCAGATCCAGGTCAAGTTTGTAGCCAAAGGTTACAAAATCCCAAATCCCACACCAAGCTCCACTGCAGGTCTTCCCATTATGCTTCCAGTGACTCCATCACACCCAGCAACAGCTGGAGCCAACATTTAGTCTTTGATCCAAGCCCAGAATTCTGCTTGGCTCCTGGTCAGACATTGCATGCTGGGACATATAGTCCTTGCTGGATAATTAAGGGAAAAGATGGACACGATTTGGTAAATAACCCATTAATTAAGCCCTGTGCAGTGGCTCTTGGCAGCAGGCCGGTGAAACACTTAGCTGAGGAAAATTTGGCCCTTATCATTGCTCCATGTGAAGCTACCAAGTACCTTGCATATTGATTATTTACTAATCAGGAAATGTAGTTTAACAAGTTTATTCCTGTATGAACTTCTCAGGCGTGCAGACGCTTAAAGCAGGCTACATTGCTACCAATTGTATTTTTAATTGCTGTGTTTAGAGAGTCTCATTGATCTAATCAGAGCTAAATAAGCCCCATGGTACTTCCCCTAGTAAAGTTTACTGAGGATGTGTTTCTTTCATTTGCTGTAAATGAAGCCTTCTGCTGTGCTGTGCCTGGTCAAATGCAACGCCAGCGAGCAGAGGGTGATGCTCCATCCTTTAATAAATTTGTTTTTTCTGTAGTTCAGAATTCCTGTCACCCAGGCAGCAGGAAAGCAGCTGGGTGACATTATCAGTAATTGTTTAATATTGTCATTGCATTTGCTTACAAGGAAAAAAAAGCCACAGACTATCAATCAGCCAACAGAATATTCATAGTCTATGATAACACTAAGTGCTTTTTGAATGTCATGGCAACAGTCACACAAGCAAACGTGATCTTGTACTTGATTACTTCCTGCTGCATTCCTGATGATGTCCATAAAGCCCCATTAATTTTGCTCTCTCTCTTTTTTTTTTTTTTCTTTTTTTTTTTTTTTTAATATATTTGATTTGTGGTTGGCAAGTGTGCAAAACAGAGAGTAGCTTTTCCCAGAGTCTCCCAGTGAGCAGGGCCTCTCGGGGCACTTGCAGCTCTTCTGTAGCCTGAACGTGTCCTCTACTGGACCCAGCATTCCTGAGTGCATTTTAGGAATTATGTCTGGATTATTGCAGCAGGTAATCTCGAAAATCAGATTTAAGGCTGACTTCTGTGAAAAAGATTTAGGATAATCTCATTAAATAATTTGTCGGAAGGGCCTTTCAGACAAGGGAAAATAAATTGATTTGTCTAAGACACATCTGCACCTGACTCATTCTCTGTCCTAGTGGCCTTTGTTTTTCTGTTGCTTTGTCTCATTCAAATTTGTGAATTCATGGATTTCAAGGGTCAGAAAACATTACTAGCTTTGTGCATCAGAAAATTATCCAGTGATTCCTCTATCAA
This sequence comes from Phylloscopus trochilus trochilus, assembly GCA_016584745.2. NCBI lineage: Eukaryota > Metazoa > Chordata > Aves > Passeriformes > Phylloscopidae > Phylloscopus > Phylloscopus trochilus. The sequence goes on along the minus strand of WQNJ02000016.1, from coordinate 7,454,828 downwards.
GTCCATAACCTTTGAAAAGCAAGTGGCATATATTTTTTGAAAGGGTTGCTTGGAAATCTGCAGCTGGTCGATATGCCACTATATTCCCCTGCTAGGCTGTTGTAGATATTAGCAAACATTCTTCTTAACAACATAAAAAATGACCAACAAAATGAAACAAGGAAAAAGTTGATATCCTTATTTGCAGCCTGAATTTGCTCAGCCTCAACTGTTGTCCCTGAGAGCTCATTATGGTCTTTACTTCAGCTTGAAGAACTGAGTCCTGTACAAATGCAAATGCTAATAGGGTGTGATTGAGTTCTCAGTAAACCTTCCCAAGGATAAACCACTTTAGGTAAATTGGTTTAACAAAAGTGAAAGGTTCTGTTGGGCACCAGTGTCAGAGCTCACGTTAGACACCTCGAATACTTTGGTCTCCACTGTGTTTCTTCTAAGGACCATTTCTAATTCCATGAGGACCTGAACTGAAAGTTCCAAAATGAATATGCTCTGACAAGAAGGTGCAAAGGGGTGATGGGACCATCACTTGAAGGAATTTCTGTACAGCTCTTGAACAAATAGCCCAATTCCACCATCACCCACCAGAAATGGTCCCTGCCTTTTAAATGTATTAAAAAAAATTAACTGCATTGATAATTTTGTTGGCTATTTTCCTTCTCTCTCTAAAAATCCAAACTAAAGAAAAACCAAAGCAAAAAGAAAAGAAAGAAAGAAAACAAAAAAAAAGAAGGACAAAAAAAAAAAAAGAAACCAAAAAGAGAGAAAAAATAAAAATAAAAAAATAATTAAAAGAAATAAAAACAAAAAAACCCAAAAACCATAAAAAACAACCACCCCAACAAACAAACAAACAAACAAACCCCCAAAAAACCAAAAAAACCCCAAACCCCAGAAGAAACAAGAAATGCAATATTTGACCAGAAAAGTAAGAGAAATAAGTAGCTTGGTCTCTGAAAAAACAAGCTAACTTCAGTTTTGCCTTTTCTATTAGATCCATTTGTCTTATCCTCAGGAACTTGAGTTTTTTGATTTTTGCAGCGGAAATAATGGTGATGTTGAGAGCATTTGGTCCATCCCTGCAGTCGTGGCCACCTCTGGGGCAAGTGACCACTCACATGATGGTGCCCAAGGACTCAGCTGCTCCTCTGCCAACAGATTATTTGGTTGTATTATTTATAAAGTGCTTTGATAGGCTCGTTTACTGGGAGCTAAGTAATGGCAAGGCCTTTGAGGGCTGGATGCTTGTCAGACTCTACTACATTAAGTCTACAAGTGAAAATCAAACCTCCTGGCTTCAAAGAGGTTTGGATGGTGTAAATTAACCTGTATTTTAGAAGTTCTGGAGCAGATGTCATACTTTGCCCTGGAGATCTCATTACTGCTCAAATGTATGCACAGATTTTGCCACATTAATAAAGCAGTGGGCCCCCCTCCCCCAGAAAGCAGGATTAGTGGCTGGTGTCTGTAGTTATTTTTGTCAAAAACCTTTTGAAAGTCTGTGTGAGAAGAGGAGGAGGGAAAGTTCAGAAAAAGCCAGTATCTGTCTTTATTAATTACAGGATGATTAATTATTTAATCTGCCCAGATATCTGTATGCACAACTTAGCTGATTCTCATTTATCAGGTTTTCAGCATCATTAATCAAGGGAAGTTTTAAATGTGAGTGAAGACAGGTTGATTTAAGATGTGGTGTGGTGATGACCCCTCCAGAGCACACACTGCCTGGCCCTGGCACCTGGGCCACTGATCATGGCAAGGGATGATCCTGCCTTCTGCTAAGGAGACCCTGGCATTTGGGCCACTCCATGATTTGCTTTTGGCTCCTCCAGGGCAACTTCTCCAAATTTCTTCATGAAGTTTGAAAGCCACCAAGTGAGAGCACAAGCTAAATAGCAAGGGAGTGTCTGAACACAGAGCAGCTGAAGAGAAGGTGCCCCACTTCAGCTGAGATTGGTGGGATCCCCCTTCTGGGACCATCTTCTGGGAAGGTGTACATTTCTTGGGAGTGCTGGGTGGTGTCTCAGCTCAACTCTACTCCACCATGGTGTGTTACCTCAAAAGTGCATGCAAGTTTCCAACATGAACAGTCACTGACAAGGAACCAGGTAGTTTACCATGCCACAAGGCTGATCATACCTATTCAGCTCCTGAAGTACACATCCAAGCATTTGGAAGTCATTTTCCTACCTCTTTTAAATGTCTAGGAAAAATCCACAGCTGGGAGATTCAGGAGGGAGAATGATAAACATGCATGGACAACAAAGCATCTTACATTGCTTAGGTACTCTTCATAGAATATAGGATGGCCTGGGTTGGAAGGGACATTAAAGATCATCCCATCCCAACCTCCTGCCATGGGCAGGGACCCCGTTCACTAGACCAGGTTGCTCAGAGCTCCATCCAAACTGGCCTACTATACTTCCAAGGATGGAGTAACCACAGCTTCTCTGGGATGCCTGTTCCAGGGCCTCACCATCCTCACAGTAAAGAACTTCTTTCTAATATCCAATCTAAGCTTACCCTCTTCCAGTCTGAGTCCATCCCCCTTGTCCTGTCACTACAGGCTCTTGTAAAAAGCCCCTCTCTATCTTTCTTCTAGGCTCCCTTTACATGCTGGAAGGCCACAATTAAGTCACCCCACATCCCATCCAGATGTAGATGGATGTAAGCTCCAAGCTGAGTGCAGACTGTTTTCTCCATTTTCTTTCACACCTTCTGCTTAGGACTTGGAAAGTACCAGTTGATCAGACTGCAGGTGTTAATTCCAACTATTTTAGAATAACTTTAGAATTAATCTGACATTATCAGAGTGCCTTTTAGATCCTTAACTCCTGAAATCAAGTTTTACTGGAAGTTGCCAGATTTCATTTTAAAGCACAATTTAGCTTTATGATTGCTACAAGCAGCTTAAGAGTAAAACCCAAAGGATTATTGCAGGCTTAAAAGTCAGATAACATACACAAACTTGAATTCTTATTTTTCATGTACTATTTTTTCCTGATTTATGGTGGATATTGATGACTTAGGGTATGTAGAACTATTCATGAACGATTGAGCCAAGGTATCTGGAACACTTGCACACTCCTTTTTCATGGCAGAACCTTCCCATTGCTGAGCCTGTATTTCCTCATCCTGCTAAATTGCTTTGCTTGCCACTGTGTGGCCATATCTGGCAGTAACTTTGCCAAAATCCACAAATCATTCTTGTTTATCCATTTCAAGAGCTAGTTAGAAAAAAAAAAAATAAAATCAGAGTCCAAATTTGCCTGTGCTGCACTGAAGGTAAATACAAGCCTTGCCTTTATAAATAAATCCCAGTTCAAAAATGTAAGCTGAAGTCATACAGATCAATTCAGTTATTATTTTATGATAAGGAAACTGGTGACTAATCAGAGTCTCAAGCCTTGTTCTGGCCCTGGGTGGCAGAACAAGGACAACAAGCCTAAAGCCTCAAACACAACTCCTCTGCCATTTCACTCACAGGTTCCTGTTCCTGGAGAAAAGAGCCTCACGCTCATTAGCCGTGGCAGTATCCTGCACATTAAACTTCCCCATGAGGCCAACCTCCAGGCACGACTTTAGCAGCAGCAGGAGGTGTGTCCTGTCTGCCAGGAGGAGCAAGGATTATTTGCCTTTCTAAGCAGGGTTAGAGGTCACCTCTCATTAGTGTCCTGGCAGTGAGTAAGGTGTTCTCCTATTAGATGGTCAGGGAAGGGTGGATCAAGTCAGCCAAGGGCACTGTAGGCCACAGAACCCCACTGCAAACAGTTCCTGGAGCTTTACTACACCTTCATTTATTTTAGGAGCTTCCTTTCCAAGCAGAATCTCCCTCTTTCCCCTGCACACATCTTGGTTTCGGGAATGGCTGTGCATTAGTCATTATTACCATGTTATTTAACTGAACCTACCAAAGTATAGCTTCAGTACCCAAAAAAATGTGCAGAGTAGTTCAGATGGCACTCAGGAAACAGTGTGGCTTGTACAGGTGTGGGCAGGCAAGAGCTGGCCTGCAGCAGATACCTGAATATAGGTTCTCATCCACTCCTCCTTCCCTCCAGTACATCACAGCAAGGGGCCATGGGCTATTTCTGTAGATTTAATGCCATCCTGTGAATTCCAACCCCCACCCATTCTGCAGCAATTCATGTGGCACCAGAGAAGAATGAACATAAAATCAGAATTTGCCTTATAATGAGGCACCAAGCTAGGAGCCAAGGGATGGGGGTTCTCTGCCTATTTTGGCTGCAGTTTTTGGCAACACCCCTGATCTCCCAGTCTGCCATTCCTACAAAGAATGGAAAACTCCTATTTACTTTTCCTCCTAATCTCAATGTAGGTAAATTTTCATTTCACTCTCCTCATTAATTCAACATAATTTGAGCTGGGAACTGCTGTTCAGTGGACAAGCATCTGAACATCTCTGTGGAGTATTTTTTGACTGCCCTTTCCTTTCTCTGTCTCAGAGATGGACTTGTGAGTCATAGAATTTAACAACAGAGCCTCTTCCCATCACAAAATTCTAATTGCAAATTAACCTTTGTTTGATTCCCTGTAAAAACATTATTCTCTCTGTAATTGAAAAAGAAGGGAGTGCAGTAACAAAGCACCTGTTTATTGCTGAGCTTTCTCTGAAATGTTAAGTGTTATGTTATCAACTGTTGCCTAACTTGTGAACTAATTAAAAATGTAATGTAAGTACATAGGAGTTTTTGGGATTCTATAAGTAATAATTGTACTGCCAGGATACTTTGACATCTTAAAAATGCTGCTTTTGCGTGGAGCTACTACAATATGTTTTGGATTTTTAGCATGACTACATGTTCATATAATGAGGGAGGAATTTTAAAGTGTTTGTAGCTAAATTATCTTTTGCTATTAATCATTTCTCTACACTGACATCAATTCAGTTGTTCTAAAAGCATTTAAATGCTGAGGACAAATTTTGCAGTCTCTTCGCACGCAAACTCTCAGAGAAATCATTTGAGATTTTTATGTACCATCAGCTTGCAGTACATTAATAATCTGATTTAAAACATTGTGGAGCAGTGGGAAGCCTCTGTTTGATATCAACTACTTTTTCATCCAGCCATAAATGAAGAGCAGAGATATTTTTTCTGCTGAAGTTCTTTCATATGAAAATCCCAATAGATGCCAATAAACTGAACATGTGAGTTATTATGGAAAGATCAGAAAAAAGGCTTTTAGTTAGTGGGGAATGATATCCTGTATTTTCCTGATACTTTTTGTAGACTTAAGTCTACATATATTTGATGATTAAAAACATCTGTGGAAGCAAGTTCTGAGCATAGTGAGGAGAAAAGAAATATTTCTACTCTTAGTTCTCACTGCAATAAACAATTCTTTTCCTGAGTCTGTAATGAACAAGATCAATAAAGCAATTGATGGTAACCATGGGAGAAGAAGTACAGCCTCCTTTAACATTTATAGACAGATGCTGCTGAAAGACTTTCTAAATGCTTTAATTAAGCATCACAACAACCCTATGATGTACCATACAGGAAGAGTTATTATCTGTATTTTACAGGTGGAGATCAGCACCAAAGGCCCCTCTCCAGGGTCTTGCTAATTCACCCCCAGTCATTTACCCCCTACTTTGGAGGATATGCCCTCATCTCTATATAATGTTATTTATAGGTCAAACTTCAGAATAAATGGTCATGTGACTAAGATTCAGATCTGAAAGAGGTTGTTTTGAGAGGAAGGTGTTGCTGCTTAGGGTACTGAGAATCTGTTATCCTGTGTGTGGGAAGATTGAGAAAAATCAGAACAGAAATTATGAGCAGACAGAGTGGGAAACTGCACAAAAACAGCACTTTCAGAGCAATATTTGCACATCACATATCCCACCTATGTGTTCCTAATGTATTTTTTGGTATTTGGTCATCAAAAATCCTGGTTCATAAAAGCTACTGGGGGCCCTGGGTGGTCCCCAATGTGTGATCACCTGCAGCTAGCCAGGGGACAATAAAGAAAACAGAGTTTACACCCTGACATTTGATATATAAGTGTCTCCAAACTTCCCTTTAAAAAAATTAACCAGGGATTGTTTAAATAGAAATATTACAGAGGTGAAAGAATCTTCTTTCTTGTCTTACACTGTTCTCTCCTAAGAAAGGAGGGAGCTGGGCTCAGTTTTCACCTCTGTCAGGAGGTGTCAGAGCTTCCCTGCTCATCTCCCAGAAGCATTTCCAGAGGTGTCCTTGGACATACCCACTCTCCACCAACCCTAGTGAGGCCTTCCCTCCACATTTTCCTGGAGAGAAAAAAAGCATTCAAGAGCAGGAGAGGTCTTCTCCCTGGACCTCCCCATTATTTTATCTGATGATGTTCAGCACAGAGTGCATCTGCTCTGGGGATTCTGAAGTAAAACTACAAGATATATAGTCCTGGATGCTCAATTGGCACATAGCAAAACTGGCCCCATTCCCAGTAGGAGATTTTCTGTGTCTTTGGTTTTCTTTCTCCCTCATCCTTCCATACCCTTTCTATGAAACATGACCTGCACTCTTTCCTCTGCTGCCCCTCTGTCTTACTGAACTAAACAGCAGCTTCTGCCTTGCTTTACTCTTGGCACATTTCTGTTGTGCTGGATAATGGGCAGCTCCAAGGGAGTGATGTGTTATGAAAATAAACAAGACCAAAGCACTTGCAAATGCAACGTATCAGGTCTACCAAGGACTGGAGCCTGCTTCCTGCTCTGCCTTTTCCCAGGCTGCTTTCACTTACAACTTCAAGCCCTTGACCTTATCTGGTGGTGTGGCAGGTGTGAAGGCAACAGCAGTGAATGTACTTCAGTGTATGCAAAGATGTTCTTCCAGGCAGAGATCCTGAAATGCCCTCATTAGGTGCAGAATGAGCCATAAGACATTTATTTATTCAGGGATGATTATGTCATCTTCCATTACGAGCACATGTGTGCCCAGGGAACTGAAGTGTGGCTGCTTTTCTACATCACAGACCCCTCTCTGGGACACCCAGAATGAGTTTCTCTTGGAACCACTGAATGGCTACATGTCAAAAACCATGGCTGAGCCTGTGCATCCCCTGCATGTTGGGAGACACACTTGGGTCTTCTGGAGTTCAATTTGGCCTTTCAGACATAAGATATGAAAAGAAATGCTGTCTCTTCACTGTGGCTGAGCATGGGTCCTTCTCAGTGCTTCAGAGTGGTTTGTCTTGTCTTGAAAGCCTTTATCTACTAAAGGCAATCGCTTTCCCTATATTATGCTATGGGACCAGCCTCTGAATTAGGAAACTGTTTATTGAAATTAGGCTAAATTTCATTACCAAGTTTGGCAGACATCTTTCCTCTTCTCTCATCTCAATTCAAACTTTTTTAGAGGCATGATGCATTCATTCTCTTCAGTTATATTCTGCCTCTCATTGCAGCTTATGTCTCTTCAGAGTACTCCAACACCTCTGTTGGGGCACAGAGTCACTCCTGGGCCTTGGGCCTTACAGCTCCCACCCCTGGCTGCAGATGACCTCACATGGCAGCTGTGTCCAAGCAGCTGTTGTCCCATCCTTGCTGTTGAATCAGTGAGAGTTTCTTTCATACTGATCCTTTTCTCCTGTTAGGAGGCATGGCAGCCCATATTTGAGAGAGAGAGAGAGAGATGAGAAGCTGATGGAGGATTTCTGTTTCCCATGTATTTTTTATCCAAGCAGTGTTTGGAGTAGATTGCATTTACAGGCACCATAATTGCCCAGAGTGCTTTTACCAAAGAGTGACTGGTAAAAATGGCCTTTTGCTTTCCCCTGCACAGTGCTTTCAAGTAACTCAGTGTGGAGTGCATCTCTTATCTTCAGCAAAACCAACCAAGAGATGGAATTTTAAGCAGGGATTTTTTTTCCCCTCCTTGTTTTTCTGTTGCTGCTGTTGTTGTTTGCTTGATTTTTTTTTTTTTTTTTAGTTTATAAGCTGGTCTTTAGGGTCAGAGAAATGTTTTGACAGAAAGGAAAGAGATTATAATAGATAATGTAGTAATCCATTTGTTGTGGCTGCTGTACTACTGACATTTGTATACATTGGAGACCGCTAATAAAAATGGAGCCATCTACACATAATTTAGTTGATTGAGTTAGTTCTAACTCTTTTGCAGCTGCCTCTGAAGTGCATAGTTACTTAAGGTTATTATTCTGAGAAGATTTTTAATTTAGATGGATGCCAGAGATGTAGGCTACTCTTATTAGGAGACATTCTGTGCTGTCCTTGTACTGTGCTTTATGTAATTAGTACATACTTAAAGAGTACAGCTATTTAATAACCCCTTTGTGTGTTCCACATAATGATTATAATTACATCAATGACTGAGCACAGAACAGAGGTATTCTACAGGATGTTCTTGTGGTGCAAAACATAAATTTCAACCAATTCCTCACTCAGATTTGGCTGGGATGTCCCAGGTGCAGGCTACTGTGGTGCACACCATGCTTTGTAGAAACAAAGGTCCTGGTGAGGCAATCCCAAAGACTGACCCTTCTCCCAGGCAACAAGTCACTCACATACTGGGGATATTTAGAGATGCAGAAAGCCTTGGATCATGTTCATGGACAGTAGGAGCTGTAAGCAAAGTCATCCTCTGGCTGAGTCAGCAGTGGCTAAAATCTAGTGCTTGCTCCCCAAGATCAATTTTTGGGGAAAAAAGTTTTTTTTCCCTTTGAGTAGCTGCTCTCATATCACCACACACTGTACATACTTCTTGGCAGAGAACTTTGCAAAGGATGACAGATAAGAATAAAAGCCTAGAGTGCAAGGGTAGTCATGTGCTTACAGGCATTAAAATCAGCCAGCAGTCCCCCTAGTTCATTATGCACTTCTCTGCAAGCTGCTGTGGCAGCAGCTGTGGCACTTGAGTCAAAGAGGTACAAGGCAGAAGTGTGTTGGAAAAAACAGCATCATTTCCTTTCAAGATTATTTTCCTAGTAGGAAAACCCAGAAAACCAAGCTCACAGCCCTTAAAAGTAATAACGCTCTACAAGTTTTGTGTGAAAATTATGGTTTTTCCAAGTCCACTGGTCGTTCATAAGCCAACCTGCACATTCCTAATGTAAGTTCTTGAAACATTCTCCTGGGAGGAATCATATCTTCACAGCAAAATGGTCCAGCAGCCCCCTTCCCTGCCTCTTTGAGTCTGTGCTTCCTGGTGCTGGTGACACTACTTGGCCAGTTAAAAAGTCACATCAGGAGTAAAAGGAGTCCAAAATTCTCAGTGGTGCTCAGGGCCATTCCTTTGAAATCTTTTCTAAGAATAAGCATTTATATTGAAAGAACAAAGTAGATGGGCCCTTCTTCACAGCTTTGTCCATTAGCAGAGAAAGCATCAGCTCAAGATCTCTGCTTGAGCTCAGTGTGTGGAGTGAAGGCAGGGAGGCCACTGACCTGATCCAAGCACTGTCCAGCACTTCCTACATGTTCCTGGTGCCACAGAGAGATCCCTATTCTGCCTTCTGCCAGATGGGTGCTGGCCATGGCCAGGGCACCATGGACTGCTCTTCCCTGCAGTCATTCCTTACTTTCACCCAATTATTCACAAAACAGTTTGTGCTAACAAACTTCAGCTGGTCAGTTGTTTCTAAGTTGCATCCCACTTGCATCCCAGGTCCCACTGCAGCCAGGGGAGACTCAGCTGTTTCAGACCAGTGGAAGACCTATCCTCAAAATGCTGACATCCCTGATTTGCCACAATGTTCTTCTCATTTTCCCCTTTTGAATGGGAGAATAGTAAAAAACAAGTGACTTGCAGAAATTATTCATGCTAAACTTCTTCAAAGCTCTTAGATATTCAAGACATTCACACGCATTTGTAAGATGTTGGAAAATTTTTGCAGAAAGAGTAATCTGATAACAAATCCTTCAGTTTATTTCCCTGCAATCCAGTCTGTTCCTCAAGTTACTCCCTTTGACATCAAAATCCTTTCAGGCAAAATGTCTTTTATGTTCTTCCCTTTGCTCATTATGGCTTGGGATGTCTAATTTCATTAACTTGCTGGTAAGAAGGAGGACATTGGCCCAGCAATTTTAATTTCTTTGGAATGATAAAACTGATAGATTTCTAGTGCAAGTTGTTGAAATGAAAGAAAATCATACCTGCAGAACGATGGACTGAGCTAAATGTATTTTGGTGTGGTATACACTGACAAAAGTGAGACCTTTTCCTGCCTCACACAAATGTAGAACTGGCTCTGCTATAGCTAAGGGAGAGATACACAAATGACAGTGGTTTCTGCCCTGCTATGTCTACAGCCATGCCCTGGGATGTGGAGAGGTGGATAAATTTCTGTGCTCAGCTCACAAAGAGCATCATAATGCTGCATTCTGGATTGATCAGAGCTGTTACTATCTGAAACATCTACCTGAGAAGTGCAGTCTGCCCCAGGCTTCTCATATACTCCACAGAGAGACAGGCACACCAGGCAGGCCAGCAGAAGTCAGGCTGAATGTCACCAGTGCTCCTTTTTAAACATATTTCTGTTCAACTTGAGACTGAGATCTGGTGTGAAACTCTCATGTAGGTCCTTGGTATCTTTTAAACCTACAACACTATCACTGCCTATCAACAGAGAGCACCTTGAGACTCACATCTCCACACCTCATGCAGAGAACAGGGCTTTTATTCTAGGATTGACAGTAATGTTGAGGGAATAACAGAAAGAAGATTTGCTAAAATGCACTGTGCCAGTGAACAGAGAAAATGTGTTTCATAGGGTAGCATGTTGCCTGTAAGCAGATCTGACAGCTTAATTTCCTAACATGGTGCCTGGAAAACTTGAAATGAGCTTTTCAGTTAAGTGCAGGACACCATGTCTCCACAGTGTGTCCAGTGAAGACTTTCAGCCATTTCACCTCTCCCTGCACCTCACCTTCCTCATTCTCTCTCCTTCCATGAGATGCATTTCCAGATATAACTACCAAACAAAAAGCCTCTGTGTTTTTTCTGCTGGCTTTACCATGCCATGATGTGGACAAGGAGGCCCTTACACACTTCTTTTACAAGAAAAACCTTCAAGACCTGTGTGCTGGTTATCAGCATTGCACATATGACTGTTTCTAGCTGGGAGAATGATGCAAAAGTGCTTCAGCACACATGCAAATAAGGCACTACAATGGAGTTATCTCTGTGTTAAAAAAAACCCACCTAATTTTCATATCCAGGATGTACAAGACTAATCAGCACTGACATCCTCATTCCTGTAATGTGAGGAATAAATGGGACACCTCTTCCTGGTCCTGGGAGAGGGAGAAGTCTGAGGATCCCATTGTCTAACATAGGACACATATGGCTCAAGGTACGAGGCAGATTCCCAGCTGCTCCGTGTTGTTCCAGGGCAGCAAAGCCTTGCACAATTCCTAGAGGAACAAAGCTCAGAGACCTGGATGTGTTTAACTGAGCACTTAGCTTCTAGTGATTTTCAGCAGTTGACATTGCAGCACTTAAAGTTTTACCTACCACAACAATGACATAAACTCTACATCCCAGCTGAAGGCCCCAGCGAGTAAGCAGTGACAGCAGATAGTGCTGCAGACAAATGTAGCTACTCTGATCCAGGGCATTCAAGGGAAAAGAAAAAAAAATCCAAGCAGAAGTCTCCAGACTCAGCTGAACAAGGGCAGGCATTGGCACAAATGTATTCCAAAGTCCTTGATGGACATTAAAATAAAGTCTTTTGCATAAGTCAGATGCTTGGAAATTCATTCTGATAGTGGGCAATATTTTTTCCACCTAAACCACATGTGCAAGCATTTGCCAGTCAAATGGTTTCTGATGCTGATGATAAGTTTCTGGCCTAAGACACCCATAGGATGCAAGTATGAAACTTAATTTCTGTTTATGATGGGGTGTCTGTGACAAAATGAGAGCGACTGCAGCTCACTCCCCTCTTCCTTTGGCTTGCTTTTGGTCACCTGCATGTGGCAATGCCCAGGACACCATGCCTGAGTGCCACTGTTGATGTGAAGCCACATGAAGCTGTCACAGGTGCAAGAACAGATGTTTCAGCCTGCCTTTCCCTTTGCTTCTTCCCACCATGCAGTCACAGATCTTTAAGGCTGAAAGGTCTGTTTTGAGTATCAAGCTGTGGCCCTTCGGTTTGCCAGCAGCGGGCAGTAGGCATTGCTGTGCTTGGGGTTAATGGGGAAAGAGGAGAGTGTATTTCCCCAGTGTGTTTCTTGCTCACCAAGGTCAGATAAGGGCCAGTGAAGATTTTGATCTAAGTCCCTGTGTAGCTCAGGAACAAGCATCCCAACCCATCCTGATATCATGCTCCTTTCTCTAGGAGAAGCTGCAGTGATCTCTGTTAAAAGCAAAAATAAAATACTTCAGCCTCAAGTGCTGGCAAACCCATGGTATGACCATGGAGGATCCATTCCTACAGCCAGCATCCCTCCCAGTCAGAAATGAGTGCCACATTCCCAGTCCCATGCTGTCTCACTGCCATTCCCAGCTGTTGGATCTGTTTCCCCGGCCACCCCCTCCTCTGAACATTTCCCCCCTGCAGACAGTGGTGGGTTGTGCTGGTGGCAGCTCCTGACACACACATTGTGTTCCTCAACTCCTTGCAGCTCCTGCACAGTTTACAGAGATGCCACCGTGAAATGCTCTGGGAGCAGAACTGTTATTGTTCCATGTTGGCGGCTTGAGAAAATTATAGCTGAGTTTCTGGTTTTTATAAAGCTGGTAGCTCTATCTCACTGCCCAGAGTAATTTAACTTTGCAGACTATGAAGGGAGAATGCTAAAGTGGTTTTGACTGGGAGTTAATCCATTAATTCCACCGAAGTACCCAAATATGTCAATCTTTGGCTCCAGCTTTCAGATTCGAATAATTGCCCAGGGACCCAATTTGGGTGTTACTTCAAATGTGAGATGATGAGGAAAACGACCCAGGAGTTTATTGCAGAACATGCAGGGTTTAATCTTCATTATCAGCTTCCCCCCTGCAGAATTTGGGGTGCACCCAGCAGCTGATGGGGAGGCTCTGACTCCCCAGCCTTGTGGGTAAGCAGTGTGCAGAGCAGAGCCAGCCTTCCCAGAGTACAACACAGCTGGAAATCTCATTTGCCTGAGCTTCTCATTATCTCAAGGATTTTGTCAGTCAGAGCTGCAGTAACCAGAAAAAAAAGCTACTTCAAACAGCTCTGATTGTGTTAAGGTCCTTTAGGAGGAAGGAGAAATAATTCCAGGATGTTTTCATTTTGGCTCCTCCAGAATCATGGGCTGCAGACCAGTATACAACACAAGAAGCACTTAGAAACATCTTTACATGGAAATGAATGAAGCAAGAATCAGGGCCTATTATGTACATCAGCTCAGCCAAGAGAGCTCTCTGGTTTTATTGCTGAAGGATTTTTGACCTTTCTGATCCAAGGAGCACTGAGGTGAATCCAAACTGGGATGAAGTTTTTTGTAGAAATTATAGTTTCAGGTACATGATGGCTCTTGCCTGTCTGGAAGAAATGAATGTGATGCAACCTGTGTGGAGGTGCATGTGTGCCTATAGCTCATGATTGTTGGGTTTTAATAGATGTCTGTTGCTCTTTGACTGTGATTCCAAGTGTCTTCATGGCTTTCGTGTAGTGTGAATGACACAAAGTTATTTGAAAACATTGCTCTTCCAGATGCAATGATTAACATAAAAATTAATTGGACAGCTAAAGAAACCCAAAGTTAAACTTTGCTCAAACAGACGTGCTGTGCATATGAACCATTGGTGTCTAGTTAGAAATACACACTACACAGAACTTAAACACAAGCGCTGTTTTTGCCCACAGCAGCATGAAGATGTAAAGCTTTTTATTTTCTTGCTGATATCTATCCCAAGGGAATGTCATTTCTTACAGGAATCCTTCCCAGCAGAGTTTAGCTCCTGCAAACATGTGTCTCACCTTTACATTAGAGTGACAGCAGAATCTTAGTTCTGTTTTGTGACTTTACTCCTGCTTTGGAGTACAATTCTACAGATTGCTGAGCACCTCCACCTTCCACCAACATCAGAGCACATCAAAAGGCACAGAGGGAACTCAGCACCGTGTAGGATCAGGCTGTGATGCGTCAGCATTGAGGCCAGACTTACAATGCATTAATATCGTTCAACAGAAATATTAGCTGTCAAGAGGCTTAGAATTATTCTTTTTATGGCTCAGGGAATAGTATTACAGCAGGAATGATGGGAGTATAAATTCAGAGGGTGTTTACAAGGCGGGAAAACACGAGCCCACATAAAGGGGCTATTATCAGTGCTGGGTGTTGGCTGGTTCTCAGTGAAAGGAGCGTGGACAGCCGGTGCTGAGTCGGCTTTTCCAAGGTCAGCGGCCGCGGGGAGGGCGGGGAGCAGGCGGTGATGGAGAGGAGCTGCAACACAGGATGTCAGGGTGTGCACCCCACAGCGCTGTTTCCAGAGGCAAATGATGGAAGATGACTACGGCACTGATGAAGCCATTTGGCTCATCATGATCTATGAAATGCTGTCTTTTCTCTCCTGCCCCGAGCCCCCAGCAGACCTGCAAGGGTCAGTGGGGTCAGCTCCTTCTGTCAGAAATGCTGTGGCTTGCCAAAAAGAGGTTGAGACAAGGCAGAGAAATTTCTTCAGAGAATTAGAAAGATAAAAAAAAAAACCAAACCTTCTAGAATAGCTCCAAATAATACAAAACCTGTGAACTCATAATGTATGTTGCTTGTAGAGCTTAACACCAACACAAAAATACCACCAACACAAGAAATCCAGAGGTGAAAATGTAAGAGGGAAAGAAGTGAAGTCAGCCACTATTTGCTAATAAATGTATTTCAGAAAAAATGTTTTGCTCTTAGGCACCATTAAGTCCACTGGTGACATCAACTCCCAAAGTATGTCACATAAAAGCCTGGTCAGGTCAAAGAAAACATTCTGACCTGGACTTAAAAGGGAATGTTTTGAAAAACTTTTGGCAGATCGGAAAGTATAACAGCCTTCAATTTATATAAAGATAGTGATTCCAAATATTATAATATCTTTCATGTAATGGAACACCATGAAGTTATTAAAATATCTGGCAGAGGAAGTAGTGAGACAAAAAAGTAAATATTTCTTGTGAAGAAAACCTGAAGTAATATTTGGCTTCAGGGGCCATATCAGGCATGCATATGGGTTGTGGTAAATCACAGTCAGATACCAGCTTCTAGTTCAAAAAATGATTAATTTGATTGGAAATAATTTCCAATTATTTACCACAATTCAAAATGAAATGGAAAAAAATTTTATCCTCTTTTTTCCGTTTTCTGGAGGTAAATCTACTAATTCAACTGTATCCAAAACTTCAAATAGTTTGGTTATTTTTCAGAGATGTTTAATCAATAACTGTTTTTATTTTACTTCCAGGATAGGATTTCACAAAAAGGTCATACATTGAGTGCTTCTGAAATATAAAATGTCTTGGAAAGCTTCTAGAAAATATTTCCTAAAAGAAGACTTCAAAATGGTTTTGTGGGAATAGGAAAATCTGTGGTTCTGCCACTGAATTAATGTAAAAACAGAAATAGATTTGAAAGCGAGAATGATGAGGTGAAATTCTATGACCTGGTGTTTTCAGGTCAGGCTAAATAATGAAAATTGCCAAAGTGTAGCCTTAGTAATCTATGAAAAATATCCTCAAGGTATCCCAGTAATGCAGACATTCTTCCTGTCTCAAAAGCAATTTTACCCCACTGGGTTTTCTTCTCTCTTCCTCATGACAAAAGGTCCCACATCTCAGATACATCATGATATTCCTACTGCCTCCAATTTAATCCACCAATGATCACATTATACTTCCCCTGTATATTGATCTTGATGAAGCACTGTCTCCAGCAGCTCCCTTTGGTGCTTTTAGATGGAATATCTTCAACCACTGGAATAAAGTCTGTTGTAATTAAAGACTTGGTGCTGGAGACTTCACTACACACACATGAATAGTGTTTGGTATGCACACAGTGAGTTAGTATTCACACAAAATGGGACTGCAAATGTTTGGGCTGCTCCTAAAACAAAGCTCCAAGGCTGAAGAATTAATTTGCTTTTCCCAGAGTCTCTGGTGGTACCCACACTATGGTAAATGCTCGATCCTGAGAGATTCTGCAATGTGTAAATTCACCCCAGTCACAGCATCCTAGAATGGGATCGGTTTGGGTTGGAAATGGCTTTTAACCTCCTCAATTCCAAACCCCCTTCCATGGTCAGGGATACCTTCCACTACCAGGTCAGGTCACTCAAAGACTGAGATATGTCTCAGTCATGGTGCAGACATTGGGCTGTGGCTCGACTTTGTGTGTGTTAGTGTAGAGTAAGCATGCAAAACCCTCCCACCATCTGATGATGGCTCTGATAGGTGTTAGTTGTAGAAAAATATTATCCTTCCTTGCTTCATAAAAACTTGGCATTGAAAGTACTTGATTGTCACAGGATCATCACATTTATCTCTGTTCATGTACGAAGATGGCCCACTTCTTACATTGCTGTCTTTGCTTAAAAAAACAAACCAAAATTAGCAAATAAATCTTGAGAGACCTCCAGTCCAACGTTCCTCAATTGGTAAGACATTCCACAGCAAGTCTTTCAACCCCCACACCTCAACAGTCACTCCTTCTTTTGACCTGACAGAGTGAAAAATTTATCCTCCAAACCTTCAGCATTAAGACCTTCAGATGTGGGCATTCCTTCCAATCTGAGAGCTGAGTGAAGGCTGCATCCCCTCCCTGACCCCTCCTATGCAGTTTTTATCTGACTCCTAATCAGGTCTGACATGATCTAGCCATGAAAATATCTCCTGCAAGGTCCTCAGTTCCTTCAACTCTATCTTGATATTTAAGGGCTAGTCTGTTCCTGTTTGGCTTCTCCATTGTGGTGAAGTTATCTGTCCCACTGCTTTGGGATAATACATCACATGACAGCTGCAGTCAGGATACTTGCACAACATGCAGGACACAAAGCAGATCTATATTTGTGGAACAGTCTTACTGCCTGTACATTTTTCAAACAGATTAATCCCTGTTTTTTTCCTTGCTTGAAGGCAGAATGGGATCTGAGGCCACCCTGTGCTCTTCATGGAGCACACAGAACTAGGAGAATTGGCCACTTGGAGCTTAATTTTCAGGATGCATTGAATTCAGTGCAAGTGCTGAAAGGCCATACTTCTTTAGAAAGGCCATACTTCTTTAGCAATTAGCTATTTCTTGTATGGAATGGGAAATAAGTAGCTTTTCATATATCAGAAAGAAACATGTTGGCTATGTTTTAATGCAGCTCACTAAGCTCTTCTTTATAATAAAAGCTTTCTGAATAGGAGTTCTGAGCAGAAAACATCTCATTCTGTGTTTGAGAAGCTGGGGTTCTCCTGGTAAAGCCAGGAGACTTTTCCCTGTTCTCTTCCATGGACTCTTGTTCCTAGGCTGCCATTCCAAGTTTTGGGTCTGGCTGTCAGCTCAGCACACCTCTCATGCTTCAACCTGCCCACAGCCCTCATCCAAATTTCCACCTTCTGATCACACTGGCATCCATAATTGTATAAAGATTAAAAACGGGAAAAGGGAGCCCAGCTCCTTCTTACTAACCTGTTCTAAGAAAACAAACTGCTTTGGTAACTCCCGTTCACCAATGCAGCCACTCGTGAGGCTCTCTCCTCTCCAGCTAAGGTAAAGGGTCCATTGCTTTGCCTATTTCAGGGGGATCCACAGGGATTATCATGTGAACAAAAGTCATGCAGGGCAGCTGGGTAAGCCTCTCTTTGATCTAAAAACTCTGCAGAGTCAGTAAACCTTCCAGAAATGGGATCATCAAGGACAAAGCATCTTCCTGTGTGCCTGTCCCTCACCTGCTGCACACTGACTTGCCTGGAACAACTGCCTGAAAGGACATCCCCCTGCTTTTTATGGGTTTTTGGGGGCAAGGAGGGCGGAGGGGGAAGGGGCTTAATCGCCTTCCCAGCAAGTTTCACTAGATGGCAGTAAGCTGAGGGAAATGAGGGAGAAACCCCATTTTCGAAGGGCTTGGTAAAACCTCCATGTCCAGCTGCTTACGCGGCATTTCGCCCCCAAAACAAGAGACTGCTCCTCGGAAGTAGCACCTCTGTAAAAGACAAAAAGATTTATTTACAAATCACGTCTCTTTCAACCTCTGTAAAGGCTTCCAGGTCAGGAGACTGTCCGAGCTGGCAAACTGCTGCCTTCAGCGGCTGCTCTGCAGGGATACAGAGATTTGCCCCTTGCCTCCCAGCTTCTCCCTCTGCCGGCTCGGCCCCTCACATAATTTCCTTTGGGGGTCCAGCTCTTCTGTAACCCCAAAACAACCTCAAAGGGTCAGACCATGCCCAGTAGCCTGGAAGCCCCACCCTTAGGACACCCTCATCAGGACACTCAGTGTCCCCAGAGTAGTTTGGTTTTCCTGCTGAACATAGATGCTCAGAACCTGCCATTTGGTTCAGGTGGGAAGTTTTCAGCTCAGTACTTGGTGTAAAGAACCCTTTGATTTGGTGCTGGGCACCTGGCTTTACCCCTTTCCTCTTCCTCCTTGGTGGCAGGATGGCTGGTGGCAGTGTCCTTCCCCACACACCGTCTGGGGACTGCAGTGCTGTGTCAGACCGTGCAGGGATATCAGAGAGTGATGCAGCCACTCCCTGGCTTGGACTAGAAGGTGCTAATTGCTGCCAGGAGGCTTTTTTTTCCCTGCAGGTTCCCTGTGGATATTGTCAAAGCAGGCTGAGGCTAGCCAGGGAAGAGCCGCTGTGGGAAGGTCTGTCAGAAATGAGAGACTGTCAAAAAATTGTCAAAATAGGTTTGTTTTAACAAAAATCTCCACAGGAGGTTTCCCAGGCCAGCAGTGGGAAGGAGTGTGTCAGGGTGACTAGTCACCAAGTAGGACACTGTCCTCAGGCCCCTGTCCCAGGCAGGACTTTCAGTGCTGGCACAGGGACACCTCCTTCTCCAGGCTCCTGTGAGAAGGTCCAGAAGTCTCTCAAGTTTTTTTTCCTGAAAAAAAAAAAAAAAAGCAACAACGCCCAAATTTAAAATCACATGTTTCTACACTAGAAAACCTTCTATTGGAAGGTCTGTGTCCGTGGCAGGTGGGTTGGAAACAAATTATTTTTAAGATCCCTTCCAATCCAAACCATTCCATGACGCTGTGCTCGGAAGGGAATTTGAGGATTTTTTTCTCTCAAGCTCTCATCTCAGTCTGCACAATGGAGCACATGAACCAACCTCCCTGTGCATGAAGAGTAAAAGGACCCAACTCCCTGTCAGACCCAGGGAGAACCACAGGGTGCCCCTGGTGCAAACACAAAGCTTGAACACCATTTCACATTTTAGTGTTGAGATGAAAAACTAGAGAAATGTTTGCAATGAGTTAGGGCTATGTCAACACAAAGCTCACTGGAACGGAGGACAAGAAGGACATCTGAGCTACCATGAGGGACATTCTTCATGGAATGGAATCAGCTACAACATTCCCCCAAGAAACCCTAAAATCCCAGTCTCCCAACCACACAGCCTGTGTCTCTAGTAGGTGGAAGGTGGTTAAATCAGGAGATGGGTTAGTTTGGATGAAGAATGCTACCTGTAGTGGTCTCTGGAAGGCTGTCCCTTTTTCTGTTGGCTTTTGGGGGAACTTAGACTCTTACTTTAGGAGATCTGGATGACCTGCTTATGGCTAACCATTTCACATTTCAGTAATGCAGTAATGCCTGAGTGAGACAGAAGGGCCCCAAAGCCCAAGGCTGTATGTCTCATATCAATCTTTTTTGCAAACGGAATTACCTCCCAGGATCTAATTCTCCCCAGTTTCATTATAGCCCTAAATAATTCTTTTGAATTAAAAATCCTTTCTAAAACATGGTTTTAAATGAAGTATTTGCTGCTTGGACAGATTTACAAGCTGGGCAACACTGTAGAGATTTTCTCACCTTTTTGTAGCCTTCCTTTCCTGCAGGACAGGAAGTGTTGTACAGATGGACAATGCAATGCCATTTTCAGTCACATAAAATCAAGCTTACTTTAATGGGTGATGGGAGCTCCCAAATGCATCTTGGCTATTCCTGAGGGTTGGCTGTGCAAGATTCATGCAGCCTCACTGGCACCAAGGAGGACACTGCCATGACTTCCCAGAACTTTACTCCCTTTTGTTCCTCATGCCCACTTTGAATGAAGTTGCTGTAATTAAATAAAGCTATTAAACCCAGCTATTTCTTATGCATACTTGTCATCAACCCACGAGCTGTTGTCCCAGGAAGTCTCAGCAGTCTTTCAACCTCATTGGTATTAAGCCTCTTAAAATTACTACAAGCAAGCAACACCAGTGCTTGGATTTGTTTAAAATCAGAGGCAAAAACGAACTTTCAGTAATAACACTGATGCTGATAATATCAGCCTCTCCTACCCTGGGCATGAACAGTCATCTTCTGCTCATAACCCATCAGGGATTCCAAATCTGTATCAGTTACTCTGAATGTGAAGCTTTTGAAAGCACCAGCTGTGCTCTGTTAATTTGCTGCTGCAGAGCTTAGCAAGGCTGGGACACCAAACCACCAGCAAGGCTCGTGGTATTGATGTGGCTGATCAGGAGCTTTCAAGGTTGGTTTGAGGTGATGTAACCTACACCTCACTAAGAAGATTAAATATGTTAAAGGGAGGTTACTGCAAGCACTGGACTGTTGCATGCTCTGCTGTTAATTATTGCAAAGCCACCAGTTCTCTGCTGCAGGGATTGTGTCAGCCTTTGATTGTGCTGGTTTAGGGAGCAAAGAGACATTTTAGCATTCCAGTCAAAAAGGAGTCCATGGAAAACTAGCAGAGAGCTGAGAATACAACCAAGAAATGGAGAGCATTGCCATTTCCCTTGCATTCATAGGTGCTGTCCTTACAAGCAGCTGTTTTCTAAAAGCTTTTAGGTTGTCACATAGGAAGATGGAAATGCAGCCTGCTACTGCTAATGAGATTATAGACTCTAATGCCTCCAGAGAGACCAAAAATCCCTGTTCAGTAGAGGACTTAGAAAACAGGGGAGGGGTGATTAAAGGTGAGCTCTTACACAGCACTGCCACAGCAGTGTCCATCCCCCTGCAGGAAAACCTACTGCACACACCAAGGATGCCTCCAAACTCCTCATCCCACTGTGGTAAACCACAGCTATTTACTCATAAATACTCTTAAGAATGTATTAATTGCCACTTGTTTCATGGGATGACATCATTCAGTGGAAGAGGAGAGCACATGAGGCGTTTTTCAGGTTGGGCAAGTCTAGATTTTGAGTAAATCAAACCCAGAAGCCCCTGCAACCAATCCTTCTCAAAAGAAAACCCAACAAACCACAAACAAACAAACAAAAAAAATCCACCAAGAAAAGCTCTGTTAAAAAGACTTCAAAGAATTAAGTTTTTGACAAAAACAGCAGAGGCTCTCCAGCCCCTGGAACCCAAGGTGTTTTATCACTGCTCAAAGCAGTGTGACATCTACACATTTCTATACGTAGTGGGAGGAAGATGGTGTTGGTATCTTGTACACTGGCAGTCTCTGATGGTGTAAGCAAGAAGATAGGGCACAGAATTGAATTCCTTATGGGAGCTGTAATGATGGGAAGTCTGAGGAGAAGGCTCATCTCTCAGGTCAGACTTTCTGGCATGAGACATGAAGACTTAGACTTAAAGACTTCCAGCTTTAAGGGACAGGCAGATGCAAATGTGGTGCTGGGTCTCTGCATGGATCACCTAAAACAGTGAAGTCAGTGATTTGGGTAACTTAGTCCTATTTCTTACTGCTGTAAATGAGAGGTTAGCCAGGTCCTTTGTGTGTGTGGTAGGTACAGTGGTCTAAGTACATCATTGTTTGGACTCGGAGGAAAAGGGGGCTTTTCCATGAGAAAGAAGAGCTAAGGTTTTACAGATCCAATTCCTACTAACACCTTTGACCTCCTCAGGAAAAGTTGTCCCTATCTCTCAGTTTCAGTTACCTGATAATAAGATGAGGGTACCATTCCTACTTCTCCAAAAAAGAATGTCTGTATTGCTCAGAATGCACATCCCTGGTCTGCTGCACCCATTGACACCACCACAGTGTGGAAGAATTCTACCCAATGAGGAGAAGCAGATGGAGTGGTGATATTTATTATTCCAGTAGCATGAGAAGAAAGGATACTTTCAGCACTGAAGCCTTGGCATCTTAGCTCTTGAGATCATTTCTCTAGTTCCAATAGCCTCTGACAGGAGAGGGCATTTGCAGCTGCATCAGTGCAGACCAAAACTTGGCTGCACACAGACATGTCTGAGGAGCATTTCCAAATTCCTTGGTAAAACTTGCCCTGAGCAATTATTGTGCTCTTAATCTTCTCTCCATAACATTTTCCTCTTTCTCTCAGTATCACTTTATTTTGCCAAAGTCAATATTTCAGCTGTTGTTTGCTATAAATTCGATGTTTATTCTCAGCATCCAGATTTTATTAATTCAACTCCTTTTTATTACTGTTTGTCAGCCTTAATTCAGGAGTGTATATCATTTGTAGGTGGAGTAGTATGACTACTAAAAGGCTCCCTGACATAATTTGCTACCCTGTTAACAGCAGCAATAATTTGAGCAATTAGCAAGGCCTTGACATGGGCCTTAGCTTCTCTGTCACACAGGAATACCTCCTCGGTGCAGCTGCCGTGCTATTTATTCTCCTCCAGCAGGTCCCAGACTGAAAGAGTGCCCAGGAGAGTAGCCTATAATCAGTCCCCTTGCAATGGCTGTGACTGGATGAGCACTAAATAAGTCCTGGCCTTGATTATATTAACGAAGCTGTGTGGGGAATGCCCACTGGGAAATCCCCAGAGGGAGGAGCCTGTGTGCTCACAGCATCCCTGACATCACTTTGCCAGTGACCATGGCTTTCATGACAGAAGGTCATTTCAGCTCTTGGAGATCAAGCCTGGGGGATCCTCCCCCAAGAGGAGCTAAACCAATCTCCCAAATGCTCATCTTCATCTTCTCCTGTAACTCTTGGCAGCAATGGTTTTTGTCCCTCGCACTGAATACGCCTCTGTGGCCCCTTGTATGCAAGGTGACAACATTGTCTCCTACACCAGTAAGTACTGGGAAAACTCCTGCAGACTGGCAGGGCATCACTGGTTCAGCCAAGTGGCACATCAGAGTCTCAGAGATCTCCAAGGCACCTGGAAGTGCTGTGTTTTACCATCTCATAGTTTGGACAGGGAATTGAGATGGGGATGTCTCACACAGAATAAAAAATCATGATGGAGCTGGAATTACCTCAGACCCTGAAGGTACCTCTGCACCCTGAGACTCTTTCCCCAGCAAGGCAGGATTAGACCCTGAATTAGAGGAGCCAGGAGAGCAACCCAAACCCCTGACTGGCCAGTCAGGTGGGACTCAAGAGCCCTTGGGTCCCTTCAGTGCACTGGGAGACAAAACACAATCTTTCACTCTAGGAAAAAAACAGCTTCATTAAACATCCTGGAAAATTTTGCATTAAAAAAAAACCCTGTGCAATGTCAGAGCTTAAAGCCACCATGTTAAAGCTCTATTTTTGGATCTTATTAAAATAGATACAATCTGTGCATAAAATAAATTACTTGCCTTACAATTTTCAGTTCAGTTAGAGATTTACAAGTGCAGTAATTAACAAAGTTGTTCTGCTTTGTGCCATCAAGACCCTGATTCAGCACAGGGTTTTGGTGGGGTCTGTGCTTGGCTGGCTCCCCTCAGGTGGCTGAGGGCAGGTCCCAAGGTCCAAGCCCAGAGGGGTGCTCCCCTCTGCCTCTGCTCTGCAGGCTGGGAGGACTCCACACTAGGCAGTGCCCTGTGAGCTCATTCACACACCCCTCAGCCTTTACTCTGCACAGCAGGACCCACACAAGTGAATTGGAAGCAGTGTTGGGTTGCAGTGGACACGGGGTGACAATATTTGCAGGTGTCCATCCCAGAAGGATGTGATTATGGAATAGATGGCTGAGATCCATGCTCGTTGACAGTTTGGGCTGCAGGCAAGTTTCAGCTGGCTTGTGAGTGTCTTACACACTGTGTTGATTAACTATAGATTATCTGTTCAGGAGGGATCATTGCAATCAGCTGATCTGCAACACGGCAGAGTCCTGCAGCCTCTCTCCTGCTGCAGGACAGAGTGAGCCAAGGTCTATTCTCAAGAGCCTCTCCTGCAGGACAGGTGCTTGGAGCCACGCTTGAGTCACATCCTAGGCTTACCCTTTCCTTTCACTGAAGTTCATCAGCAGGATCTCAGAATGAGCTTAAAGCTAAACCAGCTCAGACCTGATGAACTCACACCTAAAACAAGTTAAGGTCTGCGTTTCACAGAAACAGACCTCATGGCTGACAGGTTGAAGGACTGCACAAAATAAGGTCAGAGCGTACAAAAGAGTGCAGCCTGCTTTAGCAAGCAACTGGCATCTGCAACCAGGAGCAATTTCATTATTTTCCTGTGAGTTGCTGCATGACGTGATCAAACAAGAATAAGTATTTGGAATTAAAGGCCAAAAAATAGCGCAATTGAATTGCTGATTTCTCTGTAAGGCTCCCTGAGATAAAAGAGTTGTCCCCAGGGAAAAGAAAGACTTGGAGAAAGCATGAAAGGCATGGCTGATGTTTTTCTGCTTTGCATATAATCCCCTGAAAATTGGAATGTCCAAAAGCTTGCGACAACACAAGCGGGACTAATGCTCTGGGATCACATGAGCCATTATCTGATTCGCAGGTGAAGATGGTAATAAAGTGGCTGAAAAGCAAACTGCTAGCGAGAGAGGGAGGAACAGCAGGCTCACTTGGTTATGGGTTGTGCCAGAAACACCTCTTGAGATCAAGCAGTAAAAATAATTAGGGTTGGGAAGGCAAGGAGTGAGGTTCCCAGATGGTGTGGGTGAGAGATAAGGAGTTGTCCTTTTTATCTGCTGCCAGGCCATCCGTTCACCCAGTTTTGTGGCTGACTCAGATCTCTGTCAACATGCAGGGCTCTGAGCCACTGGAGCTGTCAGGGCAGCTCTGCCTCCAGCCTGCGTTCAAGGCTAGGCAAGCTGTGTCTTGTTTTGAGGTTTGGTTATTTGCTTTTGTGTTTATATGACAGAGAAGAAACTCTTGCCAAGATGAAGGTTGACACCCCTCTCTGGAGGATCACAGCTGGCAGCCTGGGGCTGGATAACCTGGCTGCCCCACACATGGCTCCCACACCATGCTGTGTAACACTGGATGCTGCAGGGAGGACCTTGGCCAAACCCTGTGGTCCTGCATGGAACATGTGGAAGTCCTGCCCAAAGATCAGCTCCACCACTGCTTGTTCATTCAGCAAATATCAAACACAGGGGTCATCTGACCTCAGCTGTGGCTGGCTGCAAACCAGTCTGCCTTCCCTTTCCAGGTCTGCCAGTGTCCACACACAAAGTTGTAATTTGCCCACAGAGAAAGTCACAAATCTTTCATAGCTCCCTGTGTATGTGATTTTGTGCAGGTTTGGCTTTGGTTAGTGGGGCATTTGATCAAGATCTTTATTGAGGAGCATGTGGAAGGAGTATCCTCTGTTGTTCCATTTACCTGAACAGCACTAGCATTTGCAATTACACTGGCTGCAACAAAAATCTCTCAGGCATTCTCAGCCTCCAGGAGACGAGGCAATCAACCCTGAGGTCAGGAAAACACACTGTTCCTCAGGGCAGCATTGCACAGGCTAGGGCTGCTTTGCAATTCCAGTGCCCTTCTTTCAAAGTACACAGTCCTAAGCCTCCACTGAGATAGTGGGAAGTTTTTACAGTATAGGGATGTGTCTCAGAAGGACAGATTTTTGGGAGTGGATGAATAACAGGGCTGGTCAAAAGTAGATCTGTCTGAAACATGGTAATCAGAAGCTGCTGGTTGAGCTACCCAAAATTTTTCTGGCTGTGTTGGTGATGGCAGAGCAGAGCAGATCCAGACTCTTGAGTGTTCATGTTTGGGTACTGTGGTGGAGCCTTTCCTTATGGGTCATGCAGAGAGGATGCAGAGAGGACACATGGTGCCAGCATTCCCTACACATCCTGCATTCAGTGATGTTCACAGAAACCTGATAAGTGCTCAGAGAGGGAAAGGGAAATGCATCAAGATCATTTTCAGTGTGGCTGTGAAGCAGCCTCCTTCCCAAGCCCATGCTGCTTTTGAACAGCTTCTTCCTTCACAGGATTGTGTCAGATCCTCCCTCTTCAGACACAGATGCAAGGTGTGCCAAAGGCAGGGACATAAACTTCTGGAGGGAGGAGAACCTCAGTGGGGAATTGAAAAGAAACTGGAGTTACAGAAGGAAACCCTGTGTTCATGGGAGCTTGGTAGGAGTAATACTTGCAAGGATATCCCCAGGAACCATCAGTCTTTGAGCAGCAGTGAGAAGCAGAGGGAACACTAGGTCGTGCTGTTTCCCTAAATTCTTGTGCAGCAGCGCTGCACTGGATTGCACATTTCACACAGGGATCGAGGGATCTTTTTGTGCTCTGGGTTAGCTTTTATCACACTGATTGGGTGTTCTTGCAAGGAAATTAATTGCATTTTCTGCATGAAATGCCTTGAGCACACAGGAAAAGGAGTAGGGTGTTTTTTTATTGGGAACCAAAGTTCCTGTGCTAAAATGTGAGATAATGCCTCGCATTGTAGGGAAGGAATGATGAGTATCAGCAACAGTTGAGAGTTTAATTAGCCTTCCTGCTATTCCTATCAAGACAGGAAAAATAAAGTTGGAGTTCTCTAAGGACACAAACTCAACCATGTGCTGACATGAGGCATGAATTAATGCCATCTGGGCATGGGGATGAGGTGGCTCTCTGACTCTTGTACTGCTCTAGGTGTGTGGAACACTTGAATTCACTCTACCCGAGGGCTGAGCATTTAGCAAACTGCTGCAGAGTTATCCCGTGTCGCAGGGAAAGACCTTCAAATGAGTGATTTATCAGCTTTGTTTCCTTGGCACAGTAAACAAAACTCTGCTGCCAGAGAAGAGTTTCTTTGTGCTGCCACTGTAAAGTGTGGCTTGTGCCTCCCAAGGCTTTTCAATGAACACATGGCATCAGTGGGGGCAGTTTCAGCTCTGTGATATTCATTGCTGTGTGTGCATTTGAGCAGCACACAGGAGCTTTAAGCATTTTTCTTTCATTTAGCAGGAGGCTGTTGCAGCTGCTGAGGCACTTCAAAGACCATTCTGTGTATTGCTCCTGCACCTGACAAACACAAGGCCATGGCGTTGTTAAACTGCCAGTTTGGAGAGAAATGGCTTTTGCAAGTAGCAGCCAGTGCCACCCCACACCCTCGGGTTTGGCTGTAGCCCCACCATGTCTGTGTGTGCTTCTCCATCACTACAAACCTCACATGGCTTCAGAGCCACAGGAGGCATGTTGTGGATCTCAGAGAGATGAGAAAAGGTGAGCTCCATAAATAATGTGCAGGTTATAAATAGTGGTATCTCCTCCAAGACCCAGTACAGGCAGGGCTGGACCAGCTCTTGAGAGCCAGGGATTCTGACTGTCCAGCAGCCCTTTCCCCACCACAACTAACCAAATAATTTGTATGCAAATGTAATATTTACAAGGATATGCTCTTGTACCTGACATTTTAACCTGATCCCTGAGCTGATGGCTGCAAAATGGTCATGACACATAGAAGACTGGTAAAAAAAATGAGAAATTTCTGTTTCTTAGCTCATAGAATCATAGAGTGGTTTGAGTTGGAAGGGACTTGTGAACCTCATCTAGTTTAACCCCCCTGCAACGGGCAGGGACATTTTCCATTGGATCAGATTGTTCAGAGCCCTGTCCAACCAGCCAGACTGTGAATGTTTCCAGGAATGAGGCATCCACTACCACTCTGGGAAATGTATGCCAATTTTAACCTCTCTCAACGTAAAAACCTTCTTTTTTATGTCTAATCTAAACCAACCCTCTTTTGGTTTAAAGCCATCACCTCTTGTCCTATCTCAGCAGGACCTGCTAAAAGGTTTGTCCCCATCTTTCTTACAAACCACTTTTTGGTACTGAGAAACCACAATAAAGTCTCCCTGGAGCCTTTTCTGCTCCCAGCTGAGCAGCCAAAACTCTCTCAACCTTTACACATAGGAGAGGTGCCCCAACCTTCCCTGTTGCTCTCCTCTGGACCCACTCTAACACATCCACATCCTTTTGATGCTGTGAGCCCCAGAGCTGGATGCAGGTCACCAGGCTTTGTCCTATCTGAGTTAGTAGCAGCCAACAGATGCAGGTAAGAGGGCCAATTTTGGGCA
Source organism: Phylloscopus trochilus trochilus (assembly GCA_016584745.2). NCBI lineage: Eukaryota > Metazoa > Chordata > Aves > Passeriformes > Phylloscopidae > Phylloscopus > Phylloscopus trochilus. The sequence continues at coordinate 7,426,575 of WQNJ02000016.1, read as the reverse complement.
CCCAGGGGTGTGAGGCAGCTGTGAACCTGGGAGAACCTGGCCCATCTGCCTGGCTGGGAAGAGGAAAAGCAGTGAACCTGGCCAGTGAATTTCTGCCTGCTTGGCAGAATAAATATAGAATAAATAGATAGATTGAGCTTGTTGGCTGTGAAAGGAAAGGTGTCAAGCCCTGTGAGGGTAAGAGCAGCTCTCTGAGCAGAGATCTATTACAGGACCAGGAACTGTCCTGGAGGTAGCAGGGTCACAGAGCACACCACCAGAATGAGTCAGGACACGTGCTCACATCACAAAATCATTTGAGGTTGGAAAAGACCTTTGGAGATCATCCCATCCAACCACCTGAGCAAAGCAGGGTCACCTACATACAGCAGTTTGCCACCTCCAGGTGGGTTTTGAATATCTCTGAGGATGGAGAGTCCACAATTTCTCTGGGCAACCTGTGCCCGTGCTCAGTCATCGTCACAGTGAAGAGAGCACCTCCAGCCCTGCTTCCACCAGCCTCAGTCCAAAGGACACCTTGCACAGGTTTCTTGCCTCCTGCAACAGAAGGCTGAGACACCTTGGCAAGGCGGGTGTGACTCATTTTATCTGTGCTGTATCTATTCCACAAAAAGACTGAAAACGTCAAATGCCAAAGCAAGCAATCAGACTTCTAGAAGATCCTCAAAATAATGAAAATTATCCCTGTTCAAACTCTACCTTTTAATTTTTTTTTTCTTATCTCCATTTCTCTTTTCACCCCTCCTTTTTGTTGTTGTTGTTGGGTTTTTTGTTTGTTTTGTTTGTGTGGTGGTTTTTTTTGTTTGTTGGTTTGGGGGTTTTTTGTTGGTTTTGGTTTTTTTTACTGACAATTTTGAAAAGGACATAGTTCCCCATGTTTCAGCCCAGAAGCTACCACTTACTAAGAGGGGTGAGGAACAATGCTTTTATTTTACTGCCTGGCAGGTTTTTTGGGGGGGGAACTTTTGGTGCAGGGGGTTGGCAGAGACCTGCATACAGGATGCTCCTGATTGATCTCGTCTGCTCCTGCCTTCCTAGAGCTGTTTTGTGACCATTTTATACCTCAAAGCTACTGAGAACAGGGTATTTGTTTACAAGAACTGCAGTCATATCTGTCAAATACTGTAAGACTGTGGTCTCTTGTACAACATAGTAACTGCACAAACGGGCACTGAGGCTGCAAAATGGAATGGCTTAATTGGTTTGCTTTCCCAAGGAGATACTGTGCCAGACAATGAGCACAGCAGCTTAAATCTACACTCAACAATAGCTTTGTCTATAAATAGGGTATTTTAAGCAATGGGAAGAACACTTGGGGTAGAACTAGATAATATTTTTCAGGAGGATGGTTTATTTGCTAATAAATGTTGTTCAGGCTGACTGAAACTATTCACAGATTTAGGCTGAATTCAGCTAATGTTTTCTGGTATAAAAAGGGGAACCCCATTTTTCTTAACAAACCAGAGCAGGTCAGTTTCAGCATTTCAATGTGAAAAATTTAAAACATGAAAAAAGCACTTAGACTTCATCTTAGACTTTTGTCTTAGACTTCAGCTTGATTTTATTTCTTTACTTTGGAAACCATTTTATTTCTTTACTTTGAAGTGAATTGTTTTATTTTATATCCATCCCAGATAAATCCCTTCTGTTTTATAGCAGGGAAAAGCAAATTATTTAAAAGGAACTTTTTTTTTTTTTTTAGCCTATTCCCACAGGCCTGCTCTGGGGCTTTGCTTGCTTTTTCCAATGGCTTTGGAGTGTGAACATAATGTGCAGCTGGTGAGCTTGTCTTTACAGCTGATAAAGCGAGTTGCACCAGGGTCATGCTGAAATGAACCCTGCCTACAGGTCGAGTCCATAAAATCAGAGTTCTCCTCCAGCAGACTCGTGTTACAGACGTGATTTATGTCTCCAGCACTTCGGTTCTGTTTGGAGCCCGGCATGGTTATGTACAATCTGCCCAGCCAGGCTTGAAAGCTTCTCTTTTCTCAACTTGCTTGTGCAAGGTAGGGCAGGTAAGTGGCACAAGAGGCAGCCTGAAAGGTCAGAGATGGATGGAGGCAGCACCAGTGGGTCTTGCTGCACCAAATGTGCTCGCTGCCTGTAACCCGTGGGAAGAAAACCTGCTGAAATACTTCTTGCAAACAGAGAAAATGTGTCTTTTCCAGTCAATCTAACACTTGAAAAGCCTCATTAATAATGATTGCAAATTGTGGAGAAACTATAGCTTCTATCTATGGGTTACGAGGCATTTTTCAAGTATTACCTGAACGTCAGAAGATAAAAGGGAAGAAATCAATCTAGACCTGATTTTCACAGAGGTTTCATGGTAATGCCTGCAGAGATTATTAAAAACATCTAAGCAGATTAGGCACACCTGAGCACTCTTAAAAGCTGTGGGGTTTAGATACCTCACTTGCTATTGCTTTTTGCAAATCATACCCAGAAAAGGGGACATTTAAACTAAGCAACTTCAGGTGTTTAACACACGTGCTTGAGCAGACAGTGATGTCCCTGTGCTGCTCTGGAATCCAGGCAGGGTGTGGGAGGGGGAGAAGGCAAAGCTGCAGTACAATCCTGCACAGAATCACACCTGGGAGATCCCTCCCTGTGAGATAGCAAGACCTGTGACATAACTTCACAGCTTTGCTGGGCCAAAGTAAGGTCCATCTGCCCCAAAACGAACAGCAGCCAGCCACAAACACCTGGGAGAAGTGTAAAACAAGGCAAGGCTGGAGAGATGCTTCCACAGTACAGCCTCCCACTGCCCAGGAGTCACCAGTTTAGCCATTGCCTGACTTCACCAGGTTTAACAACCCTTAATGGAATTTTCTGTGTGACACTTTCCCTACTTTTACCACAAGCTGTTCAAATAAGGGATTTCTCTTGTTCTAAATCTGCAGCCTCATCATGTCAGTGCATAGTTCTTAGGCCTGCTGTAATCGTATAAAATAACTAAAAAAAAAAAAAAAGAATCTTTCTCTATTCACCTTCTCTTTCCCCTTCATGATTTTATACACTTTGATCATATCTCCCCTCTGTCATCTTTCCCAGCCTGAACACTCCTTATCCATTGCATAAGGAATTGCTTTCTCCCTGTACAAGGAGCCTGTGATTAAAGCTTAGTGTAGGTTGCTACATCAGACAGTGAGGATACTGGATTCCCCTTGCCCAAAACTGAAGTACAGATACCTTTGAAATGGCACACAGAAGGCATTGGACTCTGCCCAGTGCCAGGATTGCACAGGGAATGGGATGGGCAGAGCTGTACTCAGCTCTTGCCTCTGTGGAGGAAATGTGTGAGGCAAGAGTAGCAGTAGGCCTGCTCAAATATACTGTCTTTGGGACACACATTTCTGGGGACACAAATGTTGCTTCTCTGGGATTCACAGACAACAAAAAAAGGTCTGCAAATCTTTTAGGAGAAGCCCCAGATCTTGATTTTTTTTTTTCTTAGACGTTGTGTGGACCACTACTGCAATGCATTCAGACCTCAGTCCATGACGTGCTTATGGACTCCCAGAGAGACCCTAAAGAAGTGTAGATTCTCCACATTTATCATTGATCAGCCCAAATGTAAATGAGAGAGTCAAAATAACTAAGGTTTTGCAACCACATCAAGAGTCTGGGTGTGCTTCTCGTTCAGCTGTGCTCAGCTGTTCCTCTCAGAAGGTGGATTTTTACAACTGGTCGAGGAAGGTTTTTTTCAGCAATCCTGCATGCTGCCTTTCCCGATTCCTTTTCATTTTTCACACTAGAAGGAAAACCAAAACTTTTTCCAGACTGGGGAGAGAACACATGGAAAAGTGAGGCAGAACAAGAAAAAGGGATGAATTACAATAGGTGAGGAGCAAGTGGCAGGCTGTCCTAGGGAAGTGGGAGAGCCATACTCAAGATTTCTGCTGCTGTCCTCCTCCATTTGCTGAGCACTGATTTCTCTCTTGTTTTAGGAAAAAAAATTCTGTGCTCATCATAGAAACCACCCCACCACAAGTTTCTCAAAATTGGCCAGTCATCCTAAAACTATGAACCTTCTCTTTGTTCAGTAGATGTATTTAAAAACATCATAAAAATATTTTTCTAGGTGATCTACGAAGGGAAATGCTCCTTGTGTGTGAATGCCTCCCCATTCCCTCAACCCTGTGAGTGATCACATAAACCAAGGGTATGCAGATGCTTGCAAGTGACTGAATTATCATAGATTAGCTGCTTATTACTGTTAGTTTAAATTAATGTGCTTTATATTATAATGTGCTGGAAGCATAAAAACATCTTCAAGCTGATGGCTAGTAGTCTGTTAAGCCATGATAAGTTCTGCTCTTGCAGTGCATCTCCTTTCTTGAGGGGAAACATTTGATGATGGTTTAACCAGTGACAGGTGACTGCTGCAGTGGCATAAATAAAATTTGCATTGGTGCTTGAGTCGGAGCACACCAAGACATCACTTTGAAATGAAGTGGAACATACATTTTAATGCCTGCAAACATCAGAAAGGTGTTTCAAAGGACAAACAGATCTTCTTCCCTTGGGGTTAAATGCTCCTTGAGCTCTCCACCATCCAGGTCCAGGACCAGTTCAGCAGATGTGCTGGTGAAATCCAGCCCAAATCCTATCCTTGGAGGGTCCCATGCACTTCCAGGATGGGGAAGCAGTTTTACCACAACCCCAACCATCCTCCACAGATGTGAAGTGGTATTTTCACACACTTCAGCTGATTGCCCAAGTGGTGTGGCAGGCTTTTGCCATACAATCGATCCCAGAGCAGCAGGGATCCCCAGAGATGTGGTCTCAGCCATTAGGCTGCTTCTTTGAGTGTTTTCCTCTTGCTTTTTAGTGCATGTGACATCTCTGTGCTGTGTGCTTTTTAATCTTTAGAGGTCTCTCACCACCCCATGCTGCCAATCTTCCCCTCTCCAAGCCCTTTGATCAGAGCACTTTCCCCTGCCAGAGCCATCAGTGTCAGTGGACACAAGGTCCTCTGTAACTGTAGGGGACATCCCCCATGGACAGTGACAAGCAGCTGATTTCCAGGCTGCTCTTCCTTCTTGGATCTTTGTTCCCCCTCCCCTCATGCCACTGCCCTTTGCTTTCACCTAATGAAGCACAGGCTCATCAGAGCCAAGCTGCTCTCAAGGGAGTGACACAGGGCTCCTCAGGACACTCTCTCCCCCCTGCCTCCAGGCAGGTGAGACAATGATGTAGGGAATTATAAATTGAAGTACATGGCCAGGATGGTGAAAGGAATGGGGATACTTCCTTTCTGTTTTGGTGGCTTTCCTTAAGGTGATGAATGAACCAAGTATGCCATCTGATACCTCTGCACCTTCCTGTTGTCCTCAGCAGTACAAGAGTTGTCTGCCAGAGCTGTCTGTCTGTTAGATATGATTGCTGGAGGAGAAGAGATGTATCAGTGAGGAAGGTATTACTGCTCCAGCATTGTCCCAGTGCCCCCCAAACCTTCTGCATTTCTTCAGACTAGACCAGAATGACATTTGGGGCTCAGTACTCATTTTATGGTATATGAAGTGTGCAAAGTGTAGAGACAGTCAGAAAAACCTTCCGTGGGTGTTTGTGTGACACCTCACACCCAGGGAATGCACTGCTGGAGTCAATGGGGTCCCTAATGTGACTTCTTAGATATGGAAAGAGGAAAGACAAAAATAATGTGAATGAACATTGCTGAGAGAGAAGCCTCAGGAGGGACTGTGCCTCAGAAGAGAAGATAACCACCTTCACCTTATTAATAATATTTTTTTTTAAGAAGGAGGAGGGTCATCTTAAAGCTATCTGGTGTCTGGGCTTTGCTAGAGCACAGTGCTCTAATGAAGGGCAGGGTTAGGAGCATTTCAGGGCTGAAGGAATTAAGGATTCTGGCTTGGACCCAGAGTTGAAACAAAAATTGCTGTGGGGCTTAAACCTGTTTTTAACAAGAGTATGCAGCCTGCCAGACCCGGTGAGAGATTAGCAATTTAATTATACAGGCTGTAGCTTCCTGCTTTCCACTAAGTGCCTAAAACCCCTCTAAAGAGGCCCATTACCTTCCCTTTTTTTTTTTTTTTTTTGCTCTTGCATTAACTAGGCAATTCAGAGCAGCATAAACACAGAGGAGGGACAGGGGTTCCCTTGCAGAGATCTCGGGGTTTTGTGGCTAAGTGCCTCCTGATGGATCTGTCAGAGCATCCCACAAGAGCAAACCTGTCACTCCCCGCAGCGACCATTAGCTTTATCTCCAGCATCCCTGGAAGCCTTTTCTGTGTGTCCCCTCCTGAACTCACCGAGGAGAGCACAGGCTTTTGTCAGGCACTGGCTGACTTTGAGAGAGAAAGGAACAAAGTGAGCAGCCGGGCTCTGGGCACGGGGATTTGGGGCAGAAAGCCTTGGCAGGAGCCTTTGGGGATGGCTGAGTGCTGTTTCACGTGGGAAACAGAGGAAAGGCAGGCAAAAGCTGCTGAGAAACATGTGACCTGCAATCTGCTGAGCTCCAAAAGGCTGTTTGAAATTGGGAGCCAGGAGGAAGAAGTGGCAGACGGGAGGTTTTTGTCTTTTTCCTTCATGGGAAGCAAGTTGATTAAGGATTGTGAGGCTCCCATACCATAAGCAATGGATTTTCTGCAACTCTTTTTCTTTTCAGCACTGCCTGTGGGGTGTTTTCAGACAGTCCTGCTTCACAGATGCTCTTCAAGGTGGGAGTTGATTTGTGTTACTACTGCAAGTTCATCTGTGCATGCAGCCATTGCAGTCCCCTTGGTTTCCTGGGACTGTTTTGGTGTCTTTGGGTTCAACTCTGCTCTGTTCTACCAACACCACATCCCCAGCCAGGCACCCACTGATCCACAGTGTCTGAGTCCCACTGTTGTGTGTACCAGAGCTTGTTTTGGCAGTGAGGTTCCTGCTAAGGAGTGCAAGGAGCAGGTACCATATACTTTTAACAGGTATGCTCCTGATAAATGCCCTTAGGATGCAGAAAAGGAGTGATTTCTCCATCTTTGTACATCCAAAGGGCAGAGCTAGGAATGGATCAGACCCCAGAGCACCAGGCTGCTGCTGTCAGAGCTATTGGCTGTTTTACCTAAAATCCTTTAAAAACCAGAGCAAAGACATCTACTCTGCAGGCAGCAGAGGAAATCTTGCAGGAATGTAATGGAGTGTAATCAGTGACAGATTTGTCATCTCTGTTCCATAGCTGAGGAAAAGCACAGTGATAGATGAGACCATGGCCTCTTCAAGTTATTTTTATCTCATGCTAAGCCAGGCTTTAATTTCTGGGACAGCAAGGAAGAGCTCCATTTCTCTTTGGTCAGTCACTTGGCCCTGAAGGTCAGCCCACTTTGGGGTCATGCTGGGGTAGGGAGAGGATGTAGGACAGCAATGGCACTGATTGAGGTGCTGCACTCTCCCCAGTGCCCAGTTTGTGTGAGCTGATTGCACCTTCAGAGGCAAGCCACACTCCAGATTTGGGGTTGGAAAGTCATTTCCCCCAGTCATACTGTCAGGTGTTTCACCCTTACCTGGTGTGTCTTCCCCCAGTCTGCTCCCTGGAACCATCTGGGAAATCTTTTGGTAGTGTGGGAGTATTGGCAATGCATTGCAGTTTTCTGCCATGGTTTCCAGCCTTACTTGCAGTTGAATGTTGGTGGGGTTTGTGATGATGGGAAGGAGATGTCCTCTGGCTTTTAGCCAGGTGTGGCCCATATAAACCAAGATATCCCCTCTGCAGGGAGATCACTGAGAGTGAAATGAACTGGGGGGGAGCTGGATGTCAGGTCATGGAGAATGGTATCCCTCTGAGATTCTCACACTACATGGACCCTTCCTGAAGCCTTGATTCCTTCAACCAAGAGATTTTCTGACCTCAACAGATTTAATCATAAAAGAAGATTTTTTTACATTTCATTGTCCTAGGGAGGAGCATTAAAGTACAATGAGGTATAAAAAAACTAGGAGGCCATGAGAAACAGCCAAAACAGCATTTTATCTTTTGGGCTCCGTAGTTGGAGGACTTTTTTTTTTTTTTTTTTTTTTTTTTTTTTTTTTTTTTTTTTTTTTTAGCAAATAAAATCATGCTGAGATTTGATTCATGTTTTTTTAATTCCTCAGAAGTCTGCAGTGTCATTCTCCTGGTTTGGCATCCTAATTCAAAGGGAAATACATAAAGCCAAAAGGAGTGTGTCAAGGAGTTTCTCTAGCTTTCATCATCTTTTTTTTTCCATCAGCAGACATCACCCTCTTTGAGCTGACTGGCAGTGTGTAAAAAGGAATAGAGGGAAGGGCTTGGTAATAAGATGTTAATGAGATTTTTATTATTGTTTTCAGTGGTATCAGGATAGAACCTTTATGCACATAACAACAGCTAAATATTCAACTACAGAAACTTGTTTTTAGCAAGCTTGTAACAACCCACTGCAGCACACTGGCAGTGTCCAGCCTTTAGGACAAACTAACAGCTATCAGCACATGCTGCCAGCAACTGGATACACACTGTAAGAGGAGCTTTATCTTTGCCAAAAAAAGGATATGAAAAAATACGCCAGGATGAGGCACAAGCTCCCGCGGCTCTGCAGACCCCCGCCGCGGGTGCCGGCCGAGCTCAGGGTCTGCACTCCCCTGCCAAAGGTGAGCTGCTGGCACCAGGGTGGAGGTGGGTGCCAGGGGATGTGGAGGGTTGGGATGGTGGGGTGAAGCTGAATTATGGACCTCTGTAGGAGTTTTCCGAAGCTGAAATTTTTGAAGACGGGGAAGGGAGAGGGATAGCATGCGATGGGGAGGTGGGGACTTCTCTGTGGGATGAAGTCCTGTGGGACATCTCTGTCTAGGTGAAATGAGAGGTTGCTTTAAGTCTTCAAATTCGGGCTAGAGGAGCAAGAAGAGGCCCCAGGGGCTGCTGAGAGTGGTCAGCTGGGAGCAGGTTGAAAAATCAACCTCCCTAATCCCCATCTGTGGTCAGCAGAGGCACAGGTTTCTGCTCCAGTCTGCCCCTAGAGAAATCTCTCACTGACTCTCTGCAGAGAAGTTGCCTTTAAGGGGAGTAAAAATCTCTGAAGATCTCCCTGCTTCCCCTGCCCTCCATCACCTCTATGGAATTCTTTTATCCTGTGCATGTTTAGAGTTTCAGGACATTGCTTCTCCTTGAGTCATCAAGCTCTGCTGTCCAAAAGCCCATGCGTCACATAGCAGAAAAACACTGCAAGTGCCAGGGAAATACCCTGGAAGTGCCTGAGGATAATTTCTGTGAGCAGTGTGGATGCGAGCTAGAGGAGGAAGGAGGCAAGGGGATAGGAGTTCAGTGGTTTGAGCACAGGTTGTTATTTTGGTACTTCTGGATGCATGGGGTTGCTCTGTGTATCTCACTGTGAGTGCCACTGGTGAGCTGAGAGCATCATACCTGCCACAGGCAGGTTAGGTCACTTCTGCTTCCAGCATAATCTCAGTGTGGGTTGGAGGGGTGTCCCACGTTCACTGCAGCAGATGTGGCCAATAAAAGCCGTCAGCAAACACAGTGTGATGGCCTTGGCAGCCCAAAGCCCCTCCTGTGGGGGCTCCAGCCGCAGGGGCAGCACGGCGGCGGGAGCGGCTGTTTGCATCGCCAGGGCCCCAACTCTCTTGCCCTGCCAGACTTTGTAGAAATGCTAAAAGCAGAATTATGAGCATGCATCTCCAGGGTACCGTAAATATCATTTTTAATTAACTGGCAATTCTACAGAGGAGACTTTGTGCAGTTCTGTGAGACATGGGAACAAAGTTCAGCCTGTCCCTGTGACAGAGCTCCAAATTTCCCCTGCACTTTCCCAACCCAACGCCAGCAAACAGATGTGCTCTGTGCCTCCTATTTATGCGCTCCCAAGAAATTAGCACCCCGTTAAGCTACACAATGCAGTGCATTTATTTTTATTTCACTGTGCTGCAGACTTTCAATGGTAACTCCACATTATTTCTTACTGGAATCAAATCCAGACTAGCATCGAGGGCTTCTTAAATCAACAGCCTACGAGGGTTTGAATTTTGGGCAGCAGAACTACTGCCTATAACTTAAGATAAAGTAAGATAAAGCAGCTGCCAAGATGTTAAGTCCAGTGTTTGACTCTGGTCCAAAAGGGAAGGGACAGAGAGGAAGATTTAATTTCCAAATACCTGAAGCTGGGACTGTGATTTGTTTGCAGACCCAGTTTAATGCAATAAACAGCTATATTTATATCTCCTGAATGTGCTTATTATTTCAAGATCTCACCCACCAAGTGAAAGCGACATGACAAAGCAGCACTGTAGGGAGCCAAAAAAATGTATAAAAAGCAATTGATCCATTATAGATGCAGTCTCAGGCAAGCTCAGTCTATTTTTAATCATTTTAATAATGCAGCTGATTTGCTACATCAAGGAGGGGAGCTGAAGTGGGATCCCTCACAGCGAGCTCAACAATAGGCTCATGTGGCTCAGTGGCATCTGGACATCTCTGAGAGCCTGCATGGCTCAGCCTTCTCCCAGGGAAATGGTGTCACTGCAGCAGCCCTGCCCAGCAGGTCACCTTGAGACATGGGAGACCCCAGAGACAAATGGATGATGCTTTAGGAAAGCAAGGGGAGAAGTCAGTGAGACATTGAATCGTGGGAAGTGGGAATAGAAAAGGGGAGGGTTTAACAACAGCATTGGAAAGGTGCATTGCTATTGCTGTGATTTGGGCAGATGGATTGTGATGCAGGTTGCTGCCATGCAAGGCAGACTTGGGCATGCATAGCCAGACAAGGAGACTCTGGTTCCCCTGTGTTCTCCACGTTCTCCATGACCACAGACCCCTCTCTCCACTTGAAAGAGACAAAACCCATCCAAGCAACACCCACTCAGCTCATGTGTGCCAAAACAGCTCCTTCATCCTTGGGTGGCTTGTTTGGCCTTGGGGGAAGTCTGGAAGAAAGAAAACTTGAGGTTTCCCTTCCCTTGCCCAGAGTGGCCTTTAAATGAAAGCGCATGTGAGAAGGACAGAAGACAAATGCCTTTAAGCCAAAGGGTGGCTTTTAGGACACTGAGTTAAATCATGAAAATAGGACAGTGTCTTAGCTACAGAGAGTGGTGGGAGGCCATCAAGGAGAGAGGGACCACCCATGAGAAGTAATGCAAAGGGGACAGTGGAAAAAGTCAGCCAGCAGCAGCTATGCCCAGGAAGAAGATGAGATCTTTGTTGAATACAGTGGTAATAAAATAGAAATCACAGCCACATTTTTTTAACTTGAAAGCTGAGTGCTCTGCACCACCTGGGACTCCTCAGAGGCAGGATGACCCGGGACTCCATTTTGCTGACTCTAAGCTCACTTCATAAAGCAAACAGGAATGTCCCAGTAAAAGGCTGTAAAAGGTTTAGGACAAGCCTTGCTGCTAAACCTGCCAGGGCAGCAGGACTCTGGTCACTGCTTTTCTTCCCTGCAGTGAGCTGCTGGCATCTCCCATACGGAGACTTCCTTATAAAAACGTTTATCTTGTTGTCGTGTGGAAGCAGCAGTTTTTCCCCCGTTCTGGAGCTGTGTCAGTCCCACTGCGGGCAAGAGGTCAGGAATGGGACTCCTACGCTCATTCCTCCTCTGGCAGCACGGGCCAGCCCAGCCTGGCAAACCCCACTGATGGAGGCAGTGGCTCCTCGTTCCCACTGCCAGTGAGAGGACTGACAGACACGTGGGATCTCAGCTGGCCCACTGAGCAGCCCCAGAGGTGTTGTAGCCTTGCCTGGCAGTGCACTGTGTACCTGCAGGCTTGTCCCACGCAGTTTAGGATGGGGAGATGCTCTTGAAGGAAAGGAATGTTTTACCTTTTCCAAGTTACCATCATTCTGTAGATCTCCTTCTCCATATTTTTTTCCCCCTGGACCAAAGAGTCCACTTTGCTTACATAGTAATTGTCGCTGTTGGGGGACAAGGAACGAGGCGGGGAGCGATTCAGAGAGGCTGCGTGGTCCCCTCGCAGGGAAGGGACCACCATTTATTTTTCTGACTCCTTTTGTATGTTTTCAGATGTGCCCACCTTAGAGGTGGGACCTTTGGGAACCATTGGTCAGATCCAGAGACCATCACCGAAGTCCCTCCCCTGGGAACAGAATGTGGGAACACTCAGTAGTTTACATTGTGTGACCTTGTGTACCAAGACCGTGCCTGGGAATGGAATTTCCCTGAGCCAAAACATGGTAGGCACGAAGCATGGCAACAAGTAATTTCTTTACAAAAGCCATTTTTTTCTTGCATTTAATCATCTTTATTGCCTTTCCTTGAATCCTGCCCCTCATCTTGATGTCTTTTCTGGAGATAAAAGGATCAAAAGACAGTATTCAAGATGTAAGTGAACCCTGGTTTGATTCAGTGGCACATTAACATCCTCTTTTATTTGCCCCTTGGTAAATGTTAATATTTTATTTGCTTATTCCACCACTACCGAGCAATGAACTGATGTTTCACAGAATTATTATAATCCAAATATCTTACTCCTGAGTGAGCCCAGAGCCCATAATCTTATACGTGAAGTTCAGAACATTTTTCCTGCTGTGAACATTACTTCACATTTGGCTACATTAAATTTAATTAGCTGTTTTATTGCTCATTTACTTAGTCTCATCGTATCTTTCAGCAGGCCCTTGTTCTCACTAGCCTGAATACCACAGTGTCACCTGGAAACTGTGCTCCCTCAGTGCTCTCCCTCTTTCACAGACTGCCTGTTAATAGGCAGAGCAATGTGTGTCCTCACTCAGATCCCTGGAGAAAACTCAAAATCATCTCCCTGCTTGTTGCCTTGACTGCATGAACTCAAGGTTTGCAAGATTCCTTCTCTGGAGATGCATCACAGCTGGATGTGTTCATCAGATGAGGTTGTTGCATTTCATCCTGGATCAGAGATTTGAGGTGGAGACATAGGCTGAGGTCCAGCCTTTGCTGCAGCACTAGTTTAATTAATTCATTGAAAAATTATCGCCAAGGCCTTCAGGTGACTTTGAAAGCTGCTGCAGGTTGGGGCTGACTTACAGCACCGTGATCCAAGGTGAGGGCAGATGGCTGTGTCCTGGGCCAGCTGGAACCTGATCAGCTTCACAGTCAGCTCCAGATTCAGTGAGTTACCACAATCCAACCTGGAGATGACAGGTTGATCAGTTCCTGTGTCCAGGTTTTTGTGTGGAAAGGGAAACTGGAGATGGAAGGAAGATTTTGGAAGCTGATGGTTCCCTGTTATCCAAGTTTACCTAGAGTATGGGATGTCCCTCTTCACCTTCTCCAAAGAGAACAACTCTTTGCTGAGAGGAGAAAGCATAGAAAAACCTTGTGGAGGAGATAAAAAAGATTCATCTTCAAATCCTCACTTGGATTATTTCAAGCAAAAAAGTTCATAAAAATTCTCTACCAGTTGTGTAGAAAGACAGCCTGCCTTGCCACAGCTGATTTGGAGCCCATCCCACACCTATGGGATGACAAAAACACTGCCCCAAATGGACTTCTAACCATATTTGTCACACAGGTTCACGACTGAAGCCTTGGTCCCTTGGCTGGAGCAGAAGAGGAGAACCAGGACACCTTTCCTAGAGGGCTCCATGGCCCAGGAATGTTTTTTGCTTCATAACAAGGACAAATAGCCTTCCCATCCTCCCTGGACTCCTCATCTCCAGTCTCTGCAAGCTGGGCTGGCCCAAACATAACATCCTGGGAGTAATTAAACTCAGATCAGCTCATTAACCCTTTCTTGTCAACTTTTGGCCTCACTTAGTAAACTTTTTTTTTCTGTTTTTAAACTCCTGTCTTTTGTCAGCCAGTGCTTGCAGGACAGCTCTTTCCTCACCAACCACCTTCACCCCTGGAACTCCCCTAAGAAAACAATTCTGGGACCAGGGTGTCCCCAGATAACACTTCAGCTTTTGAAAAACAGCATATTTTGCTGAAATCTCATTTTGGCAAAAATGCTACAATAAACTCCCCTTCTGAGCTCTTTTCTGGTATCTTATTCCCAAATGGTCCAAGAAAACTAGGAAGGAAGTGAGGAGAAAATGTGGGTGTAGAAGAACATCCTGTTCTGCAGAAATACCCTGGTGTGTTGTCAGATGGATACTCTGCTTTAAATAGGTCTCATGCTTGCAAAGGCCACAGTAATACATTCTCAGAAATTAGAAAAGATGGAAATAATGATTTAATAAAGAAACTGTTTGGACCTACTGCATTAAAGAATTAACCAGGTTAGACTTCTTGTTGTCACACGTGATCTCATTTCTGTGTGCTCCTGTAATCCACATGCACAGAGGTTTTGGGAAAAATCCCTGGGGAACTCAAGGAAATTCTTTCTTGTTTACTCTATTTGAGTGGCTATCTCCATAAGAAAGGTCACTTGGGGTAAGCAACATTGAAGCAAGAGCTAGAAGAGATCAAATGGGATAGATACAGCGCTTTTATGAAGAAGTTCTTTTGCTTTGATCTGATTTTGTGACTCTGATTTTTGCTATCTGCTTTTTCAAGGTTGAGTGAGTGATTTCAGGGTTGAGTGAAACAGCTTTCTACACTTTGGTGCCCTTTTTTTTCACCGTCAATATAATTTTACCACAGCTACTCCAACTGCTTCGGTTATCACTGGAACATGGGGATTTTTTTTTTTTCTTCAGCACATTTTCTATATGTTACTTTTTTTTCCCATTGTGCTTTGAATCTGAAATTTTATTGCAATTTGAAGGAAAAATGGAAAGAGTTATACCTTGAGTACAAAATGCCCTGCAGTCTGGGAGTCAGGAACATTCCAGAGGAGTTTCAGCAAAGGAACTTCTCCCAGCAACAGCATTTTTACCCAAACTTCTGACCATCTCTACAGACAGTTAATATCGATCAGCAGCAGAATTGCTCAGCTGAATATTGCAACTGCAAGAGCCTAAGAGCTGCTATATCAATATATATTGTTGAAATAAGAGAATCCCAGGCCATGTAGAGCTGAGCCTGGGTAAGAACCCAGGAGTTCATTCATCCTCCTTGCCACTGCCAGTGGAGCACGTGGTGTTTTTAGTGCCAGATGTTTCTTGAGTGGGCATCAGGGAAGGCGTTATGTGTTCCCCTAAGCCATTTTCTTGTGCCTGACACTATTTTCTCCATCAGTTTTGAAATAATCTTGAAATTCATCCTTCTGAAGACAAAAATGAGCCTGTGTTGGAGTCAAAGAGTCTGTCACGTGGACACTGGGTTCTGACCCTGGAAGATGTCTCCTGTTGTTTATCTCTGCAACCAACACAATGCAGCTACAGGGACTGTCAAGGGGCACAAGTGACATGCTTGCCCTGTTCTATTGCACAGAGGGAGCCTACAGAAAAGAATCTTTAATTTCGTATTTCAGTGTTTAACACTTAGCCTTTGTGCAATAAATGGGGTGGGGAGGACAGAAGTGATCACATGTTTGATTCCAGTGAAGTTCTTGTTGTGGTCAGATGGTTGGACAGTAGTTGGGTCAGTTAGAGGTGGACAAATGCATGATTCAGTCCAGCTGGACCACTGCTGGCTCATCTGACACAGCCCAGACACTGATGTCTGTGGGCCAGGGACCTGTAGAAGGCCAGCCATGTGTCCTATTACCCAGCCTGGCTGTGTAGAAACCATAGATTCCTGGAATCTCTGAATTTCCACGCATGCTGGAGAGGATGAAGACCTTACCAGCAGTCAGGTCTTCTTCTGCAGATACTTCCTAGAGAGCAGAACATGTGAAATCCTGTCTGTGGTGAGCCCTGTGGCCATGCACACCAGCCCACTCATTGCCTTACTGAATTCCCTGGATTTCCAGCACCTTCCCTCCAAATGTATTCCTCTTTGTTTTGATCCACTCTCATTAAAACACCCCTCCACTCACACTGGTGAAGACAGACACTTTGTCAAAGCTTTAATGAAAGGGCAGCATGTGAATGATTAACAGGCTTTTTTGCAGTAGACAAGCTTCCCGTGCTGGGTTTATTTCTGGAGCAGTCAACCTATTATCTGATGTATGGCCATGTGTGAATGAGAGTTGGTCCAGCTGGAAAACTAATGACTTGTCCTTCTTTGCTGTTGAAAGCATCCATCATAACATGTCCCAAATGGTCCATCAGGTTGTTGTCTAGTAAAACTCGGCCATCAGAGGCAGCTCCTGATCAGGTGCTAATGGGTGCATGTCTGAAAATGTGATTTCAGCTATAACTCTGAGAATATTTATTGGAATTTATGACTAGAGGTTCTTCTAAGCTCCATCTATTCTATCCATCTCACACCTTTATAAATAATACTGGTCTTCAGCTTCTGAAGCCCTTAGAGCAGCCTCATGGATTTTTTTTGTCCACTGTCTGGAATAGATCATATGCAAGATTTCACTCTCCTATTTCAAACTATGTGAGTACATGTCAAATAAATGAAAAATAATTTGGCTGAGCAAGATGAATATCATGAAAGGCAGTTGGATGAACTGACTGGCACTGTCTAGGATGCAGAAGACTTTGACACCAGTGCTGGCCAGATACAGACTTCCAGTATCTCTCCTTTTTGTGCCTCAGTTTCCTTTCTAGTTGGTTCCAGTTAACATTATGCAAAATCCTTGAAGGGAACCTGCACTGGGTTTTGCTTTGGTTGGGTCATGTCCATCAATACTTTCCCCAGTCCATGTGGAGCTGTGAGAGCTACAAAGTGCTAAACAAGCAGAAACCTTTTCTCCATTGAGTTAAGTGGGAGCAGATGCGTGGAGGAGCAGCAAGAACTTGGGCTCATGCTTTAAACTTTCAATGAATTCAGTAAATGGAAGGGTCTAGTCCTGAGAAGTGCTATGGGGACAGGGATGCTGCAGAGCTGAAAGGGTTGAGTGGTGGGAGTATGTGTCAGAAGCAGTGTTTGCAGGGTCAAACCCTGCAGTATTATTTGAGATTATTCCCCTCCATACCTAACCTCAGCAGTCACCACTGCACACCAGTGCCTTGAGGAGTGGGTAAGGGGATCTATTAATACTCTTAGGAAAGAATTAGTATCCAAACAACTTTTGTTTCCTTGTTTTTTACACGTCTGTGCTCTCCTCTGTCACTCACTACAGTGCAGAGCCTGGTATGCTGTGACAAAGAGCTATTGATGGAGTGCTTGTGTGAATTGGCCCAGCACTGGTCACAGCCAACTTCTGTGGGACCCGCTGCCCCTGTTGTACAATACGCTCCAGTGTGCTGGGCCATTTGTGAAAGGTCAGAAATGAACAGAGAAATGGACTGGAGTCAAAAACAAGCAGTCCTATAAATATCAGTCATAGTCAAAGGCAGTTTATTCCATTCCTCCCCTCTCTCTCCTTCTGTGTCTGTGTCTCTCCCTCCCTCTGTTGTGGTTTCCCAGATATAACTCCATGCTTCTGGCTGGGGAGCTCTGAAAGGAAGGCAGCACACACACTGCAGCTTCTGCTCCCATCCTGCACACATGGAATAACCCTCAGTCCTGCGAGCAGGGCTGACAGCCGGCACCCAGTCCAGGCGTCATCTGGACTCTGATGTTAAGTTTTGATTTCTTGGATTTTCCTTATCTGTGAGAAACTCATTTGTGACAGTCTGAGAACGAGATCTGGCCACTGACGCTTTGGATTGCGACTTCTGACAGCTTCCCTCTGTTTGACTTCACAATGACTTTAGCAGCTAAATTAGAGGATATTGAAGTGACACTGGAGCACCTACTAATGGATGTGTTTGTAAGTAAGCCATCATTTCCTTTTTAAATTGAGATGCCAAGAATCCAGAAGGCAGTATACAAATTTTATGGCATGTCCAAAGTGTTACACTGACCTGATTTCTTTACGTTTCCTGATAAACTGTGTGTAATCCAACTCTACCAATATGTTGTGGTTTAGCTTTGCATCTCCTGCAAGCCTTAACATGCAAAACTGGAACAGTGTGAGGCAGGATAGATTTTTGCACTGGTTTTTTGTATCATCTACAAATTTGATGTGGAAAGGAGGAGAGACTGGTCAGTTTGAGGAATATCTCTGTAAAACTGTTGTATTGACAGAGATTTAAATTGTGCATTGCTTGACATCAAGTGTCCTTGACTTTAGGATTTTGACAGCTATTAGATTACAGTTTTGACTCTTGGGTTATTTTTTAAGAGATGAAGGAACAGGCAAAACAGCTGTGTTTTCAAGAGAAACCAGTTTGTTACTCCTGGATGTATCAAATACTTTAAACCTGTGTTGATTTGGGATTGCTTCCTTGGAATCATCAAAGCTCAGTGAAGCAATGTATGATTTGCTTCTACACATCTGAGATAAGAATCTGTCTTTATCATCTCATGTTAAACTTCCTTAAAAATATCAAATCATTTCCAAACATATTCTTGCCTTTTCCAACACAGCTTGATGAATTTCACCTAAAGATCAGAGATGGTCATGTTTTGGAAGGTTTTTTGGTGGGAGGGGATGGAAAATAATAGTGAGGAATTGCCAGTTCATTTGTCTTTGTGAAAAAAAAAAAAAGAAAAAAAAAAAAAAAGAAAAAGAAAAAAGTCACGCCAAGGTGATCTGTACTCTCTGAATTCAGGCTATAATAACATGGCAAGTGACATTCTGAATTTTCAGAAGAGTTTTTTGGCATCCCTTAAATGGAATAATTCAATTTTCAGGGTCTAGTGATGAGGAATCTTAGGCATCAACCACAAAAGTGAAAAACAGGAGATCTTGCCAGATTTCTAGCCTGTGGTCCAGTTATTGAGGTGTCCATCTGTGCTGTGAAATGGGTTCAAGTTTCTCTGTGCTGGCATCTCCTCTCAGTACTTTGGAAAGTGCCTTTACCCCTTTCCCAGGCTGCTGAGATTGGGGTAGAACAACATTATTGGAGACTGCCCTGTGAAAGCCTCTAAACAGGGCATGAAATACTGAAATACTCTTTGGGCTGTAATATCTGAACCTAATGATTACTTTCCACTCTGGGTTCAACTCCTTTTCCCAGCTCTCAGTACTGTGGATCCCAGAGAAAATCCCCAAGGATTTAAATCCCCATGACAAGCAAAGATGTAACATCTGCCTCTCATGACCACAACACGCTGTGAGAGTTATTTTGTGTGGGAAGGGGCCAGTGCTTTCTTTGGAGTATTTGCAAATGTTGTGGGATAAACTTGGCACCACGATTCCTCTTGGTCTATTTATAGCTCAGTGTTGCTCCACTGACTCGGGTGTTTGACACCTGGGGGACTGAGACCCTCCTGGGGCAGGTGTCACTGAACAGTGGGTGCTTCAAGCATTTTGTCACAGGGCAGCTCCAAGCAGAATCTCAGAGACTGACAACATCTAGACAGCCAAGGCTGACTGAGGTTGAACAATCCTACATGTGTCTGGTTGTGTTGGAAGGGCATGAAAAGCCTCCTGTCTTGCTGGGAACACTTCCCAGTAAGGGAAGTAGGGAATCATATCTTCTTGGCTCTTCATGTCCCATTGTCCGTTTTAATGTCCATGCCCTGATTCCATCTAAATGCCTCTCCTCATGAGTTTTTGGGTTTGGTGTTTGGTGGCTTTTGCAATGAGGGTGGCAGTTGGCCAAACAAAATGTGGGCCACGTCCTCCAGAGGTGCAGGTGACCTCAGTTTGTGAAACCAGTGGAGCTCTTCTCAGGATGTGTTTTTAACTGGTCTCTCAAATTTGTAATTCTAGAAACCCAGTGGAACACCCCCAGCTGGGAGAGTGCAGTCACAGCTGAAATTGTGATGCAGGGACATGTCTGTGCAGTGCCATGCTGTGCCACCCCTGAGCACAGCTGGGTCTGGAGGAGCTGGGGTGTGTGAGCAGCATTGTGCAGGGGACACTGCAGTAGTGTCCCAGCTGTGTGCTCTGCAGAACCCAGGGCTGTACCACCCAGGGGCAGCATGTCCAGGCTTCACTTCTCACCTCAGGGCTAGGAATGCAATCTAGCCTCTATGTAAATCAAGGAAAAAGGCTTTCCCTTATGAGCAACCATAACTAGCTGGGCTCTTCTAAAACCCACCTATGAATTAAGGCAGGAAGAATTTTGGATAATCTAGATCAAACTCCACATGCAGAATCACCACTCTCAGGCACAATTTTCAGGCTTTACTCATACATCACCTTGCCTTGTCACTGTGTTTGATCTTAAACCACCTATTCATTTAGCAATGCTAAAAATAACCTCTGGATATACTGGATACAGAAAAGTAAACATAAAACTCAATATGAAGGAAGGGCAAAGGTCAAGCTCTGGCTGTTACAGAGCATTCTAGCAGCCAGATTTGTCCAAGGTCACTGATCCACTACCAAGTGTTTTGCTGCAGCAAGATGGGTATTTTGGTGAGGAGTATGGGGCCAGACTGGATGAGCTGTGGGCAGACTGTGAGGTAACAGGACTCTCCTGGGAATGATCTTGAAGTCTGCTCCATGCCATGCATCTTCATCTGTGTCAGGTTTATTGCTGAAAGAGCGGAGCCATCTGTCACTGTAATGCTCCTCTTCCAATTCTTCGGTGCCCTCCACTGCTCCAAACCAGGTGATTACTTACAAAATTGGGAAATTGTGGTCTATGGAGCTTTGAGTTACCTTTTTTTTTCTTCTGAAGAAACTTAGTTTTAATGCTTCTTGGACCTTAGGGGCAGTAACCCATTCCTGGATCAGTGGACCCTGACAAAGCTCACTTTAATAGCTTGTACCAAACTATCAAGCCCATTTTGTCACAGTGTAAAAGGTTATAGCAGACAACAAATGAGAAGCAACCACAAGTTTCTAACGAAAACTGAGACATAGCTGAGCACAGACTAACACACCTTGATGTAATTTGGCTTCTGCAGTAATGCAGACTGAAGGTTAAACTATAGGATTGGGCCAGTTTTTCTCTGGACAAGCTTTTTAGCTAAATTCTCCTGCAGGAACTCACCTGGAGTGAATTCAGCAGTTTTGCAGGGATGACGGGAAGCCTCGCCAGCAGATGTGTTAAACACTTCCTCTGGAAAGCTAGCATGACACGAGAACACTTTTTAAAACATTTTTTTCTTTCTTTCTTTTTTGCTGAAACCAGAGATTTGCATCCACACGGCACGAGCTGCCGCTTCCTTCCAGGACACGGTGTTCTGGCCGCTGTCAGAGAAGCAGCTGCTGCTGCACTGACACTTCCTCTCCCCTGGTTCCAAAGGGCACTGCAGAGCTCTGCTGGGCTGCACGAGATGAGATAACAGGGGGAAAGCCTCTGACATGACATTTCATAATTAGCTGTCATCGCCGGCGGGCTGCTCCCCAGCCTGATGAGCTGGGGCTGGGCTGCCTGGGGAAGGCTGGGCAGGGAGACAGGGACCAAAGCAGGGAGGCAGTGCAGGGACAAGCTCAGCAGGTCCCTCAAGGGAGTCTGGATATGAAATGCGGACTCCGAATCCTTGTTTCATGGCTTGCAAAAGGCATCCCTGAGCTAAACCCTCCTTGCCTCTGGACACACTAATTCTTGAGCAGTCTGTGAATGAGACCTTTGAGGGAAACCTCAGGATCAACCTTGCTGCCTTCCAGGCCTTGCCTTAGGCACAGGTAGAGAAAACCTCCAGGATATACCATGCCCAGCATGCATGGGGCACTTTCCGTGGGAGGTCTGGAAGGGGTTGAAAATGAGAAGGGTTGTGGAGCCTGCCCCACTGAGGGATGCTTTTCCTTGCATTGTGGATGTGGCTTTAGACCTGCTAAAAAAACCCAAAAACTTTCAGGCAAACAGGCTAAGGGGTAATAATCCTATGAGGAAAGTGAGCCTGAAGTAGTCAAACATCAGCTGGTGTCAAAAAGGAGACTGAATTCTGAGGATGGGCATGATGGAGCTGTAGTGGATATCCCAGGAGAGAAAAAAACCCTTCAGATGAAGTCTTTAAACCATGAACCCTCTGTGCTGGCCCACTCCAGATATCATCTACAAGACAACAGGCAATTTATCTCCAATGTTTCCCGGGGTCTTAGAGCCATTCCAAACACATCCTGGCAATCCACAGTACACTCCATAAGCTCCTTCTACATTCCTGCAAACATCTGTTTTCACACCTGGTTCCTCAGGCTTCCTCCCACCACACTCCACAGAAAAATACACACTCACATGTATATGTATATATAAAAATATTTTAAATATATTTTTAAATATCTATATCTACATATATAACATATAGGTATATATGTATATGAGAGTATCTGATGAAATTATATTTGTGAGTGCTTTCTGGCATGGAGGGGGGCTGTGATTGCTTTGCCCTGGGTGGATGTAGCAATCCAGATTTGCCATGCTCCAGACTCCTCCATCACCCAGAGAAACAGCTGCTCTTCTCCCTCCACATGTTGTCAGGTTTTGGCAGAGTTAACACCAAAACAGCAAGAGTATGAAACTCAGTCAGAAGAAATTACCTGGGATGAGCCAGAATTAAGATGGGAGTCAAACTCCTGTAGCCAGACAGATCTAAAGCTGGATATTGAAAGAGAAAGACTCAAATACTACGACTGAAGGGTCTGAAATGAGGGTCAGGTCTCTTGGCCAGTGGCACCACAGGAGACAGAGCTCCCTGGGGGACTTTGGCAATGGGGATGGCACTGGGAGGTGGACAAGGCCGTCATGTGAGGATTTGGAGTGGTGGCTACCAATACCCACAGATTCCAGCTCTTAAAACTAAGCTGTTTTAGTTGACCCAGCTCTTTATTATTAATAGTGAAACAACAATAAAATCAGCACTGATAATTTTTCATGTTACAGATAGAGAAGCTGAGACAGAGGGACATGGAGCCATTTTAGTAGCATCCTCCTCCATCTTCCCACTTAGAAAGGATTAGAAATACAACTTCCAGAAGCCTGGGTTGGTGATATGTTCCCTCCAAAGTATAAGACTCCACACAATCACAGAATAATCCAACTATCAATGTCCCACAGATCTCTGATGCCAAGGATGAAGTGTGACTTTGGATCTAGTCCTAGCATGCTCTGGCATAAATAGCTGTGAAATTTGTCCATTCTTTGGGCAATTACACCATTAACCTTCCAATTTTCTCATGTCACCAACACTAGTAAACAGTAGCCATCTCTTAGCTGGGACTGAGGACAGTCTGGAGACAGGAGGGGTGCAGGAAGATGGTTGTGAGGAACTTGCTTCAAGCACCATTTGCACCATGAGCCCTGCACACAGCAGTCCCCCTCCCTGCAGTAATCAAACAAACATTCTTGCAGTTGCTATCGACTCCCGGTGTCTGTGTTACATTTTTCTTAATAACAATTGCAATAATAAGACATTATCAACATGTAAAGTGATCCATTAACCTCTACAGCAGCAATAAATTGTGTGGCTTTGCCAGGCTGCCCAGGCTTGCTAATCGAAGAGCAAGAAGCAAGTTCATACCCAGAGCAGTCACAAATCATACATAATGCAGAAGTGTGGGTGCTAACCTCACCCCCTGCAATATAATGGGTATTGCCATGTGTTTATTTATCTGAGAAATTGGTTCTTTGAAACAGCACCTAATGACTTTCTCTCTGGCAACAACAGCATCCCCCAGTTTTTCCTCAGCATCCAGTTTGCAGGAGATTTAAAGCTTCACCCTCCACCACTGGAGTCAGCGTGAGTTACGGCAGTGCAGGGAAGAGAAGCAGAATCAGGCCCCTTGATCTGCAATAAAAGCTGAGGTTGCTTAGCAGGATTGCTCCATAAAAGAGATCTAATTAGGTAGCTCGCTTCAGGTTTTGTTTAGACAATTCTGAAACTGAGAAATGAAAAATAATCATACCAGGTCTTCCCAGTGAATGATGTAGTCCTGCATCATGTCTTGAGCAGCAGATAACATCAGGTCCCTACAGACAGCTCTAAAAGAGGGTAAATGCATAACCACAATCCCCACAGTCACCTTTCAACAACCAGTTCCTTCTACTCGAATGTTTCACGACCCAGAAGCAGCACCTTCAAATTTAGCAGCCCACAGTGATGAGGGCTTTCATGAGTCATTGAGTCATTTTTTGAGCCCAACCCAGGAATCCAACTGCCATGGACAGCCCTGGAGCAGAAGAAAAGCCCTAGTGCTGGCTGTCACCCTCCACATGGTGCCATCAGCTGTAGAGAACTCCCATCTCACTCCCATGAGAGTCAGGTTGTGCTGATGACCCTCAGAGAGCCTTTGTAGAGAAGGAGAAGAAGAGCTCTGTGGAGCAGCCTAGGCTTGGTCAACCATGCTGAACAACTCAAAGACACAAGACAGTGAGAACAAAGAGCTGGGGGTGGGAATGCCAAAAGGGATGCTAGCAAAAACAAGATAATTAAATACAGCTACCAAGGGACAGAGGAAAACCTCTGAGAGCTGGCAAGGCAGAAAAAGAGTGGCCAGTTTTCATGTTTTGTAATTGGTGGAGAGACATTGACACTTTCAGGTTCCATTCAACCCCCAGTAAAATAAGGAGCTAAAGCAGGTCTGGTGTCTCAGATCTTGCAAGTGCTCATTTCCTTCCAGCTATGACAAAAGGAGTCCAAGTGACAAACTCACATAAAGGGACCAAAGTTAGGAGAGGTAAAGGCCACCTCAGGTGTGTCCTACAGCTGGGGTAGGGTGTTGTATGAATAGATAGGATCACAGGGAGAGACTCCAGCATTCCAAGACTTAAGATCCAGAGAGTCAAACTTTTCACATTTCTCCATCTGCCCAAAAAATACACACAAAACACAACCAAGGCGGGTTTGTATTTTGCCAATGTTAGCAGTTCCTCTTTCAGCTTGGTGCAGAGTTTTCTCCTCACTTGGAGAAAAGTCATAATTATTCCATGCCTGCCAAGACCTCAGCTACAAAACATAATTTGCCTGAGAAGCTATTTACCAAGTCTGGCAAAGCTTAAAAACATGTAAGACCCCTTGTAACATGTCTCAGGGGTCTTCTACTTCCCTCCTTTCTTTAGGGACACATTGATCTCTCTGCTGTTCATGTGGCTTTCTCTTGGGGCAACACAACCCTCTCTCCTTCTCTTACACAGACACATATGCTTTCCCACAATATATTAAGATTAATCAAAGCAGTGTAATAAGGATGAAGTTTTAAAAGAGAGAAAATTGCACGGAACAAAGAAGCATTTATCTTCACAATGTTTGACGTAGTCCATATGTCACACATCCTGTTCAAGGCTTACATCGAGCTCAAGGCTGAGTACCTTCCATGCCATGCTGAGCAAACCCCTATTTCTACAGCACTTGAAGCAAATCAGCAGTGCTAAACACTCCACAGGAACAGCCTGATCACATTTTAAGATTTAATACTGAGATGCACCAAGTATTCACACATTCCTTGCAGTCACCAGGATTTGCAAAGGCTTTAGAGCAGACCCCCAGTAGAAATACTGCGTAGTCATCCCCCAGCTAAGAGCATGCCTGCTCTTGTGTACATCACACCCTGCCTCTGCTGCACAGCCTCCATGTGGGAATGTGCTATTGTTGCCAAATATCTCCTCCTTTGTTTATATTAGCCCTGGAAGTCAGAGGTGGCCCCTTCAATCCCTCCGTGATGTTTACAGGGGCGTGTCTCCAGGGCAGTGGGGTCAGGCGAGTTCCCTCCCTAATTAATTGCTGTCTCTCTGAGTTATGTGGGAAAAGAGCTGACCTGCCAGCACACTAAAACCCAAGGGAAATGTCCTTCCATCTAGCAGAGGCCCTGCTTGCTATCTGCTGCTGTTCTGGACAGGGTTTTCCAGGAGCCCATCTGCCTGGGTGCTCAAAGACTGGGATCACATTCCCCAGCCAGGACCACAGAGAGGTCAGAGGATGCAGAGGAGAACTGGAGGAGGGATGGAGGCTGCTCTGGGAGAGCCTGCCTGGTGGCAAGAGGGAAGAGGAAGCATGCTCTGTCCTCTTTCCTGAAGATATTTCCTGGGGTGTCTACATCTCTGCCATGATTTTCAGCAGGGGTTGTGCCAAGAACTTGCTGGCTTGGTGGACACAGCAGCTGATGGGTCTCAGTGCTTGGCTAGGTGCAGGCTCAGCAGGTGACATCCCGGGCTTCACACTCTGCTCTGCCAGCCATTCCCCATGAACACCCATGGCTGAGGTACACAAAGCAGCTGATGAGCAGCCATGCAGATATTGATGCTGGAGGGCCAGTGAATGAGGACATTTAGGAGCACCTGACACGATGTTCTGTGTCAACCTACAGCAATGTGCATCGGATATGAACGTCTCTGAGTCCAGAAGGGCTCAGTTCTGGGGTTCTGATTAGGCTTATGCTAGTCAGACCCACTAAGATGTCTGTGAACTGCAGATGGTTCAACAACCGTGTTGCAGCATGATGTGAATTTGTGACAGGAGCCCAAATTCCCCATGGCTTTTGTTGGCAGAAATGATGGACATGCAGTCCAACACCACCTTGATCACTGCATAACCCTCAGCTCTAGATCACAGTGAAACAAAGCACGAATCCCTCTGTTCCAGTGTGGGGCTGACCTTCATATTCAGCCTGGGTGGTTGCACACAGCAAAGACACTCCCATGCAGTGCTTGCCCAGGGGAGACAGGGACAGGATGGTGCATGTGGCCCCTGATGTGACACAGCCCCACCACAGACAGGGGAAGCCCCCAGGCACAAACAGCCTCTCTCTCTCACCCCTGCAAGCTGCTGGGTTATTGCCAGCTCTGATGGAAAGGACTCACATGGGAATGGAGCTGCACCCGGTGCGTTTTCCCACATCCCTCCCCAGGCTAGAATGATCATAACATTTCTCTGTAAAACACCGTGTAAGACTGGAAAATGGTTTAGCTTTTTTAAAATCAAAGGCAAGCTGGATTTGCAATGACAACCTCAGCACATCTTTCACTCCCAACAAGGCAATTTCCTTTGCAGACTGATTCTGAGTGCAATAAAATGTAAGCTAAGTCACTGTAGGGTTTGCAGCCCCAAAGCTCTGGGGAAGCTCTGTTCTCCTCATCTTTCCAACAAAACAGCTAGGGAGGATTGCTTACAGTGGGAAGTAAGAAATCCCACAAAGATTAATAGGAGCTGCTAAAGAGCTCAAATAGAAGTGGTTTCCCTATCAGGACTCCAGGGAAGAATTTGGCTTTGCTACTGACAAACCATAGATATCATCCAGGGTGGAAAATACTGCCAGGAGCTGCAAATTATCCTTATTTTCCCCTCAGTCTGTTGCCATACTTGTGTCTTCGTGGAATACCAAACTTAAGTGGATTTTTCTGTACTGAGTGACTTTTCAATTTTACAATACAATGCTATTGATAGATCTGATGGATACTATTCACTGCATTTCAGTCTGTGCCACTGCTGTCACTGGTTTCCATTCATTGATCTCCACTGGGAGTACCCTGACTTGAAACTTGACTCCTGTGTTGCAAATATAAGACACACTTTGCAGCAGTAAATGGTTCCTCTCTCCTTTTCATTAAAAACCAAAAAGGAAATCTAGTCCAAATAGCAATCCATTGGATATACTTTCCTCTGATGCATTGTTACCACAAACCACTGTTCCTGGCAGCCTGCAATTAGTACTGAAAAGCATCCATTGCTTTAAAGAGCTTTGTCTTTCAGCAGTTAGTAAATACCATGTGTCCCTTCTGAGGGTCTGTGGGGGCAAGGCCAGGATGTTCCCTTAGAATATTTGGGGGTTTATTTCCTACTGTGCTGTTCAATTGGAGATTGTCTCTGCTGACAATGCAGTTAAATGAAGACTCAGTGATGAGCCTGGTCATCTCAATCTGCATCTGCAGCCACCTAAATGGGAAAGGGGGATCTCCAGAGGCAAATTCAGAATTTGATGGGCTGAACTGCCCTTGGATGTACTTATGTCTGCCACAAACACCCAAACTCACCCTCTGGGGACAAGTAGAAAGACCCTCACGGGAGTAGGTTTTACATTACTACCTTTAGGCAACCTATCAAATGAATTCTAGTAGACTGCACTATACAGTTGTCTACCAAAATATGCTTTGAGCAAAAAATATAGAGCAAACATGTCATCTTCCTGGATGGTTTTCACAGTCTTGATGATGAAGGTTTGGCTTCCTGTGTCCAGGTTCATACCACCTGGGAAATGAGGAATGAAACAGAAGAAAGTGTCATAGTGGGTCCAGGTCTCCAGTTTTACATGAGGGTACCTGTAGAGTTGTGCCTGGGGTGCAGCACAGTGAGGGAGCAAGGAGTCAGGCCCAGTGGGATATATGGAGATCTTACTGGAATTGGTTCCAGTGACATGAAAATGGATAGGTTTCTTCTACTTTCCATGTATGCAAGATGTTTCCTGTAAAGAAAAATGTTTTTATTATCATTCAGCTGCCTTGAGCAATACACAGATTTGCATTTCATTGGTAAGACCTAAAAATCTAGGCAAAAACACTTGAGGTTTGTGGAAATGACCGAATGAATCCCCTTTCCCCTGCGGAGAGTATCAATGTGTGGTGTTTAATGCTGGTACCACTGGACTGTCTGTGCCTGGTCCTGGAGCCTGATGGCTTACAGACACATCTCCATGTGTGTTATGGCTCTTTGTCCCCTCTAGTGGATAAATTTCTATCTACAGAGCTGGTTTTTCCCATGAGCTGGACCTGCAGGAAGGAGAAGATGCTTGCAGGAATATGAGAGCTCCTGGGGAAGGGGGCTGGTGTGGGCAGGAGCCCCACCCAGGGCTCCCGATCCAGTGAACAGGGACACCTTTGGTGCTCTGCTCTGGTATGAAACACTCACCCCCGAGGTCCTGACTCGGGCATGACTCAGCTTTTATTCAGGAAAAGCTCCAGCAAGGCTAATTGCTACCACCTTTGCCCTCCTTCTGCAGCAGTCAGTCCCTGGGGGCTCTGCTGATGCAGGCAGAGGTTCCCCGTGGGAAATGCCAACCCCTCCGTGCTTGACACAAAGAGGTGGCCAGGCTGGGAGATAGCGAGGGGGGCACTAACAACCATAAAAAACCCCCAAAACCTGCAAGAAGCAAAGACCCCAACTGTACACCTATTCCACATAAAGAACCTATATAAGTCAGTCATGCTTAAGATATTTCCATCTTTTCCTGTCTCTTTCACTCTCTTTGGCAAGAGACATATGGAACTCATTATGAACAAAGGAGAATTGTTTTAACATTTAGAGTTTCCCACATCAAGCTGCAGCTTTTTTTCTTTGACTGGTTTTAATGCATGTGCATATGCTGAGCAGATAGAGTTTCTCTTTTTTTTTATTTGAAATGGTTGCTTTAATGTTGTGTCCCTAACACCTTCATCCCAGATTTTGGACTTGGATCAAAACAAAGTATTTTTAGTTTTGCATTAAAATGAGAACAATACATGGAGGAAGGGATTGGATCTCCAACTCAGCAGATTTTTGCTCTCCCAGCTAGACTGCTTCAAGGAAAAGGACATGGGCCAACATCTTTTCCATTTTACTGGGCAAATTCAGAGTACCACTAAGGAATTGTTGGGTTGAGAAGCTCCCACTTTGCACACATTAACTCTAAAACTGCATGTGGACCAATACCTCCAACAGAGTATGGAAATGAACACAACATGCAGAACACTTTCCTCTAAAAGCACAGGATTATACCTGGCTGCTTTAGGACAACTTCTGGTCATATAGAAAGCCTGTGGGAAGAGGAAGTATTTTTCCTCTTTCCAAAGCACGTGTGTACAATTTAGAGTGTAAATAAGGTTTCAAGCTTTCCTTCAGGAGTAAGAAAATACCATCATCTACTAGCCTCTAAAGTGGTTTTACAAGAGAAGGATAAAGAAGTAGACATTGAGAGTGACTTTGTGAAGTAACACTTGACAACTACAGACTGTAACATAATCATTTTTGTGAGTGAGTACACATAGAAGCTGCAGGCATTCAGTGATGTGGATGTGTACAGACGTGAGTGTGAGTGGTGCTGCCTGTCCTCTGTCCCCATGCATGTGCTGCTCTGTGCCACTCAGACCCTGCATCAGTTCAGCTGAGCAGCCCAGAGGAGCTGCCCCAGCCCTCTGCTCTGGCTCTGCGCCTTCCAACGTCTCACAGAGAGGAGTATCTGAACCCAGGAATTAACATTAATCTCTGCACCAGATGGTGATACACCAGATATTCTTTTTAAGGTGAACATGTGATCTACTGTACAGCAAACCAGAGGGGTCTGCAGTCACATGGCAAAACGTATAATAACTCAGATAGAGCTTTGATTAGACAACTGACCTGGTTACCATCTGTAGCAACAAGAAGTGGGCTTGACGTTTTTGGAACATTCTCCCCAGAAGCTTAATTCTTCCACCTCTATGGCACAGCAATCCTGCTGAGCAAACTACACCGAGAAACAGAAGGAAGCTAAAGATATGCTGCTTGAAGCATGTTGTTAAGGTTACAAGGCTTGGGGTTTCCTTTTTTTAATTTATTTTTTTTTCCCATTTCCCCCCTCCTCCTTTCAAACAAGCCACATCTTGACTCATATGGTCTGATGTGAAAACCCACTCAGCTATTTGATAGTTGGGAAATCTAGATGAGGCTGTAAGTTATTTCAAGGGAAGCCTGTGAGTGCTGTGAACTCCCTCTCTCTCCCTCTCTCTCACACACACACGAGTTAGCTCTGCACTATGGTAGTACAGGCAGCTGTGACTCCGGGTAGGACCCGAAGACTTTTATTCAAAATGCCATATGGATCACTGAGGAGACGCAGTGTGGAAAGGGTAAGCCATGATTTCTTTGTCCTGAATGCATGCCCAGAGGATGAGGAGGGTACCATTTGATAACAGTTTGTCTGCCCTGTTAGTAGTCAGAACTAATAGGGATTATGTCATGGTGTGAAGAAATTACTGCTGGTGTGTGCCATGGTAGGAATTACTGTTGGTGGGACCTGTGCACTGATGAATGGGAATTAATACTTGTCAGAGGCTGTGTGGTAACTTAGAGTGGAAATTGGTGCCAGAAGGAACTGTAAGATAACATGCAACAAATGTAAGTAGTTAAAGACTCTGTGGCAATAGTTGGGGGTAATAATTTCTGACAAAAAAAAAATTTAGTTTCAAATATTCAGTATTCACTGAAAGAGCATGATGGCATATGGCAGCACCGACCTGTAACAGTGGGGAGTAAATAATAATTACAATAATAGTAATAATAATAATAATAAATGTCAAATAATGAACACCAGAGGAAAGCTCAGGGTGGTGTGGAAGTGCTCTGTGTAAGTGAGCAGAGATGCAGACGCCCACCAGTGCCTGTCCCAGCTGAGATACTCAGCAAGCACTGGTGGCAGTGAGGGCTCTGCAGTGCACAGAGTCCCTCTAATCACTGAAGTGACACCACAGGGCTGTCCCTGGACAGCCAAGGCAATGCTGCTGCTTTCATGCTGCTGCAGGAATAGCAGGGGGTCCCGGGAACACTGCAATAGTGTCATTAATTACTTGGAAGCACATCACCTAGCAGCTGTGCCCAGGGAACCAGGAGGTCCTGGCACTTTGAAGATTGATGGGCTGGCAAAGAAGCAGGGGCTGGGACAGGGGGCTCAGCTGAGAGCGTGCTGGACACCCACAGAGTGCACGCTGAGCACACATCTGGCACACACCAGGTGCTTTCAGGCTGCCTTTGCCTGGTGTGCTGCCTCTGACAGAGCTGGCAGGGGCAGCACAGCCCCCCAGGGGACAGGGACACCTTGCACACACTCACAGCCACTTTGTCACTGTTGATATCCCCCAAAACTGGGGTCTGCTCAAGGGAACAGGCACCCTCTGCTCATTCCTGCCCACAGGGGTTTGGGGTTGAGTGCCCCACTGGTGGGCAACAGGGTGCAGCACTCCCTGGTGGCAAGTGTAGAAGATCTACAAGCCCAGAGTGGCTCAGAGTTGGTCCTTTCACCCAGGACAGAGGAAAGCCTTTGAGGCATCTGTTTTGCTGAAAAGCAGTCTGGCTGCAGCTGCAGCCACCTGTGAGTTTACTTCAAGTCTGTTGCACTCAAAAGAAAAAAAAAAATCTGCTTTTGTGCATTTCAAACCAATTTTTTTTCTGCATTTTTTCTTTCAAAAAGAGTGTAATTTAATTTAGACAAATTCCTTAGTTTTTTTAAAGAATATGTGAAAAATCTCAAAATTAAAAGCTGTTCGAAAAATGTTTTGGTTAAACACAAAGCCTTTTTATTGTTTGTTTTTCTTTCCCTTCCATTTGGCAGATGAGAAAGCAGAATAACTTTGTGTCAACCTGAAAAATATTTCCTTTGCCTTTCCAGCCCGTCAAGCAAACCAAAGATAATCAATTATTCACACAGCTTTGGTCTGCTATTGTTTGATTGTGGGTTGTTGCTTTGGAGAGCACTCAGAAATGTCCCTCCTGGTAAATTTGGGCTTTGTGGTTCAAGATGCTGTTTCTGAGAGGGGCCCAGGGCAGACAGCCCTGATGCCTTAACCTGCCTTGGGTCAGGTTTTATTTTGTTCCTGTTCCCTGCCTGGCACTGCTGGCACTGGGGTTGGCATCTGGTGCTTTGCAGCTGCCCCTGCGAGTGTGGGGAGGCAGAGGGTGCTGTCCCCTTCCTCGGTGCCTTCCCGCAAGGTGGCAGATGATTTTTCATCCAGAGTCAGCTCTCAACTGCTGCAGGGCCACCGTCCTCTGCTGCTGATGGCCACAGGGGGTCCCTCCCTGTCTGGAGTGGCTCATGATTTTATGCAGACTCTGCCTGGGGCTGGGTAGTGCAGAGGCAAATCATAAAACTATAAAATGTTTGGGTTGGAAGGGACCTGAAATATCATCTCGTTTTGACCCCCCCCAGCTAGAGGCAGGATGCCACACACTACATCAGGTTTCTCAGGACTGTGTGCAAGCTGGCCCTGAACACTTCCAGGGATGGGGCATCCACAACTTCTCTGGGCCACCTGTGCCAGTGTCTCACCACGCTCACAGGAAAGAAACTTTTTTTTTCCTAACATCTAATTTAAATCTCTTCTCTTTTAATTTAAAACCATTCCACCTTTTTCTATCTCTGTTTGAGAGACATATAACAGTGCAGAAAATGTGAAACCACTCCCCTCCATGCATGCACATATCCCCTTTGGAAACACCTTACCCATACTGACCTGCCTGACAACAGCTGCTGAGCCTTTGCTTAGCTCTGTGCATGAGTCCATGTGATGGAGAGGTGTAAAAGCCAGCAGCACTCTCACAGGGGGTTTCCAGGATATAACCCCTTGGCAGGGAGCAAGGCAGAGCAAGGAAATACCTTCAGAAGAAGGTGTTGGAGAATGTTAGTGTTTATATAGGAGGCAAGAACAGCTGCAGAAGGATGGCCAGCACTGCAGGGGCCTTAACAGTGTGTACAGACTTAACAGCTCCACACACAGCCCAAGTGACACTGTCAGGGGGGTTGTGTTGTTTTATTTTCACTCACATCCACAGTTTATTTCTCTCCTTCCCACTTCTTGACCTAAGGTTGGGGTGGTTTAGACTTCTCAGGCAAATGCTGGAGCCTTGCTTTAAGGGTTGCCAGAGAATTTGATGGGATGATTTTTGCAATCACTTCTTTTTTGTTCTGAACCTCTCTCCTTGCTGCTTTTCTCTCTGCCTCATCACAGAACTGCCTCATCGGGCATCTGGCCCATGAGGTTGTGGT
This sequence comes from Phylloscopus trochilus trochilus, assembly GCA_016584745.2. Taxonomy (NCBI): domain Eukaryota; kingdom Metazoa; phylum Chordata; class Aves; order Passeriformes; family Phylloscopidae; genus Phylloscopus; species Phylloscopus trochilus. The sequence goes on along the minus strand of WQNJ02000016.1, from coordinate 7,393,080 downwards.
CAGCCTGGCTGAAGGATGCATCATGTTCTCCCTCCCTGGAGCCCCCCACCAGCTAGAGCTGGCAGGGCAGATTCTCTGCACTTGGGGTCCTGAAGCCACCCAAAACCTGTTTGTAAGTTCAGAGTCTGTAAAATCCCATGGCAGCAGTGAAAGAGCCCAAAATACAGTCCTGAGTGAGCAGGTTTCACATGCAAAGCCTGAGATGTGAGAGATCTGTGCAATGCATGGCACACACCCACCAGAAGATAGGGCTTTACAAAGGCTTTTACAAGTCCAAGTGAAAAAGGGCATTGCCAAATATTAGTAGGTATGACACAGAGACCACCAGACATGTCAGCAGAGGCAGAATTGTGCCACAGGGCACACCAGCAGCTGGTGTCAGGACTGAGGCATGAGCTGGGTTCACCTAATTCAATGCAGATGTCTAGGAGATGTTTTCATCCTGACCAGCACTTGGGATTACCTTTGGGATTGCTGCAAAGGAAGTCAAAATACTGTGGGGAGGTTGCAAAGGAGATCCCCTGAACACGTTTGACTGGTTTAATAAATCTTTAAACTGCAACCAGCTCTACTTTAACCAGCACATACACTTTGGTTAGGAGAGGATCTCCCCCTCCCTGCAAAAAAAAAAAAAAAAAAACCAACCCAAAAACCAGGGAACATGAATCCCATCCCTAACACAGCATTTCTCAATGCAGAGCCCTCCCCACCAGATCTTCTCTGGGTCTTCTTCCCCCAGCATGTTAAATATGCAGTCCCTTCTCCCCTTGCATTATTGATGTGAGACGGTTTCTGCCTCCCAGCTATGTTTATTGTATCCATGTGCTGCGGATGTGTGCGAGAGGAAGATGAATAGAGTCCTGCTAATGTCTAACAAATGCCCAGCACCATCCAGAGATCTCTTTCTGCTGCTTCAAGGCTCTGGTAAGGAAGAGCACAATTTACTCCTCTCAAGACCTCACTGGCTGTTTTCCAGCCACGGGACTGTTTCTCACCACAAACACAAGGCATTGGGGTTTTTTTGAGTTAAAAAGCCCAGAGAAAACATGCAGCTTTTTTCTTTTGTATTAAAAAAAGGAATAAGTCTGCCCTCTCTTCTCCCTTTGAGGCTCAAAGCCTGGCACTGCAGAGGCTGTGTAAAAAGGAAGGCCATCTCCTGGCAAAATGAAGTGCTGTAAGAAACTCATCAAGCTGGGAGAGGTCTGACTGGAAAAGCCATTTTTAATTGGGTTTTGCAGTTTGTGCCCCAGCTTTAGGTCCCAGTTCTCAGCTATGGTAAATTAAAGGCCTCGTGCCCAGTTGTGTCAGTGGATGCTTGCAGCTCAGCACGAATTTAGTCCAGATTGCTTTTTTATTTCTTATGCTTCCAAAGAAGATAAGATTAAAAATGCAGCCAAAGCCCCGAGCCACAGCCCCACTGTCCATTACACAAATGTAAATCTATACCAGCACGGAGCTGGGACTGCTATTTACCTATGACACTTCCTCTCTGAATGGATATCCATGAACACTCACTCATATCATGACTTTAAAACACACCAGGCAGAGATAAATCCGTAAATGGATATTTATTGCCATAGAAAACAGATGGCAGAAGACAAAGCTCCCATGTTCTTATCCCAAGCTGCAAGCACGTTAAGAATGCAGCAGGAAACGTCATTCCTCCTATAAATAAATTTCTCTTGAGAAGAGAGAACCCAGGGCTGAAAAAAAAGTCAGTCTTTCTGCTCTGCAGGCCAACTCCAAGGCAGGTTTTCCCACGCTACTCTGCAGCTTATGGTGACCTTTGCTTTTGGCAAGAGAGGAGATTGCCTCCAAGCAAACCCAGCAAAAGAGTTCCAATATGTCTTGCTGCTGTAGAAACCTACCAGCATTATTTTTTTTTATTATTCTGAGCTACTGATTTCCTTTTTCTGGTAGACAAAGCATAATTCAGCATTCAGCTTGCTGCTAACCATTTTTGCAGCACAGATTCAAGAGCGGTGAGAAACCTCTCACAGCGAGGGCTGGAGCCCAGGGTCCAACAGGGTGGAACAGGCAGACCTTGAACATTCACAGAGGAGTGATCCTGTGGAACCCTTCGTGCAAGCTGTGAGTGATGCTGTGAGCACTCACTCTGACACCACGACTGAGCGAGTGCTCCAAGGGAAGTTGATCTTTCCAGTTCATCCATTTACTAGAAATCTCTTACACTGGCGTGCAGGTCCTGCTGACCTTTGCATAGCACCTTCACTGACATTTTTTGGACAAGTATCTTACCTTGACAGCACCATTGCTGATCTGGTAGACTGCTGAGGTGACAGCAGAGTTACTCAGATATCATAGATATCAAACAAGCGGTAGATATTTGAGTGCAGAAGTTGCCAAAGACAGAAGAAAGACCTTGAATCAAGGAATTCCTGTTGTTTTAACAGTTTTCTGGAAGTTACTCAAGTCTCAAGGTGACAAAATATTATTCACCATCCCTACAGACAAATAATTGTATCAAAAAAAAAAATTAATAAAAGTCTAATCTTAAGTAGCAAAGCTGTCATGTATGCAGTGCTCTGATATAATCACTTTTGACTGCCGAAACATCAATTTTATCTGCTTCATCTGAGCTTTATCTCTTCTGACCTGTTCACAAGTATTTTGGAGGAATTGGTTTAATTTGAACTCTACCTAGACAGATAAATGCTTAGTGCACCTCTCAGGTGTCTGGAAGTTATAATATTTTGTGACACTTCTAAAAGGTGTAACAAATCAAAACAGACTTCTCTGTGAAACGGATCAGGAGCTGTGCCAGACTTCATCCCCCCAAAATGCATGCAGGTTAACAGTGCAAGAGGTAACAGCATAGCAGAGGCTAATGGACAGTGACTGGTGAACTCTGAAGAATTTGGAACCAGGATACTGCTCAAATTGGCTTTCAAATGGTTGGAGCTTAATTGAATTATTGAACGCTCTCAAGGCCTGGAGACCTCACGAGCAGAGGTTCTGCTTTGAAATTTCCAGCGCTTCAGATTCTTGTTTTGATGAGAAAATGAAAAGCTTTTCTCATTACAAATTGGCATTTGTTGCCTTCACATTGGCCAAACACTGGGACAGAAAGGCCAAGGGACAGAGCAAGGGCAAGCCTGGGGACAGAGATTGGGAGCCAGAAATGAGCCAAATGTTTTGGATTTGGGTGAAGGGAAGGGGGGAATCATGTGAATCCAGTTATGAAACTTTAGAGGGAGTGAAAGACTCCTTTGGTTCATGGATCCTTTTGGTTAATAAGCCTGCTCAAAGGGCTTTTTTAGATAGCTGATACCATGATCACAGTCCAAGCAGCAGCCCCAAGCTCACAAAAAGGTTTTGTGATGGTTTAGTACCAGGTTTAGTTTCCCTCCAGGTGGTGACCCAGCCCAGAAGGCAAGACTTACCACCCTAAATTGAAAGTTCCTGGAAGGGCTTTTCAGTTCAGAGACTGTGTTTCTTGCAAGGTCAGCCAGTGATAGATAATGCAAAGTGGCAGTTTGGGTGTTTGAAATACTTTCCAACCTGTCCCAACCTAAAGTCCTAGTCCTAACTCATCTTCTATCCAGGACTTATCCTGGAAGAGCTTAGACATGCCTTCAGCCTTCAGACCAGACATAGAAAGTCTTCAGACTTTATCAATTCCTGATCTATGCAAGGGATTGCTTGAATGTTGCTTCAACAGTTTCTGTAACTAACAGCATTTTTACACATCAAGTAGAAAGTACAACACATGCCTTTGTCCAGTTCTTAACGTCTTCAGTCTTTTCATCCATTTAAGTCAGGATAATGTACAGTGTTTGAAAAAAAACCAAAACAACTCAAAACAAACAAACAAAAAAACCCCAGTGGATCATAGATCCACACAATTCCTGTTTTGCTGACTCAAGTTTAGAAAGTTGGATTGAGATTTCAAACACGTTTCCAAACTTGTGGCCAAACCTTTTGTCTGAGCTTGACTTATTTCCTGGTGAAGTATATATTATCCTTTTTGTCTCAATAATTTCTAATGGCTTCAAAGAAATGGTGATTTTTCATTCCACAAGAAAATGGGTATGAGTGGTTCTTACAATTTAATTTTTTGTTGTTGTTGTTGTTGGGACCAAAGTTTCACACTCTCCAAATTGCATAGACATGGAGTGCAATTTGTCTCCACTTCCTAAAGCTACCACATGAAAAGCTTCTGGAAAGATAATGGACTGCAAATGATGCCATTTAGTCACCCGCACACACTCTACAGTCCAGCTGTATTTCTGGAATATATTTAGAAGGTGCAATTAGGGTTGTGCATGCTTTGAAATAAGTGAGCAAGTTTATTGACTGAGGTTGAAAATCATTTTAGTTTCCAGTACTCCCACTATAAAAGCCATCAATCTTGATGGGGTGGGACCATGAATATCTATTTTCTCTCCAGGTTTTGCATCAACACAGATTAGGTTAACTCTGTATGAAATAGCTAAGGACTGCTAACCTGCAATTAATGTTGGTGCACTAAGCATCTACCCTTTGGGGATCTATGTGCAGAACAAGTACCATTTTACAGTTGCATCATTTTAGTTCAGAACAGAAATCCCTGCAAGTGCAAATCAAATCAGCCTCAACTCAAAAGTTCCTGCCGCAGGGAATTTCCACCCCGCCAGGTACCAACAGATGAGTTGGGAGGATGAGGTGAGTTTTGGAGAAACTCAGCAAAGAGAGATTAAAGTAGGGATTGGTGTTTTTACTAATGTATGTTCCTCAGGTCAGCTTCCTTCCAATTGTACCTTCCTCCAGCTTACATCTACAAGTTTATTATGAAACTGTAATAATTTTTATTATTACTGTTTTAGGACTCTTCAGTAGTCAAAGAAAAGGGATTACTGTGTGACTTCTGGTGACAACTCACCCCAATATCTTCAGAGACCATTTTGCATGGGATGAGTTGGCCTTTCCAGTTACAGGACATAAACACAGTGTCTGCTCTCCATGTTTAGTCCTGGGGAACAGCTCCTGATGAGGCATCTGAACCAGCCCAGCTCAAATGGCCCTGTGAATCTTCAGTTATCAGCCCAGGGTTTGGCCTGGAAAGCCCTGCACTACCATAGCTGTGGGAGTCTTGCTTGTCCTTGGAGGAGAATTCTAGGGGCACGTGCACTGCAAAATATATGGGCTGCACTCCACTCTAGAGGACGTATCAGTCTGCTTCCTTATTGCTGTGGAGCACTAGAACACCACCTGAGTCCCAGCAAAGCTAAAATTTGTATAAGAGCAGCAATATATGCTCTTGTCAAAAACATTGTCCACCAACTTCAACCAAGGTAGGTTTAGATTGCATAGGAGGAAAATTTTCTTCACTGAAAGGTTGGTCAGGCATTGCTGCTTAGGGAAGTGGTGAAATCACAATCCCTGGAAGTGTTCAAAAGTCTTGTAGATGTCCACTTGAGGACATGGTTTTGTGACAAACAGAGTGGTTCTGGGTTAACAGTTAGGCTTGATGATCTTAGAGGTCTATTCCAATCCCAATGATTCTGTGACTCTTCCTGCATGACTCCAGCAGCTTCAGGGCAGGTGCCAAGCAGCAGAGCCCTGTGCTCCAGCCAACTCTCTGTCCTTGAGGCTGTCTACAGAAACAAGTGTTCAATTTTAAGAGATTCTGTTTGGGTCTTTTTGGGGTGCAGTGGGGGAGTATCTTGGTGCTGTTTCTTTTGGAGACATCTGTCTTCAGAGACCCTGAGGGAATGTCTGAACCTACTCTGAAGGAGAGGTCCATGACCATATTCTGGCATAGTGTTCCATATTTATGTGTTTTCAGGCTGTGGGCACCAGAAGTAGATCACTGAGATTGCATCAGTGGCTTGATAAAGGGCCAGATACCTCACTTGAGACCAGAGCAGCTGAGGAGGTATGAAAGGGACTGGATCCTGTACTTGCACACTTGCACCCTCTCCATGTACCCCTCCTTCTTTGCAGGATAGATTTAATCTGGCATTCAAAGAGATATGTGTCCCATGACAGTTTTTCTGCATAAATGCCTGTATTTAATGTATCTGAAAAAAGATGCTGAGGTTTGCCTGGGTAAGAGCACTGTGGGATGCTCAGGGGAAGAGCAGAGATCAGTGAGCTCCCCTGATCAATGTGATCCATGAGAAGCTGCTGCTATTCAGAGAGGAGAATGTTAATGTCCTTCTTGTCCTCCTCTCCAACATCTTGCTTTTATTAACCCGTTTGCTATAGATTCCATAGGCACAGTACACCTCTTGCTACAAGGCTTGTCCTGCATGGATTGTAATATTATCCATGTTTTGGAGCATCTTAGGAAACTGAATGGGGTTGGCATCAAATAACTTTTCTGGCTTTCAGTCTTCTCTTAATGCACCTGCAGACAGGGGGAGGAGGATGATCAAGGTTAAAACCCTACAGGTAGTTTACCCTCATTAAAGGTCCAGATTCTCACAAAGGAAAAAACCAAGAAAAGTGAACAGCCAATGTTTCACAGGCTCTCTTTTCCTCAGAGCTGACTTCAAAGCTGTTACTGTTGCCTGAGGGCAGAGCCTGGAGTTCCCAATATTTGAAAACACCATCCAAGAAAATCTGTCAAGGCCAATATGATAAACAGGCTATTGCAAAAGGGGAGTTTGGCAATCCTACACCACAATTTAAAATTATTCTTTATAATACATTGGACTTTACATATTACAGGGCTCTGCAGACATTGATCCTCTGCAGACCTCTGCAAGACTCAGTCAGTGCTGTTGCTCCCACTTGGCAGCCAAGATGCTTTTAGGGTAAAAGCCAATCTCTACTGCCAACACCCTGCAAATCTGGGAGTGTTTGATGCAGGATCAAACCTCCGGGCTCCCATTAGCTCGAAGTGCAGATCCACATCCCCTTCCTCCCTCTCCAGCATCTCTCCACCCAACCCATGCCTGCAAACCACACCAGAGACTGGGAGGAGGCTTTCTAATTTTCATAATTTCCACTCTGAAATGTTGGAAAGCTTCCTTTTTCCATCCTGGACTTTGTTGTAATGCAGGCATTGCGTATCCTCCCATAAACTTTCAAATGCACCAATAGTGGCAGTTTCCTGCAGGAGAAAAAGGGTTTGCTTCAGTTAAAGCAAGTGGGAACAAGGCCAAGAAGAGTCATAAAACCAGAGGACGTTGATTTTTAAAAGCACAATTATGTTGGTGCATTCCAGTGTATCCAATCAGTCACCAGAGTGTGGTTGAAGTGTCCTTGGGGCCAACCTCTGGCTTCTGGAGAATGGTGTCAGGGGAAAGATGATCAGGCTGATGCCAGTGGGTCACCTAGCTCCTTTTCCTGACAATCAGTCAGCAGCAGACATTGTGATGCTGGCCAAGCTCTGGGTTGCAGAAGTATTTTGAAAACTTTTCATTCCTGAACTTTGTTTCGTACGAATCCATGGATGCTGTTATCCACCCCAGACTGGAAGGGAAATTGCTGAAAGATCCAGAGCAGATCCGGGGTGTAGACAGCATAAATGTTTTCCTGCAAAGGTCAAGAGATACCATGAGGCCTCTGAACTTCCCTTATAGCACTCAGCACTCAGTGTTTTCTCTGAAATCAGCACCTTTTCCCCCAGGAGTCCTCTATGTTAGGGGCTCAGGGTTAAAGAACCCCCTTTTAGAGGGAAGAGAGCAACACATTTCTGAAATCACTGCCTTTTAGAGAAATTGCAGATGGGAACCCACAAATCCAGACACCCTGAATCATATGAAGATGGATCAGGCGTCTTGTGCAGCCCAGGGTATCTACCACCAGGGTATCTACCCCTCAGCCCCTCTCCATGAGGTCAGGGCTTTGCAAAGAGAGACTGCAGGCCTGACCTCAAGTTCCCCAGGCACCAGCCTCTGAGAAACCTTCTGTTGTTTCTGTTTCATAACGATTGCCCACTGGGGAGGCAATGACCAACTCTCCCTCCCAGTTCCTAGCTTGCAAAGCCAAGAAATACCAACATGAAAAGGTCCAAATTCTCTTATCCTGGGATGAACTGACCACGTCTGGTCACACAGGGACAGAGCCCAGAATACCATCTACGTGGGCTTTTCTTTCCCATGACAAGTTTCCCAATCAGAGCTTGAATAAACATTAGGTCATCACCAATTTATAACAGCAGAAATTTATGTCTCTCTTGATCACATTTTCATAGAAGCAGAAATAAGCTTTCGTTCTTGCTATTCTCCCCATATCTTAATCACTCTCTGACAAAACCAAGCACACTATTTTGAAATCAAACAGATTCACAGCGGTTGTTCCCTGCCCAGGCAGTGATTCTTGTCTGACTGGATCACTGCCGTGTTCAGTGTTGATTTTGGTGGGCTTCAGACATAAATCTTCCCAAAGACCATTTTTCTTAGTGAACAGAATAAGAGCCCCATTGTTACAGCAGTGATGCATTTGGGACACATCTCCATTGCTCTTTAGACTAAGGCAGACAATGAATGGGGCAGTTCTCATAGCTGAGTACCCCTTTTCATCTCCTTTTCATGATGGAGCAGACTGGTCCCAGGTACTGTATCTGGGGAAGGTTTTTTGCTCTCTGTCCCCTCATCTTGGTGGAGCAATGGCTTGGAGGAGTTTTTATACTGAGATCTAGGCAAAAGCACCACAACAGAAATGTGCAGTCATTTATGCTTCTCCTGAATCCTGAAATAAACCAAATGAGGTGAATCAGGACCAACTTTAAGTGCCTGGTTCTCATAGACCAACACCTCAGCCTAGGAAGGAAGTTTTCCCTGGCTTTGCAAGGCTGTGACATGGCTTTGCCAGTTGATTCCTGCCCATGATAAGGCTGAACCATGGCTGTCAGAGCCCTTCAGAGGTTGTTGCTCAACCCATGTGTGCATGGCATATCAAGGGCAATGGACCATGCACTGCTGGTGCTGTCTGTGGGGTGAGGGCAGTGGTGCTGCAGGGACCAAGGGCAGCTTGCTGTCCTGCACAGAAGTGGAGTGGGAGCCAAATCAGGGGCAACACAACAACACAAGTCATGAGTGCAGATCAAAAGACCTTCTGTGCCATGGGAGCTTCATGTCTGGGTGGAGATCCTGCTGTGTCTGAGCTGCATCTGGAGCTGGAGGGTGTGTGGGACCTACAGGAGAGGACATGGTGTGGCATTCCAGGCTGACACGGAGGGCCTGGTGGAAACTGCCCAGAAGAAATGATGGCAATCTTGCATGTGGTTCCAAGTGGATTGCATGGATAGAATATATGGCTCTAAGCAATGAAGTAGTGAATTTATTTCAACCACATAGAGCTATTCAACTTGTGAACAACATTAGCTGGGTTTTGATCACTCCTTTTTTTCTGAGCTACTGTGGTGCTTGGGCAGAACTTCCAAGTTCATCATTCTCCTAAAAAGTTCCTATATTTGTTTTCCTTCGACTCAAGTCTTCTTTATAAAAAGAAAATCTGCCATATCCTTCAGCTGCAAATGATTTAATAGCTCTTGGCTTTGTGTGATCTGAATATTTTCTTGTTCTCTTGCTTTGCAGCTGTGACCTACTTAATTACAAGCAGGAAACAAACCCCAGAATCATTAGACTTTCTGCCTGGCTTGAAGAAAGGGAAAAAAATAAAAATCTTATGTTGTTAAATACTAGGATGTCCTTCTTAATAACAGGAAGTCAAGCTCCAGATAGCAACAGTGAACATTTGAATTCTTTGTGCATCAAGATAAGAACAGCAAAGAGCTTATGGGTTTTATGTTTTATGGCATGGATGTTTTGGGGGCAGGGGAAATGACAGCCACTTCTAACAGCCAAAATGGGAATGAGTCATAAATTTCTAAGTCAAGAGCGTAAATCCTCTTTGTTTTAAGTTCTGAACGGCTTCAGTCTGCTCTGTTGATAGAGACAATGAAGTGACTGACTTGCTGCTTCGATCCGGCAGCGTTCGATCCATTTTATCCTCTTTGCAGGAAGTCTGAGCAAACAAGCCAGGCAGCGAGCTAGGATCCCCCATGGCAAACATCAGCTTGGAAGACAGAGCATGGGAGAGTCTGATTAACTTCTCTCCACCTCTGCAGGAGTGTGTGCTACTATTTATACCTCCTGAAACTCAGCACCCCATCTGGAAATGCTGGTGTGGCAGTAGCTGCAGAAAGCAACCAGAGAAAAGGAAGGCCAGGACTGCCAGCCTCTGAGACTGTCTGTCCCACATGGGCACTCCAGCCCTCTTGTCCTTGTTTATCACAGCCCTGGTAGCAGCTCAACAATACAATCTCCCCGTGCATCATGAGGCAATAGAAGCTGAGGTTTGTTCAGGGTTTTAAACCAACCAGCAACAGAAGTGCAAGTTGTCCTCTCCTGTCAACTGTGCATGCATTATCACTGCAGATGGCATGGATCCAGTGCTGTCCTACAACAAATGGAGGTCTTCCATTAGCAGGAGCCACAGGGGTCTGCATTTCAGGAGCAAATGGAATAGAGGTCAACTCTTATGCTCTACTGAGAAGGTCTAACTGGTTCCAGCTGGAAAGATGTTCTCAGCAGGGAGATCTGCTCCAGTGCAGAAATCCCCCTCTGTTGACTCCTGCATTTCCCATCTGCAGATTAATTGTGCTGTGGCAATAGAAACAGCCAAAGACCCCCCCCTGAGATCCAGCCCCAGTGCAGATGCCATGAGTGAGTGTGCAAGTGTGTGCATACATAAGGCATTGTGGTTTTAGCAGCCCAATGTGGCTCAGTCTGGGACATCCCCCTCATCCAGGGCAGCCTCCCTACACACACATTGCATCACCTGGATGTGTACAGCACTACTTCCACAGGCAGCACACACCTACATAAGCAGTCTTCACCCCAGGGAGCATTTATTTGCATGAGTTATGCTCATTTTGATAATCAGTGTAGGAGCTTTCAACACAGAGGGCATATTATCAACCCAAGATATCTTAAGTATTTCTGCATTTTGCTGCATAACTCTCATGCAACATGACCAGTTGGCTTTCTAGAACACTTATTTACTTTTTAATGTGAAACAGTTCCCCTGAGATTTCATATTGTGTGATAAATTACAGTGAATTAATCTATTGAGGAAATGGAGTCCCATAAATCTGTGTGACTCTTCTAATATTGCCCAAGAAACTGATGACTTTTCTGGAATAGGACCAGATTCCTCCTCGTTTTCACTCTGAAGGTTATATTTGACCTGCTTGTCTTCCTCTCTGTCCAGTGACAATTACATCCTAACCAGCAATATCAGTATTTACTAGTAATGATTTTTTTTATAAGGAGCTTCGGAATAAATTAAATATGCCTTCTTTATTTTAGGCAGGAACAGTATTTCCAACCCATAAGCAAGATCAAACATGAGAAAACTGGACCACTATCTTCTAAAATATGTTTGCTTTGCCCTCCTTCTTCTGAATGAATTGTTCACCCTTGTTTGTGAACAGAAAGGACTTTGGAGCAGTCATTAAAAGCAGTGAGTGTTAACAAGGGTCAGAATCAGGCAGATACTTAAATGTATCTTCAGGATAAGTAAGTTGCAAGAAAATGTTCTGCTGCAATGGGCCATTTGCGCTGTGTGTAGCCTTGTTTTGCATGGACAGCAAAGATGCCCTTCATTAAATTATCTACCATGCCATAGGGCAGAACTGCAGACTGGCTGTTTATGAGCCACCAGGTTTGTCCTTTCTTGCAGGCAAATGATGCCAGTTAGGGGACACCTGCAATGTGAAAAAGTGTGTCTTCCAAACCACAGCCCTCAGCCAAGGCCATTGGGACAGCTTGATCATCACCTGATAAGGGGTGGGAAGCACAAGATAAATACATAATTCAAAATTCTGTGAACACAGACATAACAGGGGAACACCTCATAAAGAATCATAGAAAGGGTTGGGTTGGAAAGGACCTTAGTGTTCATCTAATTCCAGCCCCCAAAGGCAAACACTTGCTCCAGTGACCAAAGGAATAAGCAAAAGCTTGAAACACGAAGGGTGTGACTGCACAAGTGCGTGACTTGTTCTGTGGGCAGTCAGGCATGGTCGATCCTCAGCCTGAGATTCAGTGCCAGCCTGATGGGCACAGACACAGGTTTGTCTCAGGTTTGTATTGTTTCACCCCTGAACCTTGTCAGAGGCTATTTTAGACATGGGTGAATAACATGGAAGGAAAACAGCTCAGCTGCTGGATGAGCTCTAGGCTGTTCCCTGTTCATACATGCCTCACAATCAGGGTGTGATTTTTCTGTTTTCTTCTGGCCAGAAAAGAATTCTCCTGAGCATTTCTGCACGTGATGGCAGAGAGCAGGGTGAAGATGAACCTTGTGGTGACCAGCATGTGCAAGCACGTGCTGCTTTGACTGGAGAGCCTGGTCACAGGACATCACAGTGCCCAGCAGGATCAGAGTTAATCATAAGCTTGGGTTTCCAAAGTGAATAATCGTATTTAAGATCTCACCATTCGTTTTCTGTGGCTGTTCTGCACTATTTCCTTAATACATTGTCCTGACCTACATCCCCTCCTGCAGACTCATTCACCACAGCATCCAGGGAGAGAGAGGATTGAATAGCAAATCTCTGCACAATCTCTTTCACGTTTCTGCATAGTAGCAGTGAAAATCACTTTAGCTGGTGGAATATTAGGGACAAGTACAAGCCCAGCTTTATAGGATTCACCTACTCTTAAACCTTGTTAAATCACTAACACAACTTACTTTAGGAAATGAAATGTGTATGATTTGAGGAGATGACATACCCTACTCTGTCAGTCAATAAAAATCTCTCTAGAGTGAGGACACGAACAGCCTTACACAGATGGAGCTGCTGTTGGCATAACGATAATACTTAGCACTACCAGAGCACTTTACATTTCAAAGAGCTTTAGAAACGTTATGATCAAGGTGGATGACTGGAATAGTAAATTTTCATTCTGTTATTACTGTGAAGCAGCAGTTCATTTCATTATGGAACATTTTAGGCCATATGGACTCGTGAGAACATCTTGAGGAAATTGGCCAGGATTTCTGACTCATGATGTTCATCCTAAAATGCAACCAGCAGGGAAGCCTTCAGTTTCTTGAAGTTTTTCTGGAGGAAAGTTTTAGGGCTGTCAGTGGTGGCAGACCAGGGGGGCCAGGAGGAGGCTGTGGTTTTAGAAACACGTGGAAGGTGAGAGTTAGGAGGACAGTTAACTGAAGCAGTGCAGGCACAGGCATCATATTTGCATGGGCCAGCAGATCTTTGGGCCAATACCTCCAAGAACAATTGCTTATCTAGCAGTTCCAGAGAAGTGAGCTAGGGGTGTTTGTGCCTCCTCTGCAAGCCTGTAAAGGTTCAGACATTATCATGGCCAGATGTTGTGGCCCAGCCAGACTGAGATGACAATTTTTTTAGCAATCCAAAATTAATGCAGGGCCAACTCTTAGCTGATCAAAGCTCTCAGGAGACCCAGTATGGACATCTATGCTTTATTTTCAGTCCTCTTAAATTTGGGAGAATTTCCTCTGCCCAGAGCATGTATGCTCTATAATAGCCCTCAAGGTCTTAGGTTTTGTTTCTTCAAATCAAATGCCATTCCCCAATCCTTTTAAAACCCTGCTCTCAAAGCTTTCCTTATACAAACAAAGTGTGAAAGTACAAGAAATAAAACTAATAAGTTGCAGTCCTTGCACTCCAGGGAGCTCCCAACTGGACACACAGAAACCCTCCATGATCCTTCCTTGGGTGACAGCAAGGTCACCTGTCAGGGGAAAGACAGAGAAGCCCAGATGAGTCAGCATGAGGGACAGCAGCACCTTGACTTGGGTGGAAACAGGGCACTCAGAGGCTTAGGTTCTCAAGTGGATTTGGTGACCATATGAAAATCTTGGGGGACTCTGTTGTTCAGTGCAGATACAGGAGGGAGGTCACTGCTGTAAGTCCCCTGGTTCTGCCTGGGCACAGGTGAAGGGAAAAGGGTGGCTCCTTATCCATGGCAGCAGGACATCCCTTACCTGCTCCCATTGCATCAGACATGAAAATGACGTGCCATCAAGGCACAGGGAGAAAATTGTAACCACTTAAATATCTCAAAAAAGCATCTCCAACATAAGAAAGCATGAAGCTGTGACATGAAAGGGAGCTCTGACAACATTAATCCTCTTTACATTATAGAGAAATAAAGATCAAAAAGAGTTGTGAATTTGAACCTAAAAGACCACATTGGGCTGGAGCTACGGGGACCATTGGGGCCATTTGCAGAGCAGAAACAGGATTTTCCTGGTATATCTACAGCAAGCTCAAAGGAAACTGCCTCCCACCCAGCATGTCCTTCTTTCAACGCTCCCAAACACATCCACACCCATCAGAAAGCTGTGGGTAGAGGTTTACTCCAGAGCATGATGGAGAGAGATGCTGAACTGTTCTTTCCAAGGCCAGAACACAGAAAGGTGAACATGGACCCATCTCTCAAGGTCCTGGTGCAGGCAGCACCCACCTACACCTGTGCATGGCAGGGATTTGCAGGGTCTGCAGAGAGGAGGAGCTGCCTGCAGGGTTTGGGATGGGAAATCCACCCCCAGCCTTCAAGCCCCAGTGACAGTCCCATGAAACAGCACAGCAGCTCAAGAGGGTTGGTTTTTTACTTTTTTCCAAGGGAAGTAAGGAGCTATTTTTATACCCTAGTAACAGCCTTTGGGCTGTCAGTAAAACGTGGGAGGTTTCATAGTAAATGTTTTGGCTGACATTTTCTCAGAAACAGCAGGAAATAATCAGTGCATAATTAGAGAGGAAAAGACCTGCAAATGTCTATAGATCTATGCAGAGCGCAGAGGGCTTCTTTTTTTTTCCCTAATTGACCTTAGTGAAGGTGAAGCTGAGCATGTTTTATAGACTTATAAGATGATTTTACAGAAATTCCTCAAAGGGTACACCAGTGGAAGAGCCAAGTTGCTAATTCTCAGTAATTTTTTTTTCTCCTCTCTTCTGCCACTCCCTTTAGCAATAACCTCTTCTGACCATTTTGGATAAGAAGGAGTACATTCTGTGGTGTCTTGCTTGAAAAGAGCTCTTTTGGTAGAGTGTTCCTTGACTCTAGAGGGGATGGGCTGTCTTTGCCTGAGAAACCTCCGTGGTTGCAATTCCCTTGTGTCCTTCAAGGTGGGTTGAGCAATCTCTACTCAGACAGCTCTTACCCTCTCAAAAAATGCTATGTGTCGGGTCAGCAGGAAAACCTCCACAGGAAACCAGACAATCTGCTCTAATCATGAAGGTAAATCTATCCACTGAAATGTTCACTGGGCCTTCTCTAGACTCAAGTGACTCCTAAGGAGACTGCTCCAGTCTATCAGTTAAATAAATACATACGAGAACTGTTTCCAGAAAGTCTGATTATGTCATCAGCCAAGTGAAAAGGCTCCTTCAGAGCTGCCCTCATCTGTTGAGTAATTACTGAGTTGGGACAGGGGCTGAAAAATCTCCTTTCAGCCATAAGGAAAGACTTGATGCACATATGGAGCAGCTAATTTTAAAACTGTGGTATATCCTCCATTTCCCCTCCTCTCCTCTTTCCAGAATACCAAAGGGGTTAGGTCACATCCCAGAGCAATCACTTGCTAAGGTTTCTTTTCCCTGCTCTGTTTTCCTTTATCAAGCACATTTCTTTCTTTTCCTCTCTTGTGCTCCCAGGCAGAGATCTTGTGTATCAGGCTGTAGCCTGAAGCAAATATTGAAATATTGTCTGGTCAAGTCAGATATATAGATATAGATATAGATATAGATATAGATATAGATATAGATATATAAAAATAAAAT
The DNA here is from genome assembly GCA_016584745.2 of Phylloscopus trochilus trochilus. NCBI lineage: Eukaryota > Metazoa > Chordata > Aves > Passeriformes > Phylloscopidae > Phylloscopus > Phylloscopus trochilus. Next base: position 7,377,350 of record WQNJ02000016.1, on the reverse strand, counting down.
TCCCTTCTTCCAAATGAGGCTTTATAATGGAGATGTTCCTGGTCCCTTGTCTACATTGCTGCTAACAGAAGCAGTGTGTTACTGAGTTTAAAGGCAGGAAAATAACCAAGAGAGGACAGGCAGAGGGAGATTACAGCAAAGGCTGGACACCAAGAAAACAGGCAGGGACAGGGAGAGGAGGAAGGAAAACTGCGCTTTGCAGAATGAATAGCTCCTAACAAGTTTAAAGGAAACATTATTACAATTTTATTACCATATTTTATGAAGCTGCTCTAAAAACGAAGCCCTGAAGAAGCAATCAGGCTGAGAACATGAATTTTGCAGCTGTATTTTCCTGGCCCTCCACCTGCCCTGTCAAGGAGCTGACGAGCGTCCTTGTGCCGTTACCGTGACGCAGAGCTCGCTCCGCGTCCTGCAGTCCTCAAAGAACAAATTATGGATGGGGTCATGCTGGGACAGACCTACAGAAAATCAAGCAGATATTAATATTCCCACTTCCTCCCTACCCAGGGAGTTGAATCAAGGAAGATGTTGAGGCTTTTTGGAAATGATGGCTTCTCACCTCTGCTAAACCAGCAGTTTTAGGAGTTCAGTGCATGCAGGTCTCTCATGATTTCAGCTCAAGCTGTCCTGCCTACCCCTCTAAAAAGTGCCTCCTAGCAAGTGCCTCCATGTAGGCATTCTCCAGCTGACTCCTGTCTGCTGCCTCCAAATCCTGTGGCCTTTTTGCACATTCCTCTGAAGGGAGAGTAAAATGAGTGAAAAATAGCACTGGCAGGCAGCTGTCTCCAAGGGCTTGCCCTGTGGCTTTGAAAAAAATACTTCCAACCTCAGTTTCCCCTCCTGATGATTAAATAGGAAGGAGAAGCACTCATTGAATTTAGTTGGAAAATGTCTTCCAACTTAACTCCAAGATTTTGTGGTGATTTAACTGAACTACAAAATCCTCATTCTGATAATGTATTTTCTCCCACACTGGACCACTTCCCTCAGCTCAACTCATCATGGATGTTGACAGTATTGAAGTCTCCACCCAGACAAGCTGCTCCTTGTGGGGAAAGAGACAGGGAACTGATCTCTTCTCAGTACTTATTTTAGGAAGGGATGCCAGGAGTGAATCTTTGTATCCATAGACCAAAAAGGATGTTCTGGCATCCAGTTCTTCTGGAACTTCCTCCTGGGCTTGTTCAGATGAGACCCACCCTTATGAATGCAAGCTAACCAAGGGTTAAAAATATCTCCACGTCAGCTGAATCAGACTTATAATAAAAGGCCTTCAACTTTCAAAAATATCACCCCTTGGTTAAATAAGGTGCTTTGCAGGCTGTTGCATAATTCTCATGTGAATATTAAGTTCCCTTACGAGTTCAAAACACAAAAAGGCTCCAGAAAAGACAGCTGGGTGGGAAAAAAGAGTGGAGTGTAACTGTGCAATGGCGAGTTAACACACGAAACAGAAGGATGAAATGTTGCATGTGGCAGAGCTGCCTTCTCAGATGTTCTTCTTGGGGAGTGTTTGAAAGAGTTAAGCCCAATAGTGGAATGCCTTGGGAATGCTGGCAGACGGAGAGTGAGCAGCTTTTTTCTTCCCTCTGGATGGAGTCCCAGGACTGAGCATGCAAAGTGATGACTTTGGATCTGAGTTTGCTTCTTGGGTCTGCAGCGGAGAGCTGGGAAGTGATGCAGTGTTACCAAGAAGTCCTTGCAAGGGATGTGCAAATGCCTTCCTAAGTCAGGAGAGGTATTTTTACCTCTTCCTTGCTCATCCTTGGGCGCAGCAGGACTCTCTCTGAGAAGATACACAGAGGCAGAAACCACATCCTGAAGGGCGTATGCAAAGGGAGAAAGGCACATCCCCAAGCAGTTTATTTTGGCTGCTGGTTTTTGTTGTCCGTTTTGGTTTGGTGGTTTGGTGGTTTGTTTTTTTTCTTCCTTGCTTTTCGTTCTCCTTCTTTGATGGAAATTTCAGTGACTCCTTAACCTCGCAGTGCACAAGGCGCCTTGGGATTAGCTGGTTGCCTCCGAGCAGGGACTCTGGGGTGATTCACACAGGGAGCTGGCATGGCTGCTGTGCTCTTTGGCTTTGAGGATCTGCTCTACAGCTGGGACAGCCTGGTGTGGAGCCTGACGTCCCGGGCTCTGAGGACTTGCCGCTTTGGAAACCTGAGGGTCCTGCAGCTCATGCTGAAGCCATGGTGCATTTCCAGAGACGTTTATCAGGTAGGGTAACAAAACACCAGGCCAGCCCCCCAAACCCCAAAACTGCAGGTGGGGACACCCCCTGGGAGTCTCACAGGGTCCTGTCCTGTTCCTGCCAACCACTTTGGGTCCTGCACAAGTGTTGGGACAGAGGGGATGCTGTGGGCAGGGGAGGTGTGGCAGGAGAAGCGTTTTGGTTTGGAGGATGGTGATGGGGTCTCCCATGGTGGAACACAGGTCCAAACTCTCCTTCCCACAGAGCAGGGGGGGAATAAGTGAGAGCAAATTAAGGTTCAGTGTGCTGTGTCCCCTTTCATGGAGAGTTAAACTCAGAAATACAACCTTTGCTTTTCTGCATCCTCAGGCTGTCCCTATAGCTGCAAAGGAATAATTTATAATTTACCCAGAGGAAAGGATGCCTAAAGGCACCTAATCTGTGGAAAATGGGCATTTGTAGAGGGTTTTAAACTGTAGTAGCACTAATTATCCCTAAGTGACTTGTGCAATGCCTTCTGACTGCTTCATCTTGCAAAGTCCCAGGCATCTGATTGCCTAAAATTTCTGGTTTGCTTGATGTATGGTTTATGTGGTATAGAGAGCTTTGGGGCTTGGATGACTGGCTTCTCTGTAAAGTTACACAAACTGCTTGCAGCTTGAGGTATAGTGACACAGCTCTAATAAACTGTGTGTGTTTCTGAGACTGGTTAAACTGGGTTAAACAAACTAAATATCACAGAAGGAACTAGTACTGTATGTCACTTTGAAAAGAACTCGTTCCAGTTGATAGGTTAAGTCCAGGTTGCAATGACACTGTAAACCAACCAGCTTGTCTTGTTTTTTAATCAGCTTTAGACAACTGAGGCTAGACATTTATTCTGCTGTGGGACAAGCCCCTTACAGTATTTATCATCTCCACAGATTTGTCCAACGCCGGACGCTGGAGTGATTGATTGGTATTTGCATTTGGAAAATGGATTTTATGCTGCTCCCATTTACTTGCATGGTATTTTGCTTTTCCTGTGCTTTGGAAGTCTCCAAAGCACAGTGTGAAGCCAAGTTATACAGAAGGCAACAGATTAAAAGCCTGTAGAAATTTTGTGTGTTGGTTAAAGGGAGACCAGGGCAGGACTCCTAGTAATTTCAGCAAACTTTGAACCAGCTTCAAATCATGTTCTGGTTTCAGCAGACTTCAGGAATAGATTTTATGGTCTTTGGAGTTCAGCAAACATGGGCAGCATTTTTATTTTAAGTATTTGTTTGTTCAAAGAGAGAGCCACAGCCAGTTACACAAACCCATTACTCAGGGCTTGGCTTTGAACCCCCCCCGAAATGTGCTACTGGGATGGCTCCAAGTGAACCACACTGCCCTCCCTGGGCTCTGCTGACTCCTGGCTGAGGTGAACCCAGAGGTCAGTCTGTGCAGGGGCTGCCTATGGTGTGGGGCTGCCCCACCCTCTCTCTGCAGCATGTCTTAGGAACCTGAACCTGAAGCCAATCAGCTCACATTGGCCTGGGGAAGGGGAGGGGGAAGCAAGAGGGCTCAATGCTGAACCTCATTTTTACCCTCCACCTATGTAAAGTCATCCTCAAAAACTAAGGACTTGGTTTCCAGAGGTATCCAGAAGTATTCAGATTACTGTTAATGTATCCTGGCCTATGCACCATACATCAGGGGATGTCACAGCCTGTGAAGGCTCCCAGGACTGGTGTTCTTTCAGCAGATTTATGTTGCTGTGAGCACTGAGCACATACATGCCTTTTCCATGGCAAAATGCACATGCCTTGAGCCATCCCCCATGGCATTATATCATGATCCTGGCATATTATTCCCAGAGTCACCAATGAAATGGGACCAGGGAAGGTGCCTCTCTTCCCACCCAAACAAGCATTAATGCAGCCTGAAAGACACTCACAGGGCAGAATGGACTTGAACAGTTGCTTGTTTCCCAGACAGAATCAGTGAACATCTGCAAAAGCTCAGTAAAACCATGACACTTGATTTGTCAATGCCCATGAGCTTGCAGCTCTTCAGAGAGGACCTGAAATGCTGGGTCAGGTACCAGGAGAATTGCTGCTGGGTGGAGGTCTGTTGGAACAGGCATCTCATAGCTCATCACTGTGGAGTTCCAGCAGCAGCAGTGTTATTAGCAGCCAGCATGAGCTGATAGCTACCTCTACACTTATGGATATTAATCCTAAAAGCATTTCCTCCAGTAGCCAGCATCGTCCAATTTAAATGCTGGCAGGGTATTTTAATAGAGTATTGCTTGGACAGAAAGCCTGACAGTTTAATCACTTACCAGGGACAGAAACTTCTTCCACTGATGATTATTTAGATGAGCAAATAAGCTCTTGACTATGCTAGTTTTTGTTGTTACTATATATTAATCCCTGTTGCTACTGCACCTTGAGAGCAAAGCAGACCAATGTAGGACTTCTGCCTGGTACCAGAACCAGAAAAACCCTAAAAAGAAACATTAAAGAGAAATATTAGTCAACTTTGTAAAATTAAGCCATGCTTTTTCATACTCTGAAAAGTATGATTTTGTTTTTCTTTGAGTTAACCACATCTCAGTACATCTCTGCTTCTGGTGCCTTTGCTGAAACAGAGTGTAGCACACAGCCAGGATCTGGCTGAGCAGGACCCACGCTGCTGGGCACACAACACTGGGGAGAACTCAGCTCCTCCACCAGCCAGGATCATGGTTGCTCAGGTATGGCTCTGACCTGGACAATTTTTTTGAATACTTGCCCTAGTCTGTTGTCTCCACCACAAACAATCCAAAACTTGCCAATTCCCTTCTACTGTCCCATCTACAAAATACATAAAACCTAAGACAACATTGTACAGAGGGTACAGATTTACTGCCAGTACAAGAGGCAATGGGTTCTTGGAAACAAAACAAGCTCCAGGCATCAACATGATCAGTGCAATTCCCTTATTTATGATAAGAGACTTGACTTTCTTTTCTCTCAGCAAATCGGCACCAATGCTTTAGCAGAGATAGATGAAATAGCAGTTTTGGGGTGATGCTGGCTGCAGTGGTTAGAGTGGGATCTGAAACACTTCAGTCTTCAAATCCAATCTGACACAGCAATTGGAAGTCTGGACTTACTCAAGCTGCACTCTGAACAGCAGTTGTTATAAAATAGGTTAAAACAATCAAAAAACTGTTCCTTCATTCTTGGTCTCCAGACTGGATTTGTCTCAGGGATGCTGAGTGACTCTATTTTTCACTGCCTGTAAGCAATGCTTTTGGTACTCAGGCCATCTGAGCAGTACTGAGAGCTAGAGGCTTTTGGTATCCTGAAGGGTACCATCATCTGTCTCAGACTGCATTTCTTTCCCAGCAAATAAATCCTCCCCCAAGTCTGCTGTGATTCCCAAGGACAGATTTGTCTGCCCAGTCTGAAACAAACCTCTTGCCTTGATCTGTTTTCAGTGGGGCTAATATTCACCAGTTGCCATATTTTAATTGTAATGAATGCTTGCTATATTTTAATTGTGTTTTGTGATCCACCATGTGGTTTTCTGACTGCATGATCGGAATTCATTTGAGAAAGGAGATGAACAAATAATAAACTTCCATCTGAGGCTCTCAGACAGTCAGTTGTGCAAGATGTCACCGAGCTGTCGGATGTATTTTTACCAATGCCCAGATGTCTGACTGCTCTGACCTACTAAACAAATGGCCCTGTGAACTAACACAGTGCCTGCTTTTGCAGAAATACTCACATTTCAAGAAGTACTGGGGGAGGGCTGGCTTATTATTATGGGATTGGCAGTCAGTTCTGCATTTTAACATCCTGAAGATAATTCACTATTTATTTAATCTCCAAATCCATCAACAAATGTTTTAGTTTCCCAGCTATGCCTGTGCAATGTCAAAGAACATTAGGCAGTGCAGGACCTACATCTACAGTAAAAATGTGTTTATGTGTCTTGACTGTTTAAAATCCCACCAACTGCTCCTACCAAGTCAGAGGCAGACCACTGGATGCAGAGCCATCTCTTAAGGATGCCACTCACAGACATTTAATTCCTCACTCTCTGTAGACAGTAATGCTGTGTACTTTTTATAAACTGCTTCTTACCCACCAAGTGCTTGGAAAGACAGTTAAGTAATTTTACTGCTATAGAAACCGAGGCAGAATTGGATGAAATCACTCACTTCATGTTATGGGCACAAGTGCAGAATTGTCGGCAGTACCTCATTGCTCCCCAAATGTCCAGTTACAGGCAATGGAATTAAGAAGGAGGTGGGATGTAGAATTTTGGGGCTGGGTGCTAATCTAAAATGAGGAAGAGGAAAGAGCTTTTGCTGTGCTGGCAGATATGCAAATTCATGGAATATTCTATATTTTAGCAAAAAGTTTAATTTTGGCTATTAGGAAGAAATTGTGGTATATTAGGCATTAATTCTTCAATAGGGCAGTGAGGCACTGTGACAGATTGCCCAGGCAAGTTGTGGATGCCCCATCCCTGGAAGTGTTTGAGGCCAGGCTGGATGGGACTCAGAGCAGCCTGGTCTAGTGGGAAGTGTCCCACTCCCCAGGGCAGGGAGTGTGGAACTAGAGGACCTTGGAGCTTCTCTCCAACCCAAACCATTCTGTGATTCTGCTTTCCAGATCCTACAATTTTGCCTGAGGAGAATGCACCTCAGGTGTGTTTCCCACAGAATTCACACTGCTGGCCATGGGTGCCAATGGGTTTTCCCCCAGCTGCCATGGGCACTGGGAAGTTAATCTGGAGGGCTTTGGGGTTTCTCCCCCATTCACCTGGTGTTTTTCTGGTACCCTGCTGGGTAGTGCATCCAAAAAGGGACAGACAAAAAAGGGACAGTTTCCATTTCATGGTGGGATCTGAGACATCCCCACACCCCCATGTACCCTATGAGGAAACACCATCTTCCCCCTAAGAAAGGAACAGTTTGGAAATTCCATTCTTGCTTCAGCATCATTCTTCACCCTGCTTGCCTTGAAGACATCTGATTATGTTTAAGCACAATTAAAGATTCAGGAGCAAAAGCAGCATTTTGCACGCCTGCCCTGCTGCTGTAAAAGGCTGTGCAAAGCAATGCTGGGCAAGAGGGAGGAAGGAAAGGGCTGAAATGTTAAACACATCATTTCAGATTGGCAAAATTTCCAGGTTTTGATTTATAGCTTCATCACCAAGTAGATTAATGTGGAATTCAAACACAACCAGCTCTTTGCTTTCCTTCCAGGCCTGACATATTAACATTTCCCATTAATCTAGTCAGCTCCAGCACGATGAAGGCTGAGGAAATGGGGGATTAGGCATGTGGGAGTGTTGGGTGGGCAGGGGAAAAGAGCCAACAAAATTCACTTTAGTTAACTAACTGAAGTAGAGAGCATGGGACATTGTTCAGGTCTCAGGTTCTAGCTGGAGCTGTTCCTGACTCCCTTAAAGACAGCAAACCCAGATCCTTTCTCTTCTGGTGCTGGGCAGGGGGGTTTTAAGTGAGGTGCTGACTTTCTGCTTGTAAGGACAGTGGTGTATGTGGGCACTGGTGGAGTGGAGCTGAGCTCAAAGGGCTCTTTGCTGGCCACTGCCCTGTTCTCAGAACATTTTCATGCCCTGCTGCAGGAGGGGTTCAGGAGGCTTCAGGCCCTAGGCTTGCAGTCTGCCAAGTTCCCAGTTTTGTGGGGAGGCAATTATGACTTGTTTTCTCCAGCACTATTTGCTGATCCAGTCTACAGTCTCTGGAGCTGCCCTGGAGACTTCTCAAACTTTATTGCTACATATTTAAGCATTTATGACTACATATTTAAGCAGCTATGAGAATTGAACTGCTCCTCTTGGAAAGAAAAAAAAAAAAAGGATAGAACAAGGAAAACATCCAAACCAACAATAACTAACAAAAATCACACACACACACCAAAAAAAAAAAAAAAAAAAAAAAAAAAAAAAAAAAAAAAAAAAAAAAAAGGAAAAGTAACCATCCACTCAGAGCTGCAGAAAGGCCTAGTGAGCCTCACATTTCCAAAGGCAGCTCAGGAACTTGTGGCTTGCAGAGTTTCTCACCCCATCTTCATTACAGGCAGAAGCAAAAGGGGGTTAGACAGTGAGAGCAGGGGAGAAAATGGAAATGCTAAAACTTAATTTTTGCCAGAAATCATATCCAACAGACAGAAAAAAAAAAAAAAAAGAGCCTGTAGGGAAACCTCAAGCCATTTCCATTCAAGTTGTCTATGGAGAAAGCACAAGAAGGGCTTACTAAGTTCCCATCCCCAGGTATTTTTATAGCACACTGTAAAGTTGCCTTCAGCATTTGATACAGACTTCCCCTGCCTTTGTGGGGCTGGGAGGGGCTGGGACAATCTGGTAGGATCTGTGCCACTGCCACCAGCTCCAGCATAACCCCTCAGGGCACTGATGTCAGAGGAGGGGCAATAACCCTTTTGCCTCCTGAACAAACACCTACTCCCTTCAACAGCTGGTGGGGTCCCATCTCTCCTTCCACTGTCCCAAGGCAGCTGTGGGACAGGACAAGAGGCACAGGGCTTTCCTGGAGGGCAGAGAAAAGCCCAAGAAATGTGCTGGGCAATGGCCAAAGCTGAGCCATTAAATCACCTTGGGGATTGCTGTGCTACCTTCCTGTTAAAGCCAACATGGAGCTGCACCAGGCTGGGGCTTGTGCTCCCTAGTTATTAGCAAACACAACACTCTGGTGTTTTCCATGGGCTGCAGCTACTCCAGTGCTGCTAGAAAATGAGTGGGACCTTAAACCAACATGGACCCTCCTAGTTGTCTTTACATGGACTTCTAGGGATGGTAGGAGGAGACTGAGTGGTCACGTTTCATAACTGAGATTTTTCCTGTTCAATAAATACAGCAGCCTCTTAGAAGAGGAGGTGTCCTTGGTGTTGGTTTGCTCCCCTGTGAATTCTTCCAACCTGCCTCCCTGTCAGAAACACTCAACCTCCAGTTCCAGTCATGAGAGAGGAGTCTGGCTGCCCCTGTTTGGACCATGAGAAAAGTCTTTCATGGTGTTAAATCCACCCCAGTAATAAATGAGTTAGGATTGCCAGTGCAGCTTATAGAGGCCACCAGCTTGAGCAGACACAAGCAGTCCTGAACTGTTCCTAGACAGGGCAGATTGGAGTCTGTCCCACAGCTGAGCTCTCTTGAAGCCTACAACCAATGACTTGGGTGTTCCTGCATCATCTTTGCTTTAGTCTGCAAGGGATAAACACTGTGCTCTCCACAGGGAGCACAAACTGTCTCAGCTGAGACAATCTCCAGCAGTTCACCCTGCTGGTAACAGAAATGCATCTTGCAGCAAGGCAAGAAAAATATTTCTTGATCCCCTGGGTTTGCAGAAGCCAGGTCTGAACTGCTTCTTCCTAGGTTTAGCTATTTTCTGCTCAGTGTCTGGAATCATGAGATGGGATGCATCTCATGTTCCTTTAGTTATCAAAAATTAGGCAATTCATCCAATTTTGAATCCTTGTCCCAGTCCTGATTCCTTCCAAGATAGGTGTCTGGTGCAAGTCATTCTCTAGAGGTGCCAAGCCCTTTGTGTGGAGATCAGAAAGAGCTGAGACTGCTAAACCCAACTGCATGCTGAAGTATTAAACACCCACAGTCCTGTGACCTAGAGCTCAGTCATGCTGTTCTCATTAAATATATGTCATCCAAGGCCTGGGTGGAAGATTGTGGAAGCCTGCAGGAAGTTCAGCAACCATCAGGACAGTGCCCAACAGCTTGAGTCATCAAACTTCAGCTGCTGGAGTTAACACAACATGCCCTGTACAGGGACAGGCCCCCAGGAACCTGCTTTTGGCAAAGAGCTTGGCTTCCCCAGAGAGACATTTGTGAACACTTCAATCCTCTGAAGTAATTGAAAACAGCAGGGAGTTTTGCCAGCAGCATTTTTGTTTGGTTCAACCCCTTCTCTCTCAAAGAGAAATCCATCTTGAATATACAGCTCAGAGTAGCCCCAGAACAGGTCCAGTCCCATCAGGCTTCCACATGTTTCTTCTCTTGCATAAGAGAAGATGATCATGGGGAAAAAAAAAAAAAAAAAAAAAAAAAAAGGCTTTTTCCTTCACTGTTTGCAATATGCCTTTGAGGCCCCACTAAAGTCCTTGTGCAATGGGTGTCTTCTCCTTCAGATGTTCTCCTGGAGCAGAGGTGGAGCTGACTGGTGCCACTGAGCCAATCCTGCCCTGTCTGTGTTCACAGCTGTGCCCAAAATGCTGCCATGAATCATCTGCACTCTTGCAGAAACTCTCTTCACACCCAACCAACAGCATCCAATTGCTTAGAGAGAAACAGGAGCTCTTGGCCATGGGGGTTTTGGAGAAAAAAAACAGGCCAAATTAGGCACTGCAAAGATGACTCTTTTGTGATAGCAACAAAGAACAGAACAAAGGCTCTGAATGCCATCCAATTGTCAGCACCAGAAGGCACTGAAGTTGAGGGATTGCTTGCCTCTTCCCTCTGTCCCTCCCAGGTTGGATTGAAAGGATAAACCCGTGCACCTTTGACACCCACAAGTGGCTACAGGCAACATTTGCACATTAATTACTTCTTAAGCTTAAATATAAAGTTTAAATTTGTAGTGTCCACTCCTTTTGATTCATCTATAAGACTCTTCATTTAAATCTCCTATGCACTGCATGTGTTCAAGTGAGCTCACAGCAGAGGAGGATTGTTGTTTTCCTAAATTTGAGTCTTATGAGCCCAAGCTGGAGGGAAATTGTTATGGGATTTCAAACCCTGCCTTTTTTCCTTCCTCTCCTTTCAGTTCAGGAGCCACCTTTTTTTTTTTTTTTTTTTTTTTTTTAACCATGTGAGTCCACTGAGACTGCAAACCAGCTGACAAAAGCATAGTTTCAGGCCAGTCCTATCCCCTGATCCTGGAGAAGAGCTCTGCATGGCAGCCAGTGCTAAGTCTCAACTACAAAAAGTTACTCAAGGTCAAATTCTTCCGTGCTCTGAACTTCCATCTACCTCCCAATGGGGATTAATGTCTGTCCAGCACCTGGCAGGAGTCACCCCATGTCTGCAGCATTGCATAACTTATAAGCCTCATTGTGTGCAGTTACACACCAACTTCACTGGTGACTGTGCTGCTGGAGCTGCTGAACACTGGGACTTGAGGGGCTCTTATAAAGCTCCAGAAGGGCAGGAATGTGGGGTTTACAGTCATTGCAAACCTGCTTTGCTCCACTTCCATGAGGCCTGATCTTAACCCCTCTGTGTTCAGGGGCTTAACACATTTGTATAGTCACTTCCATGCCCATAAAGAGGCAGCTCATGATGAAGAGAGACCTGACTGAGGACTGGGAATCTTTATGTTGCTGTAAGTTGCTGTACTTGGGTTGACCTCTGCTTTTTCTTCTTTTTTTTTTTTTTTTTTTTTTTTTTTTTTTTTTTTTTAATGTTTTTCTTTAATAATCTTTACATCCCCACAGCCATGGGAGCCTAGAGTCATGCAGGTCCTCATGTGCACAGCCACAGCTGAGACAACAACTTTGAGTATCATCAGGGCTACAGGCTGAGCTGGGCTTTGCAAAACCTCAGGTGATCAATGGGGTTTTTCAAAACCAGACTGCAAATGAGGAACTGTTTGTGCCAGAAAAATTATATCAGAGCAGCCACTGGGATGAGGAGGTAGTGAAGGAGGAAGGGGAATAAGCAGCACAGGAGTTGGGTAATTTCTAATTAAAGTGAGAATAGAGCCAGTGTTCATCTCAGAAAAGAGAGGTTCTGGGAAGTTCACTGCATCGCATATTCTCAGGCATTCGTCATCTGAAATGTCTTTTAATTGCCACTATTATATCATAACACAAACATTCTTGTGATTTATCAGTCATAACCTCCTACAAAGGGATTCTTTCATTCAAGCCATCTTTTCCCCTTGGATCCAAGTCCTGCAACACACTCAGACCAGGGATCTGGAAGTGGAACTTTTTTCCTTCTTTTTTTTTCTAAACACAAGTTGCTGCTTTGCAGACAACGTGTTTCAGTAATGGACTGTGTCCCAGTTTCAACTTCTTTCCTCTTCATCCCATGATAATCAGCTCTTAACAGCTCTCCTTCCTCTTATGGTAAAAGCTGAAATGTAAATAATCAGGATATCCTAAGTGTCAGGAGCCAGCTGAGTCCTGCTAGCCCAGACCCCAGGTCTCCGACACCAGGCTGCCTTAAACAGTTGGCTCAGCCAACAGACTGTATTTATAATGTAAACTCCCCTTGTCAGCTCCTAACTCCTGGCTCCAGTTTTAGAAAATTTAACATTTCTGGGGGTTGTATTTTCCCACCACTTAGTCAAGAGCTGAAATTTTTCCTCTCAGAAAATACACTTGTGTGTCAAAGGCCAGCAACCAAAAAAATACCAGTAGTTTTGCAGCCTAAATATAGCACAGAACTGAGATCCTGAATTCCTGTGAAAGAGCCAGTGTAAACAGCCATCGTCTGTGCAACCTGGGAGGGGCTGCACCCAGGGCTGTTTCTTTATGTTATCATACACCACGGTGCCTGGATGTCCTGGCATGGGTGAGGAGCCCTTTGTGCAGGGACATCCTGACCAAAGTCCTTCCCATCTATGGCCCCCATTATCCAGCCTCAGCAAAAGGCTTCAGAGTCACCCCAGCCTGGAGATGCTGTCCTTGCACTGGTCTACACCCAGGGGTCAATAAGGGGTTGGTTGGGTGGTCTTGATGTGAAAGCCCCAGGGTCAAGTGCTGCCCTTGGCTTTGCCAAGGAGTCACATTGCAAGGATAAGCCATGAGGATGATCCCCCTGTGAACACAAAACCAGCAAGAGGGAATTAAACCTTGGCCCTCTGTTGGGTGCTGGTGATCAACACTGTCTCCAAGAAATAACCAACTGCCATCCCAAGTGGGAGAATGTATAATAGCAAAACTAATCACATACTTACCCATGGATGGTTTAACCAGCACAAACTCGTTCCTCTCATCTTACAGTTCATACATAAAGCAAAACATTCATACATAAAGCCTTTCCTACCAGCAGCTGGGAGTGACCAGGAAAGATGAATCTATTTCCCCTGCAGAGGTCTAGGATTGCCCAGGACCATCTTCCACACACTTCACCTTCAGCCCTAGGCCAGTGTCTCTCATTTATTAATTTATTAAGACATGGATAATGTCTTAACCATTAGTTGTGGATGGGAAAGACATGATAGCTATTAGAGCTCCCCCTCCCTCTTGCATCAGACTTGGGAGGGTTGGAATTAAATGAAACCTGGCCAAGGGAAGTGCAGCAGGGAATACAGCATGCATGGTGTTGAAATGGTTTGTGAATGCTCAAGGGTGGGCAGAGCTAATTTCTGTCAAAGCTGATAACACTGGTTTACCACATCCCTTTTCATTTCACTAACCCAACTCTCAGTGGATCTCATTATCCTGGAATTCATTCAAGAGTTCCCATCTCCTCTAACAGGGCTCCAAACATCTTGCAGGTCTCCAGAGATTAATTGATATTAAGACAGAGTAGTCATAAGTTTTCTCAGTGGGGCATTTGCTCCCATGTCTCACAAGTTTGTTGTGTTTTAGGGATGAGTATATTTGGATGGCCTCTTGGGATTTTCTCCAATGGTTTTTTCAAAGGAAAGGTCTTCTACAAATCTTTCTACTCACATGCATCTTTTTTTGGGATATGCTTTCCTCTTTCATTCTCAGCCACTATTTGCTTTGGTCAGCCAGGATGATGTTTGAGTAGCAGGTATGAGACTGGGGCAGGGTGACAAACCCAAAGTGATGACAAGCTTGCAGCCATGGGGAGCTGCAGTGTCCTTGAAATACCACAATCAGCCCTCTTAGAGATTCACACAGACCTGCCTCCCTTCCATCTGTGGTTTGTCCTCTTGCTTTCCAGTATTTTTTGCTCTGCCTGTTCTTGCCAGGAGTTTCACCCTATCTCCTGTTCATAGGCAAATTAAAGTGCTTGCAGGTGACACTGCTTCTAACCTTCTCTGAGGCAAAACCCCAATGCCACTCAGGATGCCAAGTGCTGCTTCACAAGTCCATGGTGCACCCCAGGAGTGAGAGCAGCTGAGTGTCTGAGCATTGTAGTGCAGCAGCTGTGGGGCATGGGACCAGCTATTTGAAGAAGACTCCTATGTTAGTCATCACTGACCTCATTTTGATCACCCATCAATATGCTCATCCTTTTATTTCAAAATACCCAGAAAGTCCTCGTGCAAAATGAAACACACTCAGAAAAAATACTCCAAAAGGATTTTGCTGGGCCATTTGGCAGTTTGGGAAATCTGGAGAATCACTAACATCTGACAGTTTTCATAGCCATAAAAATAAAGGGAGTTTTAAATTAGTACTGTGAGAGCTGTGTGGAATCTGGAGTCAGACTGAGACGAAGCTGGATCTCAAATCAGCAGTTGTTCTGATGCTGTTCTGGACTGAGGGAAGGGGCTTTTGGGGGGTAGCTGAATGCTGGGAAGTGATGAATAAGCTGCTTCATTTTTGAAGGAAAGACATGAATAGCAGTGTTAATTCAAAAGGAGAAATTTGCCTTGGATCCATTGTCCTGGCCTGAGACAAGGACACTGGGCTCTGCACCCAGCGTTGCCAAGGACACTGCAGCATCCTGGGATCTTGCAAGACCTTTGATGCCTGTGTGTCTGTGTTTCCTCCTCCGTGGTTTGCAATTGCTTTGGGACAATCTGAGTTTATAAAAGTGCACTTTACAAGAGACTTCAGCCAAGCTATAAAAGCATAATGAACAGTTCTCTTAATGAGAGAGAGAGAGAGCACAATCCTTCAGCACTGAATCCATGCAGTCATGGGTTTTCATCTTGCAAATGCAAGGGGCAGCTTCCACACCGTGGGCTGATAGGAGCAAAGTTGCTGTGCAGGGCTAAGACCATAAATCAGGAGGCAGAGGTGGATTAACTATCCTGTACAGCAGGACCTGGTGTGGAAGCAAGGGTGTGTTATGCAGTCCTGCTGTGCTGGGCTGCTCAGACTTTCTTGCAGAAGCAAGAAATACCCCCTTTTCCAGGATCTTTCAAATCTCTCAAACCTGGATTTTTCCCAGGTAACTGATGGAACACAGTGAAAATCTAACAAATCTCTCTGTTGTCCTTTTCCAGGCAGTGATAGAACTGATAAGGGGTTTTGTTACAAGAAAAAAATTTAAAGATCCTATTTCTTTCCCTGTTTTATGGAACAATTCCTGATTTCTTTGGGTTTTCCTTCCCTTTCATGAGCCTGAGCATCTGCACCTGAAAGGTGTCATAACCCACCACTAAATGGCTTCACAAGGCAGCCTCAGCAGAAACTCAAGTAAGGCACCAAGCCCAAGTATTTGCTGAATCAGAGTCTTTAATTGTATTCAACAATAAAATCTGTGAAGTGAGGAGCAGTGAGAGGGCTTGAACAAGTTCCCCTTTCTCAAAACATGATATTTACCAGTAAAACATCTAACCCGGGGAACAGACAGAGGAGTGAGGAATTAGGAGAAGGCACGAAGCTGTGATGCACAGTACCACCTAGTGACAGAGCCTGGCTGCATGAGTAGGGCAACCCCATGTTTGCAAAGTTCAGGGTCCATTTCCCCATCCCATCCTTAGTCTGATTTCCCAACTGCGCCACATCTGTGACCGTCTCCTGCGGGTGGAGGGACAGCATCCTTCCAGCAGCTGCTGATTTTTTTTTTTCCCTCTTTTTCATGGTTTCTTTTTTGCAAAGCAGGGGTTGGCTGGAGAGGGTTCCTTGTGTCCCATCAGAGGCAGCAGTGGGTGCTGTTTTGTTGGCTGTGTGGGGTGTGCAGGTTGGGCTCGGCGCGCATCTCCCACTGAATCACCCACGAGGAATTCCTCAGCGCATTGTGCAAACCGGGAAGGGAAAAATGCAGGGTCCAGTGAGTAATGCAGCCTTTCAGGGCATCTGAAGTGAAAAGAAATGCCACGAACTTGTTCCATTTGTAGAAACGATGTGAAAGAGCAGTGTGACAGGCTCTGCTCAAGAGCGGGCTTGTAACCTTTTCCATTAATTTCTTTTCAAAGAATTGCTTATTGAAGGCTAAGCTGCTTTTTATAAGCCTTAGAGGCTGAGTGTGTCTTTGCCCTTTTTTATTATTATTGCTGGTCCTCTCCCTTGCTCTCTTTTTAGAGAAAGCAGTTACTGTGCAGCAGTGGTGTTTCTCTCTCTGTAGCTATCTGAGACAAGCCCGGCATCGAGGTGGGAATTTTGTCACCTCTTGGCAGAGGTGGGATTGCATACAGCAAAGTGAACTAGAAGAAATCCAGTCCTGTGGAATTTCCCCATATTCCAGCCCACAGATTTACCCATGATCCAAGCAGATGTGCTAAAGGAATTTGATTCCTTCTCCTCACTAAGGTCCCTTTACACACATTCTGGAGCGAGGGCTAAAAGGCTCCGCTCAGTCTCCACGTGTGGGTGACTGAGCAAAGGCAATCCAGTGTCTGGGGTGCTGTCCTGCAGCTCGTGGGAGGCAGCACAAGAGCACTGCACCTCCCTGCAAGGCCCCCCACACATGCAAGGCTCCTGCACATATTCAGCCTTCAATGTTTGTGTGAATTACAGTAGGGCTGGCAGAGCCTGGGGCCACCCTGTGCTCTGTGTTTTGTGTGAGCAGACAGGGCGGGTGTGTGTAAGGTTAGAGTTAGGGTCAGGGTTAGGGCTGGGGTTAGGGTTAAGGTTAGGGTAGCCTTTTCATCCTCTTACCCAGGGAAAGGTTCCCCAGGAAAAAGATATTCAGGGTCTCTCCTGGTCCTCAGCTAGAAGCTTCTCTCAAGCAAGCTGAGATGATTTTCTTAAACTGACATCCCCGCCCTGAGTTTCACTAAAGACTGGATGGGAACCCAAACACCGATGCTTCCTTTCTTTCAGTTGCTAAAATCTACTAAATCACTGGAGTGTAAAAAAATAGCACATTTGCTGGGGCCTCCAACATGATTTTGTCCTGAAAAAGGTAATGTAGAGCCCCTGAGTGCACTGATCCCAGCAAGAGCACCTGCTCACTGCCGCCTGTGGAATGAGGCCTCTCATGCACACAGCCATCTCACAGCAAGTACAGCATTTCCAGCATGATTTCTTCTTAGCTTTCTTATTCTTCTTGAGCTCATTGCTTTTCTCTTTCCCACAATCTATAGTGCTATGTCCAGCTCCTGAGCAGCTCTGGAGGAGCTCCTGCAGCTGGGTAAACACTTCTGGGTGAATGGGGCCCTTCACAATGGAGTCACCAGGAAATCCAAACACTGTAAAGGCCAACAATTCATCAGGGACATAATCATGTCATTACAACCCAAGCAGCAGGAAAACACAGCCTGAATTGAGTTGCACCCCAAACAATAGGCTTTCCACCCCACAGATCTCCAGGAGTGGCTCTTTCCCTCTTGACTTTGTTCAGCCATTCTGCAGGTGGATATTGGGATCTTCCCCCCACCACCCAGGATGTTTCAGCTACAACAGGCTGCACCAGCCCCACTCCCCTTACAGCCCGTGTGGAGATAGGATGGAGGGATGATAAATGCAGAAATATTAACAGGCTGAATTCTGTCCATGTTTCTGCAGGGGTAAATATGAATTATGGCAGCGAGTTTACTGCTGATTTATACCAACCAGGCTGATGGAGAGCTGGGTCAGGCAGAGGGTTATATGAGCATTTAGGCAGCAGGATAAGGTGCAGAAGTGGAGGAGTCTCTACTCCATAATGTTTTCCCCTGGCATGCAGAACAGGTGTTGGAAATCCAGTGTCATTTATTTCTGCCTGTGCATTTGTACAGTGCTTTGTCCACTGGCTCTCAGAGTCATTGCTTGGGCTCATACAAGCTCCCTTTCCCCAGGATGAACTAACTGTATATGTTTTTCTGGAATACAATTGCATGCAAAGCAACTCTCATTAATCTCCGTCCATTGCTTCGAGGCAAACTTCCTTCGCTGTAAATTGCAGATTTTACCAGGATCTGACCTTGAACAGAGAAGCCAATATA
Source organism: Phylloscopus trochilus trochilus (assembly GCA_016584745.2). Taxonomy (NCBI): domain Eukaryota; kingdom Metazoa; phylum Chordata; class Aves; order Passeriformes; family Phylloscopidae; genus Phylloscopus; species Phylloscopus trochilus. Next base: position 7,359,180 of record WQNJ02000016.1, on the reverse strand, counting down.
ATACATGCTGATATGGGCAAGCTGGCTGTGAGTCTCAAGTGAGCAAGCACCAAGCCAAATCCCGAAGTCCAGAATTAGGCAGCTTTATAGCAACTGAGGAGCTGGCTCACTGCGCTATTGGCACACAGGGAAATTAATCATATCCTGCAACAATGTTCACAGGATGTGTTTGATTTATTACTAATCCTGTACACTCTTGCAGCTGCTGATGTGCTGCCAGAGGGTACAGTAATGATGCAGCTGGCACCCCTGTCGTGACAGCCATCAACACAGCCAGTGCCCAGTGTAGGATCCATCATCCTCAGCGTTTGCTACCTGAGCTGAAAAATCAAGCCCTGGAGCTGAGAGTTTAAGTTTGTCTCCTATATAAATAGCAAGAATTTCACATTCTTATACATTCTTATGCAACGATAAAAATGTATAATGTGCCCAGACCAGGGGAGCATATGTAAAACAACAGAACTTTCAAAATAGTCAAATCTGCAGAGCAAAGCTGATCTTGGCTCAGCCTATGTGAGTTTCTATCACCCAGCTGCCCCATGCTGGGCAGTCAGTGGTGGAGGTGTGTGGGGAAGCTGTGCATCACCCTGAGGCCAAGATGGTTTGTAATCAAGAATGCAAAGACACAGCTACAGCAGCGCTGCCTTCCCAAAACACATCTGACCCTCATGAGATTAGGCCATGGAAAGAGGACTTGGAAGAAATTAAATTCTTATTCTCTGAGGGTTTCTTGCCTTGTTTTAGTCCTGGGCCCTGCCTGATAAAAGGCATTTCAGATTTTAAAATTCACAACCCAATGTTTGGAAGAATTGAAATATATTGACTGCGACAGTATTTATATTACATGCTTTTCTTAAGCTTTAAAAAAAATTGCAAATTAAACCTTTTTTTTTTTTTTTTTTTTTTGGTAGGGAAGGTCAAAATAAATTGTTGTGAATTTTCCCACTTTTTCACAACAAAATATTGCTTTTAGCAAAACATTAATTTCCAGGGCATTTTGTCATAGGTACTTTCTCTGCCAAAATACTTTCATCAACACCTTTCCAGTTTATCAAAGTAGTCCCTTTGCTCAGGGGCTACTCATGCAGACAGCTTTAAATGTGCCTGCTGACCAGGAAAGGGCTGTGTCCATTCTCACACCAATGGTACCAGTGACAAAAGGAGATTAGACTTATTCAGTTCAGCTCACTTCCCATGGAAGAGCCTGCTTTGTGCAGAACACAAGTGTCTGATTTTTGGAGCAAGGGTGATGTATTTCCAAGGGTGAAGATGAAATGTGAGGTAAGACAGTTTCTGAAGAGGGTCCCACTGAGATCATGGTTGCTTCAAAAGACCTTTCTTCTCTAGGATGTGCAGTCATATCATGAGTTAGGCCTGGCTTTAAATCCCTCAAAATCAAAGATTGAGTGGTAGGGCTGGTTTAAATGCACATAACTCATAGCTGTGGACATGAAGATATCAGTCTTTACCTGTTTTATTAACACTGGGATAGTGTTTTTTACCTATGTCCCTCTCTCCTTCCAGCCTGGCCAATAAAGCAGGGGAAAGCTGATGCATGGCAGGAGACCCTTGCATCATCTGGAGATGCTTCCCCAGGGCAGGGTCCTCCTCCTGCAGCACGGGCAGGACATCTGTGCCCCAGTGTGGGTGACCCTGGGGCAGGGATGGGGGTCAGACGTGGCCCAGCCTGGCTGTGAATCCCCCGCAAGGAGAGGGAGGCGGCTGCGCAAGGCAGGGAGCGAGGGCTGTCAGCATCAGAGGGGATCCACACTGGGGATGACAGCCATGACCTGCTTTTCATGCTTTCTCTTCTTATTTGGTGACATGCTGTCATTCAGTGAATAATCTGGAGTTTTTTTCTCTCAGGGGTTTCTCCCTCATTTCTTCAGTACTGAGGATAACCAAGGTGGGGATGTGGGGCAGCAGTCACACAGCTTCAAATGCCCCAGAACACAATCTTGTTGCAGCTGGGTAACTCTACTCATCCTGGATGCATAAAGTCTTGCTAAATGATGGTGGTACATAATGTACAGCACCTTCAGGGTTGCCTTCAAAATTCCTTCAGCGTGGTCACCCACTAGCCCTAGTTCTCACTGAAATACATCTGTCACTAGAGCAACAAATATACATCAATTTTGCTCATAAACATATGCATGTGTGTGGGGAAGAGTCCCTAAAACAAGCAAACTGGCAACCTTCTGGCAGCAACCTTTGGTTTTATTCTGTGGCCGTGCTCAAAGAGGGAAAGGTGGGTTCTGAGTTAGGGCGTTCCTTGTGCCAGGAATGAAGATACCAGTCCAAAAAGCCAATTCAGTCGCTTCAGAAAAGTGGGATTGGTTTCTCAGCACCTGGGATTCGCCATTTACTTGCAGATCACCCCAAATGAGTTGCCTCAAGTTAATGCAGCCCTGAGTCTCCATTTGAGCTGAACTAAGGTCTCTGTTTGCCCAAATGTGACATTTGGCACAAGGCCTCTCAGCACTGCACCAGGGGAGCATTAGGCACCAAACACTTTATGTGATCTGTAGCAGCATGTTTGGACACGTGGACATTCTGGCCAGATTTCCCAACCAAAATCTACCATGTTCAGCAGAATCTTGCTTTAATCCCTTCTAGCTCATCAAGCTGTTGATAATTATAAATCATACTTATATTATAATAGTAAGCCATCAATTAGTAGAGACTACAGAAAGAGAAATGAAAACATTCTCTAAATTCATGCTTTTGCAAACTGATTTTGACAGACTCTGCTGACAGTACCTTGCATCTGCCATACTGAGCACAACAGCAGGCTCAGTACAGGTCACTGCCTAAATGGGGATTGTATTTTTATTTTGGTATATTGCAGACTTTTAATCCTGTAGAAAAGGAGGCTCAGGGGGGATCTTATCCCTCTCTATAACTACCTGAAAGGAGGTTGCAGCCAGGTGGGGGTTGGACTCTTCTCCCAGGCAACAAGTGACAGGAGGAGAGGAAATGGTCTTAAGGTGTGCTGGGGGGGTTCAGGTTGGACAGTGGGGGGAATTTCTTCACAGAAGAGGTGATTAGACATTGGAATGGACTGCTCAGGGAGGTGGTGGAGTCAGCATCCTGAAGGTGTTTAAGGAAAACCTGGACATTGCACTCAGTGCCATGGTCTGGTTGACAAGCTGGAGCTTGGTCATAGGTTGGACTTGATCTCAGAGGCCTTTTCCAACCTCATTGAGCCTGTGATTCTGTGATTACAGTAGGGTCCAGCAAAAGGTCTGGGTGCTGTAGCACAGGGAGAAATGTGCCTTTTCACAAGCATTTTCTGTGCCCACATAGCAGCCAAAATGCTATGGGTTGCCTGGACAATGCTGGATGCAAAGCAGAAGCAAAAGCATTTTTTGCAGTCATTTTTTTTGCAGCCATCCTCAGGGGTATCATTCCCCAGGAAGCCTTGGGTGGCTTTGGGTACCCAGTGCTTTCCACAGCTACAGGCTCAAGAAAGAGTCAGAGCATCATGGTTGCTCAAAAAAGGCAAAGCCCACAGAAAACCGGGTTATGTTTATGCCTCCAGAGTGAGCTGGCATTCTCAAAAATCACTTAGCAATGCTGTAGCCATAATTATGGTCCTCAAGCTGCCAGCAGTGCCAGGGCACTTGGTTGAAGAAGGGAGCCCTGAGACACAAGCCTCATGCTCCCATTCCATTGCTGAAGCTGCCAGTGGGGCACAAGGAGCAGCACTGGAGAAACAGCCCTGTCTGCATGGATGCCCATCCACAGGGGGCTGAGCAGAGGGCGCTGGGTTCATCATATTTCTGTAACTTTAGGCTCTGTTTCAGATGAAGACAGGAGTTTGGGCAGGCCAGCTCCCTGGTGCTGCTCTGTATTTCAGCCTAAATGCCACTCTTCCCTTGGAGACAACCAGAGGCCACTGCAGACTGCACTGGGGGTCAGCCACAACCTTCAGAAGACTATGGAAAAATACACTGTGTCCGCCATCCTTTGTCAAAACACTAAATAACAGCCTGCCAAAGCTGGTAAATATTCCATGGAAGGCACAGGAGGCCACAAAGTGCATGTTTCATCAGTCACCAGCACAACATTTGCATCTGGCAGAGAGCCTGCTCTGCACCCAGAGCCACACGAGTTTTCAGCATTAGCATTGCTCCTTGAATGCATTTTTCACCCAACCTCCTCGTTTCTAGGGATGCCATTATAAACAGAGGGCCTGGTTTTATTATTAAGTAGCAAATCAATCCAGCTATGCTGAGCACAATCCAATTATTGCTTGTAGTTACTGTAGGCTGAAGAAGTAATAAATAAATGACTGTGGTAGTTAACATTTTAGTCCCACCATAAGCACCCAGACCCTTGTTGGCTCTGTGTGAGTGGCTTGGTTTAGGGAGGATTTTTGGTAGGCATGGCAGGGTAGCACTGTCAGAAGGCAGGTTGTGGTGCTCTATGAGGGCCCAGACAACTGCAGGATAATGAGGGGTAAATGCAGGAACTCTTTTTCTTTTGTTTCCCAGCATGAAGGTCAGCAGGAGCCTCTTCCTGCTCCTCTGTGCTCACCCAGTGGGAGCAGAGTGAACTCGTGTCAGTCCATGGGTGCAGGACAGCCAAGAAAAGGTGTTTTGTGAAACCCCAGGCAGCTCCCAAGGGGACAGGGCTGAACACAGGGCTCACTTTCCTTCTCTTACCACCATTCCCAAAGCAAGCCCAGATGTTTGGTTTTGGGTTTCAAACCTTATTTTGAGAGGGTTTGGGTTGTTCACTGGAAACAAAGCATCCTGCAGCATACTAGTTACTCATTACCTCATTAGCACGATGGTGTATGAACCACCACACAAGTACAACAATGCAATATAAACACAGTCACTGCTAACTGACTTATTTAAAAAAGTATTCCTTACATCTGGCTTTCTTTTGGTTTTTTTTTTTTTCCCTTCTCTTCTTCTCTTCCTTTCTTCTTTTCCCCCCGACTGCTTTCCTACTTCTAACTTCAGGTGTCCCAGTTTGTGCAAGCTGTCACAAGTGCTGCAAGGATGGAAGGTGTCCCTGTGCAGGCAGCCTGCAGGGACCTGCCACACAGAGCCTGTGTCCATGCCTGTGTCCCTCTCCATCCCCAGTCAAAGTAGCCCAGAACTCTGCCCATGCTGTGACAGTGGTGAGGAGGATGCTGCTGTTTGACTTGTGCACACATTTATATTCAACTATAGGGTCAAATGAATTATTTTTTCTGAGCTATTGCTATTACTACCACTATTACTACTACCATTATTGTTGTTGTTATTATTATTGTTGTTGTTGTTATTTGCTGTTTCTGCCAGGGAGTGTATAAAAGTGACATCTGCAATTCTGCACCATCCTTTTTTGATTTTGTTCCTGGTCGCTTGGTAGTGCAGAAATCAGTTTTCTTCACTAGTTAGGAAAAAAAAAGTAATGAAGCAGCAAAGCAGGTGGCAGCTTCTTGATTCTGTTTCTCAGAAGCAGCAAGCTGTCCTCAGCTATCCAGCAGTTTAAGGATTTTGTTTTGAGGGAGTAGAAGAATGAGAGGGAAATGGGGTATTTCCTATGGATTGCCTTGTTTATTTGCTTGGGTTTGCTTGTTTCTCCGCAAGGGGAAATCAGCAGGAAAAAGAATTTCTAGTGAAAGCCATGAAAAGGGAAAACTTCCAGATTTCCCTCCAGATATTTTAAACAGCCCTACATAAAGTATTTAGTAAGCTGCTACTGAAATCAACTCCTCTCCAGGGTTGTTCTTTCCTTTACTGACAGCAATAGAATGGCCTGTTATGGGCTCTCCACTCTCCTGTTCTGAGTGTTGGCTGTATTTTAGCTGAAATAACCATTGAGAACTGACATCCTTGTTATTTGGGGGACCCTTGTACCATTGTTCTCCCTCCCACGGATACAGTGGCACAGAAAGCCACAAGGACCAGCCACGTTCTGATCTCCAGAGCTTTTCCCATGGGGTTGAAAAGCAGAGCAGTGGCTGCTGCACACTGTCCCAGTTGCTCTAGAGAATCAAAGGCTAGGGCACACTGCACACAGTGTGCATCATCCTTAAAAGTTAAAAATCTAGTGCCATGACTTGCAAAACCTTCCTATTTTTGGGTAGGTTGTAGCCCAGAGGCCTGAATTCAGAGGTCATGAGATTTCTCACTTGCCTTGGGAAGTGGCAGCAGAAGGCAGCAGATTTCTGTGTGCTGGCACAATCCTCAGACTCAACTGTAGGTCTGTACCAGCTCAAAATCTGAGAATGTGTGCTCTTCCTAGGGGGTTGGTTTATTTATTTTGGCCTTGGTGGAAGTACCCAGCCCAGCACTGGCAGCTGCAGGAACAGTGCTATAAGGGCTCTGGGAATAACCACAGAGACAACCTATGTGATCACCACTGGAAAAACCCACCATTCACCACCAATTATCACATTCCAGGCCTCAAGAGAGGCTACAATTATTCCCTGCTCCAAGTCTAGAGCAAATCAGCATTTTTCCAGTAATTGCAGTGTAGTAACTATTGTAGATGTTGACTTTTTAATAGCAAACACTGCTCAAGCATTAGATTTACAGTCATGTTAGTTAGCTTTAGTGACTTGGGAATCAATTACCTTGCTGTGGAACATGACCAGAGATTATAGGGTAGCCCATGTAATAATTTACATTGCCATCTAGGAGGGAAACTGTAACTTCAGTGTTTCACATAGGCAGACACCCTGTTTGCACAGCAATAATTCCAGTAATAACAGCCATAAAAAGGGAAAAGGGGAAAAACAGTGACTACAAAGTAGGGGGAGACCTGTGTAGAGAGCACTGGGAGGTGTTGGGAACTTTGCCATTCTCAATTATTTTTCAGAGTGATAATGGTGGTAGCATTTGCCTAATGACTGTGTTTTCCCAGTTCAATTCACTTGGGTTGGTGCTGCACAGCCCTGCCCAGGAGGAGGCTTGTCCCAGCCCAGGCACTGGGACACAGGCACTGGGACACAGGCACTGTGTTGTGCCATCACCAACACAAATCTCACTGCCAGCCCTCACTCCCTCACTTACACCCTGCTCTCTTGGATGGTGCCAGCACTGCTGATTTCCAGGATCAGTTTTATAGGCAGCATTTTGCCCATTTTCTGCCCACCTCTCTGCTTCCCAGCACTTGTTCCCACACTTGACTCTTTTATCCCACTTGGGGCAGGAAAAACTTGTGCCTACTACTCCAGGCCCCTCTGCACAAAGGAAATATCTTTCCTTTAACTCCTTTGAAACAAGACCACCCAGGTCAGCTTTTCAGTCTGTGTTTCTAAGCAAGTTATGGAGAAAGGACATTTAATTAATGTTTTTCTTCCTGCAACTAAGTTGACGCTGTGACCCTTTAACTATTGGCTTTGTTCATCTTTCTCTCATTTATTTCCCATTTATTTCAGTCCTCCCTTCACATGAAGCTGGCAGCTGAGCTTTTGGAAGCCTCCAAGTACAGTAGTCCCATCACAAAACAAGAAGCAGGGAAATTATATGAAAACTGATTACTGTCATTATAAAATGAACTAGGACGGAGTCTTCCATATGCAAATATTCATCACCATACAGCAAAAAGTTTATCCTGATACATCAGACAATTCTCTTGACTCTAAACAGCAGAGCACACTCCATTTTCAAAATTACTAAGGTTCAAAAATACTAAGACTGCTTTAAAATAACGGAATTAGTAAAATGCATAGAGTTGGGCTCTATTCTCCTTCACCTTCTGGATTCAGCCCAGAAAAGCAGGTTTTCAGAAAAATGTCATCTATCATGAGACTTGGCAACCTTGCACTCTCAGACCATAAGGTCACTGTCACTGCAGCAAGGCAGCTGTCTCTGGGATGAGGAGGAGGGGCAGAAATCTCTGACTGCAAGCCAGGGGACAAGAAAATTAGCATTGCTCTGAACGAGGAGCCTGAGTTACCGTGGGGAACTGCCCCTCTGAGATGGTCCAGATCTGATGGGGATGTGTGACCCTTCTCCAGCCACCTGCCCATCAGGTGGGGACATCCAAGCCATGGTCCCCAGAGAGCAGCACAGTCCTGCCAACCATCCACGGTGGGGGATCCTAAGCAATCCTGTGCAGACAAGGCACAGGAAAGCCTTTTATCATTGGTTTCCCTTGTTATAACTTGAATATGCAAAGGATAGTGTATGAATGCAGTCAAGTTCCAATGCAGGTGTTTGTCCCAATTTTGGAGGTGCAGTTTATTTGTATTTAGTTGCAGTTAAGCAGTGATTGCAAACATCAGGGGCTGTGGGGCATTCGGGTTTTATTTCCTCTCCTACTCCCATACAGCTTTCCATGAGAATTGCTGCAGAAATTCTTGTTTTGCCTGAAAATATATATTTGACTATAAACATGACTATGTTTAAGCCTGTTCAATTGCTTTAATAACAGCCCTTCCAGCACACTTAATATAAAAATGTTTTCAGTGTACTCAAAATCATATCAACAAAGTGCAGTCACCATCACTGTGTTCTGCAAAGCCAAACCACAAATATTGGTGAGTTTGTTGTATAGCTTAATTGCCTTTCTGACCAATGGAATAGGCTGCTATAGCTAATCTGAATAGAAATGCTTGCTGTATTTTGAATGAAACAAGCCCAAAGAATCATTGCAAAAGGCATCACTTTAACAATAGTTGATTTATGTGTAATGTCTGAAATCTCTATTCACCTCTCATGGTTTAACGAGTTACACTTCACACTCTTCTTAGGATAGAGAGAAGCATGTTATGATCAAACTCAGGTTATAGGTGAAGATAGACAGCTAATACAAGCTGAAATGCCACTGAGAAACAGGTGGGAGAGAACAGATTCAACCATAATCACAGCCTTTTCCATCTGAAAAACAGGCACCTGGTTTTCCTTAGCCCAAAGACTGCAACACCAGAGAACTGCAGAAACTACATTATAGTAGCCATCAAGTACTGGGGGTTTGATAGTTGAGAAGTTCAGTGGTGCAATCTCCAGAAACAAAATAACTCCTGTTTCTCACTCCCAGCAGTCAGGGTGGTCCTGGGGACGTGGTGCTACTACAGTGCAAGTCCCACATCTCCTCTCTGAGGTAGTGTCAGACAGGTTACAGATGTTCTCAAAGTGGGGATTAGATCTATAATGATGACTTTTTATGGGTAAGCACTGATCCATCCTTTCCTGCAAAAATGGAGCAGGGGATGACAGGCTGAGCAACGGGAGCATTTTTGAAGCCACAGCAACTAGGGTAAGATGTTCACCCTTTTAACACAGAGGCTCTGTGGTTTGAGACCTCCCAGGCCATGTGAATTTCAGTTTCTCATATCTTATTTTGGGGGGAAAAATATCTACACCCCTTACCCTACAACCTCACATATGTCTGCAAGGCCTGTTACAGTCATTAGATGAAAGACATAAAGAGTCCTCAAAGAGGCATCAACACTCAAGACTCTCATGTCCCAAACAGCAGCAAGCAAGGACTGCTGAGTCCCATCACTGGGACACTTCCAGGCTTTCCTGCCCTTCTCAGGGCTGGTCTTCAGCAGCCCTGGGTCTGTGTGGCCCATGCAAACAGAGTCAGACATCACAGGGACATCACAGGTTGGGGCAAACCACACAGAGCCCGGGATGCTCAGAAACCAGACCACCACTGTGTATGGAGAGGAGACAAGCAGCCTTTGTGAAGTGAACTACTCAAACCCTTCAGTCTCCTTAACTGAGAGTTAATAGTCTTTGTGGTGACAGGGCATCAGGAGAACTGGGGTTTATCCTGGTGTGCCTCAGTAATGAAAAGGAAATAGTTTTCCAATGAGCAATAGAAGCCCACGCTCCCAAAGACATCAGATAGGCAGCAATCAGACTCAGACAATAAATCAAGTAACACTGAGCCTTTGCTCTAGCAGAGCACCTTTATGGCTGGTTCTGTGTTTATTTAGAAAAGATAAGCCCATTTTAAATGTTTTCATATTAAATGTAATTTGGATGTTTGTTATTGACTGGGTCTAAATGAAAACATGATTGGTCAGATAAATATTTTCTGACATATAAGATCTGTTCACTGCACTTTTATGACATCAGGGCTTACTTGCTCCGAGATTTATTTTCTGTTCCCTTCCTCTATTTGCGGGGATTGGCTCATAAAGATTAAAAAAAGTGTAAAGTAGAAATCACCGATAAAACTGTCAGAAAGGGAGCAGCCTTTGTTAATCACCGGTTCATTAGTGGGGGAAGAAGAGGGGTCTCCAGCCAGCACAAAGGGTTTGGTGTCACAAGGCCTGTGATTTATTCCTACCTCTGTCTCTCCCTCTCTTTCTGTGCCCAATTTGATACAGGATCTTACCCAGGTAAATTGATCTCTCTATGACTCCATTTTCCCATCTGTTCAACGGAGGTAATGATCTTGCCTCACAGAGGTAGTGAAAAACTTTCAGTAAGAAAAGGTTACCTGAAAAACCACACCTGCATCTGAAATTAGGCTACCCCCTACTAACACCTACGGGAGCTTTCCCTGGTTTTGTTTGGTGGGCAAGCAATGGAGTAGAGAAAAAACACTTGAAGAAACAAAATAGTATAATCAAAAAGTAACAGAAATTGGAAAGCAAGCTTACAGTACTTTTTATCTCAATTGCTTAAACTGTCATTTTACTGTGTCACCTTAGTATTTTCTGAGCCCTTTTTTAAGGTTGCAGTTATGTATTGAAACATTGCCTGAGTGGTTTTTTTTTGTTTTTTTTTTGCTACACTTGTTTAGAAAAATCTTTTGGTAATTATTTCGATGCCATATTGAAATGTTATCAGGATTTTCTGCAAAATGCGAAATAGAAAGCTTCTCCAACTGGTGTAAGTTTTGCAGTCCTCAGTAGAAGGCAGTGTAAAACTACAAAAATATTCTTCAAATCTGAAATCATGCGAAGTACAAAGGCTATTTCAGTACAAAAAGCCAAACAAATGAGAATGAGTTTGATTTATTCCTCTGTGCAAAAGAAAGTACATCATTATGTAGCTCAGTGCAAGAAGTACATCTAGATTTTGGGCTTGGCTCTCTCAGCTGATTCATTTGATGTTCTTCACAATTACCTGTGCTTTTGGCACAGGTAATTGGCTTTTGGCAAAGTAGGCTTCTGGCTGACTTTCACCAGCACCAGTTGACTGCAGCATCTGAGGAAGGTGTGGGGGAGAATAATTTTGCCTTTTTCCAGCTTTGTTCTCAGGTTCTTGCCATTCACTCACTATTGCTCAGCAATTCCCCTGCATGGATGAAAGTTGTTCATTGTTCAGTTGCCTTTGGATGAAAGAGGTTTTCTCTTCTTAGTTGCATTTTACTTCTGCCTGCACTGAAGCCTTACCTGTGGTCTGAAAGCATCTCTCCAGATCTCCCCCAGACAAAAAGTGCTCTCTGCCAGCACCATGAGCATCTTCTGGAGCTCCTGTTCCTCCCCTGGGGAAAGGCCTCTCCATCTCCCACCACCACCAATCCCTTTTTATGGATGGAAGAGGCCTTTGCCATGTCTGCTCCTTCCTGTATTGGTTTGCTTTCAAGCCATTTCAGGTGAAAATGGCAATATTCTGTGAATAGGAAGAAGTTTCTCAGGCAGAGCTTTGCTCAGCTCTGATGAAATGGGAAGCATGTGTCCCCTCTGCCCCATGGGAGAAGGGATTTGTGAGGAATTGGCCTCCATCAAGGAGGGCAATCCCTCATCCCTTCTATTTCTCCTACAAGGACAGGTATGGCTCACAACATGTTCCATCAGGAGGAGTTCCTTCTTTCTTCTTCTGGGTCCCAGACACAGGTGGGTGCAAAGAGGAAGGAACTGCAAGAACTGCCCCTTTCTCCAGCATCACTCCCCTGAGTGGTGGGTGACCCCGGGAAGGCTGGTGGCACACCCTTGGGTCCCTTATGCACACTTGAGCTCTTGGCTTTGTTTGGCCTCTCGGATGCCAGGATTACCCAGAGCTAACTGGGACACAAGTGACTTACACGTGACTCCTGTCCCTTTCCACACCAGCCCCAGGCTGGAGCTGGAGGCAGCAGGCAGGATTTGCCAGCCCAGGGTCACAGCACCAACCAGCTGGAGTTGGCTTGTCCCCACCATCCGCTTCAGCTGCCTCGTGAGGACCGAGCTTTGCTTCCCTGCATAATAATCCTGCCAGCATGCACTTCCCTTGCCTAATGAAGGGAGGATTTATTGCACCAGCTCTCTGGGAATGTCGAGGTCTGCTTCCTTCCCTCTTCAGCTCTCTGAGATCCTTTAAGTAGTGTCTATGTGAAAATTAATCAGACGCCCTGGAGGCTTATTTTGTCCAAAGCTAAAGTCCTGCTTCTCCCTTTCCCCCCGCCTTTCGTGCCCCAATTACTTAAGGGATTGTCCTGGAAATTAATGAAAGCATGACATGGGAATCCTTTCCCCTCAAAGGGAAGTGTTTCTATGAAAGGCTTGACTAGAAACATCTCGTGGTTCACCCAGTAAACCTGGAGATCTTCCCAGTCAGAAGCGCGCTGTGCCATGACAGTTGGTGTTGCGTGTGCCCTATCTCCCATGGTTTACAGGTCCAGACCCAGTTACGAGTCAGGTCCTGCTGTGAGTAATTGCATTTTACTTTTTTGAATGAGATCCCTGTGATTTCCACCTGGTTTCCAAAGTCCTCTGCATGAGTTGTCACGAAGTCACAACTCATCAAAACCTGTTACGGAGGAAAACGGAGTGATGGGGACAGGCTTGGTGGTGGTACACGTAAACCCTCCATCTCTTTTTTGCTGGCCCTGGCCCATGGAAGGGGGTGAGGGCAGCCTGGTGGCTTGGGTAACCAACTGGGTCATGTCAGTCTCTTTTCTACCTCTGGATATTGAGGCCTATTCAGTGTGTGGAGGATACAGATTGTTTCAGATGGAAAGAGGTGATGCCATTGCTGCTTCTCCAGCCAAACTACATCAGAGCTTATAAGCAGTAAGACCATTTTACACCATGAATTTCAGAGGGACCAAGTAACTTAACCCATAGGCTAACCAGACATTTCATTTCCTAGGTCTGGCTGACCCTTGTCATGGCTACAGTAAGTCAGCTGCATTGATTTACAAGGAAATTCATGTGCCTAACAGCTTATATCATCTCTGGAAATGGATTTCAGCTCCCAAGTTACTTAGGCCCGTGTTGCTTTTTAAGTTTTGAGGCTTTCTAATCTTTTACTGCCACTCAAATATTATGAGTTAAGAGTTGTGCAATCAATGAGAGTCAGGCCATTGAACACCTCCCACAGGGAGGCAGGCAGTTAGACACCTTCAGCAAATCCTGAGTGCTCTTTGAAAGCATTTTCCTCACCTTCCACGGGTTTCAGATGTACCATATGGGGGAAATGGCATTGACTTCTGTAAAGCACTGCACCTCTTAGGGATGCAAATCATGGAGTAAGTGTGAATATTACTTCATGACACGACATCTTGTCCAGCCCGTTAGTGCTAATTAATGCAGTTCTGGGTGTAGACAGTATTCATTAAGCTTTTCTGAAGCTACTAGAAATGTTCATGTAACAGCTCACACATTCTGATGGCTCCCACAGTCCTATCACCACGTTCCCTGTAAAGTATTTTGGTTCTTTAATCTTTGCTAACAAGAGTGGGAATGAATTGTCAACAGTAATTCTCCAGCACAAGGCCATGGTGTTTCCTCCTAGCTTTATTATCAGGAACCAAGACAAAGGAATCAGCATGTTTTTATTTTGGCACAGAGGGATCTGGTTGCTAGAAGCTGGATTTTGTGTAAGTCAGAGTTAAATATATGGGTTGCCATTCTGTTTTTGGGACTTGCCATGACAGGAACCAGCTTGGAAGAAGCACAGCCATTCTCTGCTTCTAATCATTGCAATGACAGCAGCTTTGCTGCCTCCAGACTGGATGTTTGCTACCAGGGTGTATTGTTTGGGTAGTGCCAGCTCCAGAGACTTTGTGAGATTATGGAATTTCTTTGAGGAGAAGGACTTTTGCTGCTGCTGCTGAATTATAACTGGGAAATTTAGAGAGGAATGTGCATGAGGTGACTAACATTTTTACCAGGGAAGAAACTCATGTCTGGCCAGTTCTTCTAGGAAAGAAGGGTGCAGTGGATAAATGAGAAGAACTAGGGCAAAATCCTTGTCCAGTTTTGGGGGAAAACCACTCTTTCTGGTTGAGTAATCATAATCAGCTCTTGGCAAAGACAATACTCCACTGTCTTTTCACGTTATAAGAAACAGTTCCCATTTCTAAGTTCTTTGTTAACTCCATCAGGTACCTAGAGGATGTTATCTTCACTTAGACAAGCAACTTATATTTAACACAAATGTTGCTTCATGAATTAGAGGATAAAGGAAATGTAGCAGGAATATCTCCCACCACTGCAGGAAATGTTAAGCACTTCCTTTTGGGTAAGTGTTGTTCACTGGGCCTTGAATGGGTATCCTTAAAAAGGGGGATGAGGAAGATGCAGCTTTAGGTTTCACAGGTATGAAGGTCCAACTGCTCTTTGGGCACACCCCACTGTAACATGTGGCATGAATAAAGAGGCTCTCTTGCTGTCTCCAAAGTATTCCCAAAACCATGCCTGTTTTGTGCCAAGGGAAGAGACAGGACTACTGTAGAGAGCTGGTAATTTCAAGTGTAATGAAAGTCCCTACACTTGCTCTGAAAGCTGAACACTACCATTTTGGGCAAAAGGAAATTTGTTTTCCAGTATTTGCTGTTAAGCATGAAGCAAGTTGATTTCCAATTAGGGACTTCCAATCTCTGCTGCTGCCTATTTAACCTACCAGGAGAGCTCTTTTTTCACCAGGTGAATAAAGCTGCTCCACATCCTGGGTCTGCTCTGGGTTTGGAGGCAGATCCTGCCAGAAGAGTTCCCTGAAAGGGCAACATGTGCCATACAGCAAAGAGTGGGGAAACTACCTTGGGGCTTTGCTAGTTGAAAGATCATCCCACCCCAAGGGCATGGCGTTGGCACACTCCTAGAGAGCAACAAGCACAAGCAGGCACCTGTATGGTAAGTGCACCTTTGAAGCAGCTTCACCTCCTATTTCAGTGAAAATCCATCTGAGAAGGTGATTTTTCCTTGCTAGTTCTAATCAGGGTCAGGACTGAGTCACTGCTGGGGTTCATGCTCTTCTTTAGCACTGCAGACAGAACCTGCTTGAGATATGCTGTGACCTCTGTTGAAGGAAAGAGCAGAACAGCATTTGGGAGGCAACTTGAAGTTTTACCTTTTTCTGAAATTGGTAGGTTTAAAATTCCAGGAGGTTCTGCAGTTTGTGTTCTGGTGCTTTGCCCCTCAGGGTAGCTTCAGCAGCGGGATGTACATGTGGATTAGACAAACCCATAAAACCACAATCTTTACCCCTGCAATGGAGCCATGGTCACCCTGCATTTCCTGGAGCAGGGATGGACACCTTTGCTGCTTCTTGCCCCTCTCCTGACCTTGGCATCACTTCCAGAGCCAAGCTGGGCCACCTTAGCTACTTAGTCTTAACCCTCAGCAGCCAGAGCTCAGAACTGCCTCAATATTTATCCCCTTAATCAAAGCCATCCCCTTGGGTGGAGTGATCTGGATGGGTGAGCCTGCCTGGGGCTGCATACACAGCTCTGTGTTTATGCCTGTGCCCTTAAGAACAGGAGAAGGAACTGTGCTCATGCTCTAGCATTTGGTTATTGTATCCAGAAGGACTTTGCAGCCCATTGGCCCCTTTATGTCCAGAGAGTACATAAAGACTCGTGGTCTTGACTTTGACAGCAAATCAAACCCAGCAACACCCCCAGTTACAATGAGACATTCTGTTCCTTCACCACCACCATGCCAGAAGAGTGACTTCGTCATCTTCTTGTGGGGCAAAGAGGGAAATTTCCTGTGTCCTGTGAAAATTCCAAATCCACCCTCACACCTCCTCGTGGTGGCATGAGTGCCAGCTGAAAACAAATAAAGGAAAGTGCTCATCCCCACACCTCCCCTCCCAAAGCAAACCTCTTTCCCAGCCAGTCTGCTCCAGAGCATGGCACAGCAGCTGCCTCTGGTTTTACCCAGTGAGAATAACCCCAGTCCCAGAGAGAAAATACTGATGGGGGGGCAGAGCAGTGGAACAAGTCAGAGTTTAACCACAGGCATCATGGTGTGGGTGCTTCATGCTGTGCATGTTTAAATCAATAAATCAGCACTTTCTGGAGGCCCACACATAGTGTCCTTGTTGACTGATCTAATTATTTAACAGTGACACCCTTGCATGAGGGCTACTCCAGTGCAGTGTGTAGAGATGTTCTATTGCTGGGCAGCATCCGCACTCTTTTACACCATCACAAGCTGCACCCTTCACCCAGACAGGACCGAGGGGGAAAATCACCAGAAGGGAGGCTGCCCTATTTCCCAGGGCTTCAGCCTGGCAGGATCTGCTCCGTCTCCAGCCCCATGGGTGCTCGAGGCCCGTGCTGCCCTTCTCTCCCTCCAGCCGGGGCTCTGCTGGGAGCATTCCCGCTGCTCTCGCCTCTCTCCGTTATCATTCAAGGTGTGCACGCGTGGGCAGGGGGGGCGAACACCGCCACCCCGCACCCTTTCTCCCCGCGTCCTTCTCCATCCCTTCATCCCTTCATCCTCCTCCCGGAGGCGAGGGGGAGCCCAGATGTTGGCAGGCCCAAGCCAGGTTCATCTGTTTCACATGACCCAGCGCCAACTGCTGCTCACTGCCCTCCTCCCTCCTTCCTCCTCCTTCCTCCCCCTCCTCCTCCTCCTCCCTCCCCGGCTCCAGCCTCGCAGCCTCGCAGCGCGGCAGCGGCCGCGCAGGAGCCGGGCGCCGGGGGCCGGCAGGCGGGGAAAGGGGAAGAAGAAGGGGGAAAGGAGGGTTCCGGCATCCCGGCAGGGAGGATGGGACGGCCCTAGGAGCGGCCGGGAGCGGAGGGAAGGGCCGCGCATCCCGCGCACCCCGCGGCGGAGAGGAGAGGCGGGCGATGGATGCGGGGCGGTAGAGCCGCGGCCTGGAGACGCGGTGCGGCGGGGATGCGCTCGCCCCGGGCTCGGAGCTGAGGGGCCGCCGGGGCCGCCGAGGCAGCGGGAGAAGGTAACGGGGTCTTTGTCTGCCGAGGGGAGGCGAGGCGGGCCGGGGCTCCCCTTCCAGCCCCGGCCCCCGGGGAAAGCCCAGCCGCAGTGTGCGGGCTGCTCCACGCCCCCTCCCTCCATTTACCTCAAACGGAGAGAAATGTGGGCAGCAGCTGCTTTGCCTGTCCTTTCTAAAAACAAAAAAAAATCCCCAGCCCCAAACCCTTGAATTGGGTGGGCGAGTAAGGGAGCCGAGCGCGGCGGTGGGGGAAGGAGACGGCGTGTGGGGGGAGAGAAGCCGGTGCTGCCATTCCTTCCCCCCTTCCCCAGCAATCTGGCTGCCTGTCCCCACTGACTGCCAAGATGGACTGCTCCTTCCCTTCCCTTCCCTTCCCAAATGGCTGCAGCAAGTTTAATGCAGAGCCGGGGGCTTCGCTAAGGGGAAAGCTCCCGTCTTGTTTTTTCCTTTCCCCTGTGCACCTTTTTCCTGAGTCGGGAATAGAAAAGTTGCTCCAGATTCAGGGCTGGGAAAGACAAATGTACAGCTCCGCTTCCAAAGTGTGCCTGTACGGGGGTGCATCTGCACGCCTCGCAGACTGGCTCCTCTAAGGAGGGTTCTTGGCCGCATTTGTTACCCTGCTGGCTGCTGGGGAGGGCAGGAGAAAAGTTGTTTCAAACCTCTCTATAAAATTTCCAGGAGAGACAATTGTTTCTAATAATAGCCCTGGCAGCGGTTTAGCAGTACAGCACACACAGATGCGAGCGATCTAGCAAATCTCTCCCAGGCAAGTCAGGTCGCGGGGAGAGCTGGACTCACAGCCTGTTGGTTTGGTTTGGGGTTTTACAAACATTGTCCTGAACAACAACGCCGGCCCCGCTCGCCCTTTCCACCGGCGAAGGGGGTGTGGTGCCTGTGCCGGCGCGCTGCACTTCACGGGCTCGGCTGGGCAGGGCTTTCCCCGAGCCTCGGGGGTCGGGAGAGGCTGGATCCGGGCTCTGCCCAGCGCCAGCTGCATCCCGGGGTGTCTCGGACCCGGTTCCCTCTGGATTGGCGCCCGGGGTGTGATGAGCATCCCCCGCCCATGCACGGAGGGGATTGTTACGGGCGTGGGTGTCTGTGCCATCTTCCCCGCCTAGAACTGCCTGCCAGGCACCAGAGAATTCCCGATGGAGCTCAACCCATCAGGCTGTTCCCCTTCTCCTCGGGTGCTGGCAGAGGGCCCGCCCGAGGGCTGCTGCCTGCACATTCACTCGGACCGTGATGCTGACCCTGGCGAGGGTGGCTCAGAGCTGCTCGGCTCAGCCTTCCTGGTACAAGTTACCAAGCCCGTTCTCTTCCAAATATTAATGTTTGGAAGGTGGTTTTAAGCGTTGGTGCCGGGCAGGTGTGTGCCCCGCTCTGCAGGAGGGGGAGCTGCTCGAGGGGTGGTTTCTGCAGCCCAGCTGTGCTGCTGAGCAAGGGGGCTGTGGCAGAAGCATGAAGAAGTAAGGATTTATTGCTTCTTGGTACAGGAGGGGATATTTTGAAAGGTCTTCAGCTCAGTACCTCCTCGTGCTGTTGCTAAGGTCAGCCGTGTCCCTCAGAGGCCCAAAGAGGCTGAAGGAGTTGGCATTGCTCATCCATCATGCTGTGTGATCAGTTTCCACTGAAGGGAGAAGTGCATCAGTGGAGCATAGCATGTGGATTTATGCACGTGGAAAATAAACATTTTGTTCTTAGGTGATTTTTTGTTTTAAAGGCCCAGGCTAAAAATATGGCATCTCTGCTGTTATTGGAGCATAGATGCACCAGTGAGCCACTCACAACCCTTTTGGGCAAGCTACTCATGTCTCCACTTAGGCTGTTTCTGGTGGTCCTGTTGTTGCATGTCTGAACTGGTTATTGCATTAAAATGCAACTTAATATTTGATGATATCTGTGGTCACAGCATTGGATTGCTCAGGGCCCTACAGCAATAATGCAGCATCACTTGGTGCAGAAAGAGAACCTGTCAAACTGTTTAGCCAGGTCAAGAGCTTCAGCTAGTGCACTGAGTGTTGTTAGGTGGGACATAAGGCTGGGGAAGACTTCCCAAGTCATGGAATCTAGTCCCACACATCCCAGGTAATTACAGTGGTACATATCCCCTTTGTTGCTACTTGTTACTGTGTGAGTAATAGCAGAAGGCTTGAATCAGTATGGAGTGTAGCTTAACAGCAAAGCCAAGGTAAAACTGCAGGTGTGGATGAAGGAGAAAGTGCTGTATTAGGGAGAATCAGAAAGGGGCTGGGGGGTCACTGAAGTCTCAAGCTGCAATCTGTTAGGACTGTGAAGGAAGGGTTGTGCACTGCAAGAGGTATGGCACATGGAGAGGGTATTAAGGAGTGTGTTGATCCAGCATTAACCAAATTTGGGGTCAGGGCTTAGTGGTGTCCCCTGAAGATGCAGAAGGGTGCTGTATGACCCACTTCTTGTGAGCTGGATGGCTCAAAGGGACAAGCAAAGGCTGTTGTCACACACAGGGCCACACTTAGGCTCAGCTCTTAGGAAACTTGGGTTTCTTTTACTCAAAATGCTCTGTGTTTGAGGAAGTCAAGGTTCCTTGTTCTCTGAGCTGCACACAGAATCTCCATCTAGGTGGGAACCATCCCACAAATGCCCATCTCTTTGGGATGCTGGGTGATGTGCTATGGGGTCAGCCATAAGAGCAGGTAACAGTAGCTGCCTGGGATCCCCATGCCTCATCACAGGATGGGGTGCACAGATGGCTCCCAAGGTCACTCAGCAATGCCAGTCTCCAGTTATCCTTGCTGGCTTGCTCCTTCCAGCAGCTGGAAGAGAGAATTGCCCTGCAGCCCCAGTGCAAACAGAGCTCAGCAGCCCAGCAGGCAGCAAGGTCTGACAAGGTTAAGCTCTGTTGGAATTGCTTACAAGCCTCCTCCAGCTCCAAATCCCAGGTTGTCCCAGCCTCTCTCAGGTTCCCTAAGCCAGCAGTGCATTGCCCAGCATGGCCTCAGGGCCACTGCAACTGACAACATCCACTGATATTTCTTCTGCTCCCAGACTTATAAAAACTTAATCCCTAGCCCTCCTGTAAATCTCAGTATGTGCCACATCCTAGAAAGCCACAATTTTGTGAGACTGCACAATGAGTTAGAGCCCCTGTCTTCTTTTCTGGGGACGAACCTTGTCAAGGACCAGAAATTACTTTGATTGCTTTTCTCTCTGATCTGACACTGAGAGGGGACCCCAGACAGATATTTGATCAGTTCTGAGCTTCTGGGAGCACTTTCATGTTGATGAATCACAAGCACACAAGTTTTGATCCTGTCTCCTCTGCTCCAAGCCACCTTTGCACTCCACCTGCTCACGAGTCGATGTCAGCCTGAAGGTTTACTCACTCCTTGCCTGTGTTTGGCTCTAGTAGGGTGCCTGCCAAAAAAACCAGAAGACTCTGATGTACCTCCCCTTACCAGTACATCTCTGTTTCATGGCTGTGTGATACCCCTCTGAGGCCCCAAGTCTGGTGCCAGATACCCTGGGTGCCTCTCTGAGGAGCTGGGACCATCTGATTTCCAGTGCTACCAACAATGTTCTTGTTTACAACCCACTTTGCTCCTTTCCTAACAGACAGACAATACTTCTGCTGTTGTCCTGAGCTTCTCTGTGACATTTTCACATGGTGTGGAACAGTTGCTGTGTCCCCAACCTCAAGAAACAATCACTAGTGGGTGGCTAAATGATCTTTTCACTGTCTGCCTGCACTGGTAGGATGAGGTGTGATTTAGTGTAGTAATCTTTGGGAAAAGTCACTGAAGCAAAAAATAAAAAGGTAGGCAAGTTGACTTTTTGTTACTTGCCTGTAAAGTTACTTGCCTTGTTATTTCACTGTAAAAAGGTCCAATGAAATCTCCTGGAAAGCTGCAAACCAAAAAGAGGTCAATATTCCCATTTTGGCTAGAGAAATCCTTTTGTATGTACACTTCCACACGTAACGCCTGACATTTTGACAATGGCTGTTGGGCTTGCCAACCCACGAGGCTCAGGCTCTAGTGTTTAGATTATTTATTTATTTTTCTTCTCAGAAGTCTGCAGATCTCCCAATCAAAATAAACCCACCCTTGTTTGGGTTTCTTGGCCATGTGGGATTGAACATGACTGCAGCTGTACCACACATGCTGTAAGCACTGCTGGCATCCCATCCTTCCCAGCTGAAGTATTTCACACAGGGAAGTGCTTTGCAGATAGTGGAGCAGCCACGAGCTGACCCTGGCTTTATGCAGGACCCAGAAGGGATGGAAAGCTGCTGCATCGAGTGGGCAGCTTGGAAAGGCAGCACAAAATCCAAAGCTGAAATGTGGCACCTGTCCTAGAGAGGCGGGGTGTGGATTGAGCTTTTTTCACATTTAAACATGGTCTCCCCCCTTTCTCTGCATGGGGAATGTCTCTCCTGGCTACCCCCACCAGGGTTTTTTGTGAAGACACCCATCATCCCAACACGTGGCTGCCACGTGTGTGCTCACACACTCATTTCCTGGTGAAGTGGGGCACGCAAGGGGACAGGGATGATTTAGGGGATGTGTAATCAAACACAGTGCTTCCTTTGTGCACACACACATCCTCCCCCAGCGTGGAAGCATGCTGGAAAATAAATTTGCACCGGCCTCCAATTCTGAGCTGCAAAATCTAAAAGAGAAAAAAGTTCTATCTGAAGTGGTCTGGGCTCCCTGGGATGCTTTGCATCCCTGCTGGGGTGGTCATGCAGTCACTGAAGGTGTCACCTGGGCTTGTGCTGCAGGAGGTGGTGGGAGTTGGGAAAATAGACTTGTTCCTCATCAAGACCAGGGAGAACTGGAGAGAAGCACAGAGTCTGCTTTGCCTTTGTGTTGCCCCATGGAATGTGCCTTCTGAAATGCTCTGGGACTGCCAATGGCAATTCTGAGGGAAATCTGCAATTCCAGTGGTGCTTAGGCGTGTCCTAACTTCCTCACTCCCCTCTCACAGGCACAGCTGATTGTGTGCATGGCAGAAGGCTGCTCCAAAATGGGTATTGAATCCTGGGAGCTGAGGGCTCAGGGGTATTAGATCTAGCTGCTGAGTTTGCAGACATTGCATCAGGCTGTTCCCTCTTCTCTTCCCATCCTTAACTCTTCTGCATTGATTCTTCATAGTACTAAAGGGCTGCTAAGTTTAGTTCCAGAAAAGAACGTCCTTCCCTGGCTCGTAAAAAGCAGAGGCATATGGTAAAAGCCAGCTTTGTATTGTGTTTATGCCAGGTCTCTCCTATGCAGAGGTTACAGACTGTCCATATTTAGTATGTCATGAGATGCCCTGATGCAGAGATAACCTGGTCTTACTGCACCAATAGCCGAAGAATTCTCCATACAGGTGATGCAATATCCTGGCATTAGTCAGGCAGTGAATGGGGCTTTAAAAGCACAGGCTGTGTGTCCTGAAAGTAGTTTTCCCTGCTTGAGCTCTGAGTGGGGCTGGTCTGAGCTCTAGGCCTCACCAGACACACAAGTGTTCAGCATCAGGAGCTGTCAGGGCTGGAGAAGGAAGGTTGGACCCCTTCATTCCCCTCATCCAGGGTGTGCAGGCAGAGCCCATGGGAGGTGTCCCAGCCCTGCAGCCCAACCCTGCCCTGCTCAGTGATGGATGCAGTTGGGAACAAAGTGGGAGCAGAAAGGGACAAACCAGACTTCTGCAAGCAGGACTGCTTTCTGAGAACACCTGTATCTGTGAGGATGAGTCAGCTGCTTCTCATCTGAATGTGCTCTGCATCTCACCCTGTCCTGCCTGTGAAACCCAGCTGGGGGATGATGCCCACCCTGCACTGACCCTGCCAGCTGCTGCTGCTCAGACAGAACCACTGGTGGCTGCCCAGCCTGGGCACAGCCACAGCCCTGGCTCTCAGCATCAACTGTGTGTCAAACCTGCTGATTAGCAGTGGCTGGAAACAACCCAGTGACACATTTTCCCACTGGGAGCATATCAGTTCTTGGAGTGTTATTCAAAACAAGAAGGGGAAAAACCCATAAACAATGGTTCTGTACACAGATTAACGTTTTGCCTTTTTTTTTTTTTTTTCTTTCACATCTGGAA
The DNA here is from genome assembly GCA_016584745.2 of Phylloscopus trochilus trochilus. Lineage (NCBI taxonomy): Eukaryota > Metazoa > Chordata > Aves > Passeriformes > Phylloscopidae > Phylloscopus > Phylloscopus trochilus. The sequence goes on along the minus strand of WQNJ02000016.1, from coordinate 7,336,093 downwards.
TGACTTTTGTGAGTGTGTTTTCTATTATGTGCTTTATATAACACTGCTCAGTGCTCTCTATTGACCTGCTCTGTTACAGTACCTGGGTGATGCACTGCCCAGTGCCTTGGCTCCATTGATCAGCCCAGCACCACTCACACCTCCCAAGGCTTGGTGATTCAGTAGGTACAAAACACTCAATGAGCACTAAAAGGCCACTTCAAGCCATAAATCTTAATTTGTCCTTTAAAAATATTTCACACATACTATCACTTCCACTGCCTTGGGTCACTTTGGTCATCTTCCTATGAACCCACATTGATTTTTTTTTCTCCAGCAAATCACATTCGTTTCAATAGCAAATAAATCCTCCTGTTTTCTTCTATAACTAAACAAAACCTCCTGTGAATGTGTTCCCAGAGGACTTGGATGCTCTCATGTAATTACACCCTGTCTGCATGGACAAACAAATGATATCTGGAACATTTTGCTGAAAGTATGCCACGTTTCAAGTGCGAAACTGTACAAAAATTTAAAAATTTGTGTGTTTACAAGGAATTTTAAAAGTCAGGTGTAGGAGAGATTAACAGACATGGTACCATATTTGGGAAAAATAATAATAATAATAATCTATTGCTGTGTACTTTATTGCCACATGGTCATTATCTTATGATGACTCACAGTGCTTGCTGCAGAATTTAGTAGGGAATGAACCAGAAGGTGACCAGGAGTCCCTGCAAAGAAGTTGATGTGACTTATAAAAGGCTTCAAAGTCCCTCATTGGTAAAGGATTTCCCTCACAGATAATTTAGATCATTTTCCCTTGGATTGTGCTGTGTTCTTTGGGCATAGAAAACAGTGAATGCAGAGCTCTTCCAAGGGAAGGAAGACCCTTCCAAGGCATATCTTTTTTTTTTTCTTGGAGCACAGCTATGCTCAAAAGCTAGTGAAGCACCTGTCCCAGAACCACTCTGCTTGTCCCTGTGCAAATACACCAGAGATCCTTTATCCTCTTTCCCTCTGGGCCTCCCATTTTAGCTCTGCTGTTGATATTTATTTCTTTGGGCTGCATTAGGGACTGGCAACCCAAAGGATGGATCACAGCTCTCATATGCAATGTGCAAACATGGGATGAAACTGCAGAACTTGCCTTAGAGGGATTATCATCCAGAAAATAAGTTCACCCTGGGGGAAATAGAAAAGCTCACCAAATAAAGATGTTCACAGAGTTTGGCTGAGCTGAGTTGGACCAGGAAAAGTTTATGTACAGGGCAAGTTATTTGGGATGTTAACTGGGAAGTTGGCAGCAAGGAGGATTGTCTACCTGTTGTCTTAATAACAGAGCTATGAGGAGGGCTATTTTTTGCAATGTTTTTTTCTTGTAATAGTGACAGCTTTTCAGTCTTTGGGCATTACTTTGGCATGCAGAGGAATAGCATAGTCTGGATGAATAGTCCCAGGGTCTTTAAGGTAGGATGAGGCTGTGGGCTGCCCTTGCCATTCCCCTTCCACTTCCCATAGGATGCAACCCTTTGGCTGTAGTGGTTTCATATGGATCAAGTGGTTGCACTTTCTGCTGCACGTGCAGAAAGGCTGTAGGAGCAACTTGGGCTTCCTTGAGTAAAAGTGGAGGAGGCAGCTACAAGGTCCCAATTTGAGCCAAAGCTCTGGCGTGTTCTTGACCTAAAAATGCTGGCCTGAAGCAGGTGACCATGTTGAACCACCTGCACAACTGACCAGCTGAGTCAAGGTTTATCAAAACAGACCTCTGCTGTGTGCAGAAGGGATTTCAAATCTGTAAGTTTTAAGACATCTGTGAGCACTGAATACTCTAGACTAAAAATAACTAATACTGAAGACTGTGTAGCCTCCCTGTGGTCAGCCTCAGCTCCAGAGCTCAGAGGATGCTCTGACCAACCATATCAAAACTCCTACACTCTCCACTCCTGCCCTGTAAATAGTGGGGATAATTCTTGGAAGCTGGTGTATTTTTAAACTGGCAAATGGTTTATTTCCTTGCCAACAAAGGGAAGGGAAGGAGTTACAGGGGCAAAGGAGTCAAACATAGTAAAAAGTCTGCATTGGGAATTCCCTCTCCTCCTGCCTCAACATCAGAAGGCAGGGAGGGTGGAAGAATTTCTGCTTCCCTTTGTATTTGAAAAGATTTAGATCTGTATTATTTTCAAGAAAGAAAACAATACGTGACCTAAACCAGCACGGCCTCCATTCCAGTGAGGAAGCTGTTCTGTCCAGGAAAGGGCTTTCTTATCTCAGGATATAACTGAAATCAGGCCATTGAGGCCGGCCGCGCTCAGAGCGGTAATTTCGGCATCTGCCGGGCGATGCCCTGCTCGGTTTAAGACGTGGGGTTGGAATTGGATTTCATTCTGACTGCACGGCTCAGGCACCGAGTGTTTTGAGGTTAAGACGTGGCATTCCCGGCTTTAAAGTTCGCCTGAGAGTTATTGCTCGATGTTGTAAATGGACTTAAGGACCGTAGGAGACGGTTTTTCATTTCAGCCCTGATACAGTAAGCCACTTAAACACTTGCTTATGTCACACTGAAATAAAGGGGATTTATGGACACAGCCATGGGCTTTGCTGAATCAGAGCATTTTTGCTGAGCGCTGTTTAGGGGAAGCATGAGAAATAACCTGTGCAGATGTCCCAGGGTGATGCCGAGCCTGAGCAAGGCTGGAAAGCACTGTGTGGAGGAAGCGAGGAGCCCCTGGGCAGGCCAGGAATTCTTTTGTCAGCTCCTAAGACAAAACAGGGAAGTCACCAGGTCACTCAGCCTGCAGCTCGCCTTAATTTTTGTCCCCTCGCTCGCTGTCGGCATCCACACAATGGCTGGGTCGCGCCATCCGTTCCAGCGGCGCTTCCGACAGGGTGACACCACGGCTGACACCATCCCACCTCCCTTCTCAGGCAGGACTCTTGCTTTCTAATTACTGAAGCTGTCCTCCTCCCTCCTGACAAGCGAGCAGAAATGGTTGCCTGACTCGATGCAACCCTTTTTAAACACATCCCTGTGCAGGTCCCCCACGCCATGGGTAGTGTCAAGCACCACTCCCTTCATGTGGGATAGGAGAGGATTTTAAGACCTGTATCTGTAACCATGCTTTTGACAGTTCTGCCTCCATTCACTATTCCAATGGAAAGGACATTAATTTTTCAAGGAGTGGGATAAAGAAGCTCTCAGGGAAAGCCAAAGGCCTGGCACGCGATACATTCCTCTGGTCCTATTAAACCTGTGGGAGGTGCTGCATCATTGTCAGCTTCTGTTTTCTGGCCAGTCAATCCTGCTATGGACTGTGCATGTGTTTCACAGAGCCTCAAAGCACTTCCATAACAGGGAAACCCACACTGCTTTAGAAGGTGAAGTCTGGTTATGCATCAGGCACTGGCTACTAATCTTCATATCACCATCGTCCATATCTACAGCATATTTCTGTAGCCTTTCTCCTTAGCTTCAAAACTCCATTTGCCACCAAGTTCCCTTGAAAGTGAATACTTAAAAGGTTGTTCCCGTTTATTGAATATGGAACATCTTGGTTTTATTACCAAAGTACTGCTAGAAGGTGACAAATGTCTGAGAATACAGCTTGCCAGGGGAAAAAACAGCTGGCTTACAGCTAACCTCTCCTGCTCCAGAGTACCAAATGGCCTTTTCCATAAGAAATAATAGCATGAACAAATTCCAATGAAAAAATGTTGTCTAATGAGTTCCTACTTCTTCATACTTGACTCCTGGAAGTGTTCAAGGCCAGGTTGGATGGGGTTCTGAGCAACTTGATCTAGTGGGTGGCATCCCTCCCTGTGGCACAAGGGCTGGAACTCGATGGTCTTTAAGGTTCCTTCCAACCCAAACCATTCCATGATTGTGTACAGATTATTTCAGAAAGCTCAGCTCGTGTTCTGAACTGTGTTGGTGACTTTCGCAGACAGGACAGGCTACATGGACCTTTACTTACAAGCCAGGAGTAGTGAGCCAAATTAAAATCATTTTTCTGCCTCTTGAAACAAAACAGTAACACAAACTGTTTGTCATTCATCTAGGAAAGACTTGTGGAAATAAATAGTGGAAATGGGGTCTGGTATGGAGGAACAACAGTTTCTCCTGTCTCACATCCTCACAGCTTCAAGCCACTGAGGCACAGGTGCCTCAGATATTGCCCATCTTGGTGAAGAGGAGGAGCAGGGAAGTGAGTATGTTGAGGGCTTTAGGCTTGGATCAGAGGATGGCATGAGCAGAGCTGCAGACCATGGTGATGTGCTCACCAGTGCAGGGCAGTGGGCAAGCCCCACAGCTGGGACAGATGAACCAGATTTGCACCAACACTTACATTCCTCCTCTTCATTAGGTATTTTCCCATTGAGTCACCCCTAAAGGATTAGATTTAAGCATTGGAACAGGCTTTCCAGGGAACTGGAGTCACCATCCCTGGAAGTGTTTGAAAATTGAGTCGGTGTGTCAATATGGTTTAGTGGGCATGATGGTGTTTGGTTGAAGGCTGGGCTTGGTGTTCTTGGAAGTCTTTCCAGCCTCAATGATTCTGTGATCCTATGACTGCAAAAACAAGCAAGCCCCAAGGGCAGAGCCCAGCCAGTGCTCCTCCTCCTCCTCCTCATGTCCCCTCTCCCAGGTCCCCATCAAGGGTCAGCCCTGTGGCTCAGCTCTTTGCACACTGTCTCACAGCCATCCTCATCCCAGCTACCATCAGTAACATTTATTAGGCACAGATGCAGACCAGCAACGGGGAGGATGCTCTGCAAACACATGGCATAAAAAGAAAGATAGTCCATTCCTCCAGGGTCCTGAAGTGTGAGTGTAGGACAGGAGATGGCAGATGGATGCAGGCACATGAAGAGGCAGTGCTGGTCAGTGCGACAGGCAGCCGTGTGCCAGACTGGCCTCAGTTCAGCAAAGTGAAGTGCTGCCACATGCACAAAGCTGTGCAGACGTCAAAAACACACTGCTTTTCCTCCCTCCCTCTCTCGACAAGCTTAGGAGCTGCCAGGATGAGAAGGCGGTAAGAAGTGGTCAAGTGGGAGCAGGATGTTTAATCTAAGAGTTTACTGTAATCAGTGGGCTGTCATCTCTCCCTATCTCCTTTCAGCGGCTCTGTCCAAACAGTGGACAGAGTGACACAGATTTTTGTGAATTCAGCACAGTAATTGCCTCCCGTACAGGCAGTGAGCGTTTAGGGAAGATTCTGCCTCCAATTATAATTTCTGATGTGATTCGAGGAGGAAAACGCTGTATTCTTCTTTATTCCTGCAGTCACTGGCTAATGAAATGTGCCACGGATATTTATAGAACTGACATTGTAAATAGCATTTGCATCTGGTGCCTTTGAGTTATTTAGTGTGACGGTGCTTTCACCAGGAGGGTTTTTTCATTTTGAAAGGGAAGGGTTCTCTTTGGAGCCGTTTCCTCCCATCGCCTTGGCTGTTTGTGTTGGATGGAGCGGTTCTGTGGGCAGTTGTGATAATTCAGTGACAAAGTGTTGGGTGTACAGGGATTAGCTGAGCGTTGTGAAGGTTTTGGGGCTGTGTCACAGACAGTTTATAGGATTCTCTGAGACAATGTTTGAGTTACAGTGAAGATGAATAGAGAGGAGGGCAGTCATCAGAGCACTTCGTGGCACAAAGGAAAACAACCGCCAGCCTGCCTTCCCTAGGAAACCCGTTGTGTAAATATTTGGGTAGAAGCCTCCAAAGGAGATTTAAAGTCTTGTGATAAAGGTAACTAAAACGTCCTTTCCTTGAGAAAAACAGCTGCGATTCAGAGGATCCCATGAGTAACCACGAGACAGATTTCCTTTTGGTAGCATCTCTGTGTTAGAGTAAATAAATTTGTATGTCAGGACTTGCTGTCGCTGATGGACCTCAAAACATTTTGCAAAGGTCAGAATCAGTTTTTCCATACTCAAGGTGCAGAAGCCAAGGAGCAGAGAAAGAATGCATGCCCTGTGTACAATCAGCCCTTTGGCAGACCACTCCAGCTCCTCAGCCACACTAACACATTGCTTCAGGTCTTCATATGCCTTACAAGCAGTATCTGTGTTTGGGTATTGAAGATATATTATCCTTTACATACTCATGTATATCAATGACAGAGCTTTTTAAAAGCACTCATGCTCAGTTCTTCAAGCACTTGGGGGGATCATGCTGCACGTGCAGGCACTAAAAGAAGTGGCAGATTTTCAGAAAAAAAAATGTGACTTACTGAGCTGTTTTGGGGGGTGGAAATGTGTTCTGCATTTTGGCGCAAAACTTCCATCTGAGCTTGTGTTAAGTCTGGCCCATGAGGTGCTCGTGGCCCATATTCACACCCAGCACTTGCAGCTCACTGCCATATGGGTGAACTGTTGGCACTCAGGAGTGTGTAACACAGTCACACCTCTTCACGTGTCTTGAGAAGCTTTGGAAATCTGAGGGATTGGTGTGGATACAGCACCCTGGCAGAGCTGCAGCTGAGTGAGCAGCAGGAATAGCCATGGAACTCAGCTAGGAACTGCCTCACCTCACTTGAAATCTTTGAGTGTTCTCTCTGCTTTGAGCATCAAGAGCATCTCAACTGTTAGGCTGAACTTGGCTTTTTAATTTCTAGAGATAGGGAAGAGGGATCTTGCCCTCCAGAAAGAAAGTGGGGGACTGTGTTGGTACAGGAAATCTGACTGAGCTCACTGTGCAAACCAGGGCTTGATCAGGACTGAACTCCTCTGTTTCCCTGTCACATCAAGTGTTCTCCTCTTCTGTTAGATACCCTTCAATCCCTACCTCGTCAACCATTGTTTCTTGTCCCTTTGCTGGGATTTTGCCTTTTCAAGGTGAAGGAAACATTATGCCTTTGTGCCTCTTAGTTCAAGTTCCTCTTAGCTTAGTTCTCCCCATCCTTCTCTGGGTAAGAGCTTTGGCAGAAGAGAACCTCAGTTCAGTTCTGTGGTCTCCCTTCATCCAAACTCTGGCACTCTTGGTGACCTCCTGCTCCCATCCATAGGGCTTTGGTGTTGATTTCCCTTCTCTGTTTGCCCAGGGGAGCAGAAAGGATTCCCTGATGGGTTTCACAGGAGCCAGCAACAGCCCCATGCACGGCAGTGCAGCAGATAGTGCAGAGCAGCCAATTTGCACAGTGTCAGAGGCAGCATCTTTTACCCAGACAGGCTGTGCTAAATCAGGGCCTTCTCACTGTGCTTTGAAATGTTCCTGTTTCTTGCTCTGACAAACTAGCAGAGTTTGTATTGATCCGACAATGCAAAAAAGCACATAATGTGGGCTTCAGACACCTGGTGGAATAATAAAGCAGAAAGGAGGGAGGGCAGGACCATCATATTTTAGCTTATATCAAGTAGGAGGCCTGTCTCTACCTTCTTTTCTTTTCTCTTGGAAAGCACTGCTCATTTCTAAGGCAAATGAAAAGCCTCGTGGCTGGAGGAAGGAAATGCTGTAGCAGATCTCCAACCTGTGGGCCTGCTGAGCTTTAAGGGATGTTCATGAAAGGCCTTTCAATTAGTCAACCATCATGTGCTGCATTTCAGAGCTTTGCTTTATTCAGATATTTATTCATGTTCCCAGCTGTTTGCATTTGGGATTTCTTTTAGCAGTGAAAGCACTAAGGGGTTATGAAACTCCAGGCTGGAAAAGCACAGAGAGCTAAAGAAGCTCCACGTGGGAAGCAAGAGGTTTGCTGAAACAATTCAGCACAAAGTCAGACATCTCAGAAAATGTTCCCTCTTCCCCCTTTCACCTTCTTTTATTCATATTTCAACTTTGTTATAGCCAATGGAGCATAGCACACAAAAGCAGGACTGTGTTCCCATCCCTGCCATCGCCACAATGAACTCGCTGCTTTATATCTTGCCTTGGGTAACTCATATTAAAGTTGGAATATCACTGCACATTCCCCATATTGAAGATGTAGTGGATTATGTGACATATAGTAAGAGCATGAGAGAGATGTCAAAGCACAGCTCAGGCAATCAGAGTTTTATCTGCTGGGGAAGCCCCGTGAAGGAACCTTGAGGTTCCCTGTACCTGTGTGAATATGACCCACACAACTCTTCCAAGCAGGAGAAACCATTGCAAAGCCCTTCTGTGAGCCTGTGGCATAGCTTTACAACTGAGCTGAAAGCTGTTTAATAGTGAGAAATCTCACTCACCCAGCAGTACACCTTAGGAGAAGCCATATTTTGCATAGCATTTCTTACTGGAGGAAATTCTCGTAAGACAATTTATTGCCATGGCAGTAACTGGCTGACATTTATGAGAAGCCTTGTTTTACAAGGCTTTCCTTTGGCTGCAGTGCCAGGGCTCCAGTTGTGCTGATGGAAGAAGAGAAGGAAACTGATGTTATTTGGCGTGCAGGATACTCAGAGGCGTGTTGATGTGAATAACAAAAAGGGGTAAATTCTGCATGAATTGCATGGGATTGTGCCTTCCAGAATTGTAAATTGTGGGTGAGTTGAAGGGAAAAGCTCATTTTGACTGAAGTTTTCTCATAATAAACTATGCATCTTCAATGGCCATCTTGAGGTTCAATAGAGTTGTTGGAATACTTGAATCTTTGTTTTGTGGAAGGGGCTGGGTAAGACGTGGTTCAGTCTGGTACCAGGAAAGGGAGAGATGGATGTGGGAAAGAGCTATCAAGAGGGAGGACAGAAGCATCCAGAAGAGTCTGATGGGTTCTCTGAGAGACAGCAGGATGAGGGTGATGCTGCTGGAGATGGCTGAGGTTGCAGATCCTGTGGCAGTGGCCACACAATGCCTGGATTCTTGAATGGGCAAGGTTGATGGTGGAGCATCCAACCACTGCCTCCTGGATGCCAGCACATCCAGCCCCATCAGCCACAGGAGCAGCTGATTTTTAACCCACAGAGCTGAGGCAGAAAACTGAGCTGTCCTCAGTTAACCCCCCAAGAACACTTCCCACTCTCTGCAAGGCGGCTTTGTCAGGGGCTCAGCTCAGCTGGCCCTGGTGGGAAGGGGTGATGGATGAGGGCAGGAATGCCCAGGATGCTGCAGCACTCATGTCTCCAGCAGTCTGTGACCCCCCCCTGCCAGGATCCTGTGGAGTCTCTGCTCCCTTCTGGTGATACTTTAGGACTCATCACAGCAAGCAATATTATTGAGCTAAGGATCCATGCAAAGCACAGGCAGGTGTCTTGGCTGGGGGTGGTGGGTTCCTGGGGGGCTCAGCTGAGCTGTGGGGCTGCTCTGGGTCTGTGCCTGGGTCTGGGTCCAGGTGTGCGTGAGTGTTGAAGGGCGAGCCCACGCTGGGGGGGCTGCCTGTGTGCTGCCTAAGTCGTGCTGAGAAAGGGATTTCCAAGAGCCAAAGAGGCTTAAGGCTGCCCATATCCCATTAACAGATAGTGGGATTGTGCCTGTCTCTGAAGGGCTTTGTGGGACTGAGCTGGGATCTGTAACTCTGCAAAGCGAAGTTGCTCCTCACTCACGGTGCTCTATGCAAGAGAGGGCTTGATGCACTGTAGAGGAATTCCCTCAGACCACAGCTCATTTATTTCTTAGGACCCCAATCTATGGACCTTGGAAATCTCATATAAGTCCTGTACACATAATAGCTGTACTGATATTATTTGTTAGCTGTTGAAATAAACTGCTGGTGTGGAAGCACCTTTAGACCAGTACAGTGATGTCACAAGTGGCTCCTGTGGTACATCTTAAATAGGATACTCCAAGCAGGACAAGCCCATTCCAGGATTTGGAGTCCAACAGGCACCTGGTGCCACTCCAGGGAGCAGCATCAGCACAGCCCAGGGAGGAGCCTGGCTCCACAGTACCTGTGGCATGGCTGCATCACTGCTGTTGAGGGGCTTGGGGAAACTTGCCTGGATGTCTCCTCTGCCAGCCAAGCCAGCTGCAGAGCTGGAGGCTTCAATATGAAGCATCAGGGCCCGTGTGCTCCAAACCCCCATTGTGCATACAAACACCCTCCTCCTGGCAGCTGCAGCCAAGCAGGCACCAGACACTGCTCCATGACAGCTACCAGGGTGGCTTTTCTTCTTCTCCTTCCAGCCTTTTCTTTACCCTGGTGCCAGAAGAAGGGGGATTAATTTAAAAAGAAATAAGTAAACCCAAACCAAATGGACTGCATCGAATGAAAGCCTCCCACTTGTGCTGGGGGAGGCCAGCAGCCACGTGCTGAGCTGCAACACCAAGCACCCTGACACACGTTCCTCTTCTCTCTTGCAGATGACAGAGGGTCGCAGATGCCAAGTGCACCTCCTTGATGACAGGAAGCTGGAGCTCCTTGTTCAGGTAGGAACTGCACTTTTCATCATTTGACAGTTTGTTACAGCCACAGGTTTTCACCAGGGTGTGGGGAGAAAAGGGTCTTCAGCTGGTTTTCTCAGCAGCTTCATGCTGTGATTGCCTGCAGAGCTCAGGGAAGGTGCAGTAGTGCTGCCTGGGAAAGGATCTGCAAAGGCATATCTGTGGGAAGGACTAATTCAAGACATATTTTTACTGTATTCTGTGCCAAAACTGTCCCAGTCCCTGCCAATAGATAGAAAAGCACCTCTGGTCATTCTTGACACTGTTATTGTATCTCTTAACTATGTTTTTGAGGCACTGCTTAGCTATGAGAAATGCTTTGTATCTGCTTACAATACCTCCAGCTTCTCTGCTTGCCATCCTAAGTTGCTGGGCTTCAGTGCTGGGCTCCACACCAGAGGGGATTGTGCCCATGCTCCCATCTGCCCTGGGAACATGGTTGGCAGCAGAAGATGCTGTGCTGGTCATGCCACAGGCATTTCCTGTAGGTTCATGTGTCAAACACAAATATGTATTAAAATTAGTCCATGTTCCATCTCCCTTATTTTTTTTACTTTTGAAAAAAAGAAGGAAGACTGGAAACAATGAGAGTCTGGTGGTGGCTTTGTAAGGATGGGCTGGTGAAAGCTGGAGCATCCTACACTTTCCTGACAATTTTGGCTCCTGTCTCAGAGATCCCCAACGGGTTAATAACAGGAATTAGAAGAATGTCTTTCCTTTTACAAAGGCTGCCACAGGCAGCCAAAGCAGCAGGAAATGAAACTTCCCATAGCACCCAAATGCCCTGGCTACAGCTGATAAGATGGGAGGGGGGGGCAGGATCCTCCCCAGCAAACCTGAATGGGGATGGCTGAAGGAGAATTGAATCGCCGGAAGCACATTCAGCCTTTCTGGAAAGTTGCTTAAAAATACCAGTACAGAACTGTTAATGGGTAGTGTTTTTTAAGCACATAGTCATCTAGGAGGTGAAATCCCTCAGCTGCCCCGACACACAGTGTGTTCAGAGAGTGCCTGGATAACCATGAGTCAGGCCAGTGGTGGAATGAGACCAGCTCAATCAGGATGACTAATTAAAACACAACACCATGCCAATGGTCCCTGGATAGGCTGCACTAAGTTCTCTGATGCTTTGCAGCTGGCTGGGGGGGGAAGTTTAGTCACCTTCATCACAAGGACACAGCACTTGGCTTCCTATTTCATCTAAATGCCTTTTCTAATTTTTCTTAGTTCAATTAAAAATTAAAATGGATTATTGGAGAAGAGCTCTGCTAAAGCACTGCTCAGTATATTAATAATCACAGCTTAAAATATACTGCAAGAAATCTATGTGAGCTGCCCTGGTCAACCTACTTATTTGGGGGTTGATCAATGACACTAAAAAACCAGAGGAAGATGACAGCCAAGGAGGCTGGTGTGGGAAGATGTGTCCACTTCCAGGGGAGCAGAAATGGTGTCAGGTGATATTATGGTTTTTTTAAGTGTTTGATCACACCTTCAATGGAATGCCTTGTAATCAATATAGGAAGCAAATTGCTCTGTAAATCACACTAACTAGTTTGCAAGTGACCCGTGGTTGAATTTTATTAGTACAACAAATCGGTTTGCTGTTTCCAAGTAATGTGTGAATGGGGGGAGCCAGGAGGGTGATGATGAAAAATTCGTGCCCAGAAAAAGCAGCAAGCTCTGTTGCATGCAGTACCCAGATCTCTGAGTACCCCCATGCCCCCATATGTACAGGAATGTCCACTGAGATGCTTTTCTGGCTTAATGAGAATGCTGTTAGGTAGCTTCTAGCCAGGGTGAAATCACTTTTAGGTGAAGCAGATGAAGAGGAGAGGGGATGTTTTGGACTTGAGTCTGTCTCCAGTATTGGAACTCTTTGCAGACATAGGCACAACACTTCAGTTTGCCTGCCTGTCAAGCACAGGCAAAGCCACCAGCTTTGGGATGGTTCTGGAGCTGCTCCACTCAGCAGGAGTGGGCTGAGGTTATCAAGATGAGCAGCTCTTTGTCCCAGTGGACTGGGGTCCCTCTGGGAGCAACATGCACTTTGCTAGGGGAAATCTCACCAGCTGACCCATATTGTTTGTATCTTATCATGAGATTTCAGATAAAAGTTGTTTTGTAAGTTCTGAGCACTGTTGTTTTTATTAGTGTTACCTTATCTTGTAGCTGAATTGAACTAGAAGCTGTAAATAAAATGTTCATCCAAGCCCAAGCTTCTGGCTGTCACTTCAAAGCTGTATTTTTCTGTGGGTGTCTTGCCATGGGCTGGAACAGAGGGCTGGTTTGCTGGGTTTTACCATGAAAGAGGTTCCTCTATAGCTTTGTTGGGCCTCAAGATCTAGACCTGCATTGGCTTGAATTGCTCAAGAATCTGTCCGAAATTCTCATTCATGTGAAATTTCCTCCTTTTCAGCAACCTCAACCTTTCTTGGAAGCTTTTCCACTCCTATGAGAGTTTAGGAAAGAGCACTGGTAATCAGTAAACTTGATTTCTCTTCACAGGTGAGATCAAAATAACAGCCTAACCTGGATCTGGCTTTATAACACCTTTCAGTGCTTGGGTGTGATATCAGGTGCTCTGCCTGGAGAAGGGTTCAGGGATCCTGCTCCTGTATTTTCATAGAATGACAAAATCACAGAAAGGTTTGGTTGGAAGGGATCTTAAAGACCATCTAGTTTCACTCCTCCTGCCATTTTACCTTTCACTAGAACTGAGTAAAGAATTTCTTCCTAACATCTAATCTAAATGTGTCCCCTTTTCCCATCTCTATCTGCCCATGGAAAAAGTAACTTTCCCTCTTTTTAATAAGACTCTTTAAGTACTGTAAAGCTGCAGTGGGGTCTCCCTGGAGCCTTCTCTTTTCCAGGCTGAACAACCCCAGCTCTCTCCTCTTTTCTTCATGGTGCTTCAGCCCTCTGATCATCTTTGGGGTACTCCTTTTTGGTGTAGAAAAAAACCAGCAGGAAGCTGGGTCTGATTGAAGGAGAAATATGGGTACAGCTCCCTCAAAGGGGTGCAGCAGGGCTCCTGGAGCATCTTGAAACAGCTCTGGCTCTCTAGGGAGCAGAAATTGTTTCCTATCCTGCCTGAAGTGCTGCTGGGCAAAACCATATGCATCTGGGAACAATCAGGGTGTTTGCAAAAAGCAGTGTATTAAGTGAATATACTCCCTCTCTGTCTGTGAATTAGCTGTGATCAGACTAGGGGGTTTATGGGTATGTCATTTGAAACACATCAATTGGTGGGTAATGAGGACCATACCCCGGGCTGCAGGAGGACAGGGAGTGGAATTGGTGCTTCTGCTCACAGGAATCAGCAGTGGCTCAGTGTGACACCTCTGCCAGGCCAGACTGAAATGTTTTAACACCACAAATTTCCTCCCCAAACTGCAAAAACCTCTCTGACAGGCCACACAGCTATTGGCAGTGAGACCCACCAGGCACATAGGTTTTATTTGCATTACCGTACCCCCAAAAGTGAGATTTTTGGCTCAGAAGCAGCATTTATAATCCCTTCTGTGAATGCAGGCTTGCTTCAGTGTTGGCACAAAATGCAAGGGCTTGGAGTTACCATCATCAGGGAAGAGATCCTGGCTTTACTCAAACAAAGGGCCTTGACTGAAGTCCTGTCCTACCAAGTGAAGCGGCTGCAGAGTGGTGCAGCAGTGGCTAAGGAAAAGCAGAAACACAGGCTTTGCAGATAAAAGAAAACCCTCCCCAATGTGTTTTGTCAGATAAATGCTGAAATTTAGAAGGGCTAATCATAAACAGAGACAGAGGAGGATCATATGGAAATCTCTTCCTGAGGGTCTGAAACTCAAAGGCTGTTTGACTTGGGATTAGGCAGAAGAGTTGCATTTGGTGTGTGTTTCATTTGATAAATGCCTGTTGAAGATCTGGAGTGTGTGGCAAGTTTACACAGCGTGTTTTTTGACAGTTTTTTCTTTCTGAGCAGGAGCCGAGTGTGGCTCCTTGGATCTTACAGTCTGGGTTTTTGGGTTTTTTTCCTGTTTCTGTTTGATGCATGTTTAGTTTCTAGCACAGTCCTTTTTTTTTAAAAGTGTTTGGCTTTATCCAGCTAATCTTTTTCAGCGAGCAAGTCCATTTTCTTACTTCTGGAGAATGGATTTCCTCCATTCCCCCCTCGCAGCCTCCCTATCTGTTATATTATTTCCCAGTGACTGGGTATCATTTGTCTGCTGCACATGAAAGGTTTGTGTTGCTTTATTTAAGAACTTTTGCGTAATTGGCAATTCGTTCCTTTTCATGTGGGTTTTATAAACATGGCTTTTTTCTGGGATGGCTGAATCAGGCAGCCTGGCTTGATCCCGGCTCCTGCACCGGCTGGTGGTGCCTGTTATCTGACAGCAGCTCAGGCAACTGTCATCCAAAAGTGTTAAGCCTCCTAAATCTTTCTCTCTGGAGGAGCTATTGCAGAAATGGAGCCCATCCGAGGCTCGTAGCAGAGCTGTCTGTGGGGTCTGAAAGCTCTGCAGTTTGATTGTAGGAAATAACTGGCCAGGAAGCACTGAGCCTGACTTGGAAGAGCCAGGGAGAGACAGGGAGGTCAGCACAACCCATAGGTATTTTGGTGATTAACCCACCTATATGTCCACTTCCTGAGTTACTCTTCTTCCAGCTTTTCTCTCTCCCAGCTGCCATGCAGGTGCATCCAGAAACACATCAGCAATGATACGTGTACATGCACAGCTAAAATTAATGGGATGCACTGAGCATCCCTTTTTGCTTTGCTTTGAGGGAGTGAGGAGTTTTTCAGGAGCCCAGGATTTGTTTGTAGTGTGCCTGCCTTGGAGCAGCATCTCCTCCCCAGGAACCACCCCCAAGCCAGACTGGGAGACACTGGAGTTGTGAGCCAGCACCAGGCTGGCAAAGTGCCCTGTGGGCTGCTGATTCACTGTCTCATGGATGGCTGTCACCAGCGTGGCTATCCCAGGGGAGATGCTCAGTTTGGAGCACCCTGGTATCCCTCACTCCTCTGGGATCAGCCTCACTGGCACCAGCCTGAGGCTCACTGTCCTGGGGAAGCAATGGCACCTTTGGAGAGCAATAGCTCCACTAATTATGGCTGGAGGGAGAAATAAAACAGTTCACTCTCCTCCCAGGAATCTGTTACAGTTTTTGGAGTATTTTCAGTACTGCTTGTGATCAAGAAATTGCAGTCCATGGGTTTTTTACCCATGTTTTCTTACTCCCTCACTTCTGTATGCCAGTGAGCAGGGTGGTTACCTGGGCTGGCATGGGGGAAAAACTGCCAAGGTTCCCCTTTAGGTGGTGCTGAGGCTGGCACCTGCCTACCTTGGGAGCAGCTGCCTAACTTTGGATACAAGTTTTGCATGAGGACCAGCAATATATCCCATCCTCAGTGTGGGATAAACAAGCCCCAGTACAGCCTCAGTCTCCTTGGGGAAGCCACAATGATTGCAGAAGAATGGGGTCCAGCCCTGCTCTGCTGCCAAAACTGGGGATCCTTTTGGAAACATCAGCTCCAGGGCTGCTGAAGAAATGCAGCTGCACAGCCCTGACCGTAAATGGAGATGTTTGGGTGCTGGTAGCTGTCCTTGCCATGTGGGAGAGGCAGCTCCAGTCCCTGCAGAGCACCAGGCTCTGCTCCAAAGGCATTTTTAACCATCCCTGTGGCAGCCAGTGCTGGGCTGGGAGCAAACTCGGGCCCTGCCAGCCCCACTGCCCTCCCTACAGCCTTGCAGGAGCTGCCCAGTGAATATATTCTTGGAGTTGTCTATAGGGCATATCCTACTGGGCATGGAGAGCTGGAATGAGCTTGATGATGCCCTTGGTGAGTGCCTGAGGAGGGATCCCTGCATCCCATCTTCCCACCCAGCCTCTCCATGCCTGCAGTGAAGCAGCTGAAAACTGTTCCTTCAACTTTGTACAAGGGCTCAGAAGTGACCTGACAACCATCCTTTGAGTGGCTCTGAAGGTTCTCGGGTGGTGTGTTGCTCCTCTCAAAAAAAACAAAGCATGTTTTCTGTAGGGCAGACAAATAACTAGAGACCAGGCTGAACTTGAGTGGAGTTTTCTACTAGGACTCTGGCAGGGACCAGTCCCTCACAGTGAGAAAATGTGAAAACATTTAATTTGGATCATAATTTAAAACGAGTTTGAACTGAAGGGGACTCAAATATGCCTTCTAGAAAGGAGGCTTTATTTTCCCAAATTGCAGTGTTAGGACTCTGGTTTCTTTCAGAAACAAATCCTGATTCACTATAGCAAGAGTGAGACTGTAGTCCAGCTCAGCCGGTATTTGCAAAATTGCAAAGGGGATGGTTTAACATCTTTGGCATTAAAAATTATGGTAGTCCAAAGTTTTGGATCAACTCAAAAGGATCCTGCCAAGCAGTGTCTGAAGTGGGATTTATATCACTGGGACAAAGCACACAATTGACCCTTCACAGCCTGTGGCTCAGGGCAGATGAGGAGTGTGAAGCCACTCTCTTGACAGGAAGAACTTATCCTGGCCTTTGTGTACCTCCCAGGTTCCTGTTTGAAACTTCTGATCATTTTGAGCACAACTGTAAACTGAAAATATATGGCTGGGCTTGGTCACCATGGGATGGGGAGAGATGGAGGAGAGATTGCTGTACCAAAAGGGAGGTGGGACCCCAGGCTGGCAATTCATGTCTGTGCTCTCACTGAGCAACTGTGAACTATGAGCTAGGAGCTCTTCTGCTGAAGAGCTTCTGTTTACCAAAAAAAGATACATTTAGCATTGCTCCAGAGTGAATGTGGTGCTGGGAGCATTCCCAGTCAGCACACCTCCTGCAGACACAGTTACTCTATAATACCTAGATGTTGTCTTAGACCAAGTAAATGGATAAATGAAAAATGGACCAGGAGAGCCAAGTGTGCTCCAAAATCCATCTTTCCAGCCTCCAAGGCGTGCCTCTGTTGAACTTCTCTGCAGAGCCTCTCTAATTCTCTCATCCACCACTGCCATCTGTGGCTTACAGAACTTCAGGTGTCAGACTGGAGGGCTGTATCTCAGGGGTTCAGTTCTCACCTTGGGCTCCAGTGAACCCAAAAGTCCACAGAAGTCAAGCCTAGAGGGGAGAGTGTTTGCTGGGAAATGGAAATAGAAGACAACAGGGGCAGAAAATAAAGAAATTGCATGTGCAGAGCTGGGGAGTCCAGCTTAAGGACCAGAGGGATCTCAGGCAGGGTGAAGGTGGCAAAGCAGGCAGGGTAAAGGTGCCCTTGATTATGAGGGCAGAACTGAAAAGATTTAGAACAGGAGGCAGAATTGGCATCTCAGAGGGAAATCCTGAGCCAGGCTCAGAAACTAGGGGTGAAGAGCCTCTGCTGTGCCCCCTGGCTTGGCTCCATTAAGAACAACAGACTGGTGCTGGTGCTGGCTCAGCAGCTCCCAGGCGTGCTGGGTGCTCCAGACTCCCCAAAGTTCACCCTGATGGTCACAGCCCCTGTGCTACAGATGGCACTCAAGGGATGGAGCTGCCAGAGGAGAACATTCCAGCAAGGCAGGCTGTGCAGAGCAAGCTGGCATGTCGTGCACATCAGTGAGGGTCACAGGGAGCAGGATTTGAAGAGGTCAAGTAGGGTGCACAGCTGCAGGCAGGGATCAGCAGGGAGCCCAAACAGACAGGGAACATGGAGAGCCTCCAAGGGGATCTGCTGTGCCACCAAAGGTCAATCTGGTCAAGCAGCTCTAGAGAAAGCAAAGCTGTGTCTGGGAAAGGCAAGACTGGAAATTAATGAAACCCAGCAGGAATAGTTCAGCCTGTCCAGATTTGTTCCTCAGCACAGGCATGGGAGGAGCATCAGCAGAAGCTGGGACAGGTGGAGGCAGGGGGCAATAGCTGCTGGGAGCAGAGTGTCCCCTGAGAATGCATTGGGTCAGGGCTGACCTTGCCAAGAGCAGAGGTACTTCTGTGTCTTGAGGAAGTTCATTGGAGGGGGGAGGCTTCCCTGCTACAGCAGTGCTGCACATTCCCCTCCTTCTGAGCTGCCTGATGGCTTCTGAACAACGCTGAGAGCTGGATTCCCCTGTGTGCCCCAGGACCCCTGTAACAGGACCCTGCACCTCTGCCAGCAGCCACGTGAGGAGCCTCAGGAGAAAGACTCCCACAGCAAAGTATTTACAGCCTCATAAGAAAATGAACTGGGAATGGCAATCATTGCCCTCCACAGGGTGAAATGAGGCTGTGATTTCCACAGGACTGCGTAATCAATACCCCTATTATCAGTCTTCCAGAATAAATTGCATTTAAACTAATACAGGCTGGGGAGCTATCCGTGAGCTGCCAGGAGAGAGATAAGCTGAAGACACATGTTTATTCATATTCATGCTGAGAGCTGAATGTTCTTTACAGCTGCTTAAATGGGGGCAAAGATATTCAGGATTTTTTGCAGTTCTTATGCTAAAATTTGTCAAAACCCCTTAATTTTGAGCACACCTGGAACTTTTCAAACTTAGGGAGGCGGGGGGGGGGGGGGGGGGGGGGGCTGATTAAAATCCCACTAAAACATCTGATAAAGGAAAAAAGGTATTTCCTTTCCTGTGAGGTAACTCCTGAAGTTTTGCAGAGCATCAGCAACTTTAATTGTCCTGCTGACCTCCCACCACGTACAAGACTGGCACATCCAGCATCTAATGGGTCTGTTACAGAGAAAACATCTCACTCACAGTTACTTGGGAGAAATTCAAAAATTCACTATTGTTTCTGCCAGGCTCAGCTGCTCCATGTCTTCAGTGGAGCTTTTGTTCAGCCTGGACCAACCTGCCAGTGTCCAACAGAGGCTGTGAAATATGTCATTGTATCCCACAAGATGCTGCTCCAGCTATGGACAAGCCAAGGTCCTCCAGCCTTGCTTCCCCCACCCAGGAGCAACTGCAGGATCTGCTCAGCTGCAAGGCACCAACAAGCTCAACAGTGGAAGTAAATTAGGTTTAGCAGCAGGATGATGGGGCTGAAATCCACAGAGCTCCTCCTGCTCTCTGCTGCTGCTCCTTCATGGTGAAGTAGCCCTTGGTGCCACATCCCATCCCTCACCTCCAGCCCTGGCTTGTCTGAGGTGTTCCACAGCAGGCAGTGGTGATATTCACCTCTTTTATCTTCAGGCACCAACAGTGTGGGTGTTTGTACCTGAGCCATGATTTAGAGGTGAGGGAGGGAGGAGGGCACTTGTAGGGCACAGCTGAGCTCATCCTAAAAGGGATCATCCGAAATGAGTCGTGCCCCTTTCTCTCCTCAACTGCAAAAAGACTTTCTGCAATCAGCTCTCTCCTAGGTGTTCACACTGTGGGTGGTTGTGTGTGGTTGTATCAGTCCTGTTCTGGCTCCAGCTCCTCCTTTCATGTCCTCCTGGCTGGACAAGAAACCCAAGCAGTAAATTCAGCTGAGAAAGTGCTAAATGTGGCACAGGCTAGAAGCTGCCTCCTGGAAGACAGTGGAAATAGAAGATTATTTTTTTATAGCATGGTCTGAGCAAGCAATTTTGAAAAATAATAACAGATGTACCGGAGATGATTCCAGGAGATATTGAACAATCTAGAGGAGTGGAGCTCAGGAGCAATGATGAACAAGGCAGCATAGCAGATTTGCTTTCGTGCAAAGATAAAAAAGGTACATTTCCAATTGGAGCCAGCATTTCAGGATGGAACATTTGCCCTTATTGCTGCCATCAGGCTGTGTGCTACAAATACTAGGTTGATAGTGAATGGGCAAGCAGCTTGATTGTCTAAGCTGCATTACTCAGCTTGTAGAAAATTGTTTCTGTACCCTTTCCTTTTCAGCCTCAGTGGACACAACTTAGACAAAAGATCTCAACTTTCAACCAAAAGGCAATTCCTGCAGCATGACACAGTGAGAGCTTTGGCCACGAGTGGGGCTCCTGGGCTCAGGGGCATTGCCAAAAAGGGTCTTAACTCTCTCACTAGGAAATTATTTCCTTTTCCTTTGCATTGCTGCAGGTAACCCAAAGCAGCAGCTGGCCATGGCTGCCTGGTGTCAGGTGGGAACAGTCTGCCTGCAGCAATGGATTCAGGCCAGGTGGTTTAGAGCAGCTCACGTGCACTTGCACAGACACAGGTTTGAGCATCTCACCTGGCAATGACACCAAGCAAAGCAAAGAGGAGCTGAGTCTGGCACCATAGTGCTACCAGCAAAGGCTGCTGGGGCTAGTTCAGCCCAGTACCTGTGGCACAGGAGGGAGAGAGACACCTGCAACCACACAGAGGGGGCAGGAGGCTTGGAATGGGCAGCACAGGCATGCAAGGAGACCATGCTGCCCTTCCTGAAGGAGACCTGAGTGTTCTCCCACCCTGCTTACCCCACCTCTCCTTCTACAATCCTGATCCATTCCCTCTACTTTTGTCCAGGAGTGTGTTTTTAGCACCATTCTCTCTGGAAATGATGCAAAATGCCATCCTCAAGTGATAGAGCAAATGTCCAAACCCCAACCCTTGCTCTCTTCCCAGTGCGTGGCTCGTTGGTCCTTTCTGTCTTTATTTTGGAGAAGTGCCCACTTATGGGGAAGCTTTGGGCTCTGTGAAGTCAAAATGGATTTGTCTCTCTCTTTGGTGGATTATTTCCCTGTGTTCCCCTCCTCCCCAGTAGCTTGCTGACAGCAGCACAGCCGTGAGTTGGGTGCCTGGAGGAGGAGTGAGGCAGTCACTGTGAGCACAGAAAGGCTGCCTGTGGCACTTGTGTCGGCTATAATACTGGATATCATCAGAAAAACCATCAGCTTTTCTAATTTTCAGGACAGAGGAGATGGCTCTTGGCTTATAATTGGGTCATGCTTTAAAAAAACCCTGCATTAGCTCATCATAAGCAACAAGATGTACCCATTCTCCCCTTGCATTCCTGCCCTGACCTTTCCCAAAGAGGCAATCCTTTTGGATGAGAAGTTGTTAATACAGATAGGATATCTTTTACTTTCCCATCTCTCTGCACTCAGACAAGGCTCATTACAATCATATTTGAACAAAAACTCTCCTGTTATTACCTTCACTGGGAAACTACCCATATTTGGGGAGGAAGAAGCACAATTCTAAATCTGCCTTGGGAGGAAGCTTCTGACTTTGAAGCTATCTTGGTAGCAGCTCAAACCAGATGCTTGGAGGTAAAGCCAGCAAAATGTGCCAGCTGTGGAAGGTTTTTATCTCTGGGAAAATTGATTAATAGTACAGATTTCGGTTTAGTGACTTGTCTCCTGCTGAGGTGTCTCCCCTCCTCTGTGCTGCCACTCTTCAGCATCCCCATTAGCAGAACAAGTGCCTCCTGTGCCCTCCTGTACCAGCAGGCAGCAGACTCACACTGCAGCCTCGTCCCTGTCACCTCTGCCTTTGGGAGCCACCATCCTCTTCATCCCCTGGAATAACATAGACTGAGAAGTCCAGGCATCCCTCACCCTCACATGGGCACAGGTACATTTTGGGCTACTGGGATCAAAGTGCCAAGCTGCAGAGGTACCACTGGCTGATTGCTGGGTGCATATCCCTGTGTTTACAGTGCAGGATGGAGGAATCAGGAGGGTTGGAGCAGGAGGTGCAGTGGTGAATAAATGCCACCTGATGAGTTTGTGAACAGGCCAACAACTTCCAGCTCATCCCAGCCTTCCTGATTTGGCAGCCCAGACAGTGTTAGAGACTTCAGCTTGTCAGAGTGGATCGTGTAATATCTCTAAGTTACTCTTGTCTCCTGGAAAAGGAATGAACTAAAGAGATTTGCATCTGCCCTTTTTAAGAATAAAGCAAACCAAACCAGCCAAGCCATTTTCACTTCATTTCCCCTCCTCACTTTGAAGCCAGGATGACCACTTAATGCCTAGAGTTGTTCTGACCTGCATGGTGATGTAGGCAAGGCCATGGCTTGTGTTTCCCCAGTCCCTCTGATGTTTATTGGTTTGTTGTTTTCTTGGTTATTTTTTTGTTGTTGTTGTTGTTTTTGTTTTTGTTTTTTGGTTGTTTTTTTTTTATCCCAGCATTTATGCGTCAGCCCCACGTGGCAGCCAGACCGTTGCATGGGACGGGCCTCCAGCTGCTCAGCAGCTCAAAGGCAAAAAAGCTGTTTGGCTGTGGCATTGGCTTGTGGAATTCCTTGATTACCAGAAAGACTAGTTTTGGATTAGTTTTGTTCTGTCTTTTGAGGACGTTTCAGCAGTAGATGCCTGATTAGAATGCCTTTCCACTTGGACTCTGCCTTTATGCCTTCTTCATCCCTATCTCTAGTGGGCAGGGATGAACAAGACTATTTCATGACATTCAGTTCTTCTAAACTTCATCTTCTCTTTTCATTTTTATTGTCTTTTGAGCAACCAGAGAGTTTATATGAAGTAATGTGCTTTAAAGAGGAGCATGCACCATTCATGGCCCTGACCTGGTTCATCTCATGGGGACTGGATGCCCATTTCTGATGGTTTCTCACTCTGCTGTTTCCCCCCACTCTTGTCTCAGGCAGATAAATTGGAAACACAGACAGCAGCTGGGATGAGCTCCAGTAACTCCATTGTCTTTCCTCCCTGCACTCATGTCTCTTTAACAGGCCTCTTGATGCTCTTTCAGCAACCAAATCTGCATCTGCGTGCTCCACCATGACTTTGGGTCCAGGCTTTGGTATAAGGAGGTGAGATCTCTCCCTGGCAGCTCATCACATATTCCTGAGAATGGGTGCCCCAGAGCCAAATATTTCTAGAAGGCAGAATGATGACTTTTATATGTATCTGGGAATTTGTCGAATTATTCAGCAAATGTCACTGAGCTACAGAGACACTGATGGTCAGGCACATTTGCTGTGATTCAGAGCTTGTCACAAGCATTTTGCAGAGCTCTAGCTCTTGGGCTGTAGCAACTGGTTCCAAAGCAGTCCATTCCCTGAAAAACACTATGGAGGCAGAGAGCATGAATTATTATTTGTTTTCACTGTGTGGACAGTTGATCAGTGACAGATGTTTCTAATTGCATTAAGCAAGTGGAAATAATGAGAATTAGATAGCAGATTCTCCAGGAATTTACATTTAGATTGAGTTACAATTTGCTATTAAAGAAGCAAATTCAATGTAGATGCATTTGTTCCTCAGCAGAAATGGGAGACGATTATTTTTAATTATTATTTGATTACTTAAAAACGAGCTGTGTTACTGTACTTAAAAAATATTTGACTCAAGGGGATGACTTAATGTGTGCACTTTATGTGTCCCTTAAAAGATATGGAAAGATGAAATTGCTCATCAACAAACATCTCCACCTCCCTGTTACAGTCCCACTGCCAGGCAAATGAAAGCCAGGGGCTGCCAGGAGCCCATCCCACCGTGCCCAGCTTGGCCGGTGCGGGATGGTGGTGATCGGATCAGGCTCACCCAAACCCTCTGCATCCCTGACAAATTGAATTAAGTTGCACTGATGGAAGACAAGCTGCATCCCCCTTTGGACACCACGCTCTGCTGGGCTTGGCAGGAACTCCAGGCTGATAATCCCTGTGTGTTGTGTGGAGCTGAGGGAGAGCCAGGCGAGGCCGAGCAGGGGTGGGTGCTCAGGCTGGAGCGGGGCGGGGGGACAGGCACGGCCTCGGCACGCAGGGAGCAGCAGCATCTGCTGCCTCCAGATGACACATATCTGACAGCTATCTCTGCATCCATGCCAAGAGGAAATGAGCTGTGGTTCAAACCGTTGGAGGTTTTCCTTTTGGGACTCTCTCTCACAGCCTTTTTTTATTTTATTTTATCTCCTAGATTTCAAGTTCAGCTTCAGACACAGAAATGTGTGAGTCCCCTGTCAGCAGAGAAGGGATTTATGTGCAGTGTAGATTATTGTATGTCTCTGTTTAGCACAGAATCCAAGCTATAATATTTTTTTAACCAACTAGCTGGCTCAGCTTTTAATTTTTTTTTTCCTTTTGCCTAATGAGAGCCTTATCCAGAACTCCTTGAAGTCAGAGTCTGTCTATCAGCTTCAGTAGGCTTTGGATCAGATTTCACATCACTGATTCATTATTAATTACACATCTGGGACTCCCTTTTCAAAGAGTTCATTGTTAAATAAATTCACTTTTAGACATTACAGAGTTGGCATTCTTGTGCATTTAATAAAAGTCTGGCAAACGGCAAAGAGCCATAGGCCAGCTTCTCTTCTGGTATTGATGGATGGATCTCCACTGAGTAGCAGTGGTTTACACTATAAGGATATAACATATCTCTTTGCTCTCATATAACCACTTTCTGTGTGAGGCTGTGTTTGAGAATTTTGCCTTTTCTGGGATTTCTCCTCTCTTTTTTATAATTTTTCCTACCAGCAAGGGTTCCTCTGTGGATTCAGACACTGCAGGGTGAAATATATTTGTCATTGAGTTTCTTTTCTCTTCAAAGAGATTCTGGCATCTTTTTCCTTGGACAAACTGCAATCACATCTCCAGAGCCTCCTGGGAGAGCAGACAGGCAGGCAAATGTTTTCCTGATCCCTACGGCAAGTAGAATGGAACATTGTCTTTCTAAATATATATGGTCTTTCCCACAGTCCTCAATGATCTAGCTCAAGTCCAGACACTGAAGTGACAAAGGAGCTGCTCTTGGAGCTCTGTTTACAGAAGAATAATTTTAGCAGGGGAATATGTAGAAATAAAGGTTTTCCTACAGAAAAGAATTCTTGGTGAAAAAAGGCCATCTTATGTTGTGATTTAATGGTGCAGGGTATTATTGCCACTTAGCAGCTGATGGCGCAGGGACCAGCAGCCCATACAGGTCTTTCCTGTGTTGCAAGGATCTCCTAAGATGCACTCAGCCCATCCTGTGCTTTTGCAGGGCTGCCCAGACACATGAGGAAAAAAGGATGGGGTGAGACCTTCTTTTTCTCCTGATGCCAAATCAGAGTTTGGCTGAATGGTGCTGTTAATACCAAAGTCTGAATGAATTGTGGGGATATATTCAGATGATGGCTACCCAGTCATCTACCCTAAGCTATATGGAAAGGAAAACCAACAGAAATGTAGCTCCCATTGTTTAAATAATGAAGCTCTGAATGTTGGTCAGAGGCCATGATCCATGAATGTTGATCCACTGAGTCCATGGCATGCTCCCAATGCAAGGAGTTAAAACTACCACACAGTTGTGGAAGGATCTGTGAGGGAAGAGAGAATTTTGACACTGGGGCACTTGAGTCACTGAAATGCCAAAGCTAATTCCCTACCACAAGTGAAACATCTCTCCTGTTTTATGATGGAGAATGACAAAACCTTCTCCCTGCCCAAATTCACCTTCCTCAGTTTTTCAGAAATCACATGAAATGTGATACTTCTCATTGCCCTCATGCATGAAGTGCAAATCCTTTCAAAACTGCAGCCCTTCAGCATTAGAAATGATAAAGTCATTTACTCCTTGCCATAGAGCAAGTTTGGGGGTCAATCCACAGCCACCTGGTAGGATATGAGGAGGGAGAGAGAGACAAGAGAGATCTGTCACACAGGCAGTGTGACTGCTGGCCAGTCAGCAGAGATGCCTTCAGTTGCCAGAGGCAATCAAGACCTCCAGCACCATTTTCTGGAGATCTTTGTGCTTCCAGCATCTGCCAGCAGCATGACTGATCTCCAGGCTGGCCCAGCTTATGAGACTTTGTCTCTGTCATTCAATGAAATTTACTGGGAACAGCCTCTCTGGTATCCTCGCCCGCACTGTGGGATCTGCTCCTGCCCACCTTCCACAAGGGGATTAATGAAAGCAGGAGCACACAGGGTTGCCTAATCACTTCCATCTCACTTTACAGTGTGGGTGTGTCTGGTTAATACCCAGAAAGACATTGTCTGGACATTGATAAGGAAGCTCAGCCTGTGTCCAGCAACTCCTTGTGCTGTGCCACTGCATGGCACACTTGGACATTTCCCCATCCACAGGCCAAGGATCACTCCTTTTCAGAAGCCAGGCTGCCTTTTTTTTGCTTTCTACCCCTCCTGCTTATAAAAATTTCCTCAATTCTCTGTAGTCTCCAGGCTTCTTCTTTCATGGTTCATTACATTCATTGGCTAATTCTGCTATCACCCCAGTACGTGGGTCATCACCCACACTTGTATGTACTCACATTTTCCAATTATTTTCTTAGTAGCTGTTTAACAGTTTCTACCCTGACTAAATTCTCTCCTAACCACTCTGTCTCATTTCTTTATTCTTTCTTTGCAGAAAAAAAGGTTAGTTTGTTTTGTTCTGGTTTGTTTTGTTTTTAAATAAAAGACACTCACTATTTCATCCGGTCATTCATTTCACCCTCCTCCTTTATAATGGAACTGGTTTATTACCAGCACTTCTTTTTACAAATATCAGGGGAAATAAGCCTTTCTTATTCTCCCAGTAATTCCTATGGTGAGCAAGTATTATTTTGCTTTCTTTTCTTTTGAGTTGTGGCCAATTATCATTTTTCTTCATTGCCTCCTCCTTTACTTATGAGGGTCACAGTGTGACATGGGTGAGCCTGGAGCCAGGAAACGAAGCCCAGCATCCTTGTTGCCTTCCCATTCACCTTCAGGGTTGCCTACAAGGCATATTCAAACAGAGCTGTGAGGAGGGGGGACTGGTAGGACCCATTTAGGCTTCTGACTGTCCTGATGTGCACCAGGGTGATCCATCTAGCAGTAGAGACAGAACATGCTTGTGCCCAAGGCTTCCCCATTGAACCTTGGTCTGGTCCTTGAAGTGTCTTCTCCCTGTCCTTCTGCTATTGACATGGGCAAGTGCTGGATGTGGTGACTGCTGTGACTGGCAGAGAGGGCCAGACCAGAGGGTCCAGGCAGCTTCTTTGCTGTGTCCCAAAGCATGCTGGACATGGAAACCTTTGCTTCTTAGGGACAGACACTGAAACTGGCTTCATATATAGGCTCTAAATGTACAGAGTCAGAAGGGAAGACTGCAGAGGTGCTGAAGGCAGGGTGAGTTTCTGTGTTTCTGCAGATGAAAAGATGTTGATTTTTGCCATTCCCTCTGAAATAACCACGATTCTATCACAAACCTAATCCTTGGTTATATCTTGCATGTTCTGCTGACTCAAGAAGCAAAGTCTCCTCTTGGGTGCTCACCCAGAGTGGAGGGACCCTCTGTCTTACAGGACAATGTGTATCAGACCCTGCTCCATGGCCCAGCAGAGTCAGGGGCCAGTCCCAGCCACCACTCTGGTGAACTTGGGGACCACACTCAGACACATGAAGCCAGATTACCAGGGAGGAAGTAAGTGGGGTAGCACTGATTTATTGTGCCTTGGGAGCTGGACCTACACAATGCTTCACACTTTTACTTGACTTCAAGGTTAAAGCAGCTTCCTTAGCTATTCCGTTTCTCTGCTTCCCTGACCACTTGACTCCTCATAACATCTGAGCTTTGCCATCAGGCAATGAGCAATGTAACCAACATCTGGCAAGTTCAGCCCCTCTCTCCTGACCTTCCCAGGGGAAGAACTGTCTGTCTGATACATAGTATTTCCATAGTGTGATTTACATTTGAGTGTGTTAAGCCAGAAGCCTCAAAACATTGTGGTATGTTCTTAATATAACAACTGTGCAATATGCACAGATAATTAAACTGATGAGAACATCCAGGAAGACCAATGTGCTTCAACTCCCAAGTTCCTTAGGGGAGGGAAATCCAACACTGCTGTATGTATGGAGAATCTATTGGTGGAGTCAGCTCTTTTGACTGCATCCCTAAGTATGAGTGCAGATAGAGAAGATGAATGCACAAAAGCCCATGTACCCACTATGCTTCTGCAGGCATTCACCTTCCCCAGTCTCAGCACATGAGGATGTAGCTCTTGTTAAGTCTAATCCATTTCTCTGCACTCACAATTGATGTGTTAAATAAGCAGGATGACTTAATGCTCTGCATCCGACCTAGCACTATTATTGACTTTATTTACTTTTATTAACATTAGGTTTGCTAACAGAGGGTTTTTTAAATAAATGATTTTAATGCGTTTAGAAAATGTGCTACAAAAATAAGCATTCACTTAGCTTATTAAATATTTTCAGCAGTGAAGAAGTTACTTTGAGTGAGGATGGAAATAAACATCCTTATTCAGGAGAGATTTTTAAAAAGCAAACAGAACAGAAGAATGCAGCTAAGCTAGTATGTCTTGGGAAATTATTTTTCCTTTTCCACATCAGCAATAACAGATCAAGAGCATTTCCAAGCACCAATTTCTGTAGGCTGCTGAAGGGAGATGGACATTTCTACAGTTGATTTGAAACTGGATGAACTAGAGCGCTTCAGAGGTTTACAGTCGAAAAGATAAATGGATTGTGTGAGCTGTCCAATTTCATTATGTGCCCTAGCCAAACTCTTTCTTTAATGTTTGATAGAATTATGATCAAATATTTCAAAATAAAAATGCTGACCTCTGTAGAAATTGTTGTTGACCTTGTCAAGGTAGGTTTAATGCTTTAAAAGAATACCAACAATCTCTCAGTGATATAAAACTTCAACAGACACTACCAAATCGAAATATATATAGAAGGCAGCTGGTTATTCACACTGGCCAAGCGCTTATCAAACCCCATTGTCAGCTGAGTGTGAAATGGATTCCTGCCCAGAAAGCTGGCTCTGAAGCTGGCTTCATGTTCAAGGTTTGATTTGCCACATGTGATACAGTCAGATGATTTAAAACACTATTGACTTTCTTGCAACAGTTGACTACCCTGTTTCAAAATTATACACATCTCCAGAAACTGAAAGGCAAGTACTCATGAAGACCCAAAATACTTTAAACCAAACATTTACAATACTGATTATCTGAAAAAATTTGTCACATACTTTCTTAAAGTAGGCCATGTCCCTTCCAGCCCAGAGTGCTGCACAGAATGCCATATCTGTGTCTTTTTTTCTTTGCATTAAGACAAGGGTTTGAACCAAAGCCATGCACGCAAACCCTCTTAACTCCCCAGCATGTGCAGTTCTCATCTTGAGCTGCTTCAGTTTGTATTAATTTAGCACCAATCTCCAGTTGGAGAGCTCCATCTAATCTGGCCTCTGTATCCATCACTGCTGCATGTTATGTGCAAAAGGAAGGGGAAACATCCGAGCCCCGAGTTCTGTGATAAAACCAAGAGACATGTTTAGCCTCAGTAATATTGCTTGCTTAAATTGATTACAGATAATGACAATGAAATCCATCTCTGTTGCAGGGGCATCTCCCACAGGTTAAATGCCTTTGTGTTGAAAAATGAGAGTTTTCTGACTCTTGGCAAGGATGAGGGAAAGAAGAAAGGGTTGCCTGGTTACCCAGGCTTCTTTGAGGGTGTGGGAGCATGATTTGCTATGGCCTTCTTCAGGTAACTGGTGCTGATATAGCCACTGCTGCTGAACCATGGAGATCCAAGTGCCAAATGCACCCAGCCCAGTGACCTGGAGATCAGGTGCAGTGGGAGAAGCTGAAGCCATCATAACCTTGAAAACAGTGGTTTGCTTTAAAGCACCAGTGCTTCCCTCCACTGCTTGTATGAAACTGATGGCCCTAAGCCAGGGCAAAGTCCTCCTGTGTGTGGGTATTTTCCTCCTGCTCTGCTTATCTATCATCCATATTTTTCTCATTTATACGTACAAATTTTATAGATGCTTCATGCATGAGGAGATGGGAAGCTAGCAAACAGATCACTAATAGGTTCAAGACATTGAGAATGATTTAAAGGGCTAGTCAATCTGATCATCATAGATGGGAATGGCTTTTCTTCTGCTCTAAAGAAACTGAATTTGCTTGAAAGTTGCTTGTTTGGGTCCACATAAGTGAATAAATACTTTTTTATTGCACCAGTCCTGAGGTAGTGCCTCATAAGCTTGCTCTAAATTTCCTGAAAATTTAAAAAAACAGTCAAATTTGGGATGTATTTTATTAAAACTGTATTAACCCACAGCATGCAGGTCCAGATGATACCATAAAATTTTTCATGGCTCTAAGAGCAGCCTCCTGAAAACACAGTATTTGCTGGAGTAAGCACATAGCAAAGCAAGCAGCCAGCCAAGATTGTCTTCAGGAGTGTCTTGTAAAGGTCAAACCAGATTTGATGTTGTGTTAGGATTAGGGAGAAACCCAAAGAAAGATAATAGAGGAAGGATCTGTTTCTTCCAATAATCCAAAAACAAATCTAGAAAGTTTAAGTAAAGAATAATAAAAGTTGCATGTGCAAATTGACTTGGGGCAACTTTTTAACTTGCTTCAGTGATGTTTTCATGGCTGATTAGATGAGCTGGCAGTGATTTTGGCAATGATTTTGGCAGTGCTACAAAAGCCATTTTTACATCAGTCAGCATAAGGAATTCCACACTTGCCATCAAATCCCTCCAAAACAGAATTCTGCTTTCCTTTCCAATTCAGGTTTGCTTCTGTGGTTGGCCAGATCTTCTCTCTCTAGAGGTTCATGCTCCTGGCCACAGTTCAGTTGGAAAGGACTCAAGGGTGGCTTGAGCCCTCACATGAGGTTACCCTGCGTGATCTTTCTTATGCTCAGAAAGATATCCCAGGGAGATATGTGAGGATTTTGACCATTTCCTCTGGAAATCCTGTGCAGAAAGGACTGCTTGTGCATGTGCTCTGGCACACAGGAGGTACACTGATGGACATAGGACCTGGCACAGATGCTCCATGAAGGGGATGTGCACGAGTCTTCACATCCAGACTGCACAGCTCAGAGATGCAGACTCTTGGGAGATCCCAGGAAGAAATACTTTACAGTGTGCTGCTCCTGATGGCATCCCATGCAGTCAGGGCAGACAGGGACATCAGTTTGAATGCCAGGCACAGCATCCTTTCCCTCTTCCCACCCTGCAGGAGACAAAGAGGCAGATTCTCATGTGGGGTGTAGCGCACTAAGGCATCAAATCTCTTTCTACTTCAGGTCTGTGGACAAAAAATATGTGATCAGAACCAGGGCCAGCCTCAAACCTGGGGTTTTCCTTCTGCTGTCCTCAGCACATCAGCCAGGCTCTTTCTTTAGTGTATGTGGGGACATTCGCTATTCCCAGTGGAGACAGAGAAGGGATGGAGTGGGCAGAAGGCTATGGGAGGGAAGAGGGAAATGCTGAGGTTTTTGTCGTGGATGAGAGGGAGATCTGAGCATGGAGCAGATTTCCTGTCCCAGTACCAGCTGCAGCTGGCTGGCCTCTTTGGATGCAGTCACCTGAAAACTCTGCTGGAGTCGCAGGATGATACAGATGGCAACAGAGAGGAATGGGGTCACTGGGCATTGACACAGACCCCTTCTGAATGGGGGAAGAGTGCAGCTGCCTCTGCATCAGACAAGAAAGGGAGGAGGGATGCTAAAGACCCCAAAGTGTCTTTTTCATCCCACCAACTGCTTCTCATTTTGGTTTTGACATGAATTTGCCATGCAGACTTGGCCAGCTCATACTTTTTGCTTTCTGCGACTGCAAAATTATTTAAGCAGATTCCCATTGCTAATATGTAGGGGAATTAGAGAGTATCAGCAATGCTTTCTGACTTAAGATATGGAGTGTCAGGTATCAGCTGAACCCAGAAATGCAGCTATCTGTAAATATTTCTGAGGCAACTTGTCAGTAGGGTGTTTCTAATCCTTTTACCAAACAGATTTTTTTTTTGAAAACTTGGGAATTTTTTTTTTTTTGCCTATTTCTCTCTGACCCTAATAAATCTTAATTCCCACAACGTGCGGGTGTTGACTTTCCAAGAAGAAACGTCAGTGGCACTCTGTCACCACCCTCCGCATTCCCGAGGCGGCTGCTGGAGGCAGCTTGTCTCATTTGCTTATGTAAATGAAGAAAAGAGATTTTCAGAGCCAACCCCTGACTCTGGGAAGGAGGTGCTGCCTGTGCCAGCACGAGCAATGCTCCTGCCGCCAGTCCCCAGCACTGACGGAGTTCAGCTGTTCCGTGATAAAAAATAAGGCGCTCCCTCTCCAGGCATTTTGCATTTCAATGAATAATTTTTCACCCAACTACATCCCAGCCTGCTTTGATTATGTGCACTCCATAATACACATAATAACGTGGAGTTGAGGAATAGAGGATCTATCCCAGAAGGGGAATAGCAGCCCCTAAAGCCCCAAGCCTTTAGCCTGAGCAGTTTTGTACAATATTATTACCCTGTGTTCAGATGACACAATTACCAAAAGGGCCATTACTGGGTATTTACACAACATTGTATGGAGTGACTTTGGATTTTTCTTTTCTTGGAAATGCATGAAATGGGTTAAACAAGAGGATGATGGAGCTGTTGGCAGACCCACTTTGACAGGAGAATTGCAAGTGAGGGACAGCTCAGTGGCCCCTGGATGAAAGAATTCCATGTTCCATGTACAAGGAAGCAGGGGAGGGAAGGAGTTACAGTCCATAGCTAACATGGGGCAATGCATTGCCTAGTGCACACGGGTGGGTATGGAGCATTTGCTGGCTTTCAGCAGATAAGGCTGCTGGCCAGTGAGTATCAATGCCCTGAGGAGCAGAGGCAGAACACACAGGACTTCTTTACTGCCCTTCTCTCCCGTGGTGTTGGATGATAGGGTTGTGGCTGGTTTTAGCAGATGATCTAATTCATGGGGAGGACCTGGAGTTTGCTTCATTAGCAAATGCTAATAGTCGGTGGAGGGAAAGAATTGTGCGTGAAGCACAGTTTGGCACTTTCATTTCCCCCTGATTACACCGCCCAAGGCTCCAGCAGACCCAAGATGAAGCGCTGTTCCCTGCCTGGTAGGACTGCACTGGGCACAGCCACGGGAGGAATTGCTCTGCATTCATGCAAACTGTTCCTTTTCCACCTCACCTCTCCTTCTGATGGACTGGCCACACTGCATGCATTCCCCAGCCTACACTGTGACTCAAGCCACCAAAAATATGTTTTTCAAACATTCAGCCTTTGAATGTTGAGCAAAATTTGACCAAATCAGCATGACTTGAGAGGCTGGTTTGAACTAAACACACTTCACAGCCCATCCTGCAAAAACCAAACCTGCTCACAGCTAAATACCAGTGGTTTGAGTCCTGGAGCCTGTGCCTGGCCACAGCTGGGTTCTAGCACAAAATCAGTGCTGACCACCAGTCCTGCAGGCAATCTTTAGCATTGCAGCACTTGGCTTAGCAATGTCTCATCTCTGCATTCTTGTGCCATATTGCACTGTTAGTCCCTACAGCAAGGAGACAGTGGATGGTAGCAGTGTTCTTAACCTTAGTGAGTGAGGCATTGCTTGGTGTGAGCTGGGTACCTGCATCCCACAGCTCAACATGTGTCTGTGCTGGATGGACTTGGGCGGCACGTGTCTGTCCATATGCTGAAACTATACATTACCCAGAAACCTTCTGCTGCAGAGAATTAGGGAGAAGCTATGACATGGGGGAGGGGGGACAGATAGGCTTGTTTGACAGTTAATAAAACAATGAAATATACTTTGTGTGTGCCTGAGTTTCTAGGGACATACCAGCAGCTGCTAATACCTTGTCATCTGTTTTTTATTCATGGCACTGCTGGACTGTGGATAGATAATCTCTCTCTATAACTCACTCATTTCTAAGCTTAATGGGAAGCTGTCATAGAGAAACATGCTTCTCTGCCAAAAGTGGGCAGTCTGTCTTTCCACTGGGGGAACACATGTTTCCAGAGTTCCTCGCTCTGCTCAAGTCCCAGTAACATTGTCTTTTAATTATATTGAATATTTAATACTGGAATGCTTGTGTTTCTGCTGTATTTCCCACAATGACTGATGGAAACAGCCCATTCTGTCTCTGTCAGACAAAAAGGTGGTCCATCCTTCAGGTTATCTTCATGACCCTCCTCCTCCTGTTGGACCCACTCCAACAGGTCCATGTCTTTGCTGTACTAAGTGCTTCAAAGCTGGATGCAACACTCAGGTGGGATCTCACCAGAGTAGAGGGGAATAATCACCTCCCTCAACCTGCTGGCCACGCTTCTTGTGCTTCAGCACAGGACACGTTTGGCTTTCTCAGCTGCAAGTGCTGACTCATGCCCAGCTTTTCATCCACCAGTACCCCCATGTCCTCCTCCACAGAGCTGTTTTCAATCTCTTCATTCCCAAGCCTGTCTCTGGGGAATGCCAGGTACCAGAGGTTTCCCTGATCCTGTGTCTTGCACTTGACCCTGTTGAACCTCATGAGGTTCCCATGGACCCACTTCTTAAGCTTGTACAGGACCCTTTGGATGGCATCCCTTCCCTAGAGCTTGGTGTAAAATTTCTCCCAGTCTATAAGAGATTCTTCTCCCCAGGAGCCCTCTTCTACCTCTTCCTCCCATCCCGTGGCTAACTTATGCCCATAACATGTCAGTATTATCACTAAACCTGTGTGACAGTGGCTGGTGTTAGGAGGCACCAAAATGGGGGTTTCATGTCACCTTGAGCAGCAAAGTCTCTCTCTGCATCACCTGTATCTCACATCCTCCTTTTCCTCTTTTCAGCACTGGGGAAGTGTCCCATGAGCAGACCCCAGCCTGCTGCCCCAGTGGGTACAGCAGCCCATATTAATGAGCTCATGCTAATATGAACTCATGCAATAAATACATCAAAGAGCCATGAAACGTTTTGACATTGAATCAGTTTGCATCATAATTCCTCATGCAGCTTCCCTTTTCCAGGGAGCTCTCAGGCTTGTCCTTCCCCTCTCTATTTGCCTTCAGTGCTCTCTGTGCTCTGCTGTTGTTCAGGGAAGTTGCCATCGTGTCTAATTGGGAAGAGACACCTGTGCAGAGATACCTGGAGTGCATGGGAGACTCATCCCCTGTGGTTAATTTGCCAGTGCTGAGTGCTCCTTTAAATAGGGGCAAGGAGATACAAACAGAGCTTGGACATGGCGTGTATTGAAGTTTTCTTAGTCTAGTTTTTGCTAGCACAGGCTGTGCTTGTAGTCTAGGTGTGGAGTGGGCTCTTTAAGCAATGGGGAATTGCAGGGAGATATCCCTTGGAGTGTCAGTCAAGTGTGATCCCATATGGACCTTCTTGCATTGCCTTTGGTGCTTTTTCATCATCTTTCTTCACGGCAAGTTCAAGTCACAGAGCTGCTACTAAGGCTCAGCCCTTTCCCTGCCACCCCCTGACACCATTAATAAAGCTCTCCCTTTCCTCCAAGTCATTATTTGAACAAACTTCAGCTGTTTTGGAGGGCAAGAAGGGAATGAATTCACTGCTCCAAGCCTGCAGGGTTGCAAAGGGCCCCAGCCATGTCCTCACTGTGCACCTCACTGCTGAGGCTTTGTGGATGCATGGCATTATCATTTCAGACAAACCTCTCTGGCATGGCCTAGGGAGCAGGGAAGGATATCTGGGTCATTCTGCTAATAAGAAGGCAGCCCCTAATGAGTCCATCTCTGCTCCCCTGCCTCTCCAAGAGGGAAGGAAGAAACCTGAGAGTGCTCTGAAGTCAGATTTGACTTCACAGCAGATTTGTCTGCCCTGCAGAGTATCAGGAATCCCCTTGACAAAGTTTGGTGCCATCATACCTGGCAGGTGGATCCTGATGTATTAAGTTTTGTAGAAAATGTCACGTTTGCAAGTCCAGGAAGTCCAAGGCTGCAAAATGTAACTTTTTCCAGGCTGGAGTAGGATATGGGGAGTACAAGTAGGGATCCAGTGCCAGGAAAGCACTCAGGTTACTGCCATGCAGAGAAGCCCCAGGAAGAGGGTTTAGCTTATAAATGGCCAGTGTCTATGCCAGAGACTCGGATACACTGGAGTGTGGGTCCCTCAGCCTTTCCTCCAGGCAGGAGTAAGCACTTACCAGGAGCAGACTCTTCTTCCCCAGGGCCACAGCTCCAGTGTGCTGGGACCACAACTGGGTCCCTGCTGATTTCTCTAGTAACAATAGCAATTGATTTACAAAGCACTGTTCTTTACATGCCTTTCTGCAAAGAGGGTCCCGTAGCAGGAGGGAGCAGCAGGAGATGGCTGTATAATGCTGCTCTGACAACCTACCCCACCAGCAAAGCATGTTCAGTCCTTGCAGGTCCAGACAAAGGATTTCTCATGGTGTTCCCCATCCCAAGTTCAGGCCAGCCAGCTGCAGCTATGACAGCCCCATAGGCTGCTTTTTGTGATACAGTTTACATGGAGGATGCTAGGAAGGTGTAGGTAGGAAGGAGATGAGGAGCAGCAGATGCAGAGGGGTGTCCACACCTGCAAGGACATGGTTCAGTTTCTACTCAGAATGCCACCTATTCTGATTTGTTTCTGTGGGATGCACAAGGTGCATCTTGCTGACCAATCAATTGAATTGAATCCAGAAGCTCCCAGGCCCACTTTCTATTGATTTCTCTGCTCTCAGAGACCAGTCCCTATCTCCTTCAAAGTGTCTGTGATGGAAATTTTATTAATGCAAAATTTTCCCTCTGGAAAATGAAGTCCAGAAATTAATAATGAATTAAAACAACTTGCCACAGGCATTGCTAATGAGCTCTTTGTCTGCTCAGCTCCCATGAAAGGAGGTCATTGCTCAGCCGTTCCCATCGCGAACGGCAAGAAGATTAACCGCTAACGTGAGCGTGTGGGTCTCTCCTGAGACAGCAGGACAGGCTGCAGCTCAGCTTCTGCCTGCCTGGCTTTTCCTGCCTTATCCCTGCTGGGCAGTAAAGACTCAAGGAGTCTTTACTACCTGGAGAAGACACCTTCCTCACCTCCCCTCCAAACACTCAGGTTGCCTGTCCATGTTGAGAGGACACCCGAGTCATTCCACTGGAAAGGACAATAACCTTGCAGAGCTTAAGGGGAGAGCGGAAAGTAATCTTGGAGAGGACTAGCAGGGCTTAACTTCACTGCCATAAGCCTCTTCAGGGACTCTGGCCCAGAAACTAACCTGGCACCACTCCAGTGCTGGGTCTGCATCTATTGTTCTTTTCCCTTATCTTGCAAGGCAAAGGGTTATCCTGCTTTATCTGCTACCACAGGCTTTGGAGGAGGCCCCACTGCAAGGGCACTGGAAACGGTGCCCCTGTCAAGCCTCAGGGGGCTGTGCTGGGAGAGAAGCATCTCCTTCTGGGCAGCAGACATGGGAAAGTTGTCACACCATGCTGACCACCTCTCCTTGGCTATTTCAGCCTGGGTCTCACTCAGCAGAAATAAGGAAGCAGCAAGTTGCATTTACCCATCCTGGGAAGGGTGGCTGAAGGCAGGTGGTTTTGGGTGCTGCTCCTCACTTGATAGCTGGGGGTGGATGCAGCAATGCATGGGGCAAGGAAAGTGGAGCATCACTTCTCCATGATGTGAGCAGCAGAAGGGACTTTCTCCCTTGTCCAGTGTCCCTTGTGACAGTGTTGTCTGAGTGCAGCAGAGGGGCCCATACCTTCCCCCTGTCCACGGGCAGCCTCTTACACATCAACTGTTTATTGCTCTGTCCTGCTTTCTTGCAAAAGTTCAACCTTAAACTTCCACATGCTTAACCTGGGCATGGAAAAACTCTGCTGTGTTTGAGACATGATGTTTCACCACTCTTTCCCGCCCTTGCCCTCTCAGGTGGGACACCCAGCCAGGCTGACTGATGGCTCACTCCTTTGCTTGGCAGCACAATTGCTCATTTGTTAAATAACTGAGTCACGCAGAGCACTGGGCACCAGGCAGTGACAGCCACGAAGCTCCCAGCCTGCAATACACTCCAGCATGGGGATGCCTGGATTCACCTCCACCAACTGTCCCCATCATGGCCTTGACCATGGAGGAGTCAGTCCTGCCATGCATTCCCACCCCTCCTCTTGTGGTAGCCCTGAGCTGGGAAGAAATCCCTTTCTGGTGCAGAGAGAATTTGGCCCATCCAGAAGAGAAAGGAGCAAGGACCCTTGGGCAAGGGCAGGGGAAAAGCAAAGCTTCAAACTGCACATTGACATCAGGAAACAAACCCCTCTTCCTCTTTCTCCTTTGAAAGTTTGTGCTTGTCTGTTGTTAAGCTGAAAACTCACCCAATGTCCCTCAGTGTCCTGCACTGACCCTGTGTATCTCTGAATTCACCTGGCAGTCTTGCCATGCTCTACATCACAATACAAACTATAGCCTGTCCTAAAA
Organism: Phylloscopus trochilus trochilus; assembly: GCA_016584745.2. Taxonomy (NCBI): domain Eukaryota; kingdom Metazoa; phylum Chordata; class Aves; order Passeriformes; family Phylloscopidae; genus Phylloscopus; species Phylloscopus trochilus. The sequence goes on along the minus strand of WQNJ02000016.1, from coordinate 7,297,826 downwards.
ATGCTCTGACAAAGAGAGGTTCATCTTACAGGAGGCAGGGATGCTGTAAATGGCCATCCCACCCAGCACAATGCCAGGAGAGAGGTGTCTGAGGAGCCCCCAGTGAGAATGGTGTAGCTGGTGTGCTCTTTGCTTGGGTCTTTGATGGCACTCAAGGGGATAGGGGACCTGACCATGGTCCCACGCCTGGTCCTCTCATCTCTGAGCACCATTTGGGAGCTTGTTCAGGAGTGAAGGTCAATGCAATCACCAGTGTTGTCATAGCAAAGCCTCCAATGGTTGTGCCTGAGAAGTCTGACTTGGGAATTAAAATTAAGCTGGTTGCATCCTACCTATTTGTTATCTGCCAGGCTGTTCCTCCTACACAGCAACTTCTCTCATTCAGAGGCTGCCTTAAGCCAGGGCTGCATTTAGGCACAGCTATTGCTTCTTTCTTTGGCATGACCTAGAAACCCCCCATGCATTGCGTGTCCCCACAAGGGTGGATAGAAGATGCTGTAATGCTCATATGAATACCTGGAAAATATATAGAGAAGTAAATTTGTCCCAGCTGTGTCAGACACTGTGATAGGGGTGGATTTAGGGACATTTTCAGAGAGTCTGAGTCTTATGAATCTGTTTGGAAGTTGAGTACAAATCAGGCTTTTTTCTACTATAGCTGTTTTTGAGTTTATAGGACAGAGCAGTTGATTAGGACAGCAGGGTTCTGATGTCCCTGCCACCCGTTTTCTGCACAGCATCATAATTTCACCTCCATTTAACAACAGGTTCATGTCTGGGGTAACTGACTCAGCTGCTTGGCAGACACATTGGGGCAATCAAGCCTGCAGACAGTTTTATTTTCACTGAGGTTTGCAGCACAGAGATTTGTAGACCAAATCCTTATGAACAGTCATCAGGGAATATTGTTGGGATCTCTGACCCCAGCTGTGCCAGGGCTGCTGTAACGATTGCAGCTCTGGGATCTGAGGTTATTACAGGGCTGCAGTTACCTGGATCCTTTGTACCCCTGTTTCCTACAAGTGACAGTCAGGACGAGAGCTGTACTATTGCCAAGGCTTCAGAAATCTGGTTGGAAAAAACAGAGCCCAGCAGAGCAGATGAAAATTCACAGAGGCAGGAGAACTTTCAACTTTAGAGTTGAAAGACAAATAAGGTTTTGCAGAAAAGGTAGTAATGAACCATCCTCTGTTTCTCTGAGCTTGGCTTTTATGTCTTACAAAGAGTATTTTGGAAGTGTGTGCTACTTTCCTGTCTTTCCTTCCAAGTGCCTAAATCTGAGGATGTATCCTTATCTCTATATGACAAGCAATAGTGAATGGGAAACTATTTCGTTCTGTCATTTACTTCTCATTTGGTCCTGTCACATCCTATCTTTTGGCACTATGTATTTTCTTAGTGTTATGAGCATATATCTATGCTGTGTGTGAGAGAGTGGGTGTCTGAATTGTGTTTGCAAGGGCCCTTGATAAAAAGCTTTAACAACTAAAGTTATCAGAGAGGCAGGAGTGGGCTGGTCCTGGTAGATCCGAGCACTGGCAGGCAGCAGATCATCTGTCTGCAGAGACATTAAGTGCTGAATAGGCCAGAATTGCCAGGTTTTTAGTATTTACCTAGGAGGGAAACTACTGCTCATTTCAAGGAGCTAATGTTCCTTGCAGATTTAGCTTGAACACCAGAGGGAACATAAAAGCAACAGCTGTGGAGTAGTTTCAAGGATAGCGTTTTCCTCCTCAAGCACAGTTCAGTTCTATCCAATTCTCCTCATTAATCACTTTCTTTCATTTTTGTTTTTCAGCCAAAGCTTTTGGCCAAGGAGCTGCTTGACTTGGTGGCATCTCATTTCAACCTGAAGGAGAAGGAGTACTTTGGAATTGCATTCACAGATGAAACGTAAGTGTGAGAAATCAAAGACCTAAGAGACAACTCTTGGTCAGAGAAAATCTTGGTGTAGAAATACTGTGTACAATAAGGTCCTAGACCAAGGTCTAGGGAGGCATGGATCAAATTACCACAAAATTTGAGGTTTTGTCTCAGGACAGGCCATGTCTACCGCCAGATTAAATTACAAGAATAAAATATGCACTGGAGAAACATTAAAGGTCTGCCAAAGGCTATGATTAGTCCCAGACTGTGACCCCCTCAGTGCTACTGCACCATCCTGTTACATTTTTCCAGCTGTTTTCTCTCAGGAGTTACACCATCCTTGGCATATGGACTGGGTCTTGTATGGACACCCACCTTGGTTTGCAATAGGTTTTTTTTCTTTGTATGTTAAGAAGGAAGAGGCTTCCCACACCTAAACAATTTTAAAAGAACAAGATTTTCAAGCCAACGCTGTGTCCCCAGAACAGCTGAGTCAGCAGTATTGCTGTCATGAGCCAGTTCCACTCTCCTGCTGAAGTGGCAGGGAAATGTAAATTATCTGCTGGAATAATGATTCAGGATCGGGTAATCAGAGGCTGCTGGATAATTGCACGAACATATCTGCATTCATCTCGGCAGCAATCACCCCTCTAAAGTCAATTCCTTTGGCAAGCACCTGCCTTGGACAGCCTGAGGCCATCTCAGGACACAGCTCCAAGGATGGAGGAATGCTCAGAAACAGGCATGTGCAGAAACAGGACCTGAATCAGATGAGATCCCAGAATCCATCCCAGCTCACTGACATGAGTGTCTCAGCCCTGTAGATCACCAACCCAACACAAATTAATGAGTCTAATTCTCCAAGGAGGAACAGTAGGATGCACTTGCCTTTTATAAAGCAGGAGTAGGAAATTTCTCCCAGCACAGTGTTTATTCTTGGAGAGAGCAAGTTCCTCAGTGGATGCTGCCTGAGAGGCACAGGAAAGCGTGCAGGGATGCCAAGGCACATTAGGAGACAAAAATGTTCCCTTAACAGTCCCAAGAGCACAGGTGAGAAACAAGACACATCTCAAACTGTAAGCAGAGAGCAGCTGAGCAAGTCCCAGCTCTCAGTTCAGCTGGGTGGGCACAGGGCTCCCCTGGGAGTGCAAGGGAAGCTAATGAGGAGGTGTCAGCAATCAGAGAGAGCACAGCCTCCCCTGGAACTCCCAGGTTTAACTGCGTGAGCAAAGATCTGGGTTAGCAAAGGGAAGAAGTGTGAGAGCTGACAGAGGTTGTCAAGGCAGAGCTTGAAGTTGCATAGCAGATGCAGATGGATGTGCACTGTCCAGGCAGGATTCAAAGGGTTAGGTGATGTCATCCGCTCACTTGGTTACCTTCAGACCTGTAGATGGAGCAGGGTGCTTTTCAGCAGATGCTCAGCCAGCCCAGATGAAAGATTTGGGGACACCCTCACTAAATCAAGTAAGTGCAGCCCAGAAACAAGCAGTAAGTCCTAGCTGGTCTGAAGCCCTTCTGCTGTCCCATAGTGACTCTGACATTTGCACTGAGCCTTCTTCAGTGCTGTGAAAATAACCCTGACAAAAGTATTTCCTCTTCAGTTGTAAAATGCTTTGAAGAGACTTGGCACAAACAGTTATTGTTTTATTTGATTGAACACAGCCAAAAAATATACTTGGGGCCTTGGGCAGAGTCTTGAACAAAGATGTCCCAAACCAACTTCAGAAAATAAACTGGGCTGTCTATACCACAGATCTTAACCTGCAGTGTGAAATGGAAGTTTGTTTTTACTACTTTTTGAAGAAAGGGAAATTTTTCAGCCTCTTGATGTGTGTTTGCAGGCCACATAACCCAGACCTTTACCTAATACAGACCAGGAATGTAAAAAGAAACCCTTTAATTCTGTCACACAGGCCCTCAGGGACTTCTTTCTCTTCACTCTCCACTGAGTTTCCGTGTGCTTTACTTGAAGGGGACTCATAACCAGCTAAAACAGAACAAGCGTGGTTCATAAATGTAGTCTGAGGTTGGCTAAATTGCAAGTTTAGAAAGAAGAAAAGCCACTAAAGTATTAAATCAATTCTTCTATTTAAGAGTAAAAGCTCTATGAGAGTAATTTATTTAGAAATTATTTGGACTGGGGATTTCCATTCATTAGTTGTGCTCTATCATGACAACCTTAGAAGAAAATCAATAGGAACAACCTTTGCGTTGGCAACTTAATAGTTTCTTGTGATAATATAGGGTCATTACTGCATTCAGCGTGACTAAAATTAGATTGTCAGACTACTATGGAGGGGAGAATAACGCCTCCTATTTTAATGATCATAGGAACGTTTTACAGCGTGAGCCATTAACTGTGGGACAGCACAGGTCAAAAGGGTGTCCCTGTGCAGCACGAGGGGCCAAGCTTCACAGGAAGCCAGAAAGAGCAATATCCTGCTTGATTAAAAGTGAAAAGGGATGTGGGAAGAGCTTGGGCTTTAGTTCAGCTGGTTATGAATCTCCACTAACCACCCTTTCCCTTCGTATCAGTTCCTCCAGCATCCACTGAGAGCAAGTGGCCAGGATTAACCTTCTGTTCACTGCAGACTCCCCATCAGGGCCATGGGCAGGGTTTCCACATCCCTCACTTGTCCTTAGATCTCAGTCACCTGCTCCACTGAGAGCTACCAACTTTTGCATCCCACAGCTCCCCTCAGAGCAGGGTAGCCCCCTTCCCTGGAATGCCCTCTCAGCCCTGGGAGCTGGGGGGAGGGCATGTTTCCACTCTGCAGCCATGTGGCAGAGCCCAAGTGAGAGAGCAGGTGTCCCACATCCTGGTTGAACAGCTGGTCCAATGAAAGGTGCAGCTCTCAGAATAGTGTCCTGCTCTGACACTAGACCAGTTCCTTTATCACCAAGTCCACTGTGTTGCAAAATTTGTACGGTAAAACTCTTATGGCCCCGTGAGCATCTCAGCCCCTTCAAAAGTAATTGAGAAAATCTGTAAGCCTAAAGGGGTTTTGTTTCTGTTGCAATTGATGGAAATAGAAATAGTTTATATGGTTTCTATTACGTTAATTGGTCTTTCTCAATGTCTGTTAAATTCAGAATGAGTCTGACACTGAAAGGGTGTGAGTTGGTTTATTGGTCCAAATACCTTTATAACACAAATCAATGTGGATCCACTTTTCAGAAAACTGGACGCTAAGCAGAAAAACCACATAAACAGAACCACCTGGAGGCAAAGTACTCATTGATGTGCCACTCTTTACTTATAAAAGAGAAGAGAACTACTGCATACAATCAACAAAATGGACCCTGGGCACCAAAATCCATACTCAGTCTGTATCCTAAATGGACCCAGGTTTTTTTTCCTAAAAGTGGTTATGTGGTTGTTATTGACACACCAGTTTAACTGCCAACATGAATACAGCCAACAGAGGAAAATTATCTGGCTTCCAGTATTCAACCTCCCTATAGGTCTCCCCAAACTATTTGCACCATTATTGTACACTGATAGAAGTATCTGAATGAACAAATCGATGGTGATAATGAAACAAAAGCTACTTTGTGTCTCTAAATTGAACCGTGAAGGAAATCCAGCTAGACATGGGCCTGTATGAATGGGATCCCAGTGCAAGCTGCCTAAATCGGTCCATGAAAACTGTCAGGATTACTACATGCCTAGGGTTATATGCCCATACTTTTCCCTGTTTTACATGGGATTGTGCTCCATGAATAGTTCTGCTGACAACAGGAAGACAGATTCCAGAGCAAAGCGTTTTGTGGTGCAACGGCATCGGAGTTTGGCTCCCTGATAGGCCACGTTCACAGGCAGATACCAGTGACTGCTCACTGCTGCTGTTCTCTGCCAGCCACACATGCACGCTTGAAAACAAGGAGTTAGGTGACAATCTGCAGCACAGAAGCCCTCAGCAATGAAAGATTGTAAGTAGTAATTGAGTACAGTGAGCAGTTAGCTCCTGGCAGGGATTTAAGTGACCTTCCTGCTCTGGAGGAGCTTTGGATTTAAGCTCCACGCAGATGAGACTAATGAAACTCTTCTACCTAAAAACTCAGTGGCAATTAAATGTCTTATCCAGCACTCAGAACTGTGTACGTGTGCAACATAAATGTGGAACTGGTATGCATATGTGTATATATATATGATTATACCAGCCAGTTCCTCCTGTTAAAATGCAATGAGAATGAAAAGAGCAAGTCTTTTCAAAATAAGAAATATCTTGAAGTGACTTTTTGTGCTGTGCACCACAGCTTCTCAACCCTTCCCTGTGCACATTAGGCAAACCCAGACATTGCTGTTGAATAAACATAGAGGGAGACAGTAAGTCCATTGTCAACAGCTCAACCTCAGTGGGAACTGGTGTGTAACACCATCAGCTGCTGGTGGCTGCTGCGTTGGTGATACAAATGCAACTGGACAGGTTCAGCATAGGATGTCAGGTTTAGTGTGGCTTTTCCTTGCTCTGACAGCATTTTGTACCATGGCCTACATGGTAAACACTCAGGTTGTACTGAGGCTAGGAATGGGTGAGCATGGCTGGTTTCAATCCTACGTGTAACTGTGGCCTTCACAGCTGATTTCAGCCTTCCTGAGGCCTGTTAAAAGCAACATAACAGCACTTCATGACCAAAAAATATTAGGTAAAATTACAGATTTCAGCAGGAAATCTAGATACCTCTAATTTTTTAGGTACCCAGGCTGAGAATCCTTCCATGGGGATTATTTTTTGACAGCCTGGAGCATCTGCCTTCTAAAAGCCAAGCCTTGTTAAAGTACACATCTGTGCTGAACAACAGGGAATGGTGCATGGATCCCACACTAGCACGCCAGCAGCAGAAATGATGGAAGGAAACCCCCTGCATCTTGCTGCATGCGCAGCTATGCATCCTGCCCAGGGCAAGACCAGGTAGTTCCTACATCCAGATGAGTTAATATGGCCATCCTCACCTTGATCCCAGGCTGGGCAGACTTCTCCTCAGCCCCTGTACTGCAATGGAGACATATGAGGTGACCAGTTTGGCTTGAAAATCTGAATTATATCACCCCTGCCAGCAAGTCTGTGCCCCGAATGCACAGTATAGGCTGCCCTTTACTTAAAGTGAAAAAAAAGGGGAAAAAACCTTATTTTAAAACTTTATCTAGAGAAAAAAACTGTCTGAAAATTAAAATATCTCGGACAGAAACACATGGGTGTTTAGAGCAGAGGATACAATAAGCTTTGCTCCTTTTGTACATCAAAAGATGTCCAGGATGAGTCCAAAAAGTCCCCAACTCCACATGTATCACTTGCACTTAGCTGAGACTTGATACTTTTGCAAAACAGATGCAAAGGCTGCTAAATGGAGTGCCTGACTTCTACATGGCAAAATTTGAGGAGAGCTTCTTTCTCCACATATTGATCCTGAACCCAGGAGAGTTCAGGATGAGTGGAGTTCACCAGTAATTTAGAACCCCTTGGTTTGAAGCAGCGTGCTGTGCTCAGGTGAGCACACACAATGTCCCAACAGGTTTTCAGCTGCCTGGGCAGGAAGGTACCTGAGCTGCCCATCCTCTTCTGCACTTCCATAAGCCAGGGCAGCAGTACAGAAATTGCCTTTGAACCAGGTGATTCAAAGCCTCCTGAAAGTGCTACTTTCCCCTTTATTTATTTTTCTGGGAAGTGTGGAGGGGGGGCTGTAAATCCAGTTAAACTGCTACAGGGATGTCATTGCTTACTTTCTAAAGGGGCTTCTCAGTTGCCCATAGCTCATGCACATGCAAACCCTTGTGAAAGCTGAGTGTGTTTGCTATGCACAGGGTACATTGCTAAGGCTTGTGGCAATTTAAAAGGCAATTTAATGTTTGGTTTGGCTTTTTTTTTTTTTTTAAGCAAGCTCTTTCTTTCCTTATTTTCACTTTCAGTGGAATGAAGTATTATTCTTGAGGATTATCATGAGCTGGTGAATAGGCACTAGATAAAGCTCAGGACATCTGAGTTCCATTTCCTGCTTTATTTGCTGCAAGATTCTCCCCCAAATCATTTCAACTCTCTTTCCCCTTGCTTGTCTAGACAGCAAAGTACTGAAGGCAAGGTCTGCCTCTCCCTCTGGGTGAAATCTGGTCTGACTGAAATCAAAAGCCAAAAGCTCAGAGGATGCAAACTAGCATCACTGAAGGCAATGGCAAAATTCTGGCCAGCTTCAGTGGGGCCTGAATGTCACCCTAGGTATTTCCACAGTGCCTAATTCAGCAGGGCCTTTAGCTCAGCTGGGGAGCAAGATGCCCCTGTAATACAAATAATGGTATTTATAAAGTACCTCGTATGCACACACAACACTCTACAATGTGGGGAATGTGAAAAAGAACAGAGCTCCTGCCCAGCAAAGCTTCCAGCAGCAAGGCTGGAATGGATAAATTATAGGTGAAAATAACAACGACAGGTACTATCTAGCAAAAGAAATGCAGCATGTGGTAATTGTAGCTGGAACGCTTCTTGGAGCAGCTGTTTTTCAAGAGCTCTCTGCAGAAGGAAAAACGAGGGCTGGGCAAACCTAGAGAGGCTATTGCAGGCATGTGGGTGGTAAATAAACTGTCTGAGGTTGTAGAGTCAGGTTTAGCCTTGAGTGAAATACTGCAGGCATCGTGGAAGCTCTTAGCCATAAGGATTTCTAATGAAAATCTTGACAGACTTTTAATGATACAACTGCTCCAGGGGGCTGTAATAAAAAGGTGAAGCTTATAACATTTTGGGCTGTCCTGATTGCTCAGTGCTGCCAGCTTTCACCCTGACAGATTGAACTTTAGCAGTTCGATTCCCAGGCTGAAACACTGCCAGGATGATCCTGCCCCTGCTCCTCAAACATTTATTGTGTGTTTTTCAAATATCATGCGATAGTCCAGGGCAAATAGCACACATTTTGGTTCACATTTTGTAACACCTCAGACCTCATTGCTGTGAGGAGTCAGAAAGCTCTCTGGTGCCAGGCTCAAAACTGTCTCTTCTCTTGCCAGGGGACACTTGAACTGGCTTCAGCTGGACCGCCGGGTGCTGGAACATGACTTCCCCAAAAAGTCAGGACCGGTTGTTTTGTACTTTTGTGTCAGGTAAGTGCCTGATGGCAAGCCCTTCCCATGAGATACAGCTACAGACAGCCTGTTTCCTGGAGGCCAGGAAGTGAGGCTGTCAGGTTCTCAGAAACACCTGCGGGCAAACAAACACTTCCACAGAGGTTTCTTTTGAGCTCTTTGGCTTTGCAAACTCCTCTCACTCAAGTGTAAACAAGTAGTAACTACTCTGACACCCGTAGCTGTCCACAAGGAAATGCTGTATGTGAGGGCAAGATCTGATGTTAGGTATTTACACTTCTACTTGTGGGCTTTGAGCTGGAAAGTCCCAAGCTGAGTAGGGTGGCAGAACAAAGCCCTCTTTCTGCCAGAATAGCCCACTTGAACCAGCAACCTGCAGGGAAAACACTCACTTCCTCACTGGTGAGCCATCAGTTTCCTCTGGATTGTGCCCACAGTGTGCATTCTGTCAGAGACCAAATTCATCCCTGTACAGCTCTGTCCTATTCACCTTCTGAACTCAGTGCTACAGTGAATTACCCACAAATAGCAAATGATGCCATTTTATGGCAGCTAGCTGGTTTCTACATGGCTGGACCAGACTATAAAAGTTTTAATGAAGATTACAGCAGTTTGGGAGCTTCAAACTTCACCTGGGATTTTTACAAGGAGCTGTTAGTGCTTGGAAGCTGCAGGAAGCTGCTAGTGCTCTTAAGCACATAGTGCCTTTGCCTCCAAGGGAGATATTTTCTGAGAAGACAAATTTGCTCCTGCAGCTTTGAAATGCCTAGAGAGAGGCTGGGGGCTGGGATGGCATATGTACAAAATTAAGTTGAGGGTTTTGACTTACTTTTAATGGATAGAACAAGCCAGTGCAGCGTAACTGTGTCTTTTTCTGTTAGGCTTTCCACTCCAGTGTTATATTACAGCTGACATCACTCTCATTCATTCCATAGTACCCACAAAAAATGAAGACCTACTTTTGAGTTTCTTCCCCTGAGTGAAGCTTTTTTTTTCCCTGCATAGTGATTGTCATTCATTTAACTTCCATTACAAGGCAGGCTTTTTAGGAGAAGAGACTCTTTGTTCTGTTATGTCCCCATATTTAGTGGTGGATACATCTTAGGGGCAAATCAAGACTGCACAAAGCCCTGTGAGTCCAGAATTAGCCTGATATCTCCCAAGAGAAGAATTAAGTCAATATTTTGGGTGCTTCAAACCGTAAGGGTAGATCTAGAGCTGAGCATCTTCAGTGTGTGAGATCCAGATCCACCTGTGCTTAGAACTACACAAAATTGTTGATGCTCATTAAGAACATGGCCAGTCAGTTACCAGACATCTTGTCCAGGGGCCAGACTGGGGAGTCTGTGCTAAGACAGGGATCCCATGGAAAGCAGGGATAGCCCTGAGTGAGCAAGAGCTAAGTGCTGGGCTTAGGAGTGGAACTGTAAAATGTGTTAAAGCCAGTGCTACTGAGCCACTCTCATATTCATTTCAAAGACCACTCAACAAGCATAAATATTGCCATCTGTATTGTTTTATGAAAATTGGCAGCACAGTGGAGACCAGTCATTCTAGTGGGATCCCAGCCAAGAGACATCCTAGGATACAAATCCAGATAACAGTTAGTGAATGAGTGACCCCTCCTGTTCTGGAATCTCAATCCATAGGGAAAAACTCAGCACTCAGTGTCTGCATGTGTGAAAACCAGACTGACTCTGGACTTATACTCTTATTGATGGCAGTAATGAGTGGATCATCACACTGAGTTACAATTTGGGTTGGACTGGGAGCCAGATGCCTCAGGAGTTAGGAACAGGCATTAACTTACCATGCCTTTTCTACTGCTTATTTCCCTTGTGGATGTCAGATGCTGGCAGAAGTTGAAAAAGTTTCCCAGCACATAAGGAGTTCCCATGTCCATCTCTAAATCTGATTCGAGCAGAAGGCAATTGAAGGCACCAACTCCAGCCAGATGGCTGAAGTTGGAAAGGCCTCACATATCTGTTACCCAGTGGTTTCAGTTCTGGCTTGGGAAACAAAGCAAGGACTGAAGGAAAGATTCTAAAGAGACCCACCCATAGACAGGGGTTTATTTTCCCAACCTGAGGATGTGCAGCGCTTGCAGAGCCATTCATAAATCTACCATAAACAGAAAGCTCCCTCTGCCCTGCTGCCATCAGGCAGAAAGCAGAGATAATTAGTGCTGTACTATACCTAATCACAAATGTGTTAAATTTTAAGGAACTGAATGCCCATGATACCTTCTCTGTCACAGGTAAAGGCTTGCCTGTGGTTGCAGAGACCTTTTTGCATTACCTCTCCCAAGCATTGCAGCTGACAAAGCTTAGGTTGGGAGTCCTAAATGGGGAGATACAAGTAATACAAGTAACTGGATGTGCCAGATGCTCATGACACAGAATTCTGTTTATTGCATCAGGATTTAGTAATTGTGTAGGGTTTTCCCTCTAGTTGAAGTAAATGTACAGTTCAATCACACTGCATAACTACTGAAGAGATGAAGCCTCGGGCAAGAAGAGTAAAGGGTAGTTTGAAGATGAGAAGCTACACTGAAAACATTTTCACTTTTAATGGGACCATCAAATGTTTTTTTCTCTCAACATTCCTGCAGCAGTGTTGAAGGGCAGCATACCCACCAAAGATGCCACAGATTTTAGCCTGCCCTAAAAGTACATTTAAAGGGAAGCCTGCCTTCTTAAGAAAAAGCTTCTTGAAAGAACTGTGCCAAAAATAGGAAGATTCACAAGCTTTGCAGTGTGAAATTCTCCTCCCTTTTTTAAAATCTCTGCAGCACTGTTGAAGCTTTGTCTTTTGACACACATTTCCTTGGGGTTTGACATTGTTGAACACTGATCTCCAGTGTCTTTCCTCTCTTCCATTATCAAAGACCAGAAATTTCACAGCACTCTGTCAAAGGAGGGGGATTTTAGAAGGATGTTTTTAGCATTGGTTTGTAAGAAATTGCTTCTTCCATTGTACACTTACACAGCTACTGAAGCCTGTCTCCTTGTCTTCAGGTTGTCATCTAGTGCTTCAATGAAAGCTTTCCACTGAGAACAACATAGGAATCTAGGAAGTAATCAGAACTCTTGGGCAGCTGTGAACTGCCCCATGGCTATTGTGCAATATTATTTTATAAGACTCTGCTAACATCTGTTTACATAACTCTAAAGGCACACATGAAAGCAAGAGGGAATGCCATGTGTCTTGCAGGGGAGGAGGAATGTTGGGCAACAGAATGGGAGTGGTATTAGTTCTTACCTTAGAATTAGCTTCCACTGATGGCTTTCTACAGCCCCAGCTGCTTGGTTATTGGTGAGACTAATTCCCTGCCTTAGAGGATTTCCATGTCAGATGCGAGTCACCACTGAAGTCCAGGAGAAGCAAAGGATGGGGATGAAGAAAGGAAGGACTGCCTGATAGTTGATTTTACAAAGGTATTTTGAGGCCAGAAGTGAGGAGAGAAAATTTACCTCACACCAGGAGCTTTGGGGTAAAGTGCAAGAACCTAAGTACAGTGTGGAGACCTGTGCAGCAAAGGAGATAAACAGAGATTGCAGGGGTTCAGATACAGGTACATCCTTTTGGCTGGGAAGGAAGCATTTTGCTCAGACTCTTACAGACAGAAAGAAGGCAAAGTTACTCCTTTTGTGCAAAGCTTTGATGTGAGAGAGAACAAGAACACAAGACAGGCCGTTTGTTCATGGAAAGCAAAGTTGGCCAGGCTCTGCAGTGAGTTCTCATCCTCAAACAATGGCCATGTGAGATTAGCAATCCTTAGCAAAAGAAGCACCAGCATGGGTCTGATCTCTTTATCTTCTGTATGTTTGTCATGCTGTTAATTTATATGAACAAGCTTAGCAAATAAAATTCACTCCACTGGTGGATCTTTTCCCAGGAATGAATATATTTGTTCTCAGGGCAACTTCACCAGCTAAACAGTGACAACTCACTGCAGAAGTCGTCACACTAAATCAGAAATTGTCTCACATGGAAAGGCTTTTCTTTCAGAAAGGCATGGAACAAAATGTGAAATAAATCCTCAATACTCAAATACACTATGGGGCAGAGTTTGTATCTATGGGCTGGCAGTATTCCCACAAAGGAATGCCTGTGTTCAGCAACATCTGGCCATGTGTTCCTATGTACTGGCTAGGCTGAAGTCAGCATGGGAGCTGTGGGGGCTCAGGACTCTCAATATTAAGACCAGATATTTTGCCAGGTTACCACAGCTACTACAGAACAAAGTGGCCCTAAATAAGAGACTGGCACTGAAACACAGAGTGCAAAGCTCATGGGTGTCTGTGCACTGCTTAACCCAAAGGAACATAGCTCTGTGTGCACTGGTCCAGGTCTGAGGCAGGTGGGGCAGGTGGGCAGTCTGAGCTGAGATTCACCACACCAGAGCTGAGATCTTTACCTGGCAGACAGCTCTATGTCACTGCTAATTAGGGCAGCCTCCCTGTATAACCACTGGAAAGAAATAGGCACCTTTCAGGAACAATTCATCTGACTAATTTCATCTGACTCATCCAAAGATGACTGCTTTGGAATTCAACAAGTTGCAGGCTTAAAAAAACCTGTGTCTGATCTCAGACCCATGCTCAGATGTAGGCATATTCCCCTGATGCATCCCTCTGTCCTATCAAGTCAATAAATTTAAAATTATTTTTCCAAGCAGGTTGGCACAGCTAGGGTTGAGGAAGCGTTTCCTATCTACACAGTTTCTCCTGGCTACCTAAATGGAATTGGACTGGATTTCAGCTGTTAATGAGGCCTTATGCTATTTTAGTCTTTCAGCCCTTCTTTATAGGCACCTTTAAACCTGTGTTCCATTAGAAAAGGACTAGTGCTAACAGTGAAAGAAACCAGAGGCCATTTGAAAACAGTTGACTTGGGAAGGAAGACAGACAGTTGTTCTTCACAGGGCTAGCTGGACCTTAGAACTTGTCACTGAAATGCATTTCTGCCTCACTCATGGGCCAGAGGCACTTACAGGGTGCAGATTCAGAGCATCCTGCTCCCAACTTCCCCAGCTGAGTAACGTGGGATCCCAGCACACCGTGGCTGTGTATGCCACTCACATCCACCCAGCTCTACTTCTCTCCAAGAAATCAGATTAGGGGTTATGATGACAGCAGCCTGCCTTGGCAGGAAGAGCTGAATAGAACCACACAAAATAAACTTCAGCAATTTATTTCTCTTGCACATAATGAGCTGCCTTTCTCCATCCATGGTTTTCCCCACCAGAGAAGGGTATGTGGTGCTCCAACACTTCACTCCATGCAGGGAATGAGGAATGTCTCTCCCCTCTGAGGAGGCAGAAGGAGCAGACAGCCCTCTTTCTGGGGGCAGAGGAAGAGAAATAGCAGAATTTGCTCTCACCTAAGCTTCGTTACACCTTTTAACACCCAGGAGAAATTGCTGGGGCAAAATTACATATATACAAATCACTCTAGTCCTCTGCTCTTCCTTCATCCTATGCAGATCCCTCTGAACTTCAAGGAGGGCAGTGCCAGACCCCAGTTTGCCATGGAGCTTGATTATCCCAGGAGAGCTCAGGGAAATGCCCTAAGATGTTTCAGCACCTTGGGATGCTCCATCCACTGTCTCTTCTAGAGCTCCTGGCAGCTGTGCTGTTTCCTTCACCCACTGTCAGTACCAGTAGTGAGCCAGAAGCTCCCTGATTTTGTGCTACATATAAGGGGAGACAAAGAGCCATTTCCTGCTCACATTATAGCTCTACATCTCCGTGCACTGCTGTGAGATGCTGTAGAAATAATAGCAAAAAAAACCAGAATATTGAACCCACATAATCAAGCCAGTTCCACCAAGCTGCTTTCAGGGGCGCCTGTGAGCTGCTCTGTCTATAAAGTCTGTGCCATAGCCCAGATCTCTTTGCACAGCACGTGTTTTGCTGGTTGGTGTGCACCAGCTGTGTGTATGCTAAGTGAGAAGATCCCAAAAGCTGGCAGCCCTGCAAACCTCCTCCTCCCAGCTAGCTGCAGTGTATAAATACAGCCACTCAGACCTTGTTTGTGCTGGAAGACAAGGCTCCCTGCAGACAATTTATTGCAGCCTTCCCAGGGTGGCCCCCTGCTCTGTTCACCCGGGGGAAGGTGTAATAAATTGCCTGCGGGGAGGCTGTGCTCCTCAGAGTCTCTTTAGAGATATGAGAAACTTCTGTCCAGTCAGAAGATTTACTTGTGTGAAAACCGACCTTTGCTTGAGGAAGGGAACTAATGGGGCTCTGCTACTTAGCACACAGCTCTGAGCTAAGCCATCCATTACACACACATCTTAATAGCAGTCTGGCTCTTGAGTCCCATAACATCATTTCTGTTTTCTGCTTAACTAGGAATATATTTGTATAAGTGAGCTGTGTCGAGAGAGGGGGATAAGTTGTTTTTCCTTTCCATTCAGCCACCCGAGGGAGCAGAAAAAGCGACATTCTGAAAATTTGTTGTTTTGAGCCACATTTTCAATGTGTTGATGCTGGCAGCATTGTCTTGTCTAATTTTGGGAAGCATTTAGACTGCATGATAGGTACCATAGAGAAATGATGGATTCTGTCAGTGTAGGATTTGTAGCTAATTTGGATCAAGCTGCAATAGCTGTGTCAGTGCCTACACACGGATTCTCTGACTGGGTCAAAGTCACACAGACATTGTTTCTGTTTTCACTGCAATTTGTGTGTTCATACCTTACACAGTGGGTATGATGGGCTGTCATCAGTGCAGCAGCAGCAAGGTCTGCTATGAGGGGTCCTGTCACCATGGCATTGACCAAGGGCTGAGTCAGTAAATAAGTGACCCTCATGCCAGCTTTGACAAACAAATCATACTTTCAAGTGCTGCTGACAACACATGGGAGAGCTAGAGGGATTTCTATTCCTAAAATGGTCCAAAATCCTCAGATAAAAGATGCTCTCTAGATGATGAGGGGTGGTGTTATGCAAGACAGTGCACCCAGCAAGTTACCTCTAATAGCCAAGATGTGACTCTTGGCAATGGCCAAGGGGCAGGAAAGGGCTGTGCTGATGCTCAGAAGACTGAGGGGCAATTCCCCTGGTGACTGAAGGAAAAGAGGAGGAAGGCAGTGTGCTGCTGTGATCCACTCACTGCCCTCACCTCACATTTGGGACAGATAAGCACATGACTCCAAGCCAATAGGAGCTGCAACAGCTTTTGTACAAAACCACTTTTTTTTTTGTACAAAGATGAATTTCTCTTGCAAGCCAAGCTAAGCTCCAGGGGACATTGCAGTGGTGGAGCAGTTTACAGACTGTGTTGAGCTAGGTTTCCACTTTTAAAGCTTGGGCAGGCTGGGTTCCCCATGTGGTAGGGGACAGAGGACTTAGTATAGTCTGGTCAGTGCCTTTGCTTGGTGCTGCAACCAAATATAAGGGAGCAATGTAGCTGCACTACCACCTTCCCTTCTCTAGGTTTGTACTGGAGCACTCAGTAGTTTGCAGCCTGGAAGAGATGAAAAGAGCTGGTCTCTATATATTCCAAAGCAGATCCCTACTTATTTTGTACATGGAGATGAGGCATAGGAATGAGCAAATATCCCCAAAGCACATGGTTTTCCAGGGATTCAAGGGCCAACAGCAAGAAAAATTGATTGACACTAGGTAAAGATGAAGACAGCTTCATAGCATAGTGCAGCTGGTGGGAAAGAGAGAGGGGACAGGCTCAGGTTGAACAATATCCACCATTTTTTTATTTTGTTAGCTGCTATTCCCTGTATTTCTGGAATCAAATTCACCTCCAATTTCATGGCTTCCCCTGCAATGAGGTAAAAGTTGACACAGATCTCTCTTGCTGCCTCCTGTCCCCTGCATACCAATCCCAGGTGCTGAATGAGGTGGGCCTGAGAACAGCACGAGCACAGGGGGCAGGACACAGGATCCAAAACAAAATGAATGCAGAGGGGTAGGTAAACAGAGCTTTCTAGCTGATTTTCATTCCTGACTGATTACTTAACAGGCCAACTATTTAGCATGAGCATTGTCTGCTTTTAAGTGTCAGCACATAAAAGTGTGCACCCATGACTATTAGCAAACAGGGCTGGAACATAAAAGGAGCTGTGCAGCCTGTGCTGGTCAGAATACTCATTTAGCATGAGACACTGGACATAATGACATCTGCATTTAAGTCCATTATACCAACGCATATGATTTTTCTTTTCCTGGTTAACAAATGGCCTCATATTTTTCAAATTATCCTCTGAGGTTCTGAACGACATGGTGAAGGATAATGAGCCAGGCATCAGGATGGATGAGGCAGAAAAGGGATGTTCTCCTTTACCCATTGCTTTGTAATAGTGAAATAAGGGGTAGTCCATTGACAGGGTAACTGAGCTCTGCTGACAGCTCTGCCCTGCATCCCAACCAGATCAGAGTCAGCCAGCTGGGACAGGTGTGGATAGAAGTCTTGTGGACTAGATGGCTCCCACCAGACTCAAACTTCATGAGAAGGAGGATGATATCACTGCCCCAGGACAGAGAGACACCTGAAGGAGATGAGACATCCATTAGCTGTGGTCATGTATTTCAAAACATTGTATTGAAGATCACAGTGGAATATTTTTACCATTTGGCAGGTTCTGCTTGGAAGTAAACACATGGGCTTGTGCTCTCAAATGCTATGACAATCTATCTGCCTGGTCAGCAACTCAACTGCTGAGAGCCTGGTCCCTGCTAGGTGATAGATGGCCAAGTTCAGGCTGACAGGATATGTCTAGGGCTAAGTGTTAGAGTCAACGCTAAATATTTTGTATTTGACAATTTCTTTTGGTGTATGGAAATCAGGAGTGCTGCTTATTTTTTCTCTCACTGTACACACAAGCTCCCCACCAGCTCAGATGCTTGGCAATCCTAAATTCTTCTATTCCCACTGCAAGGACAGAGCACTAGTGTTCAAACACCTTCCCCATAGCTGCTGAATTTGCCTGTCTGCACACTCACACACATGGGTTCGCAGATGAGACTGGCAGCAGTGAGGTATTTTCCATCTCCTGACAAACCAATAATCAAATTTGTGAGTCCTGAACCCAGTCAGGCATTTCTCTGAGCCATGGGTCAGAGATAGGTGGGCCTGTGTGTAGTGCAAGGGAGAAATTGTGGTAGTACCACAGTTTCCCCTCACCAACAATCAGGAGTTTCCACCAGCACCACTGTGAGGCTGTGCTTGGCTGGTTAGGATGGGTTAGGATCACAGCGTGAGGGGCTTTAAGCTGCAGCAGAGAAAGTTGTCAGTTAACCAACGCTTAATAGAGAGCAATCTGATCAGTATGAGAAACATCCTTGCAGCTAAAAAGCCTTAAACGTTTCAGATGCAGCAGCTTCTGAAGTCTTCCAAGACACCTTCTGCAGTACTCATTATTATTTCCCTGCTGCTGAGAGGGAGCAGCCAAGATAGGCACTTTGTGTTCATTATCCAGCATAATATTCACTGGTCTATTTAATTAATGCTTAGAAAATGTACTTGATGAATTACAAGTTACTGGGGGTGGGGAGGGAGGAGGAATGCAGAAATAGATTAACATTGGCTGATCTTTTAAAGTTTCTCAAAAATTATTCCTTTGGTTTTACACTAACCAAATCTCATGGGGTGCTCCCCCTTCCTGCAGACAGCTAATTTCTCACAGGCACAGTTGCTGGCTATCAAGGAACCTCTTGTAGGAGCTGCTGAAGGCAAACTATTTGCTGAGTGTCTTGCAAGAGATGCAGGTAGTGAAGCAGAGGTCTTGTTCACATTGTACTGCCTGTTCCCCTGTCCAGCCTATCCATTATATCCCAAACACATCAGCTTCACATCACATGAAGGAATGCTGCTCTCTGGGGAGTCCTCAACAGAAATCTGAGAGCTGCCTCTCAAAACTGATGATCTTGAAACAAGCCTTGAAAGGCTCCTAAGCTTAACAGGCAAAACAGACAGAGGGGGGCAGAGAAGAGAGGGGTGTTTTCTAAGCCCAGCTCAACAGCCCAAGCAGCTAAATGATTTTCTGAAGGTCACAAAGGAAACCTGTGTCTGAGTTGGGAAATCAACCCAGATTTTGGTTTGCTTGGTTCACTGCCTTAGCAGCTGGATGCTCCTTCCTGCCTGCTTAGTCATTGACATTGGTCATTGTAAAGTGTGGGTTCCTTCACTGTGTTCGTAAAAGATGGAAACAGGAGGAGATGTGATAGAAACTAGTCATAAGTGCAAAAAAAATAAATACATTTTTCCCTACCCTTTTTGTTGTTACTGCACCAACTGTGGATTCAGGGTAATCTACTCCAGTTCAGGTTTTCTAAGCTTGCCAGACAGAAAATCCCACAAGAGTTCCCTTTGCAAATCTGTTTTCTTTTAAGTAGCACCAGTTTCCTGGTGCATATGTTCTGCATTTGTCTGGGTGCATGTGTGAGAGCCAGTAGCTCCCCATCTCACTCTCTACTCTGGAGATCACTTGAGAATTGGATTTTCTTTGTGAAATGAAGTATCATGTGCAGGCTCTGTGCTCCCAGAGACTTAATTTTGTACAGAAAACCATCTATGTCCATGTGGAAAGCCTTGGGAAAGCTCCCTGCAGCCTTAGGAAATGCAATATTGCCCTCTAGTGATGATGAGAACGGTCACGTTTGAGCTGGTGAAACAAAAAGCTTTTTGGTTAATCTTCACTGGGATTCAAAATGAAAAAAAAAAAAAAAGTTCTTGTTTTCTTCTGA
Source organism: Phylloscopus trochilus trochilus (assembly GCA_016584745.2). Taxonomy (NCBI): domain Eukaryota; kingdom Metazoa; phylum Chordata; class Aves; order Passeriformes; family Phylloscopidae; genus Phylloscopus; species Phylloscopus trochilus. The sequence goes on along the minus strand of WQNJ02000016.1, from coordinate 7,278,174 downwards.
CCGTGGAATAAGAAAACCTACCATCATAACTCTGAGAGTACTAATAGTAGTAATAAGAGAGGGTTGTTCAAGAACCACAGAATATGTAAAACTACCGTTACTCTCCATGAACTCAGCAGATGGGAAGCCAGCTGCAGTCGGAGAGCAGATCTAGTAAGAAGGTTCCTTTTTTAGTGCACCAATTTTTGCATTTCTAAAGCCAAGTATATTATTTTATTTGAAGAGAAAAAAAAAAGAAAAATAAAAAGGCCATTTTAAGGACAGGAGGCGAAATGGTGAAAACCAGAAAAAAAGAAAAGTTTAATCTTTGTGCTTCATCATCACTACATTCAAATTATTTTGGTGTTTTGTGGGTTTGATTGGTTGTTGGTGTTTTCTTGGGGTTTATTTTATTTTATTCAGATTTTATTTTTATTTCTCTTCTGAAGGGGGAGAAGGAAGGGTAATACAGACAGGAGCCCTTCAGCAGATGAACAAAATGTTTCTCTCACTCTAATAGCCAAGGTGTTTGTTCTGCCTGTCAAGAAATAAAGTGTTTTGAAGAGCCTTCAGAAGACACTTAGGACCACTACAAAGCTTTGACCTTTGTCCCTAAGAAGGTTACATTTAAGGCCCTGGACTCTGCAAATAGCTGGATGTGGACAATCCCTTCAGTGCTTGTGTGAAGCCTCAGGAGTGTCCACAGGTCTGTCTGCTCCCAGACAGCAGGGTCAGGGGCTGGGGTTTCTCTGTAACTGGACCCTGCATGTCAACCCAGACTTCTAAGGAATTTGGGTTTTTAAAAGTCCCTGGTGTGGACACCATTTCCCTGGCACCTTCCCTATTCTAATTGCCTCTGACAAGGCACGATAGCCCTGGAATTTCTGTAAAGAACATTGCTGTCACTGTACTGCAACTTGAAAATCACTACCAAAGAGCATCAGCAAGCAGATCTATTTATTTTTCCTTACCTAAAACACTAAGTAAGTGCAAAATCCACCTTAACATTCACTGAACACATCCAGGCTCTCTCTGTTACTACGGGAACACACAACATACCTCTATGGAATGATCAGGCATTAACACTGACAGTATCCAGACCATCTTTTTCCCCAAAAAAAGAAAATCTCAAGGCAGAATTAAGGGCAGGAGTCAATTCTCACAAAGTTCCCGCAAGGTTCGTTGCCAAAGCATCAGACCTTCAGAGCAGGCAGGACATGGAGTACTGAATAAATTCATACATATCATGGGCTTTCAACATAATTGCAAATATTGGGGCAATCAGCCAGTGCAAACGAGTGGGGTTTTCTGACACTGAGGGTTTGAGCTTTCTCCTGAGTTCTGAGAGGTCACTTCAGCTCAAAAAAATTAGATTATGATAATTCCCTGTCATCCCTAACATTGTTATTCATGGTACCGGTAAACTGCAAGGTTAGTAACTACTGCTTTACTGTGAGACCATAGATATAATATGTGAAGAGCCCTTTATAAAATTTGTTTCATGTAGAGCTGAAGGGGACAGGGAAGAAACCCAGAAGTGCATTTCTGTAGATGAATATTTTACAAGATGCAGGTTAACGGCACAGAATTGTTGTGATGAGTAAAGGAGTGATGAAGAAATGCTGATGGTGAAAATGTGATGTCAAACAAAGATGATGCTTACAAGAAAACAGAATAAAGGTTTATTTTAAGTCTAAAAACAAAGCAAGGATTATTTAGAACTTAAATCATCCACTTGATGATCCAGTTCCTTTGGTATGGCTGGGGTGGTGGTGACTGATCACGTCCTAGAGTGTGCATGAGCCTCCTTCACCACTTCAGTCTGCTATAAGGGAAGAAAGTTCATTTTTAGTACATTCATCATGACTCCATTGACCACATTTTTCATTTAATAAGTGCATTTCCGTGTTTTGCCCTAGTTCCCTCATGTCTCACCCCTCTTGCTTTCCCTTTCAGGTTCTACATTGAAAGCATCTCCTATCTGAAGGACAATGCCACCATCGAGCTGTTTTTCTTGAACGCCAAGTCCTGCATCTACAAGGTGAGGACTTGGGGAGCTCTGGGTGGCACCAGAGTGGGATGAGACACCTGGATCTGCATTTCCTGCCCCAAAATTTACACTTGTCACACCTGGACTTCCAGAGAGAACCTTCTTCTCCTCCTCAGACATTCCCCTCACTCCTCTGTTTCCAGCTGCCACCACACTTGGCAGCAGCTTGCCTATCAGAGAGTGTTTCTGGGGTAAAACAGTCCTGGAAGTAACTCCTGTGGCTGGCAGGAGTGAATCTGCACTGCTAAAAATATAAACTGGTTTGTATTTAGAAGGAAAATGTCTGGTTTTGTGCTAAAAACACGCTCTGGGCCTAGTGTCTGTTGTGAGGGTTTCCGGCCCGCAGAGGGCGGCAGTGCGGCGCGGGCGCCATCTTCGCGGCCGGGCAGGCGGGTGTGTGTGAGGGGAGAGTGGGAGAGCGAGAGATGGAATGGCCTCGCTTGGGAGGGGAGCCGCAAGGATCGTCGAGTCCAGCTCTTGGCTCTGCACACACAGACTACAATAATCCCACCACGCTCCTGAGAGTGTTGTCCAAACACATCTAACTCTGTCAGGCTCAGTGCTGTGACTGCTTCTCCGGGGAGCCTGTTCCAGGGCCCAACCACCCTCTGGGTGAAGAAGCTTTTCTTGATATCCAGCCATGTGTCAGTTTACTCCCTCGGCATATCACTGTTCACCAGATTAGAGTTCAGTGCCTGCCCCTGCACTTCCCCTCCTGAGGATGTTGTAGATCACCTTGAGGTGTCCCCTCAGCCTCTTCTCCAGGCTGAACAAGCTAAGTGACCTCAGATTTGTGGGACAGGAGGAGTTTATGGGTTTATATGTGAGTGGGGTAAAGGTGTCTGTGCATATGCACCAAAGATCGCCTTGTAGACGAACAAGCCATGCACTGAGAAATGTTTTTGTATGAGTAATTGCCCTCCCTGGTGCACTCCTGAAAGACCAGGCTGCTGTCCCTGGCACTGCAGCTCAGAGCAGCCCCTTACAAGGCTCTCTGTGCCAGCGACAGCCCTGGCACATCCTCACCTTGGAGGGGTGCCCACAGCAGAGCCATGAAGCTGATCGCTCTCGTGCCACAAGCCAGCTGTATAACGGCAAGGTCCGGAAAATCAACCAGCCCCAGACCACGAGTAGGTGGATTGGCAGTGTGTAGACTCAGCCAGGTGGGCTGGATGTCTGGGACTGGGAGAGGTTTGTCAGCAGCGAGGATTCCCTGGGAGGATCCCTCCTACCTCCCTCTGTGCTGGCAGAGGCCATTCCTGTGACTCACCTCCATCTGCCAGAGAGGAAGTGGTAGGAAAAGACAGATGTAGTCAGGGAGAAATTGTTCCACCATCCCACAACCCTCATCACGTTTGTGACCTGATAAGCCAAGTAGATTACACCAAATCTGGAGCCTCACTTGACATTTATATGTCCTAAAATGCAGAGACTAACTTTGTATTTTCTAAAATGCAGGGCAGAAGCCAGAAAATTCAGTTTTTTCAGTGCCCAGGAACTAGGCAGGGCTGCTGAGCTGAGCTGTGCAGTACTTTGCTCTCCGGCAAGGCTGCAATTAGAGGTGCTTAGTCAGCCCTCTCCAGCAACAACCTCAGTGAGCATCACGTTTTGGTTCCTGGGGAAAGTTCCTTTTTGAAGTACTGCCAGGAAAAGCTTACACTGTTGTTCTTTTTTTGGAGAAAGCTTAATAAGAAGAAGAGGGGAACAAAATAAAACAAAGTGCCTACAGGTCTAGGTTGGTCTATTTTAGGCTGACCTCTCCTGAAACCATTACTTTGCACATTTGAGCTGAGTATCTCTATCCAAAAATAGCCCTGCTGAAGTCCCGATCTCCCATGCAGATCCTTCCCCATTTGACTTCCAGCCACAGTAAGCCATGCTGTGCTATTAAAAAAGGTGCTGAATTAGAAAGTTGGGTGCAAAGTGTCTACTAAGACTCAGGGCAAGCACCCAGCCTGGCAGATTCCTCCTAATGTATTGTGGGGAACTCGGTGTCTAAGCACAGCCAGTGCTTGTCATTCCTGCAGCTAGCACATGATGTCACATGCTGCCAAACCATGAGAGCTTCCTTCTTGCACCAGAAGTTTCCTTATTGACTTCCCATGAATACCTCCACCCCTGTCTCTCCTGCAGCCCAGAAAGACCAATGTGTATGAAGTAAGCATAGTTCCTAGCACTGTGATAACACCTCAGATCTTCCCCTGTTGATTTTCCAGACACGCATCCTCAAACGTCCCCTTGCTCAGGGTGGGGAAGAATAAAACTGAGGCCTAGTTTGGGGCTGCTGGACACTGAGCTGCCAGCTGGCCCTGTGTTGGGTGCTGTGCTCCTCTGGCTGTGCCCACTGCCTCCACTCACCAACTCTATTGAGTAGTGAGACATTCATGAACCCACACACCCAAACCCTTGCACAGGACCAGCAAGCCACTTTTGCCCAGAAAGGCCAAGCCACATTTGTACTACCAAAGCAGACAGGGCTTGGCATCAGGCACTGTCCCTTGATCAGAGAGGCTGTTTCATTACTCGCACGTTCTGGTGTGGGTTTTGGCCTGTGCCAGCTAGCTCTGCCCCAGGCGTTGCTTCGGCACTGATCAAGGATGCACACCTGTTCCAAATAGGCAGCACAGTGGTGGAAACCCAATCTGGGACTGGGGGAGGGAGGGTGAGTGTTTAGTCTGAGCTGTACTGCACCCCATGTGCCCTTGGGGCAGAGAATGGGCTCTGGCCCACTTCACCTGCCAGTATAGACTTGCCATAGCATTGATACGTGGTTGCATGGGCTGCTTTGTCTGTGCCATGCCTGATGATTCCAGACAGCAGGAAGACCAGATGCTCTGGTTCTAATCTGCATTGCCCCTTGCTATGGGATGTGTCTGATGGCCCCAGCCCAGCCCTGCCTGCAGCTGAATCAACCTCTTGCACCAGCCGCTTCCCTTGGCACAGGCTCATCATTGGTGCAGGTGCCTGCGTGACTCAGGCAGTTCAGCTGAGAGGGGAAAGGCGTGTTTATTGCCCATAGCAGAGCTGCTCTTCACTCCCCAAGGAGTTGTTATGAAAGAGGTGAACTTATTTTAAAAAGCTGGCACTGGTGAAAGCCAGGGACACCTGGATCTTATCCTGTGTTTTGTTCCCTTTGTTTTTGATTTTGCCAGAGACAAGCCAGTGCAGCAATTGTGGCTTGTAAATGAGGTGTGGCCATGACTTGGCTGGAGCATGGATCACAGCAGTAATCTATATTTAGATCACTCATTTCTTGCCAGATGAAGTAAAATATCAAAAACAGCAGCTTAAATAAATACAACAGAAAAATCACTACAGGAATGAGCTGAACAGTGACCCAGTTTACTGGGCCATGTCCACAGGAGACAGTGCAGGAGTTCTAGTTGCAGAATAGAGACCTAAACATTATCTCAGTAAAAGCCCACTAGCTTCCCAAAGACAGGGATTGGAGAATCAGGACTAGCATGCTTGGCCTCCAGAGTAATGCTCATGCCTACCATCTCAAGCATCTTTGATGCTTGGACTGCAGCGTGCACATTCAGCCAGAGCAGTGGACCCATTGGTTCTGTAACTGCTGTCTCAGGCACAGCAGAGGAATCTGTTGGACCATCAGTGACTATGGTGTCCAAGTAAAACCCTCTGAGATTGCTTTCATCAGTGGCAGGATCCTATAAGATGGATTAAGGAAGATCTACCAAAAGACTTGCTGTCACAGCTCATTCTCAAACCACCTGCAGCCTCAGTGCTCTTGGGGGTGAAAAGGCCAAAAACAGGGGTCAAATCCTGCAAGAGCAAATATGGTTCATTTTTCTGTGAGCTTACCTTTTGCAAGGACCAGAGAAGTCCAAGTGGGGACTTTGATACCACCTCAGTGTGTCAAAGACAAATTCTCATTCCTTGCTTCTGTGAGCCAAGGACAGAGCTGTGTTCCCTTGAAGCATGGTCCCATCTGCGGACAAAAAAATCTGTATCCTAGACTGCTTTTCACTAAATCACATAACAAAATGTTTCCTGATCCTACCCCTTCCACCTGCCTTCTCCTCACTCCTCCCCTAGGAATTCCTTCATGCCACATCCAGTTATGCTTTATTAACCAACGCATTACATGGAATATTTGGCTTTTTCCATATCTGAGTGGGCAGTTCTCCCTCCCTTTTGTCTCCAGGAGCACAGGGAATACTTTGAAGCATAGCCAAGGGAGAAAACTGGCACTGCATGCTGCACCATGCAGTAGTCAGGAGAAGATGTATGTCCTTCTTACAGCAGCTCAACTCTCTTTTTCTTTCTTGTTTTCTTCACCTTTCAAGGAACTCATTGAGGTTGACAGTGAAGTTGTATTTGAACTGGCTGCATATATCTTGCAGGTAAGCACCCACCTTCTCTCACTTGGTGCTGCCTTATGCTGCATTAAGTATTTTGATTTACCAAATCCACAATCACTGTGGAAGTAGGGGTTCCCCTCAATTGCAGGAAAAATATATCTTTGCACAGTTTTCATTGTTTGTGCCTAAAGAGGTACAGAAGGCTCTCAAACTAGACCTCCCCATTCAGGGAGCAGATACTACTGCTCAACATTTTGCACATAGAAATGTATTATGTTTGCACCAACACAGATATCCAGGACTCTGGTGTATGATTACAGCCAGAGAAAATCTAAATGATGAATGCAAATTCCTAGGTGAAATCCATATGCAATGGATTTTTCCTCCAGTGACTTTACTTGCATTTTTTTTCCCAATGGGGCTTGGTCCTCTGATGAGCAACATAAACTTCTACATGTGCAACTGTCTGTATTCTCCAACATGGGCAGAATGGTTTAAAGACTTTTCTAAATATTGTCTTTCAAAGTTCTGCTCTTCAAGAAGAGAGAAAAGGATCAGAGAGCAAATGACCAAGTAGCGTTTGGTAAATGTCTGGTTCCCAGAAAGGAACCTTTTCAGGGTAGCAGAAGTGGGTTTTGTGAAAGTTCTGTTTTAGAAGCATGGCTGTGGGAGCAGATCAGACATAATTGTCATATGATCCTTGTTTCCCCCTCTTACTGTAGTTACTGTAGTTACTGTAGGCTGTAGTTTTGATTTTTTTCCCATCAGCCATGAAGCTATGAGGAGCCATGTGAGCAGACAAACCAGCTCATCAGACTGCACTAATAAATAACAATGCACTGCACTTCTAGAGCACTTGCCATGTTAAAGAAGCAATTAATCTGTAGGGATTTGACCCTTCATTAAAATCATTTTATGTAACAAGAATGGAGCGGGAGAGTCAGGATGGAGGACTCAATTAGCAGCACATTATAGAAATCACATATTGGCTGTTGGGGGAATACACATCAAACAACGGGCTCATTGTGAGGAGCAGCAGTGGGGTTATGAATCTATTGTCTGCTCATCCTAGTGAATAACTCAGTGCTTAGTAATTGTACAGCCAGACCCAGAGCTGCCACTGTAACTAATCCTTGTTGCTGGGATTGTTTCTTGCCACAAACACAGGATGTTACGCTTATTCCTGTAGTAGTTTGATGTGTAACTTAATGAAAACAGTCAAAACAAGCCACACCTTTGCTGCCTGTAACCAGAGACTTCTACAACCCGTGTTTATGACAGGATCCCAGCAAAACAAAAGGAATCATACTGCATTTTGCTCTACTTCTTGCTGCAGCATTTAGGTCAAAGCAGTGAATTACAAAGAATATACCCTACAAAATTGTTGTGGTTTTGTTTTTGTTTCTTTTTTAATTCAGTATGCTCACACCCATGTAGGCCAGAGCATATCCTTTGGGCTTTGTTCTGTGTTGAACTGTAATCATGACCTGCTCAAAGACCCATTCCTATGAACCAGAGAAGTGCTTGTCTGCCCTTCTAGTTCACTGAGAGGGAAATGAAAAGATAGTAAAGGTCTGACAGATCTCAAGTGATTTAGTCTGCAGCCCTATTTCAAATTGTTTTATTACCAGAACAAATTAAAGCACCACCAGAGCTCTGAACTTTACCCCAGCCTCAGGACTAAAACACCACTGGACATGGGCTGGCAGGTTTTGTGGGTAGGTGAGTGGATGTAAAGACAAAAGACCTGAATACAGAGCCCAGTCCTTTTGGCAGTGGACACTCCCTCTCTGCACAAATTACATTTTTGCACTGTGCTTTCCGTGTAGCTGGTGGCAAATGAGGTGCTTTGTCATGAATCATATGAAAGGCATATTGTCTGTGGTAAATGGAAAATGCAAAATGTGTGCTAAATCTATTGCAGAGGGCACACACCAGATTTTGAGGATTCTCCAGGTGTGCAGTAAAACTAATCTAACTCCTGTAGTGGAACATTATCCAACCCTTCAACATCAGGCTGTGATGGTAAAAAATAGAAGTATCTAGATGTACAAGTAAGGGAGCTAAATACTCCCCTAAACACCCAGCAAGGAGTTAGAGAAACCTGTGTCTTGCATCCCCTTGAAAGCTGACAGTGAGCAAGCCTTTTGAAAGTCTAGGTACTAGAAAATGACCAGAGTACTTGTAAAAAAGTCAGGGGAATTGCAGTCTCAGAGGCTGCAAAGCCACTGAGACTTCAGAGATTTTCTAGCAGTGTAGCATCCAAAATTTCTTATTTACTAGCATTATTTCCTGTAGCATCTTAGGTCTTCACATTAGAATGAGGAATCATCTGGCCCTGCATTAGATCTTTTGTTTGTTAATCTGCCCAACTCTGTATCATGTCACTTGACATTAGATACTGGTTCCAAAAAATGCATGAGGAATCAATTACAACAGGAAATTGCTGCTAAATGAATTTTGCAAATGGAAAATCTTGAACAGCCTTTTCTTCTCTTTTTTTTTTCCCTCTGTTTTTAATTATATATTTTTAATTTCTCTTCCTTGTTTTACAGGAGGCAAAGGGAGATTTTTCAAGGTATGTAAACTTCAAAAGTTTTTGCCATTGTATGATGTGAGAATTTATTTGGTAAAATTTCTGTCTGAGACATGCAACTCAATTGTAGTTGTGTAGCAACAGGATTGCCTCTGTTAGCAGTGCAACTATGTGTGCATGGCTAACATAGACATCATGTTTCCTGACATAATTTCTTCACCAAACACAACCTTTGACCAGAGCATGCCTTGCAAACAGCATTGTTTGTGATTTTGTTGTTGACAAATCTTATTATGTGGTCATGAAGTTCAGGAAATAGGCTAGTCTTTGGAAGGAAATTGCTAAGGAAATGACTCTAAAATCACTGTTATATCACAGATCCTGCCAGAGGCAACATTAAAATTCCATCACTAATTGATATTTCAGTTTGAATTTGGACAGGTCTCAAAATCACAGATTTGATAATTGGTTTTGTTGAACTTCTGCTATCCCTTGAGCCAAATCTTCAGAGTTACTGTAAGAAATTCAGTGAGGTGACTGTACTTGGTGTTTCAGAAGACTGTTAATGAAATGCCCAGGAATTTTCCTGTAAGTTGACTGTGTCTGTGATTTATTTGTTAGTAGCAACTGAGGTCAGATGGTTGGTTGGTGTCTCATGTGAGAAACGTGAAAGTTCTTAGTGTGATGCTCAGGAGAACTGACAGTGCTAAAAATTTCATTTAGTCCATGTTTTACTTTTGCTGACCTGAATGTGAGTTCAGTTGGAGGACCACAATATCCATGAAAGTTAGTTTCAGGGAAGAAAAGGAATGGGCAGTGGGATTGAATGGCAGGTGAGGCTCAAGTGTTGTCTTAATTTTGTCAGCACTATGCTACACTGAAACGTGACTGTAAGGCTGTGAAGAGCAATGCACTGAAACATGATACGAGGCCGTGAAGAACAGGCAGGTTCCACTTTCTGGCTGATTGGAACTTCTAGCCAGCTAAAATGGTGACAAATCAATGAAAGGAACTTCACTGTAGATATCTCCTGCCCATCATGGAATATGAGATGACATAAGGTAGCCCTTGCTAAAAGAAAGTGAGCTTCCTTTCAGCTCTGCCTTATCATTTCTCAAAACGTTAATGAACTTCCAAAATCCTGACATGCATCTGACCACAGAGACACAAGCCCAGTCTTGCTTCATTTTTCAGTTCTGCCTGATTTGGAATAAGTTGGCTATCAGCACTGTTTTTATTTAGGGGGTACTGGAGTGCATGGGACTGTGACTTTTCAGTCTGGTTTTCAATGCATTGCCAAGTACTCGGTCCAGAAGAGTTGTGCCAAGCGAAGTTATGTCATTTCAACCTGTGATAAACCACTGGTTTTGCTAAGAAGAGTGGTGTTTGTTTCCCAGAATGTTTTGGTTATGGTGAAAACACACTTGGAAAGTGTACGTTCTATGAAACTATGAAATGCAGAACAGAAAGGAATCAGAGAGCTTGGAGTAATAGGACTGAAAGCACTTTATCTTCAAGTACCCATTTCCTGACCAGAAATGGAAATAGCTGGTGGAAAGCATCCACCTGCTAAAAGCTGTGTGATGTCCCTTGTAAAAGGAATGGTTGAGTTTATCACAGTGTGTTTCTCTAGGCCACAGAGAAATGAGGAATCTTCTCTGAGGGCACAGAAGATACCTCAAGACACGATGTTAACTGCTCCCACCACATCAGTGTGGCTGTCATCACCAGGCCCATTGAAACAGCTCTGAGTTCTTTCACCTGTGGATCATAGTGGTTTGAAGTTGAAGGGGCATTCCTTCCATCCAAGTCAGGCAGAGAAAGGGTGTCATAACAACAATTTTAGGTCACTGCCAGGAATCTTAATTTATAAATGGACTTTGAGGACAAAGCAATCTGCCACTTTGAAGCCTGTTCTTGCAGGAAAGTAGAAGAATGCTACCCTGATCCTCTATGTGTAGAAAACTTGGCATCTCCCAGGGATGCCTGTCCAGCAGCTCCCATCTAATGTGCACTGACACAGGTTTATGTGCTGGGTGAGATCCAGGTGCTACTGAAGTCAACATGAGGTTGGTTGTGGTCAAGATTTTTGCCTGCTGAGATTTGTGGTTATCGTATCAGCAGTAAAATCTGGCAGGCAAATCAAGCCTCAGGCCAGCCAGAGGAACTGCAGATGAAGGCAAATGTTCTGACTTCTCTTAGAGATCAAAGTTAGATTCAGTGTCTGAAATTAGTTGATGTTGAAATACTGTTTAAAGTAGAAGTGGCTACTCTTTGAAACAGAAACTCCACAGTTGTGATTGTCTTGCTGCTGAAATTTAAAGATTGTATGTTGTGCATGGCAGCATATGTTGTGTGAAGGCTGAACTCTTGAACTCCTTTGTTTTTGAAGAAATAATTTCATTCTAAAGGGTAGCCTGCTTGGAACACACACTGCAGCTTTCCCACACCTGTCCTGTCTACCGCCACCATCAGATTTATAGCCTGTGAGAGTACAAGTTTCTCTCTGGCCCCAGTCCAGAAAAATGCATGAGCACCAGCTCATTTGTAGTGATGGGGGAATTGCTGTTCCCCATGGGAGCCTTCCTGTGAGTCACTGCCAATGACCTCAGGTGCTGGGACAGTCCAAGCCAAACTGTCACAGCTCCAGCTGCGTGTTGGCACCTGCCCGTGGTGGCCGGAGTGGGATCACCTCCAAACCCCACAGCCAGGTGGAGGATCTGCAGCTGGTTCAGAACTCCTGGATGCTGTTGCAAGTCTGCTCTTTGGGCCTTGTGGGAATTCAAAATACAGAATCAATCTTAGAAACTCTAACAGGCAGCTTTCTACCTCTGTGAACTGATACATCCTCCGTGACAGCAGCTCCCACTGCTGCTTTTGAGGAAATCATCCCATACCTCAGAATAATCACTGTGCTCAGAGTACTCCTTTTTCCTTTTCCAAAAAGCAGCTTGTGTCATTTCAAACACAATCCTTTGGTAGGGCTTTATCATGGATGAGTCTGTTGTCACTGCTTCTTGTCACCTTGGGCACCACAGCAATTCCCAGGTTTTGCTAAGCCTGGGGAACACAGTCCAAGTCACCCTCACCTATGCTCATCAGAAACACTGAGTTCTTGACCCTGTTTAACTCATCTAAGTATTTCTTCATGTTTGCTGTGAGTGGCTTCATCTTTTTCTTAGTTGATAAAGATTCAGGCAGAATGAGGTTTAAAATAAAAAGCTTTACTTCTTAAGAAGTTCCTAGTCCTCTGCACTAAAGAAGAGCATTTTCACATTACTGAAAGAGAATGCCCAAATGCTTCAGCTGACAAGACTTAAATATTTTTACTTTTAGTCTGCAACATACCATTGAATTTTGGACAATCAAATATCCCTGTTCAGCTGATTTTCAGGTGGGACCAGACACTTAAGATAGGATTTGTGCTTTTCAATATTAGCTGCAAACATTTTGACTTCAAAGGCACAGAATTGTGTGTATAAGGTCCCTAAATGAGTACCCTGCAGACGGATCTAAGGGTTATTAGCTCAAACTAATCTTGTTTCTAGTTGGGGGCTGAGTCATGCTTGGTTGGCAGAGCATGGGCAGTTCCTTAGGTGGACACAAATCCTACAGTTGTGACTCTCTACATAAATGTCTACATAAATGAATTACCAAGGCTTTCCTTGGTAAATTACCAATTCCCCCCTAATTTGTGGGGGAATACAGAATATTGTTAAAATAATTGAGATTTTTGTCCTCTAATTTAATCTTGCCAGATTGAGAGTCCAGTCCCAAAATCTCTAGGAAACTCACACCATCTTTGTTTTTAAATGTTCGTGATCCAGTTCTTCAGCCTTAAACAGCTTGTATGTCAAAGCAGCAAGAAATGGCATATACTGATTATTTGTCCCTCAGTTTGGGGACAAGAAAGAAAAACCTCTGAGTAAAACAAAATCCTGAACCCTGCAGTTAGTTCCTCATTGCTAGATTTCTTCCAGTTAAACAATATGAGACATTTCAAGTGAACTCCAAGTATCTCCCAGCAATATATGAAAGAATAACAAGGGAGGAAAACTAACAGCCAGTTTCCTGCTAGGCAGAATTTCATAATAATTTAAACATTTGGGCAGATGGCAATCTAACATAGTTTCAGAATTACTTTTCTTTCTGTGTAACCAAATGACATTTAAGCAATTAGAACGTATTAAGGGGTTAGAAAACCTGGGCTGCATTCTTGCAGCCTAATGATAAAGATCCTAAACACTGTATTTTGAAAAGTACCATCTAATCAGAGAATCTCAGACTCTGCATTTCCTCTTGCATTCTACAGAATGAATTACCATGCAGAGAAGAGTTGGTAACTTTAACCTGCAGTTTTGTTTTGTTACTGATCATTGTTATTACACATGCTGGAAAATCTATGGATTTCCTGAGACAACTGCACATGTAATCTTGCTCAAAATTATTTCAGACAATATGCAAAAACTTGTTTTTCACAAAATGTTTATGAAGTTCTAGGCAAGCCTTTTTTCCCCATGTGTAGATAACGATACCAAGAGGTGGTGACTAATTTCTTTGGACAAGAATCATTAAATAAGCAGTACCAGAATAAACCCAAGAAAAAGGAGTTCTGTTTTCTAGGTTCATTCTTAGTCAACCTTACATCTGACTTCCTAAACAGCTTTCAGGAACCCATACAGATGGCTTTTCCAGTTCAGTTTTCATATTGTTATTTACTCCTTTAAATATTACCATTTCCACCATGAGAAAAAAAAAAAAAAAGGAATAAAGTGGTCTAGGGGACACAGAGAAAGTGTGTTTGGAGCCCTTCCCCTGCATATTAATAAATCTGTATCCTAAACACCCTTCTGTATATATCAGTCCTGGAGGCTGGACACTTCTGAATTTAAAATAAATGCAGCACAAGTGACAGGATTAAACAAACACTTTCTAAATACAGTAATAAAATAAACACACTGAGATATTTCACTAGAAAGAGCATGAAAGGCAGTAAGTACAAAACCACTTGAGATCCTGCTGGAAACATTTTAAAAATTGAGGTGTTCAGTGTTTCAAATGGAGCCAAGAGGAAAGTGACCTCATGACCACTAGTTCAAATACAACCTGAGTAATTATTTTTTTCCTTTTTTTTTTTGATTTGACATCTTTTTGGGAGTCTAAATTAATTTGTCTTGAGATGAGTCTTGCCAGAAGGCTTAGTGAGTGCATGGACCACAGAATGAAATACCTTTTTGTTCCTGGAAGTGATTACCTGACATACATTTGGTGCTTTGAGGCTGTGAGACATTATCCTTACAATATTTCCTAGGTGTTGAGCAGAAACGTTAACCCCACCCAAGATCCATAAGAATGTCTTTTTCTCTGATTCTTAAAAGACCTTATCACAGCACAGGCAAATTTTGCACCTCACTGACAGAAAAAGCAGAGCTGACTGATGTTGGCTCTTTCTCTTATAGGAGCCATTACTGACTCAGAGTTTTCCCAGACTCTCAGGGATCGTTACTCACCACTAATCTTGCCCTATTTGATAGATTTCTGGGCTCAGAAAGTCCCTGTTTGGAACTCGCTCTGTGCTTTCCCAGAAAAGTTTTGGAAATCTCTCAACTTCCTTCTCTGAGCAGCCAGCTTCAAAAAATCTTCATTTGAGGGCAGTTACTGCTGCTTGTGCTCTAATTGTCCCACGTTCTATTCTTTTTTCCCAGTTTCTTTCAAAATGTCAAAAACCTCAGTAAGAGCACATGCTGTGGAGGATACAGCTCTGGGCAGTAAACTAAAAAGCAGCAACTTGTTTTCTAGGCTGTCAGTCACAGAACAGAGCATCCAGATCAGCAGATAACACAGAGCAGAGCGGCTTCGTGTTCAGACTTGTGCAGATATTTACCTGCCTTGGAAGAATAAATCTGAATAGTTTTTGAGCATTTGCACTTAGAAGAGAAGAGCTCTCTGATAGCCAAATGACCATGGGATTTGGGCAGGAGTGGGTGTTCAAACACTGTTTGTCAAGAGCCTTGTGGCTTGGCATAGGAAGTGTTACAGAGTGGTTTTCCATGTGCTTGGTATGGCAGCAGTTGCCATACACACTTGTGTGCTATTCAGCACAGCTTCACTCTGCAAAATTGGAGCCTAATAGAGACTTGGGCATCTCTCACAGATTTGTCCTGACTACAAGTTTGGTCCTTTTTTAAAACTACTTAATTGATTGTCAAAGAACTACCATAATAATAAATAATAAATGTCTGTAGACATGCCCAAAATGCCTGCTCCAGGATTTATGTCAGTGGTTTACCCTATGGCCCAACCTAGCAATTAACCTGCAGACTCCAATTAAGACAAACCCACTTAGGTCTCAAACAGAGCCTGCTGCTGGGATGTGCAAGTGGAGAAATGCTGTGGGAAGATTTTTACAACTGAAAGAGTATCACCTCTCTACAAGTCAACATACAGACTGTCCCAGAGACAAGGATGAAACCCAGGGTGATCTGGGATGCCCAAGAGCTCCTCGAGTCTTTAGCAGATGTCAGGATCTCTGCTCTTCAGCCAGAGAGGTCAAGACTACCTGTCTGCCTGTCTACCAGCCCCATGGGAGAAGCCAGTGGGCTGAAAAACCTGGAGCTCCAGAAGAGGTATCTCTCCCTGCAGCTCCAGGACAGCCACACTTTTGGGTAGGATAAAGGGAAGGGCATAAAAAGGAAGAAAAACTTTCTGGCAAGAAGTAAGCCAATAAACATGAATTCTTTGGCACTCCTCCGTGTCCTGTCTGGCCCTCTTGACTGTGTATT
Organism: Phylloscopus trochilus trochilus; assembly: GCA_016584745.2. Classification (NCBI taxonomy): domain Eukaryota; kingdom Metazoa; phylum Chordata; class Aves; order Passeriformes; family Phylloscopidae; genus Phylloscopus; species Phylloscopus trochilus. Next base: position 7,262,505 of record WQNJ02000016.1, on the reverse strand, counting down.
TCTACAATTTTAAAAATTAATAGCAGCACTGCCTTCCTTCCCAAGCCTTTGAGGTTTTGTTTTTTTGGTTTTTTGGTGGTTTTTTTTTTCTATGTGTACACAATTCCATGTGTGTTTTAAAGTGGGAAGGGAGGCATTTGGGGTTTTTAGGAGAAAATCCCACGGTTTCATTTCATCTATGAGAATCTGCCTCTCATTTCATGAGCTCTCTCTGCTCTCTGCTGCACAGTGATGCTGCTCCAGCTGGCCATTGTGGCCACTGGAGGTTGCAGAGAAAAGAATGTTAGTGCTGTGGCTGTGTAGGAAGGTTTTGTGTAGCAGGACCCAAATTCAAAGTGGAGTCTTATCAGTGAAGATATTAGACAGGTCTAATATCTGAAGATATTAGACAGGTCACTGGGCAAGAGATTAAGAACAACCTGTGATGCTAAGAAAGCAAATTATTACTTTTTGCAGCAGTTTGTAGGGCATTAAATGAAGGTGTATAATTGCAGCTGAAAGCGTCACTTTCTCTTCCCCTTGGTTTTTTTCCCGCTATATGAACATGTCACGACACCCTGCTCAGTGACATGTGACTTGATGGCTTTTGTGTCCAGTCACTGGTAGGAAGTGCTTCAACATAATCATCTGGGAGAGCTTCTCTCCAATTTTGATAATAGAGGGAAAAGTTAACTGGGCTGCCATAAAACAAATAAAGAGAGGAGAAAAAGGAAACCCCAGTGCCTTTTGTTAAGAAGGAACAGATGTAGAGCTGCAGCAGCCTGCCAGCTAGGTCAAGTCATATCAAATATTGTGGTTGTTTTCTTGTAGCCTGATCCTCCTTTTTGAACTCTCTTTCAGCAATGAAGTTGTAAGGAATGAATTAAAGAAGCTGCCAGCCCTTCCAACACCAGCGCTGAAGGAGCATCCTTCCCTCGCTTACTGGTAACGTATCACTCCCCGCAGTGTCATGTGCAGGACCTGGCAGTGTGCTCTGAGAATGGAGCTGGGATGCAGAGATTCCTGCTTTCTGGCTCTGGGTCTGTCACTGACCAACTGCATGACAACACAAGTAGAGCTACCATCCTGGGCCTCAGTTTCCCCATCTGCCAAATGCCTGGCCAAAAATCCACAGTAAGTGTGTACATGTCCTGATGAAATCAAGAGGCATAATGTGCCATTTACTTTTACAGCACTTTGCATTTTTGAGAGAGTTTTCCCAGTTGGAAATGTCCATGTTATGCACTGCCTTGTGTTGAGTGATTCAGTTTCATCTTGCAAGTCCTCTCTGTATGGCACAGCTGAACTCATCTCCTTTTATATGAACTCAGTGTTTGGAGGTGGATGCTTGTTTGCTCTGTCTTTATTGCACTGAAAAATAAGCCCAGGGTAGGAGCAGGGTCACATTGAGATTTTACATGCCACACACATAGATTCTTTGTGCCACCCTGTGTATCCCTTTTATCTGTACAAATAGGAAAAAAAAAATGGGGAAAGACTATTCATTAAAGGGGAGATACTTGCACTCCATTTTCTGCTTGTTTCTCTTTCATGTTTGCCTTTAAAGCATTAGGCTGTAAGCCTGGGGGTTGGATTGAATTTCTTTATCTGCTACTCTTTTAATTTCTGCATTTTGGTAATCTGAGGATGGCAGGGGGAGACAAATCAGTTTCAAGTCTATGACCTCAGTTCTTTTCTTTGCCAAAAAGGTCATCCTCTTCTCCTAGCATGGCTACAACAGTGGAATTAACTGTACCTAATGTCAAGTCATAGGCAATCTCATCATGAGGTCTCCTAATCACTTTCTGAGAATATAAGGAGAGATTCAGAGTCCCCAGCTGAAATTAGGATCACTGACATAATAACTGTGGATCATCACAATCTCCTGATGTTCCTCTCTAAGAACCAAATCAAATCTTCATGAAAAATGATAAATGTAGGCTGCCATTTCATTGAAGAAGAATGGTTTTCCTCTGAGGAGCATCTCTTTTTCCAAAAACTACTCTACACCCTCAAAAGCAGTACATTCCCAGGTGTCCTGGCTGATTGACAGACTGGGAGCTCAAGCTGAAAACCATCTCAAGAGTAGTGGTGGGACAAGTAGGCATTGACAGGGAAGGCAAATTTGACCCTTCAGCAACAGCATGGCCTAAGGTCTTAGTAAAGTGCCACATAGCAAGAAGAGCCATGTACAATCCTCGTGCTCAGAATATGAGCTTTGCCAATGAGTTTGCATTTATACACAAGGTACAGCACTTGCAGCTGTACTTAATTTTGTGGGGGGGTCTCATGTGACTGAGAACAGGTCACAGGTTGGGAAGGTGGCGTTGCCAATGGAGTAATAAAATCAGAGGCTACAGTCCTGTGACTCCCTTGTGATTTCATGTCAGTAACCAGGTCTCAGAGACCTCTTTAACATTAGTAGTTCATTATTTTTTAATGATGGCTTTTTCCTAAACACTCTCTGAAACACTTAATGCTCTCAGGAAGCGTCTGTTGGTGAATCAGACAAAAAGCCTCTCAAGTACAGATCAAACTTCAGTGATCTAAGGGAGCAGAATTTTAAAACTCTGTTCTCTGACACTTCTTCACATCACATGCAGATTATGTACCGGATGCAGATTTCATCCAAACTTCATTTCTTCATTGCTCATTTCTGTGAGCAATCTGTTCTATTCTGCACTTTTTCAGCCTTAGCGCAAGCAGTCTCAAGTGAATGCCCAACCCTAGAAAGAAAGAAACTTTTAAAACATTAAAGGTGGGATGGATAATGGCTCTAGTTAGTTTAAAACAGACAAACAAAAGAACTTTGTACTATATTTTTATCAGCTGAAATGGATTAAGAGATAATAAAATGGATAATCAAGGAAATACTCTGATACCTTGGGGAAGATACTGTAAAAGACCTTCATAAAATAATACAACATTTCCATCACACACCATTAAAAAGCATCAGCTGTTGCACCTACCAAATGTAGTAAGACCTGTGAGATGAGTTCTGGATTCTTAAATCAGCACAGTTTGTGCCTCTGATTCCACCTTAATGGAGTTTCCTGGTTCCATACCCTTGGTGTAGGCCTTTCCCTTCACTGTAATCTCTTGCAGCCTTCTCCAGGTTGAGAATAATCAGTGGCACATCTTGTTCTCAAGCATCTTTTGGCATCTCTGATTACTGGTGAAGAAAGAAGGGGTTTTTTGGTGGGTTTGGTTTTTTTTCTTTTAAGTGAAAGCTGAGCTTCTGGTCCTCCCACACAGTCCAGAGTTGAGGCCCTGAGTTTTGGCCATGCATGGAAACAGACACAAAACCAATCACAGAGACTGAAAAGAACCATTAGAAATGTGTTAACTCACAGTGCTCCTTTTCAGACATTTGTCATTGCATTTTATCTCATTTCAGATCCTTCTTAACAAGCCAGCCCAGTACTCAGTTGTCAGTAATAACGCCAGTATGAGGTGCAACAACACAAAACTGAATGCTAGATTGGGATTTTCAACAGACAGGGGAAAATAGACTTCTCCCAGGTTCCCACAGACTTTGAATTTAGTGATTTTCTCTGGTTTAACACAGACCTGAGACCCCCAGCTCTCGGTCCCTTGGCCTAAGAGGTGCTGGTGGCTTCAGAGGGACAGCATGTAACTGCAAATAAAGATATTAGTTGTTCAATAATAAAATGGAAAAGTGAGGTTAGAAACAGGATAACACTAAGGAAGAGCAATGAGTGGACAGCTATTTAAAACAGCTCAATGTGCTGGGAGGAGAGGGAGGGAACAACTAACTTTGAAAATCTGGATCTGATGATGAGAAACTCAAGACCTGCATTTACTTGCAAGTTGTCTGCTGTCCAGTTCTATAAGCTGCTGGGACAGAAGGGATTTCTTGTTACTTCTAAAGATCTTAATCAGAGTTGTCTGCTGCAGGATATCATCCATGTATTAATTTCTGCAGCTTTGGGGGGAATGTTTTATGAGCTGGCAGACAGACAGCAGTGCTTCGGCAGCCTCCGTGTCTCTGTCTCCCCATTAGTTAAGCATCCCCTGTCAGCCCTGCGCTGTGAATGAGTTTCTGTGGCACCAACACAACAACAAGGCAGAGCTGGGGGGAGAGGAGACGTCAGCTGGTGGTCCCAGCAGTGTCCCAGCACTCTCCCAGCTGTCAAAAGCAGCATGGCAGCTGCCTTGAGATGAACAGCTGAAATGATAGGGGAGCATGTTTATAGGCTCTGCTAATGCTCCTTCTGACCTGTGAATGATTTTGCTTGTTTTTCCTGGCATGTGCTGGGCTTAACCCTCCAACCCAGAGCTGGAGGCAGAAAGCAACCTCTGTGCTGGATGATCCTTCTTGCACAGGGCAGTGGGAAGGAAAAGGAAGTTCAGAGAACTGTTAGAGGAGGGACAGATTGTTCTGACCGTGAATGTTTTTCCAGTGTGGACATTGCTATCTGAGTTAGGTGCCCTCAGCTCCTTGTGCTGTTACCAGAAAGAAGCAGCAGTAACCTGCTCCCAAGGAATCTATCCAAAACAAGTTGGATGAACTGTGCTCTGGAGTACATTTCTTCCCCTAGTGACAAGGCCAGTGCTGCAGGAAGGTGAAAGGCCACAGATCCCACTCTTAAATATGGCTTGATTGATAATTCAGGCTTTATATTTTTTGTCCAAAGGAAAGAAGAAACAAAGATGATACTTAGCTGGTGGCACTTAACATCTGTAGATCACAAAACATTTTACTAAGAAAAATCATCAGTATCCTAATAGAGCAATGGAGGTATAGCATATGAACTATCCCATATTTTTAGCATGGGTTAGAAACACAAGACTTTGTCCTGGTGTTCAGGAAGGCTCCCTGACATCTGATCTGTCCTTATGGAGAAAACAGGTCATCGATTGGCTTCCCTACCCAAGGAGCATGGTCTAGGAATATACCAATTATTTTGTAAAAATCATTTTTAAGGAAGCAGAGCACATCCAGAATCACATTAAGTAATCAGCATGTGCAGGTACATCTATCCTTTCCTTGAATGGCAGCAATATATGAGCTTGATCTGGGCAATAAACTGCACAGAGTGGAAAATAAAGCTAGGAGTGTTTTCCACTGGAGACACTCCATTATTTTCTGAGAAGTCAGTCCTGGTTTGTTCCTGTCTGAGACAGAGGAATTGCATCCACATGTAATCATGGTTTTAAGAGGTAATTTCAAAGGGCTGTAAGCCCTCTCTGTCTATCTTTTTTATTAAGAATGATGTTTTTTGGAGATCTTCCAATACTGAACACTCATGTAATTCAGTTATTGCTCCAAAAGTAATCCTGTTTATGATAATCATGGCAAGAGACCCAGGTTCTGCCTTCATGTGCACACCCATAACATCTGTGGTACTTGCTTGGATCATAGCTCATCATAGCTGTAGAATTTAGAGCTTACAGATCATTTTCTAAGCATTAAAATGATTCTGAGGGATTTGATGGGGAAGCTGGACCATTCCTTTACCCATGTAATGTGTCACTGGCTCAGTTAGCACCCTGTTCCTGCTGTGGCCTGCTGATGGGACAACCCCAAAAAGGGGACTCTTTTATTTTTGTAGGATGAATGGGGGAAGCCATTTGGTGAGTGAGTAAGGAAAGCAGTTACTCTCAGATAAACAACAGACTTGTGAGGGAAAAGCTGGCCCTGCTGACAGTCCAACAGACTGTCTCTGAATTGCTCTTTGTTGCCTTCACTGATGTTTCTGGTTTTCCTTTCTCTCTTCATTATTAGGCTGCACAATCCTCAGCTTCCTTGTGCTTGTTCTTTCTAAAAGATGTTTTGGCTTTGGAGATTCTGGCTCTCTCTCTAAAAGAGGTTCTGTCCTCTCTGGCACAGGGGTGCAAATAGGGAGGGCAGCAATGAGAAGATGCAGTCATGTTAAGCCAGGCTAGTGAAACACTTTCCAGTTGTCCACAAAAGCCCCCGTGGGCATCTCTGAGCAGTCGTGGTGAGGTCATCTACCACATCATCCCACACTGCTATGCTCCTTCACACTGCCCAGCAATACAACTGGCTTCAGTTCTGCCTGGGGAAGGGAGTGCCACATAGTGGACAACTGAAAGGCCCTATTAGGGAATCCTGCTGGATCCAGGAACAGCAGGGAGGGAGGAATGCCAGTTCACGTTGCCCTAAACCACATGCAGCATGATGGTGTGGGATAGACGTGCAATGTGGATGGAAGCTCATGCAGGGCCAGGGGAGGAGGGAGCTAAGGTGGCATGAAGATAGTTTAGGTTTCACTCCTCTTGGTCAAACAAGTTCTGTACAGTATCTCCAGGGGACTCAACAGATTCCCTGTCCTTGGGAATCAAAAATAAAATAAAAGATAAGGATCAATAAATTGGTTTTAAACCTGAGGACTTCAGTGTTCTATCATGCTAGTGTAGCAGAGCAGGTGCTGTGTGCATTACACTGGATCATTGGCTTATACTTTGCTATGTACCTTGTTAGCACAGCTGATTGTATGCATCAAATAGCTCTGCTGCCCATTCACTTCAGAAGAATGAATGAAATTCTTTAAAAGTGAACTTACGTGTGTCTCTCAATCTGTCATTTGGATCATGATGCTCTCTCTTGGATGCTCTATCTCTGCTGCTTATTGGCACACACTCAGAATTGTTGTCTGGCACAGAGGCCCACTGGTGTGGAACAGTCTCCATGGTTCACCTTGGAACACATGATGACATGGTTCATGTCTTCCTAAAACATAAAATGATCTAAGTTTTCAAAGAGCAGTTGGAAATGGGCCCCAGCTCATGCCAGCTCCCAGTGCATAGCCAGGAGTTGCCTGGAAGAATGCAAGTTCGTATAACCCAAAAGTAAGCAAAGGCACATGAGTACTTTAAGAGTAAGGAAGGTCAAGTTTGAGTGCCCTGGAAATATTCCCTGTCACTGCTGTTATTGTTGCCCCTGTGTGCACTAGGAATTCAGCTCCCTGCTGAGAGAGATTGCTCCAGAGTACTTCCAACACTGCACCTGCAGTTATGCACTTGCAGTGAGGAGAAATCTGTCAGTCTTAGGGCTATGTCTGGCCACCAATTTCTGACAGCTCTGCCCATCTTTCAGAGGATGTGATGGGCTTGGAAAGAAGTTACAGCAGTTAGGACAAAGCAGATCTTGAGCAGCTCCAACACAAATCTGTTTGCCCTCAGTGTAGTATTGTGGGCATCACTTATAGATAAGGAAAGGAATGCAGAGAGGGAAAAATCTGTACAAGTAGGCATCATGTTTGTGAGGGAAAAGGGTTCTTCCAGAGACCCAACTCTTATAAAACCATTTTTATTCTCAGTCTGTGACTCTCCCTTTGTTTACCCTGGTCTGCACCAAATCTACTCATCTAATGGTTTTGCTTGGCATCTTTTGATTCCATCAGTCAGTAGTTGTGTTAACAGAAGTATCTCTTCAGCTTTTGACAAGATTTTTAGTCATGACAATGCTATTATATAAAACATCCAATTTTCTTCCTTTCCAGTGAGGATCGAGTCATTGAACATTACAAGAAATTAAATGGTCAGACAAGAGGTCAAGCAATTGTGAAGTAAGTGAAATAAGAATGATTTCTTTGTGACCTTTGTTTTATTAGGAAGTATTTATACAGGACTGTAAATACAATATGTAACTATGTTTCCCATCTCATGCAATACTTCATTTTTAAGTATTTCTTGGCATAGTTATTTATTTACCAAGGTTTTTTTCAGATCATCCTCTCAGCTTCTCAGACATGTTATTCTCTTCTGTGTTGTTTTGCAGTTACATGAGCATTGTAGAATCCCTCCCAACATATGGAGTGCATTATTACGCAGTAAAGGTACGTGCTACAAGAAGGGTCCTTCACTGATTTAAACTCTTGTTGGAGAGGGAGGGAGAGAGGTACAAACAGCCATCCTGCTCTCAGACTACAATACACTGCTGCTAAAGTCTCATTTCACTTCCTGAGGTAGGATAAACTTATTTCAGCTGTGTGTGCATGTTTAGTAAATACAGTTCCAAAGAGGAAAACCCTGTTCTTGGAGATAAAGCTCGTTCAGTCCTATTGTGCTGGAGTGTTCAGCTCAGTCAGCAGCATGGCAATGCCAGTGCCACCAAAAGGACAAGCCAGACACATCCCTGGCAGACAATCCTTTTTGTAGCTCCAGGAGATCAGATCTTTCCCAGATGGCAGATCCATAACACACATCTAGGGCCAGCCATGACCTGCATACTGCAGCTCCCCTGCCATGTGTAGATGAATGCAGAGACTGTTCATCTTTGTAATGCCAGAACAGTCTTGTACTCTGGAGATAGGTAACACATTCTCATCCCCAAACAGCTCTCCACTTCTGTGTGGACTTCATGCAGCTGTTCATGAAGTCCTTCATTTCTTTTGTCCAATGATTTATCATCAAAATTTCCAGCCTCATATTATTATTACTTCCCTGTCTGACCAGCTGTGTAGGTTTGTTATTTTTTTTTAAGTAAAGAAATCAATAAACATAGAAGAAAGCTAGAGCCACATTCCCCAGAGCACATTCCCTCATTTATCACCCCTGAAGTTTTGATGTGTTTCATCATTATCTCTGTGCACAGATCATATGGTTTTTCATACATTTGTAATGTCTTGCACACATGGGGTACTATAAAAACACAAATATCTGACTGTACCTGTCTCAGGGAATGCGTTTCTAGCCTATTCCTGCTAATAGGATATAATAATAAAGTTATTATTATTTCACATAAAGCATTAGCCTCATCTTTTCTCAAAGGACAGAATCTCTCCAGCACCCTTTGCATCCAGATCTCCTGGACTACTCTAGATCAAGAACAATCTAGTGGATTGGGCTGGACCTTAAATCCTGCAAAGACTTGAGAGCTATTCCAGTGAGCTCCCCATGGTCAATAAGCAGCAGTGAGCAGCAATGAGGCAGCAAATATTGCACATAATAGGGTTTGCTTCTGCCTGACGTGGGGGTTTTGGTTTTGCTGTGTTTTAGCCTGCCATTCTCTATTACATTAACAGAACAGATGTAATTTCATTGAAGACTTCAGCTCAGTAAATTGCAGGGACTGGGATCAGATATCAGCCATTACTCCATAAGGACATTTTATTGCACACTCAGACACAAAGCAGTTGGGTCCGAGCCTGTCAGACCTTATCACTTGGTAGCTCTCAGATCCCATTACTGCTGCATTTTCAAGACTAATGCTAAAATCCCTCCACATAATTCAAGTCAGCCGGGTGATTTGCTTTCCTTCCTCTCCAATCTCTGAGTGTTCAAACTGAATAATTTACAGGGAAGAGAAAGAGGATGCACCACTGCACAAGGGACCCATGTCAAACCTCCTCACCTCCCCAACAGCATTTTGAGTAACTTGATCACATGTGATGTATTTTAAATTGTTCTATATGTCATGGCCAAAAGTGAAACAGATCTCTTCTAAACACTGTGGAGCTTTGTGACTTGTGGGAACTTGGCGGGGGAAATTTAACAACACCCATTCAAAGGTATTACTTAGACATGTATCTTCATCTTGAACAACAACACAGGAAATCTCCAGCATTTCCCCATCATATTCAGTATGACTCTCTGTGTTTTCTCTTTCAGGACAAGCAGGGAATTCCATGGTGGTTAGGACTTAGCTACAAGGGGATTTTTCAATATGACTATCATGACAAAGTGAAACCAAGAAAGGTAAGTGTTTACTTTTCTACCGTGGTCTGGGCTTGTCACACATGTCATGGCTTGAGTCAAGGGTGTGATGTACACCAAATGCTGGCATTGATTCATGTGATTCTTGAAGAATGTTTGTTTTCTCCCAAACTTGTCTCAATGTCTTCAAAGAATTAATGGACAAAAGTAGCTCATAATTTATTAAAAGTTGTGGGTTTGGAGGAAATTTACATCATTTAATCTTGCAATTTACATTTCTTTTTTGTGTGATTCATAAGACATAGATGGGAACTCGAGGTGCTGGAGGCCTTCCATTTACTGGCAATGGTGGACTGGAGACTTGATATTGTATTGTCAAGCCATAAATTATCTGAGGGAGAAAGGAATGAAGAGACAGGAAAACTGCTTCCATTTATTACAAAAAGAAAATTGCATGATTTTCTCAGGACCACCATTACATTTGATAAGCAATCCTAACTGAAGAGTTAATGTCAAGGTAGCTGGGAAAGATGACTTTCAACACATGCCAAAAAAAAAAGGCATGGGAAGTTTTGATTCTTGAGGTCAGCCTGTGAGGAGGACTCATGTGTTCTGATTTTCTCACCTAGGATGCCATCTAATATAAAAAATATCATCCCTGAGCACATGTCCTGCAGCTGGGAATGTACAGCCTGTTAGGAACAGTGTCTGTTGCACTGCAAACCTGTGGAGACATTGGGAGGCAAAGCTTCAGGCTGGCTTGCAGGCTGCAGAACTGGATGATTTGGAACAACTAGGCAGCTCTTCTGTGGATGCAAAAGCTTCCACAGTGAATTAATGTACTGTATTTCTCTTTGCATTGTCTCTGAGCCAATTCTTCTTCCTCTGGTCATATTCAAGTTGGACGCTGCCTGGTGCTCACAGAGAGCATCTTCTATTAAAATGAACTAGAGTCAAGGTTTTGAATGATAACTGAACTGCTAAGGAGGCAACAACAGGTGCATCAATTAGCCTTTTATTCACTCAAAGCTACTGATAGGACTTTTATTCATTAAAAGAAAGGACAAGGAGAGTAAGGAGGTCTTCACAAAAACTAAAAGACTATTTGGGATCAATCATTACCTACAGGGCAAGCCATCCTCACACATGGTAGTTTAAAACATGCCTAGGCTAGGTGTTTGCACCCACATATCTCCAGTAGTGCCAACCCCCCAGGGAAGACATGTACTTAAAAGATGCCTTCAGAAGTCAGTCTTAGGAATAGAAACATTTCTTTGGAAGAAATTAGTGCCCTGCCATGACAGGACTCAGCCTTTCACATGTTACAGCAATTACTGTCAGCCCTCTTGGGGTCAGAGGGTCAGTGGAGAGCATCAGAAGGAAGGAGAGGAGAGATCAGGTGCTCTGACTGCATGAGAGGAGACACATTTCTACCAGAAGGGTCAAGCCTCCTTTTTCAGCTTTTCTACTTTCTCTTCTCAGCTGTTCAGGTTGATCTACTCTGTAGCATTGGTTTTGGAGCTTGATAAAATCTTTGCCAGCCTCTCTGTGTCTCCACTAGCCTACCTCTAGCACTCACACTGCATCTCAAATCAGGGTCTTTAAGCACCTCTGATCTATTTTCTACAAGTGTAACCCTAAAAAAAATGGGTGCTGGTTTTCTCTTTATTGGGAATTAAGGTTTTTTTGGTCTCAGCAAATCATGTATGAAATCCAACAAACCCAAAACAATGGTGCTGCCTTATGTATAAACCACTAAAAATAGTGGCAAAAGTGGTCTTTTATCTGTGAGGAAAGGTTGGGTGGGAAGGGAGAGCAGGAATTTCCGGGCTCAGATCTGTCCATTACCACAATCCAGAGACCACAGCAGTGAAAAGACAGCCTAGATGAGCATTTCTTTGCTACATGATGCTTGCAAACCCCATCTGTTGGCAGAACTATTTGAAAATGAGCAGCCTAAATCAGGGATGGGACTTGGACAGAGAGGCTGAGGCTTCATTATTTTTCTCCGTGGAGTGATTTTACCTTCTGTGGAGCAAGTAAAAGGAATTCTTACCGTACACAGGTGGTAAAACCCCTCTGGCAAGAGCAGATCAACTGCCTCAGCAAGGCGTAGTGTTTAATCCTGTGCTAATTAGATTGTAAAATTGCACTCTATAACCCTGGTATCTGGGAGCAGCCTGCCACAGTATCTGATTCATTTCACTGCACCAGCATGTGCTGGTTCAAGTCTTTGCTGTGCAAACAGGAGGGGTAAACCTTGCTGAACTTTCTGCAAGGTAAAATTAGTGGGGGAGGGAGAAAGAGATAATGGCTTTTCTGATCCTTAATATTTTGTTCCTGCACACTGCTCATGCCAGAAACAAATTGAAAACTTACAATGGAAAAATAAGTCTCCCTGGAAAAGACACAAGCAGAAAATGTTAGCAAGAAACCAGCTGAAATCAAGACGCTTACATTAAGTGCATATAAAAACCTTGCTTGTCTTACGAGGGAGATTGTAGTGTTTTCCTATATGTCATCCTGGATAGATTTCCATGTTTCTTGTGCTTGTGAGTAAAACTGTAAAGCACTCTAAGGAGCTGAACCCATCTCAGGCGATCCCATTAGCAGTCACTCAAACCCATGATTTCATTGAATTGCTGGAGTAAATCAGCCATGTGTCTCTAGAAAACTAACCAGGTTTGTCAGCAAGTTAGATGAGACTGGAGAGGGGAATTGAGGTTGATGTGGGGCCAGAAACTCATCCTGCTTGCACTGTTCTCACTCAGGCATCTGAGTTCTGTGGCATTACTGGGGATGCAGCTGAGATGGGTATCTGGCACCTAGTCCTGAGTGGTTCAGATGGGAATGTAGGGCTATTAAACTGTAATGCAGTTGTTCCTAGAGTGCAGAGACTAAAGTGTCTCTGTGTTTCTATTTTTATGTTCCTTCCTGCCTATGCTTGAATTTTGTGGAAGCCCTGAATCTACTCAAAGCCATCACTTTGAGGGTCACCCTTGTTCTTCTGCCTGTTGAGGGCTACTCACAGACTCAGCAAGCCCTGCCAAAGGCTTCCTCTTGAATGTTGCCTGTTCTAGTGCAAGTTTGGTCCCTATAAGTTATAATCTGCTAGCTCTTCATTCTTGGGTACGAAATAATTGTAAAAGTTTTGGTAGACTACACAAAACCCAACACTCCTGCAGAACAAGAAGAAGGGAGTATCAAGTGTGGAAAGACAGCTGCAGTCCTGCTAACCATATATTGGGGGATTCTGGAAGTTGGGCTTGCAGAACCAGTGTGATTTGTGTAGAAGCAGCTCACAGCTTCCAGGGTGGACAGAATCCATTTCTCTCTGTGTTGAACTTAGCTTCTAGAAACGCTTTCTTGTGAAAAGACCAAACCCATCATTTTCAGAGAAGGGTCATTAGAGGGTTTTTTGCTTAAATTTCAGAGCAACTGGAAAGAAAGCCAAGGCACTGCAGCAGCCCTGTGTGAGCATTTGTCTGTGAGTGGTGTGTGTCCATTTTAACCAGCACACAGGGATGTGACTCCATCCCCAGAGAGCTGTACACAAAGAGCCACAGTGTAGCCTGGAGCTGTGAGATCTGCACACCCAAGTAGTAGCACTAGGCATATCTCTGTTGTTCTAGGGAGATATTCCCACTGATTTAAGAGCCCAAAGGCATTTTTTTAGTGCACACAGCTTAACAGTTAGTAAACAATTAACTCTGAGCTGAAGAGTGAATGATTAACAAAGTCAGCCAAAGGACTTCCATATGGCAGATAAAAAGACAGAGAAAATGTTTAACTTATCACCAAAAATAAAATTACCTTAAAGGAGAGTCTGGTAATGTTTAGTTGCTTTGTAAGAGATATGTCTATATAGTGTTATCTCCTTTTCTTCTATAGAAAGCTAGTGCCAATGAAACCTAAAGTGAGCCTTTTTTCTCAGACTCATAAACATTATCATTGCTTACATTATCTGGTTACTGAAGAGAACCCAAAGAGAATAAAGGTTTTTAGAAATAAGATAAAATGTGAGGCATCACAAAATTCAGCCATGAACATAACTTGACAAAAATTTCCTTGTGACAGCCACCAGTTCCTGTCATTTCTTCTCAGCGTTACCCTTTCTCTGAGGTTAAATGAAGCATGCTGTGAGAATGCTCTGTCCCTTGCCATAAAATCTCCACAACAGTCTTTGGATTCTCATGACAAAGAATTTAATTTTTAGTTTGTAGTGTCTTCATGAATCCAAAGCAAAAGTAATGGGTTGACTTCCCATTTAAACATGCAAAAAAAAAAAAAAGGCAAGCTGGACCCATCCTACCAAGCAATGCAGAGCACAAGTAAATTCAGTAGTTTTAAGTGTCTGATCAGAGAAAAATCACCTGCTTGACAAAAGCATGAGCAAAGTAATCAGCACATTAATTGTGTCCAGAAAGTGAAAGATTGCTGTCCGGTGCCACTTGGCCTTTTCCAGACAACAAGAGATAAGAGTGAACTTTCCCAATTCCAGAGGCAAAACGAGATATTTACACAGGAGAAGCAATAGCCTAATTAAGAGCTGCTTTACTGCAGAACAAATAGATCCTCTCTGCTTTAGGGCATAATGAAGCATTGTCAAGTCAGTAATTGCATTGATGGAGTGGTTAAACTTGTGCTTCCTGTGGTGAAGGAATGACAGACCAGTGACTTAAAAAAACATAAAGTAAGGATTGATGTGAAATGTACAGAAATTAGTGAATGATGGGGAGGAGGAAGCTGACAAATTGCTCTCTGTCCTAACCAATCATAGAACACTGAGAGAGTCAAAAAGGCAAAAGAAACATGAAACTCAAATTAGTTACAGGGAGCCCAATTCACTTGCACAGCTCCTTACCACATGATACAATAGCAGCCAAGAGTTCAGAAGGATTGAAGATAGCACTAAAAGTGTGACCTTCCATCCAGGGTTTTAACACTGAGTTGGTTATTTTCAAAGAGGATTTTAGGAGGGGTTATAAATCCTCATGCTCACGGAAGGTGTTTGATTTGACACCACGTTGGTTTCTGTTGTCAGAGGTATGGAGCATGTGTCTCACTCCTCTCACTGACATGCTGCTGAGCCACTGGGTGTATTAAGAATGGGCTGGACTTTCTCTAGGGCATCCAGAATCAAGTCAGGTCAGAAAATGTATTGGACTCGTGTTTCGTTGGGCTCCTCACCATTTCCTAGGACCTTTGCAAACACCTTTGCATTGCAGACAGGGATAGAAGATTTCAAATTTACAAATGACAAAAAAGAGCAGAAACCATTTCCAGGAAATACTGGTTTAAAAGCTCGTGGAGTCTCAGTGGCATTGCTGTAATAAATTATTCACTGTGATTAGCAGGCTGTTAAGGACTACCTGCTGACTCCTTCTGCTCTGTGCTTTCATTTCTCTTCCCATTGCTTCATGCTTCTTGGGTTATGGACTTGGCTGTAAACTGAACCAGTCTTCAGGTCACAGTGGGTTCAGCTCATTTTATAGTGCAGTAATTCAGTCTTGGTTTAGTAATTGGAAATGTGGAGCATGGAAGGAGGGAGACATACACAAAGCGAGGTTCCTCACCATGCTGTTTCTTATCATAGAGAGATGACGCTCACCCAATTTCTTTCCTTAAAACATAATACCCAGACCTGCAACCTGAAGAGCAGACATAGTTTAAAACCTTCCCCTGCTGAAATGCCCTACTCCATCCCCATTAGACAAGAGACCATGTTCTCAACAGCACCTTTTTTTCTGCTGTTTGCCCTCGGTTTGGAGTTTCTACCATCCAGCATCTACCATCTACCTTCCCCTTTCAGCACCTACTACTCCGTGCCTTACCACTGTGCCAAAGAGCTGCCAAACACACTGGGAGATGAATAAATGACATCAAAGCACACTGGGCTGGAAAGCAGAATTATGTCCCTGACACTGAGAACTTCCACAGGATTTGGCTGGACATGCCACTGGGCTGTGATTCAGTGAACATTTCTTTTGGCAGCAATATCAGCTCAAGTGGCCTTCAGCACTCTCCTCCCCCATCACAGCCCTGCTCCCACTGTTCACTTCCTCCCCTGGGCCCCTTCCTCAGCCATCCTGGTATAGTTGTGCAGTTGGGAAGGAAACTGCTCCAGAGCAGGGATCAGACTGGCTCAGCACCACCCAGCCATAAAAAATGGTCACTCTTAATCTCAATCAGTTCCCAATCCCATTCATCATCTGACCCACAATCAGTATCCTACAGCAAAGCTGTAGGAGCTGGATATGGACACAAGCTGCATAAATCACTGCAGCCAGAGAAAGAAACATCCATTAACCTACAGAGTAACTTTGTGGAGCAAGACAAGAGCTTCACAGCTCAGAACAAGCTGGAAGGAGTTCAGCTGCATGGAATTTGTCATGGTTGAACCAGGATGAATTAACAGTTAGGTATAAGGTCATCATCACCACTTTTTTCCTCCTCATAAAAGCTGGTAAAAATTTGCTTCAATGTGTCTCCCAAACAGGGCTGATTTCAGACAGGTGAGTAGGTTGTCTAGGTAAATGAACTTTTTAGAATCATACAACAGTCCTGCTCAATTTCCATTATGTAGGTAAATAAGTAGCTTTATCAACTACAACGTTTGCAAACACTAATACGTAGTCTAAGGCACTGCTGCTTTATAAAGAAACCAGCTTTTTCTGGTGGTTTAGTGTGCTGTGGTGATACCATTAGAAATACAGTTCCCAGGGTTTTCTGAGAATTTACATTCAGAAAGGCTAGAGCATGACGTCCCATCCCATGGTCTAGCCAAGTCAAGTCCATGGCTACCATTAAATATAGGAGTAGTCCCATCAAAATAAAACTCCCTTCTCTAAGTCCTTTGTTGTATTCAGGTCTTAAAGAGTAATTCTGTGTAAAAGCAGCAGCCAAGTCTTAAATGATTCTGCAGCACACAGCAGGAACTTCAACAAGATGCAAAGACAAATCACTCTGACAGCACAAAGTGAAACAAATTGGACCTCAGAGCCCTGGAGTTAGGGTGGAGATCTGGAGAGAGATTGAAACCTCCTTGAGCACTTATGCTTGGCTCTGAAGTGGTAGCAGGCTCCTCCACACCCCAGCCTGCTCAGATGCTGTCTCTTAGCTCACCAGGGCTGCTCCAAAAGCCTGGGCAGGGGTCCTGTTACTCAGTGGTTGTGGCTATGAGGCACCTTTGGTCAGTGGTCTGGGCAGGAGGCTCGGAAGGTTCACTGCAGCCATCACAACGAGAGTGGGATTGCTGCTGCCATGGCACCCCCTGTGCAGACACCCAGCATCACGGGAGTATTTGCAGTCACACAGCCTATTGTGCATCACCACAGCAGCGTGGGGTGGGAATGGTGATTCCTGTATTTTGGTTCCAAGACAGAGGTACTTTAGCCAAGCCACTGGAGAAGACATGAGAATCCTTAGGAGAGAGAGTAGCAGTAATGGTTTGTGGGCAGCATAAATCCTTCTGAGGTGCCACAGCTGATTCATCGGCTACAGACTTTGTATCCTTTATCTAGTACATGGGATATTGTGCCAGAAAGGAGAGCTCTTCAATGCAGAAAGATCCAGTCATTGTGATGTCCTTTCATAAAAGAGAGGAAGTTTAACTTAAACCAATCAGGAAAAAAAGGTTCTTTGTAGACATACTGATTTAGACACACACAGCATGGTGACAGCAATGCACAATCTAACAGCAGCTACCAGATATATGTGTGCAGTGAAAGTGGATTTCGTTGTATATAAAGTCCAAGTCTGATCTCCCAGTCTGTGTACAATTACAGACACAAATATCAAGTTGCATTATTTAGACAAATAATGCTTTGTCCAAATAGCAGCTCTTCCCTCTGTGATCTGATGCTCTGCTGTCTCACTGAGCCAATAAGCCACTTTGAAATTTAAAAGGGAATTGTGTTTCCATAATGGAAATGAATGCAGAGTGGTTATTTACAGATCTAGATGCAATTTGTGTTTGGTCAAGCCAGAAATGTTTGCTGGGGTGGTGTGGTCCCACAAGAACAGCATGCAGCAAAAGGGATCTCAAATTGGACCAGAAATTGTTTGTCCGTTTGGCAAAAAAAGAGGCCTGAAGCCTGAGGCGAAGAAGTAATTAGATAGTGAGCTGGGATTGCTGACAGACCACTGAAAGTCCCACTTAGCCAAGCCATTCTCTCATTCCATGAAGGAAGGGAGGACAGCAAGCCTCTGGGAAGATCATTGGTAGGGCTTTTCCCACATCAAATCACACAGGAAATCTCTTTTTTTTTTCTTGTTTTGAAAAGTGAAAGAAAAAGAAAATACCCCAGACTAATGAAAATAAAGGAATGAATGGAAGTGTGGCAGGATGGAGGACTAAGTTACGGTGCAGCGGCATCCCCATCTCATGACCCAGGGGCACCCTCAGCAGTGGGTCACACTAATTCACAGGTGACAGCCCACAGAAATCTCTTGGTAAATCTGCCCCTGAAACAAGAGCCCATTTGTTTGAGCTAAGATGGTGCAGCTCCGCCTGGACCAAGTCCTTCCTCCTTCACTCTAACTAGTTTGACAGAGGTGTGATTGATGGGAGCAGGGTTGGCTTGAGGCAGAACACAAATCCATGCCCGGAAACCACGGCCCCACTGAAATCTCTGGGACAAAACTGCCATTGACTTCACTGGAGCTGTGATTTCCATAGAGTTTAGGGCCAAAACGGGACCGCTCACAACCTCCACCCTGACCTCCTGCATAACTCAGCTCCTAGAATTTAGTTTGCTGGTTTGTTCAATGGAGGAAATTACATTTCCAAGGAGGAATTTTTTTTTTTGTTATGTTTGTTTTGTCTTTAAACTGGAGGACAAAAGACTTGGGAGTTTGTAGCTTCACTCATGCAAGCTGTGTGAAAATACTGTCATTGTTTTAGTTCCATTGTTTAATACCAGTTTTAGTATTGGGATGTCATCCAGTGCTGGCTCTTGCCCATTGAGTAGGCGAGGGAAGGGGTTGCATTGGGGCTGTTAGAAATGTTCCACATTATTTCTCTGCCTTTCCTATAAGCCATTTAGAACATCCAGTCCGGGTGATAGTCCATGCATTTAGAGGGATGATTGTTCCTTCTGCACAGTGTGATTTAACAAGGCATTAATCATCTAGGAAGCGGCAAGACTTGAAGGACTGGGAGATGCCATACAGGTCAGCAATTCCAACAGCAATTACAGCTGGTCATTTATTAGATCTTTAGAATCAAAGAAAAGTACGGGTCAGAAAGGCCTCTGGAGGTCTCTAGTCCAACCTCCTGCTAAAAGTTGGGCCACCTTCAGGGTTTGATCTGGTTACTCATGGCCTTAGTGTTTGACCACCTGCACTGATTGTTCTGGGACTTGGGGTTTTAATTTATATATCTTCTAATAACTTCCCTTGCTGCAACCCTGCAACCTGTGTCTATTGCCTCTTATACTTTCACTGGGCACCTCTGAGCAAAATCTGTCTCCATCTTCAGAGCTAACAGCAGGTAGGTCCTCTGTAGATTTCTGCAGGTGGTTTGATTCTGAACAGCCACCACGCAGACTATCTGGAACCCTTGAGAGTGTGTGCATTCAGCCTGTGCCTCATCTCAGGTGATTCAGCACACAGAGAAGAGAAGAGAAAAGAAGAGAAGAGAAGAGAAAATGAGACTCCTGGGTATTTATATTTGGTTCTTAAGAGACCAAATACAAAATGGTTCAACCATCAATGGTTCATCCCCATAGCATGCCCAGCCATAGTGCACATTCCACAGTTCAGTGCCGAGTCTGGCTCTTCTGGGCACAGCAGGCAGGAAACAGTATCAGGGACCCCATACCCCAACGTCAGGATTTGGAATTACTCTGAAAGGTATCATTTGGGCATGTTTCTCTAGGTACCATAGTCCAGACAGCACTGTGCAGCCACCTCCAGTGCTGGCCTTCAGCAACCTCCTCTGTCCCATGCCTGAGCTGAAGGGCAACACAGGAGCAAGCAACAGCTTCATTACTGCCAGGGCTTCCCAAATAAATGGCACTGTACTTCCACTGAATACTCAGGCAAGGTTCCCTGAGCACAAATGGACAGAGCACAGCCCAGTGCCCAGCATTAATTCAGGTCCCCAAACCTCTCCAAGTGTCCAGGTCACCCAGGCCATGAGTGACCAAACCAGCAGCAATCCCTGATATTTCATTCACAAAAGACATTCCCTTCTTTATCAGGTACTCCAGCATTTTTCAAATACTCTGACGCTGACCCTACCTCCTGGTGTGTGCAAATTCCACAGTACCAGCCTCATGGTCAATAAAAATGGTAAAAAAATCCTTCAGATTCACATGGCTGAAATGGATGCAGATCTCTGGGCCTCCTCTCCTCCAGGCTCAGCTTAATTAAGGACCAGCCAGCAAACCACAAGTGTGCTCACAAAAGAAGCTTGCGTCTGAAGGGTTTTGACTGCAGCTCCTTGTAACTAGTCACAAACATCTGGTGCCTGGCAAGCTTGCCAGCCTCTTGGAAGGGGTTTCCAGTGAGAAAATTCCTGTAGCTTGCACCTGAATTCTCTGCAGCACACCATGCAGCACTTGGATCTCTCTCCTGGCTCCTCTTCTAAGCTACCAGCTTTGTACAAGCCATTTCTGGCACTGGTTTCCCCATCATGGCCTCCCCACCCACCCCAACACATTTTAAAGAGTGCACATGGTCTGATGGGGAACAGTTATTCCCTTGAATGTTCACGGGTTGATAAGCAGTTTTTCAAATTCAAATGATAGTGTCAGTTCCTGTTTTATTGACATGATGAAACAGAGATCACAGTGGGGACAGGCCCTCCGGAGAAGGAGGGAATAAGTGTAATTCTTTTCTCCTCTTTTCCTAGCCCCTTTCACATGCATGTGTGTGTGAGTGTGCAGCTGTGCTCAAAAGCCAGTCTCACAGATACTTCCTTAAGTATCAGTCAAAGATTAAATCATCTCATGTGCAGCCTGTAATGATGGCCACTACCAAAAATTGTTCCCATCTGAAAGCTGCCCAGTGCTGCCTGATCCAAAACGAGCTGCTGACCTCAGAAGAGAGCCCAGCGGGCAAACCACCACATCACAGACTTGGCCCTCTGCAGCACCGCTAATTGTCCCCTTGTCTGCGGGCACTGAGTGAAGGCAGCTACTCAAGGGCAGGGGAACTGTGCTCTAAGCTTGTGTTAATGATTGACTTTCTCCTAAGGCCCATTTCCAGTGTGTTTGGGGAGATTCTGTCCCAGTCCCTGCTGACGTACTCTTTGTCGAAGGGTCACAGCACCTCTGATACAATCCCAGTAAAGCCAACACAAATTGTCCCACGCACATGTGCAGGTATTGGATTTGACACAAGAAATTACCCAAAGACAATCAGAAGCCAAATAACCCAAAACCAGACCCAGCCTTGGTTCAGGGTGAGGCAAACCTGCCATGAACATGGATGCTTTGACTCAAACCAGCCCCCAAACCAGCACACATCTGTTGTTACTGCATTTCCACAAGATCCTGTTGAAATTATGACCAGTTCCCTGCTGGGGCTCTATTCCCCAGTGAATGCAAGCACCAGCCTGGTAAAAGGATCTTGATGGGTAAAAATTATGCTTCCATTTAGGAAGACCCACTAATGGCACCTTGTGCATCTGTCACTGCATTAACAGCATCAATTTGAGACTGTACATAAGGTGGGCAACTGGTGAATGGAACAGCTTGCTTGCATTAGGAGGTCTGGCTGAAGGGAGTCCTTCAGCTTTGTTTCTCTGGAGGGATTGTGATCAGCTAACAGGAGAGTGAGTATTTTCTTGTGGGTATTCACATTTTTGCAGATTGGATTCCTTATGTATAGGAAGGAGGAGAACTCTCAGATCAATATGGGAAAATGGAGTGGGACACCCCTTTTAGTAGAATAATACTTGGGGAGCCAATGGAGCACAGTTACAGCAATGGTAAAACACACGTGTATGTTCGGGAGAGCAGAGCTGTGGAATAAAAGAGACAAACTTAAGTTGTGGGGTCACTTTCACCCCCTCCCTCCCTAGAGCATGGATTAGCCTCCTTCTGCCAAGGAAAGCAACAAAACTAAATATAAAAACGCAGCAATCTGGGGAGCTGCTCCGGTGCCCAGAACGTAGGTGTCTAATGCTGTTTTAGGCACTACTGGTGATCCAAGACATCTGCGTGGGGCTGGCAGATACAGCAGCGGACCTGTCAGGCTCCCTCCCACCCGGGGCAGCAGCCAGGGGCCAGGCAGGGAACCCTGGGGCATGGAAAAGGGCACTCCATGCCTACATTTGGGCATCTGAACAGCTTCCCCAGAGCCCTGTGTGTTTGGACAGTTGGAGTTAATCATCGAAGAGAAACGAGAAACAGAGCTTCCCTTCGCAAACAGCACTGTGAGATTTGTTAGCAGAGAGGGTAAAACAGAAAAGGATCCGAGCACAGGGGACAGTCCGGCACTCAGAGGGGGAGGATGGGCAAGAGAGCATCCAAAGAGAGCAGCTGCCAGCAGCTCGGAAAAGTTTCAAATTCCTTCTGCGCCACGCCGAAGTTTAGTCATAAATGACAACGGGGGACCTGGGGACAGAGGGATATTTTCTGAAGGGTGTGATCTACTGGCTTTTTAGATTCTTATGTGTTCCACATGTCTGAGCGCCTCCCAAACACGTCCTCTGCACATGCCGTGCAGCACAGCCGCCTTGTCCTCCCCGCCTTGTGGAGGGGCATCTGGAAGCATGGAGGGATGTTTTCAGCTTGACCCCAGTTGTTGTCTGTGGGAGTTTAGGTCCCAAACTTCCTTTTCATGCCTTTGAAGCCAGGCACTTAAAGAGGAATCAGACTTTGGCTCCGGGTTTAACCCTTTCACCCTATGTCTGTCCTCCCTCGGTGGGTAAAAGCGTGGCTGTTTCTGTGCTTCATTCGGTGTTTACAAGTTTTATGCAGCAATTAATATTCCCAGTGGAGGAATAAAATAATCCCCTAAGGACAATGTAACTCAGACTTTCAGACTTCCCATTCCTCCTGGCTCCCTGCTTCCCTTACCCCCCGGCAATGTGGACAGCCTTAGAATATGGGGCAGCTCAGTGCCCTTCCTAACCCCTACCCTTCCTTCCAAGAAGCACCACGTTACAGAAAGGGAAAAAAAATGGAGTAAAAACAAACAAAAAAAAAAAAAAAAAAAAAAAAAAAAAAACAAAAAAAACCTTGCTTGGAAACTTTAACAAATATTTTCAATTTTGCTGCCCCTGAAATACCAGCAAGGAGAAAATTTTGGTTCCTCTCTGTGTTTTGTTTTATTCTCTAGATTTCAGCTCCACCAGCAGCTATATCAGTGCAAATCAAATTACGCCTCCTGTTTACTTATCTCCAGAGCGCTGACACTGGCAGCCGAGGCTTATCTCGGCGTGTCAGGAGCCAGCGCCTTCCTCGGGGGTAGGACAGGAACTCCACAGAAGCTACTTGGAGTGGGAGAAGGAGTGTAAATCAGGGAAAGCTCTGCTGCCTGTGCTCCCCAGCAGCGGGGCTGCATTGCCCAGCTCTGCTGCTTGCTCGGGGGGCAGTGCAGGGAAGCCGAAGTCCGAGATGCCCAGGAGGGTGGAGGCTGCCTCTTCCCTATGGATTAGCAGCCTGGAAGCCAGGGTTTGGATTTTGGCTTACTCATTTGTAAGGAAAAGGCAGTGGTAGACCTGCCCGCAGTGGTGACAATGTGACAGTTCGCGGAGCTGGCACTATTTTCCCTGCTCCTGAGGTCGGTCCGCCCTCCTGCCTGGGAGATGGGCGTTATTTCACGGGAGAAGTGTGGGCACAGGGGCCGTGTAAGCGCATCCCACTGCCCAAGAGCACGCAGAGGTCTCCAGGGCTGGCCCAGGCTGGCTCAGGGGCGAGGGCACGCCGCATTTCACTCCCATGAAAAGCTTCGTGCCTCAGTTTCCCCCTTGGTGGTAGTGTTGGCTTTGTCCCAATGCTGCTCTGAGACGTCCCGGAAGGGCAGCCTGTAAAACAGAGGCTGAGACATGACCTGCTTATTGCCGTGTTCTCTACCGCCGGGAGCGCCTGGAGCCTTGGGCATCGCCACCACGAGTGTGACAGCACCTGGGACAGATGAACTGTCTGCACTGGCTCATGGTGCCAGCTGTACGCGGATCGCGGGGCAAAAGCAGAGCTGGGTATTAGCACTTGGGTGGAGCGGGGGTCTCATCTCCTTCACCCCGGGGAGAGTCTGCTGTGCCAGAGGCCGATGCACCACCCCAGGTGCCAGCCGTCCAAGGAAAACGTAGTCCAATCCCGGTTTGCCCGGAGTTTGTATGTGTTTTCAACACATTTAGCCCGACAAAGTGAAACCGGCGCCCTTCCCCGCCTGTCCCCGGCACTGAGCCCTCCGCGGGCAGCGGGGGCCCGGCGGGCGAGAGGGAGGGAGGGAGGGAGGGAGGGGAGGGAGGGACGGAGGCCGCCGCCCGCCCCCGGGGCTGCCCCGCGGGTGCGGCGGGGGGCGCGGGCGGGACGCGGGGCCGGGGCGGAGCGCAGCGCAGCGCAGCGGGGCATTCCCGCCGCAGCGCCGGGAGGAAGCGGCGGGCAGGGCTGGGCGAGGGAGCGCGCGGAGGCGCCTCATCCCCTTCTTCTCTCCCTGCAGATCTTCCAATGGAGGCAGCTGGAGAACCTCTATTTCCGCGAGAAGAAGTTCTCCGTGGAGGTGCACGATCCGCGCAGGTGAGCCACGAGACGGGCCGGGCTGAGCCGGGCGCTGCGGGGCCGAGCCGGGTCCTGCCGAGGCCGCGCTGTCCGCGCTGCTCTGCGGGGCTCGCTGTGCTTGGTAGCTGGGGAACGCGTAAGAGAGAGGCAGCGGGTACCAAGCCGGGGGCTGCTGCTTCCTTTCAGCGGGACATTTCGGCTTCTGGTGTGCGTTTTTGAGGATGTGTTTCCCCTCGGTTCCTAGCGGTATTTTTTCCCCCCATTTCCCTCTGTTCTGGCAACTTGTGACCCCCAGGACTGTGCCGCTCCGGTGCCGTGCCTCAGCTGCAGTGCTGGCAGCCTTCGTGTGTGAAAGGGGGGTTTGCCTCGTCCCCGTGTTTCACTCAGAGCCCGGAGATAAGCGCCAAATTTTGTACTCACATGCTTCTTTGTAAATAAATATTCAGTAGTTCAACTGAAAGGAATGGCACAGAACCAGAGGTTTACCGCCGGCAGCCTGGATGAAAGCCCATCAGTCTTTTTGGCACAGGAGCCTTTTTTTTCTTACTTTGGAATCCTAATGTGAGAGTTGAAGGGACTGTGCTGCATCCCATCAGTGCATTCAGCACCCCTGATGTGTTTGCATTACTGGATGGTTGCTGCTCACAGTGAGTGTATGGCTCTGAAAGTTGTTCTGACTAAAAGCAATGTCTCGTTTGCACTGTAAGTATGATACCACTAATGGAAACCATCTCTCTGCCCGGACTGATTTGATGTGTTGCTGGTGGTAGTGTGTTGCACTGATCACTCAGCTGTGATCCAGTTTCACCTGTTTCCCATGCCTGTGTACAAATATATGTACTGCTATTAGGGGAATTTTGCATGCAGTTTCTATCCTTATTTACCCCAATATGAGCACAGTCACACCAGTACAACGGTGCCTGTCTGCATAGGTGCATTTGCTAACACAAACACCAAGTAAAGCAGCTCATGTCATTGTGCAGCTCCAGGTCAGCAGAACCTGAAAGCATCTGCTTAATATTAAGCATGTAAACAGTCGCATGAAATCTAGCAGAGTAAATTCCCGAAGTGGAGAATACACTGGGAGATCTTGCAGCAGCAGGAGCTGGGGGTAGTGCACTCCTTCCCCCACCGAGGCTCCGGCAGCCCGAGAGGCGTCAAGAAACGCGTGCTGTGAGCAGCCAGGAGCCCCTAAATACCCTGAGTCCTGGCTGTTTCCTGGAAGGAGCAGCTGCAAGGAAAAGAAAGGAAATAGCTCTGGGACGTTAAAATCACGGTGACATTTGCAACTCGATGTCGTGCATGAAATGTGACCGCACCGAGCAGCCTCTTCTCTCTCATTTGTATTTAGATTATAGGAATTAGTGACACAGAAGAGCTTCCGTTCTTTACTCCATTGCTTTGTTTCTCTGACTCAACACCAGGAGGACAAAGCCCTGTCCCGGGTTGTCAGCCTGGTACTTTCTTGCTACAACAGGAGTTAGTTTGGTTGGATTTTGTATCATTTTGATTTGTTTTGGTACCCAGAGTGTCACCATCCAGGTGGAGCTGGTACTCAGGCTGTAATGCAGCGCAGCACGTTGCAGTGGCGTGGTGGGAAGACATGGGTTGAAGTCTCCCAGCCAAGTGGGATGGACTCTTGCAAGGAGTTGTTCAGCGTGTGGAGGCGGAGGAGTAGCCAACACAGTGCTCTCTCCACATTCCTCTCCTCATAGCCAAACCAGAGCCTGAGTCAGCGAAGCCACAGTCAGGAGAGCGAGTGCAGCTCCGTGGTTATGGCCAGGGTTGGGCAGCACAATGTATGTTTTTAAGACCTGCCTCTGCCCATGGTTTCCTGTCCCCAACAAGCCATTTAACCTCCTTTCATTGCAGTTACTTATCCCATAAAGGAGAAAAATTGTACATTTTAGGGGCTATCAACAGGGTTAATTCCATAGTGCATGTAGCATGCATGGAGAGAGCTCATGGAAAAAACACCCGTGGGCCATATCTCTCAGGTCTTCAAACAGAGCTGCGAAAAGGAAGTCCACAGCTCTGACCAACAGTCTGCAGATGTTTTAATGGAGTCTGCTGTTTTGGTGGGAAACATGTGCAGATCCCAAAAAGGAAAATAATTAGAAATCACTGCTTTTACAGTGAGAAGATGAATGATTTGCAGAGTATGTTTCTAAGAATTCAGAAATGACTGTGTTTGAACTGAATAGGATGACACCAGAATTAAGGCTTCAGCCCATGTTTGAATGCTTTAATTTCCTTAGAGCTTTATGTACCAGTGTGCTGCAGTGGTTTGTGTCCTTAGAACCAATATAAAGCATCCAGAGCTGGACTCCTCTCCAGTCTCAACTTCAAGAACA
The DNA here is from genome assembly GCA_016584745.2 of Phylloscopus trochilus trochilus. Taxonomy (NCBI): domain Eukaryota; kingdom Metazoa; phylum Chordata; class Aves; order Passeriformes; family Phylloscopidae; genus Phylloscopus; species Phylloscopus trochilus. The sequence continues at coordinate 7,235,849 of WQNJ02000016.1, read as the reverse complement.
CCTCCCAGCACAGCCTTCATTCCCTCTCCAGGGACAGGAATGAGGCAGCCCAGCACCATCAGCCACCCTCTTGTTGCACCCATGGAGACTTTTCTCACAAGAACAGTGCTCATAATAGGACAAGGTCTCTAGCACCATTCACAAGGAAAGGACTCGGCACAGGGTAGCACTGAAACATGAGATCCCAGTTGTCTCAGGCATTGTTTGCATTGGCCACAGCTGTTTTCTCAGAAATTTCACTCTGATTTGTAGCTCCATAATTTGACTTTAACACATTTTGAAGCACTGAAAAAGCCCTGATGCAATGGCTGTCAGCCCTCTCTAAGACTGAACACTGCCAGCAGTTCTCATTTTCCTGCAGAGTTTTGGATTTCTTTCATTCTTGGCTCTGTCACAACTCTCTTCAACTATTCACCCCTCCATGTTCACCTCCAACTTTGGACAAGGCAGTGGCCCACAAGCACCAGAAGCGAGGTGCAGGCACCTCACCACCAGTGCAGATACAGGTGCAGGAGGGGAGCCTTAGAAGGCTTGAGGACTTGTGAGTGCTGGTAAAAGAGCTGACTCCCCCTTGCATGGCACAGTGGAGCTCCTGGGCTGTCCTGCAGGGTCATGTCCATCCCTGCATGGCTCAGAGTCCCTGCTGACTGTGGGCTCTGGCAGCCCCTCAGTAGCACACCTGCTCCCCAGGCTGTCTCTTGCACTGGTCCCTCCTCACCATCCATGTCCCTAAAAGTGTCACATTTCTGAGCGAGCCTCTGTACCCATGTCACATCATTTCATAATCCTACTCTACCACAAAACCCATCTTAACAGACTGTAGAGGAGGCCCTCATTTATTTGGGGCTCTGTAGGTCAGTGGTGTGGTTTATTCCAGCCAGAGCTCCCTCCCTGCAGTGGGAGGAGTTCCACAGACCAGGATGCTGAGAGTCTGGATGTGTGCTGTGCTGGTGTCAGGGGCTCTGCTGGTGGGGTTGCTTTTGAGGGATGGGGAGGAATAATCAAGCAGGTTTGTACAGCTGTGAAAGCATGGGGAAGCCTAACCTGTGTTTTTTTGGTAATGATTGAGAACAATTGGGAGTCCCAGAGAGGAAATATTTAGCTCTTATTTTTCCTGTTTTTAAATTCACTCAGCTAATCACTGAGTCCCATTCTTCTCTCCAGGGCACAAAGCAGCCCCCTCTGAGCCTCACAACTCCCTGCCCCCATACCATGTGGCAAATCCTGTTACATCTGTTTACAAGTGGGGAAATCAAGGTTGTTGAAGAGTTTCTCTCACACTACTGAAAGCAGCCATTGTGGCTCTTTAGTTGGTACCTGGGTCCTAATATTTGGGAGCCACTGTCCAAAGCCAGAGGCAGTAGAGGGTGTGGGAGACATCTCGAGACATCTTGACCTCAGATGTCTCTGCATGTGATGAGACACAGAGGAATTCACACAGGCTTTGGCCTTGGTGGCTCTCCTGGGATGTGCAGCAAGTCAGCATCAGCAGAATCCAGGGGTACAGTCTGAGCTGGACAAAGTGGATGATCCTTACTGGTAGTCCTCTGGAGCTTGCTGTCTTGAGGAGATACCTGAAGTAAATGCTCTCCTGGCTTGAATAGATATTTATTGCTGGTTTCTAAGCTTTTTCCAATTAACACAAGGGTGTACACAGTAAAGACATCAACTTTTACTATGACATCTGTGACAGATTCTGCCACAGAAAGCAATCTGGCGAAACCTTTGTGTAACCTTGGTTCATTCTTTTCTCCTCTCCAGGGCATCTGTGACCAGGAGGACTTTTGGGCATAGTGGCATTGCTGTGCACACGTGGTATGCCTGTCCAGCATTAATAAAGTCTATCTGGGCTATGGCCATTAGTCAACATCAGTTCTACCTGGACAGGAAGCAAAGCAAGGTAAGCATGGGAAGTTCCAGTTGTGGTGGGTGAGTCCTTCTCACTCCCCACAGTCCCAGCCACATCAAGTCCAGATGGTGGTTTCTGTCCTACCCTCCCTTTCTACTTGAAATCAAAAAAAAAAGGCAATTCAACTGAAGATTCTGAAGTCCTGACCAGATTGAGAAAATTTGTATTGAATTCATGCCTATGGGAGTAAGGAGTCAGGAAGGATTGTATTGAACTGTGGCCAGATTGAAGGAGCCAAAGTTAGCAAGCAGATAGGGTCAACATCACTGTCTGGATGGTTTCCACATCTTCCACGTCTGTTCAATAAAGTTAGGGCAGCTTCCAATAACTGAGTTCAAAGTAGCTTCACAACCTACAACTGTCTCTGGATTCTTATTGCTATTGTATTTTTACTATTGTATTTTCCTAGAAAGGAGGAGTAGGGATATTATTTTAGGAGGGGGGCAGGAGGCTTGACAGCCTGGCTGTACAAGGAACTATTGCAAACTGGTGCTGCACAAAGGGCCATGCAATACACAAAAGAAACCACCTCGAAATCAGAGGAGTGTGTGTTCTCCCTCCTAATTCCTTTCATCAGTAATTTTAGGCATACCCAGAGCAGCAGGAGATCGCTTTGATCACTTTGAGTTTACTTTGATACAGGGAAAAGGCTTCTCATGCAGACTTCCCTCTCCATATAAGCACACTGGGGTAAAGCTTCACAGAGAAGAGAGAGCCTTTATTGAGTAGGTACCTGCATTGGTCCTCATCTCTGGTGAAATGGCAGAATGTGCAGATGATGATCCTCCAAATGCCTGAAACAGTCTTAATATCTTGCTGTTGTTGAAAGCACTGTGTGCATTTTCAGGCTGGGGCTGCTTCCTTCCTTGCTCAGGCCCTGGACCTATCAGGTCCCCTCATAAGCCAGTTCAGCCCATTAAACTGCAGAAAAATATTTCTTCTTCCTTCTTTTCTCTCGTGCATTATTTTTTCTGCCAGTTAAATTAATCGAGTTGGCTTTCTGGAATAATGTTGAGGGCCATGAGTGTGCTGTTAGTCCTGCTTGTTCTAAGCTCTTCTGACACTGCTTTCCCCCATAGCTCTGTGACCTTATTGTAGCGTGGGTAGGACTTTTGGATGCTTTGGTGTCCTGGTTTAGGGCAAATTTGGGAGGAAACCTCCAAAGGGGATTCCTCTGGAAAGCAAACCCAAAAAGCGAAAAAAGCGAAAAAACTTCCTCAGAGAAAAGTGGAAAAAACTATTTATTTAACAAACAAGATGCCCACAAGCACAAAGAATGAATTATATGAAACAATAAAACCTCTGGCCGCTCCGAAGAGAGATGGCAAACAGAGACAGTCCCTGCCCTGGGTGCAGCTCAGCTCCCTCAGTCTCTCACAGCCCCACTCCCTCCGCAGCTCCAGGCCCGGCGGCCGCAGGTGCCAGCCCTCGCTGTTCCTCTGGGCTTGTCAGTCCAGAGCAGATTTAAACAGTCCCAAGAAAAAAAGGAAAAAAAAAACAGTCCAGGGAGCTTCTCTGCCTCAGCTGGCTAAAACTGACTAAAAGCACAGGAGATCTCTGTCCCACCTCTGTCCATGCCTCAGAGGAACACCACAGCAAGGCCGTGTGGGTCAGGCAGTTTTCTCAAACTGCTGCTGCTTCTTTCTCCCGCCTCGCTCCCAGAACCATTTCAAAGGTACAGAACTTAATATACAGCACAGACAGAACAGACAGCTGGGGATACAAGCATCATAAAGTCACCCTAGGACACTTGGCCATTGTTGCACTCACTTTGGCCGTGTCTTATTTAATGCAAAAATCCAGGTTGCACCTTACTTGCTATAAGCTGTATTGAATTTAGGGATGTAGCCAATTTCCCAACCCTGCCTAAGTGCCAGCTGTAAATATGGACAAAATTGTATACTCACTGGTACTAAGGGAAGCTTTCCTGTCCCCCTTCTCTGCTCAGGACCATCAGGGCACTGCATAGTCCTTCCTGTCAACTCAGAGATAAATTTCAAGCATATAGAAGTTTATTTTTCTTTACTTTTAGCCAGATGGATTTGCTGATCTAGCTGCAAGGTATTTAGGTCACAAGCAATCAACAACAAAAGGAGATTCCCTCCTCCTGCCATTTCTTTGGTAAGAAACTGGGTCTCTGAAACACCCAGGACTTCCCTTCAGTGACTCCTTTTGTTGTTGGCAGATTGTGTTTCAATTTTATCTCCCCTCTCTCACACTCCTACGGGCAGCACCACCCACCAGCCCTCGTTTGTCAACCTGTCACGTCTGTGACCATGTCAGCATGCTTTGTCACAATAATCCCAGTGGTCGTGCTGAGGCTTTGAAGTTAAGGCATACAAATATTTTTGTCCCTTTCTCTTAAGGGAACCGATATTTTTGTCTGTTGTCCTCATCTTTGACATGACACTGTCAATATTGATAGATCCATCAATTTTAATTGATCTGTTCTGTTCATCCTGCTGGTCACTTCAGGGACACAGTGCTCATATGAGCTTCACTTTGGAAAACTAGTGAATCATATCCCAGAGTGGGGTGATGTGAAATGACTTTGGTTCAGCTCTCAGGGGCCTAGACAAACATTTATTGAGTTTCAGGTCACATGGGTTTTCAGCCCCTTAAATTTCAGGCCCCACTTCAATTGAATCCTCAACTTCAAAGCAAAACTTAGATATTCCTTCCTTTCATGTCCAAACTTGGCATTTCATATCATTTTGACAAAGGAAAGAAAAATAAAAACAAACTTAGAGGAAAAAGCCTGCTGGAGCTCACTGCACAGCTGAGCCTTTGCTACAGTGATGTAGATTAGATGGCAGGAGATGTGACATCGTGATAAAGAAAGCCTGAACTCCGTGCTCCTCACATAACTGGGCACCAGTTGGATCTGGACCAACAGCTCCACTGGAAAGAAAACCCTTCACTTGATTTTAAAAAGAAATAAAATCCGCTTTGCCTGGATTCTGACCCTTTTGCAAGTGAGGTCCCAGCCGTTTCTGCAGCCTCACTCCATGCTGAACTCCTGCCAGCTCGCCGGGTTCCCAGCGTCTTGCTCCCTGCTGATCTGTCTCTCTCTCCCTGCAATTGAAGCGTAACGTGGAGACTGAAAAGATCCCCAGCTTCCCAAGTGAACTTGTCAGCGTGCAGAACTCCTGTCAGCTTCCTTTTTTTTTTTTAGGAAGACAGATGCAGCAAGACTTGAAGGCATGTCTCTGCTCTGTTGACTGCACTGAGTCAATCAAATACTTGGCCTAGAAACCTTGAGAAGTCCCATTCTGTGGGAATTTTCATCACCACGTTCCTCCAAGTGCAAGGCTTTTTGGCTGAATGAACTGGTAGAAAATAGGCCAAGGGTTTCAAAAAATCACCTCCAGCAAAGCCCCATCACTGCAGCAAGAGGGATAAATTCATCCCTAGCGTCCATCTTCTTCCTCTTTTCACTTACGGATTTTTCTTCACCCTCTGACCCTGTCAGAACAGCACTGGGGATCAGTTTGGCCCCATGCTTTGAAATGACTCATGAATGAGCCAGTCTTCCTCCCTGTAAATGAGACTTGGCAGGTCTGTGCTAAGTGCTGTAAAATTTCTGAGCCTGGAGGGACTGTGGGGCTCGGGGGAGCACTAATGGGGTGTAACCCAGCTTTGCAGTGCTGTGCTGCAGCACAGCCTGCACGGGCCTCCTGCTGGCTGCTGCTCAGTGGCCTGTGTGAAATGAGCTGTTGCTCTGATTCCTGCTGCTGCTGAGAGCCTGTCCAATGCACGAGACCACCCGATGCTGACTGGCATTGCTGTAGGCAGCAGAGGCAGCAGGGACTGAGCAGCAAGCAAAATTAACCTTTCAGGAGATGTTTCATCTGCACTGTTCAGTGCAGGGCACCATTAGCACAACTGCAATCAGATCTAAAACCTTCTCCCATGGTTTCTGCAGGTTTGAATTGTACCCTCTGCAGAGGAAGCTCACTCTGTCCTGCTGATCCTGTCTGCTGGTTTGTTTTTCCTCTCTCCTGGCTCCAGGGATGCCAGGCTTTGGTCTCATATCACCTGTTTGTCTGCCCTGTATAGGGTACACTTCCAGCCACTGCTGGCTTGGCCAGGACCACAACAGCACCCACAGCAGTCACATTGCCTTCACTCAGCACTTTGGTTGGTGCCCAGTCAGACAGGTAGGGCTGGAGTGTGCCCTCATTTGCATTCTGAAAATGAGTGGAAATAAACTACAGGGCTGCTTGCTGTAACTATCCTACAAAAACAGGAAAACCACTGCTTCATGGAGCAGGAGGGATGGATCTATTCCTGCAGACTTGAGGTTTGTGCCTTTCTGAGGCATCCACTGCCAGGAGTCAGTGTGTTGGGTCAGGCAGACACTGGGTTTGATCAACTTAGCTGTTCCTGGGCTTATACAAAGTACACATAACCCTACATATACATAGGGTTGTACAGCATATATATACCTGCAGGGGATTTATCAGCAGGACAAAGGCAATTGGAAGGCTTGTTATCTCTGAAGGGCTGGCATTGCAGCAAGACAGCAGTTCCTGCTTAAGCTCCTTATCAAGACTTCAGTAGAAGGAAATCTCATTAGATAAAAGCAGTGATTTTCTTCACTTGGAACTAACCTTCCAGAACTATTTGAAGAAGATGTTTCACAGGCCTTGTTTCTGACCAGAAACATCTGATCCAAGGAGCTGAAGAGTGCTGTCCTTCTCCTGGGGCTGATTTTAGGGAGGAACTGCTGGAAATGGGAAGTGTCTAACTGGTTGCAGCATTAGTTGAAGAGGGCCAGTACTGGTTGACTGATCTGCTCTGATATCTTGTCAGGTAGTTCAGCCTCTGCACTCACAAGGACTGCACTGTTCACTCTTGCAAACAAGTGACAACACACACCCTGGTATTGGGGTTGTTGTGGAAATCAGTTTGTGAGGCATTTGGGTACCTTGGAATGGTAATGATGGAGCCTATGAATACCCAAGAATATTAAACTATGATAATGCTTCTGAGGGTGTTTTCAATGTAAGGCTTTCCCAGTGCTGTCTTCATCTGCAGTCTTAAATTAATCTTAAGAATACAGTGTGCTACAGGGAGACATTTTCCTTCCCTTATTATTTCACTGATATGCAAACAGAGGCAGCAATCACTAAGAACGTAACTTTAAGTGTCTTACCCAAAGGCCCCCAGCACATCAGTAACAGAACTAAGAAGCTCAGTAGTGAGCACTCAGCCATCAGTTCAGGCTTAGTTCTTGTTGGAATGGTTTCTTTCTGAAAATCCCATTGTGACAAGCGTTCCTTGTTGTCCTGTTTCATGCTATTTCCAGAAGGAACAGATCACACCCTGATATGTGGACATCAGTTAGCTTTGATTTGTTAGCACAGTAATGATGTGCCCATCCCCTGAGCTGTATGGCCAGGGCTGAGTCTCTTCTGCCCCTGAGAAGGTGCAGAGGTCAATGCTCAAGTGATCTTGAACTGGGCTTCACCCCCTTTTGGATAAAACTCTTCTTGCAGTTGGAGAATCTTGGCAAAATGTGCCAACAGCTTTCTGTGTTCTCAGAAATTAAAATTGCAGGTCAGTGGCCCTGCAAGGACAGATTAATTGAAGCTCATAGGCACAGGGTTTGTAAGATTTGAGAAATGGGCTGAGATGACTGTTGGAGGTCCATTCCAGCTGAAATATTCTATTCTATTCTATTCTATTCTATTCTATTCTATTCTATTCTATTCTATTCTCTAGGTTTACATACTATGCATTATTTACTTTCTTGGAATTACAAATTGCAACAATCTTGTTGACATTTGGTGGGGAACAATGGCCATGCCCTAATGTGGCCAGTTACTGAGCTGGGCTGACTGTTGTTTCCTACTAGAGTAATGTTAATGTTTTGAGGAGGTCCCTTACAGTGGGGGCATTGCAGCAGCTTGTTAGTTTGGACAATAACCTGAATGTGTTTTCCTTTCAGTACTTTCTTCCAGTTTCTCATGACAGCCCATTTAAGCCATGTCCTCACTGTGTCTGGTTCCAAAGCTTATTGCTGATTTGTGAAGGCCCTTTCTGGCTTCCTTTAGATGCTAGAGATGGTCTTTAGCTTTTGAGCTTTTCAGTAGGTTATTATGATGGCATTTCTGAAGGTTTCTTATTGTATGTGGTAAAACAGTGACTCCATACATCCTCTGTTTAAGAGAGAAGAATGTGCATGGCAAAGCAGAGAAAAACCCAAACAACAGGAAGCAATGCCAGAATTGTACCCACTTAAGAATGTATAAAGTACAGCAGTGAATACTGTGCCAGGTTGCTTCTATTCTTGTAAAATAATCCAAGTTTGCTGTTGTGGCCTGTTTCCTGCCACAGTGAAAGGTCTTTTTCCTCCTGTGAGCTTTCAAGAGGCGTTAGATCATTACTAACTGCTGTGTCCACCTCCAGTCCAAGATTCATGCTGCAAGAAGCCTGAGTGAGATTGCGATTGACCTGACTGAAACTGGAACCCTCAAGACCTCAAAGCTGGCCAACATGGGGAGTAAAGGCAAAATTATCAGCGGAAGCAGCGGGAGTCTTCTGTCATCAGGTAGGTCCTTTGTCCTTCCTATAACTGGAGGGAGTATGGTGGGAAGGGCCATGGCCATGGTATAATGGGGAGCAGCCAGAAGCTGCACTGCAGAAATGAAAGTCACTTCCCTTTAGCCTTTCTGTCTGTCCAGGTGGCAGTCCATCTCTCAGCACGTTGCTCCACAAACAGCACAGGCAGCAGCCTCCCCCTCTCTCTTTACCATCACTCGTTTCCTCCTTGACTCCAGGATGTCATCTCCAGCCTCTCAATTTCCAGCTGAAACCTGCTCTCTCTTCACAATTTCTACCCTAAACATCCCTTGGTATCCAGCTTACCCTGAGGTAGATGGGTTTGTGAAGGAGTGCTCAGCCAGCAGTGGGGAAGCAGTCACCCAGTGCAGCTCACAAGGGAAACTGAGGCTGGGAACTGGTAATGTTCCCCAGCATTGCTGAGACAGGGTGTCTTCTTCACCAAGTTCACATCTGCCCTGCCTCTCTATTGCTGGGATTTGGCTTCTGTCCCAGGCTCAATAGAACTATTCCCTATCACTCCAGCAAACTAGTGCCAGGGTCCTGAAGGTTCCTTGCTGTGGCTTTAGAGCACTTTCCTGTGTGAGGAAGATGTCATGTGTGAGAGAAACCCAAGGGAAGGTGATGCAGAGGGGAGCTAGAGCAGGAGGAGAGAAGGATTGGAGGAGGGGAGTCAGGAGGTTGTGACTCTGATACTCTTCTGTCAGTCTGAACCAGGCAAGCTGTGTGTAAAACAGTGATAAATGTCACTGCAGGCTTAAAACAGGGGGTGATGTTTAGCAAAGGGCTTGAAGCTGCTTAGGTGAGCTCTTCAGGAGGGCAAGGTTTCTGGTGTCACTGTAATTAACACTTTCAGACAATTAAATACCTTCTGTTAAGCATCACACCAAGTTATCAAAACCAAATGTGTTGGGATGTGTAACAGCAGAGAATAGCCTTCTCAGGCTTGGCCAAAGGAAGAACACATAAGAATGCAAATACTTTAAAACTGAACCCACACTGATGTGGTAGATTAGCTTTGCATCACTGTATCCTTCATGTCTCTTCAAACCCTGCTTGGAAGATGTTCAGCAAGGAGTTAAAATGTGCAGTGCTTCCAGAGCCGCTTGCTGTGCAATTCCTTGCCTTGCCTGCAAACAGAGTTGCCTTTCTACTCCTGAGATCTTCCTGACAAAGTATACAATCCACTGTCTGTGCCTCCCATCGCTCAGGGAGTTGCAGTAGCTCAGCAGCTCCCAGATGGGTGTCGGGTTGTTGGAAGGCTTTGTTTGTTTGGCATTTTTTCCAGCTCTCTTGCTGGAAAGTAAATAACATTAAGTACCCCAAGAAAGTTCTTAGGGTCTTTCCAAGTTCTCAGCCTCCTGGGCACCATTCCTAAGTTTGTGAGAGCTACTTGGTAGTAATCCTGTTTCCATGTTAATACACGGGCTTTTTATGTTCCTGGAAAAAAAAAAAAAAAAACACTGGGCTATGCTTCTGCTCTTACACCTGGAGAGAGCAGTAGCCATGTGAAAGCCAGCAAAAAATCAGGCTCAGGAAAACTGGTGTACGCCCAGCATCTATCAGAGTTAAGTGTATGGAAATTCCAAACTGGGAGCTAGCCATGCTTTTATTTCTGTACTTTTGTGCTCTCTGAACCTTTCTGGCTGAGCACAGGATTTGCAGACTCATCAGAATTGCATTAGTGACTAGACCCACCCAGAGTTCATTGAGGTAATTTCTGCAGTCCTGAGTAGGTGGATCTGCCTACCTGGGTGCTTTCATAGGACTGTGTGAACCTCTGTTTCTGTCAAGGTGCTGCTGGTGGGCCAGGCGAGCACAGCTCCCTCTGTGTTCCTTTCCTCAGAGCTGCCTGTTACATCCTGCCAGCTCTGAGGACAGGGCTCTCCCCAAAATGTTGAGGAGAGCTGCAGAGTTTGCTGCTGCTGTGTGCCTTCCAGCAGCTACGAGAGAATATTGAGAGAAAATGTCTGGCAGAGGTCAGGTACCAAGGAGTTGGAAACCCTGGACTTCCACACTCAGACCCCTCTGCTCCAAGACCCCCTTCCCTCGAGCCTGGCTGGTGGAGGTGGCCCATCCCTGTCCCACTGGATGGGAGGGGGCATTCATTGTCTGCCCCACTGGGCACAGTTACTGGCTCTGTCCCAGACTTTGTGTTTCCTCCCATTGTGCCAAAGATTATCGGCACACAACCACAACAATGATGGGTTATCGCAGTACAGCCTGCACACTGGAGAGAATAAGAGCAAATGATTAAGTGGCCACAGTAGACTTCCAGGCTATAAATACCTCAAGTGACTCGAAATCACAAGGTCAGGACTGAATCTCTGTTTGCCCCCACTTCCCTACTATTCTCAGTCCTTTTTTTTTTTCCTAAAATTTACTTGTAGTCATTTCCTCCCTCCATCTCACTCCTCCTCACTGGAGGGGCTGTCAGCACCATGAGGAGCATGCCAAAACTGGCATGTCTCCCCTGGGCTTGCAGCAAGTCTGCAAGGAAAAGTTTGTTGTTGCTTCCAGCTGTCTCACTGTCTGGAGAAGATCCTGCTGTGCAATACAAGGCAGTCACTGCCACAAATCACTTAGAGTCTCAAGAGACAACAGAGGGGAGATGGAGTGTTACACTGGGAAGTGACTTCCTCATGATCACAGCAATTCAAGCCTCAGCTCCTTCATTTTTCCCACGCTCTTGATCTTAGGCTGTCCACTGCAGATTTGTGATTTTGATGCCCAAGTCCATTTCTGACAAGCTGACTCTAACTTTTGTCCTCATTTTGGGTCTTAAGGAGCCTCCCTAGAACACTGGGCTGCTGTGATTTAGCTCAGGGATCTTCTGCTCAGGATCTGTGGGCCATCCCTGGACATCTAGGGAAAGATTTACTTGTGAATGAAAGCTCTGCTTTCTCACAGGCAGGAACCAAATCAAAGCCAGCAGAAACAAACCAAGTTAGTTCTAAGGTGGGTTTTTCCTTTGGAATCTGTGCCATAAGAGCTCTGCAGGTCTCCAAGCTAGCAAGGAGCCCTGTAGTCACTGTGTTATGGTTGGTCTGAACCCCCGACTACCTTCTTCATCTCTGTGTGGGCAGAGGGGACACCCCAGAGGAGCATCTCTGCTTTAGCTCTGCGGGCGCACTCAAGGAGCCTCCGGCCCCTGAGCCCCATTCCTTCTGCAGCAGGGGAGGTTTCCTGTGCAGGGGCCTGTTTGCATTTGAGAACACCACAGCAGAGTCCAGCCAGCCAGTTCCCAGGCTCTGCCGCTGCCTCAGGCGGGCCGTGTCCTGGCTGGCCGTGTCCCGGCGGGCTGTGTCCCGGTGTGCTGTGTCCCGGCGGGCTGTGTCCCTGTGGACTGTGTCCCTGTGGACTGTGTCCCTGTGGACTGTGTCCCAGTGTGCTGTGTCCCTGCGGGCTGTGTCCCTGTGGACTGTGTCCCTGTGGGCTGTGCCCTGGTGGGATGTGCCCCAGCGGGCTGTGTCCCGTGGGCTGTGTCCTGGCTGGCTGTGTCCCAGTGTGCTGTGTCCCTGCGGGCTGTGTCCCGGTGTGCTGTGTCCCGGTGGGCTGTGTCCCGTGGGCTGTGTCCCTGCGGGCTGTGTCCCGGTGGGCTGTGTCCCTGTGGGCTGTGTCCCGTGGGCTGTGTCCCCGTGGGCTGTGTCCTGGCTGGCTGTGTCCCTGTGGGCTGTGTCCCTGCAGGCTGTGTCCCCGTGGGCTGTGTCCCATGGGCTGTGTCCCCGTGGGCTGTGTCCTGGCTGGCTGTGTCCCTGCAGGCTGTGTCCTGGCTGGCTGTGTCCCGGTGTGCTGTGTCCTGGCTGGCTGTGTCCCTGTGGGCTGTGTCCCGGTGTGCTGTGTCCCTGTGGGCTGTGTCCCTGTGGGTTGTGTCCTGGTGGGCTGTGTCCCTGTGGGCTGTGTCCCTGTGGGCTGTGTCCCTGTGGGCTGTGTCCCGGTGTGCTGTGTCCCTGTGGGCTGTGTCCCGGTGGGCTGTGTCCCTGTGGGTTGTGTCCTGGTGGGCTGTGTCCCGTGGGCTGTGTCCCGGTGTGCTGTGTCCTGGCTGGACACCCGCCGGATGGACACCCACTGGATGGACACCCGTGGGATGGACAGCACCCGCGTGGCCCGCGGGGGCAGCTGAGGGCGAGCGGCCCACAGGATATCTGAGCACATCCTGTGTGGAGCAGCTCCAGCCGAGGAAATCCTACCTCGGGCAGAGAGCAGAGATAGGGGCTGTCTGGGGCTGCTGGTTGTTGTGGGCTGACATCCTGGTGCAGTGAGTCAGCCCGGGCTCTGGCACGGAGTGAGCGTGGGGGGAACTTCTCTCCCTGCTCAGGGGACAGCCTTCCACGGGGAGCTCAGCCAAACGCCAGCGAGCTGGAGCCAGCAGCCGGATGTAGCGTGAAGGGTTTGCCATATTTAGATGTGTTTTTCCTGGAGCAGGAGACTTGGAGAATGAGAAAGAGATGTCTGGGTGCTTTTGCCTTGCTGCTGCTGTTCAGCCACCTTATTTTATCTCCTCTCCTCTCCCCTCGCAGTTGGTGTCACCAAGACTTGGCTCTCTCTGCTCTTCAGCATCCCACCTGTCCTCCCTGCTTGTTTTCATCCTTCTCATTTATCCCTTTTCCAAGGTGACTCCACTCTGCTACAATAGATAGAGGAAATAGGGACAAACAATGAGTCACTGGTAGGACTTTTCTCTCCAAAGTGGTGTGTGGTCTCACCCCTTTGGCAGGCTTTAAAGCAAAGCTTGTCTTGGACCCCAGCAGATCTATACCTGCATTACACTTGACCAGATCCTTCAGGGGTTTGACCCATGTGCTGCATGACTCCTTCAACATCACCAAGACTGTCCTGACCTCATCAGTACAGAAGTGAACAGAATGCAGCCTGTTAGGTTGGTGAAGTTCAGCCATGAGTTCTGCTGGAGAAGGAGTTGGACAGGGAGGACCACGTTCCCCCTGCATTCCTCAGCTCATGTTCTCCTGAATGTCAGTGGATGAAAACATCACCCAGAGAGGCCATGTGGGTATCAGAAGATGAGTGCTGTTTCCAAGTTAGTAGGGCATTAAGTGGACATTTAGGTCACCAAGACCTGTGTCCCATCCTGTGTGCTAAGAAAGAAAGGGGACAAACACATAAGAACAGCCCCCAGTTCAGCAGGTTCCTGGTGCCCACCAGAGAGAAGGTCCTGTGCCTGCTACCTGGTGTATTTTCACAACCCTTTTTGCTTTAGGGACATAAAATGGTTCTGTAGAAGTGTCTGTTAAAATGCAGAGTTTGGTAAATCCTTGCACTGCAAATGGGAAGGAGGCTGAAAAATAATTTTCACAAAAAGGTTCAAATGCCATACAGGAAAATTATATATTTCAGCAATATTCCTCCCATTTACTGCATTAGGAATTAACTGTAATTGTGGGAGATAGAACACCTAAGAAAGCCTCCCAGTTGACCATTTCTGTTGCAGCAGGAGCCTCTTGTGTTAGGACTGATCTCTCAGGACTGATTTTTCTCTGTTGGTGATCCCCTTTGGAGGGCACTGGGCAGCCATGACTCAGTGACCATATCTTATAAGGCTGATTTAAGGTAGTAACTGCTTGATTGGTTTGGTTTGTGCTGCTCTTTGATTATGTCTTGGTTGTTTTTACAGTATTTTGATTTGTCCTGACATTTTTGGGTCAATTGCCAGTGGGTTTAGAAGTGGATCTCTGATCACAGCTCTATTCAAGATAGAATTGATACCTATTTATAAATAAAGAGCCTCTAATGGCAGCCATAGGCACCCAGCAATACAAAGCACTGTTCTCTGCTCATTTACAGTCATCTCATACAGGTGTGGTTCTCTTGACTATCAAGTTTCCATTTGCTTTTCACCCATGAGAACTAGCAGAGAATCCAGACAATAAAAATCTAATAATTCACTACAAAATAATTCAGCTTTTAAATAAAAATTCAAAACCAAACATAAGTGCCAATGAGTGGATGACTTTGGTTTGCTTCAGCAGTAACCCCATTGCTTCACTCAGAACGTGACAGAGCCCTTCCAGGTCCCCTCCAGTTCCTTTGCTTTTTGGGAGCAGTGAAAAAGATGGCAAAATGGGCACTCAGTGGACAAAATGTGCACCAGTTGCATCAGGGTTGAGACCAGCATGGTTCTCACACAGGGAAAGCACAGCTGGAGCAGATGCTGTGAGCTGTCTGGGCTTGATTTGGGTCCCTACCAGCTCAGCCAGAAGCCTTTTGTTTCTTTCTTGTGGGCATACCCCGAATCAGCACAGGGGTCTGGCCAGGCTGTTACATTTGTTATGTTTGTTATGCTTGTAAATGTTTCTGTGTAGCTGCTGTGGCAACTCCACACAGCAGAAAGGAATAGCTTTTAAAAATAAATCCGAGGCTGGCGGGGAGGTATGGGGCAGACAGAGGAAGGAAAGGGGAAGAGGAGTTGAAAGGAAAACATAGGTCATTAAAGTTGTCATAAAAAAAAAAAAGGTTCAAAACATCTGCTGGAATCATGAGCAGCTTTTTACCGGGACCCAGCAGTTTGTTGACAAGTCCATAAAGAAACCCAGCAGTTCGGTTTTGCTAGTAACTGCTCACCAGGGTTACTATTAAGAATTACTAAGTGCTGGAGAGGAGTTTTCCTACCAGTACAAATACAGGGCTTCTCTAGAAGGTCCCATCAAGTTCTTCCAGCACAGATGTGTCTGTAGAGTTGAGTTTTGTTGCTTTATGAGGGCAAACACAAATAAAATGAGGATGACTACAGGAATTACACAAGCAACTTACAGTGAGGTTCTCCTCCTTTATCTGATAGTGCTCAGCCTAGCTGACCTTTAGAGAGATCTCTTCCACCACCCCCACTTCAGGACAGCCCAGTAAAAAGTTTAAGGAAGCAGAGTGATATTTCATTGAATAAATGCCAGTTATCTTCCTTCATGAAAGAAAAGAGAGAAAATACTGGTGGAACAGATCTGTGAGATTCTCTGCTCTCCCTGGGCCAATGCAGAACTGTTTTGTGGCAATTTTTGCCTCAGTCCTCTTTCAGTTTAGCTTTAATTGTCTGCTGGAGTAGTAGCAATGAAAGATGAAGCTGAAAGCACAAATTTCACTGTTTTGCTGCCAAAATAAAGAATTGTTCCCAGATTCATTCCAAAGCTCTGTGAAATAACAGCTTTTTCAACCTCCTTGGGCTGGGTGTTTTCACTGAATGCATGGAGGCCAAACTGCAAATGTATTTAGGAGCCCCCTTTAATCCCCATCTGATGACAGGTGGATAGAAAATTCCATGTAGCATCCTGTTGTATCTGACAGCAGATAATAAAAGTCTGCTTTCTCTGTGCCAGTGCTCGAGAGGGGCAAGGAACAGGTCACTGCTGTAAAAAAAATTGTTTCTGTTGATACACCAGCAGCAAAAGGAGGGTAAGGAGAATATCCATCCTTTATTGTATGTGGGGAAAACGTAGTGACAAAGGAGGAGGTTACTTCATCAAGAAGTTGCCCTGAAGAGCTGAAATTACAAATGTTGTCATGGCATCTGAGCAACAGAGTCTGACTTAATGCACAGACCTACTTCAGTGGGAGTTGCTGGTAATTGCCACTTGAAAAGCCAAGTCATTTGGACATGCAGATAAATATCTCGACCTACATCTTCACAAGAAACAGCTACTGTCCCAGAAGGAGCTGGAATTGGAGTTTTTTGGTGTATTTTACAGGAATCTTGCTAGGCAATTTTGTTCCATTACAGTTTTTCATAGAACAGGTCCTGTAAGTGGATTGAATTACATGTTTGCTGCTAGGATAATTGCAATTCTTAAGAAGTAGGCTGTATTGTCAAATGGTTTCTCCTAGACTTAATTTCCAAAAAATGCATCTCCAGGGCTTTGTAAACTGTACTTTGCCACTGGGAGCTTTCATGGGAATTGTATGTGGGTTTCCTCTAAGATCTTATTTTGCTGCTTTTATTTTTCCAGATAAGGATTACAAATGTCTTTATGTGCTCCACTGTCAAATCTCTGACTGTTAGCTTAAACATTAAGGATTTGCTGTAAACAAACGTGACTGGGTAACACCTGCTTCATGTCACAGTCCGATTTCTTTTTGGAAGGACTCGGTCCAGGCTCTGGTAAAATTACAAGCACTCCAGATGTGCATCCTGCTGTCAGCTGGCCTAGTGAAATCATTGTTTATTGACAGGTTCCCAAGAGTCAGACAGTTCTCAGTCTGCCAAGAAAGACATGCTGGCTGCACTGAAGTCCAGGCAAGAAGCTTTGGAAGAGACACTGCGCCAACGCTTGGAAGAGCTAAAGAAGCTGTGCCTGCGGGAAGCGGTAGGCAGTGGACATTTTGTAACCTGGAACACTTTGTTTCTCACTGTGTTGGAGCATGCTGGCTGTTTGGAGGTGGGGTGGGGTCAGGAGATGAGATTTCTTCCACAGTCACCTCTTACAAAATCCACTGTACAATGGCCTCAGGGAGATCCAGCTGTTTCAACTCCAGGTTGCAAAGTCCAGGGCATTTTTCCCCCAGAGAAGAGGACCCCATGTCAGCTGGGTACCCAGCTGGCTTGGAGCAAGGAGAGTGCTCAGCATCCACGTCTGCTCCTTGAAATTGTGAATAAGTTGCATTCAGGCAGGCTTCTTATTAACTTTGATAAGAATATTCTGCTACCTAAATGCCAGAGGAAGGCTGTCCTGTGTGCTGGTCATCACTTCTCAGAGACTTTTGACTCCATTAGCAAAAAAACCCCGAGGCTGGCACACTGTTCTTGGAGCAGGCCCAGCTTTACATGCCCTTCTTCTCCGAGCATGCTCTGCCATACGAGGCAGAGCACACAAGGTCCCTTCTGCTCCATGCAGATTGCCTTCATCCAGCCAGCTCTGGCACTGCTGGAAAGGAATGCCAGTGTGGTGGCAGGCCTTGCAGAGAGAATGGTCATCCCACTCTGGTCATCCCAGGTCATGCAGGACAGCTCAGGAACTCATGACTTTCCCACTCACCTGTCTGCTATTCTGGAGCACAAGGAGGCCATTTAGTGATCAATTTAATGTTTGGGGAAATCACAACTCTGCTGCAGCTGTGTGTGAAGATTAGCAGCAGTGTACTCAGGTTATTCTGCAATCCTGCCATGTTTACCAGGCCTGTGCATCTGACTTTAATAACAAATGATGACATGTAACATAACAAGAAGCTGGCTGCAGACAGTGCCACAGAGAGCTTCCAGTTCTTGCTTAATACTTGATGTGTATCTACCTTTTGACAAAAATGGGAGAAATGGGTCACTGATTCAGGTCTCATTGCACTTTGTTTCAATTAATGTGTAGTTTTAATACCAAAAAGAGCAAGTTGGGGGAAATACCTCTCAACAGAGAACGTTAGCAAAAATCTCTGCTGCCTCTGTTCCCATTCTTTACTCCCTTCCCACCTGAAAAGTCCTGGTTGATTTCAGCAAACAACTTGTACCGAAAAAGGTCACAGGACCAGATCCAATCTCTAAGTCCACTGAGCTGAGATCATCCACAGGAAAAAATCACAGCTCTTCAGGGGCTGACAGTCAAGGCCTGGAGGCTCTACTTGGCCCAGAGGAATTTACTACCCTAAGCTAACCCTGCCTGACTGCTGATGACTAATCCTTGCAGCAGCACCGGATGCAGGGGAAGATGTATCTGTGCCACAGCTGCAGGAGCTCACAGCCCAGTGCCTTCCCTTTAACCCCAGCCCTGGTTTTGGTGCAGCCTCAGCACTTCAGGAGCAACCAAGATGCAGGAAAAAGCTCCCACTGGGGCAGGGAGCTGGGGATGAGGAGTAATAAGTCCTTAATGTTCTGTGGCAAGGGTGGCCAGAGCCCATCTGTCAGCACATTAAGAGCTGGTAGAAAGTGTTTGTGCTTTCCATAGGTGATTTGAGAGAGGCAGTTAATGGACACTTGGAATCTGACCCCATCTTGCAACCCCTACAGCTCATCCATCAGCAGCTGGTAGTTGGAAGCTTCCTCTCAGGCTGTGCTTCATCCTTTCTGCTTTGGCTGGGAATGGCCAAAACAGAGGAAGAACGTGGCAAACCAGGAGATAAAAAGGAGTTAAAAGTGGGGGCATAATTAAGAAAGCATGGCCAGAACCATTCATAATGCTGGCATCAGGTTACATCAGGCCATCACTACTCCAGTTACTTATTAATTTAGATTACATTTCATGATCGTGCCTTTGAATACTCTTTAGCTTGTGAAGGCAGCATGGTAGCCCACATTCATTTTGTTCTGCTCTGATCTTTACAGATTTTACAGAAGATTAACTCTTTACCCACTGCCCTGCTTCATATCACATGAGGAGTTATAAAGGAAATATTCCTGTTGCCCTCAGGATACAGGAATCTGTGTCTCGGTGCAATGCTTAGAGCCACATCTCAGTACAAGGAACACATTTTGAAAGAAAAACTGAACTAACCCCACAGGGCTGGGGGGACAATGCAGAGTGGGACTCTGAGGCATTGCAGCCATGCCTCTCGTAGTAAGGGGCTGTGCACATCAACACAGAGCTCTGCTGCAAATCCATTTTGCTGGGAAATGCTTAAAGGGAAGACTTGAAAAGGCCAGGTCCTTGTTTCCTAGTGACCTGAAAAGAGTAGAAAGAAAAAAAAAACCCATTAGGGAGTGGGGGAGAGGCCAGGGCGGGCAGGGACTGGGCTATGCACCCACACTCACATTAAGGTCAGCTGCTGTTCTTTGGGATTCAGATGATTTAGGTTACTCTGCCAGCTGGATCCTCTCAAGGCTGATGCTAAGGAACACAAAAGCCTTTTGTCCTGCATGGGGAGACTTTTGAGTACAAGAAGTAGGGGCTGTACTGGTAGCCAGGCTCCTGCCTTTTTCTGTAGGCAGTTCAATGCCTTCAGTTCAGATATGTGTGCCTGTGTTGTGTAGTTTGGGGAAAAACCCCACAGCATTAACATCAGTAGTGGTGCTGCTTCCTGTGGTCCACATATTCCAAAATTCTGTGAGGTTTGCTTCAGATTTTGAACAAATTTTTGCAAATAACCAAATCAATCTGACAGAGTATAAGCTAATAATTGCTCCAGAGCTGCCCATGACATCATTGGGGTTTGGAAGGCACTCTAATACATGAAGTGTTATCAGACAGGTAATGAGGTACCAGGCACTGCTTTTAGTGACCATTTCCACTGCATTCCTCTCAGACACATCATGAATCAGGTGGGAGTGTTTTTTCTGTGCAGGTCATAACCTACACAGTTGTTACCATTGCAGCTTTCTGACTCAGCAGACCTGCATCCTGTAGGAAGGCTCTCAGGTCTGCTCACCCCTCTCAAAAGCAGCTCAGCAGACAGGAGCTCTTGGTTCCTGCTCACCCTGCAGCAGAGATGAAAGCTTGTGTGCTGCAAGCCTGCTCAGCCTCAGCTGTGACGCCCTAGGGTAGGGCACCACTTACAGACCTGGCCAGGGCAGGCCACAAAGATCTGTATTCATGCACAGGTTAGAGAAGAGCTCCCCACCCTCAGTGTCAGGTTCTGAGTTTGCAGGGCTGGGTGCTCTCCTGTGTGTTTATCAGCTGGCTGAACTGGATGTGTTGTTAATGAATACCTGTCATTTTAGGGTCACAGTGGTGGTGTGCTTTGCTCTGCTGCAGGATTTCCCAGAGCACTAACAGCATTTTTTGCTTACAGGAGCTCACAGGAAAGCTGCCACGAGAATATCCCCTGGATCCTGGGGAGGAGCCACCCATTGTAAGGAGAAGAATAGGAACTGCCTTTAAACTGGATGAACAGAAAATCCTGCCTAAGGGAGAGGTGAGGCTGTGCCCTTCCATTCCATGTCCCCACCTCAGGTCTCTATGATGTCCACTGAGCATCACACAGGAGCCATCAGTCCCGTGGTCATTTTTGTTTTAAATTACTGTAATTGCTCACAGTACCCATCTGAGATTTTTTATATCCATCAGAATGGGGAAGCAGTAAGAGAGTTGGGGACTTTATTTCAGATTCGAAGTAAAGGTGAAATGCTTGAGGTTCAGCCCTTGCTTTGCTAGGGGTAGCAAAAATAGCCTGGGTGACCAACTGGACCATGGCAGTGCAAGTGCTCCAGTGACAAAGTGCAGTGATTTGTGTCAGCAGGGAGCATATCAGGAGCACCCCCCAAGCCATCTGAGCCCTGCTTCTGCCTCTCTTACTTTTACAAACAGCCACTTGCTTTCCACTTCAGTAGCAATCCAAATTCAGGCCCCCTCTAACCAGGGAGAAAAGCATCACCATTATCCATCTCAGCCCTGCCACAGCAAGATAAAAGCATTTTGCTCCCCAGTCCTTAAACAAAAGAGCCTTCATCCCCTACCTATGGGGAGCTGGAGTTACATTTTTCTAAGTTTGCCAGGGAGTGTTTGTTCCCTTCCTTGCTCCCACAATGTGCTGGGTCAGTGCCCTGAACCGTGGCTGTGAAAACAGGCCTGCAGCAGCTGTGAGGCAGGACCGGATCCACAGAACAGCTATTGTCTGTGGAGGCACATTTGTCTCAAGACACTTGTGTGTATTCCAGTCTTGAGTTTCCTTTTTATTTTTGTAGGAGGAGAGACTGAAGCTGGTGCAACTGTGTGGTTTGAGGCTCAGTTCAGCCGGGGAATTAACTGTTTGTCGTTTTGTTGGCATTTTCCTTCTGCTGAAAAAAAATAAACAGCTGGAGCTCTTTAGTTTTGTTCTCAATGGATCCTGGGAGAGGAATTCCACCGCAGTCAAATATTCATGAACTAGCACATTTAATTAAGCTTTTCAAAGGGAAGCATGTCTTAGCTGAATTACTCCTAAAACCCCTGCAGTCTGTTGGCTGCTCAGCTATAACCTGATCCCCAGCTTCCCCAGCTCTTATTGCTACAGGGCAGCTTTTGGGGCCGGCGGGTGAGGAATCTCCGTGCTCCAGTGGCAGGGTTAGGTGGGGAGAGCAGGAAGGTGAAGCAGCTCCTCCCCAGTGCAGGCACTCTGCCTTTTAGCACCAGCAGTGCAAACACGCTGACTCAGCTTTCCTCTGCCTCTCTCTTCGTCTGTCAAAACTTTAAGGCTGTGTTGAAAACCATAAATTTCTGTTTCTCGAAGAATGATGTTGAGCTGTGCTTGGCTGCCAGTTTGAAAGCATTTAGGGAGGCTAGCAATGGTTTTCATGCACTTTTCAGCAAGTGCAAACACTGGAAAATCAGTTTAAAACAAAAGGGGAA
Source organism: Phylloscopus trochilus trochilus (assembly GCA_016584745.2). NCBI lineage: Eukaryota > Metazoa > Chordata > Aves > Passeriformes > Phylloscopidae > Phylloscopus > Phylloscopus trochilus. The sequence goes on along the minus strand of WQNJ02000016.1, from coordinate 7,214,183 downwards.
ATATTCCCTCAGCCACGTAAATCCAGGCCTGAAATTACTAGCTGTGACAAGGACCTGAAGCAAGGCACTTCCATCTGAAGGCAGATGATAGCTCTCATTTCCTAGGGCTTTATTTATAGGGGCCTCACTGGAGCAAAATAGACAATTATGGACAGGAGGAAAATTAATATATTTTTCCTAGGATATACTGAATGATTTAGAGCTGAAATGACAGCTCTCACATCAAACTCACCATACCTTTAGCAAGACCTTTGTCAGAGCAAGACTTGCAGGGGAGGGTCCTGGTTTTTTTTCTTGGTAATCACCTTTACCTGGTCTGTAATTCCTGACTCTGGGAAGGCTTTTACCAGAAGATGATGAATCAGGTTCCAGGCCTTAAAACCCCATGGTGTCAAATTCACTTTTAATGAGTCTGGCACTAATAGAGTTCATAAAGTCTTCAAAGCAAAAAGGGATCTGTTAAAAAGACTGAAGGTGGGTTCAGTCTTCAGTGAAGTGAGGGAAGTGATAATTATAGTTTTAAGGCAATGCTGACTCACCACTGATAGCAAAGAGGTTTTTTTTTAAGAAGCCCAGAATAAAAACTTCAGAGAATGCCTTCAATCTGATTAAATCCCACAGCATCAGCTCTTACACTGCTGCTGAACAAAGAGAGGATTTGAACTTGCGTAATGGGGATCTCCATGAATATATTACTGTCTCACTGTTCACTAAAAGTAGAAAAACTTGTCCTTTTTTTTTTTTTTTTTTTTAATTTTCAATGTACTGTGTTCCTCTTTCTAGCAGACTGATTCCATTGAGCTGGGGGAGGTAGCCAGATCTGTTGCAGATTAGCAGGGCCCTTTGAAGCTCACAGCTTGGGGTCCTGGGGCTCTAGACTGGGAAGCTCTATATCAGCTTATGCTTTGGCATAAATTGTCCTAAGTCCCTTGCCTTTGGAAGATAACCAAAAATGGATAGGTAGCTTGCAGGATACACCTGACTGCATTTAAAAACTCAGCTGAGGCCCTGCAAGAGCTAACACTGAGGGCATTGGTTCTTTCTGCATACAGAGAGCTTGCTGTTACACACTGCTGGCTCTGAAATCACCCCCCTGGCTGGTAACTCAAGGAGACAATTTTCTGGTGTTATCAGTTGCAGCAGCCCATAATTACTTCAGCTCATACTCACCCCTGGATTTTTACAGCCATATACTGGGGAGGACTTAACCCATCTTTGCCCTGTTTTACCCCATAGTGTTTGGTGGGTGCCAGGCAAACCTGTCAAGGAGGTTAAAGCTGTGGCTTTGCATCAACACACAGCAGTGAAATCAAATGAGGCTTAAATATGGAGACAGAAAACAGGGAGAAGGAGCAGGTGGGAGGCAGGTGTGGCCCAAAGATGGGTGTAAAAGGATGAATGTGTAGTAGAGCAGTAAAGCACCACTGAACTTGGCCATATTGAACTGCATGAAAAGTCAAACAGCACATCAGGCTTAGGGCTGGAGCACTCATGTCCTCCTTGTGTGGGTCATCCCTTTCACCAGCTGTGCTTCCAGGCACTTTTGGGAGCAGGTGAAGGTAAGATGGGTATGCTCAGGGAGGCCCTAAGGGCAGCAGCGTGGTTGTGGATGCTTTGCTGATGGAGAGCCTTTGTTGGAGGCCACCACTCAGGTTCTGGAGAGCTACCACATAGGTGGGCTCTCAGAGCCTTTGATGGTGACCAGAATCCACTTGCCTTTTGCCAGGAGGCAGAGCTGGAGCGCCTGGAGAGGGAATTTGCCATTCAGTCCCAGATCACGGAGGCTGCGCGGCGCCTGGCCAGCGACCCAAACGTCAGCAAAAAGCTGAAGAAGCAGAGGAAGACGTCCTACCTGAATGCCCTGAAGAAACTGCAGGAGATCGAGAACGCCATCAATGAGTATCGCATCAAATCTGGGAAGAAGCCAACCCAGAGAGCCTCTCTGATCATAGATGGTAAGTGAGACTCCGTGCCCACAGTGTCATGGAGGGTCTGTGGAGGGTAGGGAGCAAAATTCTTAACCAAATTTGCCCTCCCTCCTTTTCCCTGTCCCACCTGGAGGATCCCAGGGGTGCTGTCAGAGGGTGCTGTGCGTTAGGGATGTGCTGGGTCACAGCAGCAAAGCCCTGTTGTGGGTGAGCAGGGTGTCAGCACAGCAGGCTGGGACTCAGTTGTTCACCTGTGAAATCACTCTCTCGGCATCTCCTCCAGAGCAGTGCAGTACAAATGTAATTAATGTTAGCAGACTGGGGTGAGCTCTCTAGCTCAAAGGCATCTGTAAAATCAAAGTGGGAGCAGTGTCATTGCTGTGTTCAAATATTTCTCTTCTTTTTCTTTTTTTACAATGTAATTCTCAGGGCACTTTATGGTTTACTGGGTTGTTGATTGGTTTTTCATGAAATCCATTAACTTTCTGCTGTAGTTCTCTCTCCCTTGCGGATTTTCCCCTCTCCCTTTGACTTGCAGAGCTTTTCTCTGTGCCTTTGTGGCAGGAACTGAGATTAGAGCTGCTGTATTTGTGACCTGGGTACCAAATTGCACCTCAGTTAGAGATAACAGCCATGAGGACACAGGCTGGGGGAGGCAGCTCAAATATCTGCATGCCAAGGACCTGAGAGCTTTTCCTGCTGCTGCAGAGGATGCTCCAAAAACATTTCCTTGAATTCTACAGAACTGGTACTTAGTGTGAGCTTTCAGTTAGCAATAGGATGATCATTTTAAGAAGATGGATGAAACCCAGAATTCTTAAGGGCCAAGATGTAAATCTCTCTAATGGCACTGCGCCAGTTTGCTTCCTCTGGGGATCTCAGCTCTCTGTTGTGACTCAGTCTTAATCCCCAATTATTGAAAAGATTTAGCAGCTCCTTGAAAGGCAGCCTGCTATTGAGAGACCCGACCTGCAGCTCTGCCCTCCCAGCCTGAGAGTGGGCTGAGTCAACTGTTGATAGGAATTTTGCCTCTTGCTCTGGGAGGAGGAAGGCGTGGATGACTGCTTAAGGCTAAGACTCAGTGGAGAAAGATCATGGTGCAGTTCAGCACTCAGTCTGCAATTCTTGGGACCATCTGACCATCTCTGTATTTTCTTCTCCTCAGAAGGAAACATTGCCAGCGAAGACAGCTCCCTCTCAGATGCCCTTGTTCTCGAGGATGGTATGTTGGCTGCTGTATGTTCTAGAGAGCAGGAAGGGATGTGTGAACTCCTGATTGACACTCAAAATGGAATTACTGTTCTGTGTAATAGTCCACTGATAGATCCCAGGAGCAAAAAAGTTTGGTTTCCCCTGACTTTATCTTGTAGTCAGACATCAGGCCTGGAGCAGTGAGTATTGCTGTGGTTACTGCTCTGAATTATTTCAAAAGACAGTCCTAGAATGCCCCCTTATTTTCCCTTAGGTTTCAGTTGTCTTAATGCACCACACACTCTCGCTGGCCGTTCTCTCCCAAACTGGGAATGTCAGCCAGTGCCCTTCTGAAAGTCAGGTCTTCAGGCTGGCCCTGACCACAGCCAGGGGGAAGCAGTGTAAGGAAGCAGGCTCTGGGGGTGTGATGGCATCTCTTGGGGCTGTGCTGCAGCTGGAGGTGTCACACAGCCATCACCTCTCTGCCTTCTCTTCACAGAGGACTCTCAGGTCACCAGCACAATCTCCCCCCTGCAGTCCCCACACAAAGGGCTCCCGCCCCGGCCGCCGCTGCACAACCGGCCGGCGCCACCGCAGTCGCTGGAGGGGCTGCGCCAGATGCATTTCCACCGCAACGACTACGACAAGTCCCCCATCAAACCCAAGATGTGGAGCGAGTCATCCCTGGATGAGCCCTATGAGAAGGTCAAGAAGCGCTCCTCACACAGCCATTCCAGGTGAGCCATCTCTCTCGAGGCTCCATCACAGAGGTATTCCCTACTTTCAGGAGGGACAGGTGGGAGCCATTTCAAAAATTCACAAAATTACCCCTTACTAAAAGGAGACTTTTAAGTGTTTTGGCCAATAGGCAGGTCCTAAAAACAGGCTACAGCCACATAATTGCTGTTTGGCATCTCAGTGTTATTCTACAAAACATTTAGAAGAGTAGGATAGTGGATCATCTGAGGGCTTTGACAGGACTTGGCCTTGACCTCTGGCACTTTAGAAGCACAAGTGCTGGGACACACGCTCAGAGGAGCAGCTGACCCAACTCCCACTCACCCCTGCCAGATCCCAGGCACATGCCTGAGATCTGGAAGGATGTGTGGGAGCCACTTCCCCAGATTCCTGTGGGAGAGCTGAAGCAGGGTGTTTCCTCTGCAGCAGTCACAAGCGGTTCCCCAGCACTGGGAGCTGTGCCGAGGCGGGAGGGAGCAGCTCGCTGCAGAACAGCCCCATCCGGAGCCTTCCCCACTGGAATTCCCAGTCCAGCATGCCGTCGACGCCGGATCTACGGGTACGCAGTCCACACTACGTCCACTCCACCAGGTAAGTCTGCCCAAGCTCCTCACCTTGCTTACCCTGAAATAAATTGGCCTTGCTTTATCCTCCTCTCAGGGTATGAATTAGTTCCCAGTTCAGGAAAGGACACAAACCGGTCCTGTTCACATAAGAGGCTCATGTGCTCATGCCAGTAGAGAATCTCTCCTGAGCTGACTCCCTGAAATCCCTTCAGATAAACATGATTCTGCCCCTCATCCCTCCCCTGAAGTGATAAAGCTTTTCTTCTGCTGGGACCTTTCATCTCAGACTGTTTATAGGCTCTGCAAGCCACTTCTAAAATGCATGTGGTGCTACTGCTAAGTTCTGCAGTAAATTCCTCCATGGATCCAGCTGGAGAGAACATGTTGCTTCCTGTCTGATACAAAATGTTGAATAGCGTTAATTTTCCCTCACGAGTAAAATGTTTGCACGTGTGTGATGTTACTTGGAGATCAGGAGCCTGTGTAAAGCAATCCAGCTGGGGACCCAGGTGGCAGTGGAATTTAGCCGAGGGTTGACAGAGGAAAGAGCTGAAATGTGGAAGGGAGGTGATCTGATGTGTGGGGCCAAACTTGACTGCGATTTTCAGCAGGATTTTTACAAACTGTTCAGCTTCATTACTTATTTGTTTTTGTGACAAACTCCATGGACACGGCAGGGAACAGAACTGAGCCAGAGCTGTGTGCTGCTCAGTGTCCTGCCCTAAGGGGAAGTGCCACCATCATTTAGCTCAGAATAAATCAAGAGTCGTGCCAACACATCAGCCTTGGGCAAAGACAATACAAGGCATTAAAGCCCTGGGTTAAGTTTGTTACAAAGGTTTGGCTGAGGGTACCTTTCAGTGGTGCAATGTCTGTTAACACTGGAGCCAAGCTGTATGAAAAATGAGCCTGGCACAGGGCTTGAAAAGTGGCCTTGACTGGGTAGGGGCCATTTGGGTGTTTGAAACAGCCATTGCTCAGTCTGTAGCTCATTCATGAGCTGCATGCCCTGGCCTTAGCCATCTGTCATGTAGATGTGTTTCTGCTCCTTGAATGGATGGGTGGAGCTCTTCAAACAGTTGGGGTGAATAGAGACCTCCCAGACTTGGCCATGAATCAGGCCTTGTAAACTGTGATTTGAGGTGGTTGCCTGAAGAGCTGTCAACAATGAGAGTCCTGCACGTGCTACCCATGGCTGGGCCCCAGGAGCACCAAGCTGCCTGACAAGGGGTGACTGTTTCAATGACCAGTGGAGAAATCACAGCGCTCAGGGCTAAGTATGAGCAGCCTGCCTGTCTGTCTCTCATCAGGTGGATTGTACCCGTGCAAGACTTCTATGGGCCACTTGCAAGGGAATCTCACCACCTTTGTAGCCTGTGGGGTTTTGGGGTTTGCAGGGTGGCACGAGGTGAGCCTCGTGTAGCCTGGTAGCAATGGGATGGTGCTGACCCAAACAGCTCTGCCATGAGAGAGATGAACCAGCAAAGCCAAGGCTTGAGGTTCCCAAGCTTTACCCTTCAGACTGGGCTTTTCCCAGGGTGGCATTCCCCAGAGGAACTGGATTGGGCAGGGGTTTATGTCCCTCAGGGTGCTGCAGACTGGATGTCACCATCAAGGAGCTGGAGAGGAACAGGACCTAATCACCTCAAGTCCTGCAGCAGGGAAGCAGATTGCATTGCAGGCAGCAGCCCCAAGCAGTGCTGGAGGGGTTCAGGTTTTCAATGCCTTCAGATTCCTTTGTGGCTGTGTGTACAGACAGGGATGGGGAATGATTCAACCTGTTGACTTACAGCCTGTTTTTTTCCCTTGTACCTGCAGGTCAGTAGATATCAGCCCAACCAGACTGCACAGCTTAGCTCAGCACTTTAGACACCGGAGCTCCAGTTTGGAGTCACAAGGAAAGCTCCTGGGCTCAGAAAATGAGACAGGGAGCCCTGATTTCTACACCCCAAGGACTCGTAGCAGTAACGGCTCTGACCCCATGGACGACTGCTCTTCCTGCACCAGCCATTCCAGCTCGGAGCACTACTACCCTGCTCAAATGAACCCCAACTACTCCACCCTGGCAGAGGATTCCCCGTCGAAAGCCAGAGAACGGCAGAGGCAAAGGCACAAATCAGCAGGCAACCTGGTCTCTTCCAATTCAGGGAGTATGCCCAACCTGGCTGCCAGGAACGGGACGGGACACCACCGTGTCTACCTGCACAGCCAGAGCCAGCCCTCCTCCCAGTACAGGATCAAAGAATATCCCCTATACATCGAGGGCAGCTCCACACCCGTGGTGGTGCGGAGCCTGGAGAACGACCAGGAGGGACACTACAGCGTGAAAGCACAATTCAAAACCTCCAACTCCTACACAGCTGGGGGGATGTTTAAGGAGAACTGGCACGGGGATGAAGTGGACTCTGTCAGGCTCACCCCATCCCGCTCCCAGATCATAAGGACTCCATCTCTGGGCAGGGAGGGCCACGAGAAGGGCTCGGGTAGGACTGCGGTGTCGGACGAGCTGCGGCTCTGGTACCAGCGGTCCACGGCCTCCCACAAGGAGCACAGCCGCCTCTCGCACACGAGCTCCACCTCCTCGGACAGCAGCTCCCAGTACAGCACATCTTCTCAAAGCACCTTTGTGGCACACAGCCGGGTCACGAGAATGCCTCAGATGTGTAAAGCGACATCAGGTGAGAGGCAGCCCCGGGCAGAGGGGCGGGAGGGATGGGAGCCTCGTTCAGCCCGGGCCCGTGCCAGGCAGTGCACCCCAGCTGGAGAGCAGTGCCAGAACACAGCTCAGTGTCTGGCCTGTACACACTGCTCACCGAGCCTGGAGGTGTAACACTGGGGCAAGCCTTGTCCAAGACATTCATGAACATTGGGAATGTTTTTCCATGGAAATCATCACTTCTCAACGATGGCCTCAAAGGACAGAAAGAGACCAAAGCCCGTTTATGGCCAGGTCTTTCCTCTGAGTGCAGTTGGGTTTTGGGTGATGGCACTAGAGGCTAGAGCTGACAAAGCTACGGGGAGCCTCACTATTCATGATCACAGTGGGGGGAACAATGAAGCAAGCAGGCATTCAGCACAGACTAGGAGAATATATGTACTGAGTGAAACACCAAAAGCATGGGAAGGGTTAAGTGGGGCATCCCAGCCCCACCACCCCCCACAAAAATGTTTGAGTGATGAGATCTTTGTGCACTGCTGAGACTTGGTTTTCCCATGCAGCTCCAATAACTCTACTGATAATACCTTGAAGTGAGTGCTGAAGTCTGGTCAGTATTTTGCCTCTGTGTTATGTACAGAGCGTTGCACATCTCTGTGCTGTTAATATTAAATGGTAAGAAAACAGTCAAATTCATCACACTGAGAAGGTTACAATGTGCTGTGAAACAGTCCAAGATTAAATATTTACTGCCCATCAGTCACTCCTTGTCCAGCCAGTGTGGACAGATCAAGGACCTGCTATAAACCTGAGCCATGTGCTCAGCCTCAGCATGGGAGACACCATTGCTCTGGCTGCACTTGCCACTGCCTCCCAGGCAGACCAGTGCATTGTCCACCCATGCTGGCTGCTGGCCTTCTGCCATCCCAGCATGGTGTCCAGTCCATGGTGACCACCACGCTGGCCCCCGTGGGCCCTGCACTGGCTGCCAACTCCAGAGTGGAGTCAGAGGCTCCTCGTGGGCCACCAACAGCTGCCCAAGAAGAGGCTGATTGATCTGTGATGCCAATGCTCATAGGAGCCCCAGGGGTAGACCCAGACACAACTGAGTAGCTGCTAGAACCATCCTGTGTCTCCCCGTGAAAATTTGTCTTCCTCCCTTTGGTTGATGGGCATTTCTGTTCCATGCAGTAAGAGAAAATGCTTGAACAATGGAAAGCTTTTGGTTTTGGAAGTGCTACCAGTTCAGTAAAATGGTGGGGTTGGGGTGAGAGCACATAGAATTCACTGTCAGTCAGTCCATTCCCCCACTCAGCTGGGACTTTAAACCTACATGTGATACCTGTGCAGCACAAGTACGTTCAGTTGGCAGCAGAGATTGGTTTTGTGTTCAGAGTCTGTTCCCAGTCACAGCCACAGGAGGATACTGACCGTGGGAGCTGTCAGCTCCAAGAAGCAGATTAAAACTTGTTTTTTCTTTAAGTGTAATTTGGCAACAGCTAAATAATTTCACAGCAGAGAGGGGGGTGCCAGGTAGAAGCCTCCATAATTTCAGCTGATCAGTCCTAGCTGATAGTCCTGGCTGACAGCTGCACACTGTCCTTCAAAGAGAATCACACTTCTAGGCATGTATTAAATTTTAGGCATGTATTAAATTCTAGACATGTATTAAATTCTAGGCATGTATTAAATTCAGAGGGTCAACACTGTATAGATTTGAGGAGGAGGAAAGATTAGTCAGGTGGATTTATTTGCTGGACTCTCACCAGGGAAATTCCCCCAAGAACCAGTGCCCATTTATAGTCCAGCTTGCTTCTGTCTTCATTCAAGTAAGCTAAGCCTTTCTTTGGTCCCTAATAGGAATGTTAACAAAGCCAGGCACTTTTTACAAATCCACAGTGAAAGGAAGTTGTAGCTTTTGAAATCTTCAGAGCTGTCTTCCTCCCTTAGCACATGAACTGTGTACTTGTCCAGGCTCTCACCACAGCCAGCCCTGGCTCCTGGGGACACAGCCCCCTCTGGAAACAGGAGGCTGAGCCCAGCAGGCTGAGCTCCTCCAGTTCAGGACCCATGGAGTCCAGGCAGCAGCTACCTGGGAGAAGTGTGGTGTGTCCCAGGCAGGGTCAGGAGAGTCTGGGTGGCTGTATTCACCTGGAGACAGAGTGTTCCTGCAGAGCTGAGGCCAGATCCAGCCCCTGAGGTGCAACAGTGGCAGCAGAGGCTGTGCTCTTGTGCCATGTTCAGGCACAGTCACCCAGGGACAGGGCGAGGTCTGTCCCAGGCTGTGTTTACTCACAGCCAGACATGTTTCTGCTGGTCTGACCAGCTGATGCTTCTGAACCACCCTGACCTTTGTGTTCTCACCTCACCAGTCGTTTTTCTCCACCCTTGGTTGTTTTCCAGCTGCCTTACCTCACAGCCAGAGGAGTTCCACGCCGTCGAGCGAGCTCGCAGCCACGCCGCCGGGCAGTCCCCACCACATTCTCACCTGGCAGACTGGGTGAGTGTCTGTGGGGTCAGGTTAGGGAACCCACCTCACTCAGTGCCAGTGAGAAAAAGCTCCCCACACACAAGCACAGCTCTGGGGAATGTTTCCCATGTGCTCCATTGCCTGCATCCATAGGGAGCATTTCCAGTCTCCCACCGGTGCTCTCGTGGTGGTGGAGCTCTGGTTTAGGCTGACCAAGACATGGCTGAGTCATCCACACCCAGCACTGCTCCAAGCAGTGTCAGATCCACTAGGAAAGAAGCCTTGCAGGTTCCTCCTGCTTGGACAGTCTCCTTCCTCCAGTCGTCTTTGTATGTTGCAATAGCTGATGTTTCTTTTTTAGCAGCCATCACACTGGCTATCCACACCAAGACCTTGCTGAAAAGGCAAGGTTCAGTGCCTGCCATACCTGTGTGTGCAGCAACCTCATTTTTTCTGCTCAGTTTTCCCCAGCAATGTGTCTGCATGACTTTAAAGGGCATCTTTTTTCAGCTACCACTAACATGAAGGTGCTTCATCAGAGTGAAGCATTACACACCCATTACTAATGTAAATACAGTAATTGGGTTCCTTGGCACCTCTTTACAAGGCAGGGAGTTCCAGGAGTAAATAGCCTTTTGCAAGCTCCCATGGGTATTTTCTAGCACTCTCTGTCCAGAAATTCTGTCCTTCCCTGTGAAATAATGGTCATTTCCAGATCCCATCTAACTCAGCACATCCCAGATTGTGGGATGAGATTTTGGTGACATCAGCTAGATATCTGACACTACAGTCCTCAAAATAGCCTAGTCCTTTGAACAGGAAAACAGATCTGGTACCCTGAGTCATGAATTGGGATTAACTTTGAAAACATTTCACTGTGCAGCCACTGGAAAATCTGCTCTTTAGCTACCCATGTCACCTATGACCAGGTTTGACCTCTGGTTTTACTCCAGCACTGCTTGTGACTGCACTTTAAATTGGAGATGAGGAGAACCATAACCACAACCCCTTAGGCTTACCTGGATTTTAATTCACACATTTGACATCCAGCCTCATATGGTCTTTGCGTGTGCTTCCAGCTTTAGAACAGGAGAATGTTCTTGGTCCCATTTCACAAAAAGTCAAGGGATAGCAAGATAGGCAAAATGGTACCACCCTTTACCATACACTGCAATTCCCACTATTAAGGGTTTGAGTCTAAATTCAAATCTTAGTCTCAGCCTCCATTCCAATCCTAATTCTTCTAAATATCTCGATGATGATCAGAATCAAAACCAGTGAGCAGCTAGCTGAGACATCTAGTTTGGATAATCCCAGTTTTCCTCATTTTTCCATTCAATCCTGCACCTTGTCTCGCACAGCAAAAATACATCAGGCCAAATTCTCAGCTGGTAAAAGTGAAGCTACCTGGATTTATAGCTTAGGTCCTGCACCAACAACCAGTGCAAAATCAACACTTGTTTTGTACCTGAGCATAGCACCCAAGGTGTATGTGTATAAATACAGGAGTGCATCCATTCTGCCATTAGATGCACAACACAGATTATTCCTCCACTGCAGGAGCGGCTGTGTCCACCCAGCACAACTCAACAGATTGACAGATCTCCCCAACACGTTTTTGTGTCACTAACCTTTTCTAAAGATGATTCATCAACTTGTTTCCCCACTGGATTAATAAGCTCGTAACAATGTCTGTGTCACTTCTTCTCTTTAACATTTCCTCTCTCCTCTTTCCTCCTTTTTTGCTCTCCTTTGTTCAGAGAAGCAACAGACAACTCACCCACTATGGATGAGTCTCAGTCTCCAACCCACCAAAGTACTGATGAATAGAGGTATAGTAAGGGAACGTTTTGTTCTTTCCTCCTCCTGCCCCACAGCCCAGTGCGAGTGCCCGTCCGTCCCGCCGGAGCCGTGTGCCCGTCTGTCTGCCAGCGGGGCTTCCCCCCTGCCTGCCAGCATTCTGAGCCCTCCCTGTGCCTTTTCAGCGAGCCTGTGCCTGCAGCACTTCCCCCTGTGAAAGGGACTCGGGGCCAGCCCTCTCTGTGTCCCTGCAGAGGCTGAACGGGCACAGAAGGCGGGGAGGGAGGGTAACAAATCAGTGGCTCGGGACAATTGAAAGCAGCGTGGGCAGAGTGCCGTGGGACCACTCTGGGAGCAGTGTGGTGGGGACATGAGCTGGGGTAAGCTCAGAGAACCTGGCCAGAGCTCCCAGCCTTGCTCTGGCCACAGCTCCATCACCCCTTCTTCCTCCCTCCCTGCTGCAGAGGCTGTTTGCAGCAGCAGCACCAGCAGAGAGGTTTTAGGAACAAGGAGGAATCCTGGCCCCACTCTTGTGGGAAGACAGAGGGGGAAGGGTGGAGGGAACAAAAAAGCCCTCAGAGTATTTCTATTTTAATTAAACTGCCATCGCTGTCTGACACTCTCGTTTGAATCTACAACCATTCACAGCTGGCATCTGTCAAGTATTTCAAGCCCAGCTTTCTGGAGTTATCCCATAAACCTCTGTACTCCAGCACAGAGCTGGGAAACAAAAGGCTCTTTAACATGCAAATGTTGATGCCCTTGCATCAGGTTCATTTCAGACACCAATCCCAGGGAAACCAGGTGGGAAACAGGGCAGAGGAAGCAGGAATTGCACCAGATGTGAGATCAGTCCTGTGAGGTGGGGAGGGAATGCAGGAAGGAGTGAGAATCCCCCAGTAAAGGGAAAAAATATGCATCTCCTGCTTTTGGCCTCAAAACAGTCTCTAGTTTGGAAGTCTGTTCAAATCAGTGTGAGAGAGAGATACCGATTCTGGCTCTGACTGCACAGAGACAGCAGTCACTTTTCAATAGATCCAGATTTTGACCTGTTTTCCTTTGGGAAGGAGCTCCACAGCCTAAGCCAGGAGCCAATGCTTGTTAGAGCTCTTAATGTAAATAGCAAAGGAAATTCTTATGGATTGTCTCATCTGCTCAGTAAAGGCAAAGAAAAAGCCAGGCAGTAAAAGAAGCAGTAGCTTGTCAGGAAACATAGCCCAAGATGAGGACTAGGCTACTGCAACAGAACATGGTCCTTTCCATATCAGACCTGGCATGCTCTCACTAGTCCCTCCCTGGTTCATCCCTGGAATGCCACGCAACTCTGGGACTGCTCAGTGATGCACAAGCTCCTGCCCAGAGCAGAAGTGCTGCAGAAAGTGCCACCACCCTCCTTCTTCAACATCCCTACTGGCTGATACAGCCCATGTCCAAGTGAGCTGCTCTAAAGACTTGCTCCTTGGAGAGCATCCTACAGAAAAATCTCTATCCCAACTTACTACTGAGCAGGACAGCAGCAGAGCCCTCAGGCAGGGCAGAGGCACAGCACTGGCAGAAGACACAGGCAGAGTGCAGTGGGGTCTGTGAATACCCTGTATTCCTCTCCACCCATAACACAGTATTTTATACTCATGGTTGAACTTCCCAGGAGCACTCACTGTCCTAACAAAGCTTCCTTTCTCCTGCAGGAACTACAATGATAGCTGTTTCCTGGATTCTCCCCTCTATCCAGAATTAGCAGATGTCCAGTGGTATGGGCAGGAAAAAGCCAAGCCTGGAACTCTAGTGTGAACCCCTGACCTCAAGTTAATCACATCAATGCCATTCTGAGATCACCTCACTGCCTCTCATTTGCCTTACCCAGATGCACTGTCACCCAGCACCAGCTTCAACTCTAAGCACTTTTTTCACGATGCAATTCAAGAAGAAGTTTCTGGAACACTGGCCCTGAGACATCCACCACGGCAGCAGCAGAGCGCAGCACAGCCCACGCCAGGCGGGTGCCCGACCCTCCCACGGCCACGGCGGGTGGAGAGGAGCAGCCCTCTGAGGAGTCAGTTCCAAATTCGGTTTTCCTTTGAAATGATGGAAGCCTTTCAAGGCTCCTATCAGAGATTAGTGTTCCACAGCACGTAACAGCAGTAAGAGTTCCATGACCTGCAAGCTGAAGCCAAGAGCATTAGTTTCAAGGGGGTGGGAATAAGACAGAGGCTGAAAAATGGAGACCGTATTCCTGAAGGTGCTTCTGTTGTGAAACAGTAAATCCCATCACTTCAGAGATGTGTCAGTCTCACAATCAGGTCAGCACTGCCAAAGATCTCTGCGCCACTGTTGGCAGGATGACTTGCTCAGCAAGTACTAGCTACAAGAACATTTCCCTTCTTTAACTTGATGGCAGACACGACCACCCCCTGCAAAATGGCATTTCCTTCTTCATTTGGAGTTCACCTACACGCAAGCAAAGCCACCCCGTGTGCTGCAGACACACCCGAGGTCTGGGCTGGAATCACAGCATCGCTGTCTGCAAGCCACTATTGAACTGGACAGACAAGGTTTACAGAGGCATTACCTAAAGCAGAGGCAAGTACTGCACTCACAGCATCTCTGTGGCTGGCACAGAGTGCCCACCAATACAAGGAGAGGTCGGGATTGTATTGGATGTTTGGATACAGATAAAAAAATTGCCAAAAAAAAACCTTTCCACAAACAGATACAGCCAATAAATTCGAATCTGTTTCTGCACCAAGCGTTAACGTGAAACCCGAGGGAAAGCACATCGCTGACACGGCCCAGCTGCGTTCACAGCTCGGTTCCACTCCTCTTCCCTTCCTTAGCACCAGTGTAGCAAAGGGCTCGTCCCCCGTGTGCTGCCGTGTGGGAGAACCGCTCTGTGGGGAGGCTCCTGGGGCGGGGCTGGCCAACCAGCAGACAGGCAGATCTTCCCCTGGAGAGAGAAGGAGAGAAGCGAGCGAGCCAGGCGCCGGACACGAGCGGGAGCTGCCTTGGGGACACCAAATGGAGCAGCACGAGCGCGGCCTGGAAGGAGCTGCAAGTTTACACATAACTTTAGAGCAATGCTTTATACACGTCAAGCCATGGAACTTTCAAAAGGCCTCAAAGACACTTTTGTAACGAACAAGTGCACAATCCAGGTGGATGTTGAAGCTGGCACGTCTTAGTCTTCACTGCGGTGCTATGCTGTTTTTATTGCCACTCGATGGGGGCGGGCGCCCGGCCTTCCCCCGTTGGTGCGTGCAAACGATGATTTCCTATGGGAAAGGCATTAAAAGAAACGGCTGGAGGAGGTTACTTTGTGAAAAGCAGAAACTGAAGTTAGCTTTAGTTTAAGGGAAAAGGAAAAACAAAAGCGTGAGTGTGTGTGTGTGCGTGCGTGTGCGTTCCAAGAGTAACAACAGCGTCTACCAGACAAAGTAGAGCGAAACGTTTCAAATGAAACACCGCCACTTGGGGGGCTGCCACACCTTTTGGTATTAAGATTGCTGGAAAACTGCATTCCAGGCTTTAAAAGAGAATGGGTTCTGTGTAATCAGGCTTTGTAAAATGATGGGGTTTCTAAACATCAATGCAAGCAGCTCATGCCAATTCCTTTCTGCAGCTCACACCAGAAGTGTTGCCTTTGGTTGCCGGCACTGCTGCCTCGCATCACCGGGGAGGTGGGGAGGAGGCCTTGCAGAGATGAGGCAGCGACAGGCAGAAAGGCTGTTCCTTGTCCAGGGAAACCTGTGGCAGAGCCAGGATTGGATGGGGCAAGAGGCCAGGCTGCACAGGGCTCTGAGCAACCTGGGCTAGTGGAAGGTGTCCCTGCCCTATGGCAGGGGTTGGAACCAGATGATGTCACTTCCAACAAAAACCCTTCCGTAATTCTATGATAAGGAAACTCTTTCATGTTCACACATGAAGCAGAAATTAATTATCCCTCTGAAAAAAACCCACAAAAACACTGGCAAAGGGTTTAACAAAGGTGTCCACACAAACCTTGTGCTTCTGGGCCTCCCTGAAGCATCACCAGGGAGTGCAATGCACTGTGACAGTAATTGAAGCCTCACATTCAATTCTGGAAGAACAGCCAGTGGTGAGATTGCAGCCTTTATCTGGACATGCAAAATGCTATTTTCACCATCTCTTTGTGCTTTGGGGTCTTTAACGTGAGAATTATTTCAAGCTCCTAATTGGATTTTTAGCTGGATAAGAGATAGTACTGATTAATGACATTTTACTGATAAGATTTGGTAGCTAAAGTGAAAGGATTAAATAAGGACCAAATTAAGCTACAGCAAATAATTTAGCCCAAGGATTTTTAGGGGCTCTGAGCAACTGTCTGTTTTCTTTTTAATTTCTCTGGTAAGTGGTTTGGGTTTGTTTTTTTTTTTCCTGTGTACCTTCTTTTAATTAAAAAGAATTCAACAACAGCGGCACTATGAGGCCTCTGGGCACTACAGGAAGAAGCATTAATTCCTCCAAGACCAGCTCTGCAGTTTTGCAGCAAAGGTTAAAAGGTGGCAGCCCTGAAATTAGGGGGGAAAAAATAAAAATATTTAGCCTGAAAAGCAAACAGGCTGGAGTGGAGAAAAAGCTTTCTAGAAACGGATTGAGTTTTGCTTTGTGTTCTGCTTTTCTGGTTTGCAATCAAGGCACATGTGAGCAGCCAGTCTGGTAGTAAAGACAGATTAAGTAAAACAGGTTTTACTGTTTAGCTCAATTCAATTAAACACAAATGTACATAAAATGTTAATCATATGAGATTAACATATTTAAGTATAACACGGAGGGGTATATACATAGCTATTATAGACAAGCACTTGACTACCAACTTAACCCCTCCTTTACTTTTTTTATTTTTCAAGGCTCCATCTGCCATAAAGCCACAACCACGTTCAGTCTCTGTGTCTGACACTCCCTCTGTGTGGGCAGGAGCCGGGGGACAGTCCCTGCAGGGGCTGTGCTGGGAGGCAGGGTTTATTTTTAAATGATATTATATGCAGTCGAGTGTTGAAAATGTTGAACCAGTCCAATTTGTTTTCACTCTGTATTAGTTTTAGTTTCAGGCATAGCCGATCCCCATTCAGGTGCTATCAGATGACCAGTTACTGCTTAGTTAACTAGATGTAAAGTTTTACATATATATTAATGTCAATAGTTTTATTACGAGTTGTGTAAAATGGACTCTCTAGTTTAAAAAAAAGGAAAAAAAAAAAAGAAGAAAAAAAAAATTAGGTCTCTCCTGAAATTGACTTTAGAGCATGGAAAATGATTTTACTGGATTCTGTTCAACTGTAATCAAGGAAAAAAAATATGTATGTTGTAGAAAAAGTTGCAGAATTAAAGAAGATCTGCTTTTAATTTATTCTTTTTGTATTAAGAATTTGTATAGTTACCTTTACATTTTGCAAAACGGTGTTGTCAACACTTCCTTATTAAAGCATTTTCAAAATGAAACCTTGCCATGGTCTCTTTGGGAGGGCAGAGCCCAGGCAATACTTACCACTGCTAGAGATGCTGGGTCCAGATGTGTGCACAGCTGGCCAGGAAGTCCATGAGGGATCTGCTCCTTGGCTGCTCTGGGGCCTGATTGTGTTGGCATTCCCCCCAAAAAAGCCCATCCTTTAGAGACCCCTGGGGATTCAGCAGATCCGTGCTCACTCCATGCCCTGTTCTCCCAAGCACTGGTCCCAGGGGCTCAGGAGGATACAGTGGGACTGATGTCCCACCACTGTGGGAAGCAATGTCACCAACAGTACTTCCTTCAACACACAACTTAATATAACCAAATAACTAAACTTAAGGCTCACTTCCATGGGTTGGATACCAAGTTGCTGCAAGGCTGTTTCAGCAATGCCATTGGCTGTGGGACAGGCTTCAGCACCAGCACATTCCCCCTGCTCTGAGGAACTGCCTGCTTGGTGACTTCCCGAGGGAACCCACTCCAAGAGGCTGCTCCAGCCCAGAGGGGCAGCAGTGACCCCTGCACAGGGTTAGGGACGTCACTTAACATCACTGTTGTCCCCTTCTGTGGGCAGCAGTGACCCCTTTGGCCACCCAGCAACCCCCAAAACTACAGGCAGCTTCCAGCAGCCACAGAGTCTCACATGGGGCCTGCCACACATCCCAGTGCCCTTGCTTCCTGCTCCTTCCATTTATTTCTACTGTCCAGGGAGCCTTTCCCTCCCAGCACCTCCTGTATCATCCACCCAACCCCCCCACATCCCACAGGGAGCCACCAGTGGCAGCAGCCCAGAGCCAGGCAGCCCCTGTGACCACCACCCAGCACTGCAGAGTGGGGACCCACTGCCTGCAGTAAATCCCCAGGAGAGTCTGGGATGGACCAAACAGCCACAGTGAAGGTTTTCAGTCACCCCCTGAACTCTGGGACCTCGTCTCAGACTTTTTGGCAGAGACTCCAGTAGTGCTGCAGGTCACTCTTCACCACCTCAGGAGCAGCTTTCAGGGCAGCCTGCTCCAGATCTGACACCAGCACTGCCCACCTTGCACCAGCCCCCTCGGAAGACACCACGTTATGTTCTCATCCCCTGGGTCCAGGAGTCAGAGGCACTCTATTCCCCCTGAGAAGTGAAGCCACTTAATCCCAGTCAGGTTCATTCTTTGGGCAAGACTGGATCGATGGTGGTGATGTTATGGCAGCCAGCTGAAGAGGAACCCAGTTCCTCCATTAAAATAAACTGGCCCCACACATGCCTACCCTAAGAACCTTTCCAGCAGCACAAATAGCAAATAGGGAGTTTCAGGCATTTAACCACCACCAGGCACAATAATACCAGTATCAGGCAGGTACCAATAGTTTTGGAGTTCACCTTGCACAGGCTCTTCCAGAGCCAGGCTTGGGAAAGGGCCTGGGACTGCAACAAATGACCAGGGGCTCTGAAGTCCCAAAACCACTCCAGATACCGCTGTGGCGAGCTCATGACTTCATCCCAAGGCTACGAGCCTTAGGATTCAGCAGAGTTGTTTCCGCCTAATGCAAGAATTATCAGAAATAAACATCTGGAAAAGCCTAGAGGGAAAAGTAAATTGCTAAACTGAAACATACCCTCCCCACAAAAAAAACCCCAAATTGTCAAGCAGTGTGACAGCTGCACCACACCCACTCCTCCCTGAACTAGACTGAGGGTTGGGATTTTTTTGGCTAAGAAGCATTATTAACTATTTGATCACTGTCTGGTAGCTGCAATTTGGGGCCATCCAGCTGCAAAGAGCCTCCACCCGATGATGAAAAGCAGCTGCTGTAACAGTGTCCCCCTGGCCCACCATCCCCCGAGGAGCAGAGCTGGCTCCCACGTGCTGGACAGCTGGAAACTCTTACACGGATATGCCGTGAGAAAGCAGTTCCCAGCTCCTCAGCTCCCCATACAGCACCATTCCATGGATTGCAAGGGGATAAAGTTCTTCCGTCATGGGATTCATTCAAGCAAGGTGGCTGTATTTCAGGGACTGTCAGCAAGGAGGCACATTGCTTAAACTGCATTCCTTAAAACCTGATCAGACCGAGACATTCCAACCTCAAATTCGCATCCCTACAGGAGGCGCATCCCCACTCAAAGCACCATTAAAATTCTCCTCACTAATTAGCTCTAAGGCAGGAAGGAAAAAATCCATTGAGCACTATTACAGATCCCCAAAGGAATCCGCTTCCCGCTAAAGCAGACGATGCAATGCTCCTTAAACCATCTCCTGGCCACTCACTTGCTGCAGTTTCCAGGGAAATTACAGCTCTTCTGAACAAGGGACAATATTGTCCCTCAATTATTTACAGAGTTCAAAACTAAGGTCAAGATAAAGATTTAGAAACAGTTCAGGAAACCGTCTGGGTGGGGAGAGGGATAAAGTTGCAGTGTTACAAATGTTTCCGTTGTAATAACGCCCCCAAAGAGTATCTGTACAGAGCTGCAAAGAAAATCACCAGGAACCAGTTAATGAAACTCTTCCATGCTCTTGACATCTGCACAGCTTCTCCCCACAAATCTCCATCCCTTCCCCAAAGGCCCCTCCCCTAAGAGACAGTGAGGTCTTGTTAGCCTCATCTTATTACTTCTAAACTTTAAGCTCTTGACATTTTCTCTGGGGTCAAACACTCCAGACTGAAAATCTCCTGTGTCCAAAGAAGCACTTCAGAATCTAAGAGAGCCTCCAGAAGAACCTGGAGTTCTCCAAGATACACCTCCCAACTCCCTGCCAGCTCACATCCCCCAGTATCTGTCCCTGTGCCCCAGGACACTGGGAATACCCAAGGGAGACAGGTCCACTCCTTGAGAAGAGGGCTCCAGTTCCTGCTCCAAGGTGTAGAGCCAGACAAATCCATTCAATGGACTAATGCCACATTTCTTCAGGAAGTGGTCCTGCTCAAAACTAACAAAGTTTCAATATTTCACTGTTTATGCAGAATTAGACATCATTGTTCCCACGAGTTTCCTCACCATTCCCAGTCAGGATACACAATGGTAAAGATTTGTGGCCGCTAGAAATACTGTTCATGGTCATGGGAGGTCCTAATTATTTTCTCTGCAATGCCCAGCAGACTGAAAATTTTCTCCAGATGTATAAAAATGGAATTTGAAAGCCTCAAGAGCCATAAGATTACTTCCCCCAAGCCCAGAAGGTTTATATTAAAAATGTCATTACCAAAAAAAAAAAAAAAAAGCCAAATCAGATGCATTCAAGATCAAAAACTCTTTGCACTGAGGCTGAGAAATATAAAAACCTTTTTCTTTTTTATTTCTGATAAATACCACATGAAAGATTAGCCAATAAAGTCTTTATATTTACAGAAATAACCAAGATTCAGATTTGACTGCTTCCCTCTAATCATCTCCCCACGTCAGTCTCCAAAGCAAAAGCAGCCAAAAAAAGCTCCACATATGCTCCTTGCAGGGCTGAGACTCACCTAAAGCTCTCTAATATGGGAAACAGTTCAGTCAGCACAGTTCCCTGAATAACAAACTGAAGTAAAAGCAGTTGTCATGTGCATTGTCCCTGGGTCTTGGTCTTAAACTCTTCAAAACCCATCCCTCTGCTGTACTTTGGATGTGTTCAGCAAAAAGCAGAGATTTCAAAATAAACCTAAATAAATGGGGCTTGGAAAAAGGAAGCTGTAAAAAAACCCCAAAAATCTCCTTTCTGCTTTTTTTTTGCAAAGCCCACCCCAAGTTCTTGTTGATGTTCAGGCTCAAACTCTGCCTCTTCCATCCTCTCTGGGTGTTGGAGACCGAAATGCGAGTCCCAGCCTGGCCCCTGCAGAGCCTCACAGCGCGTTGTACTCCACACATTTGGATGGGTCTGTTGGGAAGTGCTTCTGGCAAATGGTCATGAGCCTCTTCAGCCCCTAGGAATTAACAAAACAAGGACAATTCTGTAATAAGGCTGCAGCTGTTGAACAAACTTAATAGCCTACAGTATTCTTAAGCTTAACAAGAAGAATTAAAAAAAAAAAAAGACTGCTGTTTTGAGGTTGGGATTTTTATTTTGGTTGTTATTCTGTTCAAAGTTGGAGGTTCTCTTCAATATTAGAGGAGTTTGTGGCATAATCAAAAAGGCTACAGCTTCAGTGCCACCTGGTAAGATTCACAGTGAAGGATCACAGCAGTTCTTTAATCCCTCTTTATCACCAAGGGAGCAAGTGATAGCATAATTAAAGATATTTACAAGAAAGCTGAATGTTAAAATTAATTCTAAAGAGCAAAAAGCAATTTCAAAACAAGCTGCACAGCCAAGGCAAGAACCAAACACAGGACACCACAGAGGCAAACTGAAGCAATCAAGGAGAAAGGCAGAACGTGGACTTTTCAGTTCTTTCAAGGCATCAATTGCCAAAAACCAACATGACCCTGTGATTACCTTCTTTCAAGTCACACAGAAAAGTCTAACAAAGAAGGAAGCTAACTGCTGTGGTGGAAGTGTAATTTAGCAGTGACATTGTACTCAAAGATGGCAGAGTCATGTCCCTGTCATGAGACTCTCCTCACAGAAGACAGCTCCTCCTCACTCAGGGAAAAATTATTCAAATGACTCAAAAATGATTCAACAGGATGATGCTTTGGCCTTTCCAATGCAGGCAAGCATGGAAAGTCTGTCCCAGCACCATAATGACTCCTTGTCTGGGATGTTCTCACTGCAGGGTGCTGTAATCAGGAACATGTTAGCTTCATGCAGCCACTGGGAGCACGGGTAATAAATATCCCAAACTCCAGTTTGAACCAAACTTGTCAAAGAAGACCCTGTATTTAAAACCAACATGGAGAACATGCATGTTTATAGCCAACTTTATCTTGGTGCTTCAGTGAGTTGAGTCATTTAGAGGCAGAGATATGAAATTCACAGTGGTAAGGTGAACTCAAGGATTTTCAAGATGTAGCCCCAAAAGCAGAGAAGGGACAAACTGGGGGATTCATACACATCTTCCACAAGCTATGTTATGTTAAGAGAGACCAAGCAACACTCCAGAGTAGAGGTCCTTCTGCTCCAGAGTAGAGATCCTTCTGCTCCAGAGTAGAGATCCTTCTGCTCCAGGAGTGACAAATGGACACAGAAGACCAATTTTTGAGCAGCCTGGTCTGGAAGGTTCTCCTGCCAGGGGAGTTGGAACTTGGTGGTCTTTTACAGACTTTTCAATCCAAACCATTCTGTGATTCTATGAATTATTCACCATTATGGCCACATGATTAACACAGACTGCAATAACATTATTTAGTTTAAAACTATTTCATCCATTAAATACTTCCAAGCATAACTGGAGCCTGTCTCTGAAGATGCATAATCCACAGGCCAACTTTCACTTTACAAAATAATTGGTCAAATTTAATTTGTTGTCTCTGTAAGTGTCTGGAGGTACCTGTGACTTCACAAGGATAACTTTTCAAGTTATGCTATTAAAAACTAGAGTTGAAGAGAAACCAAAGGTTATACTCGCAGCCCAAATACAGAGACTCAGAGCAGAAGGGGAAGCTGCATTTTGCAAGCAATTTCCTTGCAGACATCTGCAGAAGCTGAAAAGCAACAGGAGTCCTGCTGCTGCAGAAGGAAGACATTTATGTAAACCTCCCCTGCCAGGAGCTCTGAGCTCCATGATGCTGCTCTGGAGGTTTCAGAGTTAACCCAGAAGGTTTTTTATCTCAATGAAACTGCAACTGGCAAGAGCAAAACACATTTACCAATACAAAGAGAGAAGGCCTTTTCCTCAGACCTGTCCACCCACTGTGCTAAAAGCACAAAGTAGAAAAACAGCACCTCTGCTGATTCCACAACCAGAAATCCACATGGGTATGAAGATGCCCAGGAGGAACTAAACCTGGAATTTTGAGCCCAGATTGCTGAAGTTAATGAATGCATTTATCTAGTTGCAAAAATAGTCAGAAGGACTGAATTTTACAGTATTAAATTCTGAGCATGTTTAAAGCATGAGTTAAGCAGTGAGGGGCCTCAGGAGAATCAAGCCTGTCTTCACAGCTGCTTGGGTGTTCATGCAAGGTCACAGCAGTTCAGAAAAACCCATTAGACTGTTCCTGGCCCAGCAGTGCAAAGCCTTCAGGTGCAGCATGAGCTACTATTAACTGGATGTTACGCTTGACCCAAATCACCCATTTCTGGGACCCTTTTACCACATGACTCGACACTGCCGTTTCTCAAAGATGCCCCCACACGAGCAGACCTGCTGGATTTCCAAAGCTGGCATTACCTGGATGTATTTCCTCTGTGTCTCATCGTTGAGCACGTGGGCCACGTGCTTGGAGAAGATCTTCTCGCGGCCCGTGCGCGCGTGGATGCCGACCATGGTGACGCCGATGGGCCAGGGGGCGTTCCCAATGGCCATCTGCAGGTAGGCATCGTTGGCCTGCAGAGGGAAGGGCACCACTCAGCACCACAGCAACAGCACCACACAGGGCATTCCTGCACTGCCAGCTGCTGTCAAACACCCCCTGCACTCTCTCTGAGCTGGTGTCACTGCACGGCATCAAGTGACTGCACAACGCACCTTCCCACGTGGAGCTCCAAGTCCAAACCCTATGGACTTTCCCTTAGGAAAAAAAAAGAACTGGATAAGGCAGCCTGGTTATCTTGGCCAAAACTAAGGTTTACTTGGATTGTTTTCAACTCGACCCTCTCTGGTTAAATAAGGTTACATTTGTAACCATGCTTAAGGCCAGAGCAGTAGCAGCAGTAAATCCATCAGGAATTTCCCCATCAAGAGGATAGATCCTGTTTTTAAAGCTGTAACAGACAACATTCCTGGGGAAAAACAGGGATAAAATTCCTGGGGAAAATTAATAGAAAGAAAGGGAGAAAGGAAGAGAAGGAGAGAGCTTAAAAAGACCCCAACATAACAACTGAGAACCAGCAAGTGACAGATACAGAAAAAACCTGAAGGACGTGGAACAGGACATTCCATCTCTATTAGAGAGCAGCTGCAAAATTCACTGATAAAGAGTTCGTTTATCACCTCCTATTCAGAAACTGGACAATAAAAAGCAGCAATCATGACCAGTGGGTGCAGATTCTTTCCAGCTAGCACTGAACAAACTGGGAGGTGAATAATGAACAAGGCAGGGGGTGGCAGACAGATCTAAAAGCAAATCTGAAGAGGAGACAGAGCTTAAGTCATCACCTCCATGAGGAAAAATCTGAACAGTCTTAGTCAAATACCTACTTGCTGCATCACTTTTGTGATGAAACAGTATGTGAACATGCAATTAAAGACCCTTGCAGGACTGTCACAACAGGGTTAATTAAGGCTGAGTAGACACCTTGAATTCTGGCATTTGCCTGCTGTCAACACATTGATTTCAAAATTAAAATATTTCAAGCCTTTGAACTAACAAAGCAGCAAGAATTTGTGGCTGACAGTATTCACTAGGCTGCACAAAGCAAGCAGCAGGCAAAAAGAGACAAGTCTCTTAGGAAACAAAATTGAAAAGGATGTGAGTATCTGTAAAAGCATTAGCCTAAGGTAAAAAAAAAAAAAAACCAAAACACCAAAACAAAAACAAAACATCCAAATGTGTACTCAAGTCATCCAAACTCTCTCTGTGAAGATTACTTAAAGGCAAGCACCTCCAGGAGAGAGAAGCACTGCTGATTAACCCAGAGATACACCACATTCCTGCATGCTCATTAGTTTTAGAAGGTATTGGAAAGGGAATTTCCACATAATGACAACCAAGAGAAAAAAATGCTTCAAAATAAAACCCCACTATCCTACATCCCACATGTTCAGTTCTGCTCCCAAATGATTTGGATTAAATTTGCCTTAGGCTGTATAAAGTTTTTTTCAGCATCAAAAGCAGGTTTGCTTGCTCACTTGACAAATAATGCCAAATCCTCACAAGAATAGTAAGAAAAACTAGAAATTTAGAGGCAAAAGACAGCTCAGTGTCCTCTGCATACACAAGCTGCTTCAGCAAATGCTACTGGTATTTGAGTTTCACTTCTGAAGGCAGCAACAAATAAAACCTAACACTGAATCTTGTGTCCCAAAGTACTTCTGCCTCCTCCAGTGAGCAGACTTCATTCAAAAAACCTTCTTATTAACTTACCTGAACCTTACCAGACCACTTAATGTGAGTGTAGACAAAGAAAGGGACAGTGCCTCATATTCAGTAACTCAGTTTGCCTCAATTAATTCCTAACTAATTAATCATCAACACCCTATTACTATTCAATACCTTCATTTAACCTTAGAACATCAGGTTTCCCCTAGAAGAATGCTCTGCAATCTAAGACACCCATCTCTGACAAAAATTTTCTTCATGTGTACAAAGCTGTGCAATTCCATGAACCTCAAAAGATCTTCTGTCAGGCTGTGGATCAAACACCACTTGGAGCCTAACACTTCACTGCCATTTTTCATTTTGTTGGGATAAATATTGTATTTCCAGCTATGCATCTTCAAAAATGAAAAAAAAAAAAAAACCCAAAAAAATAAAAACACACAAAAAACCAGGAACACTGAAGCAATAAACTCAATCTTTTACAACCAGACAGTGTGAACATGATGGAAGACTACAAACAAACATACCTTCACATATTCTCTTTGCAACATGAATTTAATAATATCTGTTATTGATTCTTTGATGTCTGCAGGAAGTGTCTATAGGAGAGAGGGGAAAGAAAAAAAAAGACATATTTACTTCAGAACAGCAGCTCAGGAAGATCATCTTACTCAGCACTTGTACAAAGTTTAGCAACTACCCTTGCTTGAGGAGTTTCACAAAGGAAAACACGTTTGTTATTCAGATGAAGGATGTGAAGAGGAGAGGTTAAGCAGTTACACCTGGTAGCTGATGGCAAAGTGCAAAATGCAACCACAGTTTTCTGTGTGTTTGCAACCCAGGGAGCAGGTGCTGCTTTAAACAACAGCTGGAAGAGCAGTGGGTGGGCAGATTCCACTGACTGAGATCAAGTCAGAACTGGGTGTCGGGAGCTCTAGATACAGAAACTGTGACCAACTCACTTTATCCCCTGTCCTTCAGTGAGGCTAACACTGCCCTAGCAAGGGCACTACTGCTGGGTACCTGGGAAGCAGAGGCTGAAGTGGCATTTGCAGGTGATTTACCCTTTTGCGGAGCTTTCTGAAGAGCGGCCGCAGGTAGGACTCTGTCTGCTTCTGAGTGGCGCTGTTCAGCTTGCCCTGCACGCCCCGTTTCACGTAATCCTCTCTGGCATTCAGCTCCTTGGCCCAAACCCCCAGGAGGAACTGCAGGGAGCAAGCACATCTGTGTCATGGTGCCATCTAGTGACTTCCCCGGCACATCAGACAGAACAGAGGGCTAAGTAACCACGGTAAAGTGAGTTTTTTGGAGAAATCCGAGTTAAGAAAGTAAAACTTTTTTAGAAGGATAGGCAAGGAGGGACAGGAACAACCCTCTTATCTCAAATGTACACGCACAAATTAAAGCTTCAACTCCTGCTGTGAATTTGATCGCCACAACAGTTACACAGGCACTGTCTGACTCGGCTGAGGCAACACAGGTTTCTTGCCAGCAAACAAGGAAACAATTTCCTGCCATTCACTTGAACCTGTGGACTTCCTTTAAAACTCTCTAATTTCACTAACAGTATGAGGTGACATTCCAATTCAGCTTGCACTGTTCCAAGGAAACTCCTCTGAAGGTTTTGATGCCACAGTACTACACAGAGGCAACTGCAGACAACTGCCTCAAATAACACACGGAAATCTAAACCATATTTATTTTGTCTGGAAAAGCAGGACCAGATTTTGAAGAACGGTGCTCTCCCAAGAGCTCTTTCCCAGATCTGGCACAAGTCACTGTTGTGACTAAGAAAGGCTGTGGAGTGCCAAGCATTTCAAAAAACCCACATCTTACACATAACATGTGAGATTTTCCTCTCAAGCAGCTGAAACACACCCTTCTATTCTGGAAATGTATCTACATGGCAGTGATAATATGACACAACTACAGAATAATTTGATTCTGTTACCTTCAAGAACTTTGTTATGATGTCCATATCATAGTGATCATCACCCTGTCCTAAGGATTCTCCCAAAGCCTGGAACAGGGGAAAAAAAAAGGCCATTATTTCTACTTTGTCTAGTCTGCCAGCACCACCACAGCAGAGCATGGCTCACTGCACCATGAACTGCAATGAATTCCACAAGAAATCCCAAACACTGGTCATGAAACAGCTACAAATGCTACTGAAATTCGTTAATCTATTAAAATCATTTACATCACAACACCAATATGATTATTTCTGAAAAGTCAATGCAACAGTAATTCTTCAGTCATTAGCTACTAAATTATTGGTATAATTAGCAGCAGTCTGACAGCACTGTAGTAAGGGGAACTGTGGGTGCACTGCATTTTTGGAGATCCCCAAAGCCATCAATTAACCTAATTATTTTGTTATGCTATTTCAATTTTCTGATGTACTCGGGCTTTTTGCCATTTAATTGCAACTGTGAATTTGAGGGAACAAATCTAAAAAAAAAAAAAAAAAAAACCAACCTGTAAACCAAGCAACAAACCACTAAAAAAGCCCAGCTGTGTGCTCCAGTACTCCACCATCCTGCTAAAACCTCAAAACTGTAAATACCAACAGTAAGTTTTATAAGCACTTTCCAGTAGGTATAGTTGGATTTATAATCTATTTCCATTGCCTTCACAATTCTAAAGTGAGTTTTATTTTTAAAAATCTCCTAGATTTGGAGTCAAATTCAATGTAAGCCTTTATGCTCAAGGCAATGCAGCTAAAGTAACACAAAATGTGGTGTTTTCAAACTTCTTAGAAAAAGATTGTTTGCATGGCTCAAATTAAGCCTGCCCCACTACCACAAATAGGGGTTATTTTTGAGAGCTAACAGATCAATAAAATGCAGCTCCAACACAACTGCTGCTATCCATTCTGGTACTGCAGTTAAAGCAGAACCCCTAGCACCATAACAAAAATCCCAGACTATTTCTTAATAATAATGTATTCACTTCAGCTTTCAGTTATAAATCCTATTATCTCTTAAACATGCTTTGGGAAGGACGTTATGAAGATTAACTCCTGCAAAGACTTCTGAAGATTAAGGGTAAAAGTCTTCAGCTCAAGTTAATGTGCTTTTCAAAACATTATCCTGAAATACCAGGTGCTGAATGCATTTCCTAGCACTCACTCTCCACTCACTCACACAAACACCACAGGATTCTTTCAGAACAGAGCAGCCATTTGCACTCAAGTTTCTGGGACACATTATCTCTGCACTTCTTGTATTTCCTGTGGTCTGCTTACTTCTGATGCTCTTTTTTTTTCTTTTGCCCTAGATGTTTTCACATCAAATATTCTTTCTGTGTGTCTATTTTTCCAGAGTCCTTCTTCCTTGTATAGGGAAAATTAATTGCTACTGACCTTATTACCCTCTCAAATATTCATTGGAAAGGCTTTGGCATTTATGACCAGGTAATGCAATTAAATTCTCTACTTCTGAAATCCCTGGAGAATGAATCTCTACTGTATCACTGTCTTTGCAGGCAACACCTGTCCCCTTTGGGATAAAGTGGTGTAAACAAAGACCACTTGAGTTTTCACTTGTCTTTTGTAGGCACCTACAGTGCAACTCCAGGCTTGGAAACCTAAATTTTCCCCTTAAGAATACTTCAAAATGCTCAAGTCAGCTGTTGAAAAAAAGACAATTTAGTCTAAACAATCCTGAAGCTTTCCCAAAGCAACATACTACACCTAACATCCCTTAGTTATGATCTATCCCATACTTCTAGTTCTTCAATAGTAGTATTCTCCTCATGGACTTTCAGGTCATTCTGGGAGTCATCATCTCCTGCTTCTTGGCCGCCTACAATTTCATTCAGATACTGCTGATCAATCTTATCCAAAGCAGCTTTCAGGTCATTTCTCAGACCCTAGAAAACAGAAGGAAAAAAGAAAAAAAAAAAAAAAAGACTGATTTATAAAAAAAGTCAAGTAAATAAAAGCAGTTCACTACTGTCACTGTGAACCTCCAACTTCTGTTTAAGGTGCTAATTCTGTAAAAAAACACATAAGGGTTTAGCATTGTGGTTTGAATTCAGCTCCAAGAACTCCAAGAACAGTTTCTGCTTCAGCACTTAACAAAAATCAGGTGCATGAACTTCTGAAGTGCTCATACCTATGAAAAATACTTTTTAGACTATTTTCACCAAAAAAAAAAAAAAAGCCTGGAGGATGGAATCAGCCTCTAGGGCTTTTTTCAAGTCATTTTCTCCAAGCAAAGCACTGAACCACCCAAAACAAATGAAAACCAGACCATAACCATCATGAGCTCTCCAAGTCTTCACATCTGCCCTAAAAAAAAAGCTGTAAATAAAGTCTCACTCCTTCAGTGCCAGACATAAAACAATAATGTTGTTTCCTTTCATTACAAATTATTTAAACATAGCAGAATGTTTTATATAGATTCACTGTTTAAAACCCTCAACTTTAGAAGAGGTGACTAAAAAAAACAGAATCAATTTAAAACAATTATATATAAAGTTAAAAATTCCTTTCAAATAGAACACAAAACTCGCCTTAACCACAGCTGAAGGATTTGCCTTCTTGTCTTGAGACTTAAAATATAAAGCTCTATAAAGGAGTATGACATTTCTCACCCTCAGATAAATTCAGCCACTCCCCAGGGAATGGATATGCAGCTACTTCCCCTCTTCCATCATCATACTTGCCTGTCTGGAGCATTTCTATTAATCATTTAGTTACTCTAAAAAATGTCTGAACCACAAGGCTGATTGACTAAGCAACATGCAGAATCCCCCTAGACAGAAACAGGAGTGACTGAGACATGTAACAAAAATCCAGCACAACCCTATTTATGGGCTTTCTATTTCCTAATCCTGCTCCTGTGATCAATGCTGCTGGAGGGGAAGCTTTCATTAGCAGAGATTTTATTTCTAGATCTGTTTATCTTTTTTTTTTAAAGACTTGGAGAGGAAAAGGCTTCCCTTTTATGGGCAGCCCCAGGAAAGACATTTAGAACAATTCAGTTTGCCACCAATTAGGGAAGAAAATACAAATTGTCACTGTTAGTAAGGCTGTAAATTTGGTTAACAGTGAATGCAGAACAAACCCCAACTGTGTCTCCTCGCTTATCTGATCATTTCTTAAGACAAAAGGAATAAATTAATTACATCTTCAAGTCAGTTTTTCAGTTAACAGTTACTTTAAAGGGAAGGGGGAAAAATGATATTTCTAGAACAAGTTATAGTTCTGGAATCCAGGGATTAGAAAAACCATTGATATCCCAGACAGACAGTATGCAGTCCTGCTCTTACTTACCTGTGCCTTCTCAGGGGTGCACATAATCACAAATACAGGTTTATTTTAACAGTAAAGGACTGTTCTCTGCTCATTAAAGAGCAGGGGCAGAACAAGCTGAAGCATTAGTGCCACCTGAAGGTCCCTTTTCCAACTGACAAGGGCCTGGTAGGTTTCTAGGGCTGAACTCTCTAACATAACTGTAACTGCACAAAAGTCTGATATTTAACATAGTTTCCCATTAAAAAAAAAAAAAAAAGGAAAAAAAGAGAGAGAGAGACAAGAGCAGGTACTCTCTTTGCTGTCTATTACTCCCCTCCCCCTGAAAATTAACAGTTACCAAAAAGTATTTTCAGTAACTTTTCTAGGGTTACTTATTGATTACCCCACCACAAATAAGCAACCAAGAGCCAGTCTTACCTTGTTCACTTCAGGTGCAAGAATTTCTATCTTCCTCAGACGCTGAAATGCATCATAATCTGTTTCTCCAAACAGCCTGATGGGCTCACCCCTCTCTCGTAACCTCCTGATAACCTGAAAAGAATCAAAGCACTCCCTGATGCACAAAGGAAGCAAAATAAAATCCAGAATGACAGATTTATTTACTTTGCTTAGAATAACAAGCTGAGCTGGACTGGAGAGGAAATGTCAGTATTTTAAGCAGCAGAAAAATGTTCCAGACACTTTACAATCTAAATATAAAATTCCCACGGTACTTCAGTGAAAGGTCATTCCAAATATTACCAACCCAAATTTTGCATTAAATCCCAGGCTGTTCGATACGGCCCAACTTCCTCCTGCTCTGACTTGTTCAAACAAATACACAAAAATCATCCCTCTGGCAGAGCTTAAAAACCACTTCCAAAACCACAAAGGAACTTGACAATAATCTCACTCACCTACTTGTCTTGGCAATAAAAATACTAACTGGACTGCAGGTTGTCCCAGCACAGCTACAAGATGATCTGCTGAAAACCCCCATCATTAAGCATTTGGGAAATATGAAGTCCCAAAATCTAATGGGATAGTTACTTTAAAAGTAGATGTAACAGAAGTGAAAAAGCTTCCTTCAACTTGATTCAAACCTCAAACCAAACACAAAACCAACAGCCCCCATTACAAGCCCTGTAAAAACCTGAATATCCTGACAAATTAAGGGGAGGTGTGACATGCTTGGATGACCTCAGCCATGAATTTCAGTATTTCCAAGATTAGAGTGCATTCTGTACTTCTCAACTTCCTGCTTCTGCTTGGGGGTGTAGATCTGTTTGTGAACTTAAATCCACAAAGGCATTTTTATCCTTAGAAAAGGCAAAGAACATCCCAGCTGCTCTGGCTTTAGGACTGTTTCCTCTAGATGCTAAAGTGAACCTCCAAAACTTAGTTTCTAAATTTGTGTTCAGATCAACAAACTACAAAGAAAAGAAGTTCAGGGGGGAAAAAATCTTGGAAAAAGTCAGCATGCCATCTTCAGTACTAACCAAGGATAATGCTGATACTCAGGGTATCCCTCTGAAAGAGCTGTAAAATATTGTATAATAACTGTGTAAATCCCTGTATCAGAGAGGCTCTACCCATCTGTACCTCCCTATGCATTCAGTTGGACAGCAGAGCCCTGATAAGCAAAGATGATCATTAATTGCTGGCTGCAAAAATAGAAGCTTATTATTTAATAAAACTGCCATAAAAAATACAGTTCACAGGATGGAACAACCCTAACAAGAAATTTCATTTCTGTAATGCATTTGCTGTAAACTCAGGGTGTCAGTTTATGGTGATTGACTTTACCTCCTGTCTGGAAAGAGTCATTGGTAACTTTTCCTCTGCCAGTTCGAGTTCCAGCACTGGATTTGATGCAGCCAGTGGTTTCTCCTCCTCTTCCTGCTGCTGCACCTACATTCAACAGACATAGTTACTCAGGTGCAAGGGAAATAAACCCATATACTGATGAGAAATGATGGCAAGATACAGAACTCTGGAACACAGACTTTATTATGACAATAAAAACCTTTAGTTTCATAGTTTTATGGTCCATAATTGCATCTCACAGAACAATACAAGTTCTTGATAGTATCAGTAATTAACTAACACTTCTGCAGGCTGCAGGAAGCAGTCTCTCCAGCAAACAGAAAGGACAATTGCTGAAGTTTGGTTGTCACTTTAGCAGGCAGATGCCAGCACTGGTGCCAAAAATACCAAAACCACCCTCTCCCAGTTGATTCCTGCCCCTGTTCCATCCTTCCTACCCATGCAAGACCATTTGCATCACTGTGTGATGAACCAGAAAGGAGGAATGATTCAAACAGAAAATACTCTGACAAACACAAATACTGGTACTGATCCCAGCCTGCTTCACTTCCTCATCCAGCTTCCCAGGACCAGCACATGCACAGACAGGACAGGAGGGAAAAACCCAGAGCAGGGTGAGAGTAGAGCTGCTTCTTCCAGGGTCAGTGTCTCTTACAGTGTTTACTACCTGCAGCTTCAGCAAGCTGAGCACTGTTGGCAGTGATCCACAGTTTCTGCTGGGTTTTGAGAGGTAATGCACCTCTCTAACCTTGTTTTAGGTAATGCACCTCTCTAACAACCTTGCCAGTTTCTTGCCGGTAAAAAAAAAAAACAAACCAAACCAAACGACACAACTCCTCATAAGAACAGATCATTAACAACTCCTCTTAGTCTAAAAGAAGGTCTCTGAATCTAAGAGAACATTCCTTCTTCATTATTCAGTATTTTAATAATGCAAAACAACTCTTTGATCAAAGTAACTTTGAGACAGCAGCCATGTAACTACAGCTCCTTGTATAAGCTCAAATTCAACATTTCTGACAGCAGGAGCAGATTGCTGGTGGTAATATTCCTATAAGAAGGAAACATCTTCAGTGCTCAGTCATATCTTATAATAAATAAATAAATTTTTTCTTAATTTATTTCCTTCTGTACTTGCTAAAAGAAAATTAATGCTAGAGCAGCCTGCAGCATTCCCTGTACATGGGCAGGCTGTATTTGGGTTGATCAATTTGAGGAAGGTACTGGACAGAATTTTTTTTTTAAGAGGGTTTTTTATTCTTTCAGGCCACAGTGCCAGCCTTGCTCAGGTGTCAGTGTGGCTCCATGTGGCTGGCAGGATCCACCCCTGGGCCTCCAGCTACAAGATTCAGCCACAAATCTACATTCAATGCTGTATTAGCAAACACAGAAAAATCAATCCCACAACTACAGGTGTTTGGAGTGAACAAGGGAAAGACAAATCAATGTTTAACACATAGGGGGAGGGGGAGAAATAAAATTTCCATCAATGCAGGGAAAGAGGAATTGACAGGGTACAGAAAATATGGAAGAATGGTGTAAAAGTCTTTGTGGTTTGTTTTTTAATTATTTTTTACTCCCAGAGCAGAAGGACACATACAAATTTTAACTTACAAACATTCTTGAAATCATAAAGAGATAGCAGCACTGGAAGAAAAGACTTGATCCATTCTGTCAGCTGGACTCCAAGTTACATGCAGTATCTTTACCACTGTTATTTTTGTGTCAGTGCTTTCTTCAAGCAAGTGAAATTATTCCAAGTTATTAAATCTAAGCATAGTAAAAAGGTAAGTGAATTTAAAAGGAAATCAGTCTGTGTTCCATGTCTCATTAACAGAGTAAAGAACAAACACAGAAATCTGGGAGGCTCTAAAAAGATACTAAACTTAACAAAGTAACTTATTTTCAAACCATTTTCAGAGTTGCATTTCACACCAAAATTGGTGCTGCAGCAGCACAGGTAACACCACTTGAACCACATCAGGTTCTGAAGAATTCAAGCTAATGCTCCAAAGGCATCAGGCAGCCTCTTGCACTTGGAAGAGCGGCTGGATTCACAGAGCGTTCCCATGACTTTATGCTGCACATTCCCAGAATCATTTTGGCATTGACATTCAAATATGCACAAACAGATCAAGGTTTCAGAATAAGTCACTAACTGGGTAAAGGTCACTTGAAAACAAAGCTCCTATTTGTGCCCTCTAACAGCAAACAAGATTATGAAACTGTCTTCCCCAGGGAATGCATTCCCCCTCCCAGACACCCCGTCAGGCAGGCAGGCAGGCACACACACTTGTAAAAGACAACAACATTCTTTCCATTTCAGTAAACTCTTGCCCTGACACCATTGCAAGGCAGATAAAGCCTTCCAGATCACCCATATGTTGCAAAATGCACCCGAGGTTACCAATTGTTTCTAATATTTTGCCAACAAGAACATAAATGCTGTTGTTGCGCAGCTTCAGTGCTGGGTGGTTAATGGCCAAAACCCAAATTTAGGAGAGTTGGCAGATCTTTTTGATGCACACCCACACCATACTGATTTCTTTTGGACATTTTGACAGTGAGGATTGGATAAAATTATCCAAATGTAGCCATTTTTCTCAATAAGGGGAGGAAGGTGGCTATATCAGGTCCAGTGTTCATGCCTAACAACACGGTTTAATAAGAAAGGAAGACAAGCTTTGATCCCGAGCCACTTCATGCTTTCCACAAATAAAAACAAACAAACAAAAAAAGAAATAAAAGCCAAACCATAACACAAACTTAAGTAGCTGAATGTCATGCATATCTTTTCCTGCAATGAAAATTGTTTTGGAAGGTCATACCTCTCCAGGTGGCTTCTCATTTACAGGCTAATGTATAACATTAACAGATTGAACAAAGAACAACAATTATCATTAACAACATTGATATTGTTGATGAGAAAATGCAGACTTCAAAATAAACACACCAAGTCCTGGAAGAACAATTTCCATACCTTGTAGCCACATCTCTGGAAGTAGGCCTCCTCCTCCTTTTTAGCTAATTCACTGCGTTTGAAATACTTCTTGTTTCCCTAAAAGAGAGGAGAGCTGTTACCAGTTCACAGTTTTGCATGGTTCAGCAAAAATGGCTCAAACTTTCTTACTTGGCTTGGTGAATTCAGCTACATCCTTTCCCAGAGATGCCTACATTGCCACAGAAAGGGAACTAGTTGGAAGCACCTCTGAAATCAGCAATATAGAGTTACTTTGCAGGATGTATGTATCAGCAGAATTAAAAGCACAATTGTGCTTGCCAGCACTTCAGAAAACCCAAGTTTTTTGTCAAGTAAGGCCTTGGTGATCTTTGGTGTAAAGTTTCACTTGAGATGTGCACAACCAGGCCTGGGTTGTTTAGATAAACCATACTAAACACATAATTTGACATTAAATCAAGGAGGTGGGAGGCATCACCCTTATACACAGTATTTCATAACCTTGCTTGGAGCAGCTTTGTAGAAATGTGCCTGAAAAGACATTCCAGACACACAACAGCTGGAAAATGTGGTCACCCCAAAGCATTTCCCTTGATTAGTACAAACTACGACTTCTTCCTTCATGCTTTGCCTGACGTACAACAGCCTCTGCTGCCAAACTCAAAATTACACAGCCTGAAAGGGGCTCTGTTGTACTGTGGGGTTTTTAGGCACACACACCACTCAGACCCTGCCCGGGTATGGGGTTTTTAGGCACACACACACTGCTCAGACCCTGCCCAGGTATGGGGTTTTTAGGCACACACACACTGCTCAGACCCTGCCCGGCTATGGGGTTTTTAGGCACACACACACTGCTCAGACCCTGCCCGGGTATGGGGTTTTTAGGCACACACACACTCAGACCCTGCCCGGGTATGGGGTTTTTAGGCACACACACACCATGCAGACCCTGCCCGGGTATGGGGTTTTTAGGCACACACACACCATGCAGACCCTGCCGGGTATGGGGTTTTTAGGCACACACACACTGCTCAGACCCTGCCCGGGTATGGGGTTTTTAGGCACACACACCGCGCAGACCCTGCCCGCGTATGGACAGAACGGGGCTGAGGGGAGTAAAGTAACCTCACTCTGTTCACCGAAGTTCGCACTGACTTCTCTCATCTGTCAGTGCCCGAAATAAACTGAACCAACCCCAAAAGCCCAAGGAACACAGCGAGGCTGAAGCCAGGCTGCATCTGCGCCCCCAAACGCCTCCCGGCTCCTGCCCGATCCCATCCTGGCTCACCCCGGCTTTGGGAAACCCGGCCCTGGGCCGCTCCGCTCCCCCTTCCTCGGCCCATCCCGGGCCGCTCCTGCCTCACCCCCACCACCCTCCCTCGGTCCAACACCCCAGACGGCTCCTCGTGTCCGTGCCGGCCGCCCTCACCCCCAGGAGCTCCTTCTCCTCCAGCTGCTGACGCTTCCTGCTGATCTCCCGCTTCAGGATGTCCATGGCGGCCTGGGGAAGTACGGCAGGAAAACAACAACGTCACTTCCGGGGAGGCCGCGCCGCGGCACGGCGCCCCCTGGGGGCTGGGAGGAGCGCGGGGTTGGGGGCGCGTCAGTCCCTTCTCCGGGTGACAAGGGACAGCAGGAGAGGAGATGGCCTCGAGTTGTGCCAGGCGGCGTTTAGATTGGATATTAGGAAAAAAGTCTCTTCAGTGTCCACGCAATATCATACTGTTGTTGGAAGCCGATTATTTAAAGTGACACACAGACGGTAATCTGGAGACAGAGCCAAAATATAGATGCTTTCTATCAAGGAATGTTGCAAAAGAGGTGGAATATGATTTTTACAGGGGTCTTTCCCTGTTTTAGTACAGCTGGTTTTACAAAAGCGTGTTTGACAGGTTCTTTAAAGAGAGTCTGCATGCACTTTATTCAGATGTCGTCTCTGTTTAGCTTGAAAAATCTTTGGGGAAAAGTCTCTCTGACTGTGTGTTTGTACAGTGCCTCATGCAATGGGCCTTGGTGGCAGATGACAGCTAATATCAGATAAATTGTGGCCTCGGGTATCAGGAAAAATTTCTTTCCCAAAAGGCTGTCCAGGGAAGTGGTGGAGTCACCATCCTGGGTGTGGATGTGGGACGTGGGGACATGGTTTTGGCAGGGTTAATGATTGGATTTGATGATTTCAGAGATCTTTTCCAACCTAAATGATTCAACTGGCCAGCTACACAGAGTGCAATGCCATGTAGGAAGGTGAGATGCCTGTGGTATCTGGTGTCTGCTTCCTTCAGGTCTTCAGAGCTGAGGTAGCTGGTAGGGACTGAGCTCCTCAGTGTGCACATTCCAGAGCTAACTGCTTTTGTCATCAGCCACTCAGCATGTGTGACACAGGTAGTAACATCAAGAAATCTCTTGTTTTTCTTTATTTACCTGATTTTCTCCAGCTATTTCCACCCTGTGGCTTGTAAGGTCCAAAGGGTCCAGGAAACATTTTGAAGAATGAGTAAGAACTGTCAGATATTTTTTTCATCTTTAGGTCT
Source organism: Phylloscopus trochilus trochilus (assembly GCA_016584745.2). Taxonomy (NCBI): domain Eukaryota; kingdom Metazoa; phylum Chordata; class Aves; order Passeriformes; family Phylloscopidae; genus Phylloscopus; species Phylloscopus trochilus. The sequence goes on along the minus strand of WQNJ02000016.1, from coordinate 7,176,758 downwards.
TCACAGATTTCTTCCTTGTCTTTCCCCATTGCAAGCTCCATTGCTTCAGTAGCTGATTTGGAGAGCTATAACCACAACTGGCTTTTCACCCACTTTAGGTAACCTGAGCTGTGTGCCATGACTCTCTTCCTTGTAGAAAATGGCACAGTGGTTTATCGGGATTGTTTAACCCCAGGCTGGAGGGTTCTGGATTTAGAAGTCGTGCTCTGCTTTACCTCAGGCTTGAATGCAATCACTTTGCAATGAGGAAACAGAACAGTCCTCCTACGCTTTTCATAGTTCTATAAAAGGGAATTATATCACATCTGATGGTGATAGAATCCAAGAATGTCATTGTATGAGTCCTGGGGGAATGTGCCCACGTTTGGGTAAGGGCATAAGCTGTGAGGCTGTAGGAATACAGCCTGTAGTGGACTTTAGGGTAAGCTAATCCAGATGCTTATGTCAGAGTGCAGCTGCCCCCTCAATTTACTCTGGAGTACACACAGCCTTACACCTTGCTTCATTTCCTGCTCCAGTCTGACACTGGCTTGCTTTTGGCAGGGATACAGGTAATTTTCTTCCTAGTACTTAGTGCAGTTCTGTGGTTTGGATCAAGTATGAGAATAACTGATAACACACTGATGTTTTAGTTGTTGCTAACCAGAGCTTATACTAAGTCAAGGACTTTTCAGCTTCTCATATCCTGCCAGCAATGAGACTGGGGGACACAAGGCGGCCAGGACAGCTGACCCCAGCTGACCAAAAGGATATTCTATACTGTATGACATCACACTCAGTACATAAACTGGGGGGAAAGTTGGTTGCGGGCTGCTGCTCAGGAAGTGGCTGGGCATCGCTCAGCAGGTGGTGAGCAATTGCATTGCTCATTACTTATTTTGTATATTATCTTGTTGTTTTTGTTGTTATTTTCTTCCTTTGCTGTCCCATTGAATAGTCTTTCAATCCAGAAGTCTTCTCATTTTCACCCTGATTCTCTCCCACATCCCTCTGTGGCTGGGGGAGAGTGAGAGAGAACGTGTGCACCATCTGGGATTAAACCATGACAGACATTGTATCTCAGTTAGAGACAGTACAAAATGAAGGAGGAAAGCCAATTCACACACAGTATTTGTGAGAAAGATGCAGTTACTGTCAGGTGACTCTTAGACCAAAGATCTCCCAGGTTTTTTTTAAAAAAATAAATAAGGTGTCAGGGAGGGGTAAAAGGGACAAGGAAGAAGTTGATTAGTTTATATTGGTCAAACAACTTTGGCAAGGTTGGAAAGTAATGCTGTATCTCTGAAAGCTGCCTAAAAGTTCACTACTGATGACTCAACTTTCCACAATTGCTCTTTTTCCAGTACTTGTTCTGTGCTCCCTTGCCTCCAAATCAAAGCATCCTGTAATGTAAATCCCCTCTGTGATCAAGACATTGTCTTGCCTATGGACAAGAAGTGGCAATCTACAGAGTAGTACATCTCCCAAAAGAGTTACTGTATGCATGCAAATATGTAGTTACATTGGTTCTGTATTTCTGAGGACATTCACCAATATCTCCCCAAAGAAGGAATGAGAGAAAAAGAAATTTTGGTGTCATCCATCCATTTGAGATTTCTCTTTTTGAGGAGATTACAAAACTTTCTAATGTATAAGAAGAGGCAGTATCTTTTTTCTTTCACTGACACCTCATGAAGAGATCCACTCTTGCTTCCTATCTGATCTCCAGGATGGCAAATCTGTTTGACTCCTCTTTGCCTTGAGGTGAGGGGCAGCATTTCCTGAGGGACATGAATTGTTGAGATGGTTAGGTCAGGTCTCAACTGGACACAGTTCAAAGCTCCTCTGTTCCTCAGAACATCTTCCTGAGGCAATGTCTATGCTGGCAATTCATTATGGTCCCTGCTTGCTTCATTATGGATCTCTCATCTCTGACTGTCTCCATTCACACATGCTCCTTGGCTCTGGGGTGGATATCTGGAGCTCCACTTGCTGGACAAACTCATGGTGCACATGAAAGCTCATAGCATGAGATCTCATCCTTGCATCACATAATGGAAACTGTTCCTCCACACTGCAAAAGGGTTTCTCCAAGTCACCACTGTTCCGAAGAGCCCTCAGAGTGTGGAAACCATTTAACTCTGTTGTGAAAGCAGACAATTCCTTCCCTGTGCCAGTCCCTCATCCATGCAATAATCCCTTAGATGACATCACTGTATATTTTTAACACAGTGAAATGTGCGCTTTTCCAAGCTGAATTTCAAACTATCAGTTTATCATACATGGCATTACTCTGCTCATTAGAGTCAATTAGATCACTGCAGTAAGTCCAAAGCTTGGCTATTTGTTTTCTACAGCTCCTGTTTTGCTTTTCAGGGCAGTCCTGCTGGTTTGGTACCATTATGGCTCTGTATATCTGTCTCTCACATGATTAATAAATATGATATTTGCTGTCAGGACCATAGTCAGGCCTTTAAGCTCTCCTAAACCCAAAACCAGAGTCTTGAGAGCTCCCAGCAACTGAGTTGGGTCTGGAAGCAATAGTGTTACCCATGTTTTCCCTAGATCCAGGTTTCTGCAGACCTCTGGAATAACCCCACAGAGCTAACAACAAAGCTACTTTGAAGTAATTTCCTTCACAGCATTAAATATGAAATCAAGACTGGAAAGGGAAATCTAGAAGCTATTCAGAATTTTGGAACATTCATAAGAGCCTTGTAAGCAATAGAAATACAAGCTTAAAACATACATGAGGTGTTTCATTCCAATTTCTAGCTGGTTAAGTGATTGCTCAGCTTTATCTTGCTGCAAGCCAACTGTCAACCTACGGACAGATTATTGAAGGCAGCTCAAATAACCCAGTTTCACTCAAATAACCCAGATGTCATCTATTTGCCAAAGTGGTAAAATGGATCAGAATAATTTTGACTGCTCTCAGTGGCTGTATTCAGTTTACATTTAGTTGTTTTCAAGTCGTATCTTTATGGGCATTCAGTTTCACTTATCTATTTGATATTAAAAGAGGGGAAACCTCCAGCTCAGCCAGCATATGCTTTCACTCACACACAGGAGGCAGAACTGATGCCCTGCTACTGACCAAGATTGCAGAACTCATTTCAAGTAACAAGGGCACAGATGACTCTTGGAAACCCTTTTCAGATAAGTACATGGTTCCTTTTATTCATCTTCAAAACACTATACCAAAAAAGACATTGGATAAAATTGCCTTTACACCATGACTAAGTATGTCCACTTCTGGCAAAGGGAGCTCTATACCCAGTCTCAGTCTTTTTTTATTGAAACAGTCCTTAACTTTTTGGGAGTTAACCCAAAATTAACCCACCCAATTCCCCATTCTTTGCCCCCACATTTACTTTGTTTGCAGGCACCTCCAGGTCTTCTAACAGACATGTTAGTGTTTCTGCTAAGGATTGCAAACTGCACTTCCCTACAATCCTGACATTGGGGATGGGTCCATCCCTTCCCCTCAGTCAATTTAAGCCACTCTAGGCTTTCACTTTCATACTCACCTTTTCAAACAGCACACAATCTCCAGGAGGTCACAGTCAGAGAAACACTCAGCCAGAGGGAAAATTGAGGAAGAAATTGGGGACAGTACTCCACCACAGGTGTCCAAATCCCACTACAAAGACAAGGAAAGCTCACGGGGGAGGAAATGGCAGAAAAAAAGGTTCCCACATTTCTAACAAACGTAAGTCTTCCAAAGTGTACGACATCTGTCTATCGTGAAGGCAGCATTTGAATTTGGTTTGTTTTGCTTTTTAAAGTATCACTTGATTAGTTCTCATGTTAAGTCAATCCTTGCAACTCCTGTCTGCCAGGACACACCTCTGTAATGCACTGTTAAAATAGTTAGGAAAGTAGTGACATCCACATGGGTGTTATTGGTTAGTAAGGCTAGTGTGACTTTTAGAAACATGCTTGAAATAACTGTTTGGCTGCTAATTATCCTCTGATTTTGACAAGGGAATATTTATGAGCATTGTTTAGGTTGTCAATAGGATGCATGAGTCTTTCCTATCCCAGCAGCTTTATTATTTGTAAAACTGAGGTGGTGTAAAAGCTCATTGTTGCTTCTACAAAGCTTCGCATTTAAGAACAGCTAATTATTGCCAAACTGGCTGATATGTGAGATATCTGATGAAAATTCTTTTGTTTCAGGAACAGTATTCGTAGCTCAGCTTATGGCACTGTGTCATCAAAGTCCCTAATGAATCAGTCCCAAGATGTCACTAGGGAGACTGCACTTTTTTGACAGCAGTGGCCATTTGTGGCTGTTAAAGAATTCAAAACATCTTGGAGGAAAATGATCATGCTGTCTTTTTTTGTTGTCTTGTTTTTTTGCTGTTGTTGGTATTTTTGTAGCTGTTCTTTCTAGCACTCCAGCAGTGCAGGGCAAATGATGTGAAGCACTGAACATCCTTACTCCCAGCATCAGTCTGCACTACACTTCCCCAAACAACAAAGTCTTTCCAGGAAAGGTGCAGTTAGAGGACTAAGCCCTGCAAATGCAGACTGGGTTGTCAAACTGCATGCACTGCATTTTAGATCCATACAACTGTCTCTTTTTTCAACCTTCCCCAAAGCAATGTCTACACTTAACATCCCTTGGGTTTGAGACATTTTAGCTGTATTAACAGACACCACCACTCAAACACTATATAGACCTTGTTGGATGGTATAAAAGCACATAAAAACATCTATTTTTCTTCCACTTTAATGCGTACAGAAGATAAATGGTTGAGCATAAAGTATTGTACTTCTGAGTTCATTAGCTTCTATTCAACACAGACAAGAAATCTCTCAAAGTTATTACTAAATGATCATAGTTCTGTGTTGTCAGTTTGATCCCTGCATGATATGTCCATCTCAGAGAAAATGCCCTTGCAGGTGCACTGGCTGCCTCAGCAGAGAGGTCAGGGATTGAATGGGTGATGGAGTCTTCAGTATCTACACATCTCTGAAGGTAAATCCGGGGGAGGCCACATTAATGAAAATGCTGCTGTATGTATCTTCCCGCTGAATAAAAGTGCCATTTTCAGATGTTGTCAGTCTCCAGCCTGACAGAGATTTAAAATTCACATAATCTCTTTTTAAAAAGTGCATCTGTGAGTAGATTTTGAACTCCATTGTACCTTGCAATGAAATTTTATTTTTTAGAACTGAAAAGCAGGCAGGTGGTTATGAGTGTGTCTGAAGATATTTCACCAGCCTGAAATGTAAGTACTGTTGGAACACATGTAGGAAAATAGAACATCTTAGTAGGAGCTGCAGCAACTTTTCATGAATTTATTTTAGTTTGCATCAGTATTCTGAGCTACAGGGATTATAATTTAGTAGAGAAACTCTCATTGGGAGAGAGGATTGATGGCATCGAGGCAGCAGCCCTGTGAGTTGACAGGGATGCTAATATAGCCACGACAGAAGTTTAGAGAGCAGATCAGAGCAGCTGGGTGGGCTGATAGAGAGGATCAGGGCAGCCCAGAGGAGCAGTAAGAGGATCCAAATAAGTGGATTAGTAGCATACCAAAGCACACATTACTTTTAGTTTTCAAACTCCCATTGATTTTACTGCAAGTGCATTTACTAATGTGTGGCAGGAGAAATGGAAGAGGATGAAGGCAGAATTGAGACACGGAGAGCAGGTCCCTGTGGCAAGCTGGGAACAGCGAGAGGCTGGGCTGGGGAGCAGCACAGCGTTACATCCCCACATCAGGCTCAGTCAGGACCCAGAGGAGGATGGCTGCTGCCTGGGCTTCATCCCGCAGCCTCAAGGAGCTGTCTGACGGTGTTAAATGCTTTTGTTCCTGCAGCTGATGCTGCATTCGTTTTCCATCAGGAGCTCCAGCGATTGCATCGCTGCACTCGTACGTCTGCCTTCAGCTGCTGTGGCTGAAGCAAACTGACACAAAAATGGAGGAATGATTAGCAGCGTGACCCTCGTGGAACCCTCCCTAGCAGGGGGCTCGCTGGGCTGCTGGACCCTGAGCTGAGCCTGCTGCAATTTGTGCCTGCAGCATCCCTCAGAACTGGGACTGCTGACTGCTGTGCTTGGGCTGGCGTGATTGACATCGACTCTGGGATGACCCAAAGCTCAAACGTGCCCTTTCTGGGGACACCAGCCTGGCTTTACATTTCATCTCTTAGGAAGAGGTGGTAGTGATGCAAAGACACATCCAGACTAAAATTTCTAAGCACTATTACTCTTTATATAGCACAGAAGTTCGAATTTCTGGGCAAAATAACAAGCCCATCTCACGTTGTCCTCAGCTCCCATGAAGCACTTGGATTGTAAGGGCAAAATTAGTTCAGCTCATGCTTTCTCCATGTTGCAGAGAAGCAGAGGATGTCCATGTATATGGGCAGATTTCTTTTACTCTTCCACATCCTCTTTCATAAAAAAGAGCATTGTTGAGACCTTTTCTTCTTCATCCTTCAACCACATCTGTTGCTTAGACACCTTCATCTCCTCTCCACTCCTCCCAGAATTCAAATCCAAACACTGGTTTGCCCAAGGGAAGACTTAATACCTTTATATCCATTTATACCACAAGTATTGTATCAGAGTGGGTGACCATCAAGCATTGACTCTTAGAATAAAGTGCCCTTCCTTGCAACCTTAGTCCAAGCTGTACATAAATTCATGGGGAGGGGAGAAGTCCAACCTTACAGCCAAAAGGGGGTTTGCATTCTGATATGGAAATAGTCAGAGGGTTTGTGACTGCACACACAAAGAACACTTTGTACATAGATTCAGTTATATTCTTTATTGTTGAAACAGTTCTGGAATGTTTTGGTCTTCCTGAGCTGGCAAACAGACGAAAACATTGGTCTGCCCTCTAATACTTCTCTTAAAAATTTATATGAGAAAGCTTAACAAGCAGTAGAATGGACAAGAAGGCATTTCAAAACTGTGTTCCAAAAGAAAAAGAGTAAGGAGGACAGAGACATGAAATGTCAAGTACTGTGACTCGAATGGTACAGTAAAAACTTAAAGAGGATTGGAAAACAAGCTAAACCACACTCCTGACTTCAGAATTCTTTGGGACATCCAGACACTTTCCCCTCTAATGACCTAGCCCTTGGATATGCCAGCCTGAGAGCCTGCTGAAAGGGAAGGTTTGTAGTGAGACAGCGCAGCACAACGTGGCCTATTGTCAGCCTGGGGGCTAAGTACTGCCCACATGTGTCAGATGACCACAAAACCACCACTGGAAACACTACTACAGTTTATAAAATCCTCAGTGCCGTTCACTACACATAACTAACCAAAATAGCTCACCTATTAACCTGCCACCTGTGCAGCTCCTGGTCTCCAATTTACCTCTTCACCCTTCTCCTGCTTCCTAATACCACATGGAACCTCGTCAGGCTCTAAGATGAGTGGTAATCGTGGTGCTGTTAATATGACAGTCAGCAGCCTCTTCCCACTTCACATGGCCTCACATGAATTCCTTGACATTAGACTTTAAGCCTCAGATCAAATCACTGAGTTTATGAGACTTTTTCCAGTATAATTTTTCCAACTGAAATGCTGAAGGGGTTCTTTGTACACTTATTTAATTCTCCTCAGCTCTAGGACTCTTTAGTCATCTTTGTCCTATACCATCCTACTTCTGAATAATACAATATAATGAACTGGACACACCTGGAAACAAAGAAAAAATCTGGGACATCCTGTGTAAAGAGCACTGCTGCAGTCAATACTGAAATATTATTAGATTAATGATATTTAATCAGTTACCTCATGATCTGAAATGAAGAAAGGAAAGTATTTTACACACCAGAAAATCATTGGAAAAATTACTATCATTTAGAATGGGAAGGGGATATTTTAAAGTAACTTGAAGCATAATAAAATGTTAACTAAGAAATAGTCAGGGATGATCATACTGACTTGGAACATGTTGCAAAATAAAGCCCCTATTTAGTTGGCTAATTTCATGGCATTTTGAAAAACACATTACTCAGCTAATGGTCTGAGGAAATACTTTGAAACCATTCATGAATAGATACAATTTTTCATTTTTTCACCAGAAAAAAAAAGGACCTATGGGTTCTTAATATGTAATAATAACAACATGATACCGAGACAGAAACTGAAATAAAAGATGAAATTAAAAGCTGTCTGCCCCCCAGAGCCAGTGTGCACTTTATCCTAAATGACTTGGCTGCCACAGCAATGCAGCCAGTGACTATCTAGGGTGACACAAGGCAGCTATTCTAATGGGATAAAGAGGACTTTCATCTCTACATTTCTCCAGCTGGAATAATGCAATGGTGGCCTGTGACAAACGAGCAGATGATCCCAGTCCAGTTTTAGGATGCCCACCCCAAAATGCCCAACAACAGGCTCAGAGCTCCCTGTACATGGGAGCCTTTGAGTTTGTGTAGTTTTTTTCTAAGTCCCAGCTGAGAAACACCAGAAATGCAGGACAGAAAATTGTTTCCAGCTACCAGATCCTCCTACATGTTGTGTGGATAACTACAAGACTTTGACCTAAAGTCACCTTGTCCTAGTTTCTAATTCACTTTTATGCAGATGAGATGGCAGGATCGAGGTCGTGCTATCCACACTGGCTCATACTTTCAGAAATGAAAGCTGCAAGATTTATTCATCTGAGTGACCACAATCAGGTTAGCTTGCAGGATCAGGCTTATTCTGCATGAAAAGGATGTACCTCTCCAATTCACAAAAATGAAAATGAGAAATATCGGTGAAAAAGGGGATGTGCTAACTCTTGTAAAGCATTATTAGAAACTGCATTGCCCAGACTGAAATGTTATTTAAAACCACGAGTGTCCCTTTAAGCAAAATATCAGCACAGTGAAGGAAGAACTAAAACCAGTAAGAGAGCAGCTGATAAAACACTGCCATCACTTTTCCATAAATTATACCCCGAAATGTTTTACAAAATTGAGTAACAGAGGAAAACAGAAAAGATTTTTGTAGCACATTCCTTTGGCAAATGCAGGATAAAGCTCATCATGTGAGCTGAACTGTAAATGAGGGCCTTATGCTTTATAAAAATTCTCCTATTGTCCCCCAGGAAGGATGAGAGTCAAACACAACAGTTTCAGCAATGCTCTAAGTCCTGTAAATAAAGATAGTTAGCAGACAGGAATCAGCAGACTGTTTGGGGAAGGGAAAAAAAAGAGAAAGTAATCTTTTTGTAGGGAAAAATTTAGGCACACTGCTGCTGCATTTCAGACTGACTTCAGTGCACTATACCAGAGATTAATTGGACCCACAAAATCCAGCAAACAGCATATGACATCCATCTACCTTTGCTGCTTCAGCATACTCCCAAAAATACAGAATGCAGGATTTTAAATAGTACGTTAGCCCAGTTTCCTTTCACAAAGTCTTTCAGAGAAATTTAGGAAAATTCCAAAAGTAGCATATTGATTGCCTCTGGGATTTTCCACTTAGCAATTTAATAGAAAATTACACCCCTACCCAATCTGTGAGGTTTCCATAACCTCCCTTGTGAATTTAATTTTCCATGATATAATAAATTTTACCATTAGGCATATTTTCTGATATTGCTTCACCATTAAGGCTATTTCCCAATTTTGCTTTTCAGAAGCGCGTCTACCCGCTGTGTGGTGTCTGGATGGCACCTTGCACTGAAGAATTCAGGTCTGACTAAGTCTATGCACACAGTTAGGATACAAATCACTACTGTTAGTATTCAATTTGCTTCCCTCCTGCTCATTTTATGTCATTATTCCGAGTGATAGGGTCGGTCAATATTACTGGAGCTAACGGGATTCTCTTGGGTACTTTGAGGAGGCCAAGGCAAGATCTGCATTTGCATCTGTTCAAGTAGGCGTATGGAAGTATCACATAGTCTTCTCCTTGTCACAACACAGTCTGACTACATGTAAAACACAAGATGATGATGGGAGCTGTGTTTGCAGTTATCAGTAGTCATAACTGTAAATGCCTGGGTCCTTTCTCTACAGGCAACAGGCAAAAGCACTCTCGGCTGTAAAAAAAAAAAAAAAAAAAAAACCAAAACAAACCAAAAAAAAAAAAAAAAAAAAAACAAACCAAAAAAAAAAACCACACCACTCCACCCTCAGTGAATTTACCACAGTGAGCGAACTGGAAGTGTGGCTGAAGGCGTCAAGTGGTGAATAAATCAAAGCACTAATTTCAGCTGTGTTTGGGCCAGCCGTATGGCTGCAGTGACCTCACGGTGACCGTCGGGAGGGTTGCCAGACGCCCTAAATCTCGCTCCTCTGTAGAGCCGAGACTCTCTTCCTCTTGCTAAGGCGATCCAGTTTTTGGCTCAGGAACTCTCTTCCTCTCGCTAAGGCGATCCAGGTTTGGCAGAGCTCAACATCCCTCAGCCCAGCTGGCGGCTCGGCGCTCTTCTCCAGGCCTCGGTCCATGACACCAGCGGACACATCGCTGCGATAATCCCTGTAAAACACGGCAACAAACAGGTGTTGCCATCAGTTCCTGAGGTTTACCCACTTCCGCACGCCAACTTCAACCCCCCTCCCCGCCGGCCCTGGCCCGGTGCCGCTAAACACGAGGAGTTCCCCCCGCTCAGCCCCTGAGGGGAACCGCGGGCAGCACCGCGGGGCTGAGCGGGCAGCGCCGGTGCCCGTGTGTGAGGCGCGCGGCGGGAGGGGGACACAAAATGGCGCTGCCCCTCAGCCCCTCGCCCTCAGCCCGCGGCGGGGCCGAGTGGCGGCGGGCCGGCCCCGGGGTGGCGGCGGCTCCCGGCCGGCGGAACCGCCGCCTTCCTTCCCCCAGCAGGTGGCACCGGGGTCCCGGCGCCGGCGGCGAAGCCATTGCGGGCCGCCCTTCGCCGCCGGGCCGCGGCCGCGCAGCCGGCGGGGGGGAAGGCGGCGGCATCGCCCCCGCGGGGCTCCCCCCGCCGCACCCCGCTTTCCCTCAAAGTTCGGGGCGGGAGCGGGGGGGAGACCGGAGCCAACTTGTCCCGGATCCCTTTATTCGCCGCCGGAGCCGCCGTCTCTCCCAACCCCCGCGTGTATTGCTGATCGGAGGGACGGAGCTCGGTCCTGTGTCCGCCCCGCTCCTTCCTGCCCGCACCATGGAGTTCGCTCAGAGGAAGAGGAGCAGGAAATCCCAAAGCTTTAAACTGGTCAACGAAGGTAAGGCGGGGGCGGCCGGGCTTTGTTCGCTGGCCGTGGGCAGCCCCGACTTTTGCCCCGGGGGGAGCGGGGCGTTATGAAACGCCGGCGCCCCCGGGCCGCCGCTCCCTCCCGGCTCTGTTATTGAACTCCGCAATCCTCTGCCTGAACTCCCCGAAACCATTGCACGCCTTTCTTTCTTTTCTTTTTTTTTTTAATTTTATTTCTTTCACCCCTTCCCGTTTCCTCTTTTTTTTTTAATTATTTTTTGCATGTGTGTTTACGTGTTGTTGCAAAACCACCACCTCAAGCCTCCCCCCCCCGCCCCCCCCACCTCAGGTGGACGTGTTATTTTTTTTTTTTTTTTCCAAGCAGACCTTGCACAAAATAAAGTTGGATCGTGTTTCGTGGTAATCCTGCTTGGGCGGGGGGGTGGGGGGGAGAAAAGGTAAAATCGGGAAGCGAGCAAAAAATAATGACACTTGAGCAGCAACAGACCTCCTTAGTATTCAACTCTTGTGGATTTATTGTATTTGGGGTGGTTTTTTTCCTCTCCTCGGCTGTGTACATCCGCGTATTTCAAAGAAAAGCTGAATCGAGATTGCTTTATTAAAAATCCACGCAGGTAATTAATTGTACGTGGGCAGGGGAGAGCCGCTGGCGTGTAACTTGTTCGCTCGGGGTGTGTTTGCTTTTGGAAAAGAGGATATTTTAAAAGGGATCGTGAGGGGAGAAATATTTGAATTCATGTCGGGCAAGAAGCACAGCTCTGTGTTTCAGTGTTGTTGTTTTCTTTAATTAAAGGGGAAAAAAAGATACAGCCGCTGGTAGGCATTTTAACAGGTGGACTTCCCACCCCTAGGGATTTATTTTGATTGGGGGTTTATCCCTTCTCCGGCCGATGAGATGTTTTTGCCCTGATGGGTTTGACTCGAGATCGTTTCTCCTTTTGTGTTCCCAAGTATTGGACGGGAATATCTCCATGAAACGCTGTGTGTGTCCTGCATGCCAAGTTCGTGGCAGGTGACTGCTTGGGTGTAATGTCACACTGGTGAAAAGGGGGACACACACACGAGTGTCAAGACTTGCTGTCTGAGGAGTACTCTGCAAAATTACGTTTGAAGCGAAGAAATTCAAAGATGGAAATAAACTCGGTGGGAATAGTAAATAATGACTGCTGTCTTGTGGTAGAGGGGTCTGGGGCATCACACATGGTCCCTGTTAAAACTAGAGGGGCAGGGACCTGCCTGGAGGTCTGTATCCATTAGTGGGGGTTTGGTACTGAACATGCTCCCAACTTGGAGGCAGAGTTAGGGCACAACTGGGCTGGAGCATGGAGGTGGTGAAAGCAAAATGTGGAAGAACAAAACTGAAATTTTGCTTTGTTACTTTCTATCCTAATGGACCTGTAGAAAGAGTGTGTGACTGTTTTGCCAATCTCAGTTGCCGCTTCTTACAGGTTTAGACATGCCTCAGTGTATGAGACAATCTATTTAACCTTATTTCAATAGGTAAATCCAGTTACGATGGTACATTATTAATAATATTTTATCCAGGGTCTCTTTTTGGATGTAGAAAGTCAAATAGAAAGCTACACTAAAAGCATATCCTAGAGAGAAAATTGTCTTTGTACTTTGAGAATAGAGGAGATAAAAGTCACGTTTTGTATGTGAGTCTGCACTCTCGTACTCTTTTCTATCACAGTTGATTAGAGAGATAATTACATATAAATAGTTGTCTCTTGTAATTGGCCTTTGCCTCTTCCAGGAGTTATTCTGTAATGTCACAGTTTAGTGTTTACTGTTGTGAAATTGATACGGTTTTCCAGTGCCTGGACTGTGACATCCAAGGCAGAAGAGGGAAACCAAGGAGAAAAGGCTATGCTGTATGAATTGGTTGGTGACACACCTTGTGCTATTGGTGTGTGCCCATACAGTTCTTATTCTGTCCCAAAAATAACTTCAGAGCACCTTATCACAATGATCAATAATGACCAAAACAAGAGAAGATCCATTCCTGTGCTAAAACCCAGCCACCTCTGGTGTGAAATCTGGTGACCTTAAGGCTGTAGCTGCAGACCAGAAGGATATTGTGACCAGCTGGATGTACAGGGGCGTGCTAGAGAAGAAACCATGCGTAATCTGTATATCTAAGGACCATGAGTCTGTAAATCATTTAAGTCCTAGTTTCCAGGTACTTAATCCCACAGATCTTGGAATGTCCTTGAGAGGATGAAGGTGCCATCAGGTGCCCACCAAGCCACTTCATCACACCCTCTGCTCAACAGGACAGCTAGTGCTCATGGAAGGCAGCACAAATCCTGCCAGTTTAGTCTCATGAAAGGAGCTTCTACTTCCTCAATGTCATATCTCAAACTTCACCTTTACCCATTTCACTGGCTGGGCGTGCTTGGGAAGCAGAGGAACCCTTTGTGTAGCACCTCGTTGCTGACCTCTCCAGTTCTGTGGTGTGGTTGTTTTCCCCTCATTATTTTTTCCAGGCCCTTCTCATTCTGTACCATTGCTGTCTTAGGCTCGATTTTAGTTTACATACCGGGTTGTTCCTCCTCTTGTGTCTTCGAGACCATCGTGCTGTACAAATAAACAGCACGTAACCAAAAGAGTGACTTCCAGGAGACTTTTCTAATCCTGTGGCTGTCCGGTCAGAGGTGCAGGTGTGCTGCTTGTGGGAGAGGGAGCTGCTTAGGCCACCCTCCACTTGTGTTACACCTTTTAAGTGAATCCCCCAAAGTCCCTTCCATGAGTTAATCTCTGCCTCGCTTTTTGTGAGGCAAGAAAACATAAAACCAGTTTACGGAGGGAGTAGCTGAGAGTGTTGGGAACTGGGAGGACATTGAAGGAGTGAGGTGGGGAGGTGGCTCTTTCAAGACACTGAATATATTGTTCAGTCTTGAGTGATTTGCCGAAGGACAGAGTGTGTGCCAGGAACAGAGTCAGAAATAGCATCCAGGAGAGCTGCCTTTAGACACTTTTTTATTCCTTGGACTTCCTATTCCCTCTGTGCACACATGTAAACAAAGCTCTGGTTTTAGTGAACACCTGCCTGGGGTTACAACAGAGACCTTCACAGCAAAAGTGTCTTTTATTTAAAATAGAAACTCAGTGGTGTATTTTTTTTTTCTTTTTTGATATCTTGTAACATCTCTGTATATGAGATGCCAGTGCTAATTCTTCAGGTCATCACAGGCATTAATTTCTATAGGTGAATATCCCAAGGTGTCCCTGATCCTCCTTTCTTCAGAAATGGGAGGCCAGTGACATCAGTATGAGTCAGGACAGCTGAGCACTACAGCCCTGATGTACATTGCTGATTCCTTACTGAGGTGAAGTTTGAAAGTTTGCCTTGGTCTCTGGGAAGGTAAAGTTTTCATTATAAATCTGCTTTCCTTCTGTAAAGCAAGAAGCCAGATAATTGGCATCTGGTGGGATAATTTGCTGTGAAAATGAACACAGTAATTTAGGGCAGGCGTAGCTATTCCCTAAAATCTGTGAAATATTTGAGCTGAGTCTCTCCAGTGTGAGCAAAGGTTTTTTAGGAGGTGCTGATACAGAGCACATTTTCTGTGGTTAATTTGATGTACATGAAATAAACTGCAGATATATTGATAAATTGTGTAGTAAAACTGTAGCAATGTGTTCAGTGTTCATTTTTTCCAGATCACTTGAGTTCTAATTTTTTTTATCGTTTTTCATTCCAGATTACCATCATGAGATATATAAGATCTCTGACTACAGCAATGATGTTAATGGGGAGACCAAAGAAACACAACCAGTTTTCTTAGGTATGTGCTTGTGTTGATTAATTTTCGAGCAACATTGCGTGGCCATTTGCAATTAGGGAGGAAAAACCTCTGTGCAAGCACAGAAAGCGCCTGCCATTGTTTAATATGACGTTCTTTTCAAGACCCTTTTATTCTATGAATTGCCAATATATCCTTTATTAACACTGCTAAAAGTTGTAATTTCAGACATAAATGTTTATTAGTGTCTACACACAGTGCTAATTATCACTCACTCAGAGAGCCACATGCTGACTCTGCAGTTTTGCAGCTCTGTGCTCACCCCATTTACATTGCATATTCCCTGGCATGCTTCACTGGCAATAGTTTGTGTAATTGGGGTATTACATCTTTGACATCTGGATAACAGAAATTCAATTTCCAGGAAGCTGCTATTTGTTTGGTTTTGCTTCTGCCTTGGGTGGGATAGAGGATTAATGTGCTGTCTTAATGTAATGTCCTTTCACCTCTGGAGCTTGCCTGCTAATCCTGCCATGGCAAAATTAAATTAAATCAACAGTTAAAAATGTGTAAAGAAAATAGAGAAGTAATATAGAGTCTGCAGCATGATATGTATTACAGCATATCAATGACTGGCTATCAGTGAACCTTTAACTTTCTTGTGTGCTTTTTATCCTGTGTAACTCCTCGGCTGCAGAGGCTTCTTCCCTTCCTGCTTCTGTCCCCTTCCAGTTGCATCCAGGACCTCACCTGGATAAAGCCCCTTTTGGCAAAAACATGGCAGGCTAAATTCAAAGAAGGAGAGGCCAGTTTTTTGAGCTGTGTAAAGCAAACTTGTGAACACTTGGTTCAGGCTTTGGAGAAAGCAGATGCCTTTGCAGCAAGAAATTTGGGCATGTCTGCCTCTCTTTTTCAGCAACAGGAGCCTAAACATTTTTGTGGGGTGATTTAAGGTTTCTGTAGTCTGTGTGTGTTGCCCCTTGGAGCCAGCAAAAAGCATTGAGCACCTGAAGTTAATCTGCATGCAAAATGCCTTTGTCACCTAAATTCATAGTGCTACATCCTCTTCTAGAGGTCAGCAGCAAATGGGAGAGAATAGATGGATGTGTTAAGAATGCCTTAAATTCCCCTCTCAGCTTCTCACCATTAGGATTTTGAGCAAGTGTTTCTTCCCTACACCCATTTCCAGGGAGAAGCAAAGGTAGCTGCTGTGCTTTGTGTTTGGATTTCATGTTCTGTAAGCACTTTTGGTGAACTCTGATAAACCTGATGGAGTGAGCTCCACCAGAGGTTTACTTGAAATGCTTTTTCTTACAACTCTAAGTCATAAAACTTTGGCAAGAATTAGGCATCAGCCAGGTTGCTCTAAGAATGTCCAGAAGTCTGTGCTTTGACATTTGTGCTGTGAGTCAGACCGACTGATCTTGATTTTGGCTTGGTTGTGTTGCCCTTCGATTTGTTTGGGTTTTTCTTTTTTAGTATGTCCAGCTTTTCATTGTGACTGAAGGTGCCCTGGCATTTAAGTGCCTCAAGTTCACCTCTTTCAAGAGTCAGTCAGAATTTAACCTTTAAGAATGTGAATCCTATCAAGGATCTTCTTTATCAGGTACAGTCAGGGTATAATCGCTGCTTCACTTGATTTCACTGCTTTATGCCAAAATTTATCTCAGAAGGATGTTTATTCAACTTGTTGATTTAGAGTCAAGTTTGTTCTCCCGTTTAAGTGATCCATGAGATCAGCAGTTGAAACCGATGCAGCGTTTAGTATGGAATGGATGCTATGATACAGTATTGAAACTGTTACCTTTAGGGAAGGTAAAATGTTTGTGGCAGTCTATAAATGAGCAAAGCTTTGTCAGGAATGGGATGTGGAAATAAATACCTTTGCACAACTGAGCATGGTTAACTCAAAACTGCTGTTGAGAAGAGGGGAGCTGCTAGGGTAAATGAGTAGATCAGAAAAATCTAATCTGTTTAATGTACAGATAAATTAAGGATGAAATGTCAAGATTGAAAGACCTGATGAACCTAGATGGCCTTTTTTTGCACCAGCACACATGGGCAAAATACAGCTTTGTGTAAATGTCGGCTGTAAATTAGAGGAAGATTCAATGCAATGAGAGGAATATGGTACTGGACATCACCTCTGATCATTGCAATGGTGTAGAGTCTAACTGATATCTGAATAGAGCTTGGGAAGTTTTCTCATGTAATGCAGAGTTAGGAGTGGGAGATGTGGTGGTTTGTCCTCTCCCCCAGTCCTTTGTTCTGATAAGATGATGAACAAGAAGTCACATCTTTCTAGATGAAGGACATGCTAACCACAGTCTACAAAATTGCAGGGGAATGTGGAATATCACTGCTGTATTTTGTGGATGAGAAATAGCATGTCTTTTATTTTGAGGGAAAGGGCTTAGTTGTCTGGTACCAGGAGAGACTGCTCAGCCTGAGAAGGAAGAGGCAGCCCAGAGTGAAATGCTTAAACCTCAGACATGGGTGAGATTTAAAACAGACCTGACTTCAGCTTTTCCAGTAAAGTCACAGGGCTGCTAGCCCAGACTTGGTGTTACAAACCCTTGAAGGAACTGTGTATTCCGGTGTCTTGTGGACAGTGATGATTAAACTTACCCTGTCTATTAAATAAAAATCTTTTGCATACACCATATTGGGGTTTTTTTCAGTCTTAATAGTTTATTACCATCACAAAAAGGTGGAAATATAGTATACTTCCAGACTGAGTGTTTTTACAATGCTTTCAACTTGAAATTCAGGCTCTATGTTTGAAAGGTTAATGCAGAAAACTAATTATATTATCCTGGTAATCAAATGTGTGATGAGACATTTGTCTGTGTAATTAACAGTGAAGAACTTTTATAGTTTCATAAAATTGCATGCTACGCACAGTGTGCTTGGAGCATTTGTTTTGAAGAGATGTCCAAAACAGAGATGTTTATGACTGATATAAAGTGGAGCTGAAATGTACTGTAATGCAGGTGTCTGTGCGTTTTACAGCATTTCGCTTTGTTGGAAAGGAAGGCAGCAGATTAATAACTTCGCTGTGTCATGGTGAAAATAAATAATGTGTTCTTGGAGCAGCAGGACGATGCATAAGTTACTCACTAATTTCAAGAATTTATTCTGTCCCAGAAATAATATCCTTTGCAATTTATTCACAGAGAAAAAGTTGACTTAACAAGTAACTTCACAGACTTGTGTTACTGTTAATAGGATTATGTCCCAAGTCTGGTTGTTGCAGTAGTGGCTTCTGTAATTAAGACTGTATGAAAGTTTATTTTATGTATCTGTGTTCTCTAATGATCTAACTTTGTAAAGTATTTCCCTTTGGGGCTAAAGCATGATCTTGGCCTGGGATATTTCCAAGAACTAGGGGAAGTTGTTGCATATCTATTATTACTTTTTTAATTATATGACCCAGTATATTAATATATACTTTTATTGAACAGCTGCTCACTTGTCCTTTCCCCAGTGATTTAGCTGGCACAGCGCGGCATGAAAGTGTGTAACTTGGGCTTCTGTAGCTTCTCCTGTTGGGTGTTTTGAAACTGTTTCACCAGTCTCTTCCACAGACTTACTTTGTTTGTGGTGGGAGTAATGGCTGGGCCACCTGGTGTGACCCAGTTTCCAGGGAAATAACCCCCAAATCCTAAATTGTCTCAGGGTCTAATCCTGGGTTCGATTCTGCAAATTTCTTTGCAGAAAGTAATGCACACTTACATTAGTGTTTGTGGGGCTTAATAACTTTGTCTCATGATAGGCAGGGTTATCAAACCATGTCCTTGCTTTGGGAGTAAAAGGTCTGATTTGAGGGTGATCCAGTTTTCCTGCATATCTAATCCTAGTGCTTTGTGTCGTGACATGAACACAGGAAAGTGCTTTTAGGTGATGTTTTAGAGCATTGCTAAGATGCTTCAACTTAGACAGCTTCAATGTCCCCACTAAAATAATAAACTAATGTCTGTTACTGTAGCAGAGTCAAATTCTCCAGCTCATAACTCGTGTGCTTGTGTGACCCTCTGACAGCGTTCATGCCCACTGCCCTCCCTGCTGACTTGGGGTTTAGGTTTTTAATTGGCGAAGGGTGTTGTTGCCTGCGTTCTTTCTTCAGTGTAGAATCTCTGTGTGCTGGCAAAGACCTGGGATCACTTTTTTAGGGAATGTGTGCTTACCCCATCAGTTTAGTTCCACAGATGCCCGATTCCAGTTATGCACAGAGAAGTCACAGGAAGATTCCACGTGCTTTAGGAGACCTTTGCTCCAATAAGGAGTCATGCACATGGATCCTCTGTTTTCCCCATGCTGACCTCTGCAACTTTCTGTTTCAGGGCAACTTGTGGTACAAGGTGACAAGAAATCCCCTTGATTTTTGAAAATTATGATTTGATGTGGGTATAGTTCTTGCTGAGAAGGGATGCTGAGCTTCCTTCTAGGATAACTGTCTCTGAAGGAAACCCCTGAACACTGTGTAGCATTCCAAAAGGTGTTTTGGTGAGTTCAGCCTGGCTGAGCAGTGCAGCCGTGTGCCCCGTGTGCACGTGCTTCCCCTTTCCTTGAGCTGCTCTGAATCAGCCCTTACAGTCTTCAAACACAGCAGGCGAGTTTTGCTGGCCTGCTTCCAGAGAGGGCAGCATTCAAGTGGCATCTAATAAATTGCAGTTTAATATGCTTAATTATATAACCCTTTGCACTTATTTATTATTATTTTTGTTGAGCTTTCATGCCATATGCTTCAACTTCCAGTTTTTCTCACCTCTGAAGCCTTGTTTCCATACAAACCAAGCTCATGTTGTCAGCTCACATGTGCTTGTCTGGCTGTCTGTCACTGCCATTCCTACCCTCGCAACAGCTCCACCAATTTCAGCCTAGTTGGACACAAAGGTGGAAATCTGAGGTAAAAGTAACTTCACTAAGCAGCCTGATCCAGGAAAAAGCTCTGTTTGTATGGTCAAGAAAGGAAGAAGTTTCATAGGCGTTTTTTCTGTCCAAAAACCATAAAATTAAACTATAATTAATAGAAAAACTGTATTTTGAAAGTCAGCTTGTGAATATTTCCCAAAACATATGAGAAACATAAATGTTAGAAATAGAGAAAGTAATTGCAGAATACTGGATGAGGAGAATATGATGGTTATTTGGTTTTGTGAGTCGAAGGAAGGAAATATCAAATACAGACTGTTGTCCAGCCTTAATTCTGTTCACTCATTTATGCACTTTAAAATACACACATTAATACAGGCATGGTTACCACTTCTCTGATACCAGGATAAAATGAATGCTTATCAATATGATTGCATATAATTTTATAATTGTTGGCAATGCTATGATAATATTTGATAAACTGTTCAGCAAAAGTATAACAACATGTTTGTAGGCAGTGTGGTATATTAAGTTTAATAAACATAATAGTGAAAAGATGGACAGGCATATAGGAGCAAAGAGTGTAATAAATGAATTATCATTAATATGTTGTTAACTGGAGTTGTTTACAGGCCTGTTGCTTCAGACAGCAGCACAGTTAGTATGTGGATGCTACTGCAGCCTGGAACAGTTCTGGTTTACATTTGTTCCTTAGTCATTTTAAACATTCTTGCAGTTTTCAAAGCAGGAAGCTTTTATGTTGTACACTTTCAGTAAGGAAATAGATAGAAATGAATTTTGAGGAAACTACTTTTTGTGATTGTGTAGCATTTATTAAAGGGTTTTGTTTTGCCTTTTTTTTGGTTTTGTTTTATAAGGTTACAGTTGGGTCATGTAGGAAAAATAATAGGTTGTTTGTAAGGGGCCATCATGGACACAACTATAACAGTAGTTATTAATAATTGTTAATATTTTTTTTGTTATGACAATTAACATCTCTATATACAAGCTCCTAGATAGGGCCCTAACTTGCCATGGTTCTATTTTGAGTAGCATTTTGTAAGTGTTTTGCAAGTAACCTCAATAGTTTCAGATAAAGCCCAGGGATTTACATGGGATATCCAAATGGCAAATCCTGTAGGCAGCCTTTGGAGGCATCCCCATCTCCTTGGAAATGATGAGGAGCTCTGGTGTGTGTACAGAGACAGGCTGAAGTATTCACTGCTCTTCTCAGGCATCAGCATCTATCTTGGAAGGCTTTGCACACATAGATAATGCAGATTTCTATGTATTAAATCTTTTTTCTAGTGCTTTATTATTCTATTTAGCATTTAAAAGAAGACTGGCTCTTCCATAGGACATACTAATTTGAGTTGTTGTGTTTTCTCTGTGCCCCATCTACTTTTTTTTTCATTTTTAGATTACATGGTTCTAATCCGTGAAAAGTATCAGCAGTGGAATAACTGATAACAAAATGCTGTCCTTGGGCTCTGGAGCTAATAGCCAAATGAGATAACCAGGGAGCAAGAAGTTAAATCTGTTACTGGTGTTGCACCCATCTGCAGATTCAGATGGTGTAACATCATCTGCTCTCCACTCCTGTGGGGAGAATGCTGCTGTTGCTGCTCAGCTACAAGCTAAAAGTTGGAAAAAGACAAGACTGGTAGAGGAGGGGTGTAAACTTGCACTGAAGACTAAGGCTTATAGCCTGTAGGTTTTTAATGCCCTTTCTTGTAAAAGGGAAGACATATTAAAAAAAAAAAAAAAAAAAACAACAACCAAACAGAAAAATTCCTGAAAAAAATCCCAAAACCTGAATCCCAACAAGCAAATTTACAAAGGGTGACTCTCCCTGTTTAAGTAAGGATCTGCCTAAACAAAAAGATAGGTTTATGTAGAGTGCAAGTTCAGGGTTTATTGTAACATAAATGTAGTGGGTTTTTTCTATCTGGAGTTAAGTATGCTCATGTCACTGTATAGGAAGACTTCTATATAAAGGAACAAGGGAACAGAATCAAGGCTGAATAAGCTCAATTAACATTAATATTTTATGTAATTGGGTAATGGAAATTTAATCTTTCTAACAACATGTCACCCGACCAGACACGTATCACAGTCCCTGCACCCTGCAGGAGGAGGTGGGTGGGAAGCTGTTTTGATACTCACATAAATTTTGCCATTGAGCACAAATCCAAATTGCCAACTTAAAACTTCCAGGGTTGGCAGGAAGGGATTGCTCCAGGCTGTGGGGGGAGCATTTGGAGCTGGGACATGGACAGGTACAGAGGAACGGCAGCGTGCAGTGCACGGGTGTGAGTATCTCAGTAATTGGAGTCCAGTGCTACTCTGCAGCCTTTCGAGGTTGGGAACTTCAAACAATCAACCCCTGGTTGGGCTAGGGCCAAAAAGTGTCATTTTAAAGGAATTGGTGCTGTTACTGTTAATTAAATCACACCCGCTCAAATAAATCTGCAGGCAAACCAACAAAATAAATAAATACAGCGCAGAACTTCCTCGCAGAGGGTTTTTCTCGCTGCTTTAGCTGGAGTGGAAATGGTGCTGGAGTGTTGCTGTACGGGGTTGGCAAATATTTTTCTAAGTTTGGACTCGAAGCTTTCTTGCGAGCCGCCCACTCTCCTCGCTGGATCGGGGTGGGCTGGAGCCAGCTGGCAGCCGCCCAGCGAGCCGGTGCACCAGGTCAAGCAGGAGATGCTGGGATCCAGCAGAGGCCGGAGCACACAGTTCAGCTCCTCTCCCCTTCTGCTTCTCCTCCTAGGACAAAACCTTGGTGATCAGCGTCCCTGGGTACACCGGGCTTGCAGCAGTCCCAGCCACGTTGAGCTTGGCCTGTGTTGGGGAGGGGTTTGCTGCTCTTTGAGCTGTCTGGTAGGCAGCTGAATAGTGCCATTGAGTTGATAAAATTGTTCACATACCTGGCATTTAGCGCACTTTCAAGTACCTAGTTGAACCGAAGACGGCACACCTTGCATCTTGGATTTTTGGAGAGTAGCTTTTTTTTTCTTCTGAAGTTTCCTTTGTACGGTTGCTTTGCCAAAAATAGGTTTATTTTGAGAAGCACAAATATAAATTGAATAGAGGATACCAGGCATTATTGTATTAAGTATTCTATAAAGGAAGGTTGATTCATCAGTTTCTAGATCTTACTTATGACATTTGCTTAGGATATTTGATTTTTCTATTACCAGTAGGAAAACCAGAAGCTTCTTTCTTCAGAAAGGGCAATGAACACTCCCCTATTACTCATGAAATGTAATGTATGCTATAATGAGCAAAATAGCTACTATCTGCCCAAAACACATCTATTCATTGTACAATCAGCAGTTTCATATGTAAAATTAATACTTAAATGGTGCCAGGAGTATTAAGTATGTAACTTTTATTATTTAAATGCCCTAAATTTATTTGTAACAGTCACATTTTTCTTGTATGTATTTTCATTTTCTTTTTAGAATCTACATTTTTAAGACATCCAGCAATTCAGCTATCTGCAGTTACACACATATTAGCTACTGTTTAATTTATTCCTAGATAATCCAGTATTGCTAAATTCTGTGGAATGAGGAACTGATTCTGTTCATTAAAATCAATAGATGCAGTGCTGTTCTGCATGTGTGTGGCGTGGTGCTTTCTGTGCTTTATTTTTTTTTTTTTTATATAGGATCTATCCTTCAGCATACAGCAAACTGATACATAAAGGGTCTGATCCTTTGGGCTTTACTCAGGGAAAATATCCACTGATGTCAATGCCTGAATAGGATCAGTCTCCTAAAAGGACAGTTTATTTGAAACTGCTGTAGCTATTATTATTTCCTTCTGGCAAAAAAATAATCTTACTCATCAAAGCCTTGGAAGCAACATCAAGAAAGCCAAGTTCAGCAGGTCTTTCAGGCACAAGAGCTGTCAGCCGTGGCTGTGTGAAAGCATAGCCTGGTACATCCCAACGACCACTCAACCATCCTTTTCCTTTCTTGTTGTTATTTATTTATTTATGTGCTTCAACTTTTATTGGCATCTAAAACCACTAATTGCTACCCATTGCTGTTTTTGCTAATTTACAGTGATAACTGTGGCTCTGTTTTCATTAGGAGATGAAAGCCGGGAAATTAAAAAACAAATTACAGGGATGAGAAGATTACTGAATGACAGCACTGGAAGAATCTATCAACGAGTTGGCAAAGAAGGAGAAAAACTGAAGGAGGAGCCCCAAGATTTAGACTTAGCCTGGGCCCAGCGCCTGAACCCCCCTGCGGAGGCCCAGGGGAGCCTTCACCCGTCACAGAGCGGAGCGTGGAACGAGTTATCGCCCCCGGGCAGCCACCTCTCAGGGCAGTACGGAACTCGCTCCAAAACGTTCCAAAGTCAGGCTCGAACTGTGGCATCCAATGGTATGACCTGTTGGACACTGAGAATGGTGCCTTTTTTTTCCCCCCCTCTCTCCTTGTTCTCTACTAAGTATCTACCTTTGTTGTGATGATATATTGTACCGCTGCGCTGAAAGCAGTTCTAGTTCAGAGTCTACAAAATGAGCACATAGTTATCACTTCAAAAAGGTGTGAAAGTGGGCACTGTGCATTCTGCTACCATCTGTCTTGGCTTTTAAAATGGTTTCCTGGTGATAGGATAGAATTACTCAATGCCTTTACAAGCTTAATTTCTATACAGTACTTACTAAAACAGCTTTTGTCATTGTTACTAAATTCATGGCTAATTAAATGTCAACCTCTACCACTCCTCTTTGCTGTGAGTAATGTAGCACTGTTGTGACACTGCTTGTGGAGCAGGATTCCACTGCCTTTCATAAGGGGATGGCATCAGCCTTATAACAGGCCACTGAACTGCAGGTACAAAATTCCATCACAGCCTTAGGCTTTTATTCCAATGAGACTGTTGTAGAAAAGAGATGATGGAGTCTACCTATGAACAGCATGTACTAGAGCGTGGCCAATCCAGTACTGGCAGAGAATTCTGCCCTGAAGTAGATGGCAGTGTGCCTTTTAAAATGCCTTTTTCTTATTAAGTCCCAGAGAATGGAAGTTTTGCTGCCAGATTAAAAAACTCTGCTGTCAAAACCCCACCATAACAATCTTCTAAATATGGAAGGACCCAAAATTCATCACACGTCTCCTTTGTCCTTAGAGGCCCTGGGCACTGGCAGGGACAGTTCTCTGCATGCACAGAAGTGCCCAAGCCTGCATAGATTAGGTGCCTTGTTCCCAAATCCAGAAAGTAGGTGGAGCAGCACCTCTATCCCCTCAGGGGCCTGATTCAGCATGTGAGCTAAAATGTGTTGACAGGATTTGGCCCTATATGCAAGAAAATGTCAGCTTTGATTTTTTTGTATGTGGAGGAAGGATTCGGTTGAGTTATGATCTCCTACAGGTTTGGAGTGGTCTATGGCACATGGGAAGGTCAGATTGAGCAACTTCATGGGCTGGACAGGAGGAATGCCCAGGCTGCCAGCTCTTGGGGGAGCACCCCAGGAGGCACCTCCCTTTGCAGCTGTCCTGCTGCTGAAAGGAATGCAGTCTTTTGGGTTACATAAAGGAGGGTGTGGGCCCTCTCCTCTGGCCACCTTTGAAAAGACAATCCGTACAGCAGTTTGGTTTGAGGTGTCTGCCCCTGATGGGGTGTTGTGATCCCGACTGCTGCTTGGGCTCCAAAGCCTGGTCTCTAGGGAAGAAAAACTTTTGATGCATTTCTGAGCAGTGAGTAAGCCCTGAAACTGCTCCTCACCCAGCACACAGCTCTTCTGGGCATTTTAACAGCCTGATTCCCCCCATTCCTTGCATTGGGAGCCTGACCATCCAACAGTATTTTGGATGTTGTTCAGAGGATGGACAAAGTTTTTAAAAGCTGGGTGTAGAAATGCTGAACAATACTTCAAGGGAAATACTACTCCTTGGTACTTATCATGGTGTTTAGGTTACTGGAACAAAACTGACATACAGAATGTTGTTATTAGCTGGGGCTGTCAGGCTTAGGTCATCACTGGGGAGATGTTCAGGCATCTGTGGTAGGTGATCTGAGTCCAGAAACTCTTTCTGTACACTGTAGATAGATAAAAATGAAGATATATGTTGTAGGCCATGTGAATTGCTCAAAGTTGAATGTAATAGACACATCAAGTTCATCTCACTGGTGCACTTATCTACTCACAGGGTAAAGGTGGTTCAAGGAGAGGCTGGAAAAGATGTTTAATAGGTGCTAATATAGAAGACATTAATGAGAAAGCTATTGACAATGATGCCTGGAGAGGCTACCTAGACCAGAGGCTAGACAGAGTAAGAGAAAGTAGATATTTATTAAAAAGGCCCTCAAAGGATACACCTTGGGCAGTACAAGAGCCTGGCTGAGACTACACCCAGGATGGATGATGGGTCAGAAATTTTTCACACTGTTGCAAGTTTGGTCCATTTGCATATTGGGGTTAATTGTCCAATTACAACTTCAGGTAATGAAGTCGCATTCTCCCAGTTTTGCCCCCCTCAATTTGCTTTTGTTTATACTTTTTGGGACCTGAAGCTGCAACAGTGACCTTGGTTCTGGGGCTGGAAAAGGATTGTTTTGTCTAACTAAACTTGAAGAGAACTTGCTAACCCTCTATATGAAATTCAGAGTTGTATGCCAATGCAGTACAGAATCTGAGAAATATGAGAGCTAAAACTTAAGGCATCAACAAAAATGAAAGACTAAAGAAGGAACAGGGCAAGCCTAGACATTGCTGCAGCAGAGGGAAGAGTAGGAACATATTTGAAAACCAAAGGGATTTATTACAAACCAGACTTAAGGTGGTAGTTCACAAGTCAGAATGTTAGGTAGACATGTGACCCACTGTTTTTATTGAAGCCAGCTGGGACTACAAACAGTGAGCACCGTGTCTGTCCTATTAGAGACAGCAAACTCACACTTGAGTTTCATTTCTTATGTTCTTTACCAAATCTAGCAGTGATGCAGAATGCTGAATTGCTTTTGGGTTGTATCAAGATCATTTTCACTGGGTAGTTCTTGCATGCTTTTCCAGTATAAACTGGTAACAACGTTAGTTACAGTGAGTGAATTCCCTCTCAGCAGATCTAGCTGGAAGAAAACACTGTCCTGGGCTACTTACTGCTCGCATCAGGGGAGCAACTCATGCACTTGTATCATTTCCTTCTCTCAGTCATACAGGCAGGTATCAAATTTGCCTGGTGGCTAGCTTCCAAAAGAGAGGGAGATGGCTCTTTAAAGACTCCTTCATAAAAATAAAAAGTCTGATCTCCTTTTAAAATTAAAAATTGATTTATAACAAGTAGGAAAGAGTTGCTTTTGTCCTCTAAAAATGATAAAGATAGTGCTTAGAACAATGACTGAGAACGCACTACTAGATATTTCTTACAACACAATAACTGATCAGAGGAGGGAGGCTAGAAAGAAAATAAAAAACCCTCATGAATATGTAAGGAGTCAGTAGAACACTGCTTTGATTTGAAATATTGGTGGTCTCTTTTCCCATTCCCAATACCTATGGTAGATTTACATGGATAATTTCTATCAATGCTAATGGGGATTATAAAGTAAATCCCCTACGCCTCAATGGGAAAACAGACCCTTTGGTTTTCCATCAGGAGCCTGTGTGCCAGGGTGTTTTCATTAGGAACATGTTATATTGCAACAGGAAAGATGCACAGGTATTTACTGATACAACTTGTTCAAGTTTTCACATGCAATTCACCATGATGTAGAGCTTTTGTTAAGAAGGAAACAAAAGCCACCAACCATATTTCCCCCCCCAGTCTTTCAGATATCATTTCCAGAAGCCCACTAGGATATTGAATTGTGATCAAGAGAAAGAACAGGCTTTATCCTGAGGATCTTCTAGTCTAAAACAACTGAGAAAGGACTGAGGGAAGGATGGTCTTGCTTTGTATTTGCCATCTTTTAATAAAACTTCTCTCATTTCTGGGTTTCCCATTTCTGGGGTACCTGCTTGTCTAACTGAATGGTAAAGAGTTATGCTGGTGCTATTAAATTATAAGTAGTCTTGAAATTCATCTACTTAAAAGTCTACTTATAACAGGTAGGTAAAGGGTGTTGGTGGAGACAAGTTGAGGGATTCTGATTAATCTGCTGCAATGCTAAAGATAACATTCTTTTTTTCCCTCTGTACCTGTAACAATGGGCTAAACACTTCATGGACCATTGAAAAGGTAAAATCCCATCCATGCCCCAAGGAACTTCCAATGAATAGACTGTACAAAGGAAGGGTGAGATCAAACTAGGCAGAGTCCTGCTGAGTCAGAAACCTTTTTGTTTCATTTTGAGATTCACAGCTTGTTTTCCAAATAACTTTTTAGTTCTAAAAAAATGGTTTTATTTGCAGCTGAAACCTTGGAGAGATTAAGGCAGTGGTGCTATTGCATTTGCATTTGCTAGATCTGCAGGGATTTTTTTTAACTACTCCATTTATCTTAATACAGTTTTAACAGATTTTTTTCCATGTATGATATTTTAAAATACCAAAATTTGTAATTGTAGTAGTGTGGAGAATCTAAATATCTGAGGAAAGAGGAGTGTGACACCCAGAAGATGGCAACTATCTTTAAGTGGTGCATTAGTTTAGCTGTACAAGTAGCTCACCTTTGGAGTGTGACCATGAGCTTGCTCAAGTCTGATAGATGTTGCTTCAGGTCTGAAGAACTGTATGGAAGGAGGTAGAGAGCAAGTGCCTGGTGGTGGCCAGATTTTCAGTTATTTCAAAGTAAGATTAAAGTCAGGGGATCTGTGTGTGTCTGACATCAGGGATCTTTGATGAAAGAACACAACCCAAACCTAAAAAGATATTCATAACCTGGTTTGGCTTCAGAGGAAAGCAGAACTAATAATTAAAAATGTGAAGATTCGTAAGTGGAGATTAAATGAATTGCTTATGTTCACTTTATCTAGGTAATGATTAAAGGGCACCTGGTAAGTGTCAGGCTACAGAAAAAAAGGGAAATACACTGGCTGAAGTTCACATGTGACACCAAGTGAAGTTATTTTGTTAGGTGCATTTGTACCTATCTTCATAAAATGGTCATCCCTCCTGCAGTCTTGAGCAGTAAAATAGCTATCAATTTAAATGGCTGTAAGGGCATTTGGAAAGGAAGGGGAGTGCATCCCATCTAGCCTCAGTTTCAACCAGATACTGTTAGGGGTTTTGTTGAATTTTGAAATTTCTATTTGCAGCATTAAAACTAGGGATACAGCTGTCTTAGGCTAAAGTGCAGGATACAACTGTCCTGTGAAATTTGAAATCCCTCAGCTGTTACAGCCTGTTCTAATTCAGAACAAAAAAATGCAAAACTTCTGGAAAGTAAAGCAGTAATAAAAAAAGCACTGCTGAGGGCTAGAACTAGAACTATGTAAGTTCATTTAAACACTAGTAAGAATTACTAGAGAAAAGGAATCTCTTGAACTACTATATTAATTTTCAAAGGGAAACTATGGAAAGCCCATCTTGTAGGACACAGTGATAGAAACAATCATGGAAAACAATCCCACACTAGCAAACAGAAGTGCAGATTTGAAAGCTTTCATTGTTGGTGGTTCTTTTCTGTCATGGTTTGGTTTTGGCTTTTTTTTTTTTCCTACAAATAGGGTATTTTATTTTCATTCTCCTTCTTCACATGGTAAAGAATCACCTGCAACATTCAAGCAGTTTAAAAATTCCTGGACCCTCATTTCATGTACAGTACAAACCTTTATTGCACAGGCTGTCTTCATTTTTTGTAAGACTGTTCCAGGAGATGGGCTTTTTTTGTGCGTGTGATAAAATGAGTATGTTTGTAATGAGGTTTTGTGCTTTTGTTACTCAAGATGAACCAGCCTGACAATAGAGAGCCCTGCTGTGAGGAGTGCATTATATTCATACTCTGAGCAGTCTTCTCCAGCCCATGTAACATTGCATCCCAACTCAATATAATTGCACATATTGGTAATTGAATAAAAACTAGTGGTCCCTTCCTCTTAAAGGGAATCATGTTGAAAATTATTTCCTTTCATGCTTTTGATCTGATTTTACAATCTGATATATTGATGATCCCAGTTTCAAACACCTGCTGGGTGTTGTCTGGGTGATTTTGTGTGGGTTACGTCTCGCCCATTTCATTCCGCTCTCTTTCAGGAGAAATCCCGATGGTGAATTCATCGGTTGGACCAAACTGCTGTACGTGTAATTGCCAGTCAACCCTGCAGGCCATTCTGCAAGAGCTCAAGACCATGCGAAAATTGATGCAGATTCAAGCAGGTACAGTGACCAGTCCCATGTGTGCCTACCTGTGACAAGCAGAGGCTTGAGGATGGCCCAGCTTGTTGCAGGGGCGTTGGACGAGATGGTCTTTGGAGGTCCCTTCCAAGCCCAAACTGTTCCATGACTCTGTGATCTTCCTGTTCGGGCATGGTCTAGGAAATTAAAGTCTGTGTGGGCACTCAGGAAAACCTGGATTGTTTCCTGCTCTCCTGACATATCAGTCAAAGTCAAATTTTCACAGGTTTCTTGGAAATGCAACTTCTGCTTTTCAGATCCTTACCTGTAACATGGGATTTTATCTTGTAGCCTTTTAAGGCTAAATTGCAAAGAAAATTAATGTGATCAGATAGGTAATGAGAGCTGAGTGGGCAGGTCAATATGCCATAACTGTGCAGTTTGTTTTCACAGTGCATTGATTCAGGGGTGCCAAATGCTACTTCACCTGTGTTCTGCTTACCAGTTCACTAATCTTAGGGGTAAGAAAAATAAAATTTGAAGGTAGCTGAAAGTTACCAAATAGTTCTTCATTCAAACCTCCTTTAGGTCTGTGGTAGTCTCAGCTGAATTAGCCACTACATGTCATGGCCTCTACCCTTGCTCTGGCTGTGAAGTGTGAGCTTTCAGTGTGTATACCAGCAATAGTCTGTTCACTGGGGAAAACTATTGAGTTTAGTTTTCTCCTAGGTTGGAAGCTGAAACAGAACAGTGCAGAGCCAGAGGAGTAGCTGAGCCAGCAAGATAATGAGAACATGGTAGGTAGAGTTAAGTCATCATAGGCTGATGTGAAGCTGCAGGCTCTGTGCTACCTAAAATTAAGTGTTAATACTAATGAGGAGATAGAAATGTTGGAGATTTTGTCAGTTGACTTGCTCATCCAGCATGAGTGATGGGAACTGGAGCCATGGAGGCTTCTCTTGTGGAGAGGCTGGATAAGACCTCAGTAAGAAAAGGGAGTGTTGAGTAATTAACTGAAATATGGGTGGAGTGAAAGGCTGAGTAAACTCCTTGTCTCCACAATGTATGATGTTTGAGTGAGTGATGGGAACGATCAGACAGGTTTTGTGATATCAGTTGATACACATAAAAATGCTTTTCTGGAAGTTGTCAATTTACAAAGAAGAATACAAAAGCCCAGGTTTACAATTTTTGCTGGTACATGGGATTCTTTATGCAGTCACACCAATTTCATTGAAATCACATGGGTGATAGAAAAATGGCTTGTGAGTGAGAGTTAGAAAATGGTCTGTGCCAAAAGAGCTAACTCCTCAGTAGCAGAACATTTCTTATTTATTATGTATCTACAGAGTAAGTACCTTTGTTAATTGGTGAATCTTTTGATTGACTTGGAATACTTAATATTTTCTGAAATTATGGTTTTGCAGAGAAAAAAGATAATTTGGCATTTTTGTTGCTAAAAGAAAAAAAAAACAAAATTCAAATTTGTAAGTGAAAGTGTAATAACTTATTTTAGTATTCAAACACCCTACTGTCTTAATTATAAACTACACATCACAGTCTTGTAAATCCTTGCCAGAATTGAAATATTCCAGAAATCTTTTAATAAGCATTAGTCTGAGGTTTGTTTTTTTCCTGAAGCTTTGTAGATGAGGAGTTTTTGTAGCATGCTCATATCTTGAATGAGTTTGATCTGCATGTATAGCAGTTCTGACTTTTTCTTTGTTTGTTTTGACCTTGATCTTAGTGCTTCATCCATACATATAATTGTATCTTGATAGCATTCTTCTGGAGGGCTTGTTCATATTGGCACAGGTTCAGGATTGGTGCCTTAATTTATAAAAATGATGGTGGATACTGGAAAATGCAAAATGTATGTAAAATATGGTTTCTTATATTTCAGAGGTAATACATGTCAGTTTTTGTGTATGAGCAAAACAAACTGATGCAGCTTTGGGTTACTTTTTTTTCTCCAGAAATTAAACTATTGAAGAGTGTTTTCACTCATTCTTGACATAATGGTACTTGAAATGTTCTTGCTGAGCTAATTAACTTGGAGACCACAGTCATAAAAATAACTGTAATTGCATTAGCACTTGTATTATCTTACTTTATCAGGGAGAGATCCTCAAAGACAGTGAGATTCTCAGTCATTCAGAGGGCACACAATCATCACTTAAGTGCTTCATGTCACCGACCATCCAGTGGTCACTAGGAAAAAGAACTGTATATTCCTGATTTTCTTAAAATACTGTTCATCAGTATGGCTTGAAAAGCCTCTGTCATTATCCTCATTGTACAGATTGGGAAATTATGCGAAGGTGATAAAACTTATTTGTTTCCCATGCACCAGCAGCTCTGAAAATCACATCACTTATCTAGAAAATAAGTTCAGTGAGTCAGTAGTTTAATGGTGCAACTGTGGTTATTCATGGGCTTTTGTTTATAAAATTAATGCATTAATTTCTTTCATTCAGTTGGGACTCAAAACAGACAGCAGCCTCCTGTTCCTCTGCTTTGTGCACAGAAGTCAACAATATCAAGAAAGAGAAATAAAAAGAGAAAACTGCCCCTCAAAGCTGTTGAAGCAGTTACCGTGAATAAGAAACCCAGCTCTCCAGAGAACGAGAAGAGGCTGACAGCAAACTCTGAACCACCGAGTCTGCAAGCAATTGAACCCCCCCTGAAGCCAGAGACCCCTGTTTCAGGGTTTGGAATTATCCTTGAATCAACTTCATCAGATGTAAGTTCAAATTTTAATATTCAGGATTGCAAGATTTTGAAATACTGACTGTTCAGGAGAATCAGTACTCAAGTCACATTGTTGCATCTTCCCACTTTTTGTTAGAATAAACAAGCAAGTCTTGGGTAGGAGTGAATGGAGATGTTAGGGTCAGATGTGTGGAGTAGTCCTTAGGGGTTTTGGGGGATTTTTTCAGCTTTCACAAGCATGAGTTTTCCCTTGAATTCAAGGCTCCTGTTTTTTGAGCTTTCAGTGGAAACTTGTTCTTCATCTCTCCCAATGCCAAGAGCCATGGTTGAGATGAGGAGCCATGAAAAGTGCAAGGTGTGTAAAGCATTCACAGCCCCATCATTGCTGATGAGCCCATGTAGTCCACACATGTCTTTATCCTAGCAAGGAGTATTTATGTGCTTTCCTGCTTTTCTGGTCCCACTGACTTTGGGGAACTCATCTCTAGAAAATTCATATTCAGTCTTTGCTGAGTTGGGTCATTTGGTCTGGATTGCTGTGTGTGCTGGAGTAGGGCCTCAGCATTGTTGATGGTGTCAGTGTGACTGAAAAGGCCAAAATTTGCCACTCTAAGAATGTGCACTTTTCCCATAGATAATTGCAGTAGGCATGTTTTCTTGATTCATGTACACACTGATAGAAATTCCATGTATCTGGTGGATGATTGGCTTTGTTTAATGACCAAATTGATGTCATCCAAACCAGTTCACCGACGAATAAACTGTTCATTAATTCCTCTAATATATTTTTAATTTTGAGCAGGCTCTTTCCAATTTCCTAAGCACTATGAGCTAGAAAAACATAATTAAATTCAGCATCAATAAGCATAAATGAAAACAATGCAGCAGATAATATTCTATCCTTCTGGAAGAGGGAACTAATAATAAAAAAGAGCAGTCAGGATAATTCAGTTACAGAGATGCAAGCCACACCACTAATTAGGTTGCAGTCTCATGCCACAGAGTCAGTGTAGTGATACAGAGTAACTAGTTTGATGCTTTTTTCAGAGGGTTTCCTTTTGTAGTACTGAGCATAATAATGTTTGAGGTAAAGGTTTGGGGAGGATTGGTAATTTATCTCCAGTATGCAATTTGTGCTTATAATTTTTCTTCGCTTGTGGCACTCTTGTCAGCTTGAAACACGGTTTTGAAAACAGTTTTGTGCTTGCAATGGAATTTAATTTGGCTTTATGAATGTGTTCCATCACTGGACACGATTCTTTGTAGTTGCCAGTTTGACCTAAGGAAAAAAAGAAGAGAAAATACGTGGCTCATAAATCAGGTCTTCATCTGTCCTCCCATGCTTGAGCCCCTGCTTGCTACAACAGTTGTTTGACTAAATTTACAGAGCCAGAACTACAGGACAAACAAATTGGTTTTGTTTTGTCTTTGGAAAGAAAACATTTGAATTCTGAAAAAAGATATATTTAATGCAAAAATAAAATGTGACCTTAAGTATTTTGAGAAGGCTTAAGAAAGTCACTTCTTTGAGAACTAATGGCAGCATTATCTTTTTCTACTTTTTTATAAGCATCTCTGGTGTGGTCACAACCAGCATGTCTGTGTGCCTGAAAAACCCTGAAAGACATTTTACAAAGCACTATAAGTGAATGCTCCCTTGAGAATATTCCACAGGTTGTCTGTAGCATGTGCTGTGTCATACGTCACCACTGCTGCCACTGCTATTTTGCCAACATTTATTGAACTTTAAGAAGAATCCAAGTATAATGGGTATAAAATCGGGGCTGCCAAAACCAGTGCAATTAGTTCAGACCTTTTGAGATGAAATACTGCTACTTACAGAAGTGGAAAATGTCTTTGTGAGACAAACTCTTAAATCTGGCCCATGGATCAGAGAATGTGCCTTTTAAAAGTAATGATCTGATTACAGCTCTTAGTTGAACTTGTTTTACAGTTGTAATATTTCATTTATAACCTAATCATTTTTAATCTACATATTACAACCCACTAAAATATCTAGGATTAAATCTAGTTCACTGCCTGTTAACTTTAGCACAGCAAAAGCCTTTAGCATTCAGGTCTTCTTTATTTTGTTGTTCACAAGTAGTTTACCCTCCAGTTCCTTTTGCCATGATCATTATCTATCAATAAGTGCCTTTTCTTTGAGAAATCGTATTCAAAGTGATCATGAAGTTCAAATGGTTACTGATTGTCTCTGACTGAAGAATAGCTAACTACTAAAGGAAAACAAGCATAAATCACAGTTCTGCCTTCAAACTGTTTCACTGATAAACAAATTGATCCCTATATTAAGAATAAAACAGTCAAAACTAAAATAATACTGACTCCTCCACACTGGCACAATGGTAAGGTTTGAAATACATTTTACAGCTGCATTGTAGCATGGTTAGTGCACCTAAGGTAAGACCAGGGAAGAAGGAAACCACCCACAGAAGAGAAAAAGCTCACTTGATTTGTCAGTACAAACACAGAAGATAACAGCAGGGCCTCATGATCCTTCTTGCTTTTTGGGTTTCAGCTAGGAGGTGTCAGAAAAGGTACCACAGG
The DNA here is from genome assembly GCA_016584745.2 of Phylloscopus trochilus trochilus. NCBI lineage: Eukaryota > Metazoa > Chordata > Aves > Passeriformes > Phylloscopidae > Phylloscopus > Phylloscopus trochilus. The sequence continues at coordinate 7,141,488 of WQNJ02000016.1, read as the reverse complement.
AACAACTGGCTTTGGGGAGGGTACCAGCAATAGTGTGGCCAGCCAGGACCAAGGCAGTGACTGTTGCTCAGCATTGGTGAGGCCTCACCTCCCATGCTGGCATCAGTTTTGAGCTCCTCACAACAGAGACACTGAGGGTCTGGAGCATGTCCAGATAAGGGCAATGGAGTTGGGGTGTTTATCCTGGAGAAAAGGATGCTCAGGGGGGACCTTATCACACTCTGCAACTCCCTGACAGGAGGGTGTAGCCAGGTGGGTGTCAGCCTCTTCTCCCAACTAACAAGTGACATGACAAGAGGAAATGGCCTGAAGTTGCACCAGGGAAGGTTTATTTTGGGTATTAGGAAAATTTTCTTTCCCAGAATGGTTGTCAAGCACTGGAACAGGCTGCCCAGGGAAGTGGTGGCAGTCACCATCCCTGGAGGTATTTAAAAGATATGTAAATGTGACACTTGGGGGCATGGTTTAGTGATGGGTTAATGGCTGGACTCATCTTCAGGGCTTTTTCCAACCTAAACTTCTCTGTGGTTTTATAATTTCTCTGCCCTGGGTGTCTGTATCATTGAGGTCATCTTAGATGGCTATCACAAGACCAAAGAAACAGAACAGGGCAGGTATCCTTCATCACCATGTCAGCTGCATTCTGGTTTTTAATTTACATGAAATAGAATTTTTCCCAAGTTGTGAACTTGGCTCACATTTATTTACTCTTGAAAATCTTTCCTGTCACCAGAAGTTTAGAAGTAACATATTAAAAACCCACCTACATTCAAATATTGTCAAATACCAGTAACTGACTTTTGCTGGATCCACCTTTTTGAAAGTTCTTGAGGTAAAAAAACAAATTTTCATCCAGAACAAGCTGAGGAACTACACACGTCTCAGAATGTTGTTGTTGTTGCTATCTGAATATTTTAAGATTCTTCATCCTGGCTTCCCAAAGCATTGTAATCTTCAGGTTTATCACACAGTACAAATCCATATCCCATGACAGTACATGCTTTGGAAATATTCTACTTGCTGCAACACTCTTCATACTGATTTTTAGAAATCCATGGGAAAAGAATTACTCAGCCAAATTGTTCTGAGACTGGCAGCCCTTTCTTCTGTCTAGACTCAAGATGTTCACAGGTGATACGATGAGAGATGGCATTTGCTCTTGCTCTGTAAATTTCTCTGGAAATGCATCATCATTGCTGAATATATGTAGGGGAAAAAAAAGGGCAAGTTCTGAGAAGCAAGACTGTAACATTGGTTTATTTCCTTATGTCGTGATCACTGATTCTTTTAATTCCTTGCCAACTTCTAAACAATATTTTCAAAATTTTAGTTTATTCACAACAGATCTTTGTTCTAGATATATAATTATTCCATGAAGATGTCCTGTCATAAGCATTGTATGGTGCTCAAAGAAGAAAATTCTGCAAATGCTGTTCATGTAATTTCTGATATGTACAGACAGGGGCAGCAAAAAGACTGTTGGTAAGGGGACCTCCTCAAAGGCCTTTGTCTACTTTGGCCCTCAGTGTACTTGAGAGAAGACTCTTAGGAAATACAGCATGATTTTCTTTTCTCTTCTTCCCCTCCGTTTCACCTTCTGGCAGTCACTTAAATCCCTGTGATTCACTGTTGAGGATTTTTGTACTGAAATAAGCTGTCTGTCTAACATCATCCTCTTCTAAATGTGCATTTGGGGACTGTGAAAAGGAGGGACAAATGGATGCTCAGCAAGTGCTGGCTCCAGGGGCAACCTCGAACTCATCATCTGCTTATACTCACATGGGCCATATCTTCACTGGAAGCCCTCTTGGGAAGCCACGTGGCATGGGCCAGTATCCCTGCATTTGTGCTTCTTGGAAGTGCCTGGCTGCCCCACAGCACACTCATTTGGCAGCAAAACAAGTCCATTAAATGGTTAGATAAATGTCCAAAAAGCATTGCTTAGGAGCGCTGCTCGGGGATGATCCTGTGCTTTGCTGTTATTACCCACCATTGAAAGGTATCTCTTGTCTTTTTGTTAGCTGCATGCCCAGAAATGATGTCAGTAATTGTTAACTTTTACAGACATTAGACAAGGAGTGTGATTGTTTGATTTGCCTTTTAAGGTGCTTATTCACTGATGGGGTTTGGTTTCAATGAATTAGGCTGCTGTGGTCCTGAATAGCTGGGTAGAGATTCATGGTTTGATGAAGTGATTGTGAAGTCTCACCAGATGCATGATTGAAGCAAAATAATGTCTTTGAATGCTCGTTTAATTAAAACATTTGTATTCTTTTGGTAGCCAGAAGTGCAACTTGCAGAAGGCTTTGACGTCTTCATGCCGAAATCTCAGCTGGACTCTATACTCTCAAACTACACTCGCTCAGGAAGTCTGCTCTTTAGGAAGCTGGTCTGTGCATTTTTTGATGACAAGACTTTGGCTAACTCTTTACCAAATGGCAAAAGGAAAAGAGGGCTCAATGACAACCGGAAAGGACTAGACCAAAATATTGTGGGTGCAATAAAAGGTATGTTTTCTGCTTTCTTTCCTATGTGTAATTAGAACATATTCTCAGCTAAGGAGAGTGTAAGGGGATTAGAATTTCTGACGTGTGTTAGGTCTATTAAAATATGCAGTCTTATTTTTATTCCCTTTCATTCACTTGTTAAAAATAGCTTCTGCAGGGACAGCTTCTGTTAATTTTAAGCCAGTGATCCTGGTTTCTGAAGTCAGGCTCTAAGGTTAGAAACTCAGTGTTCATGTAAGATAATTATTTTTCCCCCCAGATATCAGAGATGCAAAGAAATCTTGAAAACATAATGACAGTGTAACTGATACCCTTCAATCAAAGTTCTGAGTCTTGCACTGTATTTGACTGTGTCTGCTCTGTAAATTTTTCGGTAGTTGGTGGCTGGACTGGGGAGAGATAGAGGAAGATAATACTGGCATGAAATGAGTTTGATGCTCATAAGTATAGTGGTCCTTCTCTTGGGGGAGCAAATTTCTTGGTGTGAGCACCTTTTGCTGGGTGATTTTTCCTAGTAATCACTGCTATCTAGCTTCCAGAAGAACACATACCTTCAAACTCTGTGATGACAGCATATAAAGAGCTGGTATTAGGCCAGAGATTCTGAACTGGATTCTATTTTGAAATCTGATATTGTAGGGACAATACCCACATTACCAAGACAGGCCAAAAATAAGCTCTGAGAGTGGAGCTTATTTTAGAGGCTGTGACTTGTTCTCAGGTACAGATTGCTAACTTAGGAGACACAGGGCAATGAGAAGAGCTTCTGTGAGTCCATGGGCAGCAAAAGGAGGCAGAAGAATCTTCTGCAACCACCTCTGTGCCAACTTTTGGACCCCTCTCCCCATGAAAGAAAGCCATTGACAAAACTGTCTTGAGTGGAGGGACCACCAAGACATATGACTTCTCCTCTTCTCTGCTTCAGTACCAAATGAGGGGAGGCTGAGAGAACTGGAGAGAAGATGATTCAGGAGAAACTTTACTGCTATTCACAACTACCTAATGGGATGATGTGGAGAAGTGGAATCAGACTCTTCTCAGAGGGATGAGAGGCACTGAATACATGGAAAATTGCAATTTGATAAGGAGAGCAACATAAAGCTAGTTGAGCAGTGCAGTAGGGGCTCAGAGGGACTGCAGGATCTCCATCCATGAAAATACTCAAAATGGGACTGGTTGCAGGCCAGAGCATTATCATCTAGTTGGCCGTGCTTTGAGCAGCAGGCTGGGCATGGAGGCCTTCAGAGGATGCTCTCAAATGTGCAATTCTGTAACAAAGTAACAAAAGTATGTTATGCCTATAGTTTGTTCTGTCATATTCCTGAGATATCTTACAGAGCAGCTGACAGACTTTCTTACAGTTACACTTGTATTTAGGTATTTAAATCACAAACACTGTTTTGTACCTTCTTTTCTTGAGCTCAGTAATCTGCAAAAAAATCTGAGTCTGAATTCTATCTGTATCTCATTGTTCTTTAAAAGCTTTAATAAATAAGTTAAATAAAAGAAAGAGGATTTCAAAATGACTTAAAAAAATCCACTCTAATTTGAACAGCACTTGATAAAATAAATGTTTTACAGCAAATGCAACAGCACTACTAAAATAGCAGCTGGTACCCACTGCAGAGAGCAGTGTTTCTGAGTAGCTAAGATTGTATTAGTGGAGCAAACTCTGAGGCTTGGCTTAACCTCTTCCCTTGAGTTTAACAGAATAAAGGAGGGACTTGTAGTTCCAACAGAAAAATTTCATCTGTGATGGTACTACTAGGTACCACTGCCATAACAATGATCTTTATTGGCATTTACAGTATTGCCCAAACACTAGTGCCTGATCCCTGATAGGGAAGCCTGTCCCTTAAAGCTGTGATGAAATAAGATGCCAAGGTCTGATGTCCTGTGGATCTTCACTCAGTCTGGCTCCAATAGCACCCTTCTTCCCTCCAAGAGCTGGGCTATCAGACACTGTGGTTTCATTTATTCCAAGAAATAACCGAGCCAGTATGAAATCTCCACAAGAACAACATCATGTTGTTTGCATTATTATCATTAGGACATTCCTCTACCACGTGCCCAGATATCCTTTAGTGGCACTTTCAGTCCTTTTCCATGACAGAAATACAAAAGGCTACATTCATGACAAAAATGGGCAGGGAATTTAAAGGAGGGACTGTTTGCTTGAAAATCACTCTTCCTGTCTGAAAACATTTTCACTGCTGTCCTTACAAGTAATTTAATGCTTCTGCAACAGAATGATTAGCCAGGGAGCAATTCTCTCTTTTGACTTTGGGTATTCAGTGGCACTTCTTTTGCAGTGTTTCTCCTGGGCAATCAGCTTCTCTTGTGAGTCTTTCACTCAAAACTGGGAAAAAAAAAAGATGAAAAATAAAACTAGTCAGAAGCAGTTATTTTTCCTTTGTGTTGTTGACTAGAAATTCAGCCAGTGAAATCCTTCCCTGCAGAAATCAATGAGCTGTGTTCAGATATAAGTATGATGTGTCCCTCAGGTATCCATAGTGGGACCAGTACAATTTAATATTTTCATCAATGACACAAGCACTGGTTTCTAGGGCACCTTCAGCAAGTTTGCAGATGACACCAGGCTGAGTGGTGTGGTTGGTTGACAAGAGGGAAGGGATGCCATCCAGGATCTTGACAGGCTGAAGGAGTGGGTCCATGTGAACCTCCTGATGTTTAACAAGACCAAGTGTAAGGTTCTCCACCTGCATCAGGGCAATCCTAGCATCTGTATAGGCTGGTGGATGAAGGGATTGAGAGCAACCCTGCAGAGAAGGACTTGGGGTTACTGGCAGACAAAAAATTAGATATGAGCCAGCAATGTTACAGCTCAGAAAGTGAGCTATATCCTGGGTGGCATCACAAGAACTATGAGCATGATTCTGTGCCTCTGCTCCACTGTGGTGAGACCCCACCTACAGTGCTGCATCCAGCTCTGGGGTCCCCAGCACAGGGAAGACATGGACCTGTTGGAGCAATTCCAGAGGAGACCACCAGGATGGTCAGAGGGTGGGAGCACCTCTGAAGTGCTATGAAGACAGGCTGAGAGATTTGAGGTGACTCAGCCTGAAGAAGAGAAAGCTTTAAGGAGACCTTACTGTGGCCTTTTAATATATAAAGGGGGCTTGTGGATAAGGATGGATATTTTACCAAAGCCTGTAGTGACAGGACAAGGGGGCAGTGGCTTTAAACTGAAAGAGGGTACATTTAGTTAGACATTAGGAGGCTTTTTTTTTTTTGATGATGATGGTGATGAGGCATTGGAACAGTTTGCCCAGAGAAGCTGTGGCTGCCCCATCCCTGAAAGTGTTTAAGATCAGCTTGGACAGGGCAAGCAAGTGGTTGATGAAGTGCAAGATGTCCCTACTCATGGCAGTGGGGTTGGACTAGATGCTCTTTAAAGTTCCCTTTAAATTCAAACCAGTCTATGTTTTTATGACACAGGGTTTGTTAATACCATACAGTTTGGGTGGACTAGAAAGGGCAGGTCCCAATTCTCCTGCCTCCTTTCCCTTGCATTCCCATTCCTTTTTGTCCACGTTGTTATTTCTCTAACCACACGTTGAGCAGTTGCCTGTTTTGAGTAGGCAGGAGTCACAAGTTGCTGATCAGGTTCCTGTTGTGTCAGGTACTGTATGGAATCAGAAGGGAAAGATTATTTCTACCTTCACAAAGATGATATTTGTTGAAAATCAAACACTGTGAATGTGTGAGGATGTATTGACTTCTGTGGGCAGCCCTCAAGGGTTGGTCTGTTGTCCTTGTATATCAGACTGCACAGGAAAATGTTGTTGATGCCTGCCTTGCCGTGGTTTTGTGAAGGTGTTAACATGGAATGAGTTTAGAGGGGGGATTACTTTTGGTTCCCTTATACTTAGCAGGTAGTGCTGCTTCAAAACTGGTGTATAAAAATACTGAAATTGTCTTTTTTTTATTGCACGTTTCCCCATCCCATTTGTGTGATACTTATTCTCAAGGATTACAAATCCCTTGAGCTGGGGCCAGCTTTCTCTCTTTGTTTGCCAGTCATAATTGGACACTGGGCTCTGAGACCTCTGACCAAGTTTACAATAGCAATACTAACAGCAAGAATATTTTTTCTATTTCTGCACTTGTTTATTTTTTGCACACCTCTCAGTTGCATGATGAAAATCAATTGCATCAGTTTCACTTCATTTATAATTCTGTATTTTTGGTATAACACTGTTAGGTTTATTGTAAATATGCATTTAAATATAACGTTGACCCTTGCTGTACCTTTTTTACAAAACACAAAATTGGACCTTTAGAATATTTCTTTTTTCTCAGTATTGGTGCTTTTTTTTTTTCCTTTTGCTTTATAAAAAATCTATTCCATCTGGTTTGGCAGTATAAAAACTGTGGAGATTTCCACAGTGGTAGGACTTTACCCTTTCATCACTTTCCCTTGCAGCCTTAGGAACCTGACCAAGAGGCCACCAAATGACCAGATCTTCAGCTCTCTACCTGTACCATATGGAAGGCAGCATTTACAAGTGCCTGCCACATCTGAGACTCAGTTCTAAGTACACTGTTATTTTTCTGTGATCATTTTGTGTGAAATTCATGAGGACATCAGGTGTAGAACATTTCTCTGGGACAGGCTTTTATACATAGTAGTGATGCCATGGCTGTGATATTTATCACAGGAATGATGAACTTGTGAAACGCCGAGTTGAGCTTTATCTCACAAGCCTGCATTTGACCATTAAAATTCTTTTTGATAATTGACTAATTCAATATATGTTGATTAAAACCCTCTCCCGTTTTCTTTTCTCCATTTTTGGTGGCACGTTTCAAAAAGGTGGTATCTTTTTATTTCAGTCTTTACAGAAAAATACTGCACTGCTAACCATGTGGATAAACTTCCTGGTCCTAGGGACTGGGTCCAGATTCTTCAGGATCAAATTAAACTTGCAAGAAGACGATTAAAAAGAGGCTCAGGTATGTATAAAAATACAAGGAACAACATATGAGTGTAAGATTAAAAGCTTAGAGCCTTTCTATCCACAGAAGTATTTTTCCTGTTGACTGTAGAGTTGTACTTGTTAATTCTATGAAAATTAGCACTCTAACACTCTAGCAGGTTTCTGTGGGTTTGGAATGGTAGCAGGTTTAGGAGCTGTCTCTACAAACAAGTTAAGTGTGAGTCTTTCTCAAATGTTGTCTCCTTTCCTTTAGCATCCAAACTCTTCTTCCCAGAAATTAGCTGATCTATCCAGGGTTCCAGGTAGAAGATTTTTAATTCTGGGTTGTTTAGTCTGACAAGCCACTCTCTGTATTGTTAAGACATAAGCCAACTGACCTTTCCCTCTAAACTGGATGTGTCTGGAAGAATAGATGAGTGTTCTCACATTCCCTGTGGAAGAATCAGCAAAAAAAACCCAAAACAAACCAAAAAAAAACCCAGCCACCCACCCTGGTTGTGCCAGCAAGTCTCTGCAGTACGTGGGAGGCAGCTTGCCAGCAGTGACAGGTAATCTCGGCAGGGTTTTGCAGCAAAGCTGCTCAGCCTGGGCTGGGATAACCTGGATGCTTGGGACCAGCCTGCAGCGAGCTCAGTGCTGAGCTTTCACCCTGACAGCACACGGCTCGTGAGCCCTCAGCTCCAGCCATGAACATGCAGAAATCCCCAGCAGGGTTCTTGGGAAAGCAATGTTACTGATTAAGAGACATGTAATTACCTTATAACCCATAACTAGTCTCCTTCCCATCTTCTTTCCTCCAGTCCTACAAGGGGCTTTCTCTTCTTCTTCACTTCTTTCTCATCCTGCAGTTTTCTTAAGGTTCTCTCAGGGCTATATTTCTTGCCTGTCTCTCCTTGGGCATATCTGACACTGTTGTCTGAGGCACTTCACTTGTGCCACCTCCTTAAACACAGTCCTTTGCTGTTACTGTATTTAGCTGCCTGCCTCTTCCCCTCTGCCCGTCACCACAATTAAGTGCCTGTTAGCATCCACGGGAGGGGAAACCTGATGGCTCCGCAGGGGATGCTCACCCCGTGGTCCCTGGTGGTGAGCGAGACCGCAGGAAATGTCCTCTCCATCTCCCTGTCTCACAGAGCCAACCTTTTCTGTCCAAAGCTGCATCTCTGAAACACACACTTAGGCTGGCATCTGAAATCATTCTCCACAACGTTATTAATGCCAGGAGGGAAAAGCATAAGACGGAGGAAAATGAGAAACACCCAGAGACAGAAATAACGCAGGGGGAGGACAAAAGTGCAGATTATTCGGTAGCATAAGCTTCCCAGCGTAGAGAAACAAACCAGCACTGGCCTTAGAAAGGGTTTCTTGTGTGCTGGGGGAGGGAGGACAGAGGGATACAAGATAATCTTGTTAAAGGCAGTGTCAGATTACTGGTGTTGTACAACGGGATTGCTTTCTGCCCCTTCCAAGGCTGCCTTTCCTCCCCAGGACAGGAGGGTGGAAGTGGGATGTCAGGCTCCAGTCAGGTGAAGGGTGCAGTGCAGGATGTGGGGAGCAGAGGGTCCTTGGGTTGTCTGCAGAAGATCCCTCAGGGAAAGAGGATTGACCTAATTTTGTTTTGATTTTTATTTTCTTTCATCCTTTTTTATTTGCTTTTCTTCTTGCCTCTGCAGGATATTAATTAAAATGACAATGACATTCAGCTTTTGCTTTTCAAATGGGGCCACCTCTATCTCTGGTCCTTACTCAGGATGGGAGAATCTAAGCAGAGGATATTGTATGTAAGCTAGCAAGACTATGAAGGAAAATAAGTGAAGCTGAGTAGTGTGCCAGAATCAGATAGGCTCCCCTATCTGTGCTGCAGAGGGATGGTAACTTGTTCACCTGTATGTGGATGCACAGTGAGCAGCAGCCTACCTAGCAGCCCCTCAAGTTTATCTGTTGAAAAAACAAAAGCAACCTGCACAATACCTAGATTGGTAGAAAAGCTCTTTTTTTGTGCTGTTTATTGGCCAATCCCTGAAGTGCCCCAGTTTCTCTCTAACGTGGCCACAGGCAGACATGCTGTTTTCAGTGTGTCAGGAGTGACTGAACACAGCACTGTGGCCACTTGCACCTTTCCAGCCACTGCCATCTCCTCTGGTGACCTTGCACTGAAGCACAGGAGTTTCCCAAGCCTTTGTGACAGCAAAACAGTAGATGGGAGCAGAGAGGCAGGAGCAGACAGCTGGTTCCAGTAACATCCTCATGTTATTGAAATAAGATTTGTTGGTACTTTTATGCTACAGCTGTGAGCTTCTGATATGAGGAATCCAGAGCTGACCAGGCAACAGATCCGTCTACTCCTGTATTTTGTGTCCAGCATTGGCTGTTAGCAGGTGCCTGGGGAGGTCTGTAGGACCAAGGGAATGATGCTGTGGTGTTTGGTAGGATAGTCTCTCAGCCCTCAGCAGCTTTATCCTGATACAGAACTGGTGATGCTGGAATTATTCAGTTTCTCTATTTATTGTGAAACCATACCAAATTGGGTGTAATTTACATAGACCAAAACAGGAGGGGAGGGCAAACATGGGAGGAGAAGCTCTTCCAGGCCTTCATGTTGTAAACTTTGGCTTTTAAGTATTTTAAAATTATGGGACTTGCAGCCACTGAGATGTGGGATTCATCACTCCTCTGGCTGAGTTCTTGAGCTCTTCCAGTCTCCCTATGGCCAGTGGAGCAGAAGCTGAGCAAGTGTCCTATGTCCATACTCCCAGGTCATTCTCTTTGAGTTTTGTCTCCACTTGCTCACTGGAGCATGCCAGCTGATCTTGTGGGGCTAGACTAAGGTGCCCAAAGAACAAATCTGAGCCAGCATTATCTAACTTCACCTAGGACCTTCTGAACCAACATATCTCCCTGGTGCTTGGTCCCATTATTCACCTACATCAGTTCCTGGTTTGTCTGAATGCACTGGCTTTATGTGGAGAAAGCATAAGATGATCCATTTGTTTCAGAGGTCACAAGACAAGTTTTTAGTCAGCAGTGTGTTGGGCTAAATTTTAACAGCAGAAGTATTTAAGAGAGGAGGGGCAGGCTTTTCATCCTCCTTGCCTTCCCCCGAGCCATTCAGTACATCCTCTGATGAGTTTTTCATTTCAAACCAGACAGCAAGACACTGCATTCATGAGCAGCCCTCTCCACTTTATCCTGTGAAACATTATTTCAGTCTGAAAATGTAAATCCTGCTCTATCTTTCAATTACAGTAATAATTTCAGAGAATTCTATCAAACGACTGGGGTGGATCTGCTTTTTGTAGCCCCTTCTATAGGGTGTACTCCCAGGACTGTTTCCAAATTAAATGCAATTATGATCACTAGATCATAGATGCTGCCCAGCTTCAACCTTATTTACCATGTTTGGCTCATGTCCTAGAATTAGGGACTGAAAAAGCTCCTTATTTCAAAAGCTAATCAAAAAAACCACTTAAAAATCTGCTTTCTAGAAAATAGTTCCCCTGTGTAGATTTTGAAAGGTTGTTATCCTAAGCCAAATAAAAATTCATTTACGTTCTGAATCAATGACAGTATTTTTCATAGCTAAGAATTTTTTAATTTATTTATTTTGCTTCAGCTTTTTCTTAGTTCTTTTAGATTATTGCCTGAGATCTGAGACTTGGGTAGGGTTTTTTTATTTGTTAGATCTGAGAATAAAGCTGCCGCTGCCATTAAATTTTTATTGGCCTTGTTCAGTCTTTTCAAAATTTCACAAGTTAGCTGTCACAAAGGGGAGAAGAGACTGTGAGGTTAATGTTACAAACAGATGTTATAATTAAAATTAAAGAGTATGATAATATCCTTCAGCCTTGACTACTGGTCCCATGTCATGCCAACAGCAGAGCATTTTGGAGCACGGCCTCATCATGCCAGGTCTGTCTTCTCCCAGAAGAGAAGCTGAACTGTTTTGGTGGATGGGATGCAAAGTTGCCCTGGAAGGGAAGAAGTCAGAGGAAATATACGTGCATAGGTTTCCTCTCTTAAAGCAGTGTGAATTACAATGCAAATTGCCATGTAATTTACGGTGCTGGACTTGCCCCAGCGTGGTCTCTTCACCCTGCAAAAGAGAACACGAGCAGGTGTCTGGTGGCCTTGCCAGTGGCAGCACAGAGGGAGACAGTCAGCCATTGTCCCAGAGATCTTAAAATGGGTAAAATCAGAGGGAGCTGACTGGCTGTTCCTGTCACCTCTGTGCAGGCACCACATTCGAGCCTTTTGATTACTAAACTCTCCATCCATTAATAAGCAGCAGGTCAGGGTTCACACATCTCCCACAGTAAGTTCTTCCTCCCTTTTTATGTTTTGAAGAGCCCGTGAGCCATTATTCCATAGCAGCTATCCATGGGAAAGCTGATGCTGTGGGGGTAATATGTAATAACAATAACATGCAAATTATTACATGGTGGGATTCCTGGGGCTGTCCTGTGCAGGGTCAGGAGCTGGACTTGGATGATCCTTATGGGTCCCTCCCAACTCAAGATAGCCTATGATTCTGTTCTAACACTGCCACAGTACATGGGCTAGGAGCTGTTCATGCCAAGTGATTACTTTGTGAGTAACCTGGAACATTTAGATTGCCTGACTCCTTAAAGGAAAACACAGCGATTTTGGAAAACATGCTGAAAATGTGCAGGCAAGATTCATTTAAATAAATTGCGTGCAATGATGCTTCATCCTTGAATTGTTGTTTAAAATTAACATTACTTTGTTGCAGTGTAAAATAGTGGGGAAGAAGGAGAAAATTGGTTAATTTTTTTCCTGGAAATATTCTTTTTCTCCCATCCCATGTCCTTGTTCAAACTGCTGCTTCCATTGTTTTACATGAGGTTTTTTCTTCTTTCTGTTTCTATTCAGCCTTCTGATTCCCTGGTTTGTACTTTAACACTGTATCTACATGCTTCAAGAGATTGGGTTGATTCTTGCTTAGCAATACACACAAGGCCAGGAAGGATGTAGGATGAAGTCCAGCATGTGGTAGAGTGTGTTTGTGGCCAGTATTTTAGAAAAAAATCCTGCAATATTAAAATAGTAACTGCTATATTCAACTTGCCAGCCCTGAGCACATGTGTACTTCTGCCCAAAGACGAAAGCAACAATTGTACACTTAACAGACACACTCAGAAGCTACACAATTTGGGGGAAAGCTAAGGAGATGACTACCAGCATTACTTTGCAAGAACTGCTGCACTCTAAGCAAAGGACAGAGAAGAGGCTCTGAGTTCCCACAGTAGGCTCTCTTCCTGCTTGCCTTGTCTTGCAGTCTGGCTCAAGACAGTGAGGTTTGGCTGGCAGTCTGGGTGTGGTTGTCGAAAGCAAACCTTCCTTCCTTCTTGGAATGACATGTAAGAGACTGGTGGTTTATATCCATGTTAGGAGGTCGAGGTGTTTGCCATTCCCCTGTGTTGTACTTCACCTGGAGCTGCAGTTACACATCCAGTTTCATAAAACAAATCCTGGCAGCTGCCAAGAAGAGTGAGTAGCTCTCTGGGCATCTGCTGCACTCCCACTCCCTTGCTGGCGCTGGCACAGGCATTCCTGTGGCCATGTTGTCAGTTTTTAACTGGATCTGATCTTGGTGACTGTATAAACATTTGTGCTGTCATGAGGAACGAGGCTGGAACAATTGGTGGAGAGCTGAACCTCATCTATCAGTCTTCTGCCAGATTAAAATGGCCAGGTAACTTCTGGTTCTGCAGAGTTCTGGAGACTTCTGGAGACTCAAGTCCTTACCTTCTGAAAGTTCCTTGCTTTCATTTGTTTCTTTCTGTATTATTGCCTTCCTCTAGTGTAAGAAGAGCAGTTAGGCAGAAAGGTGGCCACATTTCTGGAGTTACTGCAGGAACTGCTGCAGAGATTTCTAGAAAAGCTGTCACTACAGTGGGCAGCCCGTTGGCACCACCCCTGACATTCATAGAGGGAAGGCTCTCCAGTTCGTTGCCAACACTCAGATCTGGCTTTGCCCATTTTCCTGGCTTGGGTCCCTTCTACCCAAGGGGCCAGATGCAGCTTTGTCCCTTGTATGCTGAGCTGCTTTGCCACAGAATCACCTGGTGCAGGTAGTTCTTCAAAGCATTGCTAGAAGTTTGAATTGCCTCAGACTGACACCCAGGATTTTTTAAGCCGTGTATATCCCATTGGCTGAATCTCAGCTTCTCATGGCACCATGCTGTCTCCTTCCTTGCACATCAGTCCTTCCATCACTGAGATTCTGGTCCAAATTCAATCCAGCCTAGGTGATCCCATTTAGTGAGCCACCTATCCTTTCCAAAATTCAAGGTTTTCACAGTGAGCTGGAAGAGGCGTTGAATTTGTTTCTGCTCAGGGTGCCACCTTCTCACAGAAAGCAGAAAAAGGTATCAATTCCAGGGACTGAGTCACTTGCAAATCTGTGCCATGAATTTATCAGGGCTCTGCATTTAAACCTTTTGTGGGAGGAAAGCTGTCTGATACTAGGGTTTTAGTTTGTTTATGTTTTCTTTGGTTCAGTTAATTTTGCAGAACTGAGAGCATATAGCTAAAAACTAACCTGACATCCAGGCATGTGGGAGACACAGCAGTCTCCTGGCCCAGGGATGGAGAGACAACAGTTGATGGATTACATTAGAAAACTATTGTAGATTAGGAGCTGGATTAGATGTTATCTTCATGAAGGCAACAACTCAACATCTTTGTGTGCAGAGCCATGATAAAGATGATCAGGATAGTTAGCTTAGTCTCAAGTGGGAGGTGAACTGAGTTGCTTAGTGCATCTGCAGCCTTGGTTTTGATCCCTGAGGATATTGTGCAGTGAATGGATGTGAGCAGATATATATCCACCACACTGACCTTGTACAATGTAGTTCATAGGACAAGGGGTGATCATTTAAAACTACAGCATGGTTGATTTAGATTAGATATAAGGAAGAATTTTTTACAATGAGGGTGGTAAAACACTGGCACAAGCTACTCAGAGAGATGCTGGATTCCCAATCCCTGGAATTATTCAAGGTCAGGGCTCTGAGCAACCTGATCTAGTTGAAGCTCTCTCCCTGCTGATTTCAGGAGGGTTGGACTGGGTGACCTTTAAGGTTCCTTCCAAGCCAAGTTATTCTCTGATTCAGTGATAATGGGCTTGTCCTGTATGACCACACCTCATTTGCTGAAGCGCCCTCAAAGATCTCATTGTGCTTCAAAGGCCTTAAATATCATGCTGCAGTGCCAAAAGACAAAGGTAATAGGATTTTGAGTAGGGCTTGTGTAGGTTAGGCACAGATTTCCTGTTACACACCTTTGACTTGCTCAGGGTTCACATGCACGTCCCAGGTACTACAGCCTGACAAGTCCCTGCACATCTGCTGAGTGAGGCGAGCTATGTCTGCACATTCCCTTGGCCTCTGGCAAAGACAAAATGAACAAATTAGGCTTTTAGCCTCCCTTCACCATGGACCAAATTAAGTCAAATGCTCTTGCATAAGCTGTAGGTTCAAAGCACATGTGTGTATACACGTTAATTGCCAGTGTGGTCACGTGCTTTTTTAATTACAGTGGGCACCCACCTGCATCTTTGAAGACACTTTGCCCTAGTAAATCTGTCCCCTGCAAAATGAGCTTGCCTGTGGTCATGGGAAATTTGGGTGCAGAAATGGGTGTGTTCCTTTCCCTGCAGGCGTCGGATGACTGTCGGAGGGTGGAGTTCCAGCCTGCAAGGCTCTTCCTCTAAGGACCACTGGGGACTTTCCTCTTGACTTTATCAAATAATCACAGCTCCTTTTATCATACAGATATCCTGAAACCTTAAAAAGAGCAAGTGTAACTCCATCCCATTGCTGGCACAATTGCTTCTTAATACCCAACTCCTTCTTCCAAGTTCGCATTTTTATTATATGAACTTTTCCTCCAAGCAGTGAGTTTTAAGTGAGCACTTGCAAATTGCAGCTGAGGAAAGTAGATAGAAAATGCAAAATCACGTCACAGTCTGTAGCTTTTTAATTGCATTCCCGTATTCAGTAAAAGTAATGAGATTTCTTGTTTATATTTGTAATCAGCAGAGGCAACTGACTGTGATGAGAAGCCGGACATTTCTCTGCTACAAACAGGTAAAATGCATTAAAATTTTTATCAGTCTCCCATATGTGTTTTTGTTTATTTATGGCACAGAAGTACTTTTCAATAATCCTGACTTGCCATGTACAGCTGGGTAATTGCACACAGGACTCTGCTATCTAAAGTTTCGAATGGTCTGTGTTAAAAAACAAATGCATCAGAATCTCACAATTTTCACCTCAATTTCATATTCATAAAACCTCAAGGTCCGTGGGAGCAGCTAAGCTAATAAGGCCCGTAAGTTACACTTCTTATGCCAGATAGGGACTTGTGCTCATCCCTGATATTTCTGGGAGTACTTTTTATCTCTTAACAGAGTTATTGGTAGGGACAAACACAATAATTTGTAGTGTCACATCTGTTGTGTTGTCGGAGGTATTAGCCATAATATCTTGGACTCACAGAAGGACTGCTGACATATTTACATGCTAGTTAAGTGTTAGTTTACTTATTCTTGAAGTGCAGCCACCCTGCATTAAAAGCCTGACAATTGCTGTACAGCAGCTTGGCTGTGCAGCTGTGTAGGCTGGGAAATAACATTTTTCCACGCTGCTGAATTTGGTGTTGAAATCACCAGTCTCACCAGCCTGAGAAAGAAATGTGAAGCACCCTCGCATTAAGAGTTGCTCCATCAGTAGGTGGCGTGATGGTAGGAGCTGAGCTGCCATCCTCTGAAAATCCTTTGGGGCCAGAGTCTGGGGACCTGGTCATTTCCGAGTCTGTAATGTCACTGAGATGCTGCTTCTTATCCCCAAAGGAGAGAGGATCTTGGGCAGACAAACAACGTCATTGATTAAAGCCCGGTTTCGTGTTACTTCATTTAACAACAAAGGGTGGTTGGAGATCAGCAGTGCCATTGCTGGAAGAGCAGGACAGGGCTGGTACTGGGTTTCTGAGCACATCACACGGTACCTGACAGCTGTGGGGAGGAAGGGAGACTACTGGTGACCATCACAGCATCCATCTCCTGTGCCAGGACTCCCTAATCTCTCTTGCATGAGGGCTGGAGAAGGAGCTTTGACACCGCGCTGCTGTGTGCTGGAGCAGCAGCTGCCAGCCGTGGAGCGCTGTCAGAGCACGTGCAGTTACTAAGGAATAGGCCCAGCGGAGCAGTTGGGAGGACAAGCAGCCACAGTCTGGTTCTGGCGTGGGCCCAGGGGGGCTGGGAGCACGTGCTGCCTGGGAGCCGCCGGCCTGCTTTCCTGGCCAGCCGCTGAATAATATTTCAGGGTACGGCTGCAGGAAGCTCTGCATTGAAAGGTCCCTTCCAAGTGACATCCTGTTGGTTTCTTTTATCAGGGAGGGAAGCAATTCCGCTGTGAGAGCACCCTAATAAAGGCTGTTAATGCAGTGTAGTGTTATCTTTTCACTGCTCCGGTAAGCACATTAAGGAGCAGAATTAACAGTTTGCTGTACGTTTCTTGGAGCAGTTTCTGTTGTCTCTACTCAGGTTGTACATCCGGGATGGAAATGAACGTGCTGAGGTGGTTGTGGTAGAGAAGGCAACTCCCTTTCCACTCCACTGCTGATCACCCTTGTGGTCTGCTTGTTGTACACCTTTGAGCATCCATGCATGCAGCTTTTGAGCTGAAATGCTTGTGTGTGGTGTGTACTGCTCCACACTACCTGTGGAAGGATGCCTAAATAAACCACTCTGCAATTTGCATTGAGGGGAGGTGATGCTCACAGGCTGTGAGCCAAGTATTTGATTCACACCCCTTATTATATGTGTGCCAGTGCCTCTTTATAGGACATATCTGTGTAATATCATACTGTTGTTGGAAGCAGATTATTTAAAGTGATACATAGACAGTATAATGACAGTAATTATGAGACAGAGCCAAAATATAGATGCTTTCTATCAAGGAATGTTGCAAAAGAGGTGGAATATGATTTTTACAGGGGTCTTTCCCTGTTTTAGTACAGCTGGTTTTACAAAGGGGTGTTTGACAGGTTCTTTAAAGAGAGTCTGCATGCAATTTATTCAGCTGTCTTCTCTGTTTAGCTTGAAAAATCTTTGGGGAAAAGTCTCTCTGACTGTGTGTTTGTACAGTGCCTCATGCAATGGGCCTTGGTGGCAGATGACAGCTAATATCAGATAAATTGTGGACTCATGTATTAGGAAAAATTTCTTTCCCAAAAGCGTTGTCAAGCACAAGAACAGGCTGTCCAGGGAAATGGTGGAGTCACCATCCTGGGAGGTATTTAAAAGATGAGGAGATGTGGCACTTGGAGGATATGGTTGTTGGTGGATTTAGCAGTGCAGGATCTTAAGTATCTTTTCCAACCTCAGTGATCCTGTGATCAGTGGTTGATGTGGTGCTTTGGTATAATAAAGCCAGAGTGAACTGGGTCGCTTGAGGGAATCTTGCAGGAGACTGGATGGGAAGAAAAGATGGGATATGGGAGCTGTCCATGAACAGTTGCTCTCTTGATCTTCAATAACTGAACAAACTGTGAAGCAAAAGCACCCAGGGAGAATTATTTAAATCTATGATAAGCATTCATGCCAAAAAACAAGGGAAAGCTCAGATGTCTTTAATCTGCCTTTCCAGCTCTGTCAGTCCTGCCTGTGACACCGATGACTTTATAAAGGACATGTGGTTATGTGGGCTAGCAATGCTGAAATGTCTCAGTCTGTACAATTTTGGATTACAGCCTCTGGCTGACACTTCATTTGGGACACCTTAGTCAGAGGTGTGGTTGCTCTCAACTCTCTCCATCATTGGTGGGAAGAGAGCTGCTTCCAGAGGGAAGGCCAGGTCAGCTGCAGTTGTGTTTGCAGGTGTCTCTCCTTTGGTGCCAGCAGGATCAGGCTCCAAGTGCAGTTAATTGGTGCCAGCACCCACAGCCAGGTCTGAACCAGCTCCTTCTGTGCCCACAAACTAGCAAAGCCCTGGGATTTGAGGAGAGCAGGGGTGCTTTGTTTTCAGAAACCTCCTTTGGAACTCAAAAGCCTGGTTAAAAACAAAAAAGAATGAAGCTGGTACATCCTCATAAAGCTAAGGGAGATATTTTTCCCAATTATATTTTAGCACTCCTGAGCAGAAATGATGCTCCTGTGTTAAAATCACCCTCTACACTAAGAGGGCCTTGGCTTTAAAGGCTGTTGATTGAAGGGTGTTTAAAGTAAATTGGAAGAACTGTGGCAGTTAAACTTGCTGGGAACTTTGGTTCATTGACAGATAAATCTGAAGAAAATACTAGAAGAATTGTCCCTAACAAATGTTATCAAAGCTCAGGTCTTGGAGAGTTCCAATTTTTGCACCTACCCAAAGCTGTAGGCTGTATCCAGACCTGAGCTGAGACAGATCAGACAGCTCCAGGGGTAATTATTGTGGGCTCAGTGGAAAGGCTGATTAGTTTCTTGGTGATACAGGATACCTGGAGGGTGTGAGATAGATCTTTATCAGGATGAGGATGTGGCAGCTTTTAGAGTCTTTCTGTGTGAGTTGGTGTTGTGAAAAGGCTCATCTTAGAGTAAAACTTGCACAAAGCATTGGGATTTTGTGGTTTAAAAGAAAAACAAAAGGAAGCCATAATGCATAAATTCTGCATGTGAGAACAAATGTAAGCCGGCTGCAAGACCCTCGTCTTGTAAATTGGATTGGAAAGATGTAGGCAGGTATAGGACCATGAGGCAGCACTCCTTACTCCAGCTCTGAACCACAGCCATGCTGAGAGTTTATGTAGTTTCTCCACACTGGGGTTAATTCCAAGATGAGAAAGAATTTTGATATCCCTAACGGAAGCTGAAACACTAACATCCCAATCCTCAGGTCCAGGGGTGATACAGCTTTGTGAAAAGATGAGAGCAATCTCTTGGTAAAGAAACGGATGATAAG
The DNA here is from genome assembly GCA_016584745.2 of Phylloscopus trochilus trochilus. Lineage (NCBI taxonomy): Eukaryota > Metazoa > Chordata > Aves > Passeriformes > Phylloscopidae > Phylloscopus > Phylloscopus trochilus. The sequence continues at coordinate 7,122,057 of WQNJ02000016.1, read as the reverse complement.
AAAACAGCAACAATCCAATTCTATATAGGTTGTCTCCTTTTCTCTTGAAATACAATATCAAGAAAATGAAACTTGGGGAGAAAAAAAAAAAAAAAAAAGAAAAACCTTTTCTGAAACCTTAAATATAAATCCTTTATTGTAATATAAATCTTTATCCTTTCAATGCATGATTGTATGAGTCTTCCCTTTTCATTGGGGTGTATTTGCCTCTCAGGCTGATTGATGTCTGTCTTCTCTTTGCCCTGTGTTCTTAGCGCTCTTGTCGTAATTCTTCTGTCCATCTTTTCATTGTTCTGTTTAGAAAAAGCACATTCTTAAGTGCTTTAAAAAAGATGGGATATAATCATACAGCGCACCTTTTGTAGGGGGGTGTGTGTATATATATATTTTCTCCTATATGCATTTAGACTGCTGTGGAGTGGTGGGGGTTTTTACCAAATAAGATCCCAAAGTATATACTCGAGGTTTAAAATTCATGGGGTGCTTTTTTCACTTCTTCAGAACCGAAACTTCAAAGGGGCGAGCATCGCAGTGCAGTTTGTGCTGAAGACTAATGGAGCGCTTTACATCTGAAGTGGGCTGCACTCTATGTTGTGTGAAAAACTTGGCTGGCAAATTTTGTATTCAAAAAAATCTATTTAATTTGCTTTTCTTTCGCCAATTGAGCTCTACTCTAAATGGAATTCAGCAGCACTGCCTGTGTGCACACCAGCAGTTCAGCCCCATCAAAGTTAAAACTCAAATACGTAATTTCCATAATTCAAAAATACTGATTTTTTTGTTGCAAATTATTGATATCTTAAATTCTTACATTTTTTTTAACTGATTCCCTCAAACTCTTTCTCCCTTCAGGTAACCTTTTCGACACCACAACAGACCATCTGATAGATGCAAACCCAGATTTTTCAGTTTGAATTTCACATCCTGCATCAGTGTTCTTAGCAGATAGAAACATCCTCTCCTTTGAGTAATGTTCCTGCAAGCTCAGCACGAGAACTTCAGTGTACCACAAGACATGGGCATCCATACAGTTTTTCTTACAAGTCTATGTTTTTTCCATGCATTTTCCATGTAACCTCAAGTAATGAAACCGCCAGATCGCTTCACTGTTCTTCATCTTAATTAAAGATGATTTCCCTCCCCATCCAATGCATTACTGAATTAGCGGGGTATCCACTCTGAGGTCATTCTCTTGCTTATGTTTTTCCTCCGTGATTGTATTTTTCCACATTTGTATACTTGCCAGCACTGTTTCATCTTAAACCATGCAGAAGTTGTGACTTCCTGTCCCCAGGGATCAGGGTGGCCTCTCTCTCCACTGTGAACCCTGGGGGCTTAATGAGCATCTGAGTTGGTGAAGCTCTTGGCTTCTGCAGACCCGCTTTTCCTTTCCTGGCTGCTGCGGTACCAATGACCAGTCGCACAGAGCTCTGATTTAAAAGTCCTTACTGAGTTTAGGAGGAAATAAAGCAGGGTTTCTCCCAGCAGTGCCCAGGTTCCTAATTGCAGCAAGGAGAAGCTATTCCTCAGATAATTTCCCCTATGTGGTCCTAAGTGGGATGGCTCTTGAGCATCATTTGTAGTGCAGATTGCTGGAGGTGGTCATTTTCCCCCTCACTGTTGCCCTCAGCTTGCTCTACCACCTCAATCTCAAAATGTATTAATTTTCTGTTTTCCAAGAAGAGGGTCTGCTCACTGTGATTTTCAGCCACTGTCCTTGGCAAAAATACTCACCTATTTAAAAAAACCAAGTCACCTTTCAACTGGTACTGTATAGATATCTCAGCAGTTAAGACAAGTGAATCGATCAAGAAATTGCACTAGGCTCTTAGACACTGAAAGGATTGGTCCCTTCAGGTCAGGGCTAAGGTACAACCATGTGCAGCCCTCCCTACAAACCCTCATTTCTGCACCTTTCATCAGCACTAAATTCACTTTAAAAATGTTGTGAAGAAATCTGGAAGGTCTTACCTGCAACACCTATTGATCACCAGGCAGTTTGAGCACGTTTCCTGCAATTCAAGGGAGAGCTTGCTAGAGCCTTTGCCACTGTGTTTCCTTTCCCTGTGTGTATCTTACCTTAGGTACTTTTTTTTTTTTTAACTATTTGGCCTTTGAGTGTCTCAAAAGAAGTGCTATTACAGAGTGGGATGGTTTTTAAATATTCAGCCTCTTTTTTTTAACAATCCTAAAGCCTGTTTCTCAGGTGTCACGGAATACCCACAAATAACACCGAAGCCAACACGAACAGTTTGTTCTCTTGGCACCTGAGAAACCAGGCTCCCAGCTGTTCCCCACCCACCTTCCATGGACTTTTAGGAATGACCATGTTCTCTCTGAAACTGTGGAATAGATTGAATGTGCACTGCAAACCTTAAATTTTGAGTCTTCACTTCCTTCATGGCTTGGAGTTGCCTGCATTGGGCAGGGGACACCGGTCCGTTGTGTTGTAACCCTTCAACAATGAAATCAGCGTTTTGTAAATTTGGAAGATTGCATTTGTGTTTACTTACTGTGACTACTGTTCAGACTTTCTTCAGAAATCTTTTTATAGGGTTTATTAGAGAGAAGAAAAAAAAAATCATTCCATATTTAGGTAAAAATGTCTCAATCTTCTGTATATATGTTTTATTAATATGTAAATATTTAGATATTTTTAAATTACTATGTTCTTAATAAAGCGACAAGGGACTAGTTGTGAAATGGTGTATAACATTGTGTCGTGTTACCAATCTCTGGGAAATCCTCTTTGTCAGTTCAGAAAAGAAAACCTACAATAAATAACTTTAATTGCATGTGCGTTCCTGTGTTCTATGCTGGATTCCCGTATTTTAGAGGAATTACTTTGCCACCAGTGGACTACACATAGGAAAACCCTGAAGGTTGCCACCACGATAATATTTTTCCAGCTGGTTCAGCCAGAAACCACACTGCCTTGCCAATCACAACAACATCTATATCCAATCACGTAATAACTCTTGAGTATTAAGTACTGATATGCTTGAAGTCTAATTTTAATTGAATTAGGTGCCTTTATAATCTGCACTTAAAAGGTTAAGCTCTGCTTCTATGGAAACAACACACAGGAAGGACAAACCAATACTCATAGGTTGGAGTAGCTGCAAAGATATATGCTTGGTAATTCATTATCACGCCCTCATCAAATGTTTAGCCTTAGAAAATACTTTCTGCAAAAACATGTTCCTGGTAATCTTCCATCAATTCCAAGGAGCCAGTGAAGTGAAGTGAAGCAGCAGCTCACCACACCTTTTGGGCTTTATACAAGGAGCACTATGGGGACACTGCTGGTAAAAAGTCCCAACGAGAGCTTCCTTCACATTTCAGTGGCTGCCCAGATGGGCTGAAGCCTGGTGCACGTCCTGATCCGTGTGGCCTGAAGGGAGCCAGAGCCAGCCCGCCCCTCTGCGGGGTGCTGAAAGAGCATCTCGGTCACAGATCACAGAATGGTTTAGGTTAGAAGGGACCTTTAAAGCTCCAACCCCTGCCATGGGCAGGAGCATCTCGCACAAGATGATGTTGGCCAAAGCCCCGTCCAAACTGATCTTAAACACTTCAGGGATGGAGCATCCACAGCTTCTCTGTGCAACCTGTTACAGAGCCTCACCAACCTCAATGTAAATTTATTTTTCTTAATATGTAATGTAAATCTAACTCTCTTTTAGTTTAAAACCATTGTCCTTTGTCCTGTCCCTACAGGCTCTAGTAAAAAGTCCCTCTCTATCTTTCTTACAAGCCCCCTTTAGGTATTGAAACACCCCTCTAAGGTCTCCTTTTCTCTGGGCTGAGCTGCCCCAGCTCCCTCAGCTGCTCCTCAGACTTGTGCTCCAGAACCTTCCCCAGCTCTGTCGCCCTTCTCTGGACACGCTGCAGCACCTCAATGTCTTTGTTGTAGTGGAGAACTCAAAAGTGTCCCCAGGATTCAAGGTGTGGCCTTACCTGTGCCAAGTTCAGGGGGACAATCACTGTCTTGGTCCTGCTGGTCACCGAATTGCTGATACAGGCCAGGATGTTAAAGCGTGGCTTTGCTTGCCTTGTGTTTTTTAAAGCAGGGACCAGATTAATAATACACTGTTGCTTGTAACATTTAAGTGGAGCACCTTAAATTGTGTTTAAGGTACACTTATGAGCAAGAAATGTTCCTAAATCTCATCTGTGCTGCAGAGCCACGAGCACGTGCTGCTGCCAGGCTGCAGGTTCACAGCTTTGGGATGGAACAAGTGACACTGCCAGCACCCACCCCTGAGCCCCAGCCACGCTCCTGCTTCCTTGCTGGCCCAGTCAGGCAGTGTGCCCCTCTGTCCTGTGTACAGGACACTGGAGATTAATACTTTGGGTGAAAAAAATCCTTCTGAAGCTGAAGAGGAAAAAGGATATCCTCCTGGTAACATGAAAGGAAACTGGAGCCTGGGCTTTATAAAAAATGCATTAATTGCGAGACAAGAAGAAAGTCATCTCAAGTGCCTGTGACATGTTGGTTTAGAAACGGCTGGCTGAGTCTTTCAGGGGAGACACACTCTGTCACATCAGAGTGGTTTGGGGATGGGTGGTCCTGCTGCAGACACCCCTGCTCCAGAGAAACCTTCTCCCCAAAACTCCTACCCTCTCCTGAGGCCTTGCTGGGAAGCGCATTTCTCCTTCACTGGGGAAGGGAAAGGGGCACAGTCCTAGGAAAAAGCCCATGGGGCCATGTCCTCCTAGAGAAACAGATGTTGCCAGCATTTTGCAAGACTTTTCAAAAATAACCCCATTGTGCATGTTCTTCCCCAAATCTAAAGCAGCAAAATGCCTTGTAGGAGGTGCTGAAATATCTCTTCTCCCTCCACTGGCTCTCCCACTGCTTGAACATCCCCACAGCTGGGTTGGGGTGGGCACCTTCACTCCTTCCTGCCACACTGTCATCACAGAGAGGCACGAGGGGGGTTTGTACAAGTAGGTCAGGTATGATTTCTCATCTGCTAATAAAAGGCACTGATGTGAAACCTATAACATTATGTGTATAAATAATTTAGCTCCAGTGAGCAAACATCAATTCTTGTTTTAAAGGTTTTTAAAAAAACTGAAATAATTCCATCAGCTTTTTCCCTGCTCTCCATGCGTATGTTGTCACGCCCAGCTGATAACAAGGGCAGAAAATAGCTAATAGTGGGGCAGTTTGGAAATGGGAGGGACATACCCCTTGTGTTTCAGCACTGGCTCCTTCCTCCACCCAGATCCTCAGAGGAGTAGAGGAATCCAACATAACTTCATCTTAAAGTGTTCACGATGTCACAGTTGCCCCTGAAGCTACCAACAAGCATGGGGTGAAGAGCTTCATCCACCTCTGCCCAGCAAGAGCCACACAGGTGAGAGTACCATGGTGGCCCTTGGCTCCTACCTGGCCACAGGGCCAATTTGGGGTGGCAACCATCACCAGGAGCAGAGATGTCCCACCCAGGAGAAATGTAATTTTCAGGTGAAAATGCCTGGACAGGTCGGGGTGGATGGAAAAGGCCAACCACATAGTTCTGCCATCCACTGACCCTCAGGTGGCCTGGAGGACCTTTCCTGCCCCAGGATGGTTCAGCAAATCATACAGACTGCATGTGCACTCAGGAAAGGAAATCAGTCCAGGGGACTTTAAAAAACCTCACTGGCAGCAATGCTCTCACACCACAGGATCCCTGCTCTACTTTTCCCCATGCCCGCAGTGCCCTGGAGACATCAGGTGAAGGGGTAGAGAAGGATGAGGGGGGCATTTGCATGTCAGGACAATGTGAGCCCATGCCAGCTCCCCAACAAGTCACCAGGAAGTTAGCAGGGATGGCTCTGGACTGGAACCAGCATGTGGCTACTGCCATTACCACGGCTTAGAGAAAGCAAAGATTAATGTAATCATTTAATCCTGAGAGATTTCAGGATTCACCGACTCTATCTCATGTCTCCATTCATCACAGCACAGGGGATGTGAGTAAACTGCTCTGCTCTTGGCTGGACCTCTGCTCCCTCCTGATTTCCCTTTTCCTGAGTTCCTACACAAGCCCTCAGTGCCCAGCTCTCCCTGCTGCCACATCCCTGCCTCCTACCACAGCTGTGGTAGGCCCTGCCTCAACTTTTTGGCTGGTGACAATGGGGACATCATCCACCCTTTTTTTTCTTGACTCTTTCCTGGTGATGGCTCCATCCTCAAAACTGACAGACCTCCACCTCCCTGGCCTGATGCTGGCATTTCCATCTGCCCTGCATGTACTGCCCTGATGCTCTAAGGAGAGCCAGGACTGGGCTGGACACCCTGCAGGGGTTTGCCTCAGGGTTAGAAGTAACCTTTGCCTGCATAAAATCTGCCCAACCACCACAATTTGGTTGGACAACAGAACAACGTATGAGCTGACACCATGTAGTCCCATCCTCCTTGGGGGTCCTGTTGCCTTCACTCCTTACCCTGGGGCTAAAACACAGACAGAGGCTCCTGAGCAGCCCATGGCGACCCTGCACACCCAGGTGCTGCTGCCAGCCCCAAGGAATGGCAGTGGATGTGCTGCATCCCACAGAGATGCAGTGCTGCTCCAAGACCTCCACCTCCTAGATCCTCTGCTCATCAGGGCATCATCTTCCCAGCTTCACCGACTGGACAGCACAGAGTGCCAAACCCCAGTGCATTAAAATAGATTTTACATTTAACATTCATTACAAATGAGCTATCATGTTGCTCCTTTGCTGCTTTTCATGCAGCAAAACATGATGCATCATCCCCCATCTTTCATTTTAAGTCCCTCTGGGGAGGCCTTGGAACAGTGGAGATTCCTGCCTTATCCCAGTGGGATGGTGTTCCTGGGGATTACCCTGAGCCAGATGCCAGACCTTGCACTTGGCCTTGTTGAACCCCATGAGGTTCACATGGACCCACTCCTCAAGTCTGTGCCAGTCCCTCAGGATGGCCTCCCTTCCCTCCAACACATCAGCAGCACCACTCAGCCTGGTGTCATCTGCAAACCTGCTGAGGGTGCTCCAGAAACCACTGCCTGAGATGCTGATGACAATATTGAATACTTTGGGTACAAGCCCTTAAGGAACACCACTCCTTACTGGTTTCCACATGGACATGAAATGTTTGACAAACTCTTTGGACATGACCATCCAGCCAGTTCCTTATCCACTTAACATTCCCTCCATCAAACTCATACCTCTCCATCTAGAGGCCAAAGTGATGGGGAATGACCACATCAAAAGCTTTACAGAAGCCCTGAACCCCATTGCTTTGGCTCGTAAGTCATACAGGATCTAACACCATTTGAAGAGTAATCAGGTGGCAGCCTGTCTCACCCAGATTTTATGGAGTCAGAAACATTCCCATCCATTGAAACCCCTCTGTGCTGGATTTAGGGCTGCTGTGGGCCTGACACCTCTTCTGACCTGGCGAATCAGGTGCTGTAGGTGCACACAGGATGCTGGCACAGCAACGCCCCCGGGAAGCTCTGACCCAGCAAAGCCCAACCTTGGCACGCAGAGCCAGGGCTCAGAGGCTCCGTGGCCGGGCGTGCAAACCCTCCCTGCCTCACGCTGCAAGTTTTGCTCCTTGAAACCGTGAGGCAGAACACAGCTGGGCCGACCTTGAGCGGCTCTCCCGTGTTCTCCGTCCTCCTCCGAGGGGGGGAGGTGAACCCACCCACCCCTCCGCGGGAACCACTTTGCTTTGGTGGGCCACAGAGCCCTCTGCGAGTGCCAAGGTTAATGCACAGCAGGGCTGCCCTCCCGGAGAGGAGAGGGCTCGCTGCCGAACCCCGGATCTCTTCCTCCAGAAACAAATTGCTCTTCAACTATTGCCATCTTGTGGCGCCTGTGACCCGTTACTTGTTCCTTTTATCTGCTAATGGTGTTGGTGAGAATCAGCAGTGTACACAGGCAATTTTAAAATGAAATGTAAATGAATCAGAAATGCCTACGGAAGAGCCATTAGCATAAATCCAATCAAAGGGCTTTGTTTAACTTGTTAAAAATGACTAAATATTTAGTGAGTGTGGGTGGGTGAGGTGATTCTTGCTCACACTCAGGAAGTTTTAGAAGCAAAACTAATGCTGATATCTTAAATGGCTGAACTTATAAGCAATTTTCTACCCTGAACTGTGCCTCCTCAGTCTATAATTCACTGGAATATTGTCCCCTGTTCAAGATCACCTCTAAAATATTACCACAGAATATCACCTTGGAAGGGATTTGGAAGGGACCCACAATGATTATCAAGTCCCACTCCTGGCCCTGCACAGGACACCCCAAGAGTCACACCCCATGCCTGAGAGCATTGTCCAAACACTTCTTGAACTCTGCCAGGCTCAGTGCTGTGACCACTTCCCTGCAGAGCCTGGTCCAATGCCCAACCACCCTCTGAGTGAAAAACCTTTTTCTATTATCCAGCCTAACCTCCCCTTACACAGCTTCAGGCCATTCCCTCAGGGCTGTCACTGGTCAGCACAGAGAAGAGTTCAATGCCTGCCCCTCCTCTTCCCCTCATGAGGATGTTGAAGAGCACAATGAGGTCTCCCCTCAGTCTCAACTTTCTCCAGGCTGAACAAACCAAGTGACCTCAGCCCCTACACATACAGCTTCTCCTTCCAGACCCCTCACCATCCTCATGGCCCTCCTTTGCACACTCTCTAACAGGTTAACATCTTTCTTATATTGTGGTCCCCAAAACCACACACAGTATTTGCTTCTAGGAGCAGTCGACTCACTCAATGAGTTATTTGGATTCCTGTGAGTACTGCAGGCATCTCCTGGGAGTGGGAATTCCCTTGGAGCAAACTCTGCCATCCCAGTCATGCCAATGGTCCCACCTGAGTGGGATACTGAGGGTGCAATGCAAGATGGCACCACCAGCAGTGCAAGACCACCATGACCACTTTGTGGACCACAAAGATCACCTTGGGGATGGTGGACTTGATAGAAGGCAGGTATTTTTTACAATGAAAGCGATGAAGCACTAGAAGGTGTTGCCCAGAGAGGTGGTACATGCCCCATCCCTGGAAACATTCACAGCCAGGTTTGTTGGGGCTCTGAACAACCTGATTCAGCTGAAGATGTCCCTGTTCATAGCAGGGGGGTTGGTGCCTTCCAACCCAAACCATTCTGTGATTCTATGAACAAGAGAAATTCCAGTGCCTATGGATTTTGTCCAAACTGCCAGGAATGGGAAGGGTTCACTGCTTTGGCCCCAGTGTTACCTGCTCAGGGTCAGGAGGTGCACATGAAGCTGATGTTTGGTGGCAGTCTCAGTGGCACAAGCAGACCAGCCCTGGCTCCCTGTGTGTTCCTCTGCTGCAATCCTCCCATCCTGCCTTCACTCCTCATGCTCCCACTGTCACAGCAGCTTTTGCAGAGCCACCCTGATCAAACCAACCCTAAAGCAAAGTGTAGAAACTCAATTTTTTTTGAGCACACATTTATTCCCTGACCCATTGGTTACACTCTAGATATAAGGATATTGCTAAGGATACTGGTCATAGCGAGATGTAGTTCTGCAGCTTGGATTAAATCAGAAACTGAGTTAAAAACAAAGCACAGACTTGGCTCTGCTGTGAGTCCTTGGGCTCCACAGGGATCACTCAAGCTGGGAGCAGACGGGGCTTGGGGCAATGCTTTGCATTTGGGTAGAGCAGCTATTTCCTGCTGCTTTGCTCTCTGGAATGGAGTTGCATCGGGCGGGTGTTAATTGCCTTTCTGGAAATCAAAGCAGCCGGCACGGGGGCTGTCCTGCTCTTTGCTTCCCCCAGGCGCTGCCCATCAGGTGGCTTTGCACAGGGAAATACCTCACCTGGAGGGATGGCTCTCCCCAGGGACCCCCAGGCCGCTCCGAGCATTTGCCCTTTCCAAAGCCTTATCCCGCTGTCCAAGCGTGAGGTCCTGCAAAGGCAGATGCTGCTGTGGAGAGTTTGCTTAATGCCAAAGCTGGGCACAAATCCTGGGAAAACACACTCAAATCGAGCTGCAGGGAGGGGAGGAGGAGCAGTGGGATGCAGGGAATGGGGAAAAAATGGAGAAATGGGAAGACTGTGTGATCATTTCTCTCCCTGTGTGACTTTGTGGTTTTTATTTTTAAATGCTGGGGGGAAAAAAAAGCCCTTTAGGAAAATGTGGAGCACCACATTACAGCACTTCCCGCTACTGCCAGGTGCATCTGCTGAGTGCAGGGCTGCATTTGGGGGTACAGAGATTTGGGGAGCCCTGACACCCTTCTCCATCCACCCCCACATCCCAACCAGTCCCACCAGGGGAGTCTCACCTCCGGGCAGCTCCAAGGATCCATCACTCCATTGAAACAGACTTTGCATCTCCTGGTGCATGTAAATCAGGGGCTTTCCAGGCGTTTCTTGAGGGAGCCACTGCCTGTGGGCTCAGCAATCCTCATTCCCCCTGCTAGCTGGACTGGGAGCAGGAGAGATGTTTTGGTGCCTCCTCTGCTGTGAGACTGTTATGGCAACACACTCACATCCAACCCCTCAAGGAGATCAAACCATCCAGCCCCCTGCTTAGGGGCTTGGGCTTGGTTTATTTTTGCTTTTCCAATGGAGAAAACACACCATTGCACAGCGGTTATCCCTGAGGAGATGAGAGGTGGCATTGGGCACACCTGGTCTCTTCCAGGGCACCTCACCTGCAGCTCTGAGGGCACTTTGCTGATGTTGTACCTGTTTCCCATATAAACCACTTTTCCCCATTTGCTCTAGTTTCAAGTGCCTGGTTGTCACAATTCCGGGTGGGATTCAGCTCTGTTTCTACAGACAACAACTCAGGTGTGTCTAGGGGAACCTAATTACACACTCATCTAATGGATACTGCTGGGGCAGAAGAAGGAGAAGGGGCAGGGACAGATCTGGAGGGCTGACTGCATGTCACCCTAGGGAGGGAAAAAGGAAGCTGGGACCAGCAGCATCCTTCACTCCCCTGTCCCTGGTTTCCAGCAGGCAGAGCCAGCAGGTTTGCTGAGGTCATTCTAGTCCTTGCAACAGCCGCCTGTTTTCCCAGGGAGCTGTTTGCTTCCCTGCTTGTGCATCCAACCAGCCTTGGTTCAGCATCAACAAGTGCCTGGCATCTCAAAAAGCTGTGGATGTTCCATCCCTGGAAGTGCTCAAGGCCTTGAGCAACCCGATATATCAAAAGCTGTCCCTGTCCATGGCAGGGGGTTTGGACTAGATGAACTTTAGAGGTCCCTTCCAACTCAAACAAGTCCGTGATTCTAACATTCTATGATTTAAACAGCACATTTGTACTCTGCTGTGCTTTGGCAGCAAGACATTTCCCCTGTGGATCCACCTAAACTCCCACCCATCAGTACCAAACCCCCCCAGCTACTGCACAGGGCTGGCAGCAGTGGAAAGCAGGAAAATCCTGGAAGGAGAATAAGATAGAAGATTCCTTGCCAGAGAAATTATCTGAAGCAGGTGGTTCCAGCTCGGAGGAACTCAATTTATATTCCCAAATGAAATGCTGGGAGCTGCTCACAGCTCCATCAACAAGCACAGCACAGGCGAGGCAGATGTTTCGGCGAGTGCCAGCAGCTGGAATAGGATGGCTGGCTCAGCTTGGCTGCACCCATCGCTCCAGACAGTAATTTGGGAAGTCAGTGTTCGAGGCTCATCCCAAGGGAGCCTGTATCTGGTGGCTGCAGGTCTGGCTGGAAGAATCACACAGCTCGTTCTGAAACAAAGAGAGGTAGCAGAGTGCAGAGCTGGGCAGGAGGAGACACTCCTGGATTATTTATAGGCTCCAGCCTTGGGAAAAACCTTGGCACAAGAAAGCACAGGCTGTGCTCGGGACCAAAGGCCATGGTGGTGATGATGGGCTTGTGCCCCTGCCATCCACACTGCAGGAGCAGCTCTGCCCAGGGCTGCTGCCAAAGGAAGTGGCAAATGTTTGGGGGTGCCCAGGCTCAGTGTGCTGGGATGTGGCTTAGGGACACGAAGCCCTACAAAGGGAGGGCACAAGGAGCAATCTAGTGGGCAATGCAAGGCACAAGGCTCGTCCCCAATGCAGATGTTGTTGGCACAGGCAAACTTCCAGGTCTGGAGGGGGAAGGAGGTGGCTCCCACAGAGGCCAGGCAGTGGCACTGACAAGACTGTGGCAGAGGCTGCTGCATCACCAAGCCCTGTGTGATCGCTTTATTTTCCATGTGGTGGCCAGTAACAAAGAGCAGCTGTGCTGTGCCTGCTGCCCCAGACTGGCAGAACAAAGGGGGTCAATGAAATGTTCCCCAGGTGTGACACAGCAAGGATGTGACAGGCCAAGTGTGCAAAGGCAGGGTAAGAATACCAAATCCAATGCAGTTTTGGAGAGATGTGTGTAAATCCTCCAGCAGAACCCACCCCTAACACCGTGGGAGGCCATGGGAGAGCACACAGGCACATCTCAGACACAAAATGCCACCTTCCCAAACTGCCCACAAGGCCTCCCAGAGCCAGGTATGCTTCCACCTGAGGTACAACTCAGCCTGCCCACCCTGGGTAGAGCCTTCACCACCCCAGCCCAGGGCTGGTGGCTGCTTGTACAAGCCATGCAGGTGTCTGGGCAAAAAAAACCAAATAGAAACTGAGAAGGGGACTTTCCTTTGGGGCTTTTGGGGTGGCCAAGTGCAGGAGCAAAGTATGAAATGCTGCAAAAAGGATGAGGAAGAGGCAGGTGTTGTGAGGGTGCCTCTTCATAGGAAGGGTTAGAGCAGCTCTATAGCACAGTGGTGTTTAACTGCTGCTGCAAAAGCAGCCAGGGGCCCCTCACTGGACACACACTAAGGCAACAAACACCAAGAGCCCAGCAGCAGCTGTGTATTCACCACCCTTCCCATCTCACATCAGCAACTGCTGGAAAATGGGGTCCAGGCGAGTCTAGTCAGACCCCATTGACCAGTTACAGGCAAGATCACCCTGTTTGACTGCTACATGCTGGAGGCTGGCAAGGGACTGGTGCTGGAGCATCACCCAGGAGAAGAACCCCAGGACCCCCACCCATGGGTGCTCCCTCCATGGAGGATGCTCACTGGGGGCAGGGGATAAACACACCCTGCAAAAACACAGAGGAAACTGCACTTTCTTGAACTGCTGTAAACCACGATGGGAATGTTTCAAAGAAGCTGCCAGGCAGGTATGATTTACTTGGCTTTTGATAAAATCTCACATCAGAGACTATTAAAGCACCTTATCAAAGGTTAAAGGGGCAAAGTCCCCATTTGGCAACAGAAAACAGAGAACATCTGCTCCTTGAAGCAAAAATGAGCAAACACGAAGGCACAGCAGAGGTCAATACTGGCATCATTACTATTTAATACCACTTGTATATTAATGAGAGGCAGGAAAAAGACAAAAAAACAAGGCAAAGAAAGCCAACAATGGCCAAAACTTACTTTACTTTGTCAAAACAGAGGTAGGTAGGGAAAACGTCATGCTGTGAGATGTGCTTTACATGAGAAATTAAATTATCACACTAAAGTTTGCCAGTGGAAGTAGTTTCAGCACATTAAACCTGGTATTCAGCCCAAGTGGGGCTGAACCAGCTGGTCCTATTTCACCAGCCACTTCATTGTGAATTCTGAAAAAAAAAAAAAAAAAAAAAAAAAAAAAAAAAAAAAAAAAAAAAAAAAGACAAACACTTTCTCTGTCATTTGTTACCCTGGTTTTAATCAGCCAGTATTTCCTCATGCTCTTGTGATGCCACAGTTTCTTGGTTACAAACATTGCAGGGGAAGGCTGCATTGTTTTATTTAAAAAAAAAAAAAGCTTTTGCTGACATTTAAGAAACGGAACAGGGAGAGTTCAAACTCTGATCATTTTGTAAACACCAAAGATGCAGAACCGAGTCAGAAGCCTACATGGATCAGAAATATTGCTTAGATTTAACCTGGACGTGTACACAACAAAGAACCTGAGCCAAAGAAACCTGAGCTGCTAATAGTCCCCACTCCAGGTCATCCATGGAAAAAAGACTGATGAAATGCAGGCCCTGCACCTGTAAATGCCACACACATCTGTCACGTCCTCAAGTCAGCACAGGAGGCAGCTGCCTTTGATGAGCGATCCGGCGCAGCACGGAGGGCTCTGCCTTCCTTTCTTTCTCCTTTTTGCACTTCCTAAGGTGTGCAGAGCAGTCCCTTCTCGTGGCATTGAGCCAAATTGCTCCAATCATGGAGTTTCTGCTGGAGATTTTGCACGCAGATGACAAAAAAAAGCCTTTGGCAGGGAGGGAGGAAATTTGATCAGTTTTTAACTCTAGAAAACCACTGTTGGACTCCAGGAAAATGTTCCATGAAGCTGCTGCTTTCAGCAGTGTGGGCCCTCCCCAGAGCTGCTGGATCCATCACTACTCTTTCAGGGGTTTGCTTATGATCCTGCACAAAAAAGACATTCCCCTGTGTGCACAGGATCCCACACTTCCTCCTGCAGCTGTTCCAAGCGTGGAGCCCCTGGAGAAGCAGGGGGCACGTGTGTGCTGGGTGCAGCAACACACCTGAAGCTGCAGTGGAGAGAGGTGGCCCACTGCTCCTCTTGGCTCGGCTTTCTTGGCAAAGCCACTTTTCTACCCCTTGCCTGCCCACACAAAGCCTCACCCCAGCACAGGCAGCAGGGCCTGGTGCACACGTCCACGGGGACACCTGCAGATCCACCCAAAGATGCTCCACCACTGTCTGTGCCAAGAAATTGCTTTAATTAATCAGGACTTCAATTATGTGCAGTTTTCATCTCTATACTCTGGCCGTGGTTTGCTTCAGCTCTACAGAGTCACATCTGTGCCAATACTAATGAGCATGAATTTCTATGTATTCATGTTTTCTTTCAGACACATTAACACCTGGAAATCTCAACTTATTTTATTTTCTCCTCTGTTAAAGAAATGTCTAGTCCTCACAGATGTGGAGGGGGAAAAAAGAAGATAAAAATATGATCCTATTCCCTCTTTCCTACAAAAATATCAGAAAGGAAAACATGTAAGTCAGGGCTCAAAATCAGCAACATTATCTGGTTGTTTTTCTTACGCTTCATGTTTGTTGGTTTGTTTTTAAATGAGGTGCTGGTTGTAGAGGCAATGGCTAAATGCTGAAGCAATGTTAGATCAGAGCATCTGATTTCTAGCTCTCAAGATACTTACAGGGTTTTTTTTCAGATTGAAATCATCTCTGAAGGAACACACAGACGTGATACAAGGCCAGTGCTCAGCAAAATCAGATCGATGGCAATCAGAAGATTCCGAGATATTCTGCCTCCTCTCCGTCTGGGAGGAGGGAGAGGCACTAAAGGGTTCAAATTCCAGGTCAGGACTACATATGCCACGTCCTCAATTCATCTCTGCTGTCAAAACCATCAGCCAAATGCCCCACAGCTGCTCATGGAGAAACAGCTTCTGTGTGTCGAGCTTGAAATGCTTTCAGAGAGCAACATGGAGGAGCCTGAAAATCAATTAATTATACAAATATTAGTGACTTCCTAAATGTGCTCCGTGCCAGGAGCTCCCATGCACCTCTGGACCCCTGCACCACAGTCCTGGGGCATTACATTGTCTGGGAGATAAAAAGAGTAATTAAAATCAGGCAAGAAAAGCAACACTTTAATTTTTTCTCTTTCTGCTTGTTTTTAGACAAGACTTTTTCAAAGACAGTTGCACGAAGAGCAATCTTTGAACTAACAGGCAATTACTTAATTAGGTACTTAGCTGCAAATTAAACTAAGCAAAGTGCCTGTTTTATCTATCTGGAAATGTAAACTGGGCCCTGTGCTATCCCTAACACAGAAATTCCCTCTTTTTTAGAGAAAACTTGTCTCGCATGTAAAGCAAGAGACTCATGTGAATTCTGGCTTTAATCGTTTGGGAAAAGCATCTTTGGAAGCACCAAAAGCACTTTCAGGGAGAAAAATAAACAGAGAAGACACTGGAAATCAGACATGTTAAAGACATGTTAGATTCCAGTGATTTATATATTAAATGCATAAGAAAAAAATGGGATGCTTTGCAAGTCAGTGATGGAAAAAGGTTGACTTGAGCAAGTAGTCTGTGACAATCCTGGCTGTTGGGTACTAAAACACGGCACAGCTTCCTAGAGTTGTGCTGAACCCATTACCACCTGCTGCAAAACAGGATTACATTTTTCCTGAAGCATGCTCAAAAACACATTCTGGGTAAAAAAAAAGTCACCAGTTGATGCACCCAGCCACATTGCCATGCTCCTGCAGTGGTACCTGCAACATTCCACAGGCTACACACTGATCAAACCCCTTGGAGATGACACCTCTATCTCCCTGGGGCCACAGTCTTGGCTCTGTGCTCAGAAAAATTTAATGTTGGCCAAATTTTGTCCATTGTCAGGTCCATCGGACTCTCTCACTTTCCTTGTTGCCCAACATTTTGCTGTGGTGTGGATCAAATGTGACTTTTTGTCCAGTTTCTGGGCAAAACTCAGCATCGGTGGAGGACCTGGCTCTGCAGGTGCCAGATCTCCTCAGCTCTGGTTAAATTTCCCACCCAAATTGTTCCCAATCGCAAAGTTTTCATATTGAAGGAGAAAGTGTCAGAGCAAGGAATTCCACAGGCAGACTCATGCTTCTCAGGGGAAACATCACCATCTGTGAGGAAGAACTTCTTCACAGAAAGGATGATTAGACACTAGAACAGGTTCCCCAGGAGGTGGTGGAGTCACCATCCCTGGGGCTGTTTAAGGAAGGCCTGGAGGTGGCACTCAGCGCCATGGTCCGGTGGACAGGATGGTGTTTGGTCATAGGCTGGACTGGATCTCAGAGGTCTTTTCCAATCGATTTCTAATCGATTCTGTGATTAGGGGAAATGGCCTTCAACAGAGACAGGGGAGATCCAGATCAGATATTACAGAAATATTTGTCACTGTTGGGGTGGTCAGGCTTTGGGACAGGTCGCCGGGGCAGGTGATGAAGTCCCGGGAGTGAAGTTGCAGAGGCGCCTGGGGCCGGCCTGGCTGATGAGGTTCAGTGTTTAAGGGGTTACGCTGGCAGTGCTGGGCTGGACTGGTTCATCTTAAAGGTCTCTTCCAACCTCGGCGATTCCGTGATTGCAGGAAGGGACCGGACCCCCCACACGTGCTGAACTGAGGGGTGGGGGGGCGGCGGGGGGGCGGTGTCGCGACATGTCGCGCTGCAACGGCGCGCGCCCCCGCGCGGGAACGCGCGTGGGATGCGGTGTGAGGGGGAGCGGGAGGGGGCGGGAAGCGCGGAGCGGGGAGGCGGGAGGGAAAGGGAGGGAAAAGCAAGGAAAGGGAGGAAAAGGGGGGGTTTAACCCCCCCGTGCCCGGCGGCGGCGGCGGCATTTTCTATTCAGGCGGCGCTGAGGGAGCCCGTCGCGCCCGGTGCATTGTGGGACCGCGCTGGGAGTCCCGTTCGCGGGAGGAGGCGGAGGGCGAGGAGGCGGCGAGAGCCGGTGAGAGGGAGACCTGAGGAGGGAGGAGGAGGAGGAGGGGGGGTGCAAGGCGGGGAGATTTAAAGGGGAATTCGCCTCCGCCGTTCCCGCCGGGCCGGGCGCGGGGGGCGGCGCGGCGCGGCCGGGGCGCGGGGTGCCCGCCTGGCCCGGGCCCCGCCGCCCTCCCTCGGCCCGGCCCCGGGGGAAGGGCGGAGGAAGGAGCGGGGATGGGGGGGCAGCGCCTCACCGCGATGCGGCCGCTTTAAAAAAAATTTGGACGCCGGCAACGGACGGGTTAAATTTTTCGCCCGCCGACATTTTTTTTTTTTTCCCTTTTCCCTCCTTTCCCCCCCTTCCATTCCTCCCCCCAACCCGTGCTTCCCTCCCTCCCCATTACGGAGTATCGGCGGGGGGGGCTGCTCCCACCATCCCACCCGCCGTCCGTGCCAGCGAGGGGTGAACCCCGCCCCGGTGACACCGTACCTGCACGTGGGGACACGGGGGACACCGGGGTCGGGCACCCGCGGGCTCCATCCCCATCGCACCTCGGGAAGGGGCCGCTGCCACCGCCGCTCCGCTCGCAGCTTCTTCCTCCTCGTCCTCTTCCCCCGCCGCCTCTCCGGCTGCACAAAGAGCGGCAGCGAAGGCCCCGGCTTTGCCTCTAAAGGCAGCGGCTGGAAATTTAAGGTGTCCCGGAGCCATGTCTGCCCGCAGCGCTCCCCGCCGCATTCCTCGGATCGATGGTGGTTGCAGCGCCTCGCCTCGTGTGTCTCGGGCGGTCGGGCTGGCGGTGGGTGCGCTGGGGTTTGTTTGGGGTATGTACCTGGCTCCAGTTCTCCCTCCCTCCCCCCCCTTTTCGCTCCTGTGCTCTCCTCTCTCTGCTGTTTAGGAAGGCAAGGGTTAAACTTTAGCTTTTAATATTTATTATGCCGCTCTTTTAAAGTAAGAAACGTCTGGGTTAGGAGGTGTTGTCTGCTGCTGGGAAGGGATGCTTGTCGCTCACAGAGTAAACGCTGCATTGGGCTGCCAGAATCGCAGAATGTTCTGAGTTGCAGGGGACTCACGAGGGCCATCAGTCCAGCTGCTGGCTCTGCACAGGACAGCCCCAAGAATCGCACCGTGTGCCTGAGAGTTGTCCAGCCTCTTCCTGAGCTCTGCCAGGCTCGGTGCTGTGACCACCAACGTCACCAAAACTTGTTCTTCAAGGGAATGTTGCTCCCATGGGAGCCTGTGAATTACACAGTTGTATGCAGCGTTAATCAGGTCTTTATTAGAAAAGTTACCGTATTCTTGCACTGAGGATGTTTTCCATTAAATGAAATCATCTTGGTAGTTTCACGAGTTGTTTTCAAACGGGGGATCTGTGTCCTTACAGTCCTCAGGGCTGCAAAAAGCTCCCGGTAGGCTGTGGCCTCTTCATCCATCCTTGTGCAAGTGGGCAGGGGCTGCTAAGCTTATTGCTCTTACTGGTTAGATGATGGAAGATGTTTTCCTTGTGGGGCAAGCTGCTTTTTATAATTTTCTGGAATTAATTAGAATGAAGTGTTAAAAAAGAATGAAGAAAAAAAAAATCCCCCCCCCTCCTTGAATAGCTTTTGTCTCCTATTTCTGTTGACAGGTTGTTTTCCAGACACTTTTTTTTTTTTTTTTTCATTGCAAGTGCTTAGTGTCTTGTATTGGAAGACAACAGCTAGGAACTGAATTCATTGCTCATCCAAGACACGTTCTTGTAACTAGAGTTTGGATTTCTGCCCGAGCCTAGGCTTTGGAAGATTTGTTTTAAATAAGTGCCACACCTCCCAGAGAAGGAGGGAAAATACAGTGAAGGGGAGTTGGGCTCCACATCAAAAGTTCTCAGGGAACTTAAAACTTCAGTTCCTACAAATTACAGTCAGTAAATTTACTTAAAGATTTATGGAACAGATGTACTTGTTAATAAGTGCTGTGTAGGGCAGATACAGGACAGTCTGTAGATTTACTTCTTTCCTTCATTTAGCAAAGTTGAACTTGGCAAATACCAGTCACTTGCATTCTTCTTTTCAGCTTAACCTCATTAGGGCACGACCATCAGTGTCAGGTTTTGTCAGCAATGCCACTGAACTCTGTTCTTGTTGCTGTTACATAGGATCCTTGCTTTCTAAGAAACTACTACTAGGCAGGTTGCTTTTAGTAATTCCTGAAAACTTGTCCTCTGAGAAAGATGAATTGTATTTTATCACAGCCGTTCCTGTTTAGAAGTTAGTGTCTCGGTTAGGCCTCTTATTAGTTTTGGAGTGTGGTGGATGTGAGTCAGAGTGGAAAAACGTTCTAAAATTAGACATGCATTGTTAGGAACTTTATTAAATGAATTGCATCAGTGTCTTTTTACATTACCATTTTAATGGGCAATTCTCTGATTCTCTGTATCATTAGTTGACTAAAAAAGGGCTGAAGAGGCAAGAAACTCTTCAGCATTTTTTTTGTCTGTGAACATGCTAAGAGGTAAATCGGCATGCTTGTAGGTGAACCACTCTGCTTAAATACAGCCTCTTTGTTCTTCTGCTACCTGTACTAACAGGACACCAGGACTATGTTTTCTCCCAAGGAGAACAGGTGTATTATGGAGCTTCAGCTTCCTCAGGACTGAAGCAGAGCCCTTATTTGAAAAGCATCTTATTTTTGAGATTAATATGTTAATGGCTAAAATTATGACCCCACACTGAGCTGAGTACAAACAGATGTCTTTGCTGAGCATGCTGCAGGATCAGGGCCCAGGTTGCTTTTTGGAAGTTGGCCTCTGTGCTCTGGGAACTATTATTGCTTTCATTACCTCTGTGTTAAATGAGGTCAGTAAGTGTGTTAGATTATTTTTTTAATGAAAACCTTACACAGCATATCTGGAAAAGAAGTTAATTCTCTGGTTCACCTGGCATAGTTATAGTTTTAAATGTCAGAAGGTAGGATGACGAGTCATCCCTTTGTTGTAGTAGGCAAATGAGTTGTGTGAGATGTGTACACCTGTCTTAACAGGTGGACAACAGCAATGAGAGCTTTCTTTTTCTTTTAGCTAGCACCATGTGGAAAACATGTTGCCTTGCAGGTGAAAGGAATTTCTAATGTTCCCCTTTTTTATTTTTAATTGTTATTTTTATTTTTTAATAAGACTGATCAGCAGAGAAACTGATCCCGTTGCTCTGGGGTGGGAGAGGCCGGCAGTCTGTGGGAGAGAACCATGTCTGTTCGGGAGTCCTTTAACCCCGAAAGTTACGAACTGGACAAGAGCTTCCGTCTGACCCGATTCACTGAACTGAAGGGCACGGGCTGCAAGGTGCCACAGGATGTCTTACAGAAATTGCTCGAATCTCTACAAGAAAACCATTTTCAGGAAGATGAACAGTTCTTGGGGGCAGTTATGCCCAGGTTGGGTAAGTAGTTGCTGCTCTGGACATTAGTGGTCCTTCTGCTCGGTTTGCTTAGTGACACGATGATATTTGTGGTTTGTTTAACCAATTTGAAAATTGTGTGTTGCATAATGCATGCACAGCATCCAGAAAGCTGAAGAATGAATCTCATGCTGTCATTTGTTGGCATCTGGGATACGAGAATATTATCTTAATTATTTAACATCCTGCAGTGCACTCAACTACAAAGGCAAAACACTCAGGAATGGCCACTGTGATGGGCACATGCTTAGGTGTTAATCTGCTCCTCCCTTTCCCCCCAGTAGATGCTGTGCAAACTGAAGTCCTGTCAGTTAATTTCTCAGTTAATTTCTAGACTTTTATGTTCATGCATTGCATTTGGAATTTGGATGACTCCCAGGTGAATTTCCCCTCTCCCTCTCCTCCATTCCCGGGTCACAGAAAGTGAGCACGACAACTTCCTTGCTTCAGCTGCCTGGGAGCGAATTGTTTCACAATTGTCATTATTCCTTTGAGTCCTTTCATTGTTCCCCACTCTAACTCTTTTGCTCACCTGTAGAAGCTGCCTGGGAAAGGCTGCCTTTCCAAGACCTCTGTGTTCTTGCCAGCTTCACTTTCTCTTTGATATTTGCACAATGATGCAAGCAATAAGGGGAAACAACCTGCACAAGCCACCTACATGGGGAACAGGGCAAACGTAGGTATTTTGATACCAGCTACTATACCTAATATTGCTATAGATAAATTAATGTAGATAATGTGTTTAATGACACTTTTAATTCTGTTTGTCTATTTACTCAGCCCTGCATATTCAATCTCTTTGCAGTGCAGAATGGTTTTTTTTCCCCCTCAACGTAGGAATATCAATGGAGCATTTATTCTGAAGTTATTTCATTATCAGTTTAGTGTTCAATAACATATTTAAAATTATATAAACATTGCTAATTGTCTATTAATAAGCTAACAGGTTGCAACCCATTATTCTGGTAGAGATTGAATATAATGAGAGATTAGTAAGGCGCCCATGCTCTTGGTTAAACAATGGGAATCTTTGTATGAAATATCTAAGCAGCAATTGTGTGTGAAGCTGGGGTGGCACTGTAATTTAATATTCCCTGATGGAGGACACTTCCATCTCTTTTCATCCCCCAAATTGCTATTTATATGTATTTTTCTAAATTAAGTAAGCTGTTCATAGCAACATTTCAGTTTGGCAATTTTCTAAAATCAGCAATAGTTTGGTTTAGATTTTTTTTCTGTTATAAACTTGCAGACTCTAAACAATAATGTAGCTGCTTCTGCAGCTATTTGAAAAGATATAAAAGTAGATTTATGTCATCAGTTTGTAATCGTGATACTATGTAACAGAAAATCTGTTAGTAATAGAAGGTGAAGAGTTCAGGTCTCTTTTAAAATATTCTTTTCCCTTTAGCAAATGTGTCTTTGGATAAGTTTGGTGTGATTGGCCTTTGATGTCTTGTGCTTAAAAGATATAGACAGGTAACTTTGCCACCTGTGCATAGGCACCATCCTTTCAGATGCAGTCAGGAGGGGGGTTGCCAGCAGCAGGCTCAAGCTCTCCCCTTTTTAGTTCTGCAAGGGATGTTACCCAGAGCAAACTTAAATACAACTGTAAGAAACTGCAGATCTGATGTTTATTCTCAGAGCTGTTACAGACCTGAGATCAGTCATGGCTCTGAGCAGATTTGCTTACCCTTGGCCTGTCAAGCAGTGCTTTTGCTGAAATTGTAGAAAAAGGCACCAGTGAAGTTGCTCTTGCAGCATTATGGCATGAATAGGTGAGCTGAGGGCAAAACAGCTCCTGCACCTGGGCCACTTCTCTGTAACTGCTTATGAGCCCTTCCCTGAAGGCACTGGACATCAGGCATGGTGGCTTGGGAGCTTCTGTGGAGATGGAGCAACCCTAAATTACTGCTTGGGAGCTTGTCAGTATATGTTCTCTTCCAAGGCAAGATCTCCAGCCTCTCCAGGCAGGAGAGGCAAGATCCTCTGTGCCTGTATTCCGACTGCCTGACAGAGCTCTGTCCCCTCAGTAAGACTCAGATGACAGCAGCTTGCTCCATCCCTGTACAGGACACTGTCAAACACTGGTTTGTAGCTCTTGCTAGGGTAGTGTGAACACATTAACACATGGTGAAAGGTTCCTGTGTGACATCTGCTCCTAGAAATGGGCTATTTTCACGACTCTTGCCCTCTGGGGCATGCAGAGTGATTGCAGGCAGCTTGCTGCCAGCCCAGGAAGGAGGTAAGCTTCCTGCCATTGCTGCAAGGCCCAAGGCTATCCATAGGGGAGTGTGGGCAGCCAGCACGTTGTGATTTGTCACCTGCCCCTTAGGTGCGGGCTGTTCCATCGCAGCAAATGCTGGGAAGTTCTAATATTGCACATTCTGTTTGAATTACCCACTGTCAGGGAAAGGCTGTGGTGCTCAGAGTTGTGGTTTTCTCCAAGGTGTTCTGTATCTGTCGGGTTCTGTTATCTGTCTGTGCAAGCTTCCAGCCTTGCAAGGTGAGGTTAATGCAGTTGCTAAAGCTCCAAGTGGGTGAATCATCTTTCACCAAGGGCCTGGGCTGTGACCTGTGGAGTTCTTGTTCCTTCTGAAGTGAGGGAATGTCCTTTATGAGATGCTGTGTCCCTTCACAATTGTCACTGTGGTTTTTTTTGAGATCAGAGTGACAGGAAAACCTATTTGCTTTTGACAATATCAGTGTACTTAGTTCCTCTTAACTTTAAATGTACTTACATAAAAGCACAGATGTTCTTGATGTGCTGTTATGCTGCTGCAAAAGAATAAAGAACATTGTAATTTATTTTTGCCTTCAGCCATTTTCATTTATGGTCAGTTCCAACCAGGAGTTTTCTTTCTTTGCTTGTTTTTTCCTCTTACTTGTGCTATGTGCTTTCTCTGATGAAGGAATGTCTACCACGTCTGTTTAGGCAGTGTTAGGAGTTGTATTTCACAGACATGTTTTATAAACTCTTCTGTTAAGAGCAACAGATAATTCAGGGCACAGTTACCCACCTCACTCATGGATTTCTGTCTTTGCAGGGATTGGGATGGACACTTGTGTTATTCCATTAAGACATGGAGGTTTGTCATTAGTCCAGACGACAGATTATATTTATCCTATTGTGGATGACCCTTATATGATGGTAAGTTGACTAAACTTGGTTCTTGGATCTGTTGCTGATTTGGGCTTCTCACCAACCTGATGGCAGTTCTGACAGTTTCTTCTAGATGTGTGGTGCTAATTGTGAGATTAATTGCATTCAGAATCTTCCCTAAATAGACATTAAGGGGGAAAGGCATAATTTCATCCAGGAATTTCCCATGTTGGCCAGGAATGCTGCAGTGCTGCTTTTTATGTCGGTGAAAGTTGGGAGAATTGCCAGCTTTAATTCAGATTTCCCTTCATCTCTTGTTCTGTGGGATTTGGTTTGAAGAGCCCAAAAGGGGGAAAAAGAGCAGCCTGTGAAGTAGCAGAGAGTAAACTCCACTTACGAGCAGAACCACATTGTAATTGGCCTTTTTTGAGGTATTGAAATAACCAGGTAACCCATTAGAGCTGGAAATACCTAATATCAGTAGTTAGCAATAGCACCTGGCAATTTCAGAGTGCCTTGTGAACACCAGCTTTCCTGTGGTGCTACTTCCACTTGAACATGAACACATTGAAATGACAGGTTGGAAGGTGTGTGCACTCTGGCCTTGGTCCCTTCTGTGTTCCTGTCACATTTAGTCTGTCTCAGCAGAGATTCCTGCATGTGTGGCAGTGATCAGTATTGACTTGATCAGATCCTGGGAAACAAATGAGCTTTAAAAAAAGACTTAAATAAATCTATAAGGAAATGTTAAATGAAAGGTGCTGGAATTCTGCTGTTGGTGTGACTGAATGTTTTATGTGCTGTTGCTCTGTGAGACCTGTCTGGTAGGTTTTGGACACAGTTTGAGATTGGGACCCTTTGTTTTTTTGGGGTTTTTTGGCATGCTCGATCATGGGTTGTGCATATATGTAAGTCTAGCTCCTGTAATTTCTCTTCCAGGAGAGCTCTCTTTCTGCAAACTGAGCAACCAAAAATCTCAGGCTGGCCTCTGGAGTATGGAGTTGTTGAGCTCTCCTGAGAAATTTGATTCAAGTGGGTTGTGTTAATATCATGTGGGAACTTGTCAGGGACCAGAGGAAGAAAAACATTTTAAAGATCTGTGTTCAAGATCATCATCTGAGAAACTATTTTCTCACCTTTTAACAAAAACTTGAGGGACAGTGGCTGTGGTGAAGGGGGAGGGTTGCTTTGTTTGGAGATACAAAGGGTTTGAAATGCCACGGGAGTAGATAGATGGGCCTGTGCCCAGATGAGGTTTAGGTCAGTGTGGTAGGAATGGAATGTAAATTTGGCCTTAGTCCAGCTTTAGTGGTTGCATCATAGTTAGAGTCTGTGCTGTGATCCACATGCACCAGCAGCTGTAACCTTGTGCTGTCTAACTCTCAAGTCCTTCACTTTCATTCTTGAGGGCATTTATTTTAATCTGGTGGCTGGCCACTTCCTAATCTGTTTACATATGTGTATTTCTTCCTAAGAGCTAATTGAGGATGGGGATTCTGTTGTGAGCCTTCTTGCTGATACCACCATTGATGGTCCAGCAGGATTATTGTTCCTGGACCCTCTGCTCAGACCTTTCTCTTGAGGGCCAGAATACCCTAAGGAGCAGTATGGATTACCTTTTACTTGTGTGGATCAGCACTGAATAGAGGACAGTGAAACACAGTTTTCCATGGGGTTTATGGATGGTTGTTACAAGCAGAGGGACTGTGAAACTTGGGAATTTTGAGTTGATGTCCAGGCTGTATAAAGGGGTCTGCTCTGGCCTCCTCTGCTCAAGACAGACTACTGCTACCCTGCTTCTCCAACTGCTCCTTTCCCTGGTTTAAGTCCTCATGTCCCCTGACCCACAATGTAGTTTCTCTGTTACCAGTATCACTCACCTGCAGTGCACACTGTCCTTGCCTTTCCCCTCAGTCTCCTTACCCAGGCTCTTCTAGTCTGGTTTTGAGTGGGTGTTCCCTGATCTAGAGTCTCTTCCTTTCTCTGTGCACAGGGTTTACCTGCAGTTCCTTATCTGGTGTCTCTTCCTAATTGAAGGAGAGGAAGCAAAGAGGGAAAGCCAAAAGTGCAAATGAACTCCAAGCAGGGTGCTGTGACAGAAGGGATTAGGAAACAGCTGAGGAAGGCAAAACTGCTTGTGGACTCAGCTGAACTTCCGATTTCTGCTTCAGAAAACAGCTTTCTCTCACTCTGGCACTGCCTATTTTAAAACTTAGTTCTGCAGTTATATGCAAAATCTTTCTTCCTTCTTTCCCTCCTTCTCTTTCACTTTGGCTTTGTCCTTGAAAACACACAGTCCATGTGCAAAATTACCTCTAGGATATACACCTGTAAAATCCACACCAAGCACAGTATTTATTCAACTTAAATGGTTTATTAGAAAAGTTACAAGCAATTGAAAACAGGTTTTGTACTAAGTATCAATCCACTGGGACCAGTACTGGATACAAGCCTCTGTTGTAGCACTGTGGAGACACCTCTTTGAGTACAGGAGCAGGAAACTGGCTGGTTTGAGAGAGTATATCTTTGCCCTTCCATCCAGGGACCTTTTTGTTGCTGTTTTAAGAGCCTCCACTCAGGACTGGAAATGGATGTATGATACTTCATCCTTTTCCCTTACAAATAGTTCCTAGTATTGCACACAGATCTTTGTGTTTCAGGGCACTACGCAAACAGGCACAGGTGGCCTGCAGGACCTGGCCAGGCTGACCCCTGTTTGTGAGCCCTCTTGGGTTTGCTGGTGTTCACAAAAGCCCTATTGTTGTTCTCTCTGCTCCGTCAGACTTGGGAATTGCACTTCCCTGAATTTGTTTCCATTCTGGTTTTGGCAGTTGGCAAAAGCATTACTAGACTGACCTCAGACTATCAGAGGTGTTGTCCTTATGATTTTAAAAACTTATCTGTTATTCCTAACATGGCACAAACCAGCAGTTTGCTTGGTAAATACTGAAGACAGCAGAGAATGGTTTAATAGTTCCCCAAAAGGGAAATGGCAGGCACATAGAAATTTAACAGCCAATAGTGCAGTACACAATTTTTTTCTTAATAGTTTAAGATTTAAATTATTAAAATATATTCCAGTTCCAAATATCAGAGATTCCCCTGATGCTGCAGAAAATTCTTGAATTTATGAAAAACTGTATTATATTTATTTGTGATTTGCAGATGTTGTTTCATGTCATCAGCAAGTGAAGTAACTGCCTGAAAATACTACTTTTTTTGCAAATTGTATCAAATAAGCATGTTGCTGCCTTTGAACATAATGAAAAGCACAGACTTAAAATCATAAAGCCAGGTTTTGGTTACAGTTCTGCAGCTGTAAACCTAAAACAGCTTTCATAGAATGCATGGAGTCTTCCAGAGTAACACAACAGAATTTGTCCTATATTTTAAAATATCTTTCTGTCCCTTAGGGCACACCCTGTATGAAGAAGTTCTGCATCTTCATCAGAAAACTTTATGTCTCATCTGTGCTGGGTCCATACCTCAGAAACCCTGACTCAGATCCATTAATTTAGTAAAATTAGAGTAACTAACCTCATGTGATGTGAGTGATGGCTTCTCACTCCTGTCAGCTTCCTGACTTAAAGGAATCTTCAGCAGACAAACAGTTTTCTCTCTTGTACAATTTCTTGTTAATGGAGATACTCACGTACACACACAAACAACAGTCAGTAAAATTGTTGGTTCTATAGCAGAATTCAGCCTGATCTTATCACCTGGAACGTGACAGATCACACACACAGAATCACTAGGTTAGAAGAGACCTTCAAGATCAAGTCCAACCCAGCCTCAACTAGACCATGGAACTGAGTGCCACATCCAGTCTTTTTTTAAACATATCCAGGGATGGTGACTCTACCACCTCCTTGGGCAAACCATCCCAGTACTTTATCATCCTTTCTGTAAAAAAACTTTTTCCTAATATCCAGCCTATATTTCCCTTGGCACAGCTTATGATGTGTCCTCTCGTTCTGTCAGTTACTGCTTGAAGAAAGAGACCAACCCCACCTGACT
The DNA here is from genome assembly GCA_016584745.2 of Phylloscopus trochilus trochilus. Lineage (NCBI taxonomy): Eukaryota > Metazoa > Chordata > Aves > Passeriformes > Phylloscopidae > Phylloscopus > Phylloscopus trochilus. The sequence goes on along the minus strand of WQNJ02000016.1, from coordinate 7,094,120 downwards.
ACAACCACCTTTCAGGAGGCTGTAGAGAGTGATAAGGTCACCCCTGAGTCTCCTTTTCTCCAGGCTAAACAACCCCAGCTCCCTCAGTTGTTCCTCACAGGGTTTGTGCTCCAAGCCCCTCATCAACCTTGTTGCCTCTTCTGGATGCACTCAAGCATCTCAATGTCCTTCCTAAACTGAGGGGCCAGAACTGGACACAGCACTCGAGGTGTGGCCTCACCAGTGCAAGGGAAGAATGACCTCCCTGTTCCTGCTGGCCACACCATTCCTGATCCAGGCCAGGATGCTGTTGGCCTTCTTGGCCTCCATGGCACACTGCTGGCTCATGTTCAGCTGCTGTCACCAGCACCCCCAGGTCTCTTTCTGCCTGGGCACTGTCCAGCCCCACTGTCCCCAGCCCAGAGCACTGCAGGGGGCTGTTGTGGCCAAAACGCAGGACTCGGCACTTGGACCATAAACGTCATCCCATTGGATTCTGCCCATCCATCCATCCAATCTCTCCAGGTCTCTCTGCAGAGCCCTCCTCCCTTCCAACAGATCAACACATGCTCCCAGCTGAGTGTTGTCTGCAAATTTACTAATTAAAGATTCAATGCCCTCATCCATGTCAGCAGTAAAAATATTGAACAGAACAGGTCCCAGCACAGACCCCTGAGGAGCAGCACTGGTGCCTGGCTGCCAGCTGGATGCAGCACCATTCACCACCACTCTGGACTTGGCCATGCAGCCAGTTCCTAACCCAGCAAAGAGTGCTCCTGGCCAAGCCATGGGCTGCCAGCTTTTCCAGGAGTGTGCTGTGGGAATCAGCATCAAAGGCCCTGCTGAAATCCAAATAGAAAACATCCACAGCCTTCCCTGCATCCACCAGGCAGGTAGACACATCTCTCTCATGTGAGTGGTGGGGGTACACAGCTTCCCTCAGTGGTTGCAAATCCAGTTCTTGGGAGCTCTGAGCTCCTTTATTCCCTGCACACGCTGTCATCCCCAGAGCAGAGGAAGCAGCCCAGTGTGGGTGTGTGCTGGCAGCACAGCTCTATCCTCCGGGAAGAGGAGTTCTGCCCTAGAAACTGAGGAGTGAAGACAAAGTAGTGCAGGGAACAAACATCTTTCTCATCAAGGACCTGTCTCCTGTGTATTCTGATGCAGAAGTTCAGCAATATGTGCTTTTTGGATTAACTTCCTAGCAGTTGTGAATTCCATGCTATGGCCATCTCCATCAGGATGTACAGTTTTGTGCTGGAATAAAGTTAATAGGAATACACCATGTTAAGTAAACAGAGCTTGTTATCAAAGATAGACTGTTGATCTTCAGCTTCTCAAATTGGGCATCAGGTCTGAACTCTGGGATTCCTATGGAGTCAGTGGGAGAGTGTGTTGACCAAGACACCTGGGATGAATTCTCTCCATACCTGTAAAAGGAGGGATACCTGCACTCCTAGGTGGGCACATAGCACATATAATGGATCATACCAAATCTCTGGCTGGGTTTCTTAATGCTATGTCAGTATAAACTCACACTGGAAGGTTTGCTCATGGAAGGTGTTTAAACATTCACCTGCAGTGCTGCAGATTTTTTTTTCTTGTCTCTCTTTGTTTTTCAGGGCCGAATAGCGTGTGCCAATGTCCTAAGTGACCTTTATGCCATGGGGGTCACAGAATGCGACAACATGTTGATGCTCCTTGGAATCAGCAATAAAATGACAGATAGGGTAAGATTGTTGGCACTTTATCTTGAAGGAAGACTCAAACAGCTAGATGTGCTTAGAATATATTTACCTTCAGTGTATTTTCTCCTCAACATTTGAAGTTGGTTAAAGAAGAGATGGTCTTACTGAATGGCTTAGTTCATTGCCTCACAAACGTTCTGAGGTTGTGTGCCAGAAGTTTGGTTTTCTGTGGCATTGTAATCTGCTGCCTTCATCCCCACCAAAAGGGGGTGCCTTCTTCTATCAAAGGCCAGCATTTGATGGCCAATTCATCTATCAATCTGGATAGATAATTATGGGTTGCTTTTGCTTTCTTTCTTTTTTTTTTTTTTTTGTGTGTATGTGTGTAAGTGATCAGCACGTATGCTTGTTTTGCTACAGCAAAAAAGGGATGTTTATTCTTAGAAGGATGTAAGTTAAAACTTTGATGGTTAATGGAGCCCAAATGCATCTTGATTAAATGTTGCCTTTTAGCACTGCACTGCTGTGGCTGTACCTGATTACAGCAGCAGGATAGTTGTACTGAGTTTCTAGAACTCTGATTACTCTTATAAGACCTTTTGAAGAATGTTTCTTCAGTGTAAGAGTGCCTTTGCATCTCTTCTACACAGTTATAAAACCGTAACTCTATGGGATAATGCAGTTTTCAGGAGGCAGGACTCTTCCTAAGTGTTGCTTTTCTGTCATGAACTGTTTGCCACGAGGGCATTTGGTTGGAGTGGTTAAAGCCTTGGACCAGTCTTGCAATGATTAGCACTGCTGTGTATGGAACTCTGACTTCTGTTTTGATCTCTAGGAAAGAGACAAAGTGATGCCTCTAATTATCCAGGGTTTCAAAGATGCAGCAGAGGAGGCAGGAACATCTGTTACTGGTGGCCAAACAGTGTTAAATCCCTGGATTGTTTTAGGAGGAGTGGCCACGACAGTCTGTCAGCCTAATGAATTTATAATGTAAGTTAAATCACTAAATAATCAATGGCACTGATCTGAGGGATACCATAAAAATCCTTTAAGCACTGTGTTGTGATCTTGTGATGTGTCTCCTGATGAATAAAGCAGTACCTTCTTCTACTTGTGTTTGTCCTAAGCATTCAACAGATGCCACATCTCTTTGTACATATTTGCTTTTTTTAAACAGGATGTCCTTTTACTTCTCCCCACCCCCAGTCCTTTTTGATCCTATTCTCCTTTTGACAGGAGAATTAAGCTTCTAATCTTTAAAGGTGGTGGAGACTGTTTTGAAGATAAATTTCTGCCACATTTATACATACATTTCTAAGCTGTGTCCCAATTATCCTGTTAATGGCTGTAGAGAACTACAGAACTGCTGTCTTTAGAGCATTCTGTCCATTTAACAGTGGCTGATTTAGAATGTCCCACTGTGGCATGTTACACTGTACAACTGAGCTTGTGCATGATTCTAATGCTGGGTATCTTATGCCCTGGGTAAAAAAGGTAATTTTTTTCTCTTATCCTCTCTTACATCCCCCAAAAATTGAAAGAAGAGATGTAATTGGGTGTGTGTCTATCTGCAAGCATTGTTTTTTCTCCAAGAAAGAAGGATTAGCACTTTTTAAGCAAGTTTGCAACATTTTCCTCAATAATATTGGCAACGAATCCCAAAGGGTAATTCTGCAATTAGTCAGTTTTTTAACTGTGCAATAAGATGCTTGGGTCTGTGAAAATGTAATTATCAGCACTTACTCCTAATAACGTGTTTGGATCTCACTGTGTAGTTAATATATGAATTCTTTGTTTCCAGGCCAGACAATGCAGTGCCAGGAGATGTGCTTGTATTAACTAAACCCTTGGGAACACAAGTGGCTGTAGCTGTCCACCAGTGGCTAGATATTGTGAGTACACTGCAAATAAAGAAATAGGGGAGAGGGGTGTGAGTTAAAGATGACCTTCCTCATTCCCTCAACATGACAAAGTTCAGCTCAGATGGGAGTCATCTGTCACCTCTCTCTCCTCCTTCCTCCTTGATATGCTCCAGCCTTCCCTACTTGTGTGCAAAGTTCCTTTAGAATCAAGGCAATTTACAATTTTGTGCTTAGTGAGCCCATCTTAATTGCACCTAATTCTTAGTTATTTCTCAGGCATTGCTGTAATAACCAAAATTGTTTACTAACAGAACAACAGACTATTACCCTGGGCAACATTATGCCCTACTCCACCTGCCAAAGTCATTGGCAACACTTATTGATGACAATTAGGCCAAGAAAGGTCTCTCTGTGTTCTTGGGCTTTCTGTTTGTGTACATGGAAGTTTATCTGCGTTTCACATGTATTGCCCTGTGCATTCAGTAAGAATATTTCTAGCAGCATTATGGATGTAGACATACTTCCATCTGTTACTTCAGGCAAAAATGTAACTACTGAACTGAAAAGTAACTGCAAAATTGGCATCTGCTTATGTTGTCTGGCTCCCAGTTATGTGTCTTCCGAATTATAACTGCTCAGTTTACACTCTAAAAAGATGCATCTTTTCTGCTTTTGGGACTCCTGAGCCAATAGACTGGCAGAGGAGTGAGCTGGAATCTACTTTGGTTTGGCTGTTGGCCACTGCATTGTCAGATGAATTCTAATTAGCAGAGCTAGTGTTAGCAAAGTGGGAGAGAACCAGCTTAAAACTTCATTGGAGTTTGAAGTGTGAGCAACAAGGGAAAAATATTTTTCTCCTTCTTCATAGGGTCTGGCTGGCAGTTTTGGCCTCTTCAGAATCCTATGTTTTCCACAGATACAAGGATCAGGGCCTCAGATAATCTTGATATGCAAATGAAGTGAAACAACAAGACCCCAATTCCGTAGTATGTTTTCTGGCCATAATCTTACTTCTTAACATATCTTCTTGTTCTGCTGACAAGCAAACTTGCAAATTAAGGCTATTCTGAATTTCCACATATTTCAAATACTACTAATTTCCTCAACTGTCAAACAGAAAAACCTTCTGGCAGGAAGAATGAGGACAGCCAGGAAATCAATACTGCTATTATGTGTAAACAGAATATATCTTTGATTGTGGTAGGAAAATTTCTGAGTAGCTGTGCTACCTTTTCTTTAGCTTTGTTTTGTGAAAGTGCAGGGAAAGTGAAACTAGAATTAATTACCCATCACAAATCCACCTGCAAATCAAATTTTGGTGGGGAATTGGATTTCATGTTAAAAAGTGTGTGGGAGAAGGTATAGTATAGCAAGTTTATGCAGAGGCAAGAAAGGAAAACTGGAGTGTAGAGACATGCATGCTTAAAGGCATGAAAGGGGTGCTGTGATGTGCCCCTTCAGAGAGAGTTTTCTAACTCTTTGCTTTTGTCTACAAACCCTTCCTATTTGGAAATCCAGTCTTGCTTTTATAACCTCTTTGGGAGCTTTTGCAAACTTTTCTGCCTTAATTCCCTGTTGACTAACCCCCGTATCTTGATTGCTGTAGTGGAGAGGAATTTGCCTCCAGTGGCTCTTCTACCTTCAGCCTTGAGTTCTGCTTGCTTCCACATCATTTGTGATTTCCATTGCCATCATCTGACCAGTTTCTGTCCTGTGATCAAGCCTCAGAACTGTTGTTGAAACCTAAGGCAGAATGAATGCTCAGGTTTTTTTCAGTCATTCCCAGAGTAGGAATAATCACTATTCTGTCATCTCTGTAACAGCCACATCTTATTTTTTGACTTGGTTTCTCATTTGTGTAAACAAAATTGCTTTTCTTTAATTGGTAGATCCAGTTTAACTTAATATCAGACACTCTGGTCCCACTGCCATCATTCCTTGCTCTTTAACAATTTATTTATTTTGGCTGACCAGTCTTTGCCCATTTTGCCATTTCTGGATTCTTTCTTAGACCCCTTGACATCAGCAGTCATTTGTTAAGACAAGATGTAGCAGTGTAGCATCACCTACCATTTCTTAGTTGTTCCTGCACTTTATGTTAAGTAAGATGTTTGTTCTATATATTTACTCTGTGGAATGGCAGTGTAGGTATTGTGGCTTCAAAAATCCTTTGTTGTCTGACTTCCAGTTCTCTGTAATTTTATTTTCATTGAAAAAAAAAAAAAGGAAGTTAAATCAGTTTGTAGCGTGGTTTTTAAAAATAAAATAGTTGCTTTGTTTCATTCTGGATCTGGAATCACTTCAGCTTCAAATGAAACAATTACCCTTTATAAAGGTACTGTTTCCTAAATTGTTGTGAAACCCCTTTGGGACAAAGAGCATTTATGGGAATATGATGAAGAGATGAGACCATACCAGACACTGGAGTCTGGGTGGAAGATGCTGGTATTAAATTGTAAAGGAGGCTTATGAAACTGCCTTAATCCTGAACTGGAGTGATCATATCCTGCCTTAGCATACATTCCTCTGACCACGACTGGGGGATATCAGCAGTCTCTCCTGATCAAAGTGTCCAGGTGTGTAATCAAGAACAACCTCTTAAAAACCCAAAGAAGCCAGAAATTACAAATCTCAACATCAGCAACAAAGTTCTTTTAATTTGGCTGTGGGAGTTCAATCCAGAGATGCCTTGAAGTCCTTTTCCTAGGATAGTTTATTCCACTCCACTCAGCTGCTGAAAGTAGGATTTGAGGTGCTTAGTGCCTAATAGATCTTTAAATGAACTTTGCTGGAGTACAGCAGACAAAGGCACAAACCTCAGACTGGAACATTCTGCCCCTCTTCAACTGTTAAAGTACATTGGATTAAGGGTTAGGGGTTTTTTAAGGTTTTTTAAGTCAGAGTGTGCTTTAAAACGTACAGCTGAAAATCTAAAAGAAACATCTTTATTTCATCCATTAGCCAGAAAAGTGGAATAAAATCAAACTCGTGGTAACACAGGAAGATGTAGAACTAGCATACCAGGAGGCAATGATGAATATGGCACGGCTGAACAGGACAGGTAAGAAGAGATGTTTGTGTTGGAGGGGGGGGGTTCTGTGAGTTTTTTCAATTCCATATCAATTTCATTTCACTGCCTTGGGGAGTTGTGACACAGCCACTTTGTCCCTTTCATTCTGCCCCACTCTCTGCTGTTCAGTGTTAGTGAAACCAGCAAATTAAAATCAAAAGCTGTCTTGTAATTATACAGCAAAAACACAAAGCTGCTGGATATGATTATGACTCATGTGAGTGCTGCAAGTAACATCCCAGTGAGTCGAAGGATGTTTTAAAGGGAAAAATATTGGATTTGTTCCTTATTTTCTTGCACAGAGAAGGCCTGACTGTAATAAGGTTGAAAGAATTTGAAATAGAATAAAAAAAGGAAAAGCTCTAAACTTATGTAAGCTTCAATTTAAATTTTGATTTTTAAAAAATTTTTGCGTTCTTCTAATTTGGTCTTGTACTGTGCTTTGCACAGTGTGGAGTATGTATGTGGAATATGCTTTTTTTGCTGTTTGCCTTTTTCCTGTTCCTGTAGTGGGTTGTTTTGATTTTGTTTTTTCTTTTAATTTTGGTAGAGGAAAGGTTATGCTTCTACCCTAAAAGTTTTAATCCAGGATTTCCCTTCTTTGTTCGATGTATCTTTTGGCAGAGTGGAGAATTGAATTGTTTCCTTGCTTACTTCTCAGTTGAAGGAACAGGAATAGTTAAATATCTCTTTTCCCTTTTATTCAGTTTTCATTTCCTATGTCATCCCCTTAGTTTTTCATTCTTTGTCAAAGCCTTCCAGGAAAGATAAATGACCAGTGTTGGGAAGCACCCAAAGAAAGTCAAAGCTTCTTGGTTTTGTTTTTCTCTACTCTTGTCAGACACCTTTAACAACACTTAAATACTCTTAACTGGTGCTATTGTCCTGCACGCAGGGGTGCCCTTTTCCCACCCAGGAGCTGCAGGAATTTCATGAATGTATAGGTGGGGAGGCTTCGGCCCTTCCCCCACAGCCGCAGGCTTTGTTCTTCAGCTCTTAAACTTCGAGTGTCCACATCTCAAGTTGTGATGTCACCATTGCAGGGGGCAGGGGAAGAGTTGTGACAAGACTGAGCTGTGTCTGTTCCCTGCCCTTGGTGGAGCAAAGCTGAGCTTGGAACCTCCCTGGCCCTCAGCTTTGGGAAGATTGGATCTGAAGCAAACCCCTGTTTCTTAGACTGCCAATACAAATGAGTAGCACATGTCTAATAGACCATGCTCATAAATGCAACTTCCATGACGGATTTTCAGCATGATTTAATATCTTAAATACAAACTGGATTTTTAAAGTGTTACGTGCACTGCTGGTGCATTCCAGTTCTCTTCAAGCACGATTTTATTTAATTTATTTTTAACCCAACCTGGTTTGCATTAAAGGTATGCAGCTTCATCTGGACCGTGCACAATATCGTTAAAGCACTTTCCTGATAATTGGGTATTTTCTGATTTGGTGTTCTTTCCCCTCCCTCTCTTGTAGCTGCTGGACTCATGCACACTTTCAATGCACATGCAGCCACAGACATCACGGGGTTCGGGATCCTGGGGCACGCACAGAACCTGGCCAAGCAGCAGCGGAACGAGGTGTCCTTTGTGATTCACAACCTGCCGGTCCTGGCGAAGATGGCTGCCGTCAGCAAGGCCTGTGGCAACATGTTCGGCCTCATGCACGGCACTTGTCCAGAGACTTCAGGTAGGTGCCAGCTGTGCCACCCTCTTCTTCCCTACACCTGCACCTCAGAATTCCATCTCAAAGGCACAAATCGCGTGCTGTGCCTTCAGAGTCACAGTTGGTTTGGCTCCTGGCCAGGCTAATGAGCAGCAGCCACACAGCTGTTCACAGCTAACTCCTTCAGCCTGACTTCCGAACCACCATCCTGTCCTGAATGTCTTCTGCTCCCTTATGGAGCACTATTACAGAAACCCTGCAACCCTCCAGTTTGCAGTTAGAAGTTAGTGATGATTCTGAATACTTTTGAAACCTGTTAACTCCAGAACAGTGACTGTCTGGAAATCCCACCACATCTGGCACAGTTTTCTCAACAGCAAAGCCACTGGCAGAACTTTTGCCTGAAAAAGGATGGTGTTTGGTTTGTTACTATAAAATTTAATGTTGGATGGGCCAATGTTGGCATCTGAGGCCTTCTCTGTCCATAGCATACAGACATCCAAGAATACGGCTTACAGCTTTTCTCCTTTACTTTTATGAAATCTGACTTTATGGATTGTGGCTAGCAGCAAAAAAATAAATATTGCTCTCTGACCCATTTATTACTTGAGTTCAATGAAGCTGCCACTTGCAGTAATAGTGAGTACAACAGACTGTACTGAAAACCTGGCTATGGACAAAATATTTACAGAGTCATCAGGTGATGAGAACTTCTGATGGTTTTTAAGTTGCTTTATTAAGAGTAGGCTCTTCTCTGATGAGCATGATCACTGTCATCTGCTGGATGTCTTTCTACTTCACTTTCCCCTTGAATCTTCTATCCTGTTTCATTTTGTTTTTTCTAATTTAGTCTGATGCTTCTTTCTTTTTGGGAAATGGAGAGATGTAGCACAGAATCTGTCTTTTTCTCTTCTCTCATTTCCCTGCGATCTTCTGGCTCTCCAGAAGTATTATCCACATTCTCTGCAGTTCACAACAGAGGGGGGCCCCTTGAAACAAAAAAGTCTGAAGATCTGGAAAAAAGCATCACAGTGAGAGCCATAGACTTTTCCCCTAGTGAATACATAATTTGCCCTGATCTGCTGAGTTGGCCATCTGTGCTTGAGCAGACACTCTGTCCTACAGAGACTGTGGCTCAGATGATGTGTAACAGGATATGGGATGTGAACCTTTTCCAAATCCAGAGTCAGTCAGAAGGGAGCAGAAATAGCTGGTGGCAGCTTGGCAAGCTGTGTCAATAAGGTTGGTAGCACCAATCAGATTCTTGCTACCCAGGAGCCCACATAGCTGGAGTGCCAGTAGCATTTATTATTTGGAAAAAGCCCAAAAAAATAGCATGACACAGCTGGAACTGCAAGGTTCTCTTCCAGGTGAATGGCTGTAGTAGAGGTTTGGATAGCAGTTGGTGTGGGAATGGTTTAGCTGCAAACCAAGTGCTTAGGTCTTCAGAGCTGCTCATCCTGCACCTTGGAGATACCCAATTCTCTCTTCACTGAAGGAATGTAAAACAGTGCAGATGGATGCACTGCTGGGAATTGGGAAATGCTTGACTTCAGAACCTCTTCTGAGAGTGAGAGCAAGAGGTCTCTTTGAAATGCTGAGCAGTTTGTGTTGGGCAGAGATGGATGATGATGGGAAAAACAGCGAGACACATCTGCTTGGTGGTGAACTGTGGATGCCTCAAAACATGTCTGTCTGATTTGATCACAGTGCTGTGTTTCTCACATTAGTGGTGGCCACAGGGATTGGTCACAGGGCAGTGTCTGCCTGATACCCAAAAGATCCATAGCCACCTGGACACACTGGCCAGGCTCTGGAAGCTGAATAACCACCCACAGGCTTTGGGCTTGCAGTGCAGGACCTGGCGTGTGCCAGCAGTGTGAGCTGGGCAGGCTGTGCTGGCGTGGCTCGGTAGCATTCAGAGCTGGCTGTGCTGTTTGCACACCTCCTGTCCTGGGCTTGATCGATGTGAAGCCAAGGCCTGCCTTGCTGTGCCTGATACCCAGCTGTGGGGAGGCCTGCTGGGGCTGCTCCAGGCTCTGCTCACTCTAACACAGACACTTCTTCTCTGTTGGCTTAAAACTTCTAGACACGCTCTGTCTGTAGCTTCTTCATCTGGGAACAGATGTTTTTCAGCAGAGTGGGCAGGCAATAAGAAATTTACTGGGAAACTATTTGAATGGATTTTAAGGTTGTTGTGTTGGGGTTTTTTTCCCTATGTGCATTTGCTGGGCACCTGTTGACAAAAGCCAGTGTTGAAAAGATGTATTATGTCATCTGTTCCATCCTTCAGGCACTCTTGCTAATGGTGTAGTCTCCTAAAATTGCACTTTTATATGATTCTGCACTGTCTTTTAGGGAACTCCTTGGTAATGGGTAAAGTTGCAGTCAGGCATTTGGTTTCAAAAGAGTGAGTTGTTTGTTAGAGTGGCTACTTGCAGAGATAAGTCACAGAGTTACTCTGTTTGGGATGTTCATACATGTGTGTATTTTTCAGTCCTAATAACTTTTGGATGGTGTCAGATGACTCTTTCAGTGTAATAGAGGTACCTCAACAACTTGGTATTTGTGGAGATTTGGTGGAAATAGGCAGATGGATGGCAAAGAAAGGCAGTGTCAGTGTGCCTGACCAGAGGCAAGGCTAATGATGTCATCCTGATATAAGTCATTGCTGGAGAAAGCCATTAGCAGGAGCAAGGACTTGGTTTTGATTCATGAACTATTTGTATCTCTGCTCTTAATTACAGAGCTTTGTCTGGCCTGCTTTTGAAGTGTTCTGTGCCTACTTCCCTGCTTGAAATACTGCTTGTTAAAAGCAGCAATGTTCAAAGCCTCTTAAAAAAAAACCTCCTTTTGTTCTACAAAGATAAGCCAGGACAGCCACCAAATATCTGCATCCTTTCAATCCCCAAAAAGTGAAGCAGCTGGGAATGCCAAGAACACAGACTAGCTTAAAAAACCATAGTGGAGAACCTTAAGTACTTACAAAAAGGGTTAAAGAGACTGGTCACTGTAGCAGAGAAATAACTATAATCCCTGCATACAGGAAGCCTGCTGCTGGTTGAGAGTAGCCCATAGCTTTTTTAAGCATTATTGATCAGACTGGGATGTAGCCAGCAGCAGGGGGGAAGTGATTTTTTTCCACTGGAAACTGGGATTTTGTACATGTTCTTGGTCTTGCCAGGGAATGGTCAGGGGGTGTGTGTACAAGTGATAGAAAATTGCAGGAAGAGAGTGTGTGTGAAAAAAATTGAGTGAAGATTACTTTTCTGCTTTTTCTTGTTTCCTTTTTTACCATACCTGCACACCTCCCTTCTGGCTAGTTTAGCACCTTCTCTGCACTGCCACTTGCAAACCTCTCCCCTGACTCACTTAAAGCCTTCCATAGGAATGTCACATAATTCCTTGGCAATTGATTTGTCTGTTGCATCTGGAGTAGTTACAGGTACTGTCATTCAGGCTTAGGGGTTTTTTGTTGTTGTGTTTGATGAAAATACCAGGATGTTATTTTGAAATGTCAGAGAGGTGGGCATTTTTTGGCTGGCACCCTTTTCTTCATACAGAATCTAAAAAAATCACACTTCCACTTACCCTTTTAATTAACTCCTCGCATTCAGTAGCTGCTTCTTCATGGCCCTCAATGAAAAGTGTCTTTAGTCACCACCGAGGGGACTGTGTGCTCGGAAAAGCAAACATCAAGGTGCTCAGGGTGCTGAGGAGTTGTCTGTGGAGGAGGAGGAGGTGGCAGCCAAGCCCAGGGTGAGCTGCTCAGCAGGTGGCCCTTTGCCCCAGGGCTGGCTCAGAGCTGGTGGCAGAACTTGTGAGGATGAGAATGCTTTGGGTCCAAGAGTAAGTGAGGCTCAGCATGTCCCCGAATTCCAGGGGGTGTGAATCTACTCTCTCCCTGTGTTCTCCAAACATTTTCAATTCATTTGCCAACCTACCTCTTTCAGTGCTTTGGGATTCTAAGAATGGAAGTGCTTTTAGGTTTAATTGTGGAATTGTGAGCTTGCTAACTCATTACTGTGCTGCTTCTGAAAGCCTTCATTAGTAAATTAAGTAATTTCAGTTGTATCTGAGAAAAAAAAACGAAGGAAAGGCTAAAAGGGTTAGAAAATTGTCAGACAAAGGGGTCACAAGGGCTGTCACAGGGAGCACTGGATCAAGCCTGTGTTTCATGTTCTGCCTCTTGCATTCTCAGCAGGGCAGTGGTCCCTGCTTTGATGAATGATTTCATTGCAGGCAATGGGATTACCCACAGAATCAGCTGCCACCAATATGTGGTTACAGGTATCTGCATATGACCTTTATCCAAAATGTTTCTGGGTAGAGGCACTCTGCAGTCCCCTGAGGAAGGTTACAATGCTGGTGTTGTTTCAGTATGTCATTTGTTGGCATCAGTACCACATTCTTTTGCCAACATCTTTTGTGTGTCTTTGGCTTCATTTATGTGAAGCTAAGCATTGCATTCAGCACAGACATCTTGCTGTAGAGCAAGAGCTCGGACTTCCACTGTGTCTTTTCTTGGAGTGTTTGGAGTTCAGCAGACTCCAGTGAAGTCACCAAGTGCTTGTCCAAGCAGGGGTTTGGCAGACCAAGGCTGAAATACTTTGCAGTCAGATGTTCTGATTCTCTGCTCTCTTTCTTTGCAGGAGGCCTCCTCATCTGCTTACCACGGGAGCAGGCAGCGCGTTTCTGCGCCGAGATCAAGTCCCCCAAATACGGCGAAGGCCACCAGGCGTGGATTATTGGCATTGTAGAGAAGGGCAACCGCACGGCCAGGATTATAGACAAACCCCGGATCATTGAAGTGGCACCACAGGTGGCCACTCAGAACGTCAACCCCACACCCGGTGCCACCTCTTAATAGAGATGAAATAGCTGTTTGGTTTTGAATAGATCTATGCCCTTATCATCATCCTACAATTTAAAGAACTGTAAAAAGAAAAGAAAACTTGTTGTGTCTGCACATCTGGTGGCCTTAGGTCAGTTTATGAGTGGATACAAATAATAAAATCCATTGCCTTTTTTTCCTGTTACATTAACTGAAGATGCACCTAATCTTGAGGCAGCTTCTGAGTTGAGAATTATATTGTTATCCAATACTGTTGATTCATTTTGAATCTTTAGACACTTATCTCTTGCCGCATAGGCTCTTTTTAAAGGTGCTTTCACGTAGCACAGACATTACCAGTAGTAGTGTCGAATAGCAGTTTGTGTCCTTCATTATGTGTATATTTATCATGAATCTAATTTTGATGCCTTGAGTGATATTCCAGAAAGGCAATAAATTGACAAGCGACACAGTGGGTTACCCAGTAGTAAGAGGTTGCATGATTGCATTCAATCTTTGATTTTTTTTTTTATTTTATTTTCTTTTCTAAATTTTTTTTTTGTAAGATTTAGTCTTACCAAGAGCATCTACGACCCTGGACATTGCTTGGTAGTGCACTCAATTTAAACAGCAAGTGCTGACTTTTTGCATGGAAAGCGCTTTGGAGTCGAAGGAGTCATTTTGAATTTCATTATTTGTAGACCTGACAATATTTACTGTATTATCAATGATTGTTTTCTTTATTGATAGTAAGGACAAATAAATCTTCTTTTTTTTTTTTTTTTTTGCAACGTGATTGGATGTGCTATAGTGCAACAAAGGTTTTGCAGACCAAAAGGAGGTTACTGTATAATATTCATTTACAATTCACTATATAAATAACTACACAAATAATTTTTAAATATAATCAAACTAAAATAAACCTCTGTTCTGTGGATGGTAGTGTTTAATACATTTTATATTTTGTATAGTGATTACAAGCCTTTTTTGTTTCTTTAAAAATCAGCAGCTGTTTAGTATAATTCTTAGTATTATTTTGTTCTTTGCTCAAATACAATTTTCTGCACGCTTTTGTGATCTGTGTTTAAAACCAACATTGCCAACAATGCAGCTTGAACTTAAGCTTGTTATTCAAAATAAATATTTAATTTTTTTTATTGCTCTTGTATAAGTGCATGAACTTTTTTGATTCCTAGCTGAATTATTCACTGAAAATTGTTCACTGAAAGAGGAGAAATCCTAATTTTTAATAATTTTATTGCATGTGTGATTGTATTGATAATTGTGATCACTTCTTGAATCAGTTCTCCAAGCTGTGATGTCCAGTGGTAACCTCAAGTAAAGCTGAGGGCAAGTAGGTTATCACCAAGTATATTACCCACTTGATTTTGTTTATTTTACTTACCAGCACCAAGTCTGCAACATTTTGAATTGTTTCCCCTGCAAGTGCTGCCGTGCCTGCTGTCAGCAAGAGGAGGGCTCGTGGAACCGATGCTGGAGCCCATCTTTTCCCAGCCAGCACGGGGAGCTGCCCCTTGCAGCAGCCTCACCGCTGACCCCGCTCTGCCCAGACACTCCCTGCTGTCCTGAACTGCACTGAACCTCCTCCTGAAGCTTCTCCCAGGTTCTGGAATTTGCTCCTTGGTATTCAGACCAGCAAGAAGAAAATCTTGGATAATTGTTACTGCAGCAAGAATTACAAAGGCCATCTGTAAAAAATGAGTTACTGGGTCTCGTGCATCATGCAAGGTTTAAATTTCCAGTCTTCCTTGTAATGACATCTCTTGGAAAAACTTAGCTCATCTTTTTTCCACTCACTAGTATTTTCAATAGACACCTTTTGCAAAGCTAGAATGTTTTGGTTTTGTTTTTTTTTTTAATTCCCCTTGTGAGTAGCTTAAACCACACAATCCCTCACACTCCTTTTCCTGGAAAAGAAGTCTGAGAGTTGTGGATTCACCACAAAACCTCAAAGCAGTAACCAAGTTTTTGACTTTGGCTTTAAGAAAAAAAAACAAAAAAACAAAACAACAACAACAACAAAAACTGTTAGGTTTTTCACGGCAGTTCTGAAAATAAAGTATCAAAAAACAGTTATGCAAAAAATACTGATATAATTATTTTTTTTTCTTTTTCCCCCTGCTGTTTTGTTATGTTTGTTCTTTTTATTTTCTCTATGGTCGTGGGCAAGACTGTACCTATAATAGGTTATTTTAGTTTTAAAAAACCCTAAGTAGATCAAATGAGCACAGAACAGTTGAGTTGTTCTGCATGGGAGTGCCTGTTTCAAAGGTCTGTTGTAGTTGAAACTGGCACTGGATGTTCCTCTCCGGCAGAAGAAGGTCCTTGTCGGTCGATGCTGCTGGATTTTTTCACTTGCGATACTGGGTTCATCAGCCGGGTGTGAAACCAACCCTTGTCCTTCCCTAGACGTGCCCTGAAGGTTCATCTCCAAGGGCAGAAGGTTCATCTCCAAGGGCAGGTGTCTGAAGGAGGTTGCTTCTCTCTGGACTTCAGGAGGAAGATTCCCTGTCGCGGCCGCTGGAGGCAGCTACAAGGAAAACCCCCCGAGTGAGCCGATTTAAAAGCCTTTCCCAGTGCTTCCTGATGGCTGGAATTTACATCCCAAAGTGCTTCCTGGTGCCCCGCTGAGTGGGTGATAACTTGGGAAGTCCTCTGTGAGCATAACCTTTGTTTACGAAGTTTTATGGTTTGTTTTGCTAAGTCAGGGATTGTAGATCCCAGTGAACTGCAGGAGGATGTATTGTAAGGGACTGGCAAGTCCTACATCCTTCACCATTAAGCAAGACACGTAGAGATTTCTTTTAAATGAAGGGGTTTTTGAGATGCTGGTGTCAAAAAGCTGTGAGAAAGCAACAGTGAGCAGTTGTTTTTAGTAGCCATGTCCAGACATCCATACAAACATGACGTACTTTGTTCGCATACACAGGAATGTCTGCATGCACCAGCTCCTATTCCTGCTTGTAAAACTCCAGGTTATGAAAAGAGTGAAGAAAAAAAAAATCTTTGAAAAGAAAGCATTTAATAATCGAAATATTCACTATGATAATCAACACATTTGATAAGTAGCATATATTTTTGGAAACTTTGTAACCGTTTATTCTCTTTAGCCTGTTGTTTTCCTCAGCGTTTTGCTCCCCCCCTGCTTCAGGGAAAAAACAACACACTTAAAATCTGTGGCAGTATATAAAGCCAGGATAGTTCGGTCCTTTTTGTTAGGTACTATTTTGATTTCACATTCTGATCTAAATTCAGGATTTAACCTTTTCTAATAAGGAGATAACGAAAATTAATGTGACTGCTGCAGTGAGAGGGCAGCAAACCTGAGTGACCATGTGGGAGTGGGTGGGCACGGTGGCTGATATTTTTAGTGCTTCACTGATTTTCCACTGGAAGTCAGGTGAACAGTTGAAGGGAAGAGTCACCTGAGTTCTCGTCTGCATTCTGACCACGAGATGTGATTGCAACCCCTGTGACTGGTGCTTGGAAAGGTAATAGAATACCCTCCTGTTCAGCCCTTTGGTAGGTGTTTTTCCCAGCTGGGTGGTTGTGAGGGAGAATGGGATCCCTTCTGGGAGCTGTGGACATCAACAAGAGCAACATGTCCATGAGAGAGACTGCCTTTCTGGCTCACTGGCTGCTGAGGTTGGCTGGCACTGCAAGGGCCAAGCACAATTGGGGTTTTTTACACTCTCTGCTCAGAGCACGGGTGGATCCAGCTGTGTCTGGTATTTCCAAAGGGATCTGTGTCGATGAAGAGTGGGTGGGCACTCCCAGCTGAGAAGTTTGGGACAGCTGAAGAGAAGCCTGGCAGTAGCTCCTCCTTACAATAAGGGTTGCCCAAAGCTTGGAATTCAGCAGAGGCCAGGAGCTAAAGCAAAGCCCGAGGCAGGGAAGTCACCGAGACCCTTGACCCTTTTCCATGTCCTTTGTCACTGTTATTACTTTATTATTTTGTTCCCTGATGAATCCATATCTCCCTTCTTCCCCCTTCTGTGTATCCACAGAAGCCCTTCTTGACTCCTCTGGTGATGAGGAATGAACCTGTGCGTTGGTGGTGGATTTTGTTGTTATTGTCTCAGCAACATCTGTTTTCCCTGGCATCTCAGTTAAAAAAGCTAATTTTGTTGAGTTGGAGCAGCTGCCACTTCCCACCACAGTAAATTAAGCTTTCAGAAGACCTCATCTTTGGAATTACAGTTCTGATCATAATGTGGATTTTAATAGTCAATTGAGATGCTTATTAAATTATAAGACTGTGCATTAGGAATGTTCCTGTGCTGCTAAAGGAATCTCAACAGTTTAGTTTTTATTAGTTTTGTGATTTAGTGAACAGAAAGCATTAAAACTAAAAGCCAAATGCAAACCATCTGTATAAAAATGTTCTATAAAATTCAGGAAACTGACAGACATAGCTGTAAAAGTACTTTGCAAAGACAGAGCCTCTGTTAAATGCCATCCATTTTAATACAATGATTAATGCCACCATCAGTTTCCTTAACAAAGAAAATTTCTCCCTTGTTTCTTTTCCTGGGTTCATGAGATTCAGCCTGTATTTCAGTGATGCTTATCAATGGATTTGAAAATTATTGAAAATCTGAACTCTGGACTGTTCAGATGCAAAGGATTTTTTTTTTTTTTTTAGTGTGTCCACACACTTCTAATTCTAGGGGGTGTGGCTACACCACAAGCACCCCCCCCCTCCCCACCCCGTGTCACAGCGGCCGAGATCGATCTTCAGTTGTGCTAAAATTCCATCCCTCAGCAGGAGGGCACAAATCCAGGGCAATAACCTCGGCCACCCGCTGCTCCTGCCAAGGTGGGCGAGGTGTCCTGAATTCTCTGGGGAGTGATAGAATACAACAGGGCAGCCCAGTGACATGGGAGGTACTGGAATTGAGATTGCCAGGGAGGCTGTAAGTAAAGAGGAATAATGGTATTTAATGCACAGAGAGATATTAGGGGGGTTTGAGACTCTTCCTGTTTAAAAATGCCTATATTGGAAAAGCTTCTTCATCCAGAGGATGGTTGGGCACTGAGACAGGCTGCCCAGGGAAGTGATCACAGCACCAAGGCTGACAGAGTTCAAGAAGCCTTTGGACAACATTTGGACAACATTCTCGGGCACAGGATGGGGTTCTTGGGCTTGTCTTGTGTTGGACCAGGAGTTGGACTGATGGTTCTTGAGGTTCCCTTCCAATTCAGGATGTTCTATGATTCTATGTATGTTTATGTAAACATGTATCATCTTTGTATAAAAGCATCTTAGTTCTCAAACTCCTAAATCAATACAGCCAAATCCCTACTTTTTGTTCATTTTGTTCAGGTATGAAAGACACCTCTGCATAAGATGCTATCAAACACATACCTGTGGAAGAAATATCTACATTGCAAACAGGTTCATGCTGCAATAGGCATGTGTAGTATTTCTGCTTCATCTTTTTGATAGGGCTTTTACCTAAACTTTGAAACAGATGAGATTTATTGAGGTTCCTGTTTCAGTTTGGATTGCAAAAGCAATTGCAGCGTAGATCTGAATTATATATAGGCCTTTCAGTGCAGTTACAATTAGGAGTTCAATAATAAAGCTATTACTCTAGTTGCTTTTTCTTTTTTCTTTTTTTTTTTTTTTTTCTTCTGTTTCACTAGTTTGATTTGAGTGACTTCCATTAACTTTGTTTTCTTATGACCAGGAGTTTTCCTATGACTCAGGAATCAAAGGTCTGATTTTGTTGGCAATGAAGGGTGCTGTCACTGCTGCTGCTGTTGTACCTTCACAGTGCCTGTACTCTTTGCCTCTGTGACTACACAAAATTGTTTAGACACGGTTTTTTACTAGGTTCCCAACCTTGTTTGGCCCATTTCTGTGAAGAGCCTATTCTGTTATGCCCCTGAAGGGAGCTGACTCCACCAAGCATACCATAAGAGCCATAAACACCAATACACCACAGAGCAGAGCAGTTTGTAAAACTGCTGTATTTTACTTAAATCAGTGGGAGTTCTGCCATGAGTTTTAAAGGGAACCAGCTTCCAGGATACAGGTTATGTACAGGAGCCCTTCCTACCTGTGCCTTGGCTTCTGTTCATCTGCAGCACTAACAGGAAGCTTGGTGTATTGACAGCTGAGTTTTTGATCCACCATGTCACCCCAGATTCCAGAAAAACCTGTTGCAGAATGGGAGTTAAGCTTCCTAAAGCAGCTGTAAGCAGAGTTTTGCTGCACACCCAGTCATCATGAGACTGCCTGGAGCTACAGGAGACTTGTGGTGGTGCCTCCTTGGGAGCAGGGCCTGGATTGCTCATGAGCAAGGGTTTTATAGACAACCTGCCAGGTGTGAGATCTGTTTTCACATTGGGGCCGCAGAAATCTCTCCAAACGTTTTCATGGAGGGATGAAGCAAACTCTGACGGTCTCCTTAGAGACAGGAGATAAGGCATCGATCCATGCCGGCCTCAGCAGTGCATTGTGCCAAGCGCTGCTCTCCACACGGGGCTGATGAAATCCGCAGTCATTGCTGGCAGAGAACGGGGGAAAGAGGGGAAGGGGGAGGACGAACATAAAGAAATCTACTCGTAAAATTGCGAGCTCTCCGCACGCCCGGCCTGGCCTCCCTCAGGCCCTTCCCGCCCGGGGGTGCTGGCGGCTCCCGGCGCTCTGAGGGCTCTGGGTCCGTTCAGGGCGCCTCACGCCCTCCCCAGCCCTCGCACCGCGGCTCCCGGCGGGATCCGGGCTCTGAGGGCGCCGGCTCCGCCCTGGCTTCCCGCAGGCCCTTCCCACCGCCGTCCCGTGTCTCCCGGCTGACCCGGGGCTCTGAGGGCGCTTGGGCTCTGAGCATGCGGCGGTCTCGGCTCCGCCCCGGCCGGGACAGCGCTGAGGGCGCCGGGGAGCCATGGAGCGGTTCGGGGAGCGGCTCGGGGAGCGCTCGGCGGCCCGGCTGGACACTATCCTGCGGCACCTCTCCCCGCGGCTGGGAGCGGGCCCGGCTCCTGTATCCTTTCTGGTGTGGCATCGGGAAGGGCCGGCAGCAGCACGTTGGCCCCTCGTGGGTCGGGGCTCCGCTTCCCCCAGCCCGGCGTGCTTGGCCTCTCGCTCCCCGCGCCCTTGTGGGTCCGTGGTTTGTCCTACAGGGACACGGGCCTGGGAAGGACAGACAGGGCGAGTCCTGCCCTGTGTCCCGGTGCCGCGGACAGCGCTTCCGTGGCAGCCCCGACTGGAATTTTGGGGTCAGCACCTGACCCACCCCAAAACCTCTTCCTGAGCTTCAGCCCCACAACCTTTGGGAGCCGGGATGTGCGTCTTGGCAGCGCCCCGGCACAGCCCCCCCAGCGCCGAGCCAGCGGCTTCCCTGGAGCGAATGTTCCTCAGAGAGATTCAGAACGGGTTTGGGGGATAAACTCCGCATGACTTAGAAATTGCACAGCCAGTCACGGATTTCGTTGAAAGATACAGACTCGACTGGTAGAGCAGCAGCAGGAAAAACATCAAGGTTTGGTTTGTGAGTGGGAACCGAGGTGGAAATGTTGGAGGCTGCCACCATAAGGCAAAGGAAACCTGGGTAGAAATAATTTTTTGCCTTGATATGTCCCGTGATTCCAAAAGTGAAGTGGAGACTGCTTGCTGGGAATATTTTTAAAGCTGCCATCATAAATGCTGCTTTAAAAAAAAAAACAACAAAACTGCTTTTTCACAAAGGAGAATGGTGACAAGTTACCTCTGAATTATAATACATAGAAGAGGATGTGATCAAACAGGATGTAGGAGTCCTCAAATTGATTAAAAATATGAAGGCAGATGGATGGTTGTTGACTCAGACTGCCATAACACAAGTAGGAACACAAAATTGAGAATAAATGATAAGAAAAACACCCTGGTTGTAAAGATACAGGAAGTAAGGAGAGGTGCTGCACAACCTGTTTGTTTTTAAATCTGGGTCATGATGCAAACAGCTTTGGACGAAAACACTACTAAGCCGGTCTGGAGAAGAAAGGTGTGTGGATAGAGTAAATGACAGACTCTAATAAGAATAGATTTATTTGATACATCAGATGATTTTGTTTTAACCTCTGCACCTCGTGGTTTCAGTTGTCCAAACAATCCACACTTGTCCTCTGAGTGTTGCAAAGTGTCAAGGGCAAAACCAGTGAGAGGAGGAGGCATGCAGAGCCTGGGAGGAAGTGCTGAAATGGAGTTGAGCACTGGGTGGACTTGTCTGCTGTCCCCCCATTTGGGGAGGTGGATGTGCTGAGGAGGGCCCCATGCTGAGGTTCAGCCAGTGCCTGTGTCTCCATCAGCTGCCTGTGGAGATTTAGGAGCCTGAATGTTCAGGAGTCCCATATTCACTGAAATTAGGCCTAAAATGTGTGTGAAGCACTAGTGCCCTCAATTGGGGGATTCCTTGTTGTGGCAGTTGCCAGCTGGTCTCCCCATGTTCTTCTCTCTGTCTTCCATCCAGTTCCCAGCACCTTTTCTTCCCTCTGGCTCATCATTTTTGCCACGTATTTTCACATGTGTCATTCACCCACCCTATATGTGACTCTTGACAATATTAAGTTTCAGCTCCCTGGTGTGGGGCCATAGACACAGCTGCTGTGATGAAACCTATTTCTTATTCCCAAAGCATTCGTGCTTTTATGAGCAGTAGAGGAAAGTCAGTGGTTTTCATAAAACTCTGAAGTAAACATGCACATACAGATCCAAAGATCAGCATGAAAATACGTATTTTTGTTACGGATGGCACTCAATACCATACACAAAGTTCTTGTCAGGCTTCTTTAGCAGGTGGGTTTAACTGCCTTGTTGGTAATGTGTCTCTGCATAAGAGAAAACAAATGCTTTTTTAAAAGCTGTTGAAATGAACTGGAGGACAAGCCTGAAGCTCTCCTCTCTTCCTGCTGTCTGTGTCATTTGGGAGGGACCTGATCTCCGCAGTAACTGGAGAGAAGGTGAGGATTTGCAACACTGTACGAGCATGTGAAACCTCAGGTTTACTCCTGTTGTTTTATTGTTTTATTTTCGTTTTTAGAATATTTTTTATTATCATTTATTATTATAGAAGCAAAATGAGTAAGAGTGTTGATTGAGTGTCCAGCACAGTACTTGCCTTTAAGACAAAGAGCTCTGTAGGATCAAGGACTCATGCCTGTAGATAATGTTCTAAACTATTTTGCTCGATTGTATATTCCTTAATTCCCACCCCAGATAAGCATTCCTACTTCAGCCCAAGTCAGTGTTGTTCCTCATTCGGGGAGGTTTCGGTAAGCTCTGTCTTCCTTGGTAGAGATAAAAAGCAAAGCAACCTTCAGGGCTCAGTTCTTTCTTCCCCCAAGCACACGTGTTGGTCACTAGACATGGTTAACGTGTCCCTGTGTGTCCCAGCTACACCCTGGACAACGACCTGCTGAGCACAGAGCAGAGGCAGTTCTATGAGGACAATGGATACCTGGTCATCAGGAATCTCGTTTCTGACGAGGACATTGAGCGCTTCAGGTAGGAGGCACTTGCAGGCGTCCTGGGGGGGGAAGCTGGAGAGCTGACACCGAGAGGTTTGCGTGTCTTCAGTGAAGACTAAAAAGCTGGGTAGTTGTAAAAGCAAAGTCCTTTTATTGCATCATTAAATCAGTCTCATGAAGGCAGAGTTATTACAGTCCTTGCCAGTATGCAGGAAGCCTTCTAATACAGAGTCCCTAGGTCCCAAGCAGAAGCAGCAGCATTTTTATCAGTAGCAGTGGCAACAGCAGCAGCAGCACCTGTAATCTGTGTCCTGTAAGCATGAGCATCCTAGCATCCTCAAAGCAATGCATCTTTATTCTGATTTTAGCCCATCAGGTGAAAACACCGTGTTTCTACATTCTTGCTGGACCTATCCTAAGCTAAGATTGATGTACAACAATATTTGTAATTTCTTACACAAATTCTATGCATCTAGCTCTATCTGTTCTATCTAGGAATGTTTAGCAAGGCTACATTATTTTTGTTATGTCTGGAGCTTAACTGTCTTTTCAAAAGGCAATGCTACTGAACTTCAAACTAGGTTGTAGGTCCTTTTCTTACTGACTAATTCAATCTCTTCTTTGCTAAGGCACTTAAAGAATCCTCTACTTATTTAAAACCAAACTTGCATTTGTTCCTCGTGTCTGTGTGGATTTATGTATCTTAGTTTCTCTGAAGGTTCTAGTTCAGCCCTCACATTTCTGGACATCCCTGGACCTGTGCAGATGTGGCCCAGGGGGATTTTGCATCCCAACAGAGATCATTGGGTTCTTCCAACATGGTTCTTCCCTCTGGTTTGCAGGAAGGAGTTCACAAGGATCTGTAAAAGAGAGGTGAAGCCACCAGGAGTTATGATTATGAAAGATGAGTCCCTGAAATCCCAGTTTGGTCAGTCTGAAAAAGTGGTTAATAAAGTGCAGGACTTCCAGGAAGATGAAGAGCTGTTCAGATACTGCACTCTGCCAGAGGTAAAACAAAGAAAGTGATGGTAGAAGAACCTGAATGAAGGTGTCTGACCCTGCAGGTCACTCCCATAAACACACGAGTGAGGAGGGAAGATCAGGTTGGCTTTTGAGGGTGTTCTGCATGAACAGGGGATGGTTGGAGGTTGGGGCAGAAGACTTAAAGCAGTGCTGGTGTGGGGCCAGTCAGGAATGTGACTTGGCCAAACCATGCCAGGCTAGAGGGACAGATCAGCAACATGTTCTGAATGTGTTTTATCCAGACAAACATCTGTCCCTGGGCAGGTCCAGCCTTGCAGCCAATATTCATTCATGTGGCAGATCCAGCTCTGTGGGAGTGCCCTCCCCATCTTTTCCACCCCTCCCAGCTGCCTGCAGCACCATCTTCCCTCTTGGCCTCCTCCCACCATTCCCATTTGTGTGCCATGCCACATCCTGCCTCCTGTCCTGCATCCCTCCATCCTGCTCGACTTCCTCCTCCTGTACCCTTGTCCTCAGCCAAACATCCAGCTCCCAGTGCTTCCTCAGCAATATTTCCTCTTGTTTTTCATGTTTCTAATTTTTTTCCTAATGTTTTCTTCCTTGTAGGTCCTCAAGTATGTTGAGTGCTTCACAGGGCCAAACATCATGGCAATGCACACCATGCTGATAAATAAACTTCCAGATTCTGGTAAGGGAAACTTGGGTTAGAGGAAAATGGATAAATTATTGTGTGTATGCTAAAATTGAACATAATATTTTAGAAAACCTGTAAAAAAAGTTAAACCCAAATAACATTGAAAATTTACAAAGCCATTTTGGTGATAGTTTGTTTTCTTTCTACCTTGATTTAATGAGACAACATGAGAAAACACAAGAGAGTTTTTGAGGCTGCACAAAGTCTAAATAGTATGGCAAATCAGGCAAGTAGAAATACCCTAACTGTATCTATTTTAAGGAGCAAAATCAATGGCAAAATAAGTATATAAATTATATATAAAAGGCTCTTTTGGTGTGGAGGATGTTTCCATTTCCATGGGGGGAAAAAAATAACAAGCAAAACTTCAAGAATATTTATTTTTGTTTAGACTTCATGGAAGAGAGCCTCTAGGGCAGAGACTCTTTGTGAAGGCTGCAGTCCATAAATTGAGATTTTTTTCCCTTTTTTTTTAAGAGAAAGCTAAATAAACATGAGCAGGGTGCAGCACAGACAGGGTTGGTTCTGTTTGCATCACAGCAGTACATCCAGTGCCTGCAGACAGCACAGCTGTTGGAAGGTCTTTGTGCTGGGGAGGTTTGTGCAACACCATGCTGGTTAAAGTTCTCAAAACTGGAGAGCAGCCAAAATGAGTGATGCAAATGTGTGGTGGTGATGAAGGCCAGCAAAAGGAGCATTCTGAGGGGTCACAGAGCTGAGCAGCCTCCTGCCTTGCACACCACAAATGGTCCATTTCGGGGTGGGATGGCAGCTCACCTGCTTGGCTTCCGTGGCTGGGCCGGAGCAGGCACTGAGTGCACCAAGTGTCTCCAGGGGAAGGCAGCAGCTCCTTAGGCTGTGCTACAGTGGTTTAACAGGAAGGAAAAGAGTGTGTCACATCTGATGAGGCTGAAGGTTTCTGCACCTGTGTTGCAGACAAGCAGACTTTCCTGCACCCCATGCATCAGGACCTGCACTATTTCCCGTTCCGGCCGGCGTCGCGCATCGTGTGCGCCTGGACCGCCATGGAGAGGGCTGACCAGGACAACGGCTGCCTGGTGGTGCAGCCAGGGACTCACAAGACAACCCTGAAGCCTCATGGTTATCCAGAGTGGGAGGTAGAGTGTCATGGAGGGCTTGGGAAGGGGATGTGTTTTGGCTGGGAAGGACTCACTGCAGGGGGAGGATGTGCAGGTCAAACCTGAGGTTTTCAGTGATTTTCTTTTTTCTTTTTATTTCTGTTTATACAAATACTACCATTGATTTGGGAGAGAGTTTCTTGGATGACCTCACTCCATGTGATGTGGGTAGATTTTCCTCTGTTCCCACCTTCACCTAGAAAATGTCCAGCACACTGTGGCATGACATAAACACATGCCAATGTTTTCCACTGCCCTTGCCAAGTCTGAGGGCTCTGTTTCCTCCTGTCAACTTGTTCCTGCCTGGTAGCATGTGTACTGTCTCAAAGAGAAGTCTGACAATAAACAACTGGATGGAAAAAATACCAAGTGGTATCATCCTTTTAAGAGTGTTTCCTGGCCTGGACTGTCATTGGTGATGGTTATACCAGGAGCAGAAGGCTGGACTCCAACAGTGGCATCAGGCCACCCTTGTGGGCTTTCCCAGTGCTCTTCTCTGTTCTCTCCAGCTGAGAATGTCTTTGTCCAAACCAGCTGCAGGAAATACAGAAATACCATTTTTCTGTATGTCAGGCTTGAGGTAGAAGGACTAGTAGGCAGTAGTCTGATTTTTAGCTTAGGATATGGAATACTCTCTGCAGGGGAAAGCAGATCCATAGCTGTCCCTGCTGCCCTACTGTGCTCTGAGAAACAGCATTTCCTCTAATTTTAGCTGAGTGATTTCAGTTCAGCTTTTTTCTTTCCTAGGGCAAAACCAACAAACTTTTCCATGGGCTGCTTGATGAGGATGAGAAGATTCCCAAGGTTCACCTTGTCATGGAGAAGGGAGACACAGTGTTCTTCCATCCCCTGCTCATTCATGGCTCTGGGATAAACAGGACATCAGGTTTCCGAAAGGTAGGAAAACATCTCTTGATATAGCTGTTTATATTCTTGATTTAAAAAAAAAATTATCCAAATATCCCTCTTTCTATTTTTAGTCCCCATACCCTTTGAATCCTTTCTCAGTTCATGAATATGTGGACTAATGTTTCAATTTTTATCTAACTAATATACTTCAGCACTCTCTTGTTTTTTTATTATTTTATATTTAAACATCTGTCTTCTGTAAGAAGTGCATGCTGTGCAGCTGCTTGAGAAAAACAGAACAGGAGTAGAAATTAGATGTTGAATCTATGTTTAAATTAGAGCCTATTTGGCTGTACTTGCTTTTCTGAAAGTTCCCTTTCAGCTGTCCCAGATACCAGAATTCCCTAATTTTTTCCCTGTCTTCTTGGTACCCCATCTCTGGATAACAGGAATCTCCATCATTTAATAAGTAATATTTATTTATATGATTGCACAACCCCTTTTTCTATAAAAGATTTATTGACATACATGATTATTTAACTGAAACAGGCAAAAGTGCCCTGCTTTGGAGGCCTGGTCCTGTCCCAGAAAGGATTCATCCAGGCACTGCAGCACAGGCTGCTCTATTTTTATTTTGGTTTGCCTGTAGCGTGGCCTGTTCTTTCAGCCCCTGTGGCAGTTTATTGGTGGATTCAGAGTAAGTGGGTTGTGACTCTCTGGGTGCAGGAGCTAAGAGCCCTTACAGAGCACACAGGTCTGCCCCAGCCCTGACTCTCCCTGTTTGCACTCCAGCTGCTGATACTCTGGGATCAAGCAGTACAGCTCATGCTGAGGGAGTGAGGGAGGGGGGAAGGCAAGGAAGAAGAGCACATCAGCAGCAAGAGGGTTTCTCCAAGGGGACGCTCTCCGGAGCGCTTGGAATGGAGGAAGGGATTTGCTGCCGTGGTCTGTGAGGAAGGAGTGATGTGTCCACAGGCTGGAGTGCACGAGGGCTTTTTCCAGCAGTTGTTTGTAGTCGATGGGACAGTCAGTGATGCCCACGTTCCTCACACAGAGCATCAGCTGCCACTTTGCTGGCTCAGAGTGTCACTACATTGATGTCAAGAACACGACTCAGGAGCACCTGGAGAAGGAGCTGCAGGAAATGGTTTGCAAGAAATACAACGCAACGTCTGTGGAGCTCAAGGTGAGACTTGGCTCAGTGCCCTTTGTTACAAACCAGGGCAGTTCCCTTTCCCAAGTCTCTCATGTGACAGATTGGTGCTCTTTGCTGTGCCTAGACTGGCAGATCAGGCTGTACCAAGCAGAGGTGCTTGGCAGGATAAAAGGCCTGATGTTCAGAGGATGACTGGCAGGCTTTTTTGGGGCCTTTTTCCTCATAGTACCCTGCTCTCTGGCAGCCTCTTCACATCCCTTGAGCTCCAGAAGTTCCTTCTGAAGTTCTGCTTGTAAATAAAAAAGATGTGGTTGTTTGCCCCGAATTCAAAACTATAATTTGGAATAAATGCAGTGCTTGTCCAGTTTGTATGTCCACAATTGTTACAGTTTCCCTTCCTAATGGTGGGTGGGTTTTCTTTTTAAAACAAGTAGCCACATCTGATCACAATAACAAATGGATTTTTTTTGCTTAAATGTAATCCCACATCAGTTGTTTATACTCAAGACTACAGCAGGTTTGTCAGCAGTGATTCACATCTGCCTCAAAAAAAAAAAACAACTAATAGACTCTTGCTGAATAACTGAGACTGTTGAGTAAAATAGAAAGCAAATGTAAATTCTTCAGGGATCCAGCCAGTGAAAGAAAAATAAACCTTGTTACTGGGGTGAAAGTGTTCTGAATATCGTAATCTGCAGCAGTTCCCAAGCGTGTGCAAAGCCAGTAGAGTTTAGATGTAAAAGCAGCAAATTTCTTTTAAAATGTACCTGTTTTACTATATCTGGGGCTTTCTGGAAGGGGGGACTTTCTTTTTCACTCTTGGTGTTTTTGTGTTGTTCTGTGTGTTTCCCCTCACTGTGCCTGGGTGTGGTGGGGTGCCCAGCTGTGCTTTGCAAGCTGATCTTTCATGTCTGTAAAGCCACAGCTTGCTTGGCTTTCAGTTCCTGGGGTTGTTTAGGTACCCTTTGATGAAATCCAAAGGGATGTGTAGTGAGGCTCTCTCCTTCTGAGTGGAAATGAGGTTGTTCATACAAACCCCAGAGAAGTCTCTTGTTTTCATGTAGCTTTAAGGATTTTGTTTAGCCAGAGCTGCAGTTTTCTCCCAGAGGTCTTATTTCACCTTTTATGAGGTCACCTTTTTTGTGATAAAAGCCTTTTCAGTTTTTATCACAAGAAAATAAAAGCTAAGTAATCCTCTATTTCCATCTCTGTAAACTGGAATCCTGGTCACTTTTTTCTGGCCCTCAAGGTGATTTTCCTTTCTCTCATTTTTGTGTTGAAGGATATCTGGAACTTCCGAGCACGGCTTGTGCAAGGAGAAAGAATCAACCTGTAGAAGATCCTGTGAAGAGCAGGATGGGAAACGTGGGCCTGAGAATGGGCTTCTCTGAGGGAAGAACACAGACCCTGCCTGGGCAGGCAGAGTTCTCTTTGTTGACCTCTGTAATGGTAACTTAGCCAAATGCTGCATTGCAGAATAGTTTTATGCTAATTCAGAATAATTGCACTGAGCTTGGACAGCTGATGTATGTCAAAGGAAACCTAACCTAGAAAAATACATTTGCTGTGGGTGTCTTAGACAATCGAAGAATCAAATTCTCGAAAGAACACCTTGATTTTCCTGGTGTTTTCATTCTTGTTTCTTAAAAGTTTTTAACATGACACACCTTTAGAATGATGCTATACCGACATAAGGTTTTATGCAAGAATTTCCAGCATTTCCAACTTCCTATCCTATGCAAAAAAAAAATAAAAATCAGAGTTTCAGACAAGCCCTCAGTGACATGGGGAGTTACTAGTGTTGCTGATGAAGATGTGGGTGTTGGTACCAGCAGAATCAACGGTGTGAGGAAGTGGCTGAAGAGAAAGCAGCAACCACTCACAGAGAAAAATGGGATTTATGGACAGGAACATGATTGCTGGTAGAGTTCCTCAAGCGTGGCATCGTGCCTGACCAAGCAGCTCTGGCACAGGTGAAACATGACTCTGACAGTCTTGGGAGCTACTGGGCCAACAAAGCAGCCTCCCACTGGCCTTGCACAACTGATCCAAGGCTGTGTGAAGTGAGGGAATCCTTTGAGTCTGGCAGCTCTGGGAAAAGGTGCCTTTTGCTGCTGCCAGGCTGAGGAAGTGTTTGGATGCTCCCCGGTCTGCAGTGGTGGCAGGGTGGAGTGATTCACACTGCAACAATCCTTTTGCCTTTCACAATGTTTTTCCTTGCTTTCTGAAAGATTCTTTCACTTTCAGAATCTATTTTTTGAAATAAAGAATAAATCAGAGCAAAACTGCACTTGAGGGCTGTGTTGTGTCATTGCTGCTGCTCAGAAACTGGAGGTGGGGGTGTCTTTTGAACACCCCAGTGTAAAGCATCAACCCTCAGCTTGTTCCACTGCGCCCCAGTCCACCCCAAAAAAGGTGTCAAAGCAGCACCAAGGGCTGCAGTGATGGGCTCTTGTGGCACCTTCTGCCTTGTGTTGTGATTCTTCATTTTTGTGCAGCGTTAGGTTGTCATGTTTGTTTTTTAAAGGTGGTGAGGTTTGAGCAGTTAACTATTGGTCCTACACCCTTGGTGCTGGAGTGAGGTGTCAGGTGATTCCCACCTGGAGACAGACATATCCTCTCAGCAGCCTCTGGTTTGACCACAACACCAAGAAATCTGATGAGGGGTCACTCAGGACAGACCCCCAGCCCAGCTCAGTGGGTGATTTTGGGTGTCCTGGTTCCCCATGTCCTCTATAACCCTGGCACTGACCAGCTCCTGTGGAGAGCATGGGCCCAGGTGAATGATTCCCAGTGAGTCAGGATCCTTCTGCTGACTTTGCTGAGTCCTTTCCGTGGGATTTTCATGAGAACTTGCTGTATTCTGTCTGGTTCATAGCACAGGATTCATGGAGAGACTTCCCTGTCTGGCGTCACTGGTGGAGCTGGGTTGACTGCAGAGGGAGCTGTGACCACAGAAGAGCTACAGGTGTCACATTCCCAGTTTCAAGACTGAATTTCTCTTACTATAGCTAGGAAAGATGAAAAGGAGGAAGTTTAGCTTTGTTTTTAAAAATTTATGCACCTCTGCCTATGGATTTAAAATTGCCTCTTTCAGAAGAACAAGCCCAGCAACAACCTCAGAGCTCATCTAAACTCAGCAGTTGTCCCACCTGATGAGAGACTTGTGTCCTCATTCCTTCCTTGTTTTAACTGCCCTCTGGGGCAGGCTGTGCTGTTCTGGGCAGAACACAGTGGGATGAAGCTGGATTCTCCCAGAATGGATGTGTGAATGGATTGCTGGATACCTCCTCTGTAGCAAGAATACCTTTGAGAATTAAACTTCCGGATGTGTTGGGCAGAGCTTCAAGAGACAGGGAAATGCAGAAGCTGTTGAAATGCTTGGGTTGCTGTGTATTTTAGTGAAGCAGCACTTACCCTATCAGAAAAGTTGCTTGAATTGAATCAAATTAAAAATAAAATACTTAAAGTTATTTTGGTAACTGTGTTTTAGTAGCCCTGGCTTGGTAAGATGTTTCTTAAAATTTGGTTTTCAACTTTCTTTCCTCCTAACTTCATGTTCCTGCAGTTTAGGTTAACCATGTTAACCCTCCTTGGACTATTTTTTTTTAATAGCAGCATCCAAGTTTCATAAGGGAGCAAGTAAAAATTAGACATCCGGCTGCTTATTTGGCCATCTGCTGTTGCATGAAGCCCCAGTGTTTCAGACACTTTTTTTTTTTTTTTTTTTTGCTTTGACATTTCACATGTGTTGAAAACAAAGGCTTCCTGGAGCTTGGTAAAAGACAATAAACACAGAGAAGATCTTTTGTTTAGAATTTATGTGCTATTTTCCAGACTAGCAGCTCAGAAATGTCAGATTTAGTCTGACTCCTGACCTCGCTGACAGCAGTTGCACGCTCAGCACTTTGATGTGAAGGCACTGGGTAGGTGCCAAAGGAAGGATTTTGAATCCTGGCTTTGGCTTCTAGTGCTGTTGATCAAAGTCTCACTTCATGTAAGAGAAATGGGGGGGAAAGGAAGTTTAATTAACTTACATTATAGTTGTTTCAAAGTAGATTTGACTCCATAAGCCAATCTGGGATGTGGGAGATCCTTTTCCAGCAGTCATTTGTAATCAAAGTGGCAGTGAGTGATGCCCAGTGTCCTCACAGCTGTCACCTCACCAGCTTAGAGTGCTACTACTGTGATGTTAAGAACATGATCCAAGAGCAGCTGGAGGAAGAAGTAATTGAATTTGAACACGCAAAATATAAAACGGTTTCTGCTCCAGACCTTGTGCTAATCTTAAATCACTTCCTTATCTTGTAACTCACAAGTAATTTTGGCCTTTCTGCTGATAAGGCTTCTTGCTGCCTGCCTGTGCTGGAGAAGCGCCCTTGCTCCACAGAGAGCCCCTGCACATCCCTGGAAATCAGCCCAGGAGCTTTGCAAGTTCCTCCTCCAGCACTACTCATCACCATTCCCACCTCTGGGCTGTCAGAATTGATTTCATCCACGTTCTTTGCCATCTTCTCAGTGCAAATCAACCCAGGTAGGACGAGCTTGTGCCAGCAGGTATTTAGATAGGAGAGGCTGTTATTCAATCCTTCTATAACTGGATTTGCAAGAGGAGTTTTTAAAACACCCATCTAAGCACCTTCCCTGCTCACCACATCAATCCAGTGAGCCTTTTGGCTTACACCAAGTAGGGTTATGTGCATTGGAACTCGTAGCTTTTAATTTAATTAAGTGTTGTCTGTGCATTTCTGTTTTAGACTTTGAAGGGACAGTAAGTTAATGGGTGTTTTTATGGCCAAACACATCCACTCATACCAGGAACAAGCAGGAAACACTGCATTCAAAGCTGCTCTTTTCTAGCTTTGTTGTTGCTGTTGTTTTGTGGGGTTTTTTAATGCAGGTAGCTTGGAAGAAATGAATGAAGGCAGCGCAAGGAAAAAGAATCAATCTTTAAAATGACCTCCAAAGACCAGGATGGGAAATCTGTGCCTGAGCATCAGCTTCTGAGGAGGCAGATTCATGTGCTTTTTGCCCTCTGTGTAAGGAACTTGCCCCAAATGCTGCATTACAAAAGCATTTCATGCCCATACAAAATAGGTGCAGCAAGGCTGAACAGCTGATGGACTTCAAAGAAAACCTGACCTACAAAACCAGACTGCTGCTGCTAGTTTAGGATATCAAAGATTATGATGAGCTGTGCATTACCTATTTTTTTCTAGTCACTCTCTTGATATACTTTTGGGCTGATACTCTATTAAATGTGAAGTTACTAATAATACAGTTGGTAAAATCATATTAATATAAATTTCCATGTGTTGAAGCTTTTTAACATCCTTTTTCTGCACAAAATCAACCAGTGAATCAGTTTCAGTATGAGCTTACATGGGAAGTCATTGGTACAGCTGATGGACAACGTGGATTTTGTTAGAAATAAAGGTTAAATTGTAGCAAAACCAGCTTTAATG
Organism: Phylloscopus trochilus trochilus; assembly: GCA_016584745.2. Taxonomy (NCBI): domain Eukaryota; kingdom Metazoa; phylum Chordata; class Aves; order Passeriformes; family Phylloscopidae; genus Phylloscopus; species Phylloscopus trochilus. The sequence continues at coordinate 7,061,264 of WQNJ02000016.1, read as the reverse complement.
GCTGCACAGGATTATTTCTGTGGTTCAGAAATTTCTGTTGTGGCTTGTGTGGCTGGATAACCAAAGCGAACCCTGGAAAAGCAAGTGCTGGGTCTGAGGGAAACACTGGGGTGCTGCAGCTGAGAGTCACCCAAAAATCCAGTAACTGCTGGTCCTGCAGATGTTTGGGCCAAACCCACTTTGGAGACAGCTTTGGGCAAAGCACCTTCCATTGTCCCTTCATCTCCTTGCTGTGACCATCCTGACTGACCCCAGCTTCCCTGTTAGGGCAGAGTATTCAGGGATCAGGGTAGTCGTGCAATCTCTGGCTCAAGGTAGCATCTCAAAATGGTGAGGCTCATAAATTCCAATACATCCATCTCCCCCTACTCCTTGTTTACTGCTAGAGCTTCAGCAAAGACCTGGTTTGGTTTCTTCACCTGTTTTTGCATACAAGCATTTCTTTCACTCCCACAGAGATACATGTCTTACATGTCCCAGTCCTGGGGGCATTTATGAAAATAGAGCATTAGCCCTCCTATGACACTTGAATTTCTGCAGAAATGCCTTTCCTTGGGCCCAAGAGACAGGAATTGGAAAAACTGTGAGGCTTTTAACATGCTGGCTGATACCAACGTGGAATTTCATGGTGGTTTTGTGGACTCCAGGTGAGAAACTCCTGTTGAGTTTCCTTTTGGTGATTCAGCACTGAGCTTGTGGGCAAAGATGTTAAGGAAGCAACTCATCCTCTTCCTCAGAGAAACACCATGCAGACCTAGGGAGTGTTTTATTCTGTACTCTCTTTATTCTGAATGAGGAATCCACAGGAGATGTTGCCAAGCAATGTCACAGTTACTGCTTTTTCCCCTAGCAGTGACACCCCACTCAGCAAATGGTACCTACAGGAGACTGAAATGAATTCTACACACCAAGTTGCACCAATAAAAGCACCAGTAAGAGATGAGGGCTGCAGAATGCTGAGGTGAATCTGTCCAGTTGCTTCAAATGAAGTAACTTATTTCTCTTCCAGCCCCAGTGCAGGCAAACAAGAGGCAGCACAAGACCATTGAGACACATGAGATGTTTAGTGGCACTTTGATCAAATCACTAAGATTAGAGGGGTTTAGGAACTTAAAAAAAAAATCCTGTGATCCAACTGGGTATGGGCTAGGGGCAGGAAAAGGCTCAGTCCAGGAAAAGCTGGTTAAATGCCCCAGGCATCCCTAGAGCAATGTGCTGTCAGAAAAATGCCTTCATGGAGACAGCATTTCTCAAAAGCCACCTCTTGGAAGGGAGATTTCATCTTTCTTGGTCTGAGACAGGAACAATAGCTATTTAAAATACCAGGAAAAGTGCAAAAGCTTTTAAAACCACTCACAAAATGGTGCCAGATTCATTAAAATGTTTTTCAAAATGGGAGCTACAGGTCTGTAGCCACAAGAGCACTGTAGTGTGGAAGGTGCTGGGGGACAGGGAGCTCTGAGTTTGCAGCATAAACACTGCTGGCTTGCAGGGCCAAAACATGGAAGGGTTTTGTAACAGGTGAGCCAAGGAAAAACTCAGGACATCTGTTTGACATCTACTCCTAAGGGTTCAGAGTGAGTAATTTTGAAGCCAATGGAGAATGCTCTGTGTCTACACCTTCTCAACCCCTTTTTGTTCAAGAGCTGAAGACAGGTTGGCAGGAACACATCAGAGGATTCATTTCATAAGTGCTTATGGAATCCACAGTCATTCCCATTCATGATGATTTGTCACCTAATAGTAAGGTCACTCTTGTGGTGTTAGCTGGAAAGATGAAGCATGAATGTGCATTTCACGTGCAGTCTTATTCAGTCCATTAAAAAAAGATCAAAGTTCAATATCCATGCAGGGGTGTAGTGGACACCTGGCAGATGATCATTTCTTCAAAAACTGATTCCCCTACTGATTCATCCCTAAAATCTGAATCCTCTTGGCAGTACAGTATAAATGTGTGTTTCAGGCACAAAAATCCATCCATATGTTGTGAAAAAAAAACAACAAAACAACTCCAGGTCACTTAAGACTATTGAGAAATTTTGGTTGTTCTTCTCCTCTTGGTAAAAGCGTTTCTCCACCAATCTTCGGACCCTTTTTCTCCTGGAAACATGAACCATGAAGAAAAGAAGTTAAACCTGTGGTAGGTGTCTCCCAAACACTTCTCTGGCAGAAATTGTGGTAGGCCTAAATCACCTGACTAAACATTCACAGACCCTCTAGGGACTGACATTCTGAACTCTTACAACTTTGTTCAAAAGCCATTTCCCCATGGTTAAATAAACCAAAGCTTTGAGAACAGAAAGCAAAAAGTGGAAGCCCATATCTAACAGCCTGCAGGCACCTGACACAAGGCAGAGCTGCTTGGCTTTGCTGGGAGCTCATAAGGGCACAGGACCAAAGAGGGGGACAGAAGTACCACAGGAAGCAGCCAGAGGGCTGAGGTGCTCAGAACTGCTGGCCCACACTTACCTTCAGCATCCCATCTCGCTCCCACTTGAAGAGGCCACAGTTACTGAAAGATGAAGGTGGCATGTGAGGACACTGTGCTGTGTTTGCTGCTCAGTATGAGGGAATCCCAAAGTAGCCCCACACCCAGCCCATGCTCCTTGGCACAAGGGGTAACACTCCCCTTTGAGGACATGGTTATGTGACTCACAAGAAGTTACTTGTGAAGGGACAGTACCTAAGTCCCAGTCACTATTTCCTGAGGCTCATTTCTTACCTGCAGTGCTTTTTTGGAAGCCTGTCAAGGGAAATAGCTCTGCTTCCACAAGGACATTTGAAAAATCTCTTGATTGCATCATGCCAGAGGTAGTCATGGTTATCCTGCACACAGGTCTCCAGAGGCTTGAAATAGGTGTAATTACACTGTCAGGGAGGAGAGAGAGAGCATAGGAGACTGTTCTGAGGGCTGGCAACAGCTGAATGTTCAGAGGAAAGCATCCCTGTCCTCTCCCATTCTGAGGAGCCCAGCAGCTGGATTACTGCCCTAGGCTTTGTCATTGCTCCTTCCAATGCCATCCTCCCTTTGCCACCACCCTGTGGTCCTGCTCCCAGCACTTCCTGGGGCACCAGTGTCCCTCTCTGCAATCCCAAAACAGATAGGGAAGGCAGCAAGAGGGAAAGTTCAGCAGGGGCTGACCCTTTGGAAGTGGGAGGTAATGCTTCCTTTCCTCTCAGGACATTTGGGACAGTCATAAAGCTCCACTCCTCGTCCTGATGGCAAAGTCCCTGGAAATGCAGTTAGAGGATTTCCACCCTGTGTTAATGTTTTCAAGGACTTTGCTTATTTTTTCATATAATAGGGGGAACTGAGGGTCCTGGTACAAAGCACTTCATGGAAGAAACAGAGAAATTCAGGGTGGCAACAGCCATGGAACCAGTGGCATAAGCACTGAGCTGAGCTGTTGAGCACAGCACTAAAGCCTTGCCATGTCTCAGTCCCGCTGTGCACAGGCTGCTCTCAGCAACAGGCTGAAGGAACAAAACATCAGTCCCTGCATTGGACCACAGCCAACAGAGTGACACTGGGAGTCTGCAGGACAGTCCAGCACCATTTTGTAGAATCCATGCCCCACTCCCTTTCAGGTACTCTGGCTCCCCTTCACTCACCGTTTTGCACGTCACAACTCGGCATTTCACTGCTTTAATGTTCCTCATCTTCTCTTCCAGTTCTTCCTTTTTCACCAGTGGCTGAAAGTATTGCTCCTGCAGTTCAGCCTCAGCCTGTGGGGCACACAAAATGGCTTGTGAGGAGACAAAGAGGGAAGAAGCCACTCCATAAATGGCCTTTGGGCAAATTATTACCAGGCCTGCTTGAAGCAGAGTGCAGTCTGGGAGCAGAGAAACACGACATCACTTTTGCTTCAAACAATCCATTACTGTACACATGCTGCAGTTCACCAGCACTGAAATGCATGGGTGGGAAGGTTTAACAGCAGCAGGAAGTTCTGGAATAAGCACATACCCACGAGGACAGTGCAGAGAGAAGTCAGGCAGGGAGATGTAATTAATGGAATAGGTTCTTATCCAAAGTATTTCTCCCCAGAAGATCTTAAAACAACTATGACTTCATGTCAATAAGTGTCCAAGGCAAGAGCCCTGTGCCATTGGAGGTGCTGAAACCAAGGGAAAGTGCCCAGCAGAAACCCCAGTGTCAGAAACCCAACCTCCCAGCTCTTCAGGGCACCTGATGGCATTTCACAGCTGACACGAGCCACAGGTGAAGGTGGCAGCTGGCTTTATGTGGCCAAGATGTCAGCTAATGAGGGACAAAATAGGCATGTGGCTCATTTGATTTCTTTGGTTACCTACCAATAGGAAACTTCACTGATTTTTCCAAACACAACAAAAAACTGATGTCTTGCAGGCACTGTGCCCTGTGTGCCCAGAGACACCCAGCCCTACTCCTCGGGACAGTCTGGAGCCCATGAGATGTTTGGGTGCCTGCTTCTTGCTGACATCATGAGGAGCCCAGTCAGCTCCCAGTTCTAAGCCCTCAGTCAGGGCTGGATGGAGGCCATACCTCTTTCAGGACATCTGTGTGCTTGGACTTGGCCTTCAGGATTTTCTGGAACTCTTCTGACTCCAGATAGGCCAGCTGCTCACGCCGTTTCTTTTGGGCAGGTTCCAGTTCATCCATTTCTAGGGAGACAAAAAGGTTTAGTCCTACAAATCAAGGCTGTGATTTCTAAACTTGCTCACTGCAGGAGATTTTGGAAGTCTCAGGTCTCTCAGGCAGATGTTCAGGTCACACAGCAGCTTTTCATGGTTTGGGAACATGAAAACAAGTTCAAACATGGCTTCAGAAAAAATAAAAGTATTTTTTTAAAATAGCATTGCATCTTCTCTCAAAGCACTGTACGAGGAATTTTCACATTACCCCCAGGACTGCAAGCAGTGTTCCCTCACTGACTGATGAAGAAACTTTAAAGGGAATTAAACAATTCATCCAAGATCACACAGTAAATCACCAGCAGGCAAACTCAAGTTCCCACAAAAAATTCAGATACCTTCCCAGGTGGGATTAGTTCTTGGTTTCCCTTGGTGAAGTCTGCCTTGCACTGCAGATGCTCAAGTGCCAGAAGAAAGGGAACAGAGATGAGCACAGGGAGCTATCAGAGATTACATCTCACACTTTCTCCACAGGGTTAGAGATTTTTTCAGTCTTTCCAACAAACCCTTGAAGTTCCAAACAGACCTAACTTGGCCTCTTTTTAGCAGAGCAATTAAGTCCTTAACCCACAGCAACTACTGCTCTGTCAGTAGGACAGAAGCACATTTTTTTCTGTTCTAGAAGCTAACAGTACATTACCATTGTCTGCTTCTGCACCTTGTGGCTGAGCAACATTCTTCTCAACTCTTTCAACAATTTCTAGGACATCCTCAACATCAGCCCTTTTCCTCTTGACGCTGTTGGGGTCTGTTTTAGGAAGGATCTGGCCTTTGGCTCGTAGTCGCTGTATTGCAGCCAGCTAGGAAAGAGGAAAGAGCAGGGAAGTGCTGGTGACCTGTCTGGCTGCTTCCAGAAGGAGCAGAGAAGGCTGTCAGCTGGAAGAGAGAACATCTCCTGGCCTGAGCATGGAGCTGGCTGGAGAGAGGCCCAGCAAAATTCCCAGCTCTGACATACACCCAGCCTCTCGTGACTTCCCAAACCACAAAGTCACTTCTCCACAGGTGTTACCAGGCCTGGTGCCTCTGCAGCTGAGCTTTACCTGCTTTACTAATCAGTAAGTTTTTCAGAGAACTCAAATCACTTGAGAGTTCCACATAAATTGATAATAATTTGGAACTAATAAAAAATTTCTTAAAACTATTCCTTCTTATACTCCCAGAATGCCAAGACTTCCCCATTCTAGCTGGAAAAGCTTCTTTCACAAACAAATTAACATATTTTTGCCAAAAAAAGATGCAGTCTGTTTTGGCTAGGAGACAAAATTATCCAGACTCATGGCACAACACAGCTAAACCAGTTGCTTACCTACCTATCAAACAGAAAACACCTGCAATAAACTGCACTAGCAATGCAGAGTTTAGCACTCCAAGGGATTTTTAGCACAAATCCCTTGCCTTAAGAGATTAACTGAGGGCAAGATGGCAGCATGCACTTGGGCACTAACAGCTCTCAGGAAACCACTGTGTGCTGCAATAGAGGCCAGTGTGATCCCACACATGATAAACTCACTAACACCAGAACTGAGCTGGACCATATCTGACCAAAGACTCCTCTTCTACCACAAACCAAATTTCCTTTAACCTCTCTAATAGTTAAAAGATCCAAAGAGCTGGTACCTTTTTGGCTTCTGCCAAGCTGTCTAGCTTTGGCCTTGGAGGTGGAGACTTGTCAAAGAAGAGGATATCTTCTCCTTCTGAGAAGCCTGTACCTAGCTTGGGCCTTTGAGGAGTTGGCATTTTTGCAGCTTTGGGAAACTCTGCCCCAGGCACTGGGGAATGGAGGGAGGTCTGTCTGGAGGAGGATGGCAGAGCAGGAGTGCTGGCTTTACCTGTGTTCTGGAGAAACCTTGTAAGACAAGAATGATTCATTCAATTAGGGACACAAGTGAGAGATAGAAAGGTTTAAGAAACAAATAGGAGGGGATGCAGACTGTGATTTTTTACTATTTGGCCTTTAATTGCTATAAGGAACACACAGCAATTTTGTCATTCAGGAGAAGAAAACAAGACTGGTAAAGGACTTGCTGGGTCAGTGAAATCAAGAGTGACTTGAAGAAGTCACCAGAAGGAGTGCATGGCATGACCAATTGTTTTCAAAGCTAAAATCAGAGAGAGGCATCACACAAAGCTGAGAAGCAAGAAGTGAAAACACAGCTCTCTTTAGGGCTACAATAACAGAACCTTCCTGTGAAAGCCAGTGTCTTACCTCCTCTGAATCTCTTCAGATCGCTTTTTTCTGGCCTCCAGCAACTTCTGTTTCTGTTGCTTGAGCAGTGCTGAAGCAGAGATAGACTGGAAATTTGCCCCTTGTTTCTTTTCAGCATCTGGGAAAAAAAGAATAAACTGAAATAAAAAGCCACTTTGTTCAGAAAGAGGTGGGAATGAGTCTTTCTTCAGGCAAAAGGACAATACCTGTTTTGGTCCAGTGTTTGCAGAGATTTCGTGCTCCAAAAGTTGGCTGTGCCAGCAATTCCCTGAATTCTTCAGAACACTGCATGGGTCTCTTTGCTGCACCTGAGTGGAAGAGGCAGAAATACAACAGATTTGAAGTGAGGAAGGGAAGCAGGCCTGGCTTTCAAGATGTAAAATCATCTAGGTTGGAAGAAGCCCTTGAAGGTCACCTGACCACTTCTCAAAGCCTTTACATTATATTTGCTTGCCCAAGGTCTTGTCATTTGTCACAGACATTTCTATCCCTTCAGCAACTCAATCACTCAGTTCCTCATCAGCCTTGGCTGTCTGTGTTACTCCCACCATTCTGATTTTGGATGCTTGATAGTCCTGAAGCCTCCACACTTTATCCCTTGAGAATTAAGAGCAGCTAAAAGCTGCTAGGGACATACATACACCATGTTGTCTGAAATGGAGGCAACTGATGGAACTGAAAGATGTAAATAAGACTAAATGGCACCTAGAACACAGTTTGAATAATCTGTCATTCTGCTCTCCAAGGAGCATAAAGAGTGTAATATTAAGTGTTTACAGAAACAAAAGAGACAGAGAAGACTGGTGACATCCCAGGGGCTACAAAAGGAACGTGCTTTGACACAAAAGAAAAACACTAGAAACAAGGGGGGTTCTCAGCAGGTCCCCTGCATTGCAGACCTGACTGATTTATACTTAGTATGCATTAGAAGCTTTCAAGGTTGACAGAAGTAATTTATTTTAATCAAACAAAATAAATCCTCTGGTTCAAAGTTCTTAAAACTTCCAGTTCCCATTAATCTGGCAAAGATCTTCTGTCACCGTCCAAAGACAGAACAGGAGACTTAATTTGGGGGCACTGATGAAAAAAAGATGCATGGAGCCACAGAGTTGCTTAGTTACATTTGCTTTGAAACTGTGATCTCAAGAGGGAAGAGGAATTTTGACCAATTGAGGAAGCTGCCTGCAAATGACCCCTTCTGCAGCAAAGTGACTGCCAGGTTCATTCAGTGACTAGAAAGCCCTGGGACACATCCACACATTGAGCTGGAAACATCTAAAGAGTGAAGAGACTACTTGGGTAACTGGGTACCAATTTTCTGCTTGGTTTCCTGGACAATTGCATCGGATCCTCTCACGACCAGGTTGGAGAGAGTGGTTTGAATCTTCCTTTTCGGCACAGCAGCTGCTGCACTAGAAAGAGGAAACGAACCCAGAAGATCAGAATTTTCCCATGCTTCGAGCAAGGACAGAAGCCTGAATACTAGCCCAGTGCTACAAAAAACCTCCCCCCAAAGGGCCAGCTGCCTGTTTTTTGGAAGGATGTGAATCTAAATCCAAATTCCAACATAATGTTTAGGATCTTCCATTTCACCTTTGTTGAGGTATGTACTTCCTATGCATGCATTACAGGAAAACTAAACATAGATCAAAGCTCTGCTTTGCTCATAGGTCGTTCCAGGGATGGAAAGGAGGTTGGAATTGTTTCATTACTGTGGAGTCATACCAGGTATCAGAGGGCAGTGGTAAGGGAATAAAAGCTGTGTCCAAGCACAGGCTGGATCCAGCTGTGACTCATCTTCCACAGCTGTCTTCATGGGATTTGGATAAGGGACCTGGCCCCTGTGAGATGCATACTGATCTTGGTCAGTCCTGTTTCCTCATTAACCCAGAGTGACACTGTATTCTTTCAGCCAAGGAAGACATGAGGAAATATAGAAAACACTGACTCTGGGATTAAATGCAGTAAGCCAAAAGAAAATAGTTACAGTCTCGGAGACTCGAATGCTTGGGATCTCATAGTCCATTAATCTACTGCAACACAAAGCTGCCTGGCTTCACACCACAGTATTAATGTAGAGGTAAAAACAACCCATACCACATCTTAGTACCAATTTAAAATCTTCCTGTCCAACAGCAGCTGTTACCCCATGTGGCCAGTAGGATTATGTCAAATGTGGGGCTTTATTCCTATTTGGTGAATGTAGTTAAAGCAAAGGCATTCTCTAAATTAATAGACTCCCTTAGATAAAGCTTCAGGCTCCCCTTGTACGTGTGAGGGAAATTCTGTTCAAAAGCAAGGGAAATAAATGGTCTATCTTACACTGAGGCTGCATATGCTGCAGAAGAGACTCCTCCATAGTAAAAGCCATCCTGACACAGCCTCTCTTTCAAAGTGGGATTTTTCCGACCAGCTTTTTTGGGAATGCGGCCACCAGAAAAGGTGGACTGCAGATCTGCCCGCTTCGAGCTCAGCTTCTTGTACTGGGATTGTATGTGATACTGACAATATTCACAGTCATTCTGAAAAGAAACAAGAGAACCTGTTACACAACACCAGCAATTACAATTTCCTTCATTCCTCTCACCCACATGCATCCTTGTATGGCTAAAAATGAAGTAACATCTCTACTGTGGTACTCCAGCATTTGATCAAGTAAATAAAAATATGCCCACACTCAAGCAACAAAAAACAAAGCTAAAATTGCCTGTACTAATCACTGGAAACAACCCTGTACATCAAGGAATTTTAAAGCCATTCCTTCAAGTCAACTCATATCCCACCCAGGACCTCTTTCCCAGATTCTGAAATCTTGACTCTGCTCAGTTTTATGTACTCTCTGCACAGCCTCCTCCTGGAGTGGGTCTGCAGTCACAGCCTTGACTGGCTACAAGTACCTTCTGTATTTGTCTTCTTCCCACTTCCCACACTTCCAGCTCCTCTCCAGTTCTTCATTCCTTCACTTCTTCTCCTCCTTCTGATACCCTATCTACAACCCTTCTGACTCAGACAAGGTTCCTTTCAGGTATCACAGCATCACCATAGCCATGAAGTAATAATCCACAAGTCCTTAAACTAGTACAAGTCAGTAATGTCCTAAAAGAAGGATCCCAATGCTTTTTACTCTCATCTCCAGTGCCCCACATTCAGGTGTAAGTATCCCAACAGCTTGCAGGTACACTGGACAAGGGAACTCATTGGGTTAAAATCATTCCAAAAGATAACCATTCCCAAATAAAAATCTCGTGTTGTTTTTCCCTGGATGAGTTTTCTAGTGCAGTGCATGGAAGCTTACACTGGAGCAAAGGAGAGTGAAAGGGTGTAGCATTATGGGTCAAGACCATCTCCTTTTACTGCAGCACCAACCACCAACCTTGCATTTAGGGAAATCCCCTGCAGAGTGACAGCACAGAAACAGCTCCTCTGGCTTTCATTTGTCACTTTCTCCACCCACTTTAGTTGGTTGCAAGTCAAGATCCAGAAACAAGTAAAAAAGTCAGCATAGCAGTACAAAATCAGCAGCCAGGTTTTCAGCAACAGCTTAGGAATGCCCTGACTACTGAAATACAGACCAGGTTCACAATCTGTGTACAAGGATCTCCATTCTTCTTTCTGGCTTTGCAGGTGCCCATATCCAGAGCTTCTCCCATGAGAAGGATCTTCTGGGGATGGTCAACGGACAAACACACCTAGACAGAAATCAGAACACTCCTGGATAGGCCTCTTTCTAGATATCACTGGTTTGTCTCTGATCTGGGTCAGTACCTCTGGCACGAACAACATAGTCTTAGAATGCAGGCTAGCTTAAGAAAGCCACATGTCCTATCCAAGTTGAGAAATGGCTCAGTTAAAAAGAAAAAAGGGTATTTATTTCTTACAAAGAGATGAAAGACATTTGAGTTCTATGCCCAGAGCCTCATGAAACAAAAAAACCCACAAACACCTAAGGCAATCCAATTGTGCTGTAGAGGGTCCTGTACAGCTGCTTGGCTCTGATGCCTTCATGACCCTCCACATCCAGCAGGGGATGGGAGGAAGAGCTGTACCAGGGCTCTCTGTCCTCCAAAACTCTTGGTCCAATCAAAACTCAGTCCTGTGCAAGAAGAGTGTCTGCTTCACACAACCAAATACACCAGGGACTGTGTCTGTAGCCAAGGGACAATTTCAGCAGTCAGTTTTAATGTAGCAATAAATGTGAACATTTTAGCTACGAAGAGCCATTCCTGACAGTTAAATGCAGCCCTCCTATTAAATCTGGTGTGCCTTTCTGCTCACCAACGGGACTATCTGCTGCCTATTCATGCTAATTTAAGCAATTATGTAGCTTAAAAGACAATTAATGAGATCCTTAATTTTTCTATTTAGAGAATTTAAATTGCAGAACACTACATGATCAGCTACTAGACTGAAATTCCCCTTGACAGAAGTAACTGGAAACAGGTTCCATTCCAGTGCAATTAAAAATATATTAATTTATTAGCAAGATGAAGCCATCTTAAATGTTCTGCATGTTCTACATTTATAAAAAATCAATTAAACAAGTGAACTACTATGTATCAACCAACATATATTTACATAATACATTGTTTGTTTAATAAATCAAATATTGCTGCTTCTCTGTTGTGATTTTTGAACCAGAAACATTTTGTAATAGTATCTCATGCTCGAATTAGAAGAGAGAAATGTGCTTCTCCACCTTTTTCAGCATTGAGAGACCTCTAGGCTGAAATAGGTGTTGCACTGAAGTAGCTGAATAAACTGAAATGAAAATACACTCCCTATATTTGTGGAAGACCCAACTGCTACTGAGAGCAGATTAATAACTGGAATAAACTCTGGGTTTAAATGCTTAATAGGACTTCTTGAAGTTCAGTCTTCCAGGAAGCAAGGAGCAGATACACACCATGCAACTACCTGAATGCAATTCAAACTGTTGGGCAGACTGCTGCAATTTCAATCTGAAGATGTGTCATAAAGCTAAATCTCAGCCAAATATGAAAAGGTTCAGCTATAGGTTTTTATCTACAGCTGAATGAAAAATCCTCTCACCTCATCTGAGCCTTCTTTAGGTTTCATGGGGTTGGCATTGAGCAGGCCAATGACTGTGCCTTGGTCAGTCTTCCAGTGCTCCTTGTGGACGTCACCGAACAGGAAGAGCGAGACGCACTCATTGAGGTCCCGAAGGTCGTTCAGCCTCCAGATACTGAAGGTCCTGCCCTGGAACAGACATTCCCTTTCCTTTCAGCTTTGCTGCAGACACACTGACTGCAATCCCTCTGCCTGTTCCTTTTAAAGGACTATTCTGACTTACCTCCTCCCAAGGTTTTAATGATTTAGAAAAGCACAATTTGTAATCTCAGTAGAGCTTAGATACAGTATCTCCAGCCATCCGTGTTGCCAGTTCTGGGGTTCTTAAAGACCAGAATAGCAAATAATTCTGCTACCACCAACCTGTCCGGTATCAAAGCTGGACAGCACACTTGTTTGTTGAATAAAGAGGTTTTTACCCCACTGAATGCACAAAACTATGGCATATCCAGATCTGTTTCACCAATGACTTTCTATAGGACACATACAATGCTGGATGAAACCAGACAAGCCAAGATCTTCAATACAGAGGTTTTCCAATAACTACATGAAGCTGGCTGATTAAGTTGAAGATCTAGGAAAGTTTCTCAGGAAAGATCATCAGCACTTCACCTGAACTGAGCAAGGGATGCAATGAAATTACTCACATTATTTGTGCTCTGAGGAGTGACCTTCTTCACTATGACTCCAAACGTTACCCAGTCGATTTCCTCCAGATTTTCAGTAGCAAGTTTGTTCTTCAGCTGAGACAGTCGGATGAGCTTCCTGTTCGCCATTTTCCTGTCCATTTCGGCTGAAGACACCCGGGGTTTTCTAGATCCAGTGAAAGCAGGTAAAAGACAATGCATCCATTGGCACAAATGGACAATCAAAACCAACCAGCACTTTCCTGGGGAGACTGCATCTGCTGCAAAACACCTCTGTGCCTTACTTCACCCTGAAGTCATTTGAAATAAAACCCCCCATATCAGACAGATACTGATGGCAGTGGTTTTTGTCCAAATAGCTGCATTGCAACTCGGTCCCAGGCCTGCATTAACTCTGCTCATTTCAGGCTAACCAAGAATGGCTGACTGAGCTGGGAATACAGCTCGGGTTCTGGTGAGGACACCGTGAGGATTCAGAGTCCTCTTGTGGCCACACTGAGTATAGGGATGGTGAGTGGCTCCTGAGGCTTCTGTGTGCAGCAAAAACTGGCTCAACTGGAGCTCAGCTGGCCTTTGCACATGCCCACTGCTTCCCTGCTCCACCACTGACAATATCCCAGCAAAGTCAGTGCTAACAAAATTAGAGCTTTTCTGTTAGAAAAGAGCAGAGGCGAAAACAGAAACATGGTACTAAGCCAAAAGTCAATGTTACACGATTACTGATCAACCAGCCATTGCTGTGGCTTTGTGTTACATCCCTTGATGACAAGGGACTGATCTGACATGTTTAAACCATGAATATACATTGTGTTTTCTTTGCCTTTACTGGAGGGGCTGTCCCCAGACAGAGCTCAGAGCTGGGCTGCTGACCTTAATCTCAGTCCTGAGAAGGTTTCCACAGACACTGGCTGTGTGGTTGCACTGGAGCACGCAGGCACGTGAGAAGTCTTCTCTCTGGTCACCTTACTGGGTGTGTTCCCTAGGGCAGACTTGAGAGGCTGGAACGCCAGGCCGAGGACTTGCCGTGGAGGAGGAATCTTGTTCTCTTTAACAGAAGAAAAAAGGAACAGGTCCCATGACAAAGAATACAGTAATTAACTGTTATAAGCTCTCTGCCACTGTGACAAGATCACTCCTGGTGCACTGAGTAGTGTAACACTGTCCTGGATATGTCCACATCACTGATGGGAACTATAAGGTTTTAACAGAAACTCAGTGTGTTTAGTAAAAGGTAGATTGAGAATGGTACCTGCTGAGGATGTGTTTGATTTCTGCATTCTTCGCTTGGCTGGTGGTAAAGGATTGCCCAGCTGGGCCGAGAAGCATGGTGATTCTTGCAGCTTCTGAACTTTCCTTTCCTTTAAGGGTGGACAGGGAGATTTACCTGCTCAAGGGAACAAAAAACTATGAGACCTCAGGATCTGGATTCAGACTCTAAGCACTGCTCCAAACTGTGTAACTCCTGAATAACAAGTCCAAGCCAGTGCCCCACACAGAAACCTTTCAGCCAAGTTGTCACATGAAATGCAACAGCTGAAAAAGGCTCAAAGACTCTTCCCCATGACAACTTAAAGACTTTGGTTGTCACTGCAACCTCAAAGCCATGGAAAGTAGAACCATTGCCTGTTTTACAACCTTTCCATGAATTTTCATTACTACATCCAGCACCTATAGCAACAAACACAGCTGTATATACTGGGTGTACCAACATCTGCCAGTAAGAAGGGACACCTCCAGAAGAGTCTGGAGCACTTAGTCATGAAAGCTGTCCAGTGTAGAATTAATTAATCCATGATGCAGAGGTCAAAACTAATTTAATCTGTAGCTGTAAGAAACAACCTGTGTGGGAATACATCAGACCACCATTCCTCCTCACTACTTATTTCCCACTTCAGGATTATTTTAAGTCCTGCCTATAAACTCACATTGGTAAGCCAATAAATTATAAATCCATTTACTTTCATTACCAGAGGTTTTCTTCTCAGGGCCTGAGCTGGATTGCTGCCCAAGAGCAGTCTTCTGCAACTGCTCCTGTAATGTCTTCATCTGTTCTTGCAATTTTCTCAGCTCAGCTAGGAAAGGAAGAAGAAAAAGGATAATAATGAAGACAGCAGGAAGCCATTGCAAATGGGGATTTATGAGATCCCTGGAAGTCTGGCAGTTTTACTGCATCATGGAAACTTAGAAAATGAAGACTTGAGCCACAATGCAGATTTACTTGATTCTACACAGCTCATAGTGAAGGCAAACTTTTCCATACAGCCTGGAGCGGGGTCCTCTCAAAATATTTTACTTAATTGTGGTATGTTCCTTCCCATGTTGAATAAAACTCTCCTACTCGCCATAAGACAATTTAAATGGCTGATGATTGCACTCCTTAGAATAAAGAAGTACTTCCCTATATAATCAAATACACAGCTGGACACAGGAAAGCTGTGGCCAGCTCTGCTTCCACAATGACTTCCACACTGGTAGGGGCAGAACCTCCTGCCAATAAGCCCTGAGGGGGGAGTGACTGGAGTGCTGGTGAAAGATAGCAGGATGATATCTGATGCCCTGAAGACTGAGGCAACATTGCTCTTCACCAGACAAGGTACAGGTACACAGGCAACCTTCCCTATGCTTCTCAGCACAGCTCTGTTAGTCTCCCTGGCTTACTTAAGTCCTCTGCCTTTCTTTTGGGAAAACAAGTTTGGTAAGTGTGGCCACTGGACACTGAAATTAGAAACTTTCACAAGGCCTTTCAGTATTTCCTCTCCAGCCATCATCAAGAAGAGGCAGGCCATACCTCCTGCTTGTTAGCACTCTAGAGACAGAATGTATCAAACAAAACAGATCAAAGATGCTGTTGCAGAAACCTTGCAGTTCTTCATTGGTTTTCTCCTTGGCCTGACTGGGAGCAGAAGTGGGGACAGCTTGCTCTGCCTCCTCCTCTTGCAGCAGGTCATCTACATCTCCAAACAGCGTAGCCAAGTTCTCCTTCTGCTCATCAATCGTGCTGTCCTCAGCATCAACCTCCTCAGTGTAGGATGCATCATCTTCTGCATCAAAGAGCTCATCGTATTCATCTGGTTCTCCACCCTCATCCTCTGGAGCATCTTCCTCCTTAGGAGAATTCCTCTCCTCAGTTGCTTCGTTTTCTTCCAGGAGGGAAGCCAACAGATCCAAGTCATCATCAGCTAAGGAAAAAAATTATTCTCAGAGTTATTTCTGTCCAGTTAAAGGAAAGTTGCTAAAGAATAAAACATCCAAGACACCTTGATTAAAAGCTAAAGTCAACTGAAACTAGATCAGAGCAGCAAGTGGCATTTTTAAAAAAAATACACTTCAGGTTTAGCTAAAGGCATCTAGAGCACCTTCTGGCTGTGGGGTCAGATGGAAATGTAGTTGCAGATGCTCTCAGCTTGTTGCACAGGCTGGCAAGTCAGCAGAAAATTTGCCAGCTACTCAGTGCTGGCTTTTCCTCCTATGCAGTTCCTTGAACAGCAGCTGCTGTTACACAGAAAAGCCTGGAACCTGTAAACATGTGGCCAACAGAGACACCCATGTGGCTTTTGCCAGTGGAAGGGGAAGAGGGAGATGCAAGGCAGGCAACAAAGCATATCCTCGGATATAGTTTGCTCATGGAAAAAGAGGGACAACAAAGAAATAGGGACAAAGGGACAAAAATGGAGAAGAGAGAAGTACAGAGAGAAGAACGAGACAGAGGAGAAATTTACATCTGGGCAAACCAAGAAACTGATTTAGCCTTTGCTGCTGAGGAAAACACCAAACCAGGGAAGGCACAGAGAAGCCTCACAGGAGAGTGACAAGAAGAAAAGCAAGAGGCAACTTCAAAGGACTCAGCAAATAAACTCAGTAGAATGTAAATTTCTTTGCTAAAAGCCTTACCAGGCTTTCTGAACACTAGAACTTATTAACTAACAAGCTGACAAGAAGACAAGTTTCCCACTGAAAAGAAGAGAGCTTTCTCCCTTACCGTCCATAGTTTCACCAGGATTTCTTCAAGAGCCCCTCAAGGCAAAATATTCTGTTTTGAGGAGAACAAAGGAGATACTGTTAAAGTACATATACCTCATCCAGAAATATATACTGTGTTCAGGCTCCTTATTTGACAACTTACAATCCACCAGCTTGGTTTTGATTACAGACGCAGATGAGGACTCCACTAAATTTAAAACCCTCACATACATTTTCTACATCAAAAGTCTGACCCATGCTGAACCCTCTGCAATGTAAGGACACTAGTTTTATAAAAAAACCCATTACAGACACAGAATTTAAGAAATACCTACCATGTTCTCATAGTAATAACCATTTCCACCTCACCTGATTACACTGAGTACACTATAATTACAATTAGCATTTAACTAGTTATTGGAAGTCTAACAATTGTCATTCTCAAAAGCGTACATTCTCTGTTTCTTACAGCTTCTCCATTTCATGGAGAAGGGTCCGTGAAAAACAATCAGCACAGACGGACATGAATGGGCCAGGGAAGCTTGGATAAGAAAGATGGGATACCACTGAGACCAAAGGAGTCATAGACTCTAACTGTGCTTACAGATCATCCTGCTGCAAAATCATTTGTTTCGCCCATAAACTCCGCTTTTGATAGTTTTCTCATGCTCCAGAACATTAATTTTCAGCAACACTGCATAACTCACACGAGCAGGGAAAGCCATCGCGGACCCCGCGCTTTTTCCCTCACGGTTTTTTCCTCTCCGCTCGGCCGCCTCCCCCACCCAGCAGAACCCCGACCTCCTCCGAGGCTCCCTCGCCCGCGGCTCCCCAACCCTCGGGCCAGGCTCCATGCCCCGTGATCGCTCCGTGTGCCCCGCTCCCCCCACACACCGCATACCCCGCTCCCCCCATACACACACATACACAGCCCGCTCCCCTCGCTCCCCGCTCCACACACACACACACACACACACATACACCCCCACACCCCGCTCCCCCACACACTCCGCTCCCTTCGCTCCCCGCTCCACACACATACACTCCCACACCCCCACACCCCACACTCCGCTCCCTCACGCACTCCGCTCCTCTCCCCGTTCCACACACCCGCCCACCCACACACCCACCCCGCTCCCCACACAGACTCCGCTCCGCTCCGCTCCCCTCAGACCCCGCTCACCGCCGCGCGCGCTGCCAGTACCCGCCAGAATTCGGACCGGCCCCGCCCCTTCCTGCGCATGCGCGCACGCGCCATCTTTAGTCCTGGCAGCCGCGGTGCCGCCCGGCGCCATCTTGGCTGTGGGCGGGCAGAGGGGAAGGTGCGGTGCCCGCTGAGGGGGGGCGATGGCGGCCTGGGAGTCACAGAATCGATGTCTTTGGAAAAATCCTAACGAGTCCAACCCATAACAGATCTAAACATCTGCAGGGACGGTCACTCCATCACCTCCCTGGGCAGCCCTTTCCAATGCCGAATCACCCTTTATGTGAAGAAATTCCTCCCACTGTCCAACCTAAACCTCGCCTGGCGCAGCTTGAGGCCATGTACTCGCATCTGTCGCTGGTTGCCTGGGAGAGGACATCCCCCTGGCTACACCCTCCTCTCAGGGAGTTGTAGAGAGTGAAAAGGTTCCTCCGAACCACCTTTTCTCCAGGCTGAGCCCCCCAGATCCCTCTGCTGCTCCTCACAGGGCTTGTGCTCCAGCCCCTTCCCCAGCTCCGTTGCTCTTCTCTGGACACGCTTCAGCACCTCAATGCCCTTCCTGAGCTGAGGGGCCAGAACTGGAGACAGGATTCAAGTTGTGGCCACACCAGTGCCTACAATAGAGGGAAGAATCACACCCCTGGTCCTGCTGGACACATTGTTCCTGATACAGGCTCTAAGCAAGCCCATTTAGCTGCAGAGTTGCCCTGTCTGGGCAGAGTGGCCTCAGGGGTCGGTCACAGCAGGTGTCATCTTCATCTGGATAACCTAAACAATGCCAACACTTGTTACACCACCAAATTCAATCCTAGTTATTGTCACATGCAGCGGACAAAATTTTGTAGTTTGGTCAGTTTTTCTTTGGCGCAACTATAATTCTGTGAAAAACATTTCTGAGTATGCACAAGCTCATTGCTGGACTGCAGTTAGTAATGACAACAAAAAATAATCTTCCCTGTAGCATGAACAGGTTTCAGTGTGTTGCAGTTTATTCTTTGGAGTTCCTTGCCCCTCCTGATTTGTACTGTTAGATCTGCTCTTTTATCTTTCTATGAAGACCTATTTCACCTAATGCCCACGTTTTCCTGTTAGCACTCCTGTGCTAACATCCCCTCTCTCTGAAGCCTCCTCAGATGATTCATTTTGATTTGACAAATCCATAAGTTATTCCTTCTTCAGCCTTTCATATTGATTTTCTGTGTTTTCATTAAGGTTAATACTTCTCAGATGAAATCAGCTCTATTATCAATTCTGTTAGTCTGCTTCTGGCCTAGTAGCATTTCCATCAGATTTTAATCATTGCAGAATCCGTTAACTGTCACGAAGCTCCCATAATAAAATGGATTCAAGGGTAAAAAAAAAGCCCATAAATCCTACTGTCACAAGGAACCAATTAAAAGCCAGTAAGAGGTTGCATCTGCTGGGACTACTCGTAATTGATAAAGAAGGTTGCAACAAGGCTGACGAATACCTCTTCACAAGAGTCAGCTCTTATGTTACCTGAAATTATGGATGAAGCTATAGATGAGCTATAACAGAGAGTAAGACTCCAGAGTCTAAAAGTGATAATTAGAACAACAGTGACAACTAGCAAAGTAAAAAAAAAAAAAATTACTCAAATTACAATGGCAAAAAAGGGATTGTCTCCCTTTTGTTGAGGTAAAAATACCCAGGAGGACAAGAATAGAACTAATCCACTACAGTTGTTTCTACACAAGCTTTTCAGACATAGGAATTGGCAATCCTGTTTCAGCCTCCCAAGTATTCACAGGCACAGATAAATTTATAATTGTAATAGATTTATTTTGATACGTGAAAATCCACTATACTCTTTTTAAATTAGGTTACATCCATCTCAGTGCTTTCTACCACAATACTGTACAAGTCCAAATGCTTTTATCATAATAAAGAAAAATTAAGACAACATCATAAAAATTAACAGCTCTATAAAACCAAGTGACTTGAGTACACCAGGCGCTACATATATCAGACCTAGCTGATCCGTTTTAAACCTTACTCACATCTGGCTAAAGCAAGAAGTTATATAAGCCATCAAAAATTTAACATCAGATTAGTATGGTCACAAGGGCAGCAATGAAATGGCCATCTGGAGAAAGAGAAGGGTTCACTTCAAATGCTTGATGAATACAGCACTATTCCACTTTGCTGAAAGCTTCTGAAACAGCTTTTTTCATGTATTCCTTTCCTGGTCTATGGTATACAAGAGATGAAGTATTTACAAGTTCATATATATTTTATATATATATATATTTGATCAGCAATATCTCATCTCTCCTCCAACTTCAGTGATTCAGTCCCATTCTGCAGAGTAGCCATAGAGCAGAGCATTCAGGGGAATGTTCCTGAAAGGTTTCATAGCAGCAGACACACTGCAAGTTCCGTAGCACATCCATGTTGTTAATCTATGAAAACTCCTTCCCTAAAGCAGATTACAACAAGATTAGTGACTACAGGGCAGGGGAAGAGTTTTACCCTTTTCCCATTGAATTAATAAGCAAACCCTTGAAAACCTCCTTCATAGGATATAAGAGCTGAGCATTATTTGAGCAAGAAGGAAAAAAAACCCAAAGTGTTTGGCAGGTGAAATTCCAGAAGACAGAGAATTGGAGGGCATCATTCAATTAATGCAGTCCATAACATGAATCTGCAGAGTGTCCAAATCAGGTAGAATTTCTTCACATTTAGGACATGAATAAATTGAAATATTCTGCTGCTCTGGCCAATCTTGACTATTAGTTCCTGCAAGCAGAGAAGATAATTGATTAACTATTATATTACCTGATTTTGCTCTTTGCATCTACCCAACTGCCAGAATAACACAGGGAAGCTGTCTGCTGCCAAGCAAAGCTGGTTTAACCTGAACCTGACCCCAAGGGCTGGGGAAGGTGCTTGCAGTACCTCTTTGGACAAGGTGAGGTGAGTGCTCCCGATCCGGCATCCTGGCTCCGTGGCGACTCTGCATCTCTGCCAGAGAGGTTCTGTGGATAATAAACAAGTCAAGAGCTCTGAAAACAGACTCCTGTCAACTGGTCATGCATTTAGTTCACAACTGCTCTAGGTCCTCAAAAACAGGACCTAGAAACGCCACTGCTTTGTGAGATCACGCCAGAGGTCTGCTGAAATCAGGGTCATGCAACTGACACCAGCAGCTGGATTTGGGCAGCCACACACCTAGGGATCTAGGGCACACTTCTCTGCAAAGCTCCAAGGACTCTCAGGTGTTCAGAGAAAACTGCAAGTTTGCTTTAAGTAGAAAAGCAAGTTATACCATAAAAAGGACTCTAGTTAATGTGAAATGTAACTTAATTCAACTACCACAGTACTCAGAACTGTGTACTCAGCACTGCCTCCTGGAGAAGCAGCAGATATCCCTGGCACACACACAGCAACATTAACTGCAGATTCACAGCTAAAAATGAGGCCAGAACTGAAAGAAACTCACAGGGAGAATTTACCAAGCATGGATCATTTGAAATTAAAACTTCCTAAGGCACTCAACTAAGAACTAACACACTTTATGGAGATTCTACCAGAAAATTGAGAAGCCAATTCACTATTTTTTTCTCCTTTTAAATTCAAATTAAACAAAAGCTGTCTGCAAAGTTATTTGCCTTTAGACTGAGATGCTCACAAGACAATGTCGGTCAACACCAGTACACAGAGTAACAGGACAGTGCAAAGGGACAGTTCAGCCAAAGTCTGTTCTCACCGGCCAAGGTCTTCAAAATTTTGCTGCTCTTTTAGTAGGTATGCCAGCTGGACAGCCAACTGCTCCTTCTCCTCATGGATCTTCTCTCTTGCTGCCCTCTCAGCATGGAAATCAGAACAATAAACCTCCATCTGATCAGAGAAATGGAATTGGGCTGAAAATTAGCTTTGAATCATATTTGTATATGTCAAAATCACAAATCTGTATCATAATGTGCATCTACTCAAAACATGCACACACTGCAAAGCTAAGACCTGCCTTTCTCACAAGGTAAAGGAAACTAACAGTTTCTGCACTCTGTAAAAGATACTCCGAGTGTCTTACCTGGGACACAGGTATTGCCTCTGCTGTACAGAGGTAGAAACAAGGCACAGCGAGAAGCAGTGAGGAGGTGACTTGACTGATTACACTGACAAATCCGTGGTTCACATAGTGAAACCAGGCCTGGATGCCAGTTCTGTGCCTTAAATGTGAGGCAAACCCTTTTTAGTCACTTAACACATGCTGGTTCGAGTAAAATCATTCCTAAAACATATGCAGTGATTCTTAAGCCAGTGGTTCTAAATACACATCTACTCCCAACTTCTGTTTGTTGTGCCAGACTCCAGCATACACAGGTCCTCCTACAGAGCCCTAGAATATAGTGGGTAAAGGCTCTGCAGGGATCTGCAAGGCAAGCCAAGTATGGGGAATTATGCTTTGAAGTTGAGAAAATGTATTGAGCATTCCAGAATGAGCCATTAAATGGTGTCCTGCCCTGGTGTCCGAATATTGGGTGAGGGAAGCAGCCAGTTTGTGAAGAGCTGATACCTGAGCACGGAGCACAGACATGGTTTCAAGGTCCTCCTCTTGCTTAGCAATTATCTGCTTCATTTCATCTATCTGGAGCTGCTTTGCAGCAAGGGCTTGTTCTGCCAGCTCCACCTTTACTTTCAGTTGTTCCACCACAGCTTTATCTACTCTGTCCAGCTGCAAAAAAGAACTGTGATTATGAGATGAACTCTGAATATGACCCTTCTCAAAGGGAGTTTGCTTCTTACTCCTCCTGTCCTTGGAAAAAGTTCCCATTTTGGTCACCAAAGGAACTTGGGCTAAGACAGCAGTGGTGTCTGATATTTTACCTTAAAGATTAGTTTTGAGCTTTCAAACTACATTGTATCAAGTTGAAAGACAACCCCCTAGTGGACACTGTAAAAGACCTTTTCCTAGTTTCTGGAATTACACAGAACAATATGGCACTTCCATGGTGGTTCAGTTCCTAACAAGACCTCACTGAGGCAGGCATTCTATTTAAGAATACAAAAATTTGTAGAGATTTACCTTCCCACATTTTTCTAAATGATGCTGCAGGAACGCTGATGTATCTATCTATCACTTCTGCCTGGACTCTATGCTGCAATGCACTGCAGATTAGACCTTACCCAGAAAACACCACGGAAGTACTGATGTGTGGATAAAGTTTTCTGTAACTGACAGCACAGGATCTATGTTTATCAGAGCAGTGCTGCTATGTTCATGTAATTATACAGAAGGGATGACAGTTGTTTCCTACCCAAATTTGATCCTAAAGATGTTCTCCCATCCCTTCCCCCTCAGTTCTAATTAATTATGATTTCTTCTTGTGATGAGTTTACCTCTTTGAGTTTCATTTCATCAATTTTTTTCATTGCCTCAGTGAGTTCTGGAAGGATTTTGCTATATGAATCCTGGAGGTTATTGTATCTTGCCCTGTTTATGACAAGAAAAGAGATTAAGGTTTGAAACAATTCTTTGAAATCTAAATAATGTTAAAACTTAAAACAAAGCCACTACCAGCTCCTTGCAAATCAGTCTGCATTTCTGCAGACTGAAAAAGAAAAAAGTCATGCTCCATGTCTCAATACCTCTCTACCAATGAGTTGTGTGTTGCTCTATCCATAGATTGAGTGCAAACCAATGTCCTTACTGATCATCTGCATTTCATATTGAAGAATCCATCACTCAGTATTTTTGTATGAAGCTCACAAATTCTGTTCAATATGTAACACCCCTCTTAGGAAAACTCCAAGCCTTGACTCAGATTTCAAGTGAAGGAGAATTCATCAGAATAACCAGACACAGACTCCAAAGATAATGAGCAGCTTCTGCAGCAGCTGAAGAAGTGTCCTTTAGGAAGTTCAGCCCCTCTGAACAGCCTGGACTGACATTTTCACACTCCTTACATGGACTGCACATGAAAGAGAGCAGGCAGCCAAAGCAAACAGCCTCTCTTTACCTCAGTCTCACCACACACTTGACTTCCCTGGTGCAAATGTATTATAGGGATTGCAGACCTCTTCATTAATGTCACTTTCCCAGCACTGTCATCACCTGACTTGTCCCTGCCCTCCAGGACGTGTCAGCATTTACCCCTGCTAGTCAGTGGCACAGCTGTTGTCACTTCTCTGCTTCCTCCACTTGTGTGCTACACCCAGCTCTATTCCACCTTTGACTTTATGATTAAAGGAAGATACAAGTCAGAGTTGACAGCTCAAGTATTCCTAAGTGAGGGGTTCAGCAGATGAAAGAATACAAACTTCTACTTCATAATCTACAAACATGGCATCGTTTCAAAGGGTGCAGGACACAAAAGTAGTACTTCAGATTCAATTCCCCTTTGGCCAACTTCCCTTGGACTTCACCTCCTCACTGACAATATCTTCCTAGAATACAAAACCAAGTCATACTCACTTTTCTTCATGTGTTTTGGCTTGTTCCAGCTTGACCTCTGCCTGCATGCTCTCCACCTGAAGTTCCAGCTTCTTGATGGTGTATATTAGCTGCTGCTTCTCCTCCAATTCTGATGCAGCAGCCAAGCTTTTCCTTTCCAGTACCTGGCACCTGATAGAAAAAAAAAAAAAAAAAAGGTTGATCTCTTCTGTTCACTCTCTCCTGATGGATAGTTCCCATGAGGCATATAGCAAAAAGAGCATTTGTATGGTTCACTTTAAAGGCTTATTTTGATGAAGAACATGGAAAGACAAAAATCTGTCTATACACAACCATCAGAAAACAAAGCTGTAAAAACCAACACGTACTTTCTTACCATTATGAATCTCAAAGAACTGGAATTTGACAGGAAACGAAGCAAAAAACTGAGAGTCTTGTAACCACTTCTATAACCTACACAATTTTCTTCAAAAGCCCAGACAGTTCATGTGAAAAGGTTATAACCAAGTCCCTTGGCTTTTTCCAGAATAAGGACTGATTATGTGAAGGAGAAAACAGAAAAGATTTTTCATTACATCATGAAGGGTTAAAACCCAAATCTTATCATTCAAGGCACTGAGGTTCTATTTGTAAAACTAGGCTGGCAGCTCAGATTTTTTGACAATTGCTGTATTTCTGCACTTCACCACTTACAAAGAAGGAGCATTCTTTAACAGCACTTCTATGAAACAGTTATTTAAGTTGATATTTGTAGAACTGGTAGTTTCCCAAGATGTGACTTGTCATACAAGTATGTACTGGATGTCATGACAGAACTTTTGCTCTTCTGAGCCTTACTTTTCTTGAAGTTTCTTCTGAATCAATTCTGCTTCTTTTAACTTCTCATGGGCTTCCTGAAGCTCTTTAAACAGAGCACAAACTTGCAGATTCAGGGTTTCTACTTCACTGCCAACCTTTCAGAGAAAAAAAATAATGAAAATTACATATGGACAATTCAAGATAATAAAGTTACAGGCTAAGAAAGATAAGCAGGAAGACTTGTTCTAGAGAAAACAGCCTAAGTTAGTTTGCACAGTTACAGTCTATACTCAGTAATAAGGCCTCATCTACAAGGCTTTACAATTATTCCACACTGCACCCCCCATTGTTCCACTAAAGATCTACATTTTACCACAGAGGCAAGTAACATGAGCTCTGCTGGCAAGAGCCTCTGAAGAAACACAACAGTGCACATGGAAACAGCTGCCAGCACAAGCACAAGTGCTGACCTCAGTATCCACTTCAATGAGGAGTGTTGGGCCCAGGCTGTAACTCAGGCAAAGTGGAGATAAGAGCACTGGAAAGCATTAATTAACTGAGACATCATCTGCTCTCCTTAGAAAAGGGCATCTCTTAACCTGCAGACTCATCTACAGCCCTGCTCTAAAATACCTGTCCTGACCTTCAGAAGGGCACAAGTCTCCAGCAGGTCCCTCAGCATATTTCCAAGTCCCATGCAGCACTTCAGAAACTCACACACCTCACATACAGGCACTCTTAGTTGTCTGTATTATGCAATTGCACTGAACCAGCATGGACCTCCAAGGCTCTGGGATTGCACTCTCACTTCACATAGAAGCTTACAGCTGCAGGCACAGAAGTTTAAGCATCTGACTGGAGATGAATCCCAACCCCAGCATTCTTTCAAATCTTAATTGAAAACATCAGAGCTAAATTTTTGCCTGGAACTGTGTCTCAATCCAAGAGAGTTATACCCTGCTATTGTGATCCCACTAAAAACATGAACAGACCTAAAGCAGGTACCATATGAGCTCCACATTTAAAGACTGTTTCACAGTATGCTGTCACTGGATTCTGATCCAAAAGCTGACCCTAGGCAGCAGTGAGGAAGTTCACACAGTCTAGATGATTTCTGGAGCTAGAAATTACTGTATTTCTCTCTGTTTATTGGGCATGGCCAGGGCAATGTGGTATAACTGCAGTTATGCCAAGCCTCCCAAATACTTGGCCTCCAATCCCAGCCCTTTGCAGTGGCTGGTGTAATTTGGAACCACCTCTGAGATACATAAAGTTCACTTCCATTACCTGTGCAGGAAAATTTCCCCTTGCTACCTGAGTGCAAGTGGAAATCTAGATCCTGAGGTGGGTGACCTCAACGAGTCAGCTGTATGCTGTTATATCTTGGTGAGGACAGGTACTTACAGCTTCTGAACTCTCTTCTTCCTGTTCAGTTTGTGTCCCACTCTCCAGGCAGTTTCTGGTCTCCTTCTCCAGCTTTGACAGTCTGCAAAAGAGAAGGAGCCAATAATGATGGATTTGGCTTATGTTTCAGGTGGGATTGTGACTATACAAGGATTTCATGCAAGTGATGTACTCCCTTTGTAACATCACAGCCACAAAAAAAAAAAAAAAAAACAACAAAAAACCCCAAGGTAGAATGGAAAGCACAGACATGCATAAAGGCCTGCACAATCATGGGGGTTCTTGAAGAACACAGGACATTGTGTACATTTAATTAAAATGGATGTGTAAGTGTGCAGGTGTGGTGAAGGTCATGACATTCAGTCCAAAAGGACTGATCTTTGGTACAGTCCAAAACTGCCAACTCTTTGGAAACAGGTCACTCTGTTCACTGAATCCAATTATTAATATTGGCCTCTGTTGTCCTGTGGTATTTTCAGGGACTGAGATTTCTAAGAATTGTTTGGTTATGGCTCAGCACCTCTTCTAGGAAGACCACATAGAAGCAATTACTGTGACACCAACCTTTCATAGTAGATAATGTCCAGATACTGTGTCTCTCTGAAGTGGGAATCCGGAACTGCTTGGGGAATTTGCCACTCCTGAACAGTCGTGCTGATTTACACCCACAGAACTGAGCTGAGACAGACCCTCATACAGGTCTCACTGTGAAAACTCTCTCTCTTAAAAAAGTTCAGAATTAAACTTATTTTAGACATTTCTAAGGAGCTTTTGCAAGCTCACACAGTGCTAAATGTAGCCTGCCACTATCACGAAGATGCCTATAATCCTGTTTTAGACACAGGGATTTGGTTAAGGCCTCACACAGAGATGATTCATGCAAAACCAAGTAACTGTGGAGGAGTGACTGGAGAGAACAGCCTTAACTAGTCATCCTATCTTTCTGAATAACCCAGGGATAGTTCAAACCCAAGAGGAAATGAGTATATTGCCTTTATCTGTAATGCTTCAGGAAATCAAAATAAAATCTCTTTTGCCCATGGAAGAGAACTGTTGTTTATCCCTATACAGACAACCAAAAATGTTATTACATGAAGAGCTCAGGAAATTCCCCATCCAAATCACACTGATATTTCAGCTTGTTGCTGATCATTCAGAGACTTGATAACTGCAGCAGCCCTGAAAGAAAACTGCTCCAAACATTACAGTGCACCTACTTCATACCTCTCTTTGTGATCCTGCAGCTCCTTCTCAAGTTCTTCCCTCTTCTGAGTTTCATTTCTAAGGCTGCAGAGCAGCTGGCTCACAGTTAGCTCCTCAGACTCCAAGTTCTTAGATTCATCTGCAGATTTGCTCCTGCTTCAAACCAAACCAGATGTAAATAACAACAGCTACCCCTTTAGCAGCTCACTCCCTTAACCCTAATGCTGGGATCCAGTCTGAGAGGCCACCATCTCACACAGTGCTGGAAACCAGTGCTCTGAGCAAAGGGCTCATTCCCAATTGCCAAGAGCCAAGTAACCACAGTCCCTGTGTGTGCAAATGAAGGGCACAGGCAGTCCCCTT
Source organism: Phylloscopus trochilus trochilus (assembly GCA_016584745.2). Taxonomy (NCBI): domain Eukaryota; kingdom Metazoa; phylum Chordata; class Aves; order Passeriformes; family Phylloscopidae; genus Phylloscopus; species Phylloscopus trochilus. Next base: position 7,033,299 of record WQNJ02000016.1, on the reverse strand, counting down.
CCAGCTGAGGGAACAATTCAGCACTTAAGCAAGGAAAGCAAAAAGCAGTAATGACAACACACAACCTAGTGCACTTATTCTGACATATTCTGCAGCCCTTTCTGCAAAATGCTGCTGTTTGTTCCTACAAACAACATTTTTTTGCAATAAAGCATGGAACATTTCTTATCTTTGCCTCACTCCTTTACGGAAAAGAAAGCATATCCCACTAAAAATGGTCATCAGAAATCACTTTCTTTTTCAGAAAAATTCTCTTTAATGTTTCATCCTCCTCACATTTCATAGCTCTTTTCAAAATCATATTATGCTATGGTAAATTGAATCAGAACAAATACAAAGCTCAAAAAATAAGGTACGTGATAAAATGGTGTATTCCATTATATCCATTTTATGGCCATCTAGACAGAGAGTCAATATCTCCAAACTGTATGGAAGACAGGCAAGTTAGACTGTACATTTCAGAGTCTTAGCTGTAAAACAGCATGTGTTAAAAATTCTGCTTTTGTAGTTCAGAGAAGAAAGCAAAGCAGAGAGTCTTCTGTGTGCTTCTGAGAGCTAGAAACCTCTGGTGAGCAAAATTCAATACCCAAAAGACAGTGTTCAGCCAGGATATTTTAAGTAAATAACTTTTATCAGGGGATTTTTAGTGCAGTTCTACCCTTACAGAAATAAATCCATCCTGAGTGGATCACATTTCTTTGAGCCTGTTAACAGCACCCATCTAAAGTTTCAGTGCTGGACAAAGACACGTGGTGACACTGGAAATACTTTAAGAGGTATGTATGCACCCTGTTCTTGTAGATAAGGCCCAGATTCTCCTCTGAAGGTAAGCAAGTTCCACAGGGAATGTCTTCTCATAATCAGTGTTCTCACAAGCCACAATTAACAACAAGCTTAATACTTGCATCTCAGTCTGTGGTCAGCAACTCTCTCAGCTTTGTCCACAACTGTAACACCCTTTTTTTTTTTTTCTTTTCCTCTTTCAACTTCTTATCTGCATGCTGAAGGACAAGTTTCTATGATATTACACTGAAGCACTGTTCTCCCTTACAGGAACATAGGAAGTGACAATGTGGAGCACACCCTTCTGGCCTGCTATGTCCTTAGCATTTTCCATATCCTTCCCTTTCAAAAGCAAAGGCACAAAGTAAATAAGAGTTCAGCCAAAACCATCTAGCTGCTAAGCTGGGCAGTATCCAAAATGGAAAGTTGAACAGTATCAGATGTCTATGTCCACGAGGAGTAAAGGTTCACCTAGGGGCAAGAAAGTCCCTTATGTCCTGAAGCTGATGTAAAGATCAAATTTTGACAGGTAACCTGAACAGAATGCTGGTATCTTAAACCCAGTAACCTGAAAACCAAGGACTGTATTGCACTGTGTGTCTACCCCATCATGGATACACTTCATACCAACCACACACAAACAGGGTCAGATCTGAAAGACTGCAAGACTTCTGACTCTTACCAATATCAGTATAATAGGGTAGAGAACAGATACTCTATTAGGTGGTCTCCAATGATTAATGGGGTAGAGAACAGATACCCTATTAGATAGCCTCCAATGATTAGGAGGGAAGAAGTCCCTGCAGCCTCTATCTTTGTCTTTTCTGTTTGGCCTCCCTTAAAAGCCTGAAGAGTTGGCAAGTCAGAACGTCCAGAAATGCCTGGCCAACTGGCCAGAATATGCATTCCCTCTTGTCAGCTAGTAAAAATTGGAAGAAAAGATGTCAGAGATCTGAGGGTCTTACTGCATGCTAGGAAGGTAGAGCTGCTGCAATGGAGAGGTGCAAAGCCAAAGAAAAAGAGGATTTTCTAGTGCATTCCTCATAGAAAGAAGTTCCCTTACGTTGAAAACAAAACCCGAAGCAGAAGTCTGAACCACACATATCACACAGGAACCTACGTACATGTAGACAGCAACATTACTGGGCATTTCACCACTATTCTCTTGATCTTCCTTTGTAGTTCTATTTATTTCTCCTTCCTAGGAGAGAAAAAACCACTATTAGCTCAGTATCTGGACTAAGCAGGACAGGGTTTTATTTATTTGAGTTAAGGAATGAAGAAAAACAGAGAGAATTGCTATCATGGCAACACAGACAAAAAAACCCAAAACCCTACAGATCATCTTCATGTTTGGAAATTCTTAATTTAAATATTTTTATGTATTTTTATACTTTACATGCCTTTTCCTATATCTCTTCCAGCTTGATTAGGGAATAGGAACAACAATGAGATCTACCCTTCTCCATTCATCAGCAACTTTCACAGTCACTCTCCCCTGTAAAGATGACTGAGCACCACACAGCAAGTCAATGGCACTGCAGGTGACTTTCAATATAAACCAAGAAATCACTCTGCAGCCTCCTAAAAGAACCACTCTTCTTTCCCACTACAATCTTCTTTCCCAGTCCTTAATCTTTGTAGCCCAAAGGAGAATCCTCTGAACAAATAAAAAGGAGAATGTACCCCTGAGTTTTCTCTGCCAACTCCAAACAAATTTTAATTACATTTTTAAAATTTCTTGTTGCACATCTACTTTCCAGAGAGAGGATATGGGGCATAGAGGGAGAGCAGAGGCCTGCATTTTCACATTTCAGTTTGCCTGTGAAGATTTTCCAGATACAAGAAGAGTAAAAAAAGTACTTTTTTATGCCTCTAGGGAATACTCTTTAGTGTTTTGCACTTAAGTTTTGTTTGCTTGCATATCTAGTTATCTGTCAGTAGGAAGTAAGCCCCATTCTCAAAATAAAATGCCCCCTCTGTGCACAGGTGTTGCCCCTTAACAAAACATAGTACTGATGTTCCCAGAAGTTACAACTCAGACAAGAGTTAATATTTCTAATTAGTGCAATAGACGCTATGAAATTAATTTACTTAGAGCTTTAAAGTGGAAGGACAAAATTAATTCCAAGCCCTTTACCACCTTTACACTACTTGTAATCCACAAGTGCTCTATGCCAGGTAACATAAGAGACCAAAGAATCACAGAATTATTTAGGATGGCACCTGGCTGCAGGTTACTGTGCTCCTGTTATTCCCTTTACTTACATTCAACCCAATCTCCACAAAGGAATCTTCTGCTGAGATGTTCAGCTTGAGCTGCAGCTCTGAAATGATGGCGAGCAGATCGGCCTTCTCAGCCTGGAGCCGCTGCACCTGGGACTTCAGCTGGCCCAGCTCCCTCTGGGCAGCCGTGCAGCCCTCCTGGGATGAACACAGCCTGCATCAGCCACCCAAAGGGAACAAACACCAGCCAAGGAGCCCACAGCCTGAACAGAACAGCGTCCCACATCCCTTCTTTTCTGGTCAGGCTTGCCTGAAAACCCCACAGTGCAACCCCTAAACTACGTTTTGGTTCACTCAACAGCAAGAAGTCTAAACTGTGAAACCAAATTAATCAAACACTGGGCATCCCACTGCTGGAAAATATGGGACTGGTTCTCTGAATGCACAGATAATTAGGATGTAAATTTTTGCCCGAATCTATGCCTTTTGCTACCACACAGGGTATCAGCCAACCTCCAGAATTATTGCATTTTTTTTTCACCCATATCCCTATTTCTCTTTTCCCAAATCTAACCAAGATTCAAGGGAGGAAAGCAAGCTGGGCAGTGAGCTATCCCACGCACCCCATTCTTAGCTTTTCCCTACCATCTAGCTTTTTTGTACCCCATTTCCACGTATAAACCTTCCCAATTCCTTGACCTTCACAAAAGGTCTCTGTTCCTCAGAGATTCTCCCCAAACTTCTCTCCTTCCAATCACGACCATTTCCTTTGCCTTCTGCCTTTTCCTTTTCTCTAGGTTACTCAAAACCCTCTCTTAAGCCTCTACATAACCAGCAAGACTCATTTTCCCCTCTCCTTTAAATGCTGCTCCCCATTATGAAACTGTCCCTGTGAGTTTGTTTCTTCCTCACTTTGTAATCTGAGCTTCCACCTCCTGACAATGCCTTTATTACACCACATACCACCAGTGTAAATTCTGAACAGTTCCTGGAGTCTGAATTACATTCTAAGCTATGATTATGCCAAATCTCCAAACATGTTGACAGTGTCTCTCATGCCACAATACCACTCTGCCCCTGTGACCTGCTGCTGCCTCTGATTTTGTGCTTATACTCTAAGAGGATGCATTTAGAGTCAGTTCCAGGCAAGGAGAGATATTTTAGATTTCTCAAGCAGGCTGGAAAACTCTGGCAACAGCATACTTTAGGCATTCAAAGTTCAAGAAGTTCTACAACAGATAGAAGGATTATAAGTCCTCTGTTTTCTCTTAAAAATATTCCAGATTTACGAATTTCTAAATTATTTATGAAATCCTGAATTTTCTTGACAATCCTGAAACACAGCTTTCATTCTGTAAAGATTGTGTAAGTAATACTTACACAGTCATGCTATTTAAACATGACTTTCCTCCCCCTTGCATTTTCTGAGCTCACTGGCCAATTTTGATTTACATGCTGAAACACTTCTTACAGAAGTTCCATAAAACAGTCTGGAGAGAAAAGCAGAGTCTACTGGTGACTCTGTTGAGAAAAAGGTTCATACACTCATCCTTCATCAGACAACAGAGAATCCACATGGGTCCTGGAGGTACCAGACACCAGAATTCATCAGTTTGGCTCTGCATGGAACTTCTTAACAAACTTTTCACATGACCATTTGGGACACAAAGCAGGTTTTGTTTTGATCAGCTGTGCCCACAGATGGCTTCAGAATCACCTGCAAAATGTTGCCTGGCTACTGTGCAACCACCTGCAACATTAGAAATGATGTGTAACAGAGCCAAAGGCAGGACACAGAGAGAACGCTCAGTCAAACTCAAATGGAGCAGCAGAAGCACAGATCTCATCTGACCTCAGTAAAAGAGTTTTCATAAAAGACTGATATAATAAAAATAGATGGCACTTAATTTTTTTTTGCTTGTTTACATGTCAACTTCTCCCTGGATACATAACACAAAAAGCAATTAAATGAGCATGAGAGACAGATATTCTAACTAGTACAGGGATGGATAAAGTAAAGAAATATCCAAGAATAAATGAAAAATTAGCAAGAAATGCTAGTTCTTATTTATTATGTAAAGAAGCTTAATTATTTTTTACTAAATGCTAAAAAAAAGTAAATTATCTCAGGTGTGCCCCAGTTTTCTGTTACTACACTCTGAAAGGTCTCACTTTATAAAGTCAGTCAGGTCAAGACCATTTCTTAGAGCTAAGGATAAAAGTGGAAATGTTAACGAATCTCCAAACCATCCCAGTGTGACAAATCCTAGAATCATAGAAGGGACTGAATGCTCCAGACTTTCAACTCAAAAGCATGTCAATCTAACCAATTGCTTATTTACCATTTGAGCTCCTTCTTCTCTTTCCTTTAAGCTCTGCAGTTGCTGCTGTAGCTGTTCATTTTCAATGCACTTGGCCTGCAAGCACTGCTTCGCCTCCTTAAACTTTGACTCATAAAATTCTCGTTCTTCTTTCTGCTTCTCTCTCCAGGTGGAAAGTTCCTCATATCGGTCCTTCATAGCTTGGTTGTGCAACTTCATGGCTTCTAAATGGCAGCCAGAGAGAAGACATTGAATCATATTAATCCTCTGTCCATGAAACAGCAGATTTCCACTACACTGAGCTCAGCATTCTCCAGCATCAAATGGGCTGGCAATAATTGGGTATGAAATGTGAGCCTCTGTCTGGCGTACCCTAAATACCAAGCCCAAACTAAACTTATCACAGTCCGTTAGCACTATAATAAATAGCTTGAAATCCACTGCTGAGATCACACACCCACACTCACCGACTTCCTGAGTTTTTCCTAAACCAAGAAGCCAGAAGGATTGTTCAGGAGAGATACCTGGTATCTTGCTGAGAGATACTTGGTATCTTGCTGTGCCTGGTGTTTAAGTGAACAGCCCAAATGAAACTGAACTGAGCTACTGAAACTACTGAGACTTGGCATGGAAAACATCCTAGACTGGTAAATTACTGCATGGAAACAGATGCTATCAAATTAAACGTCTCAAATATGCCCAACAATGCTCACCCCCAACATTTGGTTAAGATTCGATTGCAAGCATTGAAAAAATCTACCAAAGAACTGGCAACTGAGTCAGTTCCCTGTAACAAGAGTCAGCATGTGACAGCATCAGTGTTACTATTGCAAAATGCTTACAAGATTTTTAGGCAGAATCAATGAAATTATTTTCGACATGCTTTTTTAAAGAGGACAACTCCAAGTCAATTGCTTAAAAATCCTTGATACTTGTACTTTCCAGTAATTTCCATTACATCCTGGTGTCATATGATAAACTGCCCATAAATCCTTCAGGTTATAAAAAATATATATAGCCTGGAGAACGATCCTGCAAGTTATGGGTTACAGCAGCAGTAAATATGTCCCAGAACATTATCTTCTATAAGACCTTTTAGCAAAATACCAGATGTACTTCTACAAACAACTTTTCTGCTAGATTCCCATGAAACAGAGAAGTTGGACCAGGTCCAAAAATTATTCAGGAAGAATTTAAACACCAGTGTAAAATCACAATACAAGAGATATGTGACTTCATGCTCTGCTGTCATATAAACAGTGAGATACCTCTGTCTTCTACACAGAAAATTCTTAGATCCTCATGGTTTTGCTCTAACCATTTAAAGAAAAAAATAACTGACACCTAAATTCCAGATCCAGAAGTAAATCTATCTCACACAAAGGATTCAAATAATTAGGAATTTTCAGGGGAGGCTACTGGTTTCTCCCAGATGTACCCTGCCATTGCCACCACTCCTTTTTGAAGTATGGAAAGTACAGTAGCCACCCCTCCTAATGCAGCTTCAGCAAAATGTTTGTAATGGAGCCAACAGTTCTACAATACAAACCAAAAAAAAAAATCTTTCAGAGGCTGATGAACAAATAGCACACTACAGGAAGAGATTTCTCATGTCACCTTCTAAAATACACAGTGCTATACTGCTCATATATAAAACTCTAGAGCAAGTAAGTCACCCTTACATTGGGCTGTTCTCCCCCTAATCTACCATACCAGTTCAACTTGATGTGTGCTACCAAATACCCTGTTTATGTGTCTTATCAAACTGGCACTGGCACTTGCAGAGTTGTTTATACAGTGAATGCTACCCAGCAAGAGCAAACGAGCACAGAATTCATACTCATAGGACAAAACAAAGCCTTCAGAGGAAACTCAGGGCTCTTGCATTTTAAGACCAGCTCACATGCACATTCACCTTTTAACTCATTGTTCTCAGTGATTAGTTCTTTCATCTGCTGCACCATCTCCTCCGGGGTGTAGGTGTTAAGGGCTGGGGCAGCCACGCTGTCCACTCCATTTTCCATTTTACTTTTGGAATGCTCTCCATTTTCAGCAGGACGGCCCTTCAACTTGCTGGACATCTCTGAAGCAGCTTTTACAAGGTTTGCCAAGAGAAAACTTTCAATTTCTTGCCCAATTATAAAGAAAGCATAATGACACACTCATTTTATTAACACATGCATGCCACACGCCCTTGTTACAGCACACCGGCAACTTCAATCCCTCAAACCCCGCTACACCTGAGTATCCGTGAGCCTGCGTTAATCCCCCATGGGCCTAAAATACATGATCCCCAAGATGTCTCTCGGGCTAACCAACCCTTCCTCAGGAGCCCACTTCTCTGGGAACGAAACGAGACTCCCGCCTCGCCCACTCCCTCCCCGGCCCTGACAGCCCTCGGGCCCCGCCGCCCGCCCGGCCCTGTCGGCGCCGCCGAGAGCCCGTTTCCGCTGATTTTTAACTTTCATTTTCGCTTTCTTGTCCCCCTTTCCAGTTCTCCTGCATACCCTGCCGCGGTGCCGCGGAGGCTGCGGCGCCTGCACCCGCCGCTGCCCAGGCACGGCCGCCCCGTCCCTGGGCCAGAGCGACCCCCGGGAACCGCAGAACGGCCTTTCCCCGCCTTGCCCTCCCTTCCCGCAGGCCCACCCCGGATCCGCCGAGTCACCGGGCGAGCCCGGCCATGGCGACCGCCGCCCCTCGCTCTGGGCTGGCCTCAGGGACCCCCGTCCCCGCTCACCCCTCACGGCGAGCCCATGGCAGCAGCGGCCCCGCTCAGCTGACGGCCGGACTGCCCGCCCTCCCGGCCGTGCCTGCCCCCGCCTCCTCCTCCGCGGGGATTTCCCAGCTCCGCGCCTCCCACCTCCCGGGCACGCAGCCTGCGCTTCCTCCCCGCTTTCCCTGGTGCCGCCCTCAGCTCTGCCGGCCCACCCGGAGCAAAGTCCCTACGGAGCAGCAAGGTCGTGTGGGGAGCACTGCCCCTCAGGGGGAAAAAATCCTGCGGGTCGATGAGGATGGAAAAGACCTCTGAGATCTTCGAGTCCAGTTTATGACTGAGCACCACCTTGTCAATCAGGCCATGGCATTGACTGCCACTTTCAGACTTTCCTTTACAGTCGCCTGCAAGGGACAGTGACTCCACCACCTCCCAGAGCAGCCCGTTCCAATGTTGATTCACCCTTTACGTGAGGAAATTCCTCCCAATGTCCAGCTTAAACCTTCCCTGGAACAGCGTGAGGCCATGTCCTCTCATCCTGTTGCTGATTTCCTGGGGGCAGAGCCCGACACCTCCCCCCCTCCCCACCCCCGGCTACAATCTCCTGTCAGGGGAGTTGTAGGCAGTGATGGGATCACCCTTGAGTCTCCTTTTCTGCAGGATAAGCAAAGTCAGCTCCCTCAGGTGCTTCTCACAGGACTCATGCTGCAATCCTTTGCTCCACTGCTCTTCTCTGAACCCCCTCCAGTACCTCAGAGTCCTTCCTGAACTGAGGGACCCAGAACTGAGCATAGCACTTGAGGTGTGTTCCAATAAGGGGGAGGAATGGCTTCTCCTGGCATGAGGCCTAAAAGACAGGATCGAGAGGTGGCTGTGAGGTGAACAAAAGGAAACATTATTGCACAGGACATTTTAGTGATTTTTGCCACGGGATCAAATCAATTAGGAAGGGTTTGCCACGCTGTGGGGATAGAGTCCATTAATGGCTGTCAAACAGTGTGGCTGGATGTAGCATCTGGCCCTGGAAGCTTTTAAATGCCAAATTCCAGGGATGGGGTTAGCTGGGGTCGTTCACCCTGCACAGCTCCAGAGCTTTGTCTGTGCTTAGCAGGATGTGGGCCTGACAGTACCTCAACTGCCTTAACATTCTTAAGTAATAAGGCCAACCACGACATTTGGGTCCCTTTGTTTACAGTGTGAATAATTGTAGCCATTGCAACTCAACTGTCAGTTTCCAATGTAGAAAATACCAATCTTTCACTAAAAAAACCCATGGCTCGCCCAAAAATAAGCTCTCTTGATTTGAAAGTGCTGCTTTGCCATCTCCTAGGTGTTGTGAACCATATGTTGTTTAATGAAATTGCCTTTCCACAGGCTGGTCTCCCCAGCTGCCCTCCAAGTGCCACAAGCAGGGATTTCCCATGATGAAGGAGAGAAGTAAGGTGCCTGTTGGATGCTGGATGGTGGACAGTGGCAGGGAGGAGTCCTTTTACTATGTTCAGCTTTTAAACAGGGTGCAGCTTACAAATCTCCCGAGAAATAACACCAGCAAACATTTGGGACCACCTACATGGCAAAGAACAGGTCTGGTAGCAGATTGATGTGTGCTGAGTCCATAATCCATGTGCTTTTTCTTACACTGCTAATGAACAGAGTCTGTCTCCTTGGCAGTACAGTGAGATCTTCACTGCGTGAGGGAGTGGGATCTTGGAATTGCAGTTGTCTCCCATCACTGCATCTGTGGCTGGATGTTAGACAGGAGTGTATGGGAGTTAAAGGGGCAATAAAGAAACCACCTGAGAGACTGAGGAACAGAGTTACTAGCAGCTCATCATGGCTTTTTATTTGAGCTCTGAGCTAAGTCCTTGCAGACAGCAAGACCTTACTGCATGTGCAGCAAAGAAAATTGAGTTTTACTTCTCAGAGGAGTTTAAATAAACATTTGTTATTTTTTTACTCCCCTGATAGCTGTTTGTTCTGTCAGTAATCCCAGGTCTGGTTTTAGTACCCAGAATTAATTTTTGGGAACAGACCTTATTTAAACCACACATACCCAAGTTTTGGGGGACCAGTAATCTTTTCAGTGTGTGCCTCACTGCCAGTAAGATTTATTTATCTCACAATTCTTTGAAGAGATGCAAATGCAAGAATAGTCCTTGCTTGGAGTTCAAAAATGGAGGTGAGTTGTCTGGAAGCAGAAGTCATATATATGATTCTAATTGGAATGAAACACTTTGCTTTTTAAAAGCCAGCGAAAAATTAGAGTCCTTGTAAATAGGGAAAGGAGAAAAATAACCAAAGAGGCTTTGTGGAAAATAAAAAATATGAGACAATTTATTTGCATGAAAGAAAAAATGGCTTCTGTCTAAGGAAGATTAAAATGTTTGCACAAAACTCCTGTTGCACATCAGCCTTATGGGAATACAAGGGATAAAGCAATTGTTTGGGCCTACCTATTTTATTCAGATATTTTTTCACCACAGTTTCTCATGTGATGGATAATTTTGTCCATTCTGCAGGTTAAAGGTGACACACAGAAATGAAATGTGTGGTCTCTGTGTAGGAAGAAGATCTGTTCTGGCTTTCCTGGTGAGTGGTCTGAGCTGCTGGGCTGAATTAGGAGTAGCCCATCTCTTTATGCTGTACAGCACAGATAATAAATATTTGGAGGTAAGAAGTATAAAAGTGTCCAGCTTTCCCCAAATCATTTGTTTGCAAAAAAATACATCGGTCAGCTCGGGGTCTTAGTGCTCAGATGCAGTCAAGTTGCTTAAGAAATTTCCTTGTGGTATCTGAGCCATGGAAACAGTCTTTGTGTACACCCTGACTCCCTAGTAAATGTGGGATAATTCAGTTTAGCTTAGTCTGAAATGATGGAGAATTGTGCTGAATTATCACATCAGTCTGGGCTAACATCTTAGGTACTGTTTTTCCAGTTATCTGCAAAAGCTGAGTCCTGAGAATCAGCCAAGGCTTGAACTTTGGAAAGCTTTTGTACAAAGAACACCTATCTATGAATATCTCTACATATATACACTCAGGGCTTATGATTTATCCATCTCTCTGTCTGTCTTGGATTATGTGGAACTCATGTTCCTCTGAACCTCTTATGTTGGCTTTACTTTTCCTGTCTTTCAAGTCTGCATTGCCTTCTTGACTGTTGCTGCAGTAGCTGCTGGAAACTCTTGATTTTGGCCAGGATCCCATAAATAATGTATAGACATAGCCCAAAAACTGACTTCTCTCTCAGGACACAAGGAATATGCACTATCCTGGTCTGGATTACTTCCTCTGCTTGCTCAGATGCCTAAAGAGGCTTTGCTTTATTCTGCCACAGAGCTATCTGCATGTCTGTGGAAGAACTACTAACCTTGATTAATACCTGGGCCTCTTGCCAGCATAAACGCTGGAGTGTTTGCTGTGACTTCAGATTTGCTGATTAAGCTTAATTTCCAATTGACAGGTAATTTGAAAACACCATAAAGATATGTTCTTTGCAGGCTTTGAATAGATTAAGTGGGGGAGAGGGGTTGTTATAAAGCACATCCAACTTCTGCAGTCAGCAGCACTCTGATGAATGTCACCATAACCTAGAGAGAAGTAAGATAATGAAATGCATTCATTTCTTCCAACAATTAAGTGCTACCATGGCCTGGAGAGGACTCAGAGCCAGCTGGTAAAATTTACATTAAGCAGAATCAGGCCTTAGACTATCATCTACAGTAAAACAGCTACAAAGAGCATGAAAGTAAGATGTATGATCTGAATGTTTATCTGCCACTGACAGATGGTATGACATGTTAAATCTGGGATCATCATGGAGTTTTGATTATCAGTCCAGTACTGAACCTATTGCTCTTGATACTGTTCTTATCTTCCAAGGGAAAATCATCAAAAAGGAAGTCCAGGGAGCCAAAAGATGACACAAATAAAGTAGGAAAAAAATGACCCAAGGTCCTCTTTTCAATCTAATAACCCAGCCTTGGGCAGGATATGGGAGGCAAAGGTAGTGCCAAGGAATGTGTCTAACTAACTGCTTTTGGCCTGTTGTGAGTTAAATGCAGTGTGTTGTCTACCACTTTCCCTTCCACATATAGCCAAATGGGTAACTTTTACACCTGCAGTTATATAACACTCCTGTGCAATGACACAGAAGAGTAAAGATGCTCCAGTACAATTTTTGGATGATCTAATGCAGAGACTGCTGGCATGTAGGGAAATTGTAATGTCATGGTTTTATTTTTCAGATTTTTCCTTCCTCTACTGAATTGCAGTTTGATTGTGCCAAGTTGCTGGAATTTCTCACCAGCAGCTCTGATTTCTTTCTTGAAACCAACTCATTCTGTCACCAGTCAAAAATATTATCTGTCATTTCTTTTTCTAATAGATTTAGTGATTTGAGTCAAACTAGCAAAAATATCCCACTTATCCTCAGTCTAGCAAGAGCAGCAGCCATGAAAAGTATTCCACACTATTTCCTCTAGGTATCTGGCCCTGCCTTAGAAGCTCTGATGACAAAGCACTTTTCTGCCTGTCAGTACTCTGCTTTAGAATTTTTGCAGAGGAGAAGGATAAAATAGTAACCACAAGTCTGGTGGCTTTGTGATTTTGTCTCTGTCATTGCAGAGGAGATGATCTGTCTCATGGCTGTGGAATAACTACCACAGACAGCACTGTAGGGTCTGTGTTCAGCCTGTCTTCTCTTTCGTGACTGCTCAGCAGATACTGGTGTCAACTCAGGATGCAGTACATTTCACTCAACAGCTGCCATGCCAAAAATAAGATGGATAAATGTGCAGAAAAGCTGAAAACCAAACTGACCACCATTTTTATTTTCTCTTTCCAATAGATGGCAGCAATTCTCTTTCCAGATCAGTGGAACAGGTCAGAAGCTCTAGAACACCAGAAGAGTTTAAAAATACAGGCATCTTTGCCCTTTTCTTATGCTCTTTCTGAGTGTGAACTTTGCACCAAGAAGACAGTGGACTGAGAAAATGTCTGAAGCCCTTGGAATGTGGCACTGCTGCCAAGTATAGCCATGCCAGGAAAACATGGGCAGATCAATGAGCAAACATGACCCAAGGTCAGAGATGGGGGAGGCAGGTTTACTTTTGCCTAAGGATGATCAAAAGTAAAAGCGGGACTATTTTAGGGTTTAATTGAGAAGGAATTGGAGAGCCATGGAAGAAGGGAATGGAATGTGAGGATTCCAGGTCAGATGGAGAAGTCTTGGAGAGCCAAGGAGTAATGACAGTGCACCTTGTGGAGGAAGAGTCACACACAGTGGACTGTCCAGCACTGCAGAAGAAGTGACTTATTAATGTTTGTTTAAATCATCAAGAGGAAATTAAATAAGAATGGAGCTGAGGAAACCTCTCTTCAGAAAGTACTGTGGCAAAAATCTCTCACAGATGGGGCTGTTTTCTTTGTCCTGAAGTGCACCTGTGTTCATCATTAGAAGAGAACAGCTCCATACCACCAGATGGGCCATGGGGAGGGATGAGCCAGGCTCCCATCATACATTATGACATGAAGAAAACATTGCTTGCTGGCTGCAAAGAGATGGTCAAAATAAAAATATTTAGGTGTAACATTATTTTAAATGTAAAAAAAGCATTATATTATTTTTAAAACATTATTTTAAAAAGCATAACTCTCAACTATAGCCTGGAGGCAAATCAGCTCTTCATTAATTTTACCACTTAAATACTTTTTAAAAATATCTTTTTAATGTTTTCTGTCATACATGCCCCTTATTTTCTTTTTACCTCAAATGTCTTGCTAGGATTTTTTGTTGAAGAGCTCTTTGACTCCACAAGCTGCTTTCCTGCTAAATGTGGAAAATGTCACTCTAGTGGGTTGTGTAATTGCACTCCTCACTCCTCAGTCTTTTTACACAATCTGGAAGAGGGAAATAGTGCTAGCCCAGTGAACTGAGCTGCACTGGCATTTTTAATGGGATGCAGCAAAGACAAAACACTAAGAGGACAAGTCCAGAACATTGTGGAGGTTGTTACAGTACAGTGCTTCCCAATAAGACACCCCAGATCACAGTCCTTATAGGAGCTAACTGGGTTGGTTTTTTTCTAGAGCATCTTCTGGGTCTACAAGCCTTGAACCTTCAACAGTACTCCATGGGACAGGGACCATATCCTCATCTTGCTCTTGAGATAGTGTGGAAATGAAACTTGCAAGCACATCTCATAAATTGCAGTTTTTCCCTGATCATTTAAGGGCTATTCTCATGTTGCAGCCTTGGCTTGCCTCTGTGATGACTCTAGGAATAGTCCAGCATACCTGGGAATATAGCTACTGCAAGGAGGCTTGGAGTACAGTTTGTGTGGTGTATAAGCCTCTTTGAGACAACACTGCCATTGAAAGAAGTGCAGGTGGAGACATACAGACAACCAGATCAGGGTGAACCAGGCCAGACATTTTTAACCTGTATCAGTTTTTACCTAAAACACTTTCATTTGTGCTGGCTCAAAACATGCTCACATAGTTTTGGTAGAAGACTGGGGAGAAGTAGCCTCTGGACCTGTTGGAAGAGGTCCAGAAGGCCATGAAAATTAACAAAGAGCTGAAGCACCTCTCCTCTGAAGACAAGACTTGTTCAGCCTGGAGAAGAAAAGGCTCTGGGGAGACCTTATTGAAGCTTTTCAATATTTAAAGGGGGCTTATAAGAAAGATGGAGAGAGACTTTTTAACAGGACTAGTAGTGACAGGATAAAGGAAAACAGTTTTAAACTGAAAGAGAGTAGGTTTAGAGTGTACATAAGAGTAATTTTTTTTTTTTTTTTGCAAGGAGGGTGATCCTTGGGCCCAAGTTGACCAGAAAATATATGGATGGATGCTCCATTCCTGAAAGTATTCAAGGCCAGGTTGCATATGGCTTTGAGAAGCCTGATCTAGTGGAAGATGTTCCTGCCCATGGAACTGGGAGAGCAGTGAATACTGGAAAATAATTTGATTTGCAAGAAAAAGTAGAGTAGGAGAATTTTTCTGAGGCTATTTGAGGCAGTAAACTCAGACTGAAATTTTGGCAGAAAACAAAGTGCTTTTCAGACAGCTGAGGGCGCTGAGCACTTCTTAAGTGAGGCTGGCATTTTGCAGGTTTGGGCTTTAAGTTCCAGCACTAAAATGCTCTAATCACACATAGCACTGCTGGTGAGCAAAGCCTGGGCAGGGGCTCAGGGTCCAACATTGCCAATAGCTGAAAAATGAAAGACCCAGAGCTGGTTAAACAACTGCTTATGTGCTTCAGTACAAGCATAAATTTATTGCATTAATTTTAATGGTACCTTGAAAGAATTCTTTGATCACTGATTTCCCCTTCTGAAGCAGCAAGGTTTTGTGTATTTATTGCAATTTCAAGGAGCACCATAAAAGCAAAACTGGAGAAAGATGTTAGGCTCATTTACCCGTATATTTGTATTCTGGTCATCTTCTGTCAGTTTTCTCTCATCCTGGTTTTATCTTTATCCCTGAGATCTTCGCATGACACACCTTTGCCAGAATCATCACCTATAGCTGCCCCCAATTTCCCAAGGAATGGCCTCTCTTGTGCTGGAATCTGCATTTTGGGCACGTCTGTTCAGATCTGGAAAAAAGACAGTGATTTCATTTCACCCAGTCTATGATGCATGATTCTTTTTAGGGATTTTTAATATAAATCAGATTTCTCTGGATTCTCATTTATCTTGCATTGATTTCTCTAGCTTATTCAAGCTTCTTAAAATCGTTCTGTGGTTTTTGTTTATTCACCACTTTTTATTAGCAAATCCTTAATTCCTCAGTGCTTCTAAAGCTTCTTAGGACATGAAACAATGCTTCTGATTTGTTAACTCTTATTATTACCTCCAGTGGTATGAATAAAAATTAGTCTACTTTGATGGAATACACTTAATACATAAGCTTATTTTATTAGAGTCAAGTAATTACTGCAACGAAAGTCTTTCTTGGTTGGATACTTCATGTCTTTAGAAGAAAGGTTAATCTACTTATTGTGGCAGTCATTTCTGTAATTTTTTCAGCTCTAAAAGGACATCTTGGCTTAGAAAATTAAGAATTTTGGAGTCAGTCAATTGCCTTGTTTTCATCCACAGAAACTTTGATTTGCATTTTCAAGTACTGGTAATTAAATTAAAGGACCTTTGACTTGTAAGGCCATTTGACATTGGGCATGTAACTCATCTCTCTTAGGTATATGTGTGCATGGTGAATTCCCCACATGGAGATAAATGCCTTAATTTAGGGTTTGTGTATGACAGTGTGGCTGTGATGGTGTCTCCTACCTTGAGCTGTGCAGAGCCTCAAGGTGTGGCGTGGGCCAGCTCACTTTTTGTTCATGTGCCCTGGCACCTAAGGCCATTGTGTGATGGAACAAATGCCTTCCTCTTTGTCTTTGTGATCATGCAGCCAGGCTGCAGCTGGCATGGGACCTTTGGGTTAGATTTGCCTTTCATCCCTGAGCACAGGACGTGGCTCCTGAGCTACTGAGCTCCTTGGTTTCCCCACTCAAGGATGAAGCACAGAGAAATGATTCTGCAGAGAAACAACAGAACACTTTTCTCTTGTCCCATTGTGCTCTTCACTGAGAAAACATAATCTCTCAGTACTCATAATGTAGGATTCCCAACCATTCTCAGCATTCCCAATAATATAAAAAACGGCTTTGGCAACACATAAGTTCCTCATGGTAGAACCAGGCAGCACAGGGACCATCTATTTTCTCCATGTGAAGCAATACCTGGGTGTTAAAGGGAGATACATGCAGAAATCAAATCCAGCTGCCTCATGAGATGCAGACTGATTCCCAGATGTCAAATGACTGAATCCGTGTTTCTGCCTGTCAGATCTGCTGAGGGTGATGCAAATTGGATTTCTCAAGGGGTAGCCTGTGGGTGCTCCCAGTGGCAAGTGGTCTCTCTTGGGTCTCCTACTTAACATATTGTCTGTCTTTGGCCTTTGGGTGCTCTAGGCAGCACCATAGCTGTCACACCAGGGGGCTGTTTGAAGGGCATGGACCTCTGGGCAAGTCAGTATCTCACAGATGTGACCCATGAGATCTGTGGGGTCCAATAACACAAAACAGAGACATTTTATCCCTCCTGCCAGCCTTTCTGCCTACCTCCGCAACTTTGATCTTCTCTCTTCAGCCAGGATCAGATCCAGGTGGGGTTGATGGCTGGGGGCTCTGTAACCATCTACTCCACTGGAGGCAGACTGTGCTTCCTGAATCAGGCAGCCTTAATGGCAAGTTGGGGATGGATGGATGGATGGATGGATGGATGGATGGATGGATGGATGGATCACAGGCAGGCAGCCAGCCACCACTCTAAATCCCTGCTGCTTCCTAAAGTGACATCCAGCCAAGGAACAAAGCAGATGAGGGAGCAGACCTTATAATCAGGTTTACAATTTGATCAATTATTATCATAGCTGCAATAAGCTAGTTACAGAGATGGGAACAAGCTGGTGTCACAGAAAGCCAGCTATAAAAAGTGTGTTTCTAGACATGCTGAGTTCTGTGAGGACAGAGAAACAGCCTATTAAAATATCTTGTTAACACACAGGTTGTAGCCTCAAAGCTGCTGCTTGCTTTATATGTGTTTTATTTTTCCTCTCATTTTCACTTACTTGTTTCTTTGCTGTCTTATGTAAAGGGATATTGTTTTATTTGGGTAGATTATTGGATAATTTAGTGTACAGGACATAAACACTTGTGGTTACTTCTATTTGCTCAGCTCCCTCAAGGTGAACAGGACATGATGCAGACCCAAACAGGAACCCAGCAGTTTCTTTGCAATAATTCCTATTGTAGAATCGTAGAATATCCCGAGTTGGAAGGGTCCCACAGGGATCATCAAGTTCAGCTCCTGGCCCAGCACAGGACAAGCCCAAGAATCCCACCATGTGTCTGAGAGTCTTGTCCAAGCACTTCTTGAACTCAGAGAGGTGTGGTATTGTGACCACTTTCCTCGGGAGCCTGTGCCCAACCACCCTCTTGGTATGGTGTTACTCTCTCACCTGCAGCCATCTCTTCTTGTTTCTCTGTTTTTCCCCAGCTACCTGATTTTTCTGGTTGACCATTGGGTTAGAGGGTACAAAGGAGAAAGGATACCTGGCCTAACTCCATGCTGAAGAGAATGAAAAGTCAGTCTTGTGCTTGACAGAATTACATCACAACTTCTGTCTATTCATTTATTCGAGAGACAATGAAAAATTTTTGGGCACTTGCTCTCACTGAAGGGTTAGGATACTAAATGAAGGTATTATTAGTTTGACTATTACACTGTTTTTTCCTTATGCATTAATTAGATTTGAAATGTAGAGTAGGGTTCAAATGACAGAGTCCCTGTCCAGGTCCCAGTGCTTTGGTTTAGCCTATCATTGTCCAGGAAAGGGACCTGTGACAAAATCTGAATCAAGCCCAATGTCAAACATCACTACTATCAAATATCACTGCCACTATTCCCAACAAGGTTTCCTTGTAAGAGATTGTTTCTACTTGCAGTTTTTCTGTAGTGTATCACTGTAGGGTCTGAGCTCCCCCTGATGCTGTAAGAACCTATAGATTTATACACAACCTGTTCTATTTTCTGCAAGGTTTTTTTTTCTTGGCCTGATAACTTTCTCTTTGAAACCATCCCCCTTTTTTATAGGCTGTGCTCTGGGTGGGAATGTAGTACAAATCTCTTTAAAGGCCCTAGTAGTTGCTCCTTGAGGCCAAATCTGAGCTGAGCACAGGTGCTGCTGAGTCACAGCTGGACATGGTGAGTTTTGGCAGCAATAGTGTGTTCCAGAGTAGGGACAAAATATGGGAAGGCACTTTAGGATGCTGGAGAATTTTGCATAGGATATGTGAACTTAGGGCTGGGGCAGGAGAGCTTGGGAAGGTAAACTTCTTAAGAGGCATTTTCTCTTCTTTATTTTTTGAAAGCAAAGGCCATCTAAGATTTTGAGGTGCCCGAGACTGTAGTCAGTAAAGTACATTTTGGGATTGAGCAGGGGAAGATTGTGTTTGAGAGTGAGAGCTAGGTTGATATATTACTATGGATTTGCCCCTTATAAGCTCTTCAGTGTGGTATCTTTACATATCAAATCTCAAAGAACTTCCTAAATTACAGCCAGCTCCTGTAAAGGTATCGTTTGCCCAAACCATCATCCCAGACACATCTCATCCGTGAACCTGGGAAAGAGGAGTGATTGTAACTAGAAGAATTCAAGAGAGAAAAAGTATCTTCTATGGGAATGATTTTACACAGATTAATGTATTTCATGGACCACTTGGATTTCAGGTGATTGAACTGTGTTGGAAGAATATGCTGTTTTCTCCTTGTTCCTGTGCTTGCCACTTCCATTTTTCAGCACTTGGTCACCACTAAGCTCAGAGAGTCAAAATCAATAGTGTTCCAACATTAATAATTGAGCAAAGTAGGCAGCCAGCTGAGTAAACCTCATCTCACTTGAAATCAGAGCAGTTACTCGTGGCTTGAGCTAATATATCTGAGAATTACGTGTAGGCTGAGGTGGAAAATGGGATAAAAACACCAAAATAAAATAAAAAAGCCAAACAGCCGACTCCCCCCTGTGCTGCGCTGTCATCATTCTCACCAAAGGGGTGGCAGAAGTGAATAAGGATTGCTCTCTTGAATCATTCTGTATCGGGATGCAATCAGGCAGAATGGTTTGAAAGCATCTTCAGTTTGTAGGAATGAACTCTCCAGGGGTCTGAGTGCTATTTCCAGGTTTCATCCTAAAGCATAAATCATGTACTTATTGAAAGCTGATCGTGTAACGTACACAAAGAAGAAAAGAGTCTGAGCTTTTAACTTGGGGAGTGAAAACCAAAAAATAAACACACTACTGGAAATGTTTCTGAAGGGCATTTGGATACTCTCACAATGCAGGGTAAGAGCCCCACCAGAATGTGATGCTCCACAATGTCCTCTCACAGAAATGCTGCCATTTCTGGAAAAGACTGCAATAAGTTCCTAACAACCCTGGTGAAATTACACAGTGCTTAAGGGGCAGGGTCTCTTAATCCCAGTAAAGCACTGGGATTTAGTAGTAGATTGAACAGTAGGATGTCACATCAGATTGTCATAGCACCCTTGTGGCTTCTGCAATTTGAAGATGAAAATTGCCTACATGATGTCTTCTTCCAAAGTACTGGGCTTGGGAATCTCTAGATCAAACCTGCACATAAATATTGAGAAGAGGGGGCTTCTCTGATAGATAGTCTTGTTTCAATGGGGCAGAATATCAGTAAAGGCATAAATCATATTTGAGACAGCAGGATATAGCTGGCAAAGGAATTCAATGAGGATTAATGCCAAGGTGTCAGCAATCCAGGAGATACATGATAGTATCACTGCAGAGCCAACAGATAAAAAATGCCATGTAAAGTTTTCTTTTCTTTCAGGGAATCTCCTGGGTTCCTTTTGCAGTGTGTCTAGGAAAAGTGCTCCGAATCCTAAGTAGTGTGAGGAGGCAGACAGCCTGATTTAAAGGTGTTAAAATATTGCCAAGGGATGGGAGCATCCACAAGGACAGCACTCTGGGGTGGTGCTGAACACTCACTGCATCAGGGCTGTTAGGCACGGTGCTGAGGACGAGCTGTGTGATGCACCAAGTTATCCCATCGAGAATTGCGTGCCAATTCTGCAAGGAGTAAAAACTGCCTGTCATCCACGTAAGGGGGAAGAAACAAGAAAACATTATGAACTGGTGCATGGGGGAATCCCACTACTCTGTATCAAAGCATCCTTTAAAGGGACAACACAAATTCCAGATGGGGACCCAGTTTGCTATTTGGATGAAGCCTGTAGGAGTGAGTTTATGAAAAGCTCAGCTAGGGCTGCATTTCAGCAGGGTGGAGTTGGTAACTTTTCTCCCAAACAGCAAAAGAAGATCTAAGCTTTTTATTTGCATGGCTTGCAGTGTGTTTTTATTATTTCTTTTCAATGGCCTGCAACACAACAAGAGTTGTGGCATGAAGAGATCACAATATTCAGAAGCTAATGAAAGTAAAGCTTTTCTAGATAGGACACATGTGTATCTCCTCTCAGAGTTCTATCGTTCCCTTTTGGCTTTCTGTGCAGCAGTGGCAGGCAGTATGTGTAAATCCAGAAAAGCCTTGCAGAGCCAGGGGAAACCCAGAAGGCAATTAATTAATTAATTCATCTTGAAACAACACAGCCTAAACAGTCACCAGTGACCTGGGCTGTCTATACAGAGAGTTTAGGTAATTGTGCTGCCAGCTTGCCATCAGGGCTGGGGGTTTATGAGTAATTTTTTGCAGTGAACAGCAAATGTTGTCTTTAAATATGTCAGTGAGGGAGCAATTGCACAGCTCTCAGCTGCAACAACCACTTCTGGTCTTGTGGGTTATGCCCATCACCCTTTGAGACCAAGGTGACTCCAGCAGAGACCACTAAATTGACCAAGAATCTCCAACCATGAACTCAAGGGCCAGAGGAAAGAAAAGTAGAGGCTGGTTTATCCCTGATGATCCACTTGGATGTGTGCAGCCTGGAGATGTACAGCTGGAATGAAAAATAAGACCATATAGCATGATTCAGCTGATCCCAAACAAAGGTTAGGGGCAAGGAATTCCTATGTGAGCAGAGGGAAGGTTTGCAGGGAATTTCCCCTGGCTGCCTTTCAAAGTTCTGGCTGCTGCATATTGACCTGTGAGGCATTTATTTGGTTTGGCTTCTATTTTCTTTTTCTTTTTTTTTTTTTTTTTTTTTTTTTCTTTTCAGTTCTTGTCTGTTTTGTTTCTGAAAGAATGACATCCTGGCCCCTCACATTTCTGGAGGCAACACACACATTCCTTGCAGCTCTGTGTTACCAAGAGGACAGAAAATACTCTTTGTAATTACACATGATTTGATCGTTCCAGCATTTCTACCTCTTCCCAGAAGTTTTATTATCATAATTAATTTCTCTGGCATCTACTTACAGCTCCAGGCATTTTCCCAAACCTTTAAACACACAGTTAGCAGTTCTGAACATTTCACCGCTGTATTTCTTTTCCTCAATTTGCTGGTTATAAAATCTTTGCTAGTAGTCTTTCCTGCAACATGAGCTTTATTCATGTAGTCCCCATTACTGTAGTATCATCATACTCCAGGATCTCTTCTTCACCACAGCACTGTGATGAAAGAAACTGGTGCTATCCCTACTTACAAATGAGAATCTGGGGTACAGTGGGACTAAGATTCATCTTTTGGTGACTTGCCCAAAATGTCACAGAGGCAGGAAAGAGAATTACACTCTGGTGTCCCAACTTCAGCTCCTGCTGGGCCAGCTAGATTTTGCTGTCATACAATATATTTCTCTTTCAGAAAATATTCTGCAATTTCCAGTCCATGCAGAACTCATCACTTTATCAAATGCCTTTAAGGAAAGAAGAACCAAGAGGGAAGCAATCTTAAGAACCAAGGATTCCTCTTGGGAAATTGTCTTCTATCTTCTGGATATTGGGCAGAAAAAGATCTTTTGCTTGAGAGAGATCTGAACTCTGATCTAAACTGTGGAGTATTAATCATATGTTCATTGTATCTGTATATGATTGCACTTGTCCATAGTAAGTTTCTTTGATCTCAGAGGGGTGTAAGAGAGTTGATCACAAATAATGTTGTGTTTCAACAGCCAACCCAAATCACGTTAAAAACATCAGTTTCAGCCTCCTGTTTGTTTCAGTGAGGGTTGGTAGATTACTGAAATAAGAAACTTTAATCACAATCCAGCACAACTCTTGGTGTGGTTCAGTGTAATCCCTCAGTCACCACACAATGGGCAGAGCTGTACATTAGCCTGGAGTGCCTGTCCCCAGGAAAAGCCATGTACTGAATTCATCCTGCCTCTGTCATTGCAAATTAATTGTACAGGCTGCCAAAATTCCACAAATTCTCACCTTTCATCTGTTTAATCTCAACCCCATGTAATGCTCTTGACACAACTCACAAGACCCACAGGTATTATCAGTCTGATCACAGGCCACCTGTGCCTTTTTTGCTGGAATGAGAGCAACAGCCTGGAAAACAAAGCTGCTGATGGCAATGCCAAAATCGTGCTCTTTGTAAGACAGAAACTGAGTCAAAAATCAGGTTTCAACCTATGCAGAACTTGGCCAAACCTTACTATTAATTCGGCTTCCAGCACAAGCAGCACAGTACTGTAATACAAAACTCCCTTGGTGGGTAAACCATTTTCCACGTATTGTTGGATTATAGCTGAGTAGGATTAGAGAAGTCCTGGTGTGGGCAGCTTTCTCCAATGTCAGAGTGAGAGCTGGATGTCCTGGCTCAGCACCCTGAGTCCTGGTGTGGTTCAGTGTGAGAAGGTGCTGAGCCATCTGGGATGTCCAGACCCATCAGGTTGTGCTCCTGAGACTGTCACAGGAGGGAAGTGGTCACCAAGTCCATCACAACTGGAGAGAGCAGCTTGCCAGACTTAGACATGGTGACTAGTGGTATCAAACAATGTCCTAAGTAATTTCACTGCATTTAATCCGAATATACTTTTTACCAATTAACTGGGCAAAACTTTAAAACAAACAAGTAAACGGTAACATTAAAAACCCCAAACAAACAAACAAAACCAGCTCCAAATAAAGAATAAAAAAGACTTCAAGGCATTTCACTTAGATTAATTAAGCTATATGTCTATGTCAGTCTGTGTCAGCCCACAGATATTCAGCAATCCTTATCTCTACACCGTTGAGCCCGATAAAGGTCTAATTGCCTGAGAAATGTACAGCCCTTGGGACTTTTTGCCCAGCAGTGGCAAAAGCAATTTCCTTCTGCACAAAAGAGCCTTAAAGAAAACACCTCCTGCTTAATGAAAGCATGGAAGATTAAGGGACAAAGGTAGGGGTGTGGAGCTGGGCTGCAGCCAGGCGGGGTCTGCGTGGGATGGCTGGAGGCAGGAGGAGCCCCAGGCAGAGCAGGAGGTTCCTGTGCCACTCCTGCTGCTGTGGTGGCCCTGCCACATGCCCCAAACACAGGTGCCACCGAGGGGCAGCCCCTGCCTCCAGGTGCTGTCGGCACCGCCAGCAAAGATGAACTCAGTCCCCACGGCTGCCTCCACTTGCCTGAGCAAAATCCGGCCACTCGTTGCAGAAGCGTTTGGAGGTGAAAGGATTGAGGAGAGAAGAAGTGTTTGTAACAACAGTGGCTCTTTGTTGCAAGTTAAAGAGCCGAGTTTAATGCAGGATGCAAAGCTGACCCTGGGGTGAAACATCACTGAGCGTCCTCAGAGGCTGCCCTCCCACACATGAACCGAACTCAGAAAATCTTTGATCCGTTCGTGTTTAGAAGTGAGGGAGAGGGGAAAAAGCCCTACCAATTGTTCTAGAGAGAGAATAAAACAGCAGAAGCAGCAAAGAGAGCTTAATGTGGATTTTGCAGCAGATACTGATGAGGGACAATTTCCCCATTTCCTATCTGGTTTAGAAATAAGATTTCATAGACACAGAGATAGTTCTGGAAGACCTAATGAAGCATAAATCTGGGTGAAAGGCATCATGTTCAGGGGCTGCTCACAGCTCACAAAAAGGTTTTCTCCCTTTTTTACTCCCCACAATTAAAACAAAGAGGAGTTAACACCTGTGCTTGATTTACTCTGCCATTTTTCACATTTGCAGTTGTTCTCAGGGGAATCAAAGTGACAGATTTATGCAAAGCTGCAGTTTGGACATTTTCTTGCCCTGGAGCAAGGCTTTTATCCAAGCTTTTCCTTCCCCCTTCATGAGGGGATGGTGAAGAGGAGGAATGCATCCCACTTAAAAACAGCAAAGAAAAAAAATCTTTCACAGCTGTTTCTAGCAGCTGAGATATATTTAATCCAAACTAGAGATTAACATGCACCTCCGTGGAAGAGATATTTCCCTTCCCACTGTGGTTGTTATCACCTGTGTAACAGACAGGGCTCAGAGATGAACTTAGCAGCAAACTCATGGTGAGGGGATAGGGGGCTGCAGGGGGAAGGCTCTGAGAAAGTGACTTTGTGCTCTTATTCCCAGTGATTCCTGCTATGGATTGACTCTCCAAGTAAATTGCACAACTTCTTTGGGCTGTCTACATTATGAATGCCACTTCTAAATGTCTCAGGACCTCAGGTTTGCCTGTGCCCAGCTCCAGCAAGCCTCTGTGCAGCAGGGTTTTTAGCAGGGTATCTGCAAAAAGCAGCTCTTCTCTAACTGTTGCATTGGAGGTGGGATGAGCAGAGGAGGTCTCTCCCTCTGTCTCAGTGCTACGTGCACATAGATGCAAATGAGTAATGGTAAATTTGCAGTAGCACAAGAACTCCTGCTGTCTCTTCAGGGCGCTGAGCCATGAGCAGCAGTTTGGAATGTGCCCTCCTAGTGAGCACTCATGTTTTATCTTCACTGCTCAGTGTGCAAATGTCCTGAAATCTCATCCTTGAATCTGTAAGGGTCTGAGAGGCAGAACTTGGGAGACAGAACTATTAACACCTCTTTGGACTTTCCTGTGGTGCTGCCTCTATGTTATTTGAGTGCCACAAAAAAGTTAATGGATGTGAATTCACAATCCCTTTATGAAGAAGCTGGTACCCATGTGACCCACCAGGCTCGGTATTTTTGTCCCCAAATCTTATCCTTCCAGTCAATCTTCTTCTCCATCCTCATGTTACAGCCAGATATGGAAGTCTTGCCTCTACTCATAGAAAAAAAGTCTCCTAGACAAGAAAAAGAATGACTGCCCTGGTGAAGAGAGCATTGAAATCTTTTCCACAGAAATCTCACCCAAGATAAGCATGTAAAATGTGATATTTCAGCCCAAACAATTAATGCAATCCAAGGAGGAGGCAGGCAGCTCTGCTGACAGGCCATATAATCCAGCAAATCCTTTGCTTTGGCTGCTGCTGCTGGACCTTGTAACCTTCACTACCTCCAATAGCACCTGTTTTGTACATGTGTCACCAGCCCTTGAAATCGTGGCCAGGGGACAGCTGTCCTGGCCTTGACATATGATGTGAATTAGCCAACCTTGCACTGGCTGCTGCACATGTGCAAATGCAAGAATCCCTGCACAGCAGCACGGCCAGCAGTCTCTGCCACTGGGTCATCAGCAGGTGTGTGGGTGAGTTTAGCAGAGACAGGTTCTGGAGTTGTTTCCTCCTCCTTCGCAATGGTGTGTGTGAGCATCTCATTGCCAAGGAATTTGGGAGCAGGACTAAACTACCAATAAGAACCCATCAGCAGCATTGCCCTCATCACAAGCATTCAAATGAATCCTTAATGTTGGTGGCATTGCTGACCCAACTCCGGAGAAAAGAAATTCCCCTGAGTCAAGAGGACAGTTGTGCTCAGCACCAAGCCAGCTGATTGCCATGAGAAGAGGAGGATTCTCTGTGAGGGAGCTGGATCAGAGCCCATTTCACTGCCTTGGCCACATGCTTGGGTTAACTCACTGGGTCAAGTGTACCCTTTTTATCCTTTGCAAAGGATAATTTCTAAAATCCAAAGAAACCTCCTGTACAATGGGGTGAGGATGTGCTTTCATGTCAGCTGCTCTGTGGATAAAGCTCTATTCTACAGCATAGCAGAGAAGAACAAGATCTACTTAAGGCAGAAAAATACAAAGCCCATATGCTAATAGAACAGGGCCTTGACCCATTTTGTGAGTATTGTTCTAGATGGTTTGATGCCCTCTCAGCAGCAGTTAAAGAGAGAAACGTGCTGCCTGGTGGTTGGGGAGTAGATGGTTCATGGGGAGTGGGCACATCTCATGTGAGTGTTGCTGGAAGTTGGTGGGAGGATTATGACCCTGCACTGTCAGGGACACGGCTTAAAAGGCCACCCCAGACAAGAAAACTCACCTCTCTCCTCTTGGTACTTCATTTTAAATGGCCCAGAAATTGAAGTAGGTGTCAGAATGTCCATGAGAAAAAAATGTGGTTGGGAGGTGATGGTGGGGCTGTGATGGGGCAGGCACAGCAGCTCCCTGGCTCCAGGAGGGTCAGGAGCACAGGGAGCAGCTGAGAGAGGGCACGAGGCAGGGCATGACACTCAGGCTTTTCACTCAGTTTTCTGCAGGACAAAAGGCAATGCAAGCTGGCCAGTGTGGGAGTGGAAGGTGGTGTTACAGGTGGTCTGACAACTTCTGTGGGGATGTACAGGTTTCTCTGATGGGACACATCCAGTTGTTGGCCATGTAAAACAAAAGGCTTAGGGTTCTCGTTGTTTTCTTTTTCCTTCCTTTCTTGTCCTTATTTCTCTAGTTTTACTGTATACTGTTCAACTAGTTAATTTAATTCCTTCATTTCCTCCTTCTTTGCTTAAAATTTTCCTTGACAAGCTAGTTCCCTTACTACCCTTTTCTTCCTGTCCTGAGTCTCTTTCTCCCACTTCCTCTCCCTTTTCCCCACTGTCTTTAGCTTTCTCTTGGGCTCTGCATCCTTGTGTCTGCCTCATCCCTCATTATTTGTTACCCCTTCATCTATGGGGCTTCCTGGGGTGCAGGGGCACTTCTAACCCTGTGGAAATCTGCAGTAATCTATCACTCAGTAATCTGTGCTGCCTTGCACCTCTTTGCCACAGGTCTCTCCCTCCAGATGTGCATGCACATCTGTACATGAGGCACCCACAGCCCCAGAGCCAGGAGATTGAAGTCAGACCCAGTTCAAGGAAATGCCAGCTTCAGTGGGATTCCCT
The DNA here is from genome assembly GCA_016584745.2 of Phylloscopus trochilus trochilus. Lineage (NCBI taxonomy): Eukaryota > Metazoa > Chordata > Aves > Passeriformes > Phylloscopidae > Phylloscopus > Phylloscopus trochilus. The sequence goes on along the minus strand of WQNJ02000016.1, from coordinate 7,005,566 downwards.
ACTCCAAATCCAGAGCTCTTTGGGTGTTGAATGAGACATGGGATGGGAAGCAGTTGTTTTCCTTACCTCATCCCAGGAAAAAATCAGGGACTCCATTGATTAGTGCAGTTTGAGAGAAGAGAATTGTGCTGAAAGTTATGTATCTATTGGTTTATAATGGAAAAAAAATTAAATAAAAATGCTTTAAATTATATAGAGGTATTTTGTAATAGAACTGTCATATACCATGAGACAACTTTACTGGAAAGAACATCTATAATGAGAAACAAATCACACTGACCTTTGCTATAGGGCTTGAAAGCAGGTTTCTTTGGGGTTGTGTGGACTCATTTGCCCTCCAGCAGTGGAAGAATTAAGATGTTATGTTTAACATAAACAAGAGAGGTTTAATCCCAAATCCTTGTGGGAGAGCACTTTGTGTTCTCTTAAAAGTTCAGTAATTCCATAAGCAAGATGGACAGTTGGGTTATTTTAGACTCAGTGAAAGCAGGGGAGGGATAGAAAGGACGTCAAAGAGAATTAACTCATCAGAGTAAGAACCCAGTCGTGAAAACTGAGCAGAGAGTGAGTTCAATTGCATTAACTATACATGGTGCCAAGGTCTCTCATTATAAGATGCCCTTTTCCCCTTTTTGTTCTATCCAGCCAAACTGCAAGAAGAAATGTTCATCTTTGTGGGATCATCCCAAGCCGGGGCTGGGCAGCCTCCTGAACACAAGTGCCCATTGCTGTTCAGGCAGTAATAGCACGAGAGTAACGATTCTCATTTCCATTTGGGCACTACACAAGACCCTCTGAGGGCAGGTCTGGTTTCTGAGTGATGAAGGAAGAAAGGCTGTACAGGGGCACTTGTAGTCTCTGATGACCTGTCTCTGCTGGACCGACGTGCACATCTCCTCTGCACTCGCACAGACAGAGTGGGCTTCGTTTGGGAGCAACTTGGCCCTTTTGAAAAGCAACTCCTTCCACAGCTCTGCTTCTCTTCTGCTGGGGGCACAGAGAGAAGTCAGCTCCAGCAATCTGTTACCACTTATGGCACTAAATTCACTTTAGAAGAAGACTCTGTCAAATGTTACCTCCAGCTGCGATTCAAAAACTGAAGAACATTCAACTCTCAGGAAACATGAGAGGGACAAGATATAAATCCAGAAAACTTGAGCAAAGACAAAACATTTCACATCTCTATCTTTTTATTTCCAGACAAGAAGCCAAAGTCCTACAATATGACTGTTACATTAGGACTTAGATATGTAAGCATCGTTTTCTTCATCTCTCTTCTGTCATTCTGCAGCTGAAGAGAACCAGTGTGAGTGACTGGGTGCTGGAGTTATTATTACCCTGGCCCAAAACCAGGCCAGAATTGCCTTCACTTGATAAGTGAAGCTTGGCTTGAGGGGCAAGTTGTACTTTGCCAATACAATTTTTCTTCAGGGGTGACCAATGAAAATTGTTCCATACTTGTGGAATGCTGGCTAGCAGAATAATTGTGGTTCTTGGATAAAAGAACAGAAAACCAAATAGATGTGGTGGTGCTGCTCTCTCCCTGGCTCTTTGGAGACCAGGCTTTATGCTCCTGAGTTCATCTCTAGTGTCTGCTGAAGAAAAGAATGTTAAAAATCTGGGGCAATCAAGCTGCAGTAATGTCCAGTGGTCCTGCCACCAAGCAAAGGAAAGTGTATTTGATTTATTCAAGGGATTACTTGATTATTGGATTATAAATGCCAAAGCTGGGCGAGAATTTCTAATAAGAGGGTTGTTTTGTTTTGGTTTTTTTTTCATGTAGAAGACAACAGCATGGCGTGAACCTATGGATGAGTCTGCAGCCACACACATCCAGAAGGAGAAAAAGCATAAGAATTTAGCATTGGAACAACTGACCAAGGGATGACCTATCTTCTCTACCATCTGAGATTTTAAAGGGAGAATTGTGTGTCTTCCACTTTCTTCTTCTAAATTCAATAATGATCATGACACAGGAGACCCTGAGTGACATCATCAGTGTGGACAGATCAGACTTTCCTAACAGTTCCCCTCCCTTTAAAACCTCAGATGCCCAAAAAGTGCATTTACCTGAGCCAGGGTTCACCCCAGGGACAGGGGAATTGCACATCTTTATTCCTTTCTCCCCAGCTGTGGGATTGCTCTCTTTGGATATCTTTCCCATCGCCGGTTGTGTCAGTGGTATGTGTTATGCGGATGTGTGTCCACTGGGAGCTGCGTTCAGACAGCACATTTCACACTGATTTATGAACAGACTTATGAGCACAGAAACTTCTGGCCTCTGCTGACTTGGGCTGGAATCAGCTTGCATGTTGTTGCTATTCTTGTTCTTGGACCTGCAGTCACGGCTCAGGAACCAGATGCTGCAGAAATGTGGAGCCGAGGAGGGCCTCGCCTCAGAGCTCTGCTGTAAACAGAGGGTGGAGGAGGCAGGTAGCCAAGGGAAGCCAGGGAAAAGGTGGGAGCTAAACATGCTCAGTCGTGATGACCTGGAAAAGGACTGGGTGTGGTAATAAGTTGGATAGGCAGTGGTGGGCCAAGGCTGGGTCTGCTCAGGAGAAGATGCTGCAGGACTCCAGGCAAGAGACAAAAAAGCATCTTTGTTGTGTGAATGGCAGGAAAGGGAGAATGTCTGGGAGAGTGAAAGTGTCGACACAACCTTAAGAATAGAGAGGGAAGTCTAAAGTGAGGATGTCATCCACGTTGTAGGTCCAAGTGATGGATAAGAGAAAAACAGTTCCCCTTCAGACATGGTGGATCTGAGATGAGGACCAGATGTCCTCAGATGTCAGGGAGCCAGGCTAAGATGGGAGTTTCAGTAGCAGAACACAGCTAACAGGACAGAGGTCCAGATCCAAAGGAAACTGCATTTGAATTGGTGGGCTTTGTCAGAGACCAGGGCAGAGGGAAAGAAGAGCAGGATTCAGTGACCATAATGAGAGCAGAATGGAGAAAGGAGATTGGTTTACAAACTGAGAGTAGGGTTTGTATTAGATATTAGAAAGAAACTCTTTACTGAGGTGACAAGGCACTGCAACAGGTTGCTTAGAGAAGTTGTGGATGCCCCAGCCCTGGGAGTGTTCAACGTCAGGTTGGATGGGACTTTGAGCAGCCTGGTCTAGTGTAAGGTGTCCCTGCCCGTGACAGGGGGGTTGGAACTAGGGAATTTTTAGGGTCTCTTCCAACTCAACCCATTCTATAATTCTGTGAAGATGGACAGGAGAAAGGGTAGGGCCAAAGGGGACAAGAAAGATACAGTGGAGGTATAGCCAAAGATCTCCATATATACCAACTACCTAATCCTTCTACTCACTTTTCCATTTGGATTCTAATTGATATTACAGAAAATCTTTTTACTGCTGTGCATAAAATAAATCTTCCCAAACTCTTTGAGACAACAGTGTATTCCCAGCTGATCCCCAAAGACAGGTCCATGGTCATGATTACTCTTCAAAAGAAAAAAAAATGAAGAACTATGGCCAGGGAATGTGATTTTTTTTTTTTATAATAGCAATCAGCCAGCCCAGTATTGGTACAAAAATAGTTAAATACAATGGACCAAATGTTAAACTATGGGAAGAATGACTCAAATTAGAGAAGCATAGATAGAAGAAGCTAACAAAAACATCTCTTCCTGTGGGGACACTAGCACAGCCAAATACTCATCTTTGTAGGTCACCCAGTTTAAAGAGCGGTGGGCGGGGGGAAAAAATCTGGGTTTGATATCTTGTACCCTGGACTACAAAGGAATCACTGCAGATATACAAATAAAAGACAGCTGGGCAGAGGTTTCACATCACCTACACCCATCAGAAAGGCAGCCAGACTGAGCACAGTGCTCTCCTGTTTGATACCTGGACTAATGCACAACTCAGTCAATACTTTAGAGGCAAAGAGAGACAGAGCAGAACAATGTTTTGTTAAAAGGTTTCAATCACCCACATTGCCACAGAAACAGCAAAGAAAATTACATAGCCCAGGGGGAGAAACCTTTGATTTAAATATCTGTAAAAATGTGTGGAAAAAAAGGGAACAGCTCCTGCCTGGGAAAATCATGAGCCTGTCTCAAAGTCTACAAGACTATCTAAGCAGAGGAAGTGAATGAATAACTGTGGCACATGCATGGGTGGCTGAAAGTGCAGCCTGAGCAGTAATTGGCTCTATTGGTGCTCCTCTGATTAGCTGATTTTGGCTACAGCACTTGTCAGACCCACACTGAGTTCACAGTACCAAAGTATTCACACTGCACTGAAGAATGTCTCAGATCAGCCGGTGGATCCCTGCAGAGAAACAGCAAACACAGATCTGAAGGATGAAGTCTCCAGGGAGGGCTTTAAATCCTTACTTCATGTCACTAATTCCTCATTATCTAGAGCTGGAAGAGAAAGGACTCCTGGAACAGATTCAGATGCTCCTGTTACTTTTCACTACCTCAGAAAAGAAGGAAGAGAGAAGAAAATTGATGATGCTTCTGTGGAGAGAAATTTAAGAACAAAATCACATTAATCACTGAATGTAGGTGGTTTGAACTCTTTACCAAAATGCCCATCTGAGAGCTGCTAATGAACTGAAACAGCAAAGGGATCAGCTTGTTGGTGTGGGAAGGAAAGTTTACACACTGCTAAATCTCCAGAGAGACTCCTGACAGGGAGTGGTCTCAACTGTGGACATATCACCAAGGGCACGGGAGAAGATGAGTCAATTCATGTCCTTACAGTGACAGTGGCCACAGCACCAGCAACCATGAATGGAAGAGACCAAGGAAATCAGGCACTTCCAAGTGAGAGGTATTTTTATGTCTAGACTTGCACACCTACTGTGTCTGCTCCAGAGTTATGGCTAAGACCCCCTTTCAGCTCTTTCAACTCTGAGGTCAGCTCCATGGATGCTCAAAATGCTGACATGACAGAGAAATTCCACAGAACATTAATTATTTCCATCCACACTCTGGTAATCACCACCAAAAAGCAATTTGGAGATCATCAGCCAACATCAGAGTATGCCAACAAATGCTGTTGTGTTTTCTGAGCTGGCTCACTGATTCTAACACTCTGGTCAAATATAAGCAGTTTAGGTTATTAATAGTAGCATTAAGGAAAGACTTCCATAATCTGCTTGTGAGCTGCCTGTCCTTTCTCACCCTGTCCTCCCTCCCAGCTAAATTATGTTATGTTATGTGGTGGCTAAATGAAATGTGAGGAACAGCAGAACAGATCCCAGCTTAGATCAGATATTTCCAAAGTGGCTTGAGGACAGTTGACCATTATTTACTTGCAACACACAATAGACAGAGATGAAGGTTAAATGTGAGGCTTTTCTACCCAGAAGATATCAATCTTTTATGTATACATAGAGGAAATAGCAACTGCATTTCACACAAGCTGAGATTTTGATTCCCAGGACAAAACCAGCCAGCCTATGGTTACAAACATCTCTTTGGCTTCTTGGGGCTCTGCCTCCAGAGTATTGGCACTGAAGTAATGAAACACTCACATGTTGCTGCCCACACTGAACACAAGATTTGAGCAGGTGAAGCTGCCAGGCTCAGCTCTGACACCAGTCATACCACTTGAAAAGACATGGACAAGCATGGAGAGCCCACCTTGGATGGGATGAACATCTCTCCCACCATTTCTCTCTTTATTCTTTGCCAGTATCTCAAGATACCATTTCTCAATAGAAACCTGAGGTTTGTATCAAAGCCTCCATTTACACTGGGTTGCACAAAATGCCTCCAGAACTGCCTCAGCTTTATCTGAAGTCAACATCAGCCTCAATTCTTTGTTTTACTCTTTATTTTTTATTCATTTATCTAAAACCAACTGAAAGAGGCTCTGAAACCTTCTCTACCACAGCTTTGTCCTTCCAGGTTCCAACAAAAAAAGCAGTTTTTCCTAATAGTTAACATTAAAGAAATACTGAGCTGGTTAATATTTTGGGATCTCTTGAGGGTATTTTCTCAAAAAAAATTAAAATTGTCTTTCAAACTTTTTTTCCTGAAAGCTGGAAGCAATTTGTTGATCTTCAAGAAACAGGGAAAAATTTAGAAAAACTGTCATTCTGAAGATTTTTTTAGGGTAAAAAAAAAATCAAAATCTGCTTCTCTTTTAGCAAGAATCAACCTTGCTGTTCATCCATAAAGCTATGATGAAATGTATTGTAGCATCTTGCCACCATGAAATATGAATACTACTTTGTTAAACTCTTCAGCACACAGATGAGACTGATGAAACTATTCCAGAGGAAGACACTTGTCACTGAAGATATTTTGTCTCACTATTATGAACTTGACTCAGCATTATCCAATTGATGGTTCATTATTTTGCACAAACCCCAGTTCTGCACAAGGAACCTCCTATACTAGGTGCAGCATGAACATGGAACAAAGAGGCACTTTCTGCTTCCAAGAGCTCCTTATAGAGGACTGGAGAGACAGATGGAGACAGATGGAGGGTAAGATTAAAGGAACCAGTCAGGACATGCTGCTGGACTTTGAGTAACCTTTACAGCCAGGGAGAGATTTAACTGTGACTGTCTCTCCATGATATTTGTACCAACAAAAAACAAAACAAAACAAAACAAAAAAGCGCAAATCCGAAAGATTTTAAGCGTCCCATGCCCATTCCTGACTGCTATTCCAAGTGAGATCAGATGTGGGAAAAGGAGAATACTGAAATAGAAAGAGGCTGTTGGAGTCTGTGAGTGGTGCAAGGCCCCCAGGAATCTTTGGGAGAAGCTCAACAGCAGTTTGTACGTGGGGAGAGGGTCAGTCTCTAAACTGCCTGCCAAAAAGCTGGAGAAGCCCTAAGCTGCATCATCAGACTGTTCTAGGATGAAGCAGTGGGAAGTCAAAGTATATTGAGACCAGGGTTTTTACTTTTACCTTGTTCACCACATGTATTTTGGAAAATGATTGCAGGCTACTAGGAAGAGCTGGTCTCCTACACTTGCAAGTTTTTCTCCAGCCTCATTTGAAGTGGGAGAAGTGGATGATTAGAGTTACAAGTTTCTACACAAACACATCTTAGGTTTCCCAGGGTTTTCTTTCCTAGGGGAGCTGTGCAAAGCCTCTTGCTCCACTGGGACCCTTGCACTTCCAAAGCCCTACGAGCCGCACCTTCATCTTCCAAAGCCGTGGGTGCAAAACCAAGTGCTCACCCCGGGTCCAGGGAGTGTCTGGCAGCAGCTGCCCTCACCCCGGAGTGTGCCTGCTTTTCTCATCTCTGCTTTTCTACATCTTCCCTCTTTGCAGTCTCCGTCCTGTCCACCTCTTCCCTTCGCATTCCTCCTCTTTGCAACTCTGCCTTTGCATCCCTCCCCTTTGTATCCCTCCCTTTTCACCTCCCCCTTTGCACCTCTCTCACTCACATCCCTCCCCTTTGCCTCTCTGCCCCTTTCGCATCTCTGCTCTTTCCCATCCCTCCCCTGTGCATCTCTGCTCCTCGCAGCTCTGTCCCCGTACACCCCCTGCCCCTCGACCCTCTGCATCCTCGCCCCTTCGCCCTCCTGCCTGCTCGGCTCTCAGCCCTCTGGGCATCTGCCCCTGGCGCCCTCCACTCCTCCCTCCCTCCCCTTTGCACCCGCACCCCTTCTCATCTCCGCCTCGCTGCCTCCCTGCTCTCTCGCCCAGCCGCAGCCCCCGGGGCAGCCCGCAGCGCCTCCGGGCCGTCCTGCCCCCGCTCCCACCCCGCTGAGCCCCGGCCCGGAGCCGCCCGCGATGCCGCCGCTGCCGGTGCCGCTGCCGGTGCCGGTACCGGTGCCGGTGCTGGTGCTGGGGCTGGTGCTGGTGCTGGGGGGCCGGGCGGGCGGCGGGGCCGGCTGCCAGCTGCCGGCAGAGTGGCGGCCGCTCAGCGAGGGCTGCCGGGCCGAGCTGGCCGCGATCATCGTCTACGCGCGGGTGCTGGCGCTGCACCCCGACCCCTACGGCGCCTACAACTACCTGCCCTGGCAGAGGGGCCCCCCGGGCGGCCCCCAGCAGGGAGCGGGGGACCTCTTTTACTCGGCCGAGATCGAGCTGCTGTGCGACCAGGCGTGGGGCAGCATGCTGGAGGTGCCCGCCGGCTCCCGCCTCAACCTCACCGGCCTCGGCTACTTCTCCTGCCACTCGCACACCGTCATGCAGGGATACTCTTATTTCTTCTTCCTCCGGTGAGTCCCGGGCTCGAGGGGTGCGGGGAGGCGTTGGGATGTCGCATCCCGGCTCCGGGGCATCTCCGCGGGCGGGGGATGCGCGCCCGCCCCTGCCCGGAGGGTTCGCTCCGTGCCGCTCTCCGCGCAGCGCCTTCTGCTCTGCGCTTCCACCCGCAGCTTCATAGGGAAGGAAAAACCCGAAACAACAAACTCCCCTAGTATCCCAGCACTGCCGGCCAGCACATGCACAGGGAGCTGCTGTTGAGTTGCTCGTGGGTGCCGCTGCTTTTGTTTTTACGGCGGGACAGTCACAGAGCTGGAGAGAGGCCAGCGCCTGTTTGCCGAAGTTTGGCACGGGGGTTTAAAACCCATCCCCAAATACTCACCCGATAGCTTTCCATCGGCTCTCCCGAGTCCCGGCCAAACCCTGACTTTGGGCTCATCGAAAGAATAAGAAAATAAACCACAATGTGGGAACAGAGCCATCACCGTGACCTTTCAATTAAAGAGCATTTGCGAAATACTGCTCAGTGGCTTGTTTTGAAATACTCGGTATATTCTTACACTGGGTAAGTAATAAAACTCATTTTGATGCTGTCTAGGGCTTAGTCTGCAGCAACATCTTTAAACACATTTTATTGACACAAGTTATTTATTGACTGCTTGGAGGAGTACTTAAACTCTGAGCTCAAGGGCAAAGTGATGCAAATTCATTAGAAACTTTGGCCCAAAATACAGATTTGCCTCTTTCATGGGGTTTCACATTTGTCTGCAGGGTGAAAGGAGCCTGTTTGGTCCTTATTGCTGCTGCCTGATGCAGTCCTTGGGGTGGAAATTGTCGTTTTGGTGACTTACATGCCAGGAGAGCTGAGAGCCACTTGCTGGCTAAAAGTCTGTGTGACTTTTTGTTGAGCCAGGCTGAAGTGTGACAGGTGACTTCTGCAGGAGAAAGAGTGCTGCTCATTCTCACAGTGGGCTGTCCTTGCAATCTGTGTTCCAGCATGGATGAGAACTACATCCTCCTGCCACATGGAGTCAACTTCCAGGAGGCGATTTTCCCTGACACCCAGGAGAACAGAAGGATGTTTGCCAGCCTTTTCCAGTTTTCAAACTGCTCACAGGCACAGCACGTGCTGAGCTTCTCCAGTGACTGGGAGATTCAAGAGGACAACCGGGTAAGGGATTTGTTTGCTTCCCAGTGCTTGTTTTCAAAGTGGGCACGGGCATTCCCATGTCCTTTGTGAACACATGTATATGATTGCAGAGCAGCAGGTCCCTGATTTTCCTGTTCCTTGGGTAGTATCACTAGCAAAGTAACACACTGGTGAGGAAATATTAAACTGTTTTCAAAGCTGACCTCTGATAACCTCTTTAGCTTCCTGTGCACCTAAGAAAAGCTTCGTAGCAACTTGTTCATGAGCAATAGGTTGAAAATAGTATTACTTGTGATCCTGTCCTTGCCCACTCAGGTCATTCCTGGGTTTGCCATCTCTAGACCTCATTTTTTAATTTCAGCTAAAATGTTCCAGAGCAGATCTTTGCTTTAGAACTTCTGTGCTCATCTCATACTGTGCTCATCTCATATAGTGAGAGCAGTGCCTGGACCATGTCAGACTGTAAGGGATTATTCTTGCCTGACTCCACATAACAGCATAAACATCTACTGAACTAATTGCCTTGAGCTGCCTTTGTAGCAGCTGGGGAAAAATAGACTCTTGAGGGCACGTTTCATGTGAGCAACGAGAGCAGGGCTCCCCTGAGCCATGTCAGCACTTACTTCTGAACAAGACAGATGAAGTGTCTCTTTCTCCTTTCAAGGAAGGCCACAGAAAGCAGCTCAGCTTCTCGGCAATCCTCCCTTAAGAACATATGGAAAGTCCAAAGATGCCCATTGTTGGTGGCTTCTGAGCCCCTTTATGGGATTGCAGTGTGTGTAATAAATGCAGAATTTTAATAAATGCTTGTTTGGCAGAGAGGAGCAACCTGTTGTCATGTGTGTGCATGTTCTGGATGTGCATATACTTTTGAAAAAGTGAGCTTGGAGAGTTGGTTTAGTGCCAAACCTTGTTTTGTGAGGCTGGTGGTTTCCCCTGGTAGCTGAGAACATTTTAATCACCTCTCTAGGTCAGGATGGACAGGACAGGTGTCATCACTTGTGTCTTCTGTGGATTCACCCCAGGCGTGATGTTTATGTATGACAGCAGATATATGAGTGGCTTGTTTGGGAGATGGATGCAGGGAGTTCAGTAGCTGGCTGAGCCTTTTCCTTTCACCACCTGGCCAAATGCCAGCATACAAAGTTTGAGCTGCTTTGTGGCCATCTGGCCAGTGACACAGCTCCTCTCCTTGGGATGCCCCATGAGCAAGTGTTCTTTCGCTGCTGATATTTTGGGGAGAGAGTGTGGAATAAATTCATATATATACACGTATCAAATACATTCATATATATATATATGTTCAAATATATATGTGGGGACAGCAGCAGAAATTGATGTTTAAGAGGAAATTAATTATCCTACAATTAAATTGCAGAGCTGTAACCCTGTCTGGGCAAGAAGGGGGAGGTGGATAGGTTTGGTTCCAGCCCTGACTCCTCCCTCCCACCCCTCTTGCTCCCCAGTGCCACAAGCAACATACTTGGCAAGTAAAGGTGCTGCAGCTGCCAAATCCACAGATTTTTGTCCAAGGGAGCAAAGTGGCATTGGGGGACCACCAGACCCAACTGCCAGTGTCTGCTTATGATGCCTCTGCACTGTTTATTTTGTCATGCTGAGCTAAATGTAGGAGATCTTGATGGGCTGGTGCTCGTTTATGCCAGCAGTGAATCTCACCAGTCAGCTTTAATGGAAATCACCAGGCAGAAATCCCAGTTGGGGCAACTCTCAGCATATGTATCAAAAGTGCATTTCAGCTGTTGCTCTCTTTGACCCTCACAGCTGTGAGCACACTGGGGGGGATTAGAGCTGCTGGTCCCACAGACAGGGGCCGAGGGCTTTACGTGCTTCAACCCCCACCCATCCAGTGAACAAATTCAGCACAACTGATGGACACTTTGTCTTGCCTTCATAATGAAAAGTAAAAGCTTCCTCTGCACCAGTTAAAAATAGTTGTGGCTGACTGTGCTCCCATTCAGCTCCTGCATCTGTGTTTGCCCAGCCGAGCGCCGGCTCCCGGCGCCTGCGTGCCCCAGCCTGGGAAAGGGATGACATTTCTGGCTGCTGCAGCATTAGGAATTCGTTCCTCAGCTCTTCCCAGGTACAGCTCTCTTTAGTTTCCCTCTTCTCTCTGCCATGTTACATGCAGTGGTGGCTTTCCCAGCTGTCACCATGTCTACTCACACCCTGTCACAGTGTGAGCAATTTCTGATCCCAAGTGTGCTCAGCTGAGCTGCCCCATGAGCTGAAATGTGTGGGGTGTGCCAGCTTCATGGCACGGACAGTGAACATAACTCAGAGCATTATTCCTGAAGTTTTTGAAAAAGAACCTCCTTGGGAGCCTGGGTACATCCAAAGGGGGAGTTCTGTGATGGTGTCAAGTTGAGAAGAGCTTGGCCAGAGAGGGAAGGGTTGTCTGATGAGGCTCATGCTGTAGTCAGGAGTCAGGGGTCCCACTAGCTGCTGTGTACTGACATAAATCACTTAAAATACATCATAGATGTTTTGTGCACTCAGAGAGGAGAGGTGGAAATGTTGATACATCCAGAGCAGAAGGGATAAAAGTCTCATTCCAGGAGTTCATAGGTAGGGTCCTGCCTCCAGGTGTTGGAACATCTGCGTGCAGGGACAACTTAAAAAGCAACAGGCTAGAGAAGGTTTGGAATAAAAGAATGATGAAATTTTCTGTTTACAGCCAAATCCCATACTCTGAAAGTCTTTTGGAATCCTGCTCTTGATATACTCCTGGGGTGGACACTTTAAGGGAGAATTTTGCGCTGGAAGCACGTGCAGTTTCAATGGATAATCTGTGTTTGCAGCTCTGGGGTGCTCAGCCAGAATGTGAGAAAATCCCACAATGGATGAGTGTCTTTGCCTCATGTAATACTACTCCAAGCAAGAGGTCCCTTCTGCAGGGTGTGCTTGAGCTGGCCATGGAGCAGGTGACCCAAAAGTGACCACTGACATGTTGTCCTTGTGCTTGGCCTCTCTTCTCTGCAGCGCTCCTTGCATGCAGGCAGCCTTGTCTGGGCTGCCAAAGGGGTGAAATGAGAAAAAACATTGACAGCTCCTTTTCCTCCTTCCAGCAAATGTGTGTGATGATGCAAAAGAGAGCAAAGAGGTGTGCAGGAACTTTTTGCTGCACTGGGGTGTGCCACCTGCCTTTTCCATCACAGTAAAATGCTTTTAATTTTCAGAAAGCCCCATGGCTGGTGATGAAAAGAGGTCAGACCCAAGTCACATCTCATAGAGTATAATACTTTCCTCTTCCTGGGCCTGCTGCTTTTGCTGTAAGCTAGTTGCAGCTGCATTTTTAAGCCCCTTGCAGTCTGGGCTAAGAGCCAAATACTGCTTTCCATAGTTTTCCAATAATCCCACATTCTCATAAATTCACTTAGGCACTTGTTCTGGCCATTTCAGAGTGCAACTACAGCTCCTGCTGTTGTTTCTTTAGGCACTTGCATTTTGGCCTCCACGTTTGCAGAGGCAAATACCAATGTGGCTCCATCTTGACTTCTTGTCTCAGCCCCTTAGTGATGTTTGCAGATCTCTAGCTTTACTCCAGCTCGTTGTTGCAGTGGTTTCCACAAGGTTGTTTCTAAAACCAAGGGATGATGCAGCACACTGGGATTGAAATCTAGCCACCCTTTCACCATTTTAGTGCCAATTTAGCAGCTGTAATTTCTCCTGGCCTTCTGCAGGGTTCTGTGATCTCATAAAGAGGACCTTGTTGCTTTGTCTGCACACTAGGGGTTACACGAGAAGTGACTTGAGGTCTGGTGTCAATAAGGACAGTAGAAATCTTCAGCAGGGCTTTTAGTTATTATTCAGAGGGGCTTGAACTGGTTTTGTCAACAGGTTGGTAAGGAATGTGTTCTTTTGGCCTCCCCTTTATGTGTGCAGGAGAGTTGCAAAATGACTCCTCGTGCATCACAACAAGGGACTGATGTCAAGGTGTCAGCCCAATTGTGAGCAATAGTGACAGCACTGAGATAAAGTCCATGGAAATTAAGGAGTCCAATAACTTCAATTAAGATCAGAGATTGCAGGGGGAGACTACACCTTTTATTAAGCCTCTCCCTGCATTGACTCAAGCAGCAGAGCCACAACTACACTGTTACCTCAATTGATTTAGATGAATGGACTTGCCTTCTGAGAGACCTCCAGAGCTTTATCTGGGTAATAATAGAGCTTTTATGAGAGTAGTCAGTGTCCCAAATAAAAAGCAAGGTAATTAGTGGGTTAGCCTGGCAGTCTACAAATATCTAGCATCTTTGGGTTTGAATCTTCTTACAGCCACCATGGCTGCTGTAATGACCTGACTGGGACACCTGGAAGGCTTTGGAGCAGCTGAAAAGGGAACTAGATAAGAAAAGCAGTGTAATTGCATAAATGGCCTTGCCATTACTCTGCAAAGCAAAAATTAAATTAAATTACATTCTTCCTCTGTGGAATAGAGGAAATAGTTTCAGAATTATTTGTATTTTCATAACTCCTGTGTGCATGGACTGGGTTGGGTAAATCTCTGAGCCCATCTGCTGGTCCCAGCCTGTCTCTTCCCTGATGCTCTCAACCAGGTGAATGCTAGAGGGTCTCTATCAGTGACACTTCACAGCACCACAAGAAATATTCAACTTGTACTAAAGCTCATTGCCTACCAGAGAAGGGTTTGGTCACATGATGTTTGCTATGGGGACTTGTTTTGATCCATCTCCCAGGCAACAAGCTCCCAGAGAGGGGGAAGAAAGAAGGAAAGTGGGGGAACTCCCCATAAGTTTTCAGGCCACTCTGATTTTGGAAGTGATTAAATAGTGTTGTGTCCTGAGATCGAGAGCCTGAGCTGCCTTGGATGCATGGGCCAGAGGTTTTCCTGTGGTGGCAGAGATGGACATTACTGATGCCAAAAGTGACTCTACTCTGTCAGTCTTGCAAATCCTGGCCGCTAGGAAAAATAAGCTGATAACTGTGTTGTCCATGTTATCCACAAAATTAAAATGAAAAAGTAATATTTTTATCTCTTATTAAAGTTAAGAGCTTCTGCTCTTGCAGAGCTCCCTCTCCTCTCTGAGTGCTGGGAGATGAATTTCAGGACTGGAAAATGCTGCTCATGGAGTCCAGAGCCAGCAGTTTTAGGAGAAGAAGCAGTCTGAAACAAAACACAGGTAGCATCCTGGCTTGGTGGAGACAGTTCTCTTTAATTCCCATGTACTGAGTTTTTGGGTTTGCTTGTGGCATGAGCTGCATTAGACTTTCTTCCTTCTCTGGTCTAAGGCACTAGGGAAACACAAAATAATCTCAGTTAAAAACAGTGCTACGTGGCAAGGGCAAAAAGACCTCAAAATAGAATTAAAGTGAGGTCTGATATCTAGAGGTTTGAAAATAATTTTTTAGATGTGGTTTCTTGCCCTGCCATTAGTTAGGGAAGTTGTTTCTCCATGAGCCTAACAGCATGATAGAAAGTGCCATCACTTCTGGGTTGTTTTCATAGTGATTTACAGCTCTTCTCCTTTCCTCCCAGAAACCCACCCAGGGTGTACCCCCTCCCTACGATCTGTGTTTAATTTGAGTACATGTAAGCAATATCAGATGAAATGGAGAACTGCTGACAAGTGTCTGGGGCAAAGGAAGACCACGAGACAATTGATACATTTGGGTAACATCCCCAGGAGTCTTTTGGCACAGAAATGGCATTGATTCTTCTCTGAATCTTCACACCCAGGCTGTGGCAGGGGACTCTTAGAGTTCCGAGTGGCATATCCCTATCAGTTTTCTATCTTTCCACATGCACACAGGCTGATAAAATGCAGAGTAAAAGAACAAAAAGGAATACACAATAGCCTATTCCACAGGATGCTTCCATTGCATATGGTCTTTATCATATTTATAACACCCAGAGGGTGTTCTGAGCAGTGCTTCCCAGGAGAAAAATAGGGCAATATCTCTGGTTTTCAGTTGTTTCTTAGAGAAATAATTCTTCCATTATTTCTATTTGGGGTGCATTGGATGGTTTTCATACACAATGCAGGAGGGATTGACCTGGTGTAACACGGGAGCCTTGGATTTGGTATCATTTGTGAACAGTCAGAATTTGGGATTGGAAATGGAGCTTTTCCCCACCCATCTGAACTCTTGTCCCCCATGGCAGCCACGCTGGTGGGGAGGTTCAGAGGTGAGACCCCCACTTAGCACCCTCCTGGTACCAACAGGGGAGCCCCAAAGAGTGCCACAGCTCCTGGTGAACGTGTCTGGACCAACTTGCTGCCTATCAGGCAATGCAGATTACTCCAGAGCATGGCTCTCTCTCACTGTGTCTCAGGCACATCTAAGTACATAATATCCTTAAAAATATCCAGTTTCCAGCTCACTGAGCAAGGAAATGCCAAGACAACCAGGGGTATGTGTGTGTGTATGTACTGCTGCCTCCTCGAAGGGTGAAGCAGCAATCCTTCCAGGAATTGGCAGGGAAGGGAGACCCACATGGCTCCAGGCTGCTTTTAATTATCCAGAGTCACAGTCTAATGAAGTTCTGCCAAACGCTCTAAATCATTCCATATTTCATGGCACAAGGCTGTCTGCTGCTGTGCTTGAACTTGGTGGTGAACAAGCATCTGACCCCAGCCCCAGGACACATTTTGGGTTCTCCTCTGGCCACAGAGGCAGTTGATAATTGTAGTCTGAGCTCTGCATGTTGAGAGGCACAAAGGTGGGGCTGAAGGGACCCTGTTGTCCCTCCTCTGTTTCAGATCCAAGGCTGCCTGCAGGGATGACATACCCCTGGGTTTTCCAGCCCACACATGGTTGAAAGACTCGCAGTGCTGGATTTGTGCTGCTGGGCACAAATGCTTTCTGAGCTGGATGAAGAGCTTTTTGGGAGCCCCTGACCTTTGGAAGCCTCTTAGCCAAGGGCCAAGGCACTGCGTAGGTAGGAGAGGTGGGACTTTCATTGAGGTGGTCATGTTCCCTCTATGCTAACACAGAAGTGGCTGAGGGGGGTGATATCCTCAGGGAAGGGCCAGTGGGAAGGTTGAAGCCCACCCTGAGCATCCACATGTGAAGGTGGGCTGGGAATTGCAGCATTGTAGTGAGTGGTGGGCCTGTCATCCATCCCCTCTGGAGATGACACTGTCATGGGAGAAGTGACAATTAGAAGACACAAGGAGGCTGACTTCAGTCCACTGCCTCCTTCCCTGTGTGTGAGTGATAGTGAGGGTTTCCTGCCCTCCTGTTCATGGCCTCCCCAGAGTGGGAAAGTGAGAAGGGACATCCTACCACGTGGAGACTGTGGTCTCCATGAAGGGAGATGAAGGAAGAGGTGCAGGGAAAGGGTTGGTGGGGATCTGGGCTGTGAAACTGAGTGGTGCAGGGCAATGGATGCTTGAAAGAGCTTGTGCCCACAGCCAAATCCCCTTCCTTGACAGAGGTCTGTGTGCTCAAGGTGCTCCCCAGATACCTGGGACATGTTCTCCAAGGAAAAGAGTTGAGGATGTTGTTCTTAAGGTGGAAGTATCATCTTACTAACCCAAGGCAAAACAGAATGTGCACTCCAAAGAAGCAGTTCATGGAGTTTTTTGGATCCAGTAATGCTTACAAGTCTTACTTGTCCCGTGACATTTCAGTCTCAGAGGGTGGAGATACCGACTTTGCCTGGGAGCCACTGAAAGATGCTCAAATCTGAGTCCTGGCATCCTGCTCACAGTAACACACTGGAGCTATTCCAGTGCTTTTGACTGGGTTGGGAGCAGGAGAGGGAAGCAAACATCAGAGCTGGCTGCACAAGGCTCTTCACCTGTTTGGATTTTCCTAGACCTTGTTTTGAGCCAACTCTTGGGGAATATATTCAGAATGAATCTCAGGCAAGGTTTCTGGAACAAGAACTGCCAAAATTAATGAGGGAGGTACATATATTACATGTTGTTCAGCCCAGTTATGGGAGCCACCATGCCTTTCTGTGAATCTGTGAGTCTGTAGATGAGTTGGGTGGTTTTTGTGTGCAAATTGATACTTTGTGTTGATCAGCAGGTGGAAAGGATGGTTCATGTAGATCAGCAGTCCTGGACCAGGTTCTCTCCTTGATGAATATGATGCTCCTGCAGGCACTGTGGGCAGACCTGTCCTTCAGTTTAGTTGCTGGCTCCAGCTGACCTTGAACTCAGGGAACTTATTTTCTTTCAATTTCTCTCTCTCTCCTGACCCACTTATGAGACAAATACAGAAAAGATGGAGCAAAACATTTATTAAAATCAATGGCCACCAAAATCCAGCTGGCAGCTGGCAGACAGGACACCTGTGATGCTGCCTGTAACTACATCAGCCATTGTGGCCTGAAGGGAGATGAGATCTTTTAATTTGGGACATATTTTCTCCCAGCCCATGCATTTTGATGTTTATTTTCACAAATGACAAGCCAAGTTGGCTCTGAGGTAGCAGGAGTTCGAGTCCCTGATGGAAGCTGCAGACGGAGCCTTTTAAAGCTGGTCCTGCCTCTGCCAGCCAAGTACCTTTCCAAATTCCCCTGGAGAAGTGTCCTTGCCCTGTTGTGCTCTGCCAGGAGCAGCCATGTGGTGCCAGGCTTGGCTTGGCCACCGGCCCTGGCAGCACTCAGCCCCTTGCAGCAGCTAATATGAAGTGACAAACCCAAGTGCCTGGTTTCGAGGGACTGGGAACATACGGTTTTGGTGAACCAATTGCAGCTGGTTGCTGTTGCAAATCATTGCAGGTGCCTCCAGCAGCTGATGCAGTGACTCCCTCCTCTTGCTTCCCCAGTCTGTCAACCTTTTTTTGGAACAAGGCTGCTGCAACTGTTAGTCAAGTTATCTGTAAAAGGAATGACAGCAGGGAAAAATACACCAAGGGAGAAGAAAGTTTCCATGACACTGTAAAATACAAAAGGAAAATAATATGACTAAACAGCCAGGTCTGAATTTCTGCCCAAAAAACTTAGGAGCAAGCAAGGAAAAAAATAGTTCCTGAGATCTGATAGCACTTAGTGGACTTTTTCTGCAGTATTTTTGCATTTCCTAGATCAGGAAGGAACCAGTAGCAGCTGCAAGGGGGAATGTTGGTGCAATGTTTTATATTGAGACAGGATGTGGGACTAAAATGCAAGCTGGTATTTACATATTGTTATCCTCAAACTGACCCATCTTCTTCACTGTGCAAAGGCAGCTGGAGAGCCATTTCCATTCTGGAGAGGTAAAAGCAAGGCAAGTGTGTTGGGCTCTGTATTCCAGTCCAGTGGAGACAATTCTTTTTGATACTGGATTCAGTATCAAAACTGATACTGGGATTAAAAACAACTGTCTGAATTATTATTTTTGCCTGCAAACTTATTTGTTGAAATCCTTTGCTCTTCCCCTCCCATAACTTCCAGCCTTATTGCAGTTGGTGCTGTACTTTGAGTAGAGAGTTTTCTTCAGGTGGGTGACACACGAGCAGCTGGGGTTTGGTTGTTTATTCAAACAGAGCATGTTGGTGGTATGAAGTCTGGTTTCCCTCTTCAGGTGGATGGTGTCTGGTATCCTTTTCATTTCCTCAAAATGCAATGAGTTTATTACCTTCATTGGTCTTCGCTCTACACCCATTTCAGAGCACAATTGTTTGTTTGGCTTTCTTGTTGTATTTCCAGAGCCTTTAAACAGGGTACAGACACAGATATATTCTTCTGGATGTTGTTTATTAGATATTTTATTGTGGGAAATTTTTAAATTGCTTAACTGGATGGTGGCTGGGGAGAGAAAGGAGGGAAAGTCAAAGTGGCTTGTACTGACAGTGGCTCAGGATAAGAATAGAAATTCAGCTGCTTTAAGTCCTAATTTCCCTTACATGGGGAAATGAAGAAATCCCATTTCAGAGCCTTTGAAGCAAAAACACAGAAGCCACATCCACTCAAAATACTCCATTTTGTTGCAGAGTGAGGAAGCTGTTTTCCACCTTTAACGCAGGATCCCTGTGTGTGGAAGATGAGCAATTATGAGGAGGGGGCTTAGTCACAGTAACAGTAGGGAACCTCTGCCACATGCCTGCTCATTCTTTAAAAGAGTTTTGAGGTCTGGGTTGGCTGGGAGTTTATTCATGGTCTATAAAAGTTGGTTAAGTGAGAATCTCTGCATACACAGCTTATCTGGGGGGAAGAAACTTATTTGGTCTGTAAGGACATCTGCTGGAGAGTTGTCTGTGGGTAGAGACAAAGAAAAAATAACAGTATAAATGAGAGAAAATTAAAATAACTCATGGAAATAGGAAATGAAGAAGTATCCCACCAAAATGTGTGACCCACTGATGTGGTAAAATCTCCATTATTTACAAAGCTTGGGTCAAACTGGGAGATGGAGGTGGGTCAGAAGAAGACATTCCTCTTTGGCTGCCTGCCTTTAGAGGAAGAGCCATTGCATGGCTCATGGCATAGCCCTGGGAGGGGCTGGATAGGCTTTCAGAGCACCCTGTCCCTGTCCTGTTACTCTTCAACCTGGATGTTTGTCCTGCTCTCTCTGGAGAGGGTTTATATCCCCCCCTCTGTGGCTGAGCAGCTCCAGGAGGTACCAGGTAGCATCCAAAGCTCACCTCCAGCAGCTAGATTCAAAATGACAACCTGGAGATGAATTTTTCTAAAAATCACTTCCAAGTTCTCTGTGCCAGGATGGACATGAGTGCTGATGTGAGTGAAAAGCCTCTGAGGATTGGAAACAAACACTTTTAAGAAGACTCTAAGGAAGGATTGTTACTACCATCAATGATTTGGGGTTTGTCCTTTCACACATTTTAGGCTCAGGCATGTTTTGCTTGAGTTGAGTGAACACTTCATGATCTGTCCCTCGACATCCTAATTGAGCCTGTGTTTTCTTAAGTCTTGGTTTCAAAGGGCAGAGGAACAAATGTGATTCTTGACTCTTTCCCCAAAAGTGTAGAATCATAGATTAAATGTGTCCTGGAAATAATACTTTGTGTTCAGATCTTGCCTGCTGTAATAAAAATGGCTTGAAACCACATCCAGTGACAAAATCCTCCTATATTTAACCCATGTCTGAAAGCAGCTGAACTACTGATGGGAAATGTCCTGATGCTTCCAAATCAGTGGCACTCTGGAGCTGCTGGAATGCATCCCATCCTTACAGAGAGTCATTGCTCAAGAAACACATTACAGATGTCGAGGATACGAAGGAGCAGGCACCTTCCATCAGAGCATCAGGCCAGAGAAGGGATAAAAACAAAATCCCAGACTGGAGGCATCCCTGAGGCGTTTGCTGCCTGCTCTGTGTCCGGGCTCCAGGATCGAGCTCTGGTTCCTGCTCATTGTCAGAAACGTCTGAAGCAGGAGGAGCCTCCTGTGGTCTCTGCTAACGAAGTGCTGTTTATCACGCTCTGGTAATTGCATTTGCTATGGTATTTACAGCATTTCCTATGTTTTGAAATGGAGAAATCTCAGGCTTGCCCAGGGCTCATTGTGTACTTTAATCTGCTCCTAAGCCCACACGTATCTTTAAACATTAACTTACACATTGGCAGTGTCCTGGGGCGGCCCCAACCCCACCGCTATCGAGCTGGGGACGTGGTTATTGAAGTGTTAATATTTGCTCTCAGTATTTATCATATGCAGTATCCTTCTTCTTTTCCAAGTCGTAGGAAATTTTTTCTTTTTTTTTCTTTTTTCTTTTTTCTTTTTTTTTCTTTTTTCTTTTTCTTTTTGTCTTTTTTCTTTTTCTTCTTTCTTCTTTCTTTTTTCTTTTTCTTTTTCTTCTTCTTTTTCTTCTTCTTTCTTTTTCTTCTTTTTCTTCTTCTTTTTTCTTTTTTCTTTTTTCTTTTTTTTCTTTTTTTCTTTTTCTTCTTTTTCCTTTTTCTTTTTTCTTTTTTCTTTTTCTTTTTGTCTTTTTTCTTTTTCTTCTTTCTTCTTTCTTTTTTCTTTTTCTTTTTCTTCTTTTTCTTCTTTTTCTTCTTCTTTCCTTTTCTTTTTTTTTCTTTTTTTCTTTTTTCTTTTTTCTTTTTTTTCTTTTTTTCTTTTTTTCTTTTTTCTTTTTTCTTTTTTCTTTTTTCTTTCTCTTCCCTTGCAGTTTCATCTGCAGTCAGTATTCCTGGCTTCTCTAGAGCAGCACAGGGATTTGGAAATACCTGCCCAGCACAATATGAGAGTGGAGAGATCTCCCAGTGTTGCACCCAGTGCTGGGTGTAGCCTTGCAAATAAGTGTTTTCACATTCTCCTGGCCTTTAGGGCAAAGACAATATATTAATTGCAGGAACAGAGGCCATTTGAGCTCACATTGTGGTCTGGCCTTGGCCTCATAAGAATATATTTGTTCTAAATAAATTTGTTCAGTCTAAAAGGGACTGATGTGGTCCTGGGCCATTTATGCCACAACATCTTCACCACCACTATGTCTCTGTCTCACTGGCTTCTTTTTTCTGGATATAGCAGTTCCAGCTTTGATTCAGTGGATGAGGAGGAGTCCAGAGCTTGAATCAAGCACTGCAGCATGCCTGGAGCCCTCCTTCTGTATCTATTGCTGTGTGGAGCAGGTGGCTTGAATTTGGCTGGAGCTTATGATGCATTTTGGAGTCTTTATCTTCTAGCTTATAAAGTCTTTTTGGATAAAATTTGCTGGCTGCATGAAGGATGTAGTGTTTTGTTGTGTGGATTTAAATCCAATCTTCTAAATTGCTTTAAAGCAATTCTTTGCGTTTTGGATTTTGAAACCTCCATCACTCTTTTTTTTTCAGGCCTGTGGTCAATCATGGACTGATTTAGGAAATGGTGCAAAATGTGTAAAATAAATTTTAAACCCCCCATTTTTAAAAATAGTGTTATGGAAAAAAAAAAAAAAAAAAAAAAAAAAGATACAGTACTCTACCAAAAGGGAACATTGTCTCTGACACAGAAAGCCTTTAACTCTAAATATTGCAGAACAACTGGAATAATCTCTCTAATGCAGCCAACATTACTGGAGCTGTCATGGTGATCTTTGAATTACTTCAACATTGATTTTAGGGCTTTTTCTGTTTGAACTTCAAGTATGCACTGTAGATGTGACTCTGAACATATTTTTTTAATGCATTTTATGAAAAATATTCTAGCTTTGGATTGGCTTCTTGGTTGAATATATTAAAGTATTAGTTGAATGGAGTTAAGGAGCTTGTCTACTTCAGTATTGATCTTAAAATGTGAGGAAAGATTGAATTTCATTGCATACAACATTATAAAGTTCAGCCAACAGCAGAGTGGGGTACAAGAGTCCTTTTGTCAGGTGCTTTATTGTCAGAAGTCCTGAATTGGTGCAAAATGGCAGTTTTCTGAGGAGGTAAAGGAAAAGACTGTCAGTGTTCTCCCCTGTCCCCACCCCAAGACCCACAGTATGCCAAGAGATACCTAAGTTAGGTATCCATGGAAGAGTATAGGATTCTGATGCTCTTGCATTCTTCAGTATTTTCAGGTGGAGAAGTCTCAGTGGTGAGGTAATTTCCATACATTTATTTGTTTCTAAATGTTCAGTGACATCCAGTCAATTTATCTCCCATAAAGGTGTCCAGCCTGCTCTTGAGAATCACAACTTTTTGATTGCCTTCAACTGGTTTCCTACTTTATTATCACAGTTCTTCTGCTGGAAGATGTTGTCAGTCTCTATTTTCTCCCTTCATAGCATTCGTGGTTGTGTAGACCTTTATCCTCAACCCTCTCACTGGACAAAATTACAGACCAAAGCTTAATGTCTGAGCCTCAGAGACATTGTTCCTCCTTCCACAGAGAAGGTTGTTCCTCCCCTATCCTGGATAGGAATCAGCTACTGCTAACCCTCTGCAATGCAAGTCCTTGAGAAAAGAGGGAGTAAAGCCCCTTCCCTGGCTGTCTGGGACCTCCCACTGCTATTGCCACAGGGAAAATTCAAAGTTTTGCCTAGACTGTTGGAAGTGCCAACAGGGAAAGCAAATATTTGTGTGTAAGAGTTAACCCCAAGAAGATTAAGTGCAGATGAATGTCAATAGTGCCAGCAACCTGTGAGAGAAAGTGAAAACTGAGAAGGATGTCAAAACAGAACATGGGAAAAAAAAAAAAAAGAAAAAGAAAGAATAAAATGCAAAACAGATTAGAAGCAAGTCAGGGAGAAGGAAAATTTCAATGTGGCTTTTTGCTTTCCCAAAAAGGGCAGCATGAAGACCAGCAAGACAAGCACTGAAAAAGGGGCTCATCAGTGTTAGCAGGTTGGGAGGTTCCAGGGGTGAGCACAAAGTAGGGAGGGGGTAGAAATTAAGGATGCATCTTGATGGGATGCTATATGGCTAGTAGATGCCTTTGGAAATTGGGAAGGATCCTGGAGGTGAGGAATATCTTGCACGGCCTTCAGTTCCTACCTCTTCAGTTCTGGGAGTCAATTGCTAGCTGGGGAAATGGTGATCTGTGGGAAGAGGTTTGGTTTTGTGAAGCTTGGCCCATGTTCTGTGGGAGGAGAGCTGTACTGTTTGGAAAGCATCCATCTCGGGAAAATCATAAGTGGTAGGGCTGTCTAGACTAGTCAGGAAGGCGTGAACAAATAATCAGAGTAAAATAGAAGAAGAAGAGAAAAAAGTGTGATTCCTCACCTAGAATTAAATTAAGATGTCAGGGAAAAAAAAAAAAAGAAGGCTTCAAAGGATGCAAACAGAAGATGTTCTTAACTGGCTTTACTCTAAGGTTAACAAGGAGAGGAAATGGGACATGCCCATCTCTGGATTCACATGTTGCTGCTGGAAGCGGGTGGGGAGATGCCTGATAGGAATGTTACAATTAATTATTATAAATCTCTTTGCAACAACTCTGTGGGCAGCGTGCAGGTGTGTGTGAGGACCTTGGCAGCCTGACAAAAATGTAATTATTGGTTATGGAGGTAGCAGCACTCACTCTCTGGCACTTTGTCAATCAGCAAGTGGCAATTAGCCATTGCTAGAGGCCACTGTGTTTCTCTGAAGAGGAAAGTAGAACCTCCTCAAACACCTGGATGTGGTCTGGGTGAGAGCACGGGGGGAAGTGTGTCTTACCTGGGAGACTGCAATTACAGCAAGGATTTCCTGACTCAGAAATCAAACCAGAACTATTCTGCCTTAAATATTTTTCTTTTTTTGACCAGCAGCTTGAAACTGGCAGGAATCTGTGTCCATATAGCCCAACCTAAATACAGGGGTTTTTTGAAGTGAAGTAGATCATTAATTTTGCCAGGGGTCATGGTGGATTTTTTATCACTGAAAAAGAGGTTGGATCTTTTTTCTGGGAAAGATATGCACCTGCTGAAGTAATTTGGTGGGCAAAAGGAATGACTTCCAATAATTTTATGCAGGAAGTCTGATACAGTCTGGTTTAAAGAGAACTGATTCTTGTGGCCCTCATTGCCTCATATTGGACAGCATGTTATTTTCTAGTTTGGCTGACAGAAAATGTTAGGTTTGGGACTGTACTACATATAATGGAGAACTCAGTATTCCTGCCCTAAAGCCCATTCTCAGGGAAGTTCCTCCCTCTGGATCATAGGAAATTGTGTACAGCCATGTTTACAAAGAAATCTGAACCATGGGAGTGAATAAGAAGCAGGCTTGAGAGCAGGGTCAGAAGTTGTCCAGGGCACCATCTTTCCAATTTCTACTATAGCTGAGGAGTCAGGGTGAGGAAAAGCATTGCTGTATGGGTCTTTTAAAGTTCCCCATCAAATGCAGTAAAACACAATATGGAGCAGCTTTAAAAACAAAGGGAAAACAAAGGCAAATAGATCCCTGATGCAGCAGTGGCAGCCAAGAAGAGCTTGTCAGGCCTGGGTTCCTTCAAAGATGTGCACTGAGTCCTTTCACACTCTTAGTGCTGTTTGCTGAAGTATTAAGGAAGTGGGAAGGCATCCAGAAGACTGGTTCAACTCAGCTGACACGGTGGAGTTTGAAAAGGAGCAGGAAGGAGATGGAGATCAGCAGCACACTGCTGACCTGCCACCAGCTGGGGACACAGTGATGCATCACACTGGTCCTGCTGGTGCAGACTCTGCTCAGAAGTGTCCAGCAGCTGTTGAAAGGGATGATGGAATAACATCTCACAGCTGCTATGTGGTTGGGTTTTTTTGGTCCCAATAAAAAAGGGAAACAGATTTTTGGTGTAGCCTTCGGGAAGCTCTTGACCTAGCTAGTTATAAGGAGTGAAAGTGCCCCACAGCACTGTATTGCCATGGAAGACATGGACAATCTGTAACAGTGAGTTGATTGTAATTTGTCAGAGCTGAGCAGAGCTGTGTCCTCTTCCTCTGAGCTTCTGCAAGCTTCACAGATGCTGTGTGAGAATTACTTGTGGGCTGTAATGCCTCTGCTGGTAAAACTCACAGCAGACAAACAGGGTGAAGATTGAGGAGTGCTCATTTGTGGTTGCTACAGACTTTCTTTGTCACAGCCATTGCTGTAACTTTATTGTAATTTAACCACATTTTTAAAGTTCAGGGAACCCACAATTGTAACCACCGTGTCACCACCCACGATTCAAAACTCAGCTCAGAATCAATGAGGATATAACTGTATATAACCCCTTGATGCAATTGAACACCAAGAGGAGTTTGGCATGAGAAGGCACTTACCTATCTTCTCAGGTAATGCAGAATTTATTATAGCACCCCTCCCTTTTCCTCCTCCCTTTTATGTGGTTTTGTATAGCTCTCACAAACTACGTGTTATACATAGAAAGTAAAGTAATAAATGAGCTTGAAATATGAAGCCACATTCAGAATTTTTTGTATGAAAAAAATTAATTTAGGGTATTGGCCTACTTTGAGAAGTGGTAGAGGTGGAACACTGCTTGTGAGATCTCCTTTCACCTGAACTTTGGGGGCTGAGCCCAGTAATTGAATCAACTGATGTTTAAGTTGACTTATCCCTATAATTTTTTGTTGCTTTATTATTGTTACACATGCATCTGTTCCAATTGACTGAAAGGTTTTTTGAATAATTAAGCTTTGAAGTACCTGGGAATTCTTCCCTCAGCAATCAAAGGATGTGGCATGCATTTTCAACAACCCTCATTAAATTTAAGTATTCAAGTCATTAATGTAAAACATGAGTTTACACCTTCCCAGCAATGACACCACTGACTCCAAAAGGCACAGCTAAGCTGTCATGAGCTGTTGGACAGATGGCAGCTTCTTTTGCTGCTGCCACATTACCTTTGTTCACCTTTCTATTGCCATATTCAAATTGCTGCCTGGTCGTGTAAGCAAGTCTTGGACTCGCAGCCCTGAGTCTCTAACAAAGCATTTTCTCTGGTCTGTCACTCTCCAGCCCCAAAAACAAAAGGTCAGCTACATTTCTTGACATTTTTTACTGGATCTGCACATCTCTGGACCTCAGTCCAGCTCCAACCTCACAGCTGTTCTGGATGTACCTCAGGAACTCACTTCAGACCTAGAGTGTTTAAACAATTTTTACCTGGCTTTGAGGCATGGACAGTGATTAGCAGAGCTGGGAGGCAGTGTCCTTGTATCTACTGAGTTCTTTTTGCTGCTAGACATCTGCCTTCCTTCCCATGTAGCTCTGAAACCAATATGCCTGTCTCTTTGCCTGTATTTCATGTGTGGTATTGTGGAGAGAGCTCATTACAGACAAGCTCAACTGTAGCCAGCACTTCGTTGCAAGTGCAAACATATCATGAACGTCTGTGTTGCATTAGGATCTTTCCAGAAGACATTGAAACACAGCCAAGGTGGTTTCACAGGCTCAGTGTTCTCCCAGCACTTGTTGGTTCAACTTTTCTTAAAAAATGTAGGAGTTGGGGAGAGCATGGATGTCAGCACCAGTGAAGATTTGCAGTGCATCAAGTGGCAGGAAATAGGCAACTTGTTTTAGAGCTCAGCCAGCCTCCTCTTTGCTTGAGCCTTCTAGAGGAACTTCAGGAGAGAAATGTAATGAGCTGTGGTAAGAGATGACTCTGGGGAGCCCCTAGCTGCTGTTTCTGAGTTATAACTGGATTTCACAAACCCAGAGATGCACTGCACTTCCATCCCCACCTCCTGTCCTCAAATGAGTGGTGAGGGGCCTCCACCAGCCCAGTGCAACACCTCCAGAGCCTGGAGTTGGCCCATCAGGAAGGATGAGAGGCAAATGTGAAACCAGTTGCTTTGCAATGGTTGTGAGGTCTCCTGCTTGAAGCTTCCCAAGCCAGGGAGCTCATGCAAAGCATCTGAGGGAGCAAGAGCTGTCTTAGTTTGCTAGATGTGTCAAATCAGTGCAATCTCCATCATGACAGGGAATGAGTCTGGTGAGTAGGAGACATGCAATTTTGCTTGACAACTGGTTCAGTTCACAGAGAGGTTTTGCTGCACGAGCAGATTCCTCCTGGGAGAAACACAGCCAGACTGCTCCAGATGCCTGTATGGTGTGCACCAGCTCCTAATGGGACCGTGAGGGTCCCACAGCTGGTCCTTCACAAACCTTCTGAACCCTTTCCCAAACCCCGTTTGCTCACCCCAAACACATCTAGAGCTTCAGTCTACAGGCACGTTCCTCTTGCTCAAATTGACTTGCTCATGTGGATGCAGCCAAAAGCCCCAGCCGTTCTGGGGTCTTGCCTGAGACTTTGAGTTTTAGGCACACAAGTCTCACTGTGGGTTTCTGGAACTTTCAGTTGCTTGTCCCTTCTTCCTCTCTGTTCTTTCCTTTAAGCCTGTCCACCTGACACCTGCTCAGGCCATCTTACTGTTCAGACATGGGTCAGCCCATCAGGGTCTGGCATGGCAAATGTGACAGAAGATCTGGAGAAGTACAATGTTAGTGAGGCATTCCTGTGTCCTTTTGCGAGAAGAAATTACCATAACACCTTCCAGTTGACCAGCACTGAACTGAATAATCTCAGGAGATCAGGAGCATCTTTACAGTATCGCATCAAGGCATTTGCTCTGAAGTTTCCAAAAGCCTGACATTTGAAGCAAAACTCTGTTTTGTCCACAGACAAGTGCAACCTCTGCTTCTCTCTCAATTTGCATCCAAATCATTAAAAAACATGGGTTTGTCAACATGTTCATGAGTTTTTAGTAAACTGGGATTCTGCTTTCTGACAGCTCTGTTTAAGCTGACATATGTTCCTGCCCTTTCCTTCTGTGCAGGAATGTGTCTCTTCATTTCCATGAAAACCTCCATGGTGAGGAGTTTCCTTTTATTCCTGCACATAGCCTGAATTGCTTCATAAAATCACCGACGATGAGAGCTGGAATTATCTTCAGATTTTATAACTTGGCTAAAAAGAATCTGGCTGCAAGTAAATCTTAACGCATAAATCTCAGCCAGGAAATAATTTAGTTTCTCTCTTTCCATCAAAACAGCAAACAACTCGGCCCACTCCCAAACAGTTGCAAAGTTCTCAATGGTAAAAGGGTATTTTAGGAAGGGATTAAATAAAGAAATGTTACTAAGTGGCAGAGTCTCTAGGGTGAGGAGAATGTGGAAGGAAAAACATTTGGAATTATGCAATGTCTTAGGATTTTTTTTGGTTTTGTTTTTCTTCACTTGAAATGCCTCACAAATATCTGGAGGGAGCAGGATAGATCATCAGTTTGATTGCCTTTCAATAACACTGACTGCCACGAGAAGTGTAGGTGCTGTATGTCAGTACAGGGATGTACTTATTAACAGGATTAAACAGAGCAAGGCAGAACTGAGAGATCATCTGGATGGGGCTCAGATTAAACAAATTGGTCATCCAGTCTTACCAGCTGCGTTTGTGTTGCACTTTACATGTACTAACCCTAAACCACATCTGGCTGACGAAGGGATGCCTCAAATACCTGCAGGAAAGGGTCTTTACCATTCCCTCCAGAGGCTTGGTGCCATGCTCTTGCTGTGCTCTTCCAGATTAGCTCACATTCCCATTAATTTCTGACCTAGTTCATGAGTGAGCATAAGTTTTCTTCCATTTCTGTAAAGACCTCTTGTGTATTCTTCTGCTGCCTTTTCTGCTCATTTACTGGCCCTTAGGTCCAGCATAATAAGAGGAATGACCATTACCATGTTGTTGCCTAACCACTCACACCCATTTTGTTGGTGAATAATGCCTAAGGAATGGCTTGTTTTGTTTTCCATGGCCCAATAAAGGCAGTTGCTATAAGTTGTCCCTTTGATCACACTTAAAACCTTGGTCTTGGGACCAAGGAGCAATGGACATTGCTCATGTATCTGAGCCATATCTAAGCCATGTTCACAAAGCCAGTATTTTCCCCTTCTTGGATAATGTGGACTTAAATGCCTTGATCAGTGACACAGAAAGATATAATTATTATATTGCAAACTTGTATTGACTAAATCCCTCAATACTGGAAGTTCAATCAGTCACGTGGCCCAGTGATGGGCAATTTGTCCAGGGTCCTTACTGAACACGTTGTTTCCAGATTGCAGGACACAAGGCTGAAGTTATGGGCAGTGCCTACCAGTGCCTACGGAAAATCCTGGTTTCTGGGCTCAGAATTTGCACAGAGAAGCACTGTGGCCATTCTGCACACAAGTGAAGTATTTGCCAATGAGCCCAGGCTCTGCTAGTGCTCCTATCTCATACACTCTATTCAGGCTTTGAAGACAGACCTTTCTGGATTAGATTATAATGACTCAGAAACTCTGTAAATCACAGCTGTTCTGTAATCCCCATTTCTGGAGACAGGGAATCAGAGCACAGGGAAGCTATTTACTGGACCTACTCTTCCCTAACTGATTGTTGCCCTCACCGTAGTGGAGACCTCCAGTCCCATTCCTCTGATTAGGAAGAGCATTTCATGTGCCCTCTTTGATGAGGTGTGAAGTGCACGTTCTGCTTAATGAGAACAAGCTGTTCAGATAACACAGCTCAGAATGATAGAGATTTTGTTCTTCCAACATTATCATTGCCAAAGGACAGGGCAAGTGTCCTAATTATGGGACTAGATTGGAGCCCAGGTCTTGAGTTCCTCGGTGTGGGTTTTCCAATTTTTGTGGAGTTGTGTGGATGGTGACTGGTGTGGGTACTGTGATTGCTGCTGCAGGAGGGGTGTGAAGCAATCCAGATCATCTGCTCTTCAAGGCTATCCCTTCCCTGGCCCTTGCTATTGCTAAAGTGATGCAACACAAAGCTGGTGAAAGTACAGATAACTTCTGTGTCAGAGAAATATGGGAACAGCATAACAAATTCCACAGAAGAATTTTGGACTGATAGAGAAAATTGATTTCATAATCACGTTTAAAGCCAGTGCATACACAAACAGTAGCACAGACTCACAGGGGGGTGCATTTGCTGCCTATCCCTAAGTATTTGACCAGGAACAATAACTGATCTTACAGGTAAAAAGATATAACAGCAGGGTAATATGAGATTTCTCAGACCTCAGTGCAGTTATTCACGAAAATGCCAAACCCCAAGGTAGTGCATGATTGAACTGTAGCTCAAAGGTATCCCCATGTGCTCACTGTGCAGTGGTGTGGCACTTGCTATGTAATTATCTCTCTCCAGCACAATTATTAACACAGGATTAAACAGTTGAGAGCCACCACTGCAACATTAACCAGCAGTGGGGTGTGTGCTCTATAATTTAGATGCTTGCAGGGAAGAGTTCACCACAGGGCATCCACCAGCCCTGTGAGTGTTTTGTCCTGTGTAACTGGGGCTGCAATCCTCCTCCTGAAATCAGGCTGGAAAGAGTGCTCCAGGCTTGTGTGTATGGGGAGGCCTGACTCATGCTTCCCTTATGACCTTATTTTCCACGGGCATTGTAGCCAGCCCTGTGTGAAAAGCTTTTCCCTGTATAAGGCACTAAGTTGTGAAGCACATGGTGGGAGTTTCTGGTGCTTCTGTGTCTCTATGCAAAGCAGCAGGGAGAGATTTTGGCCACTAAATACAACATTTCAAATATGACCTTGCGTTTCCCTGACCCTGTATTTCTGCTGAGAGTTGAAATACTGGCCCAGGAATAGAACCTGATGTGAGGGATTGTACTAGAGTGAAAACTGCTTTTGTCTCCTATAGAAACAGTCATTAATGCCCCAAATGCTTAGGGCCATCTGAGCACATGCATGCAGGAGGGTGGTCCCCTAAATAACCACATCTTTCCACCTTGAAAACTGCCTATTTGCCAAGCCTGCCATGTTCAGAGTAGCCTGTTGCCCATTTATCTCAGCCAGGGTGGTCTGGGGCCCTTTCAGGATTTACAGCCCACGCAGCAGCCAGAGCTGTGGACAGGCTGCTCTGGGCTGCCTGGTGGGACAGGAATATCTGTGAGTAGCAGTGAGCTCCCGTCAGCCAGATGTTGTGCTTGGAGCTTGTTGTTCAGAGCTGCTGATTAGTCTCTCAGGCATTTGGTCCCTTTCTCAGCACTGACATCAGTCAGAGAGCGCCTGCAGATTGCAGATGTTTGTTTTTCCTTCCCTTTGTCTTTGCTTCTTCAACCTCACCAAGGCTTTTCTACTTTACACTGTGGCAACCTGTGGCACTTCTGTGTTTGAATGAGGGCTGGACCTGGTCCTCAGCCCCTCTGGCTCTGTCACCTCTCCCGAGGCTGCTGGCACAGGGCACAGCACACCGCTCCTCGCTGCGGTCTCCTCTGCTCTGGGCTTGCAGAGCAGCTCAGGAGGAGATACAGATGCCCTTTGTCAAGCCCATGTGTTTCACCCAGCCTGACTTCAATGCTGCTGTCGTCATTTCCATGCAGGTTTCACAAATCCCTTACTGCTTGCAGGGAAAGGCTTCATTAGAGCCTCTTGTCCTGCTCCTGCCGTGACAGGGGCGTCTCCACCGCGTGCATAAGCACCGAGTTGGAGTTGTTTCCTACTATTCAACTCAGTTTTAGTGCCTGATTCCCTGCTCTAAATTAGTTCCTCTGACTCATCCTCCAGAGGAATTTCTGTCTCTGTAAAGACTGTATAAAAAAAATCAGAAAGCCAATGTTTCCTACCCAGGACTGAGGTTACATATTTTAGTAGGGTGATGCAAAGACTACCACAAGGGACCCACCAAACATAGATAAATACAAGTCTGAGTGTGGCCTTTTCTGGATCCAAATAGACATGGAAAATAAAGTGAAATGTTTCCAGAAGTTCCTATGGATGCTCAGGAGAGATGTGAACATTCCCCCATCCCCAGTGGCACTGTAGGGCAGCAGGTTGCCCCCGGGCACCTGCAATTTGTCTTTGAAACCCAGAAGCTGTGCACAGCAGCAGGGTATGCTCAGGGCTTCCAGCTGAGCCTTCAGCCAAGGAAATCCTATCTGTTTGTAAAGGCAGCTGAGCTGCAGCAGCTTGTGTGCAGCATGAAGCCAACACATCCAGAGCGGAGGGATTTATAGAGGAACTTGACTTTTATAGATGTTGCATTAACTTTAAACATTTGCCTTTCTCAGCATGGGTTCTCCCCCTGTGCATACAAATGCCCCTGGGTATGATATATTTTCTGGGGAGGAGACATGGCCTCCAATTACAGTAAATATCCATTTCTTTGCTTTCTAGAGAGGCAGCATTTAGTGCATTGCAGTCACGCTGTGGCCGTTTGCCAATACCCACCCACAACCTGCTGGGATTTGCTTGGCTTCTCTCTTGACTTATAGGTGACAGAGAAACAAAGGATCTCTTCATTTTATACATAACATTTATTTTATTATATATTAACTGATCCCAGTTCTTCCCTCCTCAGTGACAGAGGATGTGGGCTCTGAGCATTTGCACTGTGAACCTGCTGAGGGATACAGAGGGGTCTGGCATGGTCTTACCCCAGGAGGTTTCTGAATTCCTTAAGACCTTAATCAAACTTTTGTCCATGTGTTCTCCCAGAGTCCATGTCTCCCACCTGTTCTTTTTACCCCTTACATCCATTTTTAAGTAAACCTACCACACCAAAATGTCAGTCACTTCTGTCAGGACCCCCAGGGAACTCTACAAGTTGTAATGCACTAGACTGAAGTAAATCATACTTAATGTAAAGACCCTAAACCAGGTGTAGTGCTACTTTAAACCAATGTTGTTCTCATGCAAATTAATACTGGTAAAGTATTTTTCTTCACCATCTGATGCTGGTTCTCAGCCTCAGCTGCATCTGGGGATGGTATATTTGGATATACTGTGCTTCCCTCACTGCTGCTGTGCTATAAAATATATGCCCTCTACTTGACAGGACCACTAAAATAAGGGAGGTTTCTAAGAGCTGTTGTAACACAAGGTAAAGGTCAGTTCATTCAAAAATCTCAATAAGTAGGAGCAAATCATAAGATGCTGTGCTGCTCTGGTCAGCAGTTTATCCTTTCCCTGAGTTCCCACCAGTGAGAAGGAAGGACACAATACACTTTGATTTTGGGTCTTGCTGGTTTTATCCTTTCCTTGGTATTTAATTAGTTCTCTGTGTGTATGTGTGGGGGGAATGGTGATCTAATCCTATTGAAATACAAGCCAAGTAGAACAAGTTTAGATGGAGCTATGGTCACACGGCCACTTTCAGTCAGAGAACAATACACTTGGGGTGAGGTATATTAGCAAAGTAGTTTTAGGCATATCAGACCTAATTGGTTTTATTGTAACAATAGTAATACTAGGTGGGAAAAAGCTGAGTTGAAAATTAAAGTGGATAGCAAGTTTGGTAACTTTAGTAGATGTGGTAATGGGAAGGTTCTGTACATAATATTGGGGAAAAAAAAGAACCTCTCACAGAGACTTTTGAAGCCCTGCTGAAACTGCAATCTGCTCTGAGACAAAAAATAAAAAAGAAGAAGTGACTGTAATTTGGACATTTTCAGCATCCAGGCAGAGCAAAATGCAGAAATCTCTGAAGCAGCCTGTCTTGTAAGGTAGACTTAAACACACATTTGCTTGTTAAAAACGTGGAGAAAAGATGTCCTTCCCCGAAACATTTTCCTTTAAGCTCAGCTGGGTAGTGCATTTTAACATTCAGGATCATTTACCAATAACTGAGCAGCTTAACCCAGACCTGCACTGTGTGCCCCTGAGCAGGAGCAGAGCAGAGATGTACTGGGAATATCCACCAGCCATGCATGGTGCCTGTAAGGAGCAAAGGCAGAGGCTGCATTTGCTTGGGTTGTGTTTCTGCCGTGCAAACAGCTGTGCTGCAGAGCCTGTGAGCTCGCTGTCCTTGCAATGGGCTCTCTACATCCCCTGTGACAGGGGTGGAGAGCCAGCAGTGCTGTCCTGGCTGCTGTTTCTGCTTTTGTACACTGCGTGTGCCGCCCCACGGTTCCTTACTCCACCGGCCACCCGGAGAAGTTTTGGTGGGGAGGGTCCGAGGAGAGCGGTGTGAGTCTCAGCAAAGAGGCTGGCAGAGTTGCACGGGGGGCTAATAAACCCCTGCGAGGGCTCCGAGCCCCTCTGCTTCCCCAGCCCTGACCCATCCGGGCAGCTGCACATTGCCGGGAGCGCTGCAGAGGCCGGGAAGCTCCCGGGAATGCAGCAGGCACCGGGGATGGGGCTGAGCACCGAGCTCAGGACTCCTGCTAAACAGCTTAGCCCGAGACTTCCCTGCAGCTCCCCTCCCAACTCACCGCCGCATTCCTGCGGCATCCAGGGTGGATGGCTCGGAGGAACGCGTTCAAAGGAGCCAGGCGGGAGCGCCGGGGAGAAGCAGCGGGCTGGCTCTTGTCTGCCTCCCTTGCTGACTGCCTGGTCAGTGAGCAGAGGAAAGGAACTTGGAGATGCCCCAGAGTGAGGTCGTACCCTCTTGATTTATTTTTCTCTTCCTGGAGACCTTCTGTCTCCCACTGCCTGGGCAGGGAATTTAGGGATTTACTGTCAGGACTGACTTATCTGCTCACTTGGCACGAGTGAGGTGCCTGTGGTAGGCAGTCTGGCTCATACCCTACACCTTTTTTTTTTTTTCCCTTTCTTGTCTTCTTGATTAATATGATTTCTATAAGCACTAAACCATTGACTTTTTTCCTTCACAAGTATAGGGAACAAGGTGCTGATCCCTTCCTGGGCACTGGCAGTGATCATGAGAACGTATTCCCATCCCCATTTCCAATCCTGGCAGAGGTGACTTGGTGTGACTGTCACTTGGTGTCTTTGTTTCCATCCTCTCTCAGCAGCATCTCAGGCTTCAGGGCTCCAAATGCCAGGGGAAAGCAATGCATCAGGACAAGCTCTAGGTGTGGTTTTGGGGCCAGGGACCTCTCTTCAGGCACCTCCATGGCTGAGGCTCTTTTCACCAGTTCTCAAATGCCCCATAAATGACCCTGCATCCTGTAAAACCACCCCCAGCCAAAGCAGGGGTGCAAGGGCTGTGAGTTTGAATGGAAAGTGTGGGGTTTTGAAATGCATGCCAGCAACACCCACTGCAGGTGAGAGCCACCAGCAGTTCAGATACCTTCACATGAAGCAGTGGTTTGATGCAGCTCAGAACAAAGCTCTTTTAAAAGCTCCCCCCAAGTGCCCATGGACATGGATTTGGGTCTGTTTCCAGGGCAAATTTCTCCAAACTACAAGAAAATTATCTGTATCCTGCCCTTGCAGCCTGCCCTGGGAAGTCAGTGCCATTCAGATGCCATTTGATGGAACTCATGGTGAGATCCATCCCAGTCTGAGATAGTTATCTAGGCAGGAGTCCCCAGAGGTGATCCACTGAAGGGAAGTGTCTAAGGTAGGCAAGATATCTCCTCTAGGAAGTGCCCATTCCTATCTGAAGACTGTTGGGAAAGATGATTTCCCTTGACTAGCTGCATCTAAGGAGCCCAAAGAGAAAGTCTGCTTTTAGTGAAATGAGGAAGAAAAACAGTGCTGAGACACCTTGGGGTGGGAGTAGCCTGGCAAAGGCTTCCTGTAGGCAGTGCTTCATACCCCAAAGAAATTCCCATCTCTAATATTTTGAATTAACTGGAGAGTTGTGCTACAAACATTACAGTTCCTGTGGCAAATGCTGACCCAGCATTCAGCAAGGTAACAACAGCCACAACAATTTCTTTCTCTATCTATCCAGGTCCTATGCATCTTGCTGATTCATATGAGGTCCTAGGGTGAAATCCCAGCTCATCTCCATTACTGCCAATGCTTGGGACCCCAATTCTGTACCCCTAAAGTGCTGTTCTTGCAGCAGGCAAAGGTGGTTTAACTCAGCACTGCCATGCCCCCACCACTTCACCCAACACGATGCTTTAACAGTGCTGACAGGGACTTTTCCACACTTCAGCACGAGTGTTAGTCTTGGCTGAAAAATCCCAGTAACTGGAGGTTAAGTCACTCCATCCCAAACCCAACACTCCCCTCTGCCAGACCTCTCCCACTATTCTTTGATTCCTTGTCTTTCTTTCCATGCAACACACTCACTCCCACAGGAAAGACTTTTAGGTGGTGGGATCCCAGTGTTCTTTAGCAGTGTTGTCATGAGGAGCAGGCATGAGGAGATAGCTGGGACTCACCATCTCTCCCTTGGGTAGGTGAAGGGCAAGGCTTGGGTGCCACTGCTGGGTTTTGAGTGACTTGAGCTCTGTAACACTAACTTCAACCACTTATGGATATTTTGTGTGGATGAACACTACCATCACACCCTTACTCACAGCACCGTTATCCACTGTGCCACTCAAATCAAGCTTGTAGAAGGCAGGTGTGTGTCTGTCAACAAGAAAAGTATATATATATATATATATATATATATATATATATATATATATATGATTTCAGGTGTTTGGGAAGGGGTTTGCATGCCTATAATGTGGTACTCCAAAATCAGTGTGTTAGGTTAATGATTGGACTGGATGATCTTGGAGGTCTTTTCCCACCCCAATGATTCTGTGATTCTATTCTATTTATTACAGTGCTGATTTCTTTGGCAGATTTTGTAAATCCTAGATATGGTGAAACTTTAAACTATATATTTGTGATACAGTCTCTCAGACAAATACTCAAATATATTTAACATGCAGTTGCACAGCTGTAGGCTGTTTGGGATAAATCCTCAGGACCTGAATGGTTCTTGTGCCACCTTTCTCATTACATCTCCTGGTACTGCTCTGAACTTGAGTGTGCCACTGCTGAGGATGCCTTCCCAACAAAATTGTGGAAGAAGCAGACATGCAGAAGATCTTCAGACCAAACAACTCTTCTGAATTATGTGTCACTAGGGAATTGAAATTTTGAAAGGAATTTGGAAAATTACCTATAAGATTTGCCTAAGGAGCCATTTCCTAATCCTTCTCTTCATTTCCCAAGCATCTAAGTAGCAACTTGGACTGGTTGACTTCTCACCAGCTTGTTCAGCAGCTGGGTTGGTTATCCAGGCTGTGCTGAGCTCACAGCTGTTGCAGTTACACAGCTCTCAGCACCAGTTAAAGGATACCTTGGTTGCAGCCAGGTGAATCACACCCCCAGCAGTAATAGCAAGGGCAGGACAGCATTCACACTTAAACACCATCATCACCATCATCACCATCATCCCACTGCAGACTCCTGTGAAAAATGCTGTTTGTAACCAGCCAGTGAGAATGAGAGGACTCCACCTTGTTATTTTTCCCCATGTAGAAGGAATAAAGTGTTTATTTTGCAGCTGGTAGTCTTGCAGTTGCAGGCAGGCATCCAGTTATCAAGCTGGGCTCTTCCTATCACCTACCCTGTTGGCAAACAAAGCTGTGCATGTCAGATAGTACCTCAGCTTTTTAGAACTGTGCTGTTCCCGTGATGTCTCTGGATATCTCCAGATAATTTAAGAACTAAACTCTGTGTTTCAGACTGGGGAGCGAGGACTGTAGAAAAACAGTATAAGCAACTGAGCTGGTCAGCTTTTAGATGGTGTTTGAGAAGTTTCTGAGTGGCTCTATAGAGCAGGTCTCCTTCTGCTGACGAAGGACCAACCTCAAAATGTTTGGGTGTATCTTTGGGATGATGACAATACTATTCCTGATGTCTGCTCTTCCCCCTCAGCCGGCCCAGACAGACAGAATGCAGTTGGGTTCACACAGCCTCCCACTTCAGCTGCATGAAGTGTTTGTTCCTCTGCATTGGGCACTGGCATAGGCCATGCCTATCACTGCATCCACGGAAAATGCAGGAAATCCCTCATGAAGCAGAGTTTCCACCTCATGTCTTCCCAACAAACATATTTCCCTAACTCAGTGTCCTCCTTTAAGAACTGTTCTGCTTGAGGTTTTTGCAAGGGTTTGGCAAACACAAAAGCCAAGATGTGCTGGCTGTTTTCAAAGTGCTCTTGGACTGAACTGTGATCTAAACCAAACTCTCTCCTTTTCAACACAATTTCTGGCCCTCTGTCTGCGAGCTCCCCATCTCCCTAGCATG
Source organism: Phylloscopus trochilus trochilus (assembly GCA_016584745.2). Taxonomy (NCBI): domain Eukaryota; kingdom Metazoa; phylum Chordata; class Aves; order Passeriformes; family Phylloscopidae; genus Phylloscopus; species Phylloscopus trochilus. The sequence continues at coordinate 6,967,074 of WQNJ02000016.1, read as the reverse complement.
CATTTATAAAAGAGTCCTAGTGAGAGAACAGTTGGGACAAGAATTTGCCATAGAGCAAAACCCTGCAGTGCTTTTGCACAAGGAACAAGAGCTTCCAAGGGAGTGGAAGCAGTTGCTGTGTTTGTGTTGACTGGCCATGGTTTCCCACTGCTGGGGATTTCCAAAGCAAATGAGATGTTATTCATCAAGGCAGGCTCCCTCCCCAACTTTCAGTTGTTGAAAATACTACAAAGTAAGATGGAAAGAAACATGTAATCCTTCATCATCACAGTCGGGATTTACTTGTTTATTTAGATTCCCTGTTCATTTCAAATGTTCTGCCAGAGAAAGCCCGTCCAGACTCCAGGAGTGCTTGACATACATAGAAAAATTTCTAGATGTATTTAGTAGATAAATCCAGCAGAATACACTGCCTGTCCTCACAGTGCAGCAGCAAGATGGAAGTCCCACATGCACAATAAAGTATCTCAGGATGTTTTTTGTAGGGAAAAAAAAAAAAAAAAAAAGCAGGAGGCACCTGAGGAGAAATTGATTTTGATGTGGATCTTCTAAATCAGAAACTTTTTGGTGGAGCTGTCCTTGAGCTCCAGGTACCTCCTCTTTTTCTGCCAGGAAAATGTGTTTGAGGTAGAAAAAAATGAAAGCTGGTGTCTTTGTGGTCAATAAAAGGAGAGGGTTGTGTTCAGAGGGTGATTCCTCCCTCTGCCCTAGGAGGTGCCAATCAGCCCCTGGAAGACATTACAGGGGAAATGCAAAGAGAGGAGCTCAGACTTGAGTCTCACTTTTATCTGCTTAAGAGAAGGCAGCTGAATCCCATCACAAGTGAGGCTGTGTGTTGGGAACTGAACTTCTTTGCATTGAAACTACTCAGCAGCCCTTGTAGCTGGTGTTTGTCATTCTTCTGCTGTTGCTGCACCTACAAACAGGAAACAACTGAAACCACAAACATACCCATGAGATAAGAGAGATCTTTTGGTCATCCTAGGATGAGATAGTAGAAGATGAACACTTGCCCAACAAACGTTTTGCAATTGTACCACCATCCAATCCAGTGGATTTGAAAATGACCTGTGAGCTGTTCTTCTAGTGATGCCTTGGGGGCAGCACCTTTGAAACTGCCTCTCTGGTTTATTTCCTATCTAAGAGCCATTGGCATGAGTGAATGTCAAGAACTCGATTTCCCTTCTGGGGGCAATATTGCAGTAAGTTGTGTAGGGTAGAATAGGAGGGGCAGTTCTCAGGCAATGACCCCCTAAATAACTTCTGTTAAAGTTATGGGATTGTGGATGCTCTTAGAGACTGCTGAGATCTCATCCTCTAGGGTTTTGTCATAAGCCAATATAATGAGATGTTTAAGACATCTCTGTTCTTGGAAAGGCAAAATAACCAGTTCTGTGTTTGACAGGTGCTGTCCTTATTTCACATGTTGACTTAAAGAGCAAAGGGCAAGTTCTCATCAGACTCTGGGGTTTCTGAATGGGCTGCTAAGCTGAATCAAAACTAGAGTTTCCCAAAAGTGTCACTCCTTGACCCAAACTCCAGTTTAATATCAGAATTAGGGCAGCCTTTCTCCAGAAACTCAGTGTAGCCTCAGTGCACTGGACAGGTCTGACAAAACAGTTCATAGAAGTAATTTTGAATCACTGGTATCATTAAGATCTACAATTTTGGGTCCTAACTAAATCCATAAGTGAAAGAGAGGATTTCACTTAAAAAGATATAAAACCAGACTACAAGTTCCCCCCAGAAAGCATTCTGCTTTTGGAAAAGTTTCGAGGTGTTTCCTGCAATGCCTGAATTAACCCTTGCCGTGATAACATTTTGTGTGAAGCTCACCTGCTGCTGTCCCCACAGCTGATGTGCTCCTCGGTGCAGAAGGCCCTGTTTGAGGAGGAGGACAGAGTCAAGAAGCTGCAGCAGAAGGTGGCCACGCTGGAGAAGCGCAACAAGCAGCTGCGAGATCGAGTGAAGAAAGTCAAGAGGTCCCTCCGGCAAGCCAGGAAAAACTCCAGGCACATGGAGCTGGTGAACAGAAAGCTCAGCGAGAAACTTTCCTCTGCAGGTGGTCAAATGCCCTACATTAACTCTTTGAAGCAGGAGAACTCCCACGGTACCTACCTTAAAGTATAATGCAAGGGTAAGTGCCCAGGCCAGTGGGAGTGGTGAGTTTTGTCTGCATGAGATCAGGGTCTGGCCCTCACACCTTGTCTATGCTGTGCTTCAAACCTTGCATGGAAAATGAATCTGAACTTGCTTTAGACACAGTGCCAGTTTAAACAGGAATGCCAGCTGGATTTGGCACAGCCCAAAGCCATGTCCTCGCTGTTCTCAGTGGATACAGGGCCAGACAGTCATCTGTGCTTCTCCTCCCTCACCCACCTCCACCTCCATCACCTCCAGGCTGTCTTTGATGGAAGTGCCAGCCCATGGCAGATGGCATGACCCTCTGGGCCATTGCAGGCACTTGACACAGGAGCTTTTCCTGCCAGTTTACCTCCTCCTCACGGGCTGGGGAAGCACAGCTTGGGATCTAGAGATGGATGTGGTGGGAAGGATGAAGGCATGAAAGCTCTTAGCTTCCTTTATCTCCCCCAGGCTCTCAACCTTGCTGGAGTTTGACTGAAGTCTACATCCAGTGCCTGTGCCTGTGGCTGTGTCCAAGACTCAGGCAGTTTGTGCCTCTCTTCAGCACAAAATATAGATGTGCCCAAATTGTCTTAAGACTGTTCCTATATATCCTGAAATATTCTAAATCAGATATATAACAACTTTTATGTTTCCAAGAAAGTGCCTCAAGGCTCTCAGTAACTCCCTCAGATGCCTTTATCATTGGTCAGCCAACTGGGTTGGAAACCACATCATTTTGGGACTGTGTCTAAGACCTAATCCTGCAGTCAGGAGTGGACTTAGCCTATGAGTGGGTGTTGGATCAGTCCCAGCAGGCAATTTCAGATCCCGTTCTCAAGCAGGTTTATGTTACAGTGTGGACAAAACTTCAAGTTTTGTAGTCACTGTTTGAGGTATAATGGAGGTTGCTGGGCAGCCTCACTTAGTTACACTTAAAACCTGTAGAGACCACATCAATATCAACAGGGCATTAAAATTTAGGTAGTTTATATATGTATATATTTTAAAATCCTATAGAAAATATTTTTATTACACATTTGATATAATCTAATTTCTTAAAATATGAAGTAAATCCTGTTTCATTGTTATCTCGCAAAACAGAGAAGTCCATCATATCCTTTATTAGGCATTTACAAACTGACTTCTGCTCAAGCAGTGTGGGTTTGGGCATCAGTATCCATGGCTGATAATGTTAATGCTTGAAACTATCCCTGCACTTGGAAAAGCCCAGATCAGATTTCAGATATGAGCTTCAGTCCAAGCAGAACATAGAAACTGACTCTCATTACCTTCCACTTTCAAAAGTGCTCCTTTTGGAAATACTTTTTTTCCCCCTTTTGAAATAATATTGGCATTTCTAAAGATTCTGACTCCTCCACAAGCTCCACTGGTTTCAAAGGCTCTGCCTTCCACATCACCACAATTTGAATTGTTTTCTGCTGGAGTCAGCAATGCTGTTTCCTGAGAATTGCTACAGAACTTGGGCTTCCCTAGAAGCCATCAAGAGATTTTAGCGCCAAAATTTAAATCCATAGAAAAGTAACTACTTTTTATTGTTTTATTTTCTGGTTTCTAAACTACTGTTTAAATAAATGAACTGGTTTTCCTGGGATAGATATTAAAAGCTTGTGTTTTAATTTTTTGTTAAGAAAAATATCGCCTCTGGTATTCATTCATGTTTAATAAGTGTTTGTATAAAGCTGAGAAAGTATAACTGATATAGTTACACCTTTGCTATTCTTACAGATTTTCCAAACACAGTGTTGAATATCTTTTTCTTTTGGTTGGTATTTTTGTTGTTTGATGAAAAAAAGTGGAATTTTCTTCCTGTTTCCCCCTTTGTCTTCCTCAAAAAAAAAAAAAAAAGGTAAAATATTTTGTTCTCCTTGTAAGTTTTGTGAGAATTTTGTTTATCCTGCAAATAAAACAAAAAACCCCTCCCCAAATGCAAAATCCAAATGCAATCCAAAATGCTCTTACTGGGTACAAAACCCAAAAAGGTTGTTTCCTTGTGAGTTTTCCCCCCTTTCATTCCTGCTTGGGTTTGGATCATTTCCAGAGACAAGGACTAGCAGTCAGATCAGGTCACAAGTTAACCCTCTCGACAAGTAACAGGGGATGTCAGACCTAAATAAAAATGCCATTAAAGTGTCAGCACTGATTGCCTGTCCCTGCTGCTGAGAGTGTCCAGAGAGTGACCAGGAAGGCTGCACATGCAGGGAACACAAGTGAAAGGAGGAGTTTGGGTTATGTCTACCCAGGCTGGTACATGTCACACAGGGCCTGCCTGACACATGCTATAATTTTTAGACCCACTCTGTAGCAATTTCAGGGATCAGCTCATCTGGAGACCTGCAAAAAGGGCAAAACTTCATGTGCCATTTCCAAGAGTAATGGGAAAGGCATGACTGAGTATGTTCCTCCTGAAAAGCTGTGAGGGAGGGACTGAGATGCAGAAATGAAGAGGAGGTTGGCATAGCTGGATGGGTTGGCAAGAGATGGTGTAGAAACCCCAAAAACATCCTGGTAAAAAAACAGAAAGACAAAAAAAAAATGCCCATTTGGTTAGAAACTACACCAAATGTGTCAGCCCCCCTCGAGAAGTTCAAAGATGCTTTACAAATTAGTAACATCTGCTTTTGCAAAACATATCAGGAGCTTGAAGGCTGCCAGAACATCTGCAGGACCAATGCTCGGAGTTTCCAGAACAGCTGGACACAACTGGAGACAAGGATGGGATTTTTGGCATCTTTGTTCACTGTGGGGATGATTTTGTGGACAAATAAATTTTCCTGATGGATACAGAGGATGACAAGAAGAAGTGAAAGAGCAAAATTAATAGTAACAGGACAGAGTAACTGTAAGAAAGAGGAGAGGAGAGGAGAGGAGAGGAGAGGAGAGGAGAGGAGAGGAGAGGAGAGGAGAGGAGAGGAGAGGAGAGGAGAGGAGAGGAGAGGAGAGGAGAGGAGAGGAGAGGAGAGGAGAGGAGAGGAGAGGAGAGGAGAGGAAAATGACAGAAACAAACAGGAGAGGGGAAATTTCTCTCTTAGGGATTGTCCTCTTTTAACCATTAACACATCCCATAGCTGTACTATTTCTGTCACAACTTTTGCAGGACTTGTGTGTCTCACCAGAGTGTAAGTGGATAATTCAGATGGTGATCTGCATCCAAAAACACCTCGAGTTTTTAGACTTTACAACTGAATTTTCTGTTGGTTTTTTTTTTTAAGTGGATGTTTATAGAACAAAGTGCACCAAATAAACTATTCTCATAAATCCCAGCATCATCCTGATTTAAAAACCCTACATGAATAACTGGGGAAGAACCACAAAGTGAGGGAGGATTTATGGGGAGCAGACACTGTTAGCAGCTTTCTTTGCTCCTTAACACCAAAGCCATTGAGAAAAAAAAATTACTTCCTTATGTTTGAATAACAATTTAGAGAAATAGCCATGTTATTCTGTTTGGGTTTTGGCAGAAGAGGGTTTTGTAACCAAAGAGCACATCAGTGTTTCAGAGTTGTATCAGTAAAGTCCATTTCTAGTACACAAAACCTCTCCCTAAGCTAGGTAATCTCACATTAATGAGGCAAAGGAGCCCAAATTAATTTCTGAAAGTAAGAGAAAAAACACAGAGGCAAAACTGTAGAAAGCAGATAAAACTGAAAACATATGTCATTCTTTCTTATAACAAATCCAAGTAATTGCAAGGAAATTTCATTTTCCTCCCTATTTAACCCCAATTATTTTCATTTAATCACAGAAATGCACCTATTTCCCTCCAAACCAGCCTGCTTTGTGTGTGTCATTTCCAGCATGTGCTTGGGTTCAGGCATGCTCCTAATCCCCTAAAACAAACACAGCAAGCAGGACAGCACGTCCCAGCACATGTGGCACTGCTGGGAGGGCTCCCTGGCTGTGCAGGAAGCCAGGCCAAGCCATCCCAACAGGGATGTCTGGGAAGGCAGCACAACAGGGATTTAGTGGGGCAGGAGCAACACTGTCTCTGTGAGGAGTCATCCTCTGGGGGATCAGGATTTGGCACAGATCACACCAAGCTGGGTGAGAGTTGGGAGTGTTGATTTGCTGGAGGGTATCCCTACACTGGGAGCTGGACAGGCTGCTTTGATGAGGCCAATGGCATGAGATTAAATAAGGTGAAACCCTGCACTTCTATCCCAGCAACCCCATGCAGCACCACAGGCTGGGGGAAGAGCAGCTGGAGAGATTTCCAGTGGAAAAGAACCTGAGGGTGCTGGTCAACAGTGACTGAACATGAGCCAGAGAGAGTCCAGGGAGGCAAAAAAGCCAATGGCACCTGACTTGCACCAGCAATAGTGTGGCCAGCAGGATCAGGGCAGTGATTTTGCCCCTGTACTGGCCACTGGTGAGGCCACACCTTGAACCCTGGGTTCAGTTTTGGGCCTCTCAATCCCAGAAAGACCTTGAGGTGCTGGGGTGTGTCCAGAGAAAGGAATGGAGCTGGGAAAGGGTCTGGAGCACCAGTTTAATGAGGAGCAGCTGAGGGAGCTGGGGGGCTCAGCCTGGAGATGAGGTGGTTTAGAGGACAACTTATGGTTCTTTACAATATGCTCAAGAAAAATATCCAGAAAGGAGGCTGTACAAGGCTCTTCCTGCAGGTAACGAATGAGACTACAAGAGGAAACAGCCTCAAGCTGTGCAAGGGGAGGTTTGGCTTGGATATAAGGAAAAAGCTCTTCACCACGATGATTGTCATGCCCTGGAAAAGGCTGCCCAGGGAAGTGGCAGTCACTGTCACTGAGGGTTATTTATGAGATGTGTAGATGTGGTACCTGGGGACATGGTTTAGTGGTGAACAAGGTTTAACTGTTGAACTAAATATTCTTAAGGGTCTTTTCCAACCTAAATACTTCAATGATTCTATGACTTGGTTGGTTTTCCATTAGTTGGGTTTGGTGGCATCTCACCACTCCTGAGGTGCTTGGTTTCTCCTGGTGAGAGTGTCCCAGCAATTGCTGGCTGCTTTGGTTAATGCTAATTGCATGCAATGGCATCTCCCCCTCTGGTTATCTGCCTATGGACAGTAATTTTTCTTTTTACTGGAATTTTCCACAAACACAGAGTTATTTCTCAGAATAAGTTTTAGGTGGTAAATAATTGTTTTGCAGTGTTATATAATCAGTGAAGTGGCATTTTCTTTGGCAAACTCCCACTTTAGAGCCATGACAAAATTTGAGAGAAGTCCCTTCTATGTGCCCCTTGCCCCAAGAAAAATCAGCAGGAAGCCTTTAAAATGTTTTGGGTCTGCAATGCACACATGCTCAGCAAAGACTTAGTTTAGCAGTGCTGCACAGCTGAAACCACAGCAAATGCACTAAATGAACCTTCCTGAGCCTGTCCTTTCCTGGACAGTCCAGCTGCCATAGGTGGCAGCACATACAGCCTTGCCAGGACAGATAGAAGCAGATTTTTATTGCATTTTAACATCCTGGATGCCTCTGCAGTGCCCAGGGGTTTGTGTGTGTGCTGGAGGTGGTGCCTTAAGGATGAGGATGCTCCAATAAGCTCAGAAAGGACATGAGGAGTAGTTACAGGAGAGACACAGGAGCTGGGAACACTCACACGGGCAGAACTGCTCTTACAGAAGTGACCAACAGTACCTGGATTGGAGACATGGAAAAGGTCCTGGAAAAGGCACAGCCATTTGCTATACACTGTCCATCAAGAGTCTGTGTAAGGGAGCCCAAGGATCCCACTGGAGAGAGACTGTGTGACTCTGTCACTCGTGTTTTCTATCAGCAGATGGCCAGCAGCTGCACAGCTCCAGCTTTAACTTCCAGGTAAAGGACCAGGCTGGAGAGCAATGGATAAGTGATTCCTTCTGTGGTGGGAGTGGCCCAGGAAAGCTGCTGACCTAGAGACATTGCTTTTGGGTGGCAACCTGGCAGCATGGAGAAGAGCAGAGGTGAGCTCAAGCCATTGCTGTCAACATCCAGAGCACACAATGTGGCCTGGCTCCTTTTCTTCATTTCCTCTTGCTCTTACAGGCTCTTGAGATTTTTTCTGCAAGAAAGGCAGTCAAAAGGAAACCAAAAACCACATGGTTTTGGAGGGTCACCAGCTGCCAACGTGCAGCCTACATATTACAGTCTGGGAACAAATGCAACAAAATACTTCATCCTTCCACTGAGTACACTGGGTCTTTAAAATGCTCTAAGCAAGGCTTTGCATGATCCCTCTCCACTCAAAGTCAAGCAAAGGCAGCAAGATGCATGTAAATCATTCAAACCATACAACAGTTCAGTGGCAGGCCTGCATGAGAGAGTTCAGGGGCCCTTGACTTTTGGCACCTGCTCCAGTTTCTGGAACTGTCACCTTCTTGAGTGGGACAGGGAGGGGAGGTGCCAGCACATCCGAGATGTAGAGCCTTGCAGAGTGTGAATCAGAGCAATCTACAATAGGTGCCAGAACTTGGATTGCTGACTTAGACAGGAAAGCAGCTATCTCAACAAAAGGGAGGGGACAAATGTCCTCCTGGCTGGAGCAAAGCCCAGAGAGGTCTCTTCTGTTTTCCACTGTCAAGAGCTCTTTTGACAGCCTTTGACTATTGAAAGTTTTAACACAGTCCCTATACAGAATGTGAGTCCTTCCCCAGGACTGCCATGAACTGGCACTCCTTATACACCCAGACTGCCTGGAAGGAGGCAAACTGGGAAACCCTTCCTGACAGGAACCATGTGTCTGTGCACAGAGGATGAGGAGCGCTTGGGCAGGCAAACCAGCACTCCAGGTGGAGTCTCAGGACAGCTGTCCAGAGGGGCAAAACCACTTCTTTTGACCTCCATTGCCCAATTTTTTTCATCCTTTTCTCACCCAGGAGGTAAGAGTGAGACTGGTGGGCAGATGCTCCCCTGGTGGCTTGGGAAGAGGTCAGAGGGATCCTTGTGTTGAGCTGTGCCAGGATCCATGAGGGAAGGGCTGGACCAACTAAGAATGGAGGAGAAAAGTGCAGACCAGCAGGTTGTCCCAGATGACACTTCTGTTTCACTTGCCCTGCCCAGAGAAAAGCAGAGAGCCTCCAAGGTCTAAGGCATTTATTTATCTGCCATGCCAGTAAACACCAGGCAGAGCACAGAGGGGATGAGATGCCTGATCTCTGCTCACCATCCAAGGACAAACACATGGCCACATCAGAGGGGGTGCTCACTTGAACTCTTCCCATGCATTTCCATGGGAACAGGGCAACTGTTTTGTTTTCCTCTCTTTAATATTTCTCTTATGATTATTTCTGAAATACTCTGCTTGCTGGAGACTTGGCCTAAAGAGATAAGGAAGAGAAAATGTCACAGACTGTTGTCAATGAATTATTTTTCCCATTTCTTGATGCCAGGAAAAGCAGTTCTTGCTGTAGGAAAGCAGATCATGGGTTATGCTGTCTTCAAATTATTTGTTTCAGAGATGTTAGAAATTGCAATATGCACCTATAAGTACAGTGTGCTAGTTGGAAGCTGGCAGCCATGAAAACTATTTCTTTAGTAAAAAGAAAATATCTCATAACCTGATATGTCTTTTCTTGTCCATACATAGATGGTTCAGGCTCATTTCAGGATTACAATCTATTCTATTTTACACATACAAAACATTTTGCTCCCCATGAACACAAGATGAAGAGCTAACTCCTGCCTTAGGAAATCTATCTTTTAATTGTGTCTGGAAGCAGCACTGCTCTGCAGGAGAGCAAGGCAATTGTGACTTTACATTTTCAGTAGCTGTATTGACACTATTCCTGTTGAAAGTTTCTGTGCTGATGCTGGTCTCTGCCTCACTGCATGGAAAAAGTACTTTCCAAACTGTCAACTATTTGCAACTGAAAAACATTTTCTTTTTCTCTAAATATCTTTGCTGATATCTAGTCTACTACTTCTGTGGAAAATCCCCAGCAATTCAGGCAGGTTACAATGAATGGCTGAAAATTCTTTTTAATCTCCTTTTAACCACCGGTCACTGGATCCCCAGCTTTGTACCATGGCTGGGTAGTACAGTGCAATGTGATGGTCCCAGTGCTGCCACTTGCTAACAGCCTCTGCCAGAAATCACCATCTGTAGTTACATCCTGGTGTCACCTGGGAAGTCCATTCTGTAGCCACATATTTGATACCACACCCTATGGAGACAAAAACCACCATCAATCTGAAATTGCTACAAGACAGACTGCATGGTCAAAAAACAAGGAAGAAAATCTTTTTTGAGGTTAGTGACACACAGGCACAGGTTGCCCAGAGAAGCTGTGGCTGCCCCATCTCTGGAAGTGTTAGAGGCCAGGTTGGATGGAACTCTAAGAAACCTGGTTTAGTGGAAGGTGTTCCTGCTGAGAGCAGGGGAACTGGAAGTGCAGTCAGAGCTGTGGGCAGCCTGGGGACAGGTATTGGGGTTCCAGACCCAGCCCTGATCAATGGAGACTGGTTAGTGCTGCACTCAGAGCACATGTGACACATACTTTGTTCTGTGCACTGACTCAGGGGCTAAACAGGCTGGAGAAAACAAAATGTAATCACACTGTTTAATTAAAAGATAATGGAAGCTCTCCAGTCACATTGTTACAGCCCATGCAGAGACAAAAATCCCTGTTCTCCTAGAGGGATAAAATAAAATGCATTGTCATGCTGGGGATCAAGCTGATCTGAACTTCATATTCCTCATCTGCTGTCTTCTTAATTCCCATTGCTTTTAATTGACTGCAGATTTTCTTTGATTTTGCAAATTCAGTTTCGAAGCAGATTCTATGCATTCTCTATGGAACAGGCTTCAGGGTATATGAGCAGGGCTGGTGGGGGGCTTTGCAATGATATTTTAATGTAATGATATTTCCTCTGCAGCAGGAGCCAGGGTCAAGTGGGATGCCAAGTACAGTGTTCACTGATGAGCAAGGAGTGGGAGGAAGCAGCATATTTCCAGCCATAAAACAGGGGGACACTAAGAAGTTACAGGCAGCTTTGGCAACACAGAGCTCATTAGCCCAGTGGGTAGAAAATGCATTGCAGATGCAGCAGCCTTGCTGGAAATCCAGGGGGAAGAGGTGGAAAGGAACGGTGCAGGCAACAGGCAGCTGCCAGTGGTGATGGAGGGCAGCCACACCCGTGCTTCTCATCAATGTCACAAGACAAAATAGGGACAAAATTGTCCTTCTCACGGGTAGTGCTGAGTCCTCTGCCTAAAATGTTCATCTGGGCACCAAACCCACAGCAAGGAGAACAGGGCATGAGTCAAGCCTTTGGGGACACGATGAAAGACCTCAAAATCCACAGATATTTGGGCTCTCAGAGCAGGATGGATCCCAGCATGTACTCTAGCCACTGGGCTGAAGTTCAGTTTTGGGATATAAATAGGTTTTTAGGTCTTCTCCTAAATGACTTGCTCGCAAAATTAAAGGAAATCTGAGAAGTGGAAACTGGAACCGGGTTTTAGCTTCGCATTTTACTATTTTCTTCCTCTCATTCTTCTTCTTTTGCTGAGGTGTTTGCTGAGGTGCTAAGTTTTCTCTTTCTGAAAACATATATTTGGAGGAAGAGCCAAGGACACCGCAAATTGATTTTCTGAGTTTTGCTCAGACTCCATAATATAAGTGGCAATTTAGTAGGATAAGCTCATTCCTTTTTTCACTTTTATGGATTTCATTAAGAAGCATGAACAGGCAAGAATTCCTCCAAGCAATTGTATTACCAGCCTAATTTGCTAGACTTTCATTAAAGCAATTAACGATAGAATGATGCAATGACCCAGTTCAGGACCCAATTATGATGGAATCAATAAATCAGTAGGTTTAAATCACCACCATAAGGCCGCAGATAATCAAAACAAGTTATGAGGCTGAAGCTGAGCAGAATTACTGTATTACATTGCCATAGAAGAATTTAAAGAATTAAATACTTTGCAGTTGAGGTGCTCAGCTCATCTTACTACAACTAACTTAGTGGCAATGGGCACAAGCTGGTACAGATCCATCAGCTGCTGGGAGCCATGGCCTGGGTGCACAGCACAACAGCCCTGCCAGGCCATCCACAGCTGTAGGTATCCCTGGACATGGTCACTTCCAGGAACAGGTGTCAGCACCCTGTCCATCTGTTCAGCCACATTTGGTGCTAAATCATCTCACCAGTATGTCATCACCCTCTTCACACAGATAAGTGAAGCCCCCAAGGTGTTCTGCTAACAAACCCATCTTGACCACAGCTGTTGGCTCTTTCCTGAAGGACTCTGACTTTCATCCAGAGGAATTGCTGCACAGTCAGTTCTTTCCCTAGATTTAATGGGAATCATCAGTGAACTCAAGCACATGGTGCCCTCTGCATACTGCAAATACTGAGAGAGGGAAGAAGTTCCTCAATTCAAGCCTCCAAGGTGATTGTCAGTGGACTCAGCAATGAACTTAATGTTTGGTGGCACCAAATCACACATTGTCTTCAGAGTTCAGCCCTAGCCTGATCATAGATGAATTCCCTTTTTAGATATTGTGACCAAAAAGTAACTGAAATACACAGTAAAATCCTATCATTTGAGTACTGACAAGGCACAGCAGAATAGTACCAAACCTTCAATTAATGCCATGTTTCCCTCTGCTTTAGTGTGATAGAGACACTGTAAAAATATAATATAATATAATATAATATAATATAATATAATATAATATAATATAATATAATATAATATAATATAATATAATATAATATTGCATTCTATTTTATCGCATTCCATATATTACAACTCCAAGCGTGTATCCATCATGTACCTGTGTTCTATTTGTTGAGGAGTTCATCTGCCAGCTCCAGCTGAAGGTCAGTATGGGCTCACCCTGACTATAATTTTTGTTTTCCTTTGTAGTGGATGGGGAATCTGATCCACTTGGGTGCTACACTGAGCTGCCTTGTGACAAAGGCTGGGAGGGAAAGTCACATTTCAGATGCTACTTTGAGCAAATGCAAACTTGAAGATGTGCTATGTGATTCTTAATATGGTTGGTACCTGCCCAGCTGGCCTGCAACTAAAAGAAGCATTAGTTTGAGATTTATTATGCATTTCTGATCACAGTTAGACAGCAAGCTGAGGCACAGATGTGAACACAGCTCTTGCTTCTGCCCTAAAAAAAGAAAATGAAAAACATACAAGAGTCTATATGGCGCCAAAGAAAGCACAAAGTTCGTGAGTTTGATGAAACAAACAAATGGATGGAACAGCAAATTGCCTCTCATCTCTATTGTTATTAATTTCCCTAAACAAAACACTTTTATGAAGACGGTAAATGAATCATTAATTGACTGTAACTTTATCAGCATATTGAAATCATAAAAAGAAAAACCTCAAAGATTAAAAAAGAAAAGAAACTCTTGAATTCAGGATAAGAAAACAAAATTTGGAAGTCAGGAATTTATCCCAGTGTAATCCAGAAAGCCCAAATGCCAAATAATCTGTAAATACTCAATTGAATATTCGCAGTGATAATCCAGATGGTCCTTCTTCCCCACCCCCACAGATATAAAAAAATGGTTATCACCACAATAATTCAGCATGGTTGAGAGGGCCCACCCAAGAGGGACTCAGGTGGGGCACAGCCCCACAATGATGGAGGTGGATTTTCTCCCTGAGGCATGTCCAGAGTTGGGAGGAAGCATAATATGATGGGAAGAGTGCATCCTTTTGTCCCTATGACAGCTTAGTGTCCTGGGAATACTTTTGGGCAATGCAGGCCCATGTTGTCTCCCCGTGGAAAGCTGCCCAAAGGGATCCTCACAAGACCAATACAGTTTTGTGGATTCACAGAGCTGGGAAGGTTTGGCCTGAAGGAGGAGATTCAATGTAGGCATGATCACAGAGGGCAGGACTGTTTACACTGCACAAGCACTGATTTGAAAGCTCTGTGCAGAATGAATCTTCCTCAGCATCACCTGCTCCTGAACCACAGGGGTCTCAAAGTTGTGCACCTGCACTTTCTCTGCTTCAAAAGGTATCACTCATTCAAAACTCCTCATGGCAGTGAAAGAAGAGCTGCCACAGCCCACTGGAGCTTTGGTTCTGGGAAGGGACTGTTCTGGAGAGCAGGAGTGAGAAACAGTGTTGGTGTAGCACAAAGAAAGGCTGATGTATGGCATAAACCAAACCTCAGTGCATACCAACTCTGAAAGCCTTCAAAGTAAGGACTGTCCTCTTCCCTCCAGTGCAAACATGGCTGTGGATTTTGGCAAGGTTGCAAACAAAATATTTTCTACAGTTGCATCTTGGTCTTGTCCCTCTGGCTTCCCTGTACTGATGTTTTATCTCCCTCGCTGCAAACATCCAAGAATTTGTGGCTGAGCACATAGCAGCGATGAAAATGTACAAAGATTGAGTGAATATTGACATGACATCATCAGGATGTCATGCATGAGGATTTCAGTGGGGTGATCTGCCCAGTCTCACTGGGAGCTCAGAAGAGCCTCTGAGTGACCTGAACCTACGGAGGAATCTGACTTTAAAACCAAAACATGAGGAAGATTTCTGGGCTGAGATTTCAATTCCATGGTGAAATGTGGCATAGACCTTTGTCTATTGTTAGTGCCAAATTTGAGCTGAATCCAGCTAACTTACACACAGGTGGGAGTGAGGTCCTTAGTATGAAAGGAATGTCAGAGTTCAGGCTTATGTCATGTGGGAAGATTGCACAGTCTTTCTACAGGATCTGCTGCTCCTCCTGACACTGCAAATCATGTGTTTGTGCCTCAGTGTCACACACCACCTTCAACAAACTTCCAGACAGCATTTTTGCACATGGATGTACTTTTCCAAAGATGTATCTTGCCAGGGATGTGCTTTTTCCAGAGCACAAATCGGAGGTTATCTGGTAACCTGGTTATCCTGGTACAACCCACCATCAAAACCTAATTCTGAGAACACAGTTTCTCACCACAGCTTTGAAATATTTACCACGTTGGTTCTGGGGGTTGTTTCTTCAGTCGCAAAATAGAAGCTTCATAAGTGATTTGCCTTTCTCTTTATATTGTTGTGAGTTGGCCATCATCACTGCTGTTTGTTTCACCTCTGTTACTAAAACAGGTGTCTAAAACCACCCAGCTTTGGCCTCAAGCACAGGCCCACCTCCCTGCTGGGCATGTTGGTTTTATCACCTATTTTAAGAGGGGAGGAATTCCTCTGTGCCAGTGAATGAAAACCAGAAAATAAGAAACAACAGTGGAGAAAAATAGGAGGAAAAAATGAAAAGCAAGTCATAACACACCCCAGGAACATCATCTGGAAGAAAACTAAGCCATTGATGGAGCACACTCAACAGTCTTTGAGAGCATGGCTGACTGCAAAGGGACTCAGAAGTTCTCACTGATGAAAGTCCTGTCTCCTTTGATGATTCCCACCACAGGGTGTGTAAGCCACCAGGACCAACTCAAAGGTGCAGCAGTCTCCAACAAGTACATGTCCTTTCCCCAACTCTACACAGACATTCTCAGTGCCCAGGAGAAACCCATGTCTCCATATGTTGACATTCAACACCATTTCCATCGACAACTTTAGGAAAAATCCGAAGGACAAATCATCCTTTTTATTCATTTCCCTATGGAGGGAACTGGGGGAGAAAGAAAATCTCATTATTCTCCTTTGGGACATAAAGGAACATCACTGCATAAAACACAACAGGGCAGTGGAGCAGCCACAGAAATTGCTCACTCCCTTTCTTGCATGTGGGTGGAGACTCACGCACTCAAAATCATCAGACTTCACATCAGGCTGATTTAATTGGATTTATTGGAGGAAAACAATTAGTCATCCCTTTAAATTGTCATTATGATAGAAATCTCGATATGTATACATGATTGTCAAGGCAAAGAACCACTTGCGATGTAGCCCCATTAACAATTTGCAGAACTGCAAACTCATTACGCAGATAAAACTTTTGCAATGCCTTAATACATGCATGGAGTAAATACACATTCTCCCTTCTTTTTTTTTGGACATGGATGCTGTTATGAACTTGGTATCAATCACAAGACCTGCAATATTAGGCACACTGACATTCCTTGATTAAGATTTAAGCCTTTGTAAAAAACATGCTTGCATTTTCATTAGAAGTCAACTGAGGGATGTTTTGCAGTTGGGGATATTTGGGGAGTCACTATTCTGGGCAGACTAGGCTTTTTTTTTTTTTTCCCACTGTTTTCTGGCTCAAATAAAATATCTATCTAAAAAAAGGCCCAAACGGGCTAAAATACTGGTTTTCAACTAGAGGTCAATGTACAGCAGGTCACTGATGTTGTGTTGACCAAAACATGAGTCACACTAACTGAGCTGCAACCTTCCACAAACTTCACTTTAGGGGTCATGCTTGATCTAGTAAGACTCAGCATGTGTGATGCCATGCTGGGCTCAGGGGACACCAGAGAGAGCTAGAACAGCTCAGAACTGCTCCAAGCAACCCCCTAGGAACTCCCACCCACCTGGAACCACAGCACATACCCACCTCCTCATGGAGCCTCGCACCAGGTGCTGCCTCAGCAGTCCAAACTCAGGCTGGTTTAGAGCTGTAACTGATGATTTGTTGTGCTGCCATACAGTGATTCAGCAATGGCACAGCCCTGGCCCAGCACCAGCCTTGAAGGGGGGCTCAAGATTTCTTGGTGTTTTTGGCCACCATGGAGAATAATTTCCAAGGACTATGCCACCAGCATGGTGCTTGCTCCCCAGGCCTGCTGCTTGGCATGCCATTGCCAGGAACACAGAGCAATTTCCTAGTCTTTTCAGATGACTCTGCTTTGAGTGTTGGGAACTCAACCATCTTCCACACAGCAGCCACTCAGGAGCTGGGACCAAAGCCCTACTGATGCCCACAAGAGATATGGGCTGGAGCTAATACAAGTACCATGGAGCCATCCTGTACCCTGCCTTGGAAAGACCAGCACAGATGAAAATGGGTCCATGACTAAGGCAAGGAAGGCAAAGGAATGGTTTCCATGTGGAAGGAAGATCCTTCTTCCACATGGAAACCATGTGGAACCACACCAAACTCTTCCATGGATAAATGGTATTACTTGGAGGTTCAGGGATTAAATAGTAGTATCTAGGTGGTGATGCTTTGGAAAGGATGGGATAGTTTAGCTCAGCTCTCTGCCCTATTTTGTGCAGGCAAGGAATCACAGCATCTTGGTCCACACAATGCAGTTCATTCTTCAACAGGTGGGAAAGAACAATCTTGTAGGAAGAGAAAAATACTAAGAATTGAGTAAATCAATCTGAATTTTCACTAGGAAAAACAAACCAAAAGGAAAAAAAGAAAAAAAACCAAAGAGACACACCAACATGTTGCTTGGTAGCTCTGAGTGTTTGTGACCCAGGGAAGGAATTTTTGATGCAGATCAAATTTGTAAGTGTTGTATTAAAAAAGGGATTCTCACCTCCCCAGCTCCCTGCTTCTACATCTGTGTATGTGGCTGCTGCCTAATTTTAAGCTGCTCTGGATGGTGACTCTTCCTGTACATGCTGCAGAGCACTCAACAGAAAGACAAAATACATTACCAGGCTTTGCAGTATCTTGTTGACAAAACATCAGCTTTTGCATTTACTTAAACTTAACAATGGATTTCGAGTTACAGATACATTGAGTCATTTAAAAGCGATACATAGAAGTAGTTCCCTCAGAGAGGAGGTTGGGTTGAATGTGCATAAAGAAAAGGCTTGGGAAATACAGAAACAGTGAACAGCAGTTTAATACATGCAGTGCAGTACCATGCATTTATTGGACAGTTGATGCCACCATTAGTTCAGCAGTGTTTTTTCACAATGCTTGCGAGTGCACATGCCCTGATTCCACTCTGGAGTAGGGAAAACTGTAAGAGCCATCCAACTGACCTTGGCATTTATGAAGAGGAGGGGCAAAAAAACCTACCTGGACAGATAAGTGGCACTATTTGTGGTGGGGAAGGGGGTCTTGGAAACCAGAGTCCAGGCTAAGGAGCCTCTATCCTCTGCTACGAACTCTGTTTACACAGCTTTGACCCAAAATCAGACCAAAAAACCTGGACCAACTCCTGATCACCCACCAGAGGGATCTGTGACCCCTGGGGTCACAATGTGCACGTGCACACACAAACACACAACGTGTGTCACAGAGACCAGAGCATCCTGCAGACAGGGTGGGAAGGCAGGACCTGGCTGCAGGGATGTGAGGAAAACAAAAGGGATTGGGTAAAACTTGCTGCTGGGCATGAAATATGGGATGACTGGATTACCGGGGGAAACAAGAGTTCATGCAGTGTTTGTGAGCAGGTTGCTGTTCCCTCACTCAGCCATTGCTGACAGTGATTTTCCAACTAATCCTCCACTCTTGGTCTTGGTGCTGTTTTCCTTGGATATCGTAGTCTCCATTTATGATTCTGCTTTTTGCTTGAATGACTGCTTGAGTTTCTGGTGCAAATAAGCACAACAAGGAAGGCAAAACTCCCTTCCCATTAATAATTTCTGGGATGTGTTCAGGCCTCAATTCAGAGAGGCAAATATGCATGGGAGCAAGAACAGGAATAATTGCATCAAGTGAGAATTTCCATATGCTGAATGGAAGCTACTTCTGTACCTTGGGGCTCAGCCTAGAAACTGTTATTTTGCCAGTAGATGAATCCCCTGGTTCTTTGGAAAGAGCAAAAGGAACAGGCTACAGCCTGCACGATCTTGCTGGCAAAGTCAATCTGGTGTTTTTATCTGGTGCTCATTCAGTGCTGCTCAGGGCTGGAGCTGTTATCACAGGAGGAAGTAATAGCACAGGTTTCCCTAGAGCTGATCTTGTTAATGCCAAGTTCACATCAAAGGGCAATATCGTCTCTGCTTGCCAATGGCTGAAAGCTATCTGGCTTTCTCTGGCAGTTTGCTTCCCTAAAAATAGGAAGGGGACGGCCTTGGGGCCAGCTGCAACCACATTTCATGGGGCACTCTGGAGGCCCATGTTCTGGTTTGCAGAGGGTTTGGGGAGAAAAGCCTGAGATCAGGGGTTATGCTGGCCCTGGTACAGAAAAAAATCTTAGGACAAGACCTGAATTTCATCAGAACCAGGTAGGGACCAAAAGAACTGGTAAAAATATACTGTCAATGGCCATGGAGGTAAGCAGGACACACACACAGCAGAAACCCCTACCCAATGCCTACAGCAGAACTACATGGAGATGTATACCAGTGGGATCACACCCCTTTTTGTGGTGTGACTCATGTCAGGAACGAACCAAATTTCTTGGTTTTATTCAGCACCACAACCATGACAGACACACAAGGCATAGGTAAAATCCTACTTCTTTTTTTTTTCCTTTTTTTTTTTTTTTTTTTTTTTTTTGTACCCACTACTCTAATGGCACCTGTACAACAGCAACCAGGACAGAAGAGACAGCAGCAGCAGAGTGACACAGCCTCAGGAAAGCAACACTGCCAGGTTTTCCCCACGCTCCTACTTCCCCACTGGCTGTGGGGAAGGGCCAATATCCACCATGTGCTGCAGAAGGGGTGATCCAGCAGAGAGTTAGGATGCACTGGGAATGAAGTCACATGCAAAATCATCAGCAGAAGCCCTTGCCACTGCAATACTGACTTTCAGCTCGCAGAGTTCATGGGCAGCCTGTCCTCACAACTTCTTCTGCAGGCTAAAGGGCCAGCTGGAGCTTTTCTGGATTTTTTGTTTTGTTTTGTTTTGTTTTCCCAGCAAGAGCACTGCTGTTGGCATCAGAGATGGCCTCTGTGACTCTGGAGGTAAAAATCAACAATCAAAGCTGCAAGCAAAGAAAAAGAGGGGGAAGGAGCTGAGGAAAACAAGTTACAAAGGAAAAACACATCGGTACTAGTAAAATAAAGCAGAAAAGGGTAACAAACAGAGTCCAGGCTGAAGTCCTCATGCAAGCAGCAAATCACAGATTGTTTAGTGGGACAGTTCATTGGAAAAGAGCCCAGAGTGATTTTTCTACCTAGTCCTTCATGGCAAGGACAGCTGGGGATTTGTTTTGAAGCTTCTGCTGTGGGGTTATTCTGATGTTCCCCCCTTGTCTACATTATTTACTCTACCTTTGCATTCTCCTGTGAGAGTGGCTGAGCAGAAGCGGGCTGGGGCAGGGGAAGGACATGCAAAAACACTGGAGCATCCCTGGCAAGCAAGGCTGGAGTGTTTGCCCTAACAGGCTGTGCTGCCAGGGGGAAAAATCTCCAGCTGTCCCTCATAGATCTGGCCTGGGTGCTGCCAAATCACCTCTGTTAACAGATGTACCCAGATTTAAACTGAGAAGTTTTAACCAAGTGATGCTTCAGGAGAGATCTCTAAGCATTTGGTGAGCCATGGTCAGGTCTCCATGTGTGTTTCACTGATACCAAAGAAGAGCTCCCCACCACCAAAACTGTAGCAGAAAGAAACAATTTTGCTCTTAAGTGCTTCTGTTTCTAATCTTATGATCCCAGCAGTTGATAGCAAGCCAAAGAGAATGATGATAAATTACACAACCAAGGCAGAATATTACTTGCAGAAACAAAATCAAATCACACTAATTCCAACAATGGAAAGACAGAATACCCCTCCCCCCAAAAAACCACAGAAAGCACCCAGCAAGGAGGGGCAGCCAGCACATGGGAAGCCCATCTGCAGGACAGCATGTCTGCCTTTGCTCCTGTCACTGCTCTTTATTTTGGAGATGAAAATCCATTTGCTTTTCTTTTTTCTGCAAGATTCATTTGGATGCTGTATTTTAATCAGTGACCACAGCAACTGCTGAGGTCAAGTTCAAACCAGACCTCAGGTTTCAGAAGAGGAGGCCAGAGGGAACACTTGAGCCCTAACCTTTTAAAACTGCTCCACAGAGACTAAATTATTCCCTAACTAAATCCTGCTTTTGGTTGCAGGCATGTAAATGTGGGGAACTCCACTGATGCCAAACTGGGAGACTGTCTATTTACAGCCTGCAACTGGAGCAGAAGAGGGCCAGCTGTGCTCATGAAATCATAGGGGTTCAAAATCCCTTGAACATCTTGAGGTTGGAGTCTCTCAAAACTAAAACTTCCTTACTCAGGCTGGTAAAATAAAGTGGCCTTAGACTGAGTTTAAATTGTGTTCTACTCATGTTTTGATGTCTTTGCAGCAAGACATAAAGAGCTCAGATGTAAATGCTGATAAAAAGTGTATGGTGGCCATGGCCAGGGTATGGGGACAGGAGTGTGCCTTGCAGCAAGGAGATCTCTTACCCTTCAGCCTGCCTTAATCTTGGTCAGAAGTCTTCCCTGTGGAGACTATATGGAGTTTTGCAATAAGCCCCCAACAGTTCAGTATCTGCTCTCTTTCCTAAAATGAGAAGTTGAAGCCTTTTCTGTGTGAGCATCCATGCCAGCTGCAGCACGGTGGGGTGCACAGGGAGCACCTGGGGCTCACTCAGATGTGCCACAGCCCTCTGAAAGCAAGGGGCAACCTAACACAGAGGAAATTAGAGATCTGGTGCAACAGCTCTAAGTGCCACTGAAGGAGTGGCTATTTCAAACAGAGTCAGTGTTCACTGCCACCTGCTTTTCCAGCTCTTTTTTCCCCCCAAGGCTTTTTAGTATGATGGATGAAATCCTGGCTCTGCTGTGTGAAGCCAACCAGCTAAAGCTGGAGCAGGATACAGAAGTCTCAATGAAAAGTACCTATCTTATGGCTTTTCCCAGCACAGGCACCATACCTGATACATTCAGCTCTGTCTGTGACCAGCTTTCACAATTTCTTGTGCAGGAAAGTGAGGCAAGTGTGACAACAGAGCACACTGCAGGGAATTGTGCCTCTGGCAGGGATGGACGTGTCTGGGATGTGAGGGGATCAGAGTGCCCAAGGAAGGCATCTGCCTCTTCCACCTGCCTTCCCTCTCACCTCCTCAAACCAAAATCAGATGGGAATTTCATTGAGGTAACCTGAAGGGAGCCCTTTAGCAAATTGGACAAATTTGCTCTCTTTTCTGTTTCAAGCTGCTTTCACGCACAGCAGCACAGCAGTTGTGGTGGCTGCTCCTGAATGATGCACCAGCACAAAGAGTCTGAGCAGTGCATGAATTCAGTAATTAAAAAATGGGTAAATTGGGCTTGCTTTGGTATATGAGCTTCCAGGGAGGAAGAAGAGCCAGTGCCACCACACTCCCAGCTGTGCCTGTGCCTTTCAGTGAGGTTCTGCTTTCCCAGCTCAGCATTCCTCAACCCTCATGATGGAGCTACAGCCTGATCATGATGGAGCTCAGCTTGATCATGATGGAGCTACACCACAACAAATCCTGCACTTTGCACCCAAGAACCTGCCAGTGCTTTACAGAGAGCTTCAGGCACCACTCCTCTCCCTACTTTTGGCTACTCTGGGAGGGGCTGAGCATCAGCAATGCCAGGCAAAGCCCCAAGGAGTTGTGAATGCTCAGAATCTCTCTCATGAAGCCCTTGGGTGAGATGCATCCCATGCCAGAGGCCACACTGCAGGGAGGCTGGTGAATTATATGTCTTGCTTGAAGGCAGCACAGCAAATCAGTGGCAGAGGATGATGATTCCCACCACCATATCTTCCTTTTCTTTCCCTCTGTTCACAGTGACTCAAAGGAGATGGGGGCTGCAAGATGAGACTGTGCTCTGTCTTCCCTTGCACAGCTCTGGTCAGCTCCTGCCTGACTGTGTACCTGCCTCTCCTCTGAAACAAGGGTGCTGATCCCCAGACAGAAATGAGGCCAAAGATGAGCTGAATCCCAGCTGGTGGCAATTTAATTTTCCCCATGGCTTTCAAGGAGGAGGATGGGGGGAAAGCAGCAGTTTCTTAATCTGAGCAGTAACAGCTCTGCTAAAGCCAGACAGACTTGCAGTCCAATTTGAGGAGCAAGAAATGGCATGCCATTGAAATCCTCCCATGTTGCAAAGTTAATGCCAATTCCTACCTACAGAAATAGCCTACCCCCCAGCAAACTGGAAGAGGGACAATACTTGAAGTAATTTTTAAAAGAAAAAAATGTTCAGAAAAGTACTTCTATTTAAATAATCCAGTTGAGATGTTTGTAGTTAATGGAAAAAAATACAACATACTCTGTTACCTACACTGAGAAAAAGAGTAAATCACTGGGGGGAAGAATGAGTGTTCATTAGTCAGAACGTTGCCAGACTCACATACATATATATATTTATATATATATATATATGTATATATATGTACAGCACCAGAGACTGTTAAGATTCCGTTCCTCCTGGAGTCGTCATCGCAGTTTGTGACAGATGAAACATTTTTTTCAGAATTGCAGTATAAAATATATGGCCATTTAAAAAAAAAAAAAAAAAGAAAATCTTCTCTCTTCTAGTCCTTCGCCGAGCAGGGCGGGTGCTGAGGCCGCTCCCTGCCCTCCACCCTGGCGCTCACTTGCTCCCCGTGTGCACTGTGGTCACCGTGGTGGCTCTGGGTCTCCGGTCCCCTCCTACCGCAGAAACGCCTGAAGGAGCAGATGAAACAAAACTACAGAGAGTGGATGGAGACATACCTAAAAGGAAAAGCCAGAAACAGAGTTAGAAATGTTATTTTCGGTAGGCGGGGGCTTGGGCAAAAGCTGAGGTTTGTCTCGTAGCAGGCTACGGAGCGGAGAGGATTGCAGCTGGAGAAGGGGCTGCTGCTCTTCCAGCAGTGGTGGGTTGGCTGGGGACCTCCACAGGGCATCTTCTGCCCACGCTCATTCACCTACTGCCGCCAGCAGCAGTGCACACACATCTCACAGGGAGGGACTCAAGGTCCAGTTTCAGTAGGGGTTCAGCCACACCGACGCCACAGTTCCAGGGCTGGAGACAAAGAGTTGTGGGATTCAAAAATCCCTCCAGCATGGTACTTGCTCAGAATAATTTCCTCTTGGGAAAAATTTCTAAAATTTCTAAAGATGATTAAATGTCTCACCATGACCATTTAGCTAAAGAAAGAGACTGTGCACCTGGGCATCCTGGGAACCTGCTGATAAGGAAGTACAGTGGGTAAATTTTGTTGCTGAATTCCAGTAAATCTAGAGGGAATGTAATTTTTGTGTGACTTGGACATCACTCTAGTGGCAGCTCACATTGCTCCAGGCTTTGCTGGGATGTCTCCAGGACTTCCAGCTGAGACGTAGGTTGATGTGAGGTTGAGTCTCTCTTGAGTACCAGTATTCTGGTGCAACAAAAGCTGTTAGGTGGGAAGCTGGCATGGTCACCTTGCTCTGATAAGATGCAGGCTCAGAGTGATTAGAAATACAGTTCATTTTTCCAGACTGGTGAATAAAGGATGGATGAAGCCTATATTGATATATTCTCAGACTGATGTTTGACATGGCCTTTTGACTCTTCAGGATCTTTTTGATACTTGTTAGAACTTTTAACTACTTTTCCATGCTTCAAAAAGGCATTTCAATCTCAAGGATGACTATGCTGAACCTGTACTTGGCCACATTCCATTTCCCACTGACCTTTGACAACCTGGCATCACACTGCAATTTATCTATTACCTTAGATAAATTACCTATTACCATAAAAATACAGAGCTCTAGGACCTATAAATAACCTAGGCAGTCCAATCATGACTAAATTGAATAAACCAACCATGGACTGAGAATCAGGCCAACACACTTGAGAAATCTTGATTGATTCCCTTAGGAATCCCTTCCTGTTTCCTGACAGGTAGCATAATCCAGCCCAATGCCTGATCTCTGCTCTGCCCTACTACAGAGGTTTCAGATGCAGCCTACTCTCAGCAAAGGCTGTACTTAATTGTCTTCACTGATGTGAAATTGCTGCATTTGGAACTATTTGGAGAGTTCATGAAGTGTCTATTAATAGCACCAGGCAGCATTCTGTTGTGTAGTGGTGGCACAGCTGGATCATGTAACTTGCTGCGTGGGATCTTTCTCGTGCAAGGAATCTGTACCCAGAGAAAACCCCTGAGAAATAAAGAGGTAGGACAGAGATTTCTTCTTCCTATCAGGAGGTATTGGGTGGAAAGTATTTGATATGTCAGCTCCCTCTTAACTCCTTGTATTTGCTGCTGGCTCTCCTCATTGGTTCTCTGGGGCTCCAGCATCTCCTATTGCTTTAAATGATTTCTTTGAAGAAGGAAAGCTCTTCTGAATTGTCTGCCAAGCTGGACTTGATCTGGGAAGCTTGGAAATCTTCCAATATTTTTCTGCCTTTTATTTCAGGCATGTGAAAACTCATCCTATCTTAACACATCTGATTTAATCCTTCATGTCCTGGTTGACTTCATCACTGCAAAATACGGTTGGATTCTGCACAGGGACCTGCTGGTTCTGTAGTGGTTAAACAGATTTCTTTCTCTTCCCACCCTTCCTGTTCACACATGTTTTAACACTTTTCAGACTACTAATTGCCATTAATTAACACCATTTGAGATTAATCAAATGGATGGATGGAGATTAATCACCCACCAGTTTAACTGCCTTTAATCACCCACCAGTTTAGCAGCCAAGCATTCATTAGATGCTCCAGACCTGACTGGGGTCCAGCCTTGCCATACTGCAACAGGAACCAAAATCAAGGGGCGTTTCTCACACACAGGGGGTTTTCTACATTGCTGCATGGCAATGCACTTCCATGGTTGGAAGTGTTTTTGAGCATGGTCAGCATCACTCCTTTGCAGGTGCCAGGTCTGTGCCAGAAGCACAGTGGGTTTTTTTTAGCAGCAGCTGTAGGATTTGGCACCAGGCATCACAAACTGGACACCAGGTATGATCCCCACCAGGCCCAGTATGCAGAAGGAAGGGGCTCTCTCCTGGCTCAGCCACAGCACAGGCTGAGAAAATATCTCACAGAGGACCCAGATGGAAGAACCCACCCCGGTTGTGAGGGAAACCGTGCCAATGGCAGCAAGAGGGAATGGCTTCCACACAGAGCCACAGGGACCGTGGCTGGGGGCATGTCCTCATCAAGGAGCAGGGGGTGGCAAGCAGGAGTGGCAGAAGCAGAGAGCAGCACTATCCAAAATCCATCCTGAGTAACAGGAACTTTCAGCTCCAGGATAGTGCAATGTACAGTCTAGAAATGACTACTGCAGTCCACAGCAAGGCAATCCTTTTTAGTAACCCCCCTCAACTGTAAAGTCCACATCCCTCCCTTTCATTACATAAAATATCCACAGATGGACAGGAGAGAATAAAAGAAATGCTCAGAAGCCAGAGAATAAACAGACTTTGTTGCAAAGGATTCATTTCTGTCTTCCAAATAATCCCTTTGCTGCCATGTCCACTTCCCTGGCATTCAGAAAAAAATATATATCCCAAACATCTGAGTCCAGTGGGCAGCTTGCAAATATCAATTATAGCACAAAACAAACATGGCAGAGGGCCAAGTCCCACAGTGGTGCACAGAGTCTGAATCCAGCTCAGACAAATGAACCTCTTCATGCCGAGCTTAGCTTGGCCCAGGAAGGGAGAAGCTGTGTCTGACTGACAGTATCAGTCTTCTCCACGGAAATGGAAAGTAAGGCAATTTTTACAGAAAAATGCCCTATCATAATACTGTAAACTCAAACAGTTTCAGTAAACTTTTTCAAATTTCAACCAGATACAAAACTTTGTTGCTGCGGAGGTCTGGGTCTTTTTCCCAAGCAAAAGCCCTTTTTCTCCACAAGAAACCGTGATTTTCTCTCCCAAAAAAATCACCAAGCTAAAACCTCATTTTTAGTATGTGCATAGGCTTTTCCAATCGAAACACTACTTTTTTTTCAGGCCAGCCAAAAACGACAGCCCGCTTCAACTCCTTGTTTTAAAGGCCTGCTTTGGCACAAAACCAAACCCTTGGGCGGCGAGGACTGCAGCCTGGGGCTCGGGGGAGAAAGAACGGGGATCCGAGAACGGGGATCCCGCAGGAGCTGCCTCGGGATGCTGCTGGCTACTCACAATCTTTCCGTGTGGCTGAGTCGGGGAGCGGTGTGGCGAGGCTGAGGGTGCTGGACACGCTGGCACTGGCGCTGTCCAGGCTGCTGCCGAGGTGTAGCCGCCTCATGTGCCGCACCACCGCCGTGGCGTTGAACGCTTGCTGGGGGAAAAGCGGCGAGAGAGAAATGGAGAATGAAAAAAAAGCAGAGGTGTAAAGGTGGCTTGTGCTCCTCTCCCGGCTGCTCAGAAGGGAATAAGCCTGTTGGCTTTCAAATGTTTCCCCAATTCTAAACTAGAAAGTGTTTTATCAAACCTTTGTTCTCCTAGTGCTCAGCTGGGAAGCAGCAGCCTACAAGGAAGTAATGTTTGACAAATCCATCCCTGCCCCAACACGTATTTCTTCATGTCCCTGAGTGGTGCTGACCCCACTCCACCAAAAACCACAGGTGCTTTAGCTATTAGCAGCCCCGGCCCCATTGCTCACACTCATTACATTTGGTACTTGGCAAACACCATCCTGCATAAAAGGCCCTGCAGGGTCATGTAACCTAAGCCTGGACTAACCATTTTGACCACAATTTTGGGCCACAAAAGCACTACCCTGCTGCAGGGGTGGCCGTATGGCAGAGCTGGGTGTCAGTGTCACCCCTCAGGACAGGTCACTTACTCTCCATTTGCTTTTTGCAAAGTTCTTCCGGATCTGAGCGCTGACCGACTCGTGGATGTTTTTGTTGAGTGCTGTGTCTCCAGCGATCCTGAAATGGACAGAGCAGGCACATTTTAAGAGATCTTTTCCTCCCCTTGAATACTCTTACTTTCTCCTCTCAGCAGAGAGGCTGATCCCAGGTGTGGCTGCACCTGCAGTGACAAAGACTGCATTCACAGACGCGCTCAAACTTCCCATGGCTGTCTCTGCTGGCAGCTGTGGTGGAAAATCTGGGGCAATAAAAGCCACTGTAGATAAGGCTTGTAGGTCTGGCAGCTACAAAGAGGTTGGGGCTGATTTTGTAGGTGCACGGCTGCTTTCCATCACCATTACAACCACAGATGAGAACATTCTACCTTTTTATTTTTTTCTTTACATCCAAAGACTTAACATCAACAGGCTGAGACTACTTTTAGCCTCAGCTATGCAGAAGCTTCCAGAACCACTCCAACCTGTCTGATTTCTGTTTGCACTGGAGATTTTCCTGCCACCCTGCAACGTACATAGTCATTCATCATGATTAATGCAGATTTACAGTAAAGCAGAGACATGGACATTCATTGAAGCAGCACAGGTTGCACAAAGAGCTTAAACTGAGCAACACTTAACCTAAAATAATTGATTGATCTTGCACAGTTCCTTTAACAGATAAAGCTACATTCAAATCTTCACTAAACTCTGTTATTTCAAGAGGATTTTATTGATTCATTTAACTCCTCAAGGCATAAGATTTGTTGGAAGAGCAGGCACCACAGTGAACTGATGCTGGGCCATATGCTGGAGTAATTAGTGCTGTGAAATGTAGGTGATGCAAGGAGACAAAGATTGCCTGGTATATTGTATACCTGATACTTTCAGAAATCTTTTTTTTTTTTTTAGCATAGTGTAGAAAAACAATGTGCATTAGAAATAAAAAATTATTAGAAATTCAATAATCACCAGGACCAGAGTCTCCCAGGCTGGGGAGCTCCAACAGGATAATCACAAGGTCTGGGGGACTCAGCAGTCATGTAGTCCTTCTACCCACCCCAGCTCTGTCAAAATAATTTTGACAAGTATTTGACAAACCAGTCCCTAAAGATCTCTGAAAGATGGAGACTCCTCAGGCAACCTATTCCAGCGCCTCACTATCTCCTAGAAGACATGGAAAATAGTTTACTCCCGCTGTCTTTGAAGCATCCTTTCACATATTTGAAGACTGTTATCATGACTTCTCTCAGTCTTCTCTTCCCTAGACTAAACAAACTGATTCTTTCACTGTTTCTTCATAACTCATGTTTTCTAATCCTCTGATCTAGTGAGCTCCTCTGGACTTTCTCCAGCTAGTCCACATCTTCCTCCGAGGGCGGCACCCGAACTTTCTCTGTTTTCCAACTAAGGCAGCAGAATGGCAGCACTGCTTTGTGCTTTTAAAAGACAAAATTCTGCTTACATACCCCAGCCTGCTGCTTCCATTTATGTGTCCTGTGTGTTGGAGACACCCCTTCTGCTTTGCCCAGATCATTCCAAAGGGTAACCCTGCTCTTCTAAGGACATGCTGCTTTTTCTGCCTTCATGTCCTTGGCACATCCAAGTGCCAAGTGCTGAGACCAGCCTTCTCCAAATTGCTGCCTGCCTTCCAGCTGACAACAGTCTCCCAGGATCTTCAGCTGAGAGACAAGAGAAATGACTTACCCTTGGGAGAAAGGACTAAACTCTCATGTCCCAAGAGTGGAGAACCACCAATCCCATCCTGTTGCAACTGAGTTCATCTCTACTGGGTTATTCAAGAGTGCTGGAGCCAGCAGGATCGTGGGCAGGAAGGAGCACAGCTCCCATTCAGGGTAACTCTCACCCAGCTGGGAAGGGCCCTGCCTTACTGCCACATGAAGCCTCTGCCTCAAGCAGACAGAAGAACTGGGCAAGGCACAGCTCCCAAATGGCACTTGACTTCCTCTCTTGGGTCCCTGTGCTGTTGATAGAGAAAGGGAGGTGTTTGGCTGAGAACTGGATGATCTTCAGTTCCTTCTTTAAACACGACTCCTTCTGATCGCCCTTCCCACTGAGAACAAGGCAAGTTGGATTTCCTGGATTTCCCACTGGGGCTGGTGAGGCACTCCCTGGGTTAAGCATTATGTTCACTTTTCCAACCTCTGTCCTGCACAGTGAATATTGCCAGGCTCAGCACAGGCCCTGATGGATCCCAAGCAGTCCACACTCCCAGACAGGCCCTAGCAGAGTTTCCTGGTGGGAATGCAAACTGCTAGTCAGAGTCACTCCAAAATGTCATGAGCACCCTGCTCTGTCCAAGAACACCTCCTTGGTGAAGGCAGGTGCCTTCAACACACACCAGCTGGGAGTAGTGGCTGTCACACTCAGATCTCAGAAGAAACTACTGGCCAAACCATCCCTTCAGTAACTGATCAAAGAGACCAAGCGAGAAAATTCACTTACACTTGCAAAGGACATTTTTCCACCAAAGATAATGACACATTTTGCTTTACAAACAAGTTGGTTAACCAACTCTATAGAAACAGATCCTGTTTCCCACCTGTCAAATCTTATTTTAGAAACATAGATAGAACAAGTTCTTGGGGCATGATGCCCTTGCCAGCTCTTCCAGAAGATTGTTCTTGCCAGTTTCCACAAGGATTTGAAAATACATTTTTGTCATATGAAGCTCTTGATTGGGCATATAGCTCCAATACAGGCTATATTTTTTTTTTCATTATTATTTTTAGTTTAGGGATCATTTTCTGAAATGCTGGTGGTTTCAATAAGAAATTGCTGGTCCCAGTAGTTCACGAACTGCCTTCTACCACCCCTAACTCTATGTTCACTATCCAATTCTTGTAATTCCAGGAAAAAAAGTCTTGTTATTTGGGTGTTTTCCAGATGGGCAGAATAGTATTTGTTTACTTCACAAGGGGATGGACAGATCCTGTGAAGCCCTCAGATGCTACAGCAGTGGAATCATCCCACATCTTAGGTCTCTTCAGCAACATTAGCACTTTGCAGATGATAGCTTCTAATCAGAGCAAAATAACAGCACTGCTGGAGCTAATTTAGTGCAGCAGGAGCTGTTCAAACACGTGCTGGTATGCTGAATGGTGTGGCTCAGAATGCAGCCTCAGCTGCCAAAGTCAGGCTGGGATTGTTCTCCAAGCCACCTTTGAAGAACTACCCTGTTAATCCTGCGATGCTGTAACACGAGCACTGTGCTTCCTGACTGCATTTTGCACTTGGAGGATTTTGTAACTTTTATGAAATACTTGTGGTGTTATAGCTTTTATAGTATAGTTCTACTTCTAGGAAAACAAGAGCAATGTCATCATCCCTTCGCTGTTGGTGCTTTGCTGGAACGTGGCGGTTTCAGGACACGGAAGAGGTGGAAGTGAGCAGGGAGAAGTCACATCTTCTGTACTCTCAACTGGCAGATATGAAAAATGAGGTATGCTTTGGGCACACTGTGGTGGGTATCATGAGCATCCTCACATCTATACCAAATGTATTTATTCATGAACTTTAGTTCCCTTGCTGAGAAGAGAAAGAATGAAATTAATAGATACTGATTTTAGTGCATTTATAACCTCCCTTCCACATTTCCCTAACTCTCCAAGTCCACAGGCTATAAACCATCTCGGTTTTTTTTTTTAGGACAAAAATACCTTAGTATCTTTCTTTTTTCTTTCTTTCTTTCTCCCTCCCTCACTAGCATAACATATTCTTTGCCTCTAGAAATCAGCTCCATTTTCACTGAGAAACTGCAATCGACTTGAGCTAATCAAACTGATGCTTATCTAGTCCTGAACAATAGTTTCTGGCTTTGCAGTTAACTTTGAAGTTAACTATGTCAGCGCTGAAGGTTTTTTTGGGTTTTTTTTTTTGGTTTTTTTTGGGGGGGGGTTTTTTGGGTTTTTTTTGGTTTTTTTTTTTTTTTTTTACCAACTGTACTACTTGGCCCAGTAAAAGACATTGCTTCTATCTACCACACACATATACAAAAATAAAATGAAACCAATCAGAATAATGCATCATCTGTTATCCTGCTGAGCATCACCCAGAGCCAAGCAAGGACTGATTAGTCTAAGTGGAATCTGAATTCTTCTCTGAGGATTCCCATTTTGCAGCACCTGAAAGCAGCTGCATTCTAACAATGCTTTGGGGAACTTTATGTTGAAGCTGGTTTTACATCCAGTTATAAATATATAACTGTCTCAATGCACAGAATTGGATACCAAGAGATCAGGAATGATGGCTCCCCATCCCAAACACATCCACTAAAGCTGAGAAGGGTATTTCTCATGAATAACCATAACAAATCTAATCCTGCACATGAGAGGAATCTAATCTGATCATCAGATATTATTTCATAGTATCTAATTTATTTTAGCTCTCTAGCTGACTTCAAACTTATCACACCAATTTATCTGGCCATACCACTTCTAAGCTTTGAGAGGAGCCTCCAACAAAGACAAAACCAGCAAATTTCCTTTTGGACAGTTCTTCATTAGCATGCTGCAAGCAAATGTCTCTCTCATCCTCCCTGCCCACAACGGCAGGCAGAGCCTTTCATCTACCATTATTTTCTAAGCCTTCCTTCTGAAAGCAGCCAACTCAAATGCTGTGCTGGCCAAAAAGTGCTTGGAAATACTCCTGAGTATGATGACAGGAAACATGGAGTTAGCTGTAATGGATAATGCTGAGGGATCATAACTCCTCTCTGTGTACACACACACACACATACACACACACTCACCCATGCTTGCATATAAACATGCACACACACACTGTGTGTATGTTTACACACATACACATTTATATATGATGTTCCAAAATAAATAGAGTGCGGGGACGAGCGCGATAAGAGTTTGATTTAATGTTGTAAACATCAGCAGCTCCCTTCAGGAAGGCCTTTTCACACTTCAAACAATATTGTCTGGGAACTGAGCTCTTTGTAAACCATGTCCTTTCCCTGGGTGGAAATTATTATCTGCCTTGTGCTCTCCAGCACATAATAAACACTTGGAGCCATGGTCACAATTTGCAGAAGTTCAGTCCTAGCCAGAGTTTGTGATACCTCAGTGTAGGCATGGCTGGATGTTGGCACATCCCAAAGATCCTCTCTCCCTTTGCACAAGCACTGGGGGAAGGCCAGGACCACACTCCTACCTGCAGACACTGGGGTCTAACTGATGCCACAAACTCCTTCTCCCTTCTACAGTTTACATATTTACAATCTCTATATGGAGGCAATTAATCCATCATCCTTTAATTTAGATGTCCCAAATTGCCTTTGATGCCATAAGTACCTTCAGCACACAGCTTTAAATCCTATTTAAGTTCACTTGGTTAATGCATGATGGAGTAAATAAATTCTAACTTCTGTATTAGCTTCCTAACTGTCAGACTTTGTCCTCATCCTCTGAGCATGGTTTTCTTTCCCTCTTATCCGAGCCTGGAGGCTGAATTTGGCAGGGCCTAGTTTGACTTGATGGGGAGCACACTTCAATAAACCTTGTGGGTCCCTTCCACCTCAAGATATTCTATCTTTCTATGAGTCTACAGCTGGAAAAAACCAGATCCTCAGGTTTCTGCTGCTCCCCACTAATCACTGCAGACTGAGCCACTGCCCTAAACAGGATGTGTGCTCTGACATGGCAATATATTTAATAAACTTAATTGCTGTCTTTAATATGAGCCAGGGAGACATTAAAATGTATCAAGCTGCAGCAAAATCACCCCATTCTTTTGTTACCTTCATTTTCCATGTCCTTTTTGAAAAGTCACAGTGGGAAAAGCTAAGCAGAACATTGCACCTTTGCAACACACCATAAACAGTGCAAGGCTCACTGAAAGATACATTATGAAATAAATAACTTTTCCAGTGGAAGGCATAAGTCACCAGTATATTAAACTGGAGAAATCTGTATAAATGGACAAGCAGGGCTGGAGTCATTATACCAACAAGTCTCACATATTGTACTGTTTCTGCTACCATACTTCACTGCAATTATTAGCCTTTTCTGCCAGCTCTGAGTTTAACATACCATCCCCCTACCAAGGCCATTTGATTATAAATAGCAAGACATCACGTAAATGCAGGCATGTGGCGAGCAGATACACTGCAGAAAAGTGGGCCACTGGGAAGAAGTGTTTACTTTTTTTAGGGTCTGATCCTGTGCAAACATTTAGTCATGCGAATTGCTGTCTGTTCTGGAGCAGTTTCCCAAAATTCAAAGATATTATTAACCTTAAAGGCACAAATGTAGTATCTTGCAAGATCCAGTTCCTGCAAGCCCTGTTTGGAAGGTTTTAGTGAAAACACGGTGATTAAAATAAAAGGCATGTTTTAGAATCAGTTTGTTCTTCACAAATACCACACACTGAAACAACAAAATCTCATGGCCAGATAGCCATGTCACGCAGTTAACTACTTTTAGCACAACCAGGTTATAAAATATATGTTAATTGTTCATGATTTGACAGATTTCTTCATAATTTGTGAAGATCCCAATGATCTGATCTGACTGCAGAGGAAGATTTCACAGCAGGAAGAAAAAGAGAAAGCTGGAAAATGTTATTACATGGAGCCATCTCACCATATATATTAATTATCTACCATTTGCACAGCAACAGTGACCCAGGGAGGCCTGTGTTCTGCTGGTGAAACAAGGAGACAAACCCCAGCTCTCAGTGAAGTCTGACAAAACTCCCATTAGCCTCAGTGCAATCAGGATTTCACCGAGGGGGCATTTCAGATGCCTCACTGTCCCTTTGTGGTTGCCAGAAACTGATGCCTTGGGAAGGCTGACCTGGAACTGAGACTGGACAGAGCTAGAGAATAAAGTAGATATTTACTGAAAGGCCTTTAGGGTACACCTTGGGCAGGACAAGAGCCTGGCCCGGGTTACACTCAAGGTGGACCCAAAATGGTCACAAAATGGACAACCAGTCATGAGGTCTCACACTTTTGTAAGTTTTGGTCCATTTGCATATTGGGGTTTAATTGTCCAATTACAGCTCCAGGCTGTGAGGTCCCATCCTTCTTGTTCCTCCCTTCAGCCACCCTTGTTTGTGCTTTGGGGCCTGAAAGTTGTACTCCTTGTCCTTGGTCCTCAACAGGAAAAGGATTTGTTCTGTCTGCCTACTCTGTGAAGAGAGCTGACTGACAGTAAATATGGGGCTCAGAACTACACCCCCAGGCAGCACAGAATCTGAAAAACATGAAAGCTAACACTTAAGGCATCATCATGAGAACTCTAGGGTTCAAAGATGCTTCTCCAGTTATGTTGCTTGTACAGACAAGAAAAAAATACCTTTTATGAGACGCCATCAAGGGCTGCTTTCAGTGCAAGCACTCTGCAAAAGCATATAATTTATGGGACCACTTCAGCCTGCTCTGATCATCTCTTCCCACTAAGCCAACAGTCACACAGAGAAGATGCTCTCTTGGCACTATGGAAGGTGATGTACCTAAGGGGGATGTGTGCTGAAGATCTCATCCTCATCTGAAAAGGGGATGTGTGATGATACAAAACCTCTCTCTGCTGGCTGCACATGTGTACCCCTGTCTCCAACTGCTGCAACACTGAAAGCAACCATGAGAGAGAGGAACTCAGGCCTGGAGCTGTTGGAAACTTAAAAACGCCCACGCTGAGAGAAGGACACAGCTGACCACTGAGACACAGCACAGAGCTCTCTTCCTCTCGACTGAAAAACCCTTCTCTCCCTTCCAGGAGAAGGAAAGGATGTCACTGCCACAGATACAATGGCTAGAATGAGAAAAGAAACAGTGAAACCCTCACTATTTCCTGACATAAAGAATCTGGGTGGAAAATGCTCCTTTGAGCAACGCCTTGGCAAAAGGAGATCCTATCACTAACTGCAAAATAACATCTGGGTGAGCAGCCATGATTATCCAAAAAGGCATTTATCACTGCAGCATCCAAACCTCCTAAAAAAAGTCACTGCACTACTCTCCAGGGAGGTCCATAACTGCAACATCCATGTTACAGGAAGCTTTTCAGAGCAAGGAGGAATGAGACATGGACTGTTGCTCATGAGCACACTGGGGAGGACAGAGACAGATCTGAAGCTATAGCTCTGGAAACCTCCATGCTTTCCTTTCAGTACAGCTGTCCTGTAATCCCCTGGCACATGTTGTCTCTGTGTCAAAGGGAGGTGGATTCAGGGTGTGGAGTGGCAATGTGGTGAATATTTTCAGCCTCCCCTCTGCAGTGCCATTTGCATGTCTGACATTTCAAAGGCTGACTCTGAGCTGTGCTGGGAGCTGTGTCAGAACTTGAAGTCTTGAACCACTGGATGGCAAAGTCATCCTGGCAGAAGAAGACCCCCTGCCACAGAACTGGAACCTTTTTGGGGGATTGTTTTTAAATGGAAGATTGGATTCTGTGGAAAATAGTACGAATTATGTAGCAGCCTCTGTGAGTTTCCATTGGCCCTTGGCCATGACTTGCAAAAGAAAAATAAAACCGCACAAAATAAGGAATGAAAACACTTTTTATCATTTTGTTCCTTTCAGAGGGCCCAGAAGCTGTGTGTGTTACAAGTGCCACGTTTCTTTGTTGCACTCCAGTCACCAACACAGATGTAGCAGGGCCAGGAGCTGGATGCTTACATTTTGTGTATCTTGGATGTAAGGCTTTGGAAAATCTGTCTCTGAGTTGTACAAATGGTCACCTCACTCCCTGCTGGGAGTTGCATTCCCATTGTTTATTCTGTATTCCTAATACTGACTTGTTTAATTTCCCAAGGCTCAGGTCAGTATCATTTAGAACCAGTTTGAGATTTTTTTTCATCTCACAAAAGCAGCATTTCATTTCTCAGATCTCCTTTTTGTTGCACAGACAATGCAAAAGGAAGTGGCACTTGGGGCAATTATGGTAGTATAAAAACAGAGTCTAATGCACACCCAGGGTGAAAATGTCATGCCATTAACTCTTTTCTGTTGCAGCTATTATAACAAAAATAATACCTCACCTTGCTTATATAATGTCCCCTGCCCTAAAAGAGTTAGATCCAGAACCCATGTGTGGGTGCAGCTGGCAGTGTGGGATGATGCTCTCAGTCACTCAGGGCTGGTCAAAAGTACATGAGTCACCCTTGTTCCAGCTACACAAACCTTGGGTAATGATGGTGAAGTCACTCATATGCAAAGGCATCATTTATCTTAAAGCACTTTAATCATTTTGGCACATCCCACTGCTGCACTACAGTCAACATACAAAATTCAGCACTTTACTAATCCTTCCACAGGTTGGTGCATGAGATTGAAATCTATTTAATGTTTTCCATGAAAATCTGGAGGACAAAGGCAGTGGTTGTAAGAATAAAAGCACAGAGTTATGTAGTAGAGGTCAGTACAATATGTGACAGAAAAACCACTTCCACACATAAATGTGGAAAGGTGTTCTGTGTCCTGAGGGTTTCTCAGAGCAGTGAGTGCTGCTTACCAAGGGTGCCGTGCTGCTTGCTCACAGGTGTATCTTTTATTAGGGTCCTTCTCCATCAAATTCCGGATGAAGTCTTTAGCTGAAAAAAAAAAAAAGAAGAGAGAATGACTGAAAGCAGTAGAGTTGATGCCCAGTTCTGCTGCCACATGATGAGACAACAGCACCAATCAGGCTACCAAGTGCCACCTGGCCACAGCACAAGAAAATGGTCCTGGATCATTTATCATTTATGAGTATAGCTAGAACCAAAGTGACTCAGGACCAAATCCAAGCTATTTAGTGTAGCAGATAAAAGCTGAAGGCACCTACTCCTGCAGGTATATTGAGGAGTGGGATGGATAATTCAGAGTCAGCAGAGTACAACCCTGCCAGCTCCTGGGTCCCTGGTCAGCCATGTGCTGCATCACCTTAGTGGCCTGAATGTGGCCAGGTGCACTGGATGTGCTGGTCAGCTGAGTGGAGGGGGAGGAGGTCAGATGCCACAGTTAAGAGGAGCTTCACATTGCTCATTCCAAGCAGTCCCACACATGGACAGCTGTGAGGACATGTTGCCTATTAAAGAGGAATTCAGCAAGGAAAATGGACTCCCTGGAGCAGGAGGCAGTGTGCTTTTAATCGACACCATAATGGAAGGAGCGGAGATCGCAGCGTGGCGTGAGTCCAGCAGTTCCAGGACAGTGCAGCTGAAGGAGCCACAGCAAAGCCAAATATGGCAGGAAAATCTTTGTGCTGATTTAGGTGATGGACTTTCCCCCACGAGGCAGAAGGGTCTGCCAGCAGACCTTCATATTTTCTCTGAAAATCCTTATTAGTTTAAAAAATACTTCTCATCACATATATTTTTGAGCAATCCATCACAATGATATCTGGACTGCAGATGTAAGCAGCATAAAATGTTGCTCTGCGTGGAGATAAGAGAATATATAATCATCTTTAAAATAAAAACACTCAATTTTTATCTCCCCTGCCTCAATCAGTAGCGCTAATAAATCAGAAAACTGCATTTATAGGGATATTTTTACATGATGGAATATTCCTAGAATTCATTTTGTCTTCTGCATGAAGTAGCAGATGTTTTCCTGGGTTGGACAGAGCAAGGACAGTGAGCTTGGGTGACCTCTTGGGGAACACACAGTGTGTCAGGGACACATGCAGGTGCAAGGCTGAATGTCCCTGCTGTCACCCCTAGACACAGACCCACAGAAGCCCTTAGGGACATCTGCCTTTAACACATTTGGTGTATCTGCCTCTCTGCCAGGCTGACTGGAGCAGGGGCAGTGGGTACTACGGGTTAAATGTCTCCTGCACTGGGTAGGGAACATCCCCCATATGGACAGTCCTTCCAGCTTCTGGATCTGCTCACCTGCCTCATTTGAAAGCCATTAATTACTTGGTTTTTTTGCTGCACAGACTGAGAACTTGCTTTGGAGCTGCAGTCAAGTGTCAGCAACAGAGCCAAACTCGTTTGCCACCTTATTATTAATGACACATTAACAATCTGCTTTTCATTCAGATACAATGAAGAAATTAAACTGCTTTTTCTTCTTGGGACAGTCTTCTGTCATCTTTATCTGCTGTTTGAGCCATGTTTTAGTGC
Organism: Phylloscopus trochilus trochilus; assembly: GCA_016584745.2. Lineage (NCBI taxonomy): Eukaryota > Metazoa > Chordata > Aves > Passeriformes > Phylloscopidae > Phylloscopus > Phylloscopus trochilus. The sequence goes on along the minus strand of WQNJ02000016.1, from coordinate 6,928,323 downwards.
TTTGTGTGTGCCTGGACAAAATAGTACCTAATTTGTCTCCTGCAGAAACAAACTCCCATGAATATTTGAGCCAAAAGAAATGCACATTCCCACTGGTGTTCAGTTAGAAGGTTCTCTGCACATGATGGAGGGTGCATTTTCATGCCTGGGGGGGGAAGCATGCAATAGGCACACATGCATGGATGGTTGTAGCAATTTAAAGAGCATTAGCTACTTACCAGACTCAGAGATGTCATCCCAGTATGGAGAGTCAAACTCATACTCTGCCTTAAGGATCTGCTCAAAGAGTTTGGAGTCATTCTCATCATAGAAAGGGGGATATCCACAGAGCCTAATGGAGAACAACAAAAGAGAGGTGACCACTGGACCCATCTCTGTCCAGAAGGTAAGAAGGAGGGAGAATAAGGGGAAACTCTCACTTAAGGCTTGCCTCAGTAAGTTTTCAAGCAGGCAAATGCTACCATGAGAGAAGTTTCTTCAGGAACATGTAAACCCACTTCTGAAGACTGGCACTGTCCTGGACAAAGAGGAATTCTGCCTGGAAACCTGGTGCTGTTGATCCCATGCTGACTCATGCAGATACCCTGGCCTTTCCCTGCATGCTTTTGAGTGTTTGACCAGAGCAATAGTTTTATTATACAGACATGACCCCTGCCATCCTCTCCTGTCCAAGTGCTAAGAGGAGGTCTCATGAGCTAAACCCTACATCCACAGAGCATCAGTGCCTCTAATCCCTCAGCACATCCAGATCTGGTGCAAAGCAGGAGAAGGAGCCTTGCAGAGCTTTCAGGCAGAGAGTATAATGCATCTGTGGGATGTGCTGGGCTCTGGTTCCCAGGCACAGTGAGGAGGATGCCCAGGAGCCCATCCACCTTTGCAGCAGAGCCTGCAGCACAGGGACCTGCTGCTGCTGCAGACACAGGGAGAGCATCTCCCTTTCTCACTCCTGCAAGTGATTTTACTGACCACATCCATTTGCCTGCCTTGCTTGAGGCTAACAGCTGTCCTGTCCTGGTTTTCAATGTTTATAGTCAGACTTCTCAGAAAACCTAGCCCCAGGACAAGCAGGACATTGAACATTATTTGCCTACTTTGAGCTCATACATTCAGAGTGCCCCCTCCCAGTGCTGCAGAGCAGGACAGCCATGATGCTGAGACAGGGCTGGATGTGGAAAAGCAAATCTTGCACTGAATTAAGCAAGTGCAGTGATAAAAGTCGTGTGTCAGAGATCCCACACACCCAGCTGGTGCTGCAGGCAGTGTTTTGTCCCACTCTGCACAGACATGCCAGCAGAGACAACCCTTCTTCAAGTTTTAACACCGGTGTTGCAAAGTGCCAGATGTACCTCTGAGGCTGGCCCAAGGTTTTAGCAAACCCATCCTGCTCACAGCTAAACAGACCTTCCTGCCTCTGTGTAGAGATAACACATTTTTTTTCTCTTATCGCTGGTCTATGGTCTAAACTATTCTTTCACATACCTTGCTGGTATTTAAATGATCTTTTTCCTACAGTTTTTTTTAACTCTGAGTCAATCAGCCTCAGTAAAGCATTTAATTGGAGAGAGCCAGCCATTACAAACAGACTGTAGATCTAGCTCAGAAGCAGCAACAGAGCAAGGGGGGGAAATGGCAAGAAATGAAATACTTGAGTTATTTATAACCCATAGCCAGCCGGCTGCCCTGGAGGTTATTTGAACCAACTCAACACTTGAGGGTGAAAGGAGCAATGTTTTGTTAGCTCTGAAGAGCCAGTGTGCTTGATAAATAATTTAAATACTGAGTGAGATGTTGATCTGTGTCACATCCACACTGACTGGGGAGAACTCCACTGAAATCTGCAGCATGATAATGAACCCGCCCTGCTTCAGCTGAACCAGAAATCTCTCTCTTTTATCTCACAGAGCAGATGAGCCAGTCCTCATTTGTGTCCCACTGGATGACTGCCATTATCAAAAGCAGTAAGATAACCTCATGCCAGACAAGTCCAGAGCAGGACTGTGCACCTACTTAATGGGCACGTGGTTGTGCTTGGGGCTGGGTGCTCGTGCTTGAAACCCCGTGGTGCAGGGGGTGTATGAGAAGGGTCCTTAAAAATCCTGAATTTAAGCAAATGCCAAAAAGCCACTGTGCACACAGAGAACAGAGGAGAAACATCTGGTTGCTTAATGAAGAAACTGGATCCACAATCAGTGTCCAGCTCTACAGGCATCTGTGCAGAACTTATAAATTACTTGTTTTAGTGTAGTAATTATCAGTGCTGACATCCCACAGTCTCGGTGTAGGATGCACATAAACTGATTTTTACCTTCCTCCTCTTTTGTCACAACCCTCAAGATTTTGGGTGTTTTACTGAGGGGAAGTGATGAAGCTGACAGCACCAGCACTGTGACTGGCAGGATCAGCACTGGGATAGAGATGCCCAGGTCGGAGAAAAAAAAGAGAAAAAACCCAAAAAACAAAACAAAACAAACAAAAAACCCCACAACCCCAAAACAAAAACAAACAAAAAACACCAAAAAACCAAAAACAAAAAACCAAACAAAAAAAATGAAAAACCACCAAAAAACACCAACAAACAAACAAACACAAAACCAAAAACAACAAAAACCCCCCACCCCAAAACACTTGAAGTCATTGCTCTGTCCCCTCTTCCCTGTAAGACTCAGGGGGCTGCATGTAAGAAGCCTGACAGCCCTTCATTAATTTCTTGCCTTCCTCAGCACTCTCCTTAGACAAACCCAAAGTGCTCCAATAAAGCATTTTAAGGCGAGCAGACAGCGCTGTGCATGCTGAGGCACTGGCAGGCTGCTCTGGAGAGAGAAATAACTCTCTTCAAATGTGCACTGTGCTAATTACCTTGGCAAAGGTACAAGAGCACAAGTTAGGACTGCTGTGATTGATACACACTTGTGGCAGCTAAAGGTGGGAGCAAACTACTGAGCAGCACAGAGCTGGAGGGCAACAGCCCTGCAAGGGGAGAGCACAGAGACAGGAGTCCCAGCAAGAAACCCAGCCCCTCCAGAGCCTTTTAATCCAGCTCTTCTGCATGGTTTGAGTATCTACACATCTGGGGAATCAGCCCCTTGTGTCCAGGAGGTCACTGCAGCCTATGCTGATGCACAAGGAGAGACAGGGTCATGCAGGAGGGCACCAGAACTGCCAGGAGCTGGGCACAGGGCAGACAACTTTTGGCACAGCTTTTCCCTTGCTAGGAAGAGGTTGAGAAGTATTAGTTGTTACTACAGGTCATGGGCAGGGAGATCCCCCAAATCAGCCCCTCTCTTGAGAGCTGAGTGAGCACAGGGCAAGGGCTGATCCCAGCTTGGCCAGGGATAGGATGAGCCTCCTGCATAGGGGGATTCAAGGACGTTCCTCTGGGAGGCAAATCAATGAGCACCTACACCAGAAAGCACGTGAGAAGGGAGCAAGCCCCCTGGCATGTGGGAGGGGAACATCAGGGCACCCTGGCACAGGGATGGGTTGAGAGCCAAAACACAGGACCCTGTATTTTATGTACAGTCTTGCTGTCCTTCCCCTTAAAAACAGAGCTTAGGAAGACAAGGAAGTTTTAATGTTACTTAAGGTTTAACATTATTGGCTTTGCAGAAGGGATGGGAAAGCCCCAGCAAATCAGCCTATCTTGCAATTTATGGCTGGAGGAAATCTTGCTGGACTTCCAGCAACTGGGCCACTTTCCAAAGTCCATAATGAGTTTTTTTGTTAATTCTTACAGAATCAAAATCCCACCAACTTCATCTCCATCTGCTGGGACATTTCTGTGTGAAAAAAATGACCTCACTACCAGAGGTTCTGCTGCTTTTCTTTAGATATGCAGAAATGCAAAAATAACCCCTCTGTCTTCGATGTGAAAAAATCCTGCACTGTCCTGGGGGAGTTTCAGGCAGCTATTAGTTGTCATCATTTTCTTGCAATTTCACCAAATCAAAGGTTTTCTGAATTATTTAGCAACCTTATCACATAAGCAAGAGATTTTCCCCTAAACTCCTATTCCCAGTCTTGCCTTAAAAATAATGGGATGCAGATAAGAAAAACACAGGTGGATGTACAAGAAAAAGACATTGCCAGAAGTCATTTCTAAAAGTGATCCTGGGAGCACAAGAGGAATAGCAGGAACATCTTGTCCTCACCAGGCAGAGAAAGCAAACCCCTGCAAGCTCCCATTACATATTGGGGGTGATACTAAAGGCTAAATAACTCATTCACATGGTCAGTGTCCAGTCTGGTAAGAGGCCCCAGGGTTAGTTTTACAAACAGTTCTACAGTTAGATTCGAACAAAGAATTCAGTAAGTGCTCAAAGACCTGAGATGTATGGTGTGGGAAGTCATCCAAGTGCTATTTATAGGGATAAACACATGTATTCCTTCTGTGTATTTTGGGAACAGTCCCTCCTATTGGCTGACACTGGTGCCCCCACAACACTGGGGACAAGGATACATCAGCATAGGGAATCACAGACAAATTAAGAAGCAAGCAATGAGGAACAATCATTTGGGGTTGTTTTCCCAATGTTGGCTGAGTTTTCCTGGGCAACCCAAAACCCTTGTGTCCTCTGCCACCACTGTTTCTCCTTTCAGTGCCAAACAAGTGAGTTATTCCTCACTTTTTTGCTTAGGCTTTTGTGTGATGCCAAGCAGGCAAGATGACTGACCACTTTATCCCAATGTTTGACTCCTAGGGTGATGGTGGAAACTTCTTTTGGCATAATATACTTTGCACTGTCCCTGGTTAATCCTTCCATACAAACATCACTGATGATTCATGCACATCTACTGGAAAATCAAAAGCAGCTCAGCAGCAAAGTGTGAAAGTATGATCCAAGATTTATCTCCAGATAGGCAATTGTTTATAAACAATAACAAACCAGTAACTCTCTGTCCAAACAGTGAATGGGAACAGAAGAAAATTCAAGGCAAAATGTGTTTGACCTATTGCAGAAGACTATGAATAACCAGGGGCTGAGGCAGAGCATTCTGTACCCCCAGGTTCTTTTACAGCTTCAAAACATGATTTTCTATTTTTTTGCATAAATTAACCTAATCTTCTCCATAAAAGGTATGCATGTGATTAGCATTTTAGTTCCCCAAGCTTTTATAATCCCTTATGTGACCCAGAAATGTTCCAAATCCGACTGCTTGGAACCCAGGGAAGTCTCTTGCTCTTTTTATGCTTTATATTTTTTTAAGCTGGACACATTATCAAAACTACCTTGTGATAAGTGGAAGGCTGAGCTCAACAGCGAGGCTGTTTCAAATTGAGAAGTACTGCAACTGGAACAACAGGAAATTTCAGGCTCTAAAATTAGTTTTTGTGAATGATGCCTTCTCATGCAAAACAGGTTTTGATAAAAACTCTGCTGGTGCAGCCTCTACAATCTGGCTGTCATTAACAGCAGAGAAGCATTAGAGACTGGCACTGAAACAAAGGTATTCTTTCCCAAGACATCCTTGAATATCACGGAAACAAGTACTTCTCTACAGCATCAGTGCCACAGAAACAGTTTGTTCTTCCAGTGTCATAAACTGAGGGCTCCCAAGTGAGACTGAGCTTGGGTCTGGAGGCACTCAAACCACTTGCAGTAATATTAGCTCAAAGCATATTTAATTTATGCCTGCCTTCTGTGTTGGTTTCCTTTGAGTTTCCATCTTCTTAAATGACAACAGTCTGTCCAGAGTGGCAGTGAGGATCTGTGGGAGAGGTGAGGAGGTGAGGCAGGACGTTGTGCTTGGATTGCCTTATGCAAAACTACATCTCCAGCTGGTTTGGGTATGTGCAAGTAGCTCCATCTGTGCTGATTGTGGAGCTGGAAATGGCATATCTGAATGGGTAAAGCTACATGCTGGAGCTAACAACTCCTGTTCAGGGCAGGTTTAACCCATTTAACTCATTTCCCCAGGTCCTTGTGCTGCTGGTCCTTGTGGCATCTCAGTGCCATGTCACACTGGGAGCCCCCGCTGGCACTGCTGCCCCTGGTGCTGTGGCACTGCTGAGTGTTAAACCCATTTCTGGTGGTATTAGACACCCCACCAGGGCTAACTCCCTCCAGCTTAGGGAAGGACCCTCTGCTTCTCTCTTTTTACTGTATCCCAGACATTCACTTTCTTAAGAGACCACATCTGCAACTCCTGACTATGAGACCACATCTGCAACTCCTGGCTATTCCTGGAAACAAGGATGAGATCCAGACCAAGACGAGGACACGTGAGATGTGGGCTGGGTTTCTAAGATCACATGGCACTCAGCAGAGATGGAGTCAAGGGAGGCTGGAGAGTGATGTACAAGTACCACAAAGCAGATGAATTCACACTGTGAGAGCAGGGCTCTGAGCTGGGAGCAGGGTGTGATCGTGTCACCTCAGCACGAGCATCTGGTGCTGTTTGACAGGGTCCATGGTCTCCAGCTTCAATCCATCTGCCTCCCCAGAAGGAAGGTCTCTGCAATGTGTCACATTTTCCAAATCCATGTGGCTGCCCTGGACCCCCCAGCATGGCACTAAATGTGCAAGTTTAGGCTACTGAACAGCCCAGCCTGGTGGAATGTCTGCTTGCATCCTCTCAGGCTGGGTTGCAGTGCCCAGTGACTCTGCAGAAGCTGAAGTGCACAGGGCCCCTGATGCCATGGGCTGTGGAGGGCTTACCAAAGGGAGCCCTGGAGTGCTGCTGACTGCTACAGGAGCTGAAGGATGTGGCTTACACATTGAAAGAGCTGGTTTGGTCTCAGACCCAATCCCACCCAAGCTGTTACAATCTGGCAAAGACATTAACAGGCTCCTTCTAGAGCAATGTGTTATTGCTGCTTATTTGGGCTGTACAAAATACAAATCAAGACCTTATTACCCAGAGCACAGAAACTCTGTAAAGGTTTCCTTGTCCTGCAAACAGGAATTCATAGAGACTCATTCTTGCTGAGATGATTTAAGCCTTCTGGGTTGGGAATTCCCTGTACAGCGAATAGGGAATTTAAACCTGAGGAGAGTGCATGCCTCGCTCAACAAGCTGAGCACATGCTGGTCTGGAAAACAGAGCAGGAAATAGAGCTGAACCTTGCAGAAAGAGCAGCCTTGCTTAGGAAGGGGAAAAGATTATGGAGGAGATTAAAATCTTCCACCTGTTGGAGAAGTGTTCATAAACTGGGTATGGAGCACACACTGCTTAGCACTGTCTCACCCCTGTTCCTCAGCAAGACCCATGAAAGCAACAAGGGGAATTAGACCACAGGTCTGCCAGCACAAAAGACCTTTGGTGCATGAGCCATTGACACGTGGGACTGACAACCTGGAGGCAAGCAGAGCCAGGTTTATCTCCAGGCAGCCAGATGCAACAGTTCACAGCCCTCCCATGGGCTGCCCTATTTTCGTGGTGGATGTTTGTCTATAAACCCAGGCAGCAACTGAGCCTGGATGTGAGGCAGAGTAGTGCTATCTCCCACCTGCACCCTCCTTTGCCCACTCCCTGAAGCTGGTACTCAGCAAAAGAAAATATTCAAAGGCTTGTTTCAAATGGAAGTTTTAAGAAAAGACCAGAACATTTGGAACCCTTTCAGAACACTATGCTGTTACCCTCAGAGAGCACAGCTATGCTAATAAGCCCCCTAAATGCTAAAAGAGCATCAGAAAAGACTCCAACTGTGTCCTGCCATGGCTGGCAAGGACTGACAATGTCAAAAATCCCAATCCCTAGGACTTCCATGATCAGATCTGCTTGTGAGAAAGGTAACTTTGAGTCAGCACACACCATCCTCATGGAAAAGAGCACTAAGGAATGGTTTGTGAAGCAGCCTCCAAGGTATTTTGGCATGTCTGTGCTCTCCCTCACTGCTGTAGTAGGTCCCACTGGGCTTTGAAACAAAGTCAGAATCAGCACTGTTGATTTTTGCTTTGTTTAGCAAAAGCTTTTTGCATCCTGCTGTTGATGGCTGCTCCATGAGAAATCCATTCCCATGTAAGTATTGCACTCAACAAGTTCTCAAAAAAATCAGTCATAAAAACTAATGTTTTCAGGCAGGTTTTTGGTTTAAATAAATAAACACACATGCAATAAACAAAGCTGCCTTCCTATACCATTTAATATAAAACCTCCCTCTTTTGGGTAGTGTATAAATTATGCAAATGTAAAGAATGAACATTGTACAGAGTGGATAGCACAGCAATGAGGTATGTCCTGGCAAAAATAGTTCTACAGCACCATCAAAAACTTATTCATGTTGACAAGCCATGAAATGTCTGCATAAGGAAAAAGGGAACAAAGTAGGAATGCTTTAATGCTGTGCCTCACTGGAGCTGCTTTTTCCTTCAGTCTTGTATAACTGTGACAGTTGTGTAAAAGGGAAAAGTAAAAAAATATAAAGCAGTGGTAATGCTGTCAGGAAAAGACATTTGTTTCTGTGGCAGCTCAGTGGACACAGCCAGATTTGTTTCTTCTCAAAGCCAGTCTGAGCAGTGGACAACAATAACTTTAATAATGTCACAACCTGGAACAGCCCACACTGCTGCACACAGTGTAGTTCTGGTGGAAGAAAGGGTTTTGACAGCTGAAGGGTACTAGTCCATTTCTTTCACTTTTGCTCAAATTTCAGCCTTTATGCAACTGGAAGGTATGCAGAGTACATGCTACCCTGTGTCACAAGTGTCAGGGATTAGTTATTTTGCCCCAGGCTAAGCAGGTAACTCCATGGTGGGAGAACAAGCTGCAGGTCCCAAAGGTGCCAGCACTGGAAACTCAAGAGGTACTCACAGGATGTAGGCGATGACCCCGATGGACCAGCAGTCCACGGCTTTGCTGTAGGGCTTCTGGGCCAGCACCTCAGGAGCTGAAAATAAAAAAGCCAAACAAGCACATGTTTTAAGACCAGACATTTGAATATGGTCAAAAGGTAGGAGTCTGAAACTTGAAGACCTCCAAGACCTTGTTTTGCTCTCCACATACAGCCCTTGTGTTTGCAAACGTGTCCTGAGGTTTTTGGAGGTCATATTCTCACAGGAAAGGATGACTCCTAAAGTAGAGCAAATTCACGGTGTTTTTTTGTCTCCAGGCACAGAAAACAAAACAAAGCACAGAAAAATGCGTGAAAGGCAGAGGGCCATCACCTCCCTGTTTAGGAGGAAAATGAGGCCAAGCTTTGCACGGGTGCAGAGATGCACATTGCCCCTGACAGCATCACAGCTCTGCCGTGTGAGGGAGGGGAGTTCCAGAGGCAGCTGAGAAAGGGCAGCGAGTCAGGGAGGAGATAAGCTACATCTGCAGGAGAGGAAGGACAGCAGCCACCACTTCTTCCAGCAGCTGCCTTCCAAAGCCTGCTGGATGTCAGAGTCGTTTGTCCTTCTGTCTCTGGGAACACAGACACCTCAGAGGGAGAAATGAAAAGCAGCAAGAATTGGACGTGTGCACAGAGGAACTGAGCCTCCTGCCACCATACAGCCACCACAGTCTGAATTTTGCTAGAAGCAAGAGCCTGGGAATTTATTGAAACTCTTTGTGGATCTGCTTTACTATCTTATACTACTGAGACTTAAAAAGGTGTATTTTTTTGTTTGGGATCCTGAAATATTACGTTTTCTCTTGGGACCTTGCAGTGCAAATGCTTAAACCTAAATTTTAAAACCCTGTGACCCTAATCTTTTTCATGCAAAGAAACTTTGCATTTTTCACAGCAAAATGTACACAATAATGCAAGAAATCACTGACTGTGGCATTCCTAAAGCAGACTTGCCATAGTGGGTTTTAAAAAGTACAGTATTTCCTTTGAGTAATTTGGAGTTCAAATGCTGGGAAAAAGTCATGAAGTGAAAAGTCCCAACAAAAATATTTCTTGGGAGTCACATCTTCCTCTGCTAGGAGTCTCACCAACACCAAAATACTTAGATACTTGAAGAAGAGCAAAAAACAAATTGTGAAGCACAGAGATGTATTAAAACTTGAGCCCCACATTTAGTTGCTACCTATCCTTTGTTGTACTGGCAGGACTCTTCAAAGTCCTGCCTTCTTAATCCAGACAAGACAACAAAACCAAGGTCAATAATACCAGCAAGGTATGGAACAAGAAGAAACAATGAGAATCAGAAAAGGCTTTTGGGTGCTTTGCCATGAGGGTTCATAGAGGGGACTGAAGGAAGACAGTGCAGCAGTGCAGGTGAGGGCATCTGCATTTCCACAAGCAGAACAATGATGGAAAGGGTCAAATTTCACCAAGGACATGTTGCAAAAATGAAGAAAATTTAGGGAAATGTGGGTAAAATTATAGCTGGCAACCAGATTATGAAGACTCTTGAAGATTGGGATATGTCCCAATCTGCAGCACAGCTTAAATATTATCCCAATTTTCAAGTCATTCAGCAAATTGGGACCACTGTATGTGAACTGGAAATTGGGACCACTGCATAAGAAATGAGACAGTTTCCTGTTTTGTTCCATCCCTTGAAATCAAAATTTGTGACAAAATATGAGGAAGAAGGGAGCTCATGTTCTCCTGTCTTTATGTGCTTAGATGTCTTCCAGCTCTCCAGTTCTTCCAAATTCTCAGTATTGTATTCACATTCGCTTCTACCTTTGATTGTCTGAGACTGTTTACATAACTTTCAAGACTGATAAACATTACACATCTCATAGCTCCTAAAGAAAATATTATGCAAATGGCTGCTGTGCACCACTGAGCTCCTGACATTATACAGATATGGCACATTAACATAACAGAAAACAATTCTGAGATGAGGGGATGTGAACTGTATAAAGATTTTCCCTCTTAAAACATCAAAGCTGTGCTGGGGAATTTCTCTCTATTTTGAAGGAGTGAAGAGCACTGATAGCTGCTGGTGTGGATGGCAGCTCTGGAACAGGTAAGAACAATACAGGGTCAGCATTAATGAAGAAAGGTAGGAGATTTAAATACTTCTTTTAAGGCCAAGTGTCTGCTTTTGATTTTTGTTCCAATAAGCAGACATGCAGCAGGAACAGAATAGCTCAGCATCCTCTGTCTCTGATATATGGAAAACATGGAAATATTTAATGAGCTGAAAAACAAGTCAGAGAAGCTCTCAGGAATGACAGCAGATACAGTGCCAAGGGGCAAAAGCAAGAGACACAACAAAAAAAATCCAGGAGCTGACAGCATTAAAGGATCAACACAGACTGCTGGGGAGACAAAGCAGCAGAAAGGAGAAGGGGAAAGCCAAATCTCCCATTTCTGGCACTGGGGAGATGCCAGCTGAGCAATGGCTTCCACTGCCACACATGCCCAGGGAATCACTCTGGGCTCAAATCCCTGTCTGGATGACCATACACAATGGTCATTCCCATCCATCCAGACAGGAAAATCAATGGGGCAAACCTGGACCCTTCCTTCATATCCAGCTGGATGTTTCAGGCTGAATCAGCAGTGCCACAGTGCCAGGTACAAGGTGGAGGCTCATTCCACTTTCAGGTACATGAAGATGTGCTTCCCAGGCCAGATGATCCTGTTGTCTTAACAGTTAGCTTTTTTTTGGTTGAGTTATGTTTTGCTTTTAATAAGAGAAAAACTACAAACGCTTGTTTCAAATGGAGGTTTTAAGGAAAGGAACAGAGCAGAACATTTGGAGCCCTTTCAGAACAGTATGCCAGTACCCTCAGAGAGCACAGCTATACTAATAAGCCCCCTAAAAATGCAACTGCTGGATGCCAAAAACTGCAATCCATGTTCCTGCAAAGAGCTCAGGGGATGGGGATTGCTCTGATACTTTAAGCCTGTTGATCACACTGTGCAAGTCATGAGGGTGCCTGTTCCTCATAACAGCCTGTACTGCACACGAAGGGCCAACCCAGCCCCTTTCCTGAAGTCAAAACCTACAAAGTACCCTCCTGACAGTGCAAACAGGCTGAGATGCACATCAAGCAGCTTTGCCACAAGACCAGAGTCCTTCTTCCACTGACTCCTGTGGTTTAAATAACTTCTTTCCATATTTTCACCCATTCCTCCAGTGTTCATCTTGTTCTGGTTGGGCAGGACAACTTTGAAGTTTGGGTCTGTTTGGAGAGCAGGGTTTCAGCGCAGTATTACTGATTTTCTGTGCTCCTATTTCATGTTGCTGAGTCAGATTTAGATATCTGCCATGGGTAATAATGCAGTTTATGTTTAGCAGAGGGTAACACAACTCTTTGTCAGGATATGGCAACAGAGCTGAGAAATTGCCCTGTCACAGGCTTCTGCCTGAGCAAACCCTGTTCAGAGTGATTGCCATGCTTTATTTTTAATTGACTACTTGTGATACTGCCTAAAGGCTCCTGAGGTAGCTTATTGGTAATAAGAATGTTCTGAAGGTTTATTGATAATTTTCCAACCTTTGACTCAAAGGATACTAGATAGGTCAAAATTCAACGTGGAACTCTATTGCTTACTTAAATGCTGTGGTCTTGCACAGGGCTAAGAAGAACACCTGGCTTTGGTGAGATCTGAAACTACTGGATTTCTGGCAGAGCAGAGATGAAAGTTGTGAAATGACCTTTCATAAAAGCATTACAGAAAACGAAACCAGTGAGTGAGGTGGGGTGTACAGGGACCAACCACATATCCAGGATCCAGCCCAATTTGTATGACAGGGAAGTACAAGAAAATTTTACTTGAAGAGGGATTGGGACTCAGAGCAAGAATTTTAAATCTCAGTAGGATAAGGATATTAGTCAGCCACAAACAGAGCTCATAATTCAGAGTTTCTGCAAAAGGAGAGCAGATTGCCTCAGACAGCCTTTCTAACATTTTTTTCTATCTTTTCAAGCATCTTGAAGGTCTAAGTTCCATCTGCAGAAATAACCAAAGCTTTTGAGGGACCACCTCTCATGGAAAGCCACTCAGTGAGATCCAATTCCCAAACATCCAAAAGCTCTTTAGAAGAATTTGCTGAGTGACTGGAGTCACCTCATGGTGGGTGTCCAGCTTCACACACCTCAGGGATGGTTCATTTTCAGGCAGGTTTGAACAGCTCCTACATCAAAACTGAGCTATTTTATAAGGTCAAGAGCTGACCAGCCCAAATCCATGATGTTTAAAATTATAAATCACTAATGGTTTATTGGGATCTTGCCCAAAATCACACACACACTACTCAGGGTTTTGAAAACACCACTTCTTCTCCACATTAGACAATGGGTTCAGACCCATGCAGGTCAGTCCTCACACCCAATCTGCAGTGCAATGAGCACAAGCTGCCTCACCTTTCCCAATTCAGGTGCTACCTAAAAGTTGGATGTCTAGTCCCAGCTCATCACCCAGACTCTTTCCATAAAAAATGGGGTTAAGAATGATAAGCAGATAAGAAAACACAAGATCTCAGAAGAGGTTGCACTGTCAGATCCCCTTTTCAGTAAGCAAATATTTAGATTGGCCTCTTAACAAAAGTGGCTCAGATAACTGGGTTATCCTAATCATCAGCTTTTTATCACAGGACCAAAATCTCTGACAAAACTCCTGAAAAAATAAGAACTCAGAACTCTTGACAGTAATTTAATCTGTAAGGCAGAGCTTTAAAAGCTGAAGTGCTAATGCACTACTGGTCATGCACATTTTAGATATAGTCTAATTTGAAAATTAGTATTTTGATTTTCAGAAAGGAAACTGATATTTGTTAAGGAATTTAATTATAATTACACCCTTCCTTATTCAATACATTTTCAGACCACATAAACAGGCATTTAGTGTCATGGACACTACTGTACTTTGCAGATGAAAATTAGAAAAGTTGAGATAAAAAATGAAGCACAAGGTGTTGAGAGTATATTCTGATCAGGGAAATTAGACAGAAATGACAGGGGGGCTGCATAATTGCAAGTACTTGGGCAGCAGACATGAGTTAAAATCAGGTCTGCTTCTGAGTCAGAAGTTTGTCCAGCACTTTGCAAAGTGGGATCTGACTGGGCCCATTTCTGGAGATGAAGTATAAATAGTACTGGGTGACAATGACTTCTTAACAGAGCCCTGGGAGCCTTTGATACGTCACATGTGCCTAAATCTCCTCCAGCCATTTAAAAGCAAAGTGGTGAAACTGAAAAAAATAATCAATTCTAGTATGATCTCAGAAAAGAGGGTGTTCTACCTATCTCTGAAGAAAAGCACCAGGAAATGAGTTTTAAGTGATGGATCTCTTGAGTGTCACTTAACCTGATGTAAAATACATGGGAAACAAAAAGCAAAACACAAAAGGAGGTGGCAGACAGGGCACTTTGTGAGCTGGGACCGTGTCATTTGTCTACCCTAACCAGGCTGAGGACTTTCATTCCTGCTGTGCCATTAGGAGGAATGATTCTTCCATTGATTTGAGGGCAGTTGGCAGGTGCTGAAAGCTGGAGTGACACTGGAAGACATGAAAGCCTCTGGATGTGGGAAAATTACAGACCACCTATATGCAGAAGCCACAGCATCAGGTGTAACACTCAAGGAGAACCATCTGTGGGCATCACCACAGTGACCGGCAACAAAAATCTTCTGCGCTTGGAAAATGTTGTCTGAGCAACCTATTAGGTTTAAAAGAAAAGTACAGCACTAAAGAGGAGGTGCATCCTGTGCAGGGAAAAGAAGAAAAAAAAAGAAAAAGAAAAAAAAAAAGAAGAAGAAAAAGGAATAGAACAAATATTTAAAGCTGTCTTCTTTGTGAAGGAGGGGGAAAAGTCCTATCAGCACTTCAGAATTAAGTGGCCATGACCTCTTAAACCAGGATAAGTAAATCCTGCCTTCAGCAAGGCAACAACAAGCCTGGAGGCACTTGTGCAGCCATCAGAGGCCAGCCCACGGGTAATGAGAGCTCTCAAACATCTCTCAAAGCACTACAGCTCCTGTCACAGGCTCTGAGAGCCTCCACTCCAAAATAGCAAGTTTTCTCATTTAAATAGCAATGATTATGAGAGGCTGCATGAGATCACTCAGAGACCAAGCAGTCTCTCCCTCATTTTCATCAGCACTTCAGCAAACATTATCTAAGCTCTCCTGTGTCTTGAGACTCATTCCAGTCAGTGCCCATTCCAGAGCAAAATAAAACATGTTTGGTAAGGACAGAAGAGCTGACTGCAAAAGTTATGAAAATTGCTGTCTCAGCTCAATTCCTGCTACTGCTTGGGAAGGAGATTTCCAGTCTGGTGTGATTACACAAGACTGCTACTCAGAATTCATCCTGGCCCATGTCTTAAAATAAAACATTGATGGGCTGGTGGCTCCACAACGGGAAAGCACAGAAATCTGTTCCTTCTCCTGATTTTGTTGGGATAGAGTGTGTCTGCACAGTGTGAAGATAATGCCCATAGAAAGTACCTGTGACAAATCTGTATCACTGTGTCATAATCACCTAATCTGAGCTGCTGTACCATGATATCACCAGAACTATGAAAACAGGTGAGGTGGCAGCTGCAAAGTAAAAAGAACTTCTGACAGCTGGAAAACAGAGCTTCTGGACTGCTAGAAAGACCTGAGACAAATCTATCCACTGTCAGTTTCATGGATTTCATGGATATCCCAGAGATATCCATGGATATTAAAATATTTAATTTTCCCACCTCAGCTGATGATCCGGGTGTGGCAGAAGGCATAGGCTTGCTGGATGTCTTGTACACAAAGGGAGCCTTTTAAACAGTGTTTGCTCAAACAGACCTCATCACCACCTGCCATCTAATGCTCACTTTCAGCTACTTTCACTGTTTTTAATGGCTGCTGGTGAACATGCTGCTAATAGGTAGCCTTGTACAATCACTACCAAATGGACAGAAGAGCAAAGAATAAATGACAGAAAACAAGTTGACACTGTCCAGGAAGGCCCAAGGATCTAGAGAGCTTTTGCATTTTGACATCTGAGTCAGTAAGTTAACATGATTGTAACAGAGGATTACTGAACATGTCTGAAAAAAATGCAGCTCTTTCATTTTACTGTCTTCTATTAGAGGAATCTGGCAAATGCTGTTCTTCATAATTAAAATAACACATTTCATTAGGTAAAGCTTCTTGGTTTTCTAGGTGCTTGCAGAAGCAATACATTTGGGGCTATTCTTCACATGCTCCTGGCGTAGCTAAAGCAGTGACTTTGTGAACACTCATTCTGCACAGGACTGAAAACCTGAAAGTAAATCCCACAAACCCAGAGCTGGATTACAAGATTGTACACCAAAGGGGAAGAGCACACAAGACAGAGCACAGGCTCTGTTAAAATCTAACAAATATCTGTAAAATCTGCTGTGCACCATGTACCAGCACCAGAAAATGAGTATTATTTCATTTTCACTAAAATATTAGCAAACCTCTTACCGACATAGCCAGGAGTCCCACAGGCTGTGGACATGACATCTCCTTTACCCTCCATCTTCGACAATCCAAAGTCACTGATCATGATTTTTGACTCTTCATCCTGGCTGTAGTAAAGCAGGTTCTCAGGCTAGAAGGGAGGATAAGCACAATGAGTTTTGAATATGTGAGTTCAGTAACAGCACCTGTTGAGCCACGCACAGCACTTAATTCAATCCCTAGTCACACCACACACAAGTGTAACTTGGTTGCCCTAAGCCTAAAGAGTTGCTCTTAAAACCTACATGGAGATCCCCTCCAGACTCCTGTATGGCAACAAATGGAAGACCCTTACACCCTGAGCTCTGAGCAATTTTCTGGGATAACAAACTTCTCCTCTGGCACCTCAAATAAGACTCATCCCTTACTTGTGAGATATGTCTGACATATCATTTCAGAGTGGTGAAACAGAAGGATTAATGTGAAATCAAGTAAACATGGCAAATTCAGGTAGTGTACTAAAAAATCTCTACAGTATTTGAAAAAAGAAAAAGGAAAACAGGAGGTATTAGAGAATTTCTGTGTCCTCTGCACTGGAAACAAACTGTTTTGAGAGAGGAAATGCCTTTACAGTTAACAGACTTGAAGCAAGGATATTTCAGCTAGAGCTGATTAGGAAAAAATGCTGAAGGAAAAATGTGCTATAGCACTAAGCCCAGCAACTTGTTTATGGCAAGAGAAAACAAGGATCACTCCACAAAGCCCTGTAATTTTTTGCACCAGAGTCAGGCGGGTTGGAGAGCCCAACCAGCCTCCATCTGCTCAGACATTCCTGCATTCATGTGTTTTGAATGTGCTGCTGCTACACAGCAAAGCTCTTGCTGGGTTCTCTGAGAGCCCACCTCTCCCTCTACTTTACATCTGGGCTCATGAAAGGGTCCACACCTGCAGCACTCAGCCTGGTGGCAATGGGCCCTGGACCTTGGGGTCTTCACCTATAAAAGTGATGGGTACCCAACGTTTCCAAATAGCCTTAGTGGAACTTTTTGCTCCAAGGTGGTACAAATGCTGACACGCAGCCTGCTGTGTGCTCCAGGAAATGGTGAGGAGCAGCTGCTGCCACACAACATCCTCAGACTCCCTGGGACTCATCCAAGCTTGGATTTGTAAGGAGGAGAAACTGCAGCTCAGCAGCACCAGCATCCATCTTCCCTTCTCCATCTGCTCTGGGGAAAGGGGGGGATGAAGGAGTGCTGGAGGGTGATGTCCACATTCAGGAGGTTAAAGCATTTCCTGGCTCCCCAGCCCCAGCAGCAAGTGATGGCTTTATCCATGGGACATGTGGAAACATGGGACACAATGACCACGAGAAGATCTGCAAACCACAGCACAGATGGGGGCCAGGAGGGCTGAGGTAAAAAGGGAAACAATTCGGTTCCTAAAAATAAATATGCAGTTGTACCATTTATGTTTCTTTCTCACGATACTTTGCAAGTCCAGGGCTTTAATCTGACTTTAAGGTGTTGACACTGTTTTAGGGACTACAGTTACATGCCACATTCTGTCCTAGGCTGGAGTCACTCCTAAATTTTACTGCTGCCCTTGTGAACTGCTGAGGGGTTGGTAGACTTGGAATAAAGGGAAAAGCAGTTCTTTCTTAACAATTTCTGCTAACTCACCTCAGGTTCCCACATACTCACATTTAGTTAGGCCAAGAAACCCACACTTGTATAAAAGAATTCTGTTTTCTCAAGCTGGTTAATCCAAAAAGCATTAACAAGGTGGCTCTGTACCAAGTGGAGCTGCTTGAGCCTTTCAGTTGTTTTGTGCATCCTGGGTTCCCCCAGAGATCACCTGCTGCCATCTCTTCTAATCTGCTCTTGCATTACTTAGATTAGAGACTTGGAGCCCAGTCCTGCTTTTACCAACTACAGCAAGTACTGTTTTGGTATCTGAATAAACACATAATTGCAATAAATAATTGTTATGGATGTTTCATGTTGTATTTTTTGTAGAGTGGATTCTTTCCCAGAGCTTCATTTTGAACCTTACACTTATTTCAATATTTTGAGATGATAAAAAGCTTTATTATATCCCTGTTTTTCTCATCATGGTATGTTTTTGCTAACAGAAATTCACAGCAGGTGCTCCTCATATACTGTATTTTATGAGTCATTTTGACAATTGATACAGTACTGACAAAAACCTGCAAACAAAAGAGAGAAAAAGAGCTACTCTTTGCTACAAAATACCACTGGAGAAGGTTGGTTTGATCTAAAATCAGTTTGGCCTTACATAAACTCTGAAAATAATTTGTACATGAATTTAATTCCCAAATCACCAGATCCCATATTTTATTACAGGAAATTTAAAATAAGATTTTTTTTATATGAAAGGTATAACCTGCTTTAGATTGTAAAGACAAGAATACCAAGACCTTGTACAATGGAATATCTGAATTAAGAGGTCTTGGACCTCACTCCAAAAATGCTGGTGGCAGAAAGAAACCTGAAGTTATTTCCTAAAAGTTGAATTTGGGAGCAAGTAGGTCATGTTAAAATACAGCACTTCCATACTGGAATTCTGTGGAGCTCTTATAAATATGAGAATATTTCTATGTACTCCAGCAAAAGGGCAGGAAATGAACAGGAGCTGAGGGCAAGATGTGGAGACTGGAGGAGATGGAAGCCTAACCAGTGCCTCCTTACAGGAAACCCATTATTTGGGACTGCCTGGACTGGACTGCAGTGCCTCTTGACTCCATTAATGCTCATTAAGCCTTTTTATAAGGCTTATATAAGGCTCATAACATTTAGCCAAAATTCCACTCTCTTTACAGGGGGAAAATACAAGCTCTGCCTCAACATCCAAGGAAACTCCTGTTCAGAGCATCCCTCCAAAATACAACCAGAGGTGTAATTTCCACCACTGAAGTCTTCATTTCTGGCAGTAAATCTTGGCAGAATTAACTAGCTCAGCAACTGAACCCACAATTTTCTTTTGAAATTTTTATCTTTTTCTAGTATCTTCTGCTAATTTATTATTAAAAACATTAAAGTGCTGTCAAATCCAAGCCTTTCTGTTTGTCTTAATGACAGTTTAAGATACTGGAAGAAAACAACAGAGCAACAATGTTTTGGGGTTTTTTTACATAAAAAGCTGAGAGGTTTAAATGTGACAATATGGTCCAGCTAGAAGGAAGATCATCTAAATATCACATTGGCACACAATGGTCCTTAGAAGAACCCTTGCTGTTAACAGTGTCTCCAAATACACTGCTCCAAATGATAGGAAATCACTCAACTTTCCCCCATTACTGTTATCAGTTATTACTATGTAAAAGTCAATATAGCACAGCAAACCTGCAAAATACTTCATAGCAGTGAACACACCTTCAGCTGAGATGGGGTTTCTACCTCAATGTAACATTTTGGGTATCAATGGCTTTCCCCCATATCATATGTCCAAAACTCCCACTGTAACTGCCCTGACTGCAGAGTCCTCACAAAAACCAACCAGGATGGGGAGGTTTGGAGCATCTCTCCTTGGGTAAAACCCTACAGGAACAGCCAGTCCTGGGGCACAGGTGTTTGTCAGACTCACACAAGGACACAGCCTTCAGTGGCAGTGCCCAGGGGCCCCAGTGGTGCTGTGGCTGTACCTTGAGGTCCCTGTGCACGATGCCCATGCGGTGCAGGTAGTACACAGCGTCCAGGACCTGCCGGATCAGGGTGCTGGCGTCCTTCTCCGTGTAGAACCCCTTCTCGACAATGCGGTCAAAGAGCTCTCCCCCCGACACTCTGCAAAACACAACGGGAGGCAGAAGTGTGAGGATGTGCTTTGTGAAGCCTTCTTCTGTACCACTGAAGGGTGGTCATGTACTAGACACAGGCAGAGCAGATCTGCCTGCAGCCCTGGGGCTCCCACACTGACGCTGTTCAAGATTAACAATGACACAGACTCCAAACTTTCAGAAGGCTGAAATGACTCC
Organism: Phylloscopus trochilus trochilus; assembly: GCA_016584745.2. Taxonomy (NCBI): domain Eukaryota; kingdom Metazoa; phylum Chordata; class Aves; order Passeriformes; family Phylloscopidae; genus Phylloscopus; species Phylloscopus trochilus. The sequence goes on along the minus strand of WQNJ02000016.1, from coordinate 6,908,086 downwards.
AATCAATCTTTATTACCTGGGAATTTCTTCCCTTTATACTATTTTACAAAGAACCCACCCAAGGGGTGGAAGAAAGACAAACTTCTTCGACCACATTGGTCAAGTCAGAGGGCCATCAAGAAAAGGTCCTTCCTAGGGAAAGGAATGCAAAACAGGATTCGGTTAGGAAAACGTGTCTCTTGTTGACAGAACAGTGCCTGGGAAAGAGTTTCAGAGAAACCAAAACACCACAGCACGAACCATGACTACACCCACTGCCCCTAGGATGGCCACGAGGATGGTGAAGGGTCTGGAAGGGAAACCTCACGTGCAGGGGCTGAGGTCACTGGGTCTGGTCAGCCTGGAGAAGAGGAGACTGAGGGGGAGACCTCACTGTGCTCTTCAACATCCTCATGAGGGGCGTGGAGGGGCAGGCACTGGTTTCTTCTCTGGTGACCAGTGACAGGACCCGAGGAAACAGCCTGAAGCTGAGTCATGGGAGGTTTAGATTGGGTATTAGGAAAAGGTTCTTCACCCAGAGGGTGGCTGGGCACTGGAACAGGCTCCTCAGGGAAGTGGTCACAGCACTGAGCCTGACAGAGTTCAAAAGCATTTGGAAAATGCTCTCAGGCACAGGGTGTGATTGACGTGTCCTGTGCAGGACAAGTTGGACTCAATGATCCTGATGGGTCCCTTACCCATCAGCATATTTTCTGATTCTGTGAATTAAGTTTGATTTTCTCCAAGGACTGCTCAGGCTATAACGGAAAAAAAAAATAAAAAAAATCCATCACACATCAGGGAGTGGTCAAAGACTCACTACCACTTGGTGGGGAATCATGATCATATCCCAGCAGAGCCAGGGGAGCAGACCCTGCTTTCCATGCTGTCCCACCCTAGAGAACTTTGCATAGGCACTTTCATGTGTTGGTGCTGGCCCACACAGGCCCATCCAGGCTACAAAGCTCCCACCTTTTATGATCCCTTGAGGTTCACTTTTCACTCCACTGACCAGGGTTTGCCCTGGAGGAGTGGTCCCATTCTTTCCCCACTAGAGAGTGAAATGCATTCATGAGTTGCTGCCACTACTTATAGAGCATTAATTTATTAAAGCAGCCTGCACCTCTGACAATTTTAAATGCTCTCAGAGGCCCCTCCTTTACTCACACATGTATGTTCATTTATCTGCAGTCACAAGCTCTTTAGGCAGAGCACACCCGCTGCCTGGCACTGGTAGGAGACAGTTATTGATGAGGAACACAGATTATCAGTGCAATTAATCACCAGATGACACAAATGAGGAAAGGATTCCACAACTCAAAGAGGAAAGAAAATAAAACCTTGACATCCCACTATTTAATGTCTGCTGTACTGCACTTTTTCCCTGCCTTGCTAGAAATAACACGTTCTGAACCCAATCCCAAATAAAGAATGGCACATTAAAATTCCCTGGAGGAGTATCTGAGGAAACAAAAGAGGAAAGAAATGTCTGAGTAATTGAAATAATAAAACTGTCAGCAAAAAACTGCCCTACTAGGGTAAATAAAAAATTTCCATTTTAGCAAGCAAAACCTATTAAAAAGTAAAATGTATACGATACGTTTCTTCAGCAAGTTGCACCACTTAGCATATCATAAATGGCACAGTAAAACTTTCTTTAAAAACAAACCTAATAAAGGGAAAATAACAAATGATTACAGTCATTAAATGCATATGGAACTGAGAGCTTGCCATTAGACGAACACTAGGTAATTCAGCCACTCCAGGCAATAATCTGCTTGAATAATAACATGAAGTCACTTCCTAGGGAAGTTTGGGGCCTGAATGGGAGAGAATGCTACCACTGAAAATGAGCACATTCAGCTTCGAAAATGAAAAGCAACCTTGGAAGAAAAAGAAAGAAACCAGATAATCCTTCTATTAAGTGCTAGGCAAACAAAACAAACAGCTTAGTAACACACTGGCACTAAATTGAAACTGCAGGAAAAGTGAAGTTCACCCAGGGTCTGAAGTCCACCAGCAGCCCGAATTAAACCCCCTTCTTCCCTAGTTTCTCAAAACAGGAGTTGCATTTCTCACATACACATATTTATATTTACACATATGTGTGAATGCACAGAGTGCTGCTCCAAGCCCCTCTGGGCCCTACACCCACTGCCCAGCCCATCCTGTGCCCTGCCAAGGGAGAACAGACACACCTCACCCTCACTGCTCACTGAAGGCAGATACAATTTTATTGAATATGACTCCTATTAGCTGACTGTCTTTTTACATTTCCCCTGCAGTCCCTTTGTTTCCTGTGGATTGATTGCACTGAAAATTGAGCCCGCACAGTAATTAATATCACTGAAGACAGCACATTTCCCCATGAAAATGCAGTGTGTGCTGTTTTGCAGTTTCATACAGTTACTTTTGCTACATTCAAGCAATGGACTGCTTTAGTAGATACCAATTTACACCATGGACTTTCCTGCACAAGGAAACTCTTCTTCAATCTTAGAAGAGAGTATATTTCCACAAAATATTTTTCAGTAAATTGACAGAATTTCCCTCCATGCCAGCTCCCTCCCCATTCCCCCTTAAGCCTCATTCTTTAATTGAAAGCTTTTCTTAGATTTAGTCCAGTGGATCTACTGTACCCAGGCTCAATCTGTTTATAATTTTATTTCAACACAAGGAAAATATTTGCAACCTCTTAAATGATGCACTGCAAACCAGACCTTAATCCAAGCACTCAGGAGGAGCAGCCCTTACACTGGCAGGCACTTGCTTGTTGAGAATGTTGATAGCATCCCAGGTACATGCAGAGAGCCAAGGGTCTCTATTTATCAGTGTGGGGACTCCATGTCATGGTGCATTACACGTTTGCACTCACCTCTAGGGTCTCCCTGCTGTGGGCAAGATTCCTGGCTGAGTTCCACCTCCCTGGGATGCTCTTCAACTCAGCACCCAAGGCCATGGCTACTTTCCATGTGGAGCTTAAGTCCTTATGGCTTTCCTCCTCCAAGACAGGGTTAACTCAACCATAATGGGAATGCTGCTCCCTGCCCAAGGGCTGACAGAGGTCAGTGCTGTCACAAACCAGCAAAGGCAGCTGTGGGAGAGCATCTGAGCTCTAAGCTCATGGTGGAGATGTGCCCTGTTTGCTGGTCTTGCTCCCAACCCCCTCTGCCCTGCTGAGATGGGGCTTGGCATCTGCTCTGAGCAGACCTGGGCACTCACAAAGCACTGCTGCAATTTGTTCCAGTCTCTAATACTCTGGAATAATTATTTTCTTTTTAATGGCACCATCCAGCTTTGCCCTCTCTATGGCAATTTTGAGGCAGAATTGAGACTGCAGGCAGTAAGAGCAGAATTAGGTCTTTGTCTTAAAGAAATTTAAGACAGAATTTTCTGTCCAGAAAGAGAGGGTAGGAGGGATTTCTCATTAGGGGAAATTAGAGGACTGCTCCTGCTGGCACTGGCTCACGGAGCTGGACACACAAACAACAGCAAAAGGAACCTTTTTCCCCTGATGATTTCAATCTTGGTTCCCAGAAAAAAAAATAGTCAAAGGACAACTAGCCAAGTTCAGGTACTTGGAAAACTCTGGAGCAGCTCAAGTGTCACGCTGTGATCCAGAGCAGCATCAGCCCTGCCCAGGGACTCAGAGCTGGGCAAAGCTCAGCAAAGCAGCCACAGCTGCCTCTTCTGTATGGATGTGTCTGCTGGGGCTGCCTGGATGGAACCTGTGGAGCTCCAACCCTTGGTCCTTTCTCAGCCACCGAGCAGTGGCTTTTCCCTGGTTCTCCAAGCAGCATGGGAAAAGCCCAGCATTTGGAGAAGGAGCTGAGCTAAGTGTCCCCACGGCACATGGACATCCTAGCATGTGCCTTGCCTGCCTCCAGTGACAGGGAACAATTTCAAAACAGTGACTAGAAGAATAATTTAGTTTAGAATGAAAAAAAACCACAACCAAACCCAGACATAAATATGAATACTTTAACTCCTACTACATCTTTTACCCAAGGGCTACATGCCTTGAGTACGTGTTACTGACTAGCCAAATGAAAAAGGCCAGAGCAAACATTTGAGGTGAAAGGAAATAGGATTTGAGGGGTGGCCTCACCAGTGCCCAGTACAGGGGTGTCACTGCCCTGGTCCTGTTGGCCACACAGTTCTGGTACAGGCCAGGATGTGATTCCATTAACACCCAGTTTGAGGATGGACAGTAGAACCCAACTTGACCATATGATAAAAGAGACATTATCTGCAATTCCACTGGGGGAACACAGATTGCAGTCTCTTTTCCCAGGGTTTCCTGAAATAAAAGCTTCTGGATCTAGTGCTTCTTTAAGGAGACTTCATGTACTGATCATGCAGATGACATATCTTTCAGAGGACCTAGCCTGGTGATGGAGTTTGCAATAAATTCTTACAGTTACTTTATCACCTTCTATGCTCTTGACAGGATTTGAGGGTTTTGCTTTTTGTTTCTTTGCAGTTTGATGTTTAAACGCAGATCTAAACCTCCAGCACAAGCTGCCACACTGAGTGGCTCAGTTTAGGACAGGTTTCAAAAAAACTTTGAAAATACCAGTGGTTTTGTACATGGATGAGCTACCTTTTTAATTGGGCTTGATGTGTACACTGTTGGCTGAACACCCTGCACAGACAGTAAAAAAGGACCCTGCAAGACCTTGCAATGCTCATTAGAGGCAAAGGAGCGGTCACTCTAAGAGTGTCCTAGTAATTACTCAGGCTCTGTTCAAGGATTGGTGTCAGTCCTTGACACTACAGTTTCCACATTTGTGCAATCTCTACAGATGTAACTTGTGAGAGATGAGGAAACTTTTCAGCATTACTATTACACCTTCCCTTTACATTAACCCATCTCACCATTTGTTCATCAGGAAAGAACCAAACTGGCAAACAAAACAGCCCATGCTGCAGGTAAAGAGAAAAGGCATTGTCAACCTTTTTCCAAAGCACCTGATTCCTCTGCAGCACCATCAGGAAAGCAGAACATGAAAAGTTTCAAAGAAGTACTTTGATGAAAAATGAGAACCAAACAAAACTCCCTTGTAATTTAAGCCCCCTAAACTCATAAACAGAAAACAAGAGCCCATCTCTCTGAATTTCTGGTGTTTTTGCCAGCAGAGTGAAACCTGCACCTGCAGATTGCAGGTCACAGTCCCAGATGCCTGCCAGACTGTCACCTCACTGGGCTGCCTGGTGAGGGACATCCCTACATATGTTATCCCTCAGGTGAATAAATACATTAATAAAAGAACAAATAAACACTAGAATTAAAAATAAGTTAGTAATATTAATATATTCATGTAACCCTTTCTCTTGGAGGGACTGCCTGTGTATACAGAAAAAATCCTCTCACTTCTTCACCCCTGCATCCCCCACTGTTATTGAGTGTAGGAACACTTCTGCTTGTTCAAGGAGATTGAAAAATAACACCCTTTGAAATATTACTTTGACTTCTTTGCCATTTGGCAAAAACATTGATGCTTTTCTGCCTCTTTTGTACTACAGGCTGGAATTGCTCTGGATCATTTACTGCTTGACAGTTTAATTGCTTCTTATCAGGAGTCTTATTGATGAACTCATCAGTGGTGGATTTACATGAAGAATCCCAGCAAAGCTATTCATAGCTTGTCAGCTTTTCCCTCGAGAAGGATGTTAAGTTCACCTGGTGCTTCCATGCAGTTCAAGTCACGATCCATTGGACAAGTCACCAAGGCACCACACCTCATGCTGGGTTAGAGGACCCACCTTACAAAGGCAGACACATCCCTAGGGATTCTCTAATACTGTTTAAACTTGCACATTAGGGATGCTAAACAAAAAGAGGACTGATTTCAGAAATTGGAGCAGGAGGCCTTTCAGGACAGTATGAAAAGTTAAATATGAGCACTGCCCTATAATTGTGAGCAGCTTATCGATAGAAGTTGCCCATTCACAGTTTCCTACAAAATAAATCAGAAACAGCACAGAACTCAGCATGAAGCTGAAGTGTGAGGGGGAGATAAGAAAGACTGAAGGGACTATTCCTGAGAAGCTCTGCCTTTGAGTATTAAATTTCTCTAGTGAAGGAATTCTGACTAACATAAATACTTCCATTTTTAAAATGTATTTTGTTTTTAATGGAGGGCTTTTCTGTTTGGCTTTAAACTTCCTCCGCATTGTGAAAAATGCATGAGAACCAGAAAGCAAACCTGACCAATGTAGTGTTCTAAAGGAAAGAGAAATTGGCCACCCTCATCTCTTTGTTCAAATGAAGCAACACATAAAAGGAAAATGAGTAAACAGATTAATACATTTTAGACCCAGAAAGGAACATTATGATTATTTAGTCTGACCCTTTGCAAATAGAAGTATGTGATGAAAATTCTCCTTGTACCAATAATTTAGGGTGTTAATCAGGCAGGGACAGATATTGCTACAGAATTACTGTATGGCCTATAGAGACTTGCTTTATTCAGTTAATATGTCAGAAAACTGCCCTGGCTTTCTCATTTGCAGCCTATCATAAAATATACAGCTTGAAAAAGGCAAGGACTTTCCTTGTTATTGTACCTTTAAATCATCCAGCTTAAAGTGTGCTTAAATATATGCTCCAAGGCCACCAAAGAAAGGACCCAGGATTAGTTTTGGCTTATTTTTCTAGAATGCAGGTGTGTGCATATGAGAGAGAGGGATGGATAGATGTTAGCACCTTCTCCTTTGATAGTGCTGTTCAATCATAGAATCCTTCAGGCTGGAAAAGACCTTCAAGAACATCAAGTACCACCTCTGACTGAACACCACCAAGCCCACTAAAATATTTCCTGAAGTGCTACATCTACTCCCTTTTTGAACACTTTCCGGGATGGCAACTCCACCACTTCACTGGACAGCCTGTTCCAGTGCTTGACCAGTCTTTGAGCAAAGAAAATTTTCCTCATATCCAACCCAAACCTCCCCTGGTGCAACATGAAGCCTTTTCCTCTTGTCCTATCAACAGTTTCCTGGGAGAAGAGATCCCACCTCATTACCTTCCAGGTTGTGTAGAGAAAATGCAATGCAACATTGCCATGGTATTTATTCTGGTTTTTCAGCCCTTTCACCACTGTGATGATTGCTGCTCCAAAGGGCTGCTCCCCACCCTGAGGGGTTCTTTGGGAAACAATTGGGCAAAAACGCTGTGGCCATTTTTCTGAATCAAATTGAGCAAACTAGCTGATTTTCCCCCAGCATTAAAAGTTCCATGTGACATTTGCTGAGCAGCTGTAGTGAGGTTGTGCTTTGGAGAACAGACCTCTGTTTCCACTGGGGCAAGTCTCTGGAAAGCTCTGCTCTGGGATGTAATACAGTTTGGCAGTTAAAATCTTCGGAGACAGCATTTTCCTTCACAGAATCCCTGCTGCAGAGATCTTTTTAGGCCCATGATTCTTCAAGGTCGATGTTGTCTTGTTTTACTCAAAGTTTTATTCCATACTCAAAGATTCAACATTATATTCAAATTTTCCCCTGGTCTCATCAGCTGTAAAAAGTGTGACTGAACCAAGGGCAACCAAATGACAAAGGACATCAGGGTTTTAAGTTTTTTGTGATTACACTGCTCTGAGTGACAGCTTATGACAGCCCTTCAAATGCCAGAAGCCCACCTGCCCCTGTCTACGCTCATTCCCCCCCGGCAGTGGTGCATGGAGGAGATGTGGGACCTGCCAGTGACAGCAACACTCCCTCAGTGCTGCCATCATTACAAGGCACAGGAAAGAAACCAGTGCTTCCACTGAAAACACCACCCTGCAGTCAAATCCTAAGAAACATCATGGCAAAATTTCACATTTCCAGCACTCTGCTGAGGTCTGCAAACACCATGATGTGCAGAAGATGGGCACATCCTTTTTTCCACTCTTCTGAGATCCTAGAGCTTGATTGGCACCTCCACAGGAGTCAATGAATCATCCCAGGATTAGCAGGTGGGTCACATGCAAGTGGGCTCCTTGTCATTTGGAAAGGGAACCTGTGGAGGGTGGTGAAACACTGCCACAGGTTACCCAGACTGGTGGTGGGTGTCTCATCACTGGAAACATTAAAGGTCACACTGGGACAGAGCTCTGAGCAAGCTGATGTAGTTGAAGCTGTCCCTGCTTACTGCAGGAGGGTTGGACTGGGTGACCTTTGAGATCCCTTCCAACCCAAACTATTCCACAATTCTGTGACAGAGGTTGGCACTTCAGCCTGTTTACCTTCATGGTTCTGCATTAAATGGAAAGGCAAAGCTGAAACTCAACAGTGGTGACTTTTACCTGTGTCAATCAACATCCCTGCAAACAATGTATTCACCAGTGAAAAAAAACAGCATTTTAAAAAATGCCATTAAAAAATACACAATTTATATTAAATATCTCAAAAGCATAGTTTTAAACGAAGAAATTTCTCACTGGTTTATTCACTTCATTCTGTGGGATGTCAGTAAATCAGCCCACTCTTGCTCATTGTATATACACACACACATATATGTGTATATATATATATATATATATATATATATATATATATATATGTGTGATCTTGCTGTCTCAATCTTTTTCACTTTGCTTCCAAGAAACAGAAAAGTACAGCTTTGAAGACAAACCACTGCTCTAAATACATTTTCCAGTATCTCAGGGCTGGAACAATGTATTTCCTAACTGCTCTCTTATTCCTCCATGTCTCCATAAAATAAGGGGATAGTTAAAATCTGGAGGAGATTCCTCACCTGACAACAATTTAAAACTAGGTCATGTTTCAGCACTAATAGGTTTGGTTTATTTTCCTTCTGACTTGTTTCCCAATGGAAACCAACCTCGATGTCCTGCCAGCATTAACTAGGAAGAACAGACCTAAAAATAATGAAAACTGATGCAATTGAAAAGGGATACTGTAAATTATGCAATGTATAGTAAACAATTTTGAAATATAAGGTGACTGCAGCACTGAGAATTGTCCTAAGTAATGAAAAAGAGCAAAGGAAAGTGCAATAAAATCACTCTCAGCTGGAGCTTAAACAGCCCAGATTTTCAGTGAAATACACTTAACAGAAATTTGGGGTGGTGTGTATATTCCTTTTTCAGAGATTGACTTGTTTTCCACTTGCTTTCTCACAAGTAAGTTTGCAGGGAGATGCCATTGTAGAAATAGCCAGTGTAAAGATGGTATTGGCTAGTACTTGTCTCAGTGCAGAAAGAGCTTTGAAGATCCTTATATCCCCTCTATCTCACATAAATTCTACTCTTCTTTTCAGCTTATCTGCAGGATTTACAACATTGAGCCATCCCTCTGTCCTAGAGAAATACAACCCTGGAAAATTTATTTTGAACAAAAAAAAAAAAAGGAGAAATGCTGTCAACTGGTCAAGATGTATTGTTGCAAATATCAATTTGCCAAGCAGTTTGTAGAAATAATAAATTGGGAGCTAAATATTAAAACCAAACAGACCAACTTAACTATAAGTTATATAGGTATCTTCTTTTATCAAACTGTTGCAAAAATTATATATACATTTAAAATGTCATTATTATGCTCTCCTACTTTTGAGTGTCAAGAAAGTTGCAGAGAATTGATAAAGAAAGCTTCAGAATTCTAATTGTTTATAATGAAATATTTCTTAAGAAATGTTCAAGTAACTCAAGTACAAGGAAAAACCCACTTTATTCTATATACACTATTTTAAAATACATAATTTCTATAAATATCAGGAAATACACATTGGACTTGAAATATATGTTGGAGTTACCAAGGACAATTCCCTGAAACTCTCTGTGGCCATGAAAAATCAAGCAGAAGGTTTAGGAGAAAAAAGAGTGCCAAACAGAAAATAATTTGTCCTCCTAAGCATTCATGGAACACTCCCACTTTCGGTACTTTTGACAAAGTTCATCTCAACAAATCTTGCACACCTAGACAATAAGCACCTGCATGAGAACTACCACACTCCTTCAGCCAGCACAAGGAAGGGAGCATGTCTAGGGTGTGAGGAGCAGAAATGTCCATTTCTGTGTTCATTTGGATAAATCCCACCTTGATGACCTTTATGCAAAGATCATCTTTATCCTCAAGGTGCTGTGGCCAAAAGCATAATCAAACTTGGGGAAGGAGTACAGAGAAGAAAAGCGAGCGGGACCAGAGACTTCTCTGTGAAGAGAGAATGTGCTTTACAAAGAAAAGAGATGGGAGAGGAGAACACTTTACAGAATCACAGATCCACAGAAACATGGAATTATTTAGGCTGGAAAGGACCTCTAAGATCACCAAGTCCAACCGTTAACCCAGCACTGCCAAGTCCACCACTAAACCATTCATGGGAAGGATGGAGCATGGACAAGGGAAATGTAAAGAATTATTTCACACCACAGATGAGAAATGGGGGACCTAACGGAATTAGCAGGTGGTGGATTTAAGACAAAAGCCTTTGTCATCTGAAGAGCCATCCTGGAAGAGATGAATCTTTGGTATGACCCAATAAAACTGCATTCATGTTCTTATGTTTGTGCTCATCAAATTAATTATTGAATTATTCACTCAGCTCTGGTCTGAATGTGCATACCTACATTAAGGGAGTCTTTTGATTCATTCACTTAAAATCAAATATGACAGATTCATAGATTTTAAAGCCATTATGATAATCTAATCTGACCCCAGACAAAACAAAGACGGTACAATTTTTGCCTCCAATCCATTGCTCCTGGCTGGACAAAAGACTATCATTTAGCAGTGTAGACAGGCTTGACTTAGAAGATACCACTAATCCCTTATCTGCTTTGTCCAGTAGTTAATTACACACACTGACTAATTACACTGAGGGTTTTTTTCCAATGATAATTTCAGATGTTCTGTCACTAGAACCCTCTCAACACTGCCTGCAGACTCTTTAGCTGTATTAGAGAAACTTTATTCTATTTAGATTTTGATTACCTCATTTTTTTTCTTCTATCTGAAGTTTCTGTCCAAAAAAGTCATATTCAACAGCCACTTGAGAAGGTATCCATTGAGAAGAGCTAACTAAGAGCTGAGTGGTGCTCATTTCCAGCTCCCCATTTGGAATGTTAAATTATCAGGTTAAGTATCTTCACTTACACATGCATCAATAATGAGCTAGCTATTCCCAGACAGGATATTGACCAGGTACTAGGTACCTGTATTTCAGAATTGAATCAAATAAAACCTAAACAGAATATACAGTTTTCAATTACTCACTTCTCAACACCATTTAATCACTCTACTTCATCTTGTGAGTTTATCTCACTGCTGTTCAATCAAGATATTCTTGTTTTCTACAGTGAAGAGTGAATCTCTGTGTAGAGACACATCAATCTAAGTTCTTACAGCCTGAATGCAATCTCAGCTAAATAAAACTTACATGACTGTTAAGAGCAATACTGTATATTTAGCCAGTAAATTCAGTTTCAAGAAGGCACTTTGTAACGTCACTGAAAGAACAGGAGAAACAGGTATTGAATTTGGACACCTAAGGATTGTACATAAATTGATTCATCTCCTGCCCAGTCACCTCTAAAGGGGGACAGCAGGCACAGGCCATGGTGAGTGAGGATGAGCTACACACAGAGCCAGATCAAACCTGTCAAAGGCAGTTTTTGGGAAACACACTGGTCTAAATCCCACTGCTCCAAAACCCCACTGCAACCCACGATTGCTGAGCTCTCCTTGATGTGTCCCACCTGAGGCTTTCACCTACATATGAACCCCAATTTTTCACATCACCCACTCCTTCCCAGCTCCCTCTGTGCAGGAAGCCTGTGAGTGGGTTCAGGATGCTGCTGATGTGTGGCTGACAGGCCAGGAACAGCTCAGGCCACTAAAGCTCCATGTTTATTTGCAGATGGCCAGCTGCCCTCTCCCATTAACAAAAGCTAATTTCCAAGCTGAGCCCTTTGCACAGATAAGGCACAGCAGGGACCAGCAGGACTCACTGATTTATTGTGGTCTGGCTGGAGGGTGGGCAGCACAGATACTCTCTCACGGCCTTGAGGGAAGATTTATGATGTACAAAAGAGGCAGTTTCTTAAAAAAAAAAAAAAAAAAGGCATCTGGTCCTAATTTTTGAGACTCTCAAAAAACCCCTCAGAATTCAGGCATGTGAAACAGGATGGCTCATGTGATTCCTGCTCTTCAACTACCATGGGATGAGCTCCTCAAGGAAATGCTGTCCATGGCATCCCCAGGAGAGATGGAGGAATGAGGCACCACCAGCAGCAAATGAAACACAGGCAAACCTGGCCAGCAGAAAGGGCAGCCTCCAAAAATGCTGGGAAATCATTGAGGGAAACCAGCTGGGCATGGAGAGGGCAGAAAGGGAGATCCTGCCAGCACCCTGTGCTTGCTCAGTCTGTGTTGGCTGCCTGGCACTAAAACCAGGTACCACAGACACAGATTTATTGCTTTTACTCTGTGCAATAGCTGAATTTACTGCCTTTAGAAGGAAATAAACCCCAACCTTCCAGGAAGGCAAGTATTTGCTACAAGATCTAGTAGGAGCAGAGCTCACAGAAGAGAAAGTTTCCAGAATGTCGTACATAACACAAATGTGCCCCAGGGTTTATTTTAATAATTCTTCAATTATTGCCTTGCTGGTGTCTGTTTTAGTCCAGGTCATGGAGATGGTTTTAATGGAAATCATCAATTCATCACAGAGACAATTTCCAAGAATATAATCACAGAGATGAAAACAGGCACATGCTCATGCTAATAATGAGGACTACAGAAAAAGTGGGAAGATTTTATGACTCTGTTATTTTTAATGGCAGCTATTTGCTCCTGTGTCTTAACAAATCAGGCTGGACAACTTCCAGGCATTCTGTTTTTTACTGGGACTGTCCCTTGGCCTGGGGAGAGATTTTAAATATCCATTTATACATTATTGCTCCAAGGCTGCCATCTATTCTAACACTTTACATTTTCCTTGACACAGAAAATGCAAGGCTCCAGCTATTTCTTCGTTAATCAACCCAAGTAGCTCCACAGTAATTTTATTTTCAAGACAGAAGAGTGAATCGATGCCAAGAAGCCAACCCTCACAGGTCATGCTCAATATTTTAGGAGTTTGTGTTACAATTGCCTTGTCTATTTCTGTAATAATTTTCAATGGATGGATTAGTGACAAGCTATAAAAGCTTATGTTTGCAAAAAGTAAACCCATGATTGATACAACAAATAATCACAGTTAGCTGGGAAAATGGAGAAAAGCTTAGCCAGACTGTCTCACATGCAGAAATCTGTGGGAGCTCCATCCAGCACCCAAAGTCCAATACAGAGCTGTTCAAGGGCTCTTTTCTGTCTCACAGCAAACACCTGGGCCATCTGCTGAGGCAGGGCACAGTGACACTCCTGCCCATCCCACACAACAGGGATCCTAAAAATCCCCCTCCCAGGAGTGGCACCCCAAAGGCAGCTCCTGGTAAGCCCCACCCCAAGGCAGAGTGGGCAAAAAGTAAAAGACATGGACCTCATTCCCCTCAAGTCCCTCAGCCTCCAAAGCATCCAACAGGATTATCCCAAAGCCTCAAAGAAACCTTGTTGATGCCTCCTCTTTGCCATGCTCTGTGCAAGGTTCTTCTTTGACCCCTACACCCCCTGGGGATGGCAAAGGACATAATTTCCCCGTCTTTCACATTTCATACTTACACTGCCCTGTAAAATCCCATGGGTGAGCAAGCCCCAAGCAAGAGCAGAAACACAAGCTGTAGAACTGCATCAGCTTCAGGCTACAGCCATGGAAGTGCTTCTCCCAGCCCAGCCTTGCTGCTCCTGGGGAGGCTCCAGAGGGGAGCTTTCTGCCAGGCAGGCTGGCCACAGGGGAGCCACGGGCCAGCACAAGGGGTTTGGGGCCTTATCCCTCTTCTGGAGGATCCAAAGGGTCATGCTGAGCTGGTCTGAACTGCCATCCCAAAAGCTCAGTACATCCCACAGGGAATCCTTGGCGTTTCAATTTAATTGCCTTCTACTTAACTTGGTCCACCATCTGTTAAGATCCTGGGCATTCCTGCTGACAAAACTACATGACCTCACAATTTCATGGATTCAGCAGTGACTTAGTAAGTTTGTAATCTTCCTTTTCCATTTTGTAGGATACTCCTAGGCCCTGGAGTATCCCAATATCTCCAATCCTGGCTCCTAAGCATCTGCTGTGTATGTTAAAAATACAGAAATGTGAAAATTAAAATCAAAACCTCCTCCTCCATCCCAAACTGTTCAAACCCAAAAAATAATCTAGCAAATATAACCCAGGGATATGTGATTTATACACTAAGAATATTAAGGAGTCAATAAAATGGATGGACACAGGATTTTTTTTTCCTAATATGGTAGTCAAAGCACATTGCAAAAACTCATGGACAAAAATGAAATGCAGACTTTGGCTACAGGGCTCATCAGGCCTGCACAGCAATCCTGAGTGTCCAAATTCTGGCAATAGCATCTGAAAAATGACACCCAATGCACTTAGCTGAAGAATAACACTATTTCAACTTTTTAAAAAAGAATCTCTCCCGAGTATGTGCATATAACCCATGAGAGAGCTTTCTTATGTTCCTTACTTTTGTCAAAGTGTTGCCCCACACCACCTTGAAGCCTGCACACTGATGCACAAGTATTAGAATAAAATTATTAGTGCAACTGCTTTCCTGCATGAGAGGGATTCAGAGACTGAAAACAGAAAAAGATTCTAAAAGTCAGAGTTTCCTGTCCAGGCACTGCCAAGCAGGCACTGTGTCTCCCTAAGCCAATGCATTGAAGTCAGTGAACTGCTTCTCTGCTGGTCCAAAGGAAGAGACCAAAAACAAAGTGCTAAGGGAGTAAAAATCCACAGCTACACACTGTGACTTCTCTGCTATCAGACAATCTTTGGTCGCCTGCATACCAAGCAAAGTTCCCCTAACACCAGACATGGCAAAGAAATTATTATTACTGCAGTATTTACACCTGGTACTCACAGTATGAAAGCTACCACACAGCCCCACAATCCCCCCCAGAATTCTGGTGCCAGTGGATGGGAGGTGTGAGATGCTCAGGATCACTGCACTCCTGTACAAACACGAAGGCATGGCCAAGGCAAGAGCTTCACCTTGGGGATCTGCCTTTAACCTTTGCTCTGCCACACATTTCCTCTGCAACCTTGAGCAAGCCAGTGAAGGACGACTCTAAAAAGGGACTTGGGTCCTTGGAGAGGGAATTAGGGTTTGGATAAACCAGGCACTGCTGCTGCCAGAAGGTCAAGGTGTGACAACTGTGAGCAGCAAAGCTCCCAGAACTTGGGGCGCGAGCTCTGCCCCCAGCTCCAGAAGTAAGAGAGGAGAGAGGAATCAAGTCAATAGACCCAACTTTTGGAAAGTGCCCTAAACCACAGGATCTTTTCCATACCTCCTTCTGAAAATATTCCACCTCTCAGAAAATAACTCGAGACTCCTCAGCACCGTAAGACTCCCCCAGCACCGTGACTGCCGTACTGACGCCAATGTCATGGAACAGTAACAGGGCCCATTAAAGTGAATGTCAGCTGTTCCCTTAACCTTTGGAGGGAGACAGATTAATCCCTTCAAGAAATATGTTCATCCTGTCATGTTTTTATGAGATGGCAATCTTCGTCCACGTCTCTTCCACAACTAAAGGAAAAGTCACCATGCTGAGTTTGGCCTTGCAGCCAGAGCGTGCCCGTCCCCCCAGCAGGAAAACCAGGTGTGTTTATGCAATGGAAGAAGCCATTCACTCTCATCGTGTGCTACAGACCAGTATGGAAAACAGATTTCACACTGATGATTTATAAAGTGCTTTAGGCGGCCCTTAAATAATGAGTTATTGCCAGGTATGAACATCCAAAGCCACTGATGAAAACGCCCTGCTGCTCCTGCTGTGTTATTTCTGCTGCTCTGGTTGCAAAAGCTCAGCTCCCTGGTCCAGGTCCTCAGCCCAGTGCCAGAATTGACCCGTCTCAGTGCCACAGATGTCTGTTTTCTATTTGGCCTGTGGTATTCCCTGTGCAATATTAAAATGTCATCAATTCAGTTTAATAGGCCAAGTAAAGGCCTTAGTCAACCATTTAATAGCTAAGTAAAACATAGGGCAAATACATATCAGTCCAGGGACTGCATTAAAAGTTTAAGGGTTCAATTAAGAGGAATCTTGCTGGTGTGTTCTCAGGAGGTTAGAAAAATAGAAATGCCAAATGTTTCCCCTGTTGCAGCTGTTAAGCACCAGGCTGGAAACCCCTTGTTAAAGTGCTTTTTGTTACAGTGCTATTCCAGTATATTAAAAGCACCTCTGTATAATACTCCATTAATATAAACTATTTATGGCAAAAATGAAGCTGATATTTTTATGATTTGGGGTTTTTTTACAATTGTTTTTCTTGTTGTTGTGCTGCAAGGTCCTGCCTTAAGCACCACCTGAATGCAGAGGTGCCCAACCCTTCCACAAGGCAATGCCTGACAGCCCAGTGCTCCAAGGCTGAAAGTTCTGACACAAAACCAGCTGAACTTGAGTTTCAGAGCTGCCCAAAGCCTTATTTGAAGATGCAGAACCAAGCTGCATTATTACAATATTTTCTATGGTTCAGCATCCTTAAGGACATGGTCACCAAGGAGAAAGAAAATATTAATTAATAAGTGTTTTCAGATGCAATCAGACACTGACAATATAATGGACTAACAGCATTGTTGTAGAATAACAACCACATCCCCAAACACCTCAGCTTGCAAGAATAGACATCCCTTGGGTTGAGTACAAGACACTCCAGGTTCTGGGCCTCAGACAGTCTGATGTGTTCATCACACAACCAGGCTGTTCATGTCCACAGAGACACCACCACAAACCTGGCCCAGCAGGGAAAATGGCATTGCTGCTGCAGTGAGGTTGTCCCTGCAGTGTTAAACCCACCCTGGAACCCACAGGTTTCTGCACTGGATCTCTTGGCCACCCTGAGACCAAGACCCCCACAAAAGATCAGGCTGAAATGCCAAGCAGAGACTGCAAAAAAAAAAAAAGCAGCAGCTCCTTGGTGGAGCAGTGAGATCACAAGACTGGGCTTGCTCCAGAGACAGACGGCACAACAATAGTCACAATTTCTGCTGCCGTTGTTATTTATAGGCACAAAAATGTAGATCATTTAGAAACTCGGGGTGAGCTGCCAAACTAGAGACAGCAGCTGAACCCACTGCCAAAGAGTCAGCCGTGGTTCAGGATATTCCCTCCTGCAGCAGCAGATGCAAACGCTGCAGGGCAGCAGCTCTGGGGTGGGACAGTGCAGTTCTGCTGGCATCTGGTCCACGCTGGCACATGAGACACCAGCCAAGGCAAGATGGCAATTTTCAATATCCATACTGAAAAAAGCAGTGAGATGCTGAGCTTTGAATCCCTGCAGTCAACTGGCATTTTATGCCCTGACTAAAAAGTAGCTTTGATTTTGGCCCTAAGGGTCTTCAAACAACAGATGGGACACGGCATAAAGATGTAGTCCCACAAATACTCTGTGAAGAACCCCAGCTGCAAGGAAGGACAAATACAACCACCTAGATAAACTAAATATGAGTGGTTTCAGCAGGTCCCAATACAGTGAGTGGGGTATTACAGACTTCCCAGGTCTCCTCTGCCATGCTGCTCTGCCCTGTCACTCTGTCAAAGGTTTCCTCTCCTGGTTTAGGGTACTGGTGATCCCTAGCTTATCCCTGCTTCTGTACTGTGCTCCACCTCTCCTCATAACTCACTGATTTGGGGAGGTCATCTTGTCCCCCTGTCCTCATCACCCCTCTTTGGAAATACCCATCCCACATCCTATAATAGTGGGGGGTTCAAACCACAAGCTGCCACCATTCTCATAATGAGCACAACACTGAAATTGAAAATTGGAAAGAATTAACTTATTTTTTGTTTATTTTCTGTAATTTGGTACAACTAAGCCCAAACATTGAAAGTATTTTCAAACAACAGTCATACTGGGAATAGATCACAGGGCACAGTGCGAAAGCAACAAGTAATTCAAACATTAATGCTTTTTATTAAACAAATAAAACACTCTGACAAATGCCTCAGAGTCTACAAATTATTCTCACAACTATGCAGAACTACTTTATGTTTCAGCTTTGGGGCATTGTTTAAAATTCACTCTAGCACTGTCTTTAAGAAAAGTCAATTTATTTCACACAAGTGTAGATTTAAGACATCAGAGAGCCATCTGGTGGTTTGATTGCCTTCTAATTAAAATTCATCTCTTGGGCTCTTGACTTCCTCTGATGCAGAGCTAAGTTGTCTGCCCCAGAGAATAAAAGCAAAACAATTAAGAACAGTAAGATGTGTGAAAGTAAAATTTAAGTATACAGAATTTCAGAAAATATTTTTGCCATTGCTTTGTAAAAGTGAGCAGTCTACACAGCACTGGCGTTGTCTTTTCTCTCTGATTTATCTTTTTTACAAGATAAGAAGTGGAATAAAATTTCACAAAAATCATCCTATGATGTAAAAAGAGAAGTATTAAGTAAGCTTATGCTGTATTTCTATGGAATTGATATTTTGCTTCTTTGAAAGCCTCACTGTTTTCCCCTGTGACTTCATAAATCTTGAAAGAGAACTGTATCTGTGGCTTTGGGAATACAGAAAACAAAAAGGAAAAAAGAAAGAGAAAAACCTTAGATACCAAAATTATGTATTAAGCTGGTTCAGGCATTCCCCTGGTATTTTTTTTCCAGGAGGGAATCCAAGCCCCATCACCAGTGTCTGGGTGGGTACCCCCTGTTGAACCTGCTGTGGGAGGGGTGGGGGTCCCAGCCTGGCACAGAGGTCTGGAACCAGCAGAAGCTGCAGCTCCCCTTCCTGCTGGACCTGGTCAGGTCTGTGTTCGGTGTGCAGGAGTCTGGCTGCCAAACCCACCTCGCCCAGGGCTCAGCAGATGAAGGACTTGGTAATTTAGCTAATTAAGTTAGTGCTCATTACTGGTCAGAGACTGGAGTAAATAACAACGGGCAACTCAGGAAGCTCTTCCCACCCTCAGGGATGGCAGCAGCTGTCTTCATCATGACAGGTTTGATTGTCAACCCCTATACTCCAGCTAAATGTAATTTGGGATGCCCAAATCCCTCCTGCCATTTGGCCCTTATCTCTCTGCTCCTGCACAGCCTGGGCTTACCTCTCCATCATTGTACAGACTGCCCTCTGCAAGCTTTATTCCCAGATCTGAACTTCCTAAATGGAAGTTCAGACAGGGCCAGAGTGGAGGTGCAATACCACTCCTGTGACAAATCTACCCCCAACACACATCCCAATCTGTCACCACTGGGGTTATAACAAACTAATCCACATGCTTTGGTGGATACCGAGAAAACCCAAATTTGCAAGGCTTCATTGTGTAGGTCTGATTAGCAACTGTTCAAACCTCTCCCTGGACTATGGAGAAGTGTTAACCCAGAGTGGGGAAAGATGCTGACCAGGCAGTATGTCCTCTCTGGGAGGACACAGCAGATGTCATTCCCAGAAAGGGTGGCAGGAGTCACACCTGAGCCGCAGCAAAGCAACTCTGAGCTGCTTCCTGGGAGGCAGCAGAGCCTGAACTCTGGGATGCCACGGCTTTCCTGGAGCTCACACAACACTGTTAACCTCTCTGTGTTTGCCTGTTAAAAGACCCAAACCAATAGGATCCTGATTTCAGCCTCAATCGGTGCTACTGCTTCCAACAAAGAGCACAAAGGAAAAGAAGTTACTTAGAAATAAAACAGCAACTTCTGAGGATTTGTAGCAAGAGGACGACAGCTATTGGGTTTGTTTTATACATTTGGCAGGGATACTGAGTGATTCATTCATCCTTCAGTGTTTAGTTGGTGTTTCTCTTCCTCCCTCAGCCACTTTTTCTCCTTATTTCTAGTATTTTCATCCTTTGTATTTCTCCCTGATCCCCACAGGAGGAGCCTCAGTACCACATTAGCAGGCAGAATTTGAGACTGCCAAAGAGCTCCTGCAGTTTCACCCCATACACACGGCTGTCCTTCCAGTCATTAGCCAGGAAAGATTTATTTTAAATGACTGTGAAAGAGCACACTGATCAGTCTGGAAAGATTTTCTAGGGATATTTTCCATGGACTGAGATTCCTTTAGTCAGAGGCACTTGGCACATCAGGAGCTATAATTTGAGAATGTGATTCTCAATTCCATGTGTAGGGGGTTATTTATGGGGGCAAAGTTACATCAGAAAGCATTTGCAGGATCACAAGATGAAATACACCTTTTAGCACCTTCTCTTCCAGCAAATCACAGGAGATTTCTGAAGTGTTGGAGAGTAGCTGGTTATACAGCTTCAGCCTGGAAATGGGTAAAGCTAGGTTTTGAAAATTGTGTCTTTCTGTTTAGACACCACCACAGGCTCCTTCTGTGCCCTACAGCACATTTTTGCCTTCCGAATGTTTCACATCACCTTCTGCTGTTTTTCTGATCTGTGAGCTCCAGCACTTGTGAGATCTCCAAGGTCAGAGCAATGTACCCATGCCTTACTAACCTCTCAGCACAGAGCATCACAGCATCCCCATAGTCAGGCTGGGAGCATGGATGGATCCTTCCCTGTCCATTCTCTCAGGTTTTCCAACCAAAAGAGGATGGGATGCATCACCCCACAAACCAGGATCCACTTCGAGCACATACATGGGCCCAGGAAGCTGGAGGTGATCCCAGGGTGACACCTTAGATTTGGCCCTTGTGCTAAGAAAAATCTCAGTGGCCTCTGTTTTCTGTTCTGGAACAGAAAAACAATTAAACCCCTATTTCTCCAACTAAAATTTGCTGGTAGTAGAAACAGTTGCTGGAGCAACTTCTTCTCAGTGCTCTGAGGCTGGTTAATTAGAAATCTATTGATTGACGTTATATGAGAAATAAGAGATCTTTTATTTTTCAGATGTTTAATTATTAATAAATTAATGAGATGGAAACTGAAGTGCAAGGAAAAATGGTTCTTAGTCTGAAGGAAGTTAATATAAAATCTAAAATGCCTTCTCTTCCACCTTATTAACTTTGAGATTGATGTAATATCCTCAAGAGGTTTAGATGGTCTCTTCTCTTAAGTTTATATTCACATTTGCACAAAAGTAGTTTCTATATTCAGACTTGAAAGAATCTTCTTTTACAGAGTGAATTTTCCTATTTGGAAAAGGGAAAACAGAACAAAGCCATTTATTAAATGTGGTAAAATCTAAAGACAAATGTTACTCAGAAAATTTTTACTCCAGAGGAGAATCAGCCTGAGCCAAAATTTCCATCACTAAAACACAAAATGTACTAGGCAAGATTTTAGGAGGAAATTCATTATATGGCCCATTAGAGATCTTGGGGAACCAAACCCAATGCACTGGCAATATCAACCAGTTTCTACCCTAATTTTCTTGGCATTAGAGGCAATTTCAAACTGTACTAGATAGAAGCAGGGAGAAAATCTCCTGCATTATTCTGTCCATCAAACCTTTACCTGTTGTCTCTGAGGTGCAGAATTGCTTCGCACTTCTCTGTACTGCACAGCTCTGAGTGACAGAGAACTTCATTCAGAGAACTTCAACTGCTAGAAAAGTGTGTCCCCATACTCGTAATAAAAATTTCCTTTCTTTCATGCTTTTCCTCCTTTCACACCATTCCTATCCCCTCTGAGTTGGATGTCTCAAACCCAGTACCACCATGAAAACCTCAGCTTTGATGTCCTTTTGGAGTGTGGCTGTTCCCTGAGGTCTTGCACCCAATGGGATGCTTTCCAAATTCTCCTGCTCTTCCTCTGTGAGCTACCATTGGAATCACCACTGCTGTTGTATCACAAACCCTGTCAGGATCTCCTTCTTCTGAGGGCATCTGGAAACCTCATCACTAACACCCAAACCACAAACACTTCTTCTCTGCCCCTGGGAAACTCTGAGCACATGTTACTGTCTTCTAAAATTCAAAAGAATATGTTAAAATTACCATAACTTAATGTCACAGAAGAGATGAGCTCCAAAGTTTTCTTTGGAATTTCTTGCTGAACAGAATTTTCTGCAGCCGGTATTTACTTTTCCCTCAAAAAATGGATACTTCCTTCTCCTCACCTCAGTAAGAGCCTGAATCACAGCTCACTGAGCATATGGAAAAACTCACTGTGACTTCAATGGTTTTCAGCCACGTCCCACACGCACACGTAAGCTTTTAAGCCAAATACCCTCCCAGAGCATGGTTTTACAGAATCACAGAATCACTGGGTTGGAAGAGATCCTCAAGATCATCAACTCCAACCCAGCCCTAACACCTCAACTAGACCATGGCACCGAGTGCTACATTCAATCTTGTTTTAAACACATCCAGGGATGGTGATTCCACCACCTCCCCAGGCAAACCATTCCAGTATTTTATCACTCTTTCCATAAAAAAACTTCTTCCTAATGCCCAACCTAAATTTCCCTTGGCGCAGCTTAAGACTGTGTCCTAGACTGGGGGTTTGCTGATGCTTCTTCATGAGAAACAGAGAGATCTGCAGAGCCATTCTTGCTGCTGCTGGTTAGCAGCACCACAGGAATTGTCTCCTGGCTTTTTTAACACCTGCAGTCAGTTTGGAATCAGAAAAGTCTGTCACCATTTTACAACAGCAGCCAGTTTCTCTCCCCTAACAGCCTTCATCCACCACATACTGTGCATAACATACCCTTGTATTCACCATGGCTTGGTCAAAGTAACCTTTTGAGCTCTTTTAAACTCTTCTCAGGCATTTCTGCCAGCCTCTTAAAACATTTCTGTACTTCTTGTCTCAGATAGTCTCAATATCCTAATGCTTTCTCAAACACCGTGGGTGATGCATGAAACTCTACATTCCCCTGTCAAGCCCTCAAAATAACCACTCTATACTTGGAAAAGGAAACACCCCTCTGTTTCAGTCACCAGGAAACACTGAGCTGTTTATGGGGCACATGCTACTGCTTCCAAACCTCCCAAGAATATGTATTTCCTTCTGTTGATGGCACTGTCGTAGGATTTCTCTTTAGCAGGGAGATACCAACACAAAGCACACAGGGATCCACTTATATCCAAGATGTAACTCTGCTCCTCCATCAGATACATCTCTGATTAGCCAATGGTTCAAAAATTGTTAGGAGATATGTGGGGAAGGAACAGAAAAGCCCATGTTCCTCTCTGGCAAATCAGCCTGAAGTGCTGTAAGTAACACATGCAAATATCCTTTTGTGTGTTTGACAATTTAGTTTAGAATTAATTGCTCAACTGAATCACTTTAAAACTGCATAGTAAAATGAATGACTGCAAAAGCCTAAATGTACAAGTATAAATACCTTTTAAATATCTTGAAATTTCAGACAGTGAATCAAAGAGAAACAGAGGGATGCGGTTTCATTTCTAATCAGTTTCCTACTACTCAAATTACAAGAAACAATGAAATACATCATAAGATGTATCCTGGAATATTTTGGCATGCTGCTGAACTGCAATTCAATGGCTTGACATGCTATCTTGGATAATTTAACTTTGAAACCTTTGTTAATTCTTTTCTGAATTACTGCTGAACATAAACTTGATTTCAAAGCTCGCCCTATTTAGCTTTGCCCATTTGAACCGAGAACGACATAAAACACATTAAGTAGCTCCTGGAGAACTCTTTAAAAGTGTTATTGATCTGAACAGTGTTTGAGTGCTGGGTAGGCTGTGTGAGCACCAGTGAACCCACAACACGAGGGCTGAAGGGCAGCAAGAAAGGGAAGCTCATTGGATGCTGTGCTGGAGATTGCACATCTTGCTGGGCTGCTCTCAGCAGCTTGAATGTGGTGGCTTGGTCCATGCTGAAGGCTGAGCCTCCTAACAGCCAACCGTGATGTCAAATCGTGATTTTCAGGGGTGTGAGACAGCACACAACTCCTGCACACCACAGCCTTCCAGAATAATCTTCCTCATCCTCCTCTGCTGTGCAAGACCAGGCACATCCCTTCAGTCAGGCCTGAAGCCCTCTGACTGGGGGTCCTGTTGATTCCCCCTTCCTCCCTGTCGTTGAGCGTGGACTTTTCCCAGAGACCACCCGCGTGTCTCGCCTCTCCCGCCAGCTCTGACTCAGCCGGCGTAGGACTGCGAGCAGCAATGAGAGGCAGATCCGTGACAGCTCCCTCCCAACTGACTCCCTCCTCCCCTCCCTCAGGGCCGAGCAGCTCTTCACACCGCCGGGGAAGCACAGGATGCTGCCTCAGCACTGACTCCTACCCACCAGCTGCTACGCTCAACTCGGGATCGGCAGTGTCCTCTCTGCCCTGCAACAGGAGCAACCAGCCCAGCCTCCAGGAGCAGAGACACCACATCCAGCCCTAAGACCCCCTCCTCCCCAGTCCTCAGATTGACTGGGATGGGAGATATGGAGAGGAAGTCTCTTTCTTGAGACTTTCTCAAGAAAGTTGTGGATATGCTTGAGGATCTGACCGTACCGATCCGCTGTCAGGACTTTGGGGTGTCCCTCTGCTTGGAGGGAGATGGAGGATGCACCTACAAATGCCAACTAAAGAATGGCCAGGAAAGGAGACTAAATACTCACTTTGGCACAGAATGCATGAGGTTCAAGGATACCCTCCTAGGTCACACCCTGACTCTGGTTTGGATCAACGAGATCTCTCTCCAACACATTCCAGCTTCCCACACTGGTCACACACTCTGTGCTGTGCTGTGAAAGTGGTCTGCAACATGGTCCTTCTCATGCTGTGAGACCCTCTGACCTGGAAAATGCCCAGCAGCACATTGATCATATTTGAGGGACATCATGGCACCATTGGAAGCCTCAAGGAGACAAGGGCCACTGCCCTGTCCTGTGGATGTACATGAGGTGCAGAGCAGCCTGGCCACAAGCAGGGTAGGTGAAGTTTGCCCTAGGCTTTCTGAGGAGTCATGAATGAGCCCTTAGACTTCTTGGTTTAGCAAACCTGAACCAAATAGGCCTGGGAAGAATTCCTTGTCTAAGCAGCAGGTTTGGTCCACTCCTACCCTTTTACCTGCAAATTTTGTTCACCAAAGTATTTACTTCCCTAGATTGTCACAACCACTCTACCATCCCATGCAATGATGGTTTGTTTGTTTTGGTTAGTTTTTTGTGGTTTTTTTCAATTATTACAGCTCTTTCGAGAGGAAAAAACCTACAGGACTGATTCCAATCAAAGTTAGCAGAAAATTCCTAGCTGAACACAGCCACATCATGTTGTGCCCCTAGATGTAAGCACAGACACACAATCTCTGCATTCTGCAGGGTTGAGAAAGCCCCAGGCAGTGTCAGAGCTGATACCAACTCCTTGGCTGGGTACGTAGAGCAGATCAGTGCTGCTCACCACCATCCTCATCCCACTAGTCCTGTTCTCTGTCTTGCTTCCAGTCTCCCCACACAGTCCTCAAAGGCCCCTTTAAGGCATTTGGTTTGTACCAAGTAAAGGTAAAAGGAAGAGGGGATTCCTTGCTGGATGTGAAATGAGATTATCCAATGGTTCCAGATGGTTTGATGGTTGTTAATTTTCATCAGCCTGTTGCTTAATGCAGTTTTGACAGGAGAGAGAAGTCTTTGCTCAACACACTGAGCCCAGAGGCCAGATCATAGCAGAAATCACCAGGTTAATATCATTTCAAGACACAACTGTAACCCTTCCACAAAACTGGTAGTAAGCACTGGATCACTGCAGCCAGAGAACAGCCACTCCTTGGTTTCTGAAGGCAAAATTTACCCTAATGCAGACATATGGTGCTTCCTCTGCAGCACACAACATCTGTGGTCACTTGTCCTGGTCATTGGAGAGATGATCTTCCTAAGTGTACTACAACACTTACACCTTCAAGCACAGGGGACTGAAGTTACCTACCCAGGACTTTCAACAATTTATCTTACCACACACAAGTCATCCACCAAATTACTTGTAAATCAACTGAGGAGTGTATTTCAGAGGAAATAAAGAAAGTGCTGCTCAAGACAGTACTCGGAATAGCCAAAGATGAAATTCAGTCATCCAGATCAATTTGGTGCAGAATTGTTATGTCTGGTGGGTCTGTAGTCTCTGTCCTCTATGTAGCCTACAACTCCACCAACGTGCAGTACCACTTCTCAACATCACTTTAATTTTTGTTCTATAACACGACTGTGAACAACTTCCTGAGAAAATCATATCCAAGAGATTATTAATCTTGGTATTCTATGATTTATGAGACTGTGGGAGTGGGTCTTTGTTTCCTGGACAGTTATTTTTTAACATATTACTTGGACTTACTAATGCACACGGTAGAAATAAACCTATTCACTATGCCTCAAATCTGTAAAGGGCCCATTGAAATGATAAGGGGAATGTTTAGAAAACTGCTGGAAAAATACAAAGCCATCAGTTAATTAACATTAGCTAAGGAACCACAGGAATAACTGAATTAGCCTATTTCCTTGCTGTAGGTAAAGATTAAAATGTATTCAATTCGTGGCAGTTTTCAAGTTGCTAAGGATTATGAGAACAATGCACACTATTTTCAGCTTGCCAAGGAGAGTGAATCAAATGCAAGAGCCCAGTCCTTCAAAAACAACCCTTCAGATGATTCATCTGCAGAAGCCTGGCTGAAACACCCTGCGTGGCCTGACACTATCACATTGTCTCTCTGTGGGAGCCAAGGCAAAGTCCTCACCACACATTCAGACATGTAATTAAGAGACTGAAAGTGTTCAAGGTCAGGTTGGATGGAGGTTTGAGCAACTTCATCTAATGAAATATGTCCCTGCTCAATGGCAGAGGAGGTTGGACTAGATAATTTTTAAGAAGTCTCTTCTGATTCAAACCCTTCCATGACTCCACAACTTATCAGAAAATAAAACTTTAGAATCTTCAAAAGAAATACTGAACATATTGCTAGAAGTAAAACCTTACAAGAAACTGTAAGGTTTTTACTTTTCACCTGTCTGTACCAATGAGTTCTACAGGGCAAAGGCTTCACAGCTTAACTGTGCAAGATTAAGCTACCCTGGAATCTGATGCTATCTGCTGAGTAAGAGTTCATGATGAAGGGAAGTAGGATACCTCTTGGTTTAGGAATTTCTCTGAAAACCACAAAGAATGTCCAATTCTTTAAAATGAGTCATTACATGAGAAGTAAGGCTTTGGAAAGAAAATATTTTTTTTTCTGAACACAATGCTAATATTCCCATTCTAAAGGGCACTTGTGTCTTCAGACTAAAGAAAATGGACAGTTTTATGCATTCAAAGTCCAAACCAGTACCTATTTCCTTTGCCTTGCAAATAACTATTCAGCAGGAACAGGAACTGGAGGCAATGAATATAATTTACTACCAAGAGGCTGCAGATTAAGTAAACAGCAAGGAAGTAAATTTTGCATTCACAGCCACATGGCGTGGTGTACGCATGACTGAGGGTACACAGACAGTGTCTCAAACCTAGAGGCAATGCTCCTGCCATAGAGCCAATTCTCTTGCTGCTAGCTGGGGTTCCCTCTCCCATTTCTTCTCCTTGTCCTGACCTTGGGAAAGACAATCATAAATCAAAGGTATCTGTGGCTAAATAAGGGCTGGCTTCCACATGTGGGAATTAAACCACTTCTGAGACCCTCGTGTTCATGCCAGTGGACAGGCTGAAGTTTGAATTGTGTTAGAAAGCTCTGAAAAGAGCATGCCAGAAGGAGCTCTTGGTGCAGTGATTTGTGCCACAGGGTGAGGGAGAGTGGTGCCAGACCAACACTTAATGGATAAATGGAGTTGTTTCCACTCTGAAATTTAAAAATTCAAACCAGAAGAAAGCTTTTAGATGCTTTGCTTTTCTTTTTTAATGGCTTCTTGGTGACAGTGTCCATATTTTTTTGCAGAGAGGGAACAGGATTCAGACGATTTATTTTGAGAAATCCTTTGAAATGGAACTAAACCAGCCTTTAAGCAATAT
Source organism: Phylloscopus trochilus trochilus (assembly GCA_016584745.2). Taxonomy (NCBI): domain Eukaryota; kingdom Metazoa; phylum Chordata; class Aves; order Passeriformes; family Phylloscopidae; genus Phylloscopus; species Phylloscopus trochilus. The sequence goes on along the minus strand of WQNJ02000016.1, from coordinate 6,880,196 downwards.
CACTGTGCCAGAAGTTGTACTTTAATCCACTTGGTGTTTGCACAATATATTTGTCTGAGGCACTTACATGCCTAAACTGATATTATTATCTCAAAACTTTGTAAAGTTTAACATGTTTATACTCACAGCATCCCCATATGGCAGAAAAGGCTGTGAGTTTCACTCCCCAAAGGAGGAGCAGAGGCCTGGGGGCTGTGCCTGAACAGAAACACTATTGCCCCACTATTGCCCACACTGCCAGGGCTGATGGCACACTCCCCTGAGCTGGTTCAGCCTGAGCCAGCCACCCTCCTGGCCAGAGCCTGCACACAGCTCAGTGGACAGCACCAATACACACCTTTTGTATTTACTGGTAGAGACAGGAGTCAAAAAGATCATTCATATCCACCCCCAGAGCGGGAACACGATGCCCAAGCGCACCCAGACAATTTTCACAGCAGGGTTGGTGGGTCTGATTACACTTATATATTAAGTGTAATCTTATGCTCCCAAGCACCCTCCTCCAAAGGCCCTTTTCCAGGGTTTATTAGTTAGGACAATAAGTATTTCAAACATAGAGCTGCTAACTAGTTATCTTACTTGTCATTGTAATGCATCCTGGGACATCACTTTGAGCTTACTCCTTTGCATGTACAAAGAGAAAGATGAGGATGAGACAAAAGTATGACATTCTTTTTCAGCTGGAGGGCACCTGGGCACACTGGGGATTCCCAAATCACCCACCACACCTTGCCTCCACAGAGATCCTGTCACACTGCACAGGAGGGGCATGAGCAGAGGTGCTGGAGCCCACCATACCATGTGCTTTGATACATTGCTCCTACATCCCCATATCTGCAATAACCACTTCCACCTCTCTGCAGCACAAAGAAATGGATATTAAAATTCAGGATACTGCTGTTCAGTTTCTGCCCAGCCTGGGTTTAAGCTGCTGCTTTATAGCTCTTCCTTACCAAGTTTTAACTGATGACTCTTTTTGTTTCCCTCCGTTGATGGTATGATGCATTTGGCTGCCCCCACATCTATGCACAGTAGGTGAAATCCTGGCTTTATGTAAGTGGATTTTTAACTCTGGATGTCACACGTCTGCTGCTCGAGATTTCCACATACCTACATCACAAGGATAAATAAATCTATGCAATGATGATGGCCACCACCAGTCATGCTGTTACACTGAGTCACCAGACAGCCTGGGTTCTGTTTGCTGTAGGTTTCTGCACAGACGTGGACGGGATGGAGGGATAAAGCCACTGCACAGACACTGCAGAGTGTGGGATTAAGGCACTCCTGAATATGTTGTTTGAAACAGTCAATAGGTCCTAGCAAACAAGTCCATTCACTTTTACACAGATGGACCACAGTGCTCCTCAGTGAAAAATGCCAGAAGCTGGATTGCAGTACTCTTATTTTTTTTAACAACTTACTCCATGAAGAGCAGCACTGACTCAAGAAGAAACAAAACCAAACCAAAACAAACAAACAAAACAAACCTCAAAACCAAACCAAAACAAACAAACAACCCCCCCCAAAAAACCAACCAACCAACCAAAAAAACCAAACCAAAACAAAACAAAAAACCACAAAAAACAACAACAACAACAAAAAAACAACAAAACCAAAAACAAAACAAACAAACAAACAAAAAAAAACCCAAAACCCCCAAAAAACCAAAAACAAACAAACACCAAAAAACCCGAAAAAAACCTACAATTAATCTCACCCAGAATTAATTAGGAAGGTATTCTCTTTCTGCAAGCAGGGAAATGAAAAGATCTGAGATCACAATGTAAATCAATGACAGAGTAAGACAAGAACTCCAGATTTTCAGATCTGTGTGCTCTAACCACAAAAACATCCTCACAAGACCTCAAGAGCAGCAGCCACTGGTTCCTGTTACACATTGTTGGTAAACAGGCTAGAATATTTTTCCATAGATAAAAAGACCTGTCCTTTACCCACTCTGCTACATTTTTCAGCTTAGAGAGGAATATTAGAATTCCTTTAGCAGGATAAACTCAGTCTTCCCAGCACATCAGGGACATCCTAATGAGCACCTACCACTGAGATGCTGTGTTTGCTTCTACTTTCTTTTCCATATGGCTCAGCTTCTGCTTTTCCCTCCTCCTCCTCTGAGCCCTGAGCTGCCTCCTCTGCCACTGTCCCTGGGGTTGAACTGGGAGCCCCTGTTCCAGGGGCTGTGCCAGGAGCCACACACCAGAATTTAGAGCCAAACAACCCTTCCTGATTCATTCAGGGCCCACAGGGGTTTGCAGTGGTCCTTCACGATGGCAGTGGCACACCTTTATGCCATCTGCCTTGCCAGAGGCTGTCACACACCAGGAGAAGTGACCAAGCAATGAAATACACCTGTGCCTGCCTCCCACTGGCACCCAAGGGCCTGTAGGTACAGACTGGCTTTAGGTGACCCAGAGCTGAACATGAGACAAGGAACAAGGAAAGCTTCCAGTGCCTCTGGCACACCACACTGCTGCAGTTTCGGGGAGCACCTCTGTGACCAGGGAAACCTGGAGCAAAGCACTTTGTGCAGGAAGAAACCTTTGGATGAAAGCACATGCCAAGTGGAGTGGGCTGAGAGCAGGAAAGCTCAGGAAAGCTCAGCCAGAGGTGAGAATCTACTGTATGGCCACATTTCACAGCATGTTGCAAGGAAATCCAGGACAGGGAGAGGAGGACAGGCTCTAGACTTTCAGCCAAGAACAGAAAGCAGCTCATCAGTTATTTTGTTACTTTTCCTTTCCTTCCCACCTTTTTACCTGTAGTGTTGTGAAAACTGTTGCCTGTTTTGCCCTAAACTTTCCAACATGGACAGCCATGAATGTAGCAGCAAATTTCTTTAGTTAATTCAGCTCAGGCAGAACCAGGATTAAAGGAGAGACTGTTCCAAAGCACCTCTCTCCATCTTGGTGTGAATCACTTCCAGCAGCAACCCTGCCTGCTCCTGTCTGCAGGCATGAGCACTCCTGCACATGTCACAAGCACTCCTCACACTCATTCCATAAAAAAATTAAATCCCCATACACATCAGAGGAATGCTCTTCCCCCAGACTGCTCCCACTTGCTGTTTCTAGGAGCTGCCATGGCTCCCCTGACAGTGGCCACGTGTCAATAGAAAGAAGAAGGATTCCATCGTGTTAAGCTGTGGAGGAAGAGAGCATGAAATAAAATGCCTTTCTCTAGGAAATTTGACTTTTAAAATACATTTCATCCAGTGACACAATCTTTGGTGACAGAGAGCTAACCTACATTTCCCTCGCCACCCTTTAGACAAGGCAGGACAGCACCAATGGGAAGCAAAACCTCTCTACAGCAAATCCATCTTCAAAAGCATCTGGAAAGAGCAGATTTAAAAGTTTCTGCAGGGAGTTTGCAGCCCCAAGAAGCAAAATGTCAAAAGGACTTTCTGCAAGTGGTCCTGCCTCATGCTTACAGGAAAACAACCCTTAATGGATGGGCAAGACCCTGGGCTGCAGTGAGATAAATATTCCTGCAGATAAGCCTGGTGAGCAATCAGAGCAGGGTGATTTCTCTCTTCTCTGCTCAGCATGGCTTAATTATGGTTGCACCTCTCCTGTCCCATGGCACAGGTAATGTTTTGTAATGACTCTGGGACTGAGTACATCTGACATCACCATCACAACAAGGAGCATCACAGCCGTGGCAGAATGGATGCTTGGCTCTGTTTTCTCCTCAAGGAATAACCCTTTTCTGTAGCTGCAAGAGATTCATGGCAAATTTTTCATGGCAAAAAAAAAACCCTAAGGCAGAGAAAAACAGTTGGAGGACTTTTAATTTTCAACCTGATTTTTCATATTACGGATGCCAAGCCCAGTTTTTAATAATGCTGCCTCTGTTTATGCTGATGTAGGTCTTAAAATCTCAGCTCTCTTTCAGTGGATTTCAAACTGTATTTCTGACTCCTTCTTTACAATGCATTTTGGAGAATTGTATCTTCTTTCCTCAGGGATGTCTGGATATTTAAAGGCTCCACCATGTCTCACTCAAGGATATCAGTGCTCCTTAGAGTATCATCAATGAGGGATGAAGAAAATACGATTACAGAGTGGTTAAATGCTCTTTGCCAACAGAATGATCAGACAGAATAAACATCAAACTCCTCCAAACCATCTTCAGAACTAGTAGAAAAAGCCTTTTACAGCTAAGCCAGGATCACACAGCCCCAAATGGGAATTTTGTCTTGGAGAAGGGAAAAGATGACATAAATATTTGGGTCTCTGAACACACTTCTCCTCCAATTTAAGAGAAAAAAAAATGGCCTTTACAGGCTAAGATATAACCATGTGGCATGAATCAGAATGAAATGAGCACATGTTCTATAAATGCATCAAAGAAAGGCTTCACCAGCAACAGTATTTTCTTTTTCTATAAAATGCTTAAAAAAGTAAAAGTTTGGCTACAGCAGACCTAACCACTGTTTCAGGGGAAAAAAAAAAGAAAAAGAAAAAGGAAAACACAAAATCCTTCACATTCATTTTCCACTGAATAATTTTCCAGGGAGAATGTTTAAAGCAGAAACCTATGGCAAGTACTTCTGCAGTCCTATGAAAATAGGTTCTGTAAGAGGAGGTAACCACAGTACTGCAAAAAGAAATCAAAACAGGGTTTCAAACAGCAACCTGCATTTTTACTAAAAATTCTAGGTTTCACACTCTCCAGTTTAAGGCCTTGAGCCCCAGCCAGCCACAGAAATCTATATTAATCAACCTGGCTTTAAAAATGCACTCTATGTAGAGTTTTTGGGGGAATACAGACAAAATGTGTAGTGAGAGGGGTTTTTTTGTTGTTGTTTTTTGTTTTTTGTTTTGTTTGTTTGTTGTGGGGTTTTTTTGGGTTTGGGGTTTTTTTGGTGTGTTTTTTTTTTTTGTGGGGTTTTTTTGGTTTTTTTTTGTTTTGTTTTGTTTTGTTTTTTTGTGTTTTTTTTGTTTTTGTTGTTGTTTTTTGTGTGTGAATATGAATGGGATGATAATGCTCCATCATCACCTGCTATCACACAATGCAAGTGTAGGTGCAAGTTAGCCCAGCAATGACTCTGGAGTCACAGCCTCTTGACCAGAGTCACCTACCTGACTGTACAACCTAGAGCACAGGCTGGAGCTGAGACATGAGCATGCTTGGGAAACTGAGCCTGTTTTTCTGCCACAAAATCATGGGTTTGTCTCCTGGAACACACTGACATGTAACACCTGTCAGCCTCCTACTGCCCCCTTCACCACAGCCTGTACAACCTTCCTCCAGAAGAAAAGTTTTAATAATGTTTTCCATGTAAAAGAAAGGACTTGGGGACGCCCACGTTCATTCTGCAGCTTGATTCAACGCCGTGTTATTTCACTTCAAAGCTTTGCAGGTTGTTATGAAAGGCCTTTTCTGTTTAAATAAGTGTAACCATTTAATCAGAATGACTCCACATCATGCCTGAGAGAGATCCTACTGTACCATAATGAACCCTCACACTGTGGCATATATGGATTTAACATTTATTATATGCCTTGCTGCAAAGCCCCTTCCACCTGAATTAAACACCAGCTATTTAATTGACTTTGGTGCACCACAGTGTAAATTACCGGGAGCTGAGAGAAGCAGAACTAAATCTAAAAGGCTCATTCAGTGACTACGTGAACATCAAGTAACCAGCAATGAAAATTCTGGGCAAAGCACGAAAGGAAGGAGATGCTTATCCAAAGCCAACAAAATGGGAAGAAAATTGCTAGGGCTCTAAATAGCCACCTTCCTGCTGTTTGGAGAGAAAAGCCTCACTCCTGCTCTCAGGGAAGCAGTGACATTATACAGGATTACTGGCAGATATGTATTGCTGCCCCATCAATTGCCTGTTCCAGACCAAGCTATACAACACAGGCACATACAGCCCCATGCCCAGCTGCAAGAGAGCCCTAAATGGGGACTTAGAGAGGCAGCTGCTGCAGGGCTGAAGGAAGGAACTCAAGCTGATGCTGCCCAAACCTATCGCTATGCAAAAAATCAAACAATCAAGGCACATGATGTCACCCTAAGGACTTGGTACCAGCCCTTTCTGGGGAGTGGACATTACACCAAATAACTCTCAGAAAGTACTTGTTTGCTGTAATCACCAGCATAGGAAAACAAGCAGATTTATGAGACCTTCAAATCTTGCTGTAACTTTAAAGATTAATATACTAGAAAAAGTTTTATTTTGAATTTTGGCCAAACCTCTTGTTTACTTTATTGACAATAGCAGCTTTGCAACAATAGATACCTTAAAAGAAAAAAAAAATCCATTTTCATCTGAACTGTTCACATTTCTGTAAAAGCAAACAATGTTATAATGCTGCCTGTTCAATGAAAATGAGAAAATTTTTCTCCGCTACCTCTTTATTCTCAAGGCTACAGAGAAAAAAGATAATCACTCTACATCAGGAGTAGCATGTCACTCCAATTGAAAAAAATAACCCCAAACCATCAATGCTGCATTGCTAATAAGTCCTTACTGGGATGTTTTGACTAAGGTAACAATAACAAGTGCAAGCTTTGGAACAAGGATGTTGACAATTGTCTACAACTGTTGAAGGTGACAGAATATTCTAAGTGGTTTTGGAAGTCATCGTGAGAAAGTTTTTTGCAGTCTCCAAGGTGAAGAACACTCACCATTCATCTGTTGCTGTAGGGAGGCTGGGCTGCTGCCCAGGGACTCTAAAATGCCTGTTCCTAGCCACAACTGAAGCACAAGGAAGCAACAGGACTGCTGCTCAGGAAAAGGTGCTGTATTTGAGATGACCTGGGGACTAAGAGTTAACAAAAGTTCTGCCATAGCCAGAAAAAAAAAAAAAAAAAAAAAAAAAAAAAAAAAAAAAAAAAAAAAAGAAGAAAAACAGAAAGTGCTGAGGGCAGCTAGGACTAGCCAATGAGCAGGCTCACATTTTCAGGATCACACAGAATCCACACAATTACAGGTGTCAAAAAGCCATTCTGATGGTCAATCTGTGGTCTATTATCTATTGCAAATAAATTTACCCATGCCCTGAACTCTACACTGACATTAATCTTTTCTAGTCTGCTTATAACCTCTCTGCCACTGGAAAAGGGGAGATCCTCCTTTGTATTTAGCACTGACCAGTGTAACCCAACTGATGGAATAATCTTTTTTTTTCCATAAAGGAAAAATTGTTGAATTAATGCTGGATTAATAACTGCTACCTTTCTGCTCCTGAAGAACTCAGTATGCTTTTATTATCCATTGGTTAGGCCCTGGAACAGACTGACCAGAGAAGTTGTGGATGGAGTTGTGGATCCCTGGAAGTATTTAAGGCTAGACTGGATGGGGTTTTGAGCAACCTGGTCTAGTGTAAGGTGTCCCTGCCAAGGGCAGGGGGTTGGAACTGGATGATCTTTGAAGTCCCTACCAACCAAAATCATTCTTTGGTTCTATGACATAAATTCCACTGTGAATGCAAGAGAGATTTCCTTTTGTCTTTTGCACAAAGCTTACACAAACCCCCCCCTAAACAGGGGAACAAGCCTCACCTAAGGAATGTGGCACGGCAGATCTGTGTTTGGCTTTAATCAGCATCCTGATGCGATAGCGGCTCGGCGGGCAGATCGCTGTTGTGTAACACACCGAGCCCTGGCAGGGCTCCCTAAGGAACCTGGCAGACACGGCGCTTCCTTCCATTGTCCGCTGTTTTTCTTGGAGGCCGGCTATTTTCATTGAAATGTCGCTTACATACACAGCTCATGCTCGGCTGCTCTCGGAGTGCACTCAGGCAACGGGGCTTTCAAAAGACAAAGTGGATCCAGCACTTCAACACAGCTTAGCACTCTGCTGAGTTATTAGCAAAACATGCAGCTGAAAGGTAAAATCACCAGCAGAGTGGTTCCGGTAATAACAAAACCTTGTGCAGATTTCATCACTGGTGAGCACCTGCCTGTTTGAGCTGCCTCCCAAGGTATTGCAGGGTTTATAAGGTGCTTGTGTCTGGCAGGGTAGAGCTGATAAACAGCAGGAACGAGATCAGGGATTCTGAGCCTGCAAACTTGTGGGCAGAGCTTTCCTCAGTGCGTGACTCGCACCCGGCAGGAAGGAGCCGCCGTCAGCTCAACTTTTCTGCGACAGAAATCATCTGAATAATTCATCAGAGTTAAGAGACCGAGCTGGAAAAACTTCAGGGTTGGGGGTTTCAGCTCAGCTTGGGCTGGGTTTTTGTTTGCAAAGGTAAGGAGAAGTCCTTCGGGGTTGGGTCAAATAGGATGTGCACCCTAAAAACTTGTTCTCTGCAGAGATGCCGAAGCATCAAAAGACATCACACAGAAAATACTCTGGTTTCTTTGGAGAACCAGAAACAGCAGCTGACAGGATCTAGGTAAAGCAGTCTTGCCAAGGGGATCAGATCACAGATGCCCCAAAGAGGTGGAACACTATACCAGACAGGCACTAGGGTTTTCACTTTCTTTAACTAGATCCTAGTATTGATAGGAATTCCTCTGGATTTGTCAATGTTCTTGACTCTGCAAAAAAATTGCAATGAAACTCAGAGGTGGGTCTTCAGCTTTGACCATGACTTACCTGGCTACACACTACCCTGGGCTGCTCCATATGTTTTGGAGGTGCCTTTTAGATCCATTTTTAGCCTGTTTTCCAAAGGCAGTGAGGCAGTGACTCTCCATCCCAACTTGCCAGCCCTTAGTAATTTCTGACCTATTGGGTGAACTTCAACCAACTTTGACGAAAGAGTAGAAGTAGCAAAAATAACGAGTTCCTGCATATTTTAAGCAAATATGGATGCATAAAGGAGAAAAAGGAAATTACTGTCTTAATTGATTTTTAACATTCTTTCTTCTGGAGAAGCAACAACCCCAGATCCCGTGGCTTTGACTAGTACAGGTTACACAAAAGTCTCAGGGAAACCAAACTCTGCTGCTTCACACTTCAAAGCATGTGAACAATAGAGATGAAATCAGTCAAGTTTTGCAAATCTGCTCTGATCTACCCAGGCAGCACAGTCAGAAACAGCATTTGCAAATGGACACACAAAACTCTGGCAGAAAAGATGTTTAGATTGGGTTATTAGGAAAAAATCCTCCACTGAAAGGGTTGTCAAGCACAGGAACAGCCTACATAGGGACATGGTGGAGTCACCATCTCTGCAGGTACTTAGATGTGTGGATATGGCATTTGGGGACAGGCAGTGACAGGCAAATGGTTGGACTCAATGATCTTTGAGGCCTTTTCCAACCTAAATGATTCTGAGATTCCATGTGTTTATGTAAATCCATTTTTATGCATGATTTTCCAGCATGCAGAAAATGAATCATCAATACCCGAAGAGGCTGATTATACTGATGAAACATTAGTATCTGACATTACCAGACACAACAGATTATCAAGATCTTTCCCAATACTGGTGGGTGAAATAAGGCAGATCACTTATAAGACACAGCAGGGTAATTCTTACCAAATGGCACCGACACCAACCAAAAATCCTATAACTGCTCATTAACAGAGCTCACTATTACACCAAAATAGTTCAATACAACTATTTCTGAAAGCAATTTATTTCCCCCTGTCTTCTACAGTATCCTCTGGGGAAGTCTCACGCAGCATCCAGGAGGAATAAAACTTTGAGTTTCATTTTAGTTTTTATCTTTGTTGTCTGTGTAGGTCTTAACTGTACTATAAGAAATCCAAACTTGGGAAGGAGCAGATTTTTTCTTGGTTGGAAAGCACACGATCCTCATGGAAATACAACAAATGTTATACAGTATTTTTCTATAGTGCTGGCAAAATTTTGGCAGAGCTATCACAGTAGAGGCAAGGATTACCTACATTTGCAGCTGCACCAGTAACCACCTCACACCAAAGCTGAGCTATACTGCTGGGAGTGAAACACAGCAAGGAGTTGTCCACAGCCTTGCTGAACTTAGAGGCACTGGGTTGGAGTATCTTGCATTTTGGGAAAATAAATAAAGGAAAACAGCCCAGCCCAGCCCTTTCTCTTAGACTAAGGGCTAAGAAGAGTATAATCCCTTGAGACAGCACGTGAAATTCTGAGCTGTCGAATCCAGGAATCTCCAGCCTGGACTTCTGGTCTACCTTGCACTAAGAGGATTGTGTCAGCTTGAACAGATCTGTGATGGTTTGTACACAAGATACGTGAGAACAAGGTGGTGAAACCAAAGCCAGAGATCTTACTTCCCCATGAACATGCTGGGAAACACACAGGGCAGATTCACCAACAGCTGCATAACCCTGGGAAGTGCTCCCAGGGGGGACTGGCAGGAACAAATTAAGTGTCAAATAGACATGGACAGCTGCCTCTTAACGTCCCTTCTTTCCAGCTCCAGCACAGACACTGAGACCTTTACTTGCACGTATCTTTGACAGAGTAAATGAGGTGTGATATCTATCCTTCAAGCTGGCCTGCTAACAAGCATGGCTTTTGAGTAAAAGTAGATGCACTCAAGGACAAACTTAAAACAGGGAGGCTTGGTCTGCCCTCACAAACCTTCTCCCACAGTGGTACTGCAAGATGCTCAGGGGCTGTAATGTGAATTTTCCACATCATAGCAAGGAGTGCTTGAAAGGCTGGTAATGAAAATTCTGTCCACACTACAAAATAATCCTTGGGAAGTATTATCTAGAGTCCACTTAGCAAGCAATGAACCAAGGAGAAGGGCATATGGATTTGAGATTTGTTGTGCTCACGATACTGATCTTTGAGTGGCCCTGATTTTACCCCTTCTTTTTTTTGCCATCTAAATGTGGCATTCTCAAAGCTTCTTGATCAGAACCCCTCTGCTTCAAAGAAACCAAGTTTTAAAAGTAGGCAAAATTAGGAGAAGTTGTTTAGGAGAAATACACAAAAATGAGAAGCTGAAAAACCCACAAGGAATCTAATAATAATCAGGGCAGAAATGTAAACAAAAAGATGTCTCATGCTGTGCAATGGTTCACAGCCATTGTATCAACAAGTTGGTGTTACCTTGGAAACAAGAGATTATCCATACATGCCTTCTCCCAAACAGGAATCCATTAAAGGAGGCACACAAAATGGATTTCGAGCCTCCTGGACTTTGCAGTGTTGCCACCCAACTCTTGATACCAATGGATCCCAAGCCTAACTATTGATGAAAACTCAGAAGTAGTGCAGAGGTTGCACCATCCTTCACGTGACATCCAAAGAGATGGGGGTGAGTACCTGGCTTTCCTGTCCTCTCCACCTAGAGACAGCACTTCACCAAAAAAGTGCAGAAAGATTATTCCCTAAAATCAGTTTAGTGCTCTTGGTCTATCTTGTAAAACAAGGCACAGCTCTTTGTTGGGGCTGAGGACTGCTTGGAGCTGCTGCCTCAAACGCTCCTGGTGGGCTCTGGCTGCTGGCTTCAGCTGGGTATCAGGGAACCTGTGTACCCCTGGAACAGCTAAATGCTTGGCCTTCAGAAGATTAATTGACTGGGTTTACAAATACAGCTGTAACAGAAAGGACAATTCCCTAGTAAGTGTTCAAGAGTGAGCAAGCAGAAATTTATACCAAGACATAATCAGTGTCACCTCTCATTACAGAACTACACTGCAGATAACTCAAATATCTGGATGCAAGGATTTCATAAAAGTGATGGTTACAGTACATTAAACAAGCTAATAATAAGTAGAAATAATATCTATTTTTTTTTAAAACAGATTAAACAAAACTAAGGATTTGTAAATCAACTTGTCACAAAATTGGTCCTTCCCACAATCCAGCTGGCTTGTTGGAATTTGTTCAACACTATTGTTCCCATGTAAAACCTTTTGCAGCACTTTGAATTGAAATGTAGGGCTACAAAAACACACTAAAAATTTACAGGACACTATTCTCCCAACAATGCCAGCACAATAACTTCTGAGGGCATCACCATGCCTGGACCTTACCAACAGACAAGGACCAGCATTTTCCCCAAGGGCTTCCCCTGAGGTATTTAACTCCAGAGCTGTCTCTGTCAGATGCTCCAGGCTTCCCCATGGTTCTTTCAGCTGTAATTTACTCCCCTGCACTCTCTGTCTGTTTTATATGCAATCTCACAAAACCACTCTGGTTTGATTTGGGTGAGACTAGACACAAAACAATTTAATTCCCAATTTACAACACAGAACATCACAACTAGAGATCTGGTTTTGACCACCCTCCAGGGATTTTGTTGTCTGTAGCACACAAGACAAATACCTCTTACATATCCCATCTTTTGAGTTAAAGAGCAAAACCAGAACAAGAAAAGTTGGCAACTTTGATATAAAAACTTCATTAGGTTCAGTACTTACAATTGCATGACCAAATATAAATGGTTTGGGCTCTCATAGATGTCTTCCAGAGCAACTATATTTTCATGCTTGATCCTGAAAAAATAAAGATAGAATAAAATAGTGATTTAAATTTTTTTTCACATGACTGCAAAACATAGAGCTTTTTTTTTAGTTACATAATACTTGCCAGTGTTTTATTCAACATCATAAACATTTTGCAAGGACATGTAGTGATAGAACCAGGGATAATGGCTTTTAACTGAAAGAGGGTAGATTTGGATTAGATACTACAGAATCCTACTATTTACTAGGAAAAAAATTCTTTACTGTGAGGGTGGCAACTGGCACAAGTTGCCCAAGGAAGTTGCAGATGCCTCATCCCTGGAAGTGTTCAAAGCCAGGTTGGACAGGGCTTTGAGCAACCTGGTCTCGTGGAAGGTGTCCCTGCCCAAGGCAGGGGGATAGGAACCAGATGATCTTTAGGGCCCTTTCAAGAAAAAGGAAGCAGTCCAAAGTGCTTCACAGCCCAGAATACAGTTATATTCAGAAAAATTTATTTCAATCATCTCTGAAGCCAAAATGTGTAACAGTTAAATGTCTGAGGCATTAGAGGTACAGAGTTCCTCTGTCAGATGAATGGAGATGGTTGGTTGGAGGCTGAATTCTTAGGACAGCTTTGCTGCAGGGTGCAAGGGAGTGACAGAGGCAGGGTGCAGGCTGGCAGGGAGAAAGCAGGGATCTGGCCCCATGAAGAAGCTGGCATGGGGAATCAGCAGCCATGTGACAGCCCCATGCTCCTTCCCATCAAATTTGTGCTGCTCTGATGTTAAGCCTGGTCTTGATGCCCAAATTTCCCAGCAGTATTATTAAGCGCAGCTCCAAGAGTCTTCATGGCCTCTCTACATCCTCACCATTCCCACCAAGCCTCTTGCCAAAACACTAGCTTTAAAGAGAAGAATCATCTCTACAAGCACACATCGAATTAGCTACTTCAGCAACACCTCTATGAGTTTGTTCCTTAAATGTTTACAAATAATTTGCAAAGGATATATTTAACTTGTGCAAACCTTGCAGAAACTACCCCAGTGCAAGCCCAGGGCAGAACATTGATTAACACCAATTCCAGACAATATTTTAAGAGCAAGAGAAAGATGGAAAATTCTAAGAAGAGGCCACTCATTAAGCAACAGATGGGCATGTTCAGAAGGAAAGTAAACAAGCATTGTCAGCAAATGTAAAACTCTCTACATGTTTCTAGGTTCAAGTAGCTTAATTAAGATGCTTAATCACGTGTCAGGACCTTATCCTCTATGGTCACAACTTGTGTGATGACGTGGAGAGCAGAAGGTCCCTTATGCCCAGCAGGATCTTTCCTGCAAGCATACAGACTAATTCAATTTCCTCTGAATTCATTGGAAATATTATGATTGACCTGAATTTATACCCGTAATCAGTCATCAAAAGCTGTGTTCATGCAAGGACTTTCACACACAGGAAATTTAACATCAACAATAAGCAAACTCAAATATAATACACTGCAGGATGTTAGAGCAACAAACACATGACTTGGCTCTTCAATCTACCTAAATAGCTGGAAAATCCCATGATACTTTAGCAAAATTTCCAGGGAGATTGCAACACAAATTAAATTCTTAGTATTTGCAACAGGAAACCAATACACCACCCATTTGGCTTTACACAGCAAATGTTTGGAAGCATTTATTTTGTTGTGCAGGTCTAGTGCCTGGTACCTTAAGCATTAGTTAGGACAAGGGCAGGTTTGCCTTGTTTAGTTTAGTTGAAGGTACGTTAGAAATGACATTTCAAGCAACTGGTGATTTTGAATGAAAATTATTATATTTATTTATCCATTTTGTTTATGCACCACACACATTCACATGATCCTTTGTGCTCCTCCTACCATCATGATGATGGCAGTTAAACACAATCAATCTGCCATTGTTATAAATGCATATTTTAGAATTGGCTTTTCAAATATTGAGATGAATGTCATACATATAATGTAAGAAGGTTGTACTGTATTTCCTTTTATTTGTGGAATTTAAAAATGTAATGAAGGTATATTTTCAGATAGTAACAAAGTAGAGATGGGGGTTGTGTTTTGTTTTTTTTTAACTCCTCGACTAGATAGAAGACAGAAGGGACGTCTGGAATTCCTGAACTAAAGATTTCTGATAAAGAACAATTGAGCCTTTGGGAGTTTGAATCTTCGGAAGACAAATTTACAACATACATCTAGACTGCATAGAATCCCACAGATAAACTGTATGCTTAGGGGGGTCTTGAAACCAAAATGAATATTTGAATCATGCATTAGTTTATTTAAATATGCAACACCAAGACTTTTAAATACCAAGAAATTTGGAATGGGCTGCGTGTTGCTTTGCACCCTCAGCTGAGAAGCTATCTTCTTTTGTCTCCTTATTGCCTATTTTTATTCTATTTTATTTTATTTTTTATTTAACTTATAAATTAATATAAAAAGGTGAAACGTCATTATTCACAGCCATAATGTTTAAAGCCTCTGGTTTAGTCTGTGGCATGGTTTTCACCACACACAGGCTAATGCTTTGCATGTCTGTTTTTGCAGAACCTCAGAGGTTCCCCAAACCATCACACACGTGGTCACCCAGAGTGAGCAGCCAGGGAGGCAGAGCATGTCAGAGATGCAAGGCTGAGCACCAGAGCTGCTGCAGGACCCTCTCCCCTCCCTGATTTGCAAACCAAATGTCACCGTGCCCTGTGCTCTGCAGGGAGGGCGGATAAACCTGCTCAGTGCTGCAAGGAAGGGGCAGAAAAAGGTTTAGTCCCAGCCCCAGTCCTCTGTATTGAGCCCATCTGCCCCCTCTGAACTCAGAGGAAGACAGCAAATACGGAGTGTAACCTGGGAGAAAACAGCTGAAGAAGCTGAGTCACCCCCAAAGGACACCAAGAGCAATGAATGCCTCACAGGAGCACCATGTCCCTTTGGGAAGTGGTGTCTGTACATACCAGACACCCCAGCTGCACTCCAGGGGCATGGTGAGAGGGGAGGAGGCATTTTTCTCCCCTTTGTCTCAGCCTCCCCAGGACCAGCAAGGCTTCAGTCGTGGTGTTATGCAGTGTTAAATATCCCTGGCAGAGTGCACATCACACACCTGCAAATGAAGCAGCTTGTCCTGCACAGCACTTCTCTACTCAGAGGAACTCTCAAATGACAAGCTATTAAAAGGAAAATGGTTTTCAAAGTTAAAAAATCAACAGTGTGGAGATTATGTGGGGTGAAGCCCACAGTTTAGACAAATTTGGAGGTTGTGTTGCTGGAGCTGAACCAGCAGAGATCACTGCTACCAGCAGCAGCTCCTCTGCCACTCACTCCAGAAAGTCACACTGAAATCCATGTGCTCCTTTCTTCCCTTGAAAGCATGAGCATGTAATCACTTCCAACCCTGACACACAATAAGGAATCCTTCAAGGATAAGCAATATTAATTTCAGTAACACGCTGGGGTTTGGGCAAGCAGGTTTTGGGGCATCATCACAATGTTTTGTTGGTACCACAAAGTCCAATGGGGGTGGAGCAAATTTGTCCCACTCCTCTGCAAGCAGATCCAGCAGTGCCAGACGTGAGTGACAGGCAGACACTCACTTCTGGTTTGCAGGGATGCTTGGGTACATCCAGAGCCAAGGGAAGCACTGTGGAGTGGCAGCTACTTGCTGGTCACGGATCAGGAGGGATTTGGGGATGGGTTAATTAACTCCACTTTTATCCCCTTCTAGGAGCACCAAGTGAGTCTCAAAGGTTCAGAGGATTCATTCTGCTAAGCCTCCAAATGCCTGCACGCAGCCCTGCAGAAATACTCACTGGACTGTCTGATCTACTCAACACCTGACAGGATTTATTATTTTAAAAGGTGCTGCTCTCACTTTACAGAAGGGGAAGCATTGTGCAGAAAAACTACAAGTTTTTCTGTAATCACAAGAGAGAGTGGAGCAGAGAGGGCCAAGATTTCTCAATCCCAGACTAATATCTTAATCAATGGGCTGTATTATTTCAATTCTTTCTTCTTCCTGTCTCAGTGAGAGAACTGTAACCCCACTTCTCTGCAGACCTTTTCTTCCTTCTGTCTTCCTTCTCCAGACTCCTCCCTTCCCAACGTGTGGTTCCCACCTTGCAATAGATAAATCTGCCTGATTAGCTCTGCACAAAGCAGCTCATTGATGCTTTTAGGGTTTGTGATGGTGCAATATTAGGGCTGTAGCAGAGGGGACATGGACACGGGCTGGGGTGACAGCAGTTCCCGTTACTTGTTTACAAAGAAAGAAAAAAAGCCCTGAAAGTGAACATCAAAGCAAGGACTTGCTTAAAGCAAATTAGATCCGATTACACAAATTGATACGAACTAAGGAAAATTGCCCTTGTCACCCTTGCAACCTCCCTTTCATCACATTTGCTATTTTTCCTGATGCTCTCCCTCCACCCTGGCAAAGCCCATGTGCTGCTTGCATCTCTCACATCCCAGTGTGTCCCCAAAATTCCTCCATCTGTGGCACAAAGGGCAGGTATCTCCAGCCACCACTCTTTGTTCAATTTCAGGAATATTCTGAGGCCATTAGACAGAAAGAAGATGTCTAGAACTAAAAATACACATAAAAAGAGGCTACTTCTTTTTAGACTCAGGGCTTTTTACCCTACAAGTCTCACGTGGTGCTGCAAATGGGAAAAAGAAGAGGAAAATAAATCTAGGAGTGAGAATCAAGGGAATTTAAGTATATAAAAAAAAAACACACACACACACAAAAAAAAAAAAAAAAAAAAAAAAAAAAAAAAAAAAAAACCCACACAAAAAAAAAAACCACCAAAAAACCCAAACAAAGATAAAGAGGGATCAAACCTGGTAAGAAACTATGAAAAGTTTAGTATAAGAAAGAAATTGTGAACCTGTGAAAATAAAGGATGGATTCCCCTTGTTCAGAGCAGCTCTGGGTTGGATGCTGTGCTCAGGCATATACAAACCTTGGGGCTGGGGGTAACCATGCAAAATTATCAAGCTTCCCCTCCAGACTTTCTGTGTCTATGATTCTGCCATGTGTTCTTACAAAGGTGTCAACAATACAAATGAGTGAAGGCAATGTTGCACTTGATCAATATTTTAACACATGGCCAGCTGAGATTTAAAGGAGCAAACTGAACTGGGCAACCAAAGACTTCAAGTGAGTTTTCTGGGCATGGAAACTCTGCAAACAAGGGCTGACAGCAGAGTGCTTGATCTGAAGCAGAGCCTCAAACACAGACTGGCCCCCTTTGCCTCCTGTGGAGTCATTGCATGAGAGCATTGATTGGGGAATTGTCATTTTTCCCTGACTGCTACTGCTGAAACACAGAAACATCCACCTCCAAAGGGGCTGAAACACATCCCCAAAACAAGACCTGACATGACCAGGAGTGACATTTGGCCCTGCTCACCAGTTCCCATCACACCAAATGGGCTGTACTGCAGTGCTGGGGTGGTGATGAGCACATGGCATGGCACCCCAGTAATGCTAAAATCCTCCCTTGCCACTGGCTGGCACAGAAACACCATGTCCTACTCACTGCCACCAGAAATGCACAAGCCCCCATAGGTCCAGATCTAGCTCTAATGGACAGTACTCACTTCAATGTTTGCCAAAAAAAAAAAATCTAAAAATTAATATATTCCATGGGCTTTGGCTGGAGATTGCTTTTAAGAAGCAAGGGATTAAAATCTGGAAGTTGATGTACAATAAGGGAAACAAAATCCTTTAATGACTGAGCTTTCTGTACATCTCTGCTGGCTCCTAACCATCCCAGAGGCCAAAGAGCTGGCATTAAACCTGCTGCGTGCTGCCGTAGATCATGAATTAGAGGGGCTGCACTCTGCACAGATAAAAGCAGAGAACCCAGATTTTGCTGTTGCTTTGGCTGCTGATCTGCCACGATTGAATCACTTCCATTAATATCTGTCATATTTAACACCAAAACCCAGGATCAGTTAGAAGAATACTGCACAAAAACCTTGGGCAAACACGAGAGCTGCTTAAGTAGGGCAGGTCCCCCCCCACAACAACTCTTTCCAAGTCAGTGTTACATTTGCAAGACGTGACATTTAATGCTGCACCTCCACGAGCAGCACGTGTCACGGGTAAAATGCCACAAGGAAGCACGAATAATTTTGCAAAAGCCAGAACTAACAAAGCGTGAGTCTGGAAGGATTCGTGGCTTTGGGTAACCAAAGGTCTTTGAGAATCAATGCTCCATTATTCCCACACGTACCCTGGAGAGAGTTTTGCCAGCAGTGTGAGGGTTGATGAATTCACCAGTTGGCCAAGTGAAGTGTTCAAATCACAGTTTCTGCTGTGGAGGACACTGCAAACTTACCCCTGCTGAGCTTTCTTATTTGTTTGAAATGAGTCAGTAATTTCAACAGATAGTAGGATAGTCTCACACATGTTCACGGGGAGTGATCAGATCAGACTGCTTTCCACTTGAAAGAAAACTACCAAAAAAATCTTCATGATGGCTCAGAAGATGTGAGGATGCATGGGAACAAGGCAGCCTGATCTCAAGAAGAGACTGCAGCAATTCTGCTAAGAGGGGAGCAGGGCAGGGCGAGATGGCAGGGAAGGAAATGGTGGCTGTCCTGGGAATGGCTGGCTGGCTGCAGCAGAGCTCTGCCCACCATTCCTGCTCCCAAAAACCACTCCAATACTGATGCTGTGCGTGGGACTTGCACTGCCTTACCTCAGTGCCATCCTTGTAGAGGGGCCCAAAACTGACACCAGGATTGGAGGTGCAGCCTCACCAGTGCAGAGGGACAGCCACTGCCCTGCTCCTGCTGGCCACACTATTGCTGATGTTTGGGATATAAAAGGGAGGGAGCAGAGTGTGGTGCCTCACATGTGTCCAGTTGATTTTCAAGGGTCCAAATTGTAAGAGGCTACCAGATTGATGTCACCAAGTCAACCAGCTTCCCCTGCAATGGGCACCCCTGGAGACAGCTTTAGAAGAAAGGTGGAAGGTTTAATGACCCTGACATTAATTTCTTCTACTTCATATCCCCCCCAGTGTCCTCTCACTGCAGCCAACAAGAATGTGGTCCAGCAGCAGTGACAGCTTCTGTGGCTGCAGAAGGGGCCTTGGTCCCCTTCTGGGGACAGCAGTCTCCCCCTCTCTCACTCACAAACACACATGCAAATAATGCAAAACCTAGAGCAGCCTCAGCTCAGACACAGAGCAGAGATGTGAACAAAACCAGGCAGATGCCAGTTGCTCAGCAAAGGTGGCTCGACAGAGTCTGCAAATCCAAAATATCTGGTTTTTCTCTCCTACTACACTTAGATTGCCAGCGATTTTTTGAAGCTATAACCTTAATTTGCCCATTGGAAAGAGCTGGAGGAGGTTTACTGGATTCAGTACTTAATATTCCCTTACATTAAAATTAAAAGAGAGCTCATTTTTACGAGCTGTAATATAGAAATGGTGCTACGTCCCCATGCCAGACGGTGTTTTGTGACCTCCTCTGATCTCCTACCACAGTGATACTTTTTGTTCCCACCCACATTACACATCTTGCCTTGCTTGGTCTAACAACTGGGCAAGGGACAGCTAATTCCAGCTCAAAGCCAGATGGTTCAGTGCCCATATGCTGACTGCCTGGCCAAATTAGTTAAATCTCTGTGGCTGGAAGGACAAGGAGTTCAACTTTGGGGTCACGTGGGGGCTTCAAAAGACAGACTGCTCACAACACATGAAGGAAACTAATGTCTTCACTAGTATTTTTAAGATCTCTATATTTCTTTCAGGTTAATTTGGTCTGCTTTGGAAAACCAGCTAGAGGAGAAAGACCCTAGATGATGGTACACAAAGGTAAACATGGAGGAATGAGTCACTTCATAACCTTTCCTCAGCTGTGACTGAAGAGGAGACTGTGACAAAAAGCTTCAGTGTTGGTAGCAAGCAGCAAGTGGCTCAGGGCAGGTGTCTGAAGGAAGTAGGAAGAGTCAAAATTCAGGAGAGTCAAAAGACCTACTTCTATCAGCCTTAGAAGACAGTGATGATTTGAAAATTAATATGGTTTCCAGTTTAGTTTTTTCACACTTCATGTAATATTTTGTATGCAAAGCAATTGGCCAGGGTGGAATTTGTCCTGATCCAGTGTCCCAGCAGGATGCTGAGTGATTCTGCTGTCAGTGCAGCTGCCACCTCTGGGGCCCACATGGAGGAGAAAGGACAGGGAGGTGTCAGGACACCTTGTCTCATGATTATACAACTCAACCTCTCTCCATTTCATTTTACAGACCCTACCCATCACCTCTATAATCTCCTGTTACTCAGGAGTGAGGACTCAGAAATATTTCCATCCATTTCAATGGCCTTTCTTCCCTAGCACTGCAAGTCCTCTACAGCAGATCCTGGCCTTATGTACCACGTGCATAAGATGTTCTCATGAGATCTCACAGTGATAAAATCAAGCTGGAGACATTCCACAGGTGGAAACCTGAGCTGTGTAGTTAATCAGCTGCAGCACCAACTGGCTGTGACAAAACCTACCCACATACACCTTGAAAATTCTGATGCCTGCCCTATCTCATGTTATCCTTCCTAGTGAGGTCACAACAGAGCTCAGACAAAGCCAAACATTTTCAGCACAGATTCATGGGTTTTCACCAAGTACTGGTGGAACTTTATAACCCCCAACAAACATAAAAAAATAATTTAGATGCTTTCAGAATAGCCATGAGTGATTCCTGGATCACACACCTGGATTTAGATGCTGACCTTTGCTCACTTGTCTCAAGCATTTTCAGGTGAATGCTGCTCAGCAGCCATTCAAAGGGAAAGAAATTCAATCTCTAGATTGAATTACTCTATTACTAAAACTTGCAATTCTAGTGTGAAGACTAGGTCAAAAAAACCCCTCTGGAATGCTTGTATTCCTGCAGATCTGGCAGCCCATTCAAGAACAGGAATATCCTTGTGTCAGTGCCTCTTCAGGAATATCCCTGACTTCCATCCACAAGAAGCAGACCAAACCATGAGAGTGATGGTTTCCAGTCAGTGGATCCCAACTGGCAGCAATCAAAAAGGCCTGCAAAGCTTGAGCAGAAGCCTCCAGGCTGTTTAATGTGAAACACATCAAAACAAATATTAATGATTAATTAATCATTAAAGGTGAAAAAGATAAAAACAGTGTCAGCAAGTATTTATCTCAGACAAAAACAGTGTGCCATCCTTTAGTTCTTGGCAGCAGCCCTGTTTTTGCAGTGTGGAGGACTGTGGATTTAGTGCCATGTGCAGGCAGTAATTAGGGACGATTCTCAGTTCCTTGCCTGGGAGACTGAGGAGCCACGTGTGAGTGGTGAGCAGCTCCTGGTCTGAGGTGGGTTCCTCTGGAGGTGTTTCACGAACATAAAAGCAGGGTCTGCCTGCAAAACCCGCAAAAAACAGAAAGACTGACACTCTTGGAAGGATGATCTGGCTGCAGTCAGAGCAACTATCTTTGTACCTTGCCTCACAAAATGAGATCTTACTAGTTCCCAGTGAATGAAGAGCTAGTGGTGTAACACTGTGTGGCCTCCTGGCTCTCAGATGAGTGCAGTGTGTACACATGCACCCAGTTCTGTCTGAAACCTGGCAGCAGACACTCCACCTCTGAAAAGAAAGCCCTGCCATCCGTGAAATACCCATTTGGAACAGACACGGGGCTGTTGTTGTCTGCTGTTATCTCCTTCACTGCTTTGAATACCCACTAATGAAGGGTGAATGCTGTAACACCCACACACCTGCACAGGTAAGTTACAGAGAAGCGTGGAAAAATGCCTATTCAGACATAAAGCACAGAGTTGAAAGGCATAACACAGCCAGGTATTTCATTCCACCATATGGGGAACAAATGTAGCTGTCACCCAGATGTGACAGAGCTGGGACTCCCAGCTGTGACTTTCACAGCATCTTTATCTGTTGCGTTACCCTAAAAGTTAATGCATATGGGTGAGGTGGAGCTGAACTGCTGATGATAAGGACAAGTAACAGCACAAAGGCAGAGATGGTTTATGTACTCAGCAAACACTGATGTAACCAAAAAGACACTTTGCCTCACAGCAGGAAGCAGGGCTATGCTCTATAGTCACATCCAAAGAGGTTTACGCCTCAAAACCACATTTTCTCCTCAAGAAAAGCAGAAAAGAAAATGGGCAACCAAGCACAAATGACATCCTGAACAGAAATTTCCTGTCCCCCAACAAAGCTGAGACGTCCTCCGCACGCTCATCTCTGCTGGTTGTTGCTGGGCAGCCTAGAAAACCACAAGCTTTGACTGAGTCTCATTAGACTGGGTGTGCATGTGACAATTAAAGCAGATGACAGTTCCTCAGCGCCATGCCAGTGGCCAACAGTATCACACTGGCCCAGCTGCAGGTGTCTCCTGCAGTGAGGAACAGCAATGCCCTCCAAAACAGCTTGGAGACCCTATGTGTGCAGGTGATGTGTTTCTACATGAGGCCAGAATGTTATGAGCCCCACGAAGGTGCATCACACTCCTGAGGGATGCCCATGGCTTCAGAAATGGCTCATGAAAATAGCAAGATGGCATAATCATGTTTGAAAAGCAAAAGGTTTTAATTAAGATGAAAATAACAAACTGCACAGAACAGAAGTGGTATAAGCTGTGCATGCTGCAGGGAGGATCCATACACCTGCTATCACACCCCGAAAATCTCCCTGCTCTCCCTTAAGTATTCAACGATCGAGGAGGGGTTTTTTGGCATGCTGCCCAATAGAAAATAGCTGCAGTTCTTGAGGTGCAGCTCAAGGATCCAACAGGTGCCTTTGTCCTGGCCCTGGGCCAATAATGGTGAGGAGAGCACCCAAGTTTTCTATTAAAAAAAAAAAAAATTTCTATTCTTTTAAAGATCAGGGGTGAAACTTAAACTCTTTCCTTTTGTGGAAACACCTGTTAAGGTGGAGGGTGCACTGCTACATGCAGGGGGTACGGTAACAACCACTTTGCTTCTCCTAGCAGGAGTGGGTTTGGGTTTTGATGTCTCAATGTGTTTGTGTCACTGGGGCCACTGTGCATGGGCAGTGCTTGCCTGCACCCTGCCCACCTGGCTGGGCCAGGGCCACGTGCCCAGGGAGCAGGGAAGCCTGGCAGACTGGAATGCAGGAGCACAGCTCTCCCGGGGCTCCTGGGCAATCCTTACCTGGCATCCAGGCAGTGGCTCTGACTCAAGTACTCAGTCTGCCAGGACAAGCCACATGACAAACTCATCAGTAGCAAGCTGTCAGAAAACCCCCTCCTTCCCACCAGGCTACTGGGAAGCCAATTTATTTTATTTATTGAGAGAGAAGTAGAAGTAAGATGCTAGGCAGGTTTCCACATTTCATCATCACTGTATTAGGACACACCTACACAGAAGGCTGCTCCCCCAGTTGCCCGTGGGAAGTGCCAATAGCCCTCGGGTGAGTCACAGACACCCTGCACCATAAAAGAGTAAGTGGGAAAAAGCTCTGCACAGCGGGGGATCCATCCTGGAGGACAGACCTTGCCACTCCATGTTCATTATGAGTTACTGTCCTCAATCACAGAGCGTGGAAAAGCAAACTCAAAGGCAGATCCACTTCTCCTGCCAGTGGTGTGAAAGCAGTGGGACTCCTGGAAGTCCCGGCTCTGCTCCACTGCACAGCTGGTAAATGATAGAGGAGAACACAGCTCCAGCCCTCCATAACTGAACCTGCCACTTCAAAGCCAGAGTGAAGGCTACTGATGTTCAAGCCTGGTTTATTTTCAATCTTCCCAGATCCTAGGGACAAAAAAAAAAAAAAAAAGTCTTCTACTTCCACTACTACTTGGTTTGCTTTGCATGTGGTCTTCAGGAAAGAAGCAGAGGGAGAGAATAGGAAAAAAAAACCCTTCCAGCAATTAATAACAGAACAACTCAGCCCAGCCAAATCTTGGAATCTTTAATCAGGCAAGACTGCTGGGGGTCTCACTTGGCTGGATTCACGTCTTGGCAGCATCACTGAAGAGCCCAAAGTAGACTTGAGCTCAGTAAATCAAGTGGCAGAAAAGTCATTTAACCAGAACAATATAATTAGCAGAAATCCTTGTTAATAGGGATGCATTTTGCTTGTGTATAACAGCTAATTGGTTTTTAACCAGGTGAGAATAAGCTTGAGAAGCTTAATCTCCCCAGTTTTACAAAGGATACCATAAAGGGGGTCTAATTAAAAATTAAATCACGAAGTTCATTTATTCCTGCTACATGTATCAGTGTGGAGCATAGGGACCCTATGTATAGGTTTCTATTTTTAGGAGAGAGAAACCTGGATTCACAAATGTCCCCAGAGTGCCTTTGGAGAGGTAACAGAGGAGTTTACACCAGAAGCCAGCTCTGTACTTGCAGCCACTTGCCCAGAAAAGAGGACTATCAGCTGTAGTTCCCTCTTCTCTTCTGGCATGGAAGTATAATTTTTAAAAACACTCAGTAGCCAAGGACCAGATGTCTAAAGATTATTAGGTACCATATGATGCAAGTAACTTCCTACAGTAGCTAAACACCAAAGTACTTTCAAACTCCCTCCTGGGTATCTTCAGACAGCTAAATATATTAATAATATATATCTAAAAGATTTTTAAGGGTGATATAAGCACTGAAGGGCTGGAAGACTGGAATCTTTCCATGGTTTTAAATCCCTAATAACCACTGCAGAAAGCATTTACGTTTTTTTAAGTATGTCTCTGTGACACTGTCCTGCAACAGAGCTTGGAGGTTAACAACACCAATATTTCAGACAGCAACAAGCACAATATTAATGTCATAAGCAGCAATTAGTGTTAAAAGACAGCAAATCCTTCATCTTAAATAAATGCATGTCTAGCTGTGGGAACAGTAGGGCCAAAGAGCAATATTGCAATGACATGTGGTTATTTTTCCATTATTCTAGCTAGGTTTTACCACTGCTGACTGACTTTTTGCAAGCATGATGAAGCAGAAATGGGAATAAAATTACTTTGAAAGCATGAGTAAAAAAATGTACTTTAAAGGACATTGATAGCAAAACTTCTCTTTGTCAATTCCTTGTTTTCATTCACGCCATTAAGAAGAAATCAGTATGAAAAAGTGGGTTGTTTCATGGCATTCAAGAAATGCTTTTTAACCAACTGGCTTATAAACTACAGTTCTATAGATTTCTAATATTTTATGCAGCCAAGTCACACATACAAGTCACACGTGGTGACTCATTTTTTCCTAAGCAATACATCTAATTAATTCAAGGTATTTAGAATGAAAGGTAGCTATTAGATGAAGACTAAAATAAATGGTACTAAATGCAGCCTTAGTGATGATGGACACAGGGCATACTGGTAACATCCCCCTCTCTGCTGTGCTAAAAGCTGTGTTGCTCCCCATGAATAAAACTGAAGTAATAAATGAAAGCTGTATCCTGCTTAAAGAGCATTGGCCAGCAGAGCTTGTCAGGATGATGCTGAAGGCCCCTAGGACAGCAAATACGTTTTGTTTCACAGTTTTGATCTGGGTGGAGCATGTGTGTGGGGAGAAGGTATTTTCCAGCTCAGCCTTTGAGGCGACTCAATGCCTGGCTTCTCCCAGAAAAAAAAACAAACACCAGGAGTTACAAAGCAAGAGGTGTGATTTTACAGCATTCACTCCTGCCTGTTGTCTGCTTAACTGGAGTGATGCATTCACTTATGATACATCATGAAACAGTCATCACCCCTTTCTTTTCTATCATTACCTCAGCTTTATGTGGCATCAATAAATCCAGTGCCTTGTCACAAATTGCAAGTGTATCACTGCTGCATAGATGCTGAGCACAACAAGTGGAAAATGCTGGGAAAGTAGCTGGTGATGTGATTAGCATCACAAACTGATGAGGTTAGAAGTTCACTTCTAGATGAATGTACACATTCTCACGGGTCTTATCATCTGCAATCTGGTGATCTCTCAAGAGCTGGATTTGGAATAAAATTTACAGAATGCCTCAATTCCAAATGCAACACAAACGCAGGCACAGATGTTCCCATACAATTCCTAATTTGTGCTCTAGCTTAAAACCTAGAATTGAACAGGTCCTTATCAATTATGTGTCTTCTCATGTGTCACACTCTCCTGCACAGTGCCCCTTGAAGTTCAAATCCAAACTGCATCAGAGCACCAACCTGGCCAACATCCTGTCCTAGGCTCTTTGCCCTGTTTTATTGCTCTATCCATCTAGTTATACTTCAACTTGTGAATTACTGCATTATCAGGTTACTCTGTGTTCTGGTGGGATTTTAAAAACAACCTATTTGATGCAAATAATTATTTCCTCCATCCAGGGGGGCATTTGTGTGCTCTCAATAGGACAGTAAGAGGGAGGAAGCTACCTGCTGAGTTAATGCCTTGGCTCTGAGTTTCCATTAACCTTCTAACTTCACCCATTTTTCATTATGAAATCATGAACTTCAAACCAAGCACACAGAAAAATGTACATTTCACCCCCACTCACATGGCTCTGAAGTACGACTGGAAATGCTGTTTTCACACTTAAAAAAAAAATCCAACTTTGACCTAGGACTGAAAGCCCGAGTTGGCAAAGCCAATGGAATTTGTTTAAGAAGTTTTGAGGATTTCCAAGGGGGCTGCAGTTAGCTTGGGAACATGCTCAGGCTGGCACCAGCTACCAGCAAACTCTGTGAAAAATACTTTGGAAATGTTTAGGGGAAAACAAGCATGAATCCATATGCCCAAAATACATTTGGGTTTCCATGTGTGGCTTCTAACACCAACTAATAGGCACATTGAGAGGCATGAACTTTACTGCCAAGAAATCAGCCAGAAACCTCCAGAGACACCAGACACCAAGGAATGTCTCTCTGACACCTTATTTATCTTTCTGAAAGGTACAACCAAGTAGAACCAGTCATCTGGAATGGGCAGGAAAGTGTCAGTTCTTACTCCAAGGACACACACTTGCAGATATTTAGAAGGTAAAATAACCAAGCCTCCTGTCTTTATTCACACCTGAGCCGGTCCACACAACGCTGGTGTCAGACCTCTGAGCTGGTTCTGGTGACACCATAAGGAACAAATCAAGCAGACCTCCCAGGGGGCAGACAGGTTCCAGTGAAGTCACACTGTTGAAATCCAATGTACCAAATCTGAGCAGTTAATACTGCAGCAGTCATGCATGTGCTCAGTTCAGACACAACCCACTGTTATCATTTTGATTAGATGACTGCTGAACAATGTTTTGCAAACTCCATACCAGATACAGGCGGGGCAGGTGAGCCTCTGTTTCTAAAATGCCTTCTAAAATTTTGCTTTTGACAGACATAAATACACTTCTGAGTGAATAACCACAGTTGTCAAATCTCACAGTACTTAATCATGCAGTGTGAACAGTTAAAACACTTAATCTCACGTTAGTCTAATTGTTACTCAGCATCTCCTGCTTTGTCTGCATTTCTGGTTTTGTTTCCATGTCTTATTTTCCTCTCTGCCTTGAGCTGCTTTCCCCTCCCCCCCAGTCATTTACTCTTTGTCAGAAGCCCACCTGAAGGTGGAAAGCTCTTCTCCTCCCTGTGGCAGCTGTCTCACATGCACAAGCCACCTCTGTGGCTGCTGCTTGCACCAGCCGTGCCGGGTGGTGACAACAGGTCACAGCTTACAAAGACCTCTGTTTCCATTTGTGCTGTTCCTGAGACCCTGCTCAGGGGAGCAACCAGGAGTAAAATAAAGAAAAAGGAAGAGTTACAAACATGCAGTTTCAGTGACTCTCTTCAATCTCTTCCTCTCTGGCCGTTCTCATTCCCTCACACTGCTGCCAAGCACATTTCCTAGTCTGTATTCTTGCCTGGGCCCATCTATGCACTATTCACTGCCTGTTCTCTGGACATGATACTTTCATTTGTGGTTTTAAGGACCTTCTTAGCCTATTCCCATCTTATCTATTGCTCCTCCCGACCCTTGAATCCTGCACTCCTGATGCTACTGTCACAAGGAAGGGGTGAAAACACCTAAGACCAGGAGGCTCTGCAGCAAAGCTGCCAGGTAATGGGACCTGTGAGCTGCCAGGAGTCTCAAAAGGAAGGGAGTGCACAACCACAAGCAGAAAGCCCCTCTCAGCTGGATACCCATGTCCTGCAAGGACAGCAGGGCTCCTGGGTGAGCAGAGGCTGCTGAGGTACTGCCCAGACCTCTGAGCTCCAGAAAGGGACAGGAGCTCCAGCACCGCCTTTACCCATTTCTGTGCATATCTCCATCCAACACTTCTAAAGGGCTGCTCTCAGGCTCTCAGCTCACTCTGCAGATCATTTCCTTAGGCCTTGGAACACATGAAGGCAATCTGGATCCTAACCTGGCTCTCAGGGTTTCCTTTTCCTTCCAAATAACAATTCTACAATTTGAAGGTGGGACTTGGCCAAAGAGCTCTGCAGATAAACAACTTCCATCTCTTATTTTTTTGCCAAAATAGCTGTCCTCTTGGGAGGAAGAGCACAGACGCCTAATGGCCCAAAGGAACTCAACTTTCAGTTGATTAAAGTAAAAGTGGCCCTTGAAAGTGGAAAAATTCACCCAGGGAAAGGACTTCAACATGAAAAGGAACTGAGATCTCTCAGCACCCACTGAGAGGGATTTGTCAGCTGGGAACAGGGCCTAAGCAGAGCAACCTGAGGATGTGCTGACACGGCAGACCAAGAGCACAGCTCCTTTTGAAAACCTCCCCATCCTTGCAGAAACCCCAAGGAAGGAATCTGCCCTCTGAAGATAACTCTGCCAGCTGCCTCCCAGGATGAATCCACCCGCTGTGCAAGATCCTTCCTACTTCCAGACTTCACCTGGGTGCATGGCTGAGGATGTCAGACATGAAAAGCATTTCTAAAGAGGTCCAGGAAAAAGCCAGAACATCCATCAAATGCTAGTACCTCCATCAAATACTGCTAACCTTTTCCAGGACTAAAACATCTCCTTGTTTGCCCAGGTTGACCACAAAAATACTAAAAAGATCTTTCAAACAGAGAAATCTAAAATTAGCTACCAAACTTCAAGCAGGTATGTGTGTGACCTGTGTTTTATAACCCGCAAAGCAAAGTGATTAACACCTCTGTTGAATTTGCCAGAAACTGGCAATTCCTCATCCAGTTGGTGCATTACTCAGACACTGTGATGATGGTTTGCAGTGTGAAACAAGACAGATATGTGCACACCCTCTCTGCTCACTGCAACCCCTTGACTACACTAATCCTCCATTCCAAACAGGATTTACTTTTCATCATTTTATAAACAGGCTGAGTGGTGTTGAGGATGAAATGTCCATCCACAGCAGGGAGTGAGGCCAGCAGCTGAAATCAAGAGGCTGCTGAGGAACTCTCTGAGCTTCAAATCATGGTTCAGAATTGATGAAAAAGGGTCTATTTCTCTGTCCCTCAGCAAGACCATCTGTTCCCATCTCAAGAAATCTCACAGCCTGACTTTTTTGGTCAAATACTCATGGATTTCTAACACAGAAACCTATGATGTCCAGGTGAATGCCCTTGAAATGGGGACTGTTACCACATTTAACAATATCAATGCATTTTTTAAGACTAAAGCATATTTTCAATAGTTTCTAAGGATTCAGTATGATTAAGTATGCTGTTAGATAAAGAGGATCCCTCCCATGTGTAGTGCCAATGGTGATACCATCACTCATCCAATGACAAACCAAGCAATATCCTTCTCTGTAGGGATCCATGGGTCACACAAACCTGGTAAGATGGTACAACAGCTATTTTAAGCCATTTTAACAGAAAATACACCTTTACTTCTCACAATCATAAGCTTCCAGATTCTCTGGCTGATCCACATAAAAAACCTTATGAATCCCACTGGCACTGTTTGCAAGCTGCTCAGTCTTATTGCTGATTATATCCAGTTAGATTTTACTTCAGAAACAACCTTGTTGAAGTAAAAAAACCCTAAACAAATCTAAAACTACTGCAACTAGGGAGAGATTTTGAGCCCAATTCTCCAAAAAAAGTGTTCTATCAGATAATTTAAAAGGAAGGTGATACGGTACGTCCTTGTGGTAGCATTTATTATTTGTTTAACTAAAGGTCAGCAAAAATAATAAAAAATCTGTTGTCTCAGTGACTACAAAGGCAGATTTCAGGCCTGGGAATCTGCTCCACTTTAGAAGAAATAAATTCATGTCAACAACCAGCACATTTTGCCAAACACTTCTTTCACTTCTCCCACCTTTTTTGTGGGTTGAAGGCTGTTGGCTAAACCCTCTTGCCCCATCGCTCCAGTGTGCAGAACCCTTGTTTTCCTGACACCTTCACACAAATGGTCTTCCACTTCTGGCACCTCTCAGCCTTTTTTATTTTTCCTGTAGACACTGAACGTGGGAAACACTACTTATTTTTTAACAGCTCTGTGGCAAGCAAGAGAACGGGCTGAAACCTGGAGCCCACCTACCTTGAAAACCTTCCTCCAAGCACCTACTTCTGATGGAGATTCCTTAACAACACCACTCCCCAACCATTCCCTTTTCTCCCCAAAGACAGGGTTATCAGATCTGTAGCAGCCCCTTTGGTTCTCCTCTTAATTTTGAGAAACCTCAGCTCTGCCAGTCTACTGAGAGCTGAGGAAATGTGTGTTTCTCCACTAAGAGCCCCTTCTACTCCCTGTTTATTTGAGGACATTTTCTCCCATAGTGCCTTATCTTTGCCATTGTTTCATGGTCTAATTACTTCCCTTCTGAGAACTTAATTTAATTTATCTCCTTGGAGTCAGGCAGGATCACATCAAGTATGTAAACTCAGCTGGACATGACATTCATACAAACAATGGCTCCGCCTGAACACAATTCCTGCCCTATCAAAAGCAATCCCACTTAGAAAAGGGAATGAGCATTTGTGAAAGTCACAATTTATTGCCATTATTGCAGCAATCTTGTACTGTGAAAACTCAAGCTACTGCTAGCCAAAGCATGCTACAGTTTCCTCTGAGGAAACGAAAATATTTTTGGATGAAGAATAAATAATCAGCTTGGAAGGCCTTGAACAAAGAAGCCTCTGACTGAATTCTAATGGAAGGAAATTGTTTAAACAAGTGTTTGTTTTCTGAAATGTTAACAGGTGGTGATCTGTACTGATCCATACAGTGCAGTAGAGCTAAAAATGGCTTTTTTTTCCCCACCTTCCCTGCTCTTTATATTCCTGTGGACTTTTCTGAGTGTCTGTCTAGGTTGGTGCCTCAAGTGTTGTTACTTTTGGCCCATTCCTGGATGTGTTGCCAGGCTGTTGTGGCTGCAGTCAGTGGTAACATTCCACATGCTTTGTTCAAACATGGAAGAACAAATCAGATGACATGGACTTTAAATTAAATCTTTATTCTCTCTTTGCTACTAATATGGACTGTGGAGATCTTGCCTATTGGGATGATGTCTAATGGTGGCTTTCTCTAGGCAGGTTATTTTCCCCTCAGAGTGTAAGGAAAAGGGGTTTATGTACACAAAATGCATAACAGAAGTGACAGAAAAGGTCGATATAAATAGGAGGAAAACAACTTCAACCTAGATAACTAGAAGGAAATTTCATTTAATTATATAGCCAACTTTTGACTAAATGGTTTCAGATTTTTTTCAAAAATGAAAGCATAAAGAGCATTTGGGAAATTCTTAAGAGACAATAAATACTACAAATTAATTATAGTCATAATCTCAAACATGCTGAATGGGAGATCTTCTATCTCTACTAGTCAACACACAGGATAAAAAACTGAGGCCAAGTTGAAGCTGCTGTTGTTGTTATCCCCCCCAGAGGAGAGCAGAGAACACGGCTGCCCAGGGCTCATAACTCACTCAGCATCACTGCTGGTGCCATGGTGAAGGTAAGGGGTGGCAGCTTCAGAAGAACACACACAAATGTTTAGCAAATGCCAACCTGTCTAGTGGTCTGCCACTGAAACCAGATTGGCTTCATTTCCACCTCACACCGCAGAAATCAAAACAGCCTATTTGAAAATAAATATGTCATCTGTTGAGGCCAATTAAGTTTTGTAAGCTGTGACCAGGGGGAGAAGAGAGGATCAGAAGTTTGGCTTCATAATTAAAGCTGACTGCAATCTAAATTACTAAAAGATTTTGGCTTGTCTTGATTGCACATTCCCCAAGATAAAACTCTAATGACTGCCTGATCTGGACCTCCCTCTGTACCTCATGTGTGGTTGTCAGGAGCCTGTTACAACTCCTCCTGCAGAGATGGGCTCTTCCCATTTAGGCTGCAGTGTCTCCTGTCTTTACCTTGACAGGAGAGCCTTGTTCAGTCCCCAGCTGACATTACAAGTGCTCACCTGCTAAAATATGGATGGAAAAAGGAAATAATAAAAGCAAAAACCATAAAGCAGAGGCCAAGTGATGAGCAAAACACCATTTTTGCAATTTGGGCAGACACTAATCCCTGAGATAAGGATCTTTCCTAGGAAAATCACACCCAAGATCTTACTAAATTCAGGGCAAGCAAAGCAGCATGCCAAGTATAAAGACAAGTTGTTACAACTTCAGGACATTTTTTTCATGCCAGTGCCAGTTTGACGTGTCCCACCCTATAAAATTATTTTCTATTGCCTCTTCCTATGTGATACCACCTTTAAAACAGTAATTAGAGGACGTGTTTGTTTAGAGGAACACAAATTACTGCTTTGCTTCAGGGCCTGCTTAGCATGTCAAGTTACCCTGGAACCAGAATAAAATCATCAGTGAAAAATAAATATTCTGTGTACAGTTTCATGCAGAATGTAACACCTCCCTCAAAGGTGCTCATGCATCATTTAGTGCTTAACACATTCCCAAGAAGCAGGAAATAACTCAGACAAGCATCAGCACTTAACCATTTGAGGGCAGGCATCCCACTGCCGTGACGTCTGGAGCAAGGTGGGACCATTTCCAGTTCCCAGGAAGGCAACAGAAAGAATTGGTCCTCACCTTGACTCCAGGTGAGCGTATTTGCCTTTCCCACCTGAGCAAAGAGTTCACAAGAAACTGGGCTCAGTGCCTGGTTTCATTCTCACTGTGGGTCGATCAAACATCCGTGTGCTGCATCTCACCACAACACTTCAGCCTGTGCTGGTCCCCTGCTCTCTAGGGCATCCAAGAACAGGTTTAAGTACTGATCTGAAGAATTCATACACTAAGTTAAGCTTAGCTTATCCCAGGGATCATGTGCCTTTCTACCTGCCTCAGATATTTCAGCAATAGGAGTCAAACACAAAAGGTTTGGCAGGTACAAGGAAAAGGGACAAAGGATATCTCAATGGCTGAGCCAACACTCTGGAAGAGCTTCCTGGAGGTGAGCAGGAAGACACACAGTGTGTGTTTGGGCAAAGTAATGGGTTTTTTTTCTACAGGAATTGCTATTAAAGGATATTAGTCCAGGGTGGGGCCTCAATCATCACCAAATCCAAAGGGTTTCTAGTGATACCCATGTTCTTTTCACCATCAGATTTGTTGAAAGACCCATTTCCTCATCAATGCTTTTCTCACAGACATAAGTAGAACATTTCCACGTCTTCACAGGCAGAGAAGGATTTTTTTTTTGTACTTCATTGTTTGCAGTGTTGCAAACTCAGTGCCAAGATCCCATGGTGAGAGGTAGCTATGATGCTTAAAGATACTTCTTTGAGGCTAAGAAATGCATACATTATGGTCCCATATGGTATGGACCATAAATGGGTTTATAATATGGTCCATACCACAATGCACATCATGTCACAGAATCATGGAATCACTGTGGAAAAGAGCTCTGGGATCACCAAATCCAACTATCAGCCACATTCACCACTAACCCATGTCCTCAAGTGCAGTATTCTTTATGGTTTTCAAACACTTTCAGGGACAGTGGTCAATGACATCTTGCATGTGGATTTTCTGTTTATGGCAGACAGGTCAGCTGTGTGAGGAATGCCATTAGCTCCAACAAAGGCATGCAAAAATACTGGAGTTCTTCATGAGACGACACACCCAACGCTACTGAAATAATTTGGGTTAAAACAGAGCTGCCAGCCAGGGACTGGAAAAGAAGGTGTTAAGGTATCTGGTGGGCAGAGACAGCTATGAAATGGCTTAGCCTTTCCTAAGCCAGAAATACCACATGCAGATTACAGAAATCACAGTGCTGTCTACTCGGTGCAGGATGTCTCCTCAGGGCTTTCTTTCCAAGCAGACCCAACCACGGTAAAGGTCAGCATCGTTTACAGACAAATCTGTTTTGTAATACATGGAGCACACTGTGCCTCACACACACAACTGGCTGCCTCAGATGGACACAAATCCTCATGGGCATCTCCCTGCAGAGCAGGGAGGACAGGAGGAGTTCAGCCAAGCAGCAGATTTGTCATCCCTGCATCATGCACACGTGGCAAAACACACCTGGGTTAGCTGGTGGTACCAACACCTGAGCCCCCATTGTTGTGTAGCCTGAGAGCTCATTGATCCCTGTTTGACTTAGTTTTGACTCAGGCAATAAGCACTGGGGAGGTTCAAGCTCTTGTGCAGGTCTTTCTTCAGCCATGACCACAGCCTCACTTCTGGCCATGAGTCTCAAACATATGGATACACCTCTGACAACATTTGGAAATGGCTTCCTTGGATGCAGGGGTGATCTGGCACCTACCTTTCACTTGGCTGTTTACAGCTTTTAGAGCTTACCTGCAAAACTCCTGTCTATGAAGTACTAAAGGCAAATTTGAGCAAGCTATAAGTTTGCAAGGGGGTTCACAGTTCCCCTTCAAATTCTTGGCATTTGTGATCACTTTCGGATTTTTTTTCTATTTTAAGTGAGAAGTGCAAAAATATGCAGCAGGAATTAACTGTTTGGGAACCTCTTCAGCATCCAAGTTCAAGAAAATTTTTTTCTTGAATCTTCTCATCTTTCTCCATTCCTACTTTTCTCCTGGATTACTCAATCTCAAAAGCATCCATGCAGCCATGTGTCATGCTTAAATGTATTTTCTGTTTACAGTGATGTGTGGGTGTTGTGCCTCCAAGGGAAGGGGGGATTACTATAACTGTTATGATCCCAAGCAGGGAGCATTTTTGGTTTGTTATGGGACAGTAACTCCTCATAGCAGAGCTGTGGAAAAGCTGCTGGTCCCACTACAGCAGACTCGATGCAGCTTCTTTGATCAGCAGTAGAATTCTTCACCATTATCAAAAATAAAGAGGAGAATTTGTGAGGAGAATTGTTTACAAAACAGCAAGACCAACTGCTCACGATGTTCCACTTTATTTTTAATACAAGGAGAAGCACAGCATTGCAAAGCAGTTTTTAATTCACTGCTTTCTCCCAGCAATACTTTTGTACAAAAGTGCCAAGTGCTGATATTTATATAACTCGGTAATGGTTATGATTTTGCTTCAAAAATGTTATTTCAGTGTGCCTATGCCATCACCCAGCCAAGCCTGATGCACATGTGGCTTCAGGAGGAGTCTCCAGGAAGAAATGGTCTTTCAGGACCCTCAAACAAAAAGTTTAGTCTGGAATAGGCTCAGAAAAAGAAAACATTTTCTGAGCTTCTTCCTCCACTTTGGAGAAGGGAAACCATGGCCAGGACCAAGCACAAAACCACAGACACCAACACTCTCAGTGGTACCAAATCCCTTAGCACCATCTTCTCCCTTGTAGAGTGGCCACAGCACAGGAATGGGCAAGGACTGGCTGAGACTCTTGTCAGGCCAATTAAAAGTGATGTGAGCTCAAGTACTTACTTGGAACAAAAAGTTAATATATGGGGATTTCCTGAAAAATGTATTCAATACTAACTCCTTCACAACTATTTGCTACTAGAGGTGCTTTAACCTGCCACAGTTAGCTTCTGCTTTCTCCTGTTACTTTATTTGGAGAGGTTTTTGGGTTTTTTTCATTCTTCCACACTTCAGTGTGGTGGTTTCCACCCAGGGGAGTGCAGAACCTTGGGAATCTGTGGGCTTCACAGGGTCTGTAAAGGATAACTTAAATAAATCCATCATTCAGAAGCTTCAAATTAAATTGCTGTGGAGGAGCTGGCTCTGCTACTGGGAAAAAAAGGTAAGTACCTGCCTATTCAAATGCCTGAAAGCCATTATTATAAAGCCATTTCCAGAATAAGCTCTTGTGCTTTTGCTCTTTCATTTTCCTAAAAACAAGACACAAATCACCTACAGCAGTCAGAGCACTGATTCCTCCACCAAACCCCTCCTTTTGCCCCATTTCCATATATTTCATGTGCTTGGCTATGAGTCCCTGCTGTGTCTCACCCACACGTAAGTGTGCTCCTAAAATCTACCCCTCAGTTAACCTAAACTTACAAGGGGAATAAATGGATTTAATAATTGGAGACAAAATCTGGATTATCACCAGGAATTATTGCCAAATCAAGCCCTCTTTTCAGGATTATCACACTCTAAAAATGCTTTTTTTTTTTTCTCCTGCCATGCTCCCTGTAAATCACTGCATGCCATAGGAACACTTCCAGTTACAGAGTATGCCTGAGGAATATCCAAACTCCAAGTACTCAAGGTGTCTATAAAGAAGAACCCTGCACTCAATTCTGCATAGTAAAAACAGAAATTCCACAAGACAAGGACCTATATAGGCAGAATATTAAAGAAACACGAGATCTTTTTTATACATTGAGAAATATATCCACAAGTAAATAGAGGTTAAACCCTGATAAGTTCCCTGACAAAGGAGAATAATTGAGTATTTTTCGGGAGTGAGTATGTGGGATGTTTTTGCAGCTCTAGTGTAGAAGCAGGAGACTCTCACGAAGGCTGGCTACCTTTCTAACCATGAGTCAAATCCAATTATCAAGATCTACACGGCATAAACAGATGAAATGAGACAGCCCACTTGCTGCAGTGGGTCAGATCAGGTGAGTGACTTTCTCCTTCCAGAATCAAACACAGAGTTTAAAGGTGCTGAGACACAAAGTGTAGTCCAAAATGGGCCTGAACTCTCCTCTTGAAAAAGGCCTGCTGCTTTTTCACAAGAGACTCTTACAGAGGTTTTCAAGATAGTTCAAGGTCCAGACCAGCACTGAGCTGAGTGCTCCCTCTCAGGACTGACATTTATTGGTTTGTTGTGATGAATTACCTATGACCAGAGAACAGTCATCTCCCACATGGATGCTGTAGGCATAATCATAACATAGGAAATGATAGAGCTGACTAATAAAATCTTTTAATGTCCTCTAGGTAGGGGATTTCAGTGGGATCCAGATCACTGTCCTGTGCAGATACTTTAAAAAATGCCACTCAAGTGTGCTTGAGATACAGATGTGACAGTGTCAACACAGGATCACATCTTTAAAGCTTTTAAGATTTCCCTGTGTGTAAACTGATGCAGACCTCTACACTTGCTGGCATCCTCTTTCTGTTATTTACTAAATCCTCCCCAAACCATCCCACTAATAAGTTTACCTGTATCAGCTACTCTAGGAGTATATACAGCACTAAAATAAAACAAATCTAATTATGTTAAAATAAAATGGTGTAGGTGTTCCAGCTTGAATAGTCATTTAATACTCAGCTATGGGGAAAGAAATACAGTGAAAGACTGCCAGAAATACTGACATCAATCTTCCATTTCAAGAGCAATTTAAAGTGATTCCAAATATAGTTGGTCCTATTAAGAAAACAGCTCTTGGTGCAAACTACGTCACCATAAAGAAGAAAATCAGAAACATATGTTTCTAATGGTAAAAAGAATTTTAAACAAAGTCAGCAATTCAGTGCCCTAATAGTAAAATCAGAGAAAAGAGTGGAGAAAATCCCTATGTGCCAACCCAATCCTTTCAGGGTGAAGTTTGATGAACTCTTGTCTGGTCCTTCAGTTTCTAGAAGGAAAAACAACTTAATGACACCAGCAGGAGCAAGCCCCACTAGGTAAGACACAGACCATACTCCCCAGGCTCTCACAGGATTGGATTCCCTTGTTACAGTTCTGTGGCTATGGGGAGGGAAGAGAGGGGACATGGCCAGTCCCTGGCAGATCCTCTCTCTGCTTTGGCCTCAGCCACAGCAGCTGAAATCAGCAGCAACACCACAGAACACCCACTGTTCCCAATCATAATCCAGAGATGGCACAGAGCTCTTGGTGGGAAAACCAGGATCCTGTGTGGGCTCAGCCAAGCCTGAGTAAGGAGGACATGAAAAGGAGCAACCACCTTTGGAACAGTAAATCCCCATATAGGCTATGACCCTTTTCTTGGATGCATCAATCCAGGAGGCACTGTGGAAGAGGAAAGGAGGCTGTGCAGCACATCTGCTGTGTATAAAGCCCTGAGCCCACACTGCACAACCACACAAGACAAAGCCCTGCAATCCACATGGGTGACCTCAGCCTGAGCTTGCTTTCCCCTTTTGCTTTGGGCCAAGATTCTCAAGGGAGCCTCGAGGAGTCATGTAACCAAGTTCAACGACTTTGAATTTTCCTATTGACCAGAATAGCATTAGATCATATTACCCCTGCCTGTTTGTTAATGACGAGTGCTCCTTCACCCATGCTGGTGCTACATGGCTGGGACGTGTGTGCTGGACACCATAAATGGCAAGGATGATGCCTTCAAGACATAAACATTGTGGGACAGGCAGGAGTTTCACTCAACAGCAATTTTCTCAGGAGCACACAAAAAAACACAGAAGGAAAAGTTTCAAGCTTTGCAAAAATTTTCAGCTTCCCTCCCACCAACCCTCTAGTAGTAAATATAAATCAGACAGCCATTACTATTACTGTAACACAGAAAGGGGAGAACTGGCATTTCTGTGTAAATGCCAGTAAAAGCTGCATCTTTTTTGGATCGTGTCATATCCACATATTTGCTGTGGCTTGCATAAGAGAGCATATATGAAACAATGAAAGAGTCCTTTCCTCTTTGTTTTCAGTCAGAAATCCCCCATGACCCTCTTTAAGAGCAAAGCTGTGAACAGCCGCTGTTTTCTCTTCTAATTATCAAGTTTGCAGCAGACATGGGAGTGACCAGATTGCTTCGGTCTGGAGAGATGCTTCTTGACAAAATGTATTATGCCAAATGCTGCTGCTGCTGCATGGGAATTCTTCTATTTTCAGTGGAAGGGAAAAAAAATTAAAACAGCTGAGAAACAACCCCACGCCGGCATGGACTTTTCAAATCAGTATTTCAGCAGGAGTTAACTATTGCACTCAGAGCCCAGCCCACCAAAGCCTGAATCCCCTCCAGTGGCCTGCAGGGAATGGCTGCTTAGCTGAGACTGTAAAGATATGTATGTGTAAGTCCAAAAAGGTCGCAGTTTAATCCCTGGTGCGTCAGCCAAGACAGGAGATATCACAAAGGTATGAAGGTATTTGAAGCAGGTTGTTATTTTATTTATTTGGTGGGAACCAAACAGATTATATATAGAAATTTGGACTAATCTCAGAAGGAGACACTGCTGGTGTGCAGAAATGTATCTGGCACAGTTCACTTATTTGTCAGTTGATTGTTTTGGTACCTGTAATAAATATTAGATTATTTGCAAAAGCTTCCTACCAATATACCTTCTCAAACTTTTTGAACAAACTTTCAAGACAAAAGAAATAAATTCTGTTATTTATATGTTTAAGTGCCTTCAAAGAAGAACCTATTAACCCTAAGAAGACTTGAATTCACCTGTGTCGACTTTCCTGGACAAAAAAATTTAAGGGGTAAGTGAAGGAGGCAAAAGCATTCCTGTTTAATGTAATGTTCTATAATTTTCATTTGATAAAATAGCTGGCAGAGTAAAAGCTGCTGTCACCTATCCTTAGGGAAATGATTTCATAGTCTACTTACTGATACAAATTGTCAGTATTAAAAGTAACCCAAAGGTTTCTGCACTTAGAGAGATTTAAGACCTAGGCAATATAGCCAGATGCCTCTGATAGCCAGAGACATAGAAACATGGATGCAAGCAAAGAAAATGTTAGGCTTTCTTTTGAAAACTGGTCTGTCTGTAGTTGCAGAAGCACAACCCCTTACTAGGGACACTCTTAATTCAGGATAAAAAAGATCTATTCTGATTAAGCCAATGACTTATGAATGTGAGACACAGTTAAAAAAAATAAAAATTAGAATTTCTGATTTTAAAAAGATAATCCATGTTTAATTTGGAACAAAATTATCATCAGCATTTCCTTGGTCAAACTAATCACCAGGGCAGCCCCCACACTAGATGAGTGTTTTATAAGTCTGCCTTTGTTAAAAGATAAATTCTCTTCATAAAGATTTTTTTTATATTTTTTTCCCCTTACAAACCCTTACTGAACACAAACAAAGTGTTGTATGAGTAAGCATTATAAGAAAAAATCAATATGTATCACAGTTGACAGCTGCAGACTTAGTTGGTCAAATAGCAATTAATTTATGCAGCTGTCAGTTTAGGATATTTTGGATATATTCCAAACACAGAGGCTGCTGTCAGGTTTAACCTGATGCAGCAGAATGTGGGATAGAGTACAAATATTTCCCCATTTTATTATGGTCAGAACCAGCCCTCTTCTGCCAAACTCTGGTTTAAGACACCTAGAAATGTTACCTTAATGAGACACAAAATTCAATCGTGATTCATCTTCTATAAATGAAAACAGGATGTGTAAGTTGCCACCAGAGTTGTTTTAAATTCACACTGGATTCTCAGAAAAACCTGCCCACTGATAACATTACTGTCTAATTTCATACAACGAAGGCCAAAAATACAGCAACTTGTGCTTACAAAGCGTTTTAATATGCACCTAAGAGCAAAAAAAACTGCCTTGGACAAGGAGTGCTCAAGAAAACTGTCATTTCTGATGAGATTTCTGTTTCTACCTTCTTGAACTGACACTTTTGGGATACTTGTTTATCCTCCCTGTACATTCTGATCCACTTAGAAATGCATATTTGATGATCTCCACAGCAAGTGAGGTTTGAACTTAGATGCAGCTGTGTACCTGGAGGATACTTCCAGCTGGCCAGATGATTCTTACCTTGGACTGACTTGTTCTCTTTATGCAGTGCTTCACAAATTGTAACTCTACTTCACCACTTCAACAGTCCAGTGTTTTATGAGTTACTGATGTGGATTTTAACAGCATGAAAGTAAGATAAAGGATTATCCATTGAGTTGCTTGGACTATGCATCTAAAAACTTACCCATCACCAAAATATGGACCCCCTGAGGTTAGAAACTAACTGCTTCCCAACAGCTTACTGCAAAATACTGAATTCTTCCAGTTCATGTTTCAAGACTAAAGTAGAGAACAGAGGCAAAATGCAATAGGTTGATAATATTTAAACAAGGACATCTTCACTTCCTTAATGTCATGAGACATTTAAAGAGCTTTTGTACTTCTTCCAAATGAAGAAATTATTTCCATGGAAAAAAACCCCAAAATACTTATTTCTTGACAGAACATTCCAGATTACCTATAAAGAATCTTGGGAGAAAAAACAGAAGAGGAAGTACTTTGCCTAATGAAGCCACCTAGGAGTACACTAAGTACTTAGCTGCTTTTATGCACTAAGGCATCCTTGAAGTTTTGAACTGCAAGCACTGGAGAAAATGCTGTCCCTAGTACCAAAGCCATGTGCTTGCAAATTAGGTAACTCTTAGGTTTAAACATGTAACAGACCTTATGAATCCAGATTTAAAGTCATTTATCAAACTTCTGGATCCTATTAAAAAGGCTTTATGCACCTTCACAAATCCTTTTTTTTAGGTAACAGACAAAGGCAATATAATCAGATACTTGTACCACTGAAGCACAATCATAACCATCTTCCTGAGAATTACATACTGGAAAACAGACCACATATTCTCATTCTTCAGCTAGGAACTCTGAGACGACCTGGCTTTGTTATTCCACCTGTGCAAAAGACAGGCTTCCCAGGGAAGTGGTGACAGCACCAATCCTGCCAAAGTTCAGGAAGCATTTAGACAATGCTCTCCAGCACAGGGTGTGACTCTCAGTGTGCCCAGTACAGAACCAGGAGTTGGACTTAATGATCCTTGTGGTTCCCTTCCAAGTCAGCACATTCTGTGATCCTGTGTGGCACAGTCACCTAAGGCTGACATTCTAAACTAAAACTCATTCTGCTATTTTGAACCCTTTTTAGAACTCTTTCAGAAATCAGCTCTTACTTCCTGGAATTATTTTAGAAGTTGGAGCATTGAAGTGACAATGTGCTTCCATGTCCTTCTTCTAACATGGACATGCCATTTTCTGAGATGAGTCAAGGTATGGGGTGACCTTGGATGACAACAATTATGCCAGTGGGATCTGGTAAACCATCATCACCACCCAGGAGAGAGGACAACTGCGTCACCATCCAGCAATTACAGTGAAATCACACTATAACCTCCTTGGAGGAACACAGCCACCCAGGTGTGCAGGGTGTGAAGTCAGGCTGAGACACAGAAATCCCACACACCATCCCTGGAGCCTGACCCAGCACACTGCACGAGAAGGGAACTATGCCAGACCAGGGAAGATACAAAGGATTCTGTGATGACCACTTCAGATGGGGATTTTTCTCTTTCATTTAATGTATTTTAAGGATTTTTGAAGATGCCTTGATCTGTTTCCCTACATCTGCTTACATCTAATCTAGCATGAAATGCCATCCAGGCAGTCCTGGCTGCAATCTTCCCCTACAAAGTTTCCAGCATCTTAGTGATGAAGAATGGTGTCAGCTTTGTTTCAGGTTTCACTTTTTTTTTTCACTGGGATGAATTCTTTGCAGCAAAACTATTTGCTTAACACCGAGCCAACTGCGAGTGCCAAGGCAGAGCTGCCCTGTGCCATATCCACA
The DNA here is from genome assembly GCA_016584745.2 of Phylloscopus trochilus trochilus. NCBI lineage: Eukaryota > Metazoa > Chordata > Aves > Passeriformes > Phylloscopidae > Phylloscopus > Phylloscopus trochilus. Next base: position 6,837,074 of record WQNJ02000016.1, on the reverse strand, counting down.
TATAGAGGGACAGATTCACTTTTGCCTGAAACCTGAGAAGGGCAATTCATCCCGTCTGCATCCCCTTGATCCAGGAGATGATCTCATGCTTTAGGCTGATGTCAGCCTCCAGGCATGCCCAACTGTCCCCCTGCCCTGAGTTTTGTAGATCCTGGCTCCTTTCCAGGCCTGCCTGCCTCTCCCTAGCAGGGATTTCTGCAGAAGTGCACAGCTGTAAGGTAGGCTCCACAGGCAGGCACCGGGGTCCCTCTAGGCATCCAGATCAGCCCAAAAGATGTATGGGGGCAGTGATGAAGCAAATCCATGCATGATGCCAACAAATATATTCTTGGAAGGGCCCTACCCTGGCAGCACTGACATCAACACCATGAATGGTACCACTGGGTATCCCACCCTAGCTGGTGGCTGCACGTCTGAGCACCCTGAGCCATCCTTGGGGATGCAGGGCCCCACTGAGGAGCAGGTTTTTGGGATGTCCTGCATTTGCAGTTGGCAGGGCCTGGAGCATGGCAGCGCAGGGAGAGCAGAGTCAGCCTTCTGTCACCCCAGAGCAACTGCAGTGGCATGAGCAAGCCAGGTTTCAACAAGTAAATCTACATAAAAGCTTTCTCAGAGAGTGATTACTTAATATAACAACCAGCTGTCTCTTCAATTCTTGCTGAGGCAGCTGATCTTCTCACCATTATTCACAGAGGAGAAAAAAACAGGGGAAAAAATAAAAAAAGCAACAAGCCTGTTTTGTCTACAGAGTAAGCAAAGCACCAGAGAAATTATTATACCTGACAGACAGAGATGTCAAGTGCTTTTTTGGGGGGGTTTTTTTCATTTCCTAACCATCTATCCATTTCTTGACAGAAAAAAAGAGCTCTTATTGCTGGGGTGCAAAGAGTTAATTAGTCATTAACCCCTTAAAGGTCAATCCCACAGCCTTTTGTACAGCAGCTACACAATTTAATTACCATCACTTTGATGGTAGCACTTATCAATACAGGATCTGAATGTCTCCTCTTTAATTCAGCTGGCCCTGTACTCTGCTGTGTAACCTTGAACAGAAAAACAATTACCACAGGAGAAGATCAGTGGGAATCAGCAGAGCCTCCAGGGTGAGAAACTGGAGTATGGGACCACCCAGACCTGCAAGGGCTGTGTTTTTTGACCAGAAGACAATCGTGGCTGGAATAGATGGGTCTGTCCCACAAAGTCATTCAGGAACATCCATCTGAATTAATTAAATGCCTGAATTTATGTTAGGGCTCAATAAACTTCTGCATGGCCAATTTTATTCAGAATTAATGTAGCCTTTGATTCCGAGTTAAATTGCACAGAAGAGTTTAATAAGAGGTAACTAATGGGTTTCAAAACTAAATTTGGATTCATCCTCCTGGAGGCTATCTGGTCAGCTCCAGAGGGATGGGGCATAACAGAGATAAGAATCTGGGACAGAGGAGTTTTACAGGGAGTTTGTCGATGGGCTGCTGAAAAGGAGCAAAGAGGTACAATTTTTTAATTGCCCCTGCAGCTTTCATATAAATCTTGAGAAGGGGTGGTTCTTCCACTTTTGTTATCTTTAACATGAGGAATTGGCACTTGTCTCCTGGCATGGAGCAAGGGGCTCCTTTGACCATCATCTGATTTATGGGAGAGCAAGAGCTGCCACACTTCCACCCACATCAGGAATACGTTTCATTGCTGTTTTTTCTTTAGTTTTACTTTGGGGTAAAAGCCCTGACCTCCCAGGCTTTGCAGGAGGACACCTCCCCTCCTCACTCCCTGCTCTTTTTCCCAGCAGCAGCTCCTGGTAGTAGGTGCAGGCATATAAGGAGTGAGGCAGTGCCTGGGCATGAATCACTGCCTGAACATCCTGTCTCCTGAGGAAACAAGGATGGAAAGCACTGGCAGAAGTTTAGCTGACCTGCTGCAAGCAGTTCACTCTGTTTAACAGGAAAAATAGCTTCAGACCTCAGTAAGGCATGGATTTGATTTGTAATAAGGAATTTAATGATGCCTCTTCCAGAGGATCTAGGATAGTAAAGAGGTGGGGGAGAAGGTAAGAGATACCTAAATAGGTTAGAAATTATTTTTAAAATCCCTGTTCAGCAAGAACTAAAGCAGCTAAAGCAAAGTATGATTTGCTAGCTAGACAGTATTGCTTAACAAGACACATGTGCACATTACTGCCACTAAGCAATCAATAAACCTGGGTGCAGGGCTACACACAATTTATTGTTCCTCCCCTTGCTCTGCTCTGACTCAGCACTGAGTCTGTACAATTGGGCAGGTATTATTGAGGCAGTGGAGGATTTCTTGTGATAGAGTGGTGTAGCCAAAGAAAAAAAAAAAAAAACCAAAAAACAAAACCAACCCCACAAGCAAATCAGGCATATTTTTCTCTATGTGACTTAAAAGCTTTTTTTTTTTTTTTTCCTCTTTAACTAGAACCTCAGACTGCTGCTTCTCTGCAGTCCAACTCTTCACACCATGCACTGCCTTCAAGAACCTGTCTAGCAGACGATTCCCCTTTCAGCGTGTTCACACCTGCACAATTACCATAAGTGGAAGAAATTTCCTCTATTCTACAGCAAACAATGGAAAGGATTGCATTTCTCTTTCTGCTCAAAACCAGAAACACAGTTGCTTTCAGAGCAGGTTATGAAACTCCCCACATATCAGCTCAGAAAAAGGCTGTGTCACACAAAGGTGACTGCTGCTGTCCCCACAGCCAGTTAATGGAGCTGGGACAGCCCGGTTCTAGAGATCCCATTTTCTTCCTCAAACAGATTCTAAGCCATTCTAAGCATGTTTTCCACATGTCTTAATGTCTTGATTGAAGATATTAAGAAAACTCCCCTCTTGATGTGCTACCAAACACAGGTGCCCAGTGGGACCCTCCCCCTTCTCTGAAACATCCAAGCAAGGGCAGCTCAGCCTCCTCACCAATTTCACTGAACCAATTCCTGTCTGAAATCAGGCACATGCTTAACCATTTTGTCAGGCCCAGGCTCCTGGTTTAACTGCAGACTCAGTCTCTCCCAGCACATCACTCGACAGCGAGCTCCTTCCCACTCTGTCCCCACCCATCCAAGTCTTCGGGGAATGTTGCCATGGATTTCCACGGGACACCAGAATCCATATTGGAAGAACCCTGTTAAGGTTGCTAGGCGTAAATATTGACTTAACGGCTCTTCCGCCTTTTTTCTTTTTTAAGAACGGATTTGTTGGCCATGGCTGGAAAAATAGAATTATGGAGCACGCATGATTCACTCTGGCACTCACACAAACATGCAGATCAGTTGGCTGGCAGCTCGGCTCCTCTGTTCGCAGAGCATCGCTCCTAAAATGTGTCATTTTGTTTTGGCAGCGAGAGCATCCAAGCCCACAGACAGAGAGATAAAATCTCCTGCCTTCCCATGAACTTCACATGGGAGTTGCTGACCTTACCCTGCACAGAATATTGGATTAATACTCCCAACAGCTTTTAGTCCAGACACGCAGAAGGACTGACAGAAGTTTTGGTTTCACACCAAGAGCCCGGCCCAGAATCGTCCCCTCTCACACCCACTCTCCTGGGTCTGCCAACACAAGAGGGGACAGGAAAGCAACTGCAGGTAGAACTCTTTATTCAAAAGTCTTTTCAATAAGGGCTGTTTCACAGCCAATAAATATTGAGGAAGACAATAAGCAGAGGTGAGAGGGGACCCAAAGCTTTTGGTCACTGGACTCATGTTTTCATCACCAGTACTCCATGCTCAGACTTTTAATCTTGGCTCCAAAAAATGCTCCTTGAAACATTACTTCAACACACAGCATCATTCAAACTCTCTCCTGTATTGATTCTGCCAGATCTGAATGATTTGGCAGGACTGGCAGGGGGATGAACCTCCACCAGAGATGCCTGAGGGCACAAAGTCTACGGGACACTGTGGGCATTTGTCCTGGACATGCCAGCACAATCTCTGACTGTTCCAAAAAACCTGCTCACTGCACACAGGGGCATGGGCAGCTCACCTGAGAGCTGGCAGACACTGCAAGGGAATATATTTGGGATTTCCTACCAGACCTCAATTTCATATACAACTGGGGGAACTCAAGAAGAGTTGCTGCATTTCACAAAACTTGGCAGAGGTCTGCCAGAAAGCACAGAGCTTGTCAGGAGGAAAACAAAACTCTAATGATTGAAGATAGGAAGAGAAAGTCCAGTGTAAGACAAGAGATCCTTCTCTGAAGGATCTCAAGGAGTTTGCCTGCATTTTAGCCAGGCAGGGTGCCTTTGGGACTTTTATCCCATCACAGTTTAGGCACCCTCAAAAGACATGATGCAAAACCAGACCAGGAGACTAGGATCAACACATGTGAGTATTTCTATTTGCTTTGCATCCACATGTGCATACTTCTATTTGCTTTGCATCCTTCGTCTGTGTCTCTACACCTTCCCCTCAGGGAACAAGGACCAGCTGCTCCTGCCAGGCATCCTCTGTGCACATCCTCCACATGAGGTGGTTCAGTGCATGGTACATTTAAGGCTGTGGCACCTCACAGCTCTGCAGGGAAGCCCAGGGCTCTGGGGTCCCACCCATTCATTAGACAACACAAGAACTAGCCATTTTCACTCAGTGTTAAGCTACAAGAAACAAAAGCAAGGGCACTTAGATGGAGCTTAGCAACAGCTGCTCAGGATCCATTCAACAGCTCTCAAATCTATTTTTACTGACAGCTTTTGAAGCAGAGAATTCATTGAACAGAGAAACAGGTTGATATCCCTTCTTCTCAATTGTAGACAGAATTTACTTTGTTATTTTCTAATTGTTTCCTTGGTGGCACACACAAATTCAATACTGCATCTGCAAGCAAGAATGTCTATTTTCAGAATAAAGACAATGACAGGCAAAGTTTGTATTAGCAACAGCTAAGTAGAAGACACCAGGGGATAAAAAAGGGGCATTCTCTTTTAATGTCCTAATGTGCATGGGACAAGAGATGGAGTAGATCTAATTGCATGTAATTGAAGATTTTTCTGCCCACTCACTCTCCTGCCCTTGCAGCTAGAACAGCACAGCCCAGGTGCTGCCTCCTCCTTTCTCAGGAAATTGTTTGCAGGGAACAGAAACGTTTCAAAACACAGAAGCAAGAAATAAGCTAACCTCTCTGCTCTACCAGCTCAGGATCAAGGCTGATGCAAGTCAGTTCTTACTGCACGTGGATATTGGTGCTCTCACACCCCACAGGAGTACCAGGGGACAAACCCATCAACACAGAGACTTTCAAGCTGTGGTTATTGCCCATTATTGCCTGGTTACAGAGATGGCAATGCTTGAGTTTTATGACAGGTTCTCAATAACACTAGACAGGAAGACAACATGCTGCATTTGTCACTGGGTTTATACTGTACTGACCCCAGGAGGGCTCAGTAATAGGAAGGCACTGCTACAAATAGTTGTAGCTGTTTGGAGCCCCATTTATGTCTCTCCACTGAAAAGGTTCCCCTCTGCCTACTGAGATGTCTGAATTTGCCCTTGAACCAGCTTCTTTGACTTAGGCTGTCTGAGCTCATCATCCAGTTAGTTTTTAGGATCTGTTTTGTCACATGGTGCTTGGATGATCAGCTATCAGTTCTGAAATGACCATGAACTGGGGCAAGAAGTCCCACTTTGGACAGTTCAGCAGGAATAAGAGTGTCCCAGTCCAATGCAGAGTAGTTCTGTTAACTCAATGAGAAGGTACTTTTAGAAGTTTAAAACACACTACAGATGAACCAATCCTAAAGTAATCAATCTCTTTCTGTTTCCCAAAATGAAAGTCAGGGGTGATAAGTTCAGATCCAAATGTCTCAAGTCAGGTGAGATGAATCCCACCTTCAGGGCATAAGATGAGGAAGAGGTAAGGATCAAGCCTCTAATAACAACAGTGAATTCACAGCAATTGTGAAATTCCTTTTTCTCATCCATGTATTCCAGCCAAAGTAGGGACAAAACACATCCCCCTTCCAGAAGTACAGAGGTACTACTCATTTGCATGGCACAGGTCAACACCAGCTCCTATGACAATCCATAGCAGGTCATCATTTTAGAGCAATTAAACAGATTGTTTTAAGCATTTGAAAATTATAACCCTGCTGCTGCTCTCCTCGAAGCCTGTGACACAACTGCTGACATTCTTAGTGAATAAAGTCTTTTTATGGCATTGTAGACTTACTCTAGCCTAACTCCTCTTCTTTCCCATTTTGCAGCTATCTGGATGCATTAATATGAAAGAAGAGTGTTTCTCAAAACATTTTCAGCACCATTTAAATTCGCATGATCTTGTCTGCCTGTGATGGGCTGAACAAGTTTTCAGTCACATTTGTCAATCACTGTTCTTCAAATGCAAGAGTCTAACTGAAGCAATGAGGCAGAAATGAAGGTCTGGTACTCACTTTCTCAGCACTGCAATTTCATTCTCTATGCTGCTTTCCTTTCCCTTCAGTGCCTTCTTGGGAATGCATTTGACTGCGAAGAGTTTCCCGCTCGCTCTCTCTTCAGCCAACACGACTTCAGAGAATGCACCCCTGAAAGAAGAGAAGAAAACCCCTGGTTTAAAGTGGTGCTTCTTCTTTGAAAACTGTTAACTGAAACACAACCATTGAATGCAGTTCTGGTGTCGTTTGGAAGCTGCTCTTGTTAAATACAGAAATGACATTACAAACGTCTTTCTTTGCCTTTACAAACATATGGAGACATTCACACTCACACAAAACATTAAAGGCTTACCAAACACAACAATTTTAACAAAGAACCATAGTCCAGCAGAGATATGAGCAAAGCTTGAAAATTAGAAAGTACCATTTCTGTACCCAGGGGCATGGACCATAGTCTGGCTGCTGACTTGCTGGATGATGTACTTTTCCCCTTTCTGAGATTTTTGGAGGTTTAATTCACAAAGCAGCACAAAGTCCCCAGGACTAAGTGACACACCAGTGCCAGGAGTGCTCCTGGTTCCTCAGTCACCACAAGAGGTCAGGGCCCCCACTCTGGTCCTCCCTGGGCTGCCCAGAGCTTCTCCTCACCACTGGATCAACCCTGACTCAGACTGCATCAGAATTTCTCTATGTATACAGAGTTATTCCACAACACAAACTGATGTGTGTAACCACTAAAGCCAAAGAATTGGATTAAATCACAAGTCCATTGAACATTGGCTGTAGCAGCAGCCTCCCTACTGTTACCCCAGAGAAGGTTACACAAATAAAGAAACATCATCAGAGCAGCCAGTCACTAATTGCCAAGAATGGGCAGTGCCTCTCCTTCATTAGGTTATTTCATAACAGTGCATTATTTCTTGCACTGTCAGTGCTTCCTCTGAAGCCTCTGAACCTGAGTGAGAAGAGGCCAGGAAATTGTTACAGTCAGTGCTGTACACATATTTTTTTGGTTCCCAGGTTTTTTGAGCATCTGAGCATCATTTGGTCTCTGCTACTCCGGACAGACTTTGCAGTGGTACGTTAGGACCATCCTTATATTCTGGAACTTGGCACTGGTTTAACAGCAAGGTACTGGGCAAGAGAGAGCACTGACCTGATGAGGAACAGCAAATCATTGTTCCTATTCACCAAAACCTCCTCCTGACACACCCACTTTGTCCAGGAGAGATCAGATCCAAGGACTTGTCTAACCCAATGACAATGACATTGGAGGATCAGGTTGAGCAACCTGGTCTAGCAGAAGGTGTCCCCTGCCTATGGCAGGGAGTTGGAACTATATGATCCTTAAAGTTCCTGCCAACCCAAATCATTCTTTGATTCTATCATTCTACGAAAGTTTGTGTTTAATTTACAAGAAATAAAAATAGTCTTTCCTTTATTATTTCCCCTCATTAGCAGATTATGTTGCTTTCCTACGTAGCTCGCTCTGATAAAGGCTCAGGAGGGTGCTGAGCAAACCCAACCATGCTCCAAGCCCGCTCTTAAAGGGTTAATGTTTGGTCACAGCCTCATCTGGCTACCACCAACTTTCTCTGCCTTTCATTCCCCACAACTTCTGCTTATCTAGATGTTTTGTGGATAAACAAAAGAATTTCCTTTCCTGGACAGACTTTTTAAGTCATGCACTTGGACAACACAACCAGGCTGCTGTGACCTCACCAACAGCTCCTGAGTTGCAAAACAGCCACAGGAATCATTAAGTGGATAAGCAAAAGGAAGAGGCTGCTGCTCTGGAAACAAAGTACCTGTTTACCCAGAAATACTTTAGTAGCCAGCAGATATGGAAAGAGTGATAGGAAGTTGATGAAAAAAACCTTTTTTGCATGTTGTTATACAGCAGATGTTGGACAGCTTGTCCACATGGGGAAGTGATCCTCTGAACCAAGAAAAGTTTTGCCTCATTTTTACTAAAAAGGACAGACTATGGTTACATTTATGCCACTTGGAGTAGCAGAATGATTCCCTCTTTTCTGCTTTGTTTATAATCCACGACAGCATGTCAGGGCATCACAGGCTCCAATTTAGGGTCCACACAACTGATCCAAATGGGTTGCACAAATAAGCCACCCAGATTGTTTTTAATTGTGTTCTTCGCTTTCCTGTTATCAACAGCCCTTGCCATTCGATTTACCAAATAAGGTTTTCATCCTGACCCTCATACTTGGGACAGCCAGACCAGAACTGCAATAAAACCCTTTGGCTGGAAAGCCCTAAGACCTCTCAGTGCTTTACCAGCTTTGGTTGCAGACCACAGGGCCCAGAAACTCACAGGGCTGCTCCCAGCTGTATTTCATGAACTCCTTAAGTCTCATCTGCTTAAGCTTTCAGCACTGCACTTCACTCCAGCTGTGCCTTGAACAGGCTCCTTGCCTTCAGTTAAATGGTGTTAGAAGCTGCAATATTCTCACCAGTGGTTTACTGATCACACAGCTCTCACAGTGTTTATGATATTATAAAAATACAGGGAGCTCCCATCCCAATCTGCACTTCATTGCTAATCTCAGACAACAAAATAGTGGAAATCTCTTTATTTTCCCTCTGCACAATATAATTAACTTTGTGAAGCACCTTTTTTTCAGCTGGCTTCATCATTTCGCTGGATTTCTTCCTCCACTTATCAGGACAGACATGGTTTCCCTGGTTGGAAAGAGCCTCTGAATTTAAATGAAAATTTTTTGTGGAGCTCTGCAATACTCATGAAACCCAATTCCCTATCTCCTTAACAACCTTCCTCATTACAGCATGAAATAACCTGAAGCTCAGCTAAAGCATTTGGTCCCATGTCAACCCTAGGCACGGACAGGGTGCTTTTTAACATTGATTTTTATATGAGGCCATGGCATGAAATTGCTAATGCTGGGAAGAGTTCCCGGGCAATGGGAGGGGGAGAGCTGGGATGGATCTGCTGGGAAAGCAGGAGGGAGATGTGAGGAGGCAGAAGTGAGGCAGTCTGCACTATCCTGTGCACTATATGTGCTCCTGTGCCCACAGTGCAAGGGAGGGGGGCAAGGCAACAAGTCAGTGCACAAAAGAAAGAGAAGTGAAGCACTGGGAGGAAAGAGAAGGAAGGGAACAGATGCAGAGAGGGATCAGAGTGTTCAACAGAGACTCAGCAATACAGGGCAAGAAGAAAGAAAGGGTGGGAGGGAGCAGCAGCAAGGGAGAGGCAGCAAAGGTACTCCTGGAGTCTGCTGGAGTCAGGGAAGAGTCAAAAATAATACTGAATAGATGGGCAAGCAATTATAATTTCAAACATGCAGCTGAATTCATCCACCCTTAATGACACAGTCCAGCCTCCACTAAACCCCTCTTGACTCAAGCATGAATAGGTAAATATCAGAGAGAAAGTCAGAAGGACAAGGCTGCTCATTTTCTTGCTAACAGCAATATATCCTACAGCAAATCCTTACTGCCTCAAAAAAGTTCCCCAGAACTACCAGCTCAGCAGGCTTGCTAAAGATTTTTTTCTCCTCAAAAGGAATTAATATTACTTTTAAAATCATGATATTAATGAATAAAGCAATTTATCTCTAAGAATTACAATTCTTTGTTGAGATTTAAAATGTAATTGTGTACAAAGTTTTAGAAAGAAGTTTGGAGTAGGAAAATTTAGTATTTTACACTATCAACATGGCAGGACTTTCGTGAAAAGGCCATGGCTTTCATTAAACATCATCAAGCAGTAAAGGAAGAAAGACAAGTATCACACTGTGATATAGATTTTTTTTTTTAAATTGGAAAAAGAGGTTAACTAGTTAAAAAATGTAAGTGTGTCTGCAATGGTTGGGATGCACCATTCCCTTCAGCTCTGAAGGAGGTAATTGCAACCTTTCCAACACGCCCAGGGACAAAGTCTTCGCCTCTCTGAAGAGGAGCTTCTAAATCCTTCAGGAATTTTCCCTGTCCTGCCTGCAGATGATAGCAAACAAGTAAAAAAGTATCATGGCTTTAAGGAAGTAGGACAGTGGTGGAAATGGGTAACGAGAAACTTCTGCAAAATGAAACCACTTTTAGCTGCCAAAATCCATGTGCGGCAACAACCTATTTTTGAAAGTTTTGACCATATTATCATTTACCCTGGAGGGGTTTGCTCTTTTCAAACTTCTAATTAAGGCATGGAATAATTTTATCATTTAGATAATTTCCATATGAATTAGGAACAACATATAAAAAAAAAAAGAGGTTAAAGGACTTGGTGAGTGACATTGAGATAATGGCAAATTCCAGAGGGTGCTTGAGATGTTTTTGCTCCTCACCCCTTTGCAAACACCTGGACTATGCAGTATCCTATGAGATGCCAACCTTTTAGAGTTTTGATTCATTTAAATTATTTCTCCTGCATTATTTTTCTTTTTTATAGATTTAAAGATTAGAATTTCAAGATTAACACTGAAATATGAACATTATTCATACCCAAACAGACTGGATTTTCTATGAAAAAGTAGTGGCTGCAAGGCTAGGCTATCCTGCAGATCAAAGCAAAATTAAGAACAAATGAGTTTTTCCTTCTTCTGTTGGAACTATAATTTAATATGAACATTTAATTTCTGAAATACAATGAACAGCATATACTGTGACAGTAGATTTGTCCTCATTCAGAAAAAAAAAATTGCTGTGACAAAAATACTGACAAAATGAAGACAAAGCTGATGGAGGGTTAAAACTTCATTTTTTCCATTCAACCTCCATGTTGGGCAGTTTTCCACTGCATTAGCAGGTGCTCTGTCACACTAAGTCAACAGACATAGCCAGGAAACAGATTTCACGTCTTCAGGCTGCATATAGCTAATGTTCTTAATGATGATACAATTGGCCTCCAATGTGTACTTTGCCCTGGCCAAACCAGGGGAGAAAAAAAAGAAAAGAAAAAAAGGGAACACTCAACATCTGAAAAATATACCATGCCCATCTACCCTGAGACAAGAGACTGAATCAAAGGGAGACCAACCAAACTAAAGGTCATTTTTGTAGTGTGGCTTTGGCAACCACACTCAAATTCTGCTCCTTGACTCTCCAAAGAAAGGTTGCGGGAAACTCCCTTTCAGGAGTCCCTGATTGTGAGGTGATCTTTTTCCTCCAAAAGTCCAGTGCCAGGGTTAAAAAGATAAATGAGACTTGCAGTTTCGGTCTTCAGAGGTGTTTATTCTATTTCTTATTTCAAGTTCTGTGCGCAGCCGAAACCTGGCTTAACACGCCAGGAACACAGTGAAACCCCCCTGGACAGAAGATCCCAAGGTTCTTAAAGGTTTCTAACCCAATTAACTCCTAAAATGTGCTCTGTTTATTGTTCTGTGCCAATAATCACTACCTACTCTAAACACACAACCTCTGTGTCAAACCCATCCTGCCAATGTCTCTGTGCCACCGTCGCAGCAGAAAATGAAGCAGAAGAAGAAGAAGAAGAAGAAGAAGAAGAAGAAGAAGAAGAGATACCGCCCAAAATTCTTCATCTTGCTCTCATCTGTCTCCATACTAAAAACCCCAAAACTACAAATTTTCACCCTGTGACAAACTAAACTACTATTTCTTCCAAACCTTTGTTGCTTTCAACTCATCTCTCTCTAAGTGTTGTAAGTTTTTCCCATGGACTGAGGTCAAAGGCAGTGCTTTCCTGGGGTCCCAGCCAGGGTCTCAGACCCCCCAGGGCAGCACAAGGAATTTTCCATGTGTCCTGGACTCCAACAAAAGGTGACTTTGGACTGCACCACAAACAGAGGGGAAAAAAGTCTTCATTAGCATTTTTACAGCTTCTTCCATGGGCCTCAAGGAGTTAACTGTGGGATGAGCTCAGGCCCTGTGTAACACACCAGGGAGATTCTGGTCCTGCAGACCACTTTTCTACAGAGCCATTTTTCTGCACAACTCACGTTCTCTCTTTTGGGTTTTCTTAAAATTTTCTATGCAATTGTTTTTGTAAACACCTCCTCACTCTCCTCACACATCCAGGTGCGTCCCAACACAATTTTCATTCCAAAGTCACATCCATCAGTGTTCTGACAGCTGCATGAAAATGAAATTACAATTTAACTTTCAATAGCTTGGTGATGTCTGAATGCTAAGTTAACAACACTGAAATGTGGAGAGGGTTTTTAGCCAGACAAGAGGACAGGAGAAGGACTTTGGGACTGTGCTACACATGGTACAGAAACCAAATTCCCTACATATTCCCAAGAACTGAATATAAATTCATGGGAAAAGCTGACTAATCTGGTTGCAGCCATCTATGCTTTAGAGCACAAATACTTTTTCTAGCTATTTTCATTCATCAAACACACAGCTCCAACCCTGCAGCCCCTTCTATGGCAATGCTTCCTTTGCCTGGGCAAGAGCACAACAACTGGGATCACTGTATTAACACCAGTATTTTTAGCCTCCCTACTCATTTAATTTCCACTAAGCCTCCCAGCCACAACTGAAAATGCTGTTTCCTACCTTGGGGCCCCATGAGTGCCTGCTCTAACACCAGACATGGCCCTGCCCTGGGCTGTGTCTGACCCCAGTTCCCCTCTCCAGGCTGATCCCAATCCCTGCCTGCAGTGATGATCCCATGGAGGTGCCTGATGCCACAGGCTGGGGCTGCTATTAACCCTTTACAGAGGATGAACAGCACTTCCCACTCTGCCAAAATGCTGCTGCTATATCCTGATGGACACTCCAACAATGGCAAAGGGCACAGATACTCCTTGCTGGGCGTTCCTGCAGCAAGGCACTCCTTTCTGGAGCACTGACAGGTGTTCTGTCCCCTTTCTGGAGTTCCTTCTGGAGCACTGACACCTTTCTGACCCCTTTCTGGAGCACTGACACCTTTCTCTGTGCCCTGAGCCATTGCTCCATGCTCATTCCCTCAGCATTTTGTCCAAATTAGGAGGTATCTTGAAACCACAGGGAGCTTGCAATGAGCAGTCACAGTATGAAAGGACCCTGGGAATCACCATGCCAGGGATGGGCAGCACATCCCCAACTCCAGACTTTTATTTCCAGTCATTCTGCTGCTTCCACTTTTACAAAATGTTTAGGAGGAAGTAATGTCATCAATAATATCCCATCAATACCCAGACCTCTGCTGGGGCTTATAGCCATGACCATAACAGAGCCACCCAACAGTATCACACTCCAGGCAGAGCTTCTACATTCACCTCCTTATAAACCAGTTTGGTTTCCACTTACCATTTCAGTCTGCAACAGAATGAGCAGCACAAAGCTTTGGTCTTGTGCAGCCACCAAGAGTTTTCCTATTTGTTTGGATTTAACTTCTATTTTTTGGGGGTACTAATATCTACAGTTACAACAGCTTAGTGTTTTGACAGCTTTTGTCACCAGTCAGCTGCAAGAATCTTAATTCCCATTTGAGGCTTGTAATTTCTTCTAGTTTAGCTGCTCAATATTTAATAATCTCAGGGAAAAAAAAAAAAAAAAAAGAGACCACCCACTAAAAGAACTAGGATTAAGATTGGAAATCCATGCCAGAGACTTACAGGAAAGCTACTTAGAGGAAAGAGACTTCTATGAAGCCAGAAAACATTGATTTAAAGTTGCACATCATAAAGCATGAATTTATTACAGTGTAGTCAGGTAGTTTCCTTCACAACCCTGGACCCCCTTCACCAGAAGGCAGCAACCCCCTTAGAGGGCAACAATCATTTTCACTCAAGGAAAACATCCCTGAAATGTTGTGAACCATTCGGTAGCTGGAATTAGTTCTTTACTCCAGGATGAATTCCAAGGTCACAGCAGGGCATGGCACACACCACCAGCACCTCTTGTCACTGCAGCTCACACACCAGCAGGGTGAAGACACCAAAACACACAATCAAGGAGACTTCCAGGCAAGAAAAGCCATCAGGTGCAGAGCAGAATGAGGCATGCAGGCTTCAGTGCCACAAAACTTGGGTTCAAAGATGAATGAACCCCACAAAACACAGAAATTAAGCCAAAAGGAAAGTTTTTGAAGAACCTCATCCCTTTCTGAGATGAACTAATTTGTTTGAGCTGCCTGGTGTATTCTAATTTAATAGGATGCTATGCAGTCTGTTCTGAGACAGTGATGCATGGATGCTGAAAGGGGAAACTGGCCCAGCTCAGATCCCCAGTCATGTTTGTTATTACAGTCATCCTCTTTCCTGAACTGCTTGCTCCTTTCTGATCAATCCTGACCCCTATTAGAAAGGGAAGTATTGTCTTTAAAGGCCTATTACACTTAAATGACATCCTCTGTGGCAGTCACAGTAAAGCTATCAAGAAAAACATACAATTCTCTGTGCTGAGATATTTCTTCCATTATACACTTCACAAATGAGCTGTTGAGCAGGTTTTTTTTCCCCACTGAGGATCACTTTCTTTCCAAAGTGAATATTTAAGTACCATTTTTTCCACTTTCATCTTATGAGTCAAAAGGAGCTCATCATCTCCCAGGATTTATCTGATGGCAGCATTCTCACAAGAAAATAACCTTTTTTCTTCTAGTAATGACCTCAAACCTTTCTAGAGGCATAAGTGATCTCCATAATTTTTTTTTTCAAAGCATTTCCCTATTCTACCACTGACATATGCAGGTTCTATTATTCCTGGAGATCTTATCTGGCCATATAAAGCAGATTACACCAATTTGAAAAAGCCTGGTTCTTCTTCTTTCTCCACATGGAAACTCAAGAAAAGATCTGGCCCACTGTGGCATTCTCCAAGAGGCTGAATCAATTATGGAACAAGCAGATAATATTGTAGCCAAGCAAAGCAAGGCAGACACTGTAGTTTTGCTTCCAGCAACTCCCACATTCCTTCTACAGAGGTCTGTAGTGAAGGTGGAACTATCCACTGCCTAAAGATCAAATAATTTTGCAGTTGTGACTAATCCTAATGAGGGCTAATGGGAAATTCCCACTTAGTCAAGAGTTTCACTTAAAAGTGTCTGGAACTTCACAAATCCAAGATGCAAAAGTCTGCCCAGCAGCTCATTCATTCAAGAGGCACTTTTATCTCTACAAATTAAAGCCACAGTGGCAGTTCTGGTAGCCTTCCCCAGTGATCAGAGGCAAAGGATTGCATCCCTTGAGCTGTGATTTTCAAACACCAACTCTCCCTTTCATGAACTGCACTGCCCATTCCACAGGTGAGGGACCTGAGGAACAGGAGCTCCATGGACTGATGTGGCACCTGGGGACATGATGGCAGCATTAACAGCTGGACTCAGTGGTCTTGGAGGCCTTTTCCAACTTTAACAACTCTGTGATTCTTATTTAATTTAATTACTGAAAGGCTGGGAGCTTTGCATCAGCTAAAACCGCATATTCTTGTTGTACTTCGAAAAGCATCTCCAGCAGATGCTTACAATCCTACCCAAAATTAATGACAGCACACTGTGTGTTTGTGGGATCTTAAACCCTGCCAGCCAAAAGCCCCCTGCTCCATTTGCTGCACACCTTTGGTCACAGAGATCCCCTGGGATGGCCAGACATTAGTGCAGATGATCACACCACGGTTCCTGCCTATTGTGAGGGCAAATTTAGATTAGACAGCCACACCACGAAAGCAGAGCACATCTCCTACACCTGCCTTTTCCACTTTAATCCTTCAGATCCAATGTGGAGCCCCAGCCAGGAAGCACCTCCAAGAATGTGATGAGCAGCCACCAAAAGAGGAGGGTACAGGGTTCAGAGCTGTCACAAGCACAGCTGCACAGCCCCCATTGTCATGAGCCCTTCTGTGCCTCTGTGAAACTCTAATTGGCTTGTTCTCACCCTGTTGTCTCAGCCAGCCCTGCACATCCATTTTAAATATCTGGACTAAAAATGATGTGCATTTTGTATCCTTGCCCACTCCTAGTCTGCAGATTAGAATTATTAAAAAAAAAAAAAAAAAAGAGAGAGAGAGTGAGAGAGAGAAAGACAATTCAGTATGGTGGAATACAAATAAATTGCTTTACAGCCCAGAACTTAGCTCTGGTAAGAAAAGGCACTGCAGGATATTCAGAGCTCCATCTGCAGCTTTATTCCCAATGGCCACTTCTCAAAACACTAGGAAAAGCGTTTGCTTTTCTACTCCCCAGCCTCTTCACTCATGTATCCACATGCGGCTTCATGTCTGAGCTGAGGTACATTAAGAAACTCAGCAAACTGGTTTGCCTAGCAACTGGCAAGCTTGAAAATAAACACTGGCAAGGATTATTTTGGTCTAACTGTACACAGAGTTACCAGGGCCTTTGCAACTCACAGATACTTCTGCAAAAAGAATTGCCACACACTTTCCACATGTGCTACCCTCAGTCACTCTCATGAAAACTGAGTGCAAAAAGGGGGTTTCTTTCAGCTTCTGCTGATGAGGACTTTCTCCATCGCTCCATTTTTATGGTGCTGTGTTGAGACAACTGAGCTTGCTTGCCAAATTGACTCAGCACCAGCACACCTTTCCTCCCATAAAGTCACTGTCACGATGCTGCACACTGCTCTGAAGGCACATCTTCTGATGTCATGGAGTTACACAGGGACTGGCAGAAATTAAACTCCCCAGGGGGATGTGAGGAACCAGAAGCTGTACCAGCTTCCATCCAAATCCTGCCCAGCCTAAGCATGGTTCCAGGTGGAGCAGGGAGCCAACAAGGCCTGGCAACAGTGATCCTCTGAGCTCATCCCATGCTTTTAGCAGCAGAGAAGAGCAGTGACCTCTGCAGAAATCCCATCCCGTGAGGATGGGAGCCATCCCTACCTTCTGCTGCCTTGCCCATGTGGTGTTAGAAGACAGAGAACAAGCACTTTCAGCATGGCAGAGCTGCATGACAGCAGCTGAGCATGTCAGAGAATCCCAACAGAGAAAAGGTGCTGGTGTTTCCTGTACTTCATCTGAAAGAAGGACACACCTCCCCACCCAAAGAGGTCAGTCTGGTCCATGGATGCAACACGTTGTTGAGATGGTCCATGAAGACATCAGCAGTGAGACAGACAATGGTATCTCTGCCACACTGTTCATGAGGTCTTCAGGTTCCTGCTTTAATATAACTGGTTTAGACTTCCTAGAGAACCATCCTAATGTATTTGCCAAATTTGCTGCTGAGGAGAAGGAGACTGAAAGTTCTATGATTTCCCAGGGCTAGCTGCTCCTTCTGGGCTTCATCTGACTCACCAGAGCCATGACAGACTGGGACTGCCCACAGCTCCAGCACTCAGTAAAACACATGCAGAGCCAGGCTACTCCTCCCTCAGCCTTCCCCTGCCATCCTCCAGTGAACAACAGCACAGGGGGGACCATCTCAGTGCCTCAACCAGCTCACAAACACCACCCAAAGCCAACTACTGCATAGGAATGTCCTTCTGTGTTGGAAAACTTCAGCAGAAACAATCTGACAGCAACACTGATTCCCTTTATCTGAAATGTAATCACAGCACATTATAGTCTGGTAATACAATGAGGAGTTTCCTAGGAGATGACTGCCACGCGCCCTCACTATTTTTAAAAATGAAGTTTCTCAGAACTGATTTCCATCTCGGGTTGACATGCAACACACACACATTGACATTGACACTGTGCTTCCCCTCCTTTGTGTGGGTCCAGATAACCCAGCCCAGACCTTGGAGAGGCACCATAAAGTGGCCCAAGAGCTGATGAGGGTGGGAAGAGGAGAACACAACTCTTCAAACCTGACAGCAATAATTTCTGTGTTTCTTTGGAAGCTGTTGCATAATGTCATGGACAGAAAGGAAGCAGCACATTTTCCTCCCAGGTGACCTGCACTCCAGAAGTTTTAAAAACCCCAAAGGGATTGCAGGAGAACACGGGCAGAGTGACAAGGAATAAGCAGGATTGCAGGAATATCTCTCCTAATGCACTGTAAAGGTTACCTGAAAGCCAGTTCCCAAAAATACTGCAAGCAACAGGCCACTGGTAGCAGGCTGAGTACCCAAGCTCTGTGTGGTGCAGCTGGCAAAAGCTGCCACAGGTTGTGTGGGGTACAAATGTGCCCTGGTTGATACACCAGCCCACTGAAGAGACAGGCTGCAGAGTATTCAAAACAGGTTAAAAGTTGATTGAAGAAAAAAATGAGAAAAGACTCCAGAAATTTGGCTTCCCAGGGAGTTTCTGTTTATTGTCATTGAAAGGGCTTGAAGGGGAAGAGGGGTTGGACACTTGATGCTGACAGCAAGGGCACAAGTTGATCCCTGGAATTAGGAATGAATCAAACTGAGACAGCATTCTGCCCACCACGATCATATGGGGAAGTTCACCATGAAGAAATAACCTTTGAGTCCATTAAAACATGACCAGTCAAAAGGATGTATGTGAAATTGTTGGAATAGCAGAAAAAACATGGTACTTCCTTGGGGAAAAGTTTTGCTTTCTTCCAGGGGCAGGAATTTAATTTTAACAAAGAGCATAAGTAATGGTGCTCATGTAGCACAAGACTTTCTCCCACCCTGTTTATCCTCCTGCCTCCAGCAGTCAGAGATCCAGGAAAGAGATTTCTATTCAGATGACAGTTGTACTGACCCATCATGTCTCAGCTACCTGTCCTGTACTAACCTCTCTAACTCATTTTCTCCAACCTATTTACACTTTAAATTTCAGTCTCCTGCAAAATTAAGCACAACAAAGTACAAATTATATGAGAAAACATACTTCTTTGTTCATTTTAAGTCTGATGCTCAATAATTTCTTTCCACAACTCTCCAATGAAAGACATTTTAAATATGTTAAGTAACCAACTGCTTTTCCATGTCACATGATGGGTTTAAATCACAAATACAATGAATGGTTTTTAAACTACCATTTACCTCTTCAAGTCCTTTAAAACATGATCAGTTTTAGGTAGGTACTAGAGGTTGATGCTAGAAACAATCAGCAAAAGGAGTGTGAAAGAACTGGAATTCCCCCTCATTCCCCATGGCAAGAAACTCTGAACCTATAATAGGAGACACGAGACAAACCCAGAATTCTTAGGAAATAAAGTATTAATTTTTACACTGTGTTAAATCTTCAGTGTTGTGTTTAGTTTTAAAGGAATACCTGCAAAAATGAGTAAAGTTGTTATAACAAGAAGTGAGAAGGTCCTGAGAGACAGAACCAAGACAGCTAAAACTTGCAGGAAGCATAAGCATTGTTTGAAAATATTGATGCTGGAAACACAGACCAAATATCTACCCCAGGTAAATAAATTCTTGAAACAGAGAAGTCCTGCAGGTTAAGCAGCCAGGCAAGAGAAAGTGTGAGAAGTAAGACAACATCCTCAAACCCAGAGACTGTGTGTCCAAATGAGGAAGCAAAAACAGATTTCAAGTTCCAGTGGCTAAAATACAAGAACTTCAAAAGGTGGGGAAAAGCACCTAAAGAACAGTTGCACCAGGCAGGAAACTCAATAAAGAGTTACTCTGCACATATGAGAAGCCAGATGTGTGCCAGATAACTGATGGACCAGGAGGAAACCAACCACAGACGTAACATGAATAAACCCACATGACCATCAGCAAAAAAATTTGGGGTTTTTGTCATATGTGATAATTGCAGGGAGGTTTGGGAAGGTTCTTACACTGGAAACCTTCTTTACAAGGTTGGTAGAAGGGGTTATAGACTGGACTAACCCAACCATTCTAGGGGAATGCAGGCATGAAACTAAACACAGGTTGGGGTCTCCCTCTTAAAGCTTTACAGGTATCCAAAATTTAGAAGGCAGCTAACACAGTGTAACTTTAGAAAAGGGATGCAAAGGAATAATTCAGGAGTTACAGAGCACTCCAGATTAGCAAAACTGACATCAGCAGGTCAGTAAAAACTATACAGAAACATATCCCTCTCACCAAAGATACAATTACTGAACACTTTGAAGAATCTGATAGATTGAGGCTTTAGAGAAGGAAATCCAGGTTTCATAAATGCACTGGAATACTCTGGAAGGGTCTTCAACTACACAGATGGGAAAAATGCTGCTGATGTGGTTTATTCAGATTTCAGTGGGGTGCCCCCACGCAGGATCTCTGAGCAGATGAGCTGTCAGGGGACGGGAGAAACTTCTTGCAAGAACAAAGCAGTGGTTAGAAGACAGAAAACAGCACAGAATAAATGGTAAATCCATTTCATATTCAGTGTTAGGGGTCACTAAGAAAGCAGTTTGCCACAGCCTGAAGGCTTTGTGTTGTTGAGATCCTTCTCCTCACCTCAGGATATGGAGCCAGGGAGGATGACAGTGGTGCTCAAAATTATGAAACAGGGACATTGTGAGGAATTACTGAATCAACTGCAACTTTGCAGCCTGGAAAGGAAAACTGAAGGGGGAAGAATGAAGCTCTGAGTGGAGCAGGGAAGGTGGTCACTGTCCCTTCTAAGGCAAGGATTGGGTGACAGCACATGAAGGAAGGTAGCAAGGATACACTGCAAAACACTTCATCCAACTTCTTTCCATAGGACACAGTGGCCATTAACAAGGATTCAGGAAACAACTAGATAAATACTGGTTATAAAATTCATCCAAGACCACTAAAGGCACCATTTGAGTGTCAGAAAATGCCTGCACACATTTCATAGGGCACTAGGGGAATACCCACGATTTTATAATTACATTATTGTTAAATGCTGACCTGTACATTCCTCCCCAGACATGGTCTGCAAGGGAAGGGGCATTGCATGAGCTGCATTTTTGGTTGACCCTGCAAAGCTGCACTTGGGGTCAATCAATGCAGCAGAGCAGCAGCAAACAGCAGCTCATAGGCATGAATGCAAAATGTATGGACAGTGAAGCAACCACTGAGACAGGCAGGAACTCCCTTAGGGTTAAGTCATGGCAAAAAAACAAGGAAAAGTGCATGTAAAATACTGCCTAATTCCAATAACTGCATTTTCACCTAAGCATCCCAGTCATCTAGTAGTACATCAGACATGTTGAAATAAAGACAACCTCTGACTTCAGAGGATTAGCAGAGAACTACCACAAGATGTCCAGAGGAAACACAGTTTTGAAAGCTGCAGTAAAAAATACATGGAGGAAACAGTCTCTGTGATCTTCTTGGACTGATACCTGTGGAATAAGAGAGCCCCTGTCTTCCTTTATCTTTGTTGTAAGTGATGGGCCTTTCATTACCACTGCATGTAACACTCACCTCTTCCTTGTGGGATCAGAACAGTTAGTTAAACTAAAGTTCACATCCCAAGGTTTAAATGCCATACATCAATCTGCCTTTGCATCCCTGCAGCTAGAACAGCCCAAACCCCCACAGTTTCCCATGCATTTGTCCTTATAACACCCTCATGGGATTAGGCAGTGCTGTCACAGGTATGAAATACATGGGAACTAGGGCAAGGAAGGTCATGAAACAGATTAACCCCAGGTCTCCCCAGGCCATCACCCATGACTGAACTGGGAGACTGTCTTCACACGCTGCCAGATCACACACAGCCTCTGACTTCCTACACCTTTTGCTTTAGCCCTCCTTCTGTATCACAGGCTGCTGTCCCCACACTTTTATCATCTGTGATAAGACTAAAGCTCAGTTCTTCCCCAGAAAAGAGATTCACTAAAAGGCTGCCATCATTTCCCCCCACATCTTTCCATGAAAATTAAAAAAATTGCAGAAGTGTTTCTTGCTTTCTACATCACAGGCTGCTAAAGCTGCAGTAAACAAGCAGAATCATCAATCCAGTGAATGGAGCAGTAAATTTATTTACTGGACCCCCATGTTTGTCATTAAACTCATCTTCCTAACTTTAGCAGGGTAAATACCCTTTGGTTGAGTCGCCATCAGAGTCTCTATAAAGAAGCAAACCTTTTCTCTTTGTTGACAAAAGCCTCAGAGTGGCACACACGAATGTTAGCAGGTGTTCATGTTTAACTTGTCTTTGTGGTTTTTTAAGCCTGAGATGCATACAGTGATTGAGAATTACTGTTTATTCATTTCTGTGTAATAGGAGAAGCAGCATTTCATCTGTCTCATCCATATTTAATAGCTCCAGGCACAACAACCATGAAAGGTCTATTTTTTTCCCGCTGGGGAAAATATTATTATTATTACTACTCCCATGACTACATCTATATTCTGAAATTATTCATCCCTGGCTTTCTGTATTATTTCCATGTTATCCGTGGGGCAGGTCCTTTCCTTGTACTAATCTGAGTTACTGTGTTGATGAAGCTATACTGATTTATGCTACGCTGAGTCACATCAGCAAAGGACAGAGTGAATTCAAAGCTTTTCAAAGATTCTTGGCAATATAAACCAGACTGAATTTTGCTGCCCTAAGAATGGGAAGGAACCCCTAGAAAGCAACCCATTTGCTGCTCCAGCTTTTACCAGGATTGTTGTTGAGGGAGATCCACTCCTCTCCCCCAGGTTGAGCTCTACCATGTCCATTTTCACACTTAACCATCTTGGCACACACACAGGTGAAAAGTGGGGCCAGGGATGGTCCCTGCAGCTTTTCCTTATGCCACCCATGCCTAGAGAACCCCTCTGCTCCCAAAATGGCCATTAAATATGAAGGATGGCACCTAATTCCCCCCAGCATAGTAGGGCAGCTCAGGGCCTATCCAGACAGCTCCAGCACAGCCCAGGCTGTGTTTAATCCCAGCTCCAAGACAGGATGCAACTCCAATAAACTAGAAGCATCCCTCTAAGCATCATCCAATAAATCACAAAAGCCTGGACTAATAAATGGTCCAGAGTGCCGTTTATCCACTTAAGCAGAAGCAGAGGAGGTAAAATCATGCAAGCAGTTTTTGCCCTTCCCAGTGGTAGAAGAGGACCTCAACAAGCTCCAAGGAAACCTATTCTTTCTCACCTAATCCTGGACAGCCTCCAGCACACCTAGCAACCATGCAGTGCCAATTCCAACCACAAAAGCAGCTAAGACATGGGTTTTTCCAGGTATTTGTTCCTGGGGAAAACGCTCCCTGAGCGTACCATTAAAATGTTAATCATAAAGCTGCTGAGGCCCTCCTCTCCAGGAGGTCACTTGTCCAAACACAGAGAGTGTCAGCAGTCCCTGGCACATTACCACAAGTTGTTTACCCAGTAAGAAACAAATTTCATAGCTACAACCCAGTCACATGCTGAAACTCACAGGCAGGAACTGAGACAGGTCCCTCAGGAAGAGCAGCTCTGCCAGGGAGCTGCAAACACATGGGCAGATTCACATAGGGGGCTTGCCCTGCCCAGGGCAGGACTGATGAGTGCTGGTAGCACAAGGGTGACACTGAAGCAGGCACCAGCAGGGTGCTTGATGCATCCAGAATCACCTATTTAGTCTTAACTCCAATTCAGGAAAGGAAAAAAACTCACCCAATATCCCCCACATTTTTTTTTTCAGCCTTATTTGCATAAAGAAGCTAAAAAAAATCCCATGTTAAACACATTCAGGGGCTGAAAGTTGTGATTAAAGCAACAGCACTGCAGAGGAGATATATATGCATATATATATATATATATAATACACACACACACATCTATATACATATAAAAAGAGATACATCTTTTTTCCTATTACTTGTAATTTGGAGGTAGAACAAGGTTGGGGGTGGAACACTCGTTATTCCCCTTCCTCTCTGCATGTGTAGTTCTCATTAGGGCCAATTAGGATGATAATCACATCTGAAAGGAGGCTTACAAGCCAACCCATGTGATCAAAGCAGAAGTAAACACAACTCTAGGGAGCTTAGGGAGCATATGGTTTCCTGTCTCAAGTTCTCCAAGCTCGTATCTGGCTTGGTTCTACCTGAAAGCTCAGTCCTGTGCAACTTTATTTGGGAGAGCATCCCATGTGGGAGGAGATGAGGTGGTACCATGGGTCTTCAAGGACCCACCAACCTGTAACAGGTCTCAGCATGCAGGAGGAGAGAAATGAATTGCTCTCTCCAGTGTTTTTTCCATACCTTGCACAAGGCATTACAATTTCTACATTAGGAATCAATATGTTGAGATTGATTCTCAAAGAGAAAATCCATCTGAGTTCAGGGAAAGCAGACCCTGCACTCTGCTCTCAAATGCCTTTTCCACCCTCCCTCCCCAGGATAAAGAGGTGAGCACAATTTTAAAGGGAAAGCCTTTCTGCACATTGGTGCTGCCTCTGCCACCCCTGTCTCTAATATCTGCAATCCCAGGTGACTCCATGCAATTACATTCCTAATTGTGCCACAGTGGTGTTCTCTGGGATGTTACACCGCTGTTTAATTTATAAATGTCAATTTGGAAGCACAATACAATGAGAAATTGCCCGCATCAGACGCAGAGCAGCTCCCACTTATGAATAGGTAAGAAGGCAACAAAAATAATTAAGTACTTAACAAAGAGAGAAGATGAGGGAATGCAGGCATCCCTTTAGTGCAACCCTTCCAGATTTTACACGTGCTCACTTTTGAGCTGTTTAAATGGAAGGGCAGAGGTAACCAAGTGCCAGGTTTAATATTGGACATGACATTGCACAGTCTGTTCCTGTTTGGGAGCCTATTTCATATTTAAATCTCAATTAAACAGTAGGACTGCCTTGACATTTAAAAGCCCAAACAAAACACTTCAAGCACAGCTCTACAAGAAGCATCTGTAAAAGCATCTTCTTATTCCACCGACCTGCTCATTCTTTGCATCCTGAATAGCATCTTCAGGATGAGAAAAATAAAAGAAAATAAATAAACTGAGATGTGTTGATTTTTACCACCATTCTCTTTGAATAGTCCGTCCAACTATGCAAGAGTGTATTTGGTCCTTCTTGAACATCATCAGCAGAGCACCTGCAGAGATATCTGAGCTAGTTTTGAATTAGGAAAAAAATTTCTTGTGCAGGAGGAAAAATCACCTCATACCAAGCTCTGAATCACCAACGATGATGCTTTCAGACTATCTTGTCCTTTTATACACTTGATCCCAAGTGACACGAGAAGAGGGCAGATGCCAGAAGCAGCAGCTGGGGGAATGGGAAAGGAGGAGCTGTATGGATCATCCTTGGTTCAGGCCATGGACACAAATAAACAAGATTTTCCCTTATCAGCCATCCCAGTCTACCACAGTCACAGCACTGGCTGCAGCCAGAGCTGGGTCAAGGAGCCACCTTTTCCTGGGCTGACACTGCTCCTCCTGCCTCAGCCCTCAGACAACATGGAGAACAATGTGAAGAGCACCAGGGAAAAGCACCAGGCATGAGGCAGACTGCTTTAGGTCCCAGCATTTTCTCTGACCACAGGATTATGGATATTACTGTAGCATGGACAACCTTCCACTTCCCCCAGACCCACTGTATTCCAGCAGGGGTTCCAGGGATGCATTAACAAACAACCCCACATTTCAACTTTCCTACTGTCTGTTTCCCAGTGGCATCACACCCAATATGCTGGTGGCTGCCAGCTCAGCTCTGTGTGCCCAGCTCAAGGCTCCCAATGCCACAGCCAGGCTTGGAAACAGCCCCTTGAGATGCTGCTGCTCATCAGACACAAAGATCTCAGCCTGGGTTTCTCACCCTTTAACTGCACAGGCACAACCATAAAGAAGCTCATATTCTGCAGGTTTCCAGCCCCTCTTTTTTCCTTTATCCCTAAATGCCACCTGCAATGAGCAGCTCTGCAAAGGGTTTGTCCTCTTGCCTGAAAGGAGATCACCCTGCTCTCGCCCTGCAAGGGGAGCACTGTGGTGCTTAACACACACACAGCCACAAGTTAAACAGAGCAAGAGAGATAAAGTGGGTTCAGTGGTTTCTCTTTTGTCTGCCTACTGTGGAAATTACAAATCCCCTCAACCACCTGTTTGTGTGGAGGAAGAGAAGGCCCACCACACTGGGTCAGACCAAAGTGCAGCTCTAGCAAAATGCCTCCCAGCTTGTAACAAATGCCTGTATGAAAAGCTTAAAAAAAAGAATACGGAGATATTCCCAATTCACTCTCTTGACCTCTCAGGATCAGCAATTCAGAGGTTTCCAGGGTGCACTGGGACCATCGTGTGCCCACCCAAGCAATGCCCTCTGGCACAGAAATGAGACTTTTTCTCATACACACAACTTGGCTGGGGTTTGCAAGTCCTGCCAGCTTCTCAGACAAGCAACACACTGCAGCTCTGCAGGGAAAAGCCGAAGAAGTGCCTCAGCTGGTGCCAGCTGCATGCCATTGATGCTAATGGACTTGTTCTGCTTTATACCAGCTGATGATCTCCCTTTTTTCCCTTTCTGCCTTCTCAACAGATTTTCTGGTGCTCAATATATAAAATATCCATCAAAAAGGTGGATATAGTCCAGCAAGAGCTATGACACTGGTTTATGTCTGTTACAAGAAGGTGTAAGAGCACTGCCATACAGCTGTAACAGAGTACACCAGCCCCAAGAAAGCTTTGTGCTAACCCTCATTACTTAAATATTAGCTTATTCCTTCAAAATGGGGCTTTCTATCCTTTGAAATCCCTTGGGTTGTTCTCATCCCTGCTAATGCCTGACATTATGCCAGGAGAAAAAGTGTGGGACACGCTGTAGCCCCTCATCCCCCTGAGCACACTGCCAGTCCCAGCAGGGACACTGCTTCTCCATCCTGCTTTAAAGGAAGCACCTGCAATTATTCCCAGAAAAAGCCAGGTTCATTTTCAATCGCTGATAACGTCAGCAAGCTCTTTTCCAGCCACGCTTTCTAACAAATCAGTGACCTCAGTGAAAGATGAAGGGAAGATCTGAACTCATTTGGAGACATGACTCCAAATTTCTGCTTCCAGTTCATTACTCAAGACAACTTTAGCCCCCCTGTGCCTCCTGCCCCCACTTCCAAGTCCTGGAGTCATCAGTGGGTGCAAACCATGCAAGGGTCTTCCCCAAACCGAGGTGCTGATGACATCCCCAAGTGGCAGGAGGATTTCAGCAGCACCATCACCCCCATGGCACCATCACCTTGTCTGAGCCCATTTCAAGTCCTTCCAGGCCGTGTTTGTGTGCAAGCTGTGCTAACATGCTCAGTGGAGAGCGTGTCCTCCACTACAGAATGAGGCCACAGAAACACTGTCACAGAAAAGTGTCTGTGGCACTGTGTCACTGTCCCTTATGACCAGGGAAGCCAGCTCCTGTCCCCAGCTCTGATGCAGAACATCAGCAGAACAGCTATTAAGTATTTAGGGTGGGAAGCTCCAGCATCAACCAAAAATACTTCCATGTTGACAGGACTTACGGGATCAGCCAGTATCTGAGAGCCCTATAAACCTCCCCTGGAGTGCAACACAACACAAAACCAAAGGGTTTCCCCCAATCAAAGATTCAGAGCAAAGTTCCTGCTTTTGTCAGCTGGTGGCTTCAAGTTCCCACACTGATCCATGCTGGGCAAGAGGAGAGAAAAAGCTTCTTTTTTTTTTCCACCCTCTTTCTGTGTGTGATTAGAGATGGGCCCAGGAGACACAGATTTGCTGGTAAAAACCTCCCCTTTGATCAGTTTAGTGAATTCTGAGAATCTGCAGTTAAAACCTTTAAGTCCGGTACATCCCAATTAGAGATAATCCTAAAATATAAGGTTTGCATGAAGATGTGAGCTTTTTCTGGTGCCTGGAAAAGAAAAAGGGGGAGTTTCTTGTTTTATTACCGATGCTTATCCTGTCATATTTCATACCAACAACTGAGGTCATGTGCTGTTTGCCCTTCCCTTATTTTATGAAGAAGAAAGTAGAAAGGACACATTTAGAACAGAAAAGAAACCCAAGTAGAACATGGGTCAAATGAAGTTTGGTGCCTATTTTTCCCACAGGAAAATTTGCCAAAGAAAAATAAAAGTAAATCCAAGAGGCAAGTACAACGCTCTACATGATGAAATTTTTTTCCAGCTACTTTTAAGGCATAATTTCATCATGCAAAATGAGAAGGAGAGATAATATGTCTCTCTTTGCTCCATAAGTCTGTCACTAAAGAAATTTTCAGCTGGTTTATTCATTTTCAGGCTCTCTGCCCTGATCTTTCTTTCTCCCTTTTATTACCTGTGTTGAGGCTGCAGTGCCACTCACTCACTGCTGAGCTGCAAAGTTGACTCACTACAGCTCCTTTTTTATTTCTCACTGATCTCATTGAATTATTGAAAAGGGTACTGTCAAGTTGAAAATAATATATCTTCAAAAATAAAATAAATTTTCTTTCCTGAGTTCCAAATAGCACCTTAAGCCATACATTTAAGGACAAAAATAATAATAAAAAAAAAAGTAAGCATTTGCAGGGGACTCATTTTCTTAACATTAATAATGCCCTTGGTTTTCTTTTTGCACATTTCAGTCCAGACAACCTAAGTTCACCATCAATTTCTAGACAACTTCACTCTCTGCTTCTCCTATACCTGCATAATGATGTTGCCAAGTGTCTTAAGTTTGTCCTCAGTCTTTGGGTACTTGTGGGCATATTTTGTAAAGTCTGAGTTTGTAAAGACATGAGTAATGCTGTGGCTCAGCTCTCATTTTTATTTTGTTTTATTTTGGTATCTGTTAGCCTTCAGTCAGGGAACAGTTTGGCTGCATGGCTCAAGTACACCCTAAAGGCTCGAAACCAAGAACTCAACTGAAATTTTTATATAATCTCATTATTTTTAGAGAGATTTTTATGATTCCAGGAAGACTGGATGATTTCTTGGGTTTTTAGCTCTGAGACTTGGCTTCTCTACAGTTTTAGATTTAGCATCTGCATTTCTTTTATGCTGCAGGTCCTTACAACTAATCTGTAAGTACAAAATGTCCAGAAACTCAAGACCTGTTTCTTTTTCCTTCCCTTTTCACTTAGAGGCCCAACATCTCCCTGGCTGATGGGAAACCAGAGCACTGCAGATGATTCTGATGAAATCCCCCTACTCTTCTATCCCTACTGACCACAACCTTAGTCTAAGTGTGCCCATTACCAGAGCCAGGCACCTTCTAGAAACACTATTGTAATAACAAAATTGGCAAAATCCACATAGTTTGTAGGGCCATAATTTCTCAGTAATTAGACTGGTATAAAATGAGCAATGAGGATTGATTGCTACTCAATCCTTACTCAATATTTGAAGAGTGTGCTGAAATTCTGTGTTTATAGAATAAAGGTGTGAGTTTGTCACAAACATTGAACACACTGGTGGCAACAGTTAGAAAGATGCTGGGTGTTACCAAAAACACATTCATAAAGGGTAACATGAATTGGTCAGGAATCTTTATATAAAACTCTTACAAGAAACCGTGCAGTTAAAATACAGAACCTAAGGTGAACTGAAACTAAAAAAAAACCCAAATACTTTCCTTCCCACCCCCTGCCCCAGAGTCCACGTTTCTTTCCTTGTTAGAAGTTCTTTAAGAACCTTGTTATAAAATCCAGCAGTGCCATCACCTCTCCAACAAAGACTTTTCTCACAAGGCTCCAGGAATAAAAAAAACCAAAAACAAACAGTTCAATCAACCTACCTCCAGGGCATATTTACACAAAGGTTTTTATTGCCTTTCAACTTGATATATTGTTTTCAATACCCAACTGAAAGGTAAAGGTATTAAAATATACATTGCAGTGCAGTTTATTCCAGAAGAGCTCCACGGCACATCCTGAGCAATGCCCATGAAGACATTCAATTACTGCTTGTTCCAAACCTGACCCCAGTTGTGTAACCAGGGCTAAAACTTCAGGCATGCAGCACAGGAATTAATTTCTTCGTTTTCACTGCAAACCTGAAGCAGGAGTGAACACTTCAAAAATCGTTTCGTTTAGTCTGATTTGAGAAACTTTGGGCCACACTCTTTAAATCACTTATGTGGGTATGTGATATATATCAAGGTGATTGCAGACAGAAAAGAAATAAACTGCACTGTTTTCAACAGGTGTGGGTTGAGGTCTGTGTTTCCCTGGGCCAGGCTACATGTCACATCTTTCGAGAATTATACAGAAACAGTAAAAGATTTTGTTTTACCTACTGATAGCAGGGGCTTGAGAGGGATAAAACTATTCTCTTCAAGATTTCAATTTCAAATTTTTATAAAAAATCAAGTGAGAACCGACTGAATGAATCAGTGGGAACTTGAGGCCAGGTTTTCCCATGTTCCCCTCCACAAGCAGAGACACAGCTCCACCAAGGCAGTCCCACAAAACTCAACACAGGTTCTGCCACGGCAACACACCCTCATGGGCATTGCTCATGCTTGGGAGGGCTCACCCAAAACCAGAGCTGAAGCACCTCAGGCCTCCTACAAACTCACAGTTTCTCCAGGAGATGCTTAAAATCTCGAGAGTATGACAAAGAGGGTGAAGATACACGGTGAGGCTGCTTCTCCCAGGAGGTGGCTCACAGAGCAGACTCCAGATGGGACTGTTACTGAATTAAGACAATTAATCCCTGGAATGAATGTGATGTGATTGCTGGGTGTGGGAGATGTCTGTTTCTCTGAATCAGCAGGTAGCAGCCATCCAGAAAGGCCCCAGAAAATTCATCTGTCCTCTTGGGTTCACAGACTAGACAGCATTGGCAGAATCACCTTCCCCTCAAGAATCATAAAGGCTACATGGTCAAAACATCAGCTGAATTTGATTTTTCACACAGTTGCTATATCTTGCTAATATATATGTTAATATGCACTTGGTCCACTTGATGCCATCACTGACTGCAGTTAAATGTTTCTAATCCAGACTTCAGCATAACACCAATTGTACTGTTTGTTAAAAAATGCCCTCTCAAGAATAAATGTACATCTCTTCTTGTGCTCTTTCCCTTCACAACCCTCCACAGCCTGTTGCCAGCTCTCATTATGCCTGGCTCTCATTTTAATTGTACCCATTGTATAAGGACCTTTCTAATTGGTTTTTCTGTAGAGCAGAACGTGTAGTCACTCACAAATGACAAAGAAATACATGCAAACATTAAACATTTTTAAAAAGGGTAGGCATCCAAAATAAAATGATACTTTAGAGAATGACTGGCTACCAACTGGATAAATCTTGTCACTGTTCAAGTTAATAAAACAAATTTCTTGACAGGTGCTAGGCAATTTTTAGCAAAGTTACAAGGGTGTCACTATAGCTAATGTTATTAAAAGCTTTGATTAGTTATAAGAACAGACTCATAGGTCTAAATCAAAGCTGCTCACTGAAACTGGGGAGATAATTGATGTTCACAATCAGAAAAACAGTCTTTAACTCCAAGAAAACTCTACATAAGGAAGAGGACACATACACTAGAAAGTAAGACAATATGCATGACCTTTTACAGGCTTTCTGGTCCATCTTAACCTGAGCAGAGACCTTTGGTGTATGCTCAGGCTGCAAAGAGATGGCAGGATTGCTGCTCACCCAGGTGACAGCAGCTGGTGTGAGCATGCAGTCCTGCCTTATTGCACTTGGGGCATAAATCACATCTGCATTTACTCTGGACGAGGAGCTGTCTTTTCTGGGTGCTGTGGTAGCAGAAATAACACAGCACATGATGACAGAAAACAATAACAATAAAGAAATACATATGAAATAGGCACCTCCTGAACCACTGGCAGTGCAGAGGACAGGGTGCAGCATTTAGATGAGGCTGGTTCTCACTGCTGTATTTAGGAGTGAACATTATTTCTTCCTCTGCAGACATTTGAATTTCACCCCTTGGAGAATCTCCTTGAAACACAAAAACACAGTCTCATATCCCACCCTTCCTAGGAACAGCCCTTGCTGTCAATGTGCACTGTGGCTAAAAAAACCAGCTGTGGGGATTGCCTGGCCCAAGGCTGGTGCTCAAGGGGATTATCCTTGTTCAGCTGCTGACTCAGCCTTCCCTGCCACACAGGCTGCACTTTGGAGCAAAGAAAGCAAACCCATAAGCAAAGAAAGCAATCCCACAAGGAGGAAAGAGATACCCTGAATTGTATTCTCAGAAATGCGAGTCCTCCTGTGGAGCTGACAATCCCCCAAGGATCCATTTCCCAGAGCACAGCCACTGTGACCCTCCTATGGGGAGAGCTGCAGGACAGGACTCCATTTGATCTGGAAAAGGGAAACAGAGCTGGGCAAGAGTCTGGAGCACAAGTCCTGTGAGGAGCAGCTGAGGGAGCTGGGTTTGTTCATCCTGCAGAAAAGGAGGCTCAGGGGTGACCTTATTGCTCCCTACAACTCCCTGACAGGAGAGAGTAGCCAGGCGGGGGTCAGGCTCTGCTCCCAAGCAATCAGCAACAGGGCGAGAGGACGTGGCCTCAAACTGTGCCAGGGAAGGTTTAGGATATGAGGAAGAATTGAGGATATGAGGGAGAATTTGTTCACAGAAATTCCAGACCTTGGAACAGGCTACCCAGAGAGGTGGTGGAGTGACCATCCCTGGAGGTGTTTGAGGAAAGCCTGGACGTGGCACCCAGTGCCATGGTCTGGTTGGCAAGGTGCTGATCAGATTTGATGGTCTCAGAGGTCTATCCCAACCTAAGTGATTCTGTCATTCTGTGATGCAAAGCTCACTGGAAGGTACAACCCATGTGCTGAGTCAATGAGCTATACAGCCATACAACAGCTGAGGGATGAATTTGGCCTGAGTTAATTTTATAAGCCATTTTTAGAGTAAGTAAGTTTCATTAAACCTCATGGAAAAAGCATTCAGCCAAAGGCAAATTCACATCACTGTGCTTGCTTATCCTTAATTACATTATTCCCTTCTTTCTGTAAAGATGCATTGCTCTCAAATACAGAGGGATAAACATGATGATGTAATATTAATTTGTAGTGAGTGATATAATTAGTTACTTCTCAGTAAATGTGAAAAGATTAGGAAAATCATTGAACATTGGTTTGTTCAGTTGGCAGGTGGAAACTACTGCTTCCTTTCACTTCTCTGAAAAATTAGAGCAGGTAGCACAGCTTCCTAAACCCATTTGCCTTGATTCAAATAGACAGATTAAATAATTAACTAGAATTAGAAATAACATCTAATATGTGCAGAACAAGGAACTACAGGTGTTCACTGCAGGCTATGCCTGCTCTGATTTTAAGATGCCCATGATATCCAAAATCCAAATTCATATGTGAGAGTGCACATAGTGTATCTTGGGGAATTTCTGGGAGACACATCTGATAGATCAAAGAATCCTCTGTTACTCCTTGCACACCTCTGAAAAATGCTCAGCAAGCCCTCCAAGTCTAATCTTTGTTTAGACAAATAAAGAGCTTGATTAACTTCTAAAGCAAATTTTTGAATTCTTTTTGGAATCATTCTTAGTAGACTCAGACATGTCTTGTATGTCAGATCCTCAAACAAGGCACAAGGTACAGCTCATATCATCTTCCTGCTTTCCATTGTTACTTTTTCCTGCCTTAATTTCAGCAAGGTCTCAGGACTAGACCAAGACAAGGTTTACAGACCCCTCACAGCACTGATAAGAGGCAGCAACACCTTTTGCTGTGAGCCTCAGACCTCTTTTGGCAGATGTAAAAATCAGTTTTCTCTGCTGACTTAATCCTTTGTCCCTTTCTAGAGGCTTCCAAGAGAGATGGCAACATATCCTCCTGGAGACATTGCTTTGCCCTGTGGACACTCCCATCCTGAAGTAAATTCAGTGAACAACTGTGATACATTGGTGACTTCTCTAGTCACACAATGCTAAATGTAAATTGACATCCTACAACAACACTGCCAAGGAGACCAGTAATTTAGAAGAATTCAAAGCCATATACCAAAGGCAAAGGAAAAACAATGTATTTAAGTACTTGGTCAACCTGAAATACAGTTTATGCACTCTGTCTTTATCTCCAGTATTACACAACTTAAAATTGAAAAGAAAAAGCTGCTAGGAGCCTCCACATTTGGAATAAAATTGATTCTGTTGTTCTTTCCTCCAGTGTATGGAATCAGTGCAATCAAACAATCAACGGTAAGTCCACAAAAAATTTAAAGCCATCTGTGTAAGAAGATGATTTCAGCAGATCACTCAAATAACAGCTCATTAAATCAGCAGAACAGAGAAATATTTGTGCAGGACATTTACCCTCAAAACACCTTTTTTTTTTTTTTTTCTTAAGGCTAGTAAGAGCAATACTCCCAGTAAAAAAAGATTTCTTGTGCCACATTTCATGGAAGCCTAATTTCAGAAGCCACTCTTGTCTTGATGCAACTTGAAATGCCTGAAATTGAAGCTGTTCCTTGGCCACAAGAGTAAAAAGGCATTTTTCAAATTCATTATTTATAATGTCTGTATGTGTATGTGTGATATGATATATATGAGTCTATAGCAGCAGGGCTAGTGCTTGCCAAATGCAGTCATATTCACATCTCCTCTACTTGATTACAGTGAAAAAACGATTGCATCTTACTTCACAGAGGAGTTGTAACTGCCTGGATTTGTCAAAACTATGTGCACTTTAATAACTGAAACTCAATCACATTCAAATCACAAATGGATAAATGTAAAAGATAAATGTAAACATCATCAAACAGAATCACTCTTTGCCCATTTGACAATATGCTCAATGCCAACAGGTGGTGAGGGATGGTAGCATGAGTCAGATCTGGCACCTCCTCTCTTCCAAACCCTAGAAAGGAGCCCAAGTGATGATCACCCTATGCAGACACCAGCACTTTTTTCACCCCTGCCTCAGTTCCTCCATCTGAAACATGGGACACCCAGCAAAGACTGTCTTGTCTAGAGTCAAGCAGAAATGGAGACTTGTATTGGTTTTGGTTGGGTCAAAGTTAATTTTCTTCAGAGTATTGTACCTGGGGCTGTGTTTTGGATTTGTGTTAGAAACAGCCCTGGTGAAAGGGATTTCATTATTGCTGGGCAGGGCTTACACAAGGTCAAGGCCATTCCTGCTCCTCACCCCACCCCACCAAGGAGGAGTCTGGGGGTGCACCAGGAGTTGGGAGGGATCACAGCCAGGACAGCTGACCCAAACTGACCCAAGGGATATCCCAGACCATAGAGTAATATCCAGTTCATAAATCTGGGGGAAGAAGGAAGAAAGGGGGGACATTTGGCATGATGGTTCTTGTCTTCCCAAGTCAGTGCTCCATGTAATGGAGCCCTGTTCTCTTGGGGATGGCTGAACACCTGCCCATGGGAAGCAGTGAATGAATTCCTTTTGTTTTCCTTTTGAGTGCAGCTTTTGCTTTACCCATTGAACAGTCTTTACCTCAGCTTCTGAGTTTTCTCTCTATTTCTCTTCTAATTCCCCCCCTCCCTTGCAGACGAGCTGCATGAAGGTGGGTGGTCAGTGGAGTAAAACCATGGCAGTCCTTTCTCAGCCCAACATGGGGCTCAAAGAGCTCAAGATAACAAGAGATCTGACTGAAACAGGCTAGATCAAATTTATAGCTGTTACTACTGATTAGCTATTAATTGGCAGACTCCTGTGCTTGCCATGGGGCTTGCTTCCCTCACGGGATATTTGAGTCTAGTGCTCGTTAGTGACTGCTTTCTGCTTTCACCGCGCGCTGTCCCGCCGTGCGGCTTATCATCCTGCTCTGCTGTGCTGGGAACCTTCTGATAACAGCAACAGTGATGCAATCAGGCTGGCAGATGGCCAGGGCACCACTGCTGCTTCTGTGCTGCTGCTGGGACCTCAGTGTGAGCTCCAGTCAGAGTGACCTGTGGGTGAGCACATGTGGGAGCAGGAGACCCCAAAGTGTTCACAGCCATGAAGGTGAGCACACCAGAGCAGGTCCATCTCAGCTGTGTCACTGCCATGGTTGTGGCCCATGGGGAACAGGTGCACCTCCAGGTGGCTGTGGCTGTGGGTAAGTCTGCACCACAGCAGGTACACCCCTGGGAGAGGCCCTGGCTCACAGATAAGGTGCCACGTGGAGTAGATACACCCTCAGGGACATCAGTGTGTGGATAAGGGCAAGCCAGAGCAGGAGCAAAGGTAAGAGTTCATTACAGTGTCAAACCCTGGCCCAAAGGCACCAGGGTTGGAGGCTGTAATGGAAACACCTTTACATTGCTGTGAGATGTGATTTGAGTTGTTAAAGGGATTCCTGCAGCCTTGGAGAAGCCTTACAAGAAGCAACCTGACCTGAGCTGGCTTTGGTGCCCAAAAGTTCCACACAACACACCACCTCTCCAGTCCCAAGTGAACAGGGTGATGAAACCCACAGTCATAAACCAAATGAACTCAATAGACATTTGATGGACACCTGTGCACATTTCATGGGAATTCTCTGGGCATTCTAGATGGGTGGTCCATAAACTAGAGAAATGACACTTGTGTTTTATGTCAAAAGATAGGAAGGGGGTGGTGCTTAAAGAGATTGAATTGGATAGGGTGGTACCTGAGCATGATGAAAATGGCATGGAATAAGGGATGGAGAACCTGCTGTTCCTCCCCTGGAAAGTTGTGAATTAATTCCTTCTTTGGCTTTGCTCACAAGCTCAGCTTTATTTTACCTATGGAACTATCTTTAGCTCAATCCACAAATTTTCCCACTTTTACTCTTTCAAATTGCCTCCCCCATCCTGTTGCAGGGCATGAGAGAATGGCTGCGTGGGGATCAGTTGCCAGCAGGATTAAACCACAACAAAATTATTACTACTCTTCACTCACTTCAAGTACTTTCTCCTTCTCATCATTCATCTTCATCATTTACCTGGTTTTGGACTGAGTGCTTTTGTTAAAGGGTTGATTACAGGATAATTTGGAACAAGTATATTAATCTCACATTATGCCTAATTGCATTAGCTTCAGATGTGTCCTCTAAGTATGATTTACATTTTGAAAGTTGTCTAAGACTCTTTTCTATCATCTCCTTTAAAGAGATGCAATCTAAGGCCTTTTTCTCTTTCTGACTTCGTCATTCTCTGTGAATTTTCTTTCTCTTGGAGATACTGAATTTCTACAAAATCTCCCTGAGAATGTTTGACACTGACAATAAAATGGCGATAAATCAATAGAACAATAAATAAAATAACCACAATTAATAGTGCTTTCATTTACTGGGGTTTTTTTCTTAAATCTCAAAGTGTTTTGCAAAAGAAGGCAAATATTATTACATTTACCTGATGGAAAAAACAAAGGCAGAGATGGACCAAACATCCCATATTAAATCCCAAATATTGTAGGGACAGTGAATCCCATTAGAAGACAGGTTCCTGTCTGAGGAGATGGAGCTGCTCAATAAAAATAGTAATAGACACCAACTTCATCTTTTTAGCCTCTAACTTTCTCAGCACGTTATTTCTTCTAGCCATTCAATAACTGTTAATAGGTGCCAGACTCATCAAACCATTGAAATTATGTAACTTCCAAACCTGTCAGATTAAAGTATTGTTCTTCCCACACCCCCATTACTTTTAGTAACTACTTCCAAACCAGCTGCCTTATGTGGGAGCAAGCAAGGAGTCGCTTCAAACAAATCTTCCACCACACTCCTTCAGAAGTATTAAAGCCAGCAATGCCTACTGGGTTACCATTTTCTGATTTGTGAGATCCTGACTGGATTTATCACAGCGTTCAGAGAAATTCACAGGTAATATTCAGAACATATCAGGTCTTCAGGTGTTTCCAGCAAAAGGCCAAGAGGAGAAAACATTCACATTACAGCACAGAAATTCCAAACCTCAACGTCACTGAGTACACCGAGATTCCTCCCCACCCTGTGTGAATGGCATGAATGGCAAAGTGGGATTAATCACTGGGAATGCCACCAGCATCCACAAAAGGCAACACGACACTGAAGAAGCACGAGGGAGGCGCTGACAGCTCCGAAAGGAACAGCTCTATTTCACAACCCTTATCTCACTGTAATTAATTTTGAAGCCAGCTATCTTTCCCTGTGACACTTCCAGCACAACTCCCAGCTCAGCGAACGCGACCCCAGGAGCCTACCAAAGAAAGATGTAAAATAAGCTGTCCTGGGTCAAATTCCTCGTGACACGTGGTTTGATTACACAGGAAAGATGCCCTGGGCTGCCTGCCTCATGTTGTTTTAGCTGTTCAACAATTTTTCTTTCTGGGTAGATGCTGCCAAATCAACATACACCCAAATGTGATCGTTTTACTCTAAATTTGTAAACAGTCTAACAGCAAAGCAAACCATACTCACAGAGTGTCCTCTAACCCTGCCACAACACCAATTTCCAAATGTTTCTGCATCAGGCTGCTTTTGAAATTAGTTTGAGTTAGCTTGTTGAAACGATGTTGAAAGATTTGGATGGAAAATCCAAAATCGCCTGTTGAGCATGAAAAGGAGCATTCACCTATTATTTATGTATGCAAAATTACATTTCCTGCCTGTCTCCAGGAGGCATGGTGTGACCCCTGGCAGCAATCAGTCTTTTTCAGGAGCTCCAAAATGTCTTAAGGGCAATAAAGATCACATTTTATTTATTATTTTTTTTCTCTTCTGATTATGTAAGAACAACTATTTCAAAGCATGCAATACTGAAAGCCAGTGTGGGGGGGAGATAAAAACAGGAAGGGAGATAACAGCACAGCTCTGAACCCTCACATGCTACATGAGATATGCACAAAGCACTGTGCCACCACATCCCATCCCCCAGATCACGGCCCCATTAAAGATCTGGGAGCCCCAAACTGGACCCACCCCATGCTACCAATTTCCTCAGAAAATTCAGCTGGTCAGTCTAGTCCTGGTCTTCCTTTCACAC
Source organism: Phylloscopus trochilus trochilus (assembly GCA_016584745.2). Taxonomy (NCBI): domain Eukaryota; kingdom Metazoa; phylum Chordata; class Aves; order Passeriformes; family Phylloscopidae; genus Phylloscopus; species Phylloscopus trochilus. Next base: position 6,798,149 of record WQNJ02000016.1, on the reverse strand, counting down.
TCCTGGACAAACAGAAGCACAGATCAGGAGACTCAATCAGTGAATATTCATGGCTGAACAAAACACCAACATCTCTCTGTTAACAATGACAAAAATGTGATGAAAACATTAAGAATGTCTGCAGAAGCTGAGATAAAGGTGTCTCTTTTTCTTTCCTTTCCTAACAAGCAGTAGCTTGTCTGGGACTGAACAGGTTTACGAGCAGAAAAGCACCAATGTAGATACTGAAAAAATTGAAGATCTGCAGATACACAGTCTGTGTGTGAGCTTCTCTTGGCCATGGAGAAGCAAGAAAATCCAGTGTCAACCTGGCAGCTGATGACCCTTTTTATTTTCTACAATCCTGCGGAACACAGAAGTGCAAGAATGAACATTCAGCTTCCTCAACTCGTTATCTTCAACAGGCTGTGCTGTGTCAGAATTAGCAAAGCTCTCAGGGCTGCATGCAGCCAAGTCCCCAGAAACACCAGGCAAATCAGATACAAGGGACATAAGGGGCAATGCCTTGTTTTCTGCAGATTAATGAGTACAGAGGGAAAACCAGGATACTTTACACTCTCTTTCTCCTATTCCCTTTGAAGAACCGTGGACCAGAGAAGAGAATTCATATTTACATCCAGTAAATAAATGAGAAGCCAATGTGTTCCTAGGCAATCTGCAGTGTGAAATAGCTTTCCTGGACAACTTTCAGGCCTTATCAGTTTGACAGAACTGTTTGATACACTTGGGACATGTGTTCTGGCTGAAGTGTACCATGGGACACTGATAATTCATTCTGTCCCAATGTGTAAAACATTTTCCCTACCTCTGACACTCCAATAATGACATCCCCTCAATGACAGATATTTGTCCCGTTGCCCTGGTTTAAAAAAAGTCCCATCTTTCAACACATCTCTTTGGTAAACACACTGGGAAAACTAAATTATCAACATCAACACTGTTCACTTAGGAAAAAAATCCCACCAATAATAACCACGTAAACTTCTGTTAGATAACAGCAATTTCATAAAAAGCCATGGTAAGAGATTGGTCAGGAGATTTAAGATCACAACCTAGTTCTGACTCACTCTTGTTTTGCTGAGTGATTCTGGACCTTCTGGGGGTTTCCCCATCTGAAGACTATAAATAAATAAAGGTACTTTCATGGATTCCTTGGAGATCATAGTATGAACAGAACTGGAGAAGAACTGTGCTATTATTTTTTGCATTGAACTTTCCTGTTTAGCTCGATCTGAATTATCTTTCATTCACAAGTCATTATGTGGTGTGACCTGGAGGAGGGCACTGAAACTGTCTGCAGGATATTGCCTAAAGGCACAATATCAGAGATCAGCCTGAAAACAAACAAACAAACTAAAAAAACCAACCAAAAAACAGAGTCTAAGGGGACAGAAGTACAACAGAGCTGTACTTCATTAACAAAAAACCCACTGACTTGTAGCTGAGAAATCTGCTGGAAATGATCACAGTATCACCAGGAAAAGTTATATTCAGTGTGTTTCCCCTCCCTTTTAAAAAAATGAACAAGACTGCATGACCATCTCGTCTTACTGGGAACTGGTGCATGCTCAACACTAAAGAAAAAAAAACTAGCCTGAAGTTTTAAATCACCATGTTTGGAAGGGAAGGATGGTCTTGTGATTAGAAGACTGAATTCAAGAGACTTGGCTCCAAATCCCTTTGGGTTACAGGTCTACTACCCTTGGTCTGGCACTCAGAGTTCTCTGCAACACAGATTCTCCTTTCACATTTATTTGCAATGGGCTTTAATTTCATGTGGCTCTCCATGCACAACTTTGAGTTAAACTTGTAGGCAGTACATACAAATCTATGTGACCCCTAACATTTGTGAAGAAAATTTCAATCTCCTGTTTCCATCACATACATCAAAATGCCAAGCACAAATTTCTCTATTTCCGACATCCTTGGAAAGATGAAGAGTAATAGTAAGATACTGAATAATATTATTCATATTCCTGTTATTAAAAATAATTAAATATAGGGCTCTCCAAGAAGGGAAATGAGTGTAACTATGAAATTAATCAGTGAAGCTTCTGAAGTAAATGGATGGGTTACTACAGAACAGCACTGAAGCAAGTTTAAGAGTTTCTTCCACAAACATTTACATGAAAAACATGGATAATTCTTGATAAAACTGCATCTACTCTACATTTTTACAATATATAAAGAAGAAGAAAAAAAGCTATACTTTTGATAAATATTTCTGAGAAAAATTCATATTAGTTTTCATTTTCAATTAAAACCCACCTAAAGAATGAGACCTATAAAATATTTACTGTTTTTACTACTAAGCAAGGAAAAGGGATCTCCATCCTAAAGGGCTTATGCCATGGCAACGAAATTATCCTTTATGTAAGCTCAAAAAAAATCAACAGATTTACAGATAAACTTGTCTTCAGCTTCCTAGAAAGTTTCTGCTTGCCAAAGAAGGCTGATTTCCCTAAATGTTGTTGAACAGCTTCTGCCCTGGGACTGCAGGGTTTTTGTTCAATGCAGTGATAGATGCCCATTTCTCTGACTGACACTCCTGCCCCTCACGTGGTCCAGCATGCACCCAGCAGCCTCCCCACAACATTTTCCACCCAGGATACTACACCCAGGCTGCTGAGAAACCAAACTTTGCAGAATCACATCGCAGCTAAATTCCCTCCCTTGTACAATCCCGAGCAAGTGGATTTCCCATTGGGAACCCAGCTGGGACATGGGCATGGGCTCCTCTCCTTAACCCCACAGTGCTGGGGTGGCTGCTGTCAGAGCAGCTCATCCACTCCCTTCAGGGCTCCCTGGTGCACAAAATGAGTGCCCACTTTATGGTACATGTCTGTGCAGGTTTGGTGTGGTTCCTACACATCAGCCTCCTGCAGTTTGCAGAAAATGCCACTTTGGTGACACCCACCCCTGCACAAGTGTCACTCCACAGGGGAACAAAAGCTCCAAGCAGAGAAATGCCAGAGCTCTGGGCTCACAAGCACAGAGCTGCTCCTTATTATCACACAGCCAAGCTGCAGCAATTCCAGACATCCTCAAGCCTCCTACATCCATGCTAAGGAGATTTGCTATTAAAAGTCCTTGAGACCACTGCCAGACATTTTTCTTTTTTTCTCTTTTTTTCTTTTTCTTTTTTTTTTTCTTTTTCCTGGCAGACCAGGGCTCTGTTTCCTTCTTGGAAGCCACACCTCAGGGCTCATGGTCCCCCCTGTTCAGGGCTCTCACATCTACCTGGCATGGCAAAGCTCTGGCTGTGGTTTTAGTGGTGTTTTTATTCCCACAGGACTTCCTCTTTAAAGGAATCACTTCCCATCACTGTGACATCTTAGTCCTGAAGCCAAAATTACATTAACCCTAATAGAATGGCCCATGCCTGGGCTGGTTCCTTCAATCCTCCTCCTGAAGAAGGAAGCTCAGCCAGAGCCAAAAGCATCTGTCCCACAAAAAAACCCTCACATGCCACCAAGCCCTGCAGTGAAAACACACAGAGCCAACTCCAGAGCTCATCCAGCAAGGGATGAGGTGATCAAAAGGCAGGTTCTCCACACAAGACAGCTATTCAGAGTGTATGCAGACATTCAGGTAAGCCAAGGGGGACCTGAGTCTTGCCCTGAGGTGACTGCTGCCCAAAGAGCAGCTTTGCAGCCCTGCAGCTGGGTGGACACAGGCTGTGTGAGGAGCTGCAGGCAGGCTCAGTGACCAGCCCTGGGTCTTACCTACAACACACTGGGGCCAAACTAGTCACTATAGAGACATTTCAGGAGCATCTGAACCAGCCCTGATCCCACCACTGTGGCTCCAGGGTAGCCTGGAAACTTGCAGTGGCTCTGATGATGAGTACCTGGTAGTCAGGTACTGTAAATCCATCCCTGCTCCTGACTGCTCCTTCTAGAAAGCACAAACCTGTCCCCAAAGATACTGCAAGCAACCAGGCTCAAAATGCACACTTAATAGGGAAGTTTATGCCTGAAGTCAAACTTTTTTTTAGGTCCCAACTGCTGGGGGCTGATCCAACACTTCAAAACGGGTCAGGAAAAATGGGAGATTGAAAGAGCAGCCCAAATCAGGAATCAGAGCAGAGAGCTCTCCTAGGTTCTGGTCAAGTCTCAGCTGCCTCAGACAGAAACAGCCTCACTCCCAGAGCCCCAGCACCCTCCACTGCAAGGCAAGTGGAATAAAACATAGATGGCAAGAAAGGGAAATAAACTGCTGTGACAGTACATTCCAACAGCTAGCATTGTCTTATGTTTTCCAGTATCAGTTTATATAAATACAGACTGTATACATATATGGATTTATAGACTTGTATAACACATGCTGTATTTCAGAATAGTCATTATCAGCAAAGCACTTATATAAAATACATATATGGAAGAAAAATAAAGCCATTTCAAACAAATACAGAACCACTTGGATATATAAAGCCCATGACTTCAGCCCTGGTGGATGGGCCCATCTGGGACAGGTAGATGGCAAGAGATCTTCATCAGAGGTGAACCTGGTCCTCTGTGTCCTCCAGCAATCACTCCCCTCTCTGTCCTGGTACCTTGGGAGCTTTGCTGTGTGAGGCTGTTTGGCTGCTCCAGGCTCATTTCATACACAGTCTGTTCCAAAGGTCACCTCTCACAGAATATGTGAGGATTGAAAGTGGATCCTTGAGCAATCCCAGCCCAAGGAGCACCTTTCCTTTACTCTCGCTGACCCTGAAGCAGGGAAAGCTGGCACTGCTGCCACTCTACACCCAGACAAGATCTGGGTGGGCAGAGCAGTAAATCTCAGCAGCCACAGAGCTTTCTCTGGGTGACAAGATCTCAGTGTCACTACAGGAGCAAGTCAGTGTCAAGGACAACACCCAGAGGCTCCCACATCACTCCTGAATTATGTCTTACTGGGAGAGACAAAAGGAACAGACAGATAGATGCAAGTGGGCAGTTTAAAACTGCTAATACTCAGGAGCAGGGTCTGCTCTCTGCAGCAGCTGCAAATGAGGGTGTGAGGGTACCTCATCACTGTGAAACAGCAGGACTGGGGCTTAACCTCTCTTAAGGCTCAAGAGAGATGTATTTTTTCCACACCATCCTGCTGGGCTGCTGGTTCAGGACAGAAAGAGAGCAAGCAGAAATTCTCAATTACTGAACTGAATATGGAAGAAGCTTGAAATCCTAAGCCTTAAAAGCTCAAAAGTCAACCACTGAACAGAGAGAATCTAAACAGTACTTATCTGCCCAAACTCTTGATTTTAATTTTTCTGATCATTTCTCTGTGAACTAAAATTCATTATTTCTTTTTTTTTACTTCCTCTACATTGAATCCTTAAAGTAGGAAGGGAGAGCTCCAAAGTTTGCACACATTGACACTTTGCAGTGAAGCTGCACATGCAGAATATGTATGAGAAGATACATTTAGAGGTGATTCTTACCCAGCATTCAAATCTCTTTTTAAAGAACACAGATAGACTATTTCCTGGGACTTTTTACCTGGAAAAGATTCAATTTTTCTGGCATCAGCATGAAAAAAAATGCAAACTCTCAAAGCAGTCCATGCCACAGTTCCCTGTAGGACTGGCATGTACAATTCTGCTGAAAGTTCTGAAATTCTGCATTTAAAAATCTCTGTTCACCCCAAAACACTCCCTGAACTGTAGCACTTATTGCTTAAAGTGCAACACAAACAGAACAGCGGTGACTTAGTGGCAGAGATCCCAGAAACTTGGTCTAACCTTTTTCACCACCTGAAGTGCCATCTTAATCTATATTTCATGGAAAAAAACCACTTTTGACACCTTTGTTCAGCCACTGGCATGCCGAGAGGAGCCAACACCAAAACCAAGCCCCCTGACCTGTGCATATAAACGTGTGAGATTCACACAGGAGCTGGCCTCAGGTAAGTCTTATGAGGGGATGCAGACAGCTGGAAATATATTAAGCACAGGTTCAGATGGAAGGGGCTGCCCAGTGCCCACAAAGGCAGAGCTACAGGGTAGCAGAACTCTTCAGCCCTCTGCCCAAAACTCCATTTGGAGATGGAGCCCACCTAGCAACTTGGGAGAAGGAAATGATGCTGGCCACAGTCCCTGATTTGCACATCACCTTTTTTTTTTTGTTTCATTTTTGAACCCTGTGAGTCTCTCATGCAAAATGCATAACCACATTTGGTCTTGTTGCATTATACTTGGCTCATCATTTATGAGTGGACTTTGTATTTCCTCACATCAATAATCAATCACACCATGAGCAGCTATTGGTTAAATCAATGCCACTCTCATCAGCAGCTCCCTTGAAGGGGGATTCAGCTGACAGTCAGCCAAGCAGGGCTGGGAGTCTGCTCAGATGTTCCATGAAGTACCACAAGCACTACGGAAAGAAATTGATAATTACAAAATGTGGCTGCTCCTGGGACACAGGGTGGTGGAAAGGAGCCTGGAACACCCACATTTTCATTTGCTTTTCCTATTCAATTACTTTGTGACTTAGTATTTGTTTTTCCATGTCCTATTTAGATTACAAACTCTGTAGGGTGGGGACTGTCTCTTACTATGAAGCTGAAGAAAGAAATAAAAGTAAATAAAGTAGGATTCCAGGATGAAAAATAAAAACAAAGCAGATGACACCCTCAGCAAGGCTCTGCTCAGCTGCTGATGACTGACAGCATCACAAGATGAGCTGGCAAGTTAAGAACCTGGTTTTTACTCTTTAAAGTCCCACATTTCTGTGTCAACCATATTTTCTAAACAACTGACACTACAGAAACATTCCCCACAGAAACATCACAACTGCAAGATGAAAGTAATCTGCCTATGCATATGCTATGGATCTTTTACTCTTCTTTCCCTCCACCTTCTCTGTTCAAAATATTTGTTCATCAGACCTCAGCACCAAAAGATGGAAGCATGCCATTCTGCCCTTCTAATATTTTATTATTTATTTTATTGTAGTATTTAGAATACTACATTTATTTGCAACTTTATTCTCCCAATAAAAAATATGCTGCTTCAAAAAAATCTTCTTCTAGTGAAATTTTATGTATTCTGGCTAGTTGTTTACTGCAGAGTTGTTGTAATAGACAATTCTCACTCGCAGCCTGACATTTGCAATTTTCATAATACAACAAAAAAAACTATACCCTTTGTGCAGATGTACAATCTGCTCATCTCCTCTTTCCTTTGTATTTTGCAGCAAACAGAGGTTGATGAGGACAGCTGCTGTACAAGCTCTTCAATACACTGATCTGGCATCTTGAATGATGGCACCTGAGCCTCGGATCCCAGGGAAATATTTTATACTTCTTTACAGAAAACACACTTTTTTAAAATTTTTTTTGACTGAACACCAAGATATCTACAGTGCAAGCTTCGATCTAAAGATGCCTCCTGATCTACCATGAGTTCCCTATTAAAGATTCAGGCTCACTAAAAAGTGTAAATCACAGAATACTGAAGATGCTTTTTATAGCCTACCAGTCACTGAGGCTCTATGTACCACTCCATGCACCATCCCAACTGGGAAATACAAAGCAGTCTTATCATTTCCAGATAGAAATGGGAAGAGAAGGGGAGAGGAGGGAAGGACAGAGAGCTGGGAGCTACAGCAGTAAAGATACTTGCATTTCGTATTTTGCAAAGTGGTGACTGCAACATTTCCATATGGTCTCTAATTTCCTTACTTCCACGTTTCCCTCATTTCTGTCTCAAATTTAAATAATAACCAACTTTTGAAAGTATACATTTCAAGCACTACTTATTTGTTCCACTTTCAGTGTCCAGTTCTTCTTCTTAGACCTTCCTACATGAGGCTGTATCTGCCTCTAGAAAAATGCATTTCTAATTGACTCTCTTTGTCCCTAAAAGCTTGCCTTGGTATTAAGAAAATCCAGATCTAAGCTATGAAAACCAAACAGGATAAAATACATTGCTCAGCTATATGGACTCTGTAGTGAATGTGCTTCCAGCCCAAGAAGAGACAAAAGGGTTAATCATGGCCCAAATCACACTACTGACATAAATGTTCTCATCTGGGCTCTCCTAGAGAACTTTCCTATGGATCCGAAAGAATTTTGTAACACAAAGACAAGCTTTAGATTCTCAGAAAATTCTAATCACTCAGCTGAGCACATTTAAGATCAGTTCTGGGAAGAGAATTCAGGGTTTACTAATGCTTCCTTAGGTCACACTGCCTTCCAAAAAGCAGAGTCACCCCTCAAAACCAAATTAATGAGCTTCATCATTATTTTGTTCCATGTTCGTTATTTCTGGTAAAGGAAAGGGCATTTTTCAGGGAAATCTTGGGGTTAATTTGTTACATGCATCTTCTATGTCATGTTTTTTTTGGCAAACGATCAGTGAGCTCATTAATTTCTATATCTAACTTAGTTTCCGTTTCAAAGTACTATAAAACAGAAACAACCAGACACTCATGCCAAAAAGTAAACATTAAAGAGATTGAGACTGTAAATGGTCCCTTTTAAAATTGATTCGGATACAACATAAAACAAAAGGCCATCTTAAAACTAAATGTTCTTAAAATAAACAATGAAGATCTCCTTACCCCCTGCTTCAAGAAAGTATTTAAGCTAATGAGAGCTAGGAAATCAATGAGTGGATATTGAATTGCTATCCAGTCAGAGTTCAGACAGATTCTGGTAAACAAACACAAATCTAAAAATAAAAGTGATGGGGAAATCTTTTTTTCAGGAAATTGCACATTTATTAGCAGAGAAGGGGGGAGTGGGTGGAAAGAGATACTGTAAAAGACAAGTGATCACACTTGAGATTTTTCCCTCTATTGGAAAAGATGCTTAGTTCAGTGTCCAGTTTAATAACTCAGACACATCACTCTCCATGCTGAATCTGTGGGCTCATATGCCTTTGGCTCACATCTGCACACTCATCCACAGGTGGTATTTAGGACTCCAGAGAGGGGAACACAATTCTCAAGAAGAGCCAATGTGGATGCAACTTCCTGCAAGAGAAAAGTTCTAAATACCACTAATGTCTCTTGCTCTGAGACCTGCTTCAAATTTCCTTCTGCTTTATTTTGTGTAACTGGCAGCTCCACTGAGAGGCTTTGTTGTTTTAGAGAGCAGCCTGCATATATGGTATTACAGGAGAAAAATCTAGATTTTGTAGCAACACCTACTATCACTACTCTCAGTGCTGCAAAATTTTTCACTAAGCTGAGAGCGTAGACACCCCACAGTCGTGCCACACATTCCTAACTTCACTTGTGCCAAAGTGAAGTGCTGTTCTCCTGGGTTTGTGGCCATATTTCTCCAACAGCAGGCTGGAGCTGCCATATATTGCCGTATGCAATACTCATCTGTGCACTTTTGGTGCTTTCAGAGACACAGAACAGAGGATCCCACTGGAAAGCTGCAGTCACCTTCTTCTCCTCCAAACTGCAGGGTATGCAGGAGCTTTGCTGCTGCCAGCCCTGCTCCATTGCCCAGACCTGCTCCTTTGTACAGACCTCAGTGGCAGCACAATGACATCGAAATGAGCCCAGCCAAAGCATGAAGTTTTAATTCAGTTTGGAAAGAGAGGAGATCTGATACACTTCAGCGACGATTCCCATGCTTTTTATTCACATCCTGGGAAAATCTTGTATGCAATGGTCCATCTCCAGTAAGGATTTCTTGCAGTAGGCCCAGGGTATGAAGTGGATGATGTGCTCTATGTGGAGCCAGTGAGAGGGCAGGAGCAGAGGCAAAATATTCACAGGTTCACATTGTTAAGCAGGAAACCTGCTGGCCAATATTGCTAGTGCACACATTCGGTCCCTTTTCATTGAAAAACATGAAAAGAAGTGTCCTGAATCTGCTAAATTACTTTCCATTGTGAGTTTTGACTGATGCTCCAAATTGCACTCATAATTTACAGCAGAATATCAAGTCTTACCACCTCTGACACTACTGAGTGCACATGACACAGTTCACCACAGACACAACCAAGTACACAACCATGGATGAACATGGTTCATCCTGGTACTGCTGCCAGGGAACAAGAAAAAACCACCAGACCACTTTTTTTTCAGCAACCAAAGTGGAGCTGCACTTAAAGCCCCAATTTCCACACCAGTACTTCAGGGGCTAGCACAGCCTCTTCTGTGCCCTTCATGTTCTTCTCTGAACAGAAGAAACTTCTTGTCTATGTTTTATTTGATGGCAGAGATCAACTTCTGTCTGCAAACCCACTGACTGCTGCCAGACTTGCTGCAGTCTTTAACCAGCTACTATTCTGCAGGCAATTTCAGAGAATCAGACAGAGAACAAAGAGGCTACCAAACCAACCATAAAAATTCAGACAGAGAAAACATTATAATGAATAATATTAGAATGGCTCTAAATTCAGAATTGGCATCTCCTCACCCTATAAAAAGTCCATTACTGTGTCATTTTCTCTGAGATGTGTGGCATGCGGTGTAACCCTTCCCATGATGAGATTAACAAAATAGTTTTCAGAAAATATCTGCTTCAAAACTACTTCAAAACTGAAAACTGATTTCTACAAAGAATACTTTCTGGAAAATTGAAAAAGAGTATTCTTATGCTTTCAAGACAACTGTATTCTGTTGCAGACAAGTTACATAGACCTTGAAACAGTAGCAGTGGATTTTATATTTCTTCCAAATCAAAAGGGTAATCCTGTGTAAGCAGGCATTTATTTTGCTCATGTGTGAGAAGAATATTACACAATGCCTAACTGCAGAGTAATGTATTTTAGAAAAAGGAATCAGGTGGTTTTACAAGGAGATAGAACTGACTAATCTAGAAGTTCCTCGACAGTCCACTTAGTGCTCTTGCAGACAGATACCGAAAATGCAATAAGCTGATGCTGCTACTGCAAAGTTTTACTTCCAGCTTTGCTTTTTCATAGAACTATATGTAATTTAATTGTACAAGCCCAGATACACCCCTCATTGCACTGTTTCCCAAAAGGGTATCAGAGAAATTGTGAGAGAACCAGGATAAGCCACCAAAGAACACAAAACTAACTTAAACCTTGGCTGACAGTCCACAGGAGGTCCAATCCTCCAGCCATCCCTACAAGTGGACAATTTACCTGGCACAGTGCTCACATGGCCACTGCCAGCAAGTAGGAAACTGGCCAGGCATAGGATTCCTTAAAAAAAAAAAGTGTCATGGAAACTAAATAGAAGGGATTATAAAGAAAAGATAACAGGCTGGATTATTTTCAGGGCAGGAGCCCAGTTTGGTTGCCTGATTTTTGTTTTGGCAGCTGCACATCCTGGGGATGCCTATTTAGGGACAGATTTTACTTAAAGCTTCCGCAATGTTGTGCACAGAAGAAACAGGAACAAAAACATGTCTCATGGACACGTACATTTTTAGAAACCCAGAGGAAGTGAGCCACTTGGGCAGCTCCCAGGCTCATGTTGTTCGGCTTTGATTTCTTAGTTATGAACTCGAGTGGCTTTTCACACTGAGTGGAAGTGGATCTGGGAAGAAAACAGCTTCTCCAAGCACAACTCACCCAGACGAGGGATGCAGAGTTTCCACTCCCAGCCACTGTTTTGGAGATCAAAGCAGCAGCGAGTCAGAGGGAGCCCAAGCATTGTTTGCTTCAGAGACGCTTACGTACAATTATGTAAACGTCATTAAGAGGTGCAATTATGGAGCCCAACCATGCATTTTTGTTGTTGAAGCCAAAGTATGCTTAATGGTGTAATTACTTTTAAAAAAGAGCTCCCACGACTAATTACATCCACAGGGAGACAAGCAGCAAAAAGCTTTGTAGTGAAATATTAGGAATGAATTATATGTCTGGTAGTTTTACTCCATATTCCACGCACAGCAGTGTAAATACCACTGGCAGACCCCTCAGCTTCCCTGTGCCTTCCACAGCACCAAGATTGTCATGAACAACAAGAACACGAACAGCAAAATCCTCTGAATAACAGCCAAGGCCAAGTGACCTTCATGCTGCACAGGAATGATCCCATTTCAGCCCAAGTGAGTAGGGATATGGCACTGCTGGGGTGTGCAGGCTGTCATCAATCATCACAATGCCACACAAAGAAGTTTATGGGTGACTGACAGGGTCTTCACCATGCCCCTTGTGCCTCCTACCTGTTCAGCCTTCCTGTTGGCCAGGTAGCTGTCTGAGGTTGATTGAAGTCACAGAGTGAATGTAAGGGGAAGACCTTGACAAGTGCTTGCCCAGGGCCAAGCACCACCTGCAGTGCCACACTGGCCTTCAACCCCCCCAGGGAACAGTCAGAGGATGCTCTTGGCTGGTCAGGGAGAGCCACATCACAGATCATGTCACCTGAATCCAACCCCTGCCAAGCACCCACACTACACTCCCGTCACTTCAAAACCAACAACAGGAGGAAGTGGCTCCAATCCACCTCTCTCTGCCAACCTTTTCCCATCCCACATCACTCATTAACTCAGGGCAGATGGGGATTTGGCCTTACCCCACCCAGGAGCCACCCTCTCCAGCCCCGCCACTGAAACACTGGAAAATACAGATCTACCCAAAACACTGGTCTGAAGCCAAGGAAGTATTACAGTATTCCTCAGACCCATTTGTCTTACTGCCTGAGATGGAGTTTATTACCAGGGTGCTGTGGCATCATGAAATTTATGGGCAGCAGACTCACTCCATCCATCCCAAAGAGACAGGGAACAATTAACACCTCCCTATTCCTGATCCTACTTCCTCTGCTTTTGGCTTGTTCCATTCCACTGTCCCTCTTTAGCCTCCTATTACAGAAATAGCAGAGTACAACCAGCATTTATCTTTTTTTTCCAGCCTGTAAGAGAGCAGAAAGCCTCCCCAGGACGGACACTTGCTGTCCCCAGCTCCAGCCCCAGATTCCAATATTCAGCTCCACAAGCAGAGATCTGCTGCAGCTATTAAAATGAAGTCTGCTGGGTTATGCCTGGAAATGCATTTCACTTTGCTAGCATGATTCCAACAAAGTTTATAAAGTTGGGAATGTGTAATGCCCAGCAGAAAGCCTTCCTAACAGAGCTTTGCCAGCCAGCACCACGTCCCACCCAAATTATTCCTGCAAGTTCCACTTCACATCTACAGCCTCTGCTCCCTTCAGTGCCTCGCTGCTCAAATAACCTCCTGCCCTTTAGTTTTGGAAACAATATTGAAATTCTCATGATAACACAAAAAAAGGCTCTCTCATTTAGGGGAAACCCAGGACAATTTCAGCTGAGCTGTCTGAGGAACAAGTGGGTCCATGTAATTTGAGGAAAACATCTTGAAAAAATGAAGGTTATGTGAAAACCCAGAGCCTCTCAATTGATGACTTCAGATCAGTTTTGCTGAGAATCAATTCTACTAGTAGAGTAAGCTTAATATTGATTTTTTTTTCCTTCTTTTATTTGCCTCAACAGGAGCAAAGGATGATGCTCTTCAGTGCTACAGAGAATTAGGTGGGAAATGTGGAAGAAACCCCATGGGATAGGAAGAAATCAGTCCAAAGGCAGGACAGTGCTCCTTGCTGTGCTGGAGCTTCATTATGCTGATGCCAGGCAGCTGCCACAACTGCAGGACAGCCCACATCAGAGGACTGGACACACAGACTTTGAGGAAGCAGAGCAAGATTGAGTTTGGGAACCAAAAAGGAAAAGCAAAAAATACAGGTGCATGAAGAAAATTTCAAATTTTTTTTCCCCACAATCCTCCCTGCCAATGTTGATCACAAATAATGGCACAAGCTCAGTGGTACATCTCTCTCTGATCCCAGATAAATTCTTTTCAGATTGAACTGATAGATGCCTACAGTACTTCAAAATTTTTATACAAAGCAAGTTTCAAAACTCCAGAAAGAAAACATCATGAGAAATACTTTAAAAAAAAACCAAAAAAAAACACGAGATGCAAAGCTCCTCACAGCAACTATGGAGCAGCAAAGGGAGATAACAAAACCAGACATAAAGCTGATAGACAAGAAAATACATGCCAAATATTTTGGAGCACTTGGCTGAGGACAAGTGGATGGTTAAGCACCCAAATGAACTGGCTGCATTTTCAAAATGTGAAAATTCAGCTTGTGGATATTGATTTCCAGGCAAGCCTGGTTCACTTCATTCCCTGGGGTTTAGCTGCCTTTGAAGACCTTTAAGAGCTTGTTCAGAAAACATTTGCTTACTTCAGTGCCGTTTTAACCATGGGTTATTTCTTTACTCTGAGAGCAAATCAGCAATACACTGACTCCAAAGAGATGCTCCAGCCTTCACTGAAAGCCTTTCCCATTTTGCCTGCAATATTGCTTTCCTGGGCACATTTTAACAAACACACAGCAGGACACAGAAGTGGCATCTTCCTACCAGCACTGAGAAAACTTCCACTTTTGGTATAGAAAGCTCTGAACTTATTGAAAAAACAGGATCAATTTAGATCATGTCTGCCCTCCACACCAAGCTCTGAGGTCTCTCTTTGCACTGAGGTACATCCAAAAGAGGCAAGAGCCTGGAAGCAGCTGAACCAGGCAGAAGAGTTGGGGAAGCAGCTGAAAGGTCCTGGCAGGCTCAGAGATGGGTCTGGAACGCCCATGTGGCTCTGCTGGTGGGGTGTCAACAGAACTGTGACGCTGAGCAGCTGGTTGGTGTGCAGGATGGCAGCTGGAAGCCAGCTCTAGGGCCAGGGCTCAAGGAGCAGCGCTCAAAATAAGCCAGAAAATACAACATCCCTCAGCTACCTGAAGTTATCAAGGAAGCAAAAAACACCAGAACTGGGCTTGATAAATAGCTGGTAAAATCCTGTCCCTCACTGGAGTCAATGTCTGCTTCAGGTCACAGCAGGACTCCTCTATCTCTTCCCAGCCCATCCAGCCTCCAACCCCAAGGTCCTGCCCCACAGCAGGCACAGTGCCATGCTGTGAGTTGCTCAGTCCTCAGCCCATCTGTGATTTCCATCTGCCTCTGGGACACCCACATCTATCCTAATTCAGACACTACTTGGTCGTACCATGAGCCCAGACCATCAACACAAGGTGGGAGAACCAACTAAAGAAAAAATGCTATTCACCTCCCTGGTTCTGAATCTTCAGTGGGATTTGTTACTAGTCACGGAATAATTTTGGTAACTGTGGAGGTCTTTAGTCTACCACACCATGTAAAACACATCCAACTGGATCCTCTGCTCAGGGCCGTGTCCAGCCAAATTTTGAACACTGACAGGGTGGAGATGCCCCAGATGATCAGAACAGCCTCCATCATCCAGTGACATCCATGGTAAAAAAGCTTCTCCTACATCTAACTGGAATTTCCCATCTTGCAGCTTGTCCCTGTTGCACCTAATCCTGTCACCACAAACCTCTGAGGAGAATTGAGCTCCTTGTTCTTTACACCCTCCCATTAGGTGCTGGTAGACAGCAAAAAGGTCTTTCTTGAGTCATCTCCCCTCCAGGCTGAACAAAGCCGCCTCAGCTTCTGCTGGTGCACTCTGTGCTTCAGCCCCACAGCCCCTGAGCAGTCTCTGAGTGAATCAGTGTTTGAGGGGCACATTCGTATCCATGGAGCCCAAACATGGTGTTTTCCCTCTGGCAGTACTAAGGCACAGATGTAGAGCGAGGATGAAGGACTTACTGCCCAGGGAGGTACAGCTGAGCTGCAGCAACCAGCTGTGTGCTCCTTCTCCCATCACAGTGGGAAGTGAAACCAGACAAATAAATCCTGAAGCCAACAAACAGCAAAAAATGTAGAGGGCAGTTTCCCCAGGACAAAAAGAAAACCCTGGAAAAATGCCTTAGAAAAAAACCCCTGTTCTCAGTGCCATGAGCAAAAGGCTTATTGACATGCTCTCTATGATAATTGTTACTAGAAAGTTCTCAGTTCTCTGTGTTATCATAGGTTGATTTTTGGTGCAAGAATTTTAATATTCTTAATCATTGTCTCCCATTGGACCCATCCCTCCAACCACACCTTAACTCCCCACCCCCAGCAGGGTGTATAATCACCCCTGTCTGAGCCTAGGCTCAGCCTCTGGCATTTTGCCTTTTGCCCCTTGTTACTGCCTTGATCCAGTTTGCTCCAATACAGTGGGGATGCCTTATTGTTTGTTATTTTTGTGTTATTAAAATTACTTTTCGGATAATGGATCAAAGCTGTCTCTCTCCATTTAAATTGCTATGTCCCAAGGAAACTCAAAGGGATCTGGTAGTCTGGGCTCAGACTCCAGGAAGTTTCAAGCTAAACTATGGTAACACAGCCACTTGTGGTCACAAGCCAGAAACTGCACCTCTTTTTTTTTTTTTTTTCCCTAAACCAAACACACCACTAGACCTCTTCAACAAGAACCAATCTGGGCAAATCTTCCCCAAAAAGCCTTTTTTTTTTTTTTTTTTTCCTGCAACCTTTCATTTTTAGCTATTGAAGTGAATTATTTTTCTGTCTCTAGGTTATATGTTTGGGTGGTGAATGCTGAATTTCCCACCAAGAGAAAGGGATTATGTGCCAGGTAACTGGAAAAATACAACCAGATAAAAGATTCCCTCTGCTCTGAAAGGAAGGCTTTGGAGGGAGCAACCTGTGGCTACAGAGACTTCAGTCAATAAAATTCAGAGCAGCTGCAGCATCTCTTTAAAGCTGGTTCAGGCTTTCAGTAGAAGTTCACATGGCACACTGGGGATGTCAGGACTCACTGCACTGGGTGGACACAATGAAAGTTGATGGTGATGCACTCCAGAAACTAATGCATCTGCATTTGCAGCACAAATGATACGGGGACATCATTTTTTAATAATGATTGGTGCTAAATATTAGTAAATATTTTATTAAAATAAATAGTGTTTTAAAATTTTGTATTAAATAAATATTTTTGAAGAGCATTATTAGCACCAAGTCATTGTTTGGAGATATCAGTTGTTTACATCCAGCAAGTGTAGCAGAGTGGTTGGTTGCTCATTTCAAGAGAAAGAAGGGTGAGACAACTGTGCTGTGCATCATGTAATTACAGCAGCAGGGCTGGGCTTTTTTCTGGTGATAAAAAGCTCCACAGTAACTACAAAATATGCTCAGCTGGTTTTTATTTATTACTGGCATCAGCACAATCTTTCTTAACGATAAAAAAAAAAGTGAGAGTATTTCACAAAATTCACTTACTCTTTTATGTGTGACCATTAATGTGTCTGAACACTGACTTCTTTTCTTTCTTCTTTTCATCATTTTATGTATAAGCATCTCTGAACATGCTGAATGGAGGCATTGAGAACACTAGGGGAGCTCCTGGTTTGAAAGTTATACCAAGGCAACAGAAGTCTCGATCTTATTCTTGAAAATGTTTCAAAAACAAAAGATAATATTCATTCTAAGAATAAATTTCACTTGATATTGCCATGCTCAGACATATGACTCAGGTCCTTGATTCTGAGAGCATATATAAGGATCAGTCCAAGGCAGAACCTAGGACTTCTTACATGTACAAAGCAAGAGAAATAGGTGCTTTATTTTTCATTTCACTGTTATTTTCTTTGGCTGTTTGCACAGGCCACTCTGGGATGGTTATTAACATTCAGCTTCTTCGCTAAAGGCATTCCACCCAGCCCTGGTCTCCTCCAAAGCTACTATAAATGGATTTAATTCAGGCCCTGATACTGAGCTCTGCGTAATGAGCCAAAGATTTTAGTGGACAGAAGTTTTACAAAGTTCTGAGAGTGGCACACTGGCTCCCAGAGCAAGGCTGGCTTAAAGAAGTGGAGCTCTTCCCAAGCTCTGTTTCCATCCCCTGGCTCCCTATTCCACACTGGTCAGTGATGGTGCAAACTGCTCTTTGTCAGCAGGTAATGCTTGCAGTGTGAGCTCTGCCTTATGTCAGCCAGGAAAGTTTGGCTTTTGGGGGTTTTGTCTGAGCACCCTGCGTAATCTACAGAACTCTTTGGTTTTTGGTTTTTTTGTTCTTTCTTTGCCTGGGATTCCTTCAGTCCATTTCTTGTTTTGGTTTTCTTGGTTTCCAAAGAAAGAAGAACCAGATGCTGCTTATTCTCCTCCTGTAATTTTCGATCTGTTGGAAATGACTGCTCTAATCCATTGCTGATTTTCTATTTAAAAAACATGGACATTCTCAATTTGTACAACCCTCTAAGCAGGAGTAAATTTTATTCTCCTAAACCCCATGCTGGGTTGTAAAAGACCTATCTCCATCTTGCCTAATGTAAAGCTATCAAATTTCACTATATGCTGCTTTCTTTTTTACGAGATATGTCACCATCCAGTTGTAAATAATAAATAAGCTCTGACCCTCAGTTAATAAGGAGTGAGAGCACACAGATTTATAGGTGGCTGGGTGTCTGCTCCACTGGTTCTGGTTTTGGCAATATTTCCTTCTCTAAATTGCAATTCCTGTGACACCATCACAGCTCATGAGTACCTGTCCCAATGCTCCCTGCTGACCCACGCTCTGCAACATCACCAGTGCTCTGTGCCATTGCTTCTCCCCATTAAAGTCAATTTCTCATTATTTCATAAGTAACACAAAAATTAAACTGCATCTGAGGCAGCAGGGAAACTAATCTTCTCCAGAGAATCACTCCAGTTAAAAAATTCAATATATATTTTATCCATTTAGGCACCATATATTAAAAAAAAAAAATAATGTAGCAAGAATGCAGTTAAAGAGAAGGCAGAAAAAGTATATCCCAAATAGCCAGCATCTACGCTGCAATAATATTCATCTTTATACACTCAGACAAGTGTTTTTAGGAAGACAGATGATGTCTAAATGTTCTTTCTTGATAATTTCTTGTGTGCTTTCAATTTTCTGCAGATAATTAATCATTGTAATAGGAGCATTTAGACTTTTAAACACACATTTTTTCACACAAAAAAAAAATTCAGTCAGGCTGGTAATGTGATAACTGTTCTCCAATTAATTAGATTTTCAGCGTGAGGTGTTCTATAAAAGTACATCTATTCAGAGATGTGGTGCAACACCAAGCAGTCTTGTAGCTGATGTTGGGTCTTTGCAGATTCAAATGAGGCTGCCACGTTTTGTCTGTGGTTCTCGAGCTAAAATATTCAACTTTGTACAGAAAACCCCATATTCAGCCCTACATTCCCACACAAACACTGGCCATCAATGTGACCTGCTCCAGGAACACGAGTTTGACAATCCCAATCCATTTTAAAGAGTCAGGAGCGAAACAAAGGCAGTGTCTAACCTGATCAATGAGAGGCACAATATCAGACCCTATTCCCCTTCTTAATTTAAAAGTTGATTCAGGAATCCCTGAGGATTCTCCTGGAGCGAGAGCTTTCAGCAAATCATGACCTGGCAACAGAACTGGGGGTTATTCATTTATATCCATCAAGAGAAGCAGAGGTTTTAAGGACGACTCCCATGCCCTCAAAATAATGAATCCTGAGCTGTAGCATTCTCTTTCACAGCTTCCCATCCCTCAGTGCTGGAATCAAGAGTTACTTGTATGAGTAGGTCACATTTTCACTGTGGCTCCCTACTCTTCCCAAGTGGGATGCAATGGATTTGGGGGAAAAGACCAATATGCAGAAACACCCTTGTTGCCTTAGATCCCAGGTCAGCAGTGTGTGTAAATCTTCACCCACCAGCCCAAAGCATCCCAAAGCATACAGGGATGTGTTTTATTGCCATTCTCACAGGGAGCTGAGGCTGGCAGTGTCCGTGTCACTAAGACTGAGCAGTACCAGGGGCATGAAGCAGCAATGCCACTGGCTGGAGACCATTCCCAAAAGGCAGGGTGTGTGACCATTTTCCCAACTTTTGCAGCACTTACAGTTTCTTTCATGGAAACTTTACAGCTACAGAGGGACCCTTATCTTTCCTGGCAGAGCCAGAACATTTTTTAAGAGCCTGCCTAGTGCAATATGTGGGTATTTTCTCTCTTTTCACCTTGACAGCTGCACTGTCGCCCTCACTCCTGTTCCATTTATCCCACTGGGAACTCTTAGATTAAGTAACTCCTAGATAAAAGTGGGAAATTAGTCATCATAAACACGTGGGCCCAGTGACGAACTCCAACTTTGAAACAGCAAAAGAGCTTTTGCTGCAGTGCTAACACTGTGCTGAACTCCACAACTCCTGACGAGATTGCTATTTTTTTTGTAGGGTAAAAAGCTTTCAATCAGCAAGTGAAAGGTTCTCCTAGAAAAAGAGTTTCTGTTGATAAAGGCTGGAGAATTATTTTTGTCTTTCAAGATGTCTAGGACAAAAAAAATAATTCCCAGAACCTGTGTCCACCATGATTTCTGAGCAGCGTTGCATTATTATGTGCATAGTCTGATTGGTTTCAGCAAGAGCATGAAAGAGTCTGATCCTGATTGACCACTCAGCAGCAAGGGCCTGAATTCACAGATTTCCTGATGATGCATCAAGGCCCACAGAATTTGGAAGTTAAATTGGCTTCACACCTTTCTAACCTCGGCACTCACCACACAAAACTGTTCTCTAGCTGGAATTGTGAGTTCATACAGAAAGACTTTGCACCTACCATCAGAGCACTTCAGAGATACTAATTCATTCAAGTTCATAAACCTGCTGTGACTACATCTCTTAGTGGTTCCCATTTTGCTGGTATGGAAATAGAGATCTTGAACAGTCATATTTTTTGGACATGGGAATGTGAGGAATCACTGCAAGAAACAGCAGCAAAGCTAAAATTTTCTAGCACCCAGTCTGTGCCTTCAACCTTAATAAAATACATCTGCTTTAAACAATGAGGTTTTGGATGTTTAAAGAAAGATTTAGGCTTTAAAGAAAGAAGATGCAGTTTGTTCTGATAACCCTCTTGCCTCTTTCACACGCTGGAGCTGCAGAACTACACCTTGATTTTGTACCCACACAATATGCAGAACTTCCAATGGCTCAGTTCCTGGCACTTTTGTGCCAAAGCTGAAAAGCTTCTCCTGCCAGCCAGAACTGCTGTGCTATTGTTATTAATCATCTGTACAGGCCACTGGTGTGCAAGAACGTCATGCTGGAAATGCTCCCTTTTCTCCATGGCTGACCTGTTGTAGAGAACTTCCAAAAGCAGAGCAAATTACGAGCTGAGTCTACTGTGCTGCCTATGACAGCCACGTGTCTGTGAGGCCAATGTATCACATTCTCCTGTTTACTGTAAATGGGTAATTGCAGAAGTGGAGAGCAGCTTCAGAGATGAGGCTGCAGTGAGGCTTCCACTTGAAGCCAAGGGTTCAGCCTCTTGGTTGTTTAGTAATTTTATGATAAAACTCAAGAGATTTCATGGTTCCACTGTTAGCTGGAAATTGATGCAGTGTAGGAAAGGAGGAAGGGCTTTGCTCTGAGAGTTGATTTCTCTGCATTTTCCATGAGTAGAACAATAACAATTGGTCCAGAATTTATGACGCCACGGCAAAAGGCTGTCTGCACAGTTCTGAAGGCAGTGGGCCTGTTGGCAGGGCACAGGAGAGAGAACCAGCCCCGTTATCCCCCAGAGGCAAGGTCCTGTGCTGCCCTGCTGCGTGGCCAACAGCAGCAGAGCATCTCCCACGTGTCCCTCCGGTGAGCTTCCCGCAGCACGGACACCCGGCTGCTCCCAGCAGAGTCATGACCTCCAAACCACTGCAGAAAGGCCACTGGCTTTGGGGTGGCTGCTGTCCCCTGCCAGCCTAGGGCACGCCACAACGATCCCAGGGACAAAAGGTTCGATATCTCAACCCCGGGCTGGCTTCCACTCAGCCCTTTGTCCCGTGGATGTGTCGATAAAACAAATGATCCCCGCCCCAGTGAATCGGCACAAATGCGCTGCGCAGAGCAGCGGCTTGAAGCTCAGGGAGCAAAACTCGCAGCTAAGGACGCTCATGACTCAGTCTGGTTACTCTGCAAGCAGCTCTTGTGGGTGGTAAGGGATGGATGCAGGCACCGTAGAGCCTGGCAATGATGATAAATAACTCAGCGTGCTTCAGGTGTTTGTGCTTGATATGAATAACAGAATTCTTGCGTATTTTCCCATATTTTCTGGTTATTATGGAGCCAAATTCGGATGAGACCTGATGTTTATATGATTTCGTTACAGAAATTAACTTTGTTTTTAAAAGTTGGCTCAAGTCACATGGAGAGCAACCTGTAAAAGCAGCCTGTATGATTGGAGCTGCCATGTTTTGTGGACTCAAAAAATTACACACTGAAATTCTACTGGACAATCACTGTACACTTTATAGGGGCAGCTCCTGGCTTGAGGGATTTGCAGAGAAAATAAATGCAAAGAGAGCAAAATAAGTGAGACATCAGAAGGTCAGATGAATATGGAAAGATTAATGGAAGTGAGATGGGGGAATATGGTTAGTAGGAGGCGGCTGTATGGGAGGAAGGTGGAGCTACATCCTGGAGATTGCAGCCAGCTCAAGCAGATTTCAGTAAAAATACTAGAATTTTTAGGAGTAAAAGGTGGTATTCTGGCAGACACTCTTCAGTCTTTAGCTCTGTCCCCTAGCACATGCTTAAAATGAATCAGAGCTCTCCTTGGACATGGAGGACCTTTTTCTCTCTCCTTCCACTCATCATCAGTGTCCTGCAATGTTTGAGGGGCTGCACCAGCCCTGGCAAAGCTCTGGGATCTCAGTTTACCTGGGATCTCTATCGAGCAAGATATCCCCAGGTGATGGCAGTGAACAGTCTGTCCTGTCACATCCCTCGTGTGCAGCCTGGAGCCATCCCAGGCATCTTGGATGGGTCCTCCAGGGCAACCATTTTTCACCATTTACCAACCATTTATACTGCAGCTCCTCAGAGGTGGCAGCTGTGTTCTCTACATAAAGCTTGCCCAGGAAAAATCACAGAGTGAGGCATCATTTTGTGATCCTTGGCTGTAAATTTACACTTTCCAAAGATGTTCATATCCTACTGAAGACATAAAGGAAAGACTGAAAATTGCCGTCTGCTGAATGATGACAGTCTGAGGACTCCTCCGAGTATAAAGGAAGGAAAATATTGTTCTCTTCAAGTTTATGGATCTCACCAGTCCAGGGATGAGCTTCAGGGTCAGACAATTTCATGTATCACAGATGAGTGCTCAGAAGCCCAAGAAGAAAATGACCCCGGTGCAAAAAAAAAAAAAAAAAAAATCCTAAAACCAACCACAAACACCTATTCAGGCAGTGCCAGGAGGGCTGTGCAGGCTCAGAGCACTCAGGAGTTTAACTGCTGCAGTGGAGCAAGAGCTGGCTCCTGCTAAATACTGGCAAAAACTTTCCCCTGGTATCCACTTGTACTGCCAGAGCTCAGAGCAGAGGTTTCCATTTCCACTCCCAGGGGATGTGAGGGTGAGATGGGACACAGAGCTGGGCCAAAGCAGGGAGCTGGCACTCACAGTCCCTGCCCTGCAGACAGAGATTATTTTCTTTTCCAACTTATCTGTAAAATCTGTTATGTGGGGACCTCTTTTTTGCAACTGCATTTTATATTAAAAATAGATGTCTTGGTGATCCTACAGTATTTGTTAGCAGAGGCTGTTAGCAGCCTGCAACATCTCACAAATAAGGTCTGGATGGAAGGGGTTTTGCCCCAGCAGCCCAAACACATGAACATATGGACATGGTCTAATCCAGCTCCTGTCCATCACGTAGCCACCACCCACTTTGCAGCAGCCCTCTCCCATTCAGGAGAATTTTGCATTTTTCTTTGAAAAGAAATCCAGCTGGGCCATCAGTCTGGGTGTATACATCCCATGAAGCAGAAAATGAGATATTTTAACAAAATTAAAAAATGCCCTGTGGGAAGTTTGTGCCTCAGAAGGATGGAGGAAATCCAGCCCTGGGATATGAGGCTTTCAATCCTACACCACCCTTGTGACAAGGAGAGGCCCTGGGCAATTCTTTGAGGGTTGATTGCAAACTCACCCCATAACAGGTGCCTGAGCAGCCTGTGTTCACCTCCTTGTACTGTGCTGGCTATGAACAGCAGGAAGAGTAGGACCAGTCTTGGGGACTTGAACTTGGGAGGGAGGTTTAAACAATGTAAAATTAACTTTGGACTGTAGAATGGGGATGAATCTACATCCTCCCTGGAACTCTGGAAGATGTAAGAGGTCCCCTGGAGAAGCCTTAGGATCCCTCTCACTTGAGTGAATTCTGAGTGCTTTGGACAAAATGATGGAGAATATTTTGCAGGGAACAACCCTGTGGGTGGAAGGGATGATCTCACAGGTCTTTTCCATCAGTGATTTCCAGGTTTTTTTGTGCCTCTGACATAAAAGCCCGAAATAGCAACATTAGTCTAGGTCAAGATAACACTAAAAGCATGTGTTTAATTTTACATCTGGAGAGGAGTAGATGTGCCACACAGCAGCTCTATGAGTCATTCCCAGACACCGTATACCACCCCCAGAGTGAGCCCTGAGATGAGGGCTCCTTTTGAGCTGATGGAAAACCAGAGCATGCAACACAATGATCAGAGGTATAAACACCAGCATGGACTCTGCACAACAACCAGGTAAACAAAACCAGGGCTTAGCAAAGCCTTCAGGGTGCCCTGTTCTCCCTCCACAACTGTTCCTGACAGCTTTGGGAAGGCTGGGTGGGGCATGCAGTCGAGCCTGAGCCCCAAATTCTTGGACCTGAGCAGACCACCAGGCCAGTTCCCACAGCCAACATCAGAAGCTTAGAAATGTTACAAACACACTCACTAACTCGTGGGAAATGTGCACACACATAATCTCACCTGTGCCAGCTTCATTACCTCTCCTCTCAGGCTAAGCCCATTTCCCAGCAGCTGCCCAGGTTAAGAAGACACCCACAGCCCCTCCAAGAGCACAGCTGAGGAGAGGTGTCTTGTTGAACCACAGTACCCTGACTATACAATAAATCACTTATGTGATTTACGTACAGCTCACGTTATCTACCCACCAAACAGGCAACAGTTCAGGTTGAGTTTCAAGTCCCCATCTTGAAAGGAGGGCAGCAATAGTTGTTTTTACCCCACACCAAGACTTAATGAAGACAAAAGCACTCCAGAAAGTGTGGCTGTCACGAGAGACAGTCTGTGGCCCTGTGGACTGAGCATCGCAGATCATTAACTAATCCCCTCCAAATGCACAAATGACTCTTGTTATGGTGAAAGAGCCACAGACACATCAAGGGAAAACCAGACCCCTCAGGGATCAGCAACCACTGTCTTACTGCAGTCTTGTGGCTCATACAAATGGCAAATATGAGAGGAGGTTGAGGCAGATCAGACAAAGTCAGTCTTTGAGTGCAGCACTGAGAAAGCCAGAGAGAGCCCACTGAATTTTCTCAGATGTCGCGCAAATGCTGCCCTGAACGTATACAAAGGAGAAAAAAATGTTTATTGGAATCATTAATCCACATAAAACATGATAAAAATGCACTTTTACCATCTGGCTTCAGTTGGTGTGTTTATTAGCAGGGGATTTGAGGCAGCGCCAGCACTGCCCACTCCTGTGATTCCTGGTCCTTTTCCAAACGCCCTGGCTCCCAGAGCGAGCCTTCCAGCAAAGCTTTCTAAGCAGGGTAGGGGGAAGTGGGATGGCATGAGCCTTTTCTTTTTTCAAGCTCCTGATCCCCTCTGAAAAAAAGAAAATTCAAGCACGGAAATCTAAGTTCCATAACCTAGAAATTTAATTTGAATTATAAAAATATAGATTTTTTTTACCGTTTTTTGTGGGTTTTTTTAGATCTTGCCATTTTGGAGGCATGAGTTCTGAATATTGATGATTGCCATAAAAGAACACAATGAGTCCCAGGTAAAACGTTCGCTTCTGTTTTTTTCTTTATTTTTTTTCTTTTCTTGATAGAAAGGATTCTTAGCAGCAAAATCTTTCTCAGTGATACAAAGAATTCTTTTCCCTTATGAGATTCTGATGGAGTTGACTTCCCATTTTAGAACACCAGTGCATACTAATTTAGAGTATGAACACACTAAGGAGTAAAATGTACTAAGAGTTGATTTTGAAAAAAAAAAAAAAAGAAGGCTGTTTTGCACACATTTCTATGGATAGGATGCAATTGGTACAGCTGGTTTTAGAATGAAACCAATAGGCATCTCCTTCTGGAACCCAAGGCACTCCAAGCTTTTGGGCTTGTTCCTAGGCTTAACAGGGCCCACAGCTGAGTTCCAATTCCAGTCCATCATTTATCATTGCATCTAAACCTGATCCCACCTCCCACAGACAGTGGTGGACTCACCACCATGTAGAGACAGGCCAATTTTCCTATCAGCTCTTTTGGATTTCAACAGCCCACATACACAACATTGGATTTCCACCTAATGCTGACTCACTGTTTGACTTGTTTGCAGCCCCAGAGGCTCAGTACTAAAGCTCCCTGTTCCCTAAAGTGGAGAGGGCAGCACCTCCAGCACCCACGGCAGATGAGGGGGCACCCAAGGAGACCCAACACGGATGCATCAGCTTTGCCCTGGGCTGTCAATCCCTGACACGCAGCTCCTGCCTCTGAGTCATCCCTGTGCTGTGCACACAACAGTACAGGCTGATGCCAATTTATGTAACTGCAAACCCATCAGGTTTAGTCACCCTCTCCTCGTGGCATAACCCCCACACAACACAAACCCTGCTGTGTGCTCCAGAAAATCAGCGTGGCTTGGGAAGCCAGCTCTGGGGAGCAGCTCACCCATCCCCGGCATGAGGGCAGCACACTGAAATATCTTCCCTGGAGATGAGAGGGTTAAGCTCAGAAACTGACTCCAAATGCATTCCCCGGATTGTTTTGAGGATTGAGAGGAAAACAAGTATTCCTCAGAATTCTCTCACTGTTTTCTAAATGACCTCTGCTAGAGATCTTAATCTGGCTTTTAATAGGTTCAGCAAAGAAATCTCATCTCAGGGGGCCAAGGCCAAGTTGGAGCTGGAGTTAAAACCTGCCTCAGATGAACTGGAAGAGGGGTCTCTGGAGATTCTCCCTGCTTTGGAAACACTGCTGCCTTTTCACTAATGAAATACATCCAACCCCAGAGACCTAAGCTTATGAACCACCATTCAGGTGAAGGTCTGCCAGATGTGTCATTGTGATTCAGCAAGGGCAGGAACCAACAGCACCAAATACAGAGTGATGGAGAGTCCAGGACTCTTCTGTGGGTCCATCTCCCACCACGAACTCCAGGGCTGGGGAACTGAGCTGAAAGCTCAGCCTTGGCAAGACAAAATTTGTGTTGCACAGAACAGCATAGCTGAATTTCTGTTTCTAAAAAGGGCAGAAAATAATTTTCTTCCAAGATTACTAACACTTTCTCTACTGAAAGCACATTTCAAGCTTCTGGTTAAGTGCAAATCTGCTCAGCTCCACAGGGAATGGAGTGCTACACTGGCTGGCACCAGTCTCTTCTGTCTTGGGGAAATGAAGTTTTGGTCATTAAATTTTGGCTAACTAAACTGTCCTCATCCTCCCATAAAAAACAAAGTTTTACATCTCTTACCACAACCTAGAGATAAGCAGGATAATACCTGTGACAGACAAAGCAAGTCTTGTACATGGTCTGGGATGAGTGTAGTCATCAGATACAATTCTAGATACTATGATCACATTTCCAATTCTGTCTCTCTGCGTGCAGTTCCTGTGTAGTCTTCTTAAGAGGATACCAATTACTTAAATAGTTCCCTACTCACTGCACCTGGACCAGAGGCACCATTTCATTTTACAGTCTGGGCAGCAAGACATAAAAAACCGTAGATTTGCCGTATCCCCCACAGGATTTCAGAGTGTAAATCCTACGGATTTATGTTGTTGCTTCCAGTTCAGGTGAAATCTTCAGTTCCATGAGATCTTTTCTCACTGTATCCAAATGAATTCATAGTGGAGCCATTATCAGCTTACTAAGTCAACCAAAACCTGAGCCTAAAATGTAATGGCAGAAGTGCCTCCAGAAGTGAAGTTAGATGAGTAGGAAGCATCCACAATGGAAGACTCTATATAAATAGATATAGTGATACATTTCTTTCTGGAGGGTGACAATCCTTCCCCAAGGTTTGGACAGGGTTAGGAGATAAGGGGTCACACTGTCTCATGCCTGTGTTTGAGGCAGCCTAGAGTTCTCCACAAAGCCATGGTGGGATGCTCTCTGCAAATGGGGAGGGGGCTTTGCATGGGAACAGCTCCAAGGATGAGCAGAGGACATCACCCCCATGCTGAAAAGCAAAGCAGCCTCCATCTCCTGCCAGAGCCAAGCACACGTCCTAGATTCGATGCACGCTGCCATCTTCAAACTCATTTGTACAACTGTTTCCCAAAATAGAGACACCATAACACATCCTGGAGAGCAGAACCCTGGTGTGATTTCCATTGTGGGGTGAGAGGCACCCACCACAGGGCTCATCCATGCATGACTCACAGAGGCTACACGGGGCAAGGCACGACGGAGCATCACTGTTCTGGGGTGTGCAGAGGTCCATGCAGCAGACAGGGAATTCCCTCTGCATCCACAGGAGCTGTATTTTTGTATTTTCTCAGGGCAGCTCAGAGAAGCCAAAAAACCCTGAAGGTTCCCATGGGAGAAGAGATGCCAGAGCAAACCTCATCTGGGAAAGTTGTGGAGTTTGCTTATGTAACAACCTGATCCTAAGGTAGGGCAGAAAGAAACTCCATGCTTGCATGACTCATTAGTTTATTATGAGCAAGCTGACTCTTACAGGACTTCCACTGAAAACCAGACAGCTGACAAAGGTCTAAAGGCAGCCAGATACCACAGACCTGAAGTCCAAGGTCAGCCACACCATGCAGGTTACAGGGAGTTAGGAGGCTCCTGCACCTCAGTGGAGATGTGAACATCCAGTTTGGACTCCTACAGATTCTAAGGTTATCCCCACCTCAGCATTTCAGCCCTCATAGGGAGTGAGGATTGCCAATAAAAATTACTGCAAACTGAGAGAAAGAAGGTAAAAACAACAGGGGAAGCCAAGAGAAAACGCTGAGTTTCCTGGAGGCTTTCCATCCCTGCCTGCATGGCTTGGTGGACTCCAAGTCCTCTGATCAAACACAGGGGACAGACAAGTGGGAAATGAAATGCCTCATGCCTGAAAGCACATTTCAGAGCACTGTAACACCGACCACAGTGCAGGCACACATACACCCCCCTCTTCTCTCTCTCTTGCAGTGGTTGGCCAAGGAGCTCCAAGCTGACCCACACCAGCAATGGCCAGGAGTGCTGCTCTTCTGCTTTAGGTGAAAAGCAATCCCTGAGGCCATCCACCAGGTAAACAGCCACCAAACAAAGGGGTCTCTTCCATTGTTTGGTCTTGGTCATCCTTAAATCCTACCCCTGTTCCAGCCATTGCACAACCCTTCATACATAACACAGCCTCCTGTTTCTTCCCAGCATGGTTGCTTAGCTGCACCAGAGCCCATGACCCTCTCCCGGCTGTTTGCTATCAACACACTCTATTAAGAGCTTTCTCATCAGGAAATTGCTTTCCTATCTACATTAAAATTAGTTTTGGGGGTGGGCAGATTTCTCATGGCTTCAGCATTAGGCAGGATTCATATGTTTGCTTTCCAGATTTGACTAAGCATCAAAATAGTTTGCTTTAGGAGCCTTTAGAACACCCAGTACCAGCCAAGTACCAAAATCCTGATTTATTAAGGAAGTACCTAATGCTGCTTTACTACACAACCACATACATGATATATATGCCCTGCATATATATCTCCTAGTGTGGAAATGAATGGTCCTGAATTCACCATACTGGCTTCTTCAAATGTAGTAGAATTACCTCCATAATACACCCTCCTGCTTTCCCCCAGTCAGCTCCACACCAGGACTCTGGGACTCGCTCCCCAGGAACTTCTCTCTCACTCTACCCTTTCCACACACTGTCTCAACATAACCTGGAGCATTTACCTCCACACTATCCTAGACACCCTGCCCTTCTTATATTAACAAATAGGGCTCTTTGCACAGCCCTACTCCAGCCAGCTCCATCCTCATTTCCTTTCTGTCCCTCAGGGAAATACTGGCAGCAATGTTTTAATTTGCATGAGATCATGAGAGTAAGAAAGCAAATTGATGAGAAGGCAAATTATGCTGCAATGCATCAACACCTGCCATCATTCTGTAGCTGTCAGATTCCTGACAAATTTGGTGGCCTTTTACAATGGGGTTGCAGCATTGTTAAAAAGGAAACAGCAACAGACATCATCTACCTGGATTTGCACAAGGCATTTGACATTGTCCTGCACAACCTCAGCAGGTTTGCTGACACCACCAGGCTCTGTGGTGTGTTCAACACACTGGAGGGAAAGGACCTTCCAGAGGGACAGACTTGAGAGCTGAGCCTGTGTGAACCTCATGAAGTTCAACAAGGCCAGCTGCAAGGTCCTGAAGCTGGGTCAGGGCAATCCCAAACATCAGCACAGACTGGATGGAGAATGGGTTGAGAGCAGCTCTGTGGAGAAGGACTTGGGAGTGTTGGTGAATGAGCAGCTCAGCATGGCCCATCACTGTGTTCTCATAGCTCAGAAAGCCAAACGTGTCCTGAGCTGCACCAAAAGCAGTGTGGGCAGCAGGTTGAGGGAGGTGATTCTGCCCCTCTACTCTGCTCTCGTGAGACCTCACCTGAGTATTCACGTTGGCACTGATGTCCCCAGCATGGGAAGGACATGGACTATCTGCCAAGTGCAAAAAATACTTTCTTTTAGCTGGATTACCTTCTTTTCTTTCTCACTTCCAGCTGGATACTTTCAGATGAAATAAAATCACTGTATATTAATCCAACCACCTGCTAGTTTGAACGTACCCCTCGCCTGCCTTCGCCTTTCGCTTTGTGGCTGAAGACTCAGCTCATGAAGTCTCTTCACATAAAGAGTTGCTCCCTCCTTTCAGTCATTTTAGTTGCTTTTCTCTGAGTCTTCTCTATCTCTGTCCTGAACTGCACATGCATTGCCCTGGCACAGGTACACCTACAGCAGTAATGCATCACCACACACCTTGTTCTCAGCACCCTCCCTGACCACACACAGGGGGCTTGCTTTGAATGCCACTGCACAGTGAACACATGATCCCAGATTGCTGCCAACCATGACTCCAGGATCTCTCCCACAAGATACAGCTCCCAGTTCTGGAGTTTAGCATCATGAAGGCATGGTTTAATTTTCCCTTGATGGATTACCATGCATTTATCTACGCTGGAGCTCGTATGCCCCGTTTTTGACACTCAGTCATTTTTATGAGGTCTGTCTGGAGTTCCTCACCATCTCTGTGGCATCTGACTACCAAAGGAGCTTGGCTTCAGCAGA
This sequence comes from Phylloscopus trochilus trochilus, assembly GCA_016584745.2. Taxonomy (NCBI): domain Eukaryota; kingdom Metazoa; phylum Chordata; class Aves; order Passeriformes; family Phylloscopidae; genus Phylloscopus; species Phylloscopus trochilus. Next base: position 6,766,970 of record WQNJ02000016.1, on the reverse strand, counting down.
AAATCCAATTTTCTCTTTACACTTGACCTGAGAGATTTTACAACCTTCCCCATTCTCTTCATTTGAACAAAATTTCTGTTTCTCAGAGGGCAGTCATTTCCTGTGATACGCTGCTCAATTTTCCTACTGATTCTCCTGGCAATTTTGGGGGACAACTGGGTTTTTTTAGCTTCTAAGACACCGTTATTAACAGCCTACAGATGTCATGCAGGTTTCTTCCATTTTTGAGCTGCACCCTTATATTTGCCTTATTCCTGTCTTGAAAGTAAATACCCACATACAGATACATGCCTTGTTTTTTCCTGCTGTGATGTTAAAACCAGTTTTATTGTACTTGCTACCAGTGGGCTCTGCCACTAATTCCTCCAGGTCCTGGCACCACTTCAGGCTAAATCCAAAACACCATCTTTTCTTGAAGGATTTAGGATTAATTGTTCTAGGAAGCAACTTTGTACTTACTCCATTGAAAACTTTCTCGCTACATCTCATCCTGATGAGGCATTGACCCATTCTATGTATGGACAGTTGAAATCTCCTTCTATTAATACCTGTCCTAAATTTTCAGCTTCTTTAATCTCACTTAATATTTCCTGGGGGGGAAGGAGGGTGTGTTCCTGTAGTACAATCCTACTACTACATTTATTATTAGAGTTGGAATTTCCACCCACAAGGATACCACAGCACTTCTCTTTTCCCGTGACACTTCTACGCTGCTGCATTTTGTATTATCCTTCATTTGCACTCTCACTCCTCCTCCTATACATCCCACCCAGTGCTCCTATAAATCTGGTATCTTGGCAACACCCCATCCCTCTAATCACTTGCTCTCCCCCAGGTCCCCAGGGTACCTCTGCTGGGTTTGGCTGGGGTAGAGTTAATTTTCTTCACTGTGGCTGGTATAGGGTTGTATTTGCTGCACTGAGCACAGTGATGATAATATAGAGGGGTTTTTTACTGCTGATCAGGGCTTACACAGAGCCAAGGCCTTTCCTGCTTTTTACACTGCTGCACTGGCAAGAAAGTTGTGGGTGCATGGGAAGCTGGGAGGAGACACAGCTGGGACAGGGATATTCCAGATCATATGGCATCATGTTCAGTACATAAAGCTGGGGGGAAGAAGCAGGAAACAGAGGGGAACATTTGGAATGATAGTGCCAGTCTTCCCAAGTAACCATCACGTGAGATGGGGCCCTGCTCTCCTGGAGATGGAGCCCTGAACTCCTGTCTACCCCTGGAAAGCAGTGAATTAATTCCTTGGTTTGGTTTGCTTGCATGGGCAATTTTTGCTTTCCCTATTAACCTGTCTTCATCTCAACCCATGACTTTTCCAGCTTTTACTCTCCCAGTTCTGTCCCTGATCCCACTGGTGTGGGAGTGAGCCAGGGCCTGTGAGGTCCTTGGTTTCTGGCTGGAGTTAACCCATGACACTGTCACACCATGGCTGTCATTTGTCACCAAGCCCTTTGCTCCTCCTGTTTTTTCAGGCTTCTGTCAGTGGGGAAGAGCATGTTTTGTCTTCACCCCAGCACCTGAGAGTGTGCACATCACTCAGCTGCTCTTGTAGACATTACTTCATCTCTTTAGCAACCACTGTAGTTAGATACAGAACCAAGGCTTAGAAGTCCCAAGGCTTAAATCTGGATTCACATTTAGCCACAACAAAAGAGCTCCACTGCCTAATTCAAAGCCACTCTGGATTCATATTCAAACTTCCCTAAAGGTCAGGCAAATTTGAAACCATTACTACTACCAAATCCATTTATCCATGAAAAAAGATTATTTAGAGCCGGTGTATGATTCTACATTTTCTGGACTTTTACAGCTACCAAATGCAGTATAAGGCATCTGTAAGCTCTGTACTTAATTTTTATCAATTCTGCATCACTTCCATGTTTTTTTCTACTGTGTTTCAAGGATGAAAGGTCAAAATGGGCCTGATATGATAAAAATTAGCTACAGGAGTTGTAGTAAGATACATCCAGCTACAACTTGAAGAGAGTACAGAGAATACACAGAACAGCTGAACTGTAAGTGGATCCACCTCATCTCGGTCTCAGAGCCAGAGAGCAGAGCCCTGGTTTTGCTGTAAGTTTACAGAGTTGTAAAATACAGCATAGTTATATACCTGCTTGCTGAGTGGAATTAGGAGGGGAAACTTATCCACAGTCTCCCAATTTCAATCCATAAGCACAGCTTAAAGTCTCTCCTTGAAGGTCTTGTCTTTGCAATCAAATTAAGCAGTGTTAAGTGGGCAGCAGGACTGGAAGTTACTGTGGCAACAGAGACCAAAATCAGAGACTGCAGGTAGTAGTTTGCTCACCCATTACAATTTTCTGCAGCATCTTTCTGGTGCCTGAGTTCCTCCTTACAGGAATGAAACCTCTCTGACAGGCACTCCCGACTTCTTCATTAGAAAAAATACACAAACAAACAGAGAAAAACCCAAACAAAACGAAAATCTGCATTAGCCATTCAGAAAACCCAGCAGGCTTAAGGGTGAATGAGTTAGAGCATCCCAGTTTTGCCCAAGATGCTCTCCCAAAAGGCACATCGTGATGGTTAATGTAAAAGGAGAACCTGACTGAAGGGAAATCATCCAAAAGTCTGAGCATTGTTGACAGACCCTTTAAAAGAACTGCAGTAACACAGGAGCTACAAGACTCTTATCATCCAAACTGTCAGCACCTCTCCTCCTCACAATATTTTTGTCACCCACCATATAATCCATTTGGATTTAAACCCTCATGATACAAGACTTGCTTGGTTCTCTCCTAACAGAGTCCTTGGATATCAGAAGAGCAAGTTCCTTTAATTCTGCTCCAACAAGTAGCTCTACAAAGCACGTGAGGGAAGGTAAAAAAAACCCTGTCAAACTACGAAAAAATCTGTGTTTCCTGAAGTGCACCTGCAACTAAAATGTCCACTGCAATCCCCCCAACGAGACAAGGAGAGAGGCTCAGATAAAGAATCCTGGAGTGCTCCAGGGAGAAAAACAACAACCTGACTACGTAAGTCGCCAGCAAGTGACAGACCTCAACAGACAAGTCATTAATGTCCCCAGTGACTGTCTCTGCCTATTAGTATAAGCTGCATTAAGGGGAGCAGAGCTGTAGGGAAGTCGCAGAGATTAACTAAAAATAGTCCAAGAGGCAGGGAGGCACACTCCTGCTCTAAACTCTTTATGAAACTTAAAATAAATCCGCCCCCAATGACGGGGTGACCCATGTGTGAAGCAGCTCAGCAGCTCCCTATTACTACCAGACAGGATAAACTCTGGTAAACACACCACAACTTTCACGTGCCCTGGGGTTCAGGCCTGGAGGGGGCCAGGTGGGGGAAAGACTCTTGTCTCATCCAGCCCAACATATACAAAGGAAAATCTGTTTGTTTTAGAGAATCGTTCATTGGTTTCAGTGGGGAAGGAGGTTAAAGCATTATTTGTGATTCTCTAAAACCACTTGCTCTTAATTCACTGCCTAATCCTCAGGAGGCATGTAAACCAGACATTTTTTTACATCGAAATAAAAGAAGCCATTCAATTCCATTCAGGCTGTTTTGAAAACAAACCGGAATGGTACGAATGAGCAAAGACTGCCAAATAAAGGAAATCTCTTCCAAGTGCAAGGCTACCAGTTAAACACAGCCCAGAGAGCAGCTAAGGCCCACTCTTACAGGTGCCTCCCCTTGTTCTCCATGTGCCAAGCACCCAAAAAATACATCTGTGTTGTACATGCATGTATGGATTACAACATGTTCAATGAGTATAAACACACTGTATTTGCAGTAAGACAGGGAGATCATGTCCAAGCCCAACACAGTGATCAGCTAACAGCATCTGCTGGATTAAAATGCATCAGACCAAATATAAAGCAAGAGATAATTAAATATATGTACAAAATGATAGTACTCTATGATATTACTGGGCATTTATACAGATAACAAGACTAAGCAGAGTTACAGATAATGATTAAACATCTTTTGAATGCATTTTAGAGGTCACATTCAGGGCTTATGCCAGGCTTTGAAGCATAAGAAATCAAAAAGGGCCAGCAATAAGGTGTGATGGGGAGAGATCATACCCTGCACAACTGCCTCTGGTGAAGGACACTGCCAGACAAGAGGAGAGACAATGCAGTGGCAATGGAATTAATACATCAATAGCAACAAAAATCATTAGGAAATTAAATGCATGGTCAGATCCTCACATTCCCCCCATCTCACTTGCTCATGCATCCACATATAACTTTCTTCCTACTACAGCTACAAGCAAAACTTCATACTTTATCACCTCTTTAAACCTCTTTGGTCTGTGTTTAAAGGGAGAAATTCAGGAGGATGGCACCAGGGAGAACATTTTTCTTGCCACAGACCACAGCTACTGCTCCTCTGAAAGCCCAGACTGCTGCCTCCACTGCTGCAGTCAGAACATGTCACCATGAGCCAGGGGCCACATGCTGGCCTTCTGCACAGGAATGACAGCCCATTTGCTCATTCCTTCTGTTGGGTCTTTATCATCCTGGATAGGATAAGCAGGGCTCTCGTCAAGAAGTGCTTGACAACACAGAGTATCTTATCAACAGGCAGAGCTCAGCATGGAGAAAGGGCTGGTAGGAAAACAAGAACAGGAATTGGGAGTAAGCCCCCAGACTTCATTTCTCCATGTGGCCCTGCAGGCTGGGGAGGGATGGCTCTCTTCTAGTCACCCTGGAAAACAAAGAAACCTGGACTCACAAACAAGGGTTTGGATATCCCAAAACTTGAACCTTCCCTGCAATGGGTTTGACTCTGCACATTTCACTCACTCCATCTGCCAACACAGCATTATCATGGCTTCCAGCCAAACTCTGCTCTCCCTTACATCATTGTAAAAATTAAAAGAATAAACTCCATTAAAGTCAATAAGCCGCAGTGAGATAATGAGCCAGTTCTGCCTCTGCAGCCCAGAGCAGAACGGTCCCCCACACACCCTCAAGTTTGGTGGTGCACAGATCCCAGTGCTCCTCAGTGTTTCCCAGCCAACTCTAAATTCAACCACCCCATTATTATCTCCTTGGTCATTTCAACCTAATCAGAAAAGCAGCCACACTTCAGCACAGGGAACAGCTGAGACCCCAACCTGTGCCCCGAAAACTGAGCAGAGACTTTTATGCTCATAAAATCCCTTCCAAATCAAATGGGAGATTAAAATTCCTTGGGAACCCATGCAGGCCTGGAACTTTAAAAGTGTAAGGGCAAACCCTCTTAGCTGATATTTCTGTACTGCTGACAAAAAGGACTTTCCACCAGGATTTACAGATAGTTACATTAATTTGAATTATTCTCTCAACATAAAACTCCTGTGCTGGCATTTTTGTCTGCACGCCACAAAAACAGGAAAAGATTACATAGACAAATTGTATTCTTAATATGTGGTTTCCAAAACACGCTAAATCCCTAAAACTGAGCTCAAATTACATGGGCGAGGATGAGGTTTTCAGATAAACATAGCCACATGCTCTAAGCAACACCAGGAAAGAAAATACAATGATGTCATGGTCCCAGCTCTGGTTCCTACATTCCCTCCTCCATCTCTGCCCTGAATTAGCCCACCCTCCAGTTATCATGGTAGGAAACTATGGGCAGCAGACAGCCCTCAGTCATGCGAGAAGCCCTTTTCCCACTGTGAAGTTTTGCACTTTTATCTTTAGCTCTCACAAGCCTCAGGTTAACCCTCAGGCATGGTCTCTTCCCCAGGGAGGTTTTGGGGTGGCCCTGGGAGGTCCCAAGTGCTGCTGACCTCTGGCAGGGAAGGGCTAACCCTCCCACTATGCAAGTTTAGGAGATGGGTGGCAAAGCCTGGCTGTGATGAGTGGAGGAAACATCACTGAATGCGAAGTAAAAGCTCTCAAGGTCTTACAGCACCCCAAAGTCTTCCATGCTTCTTTGTAGGTTGGACTGGGCTTGGAGCAGCCTGGTCTAGTGGAAAGTGTCCCTGCCCACAGCAGGGTGTTGGGCTGATGATCTTTAAGGTCCTTTCCAACCCAAGCCATTCAGTGGTTCTATGTTAGCTGAGGGTGGCACGAACTGCAGAGGTCAGAGACCCACCCCACTGTGCTCACACATGCAACAGGAGATGGAGCAGCCAGGTAGGAGCAGCTGGTCTTTGCCAGCTCCTCAGGACAGGAGATCATCCCTGTAACATCTGTATTCCTGTTGCTGCAGGTAACTTCTGTAGTCACCCCATGGCATGAGAGGACAGAGGTGGGGGACACCTCTCAGCCAGCACTTGGAAGAATGTGTCTTTCAGACTCAAACCCACCTAAAAACCATAAGGGAGAGGGTATGACATGAAAAAGCAGATCTTTGAACACCCAGGCCTGAAGAGCAGGGCAGTGCATGAGCTGAAGACATGGGCAAAGGCCAAACTCTGATTCCTGCAGTTACATGGTCAGGAGGAACCCTTACCAAATTCATTGACCACGGCTTCAGTTTTAGGTTATTTCTCTCCCAAGATTCCCCATAGAGATCTTCCTTTCTGTCTGAAAATTTTGTCTCGGTGCACAAAGAGAGAGCTGGCAATTTGTGCGAGAATTTTGAGACACACAAAACCTCAGAAGTCCTGGTCAGAATGGATTCCATGCACACAGCTCACATGCATTCATTAAAAACAAACAGACAAACAAACAAACACAAAAAAACCCCAAAAACAAAACAAAAACCAAAACCAAAACAAAAAACCCCACCCAAACAACAACAAACCACAACATTGTACAATTTCATCCAGCACATGAAACCCCAGCTTCAGACAAGTGTAGTAAATCCATCATATCCCAGGTGCAGTGGATATTCTTGACACAGCAGACAGCATGTGCACACATGTCCCAAATTGAAATAGCAATGCTTTAACTTGTTATATTTGGTGTGTTCCAGGGAGAGGACAGAGGAGTTCTGAACTATAGTCATCTCTCTTCATTTACTAGGTTGAAAAGTGAATTTTTATTTCTATCATTGTTTCCCCTTTTGCCAAACATGTCATTCTAGGATCATTAAAAATATGGGGACAGTCTGTGTCACAGCTTCTTAATTCATACCCAATAGACTGGATTTTTTTGAATAAAGATTTTATAGTGAAAACCATGTGAATCCACCTAATTTCTTTCCCAGCTGGCCTACTGAAACAACCAAAAAAAATGCACAGACAATTTAGCTGGGTTTTTTTTCCAAAGCAATCAATTTAATCTGCTTTGAAGAAAAGATTAATTAAACTGAGCCTAGAGCCAGATCCAGATGAACCAGATCTGACTTCTCAGCACAGGCACCTGAGCAAAGGTGTCCTGGGGTCAGGTGTCACAGCTGCTCCCAGCGCCATGGCCAGTGTACAAAGCCTTCACTCTGAGAAGATAATTCAGATAATTTAATCCCCACTGCTGCCAGCCAGGTTGGAAATCAAAACCTTGGAAAGCCAGCACAATTGTGGCTGCTGCAGCCGAGCAAGGCCATGGCCCTTCCAGGAGCTGCCTCCTGCTCGAGAGGATCCACATGGCAAAGCAGGGCTGTGCTGGCCCCTGACCCACAGCAGCTCAGCACAGCTGTGAGGGGGAAGAAATACAAAGTATGGCAAGAGGCAAATACTGAGGGATGATGAAAATCACTCAGTGTTTTCATGAAGACTGACACCCAGGAATACACCTTGATCCTGTCCTCCTCCCATGCCGCTCACTAACTTCAGGAGACTTGGGAGCAGGTTGGATTCTGCAGCCTCTAATCTCATCATCTCTGCAAGAATAGTTTGTGTCTTCAAGTCTGTCTCATTAAATGTTACAGAAGCTTCAGCAGATTCACTCCACCAACTGTGTCTGCTTTGAACTTTGCCATTGCAAGTTCCTCACTCTGACACTTGCGTGGTGCAAGTTCCCCAGAGTCAAAACAAATTTTCCTGCTCAGACTGGGGAGCAGAAGGTATGGAAAGTGCTCACCAGTTACTGCTGAATCTGGAAAACAACTTCATTTCTTTGTTTCAGCTGCTGCTGCTTAAAGACAGACACATCTGAGCTATTTGAGCTACTTCCCAGCCCCACATTGCAGGAATTAAACTTTGGGCCGTGAAGAGAAGGAGCCTTGGATCCACAACCTCTGCTACAGGGCTCAAATGCTGTGCAGTGGCAAAACTTCTCCTCTAGTCTTTCAGAATTATTATTTTTTCTTGTTCAAAGAGCAGGCTGAGCAGTAAAAAGTGATGTGTTTTCCCTCGGCTGGGGCACAGTGCATCCTCGCGGCGTTTCGCAGACGGACGGGAGGTCTCCCAGCTGTGCCCCAACGCCAGCTGGACACCAGCCAGCCCTGAACTGGAAACCATCTAACAACACACACAGAGCTTGCACAGCCCTGGAAATGGGGATGCTGATCAGTGCTTCTCACTTTTCTGTAATCTTTTCTCTGAGAATGGTCAAGCTTCTTTCTTTATTTTCTTCCAATTATCTTCTTTTTTCTCTTCTTCCTATTTTCCCCCTTTTCCCTCTTTCTTTGCCCTTTTAAGGTTTTTTAAAAATTATTTTGTCTTCACCTTTATTTTTCAGGTCACAAAATGATTTTATGCAGTGATTTTTCCTTAAAAACCACCTACAAAGCGTTTAAAACACAGCCCATCCAGCTATGATTCATATTTGCCCCTCTCTCCTGCCCCCCTCCAATTTTATTTGGCTAGTTTTGGGGGGATTTAAGGTTTGGTTTTCCAATTCTTGTGTGTTCTCACTCTCTGGCCCCCAAACCCACACAGCATAACACTTGTGCAGCGATGCTTTATGCAGAAAGGGACAACAGTAACACAACTTCAAAGCCCACAAGTGACCAAAACCAGCCACTGCTCTTGTGCTTAACCATTGCTTCTCTCACTGCACAGGCAGGAAGATTTTGCCAGCTGGAGGAGGGTTCAGAAAAAACAGGGCTGAGGCATGCCCAGCTATGGAGCTGGAGTTTCCATTTCCCACCCACCTACACTGCTGCCAACAACCCACATTTCCCTAAAGAACCACCCATCCAAAGTCGTGCAGGGCCAGCTGAGTCTCTGATCTTGCTGATTTTGCCATCTGAAAGCAGAAAACAGGCTCTTCCATCACCCACTTACACAGAAGCATTAAAAATTCCTGGGTTTTGCGTAATGACCCAGAAGTAATTCCAAGCAGAACGGCCACACTGATGTGAAATTGCAGGATTCAAACAACCTTTCAGTGTAAATACCAGCTGAGATAAAGAGTGGGCAAGTGCTTTAAAAGCTTATAATCAGTATCCATACAAAAAAAAAAAAAAATCACAAGTGCAAAGAGTAATGATGACAGTTCTTTTCAAGCAAAGGTAGTTAATGTTTAATTACTCTGGATGCTGCTTTGGCAGAACCAGTGGATCACACGTGTTTCAGGTTACAAACCCAGTATGAAATTCTCACAACAGAGCCCGTGGTACAAGTGGGGATATGTTTTACTATCTTTTTGCAAGAGCTCCTTTTTAAACTACCAATATTAAAAGAATGTCTTATTTGTGCCAAAACCAGGGAAAACAGTGCCACCGCCACCTCAGAAGGCTGGAAAAGCTTGTCTTCAGTTTCCAAAGATAATTTAAAATCTGGCAAATGGAGTCACAAGTGGAGAGTGGAGATTAACTTTTTAATAAAATTAAACCCAAGCAAAATAATTTTGACTTTTGATGACATTATTTAGCAGAAGACCTTACGAGCAGTAAAGGGACTGGACACAACCAAGAAAGAAGAAGCTGCTCTACCCAACCCATCCCTGGGACCCCATTCTGCATAAGCTAGACTGCCACAACAAATGACAGCGAATTCCTAAATTTAGGTAAATGCATCCAACACCTGTAAGGGCAGTGAATCCCACCCAGCCTCTTCATTGCCTCTAAAGGAACCAGTAATTCCTGGGAAACAGCAGTACTTCTCACATTCTCTGCAAATCCTGCAATGCACAAGGTGAAGGGATAATGAGTCCTTTCTTTTATTCCCTCAAGACTTTGAAAGGCCGCCAAGTTTTATACTGTCCACGTAAAGCACAGCCTCAGAGGAGAGCAAACCCAAATTACATGCAAGAAACTGGTTTCATTCAAGGCCCAAATTATTGTCTTGGTTATTCTTTCTGCTACAACCCTCTTCCCAGAAAAACTAAAGCTATCCAAAATAAAAAACAACGCAATTCCTTTGCCTGTGATGGAGAAAGTTACTCTTCCGAGCACTCAGAGCTTATTTTAAAGGTTTGCTTGAATAAATAGGAACCTATTAATATATTGAGTTTTCTTACTGCATTTTAAAGGGCATTTCACGAAGGCTGCTGTTCCCTTATTGCAGTTTTTATGGAATGGAGAAAAATATTTATGGTGCACCAACAGTGTGCTGAGCTAAATAGCTTTTTCCCTCTCACCCTGCCAAGATTCTCCCGAGAGGATGTTTCACAAAGTTGCTCAGCAGGGTTCTAACTGATGGTGGGTGAGTGCAGACACCAAGGCCAGGACCTCACCAGCTGCAGCTGCTTCTGCCCAGACTGGGCTGCCCCATCCAGGTGGTGACTCCCATTGGCACTGGTGTCCCAGCAGGGCTGAGGTCTGACCCACAGCTCCTACCCCATTCAGCTGCAGTGGATAGAGAGGGACAAAAAAAAAAAAAGGGCTTTTTTTGGCTGCTGTGATGAGCCCTGGGTGGGATTAACAAACCTGTTAATCCCAGGTTTGCATTATGTAGAAATGTACTGAAATGCAGAGGACAGTCACTCAGGAGAACCCTTCCTAGTCACCTTTCGGCAGTCCGTACCTCGTAAAAAAAGACATTAAGGGCCTAATATTTTGGCTCCTGCTGAAATCCCTTTGACTTCACACCTCTTAGACTTTAGAGTGAACACATGGCAGTATGAATGAGCAAAGTAATCACATGCTAAACAGGGTGAAGCTTTAATAATGTTATAGTGAACTGTGAATTTCCCTAAGTCACTAAGGAATATTCACTTCAGGAAAAATCCCTACACATGTGAAGTGCAGTCACTGCAAGCTTTGTTTGAAAAGGTGTCTTGAAGAACTATAAAGCTGTGTTAATAAAATCTGAATGGAAATATCCAGATATTGGGATCCTAATTCATGAAGATGCCAATGGTTTTCTAACACATTTTTTGAGAACCCTGATGGTTTCTTGAGTACAGCTGCTCTCTTACCCACAGCCCAGCTAAGCATCCTTTTCCCTTAGGGCTTAGAGCAGCCACAGGTTGAACAGTGAGACCTACAGCTATTCACCTTCCCTGCAAGTTTATGAGACATTTGATGGGACATCCATCATCCAGCCCGGTTCATCAAAGTGGAAAAAGACAGAGTGTTTTACCTTCCAACTATATAACTTTGCATAATAAAACTGTTTAGACTTGGAAATTTTTCTGATGAATGCCAAATGCTCTACAGCAGCAGCCTTCACCAGCAGATTTAAATCACACAGCTTAAATGAAAGCCTGCTTGCCAATTTATGCATGAACTTTAATTTTTTCCAGAATCAGAGAAAAAACCTGAATGCACTGTGCCTACAAAAAGGCTTTTTAAAACAGTACTGCAGCAGTGACTGGAAACACAACTCTATTCCTTTTGCATCTCACAGGTACAATTTTTTTTCCCCCAAGAAGAAAGACACGGAAATGAAGACATTCATACAATTGCTTTCATTGGTTTTTTGAAAGTGTTTCAAAAAGCTTTATCACTTCAGTAGCCACTCACTGTGCTGGCTTTAGCTACTGAACTGATTTTCAAGAGGCACAAATACTGTGCAACATTAAAAACATAATTAGCAGATAACACATGGCTAATGCCACAGATGTGTCTTCAAGGCAAGACCACATTGTCTTATCAGTGGAGGGCTCTTCAGGGCAGCACAAATCCTTATCCCACTCGGCAAATCCCACGCTGTTGGCAGCATGATGCTAAAAGGGCTGCTGTTTTCTGACTCCCACTTATAACATGGACTGCACAGGAGGGGGAAACTGCCTCACAACTTTCTTACGGGTGTCTCCCTAATGTCCATCCACCGATGAACCGATACTACAAAACCCATCACTGGCTGGTGCTGAGTGCTCAGAGACATTTCTGGAAGGTCTTTCTGCCTTGCTGAGGTTCCCAGCACACTAAAAGACAGGAACAGTTTCACAAAACAAAATGCATTTCAGTTGGGTTTACTCTCTCAGCCCATTTCTAGTGTTTTTGAGGTGGGGCTGTCCACCTCTTTTCGGATTTTTAGGAAAGGGAACAGATTGTGGCTTTGTGTTCCCCACAAAGCATCATCTGCCAAACACGAGCATTGCAGCTCAGTTCCCAACATATTTGGATACACGAGGGGAGATTCTTACCACATTACCATGACAAAAACAACACCTTGCACAGTACATTCTGAACATCTCACATAGCAAGCTTTAATGAGTTAGATCTCAAAGTGAGTTACAAAGTAGGTCGGGAGCTGTTTGACAGATGGGGAAACCAGGACAGTGAGGTGCTGCAGCTTCTCCAAGGTCACAAAAAAGGCCAGTGCCACAGTCAGAAACAAAGCCTGACTCTCCCAAATTGTTATCTAGTGCACTTCAACCCAATACATGTCTCCACCATTAGTCCACATCATCCCTAAAGCCCATGACTTTAAAAGGTCTGACTCCTGAGTGGGTAGCACCAGTCCTGAAGATATCAACAGTGGAAGACCAGCAACAGAAGGGACACTAGGTCAAAAAAAGTGACTGGCAAAGTCAAAAGAGAACCTGTACTTTTGCCATTACTTTCATGTGAGCTTTAATACACATGCACAGCCATGAAGGCTCTCAGTAATTCGGTTTTCACCCGAATCCTGCCCATGTGAAGCAAAGGCTACTCCAGCTCAAGGACAATCCAGCCCTGCTGGGACACGAGTATTTCAGACTGGTAACCCACTTGGACTGAAGCACTGAGCACACCCCTCTCCCTGTCTTCAGTGGTATTTGTAGGACTCTCATTTCTCTGCATGACCCTGTTTCTCCCTGTCAGGACTGCATGTGTGAGGTGTGGAGAGGTAAAGGGGTCATAAGCATCTCAAAATTGGATGAATGCTGTCTCACTGACATCAAAGGCCAACTCTTACTACTTTTATTGGGAGCAGAGCTAGGCCACAACAGATAAATCCTGACCTATATAATTTTTGATGCTTGCCTTCACTTGTCATGAGCAGAGACAGGGAGTGCCAGGAAATGGAATTTCTATTGCATTTCACAGTTCAGAAACACACACGGCAACTGCAATAAAATCCACCATAAATACAGATTCTACCTACTAGGAAGGATGGAGTGGAATATGGAGAGCTAAATCCAACAGGACAGAGGGCTACTCAAAAATCAGAATTTTGTTCTGGACTCTCAGGAGAGAGCACATATTTTCCTAGTTGCACTCTCAGCAGATTCCTCATCTAGTGCATATCCAGTATTGCTTCTGCCACCAAACTCTTCACATCAGAACATACATTAAAGGTTTACAAAAAGAGTATCAGCCTTACAGATGCAGTAAGGGACGTGTTAAGATCACTTATTTTGACTATTTGATAGACAGTTTTATGTAGAGGCTTCAGGAAGATCCAGAAGTGTATTCCACATCCCTCCATGATCAATGGGGAGACAAATATAAAACCAAAGACTCTTTTTCTCCCAATCTTCAACTTTTGATATATTTGCAGGCACAAGAACAATACATTAAGAAAGCCTAACAAGGACAGAAGGCCCAATTTTTGCCTGAAATATGCTTTTTGTAATAAACTGTATTAATCTAGATATTAAATTATGTAGGTATTAGGTTGTCCAATGTTCAAACTCTGCATTTATTTCAGAAAAAAAAACGGACATAATACCTTGCTGACACTCTGTAATTTGTCCTTATGGACCATGATGCACACAAGTATTCAGCAAGAGCCACAGCAGAAACAGATGCCAGCAGATGGTATTATCCTGAACAAAATCAATTAAGGACATTTACAATATGTCAAAAGTGCAGCTACAAAAACGAAGTGTAGACCTGTACATCTGTTTCTTAATGAAGCCATGAGTATTTGACAGTTAGCCAACAAACCACAATCTAAACACTACAGCAAAACCAATAATAGATAAGGAAATACCAGACATATTCAGATTCTTCAACAGTCACCACAAAATACAAGATGTTGAGCAGAAAGTGAATAACCAGATACTGGAAGTCCATATGTCATGCATTAATGTAGCTAAAATATAAGCATGCGAGTTTTCAGTATCACAGATTTTGTAAGGCCTTGATTTGCTCCAAATTTATAGCTAGGAGTCACATGGTAATGGTAAGTTGAGAAATACTATTCTCTTCCATAACACAGTCCCTCTGGTGTATTTAAAAGGCTTCTTGGAACCCTGTCACCCTGACTGAAGTAAAAAGAAAAGCACTCACGATCCCCTAAAAGTTGTTATGACATCTCTGTTGAGAATGCCGTGACAATACAAGAGGCATGATGAGATACACAGCCAGGTATGTCAATGGCATCTTGTAGATTATACAAAAATACAAATGGACTGAAGGAATTCAGGAGTTATCTGTGCAGGGAACAAAAAAATCTCTGAGTTCCCCGTGAAGAAGACAAGAGGTGAAAACATTTCATAGGGGGGGAAACAATTATCTCTTCTGTGCCACAGCTTCATTCAAAGTATTGAGGACTCATTTACAGAAGAAAAGGGTAAGACCAGTGAACACCTGCTGCTGAGGATGGCACTTAGTGCCCACTGTGACAGCTGTTATCAGTGCTTGCTGCAGATTTCCACCACTACAGACAGGGCTGGGACCCACTCACATCTGCTGCAACACGATGAAAGCTCTGGTATTAAAAGAGGTGATGGTATCAATTCCAGGTGCAGTGGTTGCTATTTAGCTCCTATGGAACTAGGACTATAGCAAGTTTCTGCTGTGTTAGCTGCCAAATTAATAAAATATTCAGAAATATTTACACTAAGTGTTAATAAGGGCTGAGGGATGGGTTTCTTTAAGGACCCTGGAAAAATGCAGCCCTGGCAGTGAAAAGCATACTTACACTGTACATCAGAGCAATGCATCATTCATTTTTACTGAGGCCCAGACGACAGTCTCATTAGACCAGAGATGGATTAAAGACAAATGATCTGGTGAATAATGTCACTATGGGCCATGTAGCACTTCATGCAAGTAGTACCACTGAACACAGATGACTGGGTAGGGATGGTAAGGATAAAAAATATAAGGCTTTAGAATGGCATTCCTGAGGGGGGACCAAAAAAAAAAAAATAGTGCTGCATATTTACATTTTATCAGCTTCATAAATTGATTTTTGTCATGTTACCTGTCAAACCACTGAACAAACTGAATAATTACTTAAGCAGCAGTGATAGAGAAGTGACAGATTATTCAAGCATTGTGATTCTTTGTTCTCATATATCTCATTAAGAAATGATGATTGGTTCCATTTACAGCTCTTAAGTTGAATTCAGTAACCACTGGCACATGAACTCAACCTGGCATCTACTAATTTTTTATTGTTCTCAAGCAGAAATTGTTCCTGGCAAAGTCACTCTTGCAAACCATCTCAGTGTAGTGGCTGATGATTTTTTAAAGATGCAACACAGAAGGGAAAAAAAAAGCTGCAACTGACTTTTCCACTGATTAATAGCATCTATGGAATGAAAAGAAACAAAACTTCTTGTATTCTGTACTTCTCCCCTTCCCCCACCTCCTCTTTAGAACACTATTTTTAACCTGTATCATTTCATTAAATAAATTCACAGCACATCCCTGCAAACAACTGAGCTGGCAGAAGATGGGAACTGTCCTGTGGGATGTGTTCAGCCCCTTCCTCTTCTGTTGTAGAGTTGCAACCTGTTCCTTCACAGCCTTATAACTTTATAATGATGTTTGAAACCTGAGCATAAGGGGCATAAAATGCTGCTATCCCAGCCTGCTGCTGAGTAGTAGGGGCTTCTCTTGATGTACACAGGAAAACCTCCAAGCTGGAAGTCAAAGGCAGAATTTTACAGCAACACTGAGATGCTACAAATTATTTAAGAGAAACTAAGAGAGAACCAGTTGTGCTTTTGTGTGCTACCCTCTGACTTCAGGAAGATCTACTGTGACCACAAAGCCAATACACAAGGAGACCTCTAAGTGCACATTTTACAGGCACCCTCCAAAGCTAAAAGTGCAGGTTTTAAACAAGAGATGGAAAGCAGGGATTTGCTGTAGCAGAGGTAACGTGGAGATGGAGGAAGGGAGGAGAGGGAAGGGCCATTGTGCTTTTAACTTCTGATTTGTCTGGGTTCACCCCCGTTAGCTAATTGAGCACAGGGGCACCGCACAGTTTCTGCCTTGCCCTAAATGTAACCCAAATATGAAGAGAAATTCAAACTACAGAATAAATTAACAACATTCACAATGCTCTTAAGCAGCTTTTGCCAAATGGCACAAGTCATTGTCTATGCATTCATTAATGAGCCAAATAACGTGCTGTTTGGCAAAAAAAAAAAAAAGCTGTGCTTTTTATAGCTGTATTATCTCTATATATCACTATATAAATAGTATTTTAATATGTGAGTATACATACATTTATATACATTATATAATATTTTATATATATATACACACATAAACACTATATCTACTTATATGTATATAGAGGGCTCCTCCACCTTCCTCACAATCACGTGGCAATGCAAGACAAAGATGTCACAACACCACACAATCTCCAGGGCAAACACTGGCACTGAAGCTGCCAGTCATTTTAGTGCTCACTGAAAATGATGAAATGATGAAAGTGTACTGGTGCAGTACAAGCTGTCCTGTCCAAAAGACCCATGTCCATGAATTTTTCCAGCTCATGAAAAAGGAAGGGGACTTAAAAGTCTCTAGAGTCAATTAAGCTGCAGCTGAATCCCACTGCTCTGCTTTGTCCCAGACCTCTCCTTTCATCTTTCCCCCAGTGCCACCTCCCTCACCTGCAGAACCAGCCTGTTCTCAGCTTTAGTGCCTGTTATGTTCCCTTCCAACAGTGGCAAAAGGGCACACATTTGCTTTCTGGGCACAAATCATTTCAGCTGTTACTCAGGAATCCTCAAATCACTTTCATTGCTTTCCATTAAAAATACAAGATTCATCAGAGACTCTCATTCAATGAACTTGCCTACAAAGCTCTGCAAGGTTGTTTTTTTTTCAGGGTCTCTCTCTTAAGAGCATAAATTTATGTCTATGACATAAATTACATGGCTATGGACAGGAAAATTAGCCAGTAAAATTACTCCAGATACACCTTAACGTGCCCCAGAGCAGAAGCCTCCCTGCAGCCTGCAGTACCTCTATTCCCTGTGTCCATCTGCTTTTCAGAACCATTTTTTTCAGTTCATTACTTGGTATATTCTCCTCTGACATCTAAATATATAGCCTCCTCCTTCCTAAAAGGTATAAGTCAAACCTGTGACAGGAGACATTTCCCTTCCTCCTAATTTATTCCTCTTGTGCTCCAGTGCCTGGGTCATTAGGCCAAAAGGAGTCACACTGTTTTTCTGCTCCATTAATGTTTTTATCTAAGCATCTCCTCATGCTGCTTCAAGCAACTTGGCTAACAAGCTGTGTGTTGTTTGCCCCTCCTCTTCTCTCCCTAGAAAAGAGGGGTTTGTGTTGTTTCATGATGCTTTTTTTATATTTGAGAGTGTTTTATTTTGGAAGGGAGAACTTGTTTGCTTTGCAGTATTCAGGTTGCTATGTAATTATGCTAGAGAAGGTGTCTCAAAACACCATGGCTTGCACTCAGAGAAGGAGGTGGTGTTTTTGTGATGCTCATCATCAGCCCATGGAAAAGCTTAACAGTGTCAGATTTTTCCACTCAAAAAAGGTTGAACAAATTAATTACACCCCTGGGGCAAGAAATCCCATTAAAGCAGAGGTGTGAGGCTAATGCTGACCCCAGAGCTTCAGATAGTCCTTAAGATATCTCAGGCTGCAGCTACAAAATGTCCCTAAGTAAAAGACAAAGCCTTTGAATTTGTACAGGTGTTATTCAAGAAAACAGCATAGAGAGCACACATCAAGTTTAATGAGCTCACAGTGTCTTGTGCCACTGACAGCACACACCAAGCACTTTGCTATGCCTGTAATTTCCAAAACACCACAGGCTTCATGGCTGGGCACATCGTGCTGAGGTACTTACACTGAGAGGCAGAAGACAAGAGTGAACAGTGGGAGGAAATCTCCAAGCCAACTCAAAATAATAGGGAAGGATTATCCAGGGATGCTCCAGCAATCTCTCAGCTATGGCTGAATTTGATTAGCAACCTGTGCCTTCCCCAGAGGAGTTTTCCATGTGGCTGCAAATCCTCTAAGTGCTCTCCTCTCCTTTCAGCTCTCTTCTGTGTTGTTTGGGTTTTCTATGTAATTTTGGGGTTTTTCACAGTTTTTCATCCAATAGTTTCCATCATTTCTGCCCTTGCCCACACAGGGGGGCAGTAGGGTCACAGTCAGTGAGTTTGTATGGAAAACATGCCTGCCTGAAGCTTGGTCCTTTGAATTATTTAAGCTGGGCTGGGAGGATGGGATCCTGCTGGGAGCAATCCCACATCTCCCCAAGAAGTGCCTGGACTGTTCCAGCTCTTTATAGCTCTGGGCAGACCTGGATTCCTCTGAGCAGCTGAAACAACACAGCAATAAAGCGCCCACGCTGTTACCAACAGCACAGAGACAGCGCTTTGCATCTTCAAACCTTAACGAGTAAAAATGATTTCTGTGTGATGACCCTCGGTGAATCACATACAAACAAAGAGATTTTGAGGACATAGGTGCTGACACAGTGCCTGCCACCAACAGAAGCAGGACAGTCCCCTGCATAAGGCTAGAGCTCAGATTCAGGCTCAGCTCCGGGTTTACAAGTGACACATTTGCTTGTCTTTAACAAAACAATGTTAGCATTTTTGTCTTATTTATTTAGATTATAAGTTCTCCTGGGTACGAGCAGTCTTTTACTCTGGTGTTTGCAGTAGTCCTTGCTTAACAGTGCCTGATCTCATCTGAGGCCAGTAAAAGGGACAGTAAAGAAACCCAGGTATTTCAGACCCTTCCCACTTCCCTTGCCAGTCTCCAGCCCTCAGATATGCACTGGCTTCTCAGCCTTTGCAAATCTCTACAGGAGTGGCTGTGCTGGTTTATTCTGTACTGCAACAGAAGCACATCCATTTCTGTGACCAGTGATGCAGCTGGTGGAGAGGGGCAGCCACATTTCCCAAGTGTCCTGGGGTGTCAGGCAGGTTTTAAACACGCTGCTCACCAGAAAACAGCCAATGTCACAGAACAGCTCCACAGCTCTGAGGGGGTCTGTCTCCAGGGAGATACCTGTGATATCCTAGAACCTTCCCTTTGGACCTCTCAGGAAGACCTGCAAACCTTCACATCCTGATGACAAGGCATGTATTACTCTCCTTGGTCTCTGAATTGCTACATCAGCTCTTACCAAAACAAAGAGGGAGGTTCAAGGATCCCAGACCTCAGAAATTCCACTCATCCTGACCTCACTACACTTCCACCAGCCATGGACGAAACTTCTGGGTCTGCTGTACTCTGGCAACTGAGCATGAGATGTAACTCCCAACTTTTGGGTGTTCAGGCTTGAAAGAATATATCTTCAAATCCTCAACCTAAATTAGTGGGAGCATTAAGTGTAGAAAAATGAGAAGAATCCTGCAGAAAAAACAGTGCAAAGGAAAGGATCTAGGGAGGAGACACCACAATTCTTTACCCTGTTTCTGCTCATGTTCACCTGCATCACTGCAAGTACCTACTTCTTGTTCCTCCTGGAAACTGAGAAGACTGAAACTGTTTGGTTTGTCTCCAATTGGGGATATAAGATAATCAAAACAAAAAAACGAAACTAAATCCCCAATACAACTAAGCCAGCATGTTTTCTCTCATGTGCTTCTTCTCATTTCACTCTTGAAAAAGGTATTTTAAGAACTAATCTTATGCAGTCCAGTTGTCCAAAACTGTTGATATTCTAACTGTAACCCATGATATTGCTCAAGAAAAGATCAAGCAAAATCAGTGAGCTATTGTTACAGAGGAACCCCAGCACTGTGCTCAGCTGTTCTACACATAGATCAGATCCAAAACAGAGCTTCCCAGTAGCTTTTTCTTAGCACATCCAATGTGGAAAAAAAAATTTAAAAAACAGGCTTTTTAACTCAGCCAAAAAATTCTGCTTAAGAGTATTATTTTGATTTAACCTTATACAGTCTGTTTGGTGAGTAATTCTGGCATAAAACTCAATATGCAGCTTTCAACATGGAAACATCAGTGAAAGGGCCTTCAAAAGTTTATTAACAATCTGTTATTTATAGCTTTCTTTTTCAAAAGTGATTGGCACAACATTCAGAGGAAAATTATAGGAACCGCCAAGTCAGATAATAAAAAAACATATTGGTTTTTCTGATGGGAAGATTTGATGGAAAGGTTTTAAGGAACACTATGATTGCTAGAAATGAGACATATTCTGATTGCTAAGCCAGCTATTTGTCATTCAACAACATACCAATCACACACATATGTTTGCAAATTATTGTTATTGTTGTTAATTATTATTTACAGAGAAGCACTGAAATGCAAGGTGGTTTGAATTCCAACAAAAATGACAGATCACTGCCCCGAGGAATTTTTTATCCCTCCTTTCACTCATTACCTATTTACTAACAGTACCTGCTTAGTTCCAGCTTGTTTTCCTGCTATCTAAAATGACTAGAAAATTAGGTCCTATTAAGTAATCATGAATATAAACTGTGAGTCACCAGTTAAGTGAATACCATTACTGGCAATAAATTCAGAATCCTATTATAAATGACTGTTATTGTCAAGCAAACCAAAACAATACTACTTTATTCAATATTAATTGTATCCTTGGATGCTTGAAAGGATTAAGTAACCCCAACTAATATTCTGCACGTAGTCAGGAGAACTGTGTGTGAAGGACAACAAAAATAATTGAGGTCAGTAACCAAGGTGGAGAGAAAAAGAGGCAAAAAGGAAGGAAATCATACATAGAGAGATCTCTCAGCTCCTGTGTGAAAGCAGATGGAGGGTGAAGGAAGCAGACAGGCTGCTCCAGATGGTGGGAGCGGCAGCAAAGAAGGCTCTCACACCCACTGTGTTGTGGCTGTGATGGGAACAAGAGACTTTTGGTTAAAGGATTACTATAGGGCTCCAAAGAGTTGGGTTCAGCTCTGTCCAGCACCTCTCCAGCCTCTGGGTTTTGCTTGTTGGGAGCTTTTGGGGTATCAGCCACCTGTGTGGCTGCCAAAAAAGACCAATGTTTTTATGCATGATTTGCCCTACACAAAGAGAAGTTGTGGAATAGGTGTTTGTCATATTGAACTCCTGAGGACTGAGATTAAGTGTTGGTCGAGGCAAGGATCACATTTTCTTAAGCAAAAAATAGCAGGAGAAAACCCAAACTGTCTATTCCAACCCAAATATCTTACTGTCACCTTGCTGGCCAAGCACCCTCCTTGGCTGCACAGGCACACAGGTGAGCAGGTATCCTCTGGCAGCAGGACCAAGACATACTTGAAAGAGAATATCCACAGAAAAAAGAGACAAGGCAGGGGAAAAATGAGACAAGGCATCAAAACTAGTAGACAAAACAGGCTAACAAAGGAAGCATGAGCACATATGTGAGCTGACACCCAGCAACTGGGTGTCTCCAGCATTATGTATTCACCTGAAAGCTTTTGATTATGGAGTATTTTGAAATCTTAATTTCATATGATGAAAGAAAATTGGCCTTTAGGCTACTCTGTTGCCCCAAACAAGCACTTTCCAAAATGCACCTGTGAACCAGAGCTGGAGAGCTGTCAAAAATCCCTTCCCATCAGTGGCTGCCAATTTTTTTCCCAATTCTCACCATCAGCCTTTAAATTCATTGGCAATCTTACTTTTCTTTCTTTCCCATTTCAGTTCCAGCTGAACCTTCAAACCTGTTATTTTCTGTAACTATTCAAGGAAGACCAACAATTTACATTAAAAGACTCTAACTCATTATTTTTAAGCCTTCAAGAGCAAACTGGATAGAAACCTATGCCAGGCAATAGCAAACAGGATTACTTGGTTTAAAACAAAATGCAGCACCTTAAAGGAGTCCTAACAGTGTTTTTCTGCTTTCACTAAATAGAATACACGAACTAAAACACCTGAGTTGTTTCACACCACTAAAGCAAACATTAATATCTGGACCTCAGCTTTCACTCCTCCCACAGATGCGAGAGATAATTTAGCACAAATTATCCCCGACCCCACATGGGCTTGACAGAGAGATTCCCAGAGTTATGGATTTTAAGGTCAGAAATGACCATGAACTATCTTCTTCTGTAAACATGGACAAGAGGCACTTTCCTGCTGCTTGAAGCCTGAGAGCTTTGAGAGCTCCCAGAAAATCATCCCAAAGGAGATGCCTTCATGGTTTACTCCAGTGGTTGGTTCACCAGCTTTGCTCCTGAAAACCTGCACCTCAACTTCAGCCCTTTGGGATACTGCATTTTCTCCCCTGAAGATTTTTTTTTTTTTTTTTTTGGTGAAATGTTTCCTTAACTAAAAAAAAAAAAAAAAAAAAAAAAAAAAAAAAAAAAAGGGGAAATACTGAACTGAGGAAAGTATGAAACAATGTGACAGAGCCACTGCTGCCTCACTGAGGTGCCAGCAATTGCTGGTAATGTCAGCAGAAACTCGAAAATCAGACAAACCCCTCAATCATCACAGGGGGCATCAAGCCAAGGAAAACACAAATATCAACATCTTTCTTTATGTCTTGAGAACTTCCAAAATCAGAAGGGAAAAACTGAGTAACTGGCGTGATGCCTCGAGTTAAATGGCTGAACAGGGACGATCTGTTGTGTGAACCCAACACGAGTGCTTTTGGCACCCAGCTGATGAAAAGGCAGGACCTTTGACCAGAGGCACCCGCATCTGGAGCCCTCTGGTGCCTCCCAGCACCTCCCCTCTAGAGAGGAGCCCCTGCCAGGACCTGTCCTTACCACCAGCACCTTCTCCCCGGTGGGAGCCAAGGCTGGCCCGAGGCACAGCCCCCAGCAGGGTCACAGATGAGAGCAGGAGGTGGATCAGCTGGGGGAGTGCCAGCCTGAGGCTGCACGCAGGGGAAGGCACTGTGAAGGACGGGAGAGGACAGAGAGGCAGCAGGCAGCACGTAAGGGTGTGTGACGGTGTGTGTGTGTGTCTGTGTGCACGTGGGTGTGTGAGAAAGCCAAGAGATGTGAGGGGAGGACGAGGAGTGACTTCACTTCACAGCATGAACGAGCACGTTCTGGTGTGTGGAAGAGCCATGGAGAGTGCCAGGAGCCCATCAAATGGCGTAAGAGTATGGAAGCGGCCTGGAAGAACCAAAAATTACCACAGAGCCCCTAAGAAAAACAGAACCACCCATATGTTTTCTCTATACTGTATTTTAGGAAAGTACTGGAAACTCATTTGAAGTGTATTTGTCTTCCCACCCAGCTCTTACTATGTTATGGTTATATCCATGCAACTCCCTCTGTTATCCTTACCAAGCTTTAAGGAATCTACCACATCATTTTTAAGGACAACAGCGGTATTTTCATAGTTACTATGTGTAAGCCTTTCTAAATATTAAAACTTCATCATAACTCTGATGTCAATTAGGCCTAATTACAGGTATCTTAGAAATGTGGGGTTGATCTAATTAGGCAGATCAAGTGATGGAACCTTCCTCTTTGACCACTGGATGACATGGCATCCTGTTATTTCTCAGATGTCAAAATTTAAGGTTTAAAATGCCTTAGACATAATATACTTTAAATGCGGAGGGGAAAAAAGTGATATTTCTGTGATCACTCACTTTATCAGATTCCTGCAATTCTGAAACTTCACATCTCTCCAGGACTGGGGCAGAAATCCCTTTCTCCAGGCAGGCCCTCAGTTCCCCTCTCAGTTTCCAGGGGGGAACTGAGTAGAGCTACAATGGGTGAATTTGTGGAAATTTAAAGAGAGAAGAGTCAGATCCTCCTCTTTGGTCAGGCACACCTGTCTTGACTTTTAATTGACTCTAAATTACATTAATTGAGGATCTGGCCAGTTGCTATGATTTTATTTTATCTTTTATTTATTTTGCTTATTTTTTCCTAGCTACTTTTTCAGGATCTGTTATTTCCCTGTCAATGGCTTAGCAGCAAACAGATCCAGTTCCAAGAAGGGGCACTCAATGAACCTGTGCATCTGGAGTGTGGTTCACTGCCCCACAGGGACTGGCACAGCCCAAGAATGGACCAGGACCATCATGCACATTGTAATATAATGACATATAAACTATACCAAGGATCATGTATTATAAAATATATTGATTAGCATTACCAAAATCTTTTGTTGACACTCTGGTACCTGAGAGGTTCCAGCCCCCAAAGATGATTGCACATACTTTAATATCTGCATAAATACAGAACAGGCTAAACACAGGTTTGGGTACATCTGAGCCAACAATTGCATTGCTGGTACTTCTTCAGGAAAGCATTACTGTCTAACAGCACAGAGCAGAGCAAACAACACAGAACTTAGCCACCAAAGGAAACAATTCTTTGGGTGGAAAAGGGCTGCTTTCTTACATCTGGACATGACATCCAGTTCAATCTCAGCATCAATGTGGCTGGACATGATTTACAGGGACATGTAAATAATTTATTCCAGCTCTGGAAGGAAAAGCTGGGTACTCATTAGAGGTTCCTTGAAGCCCAAATGATGTAATGATTAACTGACTTAGGATCCTTTTAATAATTCCAGCAAATTTCAACTCTCCCATGTTAAAGATCTGCTGAAGAGCTTTTATTCAGATGAAAGGCTCTTTTCTGAGAACAAATCATTAATAAGGTGTACACGTAGATTTAACATTCACAAATCAATGCACTTGAAATAAAATATGCTTTTAAAGTTTCTTTTCCACTTTCTTCCCTGATTTGGGGGTTTAGTGCTTTTCTTTCTCTAGCCAATTTTACCACAGGCAGTTAAGACAGCTGCATGAAAAAGGGCTGTTTTTCTGTTAAAAGTGCTTTTAGCACTTTGGCATCCTGAAACGGAATGGCAGAGAAATCCAAAATACAGCTACTACAATCCAGTACATTTCATGTGACATGCCAAGTTTTTCACTCCGTGCTAGAGAAAAATCTATTACACAGTGAGATCAACTGTTGGCTGTCCAACATGGTTCAGCATTACAGTGCAGGAGGGATCAAAGCAGATTTTAACCCTGTTCCTAAATAAAGCCAGAGGAAAACATTTTGGTACAAATATTTTAAAGCTATTTATACTTATACAGCTTAATTCCTATTTGAATACTTTCTTATCAATAACTGAGAATGTTTCCCATCATTTGGGCTCCCAGACTCTGTGTATCTGCTGCTCAAGTCAGTGAAATGCCCTTCACTGCCTTCAGTGGAAATGGAACAGGCACTTTAATGATTTGCACAGCAATGGCCTACATTTTTTAGAAGCTTCACATCCTGGTAAGTCACACCAGACCTGGTAGGAGCTGCAGGTGCTGCACTGGTGGGTGGCCAAGGACACAACCAAAACTCAGATTCAAATCTTCCAATTATCAGCCTCCCCTTGGAAGCCAAGGAATGCACAATCAGGAGGCAACCCACGTGTTGGCTGTTACACATGTATTTGTAACAAAATACAGCTATGTCTGAAAAATAAAACAGCTCTATTTTCTTTATACGGGCCCAGGTTCATAATCCAATTATCTTAATTGTCTAAGACTTTCTAGATTGACTGTTAAGCCAAGTTTAAAAACTTCACAGCTTCCACTCCCACTAGAAAGGACCTGTGCACCAGCAAACTGTGAGGCTCAGACAATGGTTAATAGTTTGAGACACTAATTGGCCATATATAATGAATGTAATTTACAACAGCCATGCTAATATGCATAACTATTAACCCTGACCAGCTTTACCTTCCTTGGGACCTACACCAGCTCCCATTAACTACATTGGGATCCGGATCAAGGCCACAGCATTAATTCCTCCTGAACTTCTTCAGCAGCACAACTTAACCCTCGCAGGTGGCTTCAATGCCACAACCACAGAGGTGACAGAGAGCTGTACAGTGGGAACCCCAGTGCACTGTCCTGCTGCTCCAGCAAACCTCAGAGCATTGAAACTTTCCTCTCCAAACACCCCTCTGCTCAGGAAGGGAACCGCACGCCTAAGGTGACAAGGCAGGGCACGTTTCTCCCAGCATGAAATTCTCACAGCAAGAACTCAATGAAGGTGACAAGAATACATCACAACGCTTGGCTCTGAGGCTGCATTTCGCTTCTTCAGAGACCTGGACAGGCATTAATTTGATTTCCTAAGTCAGTGTTTTCCTGCGGGCTGTGCTATCCCAGCTCCATGTTAAACCAGCAGCCCGGTCCCTACTCACAGCCTGTTTATAGGAAACCAGCGAGCCCACGGACCAGAAATACTCTGTTTATAGGGAGCCCTCCCTTGGAAGCAGAAAGAAACTCAAACATTACAGTCAAAACTTGTTCAGCTGTGTTTTGGAAGTGGCACGGAGCGTAGGAAAAGCACTACTCGGGATTAACAGCGCTTGGTTTTGAGGCACGCTGGAAGTTTCAATGGGAGCGGTGGGAGCACAGCTACGAGGAGCGCTCGCAACCCGACCCCGCTCTAATCGCGATGTACACACACACACACACATCTAATCACGATGTACACACACACACACACATCTAATCACGATGTACACACACACACACAGAGCAGCTCCTTCAGCACTCCCGGCTCTCTGCCTTTGGAATACCCCGAGTGCGAAAATTAGTTATAACAAAAATAAAAACTCTTTGCTCAGCCAAAAAGGCACCAGCCTGTACCCCGCTCCCTTGCACCATCTGTGCGTGTTTTTTCTCAGCCTTAAAAAAAAAAAAGAAGCAAAAACAAACAAACAAAAAAAACCCCAACTCTAACGTTTTACTAATCTTTATGCCCCGCCACTATAAATAAAACAAATAAAGCCCAACAACAGTTAAGCGTCGTAGCTAAAACACATCCAATCCACTCCGATTATTTCTGCTCGTCTGTCCACGAATTGCTGCAGCCATCGGCTTTAGGGGAAGCGTGCAAGTCAGACCGCATTTATTTACAGTCGCACTATCAGGAAAAAAACCTTCCCCGTCTCCTCGTTCTATGAATATTTTAAAACACTTGGGGTTTTTCCTTTTTATCGCTTTTTTTTTGGGGGGGGGGGGGTATGGGGGGAGGGTGAGGGGTGATGCTAGCCCAGATCCTGCCCCACAATTCTATTTTCCTCCGTGTTTCCCAGGGCGCTCCGACTTCTCGCCCGGATGGATACGCGGGGCGCGGAGCGGCAGCCGCGGGTGCGCAAATCCCCGCGCAGAGACCCGCACCCACCCGCGGGGCATCCCCGGGGGAAGGGACAGCGCCCGCGCCCGGCCCCGGCCCCGCAGCCAAAGCCCGCCACCTACGTCCCCAGCGTCTCCTTGAACTCGAAGATCTTCTTGATGTCCTCCGCCTGCTTCTTCCAGGAGCCGCCGCCGTCCCCGTTCTCCCGGGCCATGGCCGCGCCGCGCAGCCCCGCGGATGCCGCGCCGCCGGCTCCGAGCCCTCGGGCGGCTTTTGCTTTCTCTTCTGCCGCGGCGGCAGCGGCTGCTGCTGTTTCTTCCTCTTCTTCTTTTTCCTCCTCCTCCGCCTCCTTCTTCTCCCCTTCCTCCTCCTCCTCCTCACACTTCCTGCCCGCCGCCGCTTTTATTTCCTCCGCTCTCCGGCGGGCTCCGCGAGTGTCACTTTTCCTGGGCTATTTCCTCCCAACTTTCTCTTTCCCCCCCTCCCTTCCCTCCCCTCCTCTCCCCTCCTCCGCGCCCCCCCCTCCGCCCCGCGGAGCCGCTGGCGGGGCTGCCCCGTCTCTGCGCGCTCCCGCGCCCCGCGCAGCAGCTGCGCGCACCCGCGTCCTGGGGTCACTTTGCTCCCTGACTGACCCACCCCGCCGAGAAGTCCCTCTTTTTTTTTTGTTTGTTTGTTTTTTCTTTTCTTTCTTTCTTTCTTTCTTTTTTTTTTTTTTTTTTTTTTTTTTTTTTTTTTTTTTTTTTTAGGGTTTGTTGTTTGAGGTTTTTTGGGGGTTTTGTTGGTTTTTTTTTTTTTTTTGGAGGGAGGTCACTGTTTCTGTTCCCCCACCCCCGTGCGGGGCCCCATGGGATGCTCAGCCGGCCGGGCGCGGTGCGGTGCGGAGCGGCCCCGCGGGCGCGGCGGCTGTGCGTGGTTGTTATGGCAATTGGGAGGAGGAGGAGGAGGAGGAGGAGGAGGAAGAGGAGAAAGCGGAGGAGGAGGAGGAGGAAGAAGGAGGAGGCAGCCCCGCCGTTGCTCTGCTGCCTGGCGCTGCCCCTCCTGACTGAATGAAGATAATTCGCATTGCACCAAAACCACGCACGTCAAACGGGAGGGGAGGGAAAGCAGCGACGGGAAAAAAAAATAAAAAAAAAAGGAAAGCCAGGAAGAAAAAAAAAGAAAGAAAAGAAAGGAAAATTAAAAAGGCACGCCACAAGCGGCCGTGTTGCCTGGCCGGGCTCTGCGCGGGGCTCCGCCGGGATGCGCGGGGGCGGCGGTGCCCACCTGCCTGGCACACGCACACACAGTCCCGGGATGCAAAAACTCATCCCTCAGCAAGGACCAGCCTCACCCGGCACAGCCCTCGAAGCACGGGCACCTAAGAGGGCTGGGGCAGCCCGGGGGTGGCACCGCGGTGGGCACCGCGCAGCCCCGGCCGGGGCTCCAGCCCTGGCACCGCGCCCACCGCGCCGGCCCAGCCCGGCACCGGCCCCTGGCACTGGGACACACACGCGTGCCTGGGATTATTGCTAAAAGCAGCTTTTTCTCAGCGACACTGAGACCTCTAGCGTCGTCACAAGGGGCATGGGCTGAGCTCTGATGCGGGGTGACAGGCAGGATTCGTCAGACATCAGAGAAAATGATAGGCTGCACTAGCTGAGACGCGTTTGTAGTTAAGATCTTTGGGCTTCAGTTTTAGAAGATGTCAGGCACTAAAAAAGTGCGATTCTTTTGGGACATCCCAGTTAGGTGACCGAATCAGAGGCTTTGTTGTTGGCGATACAGGCACTCTGGTGCCTCAGGGGCAGCCCCAAACCTGACCAACCCCAAATCTGATCATCAAATCAGACTGAAGAAGGAGCTAAATAACATTTATTTTAAAACAAGTGTGACTGTATGCCCTTTACTGTTTAATATGCATTGTGTCTTTTGACAGATTCCTTAAAATTCTGTTTTGGAAGCTGATATTCCAAATTTCTTATAATTTATGAGCAGAATTTGCACTATGGGGCTTTCCCTGGGTCTGGGCTAAGCTGTGCTTCTCACCTCAAAGGGGCTGTGGCAGAGGTGGGCATTCATAGGTGGGTGAAAGTGTAAACCTTGAGTACAGGTCGGGGTGTTTGGTCGATGCTACCCTCTGCTGGGCAGAGCCACTCGGCTTTGGGTGTGCCAGCTCCTGTGGTTCGTTCCTGCACCCTGCTGATGCCTTGGTGGCTGTCCAGCCTCGTGGACAGCCCAAACATCTTGGGATTTCCTACCACGGATGTTTGTGTGCTGTCACAGCATGAACTTCAGAACGGCTTTCCTTCTGCTCCTGACTTACTTCCATCTTCTCACTGCCCTCAGGATTTACAGTCTGCTCCACGGGAGTGTCACCAGGAGTCCCCAGGCAGCCTCACAACCCCACTGCGTGCCTGGGAAATGAAAGATGTGACTGACCTAAAAACATGCACCTGACTACCAAATCCAAGTTGCCCTTCAAACAGCACCACTGTGACATTTTCTCTCTCTTTCACATGTAAATCATGTGGTGTTAGAAATGCCATGCTCCTGCCTTCAGGAGGAGATTGAGAGAGTGTGAAGCCAGGAAGGGCAAGTGTGATGGTCTGCCCTGACCCCCAGCATGGTGGAAGGCCAAAGAGCTTCATCCATCCAGAAGATGAGCATCATAACTTTCCTTGGGGCTATGGCATCCCAAAATCATCGACCACTTTTATTTATGACACCACATTGGTCCCTATGGCATCACATTAAAATCTCGCTGCACAGACAGTGTCATCAACTTCTCCATTTCAGCTTTCAGCAAGCAAAAATTTTATTTAAAATTGCTCAAATCCTTGCCAATGCTGCAATTTCTCAGCATCAAAATTGTGTAAAATCTAAATTCTCTTTTTCTTATTTATACTGCACCTTTAGTATCACATTATTGTGCTCTCTTTTTTTTTTTTTGTGATGAAATAACTCACATTTGAAGTAACTGATAATACAGAAGTCTCTGGGGCCATTACAGTTTTAATGAGAAGTGTAGGAGATGCTTCTGTCGGGGACCACTGGCACAATAGACCATAAAAGCCCCTTCAAAGTCATTACAGTCTGTCATGTCAGCCTGAATTTAGGGAGTCTGTAATCTTGCTTGACTGACAGCCTCCTGCAGAGTTATTGTAGCTATTTGAAGAACAGGTATTTCTAAAGAATTAAAATCTTAGGTGGAAAGTTCTCTCTGGAGTGGCTGCGAGTAGCAGGGCGTGCTGCAGCTGTGGGGACCTGCACGGCTGCATTCAGGGTTTGATTACACACAGCCCCATTACAGGAACAGTAACTGGGCAGTAAAATGAAATGCACAGAAATGCCAGCCTGAAGACTGACAATAAAACATCAACTCAAGCCCTTAAAGTGGCTGCACAGAGGCCATCTCTCCTTACCTGGGCATGCTCTGCAGCTCTGCTGTATCAGAAAATGGCTAATGAGCAGGTGTGGCTGGTGGGTGTTTGAGGCAGCTTCACAAGCTGCACATGCACCCAGCCACTCCAGGCAGCAAAACACCAAACCCTCACACTGCAGGTGGACAGGTTCCAACTGTTTTTTAAGGCCTTCTCTGGAAATACTGTGGATTTAGGGGAGAAATTCAAAATTGACTTCTGTATGAGATATTTTATTTCACGATAAAGTGATAGGATTTTTGGAGTAGTATTTGAAACTGTATTTTTACTGCTTGGTATTTCCAGCTGATGTTGGGGCCAGTCCTGTATGGTATGGCTGTGCTTGGCCACGTGCACTGCTGACCCTTAATATGGGCACCGTGCAAATCAGTTTATTGTGAGCATAAATAAAGGAGTCATGTCTGTTTTTCAAGCTTTTCCACTGGCAACCTGGTTTTCCTGTGCTTAAATACCATAATATCAGACCTCTTTCCCAGCATTGCTTTTGAGTCATACAATATCATCTTCCTTTCCAATTACAAATCAGCACTATTGATGCCCTTCTGCAAGAACATCAGGAATGTGGCTGTGTCTCAGCTGCTGAGGTCCAAGCCCAGGAGATGAGCACCCACATCTCCATGGCCAGGTTTAGGGTTAAAACCTCACATTCAAGTTCCAGAGCAGCATCAGTGCAAAGCAAACAGCACTCAATCCCACAGCTGTCCTCTGCTGCCTTCCCTACCACATAGCAACCTCAGATAACGGGGTTTCTACTTATGACAGAAAAAATTTGGGCCAGTCCCAATGAGAAGGTGGATTATTGGTGTCACACACACACAGGAGGAGCCAGGTTTTTAGTGCTGGTCTGCTCCCACGGGCAGTGATAGCAGTGCTGTCATACACAAGTGTAGACCTTGGCAAGAAACTCAAAGCAAAACGACACCTTGGATGCTTCATGGCCTCTGAGACAAGCCTGAGATGAAGTAAAATCCTAGAGCAAGGCATCTTCAAATTTGGCAGCACAGATCTTAATTTTTTGAGATGCCAGGTCCAATGATGGGAATGCTGCAGCTCCAGCTTGTGCCCCACTTGGAAATTTGGAGGAAATTCTCTTGGGTATTATGCTTAGTCATGAAAAGATAAAATTACAGCAAGGTTTGCTTAATAAAAGAGGGATAAAATTGCTTCTCTTAAATAACAATTTCAAGTGTTTATTTGAATGAAAAACAAATTGCTTATTTAGAAAAGAAAAAAGGCTCGCTGCTATTTCTTTAATTGGGTAGTAATTTAAAAAGCTGCAGTTGGAAAGGTGCACTTTGATGGGGAGCCACAGGTTTGGGATTATCACCACAGGTGAAACTAGTGGTTATGGTTGGGTTTTAATGTTTTCCAGATCTGTTTTGACACCACAAGTTCAGTGCAGAAAATATAAATTTGGCTCTACGAATGCCCAGGACAGAAGGCTGAACCTGCTGCTGGTGCCAACAGCAGTGCTCCTTTGAGCTAATTTAAGACTTCTCAGTGATTTTAGGGAACTTTGGCTTGGTCTGTACATCAAGAGGATGCATGTGAAGAAAGGAACACAAATCCATGCCAAACAAGAGACTTCTGTCTGTCTTAGGTACACGGTTGTTTGTGGGTTTTTAGGGTTAAATATAATCAATGTCCTTCCACCACCTTTAAGCACATTAAAGCCCTAGATGAGTTTAAGCTCTCTAAGATGACTTAAGGCCCTTACCCAGATAGGTAAAACACTATCCTAAAACATGCAAAAGCAAAGGAGAGGAGGTGATAGATGGTTGCTGCCATTGCTGCTTTTCTCAGAGGGATGAGGGAGTTTAAATTTCTGTCAGGTTTTTAACCATTTCTGTAAAGAGGAATGAACAGGAGCTGATGTAGATGTGAATCCTCAACCTGGAATTAATTGTCTGAAGACCATCTGGTGCTTGTTTAAGCTCCTATGTGCTTATATTACTCGTGAGGTTTACAGATGCCAGCCAACCTCTTTAAGTTGCTCCTCTTCCCTGGTTTTATTCTCATCAGAATAAACCTCAGAAGTTAGAGGACAATAGTTTTGACAACACAAGGCTGCTTGTTTCACTTTGGAAAAATTGCTATATAAGAGAATAATAACCAGGCTAAATACATCACTTAGAGGCTGCTGTGCCATGTGTACATTGCAATAAATCTTTAAACCCAGGGTCGTAAATCACGGTCATATAAAAGTGTAGTGGGAGGAAAAAAACCATCACTGCTGAAGCAGAAGAGAGAGGAGTAACAAGGGGGTGTAGATGGATCTGGGCAATGGGAGAGCTGACAGGACACAGACAGGGAGCAGGGAATAGATGAGAGATGAGCAGGACAGAGGGAGATGTTCCCAGGGACAAAAGTTAGAAAGGGCAAAACCACACACCCCACTCAGTTCCTGAATATTGAGCTCTGGGTCCCAAATGTGGGTGTTTCCCTGCTGCCAAGCACCCAGGGTGAAATCACTGGGTATTTCATAACCTTAGAGAGCTGCATGGCCAACACAAACCCTGCTCACACACCTCTTCTCTCAGTCCCTGGGCTGTGAAGTTGGAGGTTTGGCTCAGGATCCAGCAGGCTGCACCCCACCAATGAGATAAGTACTGGTAAATATCAGAACTGGATCTTTCTCTAGTTAATTTGGCAAAATTGGCTTTGCACTCTTGGGTTTTGAGGGGAGTACTTTGGGACTTTACATCTCCAAAATTTATATTGAAAGAATATTGGGTGATGAAGTAAGGACGGAAAAGCAGTAAAAATATCAAAGAAACAAGGTTCCCAAAGACTTCCATTGTGACACTGTAAAATCATCTAAATTGGAAAATATCTTTAAGATCATGGAGTCCCAGCATTCTCAAGGCCAACACTAATTTCCCCAAATGCTACATTTACATGTCTTTTAAATACCTCCAGGGCTGGTGACTCAGCCACTTCCCTGGGCAGCCTGTTCCTGTGCTTGACAACCATTCTGGGAAAGAATTTTTTTCCTAATATCCAATCTAAACCTCCCCTGGCACAAGTTGAGGCCATTTCCTCTTGTCGTGTCCCATGTTACTTGGGGGAAGAGACAAACCCCCACTTGGCTACACCCTCCTGTCAGGGAGTTGTAGAGAGCAATAAGGTCTTCCCTGAGCTTCCTTTTCTCCAGGATAAACTGGAGAAACCTCAGCTGCTCCTCATCAGATTTCTGCTCCAGACCCTTTCCCAGCTCAGTTTCCTTCTCTGGACACACTCCAGCCCCTCAATGTCTTTCTTGTCCGAAAGAGCCCAAAACTGACCCCAGGATTTGAGGTGTGGCCTCACCCATGCCGAGTATAGGGGGACAATCACTGCCTTGGTCCTGCTGACCCCACTATTGCTGATACAGGCCAGGATGGAATTGGCCTTCTTGGCCAGCTGGGCCCACACTGATGGCCAACACAGGCTCGCTTGGTTTTTGGTTTTTATCCCCAGGATTTCTCCCTTGCTCTGAACAGCTCCGCACAGGAAACTCATCTGCACAGCAAAGGAGCTGCCCAAAAAGTTCCCCTTCCTATCCCTGCTGCCCCACACGGGGCACTCAGGGTGGATCTGCCCCGGGAGGCAGGAACAAGCCAGCGGGAGCCGTGCTTCAGGCGCGCCGGGGGAAGATCAGATCCCGCAGATCGAGCACCCAAAATTAGCAAGCGTTTGATCATTTCGGCCTTAATCTCTCCGTGGCTCAGCTCCCCAGCTGGTGATAGGGCAGGAGCGCCGTGCAGATAAAGGCATTAATATTGATCAGGCGCCGAGGCTTCGCGGCGGCGCTGGCGAGGAAATTAATGCCGAACGCAGCGTGCGGCTGGAGCAGCGCGTGTTAATGTGGCCTGGGGCCGTTTTGGGATTGAAATAACCCCAAATTATAGGTGATCAGATAATTAAAGGATGCCTCGCATTTGATGTGCAGAAAGGGCCCACGCTGTGGCTGTGCAGGCTGTTAACTCTGGTGTTTCCTGGCTTCCCAAGAGTTTGACTTGACAACCTGAATGGCTTCTACAAAGTGGGGTTAATAGCTCATGCCCGCAGGAAGGGAGGGTTATCTGATCACACCTCTGGCTGCACCATCTCTGTGCATGTGCCTGTTGGTCTTCTCCACCCCCAAAAAATTTTGACTTTTGTACCCATTTCCATCACAGACCAGCCCAAAAAGAGGAATCTACTGAAAGTGAGGAATCTACTGAAAGTGAGGAATCTACTGAAAATGAAGAGTCTACTGAAAATAAGAAGTCACAGTAGAGAGTAGAGATCCAGTTATTCCTCCCTGGAAAGTCATGTTGCCTTGTTTGGACATCAGAGAGCCTGGAAAGGCTGCAAGTGCAGAAGAGGGCTCAAGCTTGTGGGATGTGGAGCTAGGCTCGTTTAGCTGCCCACTGCACTGTTCTTCTGTCCAATGGATTATCCATCAGGGAACTTGGCTTGTGAACCTCAAAATAGCACTTAGAGGCCAGATACTACTGTCTGTGAAGCACTCAGTAGTCACAGTCATGCTAATTGGAACCATGGAAGAGCCTCTCTTACCTCTCCAGCCTGTCCCATTCTTGCACTGGTCCTCATTCACCCTGAGGATGCACCACATCTCCTTAGCTTTGTTTTATTTCACAGTTAAGGCTGTAAATGCACTATGAGCCCTCATCTTCCTGAGTTTGATGTGTTTATCTGAGCCATGTGAATGTTACATCAACACAACTCACTTCCAGGGGTCGCAGGCCAGACTCATCCGCTCCAAAGGAGGTGACTTATTCTGGATGTCACCTCCACTTGCACCAAGGAGAAATGTCAATAGCCTCCAGCACCATCTCACCACACCAATGGAGTCAAATAATAAAAGTTGGAGGAAAAAAAAATTAAATTACAGAGGCAGGGGAAGAAGATATGGAAAACCATTCACTTGCCTGTGAAGTAATCACTTTTTTCATTTAAGCAGAACACTCAGCTATCTTTTATATTGTTATTGGTAAGGTTCTCTTAGAAGCTGGAAATTGATTTTTTTTTATCTCCTCATTTTCTCTTTTTCCCATTTGGTGAACATTGCTATTTTTCCGGGTTTTTCACAGGACTGAAATGAACTTGGCTCATTTTGTTCTTCCCTTCCACAGACATTATGTTGGTGAATAACAACGGGAGAAGGAGCTTTGCTAATTAACTTCAGTCACCACATTAAGTCCAGGCTGACACTCACATGCAAGGAGCAGCACAGTGCCAACAGCCAGTGATGGGCACATGGGACAAGAGCCAGAACAGAGTCCTGTTGCCCAAATCAACCCAAAAGAGGTGTTTTAGTTTTTATTAATGGGCAGATCCTCATCCCAATATGTTATTTAGGGCTGCAACAGGGTTACTTTGCAGGGACGACAATGGTAATGGGACAGAATTGTTCCTGGATATATCCTGTGCTCTTCCAGCCCTGAAACAGCTGAGTGAACCTTAGCAGGCCATGGGAAGCTGGTGATCCTCAAATCCAGGGTGGGACCAATTAAAATCTCATTAAGAAGTTGAAAGAAAAAAAGCTACTGGGTAAAGAGGACCCACTGGCTTGTGTCTTGGGTTGTGGAGCCAGGGGTGTGTATTCTATTTCATATTTAAAAGCAGTTGGGGAGATGTTTTTCTTTATCTCTTGTAACTCTGAGGGGAGAGGGGCAGATGCCTTCTGATAATGGGCCAACTGTTAAAACCAGGTAGGACATTGTTCTTATCTCTTTCACCACTGGTCCTGCCTCCAGGGGGATATTTTTCTGCTAATGGGCCATGAACACCTCCCCAAACTAACACATCCACATTCTGTCATCCTATTGTGAGATGCTCCACCCAGTGGGGGGAGCCAACCATTCCTACCTGGATAAAACTGAGACACAGGAACACCAGGTATCTGGCTTCACCCAATTTCTGAGAGGAAGACTGGACCTTTCTCACCATCACCAGACCCCTTCTCACCATTCCTGGACCCTTTTGCTACAGGATCATCTCTACTCCAACAGAACCACCTCTGCCACTCCAGGAGGACTCACTTTTGGACTGCTTCCAACACCCTGACCAACAGGGTGTCAGGTTATTCCCTCTGATTCCGTCAGGGTTTTTCAAAATTGTTGTTTGTTTGTTTGCTGGCTTGGTTGGGTGATTTTGTTTTCTGCTACATTTGTATTATTAATATTTCTAGTAAAGAACTGTTATTCCCATTCTCAAATCTTTGCCTGAAAGCCCTTAATTGCAAAATTATAATTTGGCGGGGGTGAGGGGTTTACATTCCCCATTCCAAGGGAAACTCCAGCTTTGCCTGGCTGATACCTGTCTTTCCAAACCAAGACAGCTTGAAAGTAGAGTTTCACATAAGCATGAGCTTATTCAAATCTGAATTTCTGTTCTCTACATAAAATGTGATTTTGCAATGGGTTCAGGCCATGTTCATCATGCTCCCTGGCAAACAGACCCCAAATTCAGTGGGTGCTTCAGAAAAAACGTGGGAGCTTCTGTCCTCCAGAGCAGGGACATCAGGACTGCCCTGGGCTGTGCCTGGAGCTCAGCTCTTCCTCCATGGAGTGTAAATATCTGAATTCAAACCTGCCAGCTGCATTGACAGAGCACATTGAACACAGGGGATAATCCTGTTCACAGGACTCATGGAGCAGCTGTAAACCTGGGATGAACTTTTAGATCTGGGCTTAATCACTGTCTTGCTCTGCAGAGAGCAAACATCCCCCAGCAAACAAGTGATGGAGCTGAGCCGAAGCTGCTCAAGGGCTCAGTCCCTGCCCTCCACTTTGTGCAAACCATACTCCACTTACACAACATAATTACCAGATGAGCTGCCAAGCAAAGAAGAGATCCAGTTTTGCAATTGTAGCCAGAAGCCTCATCCACTGCCAGATCTGAAAAGAGAAGTTGCCTGTGTTTAGCAAAATCAAACATTTTTTGGAAAGTTTTACTGGAATTCCTGACTTTCAGGATGACATGGCCAGTGTCAGCTGGTGAGATTCTTCCAACTGCTGGGATGTGAGCAGACTGTGAAAGGATCTCCAGAGGGTGAGTTATGCAGAGTTTGATGGTGAGGGAAAGGTTTTTAGTAGAAAGGTGAACCTCATTTATCAGAGCTCTATACTTCAGCTGGGAAAATGTGCTTTCACCTAATTGCTGTGAAAGCTACAGCCCCACAAATGTTGTTACAAGGTGTTTAATCAAACCTGTGTCTCCAAGCCTTGTGCCACAATGCAGGTGTCTTTCTCTGATGGAACTGGAGTTCACTTTGTGCTCTTTGAAAACTCATTTAATTGAATGGCATATTTTAGGCACTCTCCCTTAATTAAATTTGCATAGGCATAAAAAGTGAGGAAAGCCAGAATGCTTTATCCAACTTTGCTCCTTTCATTTATCAATACCCACTTCCCCCCCATCATCAAGCTGCCAAACTGTCTCTCAAGTCAACTATGGGCTGGGACAATGCCTTCACAGGCTCTTGTTTGCCTGCCTTCCCTCATCTCCCACACATGCACAGGGTATGAGCAGTGGCTGCTGTGAAGACTCTGCTCTAGGGGCACATCAAACCCCAGCAGCTGTCACAAAGAGGCTCCTCACCTCAATTTTGTGGTAATTTCTGCTGGAATATGACGATCTCTGTCCCATTTGCTGTCAAGGCTCTTGTCCTGATTTATTCTCACTGCATGCTCTTTGATAAACATCATCACCATCCTTATTACCGAGGGGGAAACTGAGGTGCAGAGAAGCTGATGGCCTCATCATCCCAGTCACTGGCATGTTTTAATCTGGTTTAGTCTCACTGAGGCTCATGGGCCTTAACACAACCCTTCATGGACACCTGAACTTCAGTCCCTGTGTCATTTTGTCTGTTAGTGTCTCCAACTAAACCAAAATCCTGGAGTGAATGTTACATCTCTTCACCAGCTGTTCTTCCATCTCACTCTGAGGTTAATTAAACGGTGGTGCCCCACGTTGTGGGGAGACAAAAGGAGATGCTGCTGAAGGCAGTCTCCCCTCTGATATATTTAATTATCCTAGGGTGGAAACAGCCTTGCCCTCACAGCCACGAGTGTGATAAAGAGTGAGTGAGCTAGGAAGGGCAGTTGGAGTCTGCTGGCTGTGCTGAGAAGGCCTAGGGACAGGAGGTTGTGCAGAGGGACAGAAAAGGTGAGATGCTGTGTGTTGGACAGACAGGGTTAGGTGGCCGTGTTAGGGACAGGAAGGAGTGAGCCAGAACTGGAGAAGAAAGAGAGGCAGAGCCAGAGCTGTGTGGAGCTGCTCTTGGGAGATACAGAGAAAATCTCTTGGGAGATACAGAGTATGGGAGACTTTTTGAATAACAAAGTGCTGCTGCTTGAAGCCTTCTGATGATTTTGGTGAAGCACCTCAAGTGCAGTGTCCATGTCGATTACCACATATTGACAATGACACCACATCTCTCCATGGTTCTGTGATGTGCCTGTGAGCCTCCACAGTTGGGCTGGAGCCTGGCTCTGTGCAGGAGAGGTGAGCCAGATCTTCTGGAAAGTGAGCACCAAAGCAACTGTGGAAAGAACCAGGACTCACTGGGCAGGAGCAACCTCCTGCCAGTTCCCTACAACCCCCAGGCTGTCATTGCTCCAAAGCATCTCCCTGATAAAGCATTCACTCTGCATTCCCACCACCTCACTGTGCTCATGAGGACACCACCTGACTGCATCCTCATACCTTCCTCCCCCAAATCTTAAATGGAGTCGTGGTTTTTTGTCTTTTCTCCCCATGCTGCATCTCCCAGCTGATCACCATCCCACCAGACAGGAATCCAGCCACTCTGTGTTCCCGTGGGTCACATTCTGAGTGGGACTGGGCTGTGTCTGTGTGTTTCCAGTGCCTGTGTAGTCAGATAAGATCTAATCTGGGCTCTGCAGGCAGCAGAACACCAGTGAGTGTGAGGTTTTACCTTGTGCACCACTGCCTTCCTCGCTGACCTTTTCCATGTAAATTCAATCCCCTTGATTAAAAGCAGCCTGTCCTACGTGGCCTTTGTTTTGTCCCTGTTTAACCACACTTCAGAGCTTGCCTGCTGAAGAGCAAGTTCTGTCCTGGGTCCATCTTCATTATAAGACTTCAAATACTTGAGCAGAAGTTTCCCTTACAAAATGGACCTTGGTGGACAATCTGTAGGAGACCTGAAGTGTGAACCTCACCTGCCCAACTGCCTTAAGTATCAGGGCCCCTTAACTTCCGTGTCATTTGCAGACATGGTTTGACTTGAATCATTTCCATCCTCAGACATCAATGAGCAGGTTGAGTTTTAGATGTCAATAATCTCATTGTCAGCTGCTGTTGTCAGTTACTTCCATGTTTTAAAAAATCATAGAGAAAAGTGATAGTGTCCACCAGTCTGTCTCCCATGTAAGCTGTCACGCTCAAAGCCTGTTCATTTCAAGGCTAATGATGGCCCAGACTGCACACCCTTGGAAACGTTATCCTGCCTCATCCAGCTGGATTGTGTGCACCACAGGAATGTCATACAACTGGTTTTCACAGTTTAATCAGCCTTAACTGAGAATGCTGGGCCAGGGTCAAATAATAAGGAGCTGACAGGAGGGTCTGTATCTTACAGACATATCTGAACACAGATGATCACAGATCTGTGGGCAGATGACTTCACCAGTGCAAGAAAACCCTTGAAATTTGGGTGAGCTCATCCTACCCTTGTATACCTGCTTCCAACCTGCTGCTAACTTGGGAAAACAAACATCACCAAGCATTGCAGGGACTGCCTGGAAAGATTCAGGTTTCAGACTTCTTGGAGACTGTGCATGCACTGTTCATGTTCAGCCTTAGTTTTGGGTGTATCTGCTGTGCAGATAAGACCATTGTTCCCTGTCAGAGTGGAACAACTGGGAAACCATGCTGTGGATGAAGGCCTGGGAAAAACAAAATGCATCTGAGCCAGACCCTGTGCTAATACCTGCTGCTGCCTCCTCCTTAAAAACTTTGAATATTAGAGTCTGTTTGACCCAGCTTATTTGACTCTTAATTTATGTACCAAATGGGAAAATGAGGTTTAGAGCAGGTGGTTTTTTAATAAGAGCTCCTTTAGTTAGTGAAAAGGGCTGTTCCAGAAATGCCTGCCATTCTCCTGGAGAGGGATGCAGCTTGATGATGCCACATGTCTTATTATAGCACTGTGACATGGGTCTTCTTGTACCCTGGGTTACTCTGTGTTTGTCAGGGGCTGAGCACACAGGGTGGTTGTTCAGACAAACAGTTCCAGGAACCCACTGCACCAGCAAGCCTGGAATAGCCACATCTGTGATGTTTTTGAACCAGCACAGGCTCATTTATTTTTCCTGTTACCTCCCAGCACAACAGCCCCATCTGCCCTGCCATTGCTTCCCATCCCCCAGCTCTGTGCCACTTCTTCTTCCAGGAGGACCCTCTGCACTAACACACACAGTGCCCTGCTCTCCTTAAAAATCACCTCCCAGACAGAAAAAAAAAAAAAAAAGTTCCTTTTTGCCAGAGAATGGTTGCCTTCAGAGTATATACTATGTGAGGGAAAAAAGGGCTGTTTTCACTTCTTTCCTATTTTTTCCTTACTCCTCTTAATATTCCTCCCTCATCTGCCTCTACGCTGTCATAAGAAAAACAACAACTTCTCCTTGCCTTCTTCCTTAAGAGAAGTCTGGATTAATTTGGAAAAACCAAGCTGATAGCCATGTGGGCATGCATGTGTGTGAGCAGTGGGAATATTTTCCTGTTAGGGAGCAATTTTTATTAAAAAAATCCCAAGGGGTGGCTGTGGTTTGGGGGCAGTGGATGCATGGGCTGGTGTTGCAGGGGTAGAATCTTGTGGGTGTCAGTTTGGGACTGCTTCTCCTCATGGTATATATGGTATATATGGTATATATGGTATTTATGGTATATATGGTATATACGGTAGAGATTGTGGTTGGGGCAGTTTAATACCAGGCCACTTCACATCCTGATTTTATCCAGATGTGCTTGGTTGAAGATGGGATGGTTCCCAACTTCAGCATTCCAAGAGCCAAGCAGTGACCAGCAGGTCTGAAGGTGGCACCTCACCATCATCATCCCCTCTCCAGCATCAGTTTGAAGCCAACACAGTGTGATCATGGCAAAATTCCAGTGGAGAATTCAAAATGCAGCTGTTCCCAGTTTGGTGTGGTGGAAATCGTAGAATTGTAAGGATCTAAATAAAGAGAAATTATAGGGGTATTCACAATTGGCACTACCTTTTACATACTGTGCAGGAACAAGGGGCATTTTGGGAAAGTTAATTAAAAATTAGTATGAAAACACAATTCTTAGGACAGAATTCAGCATTTCTTCCATCCTTGGCTGCTGAGTCCCAGTGAAGTGTGGCTGTGTGGGCACCCAAAGGGCTTTCACACCTTCCCAGTCCTGCTGTTCAGCATGGCAGAAAGGACATGTTCAGAAAGGACTCTGTGTTTATGGACTTTAAGATAAACACATTTCTACCTATTTCCCCCATTTTCTAGCAATTCACCATTATGACTTTCTTTGGTTGGGCTATTTTCAGCCTTAAAATGAATTTACATCCAAAGAAGCATCTTTTCTGCTTAATGGCTTGGCAGTGTGGCCTTGGCTAGGGATGCTTTGCCACCCTGCATTATTGATGCTAAACCAGTATTAACCACAGCAAAAGGGTCTCACACAGCCAGTTTGTGCTGCTGATGTGCCTCTGATGCTGAACTGAGAAATCAAGGACTTGGCTTTGCTTCACCCTGCCCTCCCTGTGGGAGTGACGCTCCCAAAAACATTCCTCATTCAGCAGTTTCCTCAAAATTCTGCCTCCAGGCCTCCTGTGCTGCAGAAGCTACGACAAACATCATCCTAATTTTGCAGCTGAGATAAAGCAGGCCTGTCCAACCAGGATTGCTTTATATGAACTGGCTGCTCACTCCTCTTGTCCCCTGGAAATGCCTCGAGGTAAAAACATCACCTTTCTGGTCATCACATAATAGAAGGAGGAAAGTCAGGGACCAAGGGCTTTTTTTTTCTACACAGCAGGTGGCATGGCACAGAAAAAATAAACAGGGATTTTTTTTTTTTAAATTTCAAGCTTCACACAGATAAATTGCAAGCATGAGCCAACAGCTGTGGTCCCAGCATCCCCCTGACCATGCCCAAACACGAGCAGCCAGGCACCAGCACCCATGGAGGAGATGATGGCCAGAGCCAGCCAGGTGCTTGGGGCTGGGGAAGGATGGATCCTCAGCAGGTTGTTTGAATGCAGCACAGGGTTGGCTTTGAGCGCTTGGTAGATCAGCAGGAGGGCCTAAGGTTTATTTTTATATGCAAAAGCCTTGGTTTGCATGGGGAGCTGCCCCAGGTGGCACCAGGATAAATGTGAGCTGCTTCCCAAAACCATTTCCTGCACTTTCCCTGCTCCCCACTGGCCTTCAGCTGGTGTTAAAAGAGTCACAGTGCTACTCTTTGAATCACTTCTGCCTGTAAGGCTGTGGTCAGCATCCCAGAGGGTATAACTTCAGAGCTGTGCTGATTTCTATCAGCAGAGAACATGGTTCTTTAGGGGTTTTTTGAATGAGAGAAGATATGTGCTAAGAAGCACATTTGTTTCCACTTTTGTGTCTGAAAGGCAGCTATTCTTGTTTGGGGAGAATGTCTAAAGCCCTGTTGGCAGCTTTTCCAAATGCATAAAATAACAGTTTATTCTTCTAACCTTAAGAAAACACTGTTTTTTCCTCTTTCTCTGCACAACTGAAAATGTGAATTAATGACTCGTTTCCTACACTCTTGACTGAGAAGTCCAAATAGTTTTTTTCTTTTTTTCCTCCTTTATCTTGAGTGCCCAGCTCTCCCAGCAGGGCCAATGAAATGACATCCCCCCTGATCTGCTCCCCAAGGCAGGCAGGGCTGCAGGTGTTGCCCATGCACTCATTAGCTCACACTACAGGAAAAGTCCTGCTGCTGCTGCCATATACCCAGAACTCTGGAATTATCATGCCTACAGCCCCAGGAAACTGTGATGGGGTTTTGCTCAACAAGGAACAACATTCCTTGATAGATACCATCAAGTTTTCCCAATGTTTTAGAACATATCTAAGGAATGGTAATGCTTTAGTAATTCAAGGGCTGTACCTGATGCAGATTCCAGCAATAGCTGTTCTATTAGAAATGACACAACCAAGAGCATTTATTAAAAAAAAAAAATCATTGGATTCTGGATGTCTAAAAATTGTGGCTGCTTTAATGATTTAGTCCTTCTTCAGAGAGAAAATCAGTACAGCTGGTGCAATGGTGCAACATCATTATATTTATATTAATTTATGTCAGGAAGACAGAAAAAACACACCCATCTGAAAGCTTTCATACTCCTATAAAATCTGAGACCAAGTTTGTGAATTAAACCTGAAATCTCCATTGTCACAGCCTGTTCATGGGGCCTTTGTGCTGTGAGAGCTGCTCTGAGATTTCTCCCCAAGGTGGGGATGTGCTGCCAGCCCCACAGGATCCAGCCCTGCACACCAGCTGGTGTAAGGCTGTGCTAAATGAAGGGGTCTTTTAGATTCAGTCAGGCTTCTGTGCTGCAGCTCAGCACAAGGATTGTGAGCAGGTCTGTGGGTGTCCTTCCCCTTCACCATTCTGTTCAATGGTTTTTCACAAGAAATATTGGCTTTTGTGCTCCTTTGGATGGATTGGCAGGCCCTGATGAGCTGTGAATGCAATTTAATAAAGCTCAGTTCCTAGGGCAGAAATGGTTGTGTGGAAGGCA
Organism: Phylloscopus trochilus trochilus; assembly: GCA_016584745.2. Taxonomy (NCBI): domain Eukaryota; kingdom Metazoa; phylum Chordata; class Aves; order Passeriformes; family Phylloscopidae; genus Phylloscopus; species Phylloscopus trochilus. The sequence goes on along the minus strand of WQNJ02000016.1, from coordinate 6,722,376 downwards.
ATGAGGAGAAGAAGGGTGGGAAAGGGGAAGGAAGGCACAGAGGTGCACAACCTCAGAGCATGAAAAAGCCAAAGAGAAAATTGTAAGAACTTGCAGAGGTTTCAGACTTAGAAACAGCCAGAAGGGAATATCTGCTTCTCCCAGTTAGCTTTGGGGAATTGTTAAGTTATTGGCTGATATTAAACTGCTAAGTTATTGGTTCCCAAGCAGGCTCCAGGAGCTGTGACAGGAATGGTAGAGGTGAAAAGCTGATCTGACACACCTGAGACCTTTGCAGGCTCCTTTGCAGGAGAAGCCACAGAGAAGTAGCAGTGCCAGGGGTGGGGTTTTCCTCCAGGTTGGCCTTGCTCTGAGGTGAGCAGCCACACTGCAACACCCCAAACTGAGGGGCTCAGCCCACACCTGATTCTGTGGGAGTGACAAACCTCTGTGATTTGCCCAAGATGCTGGGACAAGCATCACCAGTGTGGAGCAAGCTCAGATCCAGACACTGATTTGCTCCCAAAAACCCTGTACCCGTGGCCAGCCCCTGCCAGTCTAAGCCAGAAGCTCTGACACTGCTGTTGAGGGCTGCAAAAAGAGGTCCCAAATACATTCCCTTAGCAAATTTGCTTTGGCAGCCTCTTCCAGCACAGGAGCAACTGCTGGGATGCAGCCATTGCTTAGCTGGCCTTCATCACTGCACCCTGAGCATCGGGATTTCTGGGCATCGGGATTTCTGGCTCCCTCTGTTTCCTCTCTCAGTTGGCTCCACACACACCTAATATGCCTGATCAAGCACAGAGGAGCAAATCAATCACTTTGGACTGAAAATATGCTTTGCTTTCTTGCTTTTCCTGCCTTTTATTATTTATTTATTTATTTATTTGTATACCACTGCACCAGGAATCTCCTTTGTAGCATGCTCGCCCTCAACCTCAAGGACAGGTCAGTTCCCAGAGCCTTTGGACTGGATGATGCCATCTCGTGGACAGCACCTCCAGCTGTGGAAATAAATTGGATTATTGCAGCATTCATTTACATCCCGTAGCACAGTACTGTGTAAATCTGCTCCCTTCTCCTCGTTCCCACTTGGGAACAAATCTTGGAGAAGCTGTGAGGTGTCTGCAGGGGGTTTTGGTTCTTCAGGGTGGGTGGGCTGTGTTCTCTCTGTGTTTCCCGGGATTCCTCTATTTAAGAAACAAGCTCTTGCATAACTGTGCACGAAGCCATGCACACATTCATAAACCATCTCCTCCCACACACCCCAGGCACAGCTAAAACACACAAGCTGGAACAGAGAGACACCTTGCACTACCCTAGAGATACACAACTGCAAGGATATAGGCAATAATGCATATTTTATGCTTCCTTTTTAATTTTTTGATGTCAGAGCACCAAACCTGGGATAATTAGGTTTGTATCCAACTTGCAAGAAATCTCGCTGTTGGAAAAGCTCAGCTCAGTAATTAGAAATTCATCACTGCAAAATGCTCGGTGTCATTGTCTACCACAGGATCCAGTTCAATAAAAATCTTCAGCAAGGTTAAACTACACACAAATATTGCTTGGACTGAGTTAACCATCTCTCTCTAGTTCCTCTCTTCATTTTTACCCCTGTATTTCATTCTACTAACTCTCTGTCTCTTATTTTTATTTCTCTTCTACAATTGCTCTTAATCCTAATAAACATAATCTGAATTTCAAACTCCAGGAATTTACTGAAATGTGACATTTGACAAAATTCAGTCTTTAGTTACTGAAGTACTAAATAATTGTCCTAATTTTTGCCAAATTCATTATATTTATTTTTGCCAAAAGATGGTCTTATGGTACCAAAAAATATATGTAATATATATTAATAGACCTAAATAGTATTGTAAGAAAGATCACCAAATAAAAAGAAAAATGTATAGGCTAGGATCTAAATGTCATAAATTGTACTTTAATTAGTGTGGAAACCCAACATTCTGAAGATAGCAGGTATGATATTGTCTCATCTTGATAGTATTTTGGATTTCTTACTTAATTTAAAGATGTCTTTCACTTTATTGATGGCAAAACGTATCCAAATTTGGAGAATTGCCTTTAATTAGGAGAAGCAAGTGCTGGATCTATGAATGGAAGCATTTGTAGGAAGTATGCAGCCAGGATTATCCTATTTAACAAGCTGTTGGAGGCTCTTGGAAAACGTTGTGAAATGTTATGGGCTGAGCACCAGCTCTGTGCACACAGGACTGGGGGCAGAATGATGGATGCAACTCCAGTAGGAGACAAGGATGGGAGAAAGTTGTATTTGCTGAGATGCAAAACACCCCACATTTTAACCTCAAGGGCTTTTGTGACTGCTCTGTCTCCATCTGTGCCCACAAGTGGCCAATTTCTATCAATTTTGACAGCCAAATGTCAAATACATCAAACAGCTGCAGGTTTTGTGAAAACAACAGGTGGGTAGAGGAAAAGGAGAGTGTGGGATCAGTGCCTCCCCTAACAAGCAGCAATGTAAGGGCAGCAGGTTCTGCTTGTCCCTCTAGCTGACCGGAGAGCCCAGGAGCTGGAGAGCCCAAGCACAGCTCAAAATTATCCACAGGATGTTGTGCCTTGCCCAAGGCAAGGGACACAGAGAGAACTCTGGGGATGAGCTTAATGCAAGGGATTCTGTGTAGGTTTGGAAACCAGAATTTGTTTTCCTACTATTTGCAGAACAATTGACTGGGCTTATTTGTTTTAGCCTCTGTTTTGGCTCCTTCTGGTTCCCTTTCTTCAGGGATACTCAGTCCTGCAGTTCTTGCCTGTGAAGATCATCTCCCTGCACAGATTGTGCTTCTCTGGGTGCAAGGTGTGTGCTGCAAGTCCTGACTCCCATAAAAGGATACCAGAGGAGATAAAAGCAAGCTACAAAGGAATATCCCATTAGGGAAGACCTCCTTTTCTCTGGTTTTTGCAGTGGTTTTCAGCCCATCACCACAGAGTCCCTGGAGGTCATGGATGCAATCTTAGGTGCTTGCACGGGGTGACCAAGGCAAGTAGCACCAGTTCCTCACCTGAGCTACTGCACTTCTGCTGGAAAAGCTTCCGTGACTGAGAAAGGCTGAAAGGCACTGTTTTCCCATGTTCTACAGCAGCCTCTTCCAGCCTGAATCTCTGTGTAACACACTCATCCTGCCCTTGTGCCTCCTCCCTTTCCCCACGCTCCTTCCAGCGTGGAGATGTGTGGGAGAACACCACTTGTGGAGGCTCCTGGTGCTGAGGGAGACCCCTGCAGTGAGCACAGAGCACAGGGAGAACCTCCTGCCCAGGGAGGACCTTCTGCAGCCAGAAGTCCTTGCTGAAAAAGCCTCAGAGGAGGATGCTTCAGCAGCAGCACACAAAGCTGTTCCCAGGCTCCAGAGGTTCCCAGCAGCTGGTTAATGCCACTCCAAACAGAAACCTGCTTCTCCAGCTGTAAATGTCAGACACCAGGCTGATGGCTACACGTGGCAGTTGCAGGTGTCTGCAACAACTCAGGTTAATTTATTTCAGGGTTGAATCCTGTTTTTCTCCTATATTAAATTTAAAGAGGGCTTTGCAGCCATGAAGTCAATACAGCCCTGATCTCCTGACACGTGAAAGCCGTAGGCTGAATAACTTATTAGAAGCCTCAATAATGAAAACCACTTCAATATTTAGGACTAATGCAGATTTTCCTACTTGAAAAAAAAATATGTGAATAGCATTTGCAGCCATGTGCTCAAGGTAATAATTAAGGAGAATTATCTTTGCTATATGTATTAAAACAACATAATTGAAGATTATATGTCCTTATTAAAGAGAAGCAGATCATCTTTTGCTTAGGAAATTAACAGCAACTGCAGTTACTGATTCCATACCTGGAAGAATCTCAGGCTGAATTAGAAAAATGGGAACCAGATGCCCAAATATTACATACCAGTTTCTGTTCTCCACCTTGAGACCCCAGTGTGGAGCAAACTCCATCCTTGGGCAGTGCTCCAATTTCCTCCTCGAATGCACATGGCAGAGGCTGTGTGCAGTGGGGGTCTCAGATGTTCATGGATTTATGACAAAAATCCTATTTTAGGAAAAAGGTTTATGAAAAACCCTTTTTCCTAAAACAGCAGGAGAAATGCTATGCGTGATCTGAGGAGCCAGTTGTAAGAAACTGGTTCTGTTACTGATTGCCAAGTATTTAAGATGCTGAATATTTTATTTAGAAATCCATGATGCTTCTCTAATGGCTTAGCCGGTAAATAAATCACAGGAACTGGAAGGAGCCGTCATCAATCACTGCTTAGGACTACACAGGCCTGACTGGTGAAAAAGCAGCAATTAGCACTCATTAGCACTTATTTCCAAGTCTTCTCCATGAAAAAGGGTCATCCAAAGCAAGTTAAAAGTGTTCAGTGTCGAAGTTCTTTGACAGTTTAATGTTTCTGACTCAAATTCATTTGCAGTTCACCTGCAAGGTAGCAGAATGTAGGCAGGGCTTGTGCAGACTTGGGTTTGGGGGTTTATTTCTATAGTGACTCATAAAAGAAATTTGTGCTGAAGGTGTTCCCGTCCTCAGGGCATTTGCAATACATATTTCTCATGAATTTATTACCCACTGCTACGGAAACCAGTACTGCAGCTTTTCCTTCAGGAAGGGGCTTTCAGAGCATCTCACTCCTGCCCATCTCTCCATGGAGCTGCCTGCTTTCATGATATTTAATATGTTTAAGAAAGCTCTTGATCAAATTAGGTTAAAAATGGAGATCCATGATTCCATCATACTTTTTCATCGTTGTTGTTCCTTTCTGGGGGTATTCACACTCCAAAGAACACCAAATCCCAAAGGGCAAACGCTTTGAGACAGAGGCCTTTCAGCACGCCGCTTCCCTCCCTCTACGTGCACGATCCCATTCTGCATCTCCTTTTCAAAAGATTTGCTATCCCTTTCCCAGGTGCATGCAAGTACAAAGGATACCAGATGAGCTTTCTTCCCCTTGCTGTGAGATGAGAGAGAAAAACCTGTCTCCAGGCGATCAGAATCTGTCACCGAGCCCACCGGGTCTTTTTGCAGCTCAGTGATGCCAATCAAATGGTTTCTATGAGAGACAAACTGCTATTCCTGGACTCTGGCTGACTTCTTGCTGAGGATCATCGCCTCCTGGAAAAGGGAGAAAACCTAAATCCAAACCAAGTGCTGGAGCTGAATTTCCTTTTCTCTTCAGCCCTGTGCACTGAGAAGGGCTGAACCAGCACATCCCCAAAAGAGATAGGAAAGCACTGAGGGCTTCCACCTGGAGTCAGTGAAATGAAGCATGGATACATCTTTGAAAGGGCATGTGGCATCTCCAGGTGAGAACTCAAGTTTGGGGAGGGTTGTCTCACTGGATAAAGCAGAAATTTTCACACCACATGGAAAGTGAGGGAATAGGATGAGGAAGGGTCTCAAGTAAGACTGAGCATAATCAGAATTATTCCTGCAGATTCCCCAGACTCTGTAGCTTGCCTTAGGGCTGGGATTATCTTCTCCTCTGAGGGCTCTCCCTGTTCATCTTTGCTATGTATCGGCTGATTTCTTTTAGAAACAACAGCTCAGCCCCTTTTCTCACACTGAAGTCCAATTTTGCCTTTTCTAATGAATGACATTTTCTTGTGATAACAATGAACTATCCCATAAACAAAAATCTCACAGAGGAGAAAGTCCTTCCTGACCCTGGACCCAGGGTACAAGTGGCAGGTGCGTGCTGAAAGAGCAGCAGGCAATAATTAGCCAAAACACCCATTCAAGTGCCTAAGCAGTGCTGGATGGGAAGAAACATGAATTTGCAGAACAACAGGGACTGGAGGCAGCTCTTAATACATTCCTGACCCCAAAACCAGGACACAAGGGGCATCTTGCTGTCACAGAAGCAGCAGGCAATAATTTGGAAAACACAGCCAGAGAAGGCAGGTTTGCCCCTTCTACCCTGCATAGGCCTTCAAAGATGGTATCACAGGCCAGGCTGCTCCTTCTGGGATTAGAGCCTGACATCCAGTGCAGTTAGAAAAACATGTTTCGTGATTCCAGTAGTTTTTTCTAAGCAATTTAAGTTCAAAGTCATCCACCATTTCTAGGGTGCTCCTTGGAGAAATCTGTGACACTGGAGCATCTCTCCTGTGAGGGAAGGCAGAGAGAGCTGGGAGTGATCCATGTACAAAAGAGAAGGCACGGGGGGATCTTACGAATCTACATAACTGTGGAAAGGGAAATATGAGTCAATAATGTGTTCTGGCAGCCAGGAGGGCCAACCATGTCCTGGGATACATCAGGCACAGCATCACCAGACATGTAAGGGAGGGGATTGTCCTGCTCTGCTCTGAACTCGGCCAGCCTCACTTCAAGTCTTGAGGGCAGTTTTGGGCACCACAATGTAAGAGGGACATCGAACTATTCAAGTGTGTCCAGAGAAGGGTGACCAAGATGGTGAAAAGTCTCAAGGACAAGACTTCTGAGGAGCAGCTGAAGTCACTTTGTTTGTTCAGCTTGGAGGAGACTGAGGGGAGACCTCACGGTCTGCCCCTCTCTCAAGGGAGAAGGTGGAGGTGCTGGTCTCCCCTCTCTGGTGGCCAGCAACAGGACATGAGGCAATGGAAAGAAGCTGCATTGGGGATGCTGTCCATTCTGAACTCTGGGGAAAGGTTTTTCACTGAGCAGGTGGTGGGGCAATGGAAGAGGCTCCCTGGGGAAGTGGTGACAGCACCAAGCCTGACAGCATTCCAGGAAGGTCTGCACGATGTTCTCAGGCACACAGTTTAGCTTTAGCTAGTCCTCTGAGGAGCAGGGCATCAGATTCAATGACCCTTTTGAATCCCTTCTAACTTGAATTATTCTGTAATTTTTTATTCCTGGCTGCTCTCCAGTGACCGATGTATTTCTTGCAACATTGTGCCCAAAGCCACGCATCTCACTACACCATCCTCTCATCAAACAAAATAATCCCTCATTTTTTCCATCCCTCTCTCCTGCTAGCCCAGAATGACACTTGCCTTTATCCTCCCCCAACAGCTTATTATCACCTTGCATTTAATGGTCTCTACTGTAACTTATCCACTCCCACTGCACTGCTGCTCTGCCAGCTCTCACCCATTTATACTCGAATGTCTGATTTCTCCTCCTAACTACAGCTTTTTGCACCCGCCTTTATCAAATTTCTTCTCGTTATTTCAGGCCATTTTCCCTGTGTATTATGGCCATTTCAAATTCTGATACAAACCTCCAAAGTGCCTGAGTGTATTCTCAAGTCACTGCCAACCATGGATTTTTATACAGGCTATTTATTTCAGCGCTCCAGCTGTTAATGAAGCTATGGAAAAACACAGACCCTGAAATAAAATGTATGGTGGTCTCACAATGCCCTCTCTGGCTTCATACCAAGAGCTATCCCAAGTGCAATTTTTCTGCTAAAATGTGTTAATTTCCTTCATTTCTTCTTTTCTTTGAAAAAAAGCAACAAGAGTATAGTGAGGCAAAGAAAACATGAACAGCATCAGTTATCTCTGAATCATCCGTCATTTTTTCTCCATCCACTCATTTTTTCACACTTAATCCTGTGCCTTTCCTTCAGATTTCCGCAGTTTTCATTTTGACTGATCCTTACAAGCCCCTGCTGTGCCATTTTCCCTTCACATTAGGACACTGATGACGGGCCATTAAAAAGCACCTCTCTTCAGTTATCCCACCCACCCCTCCCAAATGGATCCAGGCATCGACACCCACGCTCACCAAAACTGCCTTTTGAGGTCCTGATTCTGCTTCTCTCATCTCCCTGTTTTCTCCAGAGCAGCAAATGCCAACTCCACAGCCACTTCCACCTGAATTACTTCTAACTTTTAAAGTTTTAAGCTTCAAGTAAGCCTGACTGCAACCCAGAACAGTTAATTCTAGAATAAAAACACCTGGTACCTTCTGAAATACAAACTGTCCTCTGCAAGAAATTCTGTTAACTCTCTGTCTTTTCAAGTTTCCCATGTTAGGCAACAGTTTCTCAAGTGTTGTTTGGAAATACTGGTGGATGAAAAATTGAGCACAAGCCAGCCACATGCACTTCCAGCCCAGAAAGCCAAATGTGTCCTGGGCTGCATCCCCAACACTGTGGGCAGCAGATCGAGGCTGGGGGTTCTGTCCCTCTGCTCTGCTCTGCTCTGCTCTGCTCTGGTGAGACCCCACCTGCAGTGCTGCATCCAGCTCTGGGGTCCCCAATACAGGAAAGATCTGGACCTGTTGGACCAAATCCAGAGGAAGACCACAAAAATGATCCCATGTCTGGAACACCTGTCCTTTGAGGAAAGGCTGAGGGAGGTGAGGAAAGCTGGGAAAAGCTTTGGGTAGACCATATTGCAGCCTTTCAGTACTTAAAAGGGGTTTATAGGAAGCAGAGACTTTTACCAGGGGCTGTAGTGACAGAACAAAGGGCAGCAGTTTAAATTGAGAGTTAGACTTTAGACTGACATCAAGGAAGAAATTTTTCATGATGAAGTTGGTGAGACACAGAAACAGGGTGCCTGGAGAAGTTGTGATTGCTGCATTCCTGGAAGCCTTTGAGGACTAGAGGACATTTACCAGTCCTTTCCAACCCAAACCATTCTGGGATTCCCAAGCTTTGGAAATACACTGCTGGTGTGCAGCACGGTGCCTCCAGCCTTTCCAGAGCCACCGTCTGTGATCCAGCGCTGCCGTTTATCTCCCAAAGTCACTGAAATGCACATCAATCATTTCTGACACATCCTGACACTCAGTTCCTCCTGTGTATTCCTCACACTGGTGTACAGACGTTTTAGCTTCACATGTTCATTCTCTCTCCTGGATATTACAGCTCCCATGAATAATTCATTTACATCAATGAAGTGCTACAGTCTGTCAGGACAGTTTCACAGCAGAAGCCAAGACAGAACCCAAAATTTCAAGCCCCTCCACCAGCTGGATTTGAGCCCTAAAGACCAGAAATAAGTATTGATTATTCTTTCTCTTTTAGGACAGAAATGCTGGTTAGGAGCCACAAATCTCTCCCAGAAGCTCAGCTGTAACTAGCAATCTTCCCTGAAGAAAGGGAAGCAGTCAGTGTTTATGACCAACCAGCCAGCCAACCTTTCCCCACAAGCTGCCAAAGCACATCCTTGGCAGAAGCCTGGCCAGCTGTTAAGAGGACCTTAGAGCAATCAAAACACTTTTGATACCCAGGTAGGATACCCATTGCTGCAATAGTTCATACAAAGAAATGTAGCAGGATATCTCCCTCCCCCAATCTGCCCTCCCCTAAAGAAAGAACCAAAAAAACCCCAAACCAGACTTACTGTAGTGCCAATGTCATTATTACTACAAAATCCTGTAATCACACAAAACTGCTCAGGGGCTCCGTATCTTTGAGAAAGCTTCAAGATTACACAAAATATAGCAGTTATGGCAACCAGTCTTATTTTAGCTCTATATAATGTCAGGATGACCACAAGTTGGAGATTTTCTCTTTACAGAGCTTATCAAATTCAAATAGAAGACACTGTTAATTCAACATCCAGACAAGCTTTTGCTAAGGCAGATTTATTAAGCCTCTAAATATCAGTGTTGTTACCAAGTGTCCTTCATGAATCAAAAGCACTGTGGTCTGTTTGTTACACTTTAGGTTCATCTTCTCTTGGCCAAAAACATGTATTTTACTTCAATATTATTTCTTGAACTACTGTTCAAAATGTAACATGTGTCCAAATACAACCAGAATTGATACTTCTGGCCTCTAAGGTTGAAACCAATCACTAGTTACCAAGCTGATCTGCCTGTTCATGCTCACTGACAAAGACCCTGTGCTCCCCTCTGGCTATTTGACACTTCAAATTTGGAACAGTTTGTGAAAGCTGAACTCAGCCATGCAAAGAGATACAGAAGATTTTTTTACATAGGTTTGTGGCATGCTATCACCCATCTCCACACTGCCACTGATGTGTCTGGGGTCCTTTCACCTGGCAATGCTCACCTGAAAGCCCGAAAGCAGCAGTGTCTAAGGGTCTCTGTTGCTCAAATGAGCACCTGAACTGCATCTCACAGGGAAACTTTCCTCTGCATCCTGGACGTGAGCAACAGGTGAGTGTGTAACAATGAGATAGATAATACTTCTAGCTAAAAGTGTCAGATGCAGTTATATGGATTTTTACAATCTGTGATCAGCATCCAACAAGTGCTACTGATTTTACTGAGATTTGGACCTGGATATTACTCCTACTTTTAGAGTTTAGGGTTTGGGGTTTTTTTAGGTATTATAGAGCACCACTCAAAAAACATGCCCTTGTAAGAGGGAGGGAAAAGTGGATAGAGAGAGGTTTTAAAATTTAAAAGATCAGTATTACCCATGCTCCTGCTGCTACCAATTCTGATCTTAATATTTATTGAAAAGAGAGTCTGAGGGATGAGGAAAGACCTGGACAACACCAGAGAAAGAAGAGTCAAAAAAGAGAACAAACAGCATGGACTGAGGTTTGAAGCCCAGAAGGACTGGAGTGTTTCTCCAAATCCTGAACTAAGCCAGGACATGTTAACAACTGCTACTTTTGGGCTTTCAGGAATCCTGATCCCCACTATCCATCTGGGAGATTAAGCATCACAAATATTGGCTGTGAAACAATGAGGACTTTTCCTTGGCACTCCTGGCAGAGCTGCAGCCCAAGAACTGAGTCTCACTGCTGGAGCCATCAGACACAGCCAGACTTCTGCAGGGTTTGGCAGGCACAGATCTGTATAAAATGACTGCATGTTACCTCCCCCTAAAACTTCTGTTTGTCATCTAGATGAGACTGCAAGCATCTTTACACTGTTTTAAGCATCTAATTAAGACTATATAGGATACAGTTGGCCCTTACTCAGCAAATGGTGATAATATAACTTAATCCCATGAACAAGGACCTGACCAACTGGAAATTTGTATTGTCAAATTTCTGTATATGATGGCTAGAGGCAGAAACTGCTTTAGAAAAGTGTCATGTACTATTCAGTGTAAAATTGATCTGAAGCATTTTTAATCTATCAACATTAGCTCCCTTAGCTCCCCAAAGGGAATATGTTTGTTAATTATCCTAGGAGATCAAAAAGGCATATAGAGTGAAAATTCTTTTAGAAGAGTAATCTTTAATTTAACAGTCAAATAAAATTCACTGTCTGGTTACCTGAAGCTGGGGAAAAAAGCAAAGTGCATCTAAAGCATGTATTTAAACTGTAAGGATATGGTATTCTGGGGGACCTGATCCTGTAGACCACATTTTTATATTGGGATAATTTTACAGAATATTTATATTATTCTGTACCAGTTCTGAACTTAGGACCAGTATTTTTGTTCTGCTACCTTTCATGGTTCTTCACTACAACTAAGCCCAAGGGAAGCAGGACAAGTTCCTGCAACTCTAACCTGCAGTTCATTATCAGTGTTGGATAGCTTGGCTGAGCAGCCTGTGAATTCAGACTGGGCATCTGTCAGCATTTCACAGAAGAGAAAAACTCCAGCCTACCCACCTAAATGTGCACTCCAGAGTGCACAGAACACAAATATGTTCTGGTGAATATTCAGCAAAGAGAGCTGAGAAAGTGGTAAATTAATTTGTGGAGCCCACTTGGAAGAGGTGGGAAACTATCTTCCAGCTTTAAACTAGGACTTTGTGTTTTTAAAGATAATACTCTGTAGTTTAGAAGAATTCATGCATCTATTGGAAGTTCATCTGGTAAAGGAAGTGTGGTTAGATCACCACAACAGTTAAAGTTGTGGCTAGAAACTTTAAAACAAAGAGGAAAGCCTTGTTAATTTTTTACACTTTGAGGTTCTTACCCAATTTAGAGACATTTATGCTCAAATTATCCCTCTGATGAGGGTGAGAAACACTCATCCCAAATCCTGCAGTATGGCAGGACTGGGTATAGCCCAGCCCTGAGTTAATGATCATCGAATTGGAATATAAAAAACTATTGAGGAGCAGGTTCCAATGTTTCAAATGCAGGGCAAACCTGTTCTGACTCCAGGAGCTTTCATCTGTGATGTTTTCATCAATGTGTGGATTCTTAACCTGCATAATCTTTAACTCGAGTAAGTTTTCATTCAAAAGTGAAGCTAAATAAAGACAGTAAGTAATAATTTAACAACTTAGCTCACATTTAACATTCAAGAACAGATTGTAACCAAGCACCATTCCAATCTGACAGCAAAAGCAAGGCAAAGAAATACAAACAGTTTTATATACACACACAGAGTATCACATAACTGGTTTGAAATAAGAACAAATTTCCAGGGGTTATGAGCTCCTTCAAATGTCCTTTTGTTTCAGTGGGAACCCTGCACACTGTTAATAAATTACTGATGCCATACAAACACCTATATCCAAAAGTCAGCTGGTGATTCACCTAAAACTGTCCTCCCCCACCTCCCAAACAACAGCAATTGGTAATGAGAGCTTCTGTTTCCCCAGATTTAGCTAAGCTTCCCTTTATACAAAAAACATGAAGTACCAAATGAATACAGAATTTTAAGAGCTGAAAGAATAATTGCTTTCATACAGAACTCAGAGATGTAACATAAAAAAAACCAAGACTGAGTCTGCATATAAAATTATAGGTTGATGTTAATTATGTATATTAAAGTCACAGATGATGTCTAGTATGTAATCATGTTAAAAAAAACAGGTTTTAAGAAAGTTTTACTATGAAAATGAAATGAAATTTGGTGAAGTTAAATGAATTTTGTTGCTTTAGCGACTGTGAAAATACTACTTTACTTTAAATGCATTCAGAATTTCAAATTCCCAATATGTAAAATTTTTAAACCTTAAGTAGTCTACTATAGCTATAGCTGTTCTCTGAAATATTAGCCCTTGAAACAAAGAAAAAAATTCCTTCTCCATTTATTTATTTATTTTTTTTACATAAAGGATGAGAAGTGCTCCCAAAACAAAATCAATTTACAATTTTAAAAGGTTACTACAGATAAAAATGTACATTCTTTTTTCTTTGTGACTACATATTAAGCAAGACTGTGCCCAAATTCAGAGAATGCTCCATGTTTTTACTGCACAAGCATTACATGTTGCCATATTTACACTGGGGTGTCCAAAGGCGTAGCTCAGTGGCATCAATCTTCACATTATGAAAAATGGAAAAGCAGTTGTTCAGCTGCACTCAGGCTGTTGCTTCTTTGCACCTGGAATCCAGTGAGAATTCACCCTGACCTTTCGTGTTTCCCTGAAAAAGCTTCCCTACACTTTTAAACCAACAGACAAAGAGGATGAACAGCTCTTCAGTTCTTTCATTGACTATAAAAAAGCAGGTTTTCTTTAAATCAATAGTTTAATAGTTATGCTAAATACAGCTTATGCCACATTTCTTGCTTGTAATTCAATGTAATGCTTTCAGGTACCTCAGTCATCATCCTGCTGATTTCTTTTCTGTCAACAGAACAGGAGAGTTCAGAATGTTAGGACACAGTTATCTGAAGTAAGAGCACTTATAAATCATGACAAGTGTTCCAGATACAATGGATTAGACAGTGACTGCATTTCTAAGTCATTTTTTGGAACAGTAAGAGATAATATTTCCAGCAAATGGAACAGAGCAATATCAGCTCTCTCTCTCATCCCAAACTATAGGATTTTATTTCCAGTAAAGAACAAGATTTGCCTTGTCCAGTAACTCATGGAATATACAAGAACCAGAAAACATCATGGTGGTGGCAAGAGTCAGTGATCCAGATGCAGGTAACCTGCCCTCCCTTCCCTGCCTTACAAAGATGTCATGTTTTCATGTCACTGCATTAAAAGAACAAAGAAAGAGGACTGAAAAAGGAACAACTCTTTCATGGTTTTTCCTAATATATTTGTCTTGTAACTTTTACAGAAAAAGGTTAAAAACATTAGAAGTTAAAAGCATTAGCTCCAGGCATTCAAAAAGCACATTTTCATTCATAGTTACATTTCAGTAAGAAAGGAAACAGCTCAGTCCTACAGTAAGATTTGTCAAACTAGATTCATTGCTTCCCATAAAAACGAAATTAATTAAGCCAAGTGAGAGCAGGAAAAAGCTTGCTCTTCCTCACTTCAGAAACAATTAACAAGAATACACTGTGTGATGGCTTCATACATTGCTTTTGCTGTAATTATGTGCTCTTTGTTAGTAACAAAAGCACGGACTTTGGTGCTTCCATTTGACAAAGGTGGGAGGTCAGAGATTTTTTTTTTCTGCTCCTTCTTACCAGTTTAAGGAAGTCAATCAGTTTGTGAACGTCCTCTCCTGTGGAAAGGTCCACAAAGTCCTTGGGCAGTCGGTAGCTCAGGTAGGGACTGGGCTGGACAGTGACTTTGCTGTTTGTACAACGGAACACCGGATCATCCTTTGGAAAAGACACCAGAGACAAGAGCAGTGGACGTGAATAAAGCTCAAAATGTTTCTGGGACTCCTCCGTGAGACTGAGTCACGTTGCCAATGAGTTTATTTGGCACTCACTCAACGAAACTTGGGCTTTCTTAAAAATTGTAGCTTTCTTATAAAGCCTCTGCCCACTTAGGAGCAATTTAAAATGTCAAACATGTTAAACAGCCAAATAATGGCTTTCATTAGCTCACTTTCAAGCTTCCAGTGCATCAGTTATTAATGTATTTAATAAATTCATGCTTGTGACAGTGCTGTAATAATGCAGCTATAAGGAACTTTGGGCAATAGTATGTAGACACATAGCTGGATAGAGAAAAATCTTTTTGATAGAATCTCTAAACTTGTCTTCATGGTTTCCTTGTTTAAACACATTTGAAACTATAATGTTACTGAAATTATAATCTAAGCTTTCCAACCTTACTGAAGGAAAAAATACCTCTATAAAAGGGCCAAAAATACCTCCAAATGCTCATTTGTAGCAACAGGTTTTGGGGAATGATATAATTTTCAGTTCAACACATTGATATGCCATGCAATTGCCAGCAATAAACAGTTTCATTTTACAAGAGATCAGCAACTTTGCACCAGATTCTGTGACTGGATGTAAGGTGAAACATGAAGACAAGTTATTCTACTTTTCATCCATGATTGCACTACAGAAAACAGTGTAAAGCACCTGGCAATGAGAAAAAGAAATCCCAAAATGAAAATTCACGTGTCCCACAGACAGCAGTAGAATCAGGAATGTGTTTTAACAAAGGAGACAGCTTTTGGCAGGAGGGTTCATGGAATGGGTTTTTATACAGCAACAGCCCCACAGTGAGACAGAGGCAATGACAGCCTGGAGTGGGGTTTCCTTGTCAATGTGTTATGGAAAGGGCCACAGGACTAAAGAAACTCTCAGCTCAATGAAATCAGCTGAATGAAGTCTGTCATTTCAGTGACTTCTAATGCACTTCAACAGCTAGGAAATAAAGAAAAGCCCACACTGGCCAGCCAACTCTCCTCAGAAAACAGCCAAGTGTTTCCCAAGATACACTAACACACCACTTTCTATCTCCTACCCAGCTGTCCAAGGACTTGTTAAGATATGAGGACATTGTCTCAAGATGCAGTGAGAAAAAAAAAGGCTGGAATACAAAAAATTAAGACTATTCCTCTCTTTCTGCATTAACAGGAAGTTACTTGTTTTTACAGAGGAAATGCTGCTTGGAAGAGGGATGGAAAAGCCTTGTTCTGCAAGTCCAGGGAGTTCAAGCAGAGGACAAGGCTTTGCCAAGGGTATTCCAGAGGAGGAAGAGACAGAAGTTAAGCTTCTGCTTGTCTTCCTCCAAGCACAAAACTGGAGATGTGGGGAACTGCATGACAGATATCAAGAACCAAGCAGAAATTTAAATGATTATATAGAAAAGTAATAGATTTTAAGAAAAACTGAAAGGAATGCATCAAAACTGTGTAAAAGCAAGTTTCAGGGCATCTTCTTTGCAATGGGGTCAAAGCTGGAATATGGGCTTGTGCTGTTTGAACTAAAGATTCCCTTGCAGGCCTCTAAAGTTAGCAGGTGATACTTGTTGAGATTAACTACTAAGGTAGATTCTACTTACAAAGAGTTCACATTTCACAGGAGTTTCATTTACTTCAATGGAATTTGCATCACACTTGATTGTAACAGCAAAAGAAAGAAAAAAATAAGGCCATAAATCCAGTTGCATGTTATTCAGCCTCTCTCACCTGTTCTGTTGCTTCCCCTTCACTCTGGTCTCCTTTCAAGTTTTTTCCAGAGGTGAGTTCCTCCCATGTAAAGAGCAGGGAGTCTGTTACTTCACCAAATGGGTTAAAATCTATTAACCAAATCTTACCCTGTAAAGGAACCAAAGACAAATTAAAACAAACCATAGAATTAAAACAAAGCAAAAAAGGAAAAAAGAACCAAAATACACATATCCTTAGATTATTGTGGTATGCTTGGTCTTTAGATAAAAAGATGACAAAATTGAAACTACCTGGTTTTAAGCACTTAAAATATTCTAACATCCTTTACCTTATAAAGTTTTATATCACAGCAAGCTATGATGTACTAATTTACTTTGATTTTTTTTTTAAACAGAAGATCAGACAGAGCTCAAATAAACTGAATGCAGATCTGTGCCAGGTACTTTCAGATGAGCCCACAGAAGTTCTGGCTAATTCCCATGATCCACCAAGATCCCCAGAGAGAATGAACAAGGAATAGGGGAGAGCCCCAACCAAAAACCACAAAAAACCCCAAACCAAACAAAACCAAACAAGCAAAAAACCCCCAAGCCACCTAAACAGAGACTTTGCTTTCCATGAAAAACCATCCATCAATCTACAAAGTTGCCCTTCTTGGTCTTGGAAGGAACCCTAAAAACAGAGAGCAGGGTCTGCAAAATGCTGGTGGAGCTCATGAAAGCTCAAAGATGCTGTACATAGATAAATAAAGAATAACTTAATTTTTAATATAGCCATTACTAGCAGTCCATACTAGATTCTACCTCATCTTTAGCACATCTGTGTTCCAAGCAGTTGTGGCAGTGTGCACAACAGCACAACTGCTTTACAACTGGAAAATGAAAGCAGAGACTAACAAGATGTATGAGAAATAACAGACGTGTGAGGGAGGAAGAAATAGTTTGTGTTCCTTGAGTCACTTCAAGATACAACACCCAGCACAGGGTCATCTTCTCTTGCCCAAGGAAGTATCAACTGTTCTAATAAAACAAAACATTGTAATAAATTATTAGGAAATAGTGAAAATTTGCAAAACCAGTATTACATGTGGAAGAAATCAGTTCTCTCAAACAGGGAAGGAAAAAGTTGCAGTAACATAAGTAGGGCTGAAGAGTTTTATTGTGTTTATTATCAAGATCAACTGGAAATGGAAAACAAACCTGAAGACTGTGTAGCTACTAAACATCCATTTTGCTTTCTCCTCTTTTCCTTCATTTCTGAAGGATCTTCTGTCTTGAAAAGATTTTCCTTTCTTGATACAAACAGCAAATACATTCAATTCCCACTACAGCCATCTGCTTTCTAACACACAAAGACGCTTCTGAAGCGTCGGCAGGGAGTAGCATGGAGCCTGCCTCTCCCACCCACAGCACCTGAGCTGTCCCACAGGCACTGACACACTGTGGAACTGCCAGGGATGGAAACTTGTGAGACACAGAGCAGAAATGTTCTGGTGGCTCTGTTCCCATCCACAGGGAGCTCCTCATGCAGGTGTGGGGTCCCAGCAGAGATGAAAGCAGTGGTTATGACTTGCAAACTGGAGCTGGGCCAGCAGCCCAGCAGGGAGCGTGTAGTTGCACACAGGCTTTCACAGGGGTCTGTCTCAGGGCAGGTGCACAGAGTACACCTCTCACAGAGCACATTTGAAGAAGCCAAAGCACAGAAACAACAGTGCTGAAACCAGAGAGCTCCAAAAGAAACTACAAATTGGGGGACACAGACCTGAGTGTTTTTTTATTTGTTTTGGAAGAGTGAGGAAGTCCAGACCTGCATGGTTGAGTTGCAACACCTCTGCACTAATACTGGCACCATCAGAGCAGAGAGCCAATGGGACAAGCTCTGCTGTCATTGCCCATCTCTGGTCCCCCTCAAAAGGCTGTCACAAATTCTCATGATAAGCAATCTTTTACTTTTGCTAATGAGGGTGTCTTGTTAGTTCCAAGGCAGCATGAGGAGGAATCTGTGGGTTTAGATTCATTCTATCACTCTAGAAAAACAAGCTAATGAACCAATTTAATCACAGACAGAGACAATGGCTGGCAAGGTTCATTCTGCAGTTCAGAGAATCTTTCTTTGCATCAGAAACATTTATATCTAATACTTCCCTACGAAAGGCTTTCACAGAAATTCCTCTTCACCCCAAATACATCCAGCTCAGCTTTTTCACAGGAACATTAAGATCATTTCTCTAGAGAATAAATGTACGCTGGAAAAAACTGAAAATTGATTTTGAGACTACTGAAAGCAACACATCTTTTGTGAGCACCCAGCAGTGTTTCTTCACCTCTGCAGACAGCAGTGCACCATCTACAGCAACAGCTGTTTCCTTGAGAAAGTCTTAAATCTGCACTGAGCTTTGCTAGCTGCAAATTGATGGACAGTGGCAAAACAAACTAAGTATCTCTTTTCAGGGCTCATTAGAAGGATATATAACCCTGGGTCAGTAACCAAACTGCCTTTTCTTAAGAATAAATTCTCTCTCAAGTCTTACATGCAATTTTATGATTTAAATACAGTTTCAGATAACTTGCACTGTGTATCTAAAAAGCAGTAGTAAGGCTAATTCTCTCTTATCTTTTGCCTGCTATTAGTAACCTTTGTTGTACAAGAGCACAGAAATGCATAAGCCAGGGACAAAAGTTGTGCATAACTTTGGTGGGTGGGAGCAGGGGGAATGCCCCTGCTTGTACTTCATGGTGCTTTCTTCTCATCCTAAAGGAAGGAATCAATAGATTTACCACACCCCGTCAGCTTCATGCTTTGTTTTACAAAGGCATTAAGCAGCAAGGTGCTGAAAGGAAGTGCCCGTGACAAAAAGACTGTTGTTTAAAAGAAGTGAAAGATAAGTAAAATGCAAACTTGACTGTTACATCTCCCTGACTCCAGCTGCACCTTCCTGCACAGTGACAATGCTCACAAGGCACAGACACAAGTGCTGGTCTGCTCCTCAACAAGAGCAATGAGCCAGCAGTGGTCTGGAGCCACTCCCTGCATTGCTCTGTCTTACCACAGTGACTTGTCTTGAACTTGGTTTGTTGTTCACACCTGGGAGACAGCAAAGAGCAAGAGCAGAGCCCACTCTCAGGCTTTTGTGAACTCCCACCTCCAACTCAGCAAGCAGGACCTGTGGCAGCCAACTCCAGACAGTCTCTAAAGCAACTAAAGTGAGCACGGGGAGGGAGCTGCTGTCATTTACAACCATAACAACAACCTGCTTCTCCAAGCTGCAATATTTAGAATTGAAAGGATTTAAAACAAGCAGACAGTGAACATTTCTCTCCTTCTGTAGGTGAGGTTGCTGTGCAACCAGCCTGATGAGGAGCACGGGCTCTGGAAATTAATCATGCTCACAATATTCTTTTGCTGCCTGTAACTCACACGCCAAGGGAGCGATGAATAACTCCGTTGCAAACCACAATAGTACGTGTGAAAGGAGGAGCATCTGACACACAAAGGGCTATCTGGCAGTTTACAAGACCTGAGGGTAGAAGGCAGTGAGAGTAATCTACAAACAGATATATTTTATCTTGACAGATGAAGAAACACTGCTCATTTGAGATCCCACAGGCTGAAACCTTTTACTTAAATAATCTATCTCCATGCCTCAGCTATGAGGCAGAGCACCCAACGGCACAATCTGGTTCAATGCTCAAATGCTGCTCCTCATTTTCCCTGACAGCACCCTCACAGCTGTCGATCTGAGCCTGGGCAGGTAATTTCCATTACAGCATAGCTCCTCGAGCCCACAGCCTCGTTTCAGGTACCTACATTAAAAGTTAGGCTGAGAAATGGTACAGTTGTTGTTTTCCACATGAGATACATTCCTGTTTTGTAAACTATGGCATGATTTACTGTTACACAATTACAAGATAGTTCAGCAACATTCAAAATGAGAATCAGGACTTACTCCCAATACACTCAACTCAACTCTAATAAAGACTTTCTCCAATCAAGCCTTTCAAGCACAATTCATCTGAAATACTTCACTCACAGTAGGAGAAATCAAGGTTATTATCTCTGATACTGGCACCTTCATAGAATTACTTAGATTGGAAAAGTCCTTTAAGATCATCAACCAACCCTTAGCCCAGCACCTCTGTGTTTACCACTAAATCACACCCCTAAGCACTAAACCTATATGTCTTTCAAATTGTTGAGGTGGGATGTTTCTTCCCAGTTCCATCACTGTCTGGATGTTGAGGGCTCTGATCTGCCCAACTCTCAGAACCACAGCTGGAGCAGCTTGAAAAGAAAAAAACTGGCTTCCATCTGTCACAAACTGGGCACACCACATTCATACCCTCCTTTGACAATTATCTCTTCCTGTCCTAGACATCCAGATATGAACCATTTTCCAATCTCACAAGGATAATCTGAAGAAAGATTAGGGATAATTTTGATGAATTCAAATGCTGTAGTAAAAAAACACACACAGGGAAAAAGAAATAAAGCCCAAGGAAATACCTGTCTTAAAAGAAAATGCCCCAAACCTGTTTGTGTGTTTGAAAGCTATTTGGACCATGCCCTTAATGAAGAGTCACAGAATATGCTGAGTTGGAAGGGACCCAGAAGGTCACTGAGCCCAGCTCCTGGCCCTGCACAGGACAGCCCCATGAATCCCACCATGTGCCTGAGAACACCACCCACAGCCACATGCTTTAATTTTCAGTCAGCCCTGAATTGGTCAAGCAGTAGGACTTGATAACCACTGTAGGTCCCTTCCAACTGAAATAGTTTCTTCTACTCTAAATTACTGCAGCAAGGACTCACATGTCATAACAAAAACTAAGTTGCTTTTGTAGATTCACAGAACGGAGAAAATTGCAGTCAAAGCCTAAGTTCTGTGCTTTAGAAAAGCAACTTCTCTGGAAGATATTAATTAAATAATTACATCACTGGCACAGATATATTTACAACCCTAATCCTATTATTCTCCTACTGTAGACAGCATTTAACATAGAAAAAGACCCGTGGAACAGAATAACATCACGTAGATTTTGCTTTTTTTTGTTTGTTTGGGTTTTTTGGTGGCTTTTTGGGGTTTTGTTTGTTTGTTTTTGTTTTTGTTTCTTTTGGTTTTTGTTTGGTTGGGGTTTTTACTTCAGTGGTATTTTTTTTTGGTTGTTTTTTTCCCAGGACCACTTCTAAGAAGACAAAGCTGTTACTTGTTTGATCTTTGTAGCATTTCAAGTTTTCACATATGAAACAATTATATACAACCTATTGTTCACTTACCCTGCTGTCTCTGTACACATCAAATACAACTGAAAAGGAGAAAAAAAGTTAATTGTAAAAGATACATAATTTCACAGAAGAAGTCTAAATCTGGATACTTGTGTACACAGCACAATCTGCAAAGTCAATATGTCTAAAGAACTGCAAGCCAGAATTGGGTATACTTCTAAGAGGGAGCAGAAACGTTTCAAGAACTACTGTTAATGCACTGGGAAATCAGTTGCTGGGTTTTTCCATTTAATGCTGGTTTCTTCTGTTGATTTTTTTCCCATGAAGAATATTTGATAAACTCTTAGCCCAGAGAGCTTATCTTTGACATCACTGCTGTTTTGTTTACAGCAGAACAGAGACGTTTCAGGGAAGGATCAAGAGTCCATTGTGCTGGCATTGCACAAACAGTTAATAAGAGAAAGTTCCTGCTCCACAGACATTAGGATTTCAGCAGCTAACAAGACAAACAGGTTGTAGGAACAAAGGGGTTGGTGGCAGTGAAATGGCCGTGTTTGATGTCACCCAGAGCAGACACAGCACACCTAATATCAACAACTCCTTCAAACAACCCCCTTGCCACTCAGTGACTGACTCAAAGCTGCCTTGCCTGGCACCACTGTTGTTCCTCCCCCTGGCTTAATTAAATGTGACTCTGTGGATGCAGCTTTCCATCAGCTTCTGTTCTGTATGGTTAAACAAACCTTCGAGTTGTCTTTCTATGAGCTAGGGAAATCAACAGGGAAGCATTCAGGCATGGCTACATGCAAAAGTTGTACCAGTTTAGCAGGAAGAAAGGGAAAAGAAAAAAAAAATATTTATAAAAGCCTCAGACAAATGCTGTATTATTACTTCCTTCACTAATAAAGGAATATTTCAGCTAGGAGATTTCCCAATACATGTGGATAAACTAAACTCAGGATATGACTGCAGAACACTTGAGTCTCAGGAAGCTGCCTGTAAGGAACAGGGATGTTGACTGATCACATCCATGCATAGAAAGCTTAATCTGACATTTCGTGTGAAGTTGGCTGGGTTAAGGGCAAACCACAACTCCACAAAGCCAAAGCCAGTCACGTAGCTGGTTTTTACCATGCAGCCTAAAAATCCACACAGCTTTTGCACAAGCTGGGTTGAGTCAATGTCAAAGTCACTCCAGGATGAAGTGCTCCATTCTCCCAGGAACACAAGCCCTCAGTGGCTAAGCCAGTCATCAATGCAAAGGGGGGTACAGGAACCCCAGGATTTCTTCTCCAGCTGTTCACTAAGCTGAACTTAGTGCCTACACCCCATCCTCTCCTTAGTCACATCCCAAAGACACCCCTTGCAACTCAGGGTTTCTATAGTGAGGCCTGTCAGCCTAAAGCAAGCCCATGGCAACCACTGAGGTTAATGGATTTGCTGGGATTCACACAGCTGGAATTGAGACTGATGGCACTCTGATGAGTGGTTCAGGACAGTCACAGACACTGAACAAGGAGAAAACCTGAACTACTCCCTCTCCTTAGGGATCATCTCAGAGCAGGAGTGTCCTGTGCCAGTGAGACTTACAGTGAAACTTCACCAGAAACTGCTCTAAACAGAGGGAAAACAAAGCCCAGCTCTGCACTATCGACATCTCCAGAGCACTGCTCTTACTGGGCTCTTATCAAAGGTATTTAGAAGGTTCTAACATAATTTAGAAGTATTTATAAAGCATTCACCCATCTGTTATCCTACTGCTCTGACTCTGCAATGCTTCAGCTGCTCTGACTCAACTCTTCCATCTGGAGATGCTACCAGACCAACTGGAAAAAGCAGAGCAAACAGCATCAAAATCCCCAATGAAACAAAAAGTCAGGAAAAAAGCTGTTATACCTTTCCTTTTAAAAGCAAACAAACAAGCAAACCCAGATTTTTCTTGTTAACAACACATATGCTACCAGGCAGTGGATCAAGGGAGATGATGGGGGATAAAGGCAATGTGGTAAAAAAAAACCCCACCCACAAAAACACAGAAAACATTTTCTGCATGGCATTTCTCTGCAGATGGACCAGCATTTAGTGCCTAAGAATAAAAGGTTAACAAACCCTCATCCCAGAAGGTTGCCCTGAAACTTCCTTTTCCCTCAAGGCAATTCAGATGGCATCCTTTACATAAGATGACATTTCAGACCTTTTAGTTCACCAGACAGTCCTTTCAAAGCCTAAATCTAGGCATCAATTTCCAAAAATAGTGCCCTGAATTCTTATCTATCCGTTGATTACATACCAGCTAAAATTACATTGGAACACAGAGGAAAATTAAAAGGCAGTAATCAAAATGCCAGATCTATATGACTGATCTTACTTCAAAATGTAATGGACTTATTAAATTAGTGTACTATTCTACTGGTCTTTCCCAAGCAGCAGTCCATGAGAACTTCTCTGGACTGAAACAGAGCAGCTTTGCAGAATCAAATTATTAAGAATTTCAACAGAACACAGACTGGCACTTGAAGGTACCTTTTTCAGACAGTTAGAAAGGACAGATCTATTCTACTGCTCTGGTGTCTCAGTAAAACA
The DNA here is from genome assembly GCA_016584745.2 of Phylloscopus trochilus trochilus. Lineage (NCBI taxonomy): Eukaryota > Metazoa > Chordata > Aves > Passeriformes > Phylloscopidae > Phylloscopus > Phylloscopus trochilus. The sequence continues at coordinate 6,698,465 of WQNJ02000016.1, read as the reverse complement.
GTTAATAATGTTAAAAACCTACCTAAAGGCTGAATTTTCAAAGAGATGACAATAAAACTGCCAGAAAATTCTTATGTTTATGGGTTTTACTAAGCTGAGGTTTGGTCCATGCCAGACCTAATTTCAATTCTTCATCATGTTTTTCACCACTATTGATCACCCATCACAATGCAACACCATTCAATTCTCACTAAACCATGTTAGAAAACTATTTCAAATCAAATTTGCAAAGGACTTCACATTTAAAGAACAGGACAATTTACTTGAACTGATTAGGTGTATCAAATACTGTGGCCTTTATTCAAAGGTTTTGGCACTTAACCTGGTGTGCATTGATATTCTAGAAGAAATAATTAAAAGTTCTTGAAAAGAAATTTAAAAATCCTTTATTCAAGGAATACATCAACAATTTAGCAGCAAACATCTGACAACATCTTTATAAACAAGTATTCCTCTCACTCCTGAATATCTTTTGTCAAGGATCTCCTACCTCGCTTTTCTGGTACAAAAATCATTTTCAAGTATAAGGGGGAAAAGGCTTCAAAAAAAGTTATTATGCCTTCTGAAGGGATCTTTCACTTATTTCTTGTGGTTTTTTGAAGAGCTCCAGCCTATTCCTTCAGCATTTTTTTTTGCTGCCAATGTAATTCCAAACCTTTGCTGCTCGACATGCTGTAGCCAAAAGATCTTTCAGACTCTCCTAAGCTAAAGAGAATCAAGCCCTGTGAAAGCAAGAGCAATGAAGAGAGAGATGCACACCCACAGATACCCTCAAGATACTTACAGTCTTCATCCAAGAATTTATACTGTATGTGTTTCTTGAAAAACTCCTGTATGGATCTACAGATCTCCTCATGTTGCTTAGAGATATGATCGTAGTACTGGGTGTAGTCCCTCTGTGATATACCTGCCAATAATTTCAGGTAATTATGATTATAAAGAGCTCTAGGAATGCAAAAAACCAACCAGAAGAAAAGCAGTTATCAGACACAGAAGATGGGGTTTTCCCAAGTTTCTACTATTATTAGTGACTTACTGTTTGGCTTTATTCTGCCTATACTTAAAGTACTTCCATTAGGAAACTCTTCCTTGAACAGCTCTGTCCTAAATTTTGTGAACCTCGTTTTATATGTACACACTTAAACTATTTTAAAGTGACTTTCAGGAGGAAACTTTGCCTTTGTTTAAATTTCCAGCTCCCATCTTTTCCTTTCAGTTTTACTCCCTTTGGTTATTCTGGTCAAAAACCTTGTTCTGCACATGTAGGGACCACAGTTTGGAACCATGAAATGCCAGGGGTGGAGGCTAAGCTTGCACATTAACAAAGATGATCCTTGGATACCACAGATTCTTGTTTAACTGATTTTTTCAGTGTGGGATAACATGTGTCTGTTTGAGAAGGCACTACAGGTGAAACCCTAAACCCCCAGATCAGTGGGAGGGCATGCAGGCCAGTACCTTAGTGCTCCCATTTGCTCCCTCAAGGGCTTTCTTGCCTATGTAGACAAACCATCCCTCCTACAAGTTCTTAATTTCATACATTTGTCTACAAGACACTGGTGTAAAATGACATCAACAGGATTATACACTTGCATGCATCCTGAGTGACAAGAGTTCTCATACAGGATGTGTCAACACAAAACATTGCAATACCCTGCTTGACAAATGTCAAATCCAAGACCTGCCCCATCATTGCAGAATGAGTAATTCAGCCTATTTACATACAAAGAGACAGAATTCCCCAAGGAAGATGTATCAGTGATGTCAGTTTGCTGTTTTAAACATATACAAACCAGAGTTTTACAGTAAGACAGTGCTGACTACTACCAAAGATGTGCTCTTCTTTAAAAAGGTCATATAAAAAGTTTATTCTGTCAGTGGAACTTTGCATTCTTAATACCACTGCAAAGCTTGAGTCTAAAAAAACAAAAACCAAAAGATGATGGCATCTAAGGGGATGCAGATGTGTAACTGGAAAATCATACACTATACTGCAAGTATTATTCCTTAGTTTGACTGACAGGGTTATTAATTTTAAGAGTATGGGAATATATTGTGAAAAATCTTGGAACTATCTTCAGAAATGCAGCTGGAGTGCTAGCTTAAAAAAAAAATCCCATACTGGCAGATCTATGTTTCAAAATCTGGTCATGAAACCTCTGGTGTGGTACAGAGTGCTTAACTAGCCAGTGTACAAATGCTTTGAGGTACTTGAAAGTAAGTACTACTACACATATATATATATATTCTATAATAAATCTGCATTCCAATGTTTTAGAGGTTATTACAGCCATGTGTATCTCTGGCAGTTGTGGTGTTCCAGCATCACAAAGCAGGACAGGATTCACGTCTCCTCCCTTCAAAAAGCTCTGTCAGGAGCCATTAAGCAATACAGACTTAATGGGAAATCTCTGCTCTTAGGAAGATAAACTGTGTTACAGAGAGCTGTAATACACTTGCAATTGGCATAAATGGAGAGCAAATGGGAAGATGAGCACAGGAACACCAGAAGGAACAGCCAAATAAAATGGTTTAGGAGAATGGTGTGTGTTGACAGCACCTGGATTAGCACAGCACAAGTATCTGTGTGCAGCTCCATAGGAAAGCAAGAACAGGCAGTGTGCTCCTAAAGGTTCACAGAGGTGGGACTGGATGGAGCAACAAATTGCTGACAGCTCCCAACAGGTACAAGAAGGCACAGCCAAAACAAGCCTACACTCACCATGCTAAGACAGGAGAAACAGTGAGAACTACAGAGCCAATATCCCTGGCCTTCCATATCATCACAAGGAACCCTGGACAGACCACTTGTGGATATGGAGCTTGGTGCTGGTGAATATGTAGGCATGTAAGAGGCAAAGTGAGCAAACCTGGTTTTATCTTAAAAAAAAAAAAAAAAAACAAAAAAATCACCTTCCTTCCTGTAGAATCTGGATTTGCTCCATCACTGCTATAACACTTCCTTGTTAGAAGAGTTCAGGCAGAATGATTCAACCTTGTTCAGAACAAATGTGCACTAATCCTGTGCTATTTGAGTTTCTGTTCATCTCTAAAGATTTCATGGTAGACCACACCAAAATCAAACTTCAGAGTAGTCATTAGCCTGAAATTAAACCCCTCAATTCAAGCACCTGTATGTGCACTGGGTATCTCATTTCCTGCTATAGCCAGCAGAGAACAGTCAACACAACCAGAGGAGTAAAACTGAGCTAAATTCACCCTAAATTACCCTAAATTTACCCTACTCAGCTCCTACAACACATGCTCTAGCACAATCTGCCTGTTCTCCAGCTGCCAGAGGGGCTCTGTGCATGCTGTGGATGGATACTCTGGCTCTTCAGTGCCACTTGAAATGTTTTATATTTAGGATTCTGCACCTGAGTAACAGAACAACTGGTTCTAAGCTACATTGAATTTCATATCAACTCAAGACACCTCCTACACCTGTGAAGATGTTCTGACCTCCCCAACTTTCTGCATATAATATCCACAGGGGGTCGTGTATTTGCAGACCAATAAACAACTGCCTCTGTATTCTGCAAGCTGGAGATGAGGCAATTTTCTCCTGAATATAAAAGACTCACTCATAAAACTGCCTTTGGGTGAAGTTTCTGAATTAACAATTAAATTAAAAATATTCCCACTGTAATGGGAAGCATGCTGGGCTGTCAGGCTTTCAAATACAGTGCAAAGTGAGATGTGGTAAACCACATTTTAAATTATGGAAAAGAATAAACCATTAATTTCAGAAATGAAGTGTGAAAAGAAAGAGCTCCCTTCAGACTTAGCTCTCCTTCAAGGAATCAGAAAAACTCCTCAAAACTTCATCCAATAATTTTATTTTTAAGAAATTCCTTACCTAAAAGCTTGTTTTCCTTGACAAAGCATCTGAATTCTGCACCAGGGATTAGTTCACACCATTTGCGAAGAACAAGCTGTGGAGGAAAACAAATGACAAAGCATTGTTTCAGAAAAGTAACAGCATCCTTTTGCCAACAGGTCTGCCTTTTAGAGCTACAGTTTTGCTGTAACTCTAAGATGTAACTTTTGCTATAAGGATAAGATGACCACTGCTACTAGAAAACAAAACAATCTTAAATCTGCAGTTCACATAATCATCTTTGCAAATATTTCAACAATTAGTTTTAATATTAATTTCAGAGAATCACAGAATGCTTTCAGTTGGATGGCATCTCTAAAGACCATATAGTCTAAACTAGCTTAAAGCAGAAAGGTTCAGATTGGAACCAAGGAACCATGAGGACTGTCAAGCACTGGAGGAACTCACAGAGGTTGTGCTGCCTCCACCCACTGAGGTTTTCAGACCAGATTTTATAAAATGTCAAGCAAGACAACATGATCTCATTCCTTACCCAGCTCTGAGCATGAGGATGGATTAGACACCTCCTGAGGTCCTTTCTCACCTTAATTATCTTATGCTCTTCTACTTTGTACAGTATTTATAACCGTGAAATCATTTATGAAACAACTTCCAAGTTACATTAATGATAAAGCATGGAAAATAAAAACCCTGCTGTACAACACAACAAATCTGTCATGGAATTGGCAGAAAGTTGCTCCCTAGTCAAAGGAGCTGATGAGCAGAATTAAATTTATCCAAATCAACCTCTATTCTGGTACACACCCAAGCAGAATTCTGTGACGCCTTTGAAGGCGCAAACCAGTTAAAATAAGGACACAGGACAAAAATAGAAAGCAAACTATTATAGTCAATAGGACAGACTGCCTGGGAATTAAAGCATCTCTCTGGCACTTTCTCAAGTTTCTGTATTTCCTAAGCTGAAATATTCTGAAGGATCCATGTTTTTGAAGGCCCTGGTTACTGCTACTGGGGAAACTGCTGGAAACTCCCAAAGCCTTTAAACTGCAGCAGAAAGCTTCAGTAACCAGAGATAACATTCCTAACGACAGTGTTAACACTAAACTCTTTGTTCCAACTTTTAGGTGTCCTGTATCTTTAAAGCACACTTGATAGTACTTCAAAACAAACCAAGGTTCATTCACTTTCAAAAAGCCCTTTAAGCCTACAGCACGATGACAAATGTTACACTTACATAAAAACTATTATTAGAGAGATGACTAGATGTTACCATAAGAGCAGTAGCTCCTCATTAACAGTTTAAAGCATCTCTTGCTGAACATTTTGATCTGGTAACAAACATAGGAAACAAGACGTGACAGATCAGTTCAGGATGTCCCCAGCCACTGCAGCAAGCCTCACCCTTGATAACCTCAGTGTGATGTTCACAAGCAGCTCACCATCAAGAATATATGACTTTGAACTACTTGAACTTGTCCTTCCTGTCACAACCTGACAGATATGAGAGGACATTGCAAGGAAGCTTCTCAAGCCTGCACTTTGGCCCACCTGTTCTGCAATTAAATGAACTTCTTATGACCTGCAGTGCTGAACCAGACTTCCCTTCATATCCAAAGCAACACAAATAAAACAAACAATAACACATTTCATGGACAGAAACCCAACCACAAATGTCACCCAGCCTGTGAGCAATTCTTTTAAACTACTTCGAAATCATGCAAGGAGTCCTACCTCATAGTTCAAAGAAGGATCAGGGGAATCATCAGTACAGTGAATAAATCTGGAAAAGTAAGGCACAGGCTTCAAAATCTGCTTTACATGTAAGATTTTAGCCGTAGTGAGAAAAATAACCCCAAACTGTGAAACTTAAGAACTACTGTTAAATTATTTCCAGTATGTACAAAGCAAGTAAATATAATGCATAACAACTCTCCTTTTGACAATTATCATGGGGAAAAAACAGAATCATCACCTCTTATATTCTAGTGCAATTTGGAAGCACTTAAATGTGGACAGGGATGTGTCCAAAACGTCAGTGTTGATTCACTGTTGATTTATTTCTGTTTGAATCAACAGTGCTGCTCCTTTCCCCTTGTATTGTTATGTTGGCATAACTGAATTCTCAAAAAACCCAATAAACTTGAGCAATCTAATCCAGTTTCACTGCAGCATGTTTTCCCAAGTACTTTTAATGTTTAACTTTGCAAACCACACAACAGAGACACATCATCATGCCTTACAGCAGTTCATTTCCATGAATAAAGGATGCAAAACAGCGCTGCTGCTCAGCGCTCCTGATTCCATAGCACGGTATCTTTCTAAATTAAGAGCCTTAAGAAATTCTCTTACAAATCTCTTGAGAGAGAGAATAAACAAAACTATTTCCACAACTGCAAGCAGATGTCAAGGTTTTGTCCCTTGTGAGGAGCTGACTCTGTTGGTCTCCTTTCAGGAGCTAGCAAGAATGGAGGTAGTTATAAGCCAAGTCAACTTCCGTGTACCTTTTTGTCATTTTACAGTAAACCTCACAATAGATTCTGTAACTTTCAAAAGGTATTCACAGAAGAATATGTGTTTTTCTTCCAGTTCTACTCCCTGACCTTATTGGCAACAAACTACTTGGAAGCACAGAACTGTGTTAAGGGTCACTGCTGAGCAATAGTCCTAAATGCAATATTTATAGGATCTCCTTTTGGCAGTGAACTTCATTCAGCAACCCAAAAGTCTCACATAAACATTGCATTTGTAAGACATGGCTGCCCAGCCTTTGGTTTGAAGTGAAGAGCTATTGTAAGAGTTCATTCTGTATGCTGCCAGCAGAAATAAATTTCACACATTTTAGTTTAGACTTTAATATCCACAACACACAGAAAAGTAGGGCAATACAGGCAGGCTTTCCAAAAGCACAGTGATCAAACACATCATATATAGATCTGTAAGCCTGTGTAAACAGATAACATCCTGCAACCACAGTTTAGATTCCCTGCAATTTAAGATCTGTCAAGGCAACAGAAACAAACCCATGAGAGCTCACAGTTTAGAGTCAGAATTCCTCCCTTACTAGAGTATATGCTGATCATGCTGAAGAAAATATCCCCCTCCCCACACAAAGCAAATAATAAACTCTATCTACAAAGGCAGCTGAAGGCCAGCACATGGAGTTTTACAGTGCCTGCACACAAGGACCTGTATTACCTCTCTCAGACCCCATATCTGAGATTCAGGTACCTGCAATCCACTTCATTCTAATAACAGTCTTTTCCAGCAGTCAAAAAACCCCAGCCTTATAATCAAAATTATTCCCTAACTCAACCCTCAAATATTTTGATTAAGAGCTATGTGAGGAAGGATGGTTCCTCTTCCCTTGTAAGTCAGAAAATTAAATCCTTGGGTGCCATCCCAAGCCCCACAGACTGTGCAGGTATCACTGCCAAATCAAGCAAACAGGCAAAAATACTGCAAGACACAGTAAGGGTTGTTGTTTTTTTTTTTTTGAGCCTTAATGACACAGGACTGAGTAAAAATGAGGAAAAAATGGCTGAACACAGCATAAGACAAAATAAACTCATGTTTTTGTAATCTAAATTTTGTTCTTAATATTATCATGAGTTTTCATTGACAAAAGGGTGACCTTTGGGGAGTAAATTTTGAGTGACTTGAGGTTGCAATTTTGTATTTCTTACCAGCTCATTGTAGCATTTATTGCTGAGACCCACCTGAACTCGTGTACTACAGAAGGGCTTTTGATCTCTAGAGGCACAATGCTAAGTGGGGTGTCTTCAACCCACATCCTGTTCAGGTTTGGACTTGAAAGAACAATCAGAAAGATGTCAGGAACCCCAAATTGAGACAAACCTGGGTTGTATTTTCTGAAGCCTCCAAAAACTGTCATTTTGAAGACTCTGGGTGAAGGGATCAAACTCTTTTGCTGTGTTGTAGTCAACAGTTTTTTTACAGAGCTATACTTAGAAGTCAAGACCAGATGGATCAAGATCCCTTTATATGTGGCAGCTCAGTGTCAAACTCCAAATGCAAATACCTGACCACAGGACACACTACACAAAGCCATTATGCAGGTCAGTTTTCAATGCTGAGAAAAGCAATTTAATAAGGTTGGCAAGTTTCTCCAGTATCTACCCTGCTAAGAAAGCCATGAACTCATCTGCAAATCACAGAGATAATTAGGAACTATTATGAATATGATGAGAATTGTAAAATTTATTCTGTACCTGATACTTCCCTGCTATTATCTCAGTTTATTTTAAAACCTTAAAAAAAAAAAAGTAAGACGTTTTTAACAGCCTTTGAACTGTATCTTTATTCCTTGAATATTAAACCTTGCTGGAACTTTGAGGCCTAAAAGAAATAGGAAATTAATGCACCACTCAAAAGAGAATCTTGAACTACACTGTAAATTGCTAGGAAAAATGGGTGAGACTAAAACCTCAAGAAAAAAAAAAATCATGATCAAAGGTCTCATTTTTCACATCCTCTCGTGTGGAACTGCCTACCTTGAAACAGTTTATATTAAAGCCTAAACTAACAGCTCCTGCACAAAGATACTGGAGTGCTAATGCACACTCTTCATGATCCAACACTGCCTCCTATGTTCCATTAGGAGAATGAAGGCTGTTATTCCTCCACATCTCAAAAAACTTCGATATTTCCCTACAATTTGGAATTCAGTATTAAAAGCTTTAAGTCTGGTATCAGAAATGTTCCCGGAATGCAGAGGCAATATCACATCATTAGAAGTACTGCTAATACTTCTACCAGTCATGTTTTAACAAAACACAGTCCACCCAGTCTAACAATAAGGAAGAAAACTCTATTTTACACCAATACACCCGTCAGGGCTATACAGATCTTTTTGCTCAAAAGAGGAGTTTTAATCACCTAACAGAAATCCCAGTTAGAAAGGGATTTTTTTTTTTATCACACATACTCAACACTAAATTTCTGAAAGCCTACATTACTGCCTGAAAAATTAACATCACACCACCCACAAGGTTTTTTGAGAACTCAGCTAAGTAAAATACAATGCTGACTTTGAAAAGCAGAAACAACATCAACTGCATTAATGAGTACATCTCTCTGGAGTCTTTGTTTATTTATTTAAAATTAACATGCTGGAAAGGGAATTCATTAGTCTGAACTTTTCAACCAAGATGTCAGCATCATGAGAGAATCGAAACTTTTAAAACAGTAAAAGCAATTTATTCATGCTCAATATATTTATATTATATTGAGTCCATATTTTTTATTAGTTTGTAATAAAGCATTACATGGTTGAAGTTTTCTCAGGACTTGAGACAGTTGAGAATTACAAAGGCATTCCCTGACCTGAGCAATGTTTAGAGGCATACAGGAAATGGGAGAGGAAGAAAAAGGCAAAGAAAATGGTTTGCCTTAAGTCCCACATCACTGGCTTAGATTTCTAGGTTAAAAATCAGATTTACAAATTGCCATTGCAGCATGTTTACCACATTATGAACCACAAAGTGGATATTAGTGTTCATACAGTTGAACAGGACATAAAACAACAACAACAACAAAAGGTATCCAGCATTTCAGCTGCTACTTAAGCAGAGCAGGAAACCTTTAGACCATATTGAGTATTACTGACAAAATAGAAATACAGTGCATTTCTCCTCCCTCCAAGTAGTCCTTCCAAGGGATTTGGATGCATTATGTATGTAATTTTCATTTGTTCAGCACTTCAGGTTCTTATGCCAGCTACATTTTTAATTTCTGCTTGCTAAGGACTAGTGAACTGGCAGCTAATCAATAGTATAATTAAGGACGACCACTGTAAAGATTTAGCAATAATCATTGCACTGCTTGGGGACATTCTGTACAAGTAACTTTGTAATTTAGAAATACCAAGCAGAGACTGGACAGTAATATATGCTTTAATCAAGTATGACTTATTCATCAATTACAAGATACACACAGAGACCAAGGTGATTTCCCACAATCATGTCAAAAGCTTTACTTATTTACCACCTTAGCTGTGCCATCTGGTGATCTTATCACATTGGAAAAGAAGCCTAAATGGACTGGACCAGTAGAGTTTGAGGTGTTGCCTTTCTGCAAGAGGTTATTCTCCCACTGCAGGATCAGGAGAAGGGAATGTGCCTGCTATGGGCTGCTCAGCCACTACTGCTCTCGTGTGAACTTAAGGAGAAATCCCTGATGGTTCAAGTCCACAGCTGTGAAACCTCACCCCACAGCCACCAGAATGGCTTCCAGTAAATACAAACTGCCTCTCCCACCAAGCCAGTGCTGACTGCAGGGGGTGAAGAGCTGAGGCACTGACTGGAACTGATACAAGATTAAACCAGACAGAAAATGCACTGATTTCAGTAGCAGTGAAGGTGATTGAACCAATTCATTCTACCACACAAAGAGTTGCCACATCTAAATCAGATGGCCCTTGCTGAATGCTTGCTTGTCTCCGAGACTCCCTAGAAAACAGTTAACCAAACAGGAATTCTGCAGGGAGCTCTGGGTACTTTTTGCTGGACCTCTTTATACATGACAGTAAATACAAACTCCATATTATTTAACATTCACAAAGGGATGATGCAAAGTGTGCAGTTCTTTTCAGACTCACAAGAATCAGTGCTGAAAGCCACCCTGTGAGCAAGCCATCCTCCAGACAACCCACCTCTCATTAGGGGAAACCATGAAAAGCAGCTCCTTGGGAAGGCAGCAAAAGCTTCTGAGAATTCACTCACCTCTGACATGTAAACTACAGATTTCTCATCTCCCCCATTCCTTTCAGTCTCTGTGACCCCAGAATCATGAATTCTCATTCTTCACAACTGTTTCCCAAGCCCAACATACTTTCAAACTGTTTTATCACTCCAGTATATTTTTCTCTCCTCAGTCTCTTCCCCAGCACCTCCTGACATTGCAGGTTAGGCCTGATGTAAAACCCAACATCAGAATTGGACTTACAGCCTTGCTGTCAACAGGCCCCCCCTTTTTTTTCATGTACCAAAAACTGGGGGATGAGAGTCTCATTAGAGTTGCAGGAATAAAAAAAGAAGGCAGTTGCACAGCATTAATGTAACTGATTTCACACTTTAAAAAGAAATTTTTTTAATAAGACATAAGCCACTTGACATGAAACTTATACCTGTTAACCCCTATAAGGCACCTAGAACAATGGCTCTGCATTTGACTGAGTCTCCTAAAAAATCCTGTAATGTAAAGAAGCATTGAATAATTACTGGAAAATAATCTCTCAGATACCAAGCCATGGATTGCCCCTTTTCTTTGAAATTCTGCTTGTCTGGGGAGAAAAAAAAGTAACCATAGTAACTGAAACATCAACTCCAGTAATCTCATTTTCTTTCAGAAAAATGCTGTATTTTAGAAATGAGTGACATAAATCAATGAGATGCAGGTACTACAGGAGTTCCTATACAATTAAGTACTCCCTTCATGTGAGCAGATAAAAACCAAACCCAAGCACATCATATTTTTAATTTTATCTGTAACTGCTATCCTTAGTCTCCTGAAACGTATTTGTTCCAGGAGCTACAAGAACTTGGGTTCAGAACATGCTCTAGAAATACGTGAAATAAGTTAGCAGCAGTCTCAAGCATCTTCCAGGCAGCCACACAAACCTCAACAGCTTTAAAATACAAAAAGGACACGGTGAAGCCACACTGTATTACCATAAGAAGTGGCACCAATAAGGAGAGTAGCAACAAGTAACCACCAAGCAGGGTGGAAAGGCAAAAAATCTCAAGAATATAACATGACTTGCTCTGGAAAAGTAGTCAAAAAAAAAAAAAAAAGGTCTTAGTCCATAGTGTCAAAGCACACTGGTTGCATGTGCTACTTTAATGTCTTTCTGGTTTGCTTTTGTTTTTTTCTGGCTGTGTATTTGTGTATTTGTGCCAGAAATCTACTTACGGCTGAGTGAGGTCGCGAGTTATGAAGTCTGAACTCTTGAAGAGGAGGAAGATGTCACTGAGAGCTTTACATTTCAGAGAGCTGTTCATTGCTATCCAGTAGGCATCCTAAAGAAACACAGAGCTTACCTGAAATACACCTGTATTAGCAAGAGGGACTGCGAACTTCAAGTCTATCTAAATATTATGTAATGTTTGAAATACATGCAGAAATTATTTTTTTTTATTTTGAGGAAAACTTAATCAGTGGTTAAAAGAGACAAAACAGTTATCATTTTTCTTATGAATGCTCTGATGAAAGCAATGCAAATTCATTTGCAAAATTAAGTTTTTGCCTTACTGCTTCCAGGAACTTTCTTGGAATTCTTGATTGAACACAATGCCTCTTGAGAACACAAAACAACAATATTTGGTTGCACTCATCCTTACCGTATGTTAAGAGTACCTAAAATTAACTAGAGGAAAGTTTATTGCCTTTTTTTGAAACTGTGGCACTTTTCATCTTTATACCAGGTAAGGTTTTCAATTAGTATCCTGAACAAGAAGAGCCTGCACATCACATAACCATCTGTGACAGGATATAGGTTTTAGATATGAAAGTCGGTGCTGCCATGCATCAGCTTCCCTAAAAATGCACCATCACCATCTAGTGATAGGCAAGGTATCAGTGAAGTGGTGGATTCCACTGAGATTAAAGATTAAAGAATTCTTTAATCTCAGTGGATTAATTCTACTGGATTCTTTAATCTCAGTGGAATTAATCCACTTCACTGATATCTCGTGTATCACTTCTTCCTTCATCAGAACCACTAGTGCCTTCATCTTTCCAAAGCACTGAGAGAAAACAAACACAAAACATTCTGTATGACAACATCTCTTACAAGGTTTGGGAGTCAGCATTCTTACCCTTGGAGCACTCCAGTTGAGTTTAGGAAAAACACTGCCACCCAAGGAACTTATTGCTTCCTGAACTTCAGCTGTGAACTCAGGAAATTCTGGTGCCTGAACGAAGAATAGCAAAAATATAAATTTTAATACATTTAATAGTGAAGTGCAGCCACCTTCTAAACACTGATAGAAATACATGAAATAAGTCCAAAATCAGCAGGAACCCCAGAAACATAGCATACAATAAAATCACTGAAATAAATCACTTTATCAAATCTGTCAATCTTTCAATCAGAGAGAACTGAAAATGCTCCCAGTTCTAACTCTCATTACTAGCAAGTATCAAGAACTTCAGAAGAAAACCCAAAATGTCATAACAGTCACCATGAAATCTGCAACAGCTGGCAAAAATACAAGTCAAATAACCAAACCTTAAATCCTCACCTGTTGGTTTATATGCATTGGTAGATTATTGTATACAAATAAGATCCAGTAATATTTAAACTTCTGAAGTGTGATTTTAGAATTGAACATATCTTTATCAACTCATAGGCAATTTGAGCTGCTCATTTAAGCTCTAGTTTTATAAAATGTTAGTAATACTTCAATTACTCAGCTCTTAAATTAGATCTTAAAGTAGCTGCTTAACAATATATTGATTCAAAACAGAGGACACACCGTAAAGGTTGGACTAGAAAACCTTGCCTTTAAAGAACATTGAAAATATAAGACTGAGGTAAAAAAAAAACCCAACTCTCCAGGTTGCTCCAAACTCTACCCTGAATGTGGTGCTACAGAAAAGAACAGGTTGCTGACCTTTAAAATAATATGAAAGCATATGTCAAAGATTTTTCGTGTAACAGGATTTATAACAAGAAGTATATAGGAACACTATTCCTGCCTATTTTTAAACTCAATTCAAAAGTAACTTCTAGGCTGAAGCTAATTGATGCCTCTTAAACAACAAAACTCTCACAGCCATACAAGTGAATAAAAAAACCTCATACATTCTGGCATCTCCTCACTGCAGCTTCCCAAAATGCAAACACTTAAAAAAACCTTCTCACATTTTAGTGCAGTGACCTAGACTGAACTTCAAGCATTCTGAACCTTTCCTTCATACATTACCTAGTCTCCATGGGAAACTACACTTGGGTAACTCAAAAAAACACTTCTCTAATTTTATTTTTAGACTTTCTGTCAATTCTAGAAACTGCTCCTGCAAGAAGTAAAACTCTTCATCCTTTGCATTCTGATCCAAGCTTCTCTTGTTTTGACAGGAATCAGGAGTCCTACTATATATGTAATACCAGCACATGCTAAGCCTCCTTGGGAAGATGTTACCAATGTGTCATTTGATGAACACAAGGGCATAAATATACACACGAGAGGAAAGTTCTACAAGTGCACAAACCAGCTGGACTCCAGCATTTCCTGAATTTTGAATGCCTGGCCTTGTAACCATTAATATTAATGCAAGTTATTCTAAAACCAGAGTTTTCTGCCCCTCCACTTCCCTCATGAGGAAGCTGCAGACTTACCTAGATACACTTGAGTTATTTGCCCTGTGATCTTCTGACAGGTAAATACCTTTTAATTATGTATTTCCTTACTGTGTTCTACATTATGATAGAACCTGATTCAAAACTCAGGTATTACTTATTTAGCATCATTACCATGATCTTTGCAAACCACATGATGGATCCTAAACCCCTTGTTTTAAACATCAAATGACACATTGGTAACATCTTCCCAGGGAGGCTTAGTATGTGCTGGTATTACATATATAGTAGGACTCCTGATTCCTGTCAAAACAAGAGAAGCTTGGATCAGAATGCAAAGGATGAAGAGTTTTACTTCTTGCAGGAGCAGTTTCTAGAATTGACAGAAAGTCTAAAAATAAAACAATTAAAGGACTCTAGGTTATCAAAGGTTAAATATTTGAACTGAAGATTAACCAGCGTGCACAAATTTGCAATGTATTAGTTTGAAACTCTAGGCTGTAAATCCTGTGCTAGCAGAAGCACCACTCAAAGCAGGGTTGTGCTTATATGGCACCTAATCCAACATGAGCAATTCCACACCCTGAGGAACAGGAGGGAGCTAAAGGGCTGAAGTCACAGCATCGATGGCACACAAGTGCCTCGAGTATTTTAACTCTGACAGTGACAGGGCAACAGCAAATTTCAAAAAATAAACGTAAGAGAAAGATCAAGAAAGCCTGGTTTGCATCCATTATGATCTTGATTCCATGTGCAAGGAGAGCATAAAGACAGGAAAAGAATTGAGAGACATGTACTTAGAAGAAATAAAGGCACATCAAGAGAAGAGCTGTGAAGACTGAGCTGCAGGGGCTTCGTTTCTTCTGCATCCAGTCTGATTAAATAATTTGGAGATATTCAAAGTGGTGAAAATGAAAGACAGCTATATTTAGAGCTGTACTGCAGCTCATTTCCTAGAGTCTAACAAGTCAGGGATGAAGTGTTTGTATGATTGTCAGGGATGAAGTAAAGTGTTTTATTCTAGTTAAATAAAATTAAGCCAGTAAAACCTTTTTGAAGTTACAGACATCTACACTGCCATCCATCTAAAATGGTCTGAAAAACGTTAAATTCAGCAAGAGATATCTCTAACCAGCAACAAGTTTCTATCACAAGGCTGCAGAAAGGAAACTGCTGACAAACCCACACTGGGCTTTTCCAGGACCTTACCTTAAGTGTTGTAGTGTTCTCATCATCTGACCACTGTTCAAAATAAGAACAAACCAAAGGTTACCAATTTCCTGAGCCATTCTTTATAATTTATGAGAACATCAGAATTCATGCAGCCTCTTACAACATGTACATCAAATCATTGCCCTAGACAGCCTAACATCACCATGCTGCATTTATTTTGGCTGTAAAGTAAGACAGGAAAAACAGTGTATATTCAGCAGTACTACTACTCTGAAGTACTGATAAAAAGATACTTGTATATAATTCAATTTTGATTTATATCAGAAAGATAGACATTTCAGAATTCAGTCTTCCCTATCTACAGCTTGTCTCCAGCTTCAGCACTTCCATCCTTAGACCCATTAGTTTAACTTTTATTTCTTTTTCATCTCCTTGTTGTACCTTCTGTCACTTTCTACTTACAACATTTTTCAGTGTTTTCCCTCTAAAATGGCCTTCTGAGTTACTGTGGCCTCAGAAACTTTCCCTGTTTCTTGAAGTAACTACTCCAAATGTACTCCTTATTTTTATTCAGGGCATGAAACAACATTAAGTTCAATTTCAGCATTCCCCATTCATTATTACAAATGCAATTATCAAGAAATAAAAACTAAAAAATGTCTTCTGTGAAAGAGCAAAGAAAAGTTTTAAACTTTCCCTGACTTCACAGAGCAAGTGCTCACATTTCTACGTTTTTCATGGCAACTACCACATACTAATTATTTCTGTGAAGGACTCTGTGCACCTATAAATTATGTAAAAAAAGTTATACATTCCTATTGTTCACAAGAGACTTGACATTAATTTGCATTTTACACTGACCTGTATCTCCTCTGCATCATCACTCCCCTCCTGAGCATGACTTGGTGGATCTTCTCTGAAACAAAAATGAACAGGAAAATAAATCAGGCACTGGAGTTTGTACTTGACCACATCCATTACGTTTCCACAGCATTTCCAGCTCTTGGTGTTAAAATGTTTTCATAGGAAGATTAAACCTCAAAACCCTGTCAGAGAAAAATCACAGAAGCCAGTACTGAAAACTGAAGACCAAACAGCTGGCATTAGGCCTAGGTCCTACCCTGAACACTTTGCTTCTTTCAAATTGGCAGATCAGTCTTTCCTCTAGAATTTATCATAACTGAAGCTTTTCAACACCCTGTTAATGATTCTTTTCCAACTTTACTGTACTCTGACACAAACACAATTTGAACTTTTTTTAAAAAATTAGTTCAATTCAAATTATGCTTTGCCTCCATACTCCCTCTTTCCAAGTAAAAATCCATAAAGTTTGAGTTTCAAATGCTGACCTGTAAATTTTTGGCTCTGAAAAGAAAATGTCCTCACACTCAGCACACAGACAAAAGAAGATGCTATGGGAAGTGGAGAGTGTAGTAAATAGGGCAAGGTCAAATGCACATCCCTGCCAAAAGTCAATTCTCAGACAAGCTGAGTCCCTGCAGTCCCTCAATGCACCTCCATAGGGATTAAACCATCAGTCCAGTTTTTGAGATCCAGAGGTCAGGTAGGGCTGCACTGAAGGTTAGAAGCAATCTGGGTCTTGACTGCAAGATCTCATTCACTTATAGCTAAGAAAATTCAACTCAGGGAAAAAAATGGTTTCTAAAAGGAATTTTAACTGAAAACATCTTGAAAATGTAATTTAAGTCAATCATACAGCTGTCCATTACTCCATTGAAGACAGCAAAATTGTAGAACACAGCTGTTAAGTCAAACCCTCAATTTCAGCTTTTCTGAGGGCTTATTAAAATAAACAGCTGCTGCTAAATAAATTGCACAAATCTGCAGAAGCAGGTGAGAATACTACTTCTGATCTAAAATGGTTTAAAAAACAATTCTAATTTCCTGGATACCCTTTAATAAAAAAAATTCAGAAATTAAAAATTAAACCCTTTCATTTTTACAAGGCATTTAAACAGCTTCAATTTTTATATAAATTGATACCTGATGAATCAGACCAAGCTCCCTTTCACTCACAGCTTCACTGACTGCTCTGCAAGGGGCAAACCACCAGTTAGGGAGTCATGGAGTGAGGACTGATTTCTGAGTTTGATCATTAACAAGATGCATGCAGCAACCATTTCACAAGGAAGCCACACAGTCAGATCCTACACAGAAACAAAGAGCAAGGCCTGTGTTCTTACCAACTGTTCCTGCTATTTATCCACCTCATTCTTCTCCATCCAAAATCCTGGCATGGGTGTACATACAGGACACTCAGTTTTGTCATATGCACAGATTACCCATATGCAAATGATTATATAAAATGTTATTAATTATTGAGTGAGTTTGTATATAGCTGATTTCATTGAGAATTAAGCTCAGGTAATGTCACTTCAGCCCTAGACTGAGCATCCCAGAGATTGGTACTTCCAAAGAAAGGTGGAGAAAAAAAATGAAAGGACTGTGTCCACTTGGGCTAGAATGAATTGTAGTTCATGGATTTTAGGATCTGCTTCAGGCACCAGCAAATCCAGCTGGTGAACAGTCAGCCCATTCACATGCTCACACAGAGTGAGGTTTACTGCAGTAACACTGGTCAAATTTAAAAACTCACTATGCTCAATACAATATGTATATACACAATGGTGCTGTGAATATAAAATGGCATTAATACTTGGAAGCTGGGGAAAAAAAACACACTTTACCTTCCAGAAACCACCAGTGTTCCATCATCCAGCAAATATTCTTTCACATTCTCTGGCAGGGGAAGTATAACACTGGAAGAAATGTGAAAATCTCTTTAATACCTTATTATTACTTCTATAATAAAATCCTAGTGGAATGAAAGATTTTTTTTTTTTCATAGCACATACCTCAACAATGCTGTGTTTTATTCTCTAACATTATGGAAGAAAATTCTCTTTTGCCCATCTTATCCCTCACCCAAAAAAGCAATGCCCATTTTCCCTCCAGGGAAGTACAGGACAAAAAATTTAGATGAAATACTAAATTGCCCCACTCCTTCAAAGCTCTAAGAAATTCCAAGTAAATTTGCGTGCAGCTTGTGAGAGACAACAACAAACTAAAGGCTTTCCTCCTGAAATTCAAATCAAAATTTGCCTATGCCATCCTAATGTTCCTAAAATGCAGGACTTTCACTAAACTTGCCAAAAACAAGCCCGTGTTAAATGCTAAGAAAGATAAGAGATGAAATGCTTTGATTACTACAAGCATGATGTCAGCACTTTTTGATCCAACAGGGAGGCTATCTCGACTTTCCTGAGCTGCTGGTAGTTCTTGTAATTACCTCAAGACCTGCAGCAGCACCTTAGAAACTGCAGAATTTCCTATGGCTTCCACAAATACACAGAAACACAAAGCTGGCCACTTGGGTTGGATCTGTTCAGTTACAGTTAAAGCAGGAAAGTAGGAACAGCAGTGTGGATAGCAGGATGTGGGTAACAGGAACAGTGTGGAGATCTTCTGATGCTCAGCATGGAGTCCCACCAGGAGAGCAGGGAGCACAGGGGTACCTGGCCTGCCATGGGCTTCCCAAAACACTCCCTTGGGATGTAGGAGCAAGACCCCAGCTCCTGGGACTGCAGCTGATGGCTCCATCAATCTTTCACCACCTCCACCCCAGCTCTGTCCCACACAGGTCCCCTCTATCTCATCCAACCCTGCCCCAACACAAGCTCATTTTCACCCCAGCCCAGCCCCACAGAATCCCAGAATGGGTCAGGTTGGAAGGGACCTCAGAGCTCATCTGCTCCCTGCTCAAGCAGGGCCATCCCAGAGCACATGGCACACACACGGCTGTGTCCAGACAGTTCTGGAATATCTCCAGTGATATTCCACGGCCTCTCTGGACAACCTGTTCCAGTGCTCGGTCACTGCACAGGACAGGAGCTCTTCCTCATGTTCAGGTGGAACTTCCAGGCCATCAGTTTCTGCCTGCTGCCTTCTATTGCTGGGCACCACCAAGCAGAGCCTGGTCCATCCTTTGGCACCCCTCTTTAGATGTTTATGTGCATTACTGAAGTTCCCTCTCAGTCATCTCTTTTTCCTCCGAGGACCTGAAGGGAACTTGCAGGAAAGATGGAGCAAGACAATTTACAAGAGCTTGTAGCGACAGCCCGGGGGGAATGGGTTCAAATTGAGAGAGAGTTGGTTTAGAGAGATATTAGAAAGAAATTCTTTCTTGTGAGGGTGATGAGGCCCTGGCACAGGTTGCCCAGAGAAGCTGCAGCTGCCCCATCCCTGGAGGTGCCCAAGGCCAGGTTGGAAGGAGCTTGGAGCAACCTGGTCTAGAGGAAGGTGTCCTTGCCCATGGCAGGGAACTGGAACCAGCTGATTTTTAAGGTCCCTCCTTACCCAAACCCTTCTGTAATTCTCGAGGCTGAACAGGCCCAGTGCCTTTTCACTCTTTTTCAGTCCCTTAATCATGCTCGTTGCCCTGCACTGGACCCGTTCCAGGAGCTCCATGTCCCTCCTGCTCTGAGGAGCCCAGAACCGGGCTCAGCACTCCAGGTGAGCCTGACCAGGGCTGAGGGGAGAGGCAGGATTCTCTCCCTCGCCCCACACTCCGCCTCAACCTCACCCCACACCGCTCCCCTAGGGCCCGCACCGCCTCTCCCAGCCCCCGCCGTCCCTCACCGCCCACACCTGCGGATGGTGACGGCCTTGAAGAGCGGGTACCACACGGAGAACTGGCAGTGCGCCACCTGCTCCTTCTTCATCCTCCTCTTCCTCCTCCTCCTCAGCCCGGCCGCTGCCGGAAGCTCCCGCTCCGCCCGGAACCTCCCGCGCAGCTCCGGGCGCCGCCCGGCGCCATCGCCGGCGCACCGGGCCCGGCTCCGCCCCCGCCGCCTCAGCGCTGCCCGGCGCCGGCCCCGCTCGGCGGCAGCGCCCGGAGCGTCCCGCAGCGCTGCCTTCGCTCCGCCCGGCCCCGAGCCGAGGAATAGCTGAGTAACGTGTTATCCTTTTAGGTTCTGCTGTCCCCCCCTGTGCCCTGCATGGAGCTGTTTCATAGTCTCATAGGATGTTTAAGGGGTTGGAAGGGACCTTAAAGATCATCCTGCTGTTTTATCACCCCCTGCCATGGGCAGGGACACTTCGCATGAGACCGGGTTGCTCAAGGCTTTATCCAACCTGGTATCCACAGCTCCCTGGGCAATCTGTTCTGGTGTCTCACCACCCTCACAGTAAAGTATTTCTTCCTAATATCTCACCTAAATTTCCCCTCTTTCAAATTGTACCCATTACTCCTTGTTCTATCACTACAGTTCTGATGAATAGGCCCTCTCCAGCTTCCATGTGGCTCCTTCAGGTACTGGAAGTTGCCCTGAGGTCTCCACACAAGCTTCTCCAATCTTCTCAGCCTTTTTTTTGTAGGAGAGTTGTTCCAGGCTCCTTATCAACTTCGTGGCCTCCTTTGAACTTGCTCCAACATTTCCATGTCCTTGCTATGTTGGGACACAGAAATGTGTCCGGGAGCTCTCCGGGAGGGCTCTCACCGGGCAGGGGAGAGGGGCAGAATCCCTGGATGCAGCCCAGGACACCTTGGGCTCACACTGTCGGGCTCGTGTTAAGTTTTTTTAAGTTAATCAACCACTATTGCGTTTTGTTCAGTCCCAAGTCAAGCATTAACAGAGTAGTAGGGGGGATTTTCAAGCCCCGTGGTTCGGCTGTTGTGTCTGTGCCTGTGTGTCCCCTGCGTGGCGTTGTTTCCCTGCGATGTTTCCTCCTGTGCTCTCACCTCTGCACTTTGGGGATGTCTCCCCGAGCTGTGTGATACCTCAGCTGTTGGGAAGTTTGATAACACCTTGGAGCTGCCTCTAACCCTCTTCTGCTTGTGTGAGATAATCCGTGTTTGCTCTGCAGTTGCTTGTCCATGTTTTATTTGGCACTCAGTGGCTCATCCGTGCTTCTAGATCCCATGATAAAAATGCAGCATTCTCTCCCAACTTTTCTCCCTCCCCTCAACTTAATTGTTACTTAATTGATTTTGTTTCTAGAATCATAGCACTAAAGTGCAAGTAACAAGTTTAAAGTGCCTCAGGAGTTTTTAATGATGTTTATCTTCAGCCTAGGTATCTGGGAGTGCTGTTGGTTAAGTTGTGCATAAAATGTTGCCAGTGTCTCTTGTGCACATTCTTTATAAGAAAATTTGTATTTCCTTTGACCTTGAGTGTGCCATGGGACCCCCAGTGCTGAGCTTCCATTAAATCTGGTTGCTAAAGCTGGAATGTGTGTTTGGATCAGAGAATGTTTTCTGAAAAGTGATTTAGGAGAGCTAATCCATCTATCTAAGTATTAATATTGAAGTATAGTTCTGATGTCTTGACTTCTCTCTTGAACTGATTCACAGACCTCAGCTGGCTTGAGATTTTAACTGCTGGGAAGGATAATTTGGAAACTGTAGAATGGCTGGATGCTGCTTTGAAAGGAAGCCATTCAATGAAAGAATAAGCAATGGGAATAAAGTTACGTGTTTTATACATGGCATGGCTTTTTCAGGACAGCATTTGATCCCAGTTTGAAATAAATGGAAGAAGTAGCATGATTTGCCAGCAGTACACTGTTACTCTGGGCACAAAAACTACCAGACAAGGTAGAAAACATTTATTTTTCCCCATAATTAATAGTTTGAGGGCTGTTGATTCATGTTAGGGCAGCTGATAAATGTGGGCACTTTGACATATTCTTAAGATTGCATTTATAACTATTAAAAATGTGTATTCTTAGAGCTCATGTAATCCTAAATCAGGTAGCCAGGTTCCCAGGCTGCTGTATCAGCTGCACTGAATTTTTAACTCAAATGAACTCATATTTATATGCAGAGACAATTTTATGAGATAGAAGAACTGCAAGACAAGGCATGTTCTGAAAGCTGAATAGGCCTTTAAAAACCTCACATTTTGGTGTTAAATTTAATTTTCAGTTACAGCTAATTTTGTTTATGAACGAAAGATGTTGCCATCCTTGACAGCATGACTAACGTGAGATGCCAGAATTGCAGCCTTCATTTAACCAAAGGGTATTTCAGCTTTCTAACAGCAGAAATTCTCACTTCTATCCTGCCAACTGAATCTGGACAAAAATACTGTTTTGGTGGAGCTTTTAAAGATGTCACTAAGCGTAGAGTTACTGCACCCACTTGTGGAGGAGACCCAAACTACAGAAGCTGGGAGAGATCAGCATTCCCCTCTCTTTGAGGTGTTCACCCATTTTAGATTTTAGTGATAATTCAAACCACTGAAGCTGTGTTTTTTTGTTGTTGTTTTCAGTAGCAAGTTACTGCTGAATCTCTCAGGAGAGAGCAAGCTTGTTTGAAAGCAGGTTCTGCCATGAAATGAGGTTCTAGTATTTTTTTTCATGATACAACTGTAATAATCCACATTTGAGAAAGATACACTGATATTTGTGCAGAAGGATTAGTATGATCAATGGCACAGGATTTCCTGTGAGGGGAGAGTAAAAGAGGAAGACTTAGCTCAATCCAAAGACTGCTTTAACAAGGTTACTCTCTGCTCCTTTGATATATTTATATTGACAATGCAAAAGGCTATAATTCTTTCCAAATGCAGGAGGTGAATTTGCTGTAGCTGGGTTTGTAATGATTTTGTGTTTTTAAAGACGTCACACAGAGCCTCCTTTGGTTGTTGCTCCTGGGCTGTGCTTCTTTTGCATATGTTTGGTGGAAAGCTTGTATTTGGGAGTCCCAGCATGAGACCATGGCCATTGTCCAGATAAAACTCTTCAATCCTGAGAGAAGGGAATTCCAAACATTGGAACAGCTGACTGAACTGAAGTGGGATAGAAACTGGAACAAAAGCAACTGAACAGTTTTTCATACAAATAGTGGAAAGGTAGATAATAAACCTGTGTAGTTTTAAAAAGGAGCTTCATTGCTTTAAGAGACTATCACAGAACATTTTTGAAGGAACAGAATTTGGTTTAACAGGTCAGGGTTTCTTTCCAAGACTTACATTACATAAAACCAATCTGCACATTTGACCTCTATGACCTACTTCCCCCAAAAGCACTTTCTTAAGAGTTAAGGAAGAGCCTGCCCTGTGTACAGACCAAGGAAATGGTTTCATTTAGCTTTACTCCTGCTGGCAAACAGAAATATTTAGTCCTAGCTGTTCCTTTTAACTACTTACTGCAAGTAGATGTCAATGCAGTATGTATGAAAGCTGATGTTTTTTTGTTGTTGTTGCTCTTTCCTGTTTCACAAGTATGCAACAGATGTTACATAAAAGGATAAAGATGAAGTGAAAAATGGAAGTGCTAAACTTGGGTGTGACAGAAGGTTTTCACACACTTTGCTACTGTTCATTGCTAGAGACCACACAGAACCTTATTATTCCATAGCTGAAGTCATGGAAAGATTCTTTTTGACTTTATGGAAAGTTTATGACCATCAATGCTATGGATGATTGAGATCTTTAAGATTATCTCATCTCATCTCTCCTCGTGTTTAAACTGATTTGTTTCTTTTCACTGGCTTTTGCTTATGATTCATGATGATTTTCAGGACTCCAGTATTAAGTTAATATCAGAGATGGTTTCCCTGGAGTAAGTTTCTGTGCTGAAAGTACCCTGTAGTTCCACAGCTACACAGGGTCAGTCTCTAATAAATTTTTTTTTCTGCTGCCTGCTGTGTCTTTAGGCTGGAACTGGATAGAGGGAGTGTATAATCTCACTTTTTTTGGGATGCATGCTGAGGCACTGAGGTGCAGAGCCTTGCTTTGGGCATTTTTTAAATGAAAATGCTGCCTTTTGCATGGTGTTGGGCACACCATTCCCAGTAAGAGACTGACATGCCATGGTCACACCATCCCACGTGCTGCACAGACTTACAACACACATGTAGTTTTTTGACCTTTTATTTAGTGGAAGGATTGAGTCATTTATGTGTTTATTTGTGATGTAAGGTGGAGGTAGGTTCTAGTTCTGATTTTTAATAGCAGACAGTTTTTACCACTGAAGTCCTCTTGGTGGAAGGTTTTTTTGCACTTCACAGGGCAGTGCACAGTCCAGACACTGTTTACAGAGCATTTCACCCAGATCAGAATGAAACAATTTGAAATGGATTAATTGTCTGTATGAGCATCTGAGCATTTGAATAGTTAAGAAGAGTGTCTTCAGGCAGCATAACTACCTGACAGCTGATAGGACTAAATTAAAACTATGCAAGTCAGGGATTTGACCCAAATTTACATTTCTCCTTTGAATTATTCGACTCTGAAATCACTGGGTGGAGCTCAAAAGATGAATAGAACTTGCCATCACACGTCCCTGACTTTCTCCAACAAGCTATATTTGTTAATTTACAGTGCAGAAATGAACCTTTTAACTTTACACTGAAAGCAAATATTGATTTTGTTTCCTATATATCTGGACTTTGCACAGGAGGGGAAAAACCTGACGTTCCTGAAAATGGCAGCTGAGACATCCACAGAAGTTGCAAAACCAGCTAAACAATTCGTCCTTAAGGAAGAGGTACAGCATGCTTGGGTTTGACACTTTCTGTTGTTAAATAACAATTATTTGTGAGTGCAGAGTACAAAATGCTAAAGGGTCTGTATGTTCATAAAAACCTATTCAATAGACAAAACACTTCTTCCTGATTGCCAGAGATTTTAAAAGATGTGACATTCCTCTTTATCGAAATAATCATACAAATTATCAATGAGGAGAGAGAAATCTACAGTGTTGCATTGTTTTAAGCTGCTTCTCTTTTTTCAGATTTTGTTTCTGTTTCTTGTATTGTCTCTTCAGGAGGTTTTTCAGTGTTCAGAAATAATGCTGGTGTCTCTGAGAGAGTTCACAAATGGGTGGGTTACGAAACTCAACAACGGTTTTCTGTTTCTTTAAGGTGGTGAACCACCAAGGGTTGCTTTAACATTTAGGATTGTACCACATCACATGTTTTCTGAAAGGATTTCAGTTTAGATAATTGCTGTTTCAAAGATATCAGTAAGGAAGTAGTAAGAATAATATCAGTCCTAAGAAAGGATTCTGGAGGTTCTTTGTTCTTATTAGAAGCACTTTCACCCTAAACTGCCTGTATTTGTTTCTGTTCCCTTTTAAGTGAACTCTTAAAAGTTAAATCTTTGCTGTTAAGGCAGGTTTGGCAGTGTCCTGCTCTTGTTATAACACAAATGTGGTTTCTTTTATTTGTTCTTCATGGAGTGAACATGCTCTTGTGATTTCTTCCAGGTACTAAGGCACAAGGAAAGAACAGCTTTGTTTGGATTATGTCTTTTCTCTTGGGCATTTTTTTAAT
This sequence comes from Phylloscopus trochilus trochilus, assembly GCA_016584745.2. Lineage (NCBI taxonomy): Eukaryota > Metazoa > Chordata > Aves > Passeriformes > Phylloscopidae > Phylloscopus > Phylloscopus trochilus. Next base: position 6,672,833 of record WQNJ02000016.1, on the reverse strand, counting down.
ATGAATATTTCACAAGCATAAATGATTTAATTTTTGTAATCTTTTTGGGTTTTCTATTAAGAGCTGGGCTATTTAAGAGCAGGCAGCATTTTCATTTTATCCTCTTTTGGTTTTGTATAGTTTTTTATGGTTTTGTTTGGTTTGCTGTTGTTTGGGTTTTGGTGGGGTTGTTTGGTTGGTTGGTTGGTTTTTGTAATGTTTCTTAGTTATTCTCTTTTAAAACAATGTACTCTTTGGTATCATTGGAAATTCATAATTAGATCTTACATATTTTAAGTTATTATATGTTTTCAATCATTTTGTGGCCTTAATACAGAGAAGTATTTACTTTCTTTCTGCCAGTGGCTCTTTTATCAGAAGGGGTTCTGTAACTGTGCAGTAACAGTGTGGTCTGATGCTGGAATATCTTCCATGGAAGTGGGAGCTGATCTTACTTCATTCTTCCTTTTTCTGGGAAGGCACAGTCAGGCTGTTACAAGCAGATGTTTTTTGCCCATCAAAGTAATAGACAAAGCAATAAAAAACAACTCATTTTAAATCAAGTTACAGTAAAAGAAGCAAACTGCTGGGCTAGTATCTAGAGAGTTTTCTCTTTTAAATGAATTACATAAAAGATGAGGAAACATCATAGGGAAAATACACTCATTTAGCCCAGAAAAGAGAACTGGTCATAGATCTAAGGCCAAGCATTTACTCAGCAGCTCTCAGAATCCTAAAGGGGCAGGTGTATATCACCCTCACAGCTGCAGGAAACAGCAGTTGCACAAGGCCACAGTCTGGGATCAGGGCAAGAAAAGTTTCAGGGTAGTTTGGTTTTCAGTCTTGCATGCTCAGCTTTTGGGCTGTGCTCTCTGCTAAGAGGGCACTTGTGAGCACCAGTGTGGCTAAAGTCTGTGCAGCCCAGAGACCCTTTTGCAGCTGATATATTACTCTTGCAAAATGCCACTAAAAATAAGGACTTTGCAGTACATAAAATCCCACTGAATTCATCAAAACTTGGTTATAAAACTCACGTTAAGAAAAGCTACTGTCTTGGGGTTATTTTTTTATTCATATTCAAGAATTTAGAGTCTTTTTTTTCTGTATTAGCAACAGGAATGCTGTTGCACATTCCTGCATGTGCTGTGATGCTGAAATTTGTCTTCAAAATAACCTAAATATAGTTCTGTTGTTTCTCCCAATTCTTTGGGATTAATTTTATAATGTATTTAACAAAGGATTCTTTATTTTAGGTAATTGTAGAAAGAAAATGGTTGAAGCTTTCAGAAACAACTTACACTGATCCCTTTGGGAAAACCAGGTAATTGCCTCTCTGGTATTCCAGATTCCCAATTGTACAGACTGGCCCCAGGCTGGAGAACATGAGCATTACAAACACCTCACTCCCCACAAGATGAGAGCTATTGATTGTGAAATTCTTCAGAGTTCCTGCTGTTCAGAGAAGAGAATCTTACTCCAGCAGGTGTGCAAGCATTGGCATTGAATTTGGCTCCTAAATCCTCATGGGCACACTGGACCTGGATTTTGTGTTGCATTTCCAGTTCTTTAGAAAGATGCTACACAGAAGTTCTAGCTGTGCAACTGCTCTGTGACAGTCAGAGAGTCCATCCTGTGCCTTTTCTGATTCTTCAACATGGGCTCCTTTTTCCCTGCTGGTGGTGCTGGATCTTACATATTAGTGACAAATTAATGTCCTCTTGTATGTTATCATTTCAGTCCAATTCTTTTGTACCCTTTAGTTTTGCTGTATTTATGTAAGTGTTACAACACGGCTTTAGTTCCCTTAATGAGTTAGATTCTGTACTGATTGTTTCTGTAGTGCCTCCCAGTTCATCAGCAGAGTATCCTCTTAAAATTAGCAAAACTGGATCTTCTGTGTAACTAAAATTAACTATTTTCTCTCTCCCTCCTTAAGTAGGCAAAAGAAAACTGTGCTATAGGCATTTTACAGTGCCAGTGTATGACTCTGCTGCTTACAAGACCTCACTGTGTGATGGTACCTTTTGCTTTAAATGACAGGAGCAAGGGTAGATGATGATTTATGCATTCATTTCTTCTTTTCTCTGTTTAAACAGAACTTGGGAAACTGTAAAGCGTACTGGCAACAAAAAGGGAGTTACAGCTGATGGTAAGAATGGGTGGCTTTTTCTGTTTGCATTTTTTCCCTGTGAAAGTCCTTCTGATAAGCTGACAATGCAGATTTTGAGCTGATCTGTTCCTAAATGAATGAGGATGTGGAACAGGTAGCTTGGCAGAGCTGGCTATACCCCTGAGCTAATGAAATGCTCATAATAAAGTGCTGAAGAATCAGAACCTTACTGGTGGGATTGCTTTCCCAAGGTCCTTGTGTTCACTTTAAAATGATAGAGTACTTCCAAAGACATCAGGGGTGCCCTGACACAGAGTGGCTCACAAACTGGTGGCTGGGTCTGCTGTTAGGGGCCAAGGGCTCAAGGGGCTCTTTGGGACACGATTTAGGTGTGAAGAGTGTAGTAGAGAGTTCCCTACAGAGGCTTTCAAGCAGTTTCTGTAGGCAGGAGAGCTCTTCCCTGAGGGATTGCTTGGTATGTGCTTGGTATGCTTCCCTCTGGCTTGCTGGGGAGCTTTGAAGATCTCTCACCATGCACGATATAAGGAGCTTAAATTCATCATTCAGGATTCTGGAGCAGACATCTAAACATTTAATGCTCAGAGTAGCAGTGTGTGGGTTCCTTTCCGGATCTGGCACTCAAATCTCACTTTCTGCTACCCTCACATTCCATGTCCTTGTGTCTCCCATGGCTGTGGTAGGGGTAGCAGTGATAGCAGTGCTGCAGAGAACCCTGCACTACGACTGCATTGTCCTGGTGAAACAGTTCAGGCCTCCAATCAATGGCTACTGCTTGGAATTTCCTGCAGGTAAGTGCCTGAAACATTGGGATGAGTCTCATATGGTTCAGTGTTTTTAGATGTGCTTGGAGTGTCAATCTTTATGCATTTTATAGCTTATATATATTTTATAGGTTAGACTTGATGATCTCCAAGGTCTTTTCCAACTTAATTGATTCTGTGAATCTGTGATCTTAATGAAGCTCTAGCTGGAAAACCATGCTGAGCTGCAGGCACTATTCCAAAATGGGAATATTTGATAATGAAAAAGCAAAATAAGCTTGTTTTAGCAGATTGTAGCAAATTCCCTCCAGTTCTCCTTTCTCTAAGAGTCAAAGCATTTGGCTTCTTTCTCTCATGAGAATATTAGTGCCATTTTTGGGGAAGGCAGCATGATTCTGTAGATAATTGGTTAAGGATGTGGGCAGAAGCATAACGAATCCAGGGACTGGAATCCTTCCTAACACTTATCCCTCTGAAAAGACAGAGTAGTGAGGATGTTTCCTCTCTTCTATAAAGCTTGATTAGATCTCAGGATGGATATTGCAGTTAAGTGGGAAGCTTTTAATTGTTGTTGTGTATTATGTATCTCCCAGGCCTCATTGAGGAAAACGAGTCAGCAGAAAGTGCTGCGCTTCGAGAGCTGAAGGAAGAAACTGGGTACAAGGGGGAAGTCATTGAATGTACTCCAGGTCTTTGCTTTTTTTATTTTTATTATTTTTTTCCCACCAAAACTAATTCTGTCTTGATGGCTACTCTAAATGTCTGAAATGCTCTATACCAAAGGGAAAATCCAAGCAGCAAAGCCTATGCAGATTAGCAGGGTAGCATCTCATGGCTGTAAAAGTGAAGCTTTGGTCCTTGATGGGAATCATTTGCTGAGCCTCTGTCTGAAGTAAGTTTGATGTCTGTAGGGAGGAAATTGCTATTAATTAAGATCCTTTACACAAAACCCAATTATTCAAGCTGTGATTTGGCATTTTAGTGTAAAGGTCTAAATTGCTGGACTTCTGTGAACAGCATCTGTGAACTTAGAAAAAAAGAGCTGTGTGATACAGAGGTCACCCTTCCATCAGCCATGGGGAGGTGACAGTACTCGGATTGTCCAGCTGGAAAGAAAGGAGAGTAATTGGAGTAAATTCAGAGATCCTTTGGAACATGATTCTTCTAATCCCATGCTTTCTACATAAGATAAAATAAAGGCAAAATGAGGATCATAAACCAAACTTAAGAAGGTAGGTGAGGCAACTTAGGATTTTGAGGAAATGGCATTGCAGTTGAGTCTTGTCTCTCAGTTATTGGGTACAACTGCAAGCTGCGGATTGGGAGAGGTTGGAGATGGCAAAATTAGACTCCAACAGACTGAGGAAATCTATAAGGGGTACTTCACAGTAAATCTTCAGTCTATTGATTTTAAAGTAAATTTGGCTGTGAAAACAAGCCTTGCCAGAGATCTGTAAAAGAGCTGAGAGGGACAGAAACATTACTTCTAAGAATGTGTAAAGACAAAGTTTGTGCTATTCTTACAGTACAAATGCCTGCCGGATATATATTCTATTGTATCAGATACACTTCTGTGAAAGCTTTTGTTAAAATGTCAAGGTGCCTGACTCCTGCTCTGAAAAATGAACCTCTCCATGTGCTCATTGGCAGCTCTGTGCCTGGACCCAGGAATGTCAAACAGCACAACACACATCGTGAGCGTCATCATTAATGGAGATGAGGCTGAGAACACAAGACCTAAGCAAAACCTTGGTGAGTTTTGTACCATTTATTTGAAAAGTTTGAGGAGATGACAAAACAATGGGTTTAAAATAACCCCACCACTGCATCTCTTCTGTCCTAGCTGATTTGGATACAGCATGTCCTTCCAATCACATCCTGCAGCCTAGATGAGCAGAGTGTGTCTCTGCTGAATTCACTGGGGAAGCCCAGCTGTGAAGTGTCAGCTGTTGGCACACTCAGAATAAAACATTTCAGTGCCAAATTTCAGTGAGAGCCATGAGTACTTGTGAACCTAGATACTGCTCTCAGTTGTAGCTTCACTCTGGAAGTACTTGCAGTGTCACTCACTGTCAGTCAGCCATCAAATGCTTTTTAATTGTAAACTCCAGTGTATTTCAACCCTTTAACTCACTGCTTTTTTCACCTGCAGATGATGGAGGTACGTAATGTGACTGTGATCTCATTGACAATAAGGTCAAGCGTGATTCTTCGTATGGCAAGTTTTACTTAGAAAAAGTCAGTTAAAACTGGTTTTTATTTGTGCTTGGGTAATCCTGACCCTAATCAAATGTGCCTGAGGTTGACTTTGGCGTAGATGCAAATTCCTGTGGGGCATTATTGCGTCAATTATCTTTCCCAGTGTTGCACCTATAGCACCAGTATTTCAGGAAATACAGATTACTGACCCCCCAACAGCTGTAGGTCAAGCCCCAAAGACAAGTAATTCAGAGAGACAGAGGAGGGGCAAGCCAACATAAATTCATCTTGAACAAACCCTTTGAGGTTTGGTTTTGAAATGCATCTCCAATCCATTTCTGTACCAGGAGAAGCCAAACAAGTTTTCTTCAACAGTGTATTTTTCATTCTCAAAAGGGAGGTTTCTCTTTTTGGGATTCTTATCCTTCATAGCTACCAGCTACACTTTTTTCCCAACTGTTTTTCCAGCTTCTTTCTGCCAAACATGTTTTTTAGTGAACCCAGTCACTGCCTTCCCCCATTTAATTGACCATTTTTGATACATGAAAGCTCATCACTTTTGATGAGCATTCAGTTTCTTTCCCCTTCTACATTGCAAGAAACAGAAAAAAAGGTAAATTTCTCTACTGTTCACTAATTTAAGGATGTGTAAACCTTTCTCTTCTCTCCTAGAATTTGTGGAAGTTGTTTCACTTCCAAAGAATGACCTACTGCAAAGGATTGATGGTAAGAGCTTTCTGACACATTAAATGCACTGACACAAGTGTCAAGAATCCCTTCTCAGGGCTCCTTGTGTCATTTCTCACCCTAGAACATACTGTATGTTAAACAAAAAGCTGTGAGAGACCTGGCCAGGCATGAGAGTTAGTGAGAGCAGGAGGAGTTAGCAGTGTCTAGAATGCTACATTATCTTCATTTTACCAAGGACTTGTATTTCTGTAAAGGTGAGGTTTTAACAGCATCTCATCATTTTTAACTTTTGTTTCCAGAACTAGCAGCAGAGGAACAGCTGGCAGTAGATGCCAGGGTTTACACTTACGCGCTGGCTCTGAAGCGTGCGGCAGAGAAACCGCTCCAAGTTCCTTTTATGAAGTTCTAGAACTGGGCAATGAGAAATGTAATTCAAACCTGCCCAAGCGGGATGGCTTAGAAGTACAACTCCTCTTGTAATCAAGGTCCTTTGCTTCACTTGTAGTGCAAAAAAAAAAAAAAAGTGTTTGTAGTAATGATTCTGGTATTTTTATTTGGAATTATGTAACTGACAAAAAGCTTTTTTTTCTAACCGCTCTATCAAGCCTTGACAAAATGTCCATAATAAAAATAGTTTAATTTTCAGAATGGTTCATTTCTCAGTAGATTCCTCTCGGCACTTAAAATTCAGTATAGGAAAGATGCCTAGGAAACCCTGGTTGGTGTTGTAACACCATGGTTCCAAAGGAGGCAGAGGCAGAAGAGTGAGTGCAGGTCTCTCTCACTCTCACAGCTCCTACCAGCTGGAGAGGGGAGAGCTCATGGTGGTCTGCAACTTCTTTATGATGGGCAGCAGAGGGGCTGGAAAAGATTTCTTCTCTCCAAGGGAATGGCCTGCAGTTGTGTCAGGGGCAGTTTAAGTTGGATATCGGGAAAGGATTCCTCACCCAGAGGGTGGTTGGACACTGGATCAGGCTCCTCAGGGAAGTGGCCACAGCACTGGGCCTGACAGAGTTCAAGATGTTTTGGACAACACTCTAGGGCACATGGTGGGATTCTTGGGATGTCCTGCACAAGGCCAGGAGTTGGACTCAGACTTGTGGGTCCCTTCCAACTCAAAAATCATAGAATTGTAGATATCCTATTAAGTAGTAATTTTCTGTGACAGGAGCAGGGACACCAGCACAGGAACACTGTGTGCATGCTCTGGCTGAAGTAATTAAAATGGCAATTTTTAGAACTTCCTATTATGATTTAGACATGGAGATGATGTTTCCTTCTCCCAGACCTAACTAAACTATGCAGAAAGAGAAAACTGGTTTGTTTGGTCTAAAATAATGATTATGACACCACCAGCCACTGGTGCAAACCAGAACTGTGCAGGCCCAGCCAGGGGATCCTGCTGACGGTATAAGGTCACTTATGTGCCTGGTGAGGGCACAGCCTTGCAGTTTTCCCTCTCCCGAGGACACGTGTGTGCCCAGGCTGCACCTTCATTCAGTCACATCACTTCTGGGTACATCTTATCCCAAATAAACCTTCATCTGCATACAGTGGGCTGCTACTAATTATGTAAAAGCCACCACTGCTTAAAGGTGGGGATCTGAGAGTTTTAATAAACCCATCAAAATCAGTCTTGCCTCTGAAATAGATGAGATGAGCGTGCATAACCAGAGAGACTTTCTGAAACAGAGAACTGCTTTAGAGTTTCTTACCTTCACAAACAACACAAAGTTACTTTCAAGTTAAGACTGAGAGAAGACAGAAGAAATGTGACATCAAAGGGAAAAAATGATTACAGCAGAGCAGAAAAGCTCAATGACTTTAAGGTGAGGAATCTTGGGATTTTTTTTTTTAAATTGTGGCTGCTAAAAATTAATCAGAATTATATTCTAGAAAGAAAAAGAAAATCATGGCATTGTAGAAATGACCAACGAGTACACATGAACTACAACTGGCAGAGACAAGACACAGGAGAGAGTTTAATTAAATAAGTTTATTGTCTAACGCGTACATTTGTTACATCGCCGCTGTAAAGTGCGACAAAGTTTCAGCGGGAACTTGCTGTTCCCCCTTTTCCCTCCTATGAACTGCTTTAGGAACCAGGCCTCGTTCTTTAGACTCACAAAAGCAAAGTGGACGTGAAGTTTCAGTGGCACAGCTTTCACAAGTACACGGTTGAGCAGAGCTGCTGGGCTGCCCCACGGGAGGCAAGGGCAGCAGCAGCTCCAGCACAGAACCAGCGCGCGGGTGAGATCAGCATCAGCCGCCGGTGAAATGTCTGCCTGTCCGCCCCAGAGCTCAGAGAAAGGTGCCTGGGTGGAGGCACCGCAAAGGAGTAAGGAGTGTCGAGTTCAGGGGTGGGGAAATGCAAGTTAAAAAAGTATAAAAAAATGAACGTAAAGTACAGATACAAATAAATTTTGTCAGGAATACTGGCATGTGGCAATCTGAACTCAAGGATCTTTTTCTCCTATTAGGGACAGGGGAATTAATGTAACACTTTACTGCTGTGTGCAAAGACCTTTACCGCTCTCAAACTGATACATTTTACCATCTCACTGTAGTGTCTGAACAGCTAGGTAGATGAATTGTTTCCAGCATTACAGGCAACACTAGATAATACTTAAACAAGATAATGTAAACTTTAGTCTTAAGGCAGCCGGTACTAATGCTGCACACAGGCATCGCTCAATGCCCATTACAGTAATGGGACACGTAGCACTTGAAAACAAGTAAAAAGAAAATAGCATTATTGGACTAAATGATGCATGTTGTCAAAATACTTTCCCTTTCACACAAACCATAAAATATTTGGACATCTAGAAAAATAATGCACCTACTCCTCCAACTTCAGCCTGTTCTTTTACAAATATTTCAAAATACTGATAAATAATAGTGACTGCAAGCAGAATGCCAGTGCCAGAGCCAATGGCTCCTAGGAAGTCAGCCAGTACTGAAAGGGCACCGATGCACAAACCACCAAATGCAGCTGCTGTAGGGATGTATCTGCAAGAAAGGAAAAAACCATGAAAGAAGAAGGTAATAACCCAGGTGCCTTTCTTTTACAAACACAGAAAACACTCAACTCAAAATCCCTCATTATGTCACTTAAAAATAAAAAAAGACAGTACAGGTTAATCTTCTGCTATAATTCCTTTTGCATATCTAAGAAAGGCATCAGATGAATGGGAATCTTCCCTTTTCCAGTGGACACAGGTATCAGATTCTTCTGACAATCTAGCTCTAGCTGACACTTCCCCAGCACTCTTTACCATCCAGCTGGAAGTCAGCATTTCCTCACCTGTTAAGCTCATGAACCATTGATGTATCCCTGTGGCCTCTCATCACCATTTGCTGTTCTTTGAGTTGCTTGGCAACCTGCAAAAAACATTATTTTATAACATTCTTTTATGAAACTGCCACAGTGTTTCACAGTCACTTGATATTTACTGGGATAAACTGATCAGTCAGCAGCTGGTCAGTTCTAAACCAGAAGCACTGTTTGAAAACGATTAAGGTGGAACACCTACATCTTTTGCTGATGAGCCAGACACCTCGATCCAAGTCTTGGAGAAGAATGCACAGGATCCCAACATAAATATTATATAAACTATTACATGGACAGGATCCTCAAATATTGCACCCATGGATTCTGGAGGGGACAAGTAGTAGCACAGTCCACCAACAGGGTAAGAGCGAGCAGGGCCACCTCCACTGACATCCTGAGAGGGGAAGAAAAAGGCAGTAAATTATTTTCCACAGTCTTCCCACATTCCTATCCTGTGTTAATAGAGGAAATCCCCTTTGATGTTTGAAACGGCATTTATATACAAATATTAAAAAGAAAGTATTCCAGTTGGTTAAATACCAAGGATTCATATCAAAGTAAAAATGCAAATAATTCTATGCAGCTAAAACGTGATAGAATACTTACTGCCCACTGTCCCAGTAAGTTCACCAAGAAGTTGCCACTGAAACGAACAGACAACATCTGGGAAATGACATAGAGGTTTGACACTAAGGCAGACTGCAAAATGATGGGAATGTTGGAGGTATAGAAGAGCTTGATGGGATAGCTGCTGTACTGCCCACGGTATCGTGCAGACTTGATGGGCAAATCCACTCGGAATCCCTGTGGGACAGAACACAAATGCACCAGGGTTCACTTCTGAGACACAAGGTACTCCCAGTATGCCCCAAAGCTGTTCCTCACCATGCAGCTCTTGCTAGATAAACAAGAACTGCAAGGTCTGAGATAGTAAAGCCCAAAGGCTTTCTGCTACAGTCTGGATTATGAATTTTAGGGATTTAGAAGTGTTAGTGCTTGGTTGTATTACATTCTTTTCACATAAACATGGTTTCTTAACTGGTACTCCTGTAAAATACATTTTATAGATTAGGGGTTGATAAAAGCCTATAATGGCTTCCAACTGGACTAGCCAGTTACCAGCAGGCTCTTGTGCAGTAAGCCAGGGCTCTTGTCTTGTTTTCTGGGGCAGGATCTTTTCTAAGTAGACTCAAGAAAAGCCACATGAACTTGAAAACCTGGTATTTTTTTTTTCCTCCCCCAAAACTTGGACTCAACAACTTAACAAAAAAAAGTTCACATTTTAGCTGCCCCACTCCCAAAATCTCCATATGGATCCTCTTTTGGAGTCCATTTTAGTAGGTACTTAGATTTAAAAAGAAACACTAAAAAGGTATCAAGAAAATTAGGGAAAAACCAGTAACCTACACACCTCAAAGAAACAAAAGTTCTCCAGCTCTGTCCAAAAGTATTCTTTTCAGTCAATGATGAATATTCAGAATGTTATTGGTGTGATGCAACCACTGCAGTACCAGAATCCATTTTATTAAAAATATTCTCATAGTGTGTATGGCATTCAATGGAATGTGAGATTACACAGTCAGTGCAAGTAGGCCTGGCTGTAAAATTTTACAGCTTTACTGTCACAGAGGTAATAGTTACTGAAATAACAACACTGGAATAAAAAGAGTTCGTTACTCAAAAGCTAAGACACTTCAGTTACTCTGGCTTAAACCTTCCCAGCTTTTCCCAATGACTGCAGTGCCCAGGGTCCACATGCACTTCTACCTCTGCAAAGCTGCTCTGAGGAGTTTTACCTGGAAATAGATGACTACAGCAAACACAAACACTGTAGCAATCAGGTTCATGAGATTGGGCAGATTCTGTCGGTAAAAAGCCTCCCGCAGCGCCCGGACTTTGTCAGTTCGTGTGGCCAGGAGATGGAACAATGCAATCACAGCACCCTCAAACTCTGTTCCTGCAGGAAGCAAGAGAGTGAAAGAAAGGTTAATCTCCAAATTAAAAACGTTTTGAAAAAAAATGTACCTTTATTTTGGTTATTTAAGTGTGACGTACAGAAAATCTGATACAATAGGACATGGATCCTGTTATAACAAGTACGTCACAACATAGGACTCTTTTTTAAGTTATGGAATGGAGAAAGATCTAAAAAAACATTATTCCTGGTTAGAAAAACAAAACAAAAATAAAATAAAAAAAATAATCAAAGTCACACACATGAAAGAATACTCTTTTCCTTTCTCTTCTGTGAGCAGGAGGATGTTCAGAAGGAAGAAATAATATACAAGGTGAAAAACAGCTTTTAAAAGAACAGTAATAAAAATGCAACAGAACTACCAAGGATTAAATTCAAATGAAAACAAACTACAAGCATGGCTCAGGATTTCAAATGAATGCAGTAAATGAATTAATTTCTTGATGCTGTATCTTAAGGTGCTATTGCAGGGGTCTCAGAACAACAAGAAGTTGTCAAAGACTGGCTGAAGAATGAAGAGACTGCAGCCTCTGAAGAATCAAAGCAATTTAAAGTAATTCAGAGGCACCAACTACAAAAGCATCCTATAGCCACAAACAACTCTGAATGTGCAGCATTTCCTGTCTTCTCTATTTCCATGGACTAAGTGATGCTAAAACAAGATGATTTCAGCTTGGAAATCCAAAAATTTTCATTCAAGGGGCCTGAATGAAAATTTTAACTGCTGCACTTCCAATCAGCAAATGCAGACTTGTATTAATCTCCATGTAAGTCAGACATTTTCATCTTCAGTGTTGACTGGACAATTGACTTCAGAATCCAATCACCACACATCAGAACTTTTTTTTTTAAAATGCCATCCAATAAACATCTGATAGTTTATGTGTAGCATACACCCACTGAAACATGCTGTGACTGACTGTAACAGCACACATACCTCTGCCAGTGTTGATGGTAGTGGGACTGAAAGCTTTCCAGACAATGGTTTCACAGATATTGGTAGCAATAAACAGGGAAATACCAGACCCCAATCCATAACCTTTCTGTAGCAACTCATCTAGCAGCAACACAATCAAACCAGCTACAAACAGCTGTGAGAAAAGAAACAACACTGAGCAGAAACAAGAATAAATCAAGTCAAGAGCTGTGTTTTAATTCCCTGCTTCAGTATTTTCATCATGTTGGAGACTGATCATTAAGCCTTTCATCTAAATGTCATTTATGCAGTGTTTCTGACCTCTCACATACCAATGCCTACACATCTCACCTGGCAATGAGCTCTGTGCCTTTTTCAAAGGCAGACACAGCAAACAGATTACTCAATAATAACTTTTTTTTCTAAAAAAGATGTTTAAGTTTGTGCATTTACTGTTTTGCTCTGCAGGAGAATGTCTCAAAGCTGCAGCTGTGCCATTTAGTGAGAATTCCTCCACAGCACCGAAGAGCAGCCACTGTTTCCAAAGTCCACCAATTTCTGTATTTTCAATTAAGCACCACTCCTACCTGAAATACTTTTGATATTAACTATCCCAGCATTCTCCCCCTTTATAGAATATTTAGAATATCTCCTATCTCCACAGATACAAATAATGATGCTTTGCAGCATTAAAAATACATAAATTAAAGTCACCCAGACACAGAAAGATTTTTCCTACCAGCTATACTGTCTCTAACCAGTCTCAGTTACACACAAAATAGCTCTTTACAAACCTGAATTATAATAAGAAGACAAATTCCAGCACCCATTTCAGCAGGATCTCCATACATTCCAGTCATAACATACACAATGGCTTGCCCAATGGTAATAATCATCCCAAATACTAAAACAAGAGAGAAAGCAAATCCTTTAAAAAAATCTGAAGTCACCTACCAAAGAAATCTCATATCTAATATCACTTAGGCAGGCTGCTTTCCCAAGAATTTACATTCAGTAGTTTTAATTAGAACAATGCTCACATTTCTGAGCTCCATTGAACAAGGCTCTGTCTTTTGGAGTATCACCAACTTCAATGATCTTTGCTCCTGCCAGCAGCTGCATGATCAAACCTGATGTCACAATGGGTGAGATGCCCAATTCCATCAAAGTACCTAGAAAAGAAGAAAAATTAAAATAACTGCCATTCCAGCACCTCTCCTAAAGCATCAGGTCTCTTCAAAGGTTCCTGACCTAGAACAATTATTTCTAATAATGTTTCCAATATGTAAATTCCTGTACAGACATGACAAAACAAACAGTTATGGCCTCACAAAAGGCTGCTGTGTTAAAACCTGTAATTTTGAAGGCAGCATGGAAAACCCAAGTAGCTTTTAATTACAAGTATTTTTGTGGAACCATGCTAACACTGAAGGCCAATGCACACTGAAGTTCAGCCTTTTTGGCAGATCCTCAAGAAACCTTTCCCTGGACAGCATCTTGTCCCTGGCTGTTTACTCTGTCAGTGCTTCAGCAGCACATTTTCCAAAAGTTTAATTTTGCAGACCATAAAAATATGCTGCAGATCCACGGTTTCTGAGAATACTGCCCTTGGAATCACTGGCTCTAGCTGAGAATTTAGGATTAAATTTGTTCTTAACAAAACAAAGACTGTCATTAAGCTGCTCTTAATTCTGTCAACTCACTGGCACCGTGTCACTGAGGTAGCAACTCCCAAATGTATACAATTCAAAGAGGGAAAGCATTAAAGTAATTATTATAATTTGGTTCTTTCATACTTGTATCCTGGAATTTCCATGTTAAATATTAAATGATCTGTCATGGAAATCTCTATTCCTCCAGCAGCCAGAAAATTAGGATGTCAAAAACTTTAGCATTCACCTCATATCCTCCAATGACATCTAGTCAGTTGACTTAAGTGAAAACTCACTTTTCCACTCCTGCTTTTTACTGCTTTCAGTCTCTCTAGCTTTTTCCTGGCCACTGTTATATTCTGTTTGGGTGGTGGACAGCATATTTAGTATCATACACTGGTAGGGACACATCAAATTCTGCAGGAGAATTTGAAGCAGAGAACTTCTTTACCTTGTATCCTCACTGATGCAACAAAATTTGCTATTCCTAAGCAAGCAGTACCTTCACCTTAGAGGGTTCCAGTGATTTTTTTACTTCCAGCCAATTTTCCAAGCTACAGATGAGATCAGAGTCCTCATTTAGAGTCAGGCATGACTGGTCACCCATCTTAAGTTTCAGACTTCTAGCATTAGTTTGAATCTTATACATTTGGTTGTGTTCCACTTTACTCTTCTAAAATACCTCAGTCTGGTTTTGCTGAAGTTTATGCCTTATCATCTCTGTCTTTAGCTTTCCCACCTTACTCACCCATAACATTGCCAAACTATCATGAAGTGTAACTGACCTGCACAGGTGAGGCATTTCCTAATCAACACCCTCATACTGCACATTAGTGCAGTTCCTAACTGGAAAGTCAGAAGATTCCCTGTCCCATATATCAGTTAGAAAGAGACTGCTCTAAAATCCTGAATGGAATCATCCCAAAACTTGTGAATCCATATTAATCTCATCTGCATCTCAAAGAAATCCCATTCCTACCATGAAGCACTGCTCAAGGAGCAATTTTAATTCCACCTGTGTTAAGAACTTTACAAAGTGTTCCAACCTGACATCTGGGTGTGGAATTTAACAGCCAACTGTTTTTCTCCTGGTCTGTTTACCCCAACAGAGAAAGGAGAGAGCACCAACCTCTGTTTGATGCAAGAATGACTCGCATCCAATAGAAGGGGTCTGCAGAATCTGATGACATGATTCCAAACAAAGGGATCTGTCAAAGTGCACAACAGCATTAAAGAGAAATACACAATTAGCATGCATTAACACAAAATCCTAACATGTCATGATTCAACTGTTACATTGTTAATTTTTTTTTTAATTAAACCAGAGGTATTGACACCATCTCTTTGAATCTTACAATTAATCCTGGGGCATAACTCACAGGACTAAATTAAGAGCCTTCCACAGGAAAAAGCAGAAACCCCTAGAAAGAAGTTTAAATATTGAAATTCTAGAGACAGAAATATATTTTGAAATATCCCACATGGAACTGTCAATACTAGACACATTCATACAAAACTTCCAATATCCTGTATGTCAATATTGAGAGATTTTGAGCTCTTTAAAACTCTTCCTAATCACCAAAACAGCAGACTAGGAATCCAGGCAATCTTAGGGATCAATTTCTGAAAACTCCAGTCTGCACCATCTGTTTTGCTTATTCAACTACTTATATCTGTCATATAAGTGCAAAATTCTCATTATGCATACATCCAACTGCTACTAAACCCAGATAAACTACATGTTCTTCTAGCTCTAGTATCATTCCCACTTCCCCCTTCCAAAAACAGATAGGTACAAGAGCTGGGTTTTAGCCTTTAAACAGTCCTTCAGAGCTGAAATCAAGAACTACTAAACTACTGCTCTGCAGTCTGGAATGGCTGCATTAATAAAGATAAGCCAAACTCCCTGGTTCTGAAATGTACAGTTAATTTTGAATCTTCCAAGAGGTCTGTAAGTTCTAAGAAATGTATATCAAGTATCAATCCATATACATGGATTCTCATTTTCTTCAGTATCCAGGTATTCTTTAAAGAAAGAAAACCAAAAAAAGCCTCCACTGTTTACAAGCCAAGCACAGGTTCTAGGAACACCTACAGCTATGAAAAACAAATGTTTACAAAGGCATTTTGGAAGGGTTTTAGCTAACAACTTTACCAGGATATTCACAATAAACAAGTTCTAAATGTCAACTTAACACGTCACAAAAACATTTTCCTGCAATCTTTATAATCCATCAGCTTGCTGAAGAGGAAATTGGTTAAAAGTCACTTGATTTAGTTTTCATGCTTGTGAGTGCTAAAATCTAAGTGTAGCCATGAAGAGAGGGTAAACAATGCACTGAATTGCTCAGTTTATGCTGCTCAATAAATAATTACCTTGGCTGTTTACCCTGCAGCCACTATCATCATTTGATAGGACCTTTGTAACAAGAAAAGTAGTTATGTATTTCTGACTAAATATAAGGCATGAGTTTCTAAAAACATCTATGATGAACACTAAAGTCTATTTCAGAGAACCAGGTTTTTTGAACCAAACTTTAAATACTTCAACATAAAAATAAAAGCTGAAACTGGTAGGTCAACACAAAACAAGAATGTCTCATGCTTTCAGGGTGCTTTTTATGCACAGAGCACACATTTTCTGACCACGGACAACATCAATACCTACCTGGCAGCACACTAAGAAAATGAAGAGTGTGATGGCTGTCCATAGTACCTTCTCTCTGAACTGGATCTACAGGACAGAGTGGAGAACATGGTCACTGTATGTAGAACTTCTGCTGCACTCTCACAACAGTACTACCTGTTGTTATCATTCAGAATTCAATGCAAAGATATCGAACCAGAAAGCATCATTCCTCATTGGAATTTATTTTTAATATAATTTCAGATTTTCGAGAGAAACACAAAGGTAACTTATGTGGGACTGGCAGACATTCAGTCACTAGAATATATTTTATCTACAGTATTTTAACACAGTGGGCATTTACAGAAGAACAACAGCATAGCTAAAATCATGGACTTACCAGAGCCAACATGAAAGATTAATGCAAAAAACTTATCTTCAATACCTAGTGCTCTAGGCTTCAACAGAAGCTTTGTAAGGCTGGAAGTTTAATTAAACTAAAGCACTATAAAGTTTTTAGAAAGACTGAACTGTTGTGAAGACATGTGATTAAAACTGGAAGAACCATGGCTTTTTGACAGCAATTCAAAATGTTTAGAATTAAGTTCTTCACAAATGGTGCTATAGGAAGTTTTATATTCATCATTATGTTCACAGATATACACCACAAAATGATTTTTAAATATTCTTTGTTTCCCTCCAAAATATTTTTATCAATGTAGGTTATATATGACTTTAAAAAGAATGCCAGACCAATGGTCCCTAGTCATTAATTCATTGAAGAGAATCTCAAGAGGCACAACATTTGAGGTGCCTGTAATTATTGCCAGGTGCAAGAAGAGAGGAATCCCAAGATTTAAGTTTCAACCAGAGGATTACTCAAAGCATGAGACAGAAAGAAATGCACTTGAAGAGGGCAGAGAGAGCTGAGATGCAGGGTTATGTTCAAGTTCCCACCTCTCCTCCAGGGACTGTAAACCTGAGGGTTAAGTGTGTTCACTGCAGACAAGTGTAGAGCAGCTATTAAAACATGACATGAACTAACACATAAGGGAGATTCAGCAGAAATGGTTGGAGCTCTCTGCCTCCAACCACTGAATCTGCCTGTGGAGAAGTAACAAGAAATAGGATTAGTGCCTAATTTAATAGGTACTGAACACCCACAAATGAGAAACTACAAACCAGTGCAGCAGCAGCAGCACAGGTCCTCAAACCAAACAAAGCCCAGAATGTAGTCTACATCTTTATAAGTGAAACCATGCACCTAGAAGCAAAATAATTCAGGTACTTTGTTTCCTGCTACTGCCTCACTCTTAAAAGAGGACAAATGCTAAAAATACTTACAGCACAGAGTTATAAAAAGAAAACAGTGACAGCAGCAAATAAATCCAAACAATACCTTGTGTTAGACTATGCAGTGCAAACCCACTTGACCAAGTCTGAACTCCACAATTCAGATTTTAAGCACAGACTTCTAAACCCAAAAATGCTTAACCAAATTATCTCTACAGCCTCACAGTTAAACTTGGCTTCAGAGGCATCAGTGAAGGTCTAAAACTGCTCTGGTTCTCTCCATAACTGTGGTGAATATGAGCGTTAGAGGAATTCTGCCATCACCTAAACCACAGTTATTCACAAGGAAAACAGCCTCTATGAGTCAAGACAACAAAAAAGAAAAAGGAGTCATCTCAATCCATATGCCAGGAATGGCAAAATACAGAGTGGTACCAGAATATTCCAGCCACAAATGCTAACAAGCACAGGCACAGTAAATTTCACCAGCTGATCTGATTCAATTGGACATTTTCTTCCTTTGACATTTTTCTTAAATCATGTGAAAAGGAAGGGACTTGAGCATTATCGTCTTGGTGCTCTGAACAGTGTGTTCTACTTAGCAAATCTGTGCATGAGAGAAATATGAGCCCATTCTACTAACTACAAAAGTAGCAATCACTTTTGCTAATCAAGTTGGCTGAAACACAAAAGCAACAGTCCCTAGAGACAGAAGAAACCACTTTCCTCATCAACAAGAATGGCAAAATAATTCAGCGAGAGCCCAACTGAATCAAAACATCATCTTCATTTAACAACCAATACATGTTTAATGAAAATGAATCTCTTTTTCTATTTGGTTATCTAAATCTCCTGTCCTGGCCTTAAACCAATTCACTAAAACCATTACTGGTCATATCTGCCTGTGACAGCTTGCAAGAAAACAACAAATTACACAGAATTAGAGTTACATGGAATGACCTAAATCACTTGATAAACTACAAAACAGAAGCAAGGAACATGACTGAAAATGGTCAAAGGGCTCTTCAGCCTAGGAAAGATGTTCCCAATTACATTTTCACTTTAAATTTGTACAAAGCTGGCAACTGGCAGCCATTGTCTAGACAGCGACCTAAATAGCAGTAAAGACAAAGTGACCCAAATAGACAGGACAGGAATCTTGGCACTTCTCTGGGCATCCTTCATCTGCTGGTGGACAACAAGGACAGATCAAGCCCCTCTTCCTCTCTGGCAAATAACATCTGCCAGTGAGCTTTACAGAAATATCAGTATCTGTAGGTTTGTGTCAGCTTTCTCTTCTCACTCATCTCACAAGACAAAAATGGGATGGCTGTAACCAACTCATCACATATGTGCCATAAATCAGCACCAGAAGATTGCACCAAGGTTCCTCACTAGAGAAACAAAGATGGGCACAGCCAGTCAGGCCTGGTGCATCCAAGCCTTAGCATGGGGGTCTGGCTCTGGAGATTCCTGCTCTGAAAACACCTTTGTCTGACTTAAATAATTTGTTTAGAAACCTGTCCCAAAGCTGAAAGATGCTGGAAAGCAACTAGATAGAGCAAAGAGCCACGGGGTAAATCCCAGTCTTTTTGAAAAATCAATTCCAGATGGCCATAATCATAATTTTTTACTATATCTTCTCCATTCAATTCAGCAGGCTCAGCTATGGTCACTGGCACAAACACCTCTGCATCCAGTCCTAGCCTCTGGGACTCTCTCATTAACCAAAGAGGATTCTCTGTGATGGTATCATGTTCCCACAACACTTAGCTCTTAAGGAATTTTCATGGAAGTCATGACAAGTCAATTTGTTGCTCTAATTAGATTGTCACATGGGCAATATGTGCTTGCTTGACTTTTGAAAGCAAAAATGGTGTTTAGTTGGGTTTTTGTTTTCTTGTTTGTGGTTTTTTTGTTTGTTTGATTTTTTTTGTTTTGTTTTGTTTTGGATAAGGCAGGTCTCTTTCTTCAAGATCTGTAGAAATTACCTATTTTTTCATCTGGAAAATGTGCCAAGAAATTGGAGGAGTTTCAAGGGCTAGAGGACTAGAGAGATCAGCTGTAAGTGAACTGAATTCCTTGATCTCAGATCAAAGAGAAACGTTCACAAAAGGTGAACAGCAGGTGAACAGGGCAATTACCTGAACTGTACCACAGACCACTCTCCCACCTCAGCAAGGTCAATCACAGCTATGGGTGTAGGAAACACTTTGTGGGAAGGGGAGAATTAAATTTGTGTTTCCTGATCTACAGAACAATCTTTTTCCAAGAAATATGCAAGGCAGCTCAAAGCTAAGAGTGGGATCCATAGGAAAACAAAGACTCTGTCCTAGTATATTAAAATACATCACATGGAGCTGAAACTAAATAAACTTAGTCTAGAATTAAGATTAAAAAAAAAATAAAAATGAGTTAGCATAATTACCAAAGGGAACAACTTAGCAGAAGGGTGCTCAGAATTCATCATCACAGTAATGTTTTACCTTACCATGGGTTCCCCCCTGCTCCAAAGAATATGTTCTACTTTAGGGCCCACTGTCTGTATCTATATTGGAGCCTGGTGCAGAATATCACAATATTCCCACCCCTGTGAACTAATAAAAGTTAAGAACATAATGTGGCACTCACTTTTCTTTCCGGCTTCTGGATTTCAGGTAACACTGCACAGAATGGCTTAATAACTTCTAAAAATTTTACTGTTCCAGAGAAAAACACACACACAAAAGAAGAGAGAAAAATATATTAATGAACATTTATGAATTTACAAAACTTCACAGAACTGTATTTATTTCCAAAAGTGTCTAAAAACTAATATCCTCTTCTTGAAACAGCTGAAAACCAGGCAGAAAATGTGAAATAGAATTCTTGTTCTAACCAGATTTGGCCCATTCTTTTTTCCACAGCTGGAATAATTTTAGAGAAGTGGTGCTGTGTGTATCACCAGGAGTGAACTGAATTGTATTCCATCTAAAAATAAATGACCTAGTATCAGTCTGTGCTAGTTAAACACAGAACAATACTGACATCAAAAGGTACCACGCAGAGATTAGAATTTTGTGTTTACTGAAGTATTTAGCCGAAATAATAATTCAATTGCTAAAATATGTTTAGAAATTATAATTTAAATGAGTGGAACAGTTACTCTGGTTGGAATTTCAGGGATTTTATTTTAGCTTTTAATACATCTCTCTTCACAGTTTTCCCTTTAAAAACACAGAAAAACTCAACAGTTTGAGCTCTTTTTCTGGTGAAAAAAAATTAAATCATTTTAGAAAAAAAAATCAAAATGTATATGCTTGGTGAGGAATTTGCCCTCCAAAACTTGAACATTATTTTCAGCCCCAACACGCTGGGACAGAAAAAAAACCCAACATTGGTTCCTTTTCAAAGAGAATGCATTTATTACACTGCAGAATGCTTTTATTACACCGTAAGTAACATTTTGGTTGTAATGCCATGCTTACAATTACACTCTCATGTGACATATGCCTCCTTTATTTATCCCAAACCCTCACACAGCTTGTTGGAAGGTGTATCTCATTCCACAGAGGGTGGCACAGCTCTGCCGTGAACAAGATACCAGAGCATCATGGAATGGGTCAGGTTGGAAGAGACCACAGGGCTCATCTGCTCCCTGCTCAAGCAGGGCCATCCCAGAGCACATGGCACATGGCTGTGTCCAGACAGTTCTGGAATATCTCCAGTGAGGGAGACTCCACAGCCTCTCTGGACAACCTGTTCCAGTGCTCGGTCACTGCACAGGACAGGAGCTCTTCCTCATGTTCAGGTGGAACTTCCAGGCCATCACTTTCTGCCCTTTGCCTCTTGTCCTACTGGGTGGCATCCCTGAGCAGAGCCTGATCCATCCTCTGAGACCCGCCCTTTAGACTCTATTATAGACACATATGTATGTGCATATAGGGTATATATGCCACATACCTATATATGGTGTATATATCTGGAGTAGGGCTAGAGTGGAACAGGACACCCCACCACGAAGCAGTGTCCGGCCTCACGCCGTGCCCGGCAGCACCGACCCCGTGCGGGGAGCGGGTCCTCGGCACCCCCGGCCCTGCCTGCGGCGGCACCCGAAGCACGGCGCCCCATCACCGGCCACGGGCCTCCGGCCACGTCCTGCCCGAACTGCCGGGGCCGCTGTCCCCCACCCCGGGTCTCGGCCCGCTCCCTCCCGGCTCTGTCCGCACTCACTGCCCATGGCGGTGGCGGCCCGGCCGCGGTCCCAGCGCTGTCACCGTCTCTGTCGCCGCCGTCACGTGACGCGCGCTGCGGACGGGCCGTCCCTCCCCGCCCGAGGGGACACGGCGGTACCGCCCTCACGGAGCGCCCCCCGCGCCCTTCCCCAGGCTGAGGGGAGCCGGATCGGCGCGATCGGCGGGGAGCGGTGTCCGCCGCGGCGGGATCAGGCTGAGGGCGGGCGGGCGCCGCGGCGAAGGAGCGCGCTCCCGGAGTGCTCCGCGCGGCGCGAGGGGCGGGCACGGCCCCTCACCGCCACACCTCAGCCCTGCCCGAGCGCGGGCAGCTCCCGCCCCTCACTCGCTCCGGCCGCGGCGGCTCTGACGTCGCTGTGATGTTGGTGCTGCTGCAGCAGGTGAAAAGCACAGGTGGTTTGGTACCGACAGTGTTAACAGCCCGATCCACCCGTACTGTCAGATGGATGTGATAATTTCACGGGGTGAAAGGACATTGGGACATTGGAACGTGTCCAAAGAAGGGCAAGAGAGATGGGAAAGGGTCTGAAGCACAAATCCCACGTGGAACAGCTGAGGGAGTTGGGATTGTTCATCTTGGAGAAAAAGGAGGCTGAGACCTTCTCAGTCTCTAGAACTCCCTGACAGGAGATTGTAGGCGGCTGGGAGTCAGACTGCTCCTGGCTAACCAGCAACAGCATGAGAGGACATGGCCTCAAGCTGCACCAGGGGAGGTTTAAGTTGGGCATTGGTAGGAATTTCTTCACAGAAAGGGTGATTAGACATTGAAATGGGCTGCTCAGGGAGATGGTGAAGCCACTGTCCCTGTGGGTGTTTAAGGAAAGCCTGGATGTGACACTCAGTGCCGTGGTCTGGTTGACAAGGTGGTGATCAGTCTTAAGTTGGACTCAGTGGTTTTGGAGGTCTTTCCAACATAGTTATTTTGTGATTCTCTGAAGTGAACCTGAAAACCTATTCCAATATCATCCCACAACCACCAAAACAGGTATCACACCTACAGAGCTCTCAGTTACAACAGCCAGTGGTCTATAAAATCAGGATCACCAGAATTTTCTTGAAGATTTAGATATGACAATTAAAAATAGGGTTTATTCTTTCTGCATATCTGATCTGATGCAGAAGCTTGAATTCTTCCTGTATTAGGCTCAGTTACCAAAAGAGAACACAAAATGTGTGAAGCAGTAAGGCTCCTCCAAAACTTTGAATCTGTATTTTGGATTGCACTCTGCATTCCTTAAGAAATCCTCTTAATCAAGACCTTGCTAAATTACATAAACAACTTTGTTCAATAGCTCCCTTTTCTGAAATCACTTAGAAAAGCTTTTTCTTCCAGTTTTATATACTCATAACTTAACAAATACTAATGAGCAACTCCATAGCAATTACTTTCACCTAGAGTTCTTACAAATCCCCATAATTAATGGGCCTGGCAATGTACTTTTAGATCATAATCTCCAAATAATAGCTGGGTTAGTAGCTAAGCTTCGAGATGTTTCTTGTAATCAGCCTTCATTCAGATTTTTAGCCATACTTATTTGAGAAGTTCATTAAATTTCAGGTTTTGTTAGCAAACCCTCCTGTCTCTAAGTCACTGGCCACTGTTTTGGTAATTCATAAAAGGTCTGGGAGGTTTCTTCAGTCCATACTGACAAAGATGCATCACTTCAGGTGTGCTGAACAAATGTTTCTATGTCACCTTCTTCACCGACAGAAGCAAAAACAAAACCAAAATTTCAGTATTGTTTTCCTTGCTTATGCAAAATACTACTGTGTTCAGAAATTTTCATCTTCAAAGTTCAGCCAGTATTTCTTAAATCCAAACTAACATCACTGTTACTAAAATACCTGCTTTAATATGTTTGTCTTCCTGTTGTGTTTTCTTTCTGAGAGCTTTTGCTGCCTTTAATAAACTCCTCAACCTAACAGCTCATTCCTTCAATGTCTTTACTTTTTTTCCTTCTAGTTTTGCACTTCCCTCTGCAAATCCTGCCACACCACAATGCACAAATGCTGTAACTCTCTCTCTCTCTCTTTCTAGTTAGCTCCTTGCTATCTAAAAGCACATAAAAGCTCACTTCTTGTGTTAATGACCTGCAGAATTTCCTGTCCAAGGACTGGGACCTGCTCTGTTACTCACTCAACCTGTGGAGCAGCTCAGGCACATGGTGTGGCTCTTGGGGTGTCCTCAGCAGGGCCAGGAGCTGGACTCCATGATCCTTGTGGGTCCCTTCCAACTCAGGATATTCTATGGTTCTAAACTAATTTCTGTTTCTCTCTTCCCCAAAGCAAAAGCAACCCAGCACTGTGCAGAGATGTCCCAGGCAGCATGCAGAGAAGAGCAAAGTGCACAGATGGGAAACAGCCTTGTGTGCATCCAAAATTGCTGGGAGAAACAGTGTTAGTCCCTCAGTCAGCAAGTGCTTTGCCTTGCTCCTTGGAGCTGTTATCCATCACGTAAGAGCAGTGCTCTGCAGGCAGCTGATGAAGGAAAGCTCTGCTCAAGCTCTCCTGTCCCACCCCAGGATCCCTGGGGAGCTCCATGGCACACCACTGGGGCTGGGGGCAGTGAGCTGAGCAGCACTACAGAAATAGCTTTGTCTCCCACCAGGAGCATCAAGCAGGGTTGGAACACCTGAGCATCCTTTAGTTGGTTGGATAACCAGACCTGCACAGCCTGTGGGGGAATGGTGCCTAACAAGGTCAGGTTTGGGCCATGTGAAACTCAAAACACGGGGTCTGCTCTTCCCTTTTGTGCTGTCATAATGGAAAAACTGTGGGTTTATGTAACCATCAGTGTGCAGTCAAGGCTGGCAATTGCGCTCTGCAGCTTCCTTGGCTACAGCTGCAGCCAAAGCAACGTTACTCTTCAGCCTCCTTTTTCTAGTTATCAGCAGAAATTTAAAGCAAAATATGCCTTGATTAGATAAAACTGTTCAGGATGTGCAGAAGGTTGTGCAGTTTGCTAGAGCAAAGTGGGAGAAACATGATTTCATGTTGCTGTGATGGATGGGCTAAAGCACTGATGTGAAACATCACAGAGCAGAGGTTACAGAGGTAACTTCTGGGTCATATGGAGTTAATGAATGAATGAATATGTGAATTAACTAGGATGAAATACTAAAGCAGACTTCGAAGATGATTTTGGGAGCTGGCTCCCCAAGTGAATGCACTTGATCTTGCCTGTGATCTGCTTTTTTCTCAGCTACCATGACTTTCCATCTGCAAGTGCTGGATCTGGTTAAATCCCACTTGTTTCTTTTCAGAAATGTCTCTGGCTCACAGTGAGTTTGGATTACTTAAGCACTGCTTACACAGGTAATTGAAAAGAGCAAGGAGGTGCCAAATTCACCCTGAAACTGGGAAAGGAAAAATGCTGGGAGAAATCCTGTGGTGGTAGGAGTGCTGCTGTGGGGCAGTCAACACGGGTCAGCCTGGGATGCCCGTCTTCCATTTGGCTTCATTATTCTCTCACTTAACCTCAATGTTTTGGTCCTTTATCCTTTGTTTCCCAATAAAGACTGCTTTATTTCCTTTCTCCAGATGACAGCTATGCTGAAACCATCCCTTGGGATTTCTCACCCTCTGGGTGAGAAAAACAGTGGTGCCTGAAGCCTTCAGGAGCCATGCTGCGTGGTCCTCCCAATGGGAATCCTGCTTTAACAACTCATGCACTGAGAAGAGCACCAACAGCCACAACAGATTGCATTCCTGGCCCTCAAGAGAAGAAAAAAGAGATAATCCACAACATTCTGCTATAGAAATGGCTCATTCCCAGGCATGGGGAAGCATTTATTTGCTCAAGCAGTACTAACACTTCACTGGAAACAGAAGAAACAGAACCTGTTTCCATACATGCACCATCCCAGGAAACTGTCAAGTGCAAATAAGCAGCAAGATACAAGGTATTCCACAGTCACCTCACCAACCTGTCCCCTGGACTGGATTTTTAACTTTATAAAGACATTTAGTAGAAAATTGTATAAGAGGACAAGAAATATCAGGAGTAACAGGCACTTGTCATTGTTAGGTATTCCCCAACACGAAAAAATTGCTTCATCATTACCAAACTTATTGCACTTTTTTTTTTTTTTTTTTTTTTTTTTTTTTTTGTCATTTTGGAGAGCTAAGAGTCTTAAGGATCTGGCTTTTGTTCTTCACAGGAGGAGGCACTAAACATGACTGACATCAGGAGCAGTCCATCCATTGAAAACTTAGATAAATGTGTGGGTCAGAACATCTTCCTGCTGCTTGTTGTGGAGGGTTCCAATGCCAACTGCTGGGGCTGGTAGAGGAGGTCTGCTCACAAGACGGAGCTGCAATTTGAGTTGTGGGGAAAATGATTAATGAAGGACAGAAACACATCTCGAGGTCCTGATGCCACAGTGATATCTGCTGTCAGATAACTGGGCAGTCCCAGATGGAAGTAATGCAGGAAGTTCTCCCCCATCTCCCAAGGACCATGGCTCCAAGGATGTTATAGTGCATGATCTGCCAGAGCAAATGGCACCTTTGCATTCTCCTCCTACTCCCCTAGCTGGGATCTTTCATTATCCTGTCTACTTTGACTGAACACCATGTAAAATAAAGCTCCAGTCCTGCTCTTCACCAATGGTGTTATGAACAGCAGAAGTAGATGAAATTAGAACACACATTTGTTTAGGCATCAGGATTAGGTTTTTTTTGTTTGTAAGCACCATAGAATTTTGCATTCAAGGAGAACTTCATTTTAAAGACTAAAACACCCTGGGGACATCTTACCTTAAGCCCCAGCTGCTTTTCAAACCTTGGAGACACAAAGGACCATGGACCCATGTTCTGTGGTTCTTCCTGACTCCAGATGAAGGCTAAAGGAAGGATAAGGGTACAAACATACACATTTATCTTTTCAGCAGAGAAAGAAAAACAGTTTTTTGTTTTTGTAGCATCTCTAGTTTTTTTGTCTTGGCACTACCTTTGAAATGAAGGCATGCCAGACTCAATTCCCTTGCAGGTCAGAACTAAATTCAAACCCAAAGTATGTCCACCATTAGGGTATATTGTGTGTATATTCTGCTTTTCTATTGCTGTTTTGAAAAGCTACTAGAAGGACTGGACTGCAATGACCAATACAAAAAAATATCTCAAATGGTTTGCCCTGATTTTCAATGCTGCTTCTTGGAAGCTAACAATAGCAGAGAAAAGAATTCTTTTAACACAAGTGATAAACATTTCTGAAACATCCCACTCCAGAAACACTTGGATGTATGAGGGGGAGAACAAAGATGAAAAAGCCACTACAGCTCTTCATCTTAAAAGGCAGGCAACACATTTAGTTCAGTACCTCAAAGAGATTAGAAACCTAAGGTAGAAGCCTGGCTGACCTTTTGCATGGCTGTATTTGCTCAACTCTTGCTGTAGAGCTTCCAGGGGGAAAGGACAGAGCTCTTCAAGTCTCAGAATAGCTGTGCTGTGCTGCTTCTCTCCCAGTGTTTCCCTTTGCTTCACCAGAGCATAGTAATGCTTTCCAGAACACAGCACCACTTGGGTGACACTAAAAAAAAATAAGAATGTTTCCAAGTTTAGTGTTTTACAGAAACTTGATGCAGAATAGTTTCACACTTCCAACTAAAAAAAAACCAGTCAAACTTCAAAGACAACTTCATAAATCTAAATTGCTTGCCTGAGACCATCTTTTTTCTTCTTTGCCTTCCCTTCTCTCCAACAGCTGGAAAACCAACCTTTGGCCAGAAACAGTATGCCAGAGGTCCTGTTTCTTCAGTAATTCTGGGAAAGTTACCTTACAATGGGATTGATCTCTCTTAGCTTTGACTATTAAAAATGAAACACCCAGTCAAAGCTAGTCATCTCTGCACTCTCTGTAGAAAATAAACCAGAGAGAGAGAAGTTCCTCCAGAGGAAAATACTCTGCTATGCCAAAGCAGGACTGCCTGCTGGAGAGACACAACACCCTCCTGCAATCACAGAGGTCTTGGGCTGCCTAATCTTACTGGAAAGAGCAACAAGATAAACTACACCCTTTGTGCCTCACCATCCCACTTAAAAAAACCCAAAGATGCTAAGGTAGTTCCAAGTCTTTTGATTGGGGGTCAGGAAGTGAAAAGGAAGGAGGCTCAGACTTGGGGCAAAGAGCAGATAAGGGGAAAAAATTAAGGCTGAATTGGTTGTTGTGTACAGGATTCACTGTAATATCTGAAGGGAGAGAGATGTACATACACTTTATTATTGCCCCACCTCATCAGTTCAGGCATTCCAGCCCCAGAACAAAAACTCTGGATTCAGTTTTGGGCCAATCATGACAAGAAAGACACTAAAGTGTTGGAGCCTGTCCAGAAAAGGGAACTGAGCTGGTGAAGGGTCTGGAGCACAAGTCCTGTGAGAAGCAGCTGAGGGAGCTGGGTGGCCTCAGCCTGTGGAAAAAGAGGCTCAGCAAATGCCCTTTTCACTCTCTACAACTCCCTGACAGGTTGTAACCAGGTGGGAGTTTGTCTCTTCTCTCAGGTAGCACACAAGAGGACCAGAGGAAACAGCTTCAAGTTGCATCAGAGGAGGTTTAGACTGGATGTTAGGAAAAATTTCTTCACTGAAAAGGTCAAGCACTCAAAGGCCTCCCAGGGCAGTGGTAGAGTCACCATCCTGGAGGTATTTAAATGTCTAGATGTGACACTTGGAACATGGTTTAGTGGTGGACTTGGCAGTGCTGGGATAAGACTGGACTTGATGACCTTAAGGGTCTTTTCCAACATAAATAAATCAATGATTCTATGATTCATGTCACAGCTGCTCCAGTGACTGTCACCTAATGGACATGGTGTAGAATAGGACCCATCAGGTTGGTAACTACAGTCACAAACTCCCTGTGAGGCCAAGGGGTGACAGCCTAAACACTTCACTGTTTTGCAGACAGATGTGGTAACTACCAACCATTACCAGAGGAAAAGGAGAGGAAGTAAAACTATCCACAGTCACCCACCATAAAACATTTTCCCCTTAAAGTTGCCTCTTTCATATCACCTCAAATTTGAGCTGTTGGGTAGGAGAAAGGGACAGAACATCTCTTTTGAGCTTCTCCTCTAAGAAAGCAAAGCTACCTTTTAGGATCTACTGAGGAGTCACCAATGACAGGCTTGAATGTTGTCCCTGGGGCCATTTCTTCAAAACTTGATACAGCAGCCTACATGGGGGAAGAGTTGGAAGTTACCAAATCTTGCTGCTTTTCCCTCAGGCCAGAGTCAGAAAGAATACTGAGACAGGGTTTTGGTAAGTACAAAATAAAGAGTCTTCCCTCTCCCTCATATTCCTATTCCCAGCAAAAAGTGGGATGATAAGCTTCCCAAGAACACCATCAGGCCAGAAATGAACCCTACTTCTAGGTCACCTCCACCCAGCTTTAATCATCAACCTGTTTGGCCTCAAACAGGCAAAATTCCACTGATTTGACCCCCCAAAAACAGCAATCAGAGAACACAGAGGAAAAAGAAAGAGGAGAAGAGAACACAAAAGAGGACATAGAGTAGAAAAAAAAAAAAAAAAAAAAAAAAGAGGAAGAACACTTTTCAGCTTACTGGGAGCCTGAGTAACACTTTGGGAGAAGCAACAATGAGAGGTTTCCTGAAGTTTCGGACCATTTGCCGCCGGAGTAAATGGAAATATTGTGCTGGGGTGGTGGGATGCACAACTGACATGTTGACCTGGTCACCATCAACTCCCTCTTCTGAGCTGTCACACATCTGTACAGGGGGAACACAGCAATATCTTGTCAAAATCAAGCAGTGAGACCAATATGCAAGAAAGAACCCAGGCACACAAGGCACACTGACCTGTACAAGAACAGATTAGTGAATAACCTAATTCAAGAGAGGAACAACTTCAGAGAAGAAATGGGTTTAACATTTAACTGGTAGGATTGTGTTTGAACTGCCTCCTTTGAGCATACTGCAGCACAGCTCCCAGAGCACTGCCTGCCAGTGCTGTGCTGGGGATGTGTGACCCTGAGGGCTGTGGTGGGTACCTGTAAGAACCGTTCCATCCGGCAGGATGAGTGCTCAGGGCCTGCACCATCATAGCCGTGGGGAAGAAGAATTACTATCCCACTCTGCAGAAGCCATTTAGCCTCACCTAGAAACACAGAATGAGGAGGAGGGAAAGGATGATTTCCACAGAACATAAAGCCACAGAACACATTACTTTGCACAAACTACTCAGGAAAAAGAATAGCCCATTTCCACATCATTAAATAAAAGCCTGAAACATGCTGGTTTGCCCTGAGGTTCTTTACAGTGAAATAACACGTGTAAGGTGATCTGAAGTTTCTGAAATCATCAGGTAGCACTGGGCTCCCAGAAGACTTCAGTCTCCACATGGAGCACATGACACAGTGAAGTTTCAAAACTTCATCTCTGCAGGTGGCATCCCAACATTATCCTGTGAGCCAGTTCTGGCTGAATTAGCAGTGCTCGTTTCCCTGAACTCTGCCCAACCTCCTGCACTATACAAGAGATTACAGTCAAATCCAGAAGGTGGTTCACCCCAGCTTCAAATACATGTAGGTGGGTAAAGAGGGCCACTGAATTTCCATCTATGACTACAGAGATTTTATATCTGAGCACTCAGAAAACACGTTAGAGACAAACTTATTAAGGTGTTGTTGTGGGGTTTTTTGTTTGTTTCTTTAAAATAATCACTATTTTCCTTCTCTATTGCTTCAGGGAGTTTTCAGATGCTTCACGAAGGACAGGTACAGCCTATGAAGCTATCAACCATATATACATACAGTAAAATACATATGGAGGAAGAAAGGCCATTAGTCTAATTAATTGTCCTTTTGTCATGACTGTACTCTGCCAAGGAGTCTTTCATTTTAGATGAAAGACTCTCTCCAGAGAAAAGCTGCACAGAAGTCAGGACCTCCTCATAGGTCTCCTTGAGAAAACAGAATTCTTTGCACATGTTTCCCTTTTACTTGAAAGAGGAAGGATTTTCTAAAAATGTGCATAATACAAATGATTAATTCTTAAATATATTAGTTCCTTGTACACTCACCTCCAGAGATGAAAGTGTCAAATATTATCTGGGCTCCATTAAAGAAGTCTCCAAACTGAGCTTCCCAAATTGGCAGTAATTTAGGGCTCTCAATACTCATTCCATATTCAAAACCAAGCACAGCTTCTTCAGACAAGGGACTGTTACTCACCTAACAAAAGGAAATTGTTGGGAGGGGTGGATGAAGAAGAAAACAACCAAGGGTTAAGAAGCATTTGAACCAGGCAATCAGTGCTGAGGAGACACACTCCTAAAGGCAATTGATAGGCACTGATTTTTTGCTTTAGAATGAAGGCTCTGAAGGGGAAAAGAATAATATTTGATCTCTCAAGGAAAAGCAAACCCCCTTGTTAAACTTGCAGTTTGTAACAAAAAAGAATAGGGATGCCCTGACAGTTTTTATGTCCCTGTATCTGGGTTTTGCCAGAACATACACAATGCCTACATATGTCTCAGCAGCTTTAAAAAAATGCATTGTTTCAGCACAATTTGAAGAACGTGGTCATGTGGGCCACAGAACCTACCTCTAGGAAACCCTTCTGGTCTGGGGACATGTGATTCAGAGGAATGTAGGTATCATCTGTCTCTTGGCAAACCAACATCGCGTGTCGTTGGCTAAAGGTTCCTCTGCCAACATCTTGTCCACTTAGTCTGATATTAAACCCTTGCCAGGCAATAAACACAACACCAGATCAGCAAGTCATGTAAAAAGAGATCATGCAGGAAATAATTCTATCTCTTGTAATGTCTCTTTTTGGATTTCCCCTCATCAGCAACATCAAATCTGATATGCAATTCTTAACCAGCAACAGCTCCAACTCTCAAGCACACAGATGCTCTGATATTATTTTGGGTAAAATGGTTCAATTTACTGAAGCAAACTGCAAAAAAAATGTGCATTCTGCATCATATGTAAATGGAGATTTGAATTCAGGCTAGGGAGGAGGGAGAAGAAATAGTAGCATAAAGCATGCAAAGTACTTGGGAGCTCCACTGATGTCAGCTGCACTGCTCATAAGCTCAGCTCTATGCACAAATGTTTTTGGGGAGTGAGAGGGAGCTACAGTTCTTTGAAGATATTTAAGACTCAGTCTACAAATATTAGTGACACATGGGGTTCATATTTACCTTCTCTTAGACCATGCAAATCATAGCAATCTTTTTACTTAGAAACACCTAAGAAATCCAATGTTATCCTTTATTGACATTAAAGCAAAAATTTTACTGTCTGGTGTCTAGTTGCCTCTTACCTTGGCTCAGCAGAGAA
Source organism: Phylloscopus trochilus trochilus (assembly GCA_016584745.2). NCBI lineage: Eukaryota > Metazoa > Chordata > Aves > Passeriformes > Phylloscopidae > Phylloscopus > Phylloscopus trochilus. The sequence continues at coordinate 6,640,742 of WQNJ02000016.1, read as the reverse complement.
CCAAATGCTAAAGTTTCAGCTGTTGCCCAGTCCAGCTTTTTTCCTTCCTCCATTTTTTGAACTCTTGACTAAGCAAATAAAGAACAAGAAAAATTACTATTTTGTCTTTTTCCATCTGTAGCTCTTTTGGTGGCACAGACTAATATTAGAAGCTAGGAAAAAACCAACACACTATGGAGAGAAATGCTGTATTCCTACAGCCAGCTTAGGCTGGATCAGAATCCAGTCTTATTTCAGCACTGAAATAAGGTTGCCTGAGGACCACAGAACCATAGGTGATCCATGTGTTCACCTCCCAGTCAACAAACTGTGGACTGATAATTAATCCTAATCTGACAATATTGAAAATTTTAGCACAGCAGAGAGTGTAGTCTTGACAGACTTCTGGTCTGTCTGGTTAGCAGTGATGAAAGATACCGGGTGTAAGTATTTCAGTCTCCAGAACTCTTCCCTGTTCTGGCCTGCAGACAAATGATCAAACTGAGCTGTGGAGTTCTTGCCTTGGGCTGGGATGATAAAAACATCAGTCTTTTAAAATACTCAACTCTCAGCCTCTCTCTGGCTGCCAAGCAGACACCTGCACACACTCATCATCCATCAAAGGGAAACATTCACAAACCCCAAACTGATCCAAACCAAACACCAACTTAGGAGCTATCAAACCCTGACTGTCAAACTTGGCCACATATTGTCTAGTGTTTATATATGCCTAAGTCATAAAACACTCACTACTGGCTTTAGAAACTGTGTACAGTATTGCCAGGTTCCTGAGTAATTCCTTCACAAATTCTACTCATTCTAATTACCAACTATATAAATGTTAGTAAGTTATCATAATAGTTTCTTTCTATTTGTAAGAATAATAAACTAGTTTCTATAAGCTTTTTTTTCATTGCAATAAAATATTGTTGAAATAACAAACTAAATACATGGTCAGACCTGGAGGAAGAAGTCTTTTTTCAAAATTGGAGGAAAAATGGCATCATCTCAGCCTTGAAACAGAGTGAGCTGTTTTTTCCTAGATCATACTATGCTATTCTCTAACTGGCAACCCTCCTGTATTTAGATGTTTCCCTGTAACAGGTTGTACCTTTGAGCCATGGGATCAGATGTATCATGATGCTCTCACCTGTGCATAGGTCTTCAGGAGATGGCTGTGCATCTGGAGCTCTTCGGGCACCTCCACAGACTTGACTCCAATGAACTGCAGGAGAGGCACAGGCATCCCCGTGTCCCAGGTGGTGATTTTGGCAGAAGGCTCTACCAAGCCTTTCCAGTGTGCCTGCAGGTTGGTAGGAGGTGGGTTGTACGAAGTCAGGTTGGCAAGGTGATCGTTCAGCTTCGAGTAGCACGTGGTCTTTATCTCAGACACTTCAGCCTCAGTCATGAGCCCAGCAGCCGTGAGGTGCTCTGCGTACGTGTCCGGGATACTCTTACGGGATCTGCCAGGGAGGGAATCAAACCACATAGATACCAAGCCTTAAAAACTGTGCCACAGGAGAACAAGGAAATACCACCTTACTACAGTCAGGTACCATGGGAAACTCATATAAACGGTGTCCTGGTGCATTATACTTATTTGCACAAAGTTCACTTTCCTGGCATTTTCAGAAAGATAACTGTTCTCTTTTAGAGATGTGTTTTATAGTCCTTTAATAAAAAAGTAAAATAAAAAGTGCTATAGTTGGCAGTTACAGATTAAAACAAGTCAAAACCCCCTCTGTGCTACCATGCATATTTTCTTCAGAGAAATTCACAGTAGGATTTCTGCATTGGAGAGAATCAAGGCAACTATTCCATAAACGCTTCACCTAAAATACCAGAATTCACTGGCAAGTGAATTTTTGTGTGTTTTTTTTCGGGGATAAGGATGGAATCTGAATACATTCAAATGCTTATAAAGATGAGTCCCCACTGGAAGCAGCAGGAACAGGCAGACAAGACAAACATCATGCTGGCTTCCTGCCCATTCTCTCACATCATGCACGCTTCCTCTTGGCACACAGAAGGCAACTTCGCCCTCTCATTACCAGTGGTCACAAATTTGAAATCCAAGAACAATGCCCAAGATTGTTCTCCAAAAAGCACCAAGCTACACACTCAAGAGCCAACAGTAATGATCACTCATTAACTCATCTTATTATCAGACTCAGACTGTAGTCAAGGGCTGCTGACGATGGAGCTGCACCTTACATAATGATCTGTGGTGTCAAAGGATCTCACACAGAAGCGTCTGTTGCAGCAGCAAGACTTGAGGTGGTGCAGACATATTTTGGTGGTGCAACCCTTACCTGATGATTTTGTACATGCTGGGGTTGGTGAAGAAGGGCTCATCAAGCTCATTGTGGCCCCACTGCCTGTAGCACAACAAGTCCACAATGACATCCCTACGGAACTGGCGCTGGTACTCCACAGCCAGTCGTGTGGCACGGACAACTTCCTCAGGATCATCCCCGTTCACATGGATAACTGCACATCCAATGATTTTACCTGCCCGGGGATTCAAAACACAAGAGCAATCACATCCAAACCCTTATAAAGAAGGCAGATACACACCTGTTGTGCTGAAACTACAGACAGAATCACAGGATCATTAGGTTGGAAGAGACCTCCAGAATCATCAAGTCCAACCCAACACTAACCTCAACTAGACCATGGCAACGAGTGCCACATCTAGTTTTTCTTAAAAAATATGATATTCACCATATCCAGAGATGGTGAATCCACCACCTCCCCAGGTAGACCATTCCAATACTTTATTACCCTTTCTGTAAAAAACTTTCTCCTAATATCCAGCCTATATTTCCCTTGGCACAGCTTATGACTGTGTCCTCTCGTTCTGTCAGTTGCTGCTTGAAGAAAGAGACCAACCCCACCTGACTACAACCACCTTTCAGGAGGTTGTAGAGAGTGACAAGGTCACCTCTGAGTCTCCTTTTCTCCAGGCTAAACAACCCCAGCTCCCTCAGTTGTTCCTCACAGGGTTTGTGCTCCAAGCCCCTCATCAACCTTGTTGCCTCCTCTGGACACACTCGAGCATCTCAATGTCCTTCCTGAACTGAGGGACCAGAACTGGACACAGCACTCCAGGTGTGGCCTCACCAGTGCAAGGGAAGAATGACCTCGCTGTTCCTGCTGGCCACACCATTCCTGATCCAGGCCAGGATGCTGTTGGCCTTCTTGGCCTCCAGGGCACACTGCTGGCTCATGTTCAGCTGCTGTCACCAGCACCCCCAGGTCCCTTTCTGCCTGGGCACTGTCCAGCCCCACTGTCCCCAGCCCAGAGCACTGCAGGGGGCTGTTGTGGCCAAAACGCAGGACTCGGCCCTTGGACCATAAACGTCATCCCATTGGATTCTGCCCATCCATCCATCCAATCTCTCCAGGTCTCTCTGCAGAGCCCTCCTCCCTTCCAACAGATCAACACATGCTCCCAGCTGAGTGTTGTCTGCAAATTTACTAATTAAAGACTCAATGCCCTCATCCATGTCATCAGTAAAAATATTGAACAGAACAGGTCCCAGCACAGACCCCTGAGGAGCAGCACTGGTGCCTGGCTGCCAGCTGGATGCAGCACCATTCATCACCACTCTGGGCTTGGCCATGCAGCCAGTTCCTAACCCAGCAAAGAGTGCTCCTGGCCAAGCCATGGGCTGCCAGCTTTTCCAGGAGTGTGGGAATCAGCATCAAAGGCCTTGCTGAAATCCAAATAGAAAACATCCACAGCCTTCCCTGCATCCACCAGGTGGGTCACCTGGTCATAAAAGGAGACCAGGTTGGTCAAACATGACCAACCCCTCCAAAACCCGTGCTGGCTGGGTCTGATACCCTGGCTGCCCTGTAAGTGCTGCATAATAGCTCTCAGTATAAACTGCTCCATTATCTTACCTGGTACTGAGGTCAGGCTAACTGGCCTATAATCACCAGGATCCTCCTTTCTACCCTTTTTATCACATTGGCCAGTTTCTAATCCAGACAACCCATATAAAGTAAATATAATAAAAACAAATCAAAAAATTGTGTTCTTTGTGATGAGAGCTGGGGTAAGGAGTCTTGCCTGAGAGAACATGCAATTAGCCCAACCCGTTATATTTGTCAGTCTGAGCACAACTTCTTTACAAGCACTTTGTTCCCAGAGGACTTCTTATACACAGTTCCAACATCATATTAATCTGGTAGTGTACAGGAACTGGGAGAGAACTACTTGATTGCTTCTCTTTCAAACAGAAACTGAGTTTTATTTCCTTCCTATCCTAAGCTATCACTGCTATGAATTCATACAGGCCAAAAGCATCTTTCTCCCTTATTAGAAGGGAGTATCATTCTGTCCACTGCTCCTCCAGGCAGAAAAATCTCTTCATTAAAGAGAACACTGTAGAATTTCAATATCTTAACACCCTCTCCTGTATGACAAATTAGCTGCAAGCAACAGTGCTCCTTTTGTACTTTATCTGTCCTAATTCTGGGAAACTAAGACACTTCAGCCATTCCTGGCTCGTGTCAAGTTTCCCTCCCTAGCAAAATACTAAAGCTCAGCTATATAACAGCCTCTCCTCACTGACAGGTAAGAAGAAAGGAAAACTAAGGATGGAGACAAAAAAAAAAAAAAACCCAAATAAAACCAATCCATAACACAAATCCAGCCCAGGGAAATCAGTAATAAGATATGCTATCTACCTTAGCAGATTTAATGAATCTATTTGATTGGATTGATGAAAGCATTAGACAAATGCTTGATGTTAGGTCAACAGCATACAAAAGTATATTTTTACTTACAGGAGACATATCCAAGAAAACTAACTACTATGTCTCTGATCTTACTGATAATACATCTGTTTATCACTCAGAAAGATCAGTCCAAAACAAAGCTTCTAGTTCAGGCATAGAAAGGTCTTGAGCTTTATCTCTGAAAGCTCAACAGGCTCACATGACAACAAACAAAACAGCAAAAACGGAGGAGTATCTGACCTAAAAATCTTGCTCAGAAAACACACTGGGATGATTTTAATGAAATTTAACAAGATACATTTAAAATAAATCTGTTATATACTCTATTGCAATACCTTTCTAAAGCTGTCAATAATATGACAGTAACTGTGTTATAAAGACTTCACAGAAATGTTGCAATTATTTTATCATATCTTGTAAAAATATGACAAGATTTTCCCTTGATGTTTAGTCTTTGCCATAAAGCAGACAGGGGAGGGCATATTTTTAGCATCTGAATTGTTGCTAGTAGGAGGGAATAATAATAATAATAATTTTAATTCCTATTCTACCATGAAACTGGAGTTATAATAATCTCTCCCTAGAGCTGACAGGCAGTTGCTATAAAAAGTCCATTGCACAGCTTACACTGGAGTTAAAAATCCTTTCTGACACAACAGACAATCTTCCTTGTGATCCAGCTGTACCTACCAATGTCACTGCAGTACAGAGATGACCTTCCTCGCTCTGGAGGAGTGGTATAGCCCAGCTGGTTATTAACAATCAAATGGATGCTCCCACCAACTCTGAAATGTGGTAGATTAGAGAGGGTCAGTGTTTCAGGAACAATCCCTTGCCCAGAGAAAGCAGCATCGCCATGAACCTACATCAGGGAAGAAGATGGAAAAGTCTCATTAGGAAACATTGGAGGAACAGCAAAATCAAAACCATAACCCATTAATCTTCTAAATTGGGTACATGGAATAGATACAGTTCCATCTGGACCCACTTCTCAGTCCCTCTGAGAATTCTGTTTCCATGACTTGAGAGTTTATGTAGCCTTATCACTAACACAAGGTCATGGCAGCCAACGTATGTCCAGAATTCCTGATGTAATCCCTACCTAGAACTGACCTATCATCTCTTAAAACTGACCCACCAGTGTCCAGGTGACTGCAGCTTTCCTGGCTATGGCAAAGCTGCAGCAGTCAGAGGCAAGCCACTGACCCCTGAACAAAGGGAGCCACTCAGCACAGCATTCACTACACCTTTGCTGAAGCTGAATGCTGGTGAACTGTGAGTTATACCCATTCCCACCTTACCAAACAGACAAGAACAGAAAACCAAGTGGAAAATGAACTGAATGGAAGCACCCAAAAACAAAGAAAAACTCTCAGAAGGAAATAAAACCCAAGTTCTTGGTTACATTTCAGAATAGCAATAGCAAATAAATGTTGCAAATTAAAAAAATAGATCAGAAGGGAGACTACTGTGACATCCAACCCAGGTTTCCAAAGAAGGCTAGAGGTACTGGAGTGAATATCATCTAACATTTCAATGTTTTCATATTGGAGACAGTTCTCCATTGATGAGTATGACCACAGCTTCCTCAGAATGCAGACTTGTTTGCAGATCAAAGTCCCTATGCAGACTGATGTACTTCCTTACTGAAACCAGGTGACAGTTCTGCTTTCCAGCTATGGAATAGTGATTTCAAGCCTTAAGAGACTTCTGCAAGTACACCAAGATAACAGAGGTGCAATCAACCAGTGAAACAGCAGCACTGGGCTTTATACCATTCTAACACAGATGTTTTAAGAGGTATCACAGCAAAACAAAGGTAACTACTGCAAGAGAGACAAGCCAGCATCCCCACTCTATCCCTTACCATGCTACACTTGTTCCTGAAGTGCTGGATTTTCACTTTTCCCTCCTGGTTTCTTCTGCTGCCTAAGAAGGCTACATATCTCAGTGATAGCATTTGAGTGAAGACCCTAAAACATCTGAGGAAACTTTATGGCCTTTAGCACATCCCAAAGCATTAAAGCCTAAAGACAGTGTGACTATCCAACTACACAAGACTGTTCATATGCATCTCAAACCCCAGAGGACTCAATTCCTGTGGTGCAGGTAGGATTTTACTCATTCTACCAAAAAGAGGGAGACAGTTTTTGCTAGGGCACACTTTTCTTTGGGCTGCATCAGCAAAAAGGTAAAAGCAAGGTCATCGTCAAGTTTAATTCACCAAATGGTGACCCTGAGGGTGGAATTTATTTTCTGGAGATCTCACCCTCAGATTTCATTTCAAATCACAAATATCAGCAGTTGCCTGATGTCCAGGAAGTGGAGTTAAGGTATGTGAGAAGGTGAAAAATAAACCACTCTCCAGCAGAGATGGACAGTTAAATACTGCAGAGATGTCCATAGTAGTTAACCAAGAAGAATTTTATAATCCTTATAAATTCTGAGCACACTGAAGTTCCAGAAAAGAAGACCTTCAGACCCTGGACAATGAAGCTCACCACTGACAATGGCACCTTAACTGATCTTTACTCACTCTCCCCTCAAGCTCTGGTACTAAGGCTTATGGAAGAAGAGAAAAAATGCCAGCATATACCTCAGTTCAGAGTTCAGAGTGTCTACACTTATATTTCTCAAGAGAAAGCACTATAAAAACAGAAAGTTCAAAGACAAACTCCCAAACCAAGATTCTGAAAAACAAGGTGCCTGCTTTTATCTCTTTCTTCAGAATTAGCTGAATGAGAGCAGTTAACAGTTACAGCTAAAAATTTGCCTGTTTTTAATTTCACTTGTGTACCTTTTAAAGCCACAACCACAAGTAATGATGGGCAGGTTACACGATACATTTTCTTCCTTTTAGGAACACTTTGAATCAGTTGACTAACATGGAGGTGTTCAGCATAGAATCAAATGTTTCTCTTCCCTGCTATGCAATCCTCCCTACAGCTTACCCCCACAAACTTTAAGAAGTGAAATTTTTCTTGGATAGGGAGGGTCCATTTATCCTGAAGAATCTTTGTTTAAAGAGACACAGTACTTTCATTACTACATGGTGAAGATCTACCATTATGAGAAAGAAATAATAGTATCTTCTCAAACTCTCTATTTTTGAGAAATAGAGACAGTTATGTCTCTATTTCTCAAAAATAGAGACATAACTGCACTGAAAGATGGAGAGACATTGGGCAGCAAAAGTTGTCTGGGCTTGCAAACTCTAAAGACTTTTTTTAAATAAAAAACTAAGAACCCCAACTTGCCCAGAATTATTTGTATTCTCATGTCTGCTTTTTCACAATATTCACACCCTCCCAGAAGAAAGCAAAACATTTTTTAAACTGAAATACATTTTCACTTCTACATGTAACTTCCTCTGTTTGTTATACTTTACAGAACGTTTCTGCCCAACTTGTTTTTACTCTTGGCTTTAAAATGTTAAGTGTTCAACTCACTTGTTTTTCCAAGTTAAAGTCAAGGCAAGAGAAGAAAATTTATCAAGGAAGTATTTAGGATTGCTTCTACAGCTATGCAAGACAGTTCAAGGAGTTAAAAACTAATTACAGCAGAGTCCTCAACAATACCATGACAAAATGACAAAATTCTAAATACTCCTGAACATTTTGCAGCCTTGTTGACAGCTCCTCTCCAAATCCATTAATTTGAAAGAAGGCTTCCAGTGGCAGTTTAAATGCAAAAGTGAGGGAAGTGGCTCTCAGTGCAGAATACTATTAAAATAAAGGGAGGTATCAGAATCAGTTATTCAGAAATCTTAGAAGTGCAATTATTTAAATGCCAGCATCATCACGGACGCCACTTGGAAATCTTTGCTGCCCTCCTCTTTCCCCATAAAGAAGATCCCAGCAGTTTTGTTTGATATTTCTATGTATACTCCTAGTCCAGCAAGTCTTACAAATATAAATTACAACATGTGAGCAAAATACCTGCAGGCAAATAACTTTGTCCCCAGGCTGTGCAGAACTCTCTGGGGAGTAATCGCCATCGAGCAGAGTCTGCTGCCTGGCTCGTGTCTTGCCCACAGCCACGGGGTTGATGGCTTCTAAGTGTGAGGGGTTGGGGAGCAAGGTGACATGCACAGGTCTGTGGGAGCCGAAGTCCAGGTCTACAGAAGATGTCAGGTGGGAGAGAACGTCCCCAATGGCTGCTGAATTCTCTGGAAACTCACTCAAACCACGCATCTTGCGGAACATGAGCTGCGCGGAAACAGATTTGGTTAAAACCCTTTTCTGATTCACTGACGTGTTGAAAGAAAAACACTCTCCCACTCCTGAAACTGCAAGGATGCTTCTAAGTAACAGCACATAAAACCCTTCATTAGAGCTCTTTTAACAGTCTCCTGCAGACAGTTCACTGAAGTGTTGATAGGAAGGGAGAACTCTCTCACACAGGTAACATTTTATTGCTCCAGCATTTACAACAGGGCAAACTTTCAGGGGTTTATTTATACTGCAAATAAACCAGGCAACTGCCCATGGGATTATAAATCTCTTACCTCAGGAGGAAGCTGAAGCAAGCCGGCGAGCAGATTAAGCCTTCCCCGGTGAGGCATCCCGATGATGATATCCGTGACCCCGCTGTAGGCGCACATCTTGAACAGCTCGTGGAAGAAGCCCATCATGCTCTCTGCTCCTTCACCCCCGTATCGCTTCACCGTGGCAAACTTGGTGGCCAAGAAGTGATCAAACTCCTGTTAAAAACAGGACAACTTCAGTATTAGGCTATTTTAAGCAGCAGCTTTCTGTTTCTAAAACTGCAATATAATTTATGTTTATGCCCTTGAGGCGTACGAATCTAAACGTACCCCTGGAAAGTCTCAGCTCACTCTCCACCCACACAGTCTGAGACCAGAAGCTATGATGACTATAAAAAAATCTCCTCCTAAGGAGATTTATCTCCTCCTCTTATCTCCTCCTAAGCAGGAAAATGTTTTAATTACTGATTTTTTCATTAATTAATTAATGAAAAAATTACTGAGGACCAAACTTTCTGTGTCTCACATGGAAGATGCTTCAAGAAGAACTATAACACCAGACTAATTTACATATTCTTTGGTAGTTTACCTGTTTTAGGTGGAAATTTAGGAATGGTCTTCTTTTATAGTATGAACCATAATGATCTTGAGATACAAAGTGCTAGCAAAGCAGAGTTTCATTTTGATTTACATTGGGCACAGTCCTTATTACATAGGTAGAATGCTTGAGAGAAGAAAAATAAATGAATCTGTATTTACTTCATTTTCTTCTCACTTCACTCCATTCACCTTCTCCTAGAAAGCTCTAATAAGTAACCAAGTTTTGGAAGTACTGGAAATTTCTTTAGTTTTTGCAACTGAAGACAGAGACTAAATGAAGCCTGTAACTGAGAAGGGAAGACTAAGCCACACCCAAAGATCTGAGCTAACTGTTAGTTGAGCAATATTCAGTTCTCAGGAATAATGTACACAAAATTAATTGCATATAAAAGCAGGTTTTTTTCTGTCACAGTTAATTCTATACTCTTTGTATAGTTCTGGTCATATTGAAATTAAACTAGAGCACATCAGGGTCCCAGTATCAACCTCTTGTGTCACCATCAAATTCCCCTAACTGCCAAAGAGAAGACAAAAAATACAAAGTGGGCCATATACTTCCATTTAGTCATTGGCAAATATTACATTTAACACTCCTTCCACTTGGAAAACTGGAATCAGGGGCACTTTCTCTCTTCTACCTTTCCAACCTTCACAGATCCTGCTCTTCTACCTTTCAATCCTTCTGCATAACATGGGAAGAAAAGGGGAAAAAATTAAAACTTTTCACAGTACAGAAGTATTGGAATAAATTTTCTCTATACATTTCAAAAGTGCATAAATGTTTCACTTCCTTATAGAAGGCACTGAACAGAGGTTCCTTGCTGAAAAGCACCATATCTGCCAGTGCTATATGGTAACACCTCAGTCCAACTCTGATTTGTTCTTCCAAAACCCTGAGAGACAGCATACTTTAAGGACAGTAAAACAGAACAGCTTGAGGGTCAGAGGAAAACACAGAACAGCTAAGCCAGAGCACAAGATTTCACAGAGCTCTGCTCAACACTGTGCTCCCATCAGTAATATTTCATATGAGCTGTCAGATTATTTATGTCAGAGTATCTCACTTTTGAAGACTGATTATTCATGGGTTTATAGCATCATTATTTCAGTAATGGCTGGTAAGTAAATTCAGCAACAAACTCCCATGATGTTCCTGCATTGCACTGCTTCGGGCAAAACCTTGTACTTCTTCCTCCTGCACACTGGCAAAGCCTTTCAGGACAGTGATTGTTCTTTTTCTGCATCAACCATGTCCAGAATAGGCTCATGTCCATGGAAAGGATCCATGACAAACCCCATGACTATTACAATCCAGTAACAGGGAACAAAGTACCTGGGACTCCAGCATCAGTTTGCACAGGTGCTTTTTCTCTTCGGGTGTAAATGCTTCTTGCTTTAGCTCCTCAAACCTTTTAGCAAACCATTCTCTCTCCTCCAAAGTTGGAAGCTGGCTTGTTTCTATGGAAATATGCCCGCAGTATATATGGTCAAGATAAGCCATCACATCTTCTACAGAAGCCTCCTCTTTTCCCATGTTTATCAGTCCTGGTGGGAAATAAATGTTATTAGTCACTTTGGGGGAGAAGGGGGAAGCACTAAGGCCTGTTTTGGAGAAAATGAAACAATGAGAGAGACCCCTCCCCCCACCCCCTTTGTTTAAGGTTGCAGCAAGGCTCTAAGAGAGCCAAGAAAAGACAATTCTTGACTTTATGCCCCTGTACTTTCAAACCTTCACTACAGTGTTAAGCATTATGGTAAATTACAGAATGTTACAGTAACACAAGAAATTAATGTTTAACCTCAGTAGTTGTAAGAACAAGTACAAATTTTCATGGTTTCTGAAGATGCTAAAAAGCAACCTCTCACTGCACTATGATTTCTGCAAGACATATGTATGCTGAAGTTGACAATTTCTGTCTAACAGTTTTCATCACTGATTGAGCCACCACTCAGTATCTGACTCGTCCACAGAGGCCACAGCCCCTCAATAAATCACCCATGAACAGAATTTGCTGTGGTAAGGCCATGAACTCACCTGTAGTAACAAGAGGACCCTGAAGAACTTCAGCCAGCTCTTGGATTTCAGGTACCATGTTCATAACAGCTCGGCCAGCAAACAGTGGGTTTATTTTGGCTGCCTTGTGGCCATGTTCAGCATAGGCAGTTATTAAACGAGCAAGAGCATGGTCAACTAAAACCAAAAAGAAAGCAGAACAGTATCACACACATACTCAGATTAAATCCACTTACAGCATCAACACAGGAATGTTTTGTCTGCTGGCAACCATCAAGGTTCTGGCTGGAAAGACAGCTTTTCTATGCTGTTGTTTCTACCTTATTACCCCACAACAGCTCACATGAGCAAACTGCTAAATCTGCTCCCCCATCCAATTTTCAAGCAAGTACACTCTAGATTTCTCCCACAGTTCCCCTCATAGGTTAGGCTCCTGTAAACATATGCAAAGCTGCTTCATTTTGCTTCGAATCTCACCAAAACCACTACAAACAGGTACATCCAAGCCAAGATCAGCACATTACCAGTGTATAGTCTTATTTCCTAAGCCAACTCAATCCTATCACTTATGCTTCCTTGTTCCTTGTTGGAATGACAGGAGGATTGGGTCTTAACAATAATTCAGGTCCCATGACTCCAAAAAAAACAAAGTCTGTCTGCAGGAGCCAAGAGCATGTGCTGAGTCAAATGTGGTAAAAATTATCGACATGGGCAGAATTTGACCAGCTGAGAGGTCACACACACATTACTGTCACTGAGCACAGCCACAGACCAGGCTGACAAACTGCACACAGGAAGACATACTGCAAGCACAACCTGCTACAAATTAATGGCATGAGCCAGCTTATAAAGCATTCCTAATGTGGAGGAGTTTTTCATCCGTGTAATTGCAGCACTGACAGTAGTCAGGTCTGAAGGCTATTGTTTTCCAAAACAATGCAATTCTCAGACCACACCACAAGGTGATTTCTCTGACACTTGTATTTCTATTGCCAACACTGCTCCAGCCATTACAATCACACAGTCAGCCCATTCAAAACTGACTCTTCTCTCTGCTGAGTTCTACAACAGAGGGACATAACCCACACATAAGCTAACACTGCCCACAATGCCCTCAGCAAGGAGGCCTTTAAAAGCAATTTTAAAAATGTTACATAAAAATATGTTAATCATTAACAAGGAGGCTACTTTGTGACTGGCCTCGGTGTCCAGGAGCTAGAAATTGGCTGCACTCAGGCTTCTGGGCAAAGGGTTTAACTCCTACCAGAGTCGCCAAAGTAAAGTTAAAGCAAGGACCACACTCCTACCTAGAAGAGTTTTCTGCTTGAAATCACATTTCTACACTGTAAAACGGAGCTAAAAGCAACACAGGAGAGAACTGCTACAGGAGAGAACTATCTGTACTTAAGCATGGAGTCCTAGAATGTTAAGGGGTTGGAAAGGACCTTATAGACAATCCCGTCCCAAGCCCCCCTGCCGTGGGCAGGGGCACCTCCCACTAAACCCAGGCTGCTCAAAGTTTTATTCCATCTGGCTTTGAACACCGTCAGGGTTGGGGCATCCACAGCCTCCCGGGACAACCTGTTCAGTGTCTCACCCCGCTCAGTTCGGCTAGTTCAAGCACCATGATATAAAAGGAAAATGACAGGCGAGTGGCAGAGGTACTTCCATGAGCAGCAGAAATCTCCGAGAGCCCATCGCTGAGGAACCTTCAGCAGCCGGTGCTCTCACAGCCGCTTCAGCCCATGGAGCGGAGCCAGGCACCCCAGGCTTGCGGAAACCACAGCCAAGAGCTCTCGGAGCGGCTCTGCTCCGCGCTCTGTCCCGCCGGGAATAACACACTCAACACCTCAGAGTGCCCGCTCCGTGGCCGGGCCCCGCTCCGGGGCAGCCCCCGCCACGCTCCCTCTGCCCGGCGCGAAGCCGGGGGTGTCCGACCTGCTCTGCCGGCGCCGCGCTGCTCCTCCGCCCGCCCGCCCGCCGCCTTCCGCGGTTTGTAGCCGTAGACGCCGCGCTCGGTGCGGTACCAGCGCCTGGGGCCGCCCCGGCAGAGCGCGCAGCGCACGGCCCGAGCCCCCGCCGCGGCCGCCATGGCCATGGCCGCGCTGCCCCCGCCGCCGCCACCGCCCCCGGACCCGCCCCAGCCCCGGGGGCGGCGCCCGCGGCGGGGGCCCTGAGGGGTTCCTGCAGTGCCGAACGGAGCCAGACGGCAGACCGTGTTCTGGGCTCCAGCCGGGCAGTCCGGAGTGCTGTGCCCAGTTCTGGGCTCCTCAGTACAAGGGAGACAAGGAGCTGCTGCAGAGGGTCCAGCGGAGCCACAGGGATGAGGAGGCCTCTGGAGCATCTCTCCTGTGAGGACAGACTGCGGGAGCTGGGCATGTTCAGTCTGGAGAAGACTGGGAGGAGATTTCATGAGTGCAAGTAGATATCTCCAAGGCAGGTGCCAAGAAGTTGGTGCCAGACTCTTTTCAGTAGTGCCCAGCAACAGGATCAGCAGCAATGGCCATAAAATAAAACCCAAGAAGTTCCACCTCAACACGAGGAAGAACTTTTCATTGAGAGCGGCAGAGCACTGGGACAGGCTGCTCTGGGGCTGTTGTGGAATCTCCCTCTCTGGAGACATTCACAACCCACCTGGATGTGTTCCTGTGTCACCTGCTCCAGGTGACCCTGCCTTGGCATGGGGGTTGGACTGGATCATCTCCAGAGGTCCCTTCCAACTCTGCTCCGGTGAGACCCACCTGCAGTGCTGCATCCAGCTCTGGGGTCCTCAGCACAGGAGGGACACGTGTTGCAACCAACACAAGAACTCACACTCACACCTTGCGATGTCTGAGGCGGAAAGAAGAAGGACTTTATTTACAGAATCAGCATTTATCGAATTCCAGCAGTGATCATGGATTGGAGGAAGAAAATCTTCTTCTCCAACCACACTGGACCATGCAGCAGTCCGTCAATAGTCTCCTCCTTTATGAAAAGAATGTAAACATCTCTAGATTTCACTATAACAAATGGCTTGTTTATATGAAAGTGTATCTGACTCCAAGGACACAGAAGGCTAAAACAAGACTTTTACAAACTCCTTAAAGGAGACAGAGGAGAACGGCAAAAACCCAGACAACAGACACAGATCTGTTAGAGCAAATCCAGAGGAAGCCACTAGGATCATTAGAGAGATGGAGCACCATTCCTATGAGGAAAGGCTGGGAGAATTGGGATTGTTCAGTCTGCACAAGATAAGGCTTCTGTGCGATTTAATTGCAGCCTTCTAGCACCTGAGGGGAGTCTGCGAGAAAAGATGGAGATGGATATTTTACAAGAGCATGTAGTGACAGGACAAGGAGGAATGGCTTCAAAGCAAGAGAGTGGAGGTTTAGATTAGGTATTAGGAGAATGTTCTTTGCTGTGAGCATGGCAAGATATCATAACAGGTTGTGCAGGGAAGTTGTAGATACCCCACCTGTGGATGTGTCCAAGGACAGGTTGAATGGAGCTTGGATCAACCTGGAATAGTGGAAGGTATCCCTGCCCCATGGCAGGGGGGTGCACCACATGATCTTTAAATGTCCCTTCCAATCTCAAATTTCTGTGATTTTGTAAACTTTGTGTGAATGCAGGCCTGGGATACTGGCAAGTTCCCTTTCTGTAGGCTTGGTGTGCTCCTGTTGCCTTCACAACAAGGAAATCAAAGAGTATTTTTTGTCCAAATCAAGCCATGGTATTTGCCTTTGGAACAGGTGGAACTGGATTTCTGAACTGGATCAATTCTGACAGCCCAGTTGGTCTGGGATTGTATTCACAGTTCTTGCAGAGGGCCCACTTGTGTTCCTTGAGGCCTGTACAGTTGGGTTTATGCATATTTATTACACCCAATTTGGGAGAAAAATATAAAAATAAATGACCTTTAATGCTGCCAGGAGGGCAAAAGGATACAGCAACAGAAGGACATGTGGACATGTGGCCCATACAGTAAAGTGTAGTAGAAATGTGGCTGTGAATATTAATATTTTTTTCAATTAGAATGAAGGAACCTTAAAAATAATGCTGCAGGATTATGTGATTTTTTTTTTTTGAAGCTGACAGTGCAGAGGGAGAAAACACTGATAAAGTTAAATATTTCCATTCTGTGCTTGGGGGAAAAAGACAAATGTTGCAGGCAGATTGCAGGATGATGAAATACTTTTCCACAGTTCTTAAGCAAATACCAGTCAAACAGCAGATATCAATGTGGTTTTGCTTTGAATCAAATAGGCAGTTAGTTGAATATTTCCCAATTAGCAGTGATAGGAATAGGTTTGATCATTAAAAATATCCCAGTTTCTCCAATGAGATTTTTCAGTTACACAATGTGGATCACAGAGAACTAACTGAATATTTGTGTATATATAAGTTCACTTAATAAAGGCTTAATAAAGTCTAAGCAGGTGTTTATGAAATATATATGTCATCAAGTCAACTTGTTAGGGTTTTAATGTGAATCAAAATCCAGTTAATAAAGATTTAAAGTACTTCACAGATTTGCCGGCATAATCATCGAGTAGGACACGATTACAAGTGGCAAAAACATTGCTGTAGCTGTATCTAGGTCAAGGAAAGGTTTTGTTGACTTTGGTTCATGTCTAAATGTGAGAAGGTGGTACCTGTGCCAGCAGAAACACCACTGCTGAGGGTGTAGGCAAAGTGACTCTCCCAGCCTGGCTCCTCTGGCATAAAGCCTGTCCTGGAGAAGGCTCCTGGGAGAAGTTGATTCAGTGCTACATGATGCTCTCACTAAGAAAACCAGAAATGCTCCAAAACCAAGACAGTAAGTGTCTGACTACCTGGCAGAATAGCAAATCAGCAGCACTGGGAATATTTCTAAAGGAATTACCCTCCCTTGCCACTGTAGTAGTTAGATCAACCCAAAAAAGCTGCCCACACCTTGGGTGCTGATGAAGTTTGTCAGCTGGAGGTAAAGAGAGGTGCCCTTGAATCTGAGAGTCAAGATGGAGATAAGCAAACAGCACTTATTTCAACAGGATGAGGTGAAAGCTTGCACACATTGAAGGAGTATGTGCACTGAAATGTAGCTCCTTTCCAGGAAACAGTGGCTATAAATAATCTTCTCCAAAAATCATGAGGAAAAAAGCAGATGGGTCTAAAAAAATTACGTGAACATCCGCTCACTTGGAAAAGAAGATAATTTGCTGGATTTGGCTACAAGGAAATATAGAGGACACCTACAGATTCTACATTAGGCCAGTATTTGGCACAATTTGAATACTGTGTGCAAGTTTGGTGCCAGTAATTGAGGAAACATATCAAAAAATTGGGGAAGAAGAGCTTCAGGAATTAAAAAAAAAAAAAAAAAAGAAAGACATGTTTTATGTCTGAGATCCAGGAAACAACATCTACCTGGTTTTGGTAAATCAGTACAAAAGCTTGATTGTACTTTGTGCACAAATGAAACAGGTCCTTTAGGAGAAGCAGTTTTCTGAGGTACCAAAGGTAAAACAAGATTTGCTTGCATGGCCTTTACAAGAGAGAGCTCCAACATAATTGTAGATGTGGGAATGTGGTATAAACACAGAAGGAGTTTTTGCTTTCCTTTCAAAACTCTAATGATCCTGCTTTTTATTCAGATTGGAAAGGGCAGCAGCATTGTGCTTCAAAAGAAAATAAGCCAACATCTCTTGATGTAATACCAGTGCCACTGATACTTAAGCCAAGTATAACCCAACTCTCCCTAAAAAGAGTGATTCAAAGGCACCCATTGACAGGCCAAAGGATTGGTGCCCTTGGAAAATAAACTGCCAACACTAACATGCATTTTCTCTCCCCCTTTTTACTATGTTCTGCCATGGATCTTCTCCACTCCAGTGAGTCAGTTTAATCAACTTGATAGTTTAAGTAAATGAGATCTTTGTGAGCAGGGACATGTGAATGACCTGTACCAATAACAAGCACGACTCCATCCTTTCAAACTTGTCCAGAAAGAGATTTTTAGACATGTCTGCAGCAGGGAGGAGAGCTCTTCCCTGGAAAAAAAAAAAAAAAAACAACAAAACCTGTCTAATCCTGTACCAGTTGGCAGAACACACCTAAAACTCTGCATCAGTAAACAGTGTCTTCTGTTGGGGCCAACTCTTGCCTCTGAATAAAAAGCAACTTTAACAGCTGAATAATCTCATTATGTACACCCAGGCCTGTGCCTGCTGTCACAGTCCAATATTGCTGAAAGTTCTTCTAAGCCCAGAGGGGTGTAAAGACTTTCCCAACCTAAAGAAAAAGCTTCTGTCAGAACCTGGATTCAAAATGTAAAATAAACACCAGATTCTCACTCTGCAGCTCTGGGCTGTGCCAGCTTTTTTTTCAGCTTAGGCAGCTTTAGAGTTGCCCAAGAGGTGATGCCATGCCCAGACGTGCAGGCAGAGAGCGTTTCCAACAAATCCTGGAGTTTTTTGCCACTAAATTCACCACTGTGAAATATCCTCAGATGTCCAGGTGGGAACAGTGACTGGGCAGGAGGGCAGAGAGACCAAATTTAGACTGGAAAAACACATCCAATGACAGAATCACAGAATGACAGAGTGGGTGGGTTTGGAAGGGACCTCTGGAGATGATCCAGTCCAACTCCCCTGCCAAGGCAGGGTCTCCTGGAGCAGGTGACACAGGAACACATCCAGGTGGGTTGTGAATGTCTCCAGAGAGGGAGACTTGGAGAGCAGCCCGTCCCAGTGCTTTGCCACCCTCAATGTAAAGAAGTTCTTCCCCATTTGAAGTGAAATCTCTTATGTTTTATTTGTTCAGCACCACTGAGATAAGCCTGGCACCATCCTCTTGGCACCTGCCTTGGAGATATTTACTTGCACTCATGAAATCTCCTCCCAGTCTTCTCCAGACTGAACATGCCCAGCTCCCGCAGTCTGTCCTCACAGGAGAGATGCTCCAGAGGCCTCCTCATCCCTGTGGCTCCGCTGGACCCTCTGCAGCAGCTCCTTGTCTCTCTTGTACTGAGGAGCCCGGAACTGGGCACAGCAATGGACGCCCATTAAACCACCCCTTCGGCAGTAATTTAGTGTTCAGACACTGACACCCCAATGTTTTATCACGGTGACACCCGCGGGCCCCACCCGCGGCCTGACGGCTGCCGTGACGCCTGGAGGGCACAGACACGTCACTGCAGTGACGTCACGCGGGGCCACAAGCCGAGTCGTGCGCTGGGGCCACCAAGGAAGCGACATTCAGAGGCTTTTTCCCCCCTTCCTCACCGCTGGGAGGGACGCGGGGCCGAACCGTGTTCCTCTCCCATTCCCATTCTCATTCCCGTTTCTCTTCCCCTTCCGCCTCCGCACTCCCGGTAACCCGTCCGCCGCCAGGACCCCGCGCGGGGCTGCCCTCCGCGCTGCCTAACCCCCGCCCCTCGAGAAGCGCCGCTCCGCGCCGCCCGCAGCCGCAGCTCTGCCGCCGTGAAGCGGCGCCGCTCCTCCCTTGGCGCCCGGGCGTGGCGGGGCGGGCGCGGCGGGCTCGGTCGGGGCGGCGCCGTGGGTCAGGCAGCGCGGCGGCGGCCCGGTCGCCGTGAGGGGAGAAGCGCTCGGGGGCCTCGGAGGGGCGGAGGAGGCGGCGGCGGCGGCGGCGCCGGGCGGGCCCATGTCGGCACCGGGCACAGGTACCGCGGGCACCGACGGGACGGGAGGGCGGTGCCGGGGCGTGTGTGAGCAAGGGGTCTCAGGGACGGCGGGAGGAGGGCACAGGGGCCTGGCGGGGGCACGGGGAGGGGGGGTTCCGGAGGCGGAGGGGCCGTGGGGCTCGGAGTAGGGAAGGCTCGGGTGGCGGTGCCTGAGAGGACGGGGAGGGGGAGGCCGGGAGCACCGGAAGCTGCTGTTCCCGAGCTGCTGGTCCCACCCGGGAAAGGGCCCGGGCTGCGGGAGGGCTGCGAGCGGGGATTGGGGTGGTAGCGAAGGAGTCTTTTTATATTTAGTGCCTTGTCTATAGGCCTCTGTTTCACGGTGGAAAGCGCGTTCCTGCAAGTCTGGCAACAGAACACTCTTTTCGAGAGGTATAGAAGCGAAAGTAAAAGTGCCCGGCTGTTCGGCGGGCCGGCCAGAAGATGTGTCAGTGGCCTGGAGTTGTGTCAGGGGAGGTTTGGGTGGGATATCAGGAAAAGGTTCTTCGCTTAGAGGGTGGTTGGGCACTGGAACAGGCTCCCCAGGGAAGGGGTCACAGCACCGAACCTGTCTGAACTCAGGAAGCGTTTGGACAGTGCTCTCAGTCTGAACTCAGGAAGTGTTTGGACATGTGTGACTCTTGGGGTGCCCTGTGCAGTGTCAGTAGTTGGATTTTGATGATCCTTGTGTGGGTCCTTTCCAAGTCAGGATATTCTGTGATTCTGTGAACCTTCCCTACCGCTGTGTGGGAGACTCCTCTCTCTCTCTCTCTCTCTCTCTCTCTCTCTCTCTCTCTCTCTGCAGTAGATTTTTTTTTTTTTCTGTGTGCTCATCTTCCAAAACCTGTGAGTTTGTTTTCTCCTCACTGACCTGGGTATTTTTCTTATGCACCTTTCCTTGCATTAAGAGAACGTTAATTGTATTTCAGTTCTTGAAGCTTACAACCTCCTAGTGGTGTGATAACTGATGTTGTAGTAGTTCGCTGCTCTTTGAGATTTTTCAGCCCGTTAGAGGCGGGACATCTTGCCTACGTTCGTTATCTCCTGTATCTCTTTTGTGATAGAGTAGCTGCAGAAAGGACTCTTTATGTAATCCGTTTAACTTCTAGTGAAAAATCTCATTGTGTTTAGTTTAATGGAACTGTATTTCCTTTCCTCATACTTGTGTTTGCAAGGATGGGGATTCTGGATCATGTTACTGCAGGCTTTGAGAGCAGACTGTTTTTATTCACTTGAGAGGATTGCTTTGAGGGCCAAGGTATTGATGTTTATTCCTTTATTCTGAATTATGAGGAGATTCATGATGCTTAGTACCTTATATTACTCTCTTCTTTCCTCAAGAGTAAATGCATACAAGATTTTTCTTAAATGTTACTTCTGTATTTCGAGAATGTTTCTTAAGTCTTTGTTCTCAAAGTATCATGGACCCAGTCCCATTCTTTCAAATTCCAAGATTATTGTTTAAAAAAAAGTAGAAACGTAAGTACAGTAAAAGTTGACTTAACTGCAAATGAGTCAAAAATTGAAAGATTAAGAGAAATAGTTCCCTCTAAAAACATATTATCTGTAGGTGCTGAACCTGAGAAGAAGGAGTGTTAAAGCATGTAAGTGTCACTACAGAAATGTGCTGCCAAGGGTCCAAAGGCATAGAGATGTTTGTCTTGTCTCTGTTTTCTCTGTCCTTCCTAATTTTCTGGTGTGAGTGCTGGTTTGTCCTGTCTGTTGGCTTATGGAGTTCATGTCATTATTCTGCCTTTTCATCAATACATTCATGTAAATGTGAGATATTAAATAGAATAAAGTTCCTCTTCATGTTTCCATGCCCTCTTCAGCCTCGTTTCCTATGGGAACGAGGCCCAGGTGAGCCAGCTGTCCGTTTCCATTTTTCCCGGCTTCCCACAACTTTGGGCAGAGTTGCATGTGGGACAGTTCTGCCTGTCCCAGAGGCTCTGCGCCGCCTGGGAGCTCAGCCTGGCTGGAGCTCCGCGCCGGCTCAGCCCCTTGGAGCTCCGCGCCGGCTCAGCCCCTGCGGAGCTCCGCGCCGGCTCAGCCCCTTGGAGCTCCGCGCCGGCTCAGCCCCTTGGAGCTCCACACCGGCTCAGCCCGGGTGTAGCTTGGAGGCAGCGGCCGCGCCGCCTCCTCCTGCCCTCGGGCGTTTGGTGTCCGCACAAACGAGCTGGCAGAGCCATCGGAAAGGTTTGGGAGATAAGGAGCTGTACACGTAGCAGGTAGTGAGAAGTATTGCAACATACCTGTTCTGTGATACAGAACAGAAACCTACTGTAAAATGAGAATTTGGGGGTTTTTTTGGACTCTGGTGTTCACTGGGAAAAAGTGGATAATACTGCCTTGTGATCAAAACCACAATGTGCCCAACTATGCTCCATCCCTTTTCTTTTTATCCCATCTTCTCGGGTTTGCTTTTATACAAGCAAATATCAGTTACATCTTTAAAACAGAATTCTGAGCTCCTAAATTTAGTAAGAGTTCAAGTACCCTAATGATTGTGGTAAATGACCATGTTTTAAAAGTTACATGTGTAGCTGGATATTTTGTTCAGAGCACTGGAATTGTGACATGCTGTTCCAACATTTCCTTAAACATAGACAAGCCCTTCCCTCTTTGGTTAAGTACTGATTTCATAGTAATACTGTTTTAAGATCAGTGTTTTTGGAATTCAAGTAGTTCTGAGATCTTGAGATCTGAAATTTTATAGTTGTAGGCATGCACTAGGGAGCCAAATGTGCTACTGCTTGTTTAAGCAATGCTGATTTGATTTCCATAAATCAGTGTCAGAGACATTTCTCCGTTGGTGCCATTGCCAGTTGCTGCCAGAGGCCAAGTCATGAATAGGTTCCCCACTGTTGTCACTGCCCAGATATTAATACTGATACTGTACATTTTTGCACACCATGTTTTCTTCAGAAGTCCTGGAGGAACACCTTACATATTCTAATACAGAGTTTCATTTGGGTGGGTTAGACAGGATATGAATCTGTCATTTTATTGTTTGGGAGATGGCAGAGGCAATGTGCAATGCTTATTAAGAAACTTATCTTCTTTATTGTGAAGTCTTATTTATAAGCATATTTCAAAATAGTTACAGTTAATACCAGAAGCACTCTGCATTAGATTGGAATATAAGTGTCTCATTATCCATTCTGAGTAGATGCAGGGAATTGGTGAATCTAGCACATTTTCATAATCCAGAGTAAAATGTTAGAAAGGTGAAAGTAGGGGTGGCCATTGGGAATCAAACTGGTGTTACTAATAAAAATAAAGTGGTGGCTCTTCAGAAAGCATCACATGCAATGGTGTCCTACCAGTCCCACCTATACATGCATTTAACTTGAAGCGGGTAAATAGGTGAAAATTATTTTTAGTTTTAAGAAATGAATATAGGCTGAAGCAAAAGCCTGGTTGGTTATAATTGCCTCTTTGGGCCACCTGACCCTGATGTGAGTCAGTGCTTGCATTCTAGGCTGTAGTACCAGGAGTTAACTGTAAGGCTGAAGGTGGTGAGTCTTTCCCCTCTGCTCAGTACTTACCACATCCAGGTGTGGGTTCTTTGTTCCCAAAAAGGCATTGACACACTGAAATGTCTGCTGGAAGATCACCAAGAACACAGGGAAGCTGGAGGACGTGGTATCTGAAGAGAAACAGAGAGAACAGGGTTCTTGATCTGTAAGAAGAGAGGGGGAAATCTTGTTATTGTCTTAAAACAACCTAATGGGAGAGCACAGTGAAGATGAAGCTGGCTTCTCAAAGCTGTGCAGGGATAGGATGAAAAGAAACAGGATGGGGCATGGCAATTTCTAGGTTGGTATTAGGAAAAGCGTTTTCTCAGTGTGCCCAGTGGGGACCATTGCTTCTCTGTTCCTGGACATACTAAAGCCTTAGCCAAGCCTCTGATCTGTTTGGATGTCCTCGGAGCAGGGGCTGAAGGAGATGCTCATCAGAGTTTCCTCCTAATCAAAACTGTCCTGTGATTTTACTCTTTTGTGTCCTTAGCCAAATGAAACCAAAGTTTAGAGGGCTGGAAACCCCAAAGAGGCTAAAGCTCCTACAAAAATGTTGGTTGAGTGGAAGGAGAGAGATATTGTAGCCTTTGATGAGTTTTGGTAATTGCAGCCTTTCTGATATTATTTCCATTTGCTCTGCTGGCAGGGAGGTTTGAGCGTACAGCTTTGTCAGCACTGCTTGCTCTTCAGCTGCTACTTGTGCTGAGTGCTGGAGATGCTGGGGAAACCTGGGGAGGGGTGGGGAAAGGAGGAAGCAAGTTGATGCCTTTTCACAGTGAGGATAATCAAGCATTGCAGCAGGTTGGCCAGAGGGGTTGTGCAGTTTCTTCCCTTGACACTTTTCAGGACTGAAAGAGTCTTGTCTGAGCTCATTACTGACCCTGCTTTGAGCAGGAGGTTGAATTGCTTGGGGTCCCATCTAACCTGCATTATCCTATGATCCTAAGTAGTGGTAGTGGAAAGGGGAGTATTGTTAAGAGATCTGTAGAAAGGTCTGTGAGGTGCAGATGCGTGCTGATGTTTCAAGCATGTACTTACTTTTTAGTTAGGAGTACTTTGTTTTCGTCAGTCTTGATTTTCTTTTCAGATGGACTTGTTTATGTTCAAGATCTTACATTCCTTGGGTTGTAGAAACTTCAAGATGCTTTTATTTCACAGTTCATTCTGAAGACAGTTTTTCAGAACAACATGCTCACAAAATTATTAGTTTTTACCTGTCAGGTCCATTTCTTAGTTCAAGAAAATGTAAACCTTTATTCTGATGAGTCACACATTTGTGAGTTAAGTGAATATGGGTGGGCTGTGAAAAATGACTACAATATCAACAGCAATTTAAAAGTACTTGTTTTCCTGTGGTTCTGCAGGTTTGCCTGGGTAACACAATGCCAGCTGAGCGCAAAAAGCCAGCAAATATGGAAGAAAAAGAACCTCAGTTAAATAATAAAGAATTTAGTGAAAGGCGACCAGTGAGCACCAGGGAGAAGCCAAAAGAAGATGTGAAGGTTGGCATGAAGAGAGAGACTTTAAAGGTTCCTGAAGATAAAAAGAAAAAAATGGAAGAGGATAAAAGAAAGAAGGAAGACAAGGAGCGGAAGAAAAAAGAAGATGATAAAGTAAAGGCAGAAGAGGAGCAAAAGAAGAAAGAGGAAGAAGAAAAAAAGAAACTTGAAGAAGAGGAGAAAAAGAAACAAGAGGAGGAAGAGAAAAAGAAACAAGAAGAAGAAGCTGCTCAACTGAAGTAAGTTATCTTTTAAAGGTTTAATTGTGCCAAATCTGGAGTTCTTTAATCAGGATTGTGGTCAGAGTAATAAAAGATGAAGTGTTGGAGTTACTTTTAGTAGGTTCCATGTAGTGTTACCAGTTTTACATGCCTGTGTGATTGTGCTTTATATCTTCCAAGAGGTTTTGAGTTTTCACTTGTAACCTTTGTTACTTTGGTCTCTATTATGGGAATTTGATAATGTTCTGCATGTGATGATGACCACGGAGAGCACAATTGTGCCTGAGTAAATGATGTGATTTAACCCCAGCTGGCATAACCCCATGATGTCATATGGCCTGGGATATCCCTTGGGTCTGTTTGGGTCAGGTGTCCTGGCTGTGTTCTCACCCCACTCTTTGCGCAGCCCCAGGCTCCTCCTTGGTGGGGTGGGCTGAGGAGCAGAAAAGGCCTTGATGTGTTTAAGCCCTACCCAGCAATAGTGAGAACACCCCTGTGTTATCAGCACTGATTTCAGGACAAATCCAGAACACAGCCCCATACAGGATACTCTGAAGAAAATTAACTCTGTCCCAGCCCAAACCAGAGTAACAAAGAAGCACAGGTGTGTTTAAGATGAAGTGTTATTGTCCAAAAATTGGGAATACACACTCTTAACAGGTCTACAGACCATACATAACAGGAGCAAATCTGATGTGAGAAATGTCATTTCTTTTAATCAGTCACAGACAACTGATACCTGGATGGCAAACTCAGAATGTAACCTGCCAGTTTAATGTGTGATATTACCAGGACCACTTTTCTTAGTATGTTATCCAACAGTAGTACAGTGTTGAAGGTGGCATCTTTAGACCAGCAAAGCTGAGGTTCTGGCCATTCTGAGGTCTGAAATATTTCACTTTTAAGATTGAGGCAATGTCATAGCCAAATTCTACCTGGGACAGATATATTTAACCTATTCCAAATTTTCTGTGTAATTTCACTAGTCTGGCAGTAAAAGATTTTCCATAAATGTATAATACAGTAACCTATTGAAAGGCTGTTTCCTCTTCTGTCAGAACTTCATCTCCATCTAGTAAATGGAGTTTCATGTTTATATTTTCAAAGTCTGTTGGGATTAATATGTTCTGCATAGAAATATTTGAGACATTTTGTTTTGTAACAAGTAATACTTGACCTTTGCAACACCAGAATTAAACAGTTTCTGAAGCAGATGCTTTAGCTTTCTAGGATTAGCTTAGTAGATATTTATGAAGAGAGTAAAGCGAAATTGTGTTAAAACTCCTGAAGGTTTTCCACCTGTGACCTTTTTTTCTTTGAACTGATACCCTGAGATTAAGGCTTCATAACAAAAATGACTGATTTTTGTGTCGTGCAGGGAGAAGGAGGAAGCCTATCAGCTCCATCAGGAGGCTTGGGAGCGCCATCAGGCAAGGAAAGAGCTCCGCAGCAAAAACCAGAACGCACCCGAGAGCCGTCCCGAGGAGAACTTCTTCAGCAGGCTGGACTCCAGTCTGAAGAAGAACACGGCTTTTGTTAAGAAGCTAAAAACCATCACGGAGCAACAAAGGGACTCCTTGTCCCATGACTTTAATAGCCTGAATTTAAGCAAATACATTGCAGAAGCAGTAGCTTCCATTGTGGAGGCCAAACTGAAAATATCAGACGTGAACTGCGCCGTGCACTTGTGTTCCCTCTTTCACCAGCGATACGCTGATTTTGCTCCTTCGTTACTTCAGGCTTGGAAAAAACATTTTGAAGCAAGGAAAGAAGAGAAGACTCCCAACATTACCAAGTTAAGAACTGATCTGCGTTTCATTGCGGAATTGACAATAGTTGGGATTTTCACTGACAAGGAAGGTTTGTCTTTAATCTATGAGCAGCTTAAAAATATTATTAACGCCGATCGAGAATCCCACACTCACGTTTCTGTGGTTATCAGCTTTTGTCGGCACTGTGGAGATGACATTGCTGGTTTGGTACCAAGGAAAGTAAAAACTGTTGCAGAGAAGTTTAACTTGAGCTTTCCTCCTAGTGAGATAATTAGCCCAGAGAAACAACAGCCCTTCCAGAATTTGTTGAAGGAATACTTTACATCTTTGACCAAACACCTGAAAAGGGACCACAGGGAGCTACAAAATATTGAAAGACAAAACAGGTGACAATTGAATGTTGCTTTTTACTTATGAATAAAAATTAGCTTATTTGTGAAATGCCTAGATTTGTTGCAGTATTTATGAACAAAGTCTGTTAGCAGCGTGTAGAAGATAAGTGTGTTCTGTGTTCTGCAACGTTTCTAAAAAAAGTTCTAAATTTGTTCTGAATACTTAAAAAGCAGAGACAAAACAGACTCTTCTAAAGGAAATGGAGGTTGACCTTTAGCTGTAATTCTCTTTACTCTATTTGGTGCTGTTTCATTATCAGCATGAGAGCAATTCTGCTTTCCCAGCTGGTACTGTCCTTTTCCAGTTGGCACAATCTGATTTCTCCCTTTCCACCCACATGTATCTAACGAAGCATATGCCACAATTGCTTTGGCTTGTTTACTTTTTTTAGTGTACCAGGATGAAGGAAAAAACAGGTTAAATCAAGAAGTTATGTGTTACACTCCAAGGTGGACAAATATATATTAAAGAAATGTATTAAATTGTTGGAGGGCATAGACAATTTGATAAAATACCTCCTAAATATTTATATGTAGTATTAATATTGCAGGGTATAAATATGCAGACCTTGAGATCTGAATAATTTTATTTCTGCCATGTTCTCATTGTTTAATAATTGTTGGCTTTAAAGCATCCTAAATTCTCATTATTGGAGTCAGCATAAACCCAAATGCTATTCTTAAAACAGTCATTCTTAATTTCTTCTGTAAGCATTTCAGTCAGATAGAAATGAACACATTACTGTGTATAGGCACATATTTCAGCTAAAAGGCTGGAACATCTCTGGACATCCATCCAGAGCCAAATGTATGCTTGGAATGCATTAAATTTTTATGTTTCCAAAGCAAGAATCCATTGTGCTGATGGGTTTTGTGCTGCAGTCCTATCTGGTCTCAGCTAAGTGTTGAATTTCACAGGACCATAAACTGACTTCTAAGTACTGTTTGTAAAGTACCTTACTGGTTCAAAGTGCATTACTGACTTAGGTGTAATTCTTTCAAAGTGAATGAATATGAACCTTTATACTTTGATAATTATCGTTGGTTCTGAGCACATTGGTTCTGGCTGGCATTTCAATGAGTGGGTGTCACAAAGTCTGTATGATAGAAAATAGAAGGGAAAAAGTTTCTGAGAGGTATAAAATATGTTCAGAAACTGAGAAGCAGAAAGCATGTAAGAGAGAAAAATATACTTAAATATTTACTTGTACAACTGGATACAAATGAGTGGACAGAGCCTGAGCAGCCTAGTCTGAGCTCACCACTGAGCCTGCTTTGAGTAGAACAGACAAGAGCAGATGAGGGACCTCTTTGAGCACCTTGCCATTTGAATTTTCCCTGTGAACTTGGTGCAAAGCTTTGTTTTGGGGAAGGAATGTAAAGAGCTATCATTTGTCACTGGATTAAGAGAACTCTTATTTCTCTCTCTGAACTTTAGGGTGTTTATTTTAACTCCTTAATAAAAGTCGAGGAATGAGTTTTGTTAAATAAGACATCAAAAACCTTTCCTACCAGATTTTATCTGTTTACATCTGTAACAGATTCATGGCATTTGTTTGCTCTGGAAGTGCAAGGCATGAGGAGGGCAAGACAGAAATTTACTGAGTAAGAAGTCTGTGAGAATTATAGAAATCTTTGTCAACTGTGGAGTTTGGAAAAGTGATTGTGCAGTTGATTCCTTACTTGCTTTTGAATTTTTTTTTTTTATGGGGGGCAGTTTTGGGGGGTGTTTTTGGTTGGGTTGGTTTCAGGTGTTTTTTTTTTTAAACTCCACTTAGCTAAAGCAGTTCTCTGTGTATTAAAAATCTGATCCATTGTGCTGTAGTTTTTATTCATAGTGTTATGAATCAATGAAGTGAATAGGGAGTGAACTGTTCCCTTTTGTGCATCAACTGCTTCATGTTTAGGTTATGATATTTTGTCAGGTCAATAACTCATCCATTTATCTCTGTCAGGAGAATGACTGTGAAATAATTTAAGCGTTACAATTTGGTTGAATTAATTGAAAACTGCTATGCTAAATGAACAGTGCTTTAATGCTGTGTTACCTGTGGAATCTTCTAGGTAAAATTAAAGCAGATTCAAGCATTGCTGGTTAAGTGGATAGTTTGGAAAAGCACCTTGAATTACACTTGGACTTTAATATAGACATAGCATAGAACCTGTGGTCATTTGGTTGTATAGCTGAGGGCACAACAAAACTTGTCAGGCTGTGTCACTGGAAGGAAACACCTTGATTCCCAAATTCTGGGCAGAGTTTTCAAAAATAAGTGTTAGCTCTTGAAATTTCATCTAAATTAGGGATGTTTTTAAGATGTGCTGAACTCGCCTTGGTGCTTCGAGGAGATGTAAACTAAGACAAGTGCTTGTCTTACTTGTGCTGTGCTTGTAATTGTGTTCAGAGGTGAACTGTGCTTTTTAAAGGTTGCTTCATATGCTTTAGCTTCTTTGTGTTACCACTTGTCTTCTTCTTGGAACTGAAATTGAGAACTGCAAGTCTTGTACTATTGTTACAGCACTTTGCTTTTTTGTTTTTTAATAATAGCACAGAGCTTCAATGCTCATGTTTATAAAGCTGCTGGTTTAAAATATGTATGCAATGGACAGTGATTTCCATTGAAAAGCCATGAATTGATACTTAATGTGTTTCCTGAATCCAAACTGAACTACTGCACTTCCCAAATAGTCAGTGGTTATTTAATTTGTTAATTTTTCATTGCTGTACTTTGCAGGAACAGGCAATATATGTTAAATAAGTGTGTTTTGTCAGAGAAATAGAACTTTGCCAGCATTAATGCTCCTTGCTCTCTAGCCAGACACCTGTGTCCACTTCTGGTTCTGAGCAGGGGTAAGGGATTTTGTTGCTCACCCTGTGAATGTGTAC
This sequence comes from Phylloscopus trochilus trochilus, assembly GCA_016584745.2. Lineage (NCBI taxonomy): Eukaryota > Metazoa > Chordata > Aves > Passeriformes > Phylloscopidae > Phylloscopus > Phylloscopus trochilus. Next base: position 6,610,980 of record WQNJ02000016.1, on the reverse strand, counting down.
AAAGAAGACTTTTGTTTTACATTTAACCTGGAACAAGAAGACTGATATCCCTCAACTTACATTGCTTTAACTATTTCAGAATTCTTATGCCACAAAATGCTTGTGTCTTTGGGCAAGACTGACTGTTTGCCTATTGTGTAATAGAAGCCTAATGGTAATGGAATCCTACAGATGATAATGTAATGATACAACCTGCTTTGGGAATTGTGGCATTTGCACCTTTTTTCAAACTTCTGATGCTTTCATCTCAGTGCAGGGTGCCTGGTCAGTGGTTCCAGCACTTGTAAGCAGTGATTAGGTTCATTCAAATGCAAGTTACTTTTGACAACAGATTTCAGTTTCAAAAACTATTATTTGAAACAAGTATGAATAGTTTTGTAAAAGAAAATAAAGTGCAGCTGAGGAAACAAATGTAACTGCTCATAATTTGGACTGACAGCCTTGAAATAACTTGGTTTGTTGGAAAGTCAGTGAGCTGCTTGCAAATTTTTTGACCCTCCTGGTGATAATAGCTCATGTACTAATTTAAACAATATATGAATGGATTGTTACAGGTGCAGAGCAACTTTTATTAGCTTGTTGATAAAGTTGAGTATTTTATTTTACTATGTAAGTCTTTCTAGGACTGTTACAGCCTAATTGTGGCAAAGAGTAAGTGTGCCTTTCTCTTTGGACATGGAAGCTGGAGCTTCTGTGACTGTACTGTCCCCAGTGGGATTGAAGTTGGAAATTCAATGTGGTTTGGAAAAATAATAATGTCACTGAAATGTTTGTTATTGTGGTCTAAAATTGTTACAGCTCCCTCAAAGAGGGCAGCTTAGCTTTGCTCAGAGAAATTCCTAATGGTTCAGCATAGCTCAGATGTGTTTTAAGGAAACAGGTGGTCTTACTGTGAGTTTGGTTTTTGTAGACGCATTCTGCACTCCAAAGGAGAGCTGAGTGAGGATCGACACAAGCAATATGAGGAATTTGCAATGTCCTATCAGAAGCTGTTGGCAAATTCTCAGTCTCTGGCTGATCTTTTGGATGAGAACATGCCTGACCTCCCCCAAGAGAAGCCAACGCCCGAGGGTAAGCCAGATTCTAAAGCAGGTCAACAGAACCCTGGACTCAGCTTGGATGTGGTGGAAAAAGCTAACCAAACCCTCTTACCATTGTGTTCTTTGTGCTGCTTTCACTTCATTCAGCCTTTCCCCCTGAAGGATATCAGTTAATGAATAATGCATTTATTTTTTTAAAATTAAAGTAATTATGCCTAATATGTAGCCATAACTATTGTATATTCTGTGTAGTTATGGAAACCTAAGTAATACCTCTTTGGGTTTGTTTCTGGGGATAAAGTAATAAATGGAAAATTAAAAATGTTTTTAACCTGATTCTTTCTTTTAATATTAGGCAGTTTTTAGTATTTAAAACTGTTAGAGTTTTAAAAGCTGATACTGTTAAAAAATACATTTGAAGTCTATTTTGGGTCATGATGTTACAGGCAGGAACATATTGTTAAGCCAGATAAGTCACTAGGTGTGGCTGGCTGGCCTCCTGAGCAGAAGTGCAGCTTTCAATGCCTTAAAATCTAAACTTTGAGGTTCACTGAGATGTTGTTGAAATCATGAGTATCTTTTGCCTTAAATTATCTTGAATTTTAAAAAGATGTATTTCTTGAAAGCCTCTATATATTAAGTTGTTCTTTTTAAACTTCATTCTTAAAATTCAGTGGGGTACAGTTCATCATACTCCAAGTGATTACTTTTAATGCTAATGTTACTAAAGTCTGTTATAACTTCCTAATACCACATAATGTGCTGCTTAGGTTTTTTTGATTTGATTTCCTCTGATTCTGTCTGCATTTTCAATCAAAATGAAATTTAGGATTTTAAGATAATTTCTTGATATGTCTAATACTAAGATTGAAATGTTAAAAACACTTTAAAGTATGTGTTGAAATATTTAGGTGAAAATAGAGGTACTAATGAATAATTTAACACTTTCCTAAAAGGACTATTAGTCTCTAAGGTGCCTCCCAATAGAAGATTGTAAATTTGTGTAAGTAACTTTTTTATGGTTTCTCTGTTTTTGCAGAACATGGACCTGGTATTGATATTTTCACACCAGGAAAGCCTGGAGAATATGACCTGGAGGGGGGTATCTGGGAAGATGAAGATGCTAGAAACTTCTATGAGAATCTCATTGACTTGAAGGCTTTTGTGCCAGCAATTTTGTTTAAAGATAATGAAAAATATTCCCAGAACAAGGATTCCAGCAAAGATGAATCAAGAGGTAGGATGCTTAGATGACTGTTTTCTTCAACATATCTTGTCCAACAGTTAAACAAACTTGATGGAAGTAATGAGTCTCTAAGGAAATAATTTGTGGTAATCAGGACAGTACACCAGTTTTAGGGAATAAACTAGGTGGGGTAGGGATTATATCTGGTTATTAAGAAAGAAAAAAATAAATACATTTTAATATTGTTAGAATTGTAAATTTCAAGTATTTGGAGGTTAGCAAGTGTGAGTAAATACCAACTTTTCTGTGAGAAATGGGAAGAGTTTTCCCTTTTTGGTAGATGTTTATGTTTGGGGTTTTTTCACTGTTATTTTCTTAATAAATTATTAATTGTAGGGGACTTTGTCAGCATAAAATTTCACTAGATTAGAAGGCCTGGGTGGTTCCTCACTTCTGACACAGCTCTCAGTTCACAACCAGGCATGTGCAGACTTGAGGTGCAGTGGGATAAAGTCACCATCCCTGGCTCAAAGTGTAAAAGAAGATGCATGTTTGGAGAATTCTGACATTTCCCTGTAAGGATCTTTAGATATTGGAGCAGTTTGCCCAGGGAGACTGGAATCTCTGTCTTACTATTTTAAAATGACTGGAAAAATAGCTGAGAAATGTGGTGTGAATAGTGTTCATCTACCTTGACCAAAAGGCTGAACTGGAGATATCACCAAAGTCCATTCCAGACTAATTTTGTCTGTGATTCTAAACCATGTTACTTGTTTGTGATTCTGTATTTCCATATGATGTGTGCACTGTTTAGAAGTTGTCATACTCAGCTTTGAAAAATTTTAGAATTTTAATAAGGTATCTGCCTTTATTATTTTTTTTTAATGAAGCATGGTCTGCAAATGTAATTGGAAGGAGGCCTGGAAAAGCAGTAAAATTCTGTAGGCAGTAATCTCCTGGAGAAATGCTCAGTATTGGACCAGTGTTGTGGTCCAAGAAAAATATTAACTATTCTTTTCTGAATCTTTATGAGATTCAGATATTGTGTTCAAGGAAACTAATAATCTTCATTTGATCTTTTATATAGCATGTTATTTCATCAACACCTTCCTCCTGTTCTGCTTTTTCCCTTTTTTTCTTCATCTGGTTAAAAGATTTTCCATTAAGACACTAAAGAGATGTAGGTTTACCAGCAATAATCTTCCTGTATTCTAATAATGACTGTGTATATTTATCAGCATGTTAGTATTTATTTAGTATTTCTACTTAACTTGTAAATAGATTCAAAAGATGCCAAAGATAATAAGGAAGCAGCTGGGAATGAGGATCTAGAGTTGGAACTGGAGAACCTGGATATTAATGATGATGCACTGGAGCTGGACTGTGGAGATGAGGCAGAAGATCTTACAAAGAAGCTTCTTGATGAGCAAGGTAAAAAGAATTGGTTTTAAGAATTGTTTTTCTTAGTGATTTGTTTTTTTTTTTTAACTTGATTGTTTTAGTTTGTGGATTTGTAGAGTGCATTCAGGGCTATTTATTTATTTATTTATTTATTTATTTATTTGTCTATGAAACTAGTAGCTAAAAACTGCTAGGATTGTGATAAATGTTTTTGTAGTAAGTCATTAAGATACAAATGAAAATGATTTATGTAAGTTTGTGTAGTGAAAGTTATCAGTTCCTTCACACAACTTCTAAAAGTAAGCAAATGTAAAGGCAGTTGCTTGAAAAGTGACTACAAAGAGGAATGAAATACTTAACAACTAAACATTACAAATGCACTGTTTGGGGAATGTGGTTGTAAATGATTGTATTTCATAGCTTAAAGATGTCTGCTGCTTGTTTATTTCCCTCTTTTAGAGCAAGAGGATGAAGAAGCCAGTACTGGATCTCATTTAAAACTCATAGTAGATGCTTTTCTTCAGCAGCTTCCAAACTGCGTCAACAGAGACCTCATAGACAAGGTACAGTCATAGTTTCAGGTTTTTGCACTCTTAAAAGCCATAATGTTAGATTAGATAGATAGGAAATAAAGGTTTCAAAACTTTGGAGTCTGACAGTAGCTGAATTAACTTTTAATCAGTCTGTATTCCTCTCAGTGGACATGTTTTCTAACTATGCCAGTTCTAGCCAAAACTGAAGATTTTTCTTTATGGTTATTTTTAAAGCAGTTGCATGTAGTAGAAACAGCTCTGTAAAAGCTGTGTTTAAACACCATTTTCTGTTGCTTTCTTGAAAACCCACTGCATTGAAGTGAAGTATTGCATTAACTTTCCTCTTTATAGGCAGCAATGGATTTTTGCATGAATATGAATACAAAAGCCAACAGAAGAAAACTGGTACGAGCACTTTTCATAGTTCCTAGACAAAGGTAAGAATGGAAGGGGACAAAGCTGGATCCATCTATTTATTATTTAATTTAGCATGTGCATGTATTTTTTAAAACCAGTGTATATTCCATTTTTTTGTTCTTGATGTGCACTCTTGGTGTGGCTTATGCTGAAGCGCCAAAGAAATACTTAGAATCTATGATCCACACCACAATATTTTGTCAAAGATTAAGGTTTTTAATAAGGATTTTATTTTTTTCTGGTACTTGGTTTTACAGTAGAGCTCTTTTCATTACTTTTTTTTTAACTGTGAAAATAACAGCGAAACCTACCTGATACCAAAAAGGGAGGATTTATTTCATTAAGGACAACTTGAATTTTTTTGTGTTAGAGCCTGTGGACAGTTAGAGCACAGTATATTTTGGAAGGAGGATTTCTTGTGCCATGTCAGTTCTGATGCAGTACATGGCCATTATTGTAACAGCCTTGTGCCTTCTGCAACAGCCACTTCTAGGCCAGCCCCCTTTGAGCCTGCCCTCTTTTGTCTGTGTACATCTGCCTGTGTAAAACTCTTGCTGTTTCTCCTTGCCTCTGTGTAAGCAGATTTCCTGCACTTACAGGAAGAGACCTGCTTTCAAAAAGGTTGCAAATATTCAAATAAAACCATTGAATTCATTGGAGGAATGATACACTTCTCTGTCCTCTGGTATTGACCTTTAAATAAGTGAAATTATGAAGGAGTTGCTTTTCTTTCTTCACCTTGCCCTGCTTCTCATGATAAGCTGTTTTGATGCTGAATTTAATTTAAAGTGAACATGATCATCTTGGAATTCTTGTTAAAGAGTTTACACTGCTTTGATTCCATTACCTTTTAACACTGGGGGAAAGGCATAGCTTGAGTATCTGTTCTGTCTCACATGTGTAAACCATGTACTGACTTTGAATAAACAGGCTTTGGTGCTTTGTTTTCCTTAAGTTCAATCACTGCTTGTGCTGTGTTTTCAGCCTTAATTCAGCCTATTTCTGCATCCCATCTGTAATAAGCATCTGCTGTGCTAATCACCCTTTTCTCTTGCTGTGTGCAAACCAATGGTTTGTTTGCTGACTGAGGCATTACCTGACTCCATGGTGAAGCAGTGCACATAATCTTTCATTCTCTTGTGTATTCTTGCCTCTAAAACGGGTTTGACCTCAGTGTTTGGAGACTTTGACAGAGGCCTGATTGTGCCTAACATGAATTAATGACAGAGGAGCAGGCAACTGATGATCTTCTGTGTTAGATGTAACAAGGTGCTCTTCAGCCCTAATGTAGATTGCAGAGGAGGTAACATTTCTGTTTATCAGCCCGCTGGTAATCATGAATGCATCAGAACACAATGTGAGAAGAATTTCTTTTTCACAACTTAGACATCTAAAGCAATGTAAATCAGCAGGAGCACTTAGACTTTTGTCTTCAGCTCTGCCATAATAGAGAGCTTCCTATACTTGTAAAATGGAAGTGGCTTTTGGGCTGGTCCGTGACCATACAGTAATGTTTGTACCACTGCCCTGTATTGTTTCCTGGTGCTGTGCTGAAATTGATTATTAACTCTTGGAACCTCTTTGAAAATCCTTTATTCTTGTTGCATAATCTGCTAAATTGTGCTAGGTGACAGTGATCTGGAGGAACTTGTAGATGTGCACAGTGAGAGGAGGTACTATCAAACAGGAACAGCATGATAATTCTTGTAAATTCAGCAGTGTGACTTCATACATGGCATGAAAGTAAAAGCTAAATTCCTGATATACTGCACTGTTAAAAAATGTGTCTGTGATCAGGCTATACTATAAACAGTTAAACTCATAGAAGCATGCATGGTTTCCTCATTGCCATTGATTTGTTGTCTTCCCAGTGGTAATTCCACTGTCCTACAGATTTGTATTTAAAGTAATAATAATTTAAAAAATACTAACTTTTCTAATAGAACTCAATAGAGCAGGATAGGTGGTGGGGTTGCCTCGAGGAGCTGTTACTGTTGTGATGGTTCTGGTAGTAGTTGGAACTAACATTGAAATGAATGGCTCAGCTGATCTCACTGTTGGTCTTCAATTATAAATATGAATTTTTCCTGATATTAAGAAGCATTAACATTTTATGTACAATTTTTTTAATTCCTTTTCCTGCTGTCTGCTCTGGGATCTACTTGACTAATGAATACTCAAGCTGCTTTGATTCTTTTAAGATCTTAAGTTCAGTTGTGTTTATGTGCCTGCATTGGTAACCCCATCCCTGGGCTTCTGAGCTGGAGAAACAGGATATAGACTGAGCTGCTTGTTCTGAGCACAAGCAGTTGGAATGTAAATACCAGCTGAACTGCCCATAGATGCAGACAATTTGAAAGGGCAACCCATCCCAATATTTAAGTAAACTGTATTGCTGCAGTTGGTTAAAGAGCAGTTCTGCTGTGTGTCTTCAAATCAACATTGATAATCCTTTCTGATGTAGAAAATTCCATATATTCTGTAACACAGTGCTTAGAGGCTTTTTCATTTAACAATGGTTTTGCTCTGTGTATCGCTTCACTGAGCCATAATGATATGGTTTTACCTTCCATTATTGTTGTTCCATACTTGTTTTTACTAATCTAGGAATTTTTTGAAATATCTCTCTGGGATACTGTGGGAGAAGAGTGCTTGTTATGCTAATGTTTTTGGGGAGGGTTTTTTGTTGAAGCTTCGGAGGAGCAATGTCCTAGAGGATGCAGATAAAGCAGTATGTTTTCCAAAAGCATTTAATTTCCAAGCATGTTAATGCTGTTTACATTTAGCTGCTTTATTTGCAGCCATAATGAGGTATTTCAGTGACAGAATAAGTTCTCTTTCTTCTCCTGAGATCACTTTTGGGAAATGTGCAGGCACAACAGTTTCATCAAGAAAGTGTAAAAGTGGTTTTTTGTTTGAGGTGTAAAACAGACACTGTGAAATCAAAGTCATTATGTAGTGTTGCCAGGGAGCTTTCTTGCTACTACTAGGGTTGGATAGATTGGGACAAATCAGGATTCTTTAGGACATAGAACTTAATTTGACAAAAAAGGCCGTTTCTTCCTCAACTCACTGTAAATCAGTGTTAGAATACATCTTTGCCCTGCTCTGTTGAATACTGATGAATGGATCACATTTACATTTTCAGCTGTGATTTGAACCTCCAACCCAACAGAACAGAAGGCCTTTTAAAAAGATTTTTCAATGCCAGTATACGAGTGGCTTTCACATTTGCATTGGAGGATTGATTTAAAGCTAAATATTAGCCTTTTCATCCAGGACTGCAGACAGTGATTTAACCCATACTGCTCACAGCTTTAGGACTTTGTGTGGTTCTTTACTGTCTAATTAAATTATCTTCCTCTACAAGAATTATTTAGGTTTATCAGAATACTGCAATTCTGTAAATGATTTTCTTTTACTTCAATATGAGAAGTTTGAAGTCTTTTTTTTTTACTTTAAATTCCAAACAATTCTAGATAAATGCTAAGCACTATACAGGGGCTGTTGTGGCATATGGTGTTTTTTGATGTTCCCATCTATGGTGATCTGTGAATTTGCAAGTTTACCTGCAGTAAGAGATCAGTTGTTAATGGTTTTAGTGTTATTATTGGTTATTCTTAGTTCAGAAATCAGCTGCTTCTTAAGTGCTAAATAGCTGTGCACATTTTAACTCAAAAGTTGCAAGCCTCCAGTGTATTTACCACCAGCTTTTCATCCTGAGACTTCTCTGTACCAAGGTTCTTTTTGTTCAGTTGAACTTATCAGTGTTTCAATGGCCTGTTTCAGTTGAGGATCAAACTGAGGGATGTGCTGGAGATCAAGGAGTTTTATGTCCTCACAAAGAAATAAAAGCCAGAAATGCTTCCCTGGTAACATTCCAATTCCACATCATCCTTCTCTTCCACTGAGCAGTGTGGGTGGCACTTAGTACCTGCTCATGCCCTGTGAATGCACTGCTTTTATCCATTACGATTATGCTTGTGAGGCAGGAGTTCTGGCTCCATTGCTTCATTCTTTAAGCTGTCTTGTAGGATCACAGAAATTAGGAAATGTACAAAATGCCCCCTTCATTCTTCCTGGGCATCAAATGTTGGATGCATCCATTTTAGAGAGATTGCAATTAGAACTTTGAGAAAAGTTTTTCTGTAAGTTGGTTTATGATTGGTTTTGTTTGTTTGGGCTTTTTTTAATAAACTGATATTTTAAATGGTAGAAGAAAGATGTGCTCTTAGATATTTTTTTGATGTGTAACTCATGTGAGCCTGAGATCCAGAGTTGGCTAGATTTCAGTCCATGGTTATGTGGTCTAAGTGTCAATGGTCAGAAGTGGTGCTTTTTATTGTGGTGGTGAATATTCAGGGTGCTTAACATGGACTTCAGAGAGTGACTCATCCCTGATGCCAGATCTTGCTTCATAATCAGAAGAGCAGGAAGAGAAAGCAAAACTGTGGGGTTTGTGGGGGTTTCCTTAAGTTCTTCCCCCCTTCTCAAGAGAAAGGAATGCTTTTGGAGGGAACAAAGCACTGCATGTACCAGTAGATGGTGCCACTGATACTGGAATGTCTGCACTGCTGAACATGAATTTTTGCCTCCCATGAGAGGGGACTAACTCAGTCTCTGATTGCCAATTTCAGCATAATTAACCCAAGGCTTTTCCTTATTATATTTCACCTATTTAGAAATACCCACTCTTAGCATGCTTTCCCATGAAGAAACCTTTTGTGTCCTGCAAGGGAATAACAACAATGTGCTCTAAGACTTCAATTTTCCCCTGGGTATACTCAGTTTACAAAGATGAAATTATTAGCTCTCAGCAGGTAGGCACTTATTGAGACCAGGATAAAACTTTCTGGTATTTGTATTAAAAGAATTGTCATCCAGAAATCCCCTCAGTTAAAGACATCCTCTTAGTTCAGCCACAGTCTTCTCTTAGTTTAGGTTTTGTGGGTGTGTGTGAAGTAGTGAGACTTTCACTTCTCTGAAAGTTAATGGCTAAATGCTTAATAGCTTGGTAGTAATTTGCTGTGGGTAGTCAGCCTTGACTGTGTGTTCCAGCAAGCTTGGAAAATGTAAATACTGCTTCAGTTATTGATTAACAAAAGAGATAAAAACTGTTAAATAGGTAACTGAGATCCCCACAATGTTTCACCAGGAGTCTTGTGTCTTATCAGGAGGCTGCCTGGTTATACTTTTTTGGGGAAGTATATTCTGGTGCTTCTAGCCCACAATTTAAATACAGAATTGTCTCTTTTTCTGTAAGTGGGTATTAAATGTCTTGGAAATGGGCTCCAGTGACAGAGAATCAGAAAGGAGAAAGAAGGCAGTTGTGATGGCTTTGTTTTGGGGTTTTTGTCTTGATGCTTTGTGCCAGGACAAGCTCTGTGCTTTTGGATTTTTTTTTTTTGTCAGCATATTTTTTCTTTTCCTTTCCTGAGGAGTAGGGAAAACCTTAATACTTCATAAAGTGTAAACTCAAGATGCATTTTTCCCTTACAGGCAATTTCTCACTAGCAGCATGATAATTTAGGATGTTCCTCTCCACTTACTTTGGCTTGTTCTCGAGTTCATCTGTTTACTGCATTAACTTAACATTCTGAAAATAAACTGAAAATACTTCCTTCAGCTTGTTAAATGATATTATGAGGCCTCAGAGTGCAGTTGGTTTCTCTGCATTTAAAACTGATATATACACAGCTGGTTTGCATAAATGTGCAAAGGAAATGGGTGTGAAGGCATGTAATTAAGGCAAGAGAGAAGGAAATAAGGGAATTCTATAGAAAGCTTGGAAATATTACCATTTACCATAGCAGAGTTTTTGGGAAAAGGGTGGCCACATCACACCTGCTTAGCTTTGTTTAATGTAATAACTACTACATTCTTTTAGAAGTTTCCCACCTTAAAAGTATAGCTATTCTCTACCTTCCTGGCAGAGTCTGCTGCTTTTCTGAAAAAATATTAATACCTTGCCATAACCCATGGGCTTGTCTCTAAGAACCTTTTTTTTTTTTTTTTTTTTTTTTTGCATGTTGAGATGAATCTGAATTTTGTTTCTTTTTGGTAATTTACTGAAGGTCAGATTCTGTAGTTGTTGGTATTCAGCATTTTACCTTTGGCAGGAGTTAAAAATGAAATTATCTATGAAGCATTCCAACAGGATACAGTGCTTTACTTTCTTGTATTATTTTTGAATGATATTGCATTCTGAAGTGGGCCAAAAAAATTGCATGTATGTAGTTCTATTAGTACATTGATTCTTTTCACAAGTAGAATGGTTCCCATACTTGTACACATAAATACATTTTTGTCTATAAATTGTCTGGTTTATCCTCTTCCTTGTTTGCAGATTGGATTTGCTGCCATTTTATGCAAGACTGGTTGCCACACTGCATCCCTGTATGTCTGATGTAGCAGAGGATCTCTGTTCCATGCTGAAAGGGGATTTCAGGTTCCATGTATGTTTTGGTGATTTAATTTTTTACTAAAACCATATTAACCAATCTCATAAGTCGTCCTATTTTGTGTTATGTAGATACTACTTCTAAAATTAAGTGAGTATTTTTATGTCAGCTCAGCAGTTCTAGAAAAAATAAGAGAAAATTTTGTAACTTTGTAAGTCCTTGGAAAAAAGTTTTTGCAACATTCCATATATGCTTACATATTTATGTAAATGAACTGTGCAACACTTACAACAGAAATTACAAAAATTAGAAACTCTGCTCCATCTGTGTTAAGAGTTTTCTGTAAATTTGTTACTTGTTTTTAAAATGAGACCTGACCTATTCTAAACATTTCCCACTACAAGCCTACTATTGTACTGATTACTACTATCATATAGTATTTAACTCAAATTAGATTTTACAATTTTCATCTATCAAGATTTTCCATACAGATGTGCTTTTCAGTGTTGTTTCCATCACTTTCTTTTAAGTGTTGTAATCAAACTTGTTATGGTGCACAGTGATGATTCCTCCACCATGTTCTGAGTTTTGTAGCACAGATTTCAATTTTTTTTCTAATATTGACATTAAAAATGTGTATAAATTGCTCAGACTTACTTGAATCTTCACTATGTTAAACTAACTTTCTCAGAAAAACTTCTTTCTGGTGGAGAAATACAGTTTTCTACTTTGTAGATTATGTTGAGACATAGATATATATTAGTGTTTTGTTCCCAAATTTATGCTGAATATCAGTAATTTTAAAAGTGCACATTACTAAATCTGACTTGAAAAAGCCATCAGTGTTTAATATTTCCTTGAGGACAGTACAAGTGGGCCTATTCACATAGAGACTTCTTACTGATACTGAAAATATAGAATCTAAAATACTTTATCACTTCACCTGGCAAAGGAGGAAGATTTATGGCTGTAGGTGTATGTTAGAGGAATTAATTGTTTTGGGGGATGGGGAGATGGAGAAAAGAACTGAAAATCTTCTGAAGAAACAAGGTTGTAGAGAGAGTTTTGGGAAACCCAGTGAGAGGTAAAGGTGGAGCTTGGGGAACCAAACCGATACCAAACACTGCTGAATTCCCAAATGAATTTTGTGCATGTTCACATCAAAGTAATTTAGGAAAAGTGGGTATTTTGGAGGGCCTACAATCAATTCTTTGGTTATTTTTTAGGTAAGAAAAAAGGACCAGATCAACATTGAAACAAAGAATAAAACTGTGAGATTTATTGGTGAGCTTACCAAGTTTAAGATGTTCTCCAAAAATGATACTCTCCACTGTTTAAAGGTTGGTGTTGTGATAGTCCTGTAGTCCTGTGTTTGCTGATAATGCATCCCCATCCTATTCCCCTTCACTTACCTGCTGCTGCTATTACCTGAATTTATTACATGGGATGTTTTAAACCCTTGTGTCTGTGGCTGCTGTGTATGAGGAGACTTTTATAGCTGCTATAGAAGTTAGAATGTTTTACCTCTTCTAATGGGAGGAATATATTAAAATAAACTTCTACATTTGGACATAACCAAACTGCTCATCATTTTCTTTGTAAGCATGGCAGACATTGCTACTTACTGATCTGCTGTACATTGCAAAACTTCCATAATGTTGATTTCAATGAATGTTTTTATGGGGAAAATAACAGTAAAGGAGAGGGACTGGAGGCAAAAAGCATTGTAGTGATGCAAGGAGAGGCTTTTATGCTGTTTTAGCAGGTGCTTTTGTTTGTTGAGGAACAGAACATCTCTGGAAAGCATTAATCTCTAGGCATGTCATCTCACTTTGCATGCTGATAAACATTCAAACCTTGATGTCAAGTCCCAAATTAAAAATAGCTTTTAAAAAATAAAAGTGCCTTTAATAAAAGATGCTCGAGACTCACAGCTTAACATCACTTTCTATGTGAATAGTTTCTATTCATTGACTTGTTAGATATGAAAGCTGAATTCCTAAAGAAATCATAATCACTCATAATTTCACTTCTCTTGTCTATAAAGTGCTGTAAAATGCAAAGCTGTATTAATTATAGTTATTGCTTAACTTAAAACAGTGCAATTCGGTGTGCTCTGAGGTTGCTGTGCCCTTGTTCAGTGTTATTAGGTAGTTTGGCTGGGGTTTTTCTGTCAGTCTTTTAAAACATCCTGTTATTCTGAAGCCTAAAATTGGGGTCTGTAGACTGTTAGAAGAATTTTTAAATGAGATTAATCTTTTGAATATTCATAGAATGGTTTGGGTTGGATGGGATCTTAAAGATCATCTGGTTCCAACCCTCCTGTCTTGGACAGGGACACCTTCCACCTAGACATGATTGCTCAGAGCTCCAGCCAGCCTGGCCTTGAACACCTCCAGGGATGGGGCATCTACAACTTCTTTGGGCAACCTGTGCCAGGGCCTTGCCAATCCTAACATCTGATCAGTGAAATCCATTTGCATTAATTCCATAAAGAATTTAGAACACCAGCACAGTGTCCAGTCTGGTAGATATGTAACTTAATGTTTTCTGCAGCTGAAAAAGATGTTTAACAAGCTGTGCTTTTATGTAAATACATACCAGATGCTTCTGTCAGACTTCTCTCATCACCATATTGAGATGGCATGTACCTTGCTGGAAACCTGTGGAAGATTCCTCTTCAGATCACCAGAATCTCACTTAAGAACCAGCGTTCTTTTGGTAAGAGAAAACTTCTTGTCTTGTGGGGGAGGGTGTCATGTTCTGACTTAAAGCAATTACTTCTTTTTGAAACTATTCTTGAGAACTCCAGTTGACCTAAAAACCTCTTCATGACTTGAAAGAAAATGTAAAAAAGAGAATTCAATTTCTGAAATAAAAGGCTGTTGCTTTTGAACTACTAGTAATTCAGAGACAGGGCAAACCCAGAGGATGAGGCTGAAAGAATATTGTAGCTGTACCTGAACATGCCTGAAATAGTGTTTGAGGGGAAAAATAGTGGTGAATGGAAGCAGACATGATTTCAACTGGAAGTGAAGACATTTGTGCAAGAGGTGATTTTTATGCCCTGTATAATGGTCTGGGGTTCTAAACAGGAAAAAAAGGTTTATGAAGACACTAAGAGAAGCAGTTTTAGAAATAGATATTAGGAATTAAAATAAAATTAGATTTGGGATCTGTAAGTCTGGAGAAGTACCAGCAAAGACTTGAAAATAAGAAGAATTGAATAAAAAATAACAAGAACTGAATAATATATTTGCTGACTTGGTAGACAGTCCTAAAATTCTGTGTCCAAGGCAAGAGACTGAGTCAGACATGGTTGGAGAAGACCTTCAAAGATAGATTCATTTTCTCTTAAACCTTCTCATGCTCTAGTTAATGGAGAAGCAGTTGCATACTTGGGTATATTGTTGTACAATTTCTTTGCACAAAATACTGTTTTTTTCTGAACCTCTTTGAATGTCAGAACATCTTTTGAGGTGGTACAGTTGTGAGAGGAAAGAGGTGGACAAATTAACTACCAGTTCCTTGGCTCTTGCTTTTTGTAGCAGTGTACTTTATATCTTGAAAGTTTTTAATCTCAATTTTATAAAGGTTTGCCAGCTGATGTGTTGCATTGTGAAATATATTCCTTTCCTTAATCAAGTATTTTTTCCCTTGAAAATCCGGTTCCATTATCTTTAAAAGACATTTCACTCATTGCTATTATTTTTTGGTAGTTAATAAAAATTTTAGAAGTCAGGAAAAATTAAATACTTAAACCAGAGCTGGCTTTTGTAACTGACTGCTTCTAGTGTTATGCACTACAAAAATGCTGACTGTTAGCTAGATTGCTGGAATCTGCTGGATGAATGCTAAACATGGCTTAACTGTGAAGTGCAAGACAAACCACAAACCCTGTTTGAATTATTGAAGCTTAAAGCCTCACAAGGTTTTGGATAAGTAGTCTTTTCTTATGCATTGAGGAACCAGGAGAAGGTGGAAGATGGCAAATAAATTTGGAATATCTATCTATTAAGTTGTAAAATAGGCTAAATAGATTTATATCCTGTATCCATCTTAATAGATACATCTTCTAACATTCCCCTAAAAAATCTACTGAGATTAATTTTGACTTAAATACTCTTACACAGATTGGATCATAGGCTTATGGTACAAGTTAGTGTGAACTGTAGAAAAGATTTCTCCCAAAGCAAGCTGATAACAATCCTGTGGTAAAAATCTAAGCAATTCTAAAGCTGATCTACTCTTGTGGGTGGAATTAAGGCCTGTTGATCCTCTAAATAATTATTGGTCCTAATCTTTACTGCTGATGATGTATTTTGTAATAAGATTCCAAACAGGCTGCGTGTCTCCTATTAAAGACAATGTTGCTTTGTCCTGCTGTGGAAGAAAGTCATAGTTAAGAATGGATTTTGAAAGTAATTAAAGAAAAATTACTTATTGAGAAGTAAAGTGGTCTATAAGGGCATCACAAATTTAGTGACACTAAGTAACTTTTTCTAGAGAAACGTTTAGTGATTATATTCTGGTTTTGTGAAATTACTTCATGTTTTGCAAATTATTTAGAGATTCTTCTTGTATTAGAACAAGTAATGGTCTTCTTGGCAAATCTTTCAAATTCACTGTCCTTTATGTAATTTAGAATACTAATGTAAAACTAGATTGGCTTTAGGATGGAACAGTTGATAAATGAATTATTTGAATTGGATTATTTGAATTGGTGCTTTGAAAGGAAGATCAGCTTCATCTTTGATCTATGTTTCTGTAACATAAGCAAGTTAAAATGTCAAATTCTTGTATTACACTGTTGTGGTCTTGCTGAAAGAATATTTGAAATTCTGATATTAAAAGCTTCCTGATGCGTTTTTAATCATTTAGGTTAGACAATTGTCTTAAGTGTTAGGGCAAGATCACTTGTGTTGGTAAATATACAGAACTGTGAGTGTTATTGTTTGTACAGGCAGAGGCTGTGGCAAAATAAATGCAGTTCATGTAGAACTGGGTTAAATTCACTAGAGCAGTAACGTGCTTCCAGGAAATTAAAAATTCCCATTTTGAACTCTCAGAACGAGTAGCAGGGCAGAGCAGTGCAGGTATTAAAGGGAAGGAGGAGCTGAGCAGTTTCAGTATCTTACTCTAATCTGATGCTTAAATGTCAGCCATGCTGAAATGCTTTCTGAAATTGGAATTCTCACGATGCTTAGGTTTTGGTTAGTTACTTTTTTCTTTTTTTTTTTTTTTCCCCTCTAATGGTCATCAGATTTTCTTTTGCAATGCTTCTGCAATATACGCTACGTGCAGAGAGATTTTGCTCTCACCAAGAACAAAAACCCAAACAGTTTTAATATTTTAACATGGATGCTTCAATGTTGTTTGTGTTCTGTTTTTATCAAAGGAGACACACAAACCTAATCTCCAAATGTAATGCTTTCCCTGAGTAGTTCTTCATTTTAGCCTAGTAAAACCAAGACCCAAAGTAGCTGATGAGCTTAAAGCGCTTTGGACCACAGGTCTTGCTTTTTTCTTCTGAATTGCATTAAGGTTTTTGTAACTACAGACAGTGTATTATTATGATTTCTCCTTCCTGCCTGTCTCTATGATGCCTTAGCTGAAAAAGGACTGAAACAGTTTCTTGAAATGCTGAAGATTTTTAGTAAGGAGAGGTTAAGACTAATACAATCCACTTACAGTTAGAACACAAGCATTTAGGAGTGCTCATAACCCAATGAGTTACAGTGCTGTTGAGACTTCAGGTAGTGCATATTGTCTCTTCTGGGAAGAAACATTTCAATTACAAACTATGATTTACAGTCTAATGTACAACTTTTTATAACAGGAGAATACACAAACTATGTAGGTTTAGGGGGTTTAAAAGTTATTTGCAAGCCTTTCTGCCATTTTCTCTCTTCCGCTTCACTTTGACGCACTTCATTTTTCAGTTTATAGTACAGCATGATCAATGCCTTTAAGGCAGCAAAGGTGTAA
This sequence comes from Phylloscopus trochilus trochilus, assembly GCA_016584745.2. Lineage (NCBI taxonomy): Eukaryota > Metazoa > Chordata > Aves > Passeriformes > Phylloscopidae > Phylloscopus > Phylloscopus trochilus. The sequence goes on along the minus strand of WQNJ02000016.1, from coordinate 6,594,014 downwards.
TTTCCTCTTGATCTATCTCGAAAATGTTAAAAATTTTCAAAGGGAAACAACATTAACATATATGACATGGTAAAGTTTGGGAATTTTCTACTCTTAAGTGTTTTTTCCCCCACATAAAACAATTTATGTACTCAGTTGTTAAATGCTGTGCATCTGTGAGGTGCTGGTAGGAAAATGTGCTGCTACTGACAGAAATTTCCCATGTGGAAAGGAACAATCTCACAGGGAATCAAAGGAAAGACCATTTGTGTCGTGGAAAAGGTTAAGAATGAAATGCCTTAGGGTTGGTGTCAGATGGAGACCTTCCTGGTGATAGATGACTAAAATCCAGGAAGAAAATGACATTATTTGTTGGGTTACTCTGTTACACAAAGCTACTCTTCCTCATTGAATTAGCAGCTGAAACTCGGGGTTAAGGAGCTGTTTGAGTACATTGACATTTCAGTTGAACTGAATCACTGCCTTGTAAAAGAAATTTTAAATTATTCAGGTTTAGTGGAAAGGCCACCAGCATGAAAAATAGTGCTTTCTCACCAATGATCCAAGGAGGTTTAAACTCCTGGTTGGTTTACTGGACTGCCTGAATAGATGCACTAACATTTGTGTGGGGACAAAACAATACTTAAGTATTTGTTTATTTGTTTGAAATTTTAAATTACTATGTAGCCAGCCTCTAGTAAATAATAAAGTGCAGTTTCCTGATGAACCATCATAGAGTGATTTGGAATATATAGGATCATATGATGTACATCAAAATTTAATGCAACTTGCAGAATTACACCTATATACACAGATACATACTAAAAAGTATTTAATAATGGAATTAAGCTCATCCTCGACTGTAAAAATCTGCAAATTAGATCTGCTATTTTAGTTCTTGCACAGATTTTTTAGATAAAAGAAAATTTTAAACCCCACAAAATAAAGTTTAATTTACATAGCTAAAATGAAGTATGGAGAAGAGATTGTATTAAGTGAGGAAAGTCAGGACAATCCTGACAATTAAGCACAGTAGTTAGTGTTGACTCTTACTTGTCTGATTTTTCCTGAAATGTTATTTTATGGTAGATACTGTTTTTCTTGCAGTCAATTCTGCTTGAATAAGCAACAATGGAGCATGGAATAAAGAAAATTCTGTTGTCTAAATCTTTGGAAATTTATATGAATCTATCAAAAACTCTGTGGAGTTATATGATGATGCAAAAAGTAGATTGCCAGTCTTATCATGCTTCACTGTGTTTGTGCCAAAACATCCATTTTTCAGCTACTTTAGTTAAATAAAATCTAGTTAAATAATGTTTTAAACAGAGTTCCTAGTAGTCTTATGAACTGTTTTATCTGAACAGTAGCATTAAGATTTTGAGTTAAATCTTAAATATTTCTCCAAAACCTTTTTTACCACAGGTGAGCCATTATAAAAATAGGGATCATAAAGAAAAATGACCATGGAAAGAGCAACATAGAACCATATATATATATATTTCGGGGTTTTTTTCTTCCTACCAAAGCTTTTAACTTACTTTTCTGCAACCTTTCATATTTACTGTATCCAAAATGTAACTCTAAAAGCCTTTGGCTTGAAAATGTGGTATGTCAGCATCTCTAACTGGTCATTTGCATTTGTTTCCAGGAACAAATGATGAGGAAAAAACAAGCAATGCATCTTGATGCACGCTATGTTACAATGGTAGAAAATGCCTATTACTACTGTAATCCCCCTCCAGCTGAAAAAACTGTGAAGAAAAAACGTCCTCCTTTGCAGGAATATATCCGTAAGCTTCTTTACAAGGATCTCTCCAAGGTCACCACAGAGAAGGTAAATCCTTTCAAAATCTGTAATACAGTTTTTACTGAAAGTGATGCAGTAGCAACTTTGGAAAGGGTTTGGGGAGGACTGGTTTTTTCAGTTGCAAGAAAGAGGGATCATTTTTGTATTCATGAATAAAGTGGCTTAATTTCTTTTGCTGGGACACATAAGAAGCTCCAGTTGTGGACCTGTGTTTTCAACAGCATCAAACACTGAACCAAGGGAGAGTGAGATGAGAATCATTGTGTTCTGTACATTGTGTTGGGAGACCAAGGGACAAAAGGCTTCAGTTAAATACAGACTGTAAGAGCAAGGAGATTATGGAACAGCCTTGGACAGCTTGATCAGTAGCTCAAGGACAGCAGTTGGGTTATGTACATGAAGTCTTTCATAGCCACTGCAGGTCTGGAGGATGCCTGGAAGGGAGCATGAGGTTGTTTGCAGGTGCTTAGAGGGATTTCATCCCAACCAGAAAGAGAGGGGGGATGACAGGGAGCGTCTTGATGTTTTACCTGCTAAAATGTGAAGCTTGTCTTAAAATTTGGTTTAGGTCCTGAGACAGATGCGCAAGCTGCCTTGGCAGGATGCAGAAGTTAAGGACTATGTTATATGCTGTATGATCAACATCTGGAATGTGAAATATAATAGTATTCACTGTGTAGCCAACCTCTTAGCAGGGTTGGTCCTTTACCAGGAGGATGTTGGAATTCATGTTGTGGATGGAGTGCTAGAGGATATTCGACTAGGAATGGAGGTAAACTCTCAGTATTCTTGCTAAGCTAAACTCACCTATTTATGTCGAAAGGAATATTAAAATAATTGTGCTTAAAGAAAGGAATCCTTGGATTCTCTCTATTTTTTTTTTTGTCTGATGACTTTTCTACCTCAGTTATTTGCGTTGTATAGGTTTATTTGAATTAATAGAATAACTGTACCAAAAAAAACCCAACAAAACCAAACTAACAACATTACATAAGACAATTGTTTTGCCTCCCTTATCATAGTAAGGCCACAGAATTTATTCTTTGACAGACAGATTTACACAACTTCAAGTAATTTTGGAGACCAGTCCATATTTTAAAAGCTGTATCATTACAAGAATTCTCTGAGTGATGAAAAGTCATCACAGATTTAAGATGGAGTGTATGCTAAATGTATTGGCACTTAAATACTAGCTGACCAGCTTTCATAACTACTTTTTAGTGTTTATTTTCGTGTAATGTATGTGGCCATGAATAACCATCTTTTGTTATAATAAATTCTGTCAGCTTTTTAATACGCTTTTTTCCTTTGTAAAAAGTTGGTTGGGTTTGGGTTTCTTAATTTTCTGTTGTGTCTGCATGATAGAGTGAATTTTCTTGTCCTTTTTTTGATGAAGGTTAATCAACCGAAGTTCAACCAACGGCGGATCAGCAGTGCCAAGTTTTTGGGGGAGCTTTACAATTATCGAATGGTGGAGTCAGCTGTAATATTTAGAACTCTGTATTCCTTCATCTCGTTTGGTGTGAACCTTGATGGCAGTCCTAGTCCACTGGACCCTCCAGAACATCTTTTCAGAATCAGACTTGTCTGCACTATCCTCGATACCTGTGGGCAGTATTTTGACAGAGGATCCAGCAAGCGAAAACTTGATTGCTTCCTTGTATATTTTCAGGTATTCTAATTTTATGCAGAAGTTCTTTAACAAGCTAATATAAGTCAGTCTGGTATGCATTTATCTCCTTGTTCTCTAGCACTGTACTTTGTAGAATCTTGTTTGTCTGGTAGCAGTTCTAGTTTCAAACGATATGTTATGTTGAGTTATGCCAAAATGATCAGGAGGTGCTTATTGCTCACACTGGGGTTTGCTGAACTTGAAGAAGAGAAGATTATTTAGGCTGCTGTCCTCAGCTAATGGTTTTTGTAGAGAAAGAGGAGTCAGATACATCTCAGACATGCATGGTGAATGGATGAGAGGTAATGGGCACAAACTGCAGCAATGTTAGTTCTGACTCAGTAAATGTAATGAAGTGGGGAAAAGATTTCATAATGAGTGTTTAAACACTGAAATAAGGAATTCCAGACCATGGAATTCATACTAAAACTTGCTGGATTTAACTTCATTTTCTTTCTGCTTTTATCTATAATCTATACTAAAACAAGAGTATTAAAAAGCTAAAATTAAGGTGATAACTTATTTCGAACCTTAAGGATTCAAATCACTCATCTGCATGCAAGGTGTAAAATGATATTTTGAAGTATGGAAACTCAGAATGGTTTGGGTTGGGAGGGACCTCAGGGATCACCTTGTTCAAACCATGGTCATGGACACCTCCCACTAGACCAGTCTGCTCACAGTATGATATGGTCTGATTTTTAAATGCAAAAATAAATGTTTTGGGGAAGACATCATTATATTTCTGTTACACCTAATAATTTCAGCAAGCCTTCCTCTTGAGCATGTCATCTTTTAAGTAAGATTCTGTTACTGATACTTCATTTTCAGATGCAGTTTTTCCAGGATCTTAGGTCTCAAGTTCTACTGTTAGATTCACTTAAAATCAGCATTTACTTTTTACAATGTCACTGTAAGAGGCATATGTGAATTTCTTGTAAAGCAGACTGGATAAGGCACTTGAAGCTGGCTGCAGTCTAAAGAATTTTTTTGATGTTTCCCTCCCTTTCCCCATAAAATGGAAATTAATTTTCTTGAAAATATTTGAGGGAAGGAATCGAAAGCTGGCTGGTTGTTAAGTGGTCATCTCTTGTAGAAGGAGTTTACCCTGAGAAGGCACTTACTTGTCAGGGCTCTTTTGTTCAGTCTTCATACTTGTAACAGTAGTTATGGTTCTTAATGTTTGTGATATCCAGTGTTACCAAACAAGTTTTAGTGATATCAAAGTATCTAATAGTTGTATGAAATAGGAGAGAAGTGACATGAAAGCTTTTGCATTTTTTACTGTACAAACATGGCATTTTAAAATTCATAACTTAAATGGTTTATGAACATCAGTGTGCATATAATTGATTTCAATATTTGGTATTCTAGCGCTATGTGTGGTGGAAAAAAAGTCTGGATGTTTGGACAAAAGACCACCCTTTTCCTATAGACATAGACTACATGATCAGTGATACACTGGAACTGCTGAGACCAAAGATAAAGCTCTGCAATTCTCTGGAAGAAGTTGTCAGACAGGTGCAAGACTTGGAACGAGAATACTTAATAAAATTGGGTAAGAGAATGTGCGAGGCAAGTTAGGTATTTTTGACAATTCCTGTAGTTCTTAGAGTTGTCTCTTTATGATGGTAATAGGTAACTATTGATATTGTTATGATCATTCATTCTCATGATAGAAATATTTTTGTAACTTTTTTTTATGTTTCTTTCTAATCATTATAGATACCATAGAGAATCTCCATGACTCTAAAGTAATAGATATTGTAAAAAATAGTCAATAGGAATTCTCTTAATATAATAACATTTGAAGAGCAGAAGTGTGTGTGTGTGTGTCTGTGTATTAATTTATGGAGTCACATGGTACAAGTGATGAGGAAGAAAATCATTAATTTAATCAGAAAAATGTAGGAATCCCACTAATTTCAGGACAAAACAGTTGGGCTGGCAGCACAGCTCAGTTGAAAACACACTGATTAATGAGTATGTAAAACTGTTATCATCATATTAACCTTTAAAACTCTTGTACATATCTGTTCTTAGAAAATGTTGGATACTATTGTGCTCATTACTTGTTAGATGAAGTTGTTTTCTTATCTTCCATCTTTATTTGAAATCATTAGAAGATTTTATATGTGAATTTTACACTTTTTCAGTCTTAATTAGAGCACTTCACCTACTTGGATACATTCAGTTTTTAAGAAAAATCCTTTAATTCAGTGGGATGACTATGTCTAATAGCCACATTAAAGGTTGCAACTTCTGTTTAAGAGGAACTTTCTTGTAATATGCTGTTTACTTAATTGCCATGCCTTGAAATTCCCTGCATAGTAACTGAAAAGCAGATTAGAATTCCCCTAATGTGTGATCTAAACTCATGGTTTTATGCTCTCAAAATGATAACAGAGAAATATACAAAGAGTTATATAAACTGTAATATTCTTTTGAAAGGTATTCATTCAGTGTTTCCTTCCTACAAATAACAGGAGCTTCACAAAACTTTACACTGACGTCTGACCCTAAGTGCAGTTGGTCTAATGTCAAAAAAGGAATGACAACCTGAATAGTGACTGTGTTGACCCTCAGTAAATTCCTAGAAAATGTAATGGCCTAGAAGTCTGACATCAGCAATCCTCTGGAGGATTAAGTGGCTTTATAAATAAAGAAGAGAAGAAAAAATGTGTGAGAACAGTAGTGTATGCTGGAAGTTCAGGGATTTTACCCTGGATGACTTAAATATTGCAATAGTAATGCTCTAAAAACAGATCCTGTTTTTTTCCCAAATCAGAACCATGCTCAATTCTTAAAAACATTCTGATTGAAATCTACATCTAAGACTAAACTGGACACTGAAACACTAGAAAAAGCTAAAACTAATTTTTCAGTTCTATGGAAATGTTACAGGTAATGGTATGAGATTGAAGGATGCCTAACTGAAAGAAAGGAGGTATTTATGTCTGATATTTTACACACAGAGTGAACTATAACATATTGAAGGACAGAAGGCAGGCAGGTCAGCAAGAGAAACTTCAGGATGAACTAAACACACAGTGTAAGAATTGTCAGACCTGTCTGCAAGGAGGATGAGCAGATGAGATAGTACTTGTGGAAGAGACTTTGCTTTCCTAAGGATTTCAGATAGGCACCTACATCCTCATAGGTTCAAGTACTGCCTCAGAGCTTTAGGAGAGAGTCATAAAGATTTATTACAGGCTGAGAAAATTGTTGTTTCAAAACTGTTAATTGCCAGTGGAAGGAAGTACTGCAGCAAAGACTGCAGGGGCTTCATGTCTCTGGGTTCTGCTGGTTTTGTGCAGTCTCTGTAGTTTGGTACTCAGATTTTATTGTCTGTTTCAGTAGGGTCCACATTTAGTTTGAGGATGTTTTGAGGCAGTTTGCACAGCTTCTTCTGTTCTCTGGGAGATTTTAACATTCTCTCTAATGTTTTCCTCCATTTCTGACAGGACATTGCCCTTTATGTCTAAGTTAACTGTATAGGAAATGTTTCATTCAGAAGTCAATTATTATGACCAGTGGGAAATTTAAGTGCTCACTAATAATGGACTTTTGAAGTAATCTTCCACATTGACTGGTTATATGTGTTCTAATGTTCTAAATCTTTCTCTTTTTCCAAATGTCAGGAATTGTGAATGACAAAGATTCCAAGGATTCCATTACAGAAGGAGAGAATCTGGAAGAGGATGAAGAAGAAGAGGAAGGTGGAGCAGAGACAGAGGAACAATCTGGAAATGAAAGTGAAGTAAATGAGCCAGAAGAAGAGGTGAGCTTAATCATTTACCTTGCCTCATGTAAAAGAAATGATTTTGGTTGCTTGTTACTTTCTGAAGTCCTTCCAAGTCAGAGTTAGCAGGTGAAATCTGGGTGTGCACAGCCCAGTCAGTGCTGTGAGGATATTCCCATCCCAGTTCCATGTATGTGGGAAATTCAGTGTCTGAGGTTTATTCCTTATTTTGGCAGAAACTTGAACCTGACAGCTTTGCTCAGGGTGTGTGCTGCTTCTCAACAAGAAGATACCTTCAGCTTTTGGCATGAGAAAAACTCACTTTCAGATGACTTTCTTTATCTGTTGTAGAAGCAAGTGTATTGACTAAATGTCAAAGCAGCCATTAGGAAAAATAACAGGTGTTCAGGGTATGCCTATGCAATATGAATAAATAAAAGATTGATGGAGCATAAAAACCTTCCTTGTTTACTGTGCTAATAATATTTTGAATCAAAAATGGTGGAGCCAATAAAAAAACCCACAAGTACGTAGAAATTCTTGACTTGTCACTATGACACAGCAAAGCTGACATGATAATGGTATTGTTACAAGAAAATGAGTTCATCAAGGAAATAGAGAACAGTTTTTCTCCATATGCTTGGGCTGGTTGATTTACTAGCAAGCTTTCTTCCAATAGATGTCCCTCAGCATTAAGGGTCCTGAAGTTTGGCTGAGTTTGTGCCTTCCCCCACAAATTAGTATCAATAGAATCAGAAGCAGTTGCAAGGTGAGGAAGGCATCTCTGGAGATTTTTGTATTTCCCTTCTTTGAACTTCATGAGTTCTTGCCAATTATTCCTCCTGCTTGTGGAGCTCCCTCTGAGTGGCAGCATGTATCAGCCACTTCTCCCAGGTTTTTGCTGTACATTTGTTAAATTAGCAATAAAGCTGAGTGAGTTCAGACTGAAACATTAACTAAAAACCAATCAAATTTACAAAGACTTAACTAAGCAACATGAAGAGTTTAGGAAAATGTTTGAGGAACTAGCTGTCCTTGTTTTAAGATAGTCAGCAGTTAAAATTGAATTTTTCAGGAGGGCTCTGACAATGAGGAAGAAGAGGGTGAAGAAGAGGAGGAAGAAAACACCGATTATCTTACAGACTCCAATAAGGAAAATGAAACTGATGAGGAGAATACAGTATGTATTGAGCTGGAGATAAGTGAATTGAATTTGCATCTTTGGTTTTCTTTACTCAGTGTTTTTGCCAGTGCTGCTCATAACATACCTGGGAAAGTACACCAAGGAGACTTCCTGTTATTCTTTCAGATACATTTTATAGCTTATTTGCATGTTTGCAAACTTTGGTTGCTACCTTTTGAAAATTTTTATGCTGTCTAATTTACTAAAATGTGTTTTCACAAGGCCGTGAGCTTTCACAGGTAGCTAGACTGGAAAATTCTGTGTAAATGACAGTTTTGCAATGCCAGCAATAGTGGCAAAGTGATAGGATACAATAAGGTAAACTAATGACACCCCACTAGATCTCAAAACACAACAGGAGACAAGCCAAGAAGTGCAGAATTCCTACAATACAGATTTGGGATTGACAGATTATAAAGTTTGCAGCTAAAGAGCCCATCTGGTTGAGCCTGAATTGCAGTTACATGGCAAGGAAATAATGAACATTATAGAACAACGTGTTGGGGTGCTGACTTCTGACATTTTTATGGTCCCGTTGTGCTTTCCAAGTAATTGAAGGTAGCCTTTGTCTTGAAAATATCATCTAACTTTATGGACTTAACGGAAAATTGAATTTAAATAGGTGTGTTAAGGATAGAGACTTTTTTTTTTTGTTGACACGTCATGAATGTGTCCATGCACCTGCACACACATACACAGGGGTCACTCAGAATATTATGAGTGGCCATAAATTGGGAAATATGCCTTTCAAGAAAATAATCAAGGGGCTAAAAACGTATTTCTTGAACAATTTGGTTCTATAAACCTTTTGATTTTGTATGATATATCAGCAATAAGGATATTTTCCACTTAATTCTAGACTGAATATTCATATTTCTGAAACTAATGTAACTGGCAATTTTTTCCCATTGCTTCCCAATAGGAAGTAATGATTAAAGGAGGAGGACTGAAGCACGTCCCTTGTGCAGAGGATGAGGATTTCATTCAGGCCTTGGATAAAATGATGCTGGAAAATCTTCAGGTATAAATAGTTATTTTCTTAATTTAATGTACAGCTAATTGCAGTTGATTTTGTTCCTAAAGTAAATAAATGATTAATGCTTAGGTTACCATACTGAAGGAATGAAGATTTTTTTTTTCTTTGTTTTGGCCTCTTCTCTGCAGTTGACTTATTTGGCTTTTAGTAAAATAACTGTTAATTGTATTGTTTGCCCAGTGAATACATGACATATAGACATAAATTTTACAAAATGAATAATGAATGCAGCAGATACTGTGCAAAACTTCTGACTTCATCTTAGGTTTTAATAGGCTTAAAATGCAGATACATTTAAGTTTACATAAGCTTTTAGTACTTTGTTTTATTAGTCACATCTGGTAAGTATTTCAGTATTGAGTATAGCAAGCCCTGTATAATAAATATGGTAATAATATGTACAAAAGAAATATCTTGAATTAAGAATGTACATTGCACAATGTGTCTCATCAGGTCTCTAGATTTCTTTCTGTAAGAGATTGCCCTTCTTCACAAGCAAGGAAAACAAAAGGGAAATATAGTAAGCCCAATAAGATTTATTTATATATTACTTCATTTTCCTGGAAGATTAAACCTTTTCTCAGTTGTGAAACTCTGAATGTTGCCAGCCTGACTGACTGTGTCAGCATCTGATCATTTACAGAATTCCTTTTTTTTTCATAGCAACGGAGCGGTGAATCGGTTAAAGTGCATCAGCTGGATGTTGCTATTCCTCTGCATCTCAAAAGTCAGCTGAAGAAGGGCCCCCCACTTGGAGGTGGGGAAGGAGAGTCAGAGTCTGGGGACACAATGCCATTTGTCATGCTAACACGAAAAGGCAACAAACAGCAGGTAAGGTATAGATGCTGCTTCAATAAATAAAGGTCTTTCACTTCAAAGAAAGTAACAGAGAAATTTTTATTTCTTCTTTAGTTTCTCAAAATCAGATACAGACAACTTCATTTTGACACGTGGAAAATACCATATAATCTCTTGGAATTCTTGCTTGTTAATAGAAATGATGTAGAAAAAATCTATGGTTAGATGATACCATTTCTATTTACATTTGGTGATTCTACCAGGTGTTCAGTGGTATGTTTTGCATATATTTTAGATATAGCTGTGGAAGGTGAGGAGATGTGGTTGTTGAACTGCCACTAAACATTGAAAGGAGTAGAAAGAAAAACGAATATTCCAGAATCTTTAAGATTCTACAGCTTTTCCTGGAAACACTTCCAGCTTCAAGGTCATTGCTAAACTCCATTTCCTAAGTAACTGCCACTGGGCTGAATTTATTCAAGCAAAAAGATAAAAAATCGTTATCCCTGAAGACACTGTTAGGGGGCTGTTCCATGATGCATGGAGTGAATCTCTTGGAGAAACTTAAATGGAAATCAGGTTGATAAAACAAACTTTACTCCTTGCTTCATACAGCTAGGCTGTTTGTTAGTCTTGGCTCTTTTCTCCAGTGTATGTTTGAATTTTCCTAGCTCAGCAAATGCACAGTACACACATCTCTACCTAACACATTCCACATGTATTTCTTGTCATGGTTTAGGGCTTTTATAGAAACCTTTTCATTTTGGTTGTATAATTTGATGATGAAAATAAATTAGTCTGAATTTATGTGGAAAGCATACCAAAGGAATTGTTTCATGCCATGTATCTGAGCCTTTCAAGGGTTTAGATCCATGTCATTACTTGGTTTTTACATTTGTTACCTGAATTGTGACAGTAGTATAGCTGTTGGGGTGTATAAACCTGAAGCAGGCTCCTTCTCTCCCTTCATACGAAACACATCTCAAAAATCCATGTAGGAAGTGGTTATTCTGTTTTCCTGGAACTTGAATGTGGTATGTACAAAGTTGTACAAAAGCTCTGAGTTGGAGATTTTTTACTGTGGTCATTGGTCTGAGAAGGGATTTAAGAGAACTCAGTTTTTTAAAAAAATGTTATTTAGCTTTTTCAGGATAATTTACTAGGAGTATCTGTAGTTACAAGGAATTTTTGGATCTTCATATTCCATCTAAAGGGGAAAATATTGCAGAAATGTGACTTAGAAAGAAAGCAGAACTTGTTCAGGAGTTTTCCCTGCTCCTCCCCCAATATTTGGTTTTGGGAGTAGGCTCTTCCTGCCAAAACTCCTCTCAGTGTTTCTAGAAATGTAGAAAACAGTTGCTTTATAGACTACTTCAGCTCCTGAATTAATGAAAGACTTCTTTGTCCATAGTTCTGTATTCAGAAAAAAAATGTGTTTTAGTACAGAGTTTTAATAGAAAAGTAAGCAGGAAAGAAGAGGTGGAGTTGAAAAGAAAATAATTATTCCTTCTTATGATGCTTTATTTTAATTCTGTCTGAGCAGAATATGCAATGAGTTTTGAAGTGATGGATGCATAGTTCACTGTTAAGTTATAGCTATAAACTTGCAGCTTTTAAAAACAGTCAAAAGAGGTTTGCAGCAACCTGGGAGGCTGAAAGTAACTTCATCTGCACAGTCACCAGAGTGATAGATGACATCAGCCTACTTGCTTGCTCTGCTAGTAATGATTTCAGTCTCTGTGTTCTTTGTCAGTTGTGCTCCTGAAACAAGAAATGTTAGAAAATGGATTGTGCTGTGTTTCCTTCCTGAGGGTAACATTTGGTAGTGGAGGTCCAGTGCCAAATACTCAGTTCACATGTCAGTGTCCACCCAGATTTTAGTGCAGCATTGACAAGTGGTTTTTGGGTTTTTTTTTAAGTAATACAAGAGCAACTGACTGGTATTTACCAGCTGTGTATATCCAAATTAATGGTGATTACAGGCTGATTGTGACAAGGACGCCATATTTTATCCTCAAGACTTAGAAAATAATAGCAGTGGAACCTAACATAGTTATTTGAGATTAAGATGATGGCATTGTGATTTATCCATAAGCCATGAGACAGCAAGGGGAAATAATGTTGTCATCATAAGGGATCAGAGCTGAGCTGTATCTAATACCATATGGTGTTTCTGAACCAAGTTGTTTTATGCCAGGAAGGTATGAACTAAAATGAAGTATAAACAGTAAAAAGAGAGTCAAGAAATTTGGTTACTACCTAAGACAAAAGATTTCCTTCTCTTTGAAAGACTTTTAACAAAGCTCCATAGAAGAATAATAATATCCATGGAATGGTCAATTCTCTCCCTGTATGTGAAATGTTTTATCTCATTTATATCTTCATGTCTTTATCTCATGGCATTTTTATCAAATCTGTGGTCTGGTCTGAATAATGGTTTTTGATCTTCCTTCAGTTTAACATCTTTAAAGAGAAATCCTCCCTCCTCCCCCATCTCACAGATTTGCTAAGAGCTTTTTGATACACCTCTTCAGTATTTGCAAATGGGAAATGTTTCAGTTACTCAGCAATCATCATATCCTGTAGTAATTGTCATCAGTGACTTGATTTCAGGTGGCAGCTGATTGCCTTGAGATAGTGACTCAGTGGTGTTTTAATTGCCAGGCTGTTGTTTTTCTGTATCTGTTTCTCTCATCTACACCCTTCGATAGTTCAGTTTTCTTTTTCTAACTTTAAGCATCCCGTCTGGAAACACCAATCTCATTTAACTGATAAATCCATAGAACAGAGCAAATATAAAAGACATAATAATTAAAATGTATGAGGAGCTTAGTGGTGAAGCTGAGGCATGATTTTTTATCATGAAATGCTGCTAATGTATTTGTGTAGTTTACGTAAAGTTCATTTTGATGCTATCTGGGAACCTGCACAGCCTGCTCAGCAATAAGTAACCAGAGCTTACTTTGCTCTTGGAATTTCAGCCTTCATTTCTGTTCTTCCCTGCACACCTTAATAACAAGCTCATATTTATGTTCAATATAATGTGCTATTACCCTTGCCCCTACCCCCAAAAAAATCGCATCTAAATACATCTTGCTGTTGGTAGGGTTTAGGGATTTAATGTACTCAAGTTTTTCTTGGGTCTTTGCAAGAGTCTGTCTTGGTTTCAAACACAGTTTATTTTCAAGTGCTTCATCTGAGTCTTCTCACACACATCACTCTGCTGCTAGTGGGGCATTACTCTCTGAGATACCTTGAGGCTGCTTAGTGATTATTGCATTAAATACTAACCACAGGTGGTGAGGATTTTGCTTTTACTCTAAACCTTCTCAGGAGAGGTTTTGATAATTTATCTTTCTCTGCAGCTTCTGACAGTGTAACAGAAAAGAACACTTAGGAATTCAGTTCTGTTTCTTTGGAAATAGATCTCCCATGACGAGTAACAAGGAGCAGGATTCAAAGTAGTTCATGGAATATTGAGAGTGATTATCCTTAAATCCATTACCCTTCCTTTGGCACACAAATACTTATTTCTAAAGGACATGGAGTTGAAGGAGGAAATGAGATTTTTCTAAATGTTTGCAAACTTTAGCATTAAGGATTTTCTGAGAACTCATTTCAGTTGTGGATAAAATTAAGAATTATTTCTCTCTTCTGGAACAATTGTAAGAAAAGTAGATATCTAGAAGTAACAAATTGGATTTTCTGAGTCTGGGGAAAAAGAAAACACCTTCCCTACCCCTTCCTGAAAATATCAGCTGGATTTCCAGAGGGAAGGTACCTCTGTGGGAGTACCAAGCTTACCTGGTGTGTCTTATGGCAAATCAGATAATGGATGTTTAAATCAGATTGTGTGATGGGCATATTTGGTTGTGGGGGAGGAGGAAAAGATTAATCTGACACCATGGTTGTCTCTAGACTAAGAAGCAGCACCGGGGAGCCAGAATTATTCTTAAAAACAAAAGTACTGGGATTTCCAGGGAATGTCTGAAATGCTTGATATGTTTTTCCTCTGTTATTACAAAGGACAGTTGTAGAAGTTCTGCTCAGGGGGCTTCATCTCTTTAGAAGGAAGAGACCTGAAGAGGGAGATGCAGCTTTCTGAGCCAGCTGTGGTGCTTTTATCTCAAGACCAGGGCAATTCCCTGTGGGCAAATCAGCTGGTATGAAAAATAAAAAAAAAAGCATATGGCTCTGCCTTCCTAGGGAAAGACAGTCAGTTTTGTTCACATGAATACTGTGTGTAATAGGTTTTGGACTCAGCCTTTTTTGTGTGTTCTCTGTGTCTTTACTTGCATTTTCTCCTGCTGCTTTATGTGAAATAGAGGTTCAAAACAAACCATCAAAACACTTCACAGTAAAAACTTTGTAGAAAGTACCTCATTGGAATAACCTAAAAATAACCATAGCATTTCTGTATTTTGGATTGGTTGGTTTTTTTTTCTCTGATGGGCACTTAAAAACTTATTTTCATTTGCAGTTTAAGATCCTAAACGTTCCGATGTCTTCCCAACTTGCTGCAAACCATTGGAACCAACAGCAAGCGGAACAGGAGGAGAGAATGAGGATGAAGAAGCTCACTTTGGATATCAATGAACGGCAGGAACAGGAGGACTATCAGGGTAAGAAAATCACTAAGTAATTTGGTTTTATTTTTGAGGGAGCCTTTGTGGATCTGCAGAAAGCATTATTGGTGATGATTAGCAGCTGAAGTTCTAAATAATGATTTGCAGTACTTACGGGCAACCTGTATTTTGGGTTTAATCATTCATTGTTTCCTTCCCGGTCTTTATACTTGAAAAAGTTTTTGTAGCTGTTCCCTGAAAAGGAATTTTAAATTCCAGCGTTTCCATTTATTTTGGGAAAGGACAAGAACTGAGATTGTACTTTTAAAATTAAGGTAATACAAAATCAATGTGATGTTTACTGCAAGACAGTCGAGTTGGATACAAGATGAATTCTGTGCCATTTAAGCTCTGCTTTTAAGCTATTAATAGGTGTTTTAGATATTGATAATATTTAGACTCTTTAGTCTTGCTGAGACTTGAAAGTCCTGAGGTAACCTTCACCTAAGAAATACAAAATGTTACCTCAGCTTCACATTGTAAAAGTTCTAGGAGTCCTCAAATCTGGAGCATAAGCATATACTAACAAAATGGGAGTTTCATTCAGATTATATGATTAATTTACTTTTTGAAGACATGCATGTCAGGCATTTTGGAACCTGGACAGATTGGAGCAAACAGTGAATACAGCAGATCATACAGTCCCCAAACATGTGCACTTGATATGTTTAGTTGTTGGGTGGTTTGTTTTGGATTGTGTTTTTTTTCAGATTCAACTTCCCTTGGCTTACTCAGATAGTAAACAAAGCCAGGCCAATAAAACTGATGTCTTATGTTACTGTTTCTATTTAACATCTCAAAAGTTTTTGCCCTGCTTTTTTTTTTTGGAAAGATATTGGAGTCTGGTAATAATCACAGTGTAAGTAGTTAATTAGTAGGAAATCTCATTTAAGGTATTTAGTGAAAGGTCATTGTTCATCAAGAAGTGGGAAATTAAAGCAGTTCTAATTTGGAATAAGATATGGAATCCAGTACTTCTTGCAGAACTTTGATACTACCAGAACTGAACTTGGCATTGTAAAAAGGAGTATCTTCCAAAGTTAGTGTGCAGAGCTCTGAAGAGGTAACACAATATATTCTGAGTGTTAAACATGGTAATTAGCTCAGAAACTTTCCTGAGACATTCTGCTCTTAAAAAGCCCACTTGTGAAAAAGGAAGAGAGCGATTCTAGAATTAGACATTTTAGTGTTTCTCTCAGACTTTTTGTGGGTTATTCCTCATTAGATACTTGTGATATTTCTACTGGTCAAGGCATTTGGGTTTTATACCCCACTGTATGACTGTGTTGATATCTAAAATGAACCTGTTTAATCTAGGAATTTATTGTGAGCAATTCTGCTTTTTATCCAAAAAAGAATCACATTGATTTATTTCTGTTAGGCAAAATCAGACAACTGAAACAAACTGATAACTGGAAATAGGCTTTTTTTTATTTTCTCATCGATTTTTATTTAGTTGATGTGTATAAAACAATACAGGAAGGAAGTCAACACAAAAGAGAAAGGTTTTTCCATAATTAACATCCCTTTTTAAAACAGCTGTTGATGCATCTTATTAACCTAGGTAATATAGAGAGTAAAACCAAACTAAGAAGGCCCTTTTAATCAGGCTAAATTAAACAGGCCAAATGGCATTCACCTTTAGAGCAATTTTTTATTTAGATTTTGTGCAGTTGATTGTTACTTTTGAAGAGTCATCCTGTCTGTGACAAGTTGGTACCTACCCACTGAATGAAAGTGTTGGGTTTAAATTTCTGTTTCAAGCTTTGAAGTTACCGAGGGAAGAAGAATTCTCAATTTCTTGAAGAATGCCTCAGGGTTGTCCCAGCACTTGCACATGTACTTGTTGTTCTTTTCATCTGCACAGGGTAGCTAATAGATGGAAATTCACCAATGTACTTCAAAGTAGTATCAGATAATGATTTAATGTTTCAGCAAAGCTTGTTATATTACAAACATTTTTTAATTTAAAGAACTGTTACGAACTTGGGTGGTTCTCTAGTTTAGACTGGTATTTTTCTGTGCAGATTTTTTTTTCTTCATTAAAAAACCAAGGAGGTTTGGTGATGTGCCTTCAGCCTGGAAAACACACTGTGCTCCCCTGCCATCTCTGCCTTCTGTCACCTTCTCCAGTTCTGAACTTCCCAGTCCCATATTTGCTTCCATCTGCTGAGTGGAAAACAGAAGAGGCAGATGTGGGCGTACTTGTTCATTCGCCGCTTGCTGCTCACACCTGCCTGGCAGGGTTCCCTGATCTGGTTTTCCTCCTGAGTCTCCTCCTTGCCTGCCCCAGAGCTCTGTCCTGGCACACGGGGTTGTTGGGAAGGCTGATGTTTCATGTTTACCAACATGGACTGTCAGTGTGTTCAGTGGCTGCCTTTGCCAGGTGCTGAATCCAGTGTACAGAACATGAGTACAAGGGTCACTGACTGCCAGCACAGAGACTGAATATTAGATCAGCCACAGTTTCCCAGTTTCTCCAAGACTGGGTGGGTAACTTTACTGAATGTTTCACGTGCACTTTGTAAAGGGTGAGGGAACCTCATTAGTCTCCAGTTTGGCCCCACTGAGAGCAGTGTGTGTGCAGCAGGTGATGGGTGTGTGTCTCCAATGAGATTACCAGAGATTAGAGAACCAGACAGAGCAGACTTTCAAACATAATCTGTTTAACAGCTTATTCCACTTTTCCCCTTCATTTATCCCATCTGTCTGTTTGCTGAGTAATGTAGATCCCTGCTCAGGTGGACTGTAGGAATACTTTCCATTAGATGTATTAACAGATTGGCAGAGGTTACCTCCTATGATGTGTCTGTAATTATATTGGCTACTTAATAAGCATTAATTTAGCCTGGTAAAGAAACAATTTTTTAATCATTACAAAATAAAATTAAGTTTTAGATATAAGATTTTGCCAAATGTCAAAATACAATGCTATCCTAGTCTAAATTGCCCAAAAGCTGGCTGTCCAGGGCCAAACTGGGTAGTGTGGGCTGCTTTCTGCACCCTGGTTATTCCCACTGATGATAAAGTGAAAATCTCCATCCATGGGACAGCTGGTGCAATGTAGGTCAGCTGAGTCACCTTCTTCAGGTGCCTGTCTTCCCTTGAAAAGGATCCAATTATGCCAAGCTTAGACTTAAATGCCTGACTGGCAGTGCCTAATTTTAGGACAGGTTTCTAGCTGAGTCTTTTAATTGGCAGCAGCATTGTCCAGTTGTTGCTATTCCAGGGACGTTTAATGTTGAGGCCACTCATGCTGCTGTGAGCCTTTGTTCGTGATCGTTGATGGAGAAAGTGGTGACTGATGTGTTGAGAAAGAAAAGGTCGCAGGCCTTTTCTTGAGCATCTGTGATGAAAACCATTGCAGGCAGTTCCTCCTGCAGGAACATCTGGAAATGCAAGTTCATATTGTGGGGTAGCTTGGGTTTATCAAAGCTGTGGATGAAATGTGTAACTTCTTGTAATTAACTTTTGTGGAATAACTTAAGTGTTAACTCTACGGCAAAGTGTAAGTGTCAATGGCAGTGAAATGTGCATATGTAAATTGTGCATATGTAAATTCCTATGTAAAACGATGCACAGAAAATGTATTGAACTTTCATCTATTTCCTTTTCTTCTGCCTGAAATCCCAGAAATGTTGCAGTCTCTGGCACAGCGTCCAGCTCCAGCAAATACTAATCGTGAGCGGCGGCCTCGTTACCAGCATCCGAAGGGAGCACCTAATGCAGATCTAATCTTTAAAACCGGTGGGAGGTAAGACAATCTTCCTTTAAATGTGGTAATTCTGGTTCCAGGCAAGTAATTATCTTCATAATTGAAAACAGATAATGATCTCTGTAGTGAGTGCTTGGGCAGTCCTTTCCATTCTAAAGCATTCTCTTAAAATGCCAAGCAGTGTTTTGTGCTTCTAACAGAGTGTCTGTACCTCCTGACAGTTTGGAAGCCAAAAGATCATTTTTCAGTTGTGAAATGGCTGCTAGAATCTGAACCTCTTTTGGTAGGGGAAAAGATGCAAGTCTGCTTTCTCTGTGAGAGAGGGAGAGGACATTTTTTTTTTTTTTAGTATCTGCAGAAATTCTCATTATGCTGTTTCTGAGGTGAATTTGACAGCTATTCCTCTCGATTTGGTGCCCCAAATGGAAAGTAAGTATGGTAAAGGTGGAGAAGATGGAGAGGAACTTTCTGTATATGGTGTGCAAGAGTGTACCAAAACCAGCATTAACATGGAAAGAGGCATTCCTGATAGCTTAATAGTTGTTGTGAGGCTTTAGTATGTGTCTTTTCTCACTCAGAGTAAGCTGGCAAATAAACCATTATATTAGCCTGGCAGCACACATTTGAAGAGACAGAGTTTCAGGTGAAATGCAGACTTACTTTCATGTTTCTCTTTGCAAGTTAATTTTGAAGGTGGATTGATAGAAGCAGCAACTGGGACGGGACAGTTTGTCTCCTAATGGGTCTGTCTTTGTAAACTGCAAATAAGTTAATGTAATGTACTATTTCTGTGTTACAGTAGCATTTCCAGCTTCTCCATGGTACATATTTATTATCATTTGATACTGTCCTGATGATCACTCATTCCACTGAGACCTCATACAGACACTGCTTGTACAAAAAAAAATTTAAAGATTGCAATTTAAAAGAAAAGTTTTTAAAAAATGAACCAGATGTAACTCAATAAAGTGAGCAGTGCTTTCCACTTAGCTTTTTCATATCACTGTGACCTAATGCTGTTTTGGGAATACTGAGTGTTCAGGTACACTGAATTGCCACAATAATTGCAGCTGTTTCATTAACAGCTGCAGCCTTCTGTTCTTTCAGGCACGAGCTGCATGCTGCAGTTTAAAGCATGCTGCTTTAAATACAACAGCCAGACCAGTAGATGTGATATCTGTAGATTTCTTTTAAATTATTTTCTTTAGAAAACTTTTTATATTCTGATGTTGTAGGGAGAATTTAGGACTTCACTGTGAAGTAGGTCAGATGTCACCCAGCAAACAGTTTGAGTAGTGTTTGCTTATTCAAGTGCCATGCACTTGCAGTTCTGATGTAGTTTTGTTTTATGGAGTTTACTCTTGTTCCTTTTAATCCATAAGCTCCTTGGAGCAGAGACCAGGAGGTTTGTTTGAGCAGGTAGATTTTATTTGTTGTGTGCTGCAGTGCTCTGCCTGGCAGTCATGCATCGGTGGAGCCATCTCAGCCTGCAGTAAGGGCCTAGTACTTTTCCTAACTCCATTTATTTATTGGAGACTGTGGGTCCACCAGTGGCTTCCCAAGACTGGCTCTTGCCTACATTCTTAGAGCCTCTGATTTGTAGGATATATTGAAAATTGTCTTCTGACTTTCAAGGTTGCACTGCAGTCTCTGCCCAGACCCCGCTCATGCTTTGTTAAAAAGTTACCCTGTGGATTCAGAGGGTGCTGGGGGATCTCGCTGAGCAGATGGGAGCTGAGCTGTTCATTTTAATATCTGTGTAGAGAAGGTTTCACATTCCTACCTGGTGGAACCAATGGTGTAACACAAATGTTATCACTTCCCTAAGGACACCGTGTTGTGTTGTTGCTGCTTCTTTGTACATGGACACAACTGAAATGTTATTTTCTTGCAAAAGAACTCAAACTTACTGGAAATAATAGTTTGCTGCTTTAAGGTATACAACTTTCTGTTTTAAAATTCTTGAGGTTAGGGATAATCTAAGCAAATAAATCTCCTGGTTGATTTCACTGTAATGTTCAATGTGACAGATTCTGATGGCTGAGGTAGGAATGAGGCCTTTCTTGCATTTCAGGGAGTGATGAGAGCAGAAAAATTGATTTGTTGTTTTTATCTTTGCTTTTGTGTTGCTGAACATGCCCTAAGCACTGTGTTTCAAACACCTTTTAGGAAGTTAAATCCAAATCTGTCTATTGTAGCAGTTTATTACAGAAATTAATGAAGGTAGCATGGAGTTCTTTAATATGTTTTTGGCTTTGAACAACTGGATCTCACTAAGGAATTAGCTCTCTATGTTTTTTAAAAAAGAGAAGTCTTCTGCAGTTTTTACTTTATTTCTCCACTCTTAATGTCCTTGTTCTGTACTAAAGTAAATGCAGTGAGAGTTACAAGCTTTGTCAGATTTTTTTATTAAGTATGTGCAAAATGCTGGATCAAAAATTGGAGTTTATTCCTGTTTGTTTGGAATTGCCTGTTTGTATTGCCTCAGGTTTTGAGACCTGCTGATCCTGTAAGGAGGAGATTCTTTCTGGGACTTGTACATTTAAGGCTGACTGGCCTTAAAGATAATTTACTGTGACTCCATTAAAAGTAGGGTTCCTTGATTTGCTTCAGCAGAACTGGGAAGAAAACAATTTTTTTCTCTTGCCTCCAGTTCTGTAGCATTTGTGTGTTAAGAGATGCATTTGGCTCTCAGGCTATTAAACTACTACCCTCAGGAAACACAAAATTTACTAAAGTAATTTTTTTTGGTGATGGGATGATCATAAAAATAGACTTGTACCATTATGAACAGCTTCTTAAAATATAAAGTGGCTTTCCTTTGTTTAAGAGGATTGAGACCCATTAAATGACTTGGTTTTAAAAGTTAAATAAAAATAACTACATTATATAAAATCATTTTAAAAACATTGATTACCAAGAAAGTCAAATTTCTCCCTGTAATTTTTCTGTTGCAAAGCAGGGCCTTACCAAGGACTTTATCTTGTTAAACCTCTCCTTATTAAAAGAGGTAGCCTCACAATTTGTTGCTGTTTTCAAAGTACAGTATAGGGCCTGCCTGTGTCCAAAATTCCCCTGGCAAACCAAATCATATTCAAGTTAAATGGTGATCTCAGGTCTCCTGTTTACATCTGACTTTTTTCTCTTTAACCCATTTAATAAAGGAAAGTGAAGCATAACAGTAATAACAGGATGCTGGGATTCTATTAGCTAAATATTCTCATCATAAAGAATATTGCATTAATGCTGAAAAAATCAGAGTTTGGATAATAAGGAGAAATGTGAATTTAACATGATTTCCTGTTTGAGCTACTGGACCAACACAATTCATCCATCACCTGTCATGAAGTTGATGCATTGACAGTATTGCTTTATGAAGCTTTCTTACTGAGATGAGCCTTTCAAACACAGCTAAGAAATTCCAAACCCCTTTTCAGCTGTTTGCTTTGCAGGGAAGCAAAGGGAGGAATATGGGAGGGGGGCTCCAAATCTGCTTCTGGTGGACTGCACTGGAGCTGAACAAAAAAGAGTGGAAAAGCCTCAGGTGCTTGCCTTGGCAGGATGGTGCTTGTTGAGCTCTGCACGCTGGGTGTGAGTCTAACCCAGACAGCAAAGCTGGACAGACACCTGCTCAGTTTAAAGGGATTGGAAGGCAAAATTGTATTTGTAAGCCATGCTCAGTTAGAAAGACTCCTGTGTTTGAAAAGATTCTTTCAATATAAATAATAACAACTACTTACCAAAAACCCCTGCAGCTTTGTGGCCCTCTTGAAACCAGCTGTCAGACCCTGAAACACCTCCCTGCTCCCAGCCTCCTGTACACACTGACTTGGATTTCACTTTGTCAGAGCATTTTTTTTTTTTGATGATAGATGAGAATATAAGATAACTTGCAGAAGTTAAGACTCTCTTACTTAGGTGAGAGAAGCTTACCAGCTTTAGTGGTTTATTAGAATTTTGATGTTCACATGTATGGAATGTGATATTTTTATGGGCACCTTGGTGTTTTCTGTTGCTTGTTTGTGGTTTGGGTGATTAGGGGAGAGAGAGAACAAAGAGCATGGAAGCTGAGATTAGTTGAGAAAAGCAAAGCAGGGAATGAACTGGGAGAGGAGGGTGTTGGGAGCTGGAAGTTTGTAAGGAGATTTGTGAAGAAGTGCAGTACTGCAGAAATGCAGAGTGTTGTGGATTTGGAGGACACAAGGGGATTGGGGATAAGTGTGAAATCCAACTTCAAAGGTCTCACATGCCAAGAAATAAAGAGAATTTTTGTGGTTTTGTGATGTCAGCAACATGCAGAAAGGAGTTGATTATTGATATTCTCCTGGGCACTTCTCAGTTTAAGCTGTAAAGTTGTTTTGCTGACTGAGCTCCCCCAGCTTCACCCATGTGAAGATTGTGATGATTTCATAGCCTGTGGTGTGATGTGTCTGTGTGTTTTCATGGCTTCCAGCTTTCTGCTCCAGCCACGGTTTGTTGCAGAGGTTCTGTGTATTTCCCTGTCACAGGCAGGCAGTGTTCCCTGTCTCCCAGGCTCAGCAGAGGTGTGAGAAGCTGACTGTATGAATTTCATACAAATTAATAACTGTGTCAGTGGCAGGGAGTGTGGGAGGAGACTGCAAAGAATTGATTCATTTTACACACAGAGCTCGAGATGTGTTTTAATTACATCTGTGCACTGAGTTTGACCTTGCCAAATACAGGTTTGGATCAAGTTTACTAGGTGAAATACCTGGTTTGGGAAAAGCTCCTACTGCTGTTTTTGGCAGCAGCACGTTGGTGTAATCCCCTGAAACAGGGATCTGCCACCAGCGTGTGCTGGTAGCTGCTGGTCTGGGTGAGAGTCACTTTGACCAAGCTGGAGACATGCAGCCAGTCCTAACCTTTTTCCTTCCCTCCCCATCAGCAGTAGAATTAGTTTTTAAGGGGAGATGGAGAGTTAAAAGCAAGATCCTGCAATTCAGTGATGTCTGCCCTCGGTTGTAACATTCTGCAAGTGAGATGTCAGTCTACTAAATAAATAAAAATTAAAGTTCTTTTCTATTGAAGGCAGATAGCCAATGTTCTGATGATGAGTGTGCCACAAAGAATTGGAATATTCCATTATGTAACACTAAAAGGTGCTTAAAACCAAATAATAGAAGCAGTGCTGCAGTGAGGTTTAATGATGCATCAGCTCAGGACTTCCTGGCAAAAATACTCAGCATTTTTATGTAAACAAGTACTGGCTATTAGAACAAAGCAATGCATGCAAATACAAAATTACTGTGAAAGCTTCATGTAGTACAAGAGATGCAGAAGTTACTATGTCCAGTTAACATATCTGTAACATTTTTCTTGCGAGATCTTCTGTAAAAACCAGGTTTAGATTGAATGACTGTTCAACCAACACTGGAGGATTATGCACTGATGTAAAGAAACATGATCTGTTGTGTTTATGTGGTAAAAAACCTGGGTGTGTAGCCCTGGAGCTTTCTTGGGATTGTAAATGTTGAAGTTTTATTTTGCTGTCTATTATTAATTTTAATTTGCAGCCTACAATCAGTTGAAAAGGAGCCCAGATGCAGTAACTGCATTGTGCTGGTCAGTGACACTGGGCTGGCCTTACGCTGCATTGCCCTGGTCTTGTTGAATCCCCTGCCTACAGACTGGTGTCATTCTTCAATGCATTTGTATGTTCTTAAGAGAATTAAATGTGACTTTTTGTGGGTAGGGATGTGCTTCATGAACAAGGGATGGTGGAAGATTTAAATGCACCTGTCAACTCTAAAAAAGGATCTAACCAATAATTTGCCTATAGAAAGCCCTTTGTAACCTTTCTGCAGAGCTTCTAAACATTAAGAAACTGCACAGGAAGTTGAAAACTATTTACAATAACTCATTTCTTCAGCAAATTCACAGCTGTTCTTCACTCGTTCAGCATCTCACCTGGGATGACAAGGTGCAGATTCTCCCTTTGCTTTTGTCTGGTGCGGCCTTTTGAAAGGGTCCTGCAGACAAGAGAAATGTGTGACTTTGTGTTAGAGGGTGAAAGAGAAATGGGTAACTTTGTGTTAGAAGGTAAAAGAGTCCCAGCAGGAGGGGCAGCTGCTTCGGGGGCCTCCCCCTGCAGTTCTGGGCAGCTCAGACTGATGCGATTCCTCTCTCCGCTCTCCCCGCAGGAGACGCTGATGCAGCCGCCAGTGTCATTTCATCAGGTCCTGTATCTCTGGTGTTGTGGAGTCCTCCAGCGATTAAACGAGAGCAGTGGACACATCTCAGCATGTCAGGCTAGAGCATTCAGAACCGAAACCTGGGACAGGCTGGGGCCGTGGGGCACGAAGAGCAGCCTCCCCTCTCCCCCCCCACCCCCCCCCAAAAAATGCTTTTTGTTACGGGAACCGCGTTGAGGGTTGATCTTCTCACAGGAGCAGAAGCAAACGAGCGAGATGGGGAACTTGACCTGCGAGCAGCTCGGTGAGAGCCGGGAGCAGCCTGGAGCTCAGACGATTACACTGGAAGGGGAAAGGCCTTTGGCAGCTCAGCCTGCAGGCAAATAAAGCTCTGAACTCGCCACAAGTTACGTTGTCTCCGACTCGAGCACTGGGTGTTGGAAGGATGTTCTCTGGGGGCTGCAAATCTACAGTAGAAAAGCATAGAGCAAACGGCAAAGTCCAGAAGCAAACCCTGCCGAGTAGGATAACTTCTCAAACACTCCTCAGCGAGGACGTTCTTGGTTAAGGAAGAGCCTTTTGCTGCCAGATGTGCCAGAAAGGGGGTGGGGAGGGGTGAAAAGCTGAAGAGCCAAGGAGGTAAAGTGTCTGTTAAGGTTTAAAATAGAAAGTGAAGTTGATGAACACGGGGTGTTGACTCGTACTGCTTGGAACAGCCTGACACCAGCCTAAGGACAGGGATATAGTTGAGCCCATTGTATGTATCATTGAAAACCAAAACGTGCCAGTCAGCATAACAGGAGGATGTCAAGGAGTGGATCCAAATATTTTGTTGATCTTCATGGGTTGATAAGCCTCTGTGTCTATTAAAACAAACAAAAAATTAAAAAAAAAAAAGAGATTTAAGTCTGGAAACAAGTAGAATTTTTATTTTTTTTTCCAAGTAGAAATGAGGTTTCTTGGTCTGTTTCTGACAATCTGTTATTTATTAGCATAGGGTTTTGTTTGCTTTCAGGTAGAGGTAGTTCATTGAGTTAAAGAGCCCATCTGTATGTTACTACTAATTCTTTTTTCTAGCTCTTTTAAAATCCTTTTTACCACTGGTTTTGGTTTCTGCATGTAGGAAGGGAGACTTGTAAAATTGTAACATTTCATACAGAAATGCCGCCCGATCTTCACCAGCTTCAGAAATCTGACCTTTGCCAATGCTGCAATAAAGTGTTGTAATTTAGAGTCGGTGTCTGCCTCTTGACATTCACTTTGTCCTTTGGAAATGATGTTTTGAAGGGTTTGTGGTGTGTTATGGGCTGTAGTTTGGACAGGAATTCCAGGTCTCTGATTCGAGTCTTACTTGATTTTTTTCATATTGTTTTCTTTCCACATGAAATTCATGGGTACATTTATTAATCACATTTGTAACTCTGAGCTCCTCCAGGAATGTCTCCTACACCAATGTGACCATATCCACTGGTCAGATGTAATTTCCACTTCCCTAAAGAGCAATGCCTACTGATTCCTAATAGCAAATTAAGCATCTAATTGTGGCTTAGACTAGAGTCAGCTTCCTTTTCTCAACATGTTGCTTAGTTTCAAAAGCATTTAATTTATCCAGGTTGAGTAACTGCATAAAAATAAAATATTAGCTCTGTTTTATATGTGCCAATCCAATGCCTTGGATGGAATGTGGAATCGATAGAAATGTCTTTATAAAATTATTTGCTAAATATAATTTAGGGTCAGCTGGGGATTTTCCTGACTTCAGGCTGAAATCAAAAAACAGCTCAGTGAAACCTGCTGAAGTTTAATTTTTAAAATTAATTAATTAATTCTAATGTTCTGCTGAATAAAAACCTCAAAGATCATTGTGAGTGAAATAATCAGAGTTGAATGTACAGGGACAAACGTTTTAGCAGAGCCTGTTGCAGTAGGACAAGGAGTGATGGTTGTAAACTAAAAGAGGGTTGACCTAAATTAGATATAAGGAAGAAAAGTTTTACAGCGAGGGTGATGAGACACTGGCACAGATTTCCCAGAGATGTGGTAGGTGCCCCATCCCTGGAACCATACAAGATTTCAGCCTGGTGTATTTGGAACTGTGCCTGCTCAGTGCAGGGATGTTCAACTGGGGGACTTTTAGAAGTCCCTTCCCTTCCAACTCAAACCAACACAGAAAAAACCCAGTTTGTATCCACTTCCCTCCTTTCCTCCCCATGTGCTGACCTTACATCTCCTGGGGTGGCTGGATACTGGTCCTGCTGCTTGCACAGCAGCTTCACCCCCTGATCCACGTGCAGGTTCTGCAGGGATTGATTGCACGGCTCCCTCTCGTGTCTTCAGAATCCTTTGCCTTTAGAGGGCGTTTGAATTGTCAGCTCTGCAGCCTGGGATGGATACAGAATGGGGATTAACCTCTGTTTTGCTCAGTGTTTGTCACCTGTGGATGTTGCTGCTTTACCCGGAGTGCGTGTTTATTTTAACTAATGAAGTTATGTTTAATGTCATTGCTTCTCTTTCCCTGCAGTGCAGTGACCCACAGGTGTGTCTGGTCACTGGGCAAGTCTCCCAAATTCAGCCTGTGGCACTGCTGGAGGGCAGAGGGTGTTCCCTGGGAGCCTTGCTCACGGGATGCTGGTGAAGGTGCCCTTGCAAAGAGCGTTTCTGCAGCAGTGTTCCCAACCCTGCAAGCAAGGAGTTAAGTCTAGGAAAACACATGTAGATGAAGGAGAAACTGGTTTATGTCCTTGATTACGTAAAAGATTTCTGTTATCTTTCTGCTCTGTGGAAGGAATCTGGGCTGGAGTCAGGCCCTGGCATTCGGAGTTGTCTTCACCAATGTGAGGCTCCTCGAGCAGACAAAGTGCTGCAGGTTTGTACTCAACAACTGTGCCTCAGTTTTTGATGGTAACTTCCCATATCTCTCAAGCCTCCAAAGCCCAAGGCAGGGACTTGGGGGAATGAAGTCCTTCCTATCACAGGAGACAGGTTTGTGACCACCTGAGGAACCTGAATGTGCCTGAGTCCACCTGATGGCTCTGAGGCCATCCCAGGCTCCTGTGAGGGGGCTCTGAGCAGAACCTTGGTCTGCTGGAAGGGGTCCCTGCCCAGGGCAGGGGGTGGAGCTGGGTGAGCTTTAAGGTCCCTTCCAACCCAAACCATTCCATGATTTATGGTGCATCCCTTGAAAGCCTATTGGAGCTGAGGTGCTGTGCTGGCCCTTGCTCTAGGATGGAGCCAGGGTGTCTGGGAAGCTTTGAAACTGGAATTTGACCCAGCTATGTCAGTACTTGCAGGCAACACCTTGAACTCCAGCTGATGCTATGGGGCATCTTTCTCTACTCACAATCATCTAATGTGATAAAAAAGGCATAAATCTTTTTTTCATGAAGTGCTGAGTTTGCAGACTGGCTGTAATCTCAACTTCCCAGCCTTCAGCATAAGAAATCTCTTGGGCTGTTTCTGTTATGTAGGAACAAATAGCACATCCATGCACGTGTGCCACAGCTCACACAATTTTATGTACACTCAGAAAACCTCTATTGTGGAGTCTGCCTGCTTTCCTCAAGCTCTCAGCATTTTTCCTTTGGCTGTTCCAGCAGAGCAGTCACTGTGTGCTTGGCAGGGCAGCAGGATGGGCTGTGTCCGGCTCAGGCACCGCGTGTCCTCACCAGGTTGAGTGAATATTTTCAAAATCCATCCATCCATAATGATGCCACAAGCCTGCTGCTGCCCCTGATAAATGCATTCATTTCCCCCTCATTTTTTCCCTTCTTTGAGCTTCATCACTGATTTGCTGCAGGTTGAGGTTTTCCTCAGCCATGCGCTCTTCTGCCCTGCTGAAGGTGCTCCTCTGAGGTGACACTTTGCTATCTCTTCTCAGAGCTCCACTATAAATAGGGGTTTTTCCAGCTGCTCCTAAGGAAATCCCAGTGTACTGGGAATAGGAAACTATTTGAGCAGGAATCAAACAAATGAGCAAACGTCAAAATATTTACTTGCATTGTTTGAACTATAAACTTTGCTTTTAAGTTACGATCGGGGTGTGATTATGCCCTTAAAACACTTGGTGTTTATGATCCTTGTTAGAAGAGCAAACAGTGTTCTGTAAAAAAGCCTCTCTCCCTCCCTTTCTCCCTCCTTCCTTCCTTCCCTCCATTACCTGGATCCAAGCCGTCAGGCAAATAAAAAAATGGTTGAGACACTTAAAGAGGAGGCAGACATTTAGCTATTGCTAATGTTTATTTGTTCTTTGACATTTACCTGCAGGAAGAAAGTTTCTGTTGTGCAGGGGATAAAGGGAAGTGACATTTGCTGCTGAGAACGAGTCATAGCCGACAGCTCAAAAGCTTGAAAACTTTGCTGTATTTACCCCTTAATTGTTTTGGGGGTGTTTTTTTTCAATTTTGAAATTATTTACACTGCATATATTCTATACATGTGCACACACATCTGTCTGTTCATGGTGAACTGCAAATCAGAAAACAAGATTTGAATGTGTCAGTGAGGCTTTCAGAGCCCACCTGGAGGGAGGTCTGGGCTCGCTGCTGTGTTAATCCCAAATGGAATTGCTACAAGTTGCTGGAAGTTGCCTCCCTGGAAGTGAAGATAACAAAGTCGTGAGAGGGAGCTCAGAGGCAGCTTTGGCTGTTCTGTCTCTGCTCTGAGCAGCTTTTCAAGTGGTGATGGGAGCTCTGGCTTCCTCCTTGGGCTCAGGGCAGGAAGAGCCTTTTCCTGGGAGGAAGAGACAGCTTCAGTCCATTTCTCTCCGGGAATCCAGCTGAGCTGTTCCCAGAGACACCAGTTCCTCATCCCTCCTGTGCCAGACTTTCTTCTTTTCCAGTAGAAAGATGGACACAGCAGCAGGACTTCCACAGTCTAACTCTCCCTTTCCTACTGAAATGCCTGAGAGGGGTAAATAAACCAAGTTTATTATTCAGGTTGGTCCCAAATCCCACACCCATGAAAACCAGGGCTTTATTATTGGCTGTGTCTTAGCTAATACAAAATCAGAGCAGCTTTTGGGTTCAGAGAAGACCTCACTGTTCCTGCAGGGTGACAAAATGCAGAGAAAAGTCCCTGCTCAGCATGGCCAGCACGGAGCTGAGGAGTTTGTTACAGGATGCACCAGGAATTGCACACAGTGCCCATTTCCTGGGCTTGAGCTCACTGGAAAACTCATGCCATAAATAAGAATTAAACCTGATCAGGCAAACTAAAATCCATTTAGGAGGCAGGAAATGTTCCACAGTAACGAGGTTTGTGTCATGAAGCCTGAAGACCCTGTGGATCCTCTGCTCTGGTGCAGGGCTGGATATTGGAAATAGAAATGTACTGACAGCTGTTTCCTAATAGATGTTTAAATATGAAGAAATAGTCTCCCCTCCTGCCACAACAGCTTGTAGGGATACTGTTTTCCTTCTGGTGTCATTCCACCCTCTGAGCATCAGTACAATGGGTGGCTTATCTTCCTTAATCAAAGGATGAACAACTCCTGGCACATGTGAGTCTGAGCTTCCAGGCTGTTGGATTTTCTCCTGGGCTGGCAAGGGAAGGCTACCAAAGGGGCAGGTGTGGTGGTGGGAGAGGAAGGGTGATTCAGGATTACTCCATAAGCCTGGAAACCCGAAGGTCAGGCTCATCTCTGCTTTTTCCTTGGCTTAACGTCACTGCCCTTGTTTCTCAGCTGGGAAACGCAGCCCTTGCCCTTCCTTGTGGGAATGGATAAGCAAGCAGAGAACAGATAAAAAAATTACACAATTTTCTGATGCTGACAATAACAGAATCTCAGGGAGTTACGAGCTTCCTTTGAAATTATGGGAAAAAATACATCACGAACATTTGAGGGTGAAGTTGACCTCCCCAACCCTGTGAGGAAATGAGCAATCCTGTCCTAACAGAGAGCTCCAAGGCTGAACCGGGCAGGGAAGGGACTTGCACAGGAAGCCCCAGCCAGCAGTGAGGGGGATGCTGTGACAACTGCCTGAGTTGGGCAGTGCCCAGCAAGGGCTGGGAGCTCCAGGGCTCTGTGCTGGCTCACCAGGCTCTGGGAGATGCTCACAGGATGCTGCCACAGCTGCATGGAGCTGCTGAATCCCTCCTGGGCTGAACAAGGCCTGGCTCAAGGATATGGGACCTGCCAAAGGTCTGTGTGGGGCTTTGGTAGGGAGTGTGGGGACACTGGCAGGGGGGTGTGCACTCCCTGGGAGAGCAGGGACGGGGGTTTGTGCATCACCTCAGAAAGAGAAGTGTGATGTTCAGCAGTGACCACCGAAGCAGCTCTGCCTGGTGTCTGGGTGAAACTTCCTTGACTGCCCCAGCCCTGTGCCCAGATGCTTTTCCAGTAACTCCTGTAATCTTCCATTTGCCAAGCAGGAAAGGGAGAGGAAGGATGTCCTGGCTCCTCTGCTCCAGCAGCGCCCTGGGAAGGCGGATTCGCTGTTCCGTGGGATGAAAGGCGCTGCTGAGCTGCACCTCCCACCCCCAACTGCTCCCGGTGCCTCCGAGCTCCACACGGGGCTGATAGCAAACAACTCAGGGGAACTCCGCAGCAGATAAGGTGAGACAACCCCTTCCCTGTGCCCAGTGCAGGTTCCAGTGCTCAGGTGGCTGCTGGGGCACGTGGCAGGGCCTGAGCTGCTGGCACGGGCGAGGCCAGAGGGTGCACAGGGTGACAGCGCTGAACTGGGCGGAGAAGCACCAGGGGAGGACCGAGGCCAAAATCCCTGACAGACCTGGAGTCCCTGGCTGGCTGTAGCACAGGCTCTGGGAATTGGAGCTGCTCCCTGACTCCGTGGTCAGGCAAAGGTTTTATGCTTTTATTTTCTTTTGAATTCAAACCTTCAATATACTTAAAAAAAAAATGATGGGGAAAAGCCCCTCAAACCCAAACCAGTTTGCCCTTCAGGTGAGGATACTGTAGCAGCTGCATTTCTTTATGACACACAGACACCCCTCTGAGAAGAAAATAATGATCCTGGGTAAGAGTGCCTCAGCAGCTTTGGGAAGCACTCAGAATTAGTTTGTGGTTCCTGGGGCTCTGTGAAATATTCATTAAAGCTCAGGGGCAGGTGCAAAGACCCATGAACAAAAGAGAAATTGAAGCTGAGTCGCTCCTTCAAGCCTGCCAGCTGGTTTATCTACCACTCCTTGTGCCTGCTCAGTTGAGTCCCAAAGTTATTGAAGCCTCTCCTGGTATTCTTTTTTTGGGCAGTTGGAAGTAGCAGCAGGTAATTGTGGCCCAGTGGAAAATAAATCTTTCCTGGCAGTTCCCTTGAGGTAAGAACACATCTGAATATTTGGTGATGTAGTCAGGGATGCAGTGAGGACATTCCAGGGAAGGCATTTCCTCATCTGGGAGGAGTCACCTAACATTGGAAGAGAAGCCCCATTCTGGGGAAGAAAAAAGACCAAATAAAAACAAAACACACAAGACAAGGGTGTGTTCCCTTGGAAGGGTTTGGCTCCATCCAGTCTAAGGACCCTCCTTACCGCAGAGGAAAAGATATTTATAGTTTGGGGATCAGCACTGGGATGAAGACTTGTCTCCCTTTGCCTCTATGGGATGCAGGAATTAGCTGAAAGCAAGAGCAGGTGGAGGAGGGCTGATGAATTAAAGGCCTCCTCTCATTGAAAAGGTTGTCAGAGGCTCTTGGGAGGCAACACTGGAAGGCAAAGGAGTTCAGGAAGGCTGGATGTGCTTCTAAGAAGGAAATTTCAAAGGCACAGGAGCAGATGATCCCACATGCTGAAAACTCTGCCAGCAGGGAAGGAGACCAGCCTGGCTGAACAGGGAGCTCTGGCTGGAACTCAGGGGGGGAAAGGAGTGTATGACCTTTGGAAGAAGGGGCAGGTAACTCAGAAGGAATTCAAGGGTATCAGGGTTATGCAAGGCTAAAGCTTAACTGGAACTTAATCTGGCTACTGCTGCAAAAGCCAAAAAAATAAGTTTCTATAAATACATCAGCAACAACAGGAGGGCTGAGAAGAATTTTCATCCTTTACTGGATGCAGGAGGAAACACAGTGACAATGGACGAGAAGGCTGAGGTACTTCCTGCCCTCTTTGCCTCAGTGTGTAATGGCAAGACCAGTTGTTCTCTGGGTACACATCTCCTGAGACAGGGATGGGGAGCAGAAGGAAGGCCTCATAACCCAAGTGTTAATGGTCAGTGAGCTGCTGCAGCACTTGGACACGCACCAGTCCCTGGGGCTGGTGGGATCCACCACCCACTGTTGTTGTGGGAACCAGTGAAGTGCTCCCCAAGCCCTTCCATCAGCATTTTCCAGCAGTCCTGGCTAGGTGGGGAGGTCTGGGTTGGCAACTGTGGAATTGGCCCTCTACAAGAAGGGCTGGAAGCAAAATCCATGGAACTACAGGCTGGTCAGCCTG
Source organism: Phylloscopus trochilus trochilus (assembly GCA_016584745.2). Lineage (NCBI taxonomy): Eukaryota > Metazoa > Chordata > Aves > Passeriformes > Phylloscopidae > Phylloscopus > Phylloscopus trochilus. The sequence continues at coordinate 6,560,917 of WQNJ02000016.1, read as the reverse complement.
ACCTCAATGCCAGGAACTCACAGAGCAGATCATCCCCAGTGCCCTCACACAGCACATGCAGGACAAGCACAGGATCAGGCCCAAGCAGCAGGACCTGTGAAAGGCAGGTGGTGCCTGACCAACCTGATCTCCTTCTATGGCCCACCTGGGGATGTGGGGAAGGGGCTGTGGCTCCCTGCACTTCAGCAAAGCCTCTGACACCATCTGCCACATCACTTTCCTGGAAAAGCTGTCAGCTCAGGGCTTGGACAGGTGCTCTTGTGGCTGGGTTACTCCTGCCTGGATGGCCAGGCCCAGGGAGTGGTGGGGAACACTGCTGGCCCCTGATGGCATCTGGTCCCTGGTGTCCCCCAGGGCCCAGTGCTGGTTAACACCATTACTGATGAACTGGACAGGGGGATCAAGGGAGGCTGCTGGTGCCATGGAGTTGGGCAGGAGTTGATCAGCAGGAGGGCAAGGAGGCTCTGCAGAGGGATTGGACTCAATGATCCTGGAGGTCTCTTCCAACCTTGTCATTCTGTGGTTGGGACAGGCTGGATTGATGGGCCAAGGGAATGAGGTTCAACACCACCAAGTGCCAGCTCCTGCCCTTGGGTCACAAAATCCCCATGGATCCCTCCAGGCTGGGGGAGCAGTGGCTGGGAAAGTGGCCAGTGGAAAGGGAGCTGGGGGTGCTCAGGATGGGCCACGGCTGTCCCTGAGCTGTCCCTGTGCTGCTCCCAAGGCCCTTCCTTTGTAGCTGCCTCCAGAGCAATCCCACTGGAGCAGGTGCTGCTGTGCCTGAGCTGCACTTCCGGGCTCCTCCTCTGCCAGGGAAGGCCAGTGAGTAGCCAGCTAAGGAAGGGCTGTGATTTTCAGCCACACAGCACTTTGAGCTTGTTCAGCAGGGCTGTAAGTTACTCTCTGCTGAGGCACAAACAAGACTGAAAACCTGCCCAAATTGCTGGGTTAAAACTACCACCCTCCCTTCAGCCTCCTGCCTTCCCTGATCCCTCTCTGGATAACACTTTCTCAAGTTGTCTGCTCTAAAGGGAGAAACCAAATTCCATACATGTGTGTATGAAACAGGAGTCAAAACATCAAAAGCTTCTTCCCCAAGCTGCAGCCACTTGAAAGGCTGCAGGTGCTGGGGCAGCTGTGAGGCTTCACCTCCAGCACGGGTGAGGCACTGGAACCTCCTTCAAGTTTCATGACAGGTTGAGCCAAGTTAAATTCTCTCCCTCTGGCTCCAGGCTGGAGCTGGACACAATTACAAAAGGCCACCTGCCCTGGCATGGCTGAGACGTGTAGCTGAGCCCTGAGGCAGCCCTGGAAAGCTTGGAAACAAGGCTGCTGCACCTGCTGCTGCTTTTTGGCTACCACCACATCCAGCCTCAGGGGGAAAAAAAAGTAGCTCAAGCAAATGGGAAGTATTTCTCTTTCTAGAGTGATTTCTATTCTCTCTTTTATGACACATGATGTTTGGACAAATGCTCAACAACACCTGAATACTTACAAAGAAATCCTTCTTTAAAAGACAGAAAAGCAGCAAACACAGATGGAGAAGGGATGGGTAGGAATGTTCTGTGGCAGGGAACTTTGACCTGTGCAACAGGGAAGATTTCCCCGCTCAGCAGGACCACCCTCACTTATGGTAACAGCCTTGGAAACAAAGATGTTATTCTTCTTTCACATATAAAATATTCCTCTCGGAAAGGTCATTTTAATAATGCAAAACATTGTGAGAGAGGGGCTTTTGTCTAATTCAAACAGTGTTCAGGATGAATTTCATCCCTGCAAGGACCCTGATCACAGCTGCTGAAACCCAGCAGTGAGAATACACATCTCTTGACAGACACGGCATTTTAATTTTTTTTTTTTGTTCTTTCTTCAGCACCTGCCCTGACAGCGTTGGCTCTGGTTCACACACATCCACAGTTGCAAAATGAAAGGTTATTAAATCAGTATTAGCCATTAAGAAAAAGTCACCTCCCTCCTCCAAGAAAGAGTCATGCTACTGGGTGGCAAAGAACACAATGGCACCTCCCATCAGCCATCATTTTCATTGGGTTTATTCTAGTTTAATAGATGATTTATCAGATTTGTGCAAGACAGTTACCTCTAGCACAAAGGGGAAGAAAGTAAAATCACAGCAACATATACACACAAAACAAGATACACAAAATAAAGCTAATTTTATATACAGGTTATTAGCAGCTAGACTTAACTTCATTTAGTACATGGCTTTACTCACTACAGTTTTAGGCACAGAGAAGAATTTATCTGCTATGATGAAGGGCCACAATGAATACCTCGTTCCAAGTCCTCCCTGGGCAGAAACTGCTTTACCTAATGAAGATCAAACTCTCACTTCCCACCAGTTGAGGACACAGCCCTGCACAAAGGATGAGAGAACATGATCCAGCTAATTCAGCATACAGCAACTTTAGATATTAAATATCTGGGGTATTTTTAAGTAGGGTGACATTACAGAGTTATTGAGCTGGACTGAATTTCAATGAAACAGTGTCAGGGTTTTTTTCCCCCCCCCTGTTTGCTTAGCAAGGACTCTCAGCTGTAAACAACTCAAAGAAGAGCTGGCAAGAAATGATTAGATGTGGAGATTGCTTCATACGTACTTCACATTCATAATAAAGAATTTGCTTTAACAGGATTTAAAAGCACAAAGGCCATGAAACATTTAAATTTACTTAGCAGGTTATGTTAATAAATTATGATGCATCATCCACATGTCAGCCTCCATTCCAGCCTGCACTGCAGCACGTGCTTGGGTGTATTTTATTTTCTGTGCTCCCTTGTCTTTCTGATTTAGGACTACAGACTCAGAGCCCAGCAGCACAAGCCTGTGCTTTACTTGCAGCACACAAGCAGCCTTTTTTGTTTCAGCAGCACCTCTCACGTTTGATTATGCATGCCCAAGTGCTCTGCCAGCCCAGGAATGGCCACATATTTTAATTACTGATTGCTTATGTATAGCAAGCCTGTCACATGATCAGGAACATGATCACTTACCCAGTGCAAACGCTGAAAAGAATAACTACATAACAGAACCAGCCAGATACCGTAACAACGCAATTAAAAATTTAAGCAGCAAGCAGATAATTAAAAACAAAACAGAACAAAAAAACCCTTAACTTATGAGGCAGGTTGAGAATGACACAAACGTTTTTCCTTCACCACAGCCTCGTTTACAAGCACAGCTCAGCAAGTCTGAAATACTTTATCACAAGAACTACAAACTTGTTTATCACAGTTATGTCAGAGCTCCTCACCAAAGGGTGTGTCAGTTTCTGCTGTAGCCACCCCTTCTCTTCTCCAAGGTTTATTGCTCAGCTACTTTGGAGAAGGAGTGGGTTGGTCAAGGCTTTAGAAAGTGCAGTCAGTTTTTTCCCTTTAGAAAAAAAATCCAAAACACTGAGAAATCAATTGTGAAGGAATAGCAACAAAAAAATTCAGAGTTTGGCATTTGATTTTAAAGTGGCTATTCTTGATGTTTTCAGGTAATACAAAAAGGGAAGGAATTTCAATGTGGAAGGGCAGCTTTGCCATATTAAAAAAAAAAAAACAAACTCCAAACACACTGACAAATATATTTTGGGACCATCTTTACCAGCTCAGCTATTGAACAAAGGCAATATACCACCAACTTGGACCATTCAGGAACGATGTGCTCCTACATGCAGCTCTCCTGAAACTCCACATAGCCTGCAAGAATTTTGGCCATAACTTCTGTTATGCATTGGCAGGGCAGAATCAAATAAGGCTGGGAACAGAGGATTCTAGGGCTGTCAAACTACAGGAAGACCAAATGACAGTTTTAGAAGTAACAGAACTTCTAATTTGTGTAGTACAGCTACTGTTCAAAAAGTAACAGTTCCTTCCAGGAACTCTAACATAAAAGAAAAGACTTTTGACATACAGGTCTCACTTTTGGTACCAAGTTCACTTGTTCATATGGCTTCTCTGCTGTGAGATCCTCCCTGGGACAGAGCAGTTGGGGTCACAGATTGTCAGGAGACTCTTTGGCTGTCAGTGCGAAATCCGGTGCATTTCCTTGAGGCTTTCCTGGTGCCTTTCCCTGGACATGTGGGTTGCTCAGGCGTGATGGAGAAGCAGGTGGCTGGGAAGGGAGGAGAGACTGCAGGTGCAGAGTGAGGCAGTCACCCATTCAAAGCTTGGGCTGCTCTGCCCAGGAGAAGGTTGAAGCAGAAGCCACCCTGTGCACAGTTTTGAGTCAAGGGCAGAGTGAAGGAGCAGAAGACTCCACCTCTGGCAGGAAAAGAAGCCAAGCCAGATAACACAGACAACAGAAAGTCACAGAAGGGTGTCACAGTGTCAGAAATTTCAGCTGTGACATTATCTCGAGCTCCCATGGACAGAGAGACAGACATGTGGGCAGGACAGACGGAGCTCTTTGTTTTGGCTTCAGAAAGAGCAAAAGCAGGATTTGCCATTCAGTTTGCTATGTACAACAATACTGCACTGTACACTTCATTAAGGAGATGCTGCCTGCTACAGTCCAGCATTAATTAAATAAAATTCCTCTTCATCACAAAGAGCAACAGATGAGTATCTATCTCTGTAGGAAGGAGAGCCAAACCCCACTGCTGTACATGACCCTACGTGGTGCCAGTCCTTCTGGGATAAACACAAGTGGCCATTCCACAGTGTCTAATACCTTCCTGGCTTGCCTGAAGCAGAGAACTTTCCCTTTTTTCTTCCAATCCACTTGATCCCAATCCTGTTGGGACTGTTCTAGCACAAAGCCACACTATGACTTTCCCCCCCATTGCCACAACATTCCCATCCAATTATGCAGTCTCTTTCAGCAGTCCCAGTTTCCGGAGTGCCTCTCTCCTGGCCTCTTCAGTTGAGCCACGGCCAGAAAACTTCACCGTTATCCCTTGGGATCGAAATCCTGAAGGTCTGGGCAGTGAACCTGACCTCCTCCTCATGTCCAGGCTTACACCAGCTTGTTTACAATCATTACAACTTTTTTCTGCGTTCTGCTGTACGCTGCTGACTTTGTTAGTGGCAAGAGCCACCTCTGGTTTGATTGTTACAGTTTTGCCCATAGGAAGGAAAGGGCTGGGCTCACTTTTTAAAATCTCGTGGATGTTTTGGTATCCATTGGTAACAGCCTCTGGCTGCTTGGGCTGCACATCAGGCTGCTGAGTGCTTGGGGCATGGTCCACCTGGTCCTGAGCTGGCTTTCCCTTAACTAGGCCGAGTTTTGTCAGGGCTTCATAGCGCGTTTGCTCAGAGGAGAGATCCCGTAAGGAAGAACTTCTGTTACGTGACAAGAAATCGTTTTTGTGCAGCTTCTCCTCCAGTTCAGCTGCCAGAAGAGCTCCCCCATTGATGTTGGCCAGCACCTGAGCCCGCCGCTCCTGGACGTTAACCGCTGCTTTGGAAATGGTCTCGCTGAATTCCTTGCCGCTGACATTTGTTATGTTGATGTTGCTTGGGAACCGGTGCAGTTTGGGGGCGGGGGCAGGAGGGTGCTTGGGTGCTGTGGAATAATCACCGTTGGCTACCGGGGCTTTCTTCCTGTCGCAATTCCCTTCCTTGAGGGCGCCGGGGAAGCGCGCCCGGCTCTCCAGCTGCTGCTCAGAGATCTTCTGGGCCACGATGAGAGGAGTGGGGATGGAACGGAGCAACTTTGGATGCTGCACTGGAGGAGGGGGTGGTGGAGGAAGAGGAAGTGTCTCAGACACCGCTGCTGGTGGTGCAGGGGGCTGTGGGGGAAGGTCAGCAGGTACAGCTGGCTGAGGGCTCTCGGCTCTCCGAGTGGCATCCAACACTAAAAGGCAAAGCAGCAGAGATGTCATTAACTCTTCACACAGAGCAGAATGCAAGATAAAATGCTTCTTTCAGCAGCATTTCTCCCCTCTCCCTACCTTTCTAACTCAGCCTCAGCACACATAGCCAGAAGAAACAATAACCGAAGTCCCAGCAATGGCATCTCATAGGCAATGCTCAAATCACCACGTTTACAATGTGTCACTGTCACTGCCCTCTCTCTGCCTTTCGCTCACGGCCTGCGTGTGGCTTCACTGTGCTTCAATGGCTGCTCTTTCGTAAGAGTTTTGCAGTTCTTATTTTTTATTAAAACAGCCAGGAGAGGACACATTACGTCCCACTGTGTGTACTAGCTGATAGATTCATTGTCCAAACAGAGAGAACACACTCTACAGGGTGACAAAAACAACATGCCATATGCTATCTTGTCACAAACTCACTGATAGGATCGCGTGTCTTTCAGTCCCACACAGAGTAACACTGAAAACAATCTGCTATCTTAAAACTCTTGGAGAAAATCTTAAAAGTCTTGGAGAAGAGCAGAGCATGAATAGGTTGGTGAACAGAGCTTGCCTTGTTGCAATGATTGTGCACAACAATGACAACTCAGTCTCCAGGCAGGGGACTGAGATAGCAAACCAACAACTTCATCAGATGCATGAGCCCCGTGAAAGAAAAGGCAAAACTAGAACAAAAGTTACAGTAGCAGTAAGAATTTCAAAAACCCCAAGGCAAATTAAAATCACAGTCCTTGGAGCTCCTGATGAGTAACAAATTTGTCTTGAGGGGGTAAGGAAGGTACAGAATTTTTTTAGCTGTTTCTATGGAGAACTGGAATAAGTCAGGGCTGGATCAAAGGGAAAACCCACACTTGCAAGAAACACAACTACCTGGTTCTGTATCTTTGCTGGAAGGGCCTTCATGGTCACTGCTCTCAGGTGTTGACTGCACTAAGTCAATGATATCTTCAGTCTCTGAATGACTGGACACATTTTCTTCTGTTGACCTTGGGGACTGACAGTGGATGCCACTGTCACGTAGGGCCATCTCCTCCAAATCATCTTCTAAGGCATCTATGGTTTCCTCAAAGAACATGAGAACATCCTGTTCTTCATGAGTTAAGTATTTCAAACTTTCATCATCCTATGGGGAAAAAAGAGAAAAAAACAGAAAGATTGACTCCTTCCCAAAGAGACATATAAATATTACAATGCTACAGGACAAAAAAAAAAAAAAATTAAAAACCAAAAGAGCAGCACTTGGTATTACATCCTTTAGTTTAGCAAAGAAGTCTTCATTTGAGTTGTACAGGACAAATTACTAAAAGATCATAAAAGCCACAAGAGCTACAAAAAAAACCCCCAAAAATCCCACAAATAAACCAACCCACCAAAACCCCCTAAAAAACAAAAAAAACCCACCAAACCCCAAAACCACAAACCAAACCACCTCTACACTTACCTGTGCCTTTGCAAGGGTTAGGATGGCTTCTTCTGATTCCAAACTGGGCAAACTGTGTTCTGTGTTAGTTTCAGGGACAAGGCTTGGGGAACAACACAGGAGGGAAAGGGTGCACTCAGGACAGTCCCAGAAATAGGTTGATTCCCTTTTAGCTCAAGTCCAAAGGGTGACTTGGCTTCTAGAGGCAAAGCTGGAGCTGAGAAGTGTGTCTGCCATTACAAACTATAAATTATCCAGAGGTACATAAGAGATTACAAAGAGGTAATAGTAAGGAAGGAGGTTGTTTCTAAGATCTTCCCTTTGAGTTACAGAAAGGAGACTCCAATAATAAATATGAAGACCTTTTCCCTACAGTATACTGCCTTAGGCTATTTTCTTCAGCAGGAAATAATCCCGTAGACCACAGAAGTGATAAATAATCGCTTGGATTATCCAGTCTTCATTTTCTCTGAGTCATTGCTCTTAATTAACTTGATTAGCACATTATCACTATACGAAGCTGGGCAGCAATGCACTGACTCTTTTCCCTCCACCCTGGGAAACACTCACTTTTCCAGAAGCTTGGAGATGACAAAGAATGATTAAGAAAGGCACTGCATTAAAACAATGGATACAGGGAAGACATTTCCCAAGAGACCTGTGTAAGTTCTGGAATGTGAGTATATATTGTTGAAAAGCAAGTGAGGTTTTCCCTTTTCTGGACTGAATTTCTCCCCTGCCAAGCATATACTGGAAACTTTGATGTCAGTAACACAACCAGAAGCACCAAGAACACCTCATTGCACGTGCACACAGGGTAAAAAGGCTACTTCTCAGTAAAGGGCTGGGAGAATTTAGGTAAATACATAAAGGTATGCAGTACAAATATCCGAGAGGTAGCACGTTCTTGCTAGGGCAGCACAACTTGCTTCAAACTCACCATGCCTGTTCAGATCATCTTACATTAGATTAGACTAAAAAAACCTGTGTGCAGCTCTACCTGTTAATTCCTTGCACAAACAAAGTTTTTATCCCCACTCCCAGCATTAGAAATAAGAACAACGTAGCTCTGTAGCAAAGTAATGCCTATAGATTAAGAAATATAATGTGCTGCATTGTACTCAGTGGCAGTTGATCTCCAAGCACTCAGAATGTTACAGATGAGAAAATAAATGCTTTGAGGCTCTTAGCTGCCTTTGCCTGTGTGGCCAATAGAACATTTGTTGGGTGGGAAAGATGTACAGAGGTGTGGTTATATCTAACTCAGTCCTACTATCCACAGTGTACTGTCAGAATAAGTAACTTATTCCAGCTTGCAGCAAAACTGCTACAAAAGCTAAAATTTGGATGTCATTTGCCACTGGGTTTAAAAGATGAACTTCAAAGGCTGATGTAGTCCACAGCTCCCACCCACATGTCAGTTTTCAAAGGCCAAGGAAAGTTTTACAGCTGCACTTGAAAAGCAAGAGACAGACTAGCCTTCTTTTTTTTGATTGGGTTTTTTTTTTGGTGTGTATGTGTGTTTTTTTCCTTAATGGATGTTGCAATCTCCTTCCTTCCCCACCCAAATACTCATAGGGCTGCTATGTCTAGTAGGCGAGAGAATGACAGGAAAGGAGCCCTTGTTAGGTAGCCCTGAGCTGGAGCTGAACAGGACTCCAAGAACCTTTTGTTGAGGGTGAGCTCATTGTAAGAGTCAGAATTACACAGGCAAAGGAAAAGAAGAGGGGGTTGTGTTTAAGGATCATAGTGGCAACAAATCCAGAGTGTGGAACAGGAATTACTGTGTGCACCTCAAAAAACTGCTCCCACATGAGCTTAACTTGTTTGATCAAAAGCTGAGCAAAGAAAAAAGCAATGAAGCAAAGACTTCCAAAAGCACTTCCTTCCATCCTTTTCCGTGCTGCAAGACTGAACATTTTTCCATGCCAGGTAAGATTTGCAGGAGAGCTTTGCCTGATCCATCCCTCATGGATCTTGCTGAAATGAGCAGTGTCCTTTTAGATAAAGCATCTAAACTGAGTAACCATCCCTTTGCAAACACATTTGTAATAAACAGCACACCAAGATGTGAAAGGCCAACTTCATCTCCGTTAGCACTTTGATTTGTTTCCTCATGCAGTTTCCCTTCAAGATGATAATGTCACATTTCATCAGAAAAAAAATCCCAAAAAACAAAACCAAAACCAACAGCTCTGGAGAATAGGCAGTGTAGGTCAGGGCACTGTACTGAGATGCAAGGCATCCAGTCTGGATAGAAACTCCCTCAGGCAAGGCATGTTTCAGTTTGCCAGCCAAGGAAACAATCCCATTTCAGACACACAATCACAGTGGAAAAAAAAAACCTACTAAGGCTGGTCAAACCAAAGGAGCTCAGAGATGTAAAGCAAGCAGTGACTTGCTCTTTTCCCACCTGTATTACTTATATTATAGTAAAGCCTTCAAAAAGATGGGAGGAATTTTTGTAACATAAAGGTGTCAGTTTTAACTAAGGCTACCAAGTCTATTTGCAATTAGTTCATTTTCCATGTATTCCAAGTACTGGAACAGTTCATATTCTTTCCAGGCTGGTTTTCCAGGCCTCCTTTTTTTCTTGATGAATCTGTGTCTTTTAATAGTCAAAGAAAAGTCTTTTCAGCTACTTGAGTTATTCACCTCATAGTTTCCATCTACTCCCTACTCTTGATACACAAACACACCTCCCGAAACTAAATCTCACATACACCTAACTCTACAAACTTTAAAACTACTGTCAAAAGACAGCCTGAATTTGAAACTTGAATATTGTGCCTCAGCTTAAAATTACATTAAATTAGGAAGATTAAAAAGACTGCTTGGACAGAAGAAGTTTGGGATGCAAACAGCTAAAATAGCTGAGTATGCTCAGCTGGCATTAATATTTTAGATCTCTGTGCGGCCAAAGATTTCCTGCTTACGCCAAACAGGAAAGAGTCTGTTGTAACAGTGCTTGGTATAAAAGAGGAAAAATAAAGTAATAGGAGAAAGAAAAGAAGAATAGATTCTATTTCATAGAAAAGATTCATTGATTCCTTTTCTACCTGTTCAAAACAATGACTTAATATCCAGAGGCCTGGAGCTTTTCATACACGTGCAAAGAAATTCTGAACATCACATCCAGATCTGAAATCCTAAGACCAGCACAGCCTGGACAGAAACAGAACACCACAAGAAATCCCAAGACATCTGTAGTTCTTAAAAAATCTTCTAAAACCTACTAAGGAACCAAACTTCATTTAGCAAAATACCAGGAGAATGCCATATTCAACTGATTTATCAATCACTTGACAGCACTGAGGAATTAATAGGCACAATTCCATGGGAAAGAAGTGACTGGATGCTTCTCAAAAGGACTATGAAGGGAGCAAACTAATGTGTAGTACAAAGGCCAGTGTAGCACCACTTGGGCCACAGTCTGTTAATAACAAGGTAGTTCTACTTGTTAGAAGGGGTGAAAAGGAAAGCCCTGCATGCAGGAACTGTATGAGAACACATATAAAAGCTTTAGCACAGAACAAGTCAAGTACCTCTGACTAAATTTACAGGAAAGGGACACGGAATGGATTGTACTGCTGTGTTACTGAAACTGGAAGCAAGTGAATTACAGCCAAGAACATGAACTATTGCACAGGATCAGACCAAAAAGCCCATTTAGCTCAGTAGCCTTCAGCAGCTATGAACACACAGGATTAGGGAGAGAGATTGGGGGGGGGGGGGGGGGGTTTGCTGTATATTGGATGGACATATTTTTTCCTCCTCTAAATCCTTCCAGTTTCCAGCAATACATGGCTTAAAGACTTCCCAGATGATCAGCATCTGTGTATTTAATAGCCCTTAATGAGCTTTTCTAGCATGAATTCGTCTTATTGTTTGAGCCATGGAAATGACTGGCATTCACAGCATTCTGTGGCAGGGAGTTCCAGAGTGTAATTGTGTGCTGTGTCAAAAAGTGCTTCCTCTACAACCCACTATCTGATGGTTTTGATAATACCATTTAATTTGGTGAAGAAGACTATAATAGTGAGTGCTGTTTTCTTCAGTTTACGAGCATAATTGTACCCGTGTGCTTCATAAGAGGTAGCAAAGCATATAATCAATAGGTCCTAAGTGAGGAAACAAATTATCTACAAGCACTTAAAAGATAAACTAGATGAGCTAAAATCATAAACTGACTAAATTACTCCTAACCTACTTTTAAAGAACACAAGCTGAATATCTACTTAAACTCTGAAGACATCTCTTTGATAAACAAAATTAGACTGATCAGCCTATAGAAATTAAAGGGAAAAAGAAATTGTGTAAGTACAACAGCCAGAAAAATGGGAAGACATTTCAGGCAAAAACCACTAAATAATTTTCATAAAAAAATCAAATAATTTCACACCAAGCTCATTTCTCATGAGAGGGCTATTGCCTTGACCAATGGGTACAGGCACATAACTTGATTTGAAACCTTTAAAACACAACCCTCCCCAAACAGCCTCACAGATGAACAAAAAAATGATGCTGAGATGAAGTTACTGCAAGGCACCTATGCAATCTGTGATTCTGTCAGTTTAAGTGCCATAAAGAGGGAAAAAAAATCTGCTGTTCAGGGATGCAGATCTCATTCTGGGATACATTAACCAGGGTGATGACATGACAGCACATCCTCATTCGGAACACAGAGTTCAGATTCAGTTGCTGAACTTTGGAAAGGATGCAGCCAAGCTGGACAGGGTCCAGAACAAAGCACGGAGTGCTGCAAGCCTAGCTGCACAGGAAGGTTCAAATACATTTCAAACAGGGGAAAATGAATGGGTGGGCAGATGCAGCCCTGTGTCTCTGTATTTTAACACATAAAAAGTTGCCCACCCATATAATCACAACAAATCTCTACATTCACTAAAGGTGAGACAAGTAGAAGTTAGCTTTCACATTACAGAAACTTTAATGCAAGTCTTCTGTGAAAAGTAGTGGAAAATACAAAGAAAACACTCTGAAGTTCAGGAATGCCTATCAGGATGGTTTAAAAAGCAGATTTGCCCACCTGCTGGAAAAATCTCTATCTACCAGATCCTGCCTTGAAGCAGGATCAATGCACAATGATAAGGTTTGTGCACAGAGCCCAAACTGCCTTCAGGATCTGTATTCTCACTAGCACATTTTACAGCAAGATCATTCCTTGCTAGGAGCCAGGCCCTTATTTTTCCAAGGCACACTGCTTCCAGGTCATACTAACATCAGTTTAAAGTGGATGAAGCACTGCATAGCTCTCTCCACACCCTGTAAGGAATGGCTTCCACCTGCCCCAAGGCAGCTGTATCCATACAAAGTAAACAGTCAAAAATTCTTCTCATTTTTTGTGTATTGTTATTTGGCAAAGTCCTAGGACACGGTGAAAGGTCTTGTAGTACATTAAAGCCTGTGGAGTATCAATGTCAAGGGGGAAAACCACATTAATTTTATGAAAGGAGTCTATCTCAGGACTTTCCCTTGAATGTACCTGAAGTGCAGCTCAGCATCACAAGACTTATTCTAGTTGAGAGGAAAAAAGGTGGAGGTGGGCTAATAGACACATGATCTGTTCTTTTCCAGAACTCCTAAATCCACACTGGATTCCCAGTGGTTTCTCTACAGGGAGGCTGAGGTAAAGAGATATCAACATGGTGCACTTAAAATGCCAGGTCTGTTGCATCTGAATTGTCTGTACTGATCCAAAAAATAGATAAGGATCGTAACAACAAAATTTTAGGCTACAAGAGACATCATAACTACAGAACAACCAGGTCACCCCTGAGTTAAATGGCTGAGTGTGTGAATAAAACACTGAGCCAGCTCAGAATACTCACAGCATAGCTGCCCTTCATGTCTGTGTAACCAGCATTCAGAATTTCACCTGTACTATACAGTGCATCCAGGAGTGACAAACCATCTTCAGTGACTGGCTATCAAGTCTTGTTAGAGTCAGAGAGGAAGCTTGTTTGAAAAAATAACAATCAGAATAAGCAAAAGATCTCTTTTCGAGTCGTGGCCTCTCCCAGTTTAAGCCATTTGATTAGTGATCAAATGAAATGGTCACTTGAACAAATTCTAGAGGTCACCACTGCCCCAAAAAGAGTGGTGGTGAACTGTGGCATTAACCAAGGATCTGTCTGCTCCAAAGGCAAAAAGTAAAATAAAAACCACAGTGTGATCCACCAAGAATAACAAGAACTCACTATCCCTCAAAGCCATCACTCAGGAAGACATGTTTAGATAGAGAAGGTAAAGTACTGAAGTTGTAGCAACAGATCCAAGGCATTGACACAGCTTCTTATTAGTGCAGTGCCAATTAGCACAACTCGCTTCAGGTACAACCAGCACCTCTGCCATGGTTTTCACAGGTAGCACAATTGTCCTAGCACATTATTCACATGAAGAAACCAAAGCAGTTGCTCATGGCTGAGAATAGATACCCAGTCCAATTATCAGAGAGAAGCACTGAAAGAAGGATTGGCTTTAAGAAGCTGGTCTGTGCCTATTCAGTCAGTGGAACAAGACAAATTGCTTCAAAAAAACCCAAGACCTAGCTTTATCTTCAAATTAAGTGTCCTTAAATTGCTGCAACTGTATTGCATGGCAAGTTAATTCTTTTACCATATGTCAGGCAATGTCATTCCAGACTGGGTTTTGGAAGCTAGAATTGCCAAGAGCAGAGTGTTTTTGTTTGCCCCACCCTTGTATAAGTGCAACTGATTCCATGCATCAAGAAAATACACTTCTCTCAAGCAGATGTATGGATTCCCTCTTTGTTAAAAAGAACCCAAAATATATGTGCAAATTCATGTCCTCATATGCAACGACTTTTATGGTAACTAACATTCATGTGAGATGAAGATATCAAGGCATACATTCCTCTCAACTCAACTTGCTGTGACAGATTTGACAAAATAAATACAGATCTGAACATCTTTAATTTCTACGGAAATATCCTAAAAAAATCAAGGCAGCATCTTGCTTTCCATTTAAAAAGATAAATTTGGCTTAGAGGTCTGCAGTTGTCAAAGATTAACTGAAAGCATCACTATATAGGTAAGAGAAGCTTAGAAATCTGGCAAAATTAAACTGAAGTGACAACAGCTGACTGAGAAGGAACCCACACAGAATTTTAAGACCTTTTTAGCACATGGCAATCGATGTCCATCTCCTAGTCACTCCTAAACTGACAACCAGTTCCCAGCAAGCAATGCCAGCACAGACAGGATGCAGGACCAGCCAGCAGTCAGCCAAACCAGCTGTGAGCAGTCAGCAAAGGCTAAAGCCAGTCCAAGTGTTTGTCCCTATTATCACATCCCTGGGTTTGTTTGAATTCCACAGATGCAATACAAAGGTTATATTTAGTGACTAATGCAGTTTGACACTGAGAAGCTTAAGAGCCTGGTTTTTTACTATCAAGTAGAAGAAACCTGCAGCAGTACGGGCCTGTCATAAGAAGCACTGTCACACTTCTGTCCTTTGCAATGCCATTAAAAGAGCCCAAAAAATCAAAGCCAACCCTGACCTTTCTTGCCATGTCTCTAGGTGAACAGATCCAGGAAAGTGATAAATGAAGAGGCAGTTAGGTCTTTAGCTGCTTCTGTTTCAGGGTCCAGTAAAGATCCAGTGTGGCTGAAAATAGAACTCCTCCTTTCTCAGGCATAATAGAAATTCTGTCCACACCAAGTTATCTATCCCTTTCTTCTCATTAGGCCATCAAAGCTTCTGCATTTTCTGAACTCTTATAACAATACTACTGAAGCAAGAAGATAATGTCTCTAGGAGCATGTTCCAGCAATTAGGCAGAATAGGCAGAATTTCCTTCATGTTCAGTTTAACACAGACCCCTTCTCAAATTCAGAAACTGAAATTATGCCTGTATTGAGAAGACTTTTTATTGTTCAACCTGTTACTCCACACATGCAAGTTGTCAGCCTTATTGGACATGCCACCTACTACTCTGCTGGAAGAGGAATCATGGAAGGGGATCTGTGGCATCACAATTAAATTTGTTGGCACACAATTCAGTGCCTTCATGTACAAACTCAAACAAGACAAAGAAAAGACTCTGTGAACTGCTAATTCACAGGTCTGTTGGGAATTGCCTAAGCCTGCAGCCAACTTTTACTCCATCTATAAATTACTGCATTACAGAGTAGGAAGGGATTCCAATTCCAGCTGATGCATCATCACATGGGTTATCACATGGCAGGATCTAGTTGGACTAAGGGAATTTACGTCATTTTCTGACAGAGCAGACCTGGGATGAGACTGTACAAACTGATTTATACATAGCTTTGTTATTCAGTACTGGTTTTTTTAAAATGTCTAGTCTCTTGCCTGCTATTGCAGCTAAGAGTAAAACCCAAGGAAACATGATTGACTATTACTCTGTTAATCTGGAAATTAGCGGTAGAGTAATAAGCAAAATTAACTTGCAATTCTGTGTAAAATTAAGTTGTAATTCTCTAGCAAAGTACTACTTCCACCGTAATTGTCTAAAACTCAGCTTTCATAAACAACATACACTAACTTCCTGAGTCCAAATTGTGTACTTAACCTCCCCCACCCCAATCCTTCACAACGTTTTTCTAGAACAGATCAGAAACAGTTAAGGAACTAAACTTCATCATACTTGTTTTGTGTTTTAACTAGCAACACAAGCTGAAGGATACAGCGTCATATTAACAGTAAGTATTTTCAGTAGAAACAACAAAAAAAGGAACAGCTTTAGAACTGCCTCCAGGTGCCAGAAAGCTCACATAGTAGCACAAAACCATGAGTGTGTCTGAGCTATACAGATAAATACAGGTTTTGCCACTTTTTCACAGAAAACTAACCCATTAAAAGGAAACTATCAGGGAGGGCTGAGGGAAAGAGACAGTCTAACTCCATGTTTAAGGCAAGACAGAGATTTAGGTTTCCACTTAGGGCAAGCATGTTTACCAGAGTGCTCTATCCTCAATTAAAAATGGACGCTTTTCAAATGCTTGGGATGATAAAAAAAATATGGAAGGAACCATACTTGCTTTCTAGGCTTAGCCTGTCACAGTACTAAGTGTACTGTTGAGTTCACTACCTGATTCACCCTGCTAATTGGGAAGAATGCAGAAGTGCATCCTACTCCCTCAGTTACTCACTCACGATTTAAATGGCCACACACTCATATTCACTAATGGGAGCACAGCTTTGTTTATGGTGACATATTTGTTACTCATCTAATTAAGGTGGAATAAGCTGAGACCTTTATTCAGGAGTGTCAACAAAGAGATTAAGCAAAAAGCAGTGTGTAGAACAACCACTATCCTTAAGTTTCTTTATGAGCTATTTAAGAAAGCAAGGGCAGAGCAGCCCTTACTGCCATTCCTGCTTCTCTGGGAGGAAAGGTTGGAGAGAAGCACTCTCCAAGCTCTCAGAGACAATCAGACCAGAATAACAAGCTGAGAAGTTATTTCTGGCCTTTGAGCTTAACAACTAAGACAACACCAGCAACCACTTAGGATTAGAAAAGGCAAAAATCAATCTTAATAAAACAAAAATCGCGTGATGTGGACAGAGCTATTAATGTAATCTGTATCACTAAGCACAAGGCTCATTAAACACTTACCAAGGCAAGATTTCTGCACCTAGCTTGGCTGCCATGATTCTCCACACTGCCAGCCCTTTCCACGCTCCCATGAGTGTGCTCCGGAGAGATGTCGGACGCCATTTCAGGAGAATCCAGCAGGAGATTCCTCGGCATCACACCCTCTTGACTTACTGATCCCGATGCAGCACAGAATGCCATCAGCGTGTTACGTGGGGCTGCTCGCTTTATTCATGTCTGGAAACAGAGAAACAATGCGGTATGGGGTTAAATCTGCTTGTTAAAACACTTGAAAAGGAATGGAAAATAAATGGCAAAAAAAAAAAATCCCACACAAGTTGATAAAGGGCATCTCTTTGTGCCCTGAAACACATCTACTGCTTTATGGGCATCTTTTAAAAAACTGGTTTTGTTCAAAAAGATGACTAAAAATCCAACATAGAAAGGTTCTGTACCCCATCTCTCATGCTTCCAAACCAGATGTCTATGGACAGTTAGAATTAAGGACTCTGCATATATCCTTGTCCTACAAATTCAGTTTGTGTTTTCCATTATGGCACATCATTAACAGTAATAAAATCCCACTGGCTGAGATACCAACTGGCCCAGCTTTATCTTTATTTGGTTTTAAACAAGAATTCTATTTATTGGATCACATGAGGGAAACAGAACCCCGTTCATTTCCTAACATGGCTGCAGTTAACTCGTGCTACTGAAGCAGCTCTATGCCACCTGCTTCTGGGTGAAAGATCCATGAGCAGAACTTGGTGCCATTTTTGCACCAGCGCATTACAAATTGCATTTTAAAGCTTCAAGAGCTTTTATTTCACTCAGCCATGAAGAAACAGTACTTGTACATTTGGAAGACACTGAAATAGATTTATGCACCAGCACTCAATGGAGCAAAAGCCCCCTGTTTTTTTAAGCTTTCCCAATGCCCAGTTCTGTAAAACCTCTGAATTGTCATCATCTCCCAAAACACTCTGGCAGAACTTTTTTCTTTTATTATCAAGGACACAAACACAAAAGTCATCTTAGTGCACTAACAGCATGAGCAGGGGGTAGGCAAAGCATAGAACCTAGCTCATTCCTCACTCTGATACATTAAACCACCCTTTGCAACAAGAAATTGCCTTGCTTGCTAACAGTCCATCTTTTCACCCACCTGTGACCCGTGAACAGCAGTGACACATTCCTCAAAACAGCTGGTTCTGAGGTGCCACCTTATATGCAACCAGCTGGGAAATGGACACCATTCCCCTGACACTGCACAAATTAAATGAGATGCTCCTGCTGCTTCCCAAGTGCTTCTCCCTTTATTACAGCTCAAGAGGCGACACCACACGAGAAGCAAAGTCAAGCCTGCATTTCCAATTCAATCGGATTACTTCTCCTTGCTCCCCACAGCTGTGGGCTGAGGGCTGAGAAACCAGAGCCTTCTGGTAAGCTGATTAGTGTTTCATAGCAGTGAGATAACATCTGCCAGTACTGAGCAACAATTCCATCCCGCTGATCCCTCCTCCCAGGAGAGGGCTATGACATTACCAGAGGTGCAGCACCAACGTGTCCTGTGGGAAAGCTCCCACACAAGGTAGCTAGGCTGCAGTCCAGCAAGTCTTGGAAGCACATCCACAATCCAGAGCACTGGGTTGCCACAACAAAAACATCTCATAGCCCTTCTCACGAACATTAGGTCCAACGATCAAATTTAGCCTTACTCTTACACAAAAAGAACATTCTTCCTTTTTTTGTTTTCTATTAAGAACTTTAGCTATCAATGATACCACATATCGTCAGGATAATGGGCTTTGAGTGCTGCCCAGAGAGGTAGAAACATGCTCATGGTCCTGTTTTCAAACTCTCAGGACAGGCAGACACAGGAGCACTAAGGCAGCTGCTGTACCTTTAGCTGCTGCAGAAAGCTAAACAGCAAAACAGCAGCCCAAGCCTGGAACATTTCCAACAGCAGCTCCATCTCCAACAAACCCCATGGTGCTGAAAAGCCAAACACAAACACATCCACACAAGAAAACATATGCAATTTTTGGAAGCCAATATTATCAGGGAAAATCATGACTCCTCTGAAATCCTACATGTGAACAAACACACAGAAATACATATATGATTTTTAGAAGGCAAGACTATCAGAGAATCTTGACACCTCTGAAATTCACAGAAAACTCCCACTGACTTCAGATTCCATCCTATGGAATGGATGATGTACAGATGGAAAACAGAGAGCAGCAAGAGGTGAGTACTTCTATTGACATTCAACACAAGGCAAGCGTTATTTCTCTTCAGCACTTTTAAGTTGCAGCATCAAATTTTTATCCAGCTATCCCCAATATAAACTGAATATGCCATGTTTGTTTAGTCCCTCAGTGATGCTATAGACAACTGTGTGATTTCTAGACTTACACTCAAAACTATGAACATTTTATGGACTATATTATGAAAGGTCACTGCTGCAGATTACAGTAAATATCATAAATAAAACTCACATTTAAAGACTAACCAGGAAAAGAGATTAATCTATGTTACCATGAAGCAAATCAAGAGGCCCAGATTTTGAGGGAGAAGCATTTAAGAGCATTGCTCTGCTTTATCCAATACCTCAGTTTAACCAGGACTAAGTTCATGGTAGGCTATCTGCATTCAGGACAGCAGAACACCCAGATTCAGCAGCAATAAACATTAAAGCCATGAATTCCAAATAACAACAAATAGCTCTGCTCCCAGCAAGCTCCCATCACTCATTCTGGAGCTCCAGTTCAGATGTTTCACAAAGCTCCTGAACAATGACTAAAGGCAGTGAGTGCGACTGGTTCAGAGAGCCGCCCACACAAGAGCCAGTATCAAACATTACAGCATCAGTCCTGCTTTTGTCTTGAAAGCTGTGGCTTCTTTGGGAGTTTTACTCATTTCAGAAAAGCTTGGGACCTGTGCAATGGCCTGTGAGCCTGCAGAAAAGGTGTGGGGGAAGATTTTTTTCCCCTTCTACCTTTTACATCATCCTTAACACAAAGGTACATGTCAATAAAATCATAATTCATTCACATACATTATTTCTTCTCTCCTTTGCTGTGTTTTTTATGCTTTGAGAAACTCCTACGCCTTTTTACAGTGTCTGGAGCAGCTAAAGCTGATGTGACGCTGCCCAGCACTGCTGCAATACGTACAGCACATTTTACAGACAAATTCCTCTCCTAACCATGGTTAACAGTGAAGTCCCTTCACCCTCTTTATGTCATCTCTATTAAGTGAAAGACTTTATGGGTTTAAGATAGAAATAGTCAAGAATCTAATGAATTTCCAGACCCCACTGTCTGCTTCAGTAGGATTGCCAAGGTAACAAGCAGGGTTCAAAAATAAGGTAACCTTGCTCAGAGAGAGCAGGAACAGCAGGACGACAGGCAGCTGTTCCTCCTGACCTTCAGAGATGCATTAAATATGAAAGTTGCCTGCAATGGGGTTTGTTGTTCAATCATCGTAGCTGGGTATTTTTTAGCTTGGCTTAAGAGATGTGTGCCTGTACCATCAGGGATTAATAATAAAAAAAATATGAGGAGTGCAGAAGTGTGACAGGAACAGTACTATTTGAAGAGAAGATCCCAGATATTAAACCAGAAACGTGTCTTAGGGCAGATGTGATTCTATCATCTGAAGTGACCGCTTCTTGGTTACACCAGAGATAGTCTTCATGAGATATTTAGAACAATACAAGTCATATATCGTGCATGTTGTTAAGAGAGTAGAAGGAGGAAATTGAAAGATGCTAAAGTTAGCACTGAATTTTACCTCCAAAGATTTAATTTTGCTTTGACAGAGGCAAATAATTCAGAGAAAATGTATTAAGTTGCCATCAAAGATAAGGTGCGGTCTGTCCTTTCAAAAAGGATATGTTTAGAGTTTTGCTGACTAAAGCTACTTCTTCACTGAAACCCAATGTTAGCATTTACAAGGAACTGTTTCTATAGTAGCAGGAGATTGAAAGAATTTTTTATTAACAATCCTGTTTGAAGACTAGCTTAATAGGCAAAAAGATCAATTCCACAAAAGTGCAAGACATTTAAATGCTAAAAATCAACTGCTACGAAAGCCAGGAGCCAAAAGTCAGCAGACAGCACCAGGCCATTAACTGCACAATATACTTAAGGTGAGTTGACAATTTTTAGAAAATTATCATGCATTTTTAAAAGGGCATAAGATCAGTCTGTCCCTTTCACTAGGCATACAATTTCTAGAACACTCTTTGCATGAAACATTTCTCAGGATAGATTTCTAAGCCTCATTGTACTCTGAGCATCACACAGCCTTTGCCTTTGTTCTTCACCAGCTCTTTCTCAGTGATTCAACTGAAACAGAAGTGGCCAGTGAACTTCAAGGTTGGTTTAATCTGTCAGCTGTGCACAGGCACAGCAATGCACACGTTCAGCTCTGCACACACCGTCAGCACCTTGCACTCCATGGTGGTGGTTGAGTTTGGAGAGTTAAGCACCTGGAAACACTCTGTGGTCATTAGAAGTGTTACCATGGGATGGATTTTATAAAAGTGATGGTACAGGGGCAGACTGGAGACCTTTATCAGCCTCTGACACTTGGCAGCAGAGCAGTAAAACAAGGCAAAGGAGAGTAGGAATTCATTCAGATTCCTGCGTGCTGTGGTCAGGAGACCACAGTGCTTCCCCAAACAGGCCAGGTATTTGTGTCTAATAACCTCATGAATTTTTCCTTGTATTAAGTGCCCCTGCAACATACCTTTGAACCAGCTGTACAAGATCAGAGCTGAACAAAACCAGCAGGCCCGTGACAGATCTTCACTGAGCCACTGCTGTTCCAAACTCCTTAAAACTAACTGATGGTTAGTTACACATTTCCTCCTTCTGAACAGGGTTGTCAGCAACTGAATTCTTCTTACCTCCTTCAGTATGTAAACTACTGAGAAATCCTTGAGCTTTAAGGGTAACTCTACTCTTGTGATATACAATAAGATTGAAGCTTTCTGGTAGAAGAACAGACTAAGTAACAGTATTGCCTACAGAGGCCAAGCCTCACAGGCAAGCTGACTAATTCCAGGAGTACACAGGATAAACTGATGAGGCTTTGCTGAACATATATAAACCCCACAGAATCAGACAGTACATTTATAAGCTGTTCTTACAGAAAGAAACAAAATAAAACTGAAGTAACAACAGACAACAGCTGTTGTTTAGGGACCAAGGTAAACCAAAACTGGCCAACATGGTTAAATTCTGACTTTTCTTCTCCACATCATAAGTGTAAAAGCTTGTGATAACATTGAGTATGATTCAATTCAGTCCTTATATGCTCATGAAAAATCCTGTGCGTTCGAAACAGATATTTAACATCCAGTAACCCAGAAACAAGTTCCTGCTCTTGTTCAGAGAGGGACTGTCACCACAGTATGGCCAGACAAATAGAAATGCTGACCATTAACAGAAAAAGAACAACAAAAAATACTCAGATACAGAATCCATGACAGTAAGGCCTGCTAAATGAGACCCAGGCCAACAGCATTTTTATAGACACTTCTTTGGACATCAATATTGATTTGCAGAACAGGTGACAAGTAGGACTGAACAATGTTTAACCACAACAATGTTCATCTCTGAACTCAGGGGGCTCTCATGGCAGCCCATGAAAGATACACAACTACATCAAAGTAATTCTAGAGTGACAACAACCACACAAGTCTCCCAGAATTCAATGTGTGTAACTCCAATATTTTGTTTTAAACTTTCTGGTTTCTGTGGCCCACTTGTGACAATTCAAACTTTCCTCTACAGGCTGGGGAGCTACAAAATCCGTTAGTTTAAGAGCTAAAAACAAAGATTCTCTCAGTCCTCTAAATCTGGAAGCTGGAGCCTCAAGAAACACACTGAATGTCATTCATGCAACTTGCACTAGAATTTGTGAGAGCTGCCAACAGTGAAATAACTAATCCTGTGTACATACATTTTTTGAAAGAACTAGATGGGCAAGGCACCAATTCAGTAAAACTTAAATCTGTCTGATTTCACTAGGACACTTTATCACGCACTTAAATGGTTTGGCGAATTGGATCTCAAATGTAGCAACCAGTTCAAAAGAAAATAAACAATCACAAACAAACATTTTCATCACCTAAATAATAATTCAATTACTACACTGAATTCTTCAAATCATGTTTTGCTCAGAAACAATTCCTAAGGTCACACCTTTGACCATGTTAATCCAAGCCTGATGATACCAGAAACTGTGGATTCCATACAGTGCTTTGTTCTTAATTGCTCTTTCTAGATTTTCAAGAACATCCTTTTTACTGTTCTGAGACCCTATGCTTGAGAGACTTTGTTACATACAACCAAGCCAGCACAAGAGCATAGCTCATCAACACCTCATACCCCTCTCTACAGTGTTTGGGAAATGCTCCTCTTTTAAGGCAGTGGGATACCAGTGCAGGATTTGATGATGCTAAGCACGTTGGTCCACCCTCAAGACAGAATTTATCAGGGTAAAAAAAGGCATCTGTGATGCATGTGCCCACAGGTCTTTGCCTTTTCCCTTGCAAACAAGCTCTGCTCCCAGCTCACCACATCAGCCAACAGCATCTGCTGAATCTTGTTACCCAAAATGAAGCCCAGTGGCAAAGGCTCCTATACAACACTGTGGATTAAACCACCAAAGATCCCTGAAGTGCTCACATTTCCCACTCTTTGACAGTGACAGAATCCCTTCCTGCCCCAACTGAAAAATAAAACTACAGCCAGGGACAAGTAGTTACTTTTCTGCAGATTAAGGTCTTACCCAAGGATAACGATAAGGCTCTCACTGGCACTCTCCAGTTCAGATTGCATGACCAGTAGCTGCTCAGTGGGAGAACTGTGTGCAATACCCAGAGCTGCCTTGTCCAGTCCTATATGGGGCTTTAAACACACCCTGGTGAAGGCTGAGCTCTCCTCTGATTTCAAATGTCCTTATGCAAACTTCAACAAGGAAAGCGTCCCATTCTTTTCAAGTTACTCTTTTTAAATCTCCCCTGTTAACATCAGGGTGGTGCTATCTGTGACAGCCAACACTTTAGAACCATGAAGTGTACATAAACAATTTCAGGCACAGACGCCTCTGTAATTAGTCAACTTCTGTCTTGTTACAGGTGCAGCATTGCTGGGGTTTAGGGTTTCATTATGTAACTGCTGCTACAGTCATAGCAATGGTGAGCCAAATCCTGTTTTACACAGTATTTAGGATAGCAAGACAATTTTCAGCCCCAGTACAGCCATGTCAGTGTCTCACAACTGGATTTTAGGCTGCTCTCCTATGTTTCTTCTAGTGACTGCTGTGCTGGTATGGGGAAGAAAGCAGAGGATGTCTGAAGCACAAAGCATGGGTGCTTACTTTAAAAATTAACTAATTTTGGACATTTCATTCCTATGCAAGTACATAAAGGTCTGCCTGCCCAAGGTAAACAAAGCTGAAAACAGCACTGGCAAAACAGAGCAGTAGAGCCTTGGCCCTGGACTTCACTTGGTACAGGGATAATACATACACACCCAATTGAAAAGAATATATTTAAGCAGTTAGTTATACTGGAAATTAAAATCACTTGCTTTTATTTTTTAATTAAAAAAAAAAAAAAAAAAAAAGGAGGAGGGAGGATTTGGTAACAGTAACAGCCTGTCTGGCTGGCTCTGAAAGCCACATTCATGTGCTCATTTATTTTCATGCTCCAGTATTTCAGAAGGTCAGTCAGCCTGAGACTTGTCAACTGCTCAGGAGTTAAGTTGTTCCAGTTACTATATCCAACCAGCAATCCGTCTGCCAACATTCTTGGTTAATATTTCTCTCAGAGGCATGCAGAGAAAAAAGCAGCTATAACTAACAGGATGAGAAGAGTGTTACTACTGACAAAACAGAGATGCAATATAGAAGTCTCCCTGTTCCTTCCTAATGCCAGGCATTACTTGCATTTCTAGTCATAAAACTTTACATTACTCATTCACTCTCAATTGTAAAACCCCCAAACAAATCATTGATAAGAAAGACACTTTGGGAAAATCTAGTCCATTTCTGAGAAATAAGTAATATCTTCATTTCTTAGAGACCCAAGCAAATAATTTTTTCCCCTTTTGTTTAAACATCAGCTCCCCCCTTATACAATAGAAATTCCTGCAAAGGACGGAGAAAAGCCACAATCGTAATTCTTTAAAGTAGTACCTGTACAAGGAAGGCCATCTACAATGCTGCATTAGTCAAGGATTTGTGTCAAAGTCTTAAAATAATACCTTTTTATTAGCATAAGCCAGAAATTGCAAAAGCTTTTAAAGCTAGGACTTATGCTTTAGGGTTTGGAAAGAAGTATTTCCTTCTGTGTCTTTCACAAAAGGGAGGGGAAGGGAAAAGATGTAACATTTCTGATACTTGTTGTAGCTTAAAATCCTTGAAAAACGTTTAAAAATATTCAGAAGAGGCTGTCTTATCTCTTTCCTGTTTCATCTGCATGTTTGTTACCACAAGAATCATCTCTTGCCATATCCATGCACACAGGACCAGGCATAAGAGAGCTCTACTTCCAGCAACCTCCTCTCACTGCCACACTAAAACAAAAACTATTCAGGAAACATGCCCTTGAGATCCTGGATTACTGAAAATCCCGAGAGTGTTTTTAAGGCTGTGCTTTCTCTTTACACGCACTAAACCTCACCCGAACCACCTAAGATTAAGATCTTAAGAAGCACCAGCCATCTCATGCTTACCACCGCCAGATGGAAAAGGCACCTGACAGGAGGAAGGGGAAGAAAAGTATTCTGAACCAGAATCTGCTACTGCTTACACCAACAGCTTTTCCAATGGAAACCCTAAATTGCAGACAGTCGGAAAGCAAAGAGGAGGCACAAGGCAGCTGTTCCTCCTCATCCTTAGTCAGGCAGGAACAGCACACATAAAAGTTTTACAGGTATGAAACCTTCACTTAAATATATTTTTTGAAGTTGCCGATTAGTAGGAGCAAATTTTAGGTTATGCTACGGAAGAACAAGAAATCCACAGGGGTAAAAAAAATTCTTAACAGCTCAATAGTGGGAAGCCAAGCCTCACACACGGCAGGACAGCAGTTCTGCTGGTAGTTTTTCTCCTCCCCGCCTGTGTACCAAAACTAACCCAAGCCCGCAGCTGCTCTACGGGGCTGTGCCGGTCCCTGTCCCCGGTCCCTGTCCCCAGCCCCGCCCGCCGCCCAGAGCCCCCGCAGCGCACGGAGCACCTGGCGTCCCGGCCGCCGCTGCTCTTGGAACAGGAGGGAAGAATAATTAAAAATCCATTAGT
This sequence comes from Phylloscopus trochilus trochilus, assembly GCA_016584745.2. NCBI lineage: Eukaryota > Metazoa > Chordata > Aves > Passeriformes > Phylloscopidae > Phylloscopus > Phylloscopus trochilus. The sequence goes on along the minus strand of WQNJ02000016.1, from coordinate 6,534,753 downwards.
GAGTAACAAGAGCAACGCCGAACCATTCCCGTGGCGGGCTAGCAGGGGCGCGCAGCTCCGCGGCCTCTCCCCACAGCGAGACCGAGCCGGGGCAGGCGGGGCGGCGCGGGCTCGCCCCCTCACGCCAGCGGACCCCAGAGCCGGCGGGGACGAGCCGGAGAGAGCCAAGACCCCCTCAGCCGGGGGCCCGCGCAGGGCGAAGGGAGCCCCCCAAGAAGGGGCGGCACTCACCGGCTTTGGGGTCCGCGCCTCTCCCAGCTGAGAGCTGAACGAGCCCGCGCTGAGGGCGGGCAGGTGGCCGGAGCAGCGCCGCGGGCTCCGCCGAGCTGCCGCCCCGAACTCATGCGCACTGCGCCGGCCGCCACCCACGGCGGGCGGATAAAGCGGCCGGGCGGTGGCTCAGCCCGACCCGGCTCCGCCTCGCCCGGGCGGGACCGCCGCCTTTGTCCCGGCGCTCGGGGCAGGGCGTGAGGGAGGGAGTGTGCCCTTCGGAGGGCGGCTGCGGTGCGGTCGGGGCTGAGGGGCTGCTCTGCCCCAGGAGTGGAACCCAGTGTTTTGGAGCTACGAAGTTCGTCAAGGGTCTGGAGGATTTCATTTGTGAGGAAAGAGGGAGATGGGGCTGATCAGCCTCGGGAAGAGGCGACTGAGAGGGGACTTCATCAATGTCTGTCAGTGTCTAAAGGGAGGGTGTCAGAGGATGGATCAGGCTCTCCTCGGTAGTGCTACCCAGTAGGACAAGAGGCAAAGGGCAGAAACTGATGCACAGGAGCTTCCACCTGAATGTGAAGAAGAACTCCTGTCCTGTGCAGTGACCGAGCACTGGGACAGGTTGCCCATAGAGAGTGTGGAGTCTCCCTCACTGGAGATACTCCAGAACTGTCTGGACAAAATCCTGTGCTTCACCACTGTGGTCCCTTCTGACCTGACTGATTCTGTGATTCTGTGTCCCTCCACTGTGTGGGGGACATGGGTCTCCACAGCCACCCTGTGAGGGCAGAGAGCTGGGTGCCATGGTGGGTGCAGTGGCAGAGGGGTCGGTGACGCCTTTGGCTGCCTCAGAGAACCCTGAGGTAAAACCTGCCCTGATCATGCCCAGGGAAGCTGTGGATGCCTCATCCCTGCAAGTGTTCAAGGCTAGGCTGGCTGGGGCTCTGAGCAATCTGGTCTAGTTGAAGGTGTCCCTGCCTGTTGCAGGGGGTTGGAACTGGATGATCTTCAAAGCTTCCTTCCAACACAAACCATTCCATGATTCTGTGAGGTGTAAATTGTGTTGAATCTGGTGTCTGAGGGGCATGTCCCTTCACTAAACAACTGGGAAATGGTGAAGGTGAAGGAGAAAATGACTGTCACAACTGCGAGAGTCTGCCTCCTCAGTGGGGAAAAGGTTTACGTGCCTCATTAATCTGTGCCACCCATATACTTAAGAGCTCAATAACAAATATTGCTTATTTGTACTCTTATTTATTACTAATATATTGTCACAGTCACAGGTATTTATCAGGTGATTGTGTCCTCTCCCTTTTTCATATTGCAAGGCCACAGCAGCCAGCAAATTAACAGTTTGACTTATATTACACTGCAAAAATTTCAAGCTGCTCTCAGAAATCATTATTTTTCACCCATGCTGTGGTGGTTGAAATATTCCTAACACAAGAATTACCTCAAAGTGTGGAAGATGGGAATGTTTCAAAAATATGTGGGCCTACCCAAATAAATGCTGTAACAGAAGAGGGAAGGGGGAGCTGCACAATGTGGGTCAGTGAGGATCAACAAGGTAAGACCATTCCCAGTCTGTAATTTTTTTTTTCAAGTGTTCTGCAAAGCTACAGGTGCAGTGTCCAGGAGGAAAGCAATTGATTAAGACTCCAGTTATGTAATTTTTGGTTATATTGAAGCTGGCACCTATTCTAAGCTGTTTGGTCACTCTACAGCCGAGAGAGAGAGAGAGACTTTCCACCAGTTTAAGAGAGGCTGGACAAATCACAGTGTGAGGAAACCTGTCTCTAGTGATTGTAGTGGTGAAATCCTGTGTGTCTCTCTTGACTGGGGCCCAATTTAGAGCTTGCTGATGTTAGGCTAAATGAATCCCATCTTTCTCTTTTATTCCGGGCTCTGGCAACAACTTGGTACAAGATCATATGTCTGTCCTGTGTAACAACTGTTACACAACAGCACAGGAGAGGAAAACTCCTTATTTCATCAAGGAGTAAAGTGGGAGTGGTGTCTATTGCATATAGCATGGACACCCCAGCTAAGGAGAGCATCTCTGTTCTGGGAACATTTAATTCAAGAATATACTTAAAGGCAAGCATGTCCTTTACAGATTTCCATTGTAGAAACATCAATACACAAAGGGAGAGTGCTTTGAGATTCATCAAGGTGGAATGTCAGATAACTTCAATGTATTATTTTTACAATGTATTATATGCTAATTCAACCTGCCTGAGCTAAAGTTCTCCTTACTAAGTAGGACATCATTCTGAGGAAGATTTTATACTTCCAGGGCTTTATCAGCTCCACAGTGTTATTTTCTTTATTTCTTGATTTACTCTCATCACCTTGTAATATCAGGTGTAATCTTACATTAAAAAATGTGCACTGTCAACATTTTTCTACCCTAGGTGAGTCCAAAAGAGTTTTTTTGTCCTTTTGATCATGATTTGTATGTTTTTCCCTCTTTCCTCGTTCTTCAGCATTACTGATTACTAATCCTGGCACCGAGTTTATTCTAGGAGACCAACTGTGTGTTGACACATTCTGTCCTGAAGGTGGGGAAATTTATGGAGCACAGTTCCAAGTACACAGCCCATTACTGTGTATCATAGAGAACTTCCCTCCTCTGCTCTGAGTGAAAACTCGTTATACCAGTTTAAAAATATGTCAGGTATGCATCTCCTTCCTCCACCATTAATCATTAATTAACATGTGATACTGACATTTCTGGTTGCTACTTAATGTAGCAAAACAGTATTTTATGTGTGTTTCTAATTTCTTCTATCATCCTGCAGCATCAGTGGAGGGTGACACATCCAGCTGTCAGTGTCATGCTGGTAATGCTGCCCAAAACAGCCATGAGAATAAGCCCATGTTTATAAAACTCCTCTTGCCAGTCTGACTCCTTTGCCTCGTGTTACAGGCCAAAATTCATGTTTCTTCTTACAGAATGTGCTTTTTGTATTTGCTACTGCAAATAGCTAAGAGTAGACACACTGAACTAAGCAACTGTGTTCAAAGAGGATCTTATTCACCTGTTTTGGACTTTTTTCACAAACAGTTTTCATTTTGGGTCTGTCTTTTCTTTTTCTCTGTATGTGTCCTGGATTTGATAAGAATTGGTAGAACTGAGCAGTCAGAAAGAAAACATGGATGGATGGGAATCTATCTGTTATTTACTTGAATTTCAGTAGGCTTAGAAACCTCCACAGCTAAAGCTCAGAGCCCCTTGTGTGAGGCAGTGTATGTAAAGTAAAAGAACAGGCAGCAGATAGACAAAATAGGGAAATAAATATGTACTGAGATATGAGATAACCATGAAAGAAACAGGGTTTAGCCAAAGTGAAGGTCAGGTTACATTTACAGTCATTATGGTTGACTTAGTGTTGTGATAAACATGGTATTATCATGACTTGTTATTTGCATAAGAGTGGCCACAGGAAACCTCCAGACAAGAGCATGGCTTTTTGTACAAAGTACTGTACCAACAGCAGGTCACTATTATTGTTTACAGTCAGTAATCCCACACAAAATGTGCTCTGAGACTGATTCATACAACTTTTCCCCGTGATTGACCACTTCCTTTTTTTGGCAAGGCACTTACAGCCAGAGCCAAAGGCAGGCTTCAGTGTCACAGCACTCTTTGCTTTTCAGTGCCCAGTTGGCAGAAAGCATCGAGGTAAACTTACAGTAACTAAAACTTGGGGCTTTGCCTATGACTCAGTAGCAGTCAGATATCCCAGCCCAGATGTCACTGCTGCCTCCCTCCTGCCAACTCTGTGGCTTTTGTTTTGTGGTCAGGCAGGTTTGCATAGTGAAACAGCTTAAAACAAACAAGACAAGATTGAAAGCTCCCTCCCCAAGTTGGCTGATGACACTAAACTGGGAGGTGAGGTGGACGTGTGAGAAGTGACAGCCAGTATTGCAGAGACACCTGGAATGGCTGGAAGAGTGGACTAGCAAGAACTCTGTGAAGTTTATTTAACAAGGCAAGAGGTGCAAGGTGCAAGGTCCTGCACCTGGGACAACATAACCCAAGAACACATTAGAGGCCAGGCCACTCCTGGAATACTGTGTTTGGTCCTGGTCTATGCAATTCAAGATACAGTCAGATTGGAGAGAGTCCAAAGAAGGGCCAGCAAGATGATCAAAAAGGCTAGTGAGCCCTCCCTGTGAAGAAACACAGAACCAATTAGGTCTTTTCTGCCTGGAGAAGACTTTGGGGAGACCTTATCAGAGTATTCCAGCACTTACAGGGTTACTACAAAGAGAGTGGAGGCTCTCTCTTCTCAAGGAGCCACATGGAGAAGACAAGTGGTACTGAGTACAAATTGCTCAAGGAGAGGTTTCATCTTTATATGCAAATCATTTTTTTTATGGTGAGAACAGTCACTCACTGGAACAAACTCCCCAAGGAAGCAGGTAGAGCTGGAGGTTTTCAAGATGTGACTGGACAGGGTGCTACATAATCTCATCAAGGCTCTCGTCTCCATGAAAGACTGGATTTGATGATGTTTTGAAACCATTTCTAGCCTGGGCTGTTCTATGATTCAGTAGTTATTTTTGGGAGGTGCTCGTATCTTTTTTTTTACCCAGATGTTTTTGCATTTGGTTTGGACTGACTGCTGTGGGACAAAAACTTTAGGTTGAGGGAGACAGATCTGAAACCAGATCCACTGCTGTAGGGACAGGAATCTTTGGGCTGCAGAGAGCAACTTCCATCCCTCCCCTGGGGGATCAGGGTGCATGTGTGGGGAGTGAGACAGGAGTTTGAACAGTCTGGTGGTTCAGAGACAACAGTGTCTTCTAGATGGGCAGTTCCTAGACAAGCACTTGAGATACCATCACTTGCAGTGAAAAACAGTCGAGATATGATCTGTGGAGAGCACAGACAGTCAGTATCTATTTGGTACTCTTTAGGAATGCCTTTAGCATTTAGCCCTGTTTGTGATTAAGCCAGAAGAATATCTAATTTCCAGGTTATGATATAAATTAATTGAGAAATGGCCCGGAGGTTGCTGTGGTTCTTTGCCTGTACAGAAACAGAGCTGGAGGCACTGTGAGCTGTATTTATTAACATCTCTCCAGCCAACCTTCACAGTCTTCCTTCTGCCCTCTGGATATGCAGATTCCCTGCTGTCCCTTCCCTCTTCAGTACCTTATCTCCTCCCTGCACTGCAGTGGCCAGCTCACTGTCCCCAGTCCCTTCTGCCCCTCACCCATGCCTCAGGACCTCCCCTCCTTCCCCAGAACTCTTGCTACTGCCTCTGTGGTTTCTTATTGCTTCTCTCCCCATGAAGCCACATCCCTTTTCCTTGCCTGATCTCACAGGCATCCTGGTGAGTTGTCTAGGAAGTCAGACTTAATTCCTCTCCTCTCCTCTCCTCTCCTCTCCTCTCCTCTCCTCTCCTCTCCTCTCCTCTCCTCTCCTCTCCTCTCCTCTCCTCTCCTCTCCTCTCCTCTCCTCTCCTCTCCTCTCCTCTCCTCTCCTCTCCTCTCCTCTCCTCTCCTCTCATGTTAGTACACCTCACTGGTGAGACAAGATTTGCAGGTGTGAGAAGGCTGCAGAGGAAGAGGAAGTTCCCTAATAGGTTGTGCTGCCTTCAGGCTTTGTCTGCAGTTCACCTGGGGGGAGAGAAAGGGGAGCTGGGGTGTATTTTTGGCACTTAGTATCTCACTTTCATTTAAATTCTAGTTTCAGCTCCTGAATCCTCTATTAGATCTAATCTTTCATCTTTTCCTTCAGTAGATCCTACTCTGAAGGCAAATACTTCCCTTTTCCTGTGTTTTGTTTAGAGGGGGGTGGGACAGTTTCTACTGGTGTTGCAGTATTTGGTTAAAAGTGGCCTGATTTTAATAGCTGTTTCTTGGCTTCTGCTATTTAAAACATATGTTTTCTGACATTTAATGATAAGTTTGTTCTCCCATACATCCCAATGAGTAAAAACAACTGGTTATTTTCTAGTGTCAGTGAGTTTGAAATGAATGCAACTTATTTTCCTGTGGGGAATGGAGACATATGTCACTGAATTGAATTATATATTAACTGTATTATTTCCAAAGGGGAGAAGTGCAACTAGAATCAAAGAAATACAGAAAATTATTTATTCCAAGAGAGCATAAAATACATATACTTGGAAATAAACTGTCTTTTTTCATTGCTGTGGGGTTTTGTGGTTTGTGCTTTTTTCTTTTATTTAACCTTTGTTTTTATTTTTTTTTTAATGCTAGTTTGATTTCTCTTAGAACTGAAATTTAATTCTTCTAATGGCATTCCATTGGCCCATGATGTGTGCCTGGATGATCTTAATTCCAGTTCCCAAGGACAGGCTGTCCTGTGATACAGCAAGCTGTATTTTGCATTTGAGCTGTATTTTCTGTTTCAGCAGCACTGAATGGTTTATGGAGGAGAGCAGGGTGGAGGGGTTCCCTGTAGATCATGTTTGAGGGAAGGACCTGCCATTGTCATTCAGGATATTCTGGAAAGGAATTCTGGTGGGGCTGTGGGCTCTGCCCAGGGTCAACTTCAAGTCAGTGGAACAAATCCCAGTAATTTCATTAGGAGCTGAATCAGGCCTTTACTAGATCAGGAAAGGGGTTTAGGCTTCTGTAGCAGAATATAGATGGACTTTAGACATTTAAATTTCATCTGCAATCCAAACAGTCTCTGCTTATCAGCCATTGAAACCTGCTTCTCCCTTATCTCTTCAGGAGCCTCTCAGTTTTCTGTGGAAGTCCAGTGGCTGCATGTGCTGTATAAGATGTGCAGAAAACTTCAGCACAAACTTAACCTTGCCCAACAGAGTGGCTCACACATTCTTCATCCTCAGTGTTCCTCAAGCTCAGTGTCCACAGTGTGTTTGGGGATGCTCAGGGATATTTACTTGTGAACTTGGGTTCTGTGACTGTACCTCCATAAAAACTGGATTGGGGGGTACCCTTCATGGTTCAGAAAGTGAAAACAGAGATAAAAGTCTCTACTCAAGGTGCTACAACAAGAAGAAAGGAGGAAAGAGGGATGGAAATCATCACCTCCAGATCTTCAGGGAGAAATCATATATTTTACATTGCCATTGATGGGTAAAATAATTCCACACCATGGCAAGCCCCTAATCCCACAGGACAAGGCTATTAGAGGATAATCCTAACCTAAATTGCAGCCCTGTGTTTGAGCACTGGTTCTCCTAATGCTCCAGGATACAATTACAGAGCAAGGCCTGGAAACCACAGCCTTTGTTCTGCCTTATTGCTTAATTGTTTAATGAAGTATTCACTTCATCTAAGTGAGTGCTTTGTAATTTTGTACTTGCATGCAGCTGGCAAAGGCAAAGAACTGGCTTTTTTACAGAATAACTTGTTCTTTTGGTGGAAGAAGGTACCATTAAAAATACCAGGCTCCAACAGTAAATAATTGGAGAGATCTCTCCATAAAAAGGAAATCTCACCCTTGAAAGTGAGGAATGAAAGCACATTTGTTACTGCTGGGTTTTTGTCCCTTTTTCTCCTTGTCTTTGCTGTGCAAAGACAGATGGAAGAGGCAGTGGGACAACCAGTACCAGATCTTGCACTAACAGGTCTGTTCTGAGGCCAGGACACTGCTACCATGTGCACCTCTCAAACTGGCATGGGAGAGGCCTTCCCAAATTAGGAAAAAAAAGAAGTAAGCAAATAAGCCTTATATCAAGATAAGAGCAATACTCAGGCCCTTAAAGAAGTACAAAGTCACTACATGTAAGTGCAAATAACATGAAAAACAATTATTCTAAAAACTTCAATGGATTTCAACAGTCTCCCTGTTCTACTCCTGAAAAATATTCTTATGCTCAGGACAATATGCCAGGCTCCAGTTCCTGAATAGTTCCCTGATGAAGGTCAAGTGCTCTGAGACATCCATTCCCTACCTGAGCTGTGGGTAGGCAGCTCTGTACCTCCCAGCATTTTGGGTGTTTTGATCTTTTGAAGCTTTTCTTCCTCTTTATAACTACAGAAGGAGCTTAGACAATTAGCTCTGGGCTTGGATATAATTTTTGGCTGGTGACCTGAGCTTCAGACACAGGATATCAGGAGATTTGCAACAGGGTAGGGAGAGAGAATGACCCTGGGAACAGGAGAAAATAATTGGAACATTGGAGGCTTTTTTGAATTCCAGCTATGCAGGGTCCCTTGCAAATGCTAAATACCAAAGAAACATTGCCAGTCTGTAATACCAAGTTTTTCTTCAGTAGCTGTGGAAGGGTTTTATGAACAACATCAGCACAGACAGAAGAGGTGAGGTCACCTGTGCATTAATCCCTTCATCTCTTGCCAGCCCTGCCTCTTGGGAGGTACTGCCTATAGATTCTTTCCTGGTTCTCACAAGGAAGGGTGCTGCTTCACTGGGAGCACATTGCTAGAAGGGAACAGCAATGAGAGAAGTGATTCACTTGGTGCTTTCCATGCAGACTCTGCTGTAGGTGCTCTTCTTGTCAAGTCCATGGAATGCAGATGATGGGAAGGAAACCATCACACAGTTGCATTTGAGGTACCAACAGACAGAACAGTGTGGGGCACCTGGATGTGTATGGTAGATGCAAATATATATAGTTAATACATTGTTCTTGGCCCCCCAAAAGTGACAAATGGATTACTTTTAATTGCCATGTTCCATTTGAAAGCAAGTACAGGGCAAACATTTTGTTTGTCAGGACACTTTGTAACTTGTTTTCATGCAACTACCATTTTCAACATCATTTAACAAGTCATTATAGACCTTTTAATAAATTATAGTCATTAACCTTGCCTAGGGTAACTGAGGGCAAGATTTTAATTCAGGCAGTGAAGAGTCTGTCCTCTAGGCCTGTGTTCAAGATCACAAGAGTGTCAGAGCCAACATCAATTCAAGGACCAACAGGAACACACCTGGCTCACAGCCATCTGTTGTACCTTTACAGTGCTGCTGGTTCCTGCTCATGCCAGTGCACAGAGACTTCTCAGGCTGCTGTTATCCACACTCCCTCCAAGCTGCCTCTGTGACCTGTTCTTGCAGTTGGAAGTGCTAAAGCCTGAAAAGACCTTGGTTCCTTTGCCTTTAAGGACATACCTGGCAGCTTCTCTGTAGGGAGTTTCCTGCAGAGGCAGGAATCTGACTCATGGCTGCTGGAGACACCTCCTGGAAGAGCTGTCATGGAATAGCCACAGGCAGTTGTGATTCAGTCCCGAGCAGTCTCATTAGCACCTGATTTCTTAATGGTATCCCATATACACTTACATTACCAGCTATTTTTGTATCCTCCATACAACCAACCACCACCTTAACAGGAACTCTCTGTCCACATGAAAGAGTGGGTTGGGTTTTTTTTTGTTGGTGGTTTGTTTTTTTTTTTCTTTTAATATTGAAATGCTTGGATAAACTTTCATTTAAACCTTTTAAAAATTGTTTATAATTAAGATGAAAAAACACCTTCACTTAAAACTGATATTCTGTACATTTTTTTTCCTAAAACCAACACTTTAACTTTGTTGAAGAAAATATTCAAAACAGGTTTCAAAAGTACTTATTTAGCACATTTTTGGCTTAAAATACTGTCTTGCCAGGTCTGTTACTGCTACTTATCGCTCTGAGGTAACATTTGCTTTTTGTTCCAAAATTTCAGTTGTTTGCTTTTAGGAATGTTCCTGGTGGTGGCTCAATTTCTGTGGCTACAGATGCCATAGTCTGAAATGGCTCCTGCCTGAACCAGCTTCTCCCAGTCAGGGAAGGCTCAAAAGTGGCAGAGAGGAAAAAAAAACCAAGAGCACAGGTCACCCCTGTCCTGGCTGTGTGGGAACACACCTGTGCAGCAGGGCTGAGGCTGTCTGGTGGAAAAGGTGTTGAATCACAACTGACTGGTCTGAGTGGAGCCTTTGTAGTGAAAACTGGCAAAAACAGTTTAATTATATCTTCCACTCCGCTCACTGGTCCAGAAGCTGCTGGGCACAAAGCTGGCATAACCTGTACCCCATTGCCATGGGCTCCTGCAGGTTTGGCCTGGGCTGGACCCCACTTACCACCTTATCGGTGTTCTTGTTGACCTGGCTGGGTTCGCTGCATTCCAGAGCTGGTCGTTCAATGTTGTTTGTTTGAATTCCTCTGCTGCTCCAGCACAGCCCACTGTACTGGCTCTCTTGGTGTTTAAAGTTGTAGATTTCCCTCACTGTGGTGGCTTTGAACAGTGAATGTGCTCCCCATCCTTCTTCTACAGTATGGAAATCTGTGGAGAATTGGCTGATAACCAGTGTTCTCTGAAATTCCAGTTACTAAAAGTATCGTGATAGGTGGTCAAGCTCTCTTAATTTTCATGAAGCCAGGAGTAAAACTGAGGCTCTGATAGAGATGCCTGGCATTTGTATTCATTCATATTTGAAACAGTGTAACGATTACCTTCACAGACTCTTGCAGAGTGCTCACCTGGCCTGAGGGATGGAATGACTTGGTAGGATATCTGCATTACAATTGGAATATTGTTCCTGCTGGGAGAGGACTCGAGAGAATATTTTTGGTTTTCAACAGCTCCTGCTGTGCCTTGGCATTTACAGTCCATCTGGACTAACACCTTCAGCAGTTTTTTCTCTGCCCAGCAGACTCTGGGCCAGCAGTGACAAGAACACTAGTTCATCACCAAGCTGTGAGTAGCACAGTTGATTAATTCTTATCATTCATTGCTTTTAGTGTGTCACACAAAACTTTAGAACTTCTTTTACAGCTGGGGAAGCTGAGTCACAGAGAGAAGAGATGGTGCCACTTAGTTCACCTGTTAAGGTGGGTGGAAGAGGCAGCACTGAGATTCTGGCTGGCTGAGCTCTGGCTGGGAGGCCCATCCTCTGGATCCCATTCCTGAAAGCCTGAGGCATGAAGGCATGATTGTCACACTTCACTCAACTCTTCTACCTGGCTTGCTGACACAGCCTCCTTGGAAGGTCTTTCTGAATCACTTGTTCCATCCAGAACCTCTTACCAATCTACACAAACCCCTTTGGACCTAAACTTAAGATTCCCCAGGAAAGCCTTTCCCACAGTCTTTCCCAAACTGTGCTCAGCTGAGTGGTCCAGCTGCCCAGACACAGCTGTGTTGCTCACAGGTGTATTCCTTAAAGCAGAACAGGGTCTTCTCCTGCTTCCAAAGATCTCCCTGGAATATTTTACCAGGTTGTCTGTCTTGAATCAGATTGCAACTGCTCCTCCAGTGTAATCAGTGAGGATGCAAAGGCAGGAAAAGCAGGAGAAGAAAGCTCAGACCTCTGACTTGCAGGGCTCCCGGGGGTACTTTCTCACACGTGCTGTTCGGAACAAACCAGGGGCTCATTCCCTGGGCTCAGTCCAGTAGAAAAACAAAGCCGGGCAGCACCGGCCTGGCGCAGGTCCCGGGAGCCTCTTCAAGCTGTGAGCTGCCATTGCCCTCTGCCGACAGTTCGGTGTACGCTGCTCTCTCACTGCAAAGTCAGTGTTCTGTTCTACGGCAAAAACAGGAGTTCTGGGGATCTGCAGAAAACTGAAGGATCCTCCCTCAGACAGAGATTTTTGGGGTTTACTGCTTGATTTTTTAATGTCCTTTCTCACTGTCGTAACTTAGATGCTACATATCAGTCAGTAGCCAATCAGTCAATCAATCAATCAGTCAATCACATACCAATCATCCCACATCCAAGCCAAGTCCAGTGTAAGCTGTTGTGCAAGGCATGGAGTGTACGGGGAGCGAGAGCCAAATTTCCCCTGTAGAGGTTATGGTGTACAGGGACAACTCAAATAAAACAGTGGAAAAACCCAGTGATCAGCCCCATTTTACCTGTACATCACTGAGATACTGAAAGGTCTATCCGAGCCCACAAGAAGGTTCCCTGCTGGAAGTCAGGTTAATTCAAAGCAGAAGTAAACCACAAGTCCTGACTGCAAGGAGAATGGATCACACCGTTGGAATCTTCTTTATTGTTACTTTTCAATTTTTTTCATCACGAGGTTAGATAACTCCTTAGCTTACCCAAAGCTACAATTCAAATGTTGTTTGGGGATAAAGCAGGCAGAAGCAATGACCTGTGATAAACAGAAGGCTGGACTGGACAGTCACATTTCTTTCTACCTCTGTCAGTTTGCCCAAGGTCATAGTGGAGTTTTGTGAGAAAGCCAGGAAGTGAATCAGAGTTTTTTATTTGTTTTGATTTTGTTTTGTCTGTTGTTGTTTGTTTGTTTCATCCAGGGCTTTACATTTTCCCCCTTTTATTTATGTTTCAGAATTATCTAACAAATTACATATAGAAATATATTTAAATATTATGGTGAATGGGTCAGAAAGGTCTAGGACATTTAACAGGTGGGGTTTTAGCCTATGAACTGCCACTGAGAACTTTACAGACTTTTCCTGTGGTAAATTCACTGTTTGTGTTTGTTATGAGCACTGAATAAATTCATGTTGCATTTCAACCATCCAGTACCTCATAAAGATTTCAGGCTGTCAATGGAAATATTCTTGGGCTGCTTGCTCTGAATAAATACTCATGTGGAAAAAGACTAAAAGCTTACAGGAACATCCACAGACAGCAAAGAAAGAGAACTTTTATCTTTGACAACTCCCATTTTACAGTGATGAGTACATAGTAGGGACTAAGTGTTTTTTCATAGGCTCTATAAAAGGATGAAGTCTTCTCTTGCTGCTAAATAAATGTTATTCCCCATTTCAAGCAGCAAAGACTTCTGATTTCAGTGATTCAGATCAGTTTCCAAGCCCATTCGTGGGGAGGAGATATCAAAACCGAAATTCCTGAACTTTAGTGCTGTCATTTTATTAAATAGATTATAACATGAATTATAGCAACTGTAAAAATTAGTAATAGTACTGATAATTAATAATAGTCTCAAGCTAATTAATAAGAGGCTGATCATCCTTGCAACGTCCCAATAAAAAAGGGGTAAATTAGGTCAGTTTTCCAGTCCTCTGCGTGGGTGCTCTGGAGAGCACCTCAGTGTTTCTCCTGCTAGGCCTTCTCTCAGAGAGACAAATTCTCTCATTACCCTGCTCTTCCATCTGTTATGGCTCAGATTTGTGGACCTATGTAAGAATGAGTACTTTAGTAATGTAAGAATCTCAGCATTCATTAAAATAAAATTAACCCCCAAAGAGGGAGAGAAAAAACCAGAATAAAAGTTCTGACTTCACACTGAGGTCTCAAAACCAAACCAACAAAGAAAGTAAAAGCACACTAGTGAGGTCCTGAATGAAAAATTCTGATTAACTCAGAATTAGTCACCATGTCTATATTTATACAATATCCTGACCTTCAGAATGGAGATTTTTTTATATATAGATTAACTCCCTTAAAGAACAGATGATAAAGTTTTATAGCCATGAAGGGTGTCTTTCATTAAACAGGTAAAAGAAACAAAATATTCATATTTAGACTGAAGACCACAATAGGAGAATGACTTCACGTGTTCATTTCCTTTTTCCTTTCCTCTGTGTTCTATATATGATTTACTAATTCTTTATTGTTTCTTTCCAGAATCATCACTCACTGTCTACACTGAGAATGATTTTGGGCCAGGAAGGGGAGAAGACCAAAGCAGGTATATATATCACTTTATCCTTGATGCTGTCAGGGCAAAGTGGACAGGGAAAACATCACTCATCTTTCCAAACATGATTTCATCCACTGTAATTGTTTATAGGAGGACAGGTCTGGAATAAAACCTGAGTGCCACTTTGGAAGACCTCACGCCTTCTCTGTCATCAGCAGTTGAGGCAGCCTGAATGTCAACATTCCCTTATTGCAGGGAATGTGTCCTTAAAAACTCCTTCAGGAAGCAGAGCTGCTTCTGCTCCCTCAGACATGGCCCATTACATCAGAGCCAGTGACAGACTCAGACACTGCCATCCATACCTGTGCTGCATTTCTGGGAGGGCATGTTCCCTCAGCAGGACTGGTGGATGAGATGGAGACCTAAATCTGTGTTAAACCCAACAGGTTAATCTGCACTGCCATGAAAGTGAGGTTAAAGAGTTGGTGGGAAAGTTTCTTTTTAGTTAGAGTCCACAGCATTACAAGTCTCCAGGAGGGAAAAAGAAAGCCTCTCATATTAAGTAGCTTATGAACATTAGTCAGGAATCAAACCCATTTTAGTAGTAGAAATTCTATTATTTTTTTAATCATCTGGTTCTCTTTTAATTTATTTGTCTATAACAAATAATCATAAGCCATAATCAATAAAATATACAATAGCCCTGTGATGTTCCCACTATCATGACTCCAAGATACAAATATTTAAAATAAGTGGTAATGCTTTAAAACTCATAGCATGAAAATTACTGCAGTTGGGCACGTCAAAGTTGAATTAACTCTTTTCCCCTTTCCAAATACACAGTGATATTAGGAATGTATTTCTACTATTTTCTTTTTAGAAATCTATGGTTTAGACCATTCAGAATCTATGGTTTTGACAAAAATAATTCCTAATATTGACCATAACCATCCAGGAGATGGTACATCATACTGTGGAGAGTGAGAAAGGTACAGTTCTGGTTTTTTCCTTCCTTTGCTAGTGTAAAGCAGGCTGGGAATGCATTATTCAGCAGTGAAATTCAGAATTAGTATAATTGAGGTGCAATGCCAGTGGAATCAAGACAAATGAATCCTACTCGTTGCAGTATGAAATTTGTCCTATAGCTTTAGGTCTTCATGGAAATTTAACCATTTGTCTAGTCTCCTTATTGCTCAGATACAGCAGCCAGCATTTACATGAAATTATTTAAATGTAGAATTATTAGAAAAGTTTGCAGCTACAGAGATAGATGGGTTTTACATAAAATCCCAGCTCTTTGTAGCAACCCAGTGTGATATTGAGAAAGATAATGGTCAGAAAGTACATTGCCAGGCTCCTAATGAGAAACTGTTGACAGTAGAATTACCCCAACATTCATCAAAAAGCCAATAAATGTCAAGCAAGAGGCCTTTGATGCAGTAGCTCATAATTCCTGTTCAGAAGCCTTTGCAGTCACTCCAGGGCACGCCGTCACCCTGCATTTCTGCTGATTTTACAAAAAAACTTTCTTGCTGAAGAAATCCAAGGAGCAGGTGTCAGCATTCCGAGTGCCACTGCTACAGTGCCACGGGCTCACCAGGAGACCTCAGGCACAGCACATTTGGCCTCAATTTCCCCATCTGCAATACAGGAATGACAATACAGGAATTACCCAGAGGCAATTCTGTGAAGGACACGGTGCTCCATCCAAATGCTCAGAAATCAGGAGCTACATGGTAGTGTAGCTGATGCTGACTCCTGCCAAGGAAGTAGTCATGTATTTTTAATGTTAACTATGTCCAGCTTTTTGGGACTTTGTAGGACATATTTTCAAGCTCTCTCCTCTGCAGCTACAGGAGATTACTTCAAACCAACCCAAGACTAATTCTTACCCAGGCTGCTGAATTCTGGGTTGGGTGGCCTTAAGGAAACTCCACAAAGTTTATGTAAAAGCTTATATAAAAATGTCCTTGGGCTCTGAGCATAGAGGGTATAAATACCTTGCCCATTACCCAAGTCCTCTGTCTAACTCTGCTTTCAGTACATATTCCCCAAGTGATGTGGTGAGGCAGGTCATTGCCTGGTCCATGAATTAGGAATAGTCTTGTGCCATGTGTTGTCACTGCTCACTGCTCCCTGGCTTTTCATTTGCCTTGTTCATGAGGAGAGCCTGAAGTTACATCACAAGATCATATACTCTAGATTTTGCCTTTGTGTCTTTTCCAAAATTCCTAGGTAAAGGCTCACAGCCATTCCTCTAAGGCCTCCATAGACTCTGAGGCAGTTCATTCCATTCGTGCTGGCAATTCCTTGCTTGCATATCATGACTGGTTTCCATTCCAGCTGTTCCTGTATATATGGATAGAAAATGTGTCCCTGTTGGTCATTTCCAAGGATGAGCTGCATCCTAGAGGCTGGATGCAGATGGAGTTGCATTTCGTTTCCAGAGCCACACGCTGTTAGGGTGAACTGAAACTAGGCTAATTACCTGGCAGACTTCACTGCAGAGACATTCTTTAATAAAAATGGAGGGGGTGACAAGGGATAGGCTCCTTGCTATTTTGGGACAAACTCTTCCCTCAGGCAGCAGATAACTATGGTGGTAAGGCTCCCAATCTATCATTTGGTTTGCTGTTTCTTGGCTGTAGTACTTAATTAACAGTTCTGGAACTGCTCTGTTTCCCCGAAATAGACTGTAAATCCATTAAATTAAACAATAAGGGCAGATGTGGGCAAAAATAAAAAGCCCATGCAAGTCAGAAATGAAAAATTAAGTTGTTTTGTCAGTCTTCAGGGGCCAGTGTGAGAATGTTATAAAACCTTCTGAAGCTTTTCTGTCTAGTGTTCAAGCAAGAGGGAAATGTTCCCGTGGATGCCAACATTTTTAGAACTGATGATTGCTAATTAAAAAAGCACTACTGACAGGGCAAAGCAGAGTGGTTTGAAACGGAAAGAGGACAGGTTTAGATTGGATATTAGGAAGAAATTCTTTGAGGGTGCTGAGGCTCAGGTTTCCCAGAGAAGCTGTAGATGCCCCAGCCCTGGAAGTGCTCAAGGACAGCCTGAATGGGCCTTTGAGCAACCTGATCCAGTGGAAGGTGTCTCTGCCATGGGGCTGGAATTAGATGGTCTTTAAGGCCCCTTCCAACCCAAACCATTCTAGGATGATCCTATGATTCTATAATTACATAATTACTTTACATGAAACATTATATAATTACTTTACATTAAATAGTACAAATACTGTGAAAACTGAGTTAAAACAAAAATCCATTTTCTCTTCAAGATCTGAATGGAGTTAATAATATTTCCAAACCCTATCTTGTATAGATGGCAATCAACTACAGAAGAATTTCTGAATATCTGAAAGAGTGTGCTCATCTAAACTGTCACTCATGCTTTAAGATGGCCAGTGAAACCATTTTATTACTGCAGTTAGCTGGAAAGGGCACTGTTCTGCAAAAATCAGATAATGTACTTATTTCTAAAAGCCTGGAACAAAAGAGCCAGTTGAGATTTGCTGAGTAGTTGCAAGATAGCCATTAAATATAAATATTTTTAAAAACAATTTACTCTTTCCTAATGCTTTTAGAGCAGCGTGTGGGAACAGTCTAAGTGCAGCATCTTACTGCATTGGAAAGGACATGATGAAGGTTATTGGGCTCCAGATTTAACTCTTCCATCTCACAATTGCTCATAACAGTTTCTAACCTATATAAACTATGTGAGCTTGTAAAAAACTTACCCATCTTTCCTAGTGGTAACAATAAAAATTTGTATTTTTAAAACAGCTAGTGCCAATGATGCACAATTTCCACATTTGATGTTAAACAGTTTAATGGTGAATTAAAGTTTAAGTTTCCATTAATAAAATTAAAACTTGCAGCAGAAATGAAAATTCTGTTCTTTTGAATCTGGAGATGGAAAAGGGACTTGCTTTGTGGGGCTGTATACTTGATATTTCCACATCTGGAGTTTTGGTAGCCATAGGTAGGATTAATTTGATCTAATTTAAGACATCCAAGCCTGCACCAAGCCCTTTAGGCTCCTTCTGCTGTCAACAAAGAAAAAAGGCCTATCCATACTGTGATTCACATGGTCTTGCTTAGACATCTATTGAAGGATGAGATGGATGAGCCCTCATGATTTAGCTATGTGTAACTTCAGAAAAAATGTGTTTGCCTGGAGGTCATCCCATGTTGATCACCATGGATTGATACCAAGGCTCCTTTCATCCAGTACTGCCATCAATAACACATCCTCAGCAAACCTGCAGATTCTGCCAAACTGGGGCAATGGCTGACACCCCAAATGGCCTGGCTTCAATCCAAACCAACCACGATCCAAGGAGAAAGTTTCTTCACCTGGGAAGAATAACCAGTACAGGATACCAGAACAGGTGAGGAGTGGACTGGCAGGGCACAGTCTGGCTGGAAATGGGCTCCCAGGGGATGCCTGGCTGAATCCAAGCCAGCAGTGCACTCTCATCACAGAAGCAGACAGAACACACACTGAGCACTACTCACAGACCAGCACATGGAGAGCCTGTTTTGCTCTCCTCTGCTCAAATCTGGTGAGGCCATATTTAGGATACAGCCCAGTTTTGGCACAACCAGTACAAAAGGGATGTGGAGAAACTGGAACTGGTCCTCTGGAGGGGGGTGCCAAACTGGTTTACCTGGACAACATGACCTACAGGGAGGGTGTAGGAAGCAGGGCTTGTCAGTCTGGCACAGAGGAATCTCAATGTTGTCTACATGCAGCCTGTGACTGCTTGAAGAGAGCTACACAGATAATGGAGCTCAACTTTCTCAATAATGCCAAATAATGTAAACATGGCCAAAAAAATGCTGCTTCAAGGCTCAGATTGGACATTAATTAAAAAATCACCTAGAGGATTGCAACTGATTACCCAGGGGAGCAGCTGAACCCCTTTTTTCTGGAAGTTGTTAAGTCCTTAAATCCATGGCTGAACTGCTCCAGTGCTGGTAAAAGCCCAGCTTTAAGCACAAGGATGGACTTCCCAACACACCAGCCTGAAAAGTACAGCTGGGGAAAGACACTGCCTTTCACCCCAGCCCATGCTCATCCTCCCTGGAGTCAATGAAACTCCTTAGACCTGGGATAAGTGCTTGAACTGATGGTGGAAAATCAGGATTTGTGGGGGACAAACTGCTGACACATACAGTTCACAGGAAGGTATGAGGAGCAATGGACAACTGTTACAGGCTTCTGTCTGAAACACTCAATCCATTATTATATGTACTACCATCATCTCTGGAATAAATCCAAGCCCTTCAATTCTCTATTAATAACATAAATAGCAATTCTCATCCAGAACTATGGAGGGGAGGTTCTGAACAAGGTGATCTGAGCTCTCTCTCAGCCCCTGTGACTCCCTGTGTAACCTGAGACACGTTAAACTGATTTTTGCAGCACAGAGTTACTTCTAAAACCACAGATTAAATTCACTGCTAAGAAAACCCATTTTCTTTGATTTTTCTTAACATTTATTACACACTTAGAGTAAATTTATTGTGTCTGGCATTTGTAAGAAGAGAAATTTAACTTTCAGTAAGAATAAAAATATAGTTCCCAAAGGCAACTGCGTGAAGAATCATAAAGCATAGCTAAGGTTTGTTTAGAGACAGGACTCATTTCTTCTCCTCCTGAGAGTGTGACCAGACAGGCTTACGCTTCTGAACAAAGGCTTCAATGCCTTCCTGCCCATCTCTCAAAGTCAAATTATCTACCATGACCTTCGTAGTTATTTTGTAAGCAGTGTCGAGGTCCTGGGTTATCTGTCTGTAAAAGGTGGCTTTCCCCAAGGCCAGGACGGATTTGCTACTTTCACAGATCTTCTGAGAGATTTTCATGATCTCTTCTTCCAGCTTGTCTTCTGGTACCACCTTGCTGACGAGCCCATGCATTAAGGCTTCGTGGGCAGAGAGAGGTTCACCCGTGAAAAGCATCTCCAGTGCCACCTGAACAAGAAAAAATACTGAACTAAGTCAACCCAACTGCCTCAGTGCTTTGCTTGGGGAATTTCAGCCTTCTCCTTCAAGTACAAGTTACTCTTTTCACAAATGATTTAAGTCTTTTGGTCTTTAAAACTGCCAAGGATCTGTTAGGAGGTCTCAGCAAAGAGAAGGACTGCGTCTAAAGTGGATCTCTTCAACCTTGCCTGCTGATTCCAGCTGTTCTAGCCTGACACCCCTGGGTTTCTCTTCAAGAGCCCACAGTCTCTAGTGATTGCTGTAGGAATTAAAGGATAGGTGGATCATCTACAAAGTCAAATGACTGAATTTGGTATTTTAAGCTGGGCATATGTGCAGTTTTTGAAAACACCTGTCCTAGTTTTAAGTTTAGTATGAGTGGTTTTAAATATGGACTTTTTATAGCCACATTATTTCAGTCTCCTGCTGCTTTCAGCAGCTGGTGCTTGAGGTTTGAAACTAAAAAGTCCCTGAAATAATCACTGACTATTCAATGTTATGTATCAATAAAGATTGTATTCCATGACTCCTGATGCAATTGGCCAATGCCTGAATCATAAAAGCTGATTATCCTCATTAGCATCTTTGCTCTGGTAGCTACAAGCAATGGCAACACTTCTTTTGTTAAAAGGCAAAAATCAGCAATCCTGGGAACTGTAGGGAATGTTCTTATTGCTCTGAAAAGTGGCACAGAGGAAGTATCTCCTACACGTTTTTAAAAGGTAATCCTACAGCCTAAAATTACTAATTCAGAAATAGCTACAACTGCACACAAGAGCAGACTTGGAAAAATCCCCCATGGACTATTTGAACAGGATGTCCCTGCAGATGGGAAATTTCAAGTTGAAGCTCTTATCCAGCAATGGGATGTGTGCAGTTCAGTCACTGCATCTCAGCAGAACCCTGCTGGGCTTGGACTGTCTGTCTGCATGAATCCAACTGGATCAGAACTTCAAACTTCTAATCTCAGCTGTGGAAGCTTTATAGATTGTGCTATTTTTTATGCTGTGAGAGATGTGCAGCCACAATCAGTAGGACATAAAACAGGAGGGTTTTAGATGCTATTTAAAGCATCTTGATCTACAGCCAGGCAGATCCTGCTGGCAGTGAAATGTCATTGCCTGGCAAGAATTGATGCCTTGGTGGGATTGTTATCCTGAACTTGCAGGGGTTTCCTCCTCAGGGGAGAACATCATTGGCTAAAGCCCTGGGCTGTCTGTTGAAAAGGAAAGGGATTGCTGAGCTGGTGGGCTGCTGCGATGAGCTCATGCTGCTTGGAGTCACATCAGTAGGAAGCTGCTTTTCCTAAACAAGAGTTCACCCTTTATTATTTTTCCCAGTCCAAAGAGTTATGGAGATGCCTTTTGAAATAAAGTATTTTGAATGTTGCATGTAGTCACTGCTTGTCATGTTTGGGCTTTCTAAAGTTCTTTCCCAGGGACCTAAACTGGTAAACAAGGTCATACTTTTTAAACTCTCTTGTTTTTCACATTTCTCTCCTAAGGAGGGACTTTGCTTGTTGACCCTTGGTATGACCAATGGTTCAAAGGATCCCACCTCTTAGGTGGGCACATTGTAAAAAGGTATAAAAATAGGTTCTGAGAATAAACCAGCCCCTTTTTTAGAACATCAGCCTTCTGAAATCACGAGTCCGTGTCTTTCTTTCGTGTCCAACAGCGACAGTTGCACCGCAGGAAAATA
Organism: Phylloscopus trochilus trochilus; assembly: GCA_016584745.2. Taxonomy (NCBI): domain Eukaryota; kingdom Metazoa; phylum Chordata; class Aves; order Passeriformes; family Phylloscopidae; genus Phylloscopus; species Phylloscopus trochilus. Next base: position 6,513,318 of record WQNJ02000016.1, on the reverse strand, counting down.
AAGTTCAGGCAACGGAACTGAAACTCCTAACGCGGGAACCAACTTTTTGCAAAATTATGAAGAATATCTGGAAAGGAAGCTTACCTTTCTTGGAAGAGATCTGCCCAAGGCCACAGCTGGTGTGGAGCAGAACAGCCCAATGTTTACTCCAGGAGTAGCAAACTGAGATTTCTCACTTGCCACTGCAATGTCACAGCTTGCCACGAGCTGGCAGCCGGCTGCTGTAGCCAAGCCGTTTACTTTGGCAATCACTGGCACTGGAAGTTTCTGGATTAAAGTCATAATCTGCGTGCACAAAAGACAGTGGTCAGTATGGAAATTCAGGAAAACACGATCCCGTTTCAGAAGCCATCAAAAGTATCTTCCTCTCCATTCACCAAAAAAACCCCAAACTGTTGGATCTTGGCTCATTTCTGATGAAAGGATGATGAAGGGCCTGTAGCTTTCACACATGGCTTTTACAGCATTCCTTAAATATGGCCTTGGCAATGTCTTAGAGATCATTTGTACTGGAGGAACTAGAACAAAGGGTTTCAAAGTACTCACTGTTGTCACACTGAGGAGGATTAGGGGTTAAATTCTAGCTCCACCACTATCAGAGGGGATTTTGCCATTCTCTCCAAAAGCTCCAGGATTCACTTTAACTTCCTCAACTCCCTGACCTGTGTCTTTAACAAGAACTTGGACAACCAGTGAGTCAGATCTTACTTTCATGTTGTCTACTTGATGTTTAAGCTGATCCTGAACTTTTAACTAAAGAAATGCTGGGAAAGAACATTTGATCACAAGTGATTTGAAGGTGGTTATGCCTAGACTTCTAGAGAAGACATTGCCCAAATACTCAGCTGCAAGGAATACTGGCTAAACTAAGGAATACACCCTGACTGTGCCCATTGTTGGAGACATGCACATTGGCATTCTAGCCCTTCTATTTACATGTGGAGAAATCCAGGGGAAACATAATTGCATCAGGATCAGGCATTAAAATAGCAGAGCAGCAAAAATCAAGGAATCTGAAGGAATCTGAAGGAATAATCTATGCTTTAGCAAGCAGATGACCAATGCTGTCCCTCCTTAAACCAACACTTGCTCTTAACAGCAGTAAAAAGGCAGAGGCAGTCAAGAACTGCTTACCTCTGCACATAATTCAAATACTTGGGAATGATGTTTCACATCATCTTCACTTGACAGTTCCTTTAGATCATGGCCGGAACAAAATACAGGTCCTTCAGCTACAAAGAATTTCAGGAAAAGTCAGTCTGTAGTAATAAAGAAATCAGGGGTTGCAGCATATCAATGCCCCAGCTAAAGGGATGTCAATGACATGTCAATGTCCAAAAAGGAGTTTGGGGAGGCAGTTTTGAACAGGATTCCAAAATATAGCCTTCTGGGTTTTGAGGTAACTTTAAACTGCTGCAATGCAACATTTAAGCACACTAACACCCATTATCACTTTTCAAGTCTCACTTCACTTCCATTACACTTAGTTAGAAAGAATGCACTTTACACCTCTGAGCCCAGTTTTCTGTAAGGATGTTCAAAACAGATCCTTGGTACAACACAAACCTATCAGCTGGAACGAGGCTGGAGTGCTCTGTCTGCTCTCAGACTGATAAATATACTTAGTCCCTATTTATTGTACCCAGAATTAATTATTAACTTTAGCTAAATAAGCATCAATATTTTTCTGTCATGGTGTTGAAGGTCACAATGGAAAAATAAAGAAAAAAGGTTATTCTGCTATAGGAGAACCAGAAGGGTTGTTGGAGTGTCTTCTCCACTACTAAACTGTCATCTAGAGAACCCCCAAAAGCATATTCAGGGTGTGGGCAGCAAAAGAGGAGGTTTCTGTGCAACAGAACTTTGGATTTGCTAAGATCAAAACACTCTATACAGGTACACAATCTTTACAACAGTTTTCCTTTGTCATGCGAATTCCTGCCATTCCAACGTGATGCTTTCCAATCCTTCAGAACTTCTCAGGTATTTGTATGGATGTGGCATTTCCAGCTACACCTATGCAGACCAAACCTTACTTATGGATTTGTTTCTTATGAATCAGATTATTGAGACACAATCTATCCAGAAATAACACTGACACACAGAGCTGTCAGTCAGCTCGTGGGGTTGGCAATACATATCTGGAGATTAATTACATCTGCATTTGAACCTCATTGAGGAACCTGCTGCAAAGTCTTTGTTAAAGGCCCAAAGTATTCTCTGAGGAATCCTTTATTTTCTTGAAATTCTTCTGCATTTTAATCAGCAGGGGAATCAGAAATAAACAGGAACATGCAATTTCTAAGAAGCCAAGCAGAACTGTGCTCACAAATTCCCAGAGCTGTACTCCCAAAGAAGAGCCTTCAGTGTTTCACAGAATTTCTAACTGCTGTTTGAAATGAGGAATATGTATATTTAAACTCACCCCTGTGAAATCAGCTCTCTTCCACTCGTGTGTGTGCCCTAATACACAGAGTTTTCCCTAGGTATTGGAAACAGCATGATCCTAAATTAATACCAATTTATCTGAGATAAATTTTGGAAGGAGGGTAGAGTAAGGTTATCTTAAAATAGCAGAGGAAAAAAAGATGGTGTAAGTACAGCTCAAGTTTCATCATCTTTAAGAACTCTACAGCTTAATGTATAAATGGAAGGAAATTGTAACAGGCTCGGAGAGAGGCTGTTTTACATCTGCGGGTATCTGTGGTATTGATACCGTGATCTCTCCTTCATTGGAGCGTTTTTAAAATAGTTCTGACAAACCACTGGCAACGAGGAAGTTGATCCTGGCCCGGAGCAGGGAAACAGAGCACTGGATTTGCAGAAACCCTGGTTTTTTTACATTCTGTACCTGTCAACAGTGTCAACAGGGCAACAAGCGCCATCCGAGCTTGGTCCGTTCCTGCACAAAACCACTGCGTGGGGATGTTAATGCTTAACTCTTAGAACTTTTTTTTTTTCTTTTGTTCTGTTTAAAGTATTCTTTACATAGGTATCTTAAATTAACCCTAACTCTAAACTGCCGAGTGTAAACACCCTCATATCCCGGCTGAAATGCTGACATTTTGAAACGTGTTAATGTTAGACATGTTGGCTAAAACCAAAGGCATAACCAAGCCGCAGTCAGTGGTTAATGCTGAGTTAGGAATGAGGAATTAAGTACAGGAGAGGGGAAGCTGGGGTGAATATACAGGACGAGCGTGACAGGGAGGTCTGCCGGGTGCAGACAGCTGCGGGAGACCACGGGAGCATTAGGGCAACACACAGGTCCGTTCCTGCCCCGTTTCCTGTACTTCCCAGCGAGGTTCGTGTTTCAGCTCCGCTCTGCCCACTGTGTGCCCCCTGCCCGCCCCCGGCAGCCGCGGTACCCGCGATGACGATGACGCGGAGCTCCCGGCTCTTGACGTCGTGCAGCAGGTCCCGCCGCAGGCTCTGCAGCATGGGCAGCGACAGCGCGTTCCGCCGCCGCGGGTTGTTCAGGACGATGGTGCTGCAAAAGCCGGGAAACACAGCGGGGTTACGGTCACCGAGCTCCGAACGCGGCCGCGTCGCGGAGTCCCCGGCGCCCCCGCTCACCGCACGCCCCCCGCCTGCCGCCGCTCCGTCAGCGGCTCCGCCGGCGGGGCCTGCCCGGCTCCCGCGGCCGCGGCGCTGCTGAAGGCGGCCGTGAGGGGCCTCCGCAGGCGGCACAGCCGGGCCGCCATCGCTGCGGGGTCGGCCCGGGCAGGGGCGGAGCGGGCCGGGCGGGCGGAGCTCCGCGGTACCGGGGGTGGCAGCGCGGCCCTCGCCTGGCCCCGGCCCGGGGGTGCTGCCAGGGCACAGGATAACAAGATCGATCAGGTTGGAAAAGACCGCGGAGATCATCGAGTCCGACCTGTGACCAAACACCACCTTGTCAACCAGACCTGGTACTGAGTGCCACGTCCAAGCTTTCCTTAAACAGCTCCAGGGACAGTGACTCCACCACCTCCCCGGGCAGCCCCAATGTCCAGTCACTCTATGAAGAAATTCTTCCCGATGTGCAACCCAAGCCTCTCCTGTCACAGCTTCAGATCGTGTCCTCTCGTCTTGTCGCTGGTTGCGTGGAAGATGAGCCTGACCCCCACCTGGCCACACCCTCCTGTCAGGGAGTTGTAGAGGGTGGAAAGGTCACCCCGAGCATCCTTTTCTCCAGGCTGAGCCCCCCCAGCTCCCTCAGCTGCTCCTCACAGGGCTTGTGCTCCAGCCCCTTCCCCAGCTCCGTTGCCCTTCTCTGGACACGCTTCAGCACCTCAATGCCCTTCCTGAGCTGAGGGGCCAGAACTGGGCACAGCACTCGAGGTGTGGCCTCACCAGTGCCCCCCATTCCTGGTACAGACCCAGAGTCTCCCTCGGTGCTGCTCTCAGGCCTGACTCCTGCACTGGAAAGCCTGGGTGGGCACTGGTATCATTAATGAGTAGGGTGTTGGAAAGCACTCAGAAATGTGATCATTTCTTCAGATTAATCTGAAGAAATTAATGTGATAATTGTCAGATTCCGCTGAGCACTTGCATCTGTGACCATGGGATGGAGATCAGGACTGTGCTGAGTGAACTTGTCAGTGGCACCGGGGTGGGATCTGTCATGACAGAGAGGACAGCAGTGTCATGCAGAGAAAAGGACATGGCTTTGACATCCAGAGTAACTGGCATGAGATGAAATTCAGTTCTGCAGGGCTACTTGGGAGCTAGGAAGATCATAATATATTCACTGGGAACTCATCATCTAGAAATTGTCATGGGAAAGGCCTTGTGTATTCTCCTGGGTTCTGCAGAGTCAGTCTGTAGTCCATACAATACATTCAAGAAGAAAAAAAAGGCAAATGTGATTTTAAGAGGTGGTTTGGTGATTTTAAACTTCAAATGGAATTTTAAAATTCAGAGTATTTTAAGGACTTACAGGTACATTCGCAGCTCCTCTTGAATATTTCTTATGTTTCTGGTCACCTGTGTTCCAGGAGTCAAGCTAAAAGAAGGGCAGCCATGTGGCTGAGGCAGCTGGGGAACAATCTCATCTGCCAGGAGATGCTGACAGGCCAAAAGGCCAAACAGGCTTTTTCCACATGATACAGGTACCCTAAAATGGAATAGATTCATGTCCAGCATATGCTCCTTGTAAATGTAAATCTGTGCTTCTGCTTCCTGATCTCCCTGTCCTTGTGAGTTGTTGCAAAGTACTTGTGAGTTCCCAGTGTCTCCAGTTTTCATCAGTGTCTGTTGAGCCCCTGCAGATTTTTTGACTGTAGTGGCAATTGAGCCTTCTCGGTTGTGAGCATCAGCTTCATAAAAGAACCATTTGAATTTTTTGTTTAGCAATATATTTACTTATACAAATAGATGTTAGATATTAGCAGGTTAGTGTGAGGATGCACTTTCTGCTTACTGATTTTATGTTGCCTAACACATTGACCCCTCAGATCCCTGGGCTTTGTGGCTCTACAATAAGAGACACAGTGGATTATGTACATTTATGTACATTTTTCAGTGTTGAAGGTCACTGTCAGACCTGAGAGCTAATTCTGCTCTGGGCTTTCCCCATGTGACCATTTTCTTTTTCTCAGGGTTGTTTGTACCTCGTGGTCATTCACTGAAAAATTCTTTCAAAATTTAATATGCAATAGGAATTTGTAGAAAAAAAAATCCCATTTAGACGCAAATGAGATCATCTTATATAGATCTCAGCAGTTTCAAAGTCCCTGCTTGGTGTGGCAAAGGCCAGCACACCAAGAACACAACATGTTTGCTTGCTCTGGGAGGAATTCCCCATCCCCTGAAACTCTGACCACTGACCTCTTTCAAACTTGTGAATGCCACCTGATTTTTTTCTTCCAGTTCCTTCTCTTTCTCCATCTGCTTGTCCCTTTTCTGTCCATCTCCAAGGAAAGAGTATTTTTGTGGTCTTCTCCAAAAAGCTTATTTTTTTATACAGTGTTTCCAGCTCTCTGGAAATTCAGTTCTCTTTAGCTTTGATTGACAGCCTCATGTTTCCTTTCACACCCACCCCCATTACAGATTGTTTTTTGGCTGCAACTTCTCCAATGCATTTAGCAGACCTGCTGCTGCTTTCTCTGAGAAAGTACTGAAAAAACTTTCTGATTTCAGGCAGATTTCCTTTTCATAGCATTTGCCAGCAGCACTGTGGTTATGGCTGAGCTCAGTTTCAGCTGGAGACAGCCAGAAGCCAGGACTGCAAGTACCAGACAGGGCTTTTCTAACCTTCAGCTGTATCAATCCTCATAAAAAAATAAAAGGGGAAATGAGAAAGGACATGACGTGACTTCATCCTTAGATCATTCCAGAAACTCTCAGGGTACCCCACTGTGCAGGAAAAGATGTTTTGAGATTCAAGTGTGCTTAGCTGCTGTAAAGGCCTCTGTGCTTTCCATTGTGACGTTGCTAGATAGCATGCATGGACAGTAAAGATACAGGATCCCTTCCTTTGTGAGGCAAGGTATTTATTTGGGTCTTTATTTCCTTGGCTTTCAGCAAGCCCAGATGGGATATGAATCTTGCAGGAGCACCTGCTGCTATAAATAGCAGGTCCATCCAGGGCAAAGGCAGACCTTGTTGGGATGCAGCTGAAATGTAAAATACATCCACATACACGTATGTAAATTAGTAAATTTATCCATAAAGACATTTCTATTAATTGGAATGCTATGCTGAAAACTTGGGACTCTTTTATGGAAAATGAGGCAGACATATCCTTAGCAGAGCTTCATGCAAATTGTCTCTTGTCAAACGCTGGCATTCCCAGAGGATCTTGTGACCTGATTTCAACACCGCTGAAGGCATTCAAATCCCACTGGGAGCCAGAGGGGCTTGGTACCTTTAGAACTCAAAGGCTGCTTAATTCTGCTCAGGTGTGTCGTACTTCCAGGATAACAGGGAGAGCAAGGTCCTGTTCTTGCACCCAGGCCAAGGAAAATAATTTATTTCCCTGCTTTGTAAATTCTGCTAGCAAAGAAATAGACCAGTGCATCATGGTTTCTCTGATGTGGAACCCTTCAGGACTGACTAAAGGAAAGATGAAAAAAGATTTTGCATTTTTGTTTCCATTTAGCAAGGATTCTGAGCTGAGTCCCAGCACCACAGGATGGGTGCTGTCTGTGTAACATTTGTATTGTATTCTTAGACAATTTATGTTTTCTATATTGCTATTAGGACATAAATAGCACAGAAACTTCAGGAAAATAATTAATTGTGCTGGGGTTTTCTAAGGGCATGAAATCCGTTTATTCTGTCCACACCTTGAATTCCCATGACTCTGCTACCAAACCTCCTTTGAGTCCTAGCCCTAGGTTTTGTTCTTTGAAAAGTCTGAGAAAGGTAATTTATATACCATCCTTCTCTTTATAGAGGCTCTAATTACGAATTATGTAGTAATTAAAAATCAGTTACAGGATTAATGTATAGGAGACTGTCAGAAATTTTAGCATGTACTTTAAGAGAAAGTTATGTATTTTTAAAAATACCGATTATTCTGCTAAAAGAAAGGATTTGAATCCAGTTTTAACTCCATGTCTGCCATTTGGAGAATTTGCAGCAGCCTGTGAACCAGGCTAATCACCTGCCAGTCAGGTCCTTCCCTGGCTGTACTGCTGCCTCCTTTACATTTAACATGCCTTCAGCAAACAATCCAGTGTCCTGTTTGCTCTTGACATTAAACATAAAGCTCCCAGAGTCATTCTGCTGCAATGTTTTGCAGTTACAGCTCAGAGCTGTTTCCCAGACACTGTGTGGCAGCACTGCTCCGTGTAATGGGTGCTGCTGATCTTCCCTTCCGCTTGTGAAGCAGGTGATCGACCAAAGCCCTTTTGTCACTACACCCATTCCTGCTCCTCTTCGTTTGCTGTCTGTCTCTTATCCTCCCCACACTCATCTTTTATCCTATATTGTCCTCACTGTTAAATTGATTTATATTTTCCTGGCGTTAACATTAGATTTTTTTTATTTTTGTATGTGAGATTCTTAAGATGTGAACACTGACCAGAATTATAAAATATGTGAGGCTATAACAGGCTTGGAAAAAAGGTGATATTCATTCCTTCCCTCAGAGGATCTAACCTTAGATTCCCAATTTAGATACTGAATCCTGCAAGGCTCCCTACACAAGCAGTAGAGACGTTCTCTCCCCCTCAGGGCTGAGCAGTGTTTGAATTGCTCTCTGCTCCCAGTGCCTCTCCAGGCTCCCCCTGCTCCCCGCTCATTGCAGTGGCCAGGTTTAACCCCAGCTGGCAACTCAGCCCCTCAGACTTCAGCAGGATCAGGGAGAGAGTCAGGAAAATTGTGTGTTGACATAAAGACGGTTCAATTGGTAAAGCAAAAATGGTGCACACAGGCAAAGCCAAAGAAGGAATTCATTCCCCACTTCCCATGGGCAGTCGGGTGTTCAGCCATCCCCAGGACAGCGGGGCTCTGCCAAATGTAACAGTGACTTGGGAAGACAAATGCCATCACCCAAATGTCCTCCCCTTCCTTCCCCCAGTTTTACATGCCAGTCATGACCCCATATGGTCTGGGGTATCCCTGGGGTCGGTTGGGGTCAGCTGTCCTGGCTGTGTCCCCTCCCAACTCCTTGGACACCCCTGGCCTCCTCCTTGGTGGGGTGGGGCGAGGAGCACAAAAGGCCTTGACCATGTGTAAGCCCTGCCCAACAATAACAAAAACACCCCTGATCTATCAACACTGATTCCAACACAAATCCAAACCAGCCCCATGCAGGGCAGTGTGAAGAAAACCAGCTCTGTCCCAGCCCAGATCATCCACATGAAAGGTTCAAATATTGACCTAAGCCCAGGGACCTCAGTGGAAGAAGGGAGTACCAGAATCCCCTCAGCCTAATGATTCTCTTACTATCTTAGGATTCACTTCCAGATGTCAGTGCCTCTCTGCTGTGGTTACAGACAAAAACATTGCTGTGAATGAAGAGGTAAATTGTAGCTACTGTTTGGGGCTAAGAGCAAAAATTTGCCTAAAAGTTGTCCATATTCTATTGTGGCCTGGTTTTGCTCCAAGCCCCTTCTGCAAATGACAGTTCTCACCACAAAAAGTGCACAAACTACCCAGCTTGTCCCTGCCTCTGCTAGTAACTACTTTACTGTAGCAAAATACATTGTATTTTTTTGACTCTTCTGGTTCATCTGTTTCCTGCCCCTTGGTCAATTTTCAACTGATGCATTTTCTTTCAATCCTTTTCATCTCATTACAACCATCTTTAGAACCAGGGAAAATATTAATTTTTCAATTATTGGATTTTTATCCAATAAGAATACCAGACTCCTAAAAATGAGCATGAGAATGACAGAATCCTAATAGTTAATGGTTCCTTGGCACCACCAACATCAGAAGCTGCACAGGGCTAACACAGACAGCACCCACCTTGGCTAGAAAAGTTTATAAAGTCCCCGAAAAAATTAATTCAGTCAGGAGCTGAAGCCAGTCATGTCCACACCACTCTGGGGCAGGAGGAGGAGAAGGGGGAGGTTTTTATGTGTCCTTACAACATTTCTTGCCAGGGGCTTGACACAGAACACTGCTCATTACTGTGTTAATGGTGACTTACATATCTCAATGGGGTGCATTTTACCTTATCTTACATCTTATCTCCCGGTGCTGTGTCAGACGTGGCAGCCAGGAGGCAGGACAAGGAGCCACCGGGGAAGCTGCCAACTGCTTGTGTGCATTTTCTTCATGGAAGGAAATGCCGGCCTGCAGGTTGGGCTCAGCCCATCCAGCTGGCCCCGATACTCTCACCACACACTTTCATCTTATCAAGGCCACACATGTTAAATTCACAGCGTGTTGGCACAAAGGAAGGAGCGATGGCTTGATCCAACACAGCTGTCTGATATTGTGGAGAAACATCCTGTAGCTCTCTGTGTCAAAGTGCTCGTGGTTCCTGTTTCCAAGCAGAGGAAGCAGTAATACGTAATGAGCAAAGAAAATTATTCCGTGTTTAGGAAATACTAACCCACAAATTAAAAGGGGCGTTTTTATAATCAATTATTTTAGTTTTAAAGGAAAAAGAAAAAGCTTCAGGGAATTATGTCTGCCAGTCCTCTGGATCTGTCAAGGAGATTGGAAGAGATGTTAAAAGTTGCAGGAAAATTATTGCTGAACTAACAGACAGAAAGGAATGCTTGCCCTGAGGAGAAGGCTGCAGCACAGGCTCAGCGATGCTGTCTCTGGTGTGACCTCCTGATCAGTCCATGGGTGTGCCAGGTGACACACAGTGCTCAGAGCAGCCCTGCTCTCACCCAGGCAGGAGCTGCAGGCTGTGGAAGGGAGCTGAGACACGGGGTGTTCGTGTTTGTGCCACAAAGACACACTGGAGAGAGGATTTACATACGTGGGGAACTTCAGGTTACTGTGACAGAGCATGATGGAATTAAAATTAGCTGTAAACAGTGTTTTCTACTCCTGTAGTTGAAGAAAGAACCTGAGTTGAAAAATCCCTAACGTTCCATATCACTTGTCCTCCTGCTTCCCCCTGTTCCTTCAGTCCTCCTGAGCAAATGTGCTGTGGTGGGAAGAGTGCAGGCTTTTGGCAGGTCAAACACAGCAGTGCCCAGTGAAGCCTGTGGCTCTTCTCTAATTTGAGGTGGTAGTTTGGGTCTCCAGTCTCTGTCTGGCCTTTGATATTCTCAGGAGAGGTACATACTTAAGATCACTGAGAGCCCCCACTCTGATCCTATTTCCACAGGAAACCAGGCTAAAAGAACCTTCACAATCTTGTTAAACTCCTACATTTAAAATGATGCCATTGTTTTCATGAACAGCCTCCTGCACAACAGCAACACTACAGAACTAGAGATTTTTATCATTATCCATCTGTTTTATTGAGAGCTGAACCAATTAGTTCTTAACATGGCAATGGACTTATCAATTATCAATGGACATTTAAATGAACTAATCCTATTAGTGGTTTTTAAGAGTTTCATTTATTTTAAACAGCTGACTGACTAGTTTATCTTTGTTTTTATTTTCGCTTTTTCATTCCACTTGTATGAGAAATTTGGGCTTGGGCTTCACAAGACAGCAGGAGAGACACAAGACATGCTGATTTCTCCCTCTCTTCTCATCAGAGGCAAGGAAATCAAATGCTTCCTCGATTTACATCCTGCTTAATCCCACTGACATTAATTTACTTAAATCTGGGTACATGATTTGTTCAATTAGATCTGTACAGTATGCAAAATATGAGGGCTTGGCTAGGTCTCTTTGAAATAATGTAGTTTAATTTATCACTTATTTTTACACATGGCCACCTGCTTTTCTCCTTCATCAGTGTTTATATGCATAGTTCTGGAGGAGGCAAAAGAGGACCATTCCCAAGTAGTAAATTTATTTAAATTTGGACTTCAGCGATCCTTGTGGGTCTTTCTGAACTCAGGATATTCTATGATTCTGATTATTATTATTATTATTTTAAATTTCTTCTTATTTCAGGAGTACCTTTTGTCCTTGGCATGTTCAGCTGTAGGAGCCTGGGTGCCTCAGCTGACACTGCTATTCCCATCAGAAACCTTCAGGGAGATGAACAGCATGCATTTGGACATCTGAGATAAATGAAATAGGATTGTATGAATTAATTGCAGCTGTGAAGTATTTCAAGTTCTTCACATTTTTCATGAACATCCAGATTTGGTTGTTAACAGTGGCACAAGGTTTCATTTGAACTGCTGAGGATGGAAGAGTTTCTGACTTTGCAAGGCAGGTGAATCCCACTTCAGTTTGAAGCTGGTGGCTGAATTCTTACAGATTTCACTGCCATCCATCTGCCAGTTTGCTGGACCTGGCACGGCAATTTGCAAGCATTGACACTAGTGGCAACTCATGACAGTTCATGTAAAATCTACTTTCAGCTTTGGGATATGCAGTGCCATCCAAAAGATGATCTTTAAAGTCCTTTCCAACCAACGTATTCTGTGATTCTGTGATAATATCATCTGTGCAGTCTCAGAGCCACAACAGTACAAAAAGGAATTTAGACAGCACCTTGAATCCTCAGATTACAGAGGTACATAATTGCACAGCTTTTTGGTAGTGGAAGACCAACTACTTTTCTTCAGTGCACATTAGCAGTAATCAGTTGTCCAGATCTGGACCAATCCATAGAAGTGAAATTACAGGGACATTAGGAAGGTAAATCATGTTTATTACACCAGTGCCTAAGGCTGAGAGAGTACAAATCTCTCCCCAGCAGACACTGTACTCCCTGCTCCAAGGAAGCTCAGAGCTGGAGAAAAGCAACTGAATGTGTTTGTAAACTGAAGGTTGTAATTTGAGAGCAAGCCTTGGTGCTGTAAGAGTCAGTTTGGGAATACAAACAGAAAGAGGACAGAAAGGAGAAGAGACACTAAAAAGAGGATTGTTGGAGCACCAGTCCCAGGAGTGGAATGAAGCTGATGTAAGAGATTTTGAGGACAGGGGCTGGAACAAACAACCAGTGGATGTGGGTGAATGTTGAGCCAGCACTGCAGAATGGCTCTGGGGGTGGCTGTCACTCCTGCCTTGACAGCTGCTCTCACGGCTTGTATCTTCTCCATCTGAGAGCTGGTTCCCCCAGAAGTGGGGATTGTTCTCAGTATAGGTGTGTGCCAGAGCTGGGGTTGATCCAGCTGGGGGTAGGAGAATGCACTGGATGAGCCCATCTCAGTGTCCCTCAGTGTTATGTTTTCTATGATAATATGATTGGGAAGAGGATAATTATCAGCAATATCCAATGTGAACACAGGAGCAGATTTGAAGTGCTGCCTGATTGCAAGGTATTTTCTGACACTCATTGTCATTGCATGAGAATGCTTTAATAAGCATTGAAAATATTCAGTTACATGGACCATCTCTGGCAATCTATAATGTCTTTTTTTTTTCCCTGAACTTCCTTTTTATGCAGATTTAAGGAGTGAAACACACAAAGTACACAGAGGCTCATTTGCAATATTATGTTGAAAACACTGCCCCAGATCTCAAATTTAGGAACCAAAGGTGGGTATCCACATGCTAAACTGGAGAAACTCTAATGGTGGTTTTTAATGAGATCTGGCTGCTCACAGCCTCATTGATGAGATGTTCTGATGCCCCCTTGTTTCTTCACTGTATCGGCTCTAGGCCACCTCAGGATTTGCCCTGTGCTGAGGGAGTTCTCCTGTAACACACTGAGCTCTCTGTCAGTTTCTTCCATCTGCTCAAGCAGGGATTAGAATTTGTCTCAAGGAATCCCCATTTTCTTTTTATAGCTTCACACTGATTCACCATGGGAAGGGGTTCAGTTATGAGGAAGGTTGCAGGCTCTGAACTACATCCTGCTCAGCTGCACACCTACAGCTTCCACTCGTTTGTAAAGAAAGACGAACATGCATCCAAGAGGGTAATTTGCTTCTGTTCCTGTTATTAGACCTGCATGATTTGATATTAATACTCAGAAATAGTTTCTGGGTTTTGGACACCTGTTATTGTCATTAGAAGTCTTTATTTTGTAGGAAGAGGCAGCCTTTAGATGAAGAATAATTCACCATATCCACAAGTTCTACTGTTCCCTTTCCAGTTATGTCCAAACATGACAATTGGAACAAAAAAGCCAGTCTCTTTTGCTTTGTATGTGCAGGTACTTTGTAGCTGCATTCTGTGCAAGATTACAAATAAACTGAAAAATGTGGAGGTTTTTTTTTTTTTAAACCTATTTCTTTGATCCAATTCCCATCCCCCAAAAGGAAATCGAGCAATGCCCAATGCTGCAATAAAAAAAAATATAAAGAACAAAGTATTATTTTAATGCATATTTTAAAAGTGTACTTATTTAAAACTTTAGGTGTAGTTGATCCAGCTGGGGGTAGGAGAATGCACTGCATGAGCCCATCTCAGTGTCCCTCAGTGTTATGTTTTCTATGATAATATGATTGAGAAGAGGATAATTATCAGCAATATCCAATGTGACCACAGGAGCAGATTTGAAGTGATACCTGATTGCAAGGTATTTCCTGACATTCATTGTCATTGCATGAGAATGCTTTAATAAGCATTGAAAATATTCAGTTACATGGACCATCTCTGGCAAAAATAGACTGCCTGATGTTTTGTGCTCTGTATAGATGCCAAGTGTTTAACACACAGACATGCAATGCTACCAGCTGAAAACACTAAAACCTGTAAATCCTTGATTCTTATTTGCAGCAGAAATACCAAGAATCTTTCAGTTTTAAGAGTCTTTAAGAATCTTTAATGTAAACATTTTCTTTTCAGTATGGATGAACAATGTGGTTTTTTTATTCAAAAACAGATAACAACCTTATAATCATGAAAAGGACTAATGAGCCTGATCTTTTTCTACAAATGCAGATCCTATTCTGGCACCTGAACAGCTGAGTAGGAGGTAAGTGTATATTTAAAGACTAGATACCACACAGACAGAGCAGATTCCTGTTTGGTTCTTGTACTGGTTTATACTCAGCTCTCAGCACTTCAGATTATATTTTCTAAACACTTTTCTTCTCTCCATTTACTTCATCAAAGTCATTCAAATCTGGATTTTAAACCTGTGTTTCTACCAAGTTGTCTGGAAGCAGATTCATTTACCTAATGTAAAGGTTAGACTCAGCAGGCAGATTAAGACACCTAAATTTAGGTGTCTGCACGTAGGTGCTGACCTGTGATGTGGCACCAGGGCTCCTTAGCTTGAGAGGGCTCCAGACTCACTCACTGGTCATCAGATCTGAGCAAATACTTACAGAGCCATTTCCCAGGGTCATCAATGGAAGTCTGGAGAGTGAGGCTTAGGGTGGCATCAATCCAGTCACCTGGCAGTGTGGTGTAATGAGCTGCCTCGTGCTCTCAAGCCCTTTGAGTGCCCTCCTGCCCCCAGAATGGGAGCCCTGACACCTGCTTTACACACAGGCACATGCACTGTGGACATAAGGACCTTAACCCAAGGTTAAGTGAGATCCATCCCACCCAAAGGGGGTACCAGAGGAAGGGATCCTCTCAGCTGACTTCTTGCAGGAACAAGGCTGTAGAACAGAGTTCAGAACTGTGGATAAGCAGTCTCACAAAAGCAGTGGTTAGATTACACCTCATCTGTGGCCCTGTTTGTCTATGGCTTGCCTGGAGCCTCTGCACACACCAGGCTTTTCCCAGCTCCCACAAAGTCTAGACAACAAGGAAAAAAGATTTCTTTATGGACAATAAGGGTGTGGGGTGTGACCAACAATTCCTTCTTCCCATGGAAAAGACGTGGGGATGACTGATGCAGGACACAACATGATTGTCCTTTTCTATCTCAATGCAGCTGTTTCAGAACAAAGTTATCAAGAAAAAGGCTGATGCAGCTTGTGTGACAGATTTTCCTGACTGTGTGGAAAGTCCAGGATGTATTTTAGGTGACGCATTTTGTGTCATTTAATTAACTGATACTGTAGCTATGTTTGCCCTGCCAGAGGATTTCTAAACTCCTTGTACCAACTAATTTTAGTTGAGAGACAGAACTTACTCCATTTTTTGCATTTTCCCAAATTCAGATTTCACCCTTTATCTTAACTGAAGCAGCAGCAGCAGCAGCACTGTGTATGTTGCATTACCTCCTCCCCTGCTTCTAATAAAAATTCAGCTATGGGTCAAATCCTTGGCTGGAAAGAGTCTATACAGTCCAGGATCTGCTTTGTATAAAAAAGTTACAAAAACAGGATGTGTTTTATTTTACTGGAGTGAACTTAATGGTCATGGGTCGTTTTCATTTAAGACACATTTTTTTTGTCATGGTTTTCAAATGTATTTTGTTCCTTAAATGACAGCAAGAATAAAATGCATTTTTCTCAGCATTTTTTCTTAAGGATCTTAAGGCACTTTGCTGGCAGTAATTTGCTAAATATTGCAGCCTCCCTATATATTGAATATGTCACTGCTGGCTTTATCTGCTTTCTCAGCTTTCAGGCTTATTTCCCTTTTCCCTCCAGTGAAAGGGAAGACCTGGGTGGTTTCCAATCTAGAATTTTTAAGAGGACAGAAACACCATATATTTTATGTGCTTTTTTTTTTTTTTTTTTTTTTTTTTTTTTTTAATCACTTGTATTTTTCTTCACTTATCTTCCCAAACTGAAAGCTTCCTTTATGTCGCTGGCATACTATTCTTTTCACTTGTGTTTAGCTACTCCCCAGCAAGTCTCTGGTTTGCCCCGTTCCATTCATCCCCTCTGGAAGGGTTTTCAAGTTTTGAAAGTTCACCTCAGGAAGATTTCATAATAAGAACTCAAGGAAAATAATATAATCTTGCTTTAAAACACTTCCTTCCTCTGTTTTGCTGATGAATTATAACAATTCACAATACCATCTGGTCAGCAAGTAGTACAGAACTTATTTCATTGTTTTAACTGTATTTGTTTCTTTTGGTTGTAGAGCTGATAACATGAGGATTCCCCTGCTGCTATTCTGTGATCAGACCTAGAGTACAACATGAGATCAAGATGTGCCCAAATGTCTGGAACTGGGCTAGAAATAGCCCTGGCAAATGATCTGTAGACTTAGATGGAATTAGAACGTGAGTGATGTGATGGAGGACAAAACAGGCATCTGAATTTTCCATTTGCTTGATCCATTTGCTAAAATCGGAGGAAAATTTGAAGAGAAATCTGACCTTCTCTTTCTTAGAGGGATTTTGTAGAAACTTCTTAAACTCATAGATGGAATTCAAAAAGAGAAAGGATTTTTTTGAATTTTTGAACTGATTTTTGAATATAGTTTTGACATAACTCAGAATAATGGAAATAGAATTGGACAAGACATTTTTAAGAACTTTCTACAATCCCAGTTTTGAGGAATCTCACAGAGCAGTTCATGGAGTAGTGCTTAAGTTCAAGTCTAGGAAGGACAGGCTCGATCCCAAAACATAACTGACAAACTAAACATATTCCAGCTCTAAATTTGATCACACATGGATTGGGAGCACTAGTGGTGATACAGAGGGGAAGTACCACATCTGAGCCTCCCCAGATCACCTGCAGCACACAGTGCATGAGGGAAATGAGACCTCAGGGTTTCTGGGTCCTCCCTCCAAGCACATTTGGAGCACTCATGAGTATCAGACTTTGAATACATAATTTGAGGCCTGATGCAGTGTGGATCACAAGGTGGTGCAATTTCAGTGAAACTCCTGCTTCTTATCCTATAGGTGTTAATTTAATTCGCTTGTGATTTTGAAAGAATGTGAAAATGAAGAATTACTCAAAACAATCTCTAGTGACTATGAACGTTCTTACAGCCCTTACCAGAAGGTGATTGTTACGGTGTAAAGGTACAGAGCACTCAGCAACAGGAATTCACTGTCTGTCCCATGGGCAGGCGCCAATCCTCAGGGTCAGTGTTGCTCCAGGCACAACCTTGCTGATCAGTGTCATTGATTGTTTGATATAAATCTCTCGATCACCAGCTTTTTCATATAAGCTGTGGCCAGACAATAAAAGGCAAAGGCCAGTGCCACATTAATGACAGAGGGCGTAAAGTTCTTAGAATTTATTTTTAGTTCACCAAACCATTCTAGTCCAGAGGTTTAGATTATTTAAAACAAACATTGCTGTACACCCAACACATGATATTTTCTCCCATGTTGCCTCAGTTCCACATGCTCATGTCACCTCCACGTGAACTACAGCATATTGCAAAGCTGTGTCGTATTCTTTTAATTTTTACACTGACGGATTTCGAATGGAACCTAACATAATTAGATTACATGTAATCTCTTCCCATTTTGATCCTATTCTCAAGAGTGTTTGCAAAGGAGCTTACTTGAGTCTTAAATGCACAACTTGAAATCACTCTGACGGAGATGAATAAGAGCAGCACACTCTTAGGAAAACATCCTGATGTGCAGGACAAAGCCTCATGGCTTTATTCAGTGAAATAGGGGTCTCCATGGGCAACGTCCGCTTCAAAATCCTCGACAAACAATTTTTGAAACTTCTGCACAAAATCTATAGCAAGTTGATTCAGAGTCTTTCCTTATCCATTTGTCTCCGGAATCAACATGGACTCCTATTAATACCTGTTTGTCCTGGGGCTTCCAGAGAGCCGTGTGGTTTCTATTCAGGTGTCAGCCATTGAGATAAACTGCAGTTCAGAAGGGTTTTCAAAGCCATCACCCTCCCGGGAGTACATTAAAAGAGATTATGCGTCGCCAGACAGCAAGTCTTGTCAGGTCAGGGCAAAACAACATTTTAAGCCGATTGGCTCATATATCTCAAGGTATGTGTGTCCTTGCACAAATTCACTTTCCCCTCAGCCCAGTATTTAAGAAAATCCAGCTTTCATGATGTTGATCGATCTGAAGTGTGGTCAGATTGAATCCTGCTTATTATCTTGAGGTTACCAAAGGAGAAGTATCTCCGGATGTGATAGTAAATTACTGGATTGTAGGGAAACTTTGAGGAAAACAGCCTGTTATTTGGTAGTTGATGCCTCACCTTTCAGAAGGCTCTTCCTTGCATAAAAAGGATAAAGGCTGTTTAGACTTCAAAGGTATTTGCTGAAACTTTGGGAAGCTTCATCTTGCTTTACAGCCTCAAGCTGACTTTGTTTACCAAAGGCGAGGGGTGCCTTTATTAGTGATGGTGGCTGTGTACAGGGACCTTGGCTTCCCTAAAGGATGAAACAGGGTACCTGGTGTAAACATCAGGCACAGCAGGATCTGTGAGCACACCTTCTTCACAGGCCAGGAACCTGAGTAACCTCATGATCCTGTGTTTGAGCAGCCTAACCCTGGGAAACGCAGCAGTGGCCCTTCCCTGGGAAACGAACTCTGTTCCTTATGGGTGTGAAACAGCTTGAGAGAGCATGCCCACCCTCTCGCTGGCTTGTTTCACTCTACGGTTGCCATATGGGCTTAGTTAGGGAAAAGATAGCTGCAGCAGGACTTCCACTTCCCTGGCAAGCTATTCCTGCAGTTGAAGGTTTCCACTTCGTAGGAAACCTTCACGCTGCTTTACCCCGAACAGGAGGCTGACCGAACACAGATGGCTCAAGGCAGAGGGGGAAGAACGTGTTTAAATGCAAAGCTCAACTTGCATCCCCCACTTCACGTTGTGCTACATAAATTCTACATGAAGCAGAGCTGGGAAAAGACTCTAAATATCACATTGCTGGAAAAAAAAAATTGTTTTGATCTTTCACAAGGAGCTTTACCTGAACGAACTGAATATATTTCTGCTCCATCAGCCATTCACATTTGTCTTTCTGCTGGTTGCAGCAGCAAATGGAAAAGGTCATAAAGATTTAACTTTTGCACTACATTAGACAAGTAATTACACCTTTTGCAGGATACACTAGCACAGCACAGAGTATTGACACATTTTATTACAGGCTCCTGTTTTCATTCGCTTGTAACTTCATGAAAATGATTCCCCTTGAGGCTTTTCGATTTGTTGGTGTCTAAGAAATGATTCTATTTCTGTTAACTTTGACTTGCTTTTGACATTCTGGTGGTTATGAGTGAGTGATAATAAACTTTAATAATGACTGTGCTCTGAATGCTGACTCTATAAATACCGTCATGAGATTCCTGGTTTCTTGTCTTACTGTAACTCTACATCAGATCTGCACTTTATAAAAATGTATCTTTCAGCTACTCTCCTGGAAAATCACAATAAGGCACACAAAAGATGAAGCTCACGTTTTGTTTTGTTGTGCATCATTGCCAATAAGACCTAATCTTCTGTCTTATCTCTTCTTTTTCTTCATTTTGTGTTCTACTTTTCCTTGATTTGAAAGCTGTATGATTTGATTATAGCTTTTCCCTCTCTTTCACCAAATCCCTTCGCCTTCTGCTGTGGGAACAGGATGAAATCCTGTTAACAAGAATCTAAAACTCAGGTTCAAGCAAATATCCCAATTCATGTTTTAAAGCCCATCCTGTGGTTCAGTTTAGATACAGCCACACGTGTCTTCTTCAGCCAGGCCTTCTGGGTTTTGCATTTGCTGTGCACAGCTAGTTGTGCACTGTCTATGTACTCAATGTAGACAAGAATCTCTGGGAAGTTCTGTAACACAGGCTATACAGGTAAGTGACACAATTTTTGGTGTTGTTATGTTTCTCAGTGCACTGAAAACATACTCCTTGGTATTAAGGAGACCTTTAAAAAAGGGCTTTTGTACTGTGTAAGTGTATTAAATGTTGTTCTGTGTGTAGTTTTCATAGATAAAGAATACTGAAAGCTAAATCAACATAGAAGAGAAAGAAAGAAGGAAATGAGGGAATACTGAAGTAACAGAATAAGACAGAAGGAGGTGAATGGGAAAAGGCAGGAAAATGCTAGAGGAGACAGAAAATTTGGGAAAAAAAGGAAGAATTAAGAAAATCTGTCTTGACAGACAGAGGGGACAGAAATAGCCCCTTTCATCAGGCATCAAGCACAGCACACATTCAAATCTGATTCCCATGGCAGGAGCCACCAAAAGCAGGAAGAGAGGCCTGAATGGATGAAACCTGAACCTCAACAAACCAGCAGAGCCTGTGGACAATGGCACTGGCTGAGGGCAAAGTGAACAATCCAAACCAAAAGGAAAACAGTCCTTTAGGCCGCCAGAAATAGTGAAGCAAAGGGCAAACCCTCCCACTCCAAGACTCACCTGACTTCTGTTTTTAACACAGCCCTTCCTATGTAATGCAGTGTCTCCATGTGGGCTGATGCTCCCAAATGTGTACAGACAAACCTCTGCCTAAATCATCAGTTCTGCAGAGCTCCTGGAAATGGCAACGACATGATCAGGCAAGGGATGGGCTGGAACTAACACCTGAAACCCACCACTTTCATTTTGGGGAAAATAAACAAAAGCAAACCCAGCAGGTGGTATAGCAGCTGAGTGCATTTAAGCTTATAAAATACTGCAGTTTAGGAGCAGCTTTTTTGGGAATAAAGAAGGGGTAGAGCCAGTCTGATTTGTTAAAAAAAAAAAAAAAAAGCTTTTGTTCTTCCTGAAGAGATTGGTAAAGGATTTAATCACTCTGGATCTGCTGTAAATTGTGCTGAGTTCTATCTGATCTGTGTTTAATAAATGAAAATGAGATGAATTTATTACTCATATTGCAATTTTACTCCTGGTTTTAATGTTGATCCCTTGTTCTGCACCTTTTGTACAGCTCCAGGGCCTGGAGTTGTTACTCAGAGGCACGTGGCACTAAGTGGGTGCCTTATCCAGCCTGTGCGATGCCACCACAGAGCTTCTGGTCCCTCTTGGAGCTCTCTGTTCCCCACAGGCACCAGGGACTCTCCTCCTCTCACTTGGCTGCAGGTGTAGCCCTGGAGTTGTGCCCAGCTCCTTCATGTTCAAGTCATGATGTTCTCCTGCTGTGTTGTCCCAAAGACTCCAAAAATAATTTTCTTGTAGAAAGAAGGAATGATTAAATGTTTTCTCTTCCTTTACTTCCCTTGGCTGGGGAATGGAGGGAATTCAGAGCAGAGGGAAAGGGCCTGGCTGGGAACTGTGCTGCTGGGAAGCATTTGGGCAGCCTCTCTCTTGCCTTGGGGAACACAGAGAGAGTCTGGGGTCATCATCTGTCCTCATCCAGGACTGGAATGTCCTCTACTCCAGGAGGAACAGGAGAGGTTCTCCACTTCCATTCTATGATGTGAAGCTGTGTTCTATCCATCTCCATTTCTAAATCCTGCTTGTTTTCCAGGTTCCTGATCTTCTTACACAATGGCTGAGCATCGTACATCGAGGAGCGGGAGCTGTACCTGCTCTGCCGGCTACGTGAGTGATCCCTGTCCTTCCTGGTCTGGAAAGGTTTGGACATAACATCATCCCTTCCACTGTGCCTAGGGGTTGCCCATGGGAAACTGGAGCATTTATCCCCTAAGAGCTTCCTGTGGTAGTCATTCCTCCTCTCAACTCACATACCTGGAAAACCCACCAGGGCAGAGGTGGGTTTTCCATCCCAGCTCCTCATGTCTTCTCCATGCAGGTAAAACCACATGGAATGTCTCCTCTCTCTCGAGCAGGGGGATGCCTGCTCTTAATAGCAGAGACTCTGTTCTGTACTGGTAGGGCATGGAAAATTTCCTCTTTAAACTCCTCTAAACGTTTCTGGTTGCCCTCTTTAATTTCCTCTCTTGAATTCCAGAAATCCTCTGTCAGTCTTTCCATGGATGAGATGTAGGTCCATAATAGGGTGGAGATAGTTTCTTCACATGTCTGGAGTCTGCCAAACCAGAATGCCCACTTCGTCTTCTCCCTCCTTCCATGCCAACACTCCCAATGACTTGGCACATGACCACATGCTTTGTGTACAGTGGACGCTGTCTGGATTATTAGGGAATCGCTAGTTATCTGAAAAGATTATCTCCAGCACAGCTAATTCTCTCAGGCACCAGGTACCTTCCAAGTGTTCCACTTGTCTTGGCGCACTGAAAAGTCTTCCTTGCAAAGGTGACTCACATTTGACAAGAGTTGCCTCCAGAGGCTGAGAGTTCCTGGCCTTTTCCTGATCCTCTGGCAAATATCCACATCCCAGGACAGGGATCCCAGGTGCTTGGTTTCATTACCATCCAGTGCTGCACCATCGGTTGTGGTGTTACCAGATATTCAATGATTTAAGTGGAAATAATCTTGAAAGAAATAATTAAAATCGCTTCCAAAGGGAGGAATTGATGGAAATTATATCACTTTCCTAATTAATTTTTAAAGTGATTGTTTTAATTGATCAAAAGCAGTGTATTAGTCTTAAGAAGTGTAATTTTCCACTTTAGCCAGCACATCGCTAAGGTTCTTTTGACAGACTTATTGTTAGATCACTGAAACTTTAGTTTTGCTAAACTAACCCTGATAAGCTTCAATGAACAAAGGAAAGCTGGACACCAAGGATCTAAAATTTATGGCCCTCCAAGGACATATTGGAGACTAACAAAGACATTACAGCCTAAGCACTGTAGACTCTGTTGGGGAAAAATTGATACAAAGGCTGAAAAATGTGGACTAATTAGCACTAGAAGCAAGAAACCAATAACTAATTGTGTAGTAATTAAGGAAGAGAATGATGCAATTTAGAACCAATGAACAATAATTTGTTTGCTGAAAATGTGTGAGTGAAACGTTTAGGAAATGGAGTGCATGTGGCTGGAGTTATCTGCTATGCACCCCAGCTGGGAATAAAGTAATGCCTATTCCCCAGTACTATAAAATAAAAAGAGTTTGGGAGTTTGATTTATCCCGATGTTTTTGGTGTCATACTAAGGAGCCCCGGACACAGGAGAGTGGGTGTCCATGCTGAGGGCCTTGGTGGCTCACGCAGCACAGCCAAGGAGTCTGTGAGGGGCCCCGGGCCTGTTCCGTGCTTTCCCCCACAGGAGCCCGCGGCCCCGGGCAGGCGCCTCGTCCCGAGCCCAAGATGGCGGCGGCGGCGCCGGGTCAGCCCTGTGGGAGGGGCGGGGGCGGGGAGGGTTTCCATAGCGGCGGTGTCACATTGGGGCACTTCCCGGTCGGAGGCCGCCGGTCCCGGGGCAGCGAGCACGGACGCGCCGCTGGGGAAGGCGGCGGCGGAGGAGGAGGGAGGCCCCGGGAAGAGGAGGAAGCCGAGCAAAGGTAGGGAAAAGCCGGGACTTTGCTCCGGCCATTGTGCGGCTCGGGGGTGGCCGGCTGGATCCGGCCATTGCGGGGGGGCCGCGTGTGTGTGTGGAGGTGCCGCGCCGGACCCTCCATTGAAGCGCGCGGGTTCCTCCCGGCTGAGGGGAGGCGAGCGCTACCATCGTCCCCGGGGTGGCGGGGGGGTGAACACCCCCCGCGGGACCGGGGAGGTGGAAGTGGCGGGAGCCGGCTCCCGCAGGGTACTGGGGTGCTCGGACTGTTCCATTCCCAGCGGAGGGGTGTGTGTGTGTTTTTGGAGGCTCCCATCTCTTTCTTCTGGGGGGAGGTGGGGGGGGGCGCGCGGGGGGCTGCGGGGGCTGCGGGACGCGGCGGAGCCGGGAGTGCTGGGGGAGCCCGGGGGAAGCCCTGTGGAGATGCCCCTGGTCCCATTTTAAGGTTGGAGTGAGGTGTGGCGGCGTGAGGGGCCGCAGTCAGAGCGGGGCTGGGGGTCCTGTGTGTGTGGGTATGCGCTTGAGGGAGTCACGGCTGTAGGTCGGACGCTTGGGGCCTCCTTGAGGCCCCCGTTTTCTGGCCATGTGGGAGGCGACAGTGCCGCCCTAGTCGGGAGTAGGGAGGATTTCGATGGCTGAACCCTTTAATGTGACTTTTTGGCACTAAAGCTCTCTCTGTACCTGCTCCCTCCTCTGCTTTTTGTAATACTTCAGGTATGTGGTGGAAAGTACCAGGCTGGCAGCGGTGGGCTGGGACAGAGGGTTGTTCTCAGCCCTGGGTCTCCATGGCCCGCTCCCAGCGTTCAGTCTCCGCTGGGACTGCCAGCAGAGAGCCAGTTATTATCAGGTGTTTCAGGTTCTTTCTGTGGTGTGGATGGCTGCCTGCAGAAAACCACCGAAGCCACTGAACTGCCAGCTGAACGAGAGTCAAGTGGGGACTGAAAAGTCACTGTCTCCAAACTCCTGTACCAGTTGTTCACCCGCATATGCTCGAGAATAACTTTCTTTGTGCCATTTACTGCTTGGAGGAGGCAGCTGCACTGAAAGCTGGCTGTGAGGGGAGCTGGTTTTCAGCTTTCACTGAATTACAGCGGAGTGAAAACAAATCCACATCTGCCCTGTTCACAACAAATGTATCTTGTGGAGGATCACTTCAGTTAGGATAATTATATTAAATAATTGTTTTCTATGGTTTTCTAGCTTGCCGCGTGCCCTGCAATCTAGAGCTGATGTGTGACAGTCGAAACTCCGACTCTACCAGGCGTGTGTGTATTAAACGCAGCGGCCAATCAGCAGTGCCTGAAACTAAAGGCGATTTGCCTCAACGCTTTGTAGTGTAAATATTCCTGCTATGAACAAAGGAGGGTGTGTCGTTGGGCTTGTTTCATTTGTACTTCCATGTGCTTCCTCATCTGTGGCCAGTCAGTGATTCTGTGTAGGTTCTGAAACAGTAGCAATTTCACTTTGTTGTGAATTGTGCATTTGTGCTGTCTTGGGCGTTTTACTGAGCTGGGGTGCTCAGAGGCTTGGTGCTGTATTAGGCGTTTTTGTTATGTTCTTTTTAATAACTGTGCTCTAAAGTGACTTAGTTTTGCTCCTTTTTAACTTTTACTGTTTCTGATTATAACTTTTAAGTTAATTCAGCTGCGATGCAGTGCAAAATAACTATTTAGTAAAACTGCCTTTTAACCAGCTGTTCCTCTGCCCTCTGATTATACAGCAGAGAAACCACCAATTTCAGACTTAATGTTTTGCCAGTCAGCTATCTGTGCAACTCTAAAGCACAGTGCTTCTGAAATCTCTGTTTTCTGTGAGGGGCCATAATGTTTGGTTTAAAGAAGATGGTAAATGACACTAAAATACTGATCTGTGCAAAGACTGTTTTGTCTTTGTGTGTTTAAGCAGCATGCTGCTCCTGTGATTCCTGGTTCTTGGGAACTGGGGGTATAAATTCTTAATGTTAACTCCTTAGTATCTAAGTTAAACAGATACTGCAATAACACACACACAGGCTAGACCTGAATCTTTAATTGCCAACTTAAAGGAAAATCTCTTCTCTGGGTAGAGTCATGCTGCATAGAAGTACAGTATGCTATAATTTGCTTTGCAATCTGGCTCCTGCTAATTATCCTGAAACAGAGTATAGGGTAAAAAAGAGACCTGGCTCCAGGTATGGAAACAGGTAACTGAATGTATTATGAGTGTGTGTGAATTTGAAGTTGCAAAGAGCTTTGCTTGCTACAGGTATTCCTCTCAAATCTCAGCTAAAATGCCAGTAGTTTCACAGCTTCTCAATGTGATAGTCTCAAGAGTGAGTAGATGTGTGTCACTAGAGGAAACATGGGACAGAATACAAGGGTTAGTACTTCAGGAAAAGACAAAGATCAAAGGTGTGTGTGTGTGGGTTGGTGGTTTTTTTTCCTTTTATTTTTACTATAGCCTTGTTGATTGCAAGGGAAAGCAGAAGGAGTGTCAGGCAGTGTTTTGAATTAAAATTTGTTCCAAGATGGTGTCTTTCAGAAAGACACAGAACAGGTAATAGACTCTGTCTTGCTGTTTTGTAGTAGTTGGTATTTCTTTTGTAGTAGTTGGTGTTCATCTCTGCTTATTTAGAATGTTTGTGTGTGGGTTTTTTCAGCTTCTTTCTTTCCCTACAGAGTCTCTTCCCTGTGTTACTCTTTCAGTGCAAAGAAGTTGGTAAGCATTGAAAGAAACCAGGTTGGCTGAGAAAGTGAAGACAGTTTAGTTTCTAACACACATCCCTAGGAAAAGGTGTTGCTATTGCAATGCAGTAGAAAGCAGGGACTGTCTGCTCTTTGATAGTGCTGACTTTCAACACTGCTTGCTATTGCTCTACTCAAAATTAGATGAAAGACAAAACGTTTCTTAAAAAGTTATTTACAAGGGAAAATACATAAAACACACATGTAATGTTATTTCAGAGAAAAAACAACTGAATTCACCAGAAGTCTGCATTGTCTGCTAAACAGATGCTAGCAATAGCTAAACAAAATATTTGGGCACTGAAGGCGATACAGGAGTAGCACTTCATGGCTGGGGGTTGGAGGTCAGGGTGCTCTGGTGCACTGGAGCATTCCCTCCTCACAGGTTCAGGCAGAGCAGCAGCGTTTCTGGATGGTCCTGGGCTCATTTCCTCACTCTTACGTGACAGGGTTTTTATAAGGGTGCATAATTAAGCTATTATTAGCCTGAAGTGGTTTTCAGAGCTGCTGTTTTGTTTTTTCCTAATGAACAGCCTTTTCCTGTACACACACACAATAAAATGTCATGTACCGCGATGTCTCAAAGTATTGTTAGTTCATATTTACAAAACTGAGGTGAGATAATGCCTTTGGAAGATCAAGTTGAATGGGAGACTCTGGTCTTCTAGTTGCTTATGCATAAGATTCAAGAAGAATTTGGGCCCTAAGGTAGTGTGAAACTGGTCAAAAGGGTTTTGGACCTGGTTTGAGATATGTCTGATCCATTTGATGCTCTTAACATAAGAGGTGTTATTAGCCCAGTAAATAATTAAATGTCATGGAAGTTATATTTGCTAATTTTGACACCACTAATCAAGAGGAAGCTGACAAGGCTGCAGTTCTAATGATATGTTTTAACAGACACTTAATTTTTGATTGGGCTGTGTGTGCTTAAGTACTTAATTTAGCAGAAGTTCATGGAAAGTTGACAGGGCCTGCAGTTCAAACTGTTCTTGTTCACCGATTGTAGCATCTCATGGCTTTGTGTTCATCTCTGCTTATTTAGAATGTTTGTGTGTGGGTTTTTTCAGCTTCTTTCTTTCCCTGCTAAGTCTCTTCCCTGTGTTACTCTTTCAGTGCAAAGAAGTTGGTTGTAATTTTCCGTCTGCCTTACCAAAGGCTTCCTTTTGGCAGCTGGGTTTCTTTTTTTCATGGTGTGTGTGGCTTTGATGTTTAATTTATTTTTTTTTAATTGTTTTAGCAGTTGATAAGGAACCTTCTTGTGATGTCCCGTGGTAGTTCCTGTACTACTTTGCCATGTGCTGTAGATCTGTAAGGGTTATGTGAAGTCATAATTTGGGAAAAAAAAGGTCTTTTTGCATTTTACTTTGCCTTTTTTTTTTTTTTTTTTTTTTTTTGAGCATGAAATGATCAGGAGAGTTGAGACTTGAATCTGAGCACAAGATATCTGGCTGGATTAGCACAGGTGGTGAGGTTCAGCAGGTTCTAATTGGTTTTGAAAAAGAGGAAATACATCACATATTATTTCTTAATTTACAGATAGTCTCTATTTGTGCAGGTATTAGAAGAAAACGCTGCATAAGTTAGTAGATATGTTGGATTTCTTCTTTTCATCTCAGCTGTGAGTTGAAGTTTCATTTAACTGTTCTATCAGACTTGTATAAACTTGCTTTTAGCAGCAGGAGGGAGATTATATAATAAATTTTTCAAAATGTACTTGCTGTGCTGTCATTGTTGGAGATTAAGTCCTCTATATTTGGCTTCGGGGAGGGCCAGGCTTATTGTTAGTGAATCCATCTGCCCTACTTGGGTATCTTTTTCCTGAAATCAATGAGGAATTGATGGAATTGTAGGTTTATAGTTGCTAGAAATGGTAACTTTTTCAGGTTTTGTTTCTGAGAAGGAAATGTTGTGCCAACCTGCACTTGCTTAGTAATCTTAATTGCATTTCTTGTGTTTTAAAAAGTGGGGGTTTTGCATCATTTTGCCAGCTGAGGTTCCTGAAGGAAAATACTGCTTTGGAATTTTCAGTTACTATATCCATGTTGTAGTCTTGTACTTTTAACCTTTTAACTGCTCCCAAGAGATAACAAGCATTTCATTTTATAGTACTTTTTTTTTTTAGCACACACTGAAGTTTATAATGTGACTGTTAGAAGAAGGTGCACGTTTAGAGTCCATAAACAGCTAAATATATCCATAAGCAGTAAAGCTCCCCAGTCATAACAAACACATCTTTGTTTTCCTTTTTTTTTTTTTTTTTTTTTTAACAAGGAGGATGAAAAGAGAGTAGGACAGACAGTTTATATGTAAACATATATTCTAGTGATTTGGAGTTGAAAAAATTACTTGTATTTTTATTTTCCTCCCACCTTCAGGACATGTATACCTCTGAGAAACCTTCTCCAACAAGATACCTTGCTTCAAGACCTGTCTTGGATTATATACAAAGAGGTTTCCAGTCATGAGTAAGTAGATTTCTTTCTTTCAGAAAAAAAAAAAAAAAAAAAAAAAAGCCTTAGGTTGTAGTTTAGAAGAACTGTACATCTGTAGTAGGTTTTGGGAGGTAGTTATCCCTCAAAAATGTTCTTACTGAATTTTGTGTCTGCAGTCCTGTAAAAATAACCAAATAAAGCTGAGATTTGGCAGATGCCATTTTTAATCTGCAAATTTTTGATCAATGTGTGCTCTGTAGGTCTTCTCTGTAGTCTGGCCTCATTTTGAAGAAGTTGAATTCTATGACAAGATGATGTTTGTTTTATTCAGTATAAATTAAACATGTAACTGAGGGGGAAATGCCTTGGGTTTGCTAAGAATTCCAAAATTGATGACTGCCTAGTAAATTAAAATAACTGGTAAAAATCCAATGTAAAATGAATGGACTTTGTTTTACAGGAGAAAGATAAATACATTACATAAATTCTAGTGTAGAGGTTTGATCCCAAGGGAGTTCTGGCATGTATTGGAATGATCTGAGCTGTAGAAAAGTGTGACTTAATATTTGTTATGGTGGAAAAAAACAGATGAAAGACACCGGAAGTTTTGGTTTAGGTCATGTCTGATGGGTGAGATAACCTCTTTTTAGTGAGCACTTTTGAGTATTTCAAGGTCTCATAAAGTTTTGCAGATGTGAGACTTCTTCATGTAACTTTTGTCAGCAGTGTTACTTGGCCTTGCCTCACGTAGAAATAAGGATAAAACTTCATTTGCACAGGAGCTGTATTTGTGATACAGCTCAGCTTCAGCACAACTGTACTGAACGTGCTGCAGGAAAAGCATCTTGTTCATAGGATAATTATATCCTGTGTTAGTAAAATAAGACCATTTGGGTTTCTGGGAGGAAGTGAGTAAAGAAAATTGTTGGTTAAATTTCTTGTCAAACTAAATGAAAAATGATTGTTCATGACAACTGGAAATAAAAAAGAATGATGAAAGAAATGCTTGCTAAATGCAGCAGAGGAAAAATTACACCAGAAACAAGCCTGAAAGAGTTGCTGAACTATGGGGTTCATGCTGGTATAGATAGAACTATTTTAGTTTTTATACAGATTTATTTCTATTTTCTTGCTGTTCACGCTTGTTTACTTTCTGATGTTTAAAGTATTTGCTGTATTGCATAGAGGTCAACTTTCCAGGAGCTATTGAAGTACCAGAATATCCTGATTTGTCAAACACTGTATGGGAATCTTCATTTGTTTTATAGGGCTTTTCATGTGCAGTCACTGCCTCGTGTACAGTCTTACACATAACAAAAAACTGACTCACAGTTGCTGTGTTGAGTGTGACTTCCAGGGTGCTGCTGTCACAGTGGTGGTTTGGGTACAGCACATACAGACAGTGCTAGAGACAAACACCCTTGGTTTTGAGCTGATTCCAGACTGGAGGCTTCAGCTGCTCATTAGAAAAGCCTTACTCATATGCAAGACAACATTTTGGCAGTATTTTTGTGGTGGTCAGTGGCGATGTTCTTCAATGCAGGACACTGCATTCTTGTGGTGGAGTGGATGCTGAAGCCTGTGCTGTGATGAGCTTCAAGGGCGCTACACAAAGTGCCACTCTTTAAAAATATGGTTTAGAGAAGATTAGATGTTTTATGTTAGGCTGATGTTGAATTTCTTAGTTTATGATTTACTTGAGAAAAACTTGAGCTATAAGCACAATCCTTAGTTTTATGCTCCTCTTTCCTAAATATCTCAGTCAATAAGGTATCATATTTCATCAAGCTGCATTTATTTGCATAGTTCTATATATGTATGCTTATTCACAGAATGTGTGGGCACCTAGAATAGCTAGATGTATCAAAAATGGTGGGATCCTCTAGTATTCCTAAACTGTGCATCACCTTGTGTCATTCAAACAAAAAAAATATCTAAAAGTAAGTTAACTCAGCCTTCAGAAGGCCACTAAGAACTCCAGAATGCTGTTTTGGGGAGGCTGCATGATTGAATCCTCCTTGTTATTTTCTTGTGATGTACTTGATTCAATATATATTTCCATTGCTCTTTGTGAAGGGCTGTGCTAGATGCTAAGTCCTAAAATGATTAAATCCTTTTTCTAGTATCTGTCCTAAATTTCTTCACAGGCAGATCACATCTATTTGAGTTTTTTGCCAACTTCATTCACTAGTTCAAGTAATTTTTACTATATAATATTGGCTGTTTACCATATAAGATTTGTTACATAGAGCTTATTATTTTATTTAAATACCTTGTAGAAGTAAATCTGTTAATATCCTGGTACTTATGAAACATACACATGCTTATTTTTAAGCCAGTGATAAGTTAATTTTTTTGAAAGTGAATGAGAAAACTACTTTTTTTGTTTAACTTTTTTAATTGTTACCAGGTGTGTAAGTGCCTGCTTTGGATCCTGTTGTACTGGATCTTCCCCTGTGTTGGGGAAGAGCCTTGACAGAACTGCAAAGTTCACCACTCATGGTGGTAGTTTGTTGTTGGACAGTACAAAAATATCTGTTAAAACTGAGGCAGTCCCTGAAGGCTTTTATTGCTGTGGAATAGCTTTGTAAAGGTCTGTTTTTGTAAGTGAAGGTAAGACAGATCTGTATTTGAAATTGTGCTTTTCCATTGTATGCCTTCTAGGACACTGAGGTCATATCCTTCAAGGGTTGGTAATAGTACCACGTGTAGCTAAGTGAAGTTGATTATTGATTTGTTTTGTATTTAAAGGTAACTTTTCAGAGAAATCCTGGTGGATGCAATCTGCCTAGAATGTCCCACCACAGAAAGAGTTGATTTAATCTACATTTTCTCCAGATACTTAGCGGGCAGAAAATGTGGAGTGTCATGATAAATTCTTAATATTATAAGCCCTGCTCTTTAATTTTGGGGATTTTCCTGTGCTTTTCTCTTTTGAGGAAAGGTCAGTACAATTAAATTATTTGAGCTGCTACAGTGAAACTTAAGGTTAGCTCACACTATTGCAGCAAGCTGCTGACCTCTTCATTTTTTCCCCTTCAATTTATAAGATGCGGTGCCAACTTAGAATACAGACCATTTCTTTCCTGACTTTGTCTTTCTGCTTTTAGTTTTATTTCTAACACACTAAAATCTTAATGCTCCGTGCAGTTGGGAAGGTCACCTGCTTCTTTGTGCTTGACTCTTATCAATTCAGGTTTTCTTTTTGTTTGACTGAGAGTAGGAACTCATTCTGTGTGAGAGAACACATTTGGAGAGATGCTCTGCAATGTAATCTTACATTGTGCAAATGGTTGCCTTGGCCTGGTAATGATGGGGGCAGTTTTTGCCTCACCAGTTCCAATCAAGCCCACAATGGTGTGATTAAAGGCTGCTTCTCTTTGATGGTTGGTTACATACCTTGACCTCTCATTACAGCTCTGGCTTTCTAGTCTCTGTTCACAGAGGGACCTTATGGTTTTGGGATTTCTAAAAACATAGATTTTTTTTTTCTTGCCTTCTGTGTTCTTATAATGTATGTAAATAAATAGGTTTGGCTGTCGATTTCCCTGTTCATGAGCAATGAACTTGGGAATCAAAACAAATGTTAAGGTCAGCCACAACAGATCAAGATGCTGTGCTGTGAGTCCCTCTAGGCCAGGCTGGATGGGGCTTGGAGCAGCCTGGTCTAGTGAAAGGTGTCCCTGTCCATGGCAGGAGAATTGGAACTGGATGATCTTGAGGTCCCTTCCAACCCAAACCACTCTACACATTATTATTTCTGTGCTTGCAGCTGAGGAAAGTGTTCTGGGCATCTGCAGAGCTCCCTGTCCTGAGGAAAGTCTGTGAATTAAGGCTGCCTCACTTTTCCCCCTCACCCCCCAATCTCCTCTCCTGGTGTGTCAGAATGAATTTGTAGTGACCTGAGGACCAAGTCAAACTGTTCATAAAATAAGTATTGGGAGAAGGACTTTTGGTTTGTTTTACCCAAAGTGTAAGTGGCTGTGCATTTTATGTGTTGTGGGTAAAGTGTTGCAAATAATTTTAAAGCTGAATGATTTGGTGGAAGAGGCTTTGTAGTCATCACTTCTTCACAGTGAGCTGAGATTGAATGAAAGAAAGGAAAATGTCTAGGCTCTGATTCACTGAGATGACTGCATGCTGGGGAAGGAAGGCTTACAAGTAAACTAAAATACTTTTACAATATATAATAATGAATAGTTAAAGGATGTCAGATAATTATGTTACATACTAGGTTTTTGATTCATTTTTGAACCATGAACTCTGAAAGCCTAGTCATGAAATGCAAGTTCGAAGCTGCAGTTAGTGAGGTGATTTCACAGCACAGTTATCTTCTAATCTTTATAAACACTGTGACTTGAGAAATAGAGAAGAAGCTCTTGTGTCGCCTGGGTTATCTTTCCTGAAATGTGAAATAGTAATTCTCCATGAAAAACTGAAACTCTGAATAATAAAGAATTATTGGTTACAGGGGACAAAGAGCCATAATGCAGATTTGCAAAAGGTGGCTTTGAAGACTTGTGATGTGTTTGTAAAAAATTTTAGGAGTTAAATAATAGTAACCCCCCTGTAACTCAGCTATGTGAAAAAAAAACCCCACAAGACTCTTATATAGTAAACTACTGTATATTAGTGACACTCTAAAAATTGCTTCATTGATAGTATCAGTGTTTTAATTCTTCTTTTTTTATTGAAGCCTTCAAGGGAATTCACCACTGTAACTGTAGTGACACATGAAAATTTGGATCAGTAGTAGTACACTATTAACTTTTTCATAGTGGGTTGTTGAAGCATGAAAAATACATGTTGTTTGGCTCTGGAATCTTGTAGTAGAACTTGTCACTTGGTCTTGCTTCACTGTTACTCTTCTGTGTTTTCTTAACTTTTCAGGTCTGTTTTCTTGTTGTACTGCTACTTGTTGCTTTATCTTTATAGTGCAGCTTTTACTTGGTGAGACTGTCAGCAGCTGGGCTGGAGATAATTTTCTGACTCAAAATACAGATTGAGTGATCAGAATTAATGAGTTACAGAAACCTGTATGGTCTTGACAAGGAAGTTTTGAATGAAGTTTCATTAGAAAGGTCTGGGCTGCAGGAGCCAAGGCTGAACTCAAGGTCTTAAAATTTAATGACCTCTTTAAAATGTTGCTTATGCCAGTAATGGGTGTCCTTTGCCTGCCTGAATTCCTGCATTCTTCCTTGTTACATGAGGCTGACTGGAATTGGGTGGGCTCCCTAAGCTCTTGCCTAGGTAGCTGCATCCATGGTTGCACTGCTGCCCTGCAGGGAGAGCAGTGCAGGGATCAGTGATCTGTGGGTGAGATTCTGTTAAATGCCGTTTCTCCCTTGCTGGAAGTGTGCATGGCTTAAGTTGTTCAGGAATGTGGTAATCTTGGGCTTCCTCTATGCTAAGCAAGGAGAGGCATCTCCAGAGGGCTAATCAGATCTTGGATGACCCAGTTTCTCACCAATACTGTAATTAAACTGCTCCTCTAAATACACAGGGTGCATGAGTAGCAATAATAATAACCCAAATACTTTGCAGAAAACTGATGCATCGCATGGGGGGAATGCAGGCATGTTAGTAGAAACTTCTTTTAATCTTTGCATTTTATTATGTTGGATTTTTATTTATTCTATTGATGTAGTGATCCAGCTTCTCAGACCTTGCAAATTTTTTTTTTGCTCATAGTACAGCTATTTAAATAAATCAGAAGCCAAATGAAAGCTTTTTGAAATTTGTATTTAAACAGATTTAAAATAAAATTTTAAATTTGTTTTCATAATCTTTCTTTTATTTTTGATCATATTTTAGGATATTTACAGCTGGTAAGTTGTTACTTTCCTTGCACTTAAAATTTATTTTTAGGTCAAAGAGGCAGATAAACACTTTTTGAATTTTATTCTGTCATGTATTTACTTGAACAAAGTAAGTCTTCAGTCTCCATAGTGTGAAATGAAGTTGCATCCTTGCATGGGGGTTGCAGTTACCAAAAACGTATTCATCATATCCAGAAGCAGTGTTTGCAGGTGGTAGGGTCAGGTTCAGTAATGTCACTTTTTATAGGGCTTTGCTAACGAAGAGATATTGTATAATATTTACTGTTTAATTTAAATTAATTAATGTGTACTAAACTTAAATGTGTAAAACCCTTTGCATATATGACAGATACATTGACTGAACATTTTTAAAAAAGGTGTTATATTTATTTTTTAATTTATTTTTCCATAAAGGGAACTTTGAATCTATCTTCATTCATTTGAGCTTTTTCCTAGCAGGTTGATGGGGCTTCTCTAAATAAATTGGTGCAACATGACACCTGCTTTTAAAGAGATGTAATTTCTGTTTGTAAACCAAAATGTTGGCACTGGCAGGAAACTATTGTTAGGTTTGAGCTGACAGGAGAGCTGTGGCAGGAAAATTACCATCATTATTGTTGTTGGAGTTCCAGTGTTTTTGTATACACACACTGGTCCCCAAATGTGTCCTTTTTAGGCACTTGCACTTCACCTTTTTTCTGCCACGTTTGTACTGGAAATTAAGATTGGATTTTTTACAAAATACTTACTTTATGATACTCTAGCTATGTGTGTCTCTAAACAAGGATGATAGAAATGGGGTTATGATAGTAATTTATGTCCATTTAAACATTCATTACATGTTTTATTTGTGATATATATTTCATGTAATTATTTTCTCTTTACAATATAAAATCGTATACCTGCATAAAATATATTAAAATTGTTTTATTTATGTGTTCATAAATAAAGGGGAGTAATCTTTTAACATTTGTCTGCCTCAGTGTTTTGATTGATGGCCAGTAAGGAGTGCTGAATTATTATGACTAATAGGCATACACAAGAGTACATGCCTTTGGCATGATAATATTCTCCCATTACATAGTTTTTTATTTAAATCTTAGTCTTTGGGCCTCTCTCTGTGCTCCTTTATATAGAACATTGCACAATGATGCCTTTATCGTGGGCCTTTGGTGCTCCTGCAGCAGAAGGAGTGAGTAGCACAAGAACACTGTAACCTTGTTCTCTGGAGTGAGTATCAAGTATCTGCCACTATGTAAGCAATTCATATTTCTGGGATCCTATTCATCCTGTGATAAGTTGAGGGTAGTATTCAAGTACATTCCAAAGGGGGAAGGATGCAGACATTCCCAACTAAAATACAGAGGAAAAGCAACAGTTGTGAATGCAGATGTTTGGGTGGGCACCCCTTTCTCTGCATGAGGCACCGTGCAGTCACAGACCAATGTTGTATTTACTGCAGGAGGACTTCTAGAGATTGCAGTTTTCTGTTCCCTAATGGTGGTGTTATTTCCTGTTGAATCAAGGAATTCATGGAACAGCTGAATGGGATGAAGGATTAGAAATGGACTAAAGAACTTTCCCAACAGCAGTGTTAAATGAGGTGTTCACAGGACTTTCCTTGCCTGCCATGAGTCATGTTGGTTCTCACTTTCCATACAAATGATTTAATAATATGGATCACTGTATAGGAAAAGTGAAGTACTGCTGCTCAGTGGTGTAACTTTATCACAGATATGAAAAATAATTGAGCTGCAGCCTCATTTTATATTCATGTTTATATTCAAGAAACAAAGCACCTGATTTAAAAGATGTGTGGTTATTTTAAGCTAAATTGACTGTTTCAAGAAAAACTCTTTTGCCATGCTTTACCCAGCTGCTGATAGGAAA
Source organism: Phylloscopus trochilus trochilus (assembly GCA_016584745.2). NCBI lineage: Eukaryota > Metazoa > Chordata > Aves > Passeriformes > Phylloscopidae > Phylloscopus > Phylloscopus trochilus. The sequence goes on along the minus strand of WQNJ02000016.1, from coordinate 6,476,878 downwards.
CAACTTCTCTGATCTGTAACATAGTTGGAAAATACTTGGGATTGTTGCCAGAAGTGGGGTTATGTAAGTAATGTCAGCGAGATTATTGGCTCCATATTTGTTAAATTTTAAGATCTTTTCTTTACTTAAACTATCCAGCCTGTTATCCTTTCACTGTTTAGAAGGATGGTTCCTTCTGATGTTTGTGGTAAAGTAGCTGCACTTAGGTGATATCCTATCAATCAGCTGATTATAAGGCTTGTTCAAGCTCTAATTGCAGAGGACCCTCTCCCCTATAATTAAGATACTTTAATTCCTAAAACTGTGTGGGAGACTGCAAGATAGCGCTGGAATGTTTTCAAGAGCATTGGTAAACCTGGACCTATCCTGCTCAAAACTTCTGAAGCAAGCACGAAGCTGTGTAGAACTTGCAAGTTCTTCTGGTTTGGGAAGCTGGTGGGATGTGTTGTTTTCTTTCTTCTCTTCCCTTTTTTCCTCAGTTTTATTTTGTGTAACATAATGGTCTCCAGAATGGAAGGCATACCAACACGCTGTAGAACCTCAGTGCTTTTGGCCAGGGCAGTCATTAATCTAACAGATCACTAATGTAAAAGGGCACTTTGTTTTAATAAAGCACTTTGGTTTGCCATAGGAGAGGATTCTTGAATGCGGTCTTTCTGTTTTAGCCTTGAAAAGCTCTTTGAAAACCTGCCTCATTCTGTGGTGGAGTGCTGAAAGCCTTACTCAGAGCTCTTTTGAGCACAAGTCAGACTTGCCAGAATTTTTAGGGACATAGGGAAGTAGGTCTCTCACCAGAATGTTCTGTTGGATTCAATATAAAGCTTTTTCCTTCTCTTTTTTTCTTTGTAGTAGAATTTTACCCAGCATTATACGAGGAGTTTTATTTTGTGGTGCCACTCTGTCCGAGTTGTACAGACAGTACAATGGCGTAACCTTCCTTTCCTGCACTTACCCAAATTTAGCTTTGGAGGTGACACTTGTGGGCTACAAGCTCTGAGTTCCTGGAGTGATGCTGTGCTGCAGCCATGCTTGTGGTCAGGCTGCTCTACAGACCCTGTTTGCCTTGGGAGCTTCAGCACAGTTACAGCTCATATTTTATATCTGGCTGCAAAAACTGGACAAGCTTTTAGCTTCTTCTCTTCTTCAGTTGCATCAAATTGCTGTAAGAATGTTTGAAGGATGTCATGGTCTTGGAGAACACGAGAGAAAAAATTTAGTCTGTTGCTTGCTCTAAAAAGATGAGGTACAAATTGAAAAGTGTCAATTTTGCTTTTTATTTCCTCCTCGCTTTCTTCCCTGTGACCTCCTCCCCACCTTTTCTATTCCAGAAGCAGTGACAAAAATATTTGCACATTCTGCTTTAAGTATGTGGTAGGAAAGTTTTGGTTTTAGAGCAAAGGCTAATGAGTCACTTTTAGTGACATTTCAGTATTTATTTATTCCTTGTGCATTAAAACAAACTAAAAGAAATAATATTTATGTCAAACTCACTGTAAGGCTCTTGAGAGGTTTTTTCCCCCCCTCTTCTTAATGCAATCAATCATTAAGTGGAACACCCATTTAGGAGAGCTAACACAATTTGTGGTTTTCTTTAACACGGTATATTCAGTAGACTTTGAGGATGTTATAGCAAGGCCAGGTTACCTGGGTGTTATTCAGTGAAATTTAAAAAGGATAAATTCACTGCAAGGGATGATGATGGCACTTCTGTTCCTTTAGCACTGGTGTGGTGCCAGTGGGAGTTGAAATGCTGGGTTGCACTGCCTGGATGTAATACTGGGTAGAGTGATGTCCCTTCTTGTTTGGACCATGGCAGTTGTTGGCTGAAACTTGGCATCATTTTAAATCTACAGCTGCAGAGAACATAGGGAACAGTAAATACACTACAGTTTCCCATCTGCCAAAACTGAGGCGGTGTTAGTAGGTTCCTCTTTTCTTGGAATAAGTAGGAAAGGAGTTCTTCATTTGGATAAATTGATTGTCTTAAGGTGAAGCTGACTACAGAAGTCTCAGATGGCCAAATGTTTCTACCGTTTTTTCATTTATGAGGGGACAGGAGAACTCTTCAACACAGCAAGCATTTATATGTTTTTATGGGAAATAGGATTGGATATGAAGGTAGTACCTGCTTGTTACAGCACACTAAATAAATCCAGATGTAAGAAGAGAGGCAAACCAGAGATAACCATAAAGGTAGCCACAACCAGCCACTTAGACAGAAAACATCTCAAATATAGCTCTGGTATTAACCTTAAGCCGTCACAGTTAACATGATTGTTGTACTCAAGTGCTAAGCTTGGATTTTTAAAGCATGTTAGTTAAGATCTGTGTTGAAAGACTGCATTTCTGAGTGAACAGAGGAGGAGAGCAGGAGGCTGAAGTCTGAAAGTGAACAGGTAATGGTGTCTCCCATTAGAACACAACTGCAGAAAGCAAAGAGACCCAGGTCCACTTCCTTTTTTAAAGGAGGGTGGTGGTTCCCTTCTGCTCTGTGTGACCTTTGGGTTAATTTCCATTGGCTGCTTTTGAAGTGTTGAATTTGTTCTTCCTTTGAATGTATCTCTGTAATAGTTTTTTTCATCACTGAGGTAGGTTGCATTTGTGGGATTAGATGCCACCTTAGTGTTAGATTAGCCTATCACAGAGTATTCAAAAACTTGTTTTGAAAGTTTTGATTTTTCTTGCAGAGACAGCCACACTGTGTACTGTTTGCTGCACAAACTATGGCTGCAAATACATGGGCTTAATAAAAGTAATGTGTATTTTGCAGTGGACTAATAAGGTTTGATGTTCTTCCTGGTGCCTCTCTACAGCTGCATTTTATTAGTTATTGGGTTAAATGTACATGCAGTGAAGGATTTAATCACGCTAACAAATAGCAGTGCAGAGAATTTTCTAGTTTTTCTTTGCCTCAGGGAGGTACAAGATTATTAGTCTCATTCATATCCTCTTTGAAATGAAACCAAGGGCTTAAATTAAAAGCAAAGTTTTTATTTTTTCTTCTTTCTTATAATTGATCACCCATTCATTTTTATCAGTCTATGCCTGATTAAACTAATGAATGTACTTTTGACTTCAGTATTAACACATGTAGGATAGTAATAGTTTTGGGGAGTTTTTTTTTAGTATTGCAAAACTGAAAAAAGACTTTAATGACTAGTGTGGCTTCTTTCTGTGTGCTTAAGTTTGACAGAATATTTAATGATATCCTTTAGCTTAAGATAAATTTGTTGATTGGCATTACAGCCGTGACCCAAATCCAGGCAGTGTAAAAATGCTGCATATTCTGTTTGGAATGCTGCAAATGCAGGAAATGCTGCATATTATTGGGGAATATGTTTTTAATAGTTTTTGTTATTGTAATTGCAACTTCATTAACGTCTGATTTCCTTTTGAGACTTGTGGTATGGAACTTTTTTTCTCAGAAAAATCTTCATTTGCAGCTAAAGCTATAGGGAAACTTTGCATCTAATATGAGGAAGACTGAGCAATCCTGTGGGGGGTTTGCATTCACTGGGATGAGCTCTTGTGCTACCATCCTCTTTCTTCCTCCTGTTTGAAGAAACCCCAACAAACATTATTTTATCAATCATTTAAAGTAGACTTCTTAGATACAACCTTTTTGGGGGGAGGGGGTGGGGGGTGATGGTGAAATTCCATTTGCTTTATTGTTACTTTCTTGACCATTTCATGAGCCTTATGAAGTGACCGTTTGGCCTTTGAAGGGCATGGTGTGAGTGTGAGAAAAAATTAATTATTTAAAGAATCTGTTATTCTCCTCTTACTAATTTTCATGATGATATGATATATATGTGTTATATATATAATATATCATATATATATATATGATATAAGGTATAATAATAGCTTGGTTAGCACAATCCTAATCACATAGACCCGAAAGACATGAGTACCTCTGTATCTAAGGGATTCTGCACTGCAGCCTGAGCTATTCCTTTTGCCAAGTCTTTGTAGGTTAAATATCTAAGAGCTTTTGGAACCCTTGAACTGTTGCTAAGTGGTGCAGTTCAGATGCACTTGTATGTCTAAATCTTATGTTCTACAGAAAATATATGAGCAAAAAAGAAGCAGAACCCTTTTCTCACAGAGGTGATAGGTATAAAACGCATTTATTGGGAAGAAAAAAAACCCAAATAGTACATCTACACATGCTTTTTGTAAATTTTTTTTGGAAGAGTGCATCAAGACTAATGTGAGCACAAACTTCTGATACTGATCACTAGTGTCTAGTGTCTGTTATCAGGGTGATAAAAGTGATCTAGAGGGACAGTTCCCTTGGCTTCATCGTGGCTCTCTGGGAGACTCACTATCTGTCCTGTTACTGTCTAGAGCCGCTTGCAGAATGTGTCCTTAGCAAGAGCTGGGGGGGGGGGGGGTGAAAACTGATGCAAGAAGGGTGACAGTGAGAGCACTGAACAGGGATGAGATTGTGTAATGTGTAGTTTTCCTTCACTGGGTGCAGTAAGGTCTGCAGAATGTGGCCCTGTGTTTTTCTGTCTTCCCTTTTTCCCCCAGTACAGCATTTGTTTTTCTATTTTGGGTTTATAGGTTTTTTTCCTAGAACAAATAGAATTACTTCCATTGACCATTTATTGAAGTTTTCCATCATCTGAATTTAATGAACAGCTTTCTTGTATGTTTAAAGCGTAAAGAAAAGCAGACTTCCAAAAAATAGCTTTCTCTTGAAATTACTACTTTTCCAGCCTTTAGATCAAGCTACTTTATCTTCCCAAGAAGATGTCTTCTAAATAAGGCTAGAAAGGAAGAAAACATATTCCTAAATGGATGCAAATTCTGTTGGATTAAGCAGTTACTGACTCTGAAGGACCATTGAGAAGACTGTGAGGATGTTTATTTATTTTTATGGATGCTTTGCAAAATGCATAGCCAAAAGCAGTCATTTTTGAAAAATGAGCTCCTGAATAATAAATGGAGTTGTGTCACTGGTGCAAACACTTTTACAAGAAAGGCTATCAGAATTTCACATAGGAATTCTTTGTGAGCATTAGGTTTTCTTCTTTTTGCCTGTTTCATGCTTCAAAGAATGATCTGTAGAAAATAATGAAGATTAAGAATTTAAAGTTTTGAGGATTTATGGGGACAGTTAGTTATTGATCTGGAACTCTAGAATTCTCGTCCAGCTACAATAGATTATTGAAAATTTAGAAAAAACTGTCGGCTTCAGTTAGGAGAGTGGAAAATAAATTCAAAATATTAGTGAGAAACAATAGATAACCTACTTCTACCAGCTGTAATAATAATTTGTATTATGATACATTGCCTGTCTTAGAGCTCAATGCCTAATTGTTTTAGATAATAATTTGAAGACCAGTTGTGACAGGAGAAGTCAGAGAGGAGTATCATGAAACAAATTTTCTGAGCATAGTTAAGGTATTTGCCTTAGCTGTTGGATAGCCTTTACCTGAATTCCTTGTTTTTGCAAGAAATAAGCAGGTTTTTCTGTGAGGGGACTATGCAAATGTTCTTATAATATACTCTTCCTTTTATTTGATATTTAAAGAATCTTTTCTGTGATTCCTGACTTGTATTTCTATTTCCTTAATCCTTTTTTTAATCTATTCTTAAAAACTTGTCTCCTGCTTATGAGATAGTGTTTCTTGATGGGAAAATTATCTTCATTTTCTGAGCTCCTTTTTCTAAGAAGCAGTTGTGCCATGTGTGGTTTCTGAAACTGCAGCTTTTAAAGCAAACATTCCAATGGGTCATTAAGAGCAGGTGCCCTCTCTTTCGATGGCACTGGAGTTTTTACAGCCTCTGTTACAGACAGCCCTGCTGGGACTGCCCTGCCCAGACAGCCCTGCTGGGACTGCCCTGCCCAGACAGCCCTGCTGACTCTCCGGTGCTGAAACACCTGCTGGGTGTTACAGCCTAGAGAGGAGGGTCCAAAGAGCAAAGGCACCCTGCTCTCTTGTAAATCCTCTTCTCCTGCCTCTAACGTCAGACTTTGTTCTATTGCAGAACTAACATCATCAGAAGTGTTTAGTGTATTTATTTGCTTTCTAGAGGACTTAAGGCTTGATCCTGCTGCCGTTGTCACATCAGTGACAGAACTGCCCTGGGCTAGGACCTTCCTGGCCATTTTGTTAGGGGCTCTCCATGCCCTGTGGTGTCAGGCCTGAAAGCTTGGCATCTTAACCACGTGGGGAGTCTGGCAGGTAGGGAGATTCTGGCTGTGGGGAACACAGGGGAGGATGATGAAGCTAGACCTGCACAGGTTTCTGCAGGGATGTTGGGAGTAATCAATATGCAGAGTATCTGAATTCTGGACAGTTCATGTTGATCAGAGATGGAAAAAGAACAATGACAGTAACTTTGTATCTCAACCTCAAATGTGTGCAGGGCTGTTGTTCCTATGAATGAAAGCCCTCGAGCCATTGCAGTGGGTTGGGTTTTTTCTGTTAGTAGCTTGTACATCTTTCTGTAAATGAGGACAAAACAAGCAGGCACTTTTTGGGTAGCTGCAGTGCTGCCTGGGAAAACCCCGAGGGTTCTTGATGGCTTTTTAATAGCCTAGACAGAATGCTGTGAATATATAAACATTACAGATTAGAGGAAGAGAGTGAAAGAGAAAATATTAAGTCTTCCTCAGACTTAATTTCTGACCTTCCCCACCCCCTGTCAAATACCTTTGACAAATACCCACTGAGCCATCCTTCTGCAGCATCATTTGTGCTGTAGATGTTTTACCTCCTGGAAATATGCTTCATGGAAAAGAACTGCTTCCAAAGATCAGTTACTTACAATTATGTTAACGGAAGCATTTTTATTCCGAATTATGATAGCTGACTAATAAGGATGCAGGTCATTTTTTTATTATGTTTGGGAGAGATTAAGGGCTGTACACAGTGTTCCATAAAACCCCATCCTGGTTTAACTGTTCCTTTCAATACCAATGTGTTTCATGAGGTTGGTAACATGTGCATGATTTCTATATTCCCTACAATTTTGAAGTCGGGGAGGAAAAGCAAAATCCAAGAACATCATCAAGCACATATTGCTTAGCAAGCTCTTGGTTGAAGAGGAAAAATGCTTGGCAGAGATCCGTGGTCTGTGCATTGAATATATAGCACTACTTTTTTTCTCAAACAGAATCTACTCAAGTTGTTACACTAAATTTGACATGGTTTCTTTGTGGTTCACCTTGTGTATCTGTGTCAGAATTGCTGTAAACTTCCATCTGGTATATCCTTGCCCACAGTGGGTGTTTTGTCAGGATGTGTGGTCTGAGAGGTGGCAGTTGTAGTGACAGATTGTATGGAAGTCTTAGTCAAAGATAAGAGTGAACTATAACCAAATTCTGACTCACGAGTAACAGATGAAATTATACAATTTAAATAGTTAGTGTGTTTTATTTCTAGAAGTCTTTTTGGTATTGCCTCTATACTAAAGCAGGTTTAGTGTTGCTTTCTTGGTGCATAAATTGAGTTGATAAAGACAAATAGCAGCCACCAAGCTTACTGTGTAATACTTGAAAGTTTCAGTGATTTGTTGAAATTTCTTATTTCTCATGCCTGCTTCGGACTTGCACCATTTTCTTTCCACTGCATATGGAATGTTGTTTACATTTTCCTAAATTATTTTAAGGCTTTGTTTTTTTTCAAATTTTTTTTCTACACGCCAGTTGTCACAATAACAAAGAGAGGGAAATTCCTGTGCATACCAACTTTGGAAACTGTTTCATGTTGAGGAAGGCAGGTGTGTGTAAAAATGACTTCAGTCCTGAGGTTCTTGTGTGTCTCTCATTAAAAGGGAGGACAGAGACCTGTACCAGCAAGGTGAGGGACAGTTTGGAAGAAAAAGGAGCTGCTTCCTTTCTGCAGTTGGGAATAGGTACTGAAGTGCTTAATTTCTTCCTTTTAAAATAATTTTTCACAAAAGTAAGTACAAGTTATGCCTTTTAGTCCTTTCTTCCTCTGTTCCCACTTCTCAAGTGTTGATCTTTGTCAGTCCACCATCCTCTCCTTGTTCCAGCACTTCAGAACGCTGCTGTAGCAATGAGATAATCAAGTTAATTTAAAAATCAGCTGTAGGATCTGCAAGGTATATTCTTGCTTTGGAAGGCCAAGTGAATGTTGCTACTGAATATTTTATTCTACCTTAATTTTTTTTCTTCCTTCTCCTTCTATCTATAATACGTTAATATAAGGACCATCAAAAGTGTAGTAGTTTGTAGTATGTAGTAGTCATAGTGATTGTGTTTTGAGCACCGTGAACTTAGAAGTCAGTTTTTTTAGAGAAAATTTGCAGTGTAATATAGTTGCAAGTAATGATATTCCTTTGTTTTTATATCTTTGACTTGAAGATAAGGTGTTTGGTTACCTAATTAAATAAAAAACAAATCCATCATGGTGAGCTAACCATGGAAGAAGTTCTTCCAATGGCAGTTTTGAGCACTGGATTATTAAATAACAGACCTCCAGCTAAACCTTACTGCACAACCTTGCATTTTACATCTTACTTAAATGTTCTGAAATTATAGTTGTTCTGGAAGGATCTGCTTGTAGTGATCTTCTCCAAACCTCTCTAGGTATAAAGTCATTGGCCATCAACCTGGAATTCAACTTTAGGTCCAAGAGTTAGATGTTATTCTTAATATAGAAAAGTTGGGGATTCTGTCTGTAACGTTTTGAAGAATCCTTTTCCAGGAAGGGCTAAGTCATAGGTGCACAGTGTGTCTACAAGATTGCTCTTGGGTGGACACTTGAATGTTTTCAGAGTGGGGGAAGAAATCGGAAAGCCTGGCAGGGAGAGGGGTTTTGCTTGTCTTTGTTTTGCCTAAGCAAATAGGATAGAACTTTGGGTTGTTGTTCCTTCTGGCAGAGATTAATGGGCAGGCTGTGAATGAGACTGACATAACAGACATAGTTTGTTGTTCCTGTGCTCTGTGTGATTCAAGAGACTGACATGGACATGGATACATATGCCAGTAAATCTTAAAATCTGCAGTGCTTTTGATGAGCAGCTGGACATGGAAAAATGGAAAGAGATGACCTCTTCTCCTCCCCCATCTAACACTTAAGCAATGGGAACAGAAGGTCTAAAGGCCAGAGAATATGGCCTGTGGTTTGTTTTCATGATACAATTTTCAGAACACGTAGTTGGCTTCCTAAATTGATCTCTGTGTGTGCATGGCCACATAGTGCTGCATAGGAATTTGGTTTTCTGAAGTGTTCACAGAGCCTCTTCAGGCCTGACAGTTATTTAAAGTGATCACATAAAACATGATTCCTCATGATTTTTTATTTTGGGTTAGCTCTGCAGAGGCTTTGACAAAAGGCACTTCTGAAGGGGCTTTGTACATTTTCCAAATGTCATTAAAAATGTAGTGGGGCATATACAGCAATCTGCCTGCCTAAAATTACCTGACAGAAGTAATGACAATACCTTTGCTGAAATAGTTCTCTGAGCCTCTGGTGGTGGGTGAGAAAATGCCTGAAATTCTCCCAGGATTTCCAGCGTGCCTCCCGGTGTGTGAGAATTCCTGTCACGTCCAAGGGTGTCAGAGGTTTCTCTTTAAGGGGGGAGAAAAGGAACCCCCATGAATGTCTTTAGCAGGAGCTTGCTTGTGCCTGACGGAGTTTTTGCAAGCTGGGTTTAATTTTAGTTCTGTTGGTGGCTCTGACGCTGGCTCTGCACTGCACCGGAGTCTTTCTTTAAGCATTCCGTGAAATTTCATGAATTGAGACTGACTTGAAAAGAGGATGCAGCCTCACTTGTTAGTTACCGAGCCTAGGGGAGCACGCTGCATCTGTCGGCAGTCGTTTCAAGGGTTTCTTTTCCTTTAGCTACTTTGTGAACGTTTCCTTTAAACTTTATTTAGAGAAATCAGTATGCATTCTCTGGAGTAAATAATTCTAAAATGTTCTGTAGAAGTACATTTAGGACTGCTTGCAGTTTTTTGTGTCCTTGTGCTGAAGTCACTTTAAATCCATCACCCCAGCCTGTAGAATCGTCAGGCAGAAATCTTCCTGGGAAGGTAGATGAGTTCTTCCTGCATCAGTTTTGCTTGACGTACTGAGGACAGCCATGTAATAAGGTGTAGTAATGAAACCTGTTGGAATTTTAGAGGAGCACCTCATTCCTTTGATCTTGCTAACGAGCAATGATTCAAGTGCTACAGATTGTAAAGGATCTGGTGTCGCCAGCAAGACGGAGAACAGATGCTGCCAGGAAAGGTAAGAGCAGCTCTGGGATATACTCACTGCTCTCAGGAACTTGCTGTGAATTAGAAATATTTTGGAGTTCGGTTGTAGTTAAATTGCATACTTGATACTTAAAAATGCTCTTTATTGTGGCATGTACAGCTGCCATAGTTTGGTTTAGAACTATATTAAGCCTGATTCTTCTCGGTTTTGCAACTGCTGCTTTCCCAAAGAGAATCCCAGTGACGTTTATTATGCTGAAAATTGAGTTTGTCAGCATCTGTAACTGGTACTGTTGTACTAAAGGTTTTCCTTTTTTTGTTTTTGTGGTGAAAACATTTCTGTTGTCAGGAGAGCTCAGGTTGTGAAAATAGCAGTTGTATTCTGTGTAATCCCATCAAAATAGTTTTTAGAGTCTTAATGCTCTAAATGAGAATAAGAGCAAAAATAGGCTTCTTTAGTGCTTATGGAAATGAGACTGGAAGTACACAGCTGCACTGCTGGCTAGGTTTTATAATTAGATTATTTCTAGATTGCAACTAACTTCAAAATCCAAAATGCCTCTTGCAAGTGTATGAAAACTACTTGAAATAATCAATGATTGTTTGAATTTAATTGATGTTAAATGCTGTTCTCATTTACTAGTGTGTTGAACATTTGTTTTTTTCTTTGCTAAAGTAATGCCATCTTTTGTGGTATCTGGCACACATATCTAATGAGGAACTGATTAAACACTTCTTTTGTCTTTTGCATCTTAATTATTTGCAACTGCTAAATATTTGGTTTGTAGAGGAACTAAATAATTTGTAGGGATAACTTAAAAATTTCATTCCTTTCTTACTAGAATGAATTTTCTAGGTCTAATTTATTTTGTATTGAATAGATTGTGAATAGTTTAGTATTTACAGCATCTGCCTGTTACTGTGTCATTTTTTTGTTCTGCCCTTATGTGTAATGTGTGGCTATAGGCAAGTACCTTTATTTCAAACCAAGTAACATCAGGCTGCTCTAATTGTAACGAGTTAGTTAATGAAACACCTCTGTAAGTAAACAAAAGGAGTGAGGGTAGAACTGGGCTCAGCTGTTATCCTCTTATTCTGAAAGTAAAAAATGTAAGCTTCCTAATTGACTCCTTAGATTTTGCAGTAATTGGTTGAACATCCCCCCCAAGAATTGTATAATTTCATCCCGGTGAATTGACTTCAGCACTGTTCATTTCTGATTTGTGCTGCTTCCAGAGAAGGATGAAGGGGAAGAAGTTCTACTTGTCTGTTCTGCACATACTTCACTAGTCAGGCAGGGTTTTTATAGAACTACTGTAAGGACTGTTTGAAAAGATGTAACACCAAACCCCATAAAAATACTTATTTATAGGAAGATTCAGTGGAATTGAAAGGGAAAGTTTTGAAAAACATGAGGAAATGCTCTCAGTTCTAAAGCTTTCAGGTTGTTTTTTTTTTTTCTGTTTGTTTTACTCCCTTGGTGAAAGACATTAATTTTGCTCATTGTTTGGGTGGTATTCTCAAGCTGCTACTAACTGAGCTAATTAGATGTTAGCTCTTACAGACCTGGTGGTGCATTTTGACGAGCAATATTAAGATCTTAACATTAAAACCCACTCAAATATTCTGAAGAAAACATTTACAAAAGATGTAAAATGCTGACAGGTTTTGGTGATCGATACAGTAATTTGAGTAGACATTAGGGTTTTTTTTCTTCACAGCATGCAACATTAGGCATCTGGTGTACATGAAGGGCTGTATTCTGCAGAAATGACTCATTCTCAGTATTGTTCTCAGTAAATGGAAAAATGGACTTGTAAAGAAATAGTTGCTAGGAAGCCCACTGTGAATGTGAGGTGAATCCATTGACACACGTGGGAGATAATGTGTGAAATGTTTACCAAAGTGCTTTGGTGTTACTAAACTGTAAAGATTTTAAATCCCACTACTCAGGTGCATCCTCCTCTTTTGCTTTAAAACGTGTTTTCATTAGAATATAATTTCTTGAGAGGTAAATGTTACAAATTTACACACACAATGTATTAATTACGTATTTCATATGCAGTATCAAGTTAAAAACTTCTTTAAGACTGAAAATCCTAACCAACTGTTTCGATTTAGTAACTGTTTTTATAAATAGTACATAAGGTTAGGGGGGAAAGGATTCCTCTGCCCTCCAATTTTCCCAAGATTTACTCTCAGACTGAGGCTTAAAAGTACAGTTAATAGCCAAGAGAGTGTCTTTTTGCATCCATCATTCAACATGAGAAGCTTGTTAAAAGGTCTGCAGTAAGCACAGCTACTATGGAGATGAAAATTCAATCCCTGCAGAAGGAATTCCTGCAGAATGCTATTTAAAAGAACCCCATTACTAATGCTTCATGAGTTGAAATGTGGATTTAATGGGGTAGCTGAAGAGCCTGACAGAGTTGTAGAGTCTAATTTTGTTTTTTCTGGGCCAGTCTGTTTTCATTGTGGCTGTGACCTATGCCACAGGTTAAATTAAATTTAATTTTCTGTATCATAAGAGGTTGATAAATAGGTGGTTTACAAGACTAAATCCCAGAAATAGTCAGGCAGTATGAGCATGAGTGTCCACTTTGTCTCCCAGTGCAGAACCTGTGGTTCTGGTTTTGTCCTCACTCTTTGGCTGCTGCAGCTGGCATTAGAAAATCCTTCAGCAGGCCTGAGAGTCTTGCTTAGTGAATACGTGAAGTGAGCTGAACAGTAGGTTTTGATTTATAATGTCTCACATTTCCATTTTTTTTTTAATCTTGTGCTGTTTAAAAATTGAATTACTCATTTTTTTTAGGGGGAAAAAAAAGTTCTGTAATTCTTTTCCATAATCTTCCAATTGCAGTAAAGCCAAGTGTGTAGAGTTTGTTGTTTTGTCTTTATGGGTTTCATTTTTGGGAAACTCCAGACCCTTACTATATTTAGATAATATTAAATTCATTAGAGGGAAAGAAACTGCCACTAGTCATTTATTGTCAGAGGGGTAGTACTTTACATGCCCTGTAAGTCTAAAAATGAACGTGAAGTGGTGAAGAAATTTATATAAGTGGCTGCCATTATTTTATTTATAAAATTGAAAGTCTGCTTTGAATAAAATGATAAATCATGGCAGTACAAAATTCTCTTGACAAGCATTCTAATTTGAAGCCAATTATTTTATGAGATCTGAGACCTTTCTGAATTAAAAAAAAATAGTTCAAATGTTACTTGTCCTAGAGAAATCCATGTAGAGTATAAATCTACTAATTATTTTCTTCTTTTCCATCACTAAAATCCTGATTGAAATCCAAGTTGTTTAAAACTATTGAAGAAATACTCATGTTTATTTCTTTCCTCACTTCTTCCTCTTACAGATGGCTACAGCAGAACTTAATTGGCAACATCACCTTGATGTTAGGTTATAAAACGAGACATATTAAAACACTTCTAGCAGATGGGACAACTAAATTGAAATCACAGAATTAAAAAGGGATGGAAATATTTCAGTGAGAGGGAGAAACCTGAGAGAAAACTTGAGTTTGATTTTTTTTTTTTTCATGGAATGCAGGAGGGGAGATGTGTCTGGTCACTGCACTGTCTGGTCCTTCGAGGTGTGTCAGTGCTGGGCCAGAGGAGGATCACTGTGTTTAAATTCTCCAGCAATAAATGACACTGGAAGGTTACTGCCTGGACTCAGTGCAGACAGTACTGTGGTAGTACCTTGTATTTCAGACTTGACAACAAATGAGCTGTCATTTTTTTTGGTCTGTTTCTCTGGGCATGGACTAAGTCGATTAGTTGCAAGATGGAGAAAATAAAATGAAGGTCCCACATCAAGTAGTTGGGGTGTTTTCTCTTTAGTTTTGGTGATAGTAAAGTGTACTCAAATCAAATGCATTCCATTAAGGCATCTACTGAAATATGGGAAACTTTCCTCAATCCCTTGATTTTTCTGTTTGTTGCTGCATCTTTGCAACAAAAGCTGAGAGTTTTGCCTCTTAGGGGAGGTTCCAGGGTTACCTGAATTTCTTATTTTACTTTATATAATATCGTTATAATCCCAGTTGAGTATTCTAACTGATAAATGCTGGATTAGAAGTAAAGGTTTCTCTAGACTTGTGTAACTATCCTTGAATTACTTCATTTTTTAAAGGAGACTGGCCAGAAGAGACAAGTTAATAAAAATTAATGAGCTCTTCACTGAGCTGCAAGCAGGGAGTTAAATCTTTCTTTTTTTTTTTTTTTTTTTTTTTTGGTCATTAAATAGGAAATTCTGCCCACAGCAGTCAAGATAATGTATTGTAGTCTGCAGCTCACCAGCACAGGTACACAGCTTCAGTTCATAATTTATTGTGGCAAAGTTTCTAGCAGTTTGACAGAATTCAAGTGTATTTCAGCAGTTCTGACATTACTTGTGCTGAAGTTTCAGCTGTGGTTTCACAAATAATTAAAGCTGGCAGAAATGACTCCTGCTTTGCCTCTGCTGCTCACTTGGCCTCTTCATCCCAGTTCAGATCCCCACAGTGCTTCACCTGCCTTTGTGTGGCCATGCAGTGGTTGGAGTGGGACGCTGTACTTTTCATTCTTGTCGAGCTACTGTAACCTTGATCAGTTTAACTAATCCAGCTGCTGGTGCAGTTCCACAAGGTTGAGCTCCAGGGGGGAGCCAGCAGTGGGATGTGAGTGAATCCATGGGGACAACCTTCCTGCAGTGGTACCAGTGGCTGAGGCTAATGGGGAATACTGCTGGGACTTCCTTCTGCTGGACTCTGAGGAATTCACCTCAGGATGATACAGACACAAGCAAGTAATAATACAGCTGGATCACTGCACAGCAGGACACACAGGGACTCACCTAGAGTGTTTTTACCTAATATATTCTATTTCTGTGGCTGGCATTTGCTATGTCTCACTTTAAATAATAGTAGCTTTCATGGGTTATGCATACATTGTGGCTTTTCTATTGAATTTCTTATACTATCATTTTATTGCCTTTTTACTTTGGTTGGAATTTTATTCTTCTCCTTTGTGTGATGCCAGATGCAGTGATTAAGAAAGGTCCTGGTGCTGCTTCACCATATGTAGCTGTTAATGGCTTACTTTAATGTCTTGTATATTTGGTTATTAGGTAGGTAGCATCATTAAACAAAGTCTGTAGATGTTGTATCTTGGGAATTGGTCTGTGGCATAACAAAATTAATACAGACAGCTAGAATTCATTTAGCTGTGGAGGAGCTACAGAGAAAAGCACTACTTGTTCTCTCTCTGTGCAGTAATGTTAGTCACCTGGAATGAGCTCATTTACAAGCAGGTAAGCACAGCAAAGGCAACTCATCTTCAGCTTCCTACCATGATTTGTTAATTCTGGTGTGTCTCAGGGTTATTTCTGGGAAGGTGTGACCCTAAACCCATGAACTATCAACTGTCATATTCTCAATAATCCTGTATTACAATTTTAGTGTTCCTATTTGTAGCACGTGGGAAATGTGTGAGCTTAACATAAAATATTCTTATACAAGTAGGCTTGAAAAAGAAGCAAGAGTAGGGAAGAGTGCAGTAGTGTAATAGGGAAGAGCACAACAGGTTTGCAGTGATATTTCTGCTAGATGGAACAGAAATTCAGTTCTGTGTACATCAGCACAGCTGTTTTGGCATCACTGAAGCTGATCTGACTTGCTGTGTGTGGGGATCTGCAAACCCTGTCCTGGTTTCACTGCAGCAGGAGGCACCTGGCAGCTGGGTGAAATGACCAACTGAAAACAAGGTGGATTTGTTGAGTTCCTGGAAAGAAAAGGACAATTACTGATTCATTCAAGTTTTTGCTTAACATTTGGGAAGATTAATGAGTTACATGGTTTTGAGCTCGAGCTGGTGGGGTGAGTGTATTTGGCTTTCTGGTTTCAGTGATACTCCAGCTGAGACTGGGAATCCAAAGATTCTGTGTTGCCTGAGGCATTTGTCCACTGTGTTTGCAGTAGAGCCAAGATCTCAAGCCTGGATCTGAACATGGCAAAAAGGTGTTTTTATCCTGGGCCTTTCCTTCTCTACTGGCTCTTGTGCTTCTATCAGTGTGTGAATTTTACAACTTAGACATTTTAGTTTTGGTTTGGAGACTTTTGAGAAAAGGCTGGGAAGCTCTGCCTGAAGGTCTGGAAAAACAAGCCTCATTCTCAGTCTTGCATTTTCATGGCTCAGGTGAACATATTTTTCTGATCTTGATTTTGGTGGGATGGCAGTTGTGCATATGCTGTTTTCAAGCATGTAGAACTTTTTTCTTCTTATTGACTCTCAAAGGGTAATTCTGATATTATTTTACATGAACAAGTATATTCCTTTCCTTGAAGAAAAAACTTGTGCTGTTGAGATGTGAACACTGCAAGCAATGAGGGATCATCTAATTTTTTTCATGTGTTCTTAAGTTTTCAGTATTTTATCCTCTTGCTTATGGAATTTGGAATCCAATATTAAATATGAATGCTGATGTCCACGTTTGTTAATAGAGAAGCTGGTACAGAATTTATTTAAAAAGCTTAAAATGTGATAGTTTTTTGTTAAATTGCAGTGGACATGATTAAGCAGTGGTGCAGATATAAATGCTAATATGTTTACCTGTTTGTTTTCAGTAACTTAAAATGTGGTAAATATTTCAAAGTGACAGGGTGCCAGCTGGACATTTTCTACAACAGATAATTATAGCAGTTGGGTGATTTAGACAGGGTTTTGGTGTGTATATTGACATTCACAACTTCCCTGGACATCTTATCTGGCTTCCTCAAAGTATTTTTGTCCTGTTGGACTTCAGGTCTTTTGGTATAGCTTGTAAGGAAAACATCCAGACTTCTCCAATCAGCTATCAAAGCAATTTTTTTTAGTTAATCCTTTCTAACAGCAAATAAAAATATTGGTTTTTCAGTGGATTAGATTCTACTATTTTGTCCTTCTCGTTGCAAGTCCAAGCAGTTTTTTCTGAAGGAAATTATCTCTCAGCATTAGTATTAAACTATCCATAAAAATGTTAATTTGAACTGAATTTCCAGATCAAACAGAAAACTTAATTAATGTCAGTTAATTAAATTCTTGGTGGAAATGAGAAAATAAGTACACAGATGCCCAAGACTGCTTCTGTCTCCTTGCTAATAAAGCAGCTAACGACGCATTTTTAGCAGTACCTGGAGGGGGCAGGCCCTTGGTGATAGGAATTTCCTCAAGGAACACATTCTGCTCCCTTCTGCTTCATGTCCCAGGTGATGCAGATTTTTCCCCCTAGTGTTATCTTCTGTAGCATTATTACATGTCAACTCAAATAAAAGGAAATAGATGTGCAGGCACTTGATTGCACACTCTTCTCTCCAGGAGAAGAGCACGGCCCCTGTGTCAGGTGTCATGGTCACTTAACTCTGCACCCCAAGCTGGAGTATAAATCTTGGGACCTGCCACAAGGGCAACATGTGTGCAAATGGGCTTTGGTGTAGAATGAGTCTGGGCTGACTGGCCACAGCTCCTGTGAGCAATTCTGTCCACGTGGAGAAGCTCGTGGATATTCAGCTTGTGGACTTTGGATACTCTTGTTTGCCTGATACCACTGCTGGGTTGAAGGTGTTCTCTCCTGCCACTGGGAGCAGCTCGAGTGCACGCTTCACATGGAATTGGTGGTTTGAGCAAGAACTCTGTAAGATAGGATTGACCTGTTCCTTTAGTCTCAGGGTGTTCTGAAGACCTTGGGGGTTTTGTAGCTTTTAAGCCAGGTATCACCCTGATTCACACAGTTGAGACAGTACATCCGTGGGGATTGAGAGTTGTGTGCTGCAGTTGGTGTTTTCCCCTTCCCACTGTGTGTGTGGTACTGGGTTTTGTTGTTTGTTTGGTGGGTTGTTTTCTCTTTGTTTAACAGTAATTTTTTGTCTGGCACTGTTGTGCTTTTCGAACAACACATCACAATCTGGATGCTCCACTCCTATGGCACATTAGCCACTATAATCTAATGCAAATATTAATGAAATGTAAGTGGAATATTAGGAAAATCAATCTCCTTATTTCCCTGTGATTTAATTCATCATTGAAAAATAGGTTTCTATTAAAGGATCTAAAAATCAAATGTCTTTTTTTTAGCATTCATGCTATCGTGTTGTAAGTGATGGATGCACCTTCCCTTCCTTGCACCACTGCAGGCACCAGTTATATCTGAACATGTATTCCTCAAATGTAACCTTTCTGCCTATTATTTTTCAAAAAGCAACTTGCAAAGTCCTGTAAATTCTGTGGGCAAATCAGATCACAGCACTTTCTGCATTTATCGACGGGCAAGTATCTTTATTCCCTGGAAACTGAGGGGGAAATCAGTTGTTTTTTCTTTTCCTTGTTTTGAGGTGACACATTTTTCTTTTGAGATTTACCTAATATATCAGGCAAGATGAATATGTAAGCATTTCAAGAGGAACATGAGTGTGAACAGACAATTTTCACCGTATCACTATGTGCTACTTTTTCCCCCAAAGTATTTTGACTACAGGGCATTCTCTGAGCCTGTTTTTATCTCCACTTAGTCAGAAGTATCTTACAGAGGTTAAGGCTGAGTTTCAGGCTTATTTTTTAGAAAAAAATTCTTCAAAGTTTTAATTAATAATTTTGGTTTACTGATTGCTGTCACAGTTAGAATGGAAGTGAAGCTTTTGTTGCTAAGCCTCATTTTTGAGTGGGAAATAGCAGGAGTCTGAAGGACATGGTTGTAATGCAGTTCACAGGTCTCAACTGGAATGTGAGAAGTTGCCTTGATCTGAGACTTCCTCTTGCTGATAGAAAGGAAGTACTGTTTGTGCTAATGAAGGGACTTTGGTAACTTGAATATGCTGTGATCTCTCCTAGAGAAATATTTTCTGTTCCATTTAAAGTCACATTGTTTGGATTGGTGGAACAATTCTTCATCACTTTCAAGTGTTGGGTGTTCCTGAGATGCTTCCAGGGCTCCCCAGTGTGCAATATACTGCTGATATCAGGCATTGCACTTAGCTGTGTGATGTATAAATGGCTGCACTATTGCTCTGTGCCCTAATTTTTCTCCTTCTATAAAGAAAGAAAACCTGACTAATCCTTTCCTTTTTCTGATGACAGCTGTATGTTGAAAAGACTTTTAAATGTTTTGAAAAATTTCCCCATCTATGCAGCAGCTGCATCAAGTCTTGAAGCCACCATGTCACATCACTGGGTAAAAGAAAATGTTGTGTTCACAGACTGTAGTGTGGATCACACATGGCACAAATCAAAGATACGTTTTTGTCAATTCTGTGCCGTGAATTAGTACCCTGGCTAGGTTTTGAAATACGTGGGATGAATGCTACTCTGGAGCTTGCCAAATCTATAGATGAAAAAGAAAATAAGCTACACAGACTCCAATTCCCACTACTATTTAGTTTATAGGCATTGGAATGACCTTCTAATCTGTGCAGTGATAATTGCCTGTTTTACATAATGTGTAAAGCCTTGCAGAGGAGTGTTTGTAGTGATGGAACATGTATTAAAAATCATTGTCTGGCAGCTAATAAGAATGTAAAGCCATTCTATAAATAGTGCAGATAAGCTCTAAAAGGAGGAATGAGCAAATATACTTAGGCAAATCAAAGGACAACTGTGCTGGGGCCTGGGCTGGGCATTTAACACAACAGTGGCTCATGAACTGTGTCCACACTGGCAAGGAGTGTGGCACTGGAGGCAGAGATGGAGAGAGGAAAGCTGGGAGTTCAACATTCCTCTGTATTTTGGCAGTTTTTTCCAGGTCAGGTCAAACCTTGCCCTTATCCTTTGAGTAGAACATAACTTGGAGGTAGGAGTGCATCTCCCAGATAGTTGAACCTGGAAGGAATCCAGGTTTGCATACTTCCAAGTCTCTTCCCAGCACAAAGTGGAGAACAGTAAATAGAGATGATCTGGAGCTTTGCTCCAAAGCACTCTTCCAATTTAGACTAAAATGCTATTTATAGAATTATGTAGAACATCAGTAGTCTTTTATCCCAGATTTATGATCTTGGCATTGGACAGAATAGCCTAATGAGGTTTTTCTTGGAAATAAGTGGAATTTCTGGTAGGCTTGATATTTCAGGGGTAGAAAGGGGATCAAGAGATTATGCACTGAAGCACTGAATGCTGACATGTATGACTTGGGTTTCTATATGCTCTGCATCGTGAGATGAAGTGCTAACTTAATGGCAGAGATTCTGTTTGGCCACTGTACTGGCCTTGTGTGGCAAGGGTTTGGTAGTTGGGGCTGCAGAGGTGGCCTGTGTGAAAAGAGGCTGGGGTTGGACACAGCCAGACACAGCTTGCTCCAAAACAGGCCCATCCTTGGCCAAAGCTGAGCTCATCCGTGAAGCTGGTGACACCTCTGAGATAAGATAGTTAAGCAATGCTAAAAACCACAGTGCAGCAGTTGTGAGAGAGATAAAAATATGTGAGAATCAATTCTCCAGACCCCAAGGTCAGTGGAGGAGCAGGAGGAGGTGTTTAAGCACCAGAGCAGAGAGTCATTGGCAGCCCTGGAGAGTATCATGGTGAGGCAGCTGTGCCCCTGCAGCCCCTGGAGGTCCATGGAGGGAGAGCAGAGATCCACCTGCAGCCTCTGGAGAGCCCATGCTGAAGCAGGCTCCTGGCAGAAACTATGGCCCTGGAAGAGGAGCCTGCTCCAGGAACAGGTTTTGTGGCAGGAACAGCAGCTCGTGGGAAAAGCTGGAACAGTTTGGGACTGTGTCCCTTTGGAGGGACCCTGTGCTGGAGCATGGGAAAAGTGTCAGGATTAAGGGGCAGCAAAACCCAAATGTTATGGGCTGACCTATACTATTTTTAATTCCCAGTCAATTAGTTTTCTCAAGCCAAGTGGGTTTTTCTCATGAGTGTAATTGGTGAGTGACCTTGCTGTTTATCTTGATCCATGGAGTTTTTTCCTCTGTTCTTCTCTCCCAGTCGAGTAGGAGCGAGAGTAGTTCAGTGGGCACCTGGCAGCCAGCCAAGGGTCAACCCACCCCAGCAATGCTGAGAATGTGGACAAACTAAAACTTTGCAGGCCTCTGTTCCTCTGAGTTCTCCTCAGTCCAGGTTCCCTGAAGCTGCCAGTGATGGCAGCACGAGCAAATTCAGCAGTTGGGCTTTTCTGTCGTGGGTTGCAGTGCGCTCACATGATCCTGTTTACCAGCTGTGCCCAGAGCAGTAACTTCCAGCAGAGCAGGAGACAAAGAGCAGTGATTTGGTCAATGAGCACTGTCAATCCAGGCGTCTGAATGATGCCCTCCTGCCTTTTCCTTTAATGCTCTCTTAATGTACTTCTAAGTAAAATCTGTCTGTGTTTAAAAAAAAAAAGTTAATAAGCTTTGTAACATTTCCAGCTACTGGTGTGTGGTAATTGGTTTTGAAACAGTATTTACTGGTATGCCAGTGGACACTTTTGAGCAATTTTGGCTGGTAAGTGCTAGAAATTCTAAAGTCATTGCTACCATTAGGAAATGTCAACAAATTATCCCTTGCATCCTAGCTGTGATATAATTTCACGATATGAGGAGCTTGGAGAAGAGATAATCAAATTAGGGCTAATGAGATTGCACTTGAATGTGAGGGGGACAAGGGGACACAACATTGATTTGATATATCTGAATCATTCCTGCTGCTGTTGAATCGCTGTTTAATAGTTTGGTCTGGGCTTTGTTTATTTGACGAAGCTGCCTTGGCAATTTCTAATTCCTTTTTAATTTAAAACAACTTTTCTGCAATATTTTTTATTTTTCCTCTCAAACCTATTCTTAACTGCCTTTTATCTGTCATGCAACTTTCATCAGTTGAATTCATAGATTTCTGATTAGTGGGAAAACCTTTGTTTCTAATTAAAAACTAAAACAAACCAACTAAAAGCTTCACATTTGGGAAGAATTTATTTTAGTGTAGAGACACTACAAAATGGTTCCAACATGAAAACTATTGCAGCTCTTTTAATAATAATTTTAAATTATTTTTTCCTCCACAACTAAAAAAAAAGCCTGCAGATGAGCTTGTTTCCCAAGCATTCTTTTTCATTCTGAGCCAAGTGTGAAATGTCCTTCAATTAAAATTTGGGCTAAATCCTACAGTCCCATGTGAAATACTATAAATATTTGGTATTCTATTTATACGAGCTAAGAAGCTTGGACTTAAAATACTGATGGCTGAATGATGTATCAGGGAAGTGTCTGATTTTGAACTAGTAATGACATACCAGTTTCACTGAGGAACAGTTACCTCTGAGGTGTAAGGACAAGAAATTGTCCTTGCTTGCCCTGAAGTGGCCCCAAAGCAGCCATATCTGGCAGTCACATCATTACAGTGGCCTATAAATATGGCAGTTCCCTGTGCATCCTTATATCCTTAAAACTTGGAGCTACTTAAAAGGTGACTATAAAGTTTTTTAAAAGAAGCTAATTTATACCTTATTTGTATTTCATTTATGCTGGAAAGAAAATTGTGCTTTTCAAAGTTCTTACGGTTCATAGACACTTCACACTAACTTGTGCCATAGCCTGTTCTTCTCCAATATTTTCTATTTCTTCTTTGTCTTGTTAAGAATGTGCAGTTATTTTGCATCCATATTTTGCATCCATGAGGTTTCCTTTAGGCTTTTGATTTTTTAATTTTTTTTTTCTTTCATTTCAGTATGGCTTGTGTAAACAGAGAGATACCAAAAAGTGCTGATGTAATATACAGGAGTGAAGGAGGAAAACAGGTGCAAGGTGGTAGGAAAATTGGTGCTCAGATTTGATGGGATGTTGTAATCCCATACCCCTTACTGGTGATGACCTCTGCATGCTTTAACTTGACAGCTAATTATATTCTAGCAGTTTGGTACATCATCCCTCTTAAAATGTCATCCCTTAGCTAAAACATCCCTTAGCTAAAACATCCTCTTTTCTTACTGTTTGCATTTGTACTATCACAAGGTGTGACTTCTAAATTCTCCCTACTCTGCTTCTCAAGTCTCAGGAGGTGTTACATTACCAGCAAACAATGACACAGGTCACTGCCTGGCTGTGGGCTGTGTGTCAGGGTAAAGGCTGCAGCAGTGCTTGGGCTGTGCTTCCATCAGCCCTGGAGCTCGGAGTGCTGCAGCCTTCCCCTGCATCCACAGCATTGGAGTAGATTTGGACCTCTCAAGCAGGAGGAGACCCTCTCGTTGCATTACCAGCAAAGATTTTTTTATTTAGTAAAGCCTGATAGCTGAGTTTCAGATCCGTGTATTTGTCTTGTGCCTTTGCTTAAAAACCTGTCTGTTTATCTGAGAAAAAGTGCCTTAGTCGTTGTTGGGGGTGGTGATTCAGTGAAACACCCCCTGGGCTCAATAGCACCTGAAGAGTAATGGCTGTTTGTGATACTGTTTTAATTGAGAGAGAACTTCCCCAGGGTGTGCAGCTGACTCATTTTTCAGAGAAACCTGTGTCTGAGGTGGCCTGACTGTTACCCTGGGATTCAGCAGCCTCTTGTACCTCGGGTACAAAGTGCTCTCTGATGCTTTTGTTTTTCCACATTTATAGCACGTTATCACAATAATGTGAACCACTGGTTCCTGTTGTGAGTGCTTAGGTTTTGTGTGCTCTTCCAAAACAGTGGGTGGTGGCAAATAGAGTATGTGTGAGTAATTTTATAGTGTTTAATAGTTACACCCCTGGATTTTTCTCTGCCAGGGAATAAAGTGAGCTAGAGAAGGAGAAAGTGTAGAAATTCTGCTCAGTATTTAAGTAGAGTAAGGTTTATGCTGATGACTAATGCACCCTAAACCTGTTGTCTTTAGTGTGGATTATAGTAAAACAAATTTAAGTTAAAAATCATATTTCTTCCTTTCCCCCAGCCTTAAGGGAGACTGAGTTGTTTGTAAATTCTTTCAAGAACTTGCTGTCATAACAAGAAGTTTGTTGTTAAATTCAACGGTTTCAAAAATCTCTAAACCAGGCGAAATATTTGGTAGTTTTCTTTCACTTTCAGACTTGTGTGACAGCAGATGACAAAGCAGTATGACTGCTGAAGAGGGAAGAGTTGATAAGAGGCTGTTGGATTTTCATCCAGTTTGATGCCTTTGGAGTGATAGCTCCTTATCCTTCCAAAATGTTGTAATTGAAGAAGCATTCATTGTATTTATCCTCTTTGTTTCCCATCCTAGTGCTAGACCTTTCAGGAATATGTTTGCAGAGATGGTTTTAGTTTACTGCATTACAGTTCCTTGCTTCAAGAAGAGGCTTTGGCTTTGTTTGTAGTAACATCACAAATGCAAAGTTGTCATTTTAACACATACTGAAGAAATGTCTTCAGTGAGAAGAGGGAACCACAAGTCATAACCAAAATATATTTTTCCCTCACAAGTAATTTTGGGTTGAATTTCACTGATGAAAATTTCAGTGATGAATTTGCTGAATTTTCATGTGAGGTCGATGGATTTCAGAATGAATATTGCCCCTCATGGGAAGGTTTCCTGACTGCTGTGTCTATCTCTCCAAGTCAAAAAAGGGATTTAAAGGCCATATAGGCTCATGTAGAGCTTTGACCTCTAAGTTTTCTCCCTGCAGCTGGTTTTAGTTAGAGCTCAAAGCTGTTGTCTTGTGAGGGTTGGGTTGTTTGATTCATGCCTGGATAACCAGTCAGCCCTGTTGCTCCTGGTCCGTCTGAGCTGCACAAACGAGAACTTGAACCCTCCACAAAGTGCTGAATATCTTAATTGCATGTCTACAGGCACAGCAGACAGTGGGTGGATGTGTGTTTAAATCCCAGCTGGTGCTGTTCCTCCTTCTCTCTGGTGGAGAGAACAGCTCATGCCTGCCCTAGGGGAGGGTTCTGCAATGGGTCTGCTTTTCCCAGGGAACAGGATCCTGTTTGCCAGGTGCAGCTCCACAGGCTCAACCAAGTCGTGACTCTTCCTGTGGATTTGATTCTGTGGGGGATATGAAATGCACAGAGGTTGAGAGGGATCTGTTGGGATTGAAATGGGTTACATGGGCTGGACTGGAATCCATAAAAGGCTTTATTTATGTATTGTCCTAGAGCTAATGCTTGTAATGTGGAATAGGGATTTCCAAAGTACTGCATCAGTGTTTGTATTAGATGAAGTAGGCTTTCTCAGTTTACTGAGTTTAAAACTGCTTTTTAAAATTTCAGGTAGTTTTCTGTTGGGATATGAGAATCTGTGACAAATAGATTTTTCTGGGTTATGGGTGGTTTTCTTTGGTTTGGCTTGTTTCTTTAACAGAGTGTAGTGGTTTTAAATCAGATCATCATTAGTAGGTTCAGTGCATTATTGACTTCAGCATAAACAAATGGATTTTTTCTTGATGCCTGTGTATAAGGCTTAGACTAGAATTAACATCATGTTTGTTTTGCAGTAGGAACTTGTTAAGGTGTTCGAAGCATGTGTTTGCAGTTCTTCATTTTGCATTGATACTGAAATAAAAGTTCTGATTTTGAGAGAAGTAGCATTGAAATCTTGATGGTGGGTTTGTGTTACTGAAGTACCGCAGGGCTTATCTTCTTCTAAGCCAAATAAAAAGGAAGTGTTACTGATATGTCTGTTAATGCACTGCTTATTAAAGTTATTGTTTCTGTGCAACAGCAGTATAAATTAATAACTGTCATCTTATGTCAACACTGGGTATTTGTAAAATGTTTTCAGAGTATCCAAAGAATGAGCCAAATGGTGCCTCTTGCTGTGATCTCTTACTTGGAGATTTAGAACTCTTTGGAAAATTCTGTTCTGATTCTGTACTGTCCTCTAAAACCAAACATTAAAACAAATGCCTCTTCATTTTTGTTTTGTGTTTTTTTTTCTGCTACAGCTTTGTGCCTGCCTCTCAGTGGTGCTCACATCTCAGTGTTGTCTGTACTTAACTCGAGTCAAAAGTTAGGGAGAAGGACCAAGACCTCTTTTGATACACTCTCCTAAGTTTTAGGGATAGATTGCATCTAAAATCCAATTTGGTACTTCCTCTAGCAAAAAAATAAAGGTGATGGATATAATGTAGGCAGAAGTTTTTCTTACTGGTACAATATTGTGTAGATACACAGCCAGAAAGTTGGTGATCTTTTTTCTTCCCCCTTTTTCCTCGCCTTTGGGTTGTTTTCTCCAAACTCTGAAGTTGTTTTATATTGACAAAGGTTTTAACTGATGCAAACTAGGTGGAGGCAAACAAATTCATACTGGTATTGCTAATTAGTGGTATGAAGCAACCTGATTGTGATTTGGTGGGTATGGCACTGGGATTTACTGCAGCTACTCTGCTGGGTTTTCCCTCAGCTTGGGGCTGGGACCAGGCACACAGGACAGCCTTGGATGTCCTAATTCCTGTTTTGCATGGGAAATGCCATGGCTGTTTACTTTGTTTTGTTTACCAGTCCTCAATCAGTGAAACTGAAAACAACAGAACCTTCTTGTCTGCCACTAACTTCCTTTTCTCTTAGCAAAGATGAAGAAACTTCCTGTTTCTGCTGCTGTTTGACAAACTTGTTTACCTTCCATCTGGTTGTCTCTTACTCTTGCTTTTCGTATAACTGCTTTATAAATGTAAAAACATGGATCTACTGCTACCTGACACTTGAGATGATTTTAAATGTTCAGAGAGGATTTTAGCATTTCCCCCCCTCTCTTAAATGTCGTTTTCGTTTTTAATTAAGTGAATGACAGATACTGTAAGTAGCCAGTTACTCAGCTCTGTGCTGTGTAGACATGACTGATAAAAGCAGGCAGGTATCTAAATTTGCCTTGATGTCTTTCTGTGGACTTACTCAAACTTATCACAGAGTCACCAAGAGAGGGTTTAGTGTCATAAAAGCTTCTTGGTGCCATTCAGACTTTTTGGAGGATTCCCTTAGAGGATCCTGTTTGTACTTAAGGTATTATTACTGCAGTTAAAATGTTTATCTGTTCAAAGATGAATGGCTCAGAGACAAGAGCAATTGAAGAAAGCTAGCTGTTAGCTACAGTGAGCTGTAGTGCGTAAAGCAGTGTGGGTTCCTTTTGTGAAATGCTTTCAGTATGCTAAGATGATAATTAGAGTTGAACAGAGAAGAGCCATGCAGCTCCTCTCACTGTTACTGTGTTTTTTTGGTGGTTCCTTCAGTGTATCCCAGTGGTAGATGGAGGGATGCCTGAGATCCACACTCTTTGGTATGGATCACAACAGTCTGTCTAGCAGCCTGTAGCAGACTGGTGTAACTTGTGTAGCATACTGTTGTGTAGCCGGAATAAAGGGAGAAATGGTTTTTCATCCTGCCACAATATTTCACAATATTTTTTATTTTCCTTTTGTGTATTGGGGTGAAATTGAATGTGAAGCTTGAAAATGAGTGCCAAGGTCTCCTCATGCAGAGGCTGTGCTTTCACAGGCAGAGGCTCACGTTCAGGTGTGAACAGAGGCTGCAGGGAGGCTTTCTCATGCTTTTGGTTGAGAACTGATCCCTGTGCACTTCATGTTGTCTCTTCCAGGAGAAGGCAGAAAAGTCAAAGGCTGGTTAGTACATGTGCAGCTGGGGAGCAAAAGCTGCTGCTTTCAGGAGCTGCTCCTCTGCTGCCTGTTTGTGAATGCTTCGTTTCCCATCTCGCATGGGGCCAGTGAGGTTTGGGCAGTTGCCTGCAGCTGGTGCCAGCCCTGGGGCTGTGGGTGCTGGGCAGCTCAGGGGAGCTGCTGCTGCTGCTGTGTCCCCCATGCTGCTGTTCAAGTTCTACTCCTGCCACCTTCAGTCAGAGCTGGTGTTGTCCTGAGCCGGCTTGGAGCTCTTTAGTCTTTTTAAGTGGCAGAATAGCATCTATTACAAAAACAAACCCTCCTTTTCTTCCTGTTGTAATCAGTTAAATCGGCTGTGTAATTAAATGATGAGCTGGACTGTGGCTATGTCAGTGTATTCAAAGCTCGTCTGTGTAGAAGAACAAATCTCTTTATTTGAGCCAGTATAAAACACCAATGTAGATGAAATTTTGTAACTAGAGACCTGTTGTAGCTTCCCTAGCCCTACAGAAGAAATAAACCAGCTTCCTCAAAAATTAAGAACCACCCTCTTTTTAAAAAAAAACTTCATCCAGAGTCTGTATGAGTGTTGTCTTGGTGATGTTTTAAACTGGGAATAGACTTCACGTCATTAACGCTGAATTTTAAAATATAATTCTTGTTTGCTTCATTAATTTTGACTAATGCAGAGTGAAAAATGATTAATCAGGAGACTTAACATAATTAGTGCAGTGTGGCAACTGACTATTTAAATATAAGTCTGTTAACATGGGAAGCATAGCTCTTATTATGAAATGTTCTGCGTTGTGTCAGAATTGAAAGTATTAGAACCATTTTACTCCTCAAATTGATACTGCAAATCTTAGTGCTATGAAAACATTAATATTCTACCACTAATTACGATGTTCAAAACAGGAAATCAGAAATAATGTCAGCATTTCAGAGAATTTTTCAATGTTCTTTTGATTTATGTTGCTGGGAAAAAATGATTTTTATATGTCATCCTGATATATGGCATTGGGAAAGCAAAGAAGAAATTTATTGCAGAGAACTGCTATGTTCAGTCTGGCTGAAAGATGGTTTTGCTTGTGTGTTTAGTAGCCTGTCATGGTTAAAAGAAGTATGAGCAGCGTCAGTATACAGAAGGGATATTTTAGTTCCCAAAAGCCTCTGGGAACTGCAGGCATAATATATTTTTAAAGTACAAGGGATCAAAAAAATGCATTTTCAGCTAAATTTGCTTATAAAATCATAACCAGTACCTAAAAAGCCACTGGTGTAAAAGGATGCCTCAACTTACATTGAGGGTAAAATTCCTGAAATATTTCTGCTTTTCATCTGTGAGTACTGCTTCTGAGGTCGAGTGTCTGATCTTACCATATAATGCAGCAGATGATTTGCAGCATATTTTATTAAGACATAATTATAAAGGCTAGTGCTGGGAAAGGTCATGGATTTTAGGGGGAGAGTGGGAGTAATACTCATGAGCTGTAGGTGAAACATTCTGTGTTACAGTGGGATCAGTTCAAGCCACAGTAGGAGTTCTAAGAAACGTCATCTTTTGGTGGAAGACCATAAAATGATTTGCATGTAGTAGAAAACCTCCTGTGTTTTTCCCTGAAGGCTGTGTCTCTGTTGTTCCATGGCTGCTGGGTTATAAGGTGTTCCACACACAAGGCTGGCTGTGTCCCCAGATCTGCTCCCATCACCACTGGAGCAGCTGCTTGGAGGGCTGACATGGCTGAGCACAGCAGTGTTTGCATCTCCTGAAAGACAAACCTGTAGGTGAGTGACCACTTCTTTGTGGCCACAATGCTGCTCTTTCATAGCACTGAAGAAAGAGCAAAATTGTAATGAAAAGGCCAGATACCAACTACACCCTTGGGAAGAGAAGAACAAAGGATGACTTAAGCTTGGACATAAGACATGACCTTGTGGCACAAGTCAGACCAGTCTTTATGTACTGGCAAGCCCCAAATTATACCCAGCCTGAGTTTTTACATTGAAGTCTGTTTAAGAGCTGCCATAAATGTTTCAGGTTGTGTTGACAGAGGTCTGGGCAGGAGGGTGGGTTGTGGCTTTTTCCTCTTTTTCTTTCAAGAAAGGAGCATTGTTCAAATTAGGGCTTTCTCTTTTCAGTGTAGCTTGTTGAAAATTGGCAATTGTGGTTTCTTCTGGCTTTGCAACTGATCATGTTATCTTCAGCAAATTAATTATCTTCTGGCTCACGACTGCACACAACACTTTGTAAAATGGAATTGTGGTAGAGCCCTGCCAGATCTTGTCACTCCACTTTGTAGCCCTTGTGGGAACTTTCATAAGGCTCAGTGGTGAGGTGATGACATGAGCATTCCAACTGCAGCTTCCAGCTGGTTAGGTGTAGGCATTGCTGATGGAGTGATCTAATTTTAAGGTGTAATTATTTACATGAAAAACACAGAAAAACAAATTGCAAATTAGGACTAATTCAATGGCCAAGTTGTATTTTATTAGAGTATGTTCTTTTCCTGTTTTATTTATGTTTTAGTCTGAGTTTTGGGCTTTCATTGCTCCATTAACTAAAAGTGTTAGTAAGGCTATGTTATTAAAAATAAAATGATAGGCATATTGCAGTAACTGATTAATATTGGTATAGTTTCTGTAAGTCCTTTAGTCCATTCTTGCTTAAAAGCAAAATAGAGTATTTGATTTAAATTCTATGCAATACACAGACTCCTAAATTCTCATTTCATGTTTTGATGCAGGCTTCCCTCTGTGGAATATTGCTTAGAAGAGCTGCCTAGATTTCCCTGCTTTAAGTCCTTTGGGAATAACTTTAAAATTGATTTGAGAGGGTTTTTAGTAGCAGTTAATTCTACTAATTTCCAAAGTGACCATTTTCCATTGGTGAATATGCAGTGTCTCATAGGGGATGTTGCAAAACTGCAGGAGTTCTACCACAGTGAAACTTGATTTTTCATTAAGATGAGAGTTCAGTCACGTTTCTTCAGGGAAGTCAAATCTTAACTTTCATATTTTTCACTCATTACCCTCAGTGCTGTAAAACTACAATAGCATCTACTCTGCTGAGTATTAAGAGGGGGAGGGTGCATGTGTTTTGCTCCTGCAGTGGGCTTTTTTTAGTGCAGAGCATAATGCAATATATTGATTTTACAAAGAGTTTTACTCCATCTTCTAGCTTTTTTCTTTTCTTTGGATTAGAGAGAAGTTTCAGTTAAGCCAAAATCTTACCTGTGTGTAAGTCTACTTGAAAAACACCTACAAAACCAGAAATGCTAAACTTTAGAGGCATAAGAGAAGTATCAGTATAGATATTTCTAGTATATGTCTGTGTGTCAGTAATATGGCTTATTGGTGCCTGGGATTAGTGTCTGGTGGAAGAGCAGCAGTGATGTTAAAAAGCAAATTGTTTTCAAGTGGTGAAGGGGGTGAGAGAGTTAATCTGGGACAAGTGCTTGTGTTCATTTCGTGAGTTCTTTTCATCCTCACAGATAAGGAAACAGAAAGTAGCTGGTTTTGTAAAACCAGTAGTTCTGTTATGAGCAAAGTGGAAGATTATTTCTGTGTAGCAAGAAGATTGCTGTTGTGTATGTCAGCACTAAGAAAACGCTGCTTTTGAGGGAAATGTGCCTGGTAGTGGACATGGCACTGGTTTAGTCTAAACTCATACTGATTGCAGAGACTAAACTATTGACACCTGAGCTTGGGTGGGATCCATGAGCAGTAATCAGTGGTAAAGACAAAGGAGCTGCTGCTCATTTCCAGGCTCGGTGCTCTGCCAGACGATATGGGGAGGAAGGTTTAAACAATTGAAGGAACTGTTCTTTTTTCAGTCTCTGGGGAAAAAAGAATAGTGAAACACACTTGATCAGATCTCCTGTTCCTGGCATTTTAACACTTCTCTGAGTGCAGGAAAACCACAAAAGGGTTGAGGTGGGGGGAGACCTCTGAAAGTCATCTGGTCCAACCCTGTGCTCAAGCAGAGCTGTGCAGAGGTGGTTGCCCAGGACCACATCCAGACGGCTTATGAACATCTCCAAGGATGGAGAGAGATTCCACAGCCTCCCTGGGTAACTTGTGCCAGTGCCACTGATCATCTTCCAACTGGCTTCACAACGTGTCTGGTGCCGTGTGTACCCTGACTTGCTTAGGTTAGGATATGGAATTGGCTGGTTCCTGGCTGCAGGCATTACATAGCAGCAGAATGGCTGTGTGAGAGAGCACGTGTGAGGCCTGAAGTCTGTGCAGGAGAACAGTTTGGTGTGTTTGTCCTGGGATATTTGGTATGGAGATCTGTTTTTCAGGTTTTACTCTTGAATTTTTGTACTTTTGTCAATAAAAATGTTGCCAGCTCCTGGCATCCTAGGTGTTTCAAGTCCCCAGGATGTCTTAAACAAGAAAGGAATTTTGATCAGAAAATATGTAAAACCTTCATCCTTTAAGTAGGCAATGTCAGTTACAGAAACCTAAACTGTATTTTTAGAGTTACCTAATTTTGTGGTTTCTTAGGTAATAAGCTAGAAAGAGGGTACTTCAAGCCCCATTTCAAGTAAGCCCTTTCAGCAAGATGCTTTTCCTACAGCACTTGGAAAACACCAGTAGGAATTCTTGCCCGAGAGTATAACAGTGATGTGTTACAGGAGCCCTGGCCTCTGAGGCTGTTTGTTCAAATCCTTTTGTTTATTATGAGCTGGAATGCAGGGCTGTGGGCTGGGCTGGAGAACACCAGCGTGGTGCCTTCGTGACACTTGGCATTAACAAATGGCAGCTTTGTTCCAGCCTCTGCAGCTCCTGGAGCTGTAGAGGGGCTGTGTCTGGAAAAAGGAGCACGTGTCAAGTGGCTCAGTTGTGTGGAGCAAATGCAGCAAGTGAAAGAGGAGAACTTTTCCCTTGGTCATTTTTGATAAACACTGATTTAGAATATGGTCTAGAAGCAAACAGATTTACTTCATGAAGACTAAAACGGAGCTCTGCAAGGACTGGGAAGAAAATGACAGTCTAAAGACTGGTAAAGTGTTTTTATTGTAAAGTTTTGTCCTTCTCTTTAATAGTTTATATTTTGCTATTTAAATTCTCGTTTCAAATTAGTGATGACTGAGTTTTAAACACATAGTAATATTTAAGGGATATAATTATGTTTAATGGTGGAAGAAAAGTAGCTCAGTTAACTTCTGGAAATACGTATTTTAGAGAAAGTGTTGCTTTGCAAAAGCGGTTGTTTTTCTAATTAACTAGTTTGTTTTATGTTAAGAGTTCTCTGTGTTAGAAGTTCTCTCTGCATGGAGAGAAAGTATAATAAATGACGCTTAATCCCTTTTGTTCAGAGCAGGTTTAGTATTGATGTGCAGGTATTTACCAAGATTCTTCCTTTTGGACATCGTGTACCCACAACAAAATACTACTAAGTGTACGTCATAGCTTTTATTTTGTTGTTTATGGAAATGAACTGGAAGGAAAATAAACAGCCTGAGTATTTAAGGGACTTTCTGCTTATGACCAGAGACCTTGTTTATTGCTCTGATATGTGCTTTGAATGTGTAGATGTGTAGCAGCTGGTGATAGTGCCTGCAGACAGGAATTTGTGCCAGTGCAGCTCTTTGAGCAGTGGGATGTGTAATGTGCAAACAAGCAAGAATTTTAGTAAAGTAATGGGAAACAAATTAACATTTTCAGTTCTTTTGGGGTTTTCAGAGTGCTCTGGAGTTGGAGAGACAATGATGGTGGGTTAAAGGAAGAAAAGGGAAGAAATGGCTTTTCAGAGTTTGGGATAAGGTTACAGCATGCTCTTGGTATTGAGCCCTCAGCCCCATGGAAAGAGGCATCACTTCTGAGGGTGCTGATCCACAGTGGGTGAGCCTGAGCCAGTAAAGCCAATGGCATCCAGGCCTGTACCAGCAATGGTGTGGCCAACAGGACCAGGGCTGTGATTGTCCCCCTGTACTCCACCCTGATGAGGCCACACCTCAAATCCTGGGATCAGTTTTGGCCCCTTGTGACAAGAAGGACAAGAAGGTGCTGGGGTGTGTCTGGAGAAGGGAGTGGAGCTGTGATAGGGTCTGGAGCACAGGTGCTATGAGGAGTGATTGAGGGAGCTGGGGGTGTTTGTCCTGGAGAAAAGGAGGCTCAAAGGAGAAACTTGGTGCTCTCCACAACTCCCTGACACAAGAGGGTGTAAACAGGTGTGGGCTGGGCTCTTCTCACAGGTAACAAATGACAGAAGGAAATGAAATTACTTCCATTTGCATTGGGGTGGTTTAGATTGGATATTAGGAAAAATGTGGTTCCCAAAAGGGTTGTCAAGCACTGGAAATAGGCTGCCTAGGGAAGTGGTGGAGTCACCATCCCTTGAGGCATTTAAAAGTGCTTGGTGCTTTGGGGGCATTTTTTTTAGTGGTGGGCTTGGCAGTGATGGATTAATGGTTGGACTGAATGAAAGTCTTTTCCAACCTAAAGAAATCTGTGATTCTTCTTAAATTTATGGCACATATCTAGGGGCAGTTCATTATACTGCTGCTGATGTATGAGCACTGTGATGTATTTGTAGCTACTGCTCCTTTAGTGTAAGGAATTCACTGAGGCTCTCAGTGGTACTCGTTTCCTGCAACCTTCATGAGGGAGCTACTCCATGGTTGTTACCTTTGACAGGTGAGGTACAGCCCAGTAATTTTTTAGGCTGTTTCAGAGAGAACAGCACTAGTGAGTTTGAGTAACCCCAAAGCCCATTCCTATAAGTTGTATGACTACTTTTGAGGGACTAGAGATGTGTGGAGATCACTTTGAAAGTCTGTGCCTTACTGGTTTGCAGTTCTGTAGCTGAACAGGATTAGAAGCCATGCAGGATTAGACAATTCAAAATACACTTAGTATTCAAAAGTACTTAGTAAACCTTGTAGAGCAGCAGCTTTTCTTTTTGTGGAAAGACCAGTGTTTTACTGTCTTCTGGCCATTCCTCCCTCAGCAGCAGCTGAGTTCTGCCAGGCTGTGAAGAAAGCCAGGTGTAACTATGGGCTCTGTGTTAGTCACCCCAACCAGCAGCAGCTGGGTTGCTGCCAGGCTGTCACAGGCTGTTCAGCTCCTTCTTGACTGCTGGAAGTATAATGGGTAGTGCTGCCAGTTGCCCTCCTTTATTCTGGAAAACTGAGTTACTACAGG
This sequence comes from Phylloscopus trochilus trochilus, assembly GCA_016584745.2. Classification (NCBI taxonomy): domain Eukaryota; kingdom Metazoa; phylum Chordata; class Aves; order Passeriformes; family Phylloscopidae; genus Phylloscopus; species Phylloscopus trochilus. The sequence goes on along the minus strand of WQNJ02000016.1, from coordinate 6,442,057 downwards.
GACTGCATAGGGGTCCTCAATGTTTAGCTCAGTGATTTAAATGAATACAAAATTACATTATTGTAAATTTTCCCCCCTACCTTTTCCTTACCCCCACCTTAAAATACATGTTTAGATGTATTGTAGGGAGTCATTGAGTTGAGGTTCTCTGGTGTCTGTAAGTGACTACAGCTACTCTTTCTCCACGTGGAACAGAGGAGAGAAGATGGTATGAAAGCAAGAGTAAGGCAGGATATTTTTTAGTTTCATCAGCTTATCAAACCATAGCTCTGTTTCTTGCAAAAATCTCTATCCTTGCGAATCATTTTAGTAAAATTCAAAATTTAATTTTTACATCTATTTGTAGGCCACAACCTTATTTTTTCTTTACTAGTGTTTGTTTGGATCTGTTGTTTTGCTGTTAAATGTCACTTGTGGCAGTTTAGCATTCATTAATAGAGCACAGTGTTATATATTTTAAGTTTGCATTATGTCTGTTACTCCTGAGGAGATTCAGGACTCTTGGAAATTTTCACAGTGAGAACAGCCATTGGAGTAATCTCCCCAGGGCAGTGGTGGATTCCCCAGTAGACTGGACACTTCTAAGATTCAGCTGAACAAGGTGCTGGACCTTGTCTAGACTGTGCTTTTGCCAAGAAAGCTTGGACTGGATGGTCCTTGAGGTCCCTTCCAACCTGACATTCTGTGATTGATGCTGGGCAGGATTTTAGCCATGCTGCTTGTACCTTGTAAGCCTGACTGATTTGGGGGGGGACTTGAAAGTTCAGCCCTTGGCTGTTTAGCATGTCATGGTTGACACAATTTATCATCAGGTCATTGCTAATATATTTCTACATTGTTTAGTTCAGATCAGTTCTCTGTACTACTTAATTGACTATATATTAATGACCTCATTTGAGAGGGCATTGTTTCCTGTATCATCTGTAATGCTAATTTTAATTAGTAAATTTAATCATACTTGTGTCATCTCTAACTGCTTTTACTGAGATAACACTGAATGAAACTGATAAGACTTTAGAATACCAGTTATTTGTCTTCAATTTCATAGTAATGTATTTTTGTGCCGAAGAATTATTCTTGTTCCCATATTTAGCTTTTACTTTATCAGGAATTAATGTGTAATTTCTAAGTTGGAGATATTTAAATATTTCATCTTATAGGAAAAATCATGTTGAATGCTTATCTCCCAAAATAAAACCTCTTGCCCCCATCTCAAGCTGTTTTCTGGGTTTTCAGTATCGATGGATTAATGAAACATTGAACTATCTCAGTGCAGCTGGAAGGTTAAGATGATTCTGGCAGAAAGCAAAGAGGATTACTTTAAAGGCAATGAATATGATAATTTACACACAAAATGTAATTGAATTGTCATGAGACACAGAACATGCCAAACTTTGATTCACACATTGCTTATGCAGAGGAAGGGATGGTAAGCCATGGCTATGTTTTCAGCATAAATCAGGATCTCGCTTTCTGGTGCAAATACGGTTTGGCATTCTTCTAAGCAAAGGTTTAGACTTTTTCAGCTTACATTGTTGTTCTGTCTGTGTTTTTGAAGATCTATGCATGTCCTTTTGAGTGCATTTTAAAATAAACATAGAAACAATTTTTAGTTCTGTTTAAAAAATGTATCAACTTCATATTATGTGAATGTACCAACTACTGTGTTTTACAATATTGTCTGCTTATGTTGGGCCACACTCACTCTTTCTCAAATTAAATCTTATCTCTTGTACTTGGAAATTAGTGACAGGACTCTTTGCTTATTTCTTGAAGCTCAGCAGCAGGTGCACTTCAAACAAGGGAGCTTTTCCCCACAGCTGTCTGTTAGAGAAGTGGAGATTAGAGCCAGTCAGTACTTGAAGCTGCTGAAGGAATGTCAGGTTTCTAAGAGTTTAATTTTTAAAAACCCGTAATTGGTCTTCTCTAAAAACTTGCTGTAAGCACAGATCTGTCTTGCAGAAGGAAACACGATTTAATTTTGATTGCAATTCCTTTATCTACTCACTTTGAAAGTAAAACCAGGGTTCATCCACTGCTTTTTGTCAGTGTTGATGTGGTAGCTCTAGTGGACGTCCAGCAGACACGCTATGTCAGCCAGTAAAGGTTGGGAACCAGATTGTTGTGATTGTGCTGGGGGAGCAGAGAGTGCTGGCATGCCCTGGCAGTGCTGTGAAGTTGTATCTGTGCCCTTGGGTGTGACAAGGCTGGGGAGGGCTCTGGAGCTGTGTCCTGTTCAGAGCTCATATGGGCAGCCAGGGTAACAACCCTGCAATGGCTGTAAAGCTGAGTCAGAGAAAAGCAAACCTGAGACCCAACTGCTTTGTGTCTTGAGTCCTCTTTTGGCTTAGGAATAAAGGTGGATCCAGCACCTGAACACACAGGAGGAGCAGTGCCCTGTTTGGACACACCAAAGTGAGCAATCTGAAATGATTCTACTCACCCTTTATCTTACAAGGAGGAAATAATTTGTCAGTGTTAAAGCTTAGAAATGTGAAGCTTCCAAATATAGCAGATTGAATTATTTGTTATTTTTTTCTCCCTCAAATAACTGTGTAAATACATTTGTGCTAGTTCTGCTGCACAGTGGAAAAAAATGACAGAGCTCTCTGTGTATTCTTAATAAAAAGGAGTAATATGATTGGCAAATGATGGTGACAAAGGGGGCCAGGTGAGAGGGTAACTAAGTCTGACTTCTGGGGACCATAAACGAAAACTCTGAAGAAGCAGCCAGACTTTCCCTTAGGGAAAGCTTGGGACAAGCAGTGCTGATGTCTGAATGCTGGTGCTTGTGTCTGTGGTGGGTCATACTGAGGTTCTCTTAGCATCCCCCTGGGCAAAGGTGGAGTGAAAACAAGCAGAAACCGTGTTAAATCTCTAACAGATGGCTCAGAAGGCCACCTTGGCACAACTTCTTGTCTAAATGTTGAGAAATAGGTAGGTAACCTTTATTAAAGAAACACTAGGTTTGAACAAATAATTGTGTTAATGTCATATGATAGAAAGCTGTAATATCTGATCTGTTTTTCTATTTCATGGCCCAGATGGTTGGTATGTACAAGTTCTGAAATTCGTTATGTTGCCGTGAACTGTACATTGAAAAAAGCACACATGCTTGGAGTTATTTTTATAACAGTGTTAAATTGAAATATATTTTAAACCTTTTTCAAGCCTTGCTTTATCTGAAGTTAATTGTTTTTTAATAATCAAAAAAATTCAACTCTCGAATCTTTCACAAACTTATTTATTAAAGCTGATTTGCCTCACTGGTTTGATATAATTATATTTGGGATGCTGAAGTACGTTCTGTTGTTGGATATTCAAAACAGCAACTTTTCCTTCCTTGGTGCTCTCTGTTGCTGTCCATGTGCTAGAGATGGTTTCTGCTCAGGGAGCAGAACTGAGCAAAACTTGAACTCCACTGATGTAGTAAATGCTGCATCTGCAGTATTCTCCTGTCCAGTGCTTACTCACACACTGTTGTTTTTCTTGCCTGTCAACCTTCCTGCTGTCATATCCTTACACTTATTCCAGCTCTGGGTTGCCCAAGTTGCAGTTCTGACACTGTAATGACATCCTGCCCTGTTTTCTGAGAAATAAGTTCTAGACAATTTCTAAGAAGCCCTGCAGTATTTCTTCAGTATTCCAGTATCTCTACAAATCCTGTAAATACTTAACAATTTTGTTTTAGGCCGGTAATGAATGTTTCAGCTTTCTTTGACTATTAGAATGTTTGTGGCCAATTAGTGGCCTTTAGTACTTTTTTCAGTCTTTCAGTTAGTGAGTTGTGCAGAATTATTTTTTTTACTGTATTTAATATGTATATTGGTGGAAAATCGGAAATATTCTAAACTCAGCAATTAAGGTACTGTGCAGTAACTGTGCTTTGAGCAGTATTCAGGACATACACCAAGGTCATATTTTGCTTTGACACAATAGTTTGGCATTTCTCCATTGAAGTAGTCTCCCTGAAGTTGATTTTCCAAGTATTTGGCTGCAGTTCTTTTTTCACGAGGGAGAAAATCTGAACAGCATTATTTTAATTCCCTTACAGGTGCAGATGCTGAGCAGGATGCTGCTATCAAACTTGCCCAGGAACGAGCAGAGATAGTTGCCAAGTATGACAGAGTAAGTGAACTTTGTAGTAGTTTAAAAGACATTTTGTAATGAATCTTAGTAATATGTTTGTTTAAAAACCGAATCATGATTCCAGCTAGCTGTTGTTTAAAATTCTCTGTTGAGTACTAATCTGATGTTTGATGATACACTGTCCTTGGGGTGGGTGAGTGAAACTCTCCCTCTTGGGGGATGTTCTGGATCATGACTCAATCAACTCATTTTTCAGGTGCATAGCAAGCTACTTTGGGACTATTTCAGGGAGTGTATTGTATTAGAAGTAGTGAAAATGGGGTGTTTGAGCATGCTCAGTGTATCTATGAGATCAGAAGGACTCTGATTTTACTTTTTATTTATTTAATCTTTGGTTATGGTAGTACAAATACTGAAATCATAGCACAAAAAGTAAAAGATGAGTGAGCTGTATTGTTTCTGATGTTGTGGGGAACTAAAGAAATACTCTGGTCATGCCATGTTTGTTCTTGGACCCCTTGTCAGAAAAAGCCTGGCACAGAGCATGCCTAGAATGCTTGCATGGTTCTCAGATATTTTTGTAACACTTACAGACTTCTTAAGTGTCATTGGAGCACAGAGCAATAGCCTTGTTTGCAGAGTTCATGAAATGTTTCGTATGCCAGGCTTACTGGTGGTTTGCACAGTGTGCAGTAAATGAGTGGCTCACCTTGGAATAAGGAAAAACCTGCTTGTGTGTGGCAGGCTGACACCAGGTGCTTCTTAAAGCTGCTTAGTCACTGCCTTTTGTTTCATTTGCTCTCCTCAGCTGGGCAGGGGAGAGAAAATACAACAAAAGGCTCATGAGTTGGGATAAAGGCAGGGAGAGATCCTTCACCAATGACTGCCATGGGCAAAGCAGACCTGAGTTGAGGAAATTTGTTTAATTTATTACCAATCAAATTAGAATAGAACAATAAGAAAATAAAAACTGGATCTAAAACATTTTTTCCCCAAGCATCCCTTGTTCCTGGCCTTAGCTTTGCTCCCAGTTTTCTCTACCTCCTCCACCTGAACAGCGCAGAGGGGTGGGGAATGGGGGCTGTGGTCAGTTCATCCCACGTTGTCTCTGTGACTCCTTCCTGCCTGGGGGTTTGACTCCTTAAACTCTTCTTTTTTCCAGTGTGGGGTCCCTCCCACAGGCTGAAGTTGTCCATGAACTTCTTCAGTGTGGGTCCTTCCCATGGGCTGCAGTTCTTGATGAGCTACTCCAGCTTTGGTCCCTCCATCAGGGTCAGTCCTTCAGGCACAGGTGCTCCAGCATGGGTCCCCCATGGGGTCACAAGTCCTGCCACCAAACCTGCTCCAGTGTGGCCAGTGAGAGGTCCCTATTGGAGCTGACTTTGTCTCTGCTGGATGTGGGGGAAGCTTCCAGCTGCTTCTCAGAGAAACCACCCCTGGAGCCCCCTGCTACTAAACCAGGCCACACAAACCCAATACACTTCATGTTCTGAGTGCTGGCCTGATTTCATAGCCAGTAACCTGTGCACAGCCCAGACCAGAAGCAGATAGAGCTGAAATGTAGTTAAATTTCTGCAAGCCTTTTGCAAGATTGGCAATTGGAGAGGAAGAATGGGACATGCATGAGTGAATGCATAATTGAAGGAAAACTCAGTGCTGCAGTGTTTGACAGCTGCTGCAAGTCAGCATGGACATTAACTCAGGAGTGTCTGCAGGATGTGCTCTTGCAGGGGACTGTTCAGGAAAGATGGACTTGGGAAATGAAACGAGTAGAGGTCACTCTGGGGACTTTGATGGATTATTGTGGAGTTTAACAACAGGTCTGGGGTTACTGTGACTCTGGTTGAAACGTGTTTTGTGTATAGCAGTGACCTAAAGAGATTTCCTGTGATGAAAATACTGTTTGTCAGGGCTGGGATAGGTGTTCTGCTCTCCTTTTTCTTGGCTGGTTAGTTTAGGACTGGTGTTCTCCTCTAGCCTCCTGCCACATGTCCCAAAGTGTCCCAAAGGTTATGCTTTCAGTGCTTGAATGCTTCTCACATGTCTTTACTTACTGTGTCATAAAATACAATTTGCTTTTATTTTTTCCTTTCCCCCTTAGGGTCGTGAGGGTGCTCAGATTGAACCGTGGGAAGATGCTGACTACCATCTTTACAAAGTCACAGATAGATTTGGGTTTCTACAGTAAGTAGCAAGCTTGTAAAGAAAATAAGATGAAAAGTGTGCTACTGTTAATATTCAGGCTCTTTATTGTATTACCTGTTTGGTGAAAGTATTATTATGCATTTAATAAATATTTTGGAAACTGCTGTGTAAGTGTTACTGCTGGCTAATCTTCCACTGTGCTTTTCAATTCAGTTTCTCTCTGGGTTTTTATTTCTGTAATTTCATCTTGCATAGGGAGACACGTTTTAAAATACTTTATTGGGGAATGAAAATATTGATAGTCTACAAAAAACATATTTCAAGCTGAATTGCAGATAAATTTTGGTTGTGAATAACTTAGTTGGATGTAAACAAACTTGAAGTTCTTTGAAAGGACTTATAAAAATTTCGTTAAAATGTTTAATTTTAAAAAGATCCCAACACATTAAGGTTACTCAATGGTTGTGTATGAGCAACAGTGTATCTCAGTCCCTCAAAGATTAGTATCTTTTGGCTTATTTTTTAACCTTACTGAAATCTTTGCTGATTTGGGCCCTAATTTTGAATGCACTTTAACTCAGAAAATGCCAGAGTCCAAATGCAGTTCCCCTACAGGTGCCTCCTTTGTAACATAATCTGTTCCTTTTTGGCTAATAGAAGATTAGAGTATTAAATTGTATTGGGGTTTTTGTGGTTGGCAGATGTAAATATCCAGCTTGCAGAAACTGAACACAAGCTGACTTGCTACTTTTGGTGATATTAGGACTCTCTCATGTTCTTGGTGTTCAGCATTTTTGTTTGAATGCATAAAATGCAGTTTAAATCCAGAAAAATCACTGATAAGTGGAAAATTTAGTAATACCTATGTAATTCATAGTATTGGGAAGGGGAATGTGTATTTTCTGTTTTTTGGGGGACTTTTTTCCCCTCTTCCTTTTTGCAATATTATTGTTTTTACAAGTTGTCAGTTAAAAGTCGTCTGTACCTGCAGACTGTTTGTGCTTCATTGGGGGTGGGTTAATTTGAGGTGTGACATTCAAAGAGATCTCTTTTACACAAAGAGCTCCTTGTGTTGGTAAACCCCAGCTGCAGCACCACATGCCTGCAGGTGTAGCATTCCTAATGGAGAATGGATGTCTGAGTTATTTTATTTCTGGAGCAGAAGTAATGGAAACCACTGCAGGGTTCATCTTTGATATCCTTGTGAAGTCCTGAACTTTTCCTGTTAAGTCTATTGTGATACTTGCATTTTTATGTGTTAGGTGTAGCAGATTGTTACTCAAGTCCTCTCCACTTGCTGCTGCTGTTCAGGCATTATCCCAGACCTCTTACCCAGGAACATCTTTACTCACCAACACAGAATTAATTCTCTATATAGTCAACTTCAAGGGATGAAAGCTGAAAGATTTAAATTACATAAAGACTGCACAGGTTAACAGTGTGTGCAGATAATCTCTTCACTAATTGTGCCTATTTGTAGCTTATCCATGTCTTGTTACAAGGGCAGATTTCATCTGGGAATGCTCTCAAGGCTGCTTTAGGATTGCTTAAGATAAATTCCATGTCTTGCAAATGATGTTTTTATTTTCCCGAGGAGCAAAATCTCTCCTAATAGAAGAAATATAATTAGGATAAACATATCACTTATCTTGCCCTGAAATGACAATTTATATTGCACTATAGATTTTAACTATGGTTTGGGTCATATGTGCTGTCATACTGCACCTGCTGTGTCTGAAAGAATCTCCTGATCTGTGGGAAACAGAAATGCAGCAGAATGTACCAAAAGCCTCAAAAGTTTATCATCCCTGAGAGCCATAACTCCCTATAACCTCTCAGGTGCTTACAGTGTAAATTAGCAAACAGGCTGATGCACATTGAAAACAAAATCTGGGGGCAGCACCAAACTTAAAAGTCTCCTAGTGAAGGTCTACAGGGATTTGTAATCTTGTTTTTAGAGGAGTCTTTTGTATCAGAAAGGTGCTGGGTGTGAGGAACCTGATACAAAATTAGGGCTTGTTTTCTCAAGTACAATAGGCTTTGATTACTATCAGTAGTTTTCTCTTTTTCCTTGTCTGTGTCCTGTTTGCAGCTTTCCTTGGCCCTGTGAAAGGGCATTCAAAGTTCAGCTGATTGCTGATAGGGCAGAAAAGATAATTTTGAGGGAATGAAGCGCTCAGGCTGCATGTGTAACTTGTCACTGGGGAGAAGATGGGGGACTGTGAAGGCTAGAGACATTCCAAGAATAATTTTGGTCTAGATCTACAATTCTTCTGGTGTCCCAGTGTCCTTATTTGTGTGTTAAACAGGGAATTTGTAAACTTGAGGGACCCAAAGACTTAACACTTCTACTGTCTTCCTGCCATAGCAGTAGAAGTGGGCTCAGGTTTTCTTCAGAGAGCAGACTGAGAGGTAGAGGGAGGGTGCCTTTTAATTTACAGTGGAGAAATTGGATTGTGATTAGAAACAGAACATTTCCCTGCAAGTAAAATATGTCACTTTAACCTATTTATAAGACCCTAAGTTGATGTATCTGGCATCTTTGGTCAGTTCTAGGCGATGTAGTATTTATTGTTTGCAGGTGTTAGGTCCATCTTTACCCAATATCGTCTTAAATTTTTAGTAGCAGCTGCCTTCAGAACACAATTTAATTTGCTTGCTGCTGTACTTTATCTTGCAGTTCTGCAAATGAATGTGGATGTTCTAGTTAACTTTGGATATTGAAAGGAATGTGGTGTGGACAGGTTATTAATATAGCTATTTAAAACAAAAAAAAAACCAAACAACCAGCTGAGTTCATACTTAATGAATTTAGGGAACAAGAAAGTGTGTTCAGTGAGAAGTTCCAGAACATTATAATAATGAGACTTATTTGAAATGAATAAAGGGAAGTTTTAGGAGGAAGCTGGATGTAGGAAGAAGGTTTCCAGCAAAGCTAAGCTGTGAAATAACCTGTGGGGAGCCCAAGGGGACTGTCTCTTGAGATGTTTAAGATCAGAGTGTACAAAACAAAATGCAGCTAGGAGGAGTTTGTTCAGTGGCCCTGACTCAATTGTAGCAGTTATGAGCTACTCTACTGAAAACATAAATAGTACAGTAGAGGCATGCAGGAACCAGGAAGAGTGAAATTCTCATTATTAGCTAAATTGTAGAAAATTTGGCCTTTACCAAGGTACCGTTCTTGCAAGGCTGTAAGGAAGTGGTGGGTTGTGGTTTATTTAAGCCATGTGGTGTTGCAGGCAAACCAGACTCAACTTTGAGAATTTTTTTCATAATTTACTGCCAGATAACATGACATTCTGACTGCTGACTTGGATGCTGGGTAGGAACATTCCAAACCATAAAAATCTAACAGGCACCTAGAGGAAACACCTGTCTCCCCTCTGCCTCCCCTCCTTGCCTTGCTTTTTGTTGTGGGTTAGCCTTGGCAGGAGCTCCTGCACGGTGCCTTCTTTCTGCTGCTCCTGGTTTTTTACTTACTTTCTGCTTCTGCTCCTTGTGTCTTGTCCCATGTCCTGACATGGTGTTCCTCCCATAGGGAGACCATCTCCAGCCATGTTCTGAACATCCCCTTCCACATGGCTCTTCTGTCTCTCCAATTAGTATTGTTCCTCTTGATTAATACAGACTTCTCTTTACCAAGTGTTGTTGGTCTTCCTCAGTGTCGCCTGATATACATGGACTACGTGGAGTAGTATATTAAATTAATACATCAATTAAATAAATTAAATATTCCTATAACATGGAATTAAAAAAAACCCAAAAACTTAAAAAAAAAATAAAAAAACACCCCACTTTTGTGATGTTTCTGTCAGAGAATCCCATGTCAGGGAGCTTGTGTTAGTCATGACCATGAGTATTGACAGAGCAGACTGGTGTATTTTATACAAGTGCAATGTGGTTACCAATAAACCTAAAAATAATTAAAGAAAAAAACCCCAAAACACAGCAGTAATATCCCTTCCCAGAAATGCCTCAGGCATGGTCCTTATTCAAGGCAATTTGTTTTCCAGTAAAAATCCTGCTGCTGCTTTCACATGATAGTGCAGGAATGCTGAGCAATCAGGCTGATGTGAGAAGTGCCCGTTGGATTTTAAAATGAACGTTTTTTCCTCTGAACTCTGGAACCAGTGTCTGTGTGTATACTGTGTATAATCTGCCAGTGTTTTGATAGGATTGGATATTCTTTTCTAGAAAGTGCAGGAGTTGGATGCTTTGAGCTGTGCCTGCAGCTGATGGAAGTCCAGCAGCCCATCTCTGGGGACTCCCATTGGGCTCAGATAAGCCCTGTAATAGATGACTTCTGCAATCAACTATTTTAGGAATGGGAGAAATGCCTAAGATCTCTTCACAGATAGTCATAACAAAAACTGTTTTATCTGTTTTTGGAAATGAAAACAGTGGAATGTGTTTGGTATTCATAAAAAAATCAGGGGTTTGCTCAATTTTTCCTTTTTTCTTTTTTTTTTCCCTCTCTTGTTGGATATGTTTTATGTTTTTGGTCAACACTGTGTGAATGTTGACCCTGCACCCCACAAAAAAGCAGTTCTTCCCTGTCCTATCTTGGAACCTGGCTAAATTTTAAATTAAATGTCCTCAGTATTTTCAGTGTGGACTGTTCTTTCATCAGCCCTTTTCTTTACCTTATAGATAACTTCTATTTGCATTTTTTCTATCAGCAGTCATTGATAAGGGAATAACTCCAGGGGAAAAAAAAACAAAAACAAACACCTAAAGGAGTTTCTGAGTGTCTTGAAGCTCATAGCAGGCATTCCAGTAATGCCTCAGGATCTGGGATTTCCCCCTTCCCCCTCCTTGAATTATTTCGTTGATTTGGTGCTGCTTTGGAATGGCTAAAAAAGCTCCAAAAAAAATAAACCTTATTCCTTGGGTGGTGACAAGTTCCCTACTACAGCTAGGAATGTTTTAAAAGGTATTCTATTTCTTTAAACTGACAGTTTATGTAATATCTATATTGATTTGTCTATTTAGAAGTGACGATTTTGTGACAATTTTGTGACAAGTGTATGAGTTATTTTTATAGCTAAAAATTATTAAAGGTCTTAAGACAGTAAAAGAAAGTAAGAAATTCAAATGACGGTATTTTTGTAAGTAAGTAAGAATTTAAGCTTTGACTGTCGTTGAGGCACATACTTCAAGATGTATTTTTCATGAGTATATCCTTGTATTTATTTTTTATGAGACTCTCCAGTTAACTGCAAGGACAAAATAACTTGCTTCATTCCCCTTCCTCCCTGCCCCACATAATGTTAAGGTTGAACAGTCACAAGAGCATTGGCTGCTTGAAGTTTGCAAAACAGCCCAAACTTTGTACGTGATCCTGAAGTAGGGTAGAAGCTGGGAACAGCATTTTGCAACTGTAAAGGTCAACACCAGTTTAAAGAGCTGATCCTCTTTGGGGCCTTTCAACACCAGGACAAAAGTCAGAGCAGGATAAGCCAAATGGCCTTGGTGTCTTCCTAGAATGGCACAGAAAGCTAAAATTCGAGCAAATCTGAACAGCATCTTCCTGCCCTAAGGTCACCACACCAATACAGCCCTGGTCAATGTGCTCCTGGGCCTGAGGAGCCTTTGTACTGAAATTTATAAAGCATTGAGCAGTATCCCCCTCTGACATCAGCCAGGTTTTTTTGGTGCCTGTTGGAACTACAGATTTCAGTCTTTCAATCATTTGGGGGCGAAGCAAAAATATTCTTTAAAAATAAAATGTCCCACACTTTTAATTTTTTAGCTGTAAATTAGGATCTATATTATCTGGTCTTTTAAAGCATCTTTCTTTGTGTATATTCTTGATGATTCTTTTGTGTTTCTCTCTCTGTGTATCACCCAGCTGAGAGGGAGGTGTTCTGTTTTCTTTTATAAGAAAACTGTTCAAGACCACAATTTTGTCTTGTTAAATAAAATAAAAAAAAATATTGGTTTTTGGAATTTGAGGCAGGTACAGCTCAAGTCTTAAATTTTACTACTCCTCATTGGGAAATGTAGATTCTGACTTAAATACTCTGACTAACATACTGTGGGAAGTGTTTAAAGTATTCAGACCTTAATAGTTAAAAAGAGAAATAACAGAAGAAACTGCAATTTATTTACCTCAACTTTCCAAAACCTTTTTTATTTCCATTGTTCCCTGATGAATGCCAACAACAGAATTGTTCTGGTAATTTTTGGTGATGGGCTGTGAAAATCATAGGAGACATGACTTCATTCAAAAAATTAAAAAGTACTTTTATTTCTTCAGCCTGCACCATATGAGTTCTTTTCAGACCTTGTTATTATGAAGGTTTGTGTTAATTTATATTAATAATTGTTATAGCAATAACCTGTATTGTCACAATTTGTGGTGTGTTTTGGGTGATTCACTTCAAACATGTTTTTCCTTTTACTACCTGCTCAGTAAATGGAAGCTGTATATTTACTGTGGCATATGCTGTTATGGTGATAAATATTCCACGATCAGCATAGTGAGATTGGGCAGACTGGAGGTTTATTTTGCAGGGTTGTTATGGGTTTTTGTCCCCTAAAAAGTGGTACAACAGAAGTACTAGTGGTAGAAAATAGAGATGTGGTCTGCCCCTCACCCCATTCATGAAGCTCTCCAGAATTTGGGTTCGATTCTTGTGCTACTCTTACAGTAGCTCTGTGCTGATTCTGATGGAATTACCCCAATTCACAGCAGCTGAGAATGTGACTCACACCCTCAGTCTTTATCCCATGAGCCTGTTAAAGCAGTGAACATGCTTGGAGAATAGTTTGCTAATGATGGAGATTATCACATTGCCAGAGGCGCTTTTCAAATAGCAGAATCCATTCTTTCTTTTGCTGAGATGACACCTACCTGCTCTTCTCCATCAAACTTCACTCTTTAAAAAAAACATAGTGCATTTTTATCAGCTCCAATGCATTTCTACAGCATGCTTCAGAAACGAGTTAGGGGAGCTCAGTCAAGGATTGAGATACTCCATTAAATGTCTCCAAATGAAACTATTGATTTATTTTTTTTTTGTCCAGTATTATTATTTTACCCTGCACTTTTTGATAGGGAGCAATCTGATGAGCAACCAGTTACTCCCTCTTGGATTCTATTTCTTGGTAATTGTATGTAGCCTTGTTGGAAAATAGCCCTTGTCTCTGAAGCATTCACTGTGCATTCCTTAGTGTTTTCTCTCGTGTGCCTGTTGAACCACATGGCCAGGAGCAATAACTCTTGTGCAGCCCTCCCTGCTGATTTGGGTGGGTACACAGGTGAATTCTCTCCAGATAAGAGCTGTAAGGACAGGTCTCTTGAGGGTTCTTGGCAGCAAAAGAAGTTATGCTGAGATTTTGGGTAATAGCAGTTAAAGAAAGAAAGAAGCATGGTTGATGTAATTTAGTAATAATCTATGTAGCATTCAAAAAAAAAATAGGGATTTTATATAATTTTCATTTCAAATTTTCAGTAGGAGAGTCATAGAATCAGAGTTGGAAGAGAGTTAAGATCATCAAGACCAGCACTAAACCCAGCAACCTCACTATAACCACTTCACCACATCACCCAGTGGCAGATCCAGAAGCCTCTTAAACATCTCCAGGGATGGTGACTCCACCACCTCCCTGGGCAAACTGTTCCAATGCCTGACCACCCTAAGAGTGTAACATTTTTTTCCTAATATCTAATCTAATCTCCTCTGACTCAGTTTAAGGCCATTTACTTGTAAGACCATTAAATCAGCACAACAGAGTTTAAGGAAGGGGCTCCAGGGCTACTAAAAAAGTTTCAAAGTTACTGTTCACAGCGACATGGAGCCACGATTCTTAATTTTCTAGGCACAGTAAATACTGCCAAACACGTTGAGAGATGTGGTGATGTGCTAAAATAGCAATGAAAAGTTTATTCTTAACAGTTCAATTATGAATGTCAATCTCACTGCATTTTATTTATGCTGGTCATTCAGCAGGGACTTGCTGTCATTTTCCTTTTCTCAGCTTTGTGAGACAGGGTCAGACCCTCTTGTCGGGAGAGTGGCTAAACTCTTCCCTCTCTTGGGAAGAAGTGGGCCAAGTTCAGCCTCTTTCAGCTGCCAAAGTCAAATCTTTATTTTAAAAAAAAGTTCAGATCTCTCTTATTAGAGAAATGTTGTGTTTCTCTTCTCTTTCTCCTGAATTTATAAATATGCCTCATTTTGACTGTCGAGAATTTTTCATGAGGCATTATAAGGATTTACCATGGGAACTCCACTGAATTCTCTTCTCTCCACTGGAATCTTGTATTGTGTGCCATGGATTCTGCCTTCTAATATATGATACACTTGTCTTGTCTGATTTTGCTGCAGAATATTCATTGCTAATCATATTGAGGAATTGCTGTTAAAAAAACCCAAAAAACAACCCAACCACAAATTTCAGCTCTATTTAACATTCTTTCCTTTTGCCCTAATATACCCTGAGGATATTATCTTTGTTTAAGGAGAGGAGTGGTAGTTTTCTTGGGTTAGTTATTAAGATTCAAAATGCCTTTTTTTAGGTTCATCTTCCTAGCATTAGACAAATCCTTTATTTTTTTTTTTTTTCTCTTTGCACGCTTCCACAGGGAACTACTTTTAAAATATTATTTTAATTGCATTTCTGTATGACAAAACCTGTTTTGAAAACCCAACAAACACATGATTTATGAGTTATGGATTTATGAGTTGAATCCTTGTTCGCTATGCACTTGTGAAGTGATGAGACTGGTTCAGAGACCAGGTAATTTTATTTGGACATCCCTGACAGTGGAAGAGTACATTGGACCTGCTGTAAAACTTGCTTGGTCCTATCCACTCTGAGTTTACAGCTCTGCTTCCATGACAGGCAGTGCACACTGTTCTGTGAATTTGTCTGCACTCTTGGTGGTGGTTGTGTTGTGAGGCTTCTCTTTGCATTCATGCCTTTGAACTTGTGTCCAAAAGCATCAGCTGTCTGTGGCAAGTTGGAGCATTTGCTTCCTTAAAGGGAGGTCTTGTTTTGCAAGAGCCTGTGGTCAGAAGTTGCTTTAGAAGGTGTTTTAGTTACTACAAGGAACTCCTCAGAGCCTTTGTTCACTTTTTCTCACACTTGCTATTTTAACAAGTATTCTTTGTCAGCCTGACAGGGAAAAGTGGTTGTTTATTCAAAGCTTTTTCATGAAAATTGTCTAAACCAGATGTAGCCAAGGGAGAGGAACCAGACCTTCTCTTCTGGTGGTCACCTGTGAGCTTTACAATTGCATATATTTGCACATCACTTGTGTATTTAATGGTAGGACTTCACCAGGAGAAGGAGGAAGTGCCTAGAAGCTACGTGTCGAGAAATTACCAATTATTTTTCTTGTGACTTGGACTGTGCATTTCATTTCTTTTGCAACAGTATTTAAGATGTTCTCTTCATTTTTTTTGTCTCCCCTTTCCCCTTGTGTTATTATGGTGATCTAGTGTGTGGTTCTGTTATTTTCCTTTCATATATGTTCTTCCTCTGGCAGGAAGAAATGTTCTGGTTTTTTGTTATTTACTGTAATTCAGAATGGTACAGTCTTTTTTTCTCTTCTGAAATCTGTGTCACAGTGTTACCCCTTTCTTTGGCTTAGCTTTATTCTAAGCTTAGTCTTAGGACTAGAGTTGAAATTTGAATTTTAAATCCATTCTTTCAGCTGAGTTAGTCCAGGCTGTCACTTCAGCAATCCCCTGCAGATACAGAAGGAAATGAAGTGAATGCAGTCCTGCAGATTTGATGGCAAACACAAAAATAAGCTGCAGGATAATTCTGCCAACTAAGGACAAATAACGTGGTTTTTTTGTTAACAGCTGCTGCTACTTGATTTGAGTAAAAGATCGCCCAGTGTGTACTAGGAATTCATGAAGTACTTCCTTGTATGAAAAGAGCTATTAGGTAGCAGAACTGAAAAAAATGATTGACTATGTTAATATGGTTTAATTTATACAACATTCATAAAGCGATATGCAAAGGTTTTGAGTTACTGCTTAAGCTCTAAAACATAAGTATGTAGCATAATCATTATTACCTCATATATTTCCTACTGAATTTAGCATTTATAGAAGATTAAAGTAGCTGAATGGAGGGAATGGGCAGAATGTGTTTCACTGGCACAGGTTGTAAAGGATGCTAAAAGGGGGGACCCAGTTTTTAGAAGTGCAAAGATGCTGCTACTCTTGACCCATTGAAGGACCCACCAGAATGGGATTTGAGACCACTGAAGTTTATTTCCTCTAAGAAGCAAGTGTAGGTACATAATGCTTTGAGTTTTAGAAGTGAACAGGTGTATATTGCTGAAACAATACCATCTTAGTTAATTTATGTTGAAATATGCTTTGCATAGCACATGAATTTTAATGCAGATGAAGCTGCCAACATGCAAACCATGGATCACTGTTAATTTATGGTGTAAGTGATCTGCACAGGAAGTAACCTTTGAGCAGTACTTCAAAACGGGGATATGTGTTTAAGGAAAAAATCCTAGGTCTTTAGGCATTTATCAAATGTAAATTAGAAGCAAGGCATTCTCTTTCATTTGCCTTTTAGACTATTGAGAATTTTAAGGTAGCTTAGACTAATTTTTATCTTTCTATAAAAACCTGATTTTGAGAAGACATTTTTAACCTCAGCGTTCATTTATGTACAATTAAAGTGACATCACAAATCACTAGCTTTGCTGATGTGCTCAATTAAGCAGATTATAGATTTTCTCAAAGGTTTTCTGATTCCATGCTGGGAAAATGAAAGTTTGCATATAGAACATGCCTTTTCACTAAGAACACAGCAAAGCATGTATTTTTAGCATTTGGCAGTGAAAACACAGTTCTATGGTTTTTTGCTATGAATTTCTTGATAATTTTTCGTATTGGCAATAAAAGCTTAACAGCAAAGTCTTCTTTCAAGCAGCAAAGTACTAAAAAGTCACCATTTTGAGATTTAGTTGAATTTGATAAAACTTCCTTTTTGTCTCATCTCTCAGAATGCACATTGCTTGAGACTTTCTGGACAGGAGCTACATGTTCATGGCACTGTGCTGTGCAAATTGGCAGCAATATCCACAGAATCCACAAATAATAATTGCAAATAAAACCTACTCACAAAATCACATGTGGTCCAACCTTTTGCCAGCATTAAATTCTTTCTTGCAGCATGTTTCCTGATAATTATATTGTGGAATGTCACACTGGCTTATCCCATATGTTAATTAATTGCTTTGGCTTGCTTACGAGTTTTAACAAAACTTCTGAAAGCTGTTTTTTAATCTGCTGTAGTCACTACCCCCATACTGTGCAGAGGTTGTTCGGTGAAAATTCCAAGTGGATGATTACAGTAGCAGAGCTCCAATTATTTTGAGAGACAGACTCAATCAAAATTGTGAGTTTGTAAGTAAGTTGTGAGATAGAAAATAGGAAGTGAGCCATAGAATTTTATCTGTGAAAAACAACAGCTTTCTTACCTTCTCCTTAATATTTTCAGAAGTCTTTTCCATATAGTATTGGTTTTGAAAATAACACTTTGGCTTTAATTTCCTTTGAAAAGCTGGAAGATTAAAGCAGTATTCATAGTCAGGATGCCTCTGCAAATTACCTTGAAGGTGTGATTCTGTTGCAAAGCACTGTTGCACATATCCATAATACCCCATAGTGCCCTGACAGCTTTATGTGCCATGTATCAGACACTGAGGGGAGGCAGACCTAAGAGAACACCTTGTTAGTGTGTTTATTGCTGTAGAATCGGTTTCCCAGTGTGAAGATACTCATTTTTTTTGTGTCTTGTAAAGCCACAGACTCCTACAACTCACTCCTGACAAATCACACAATTTAAAACTGTACCTATTTGGGAAGATTTACTTTTTCCTAATATATCTGGATACTGTCATGGTGCAAGTTGTTACTTCAGCAATCCGAGTTCCATGTAGTACAGCAAGGTAACTCCGTTTGTACCAAAGCTCTTTGTGTTCAGACACCTGTCAAGTGAATCCTTCCCTTCTCATAACTTACCTGTGCATGGTCACTCCTACAAATTTATTTCACTTCACTTTTGGTTTTGAGTTTTATACCTTACTAATGTTTTTGTGGATGTTTCCTCGCAAATTAATTGGTCGTGAAGGCTTCAAAATGATACAAATTACTGTTTAAATTTTTTTTTTAAAGAATACTTCCTTTAAAATAAGTCTCCTGGGTAATAGCAAGTATGTTTTCCTCATGGATTTAAACACTTAAAAATGTTACAAGCTAAATGCACAGCATTTGTTTCTTCATGATTAACTCAATGAGACCGTGAAGATCAGTGTTCTGTAAGAAACTTCTCCCACATATTTAAAATGTGATGCCAGATACAATTTTCAAATACTTTCAATTTAAAATGAAACTATGCAGTGCTACAAGGGGATGCTATTGCACTTAGAGGAGAGCATGAGAAAATAATTGAGTAATAGTTTGAAAAAACGCTTTGCATAGGTACTGCTTTGCAGGCTTTTATGAGTATTAAACTTTTTTAATATCTGTGTTACACTGGATTCAGTAATATAGAAATATTGAATGCAATTGACTTTTTAATTAGATGATTTATGTCAGTTTATCACAGTTACTCCCACAAATATTCAAATGTTTCATGATAAAAAGCCCCAAAGTTCTTCACCGTGCCCTGGCCAGTTCTGAAGTAGAAATTGAGAAATAAAAATACAGTGTACCAAGATATTTTGAATGTTACAATGCTTGGGGTAATTAAGCTTTGTAATATTTTTGGTCTTATTGTGGTCATTTTTTGCCACTTCCCTCCCCCCCCCACCCACCGTGCCCCCCCCCCCCCCCCCCAAATTGTGTTGTCAGTCCTTGTCCAACTCGAAACTGTGAAGTAATGAATTGATCATCTGGAATTTGGAGTTCTGTGGTGACTGTTGTACCGAGGTTGATTATGGAACTAAACATCTTCCATCCTCAAATGAAGCTGCAAAGAACAGAGGCTTTACATTTCTTAAACTTAAGCCAAACCAGAAACAGGGAAATGCTGTGATTTGAGTCAGCAGGGAGTATACTTGGAATTTAGATACAAATGTAGGAAAAGAATAAATCTGTTGAGTGTCTAATATAAGAAAGTATTTTTGTGTGTTTGTATTGAACAAATACATCAAAGTGCTATTTAAAGATTACTGATTTAAACAGCAGCAGTGGGTAGGACTGTAAGCTTGTTAAGTCTTAGACTTTTCAATTTATTTCAACTACCACTGTTACTCAGAGAGGCTAATTACAACACATGCTGTAATGGTCAGAACCATAGATCTGCATATTTAATGTCCTGAATTGACAGGTGTTTATGCATTTGACATCTTTTATTAATGTTTTTTTTAAACATTCATGAAAACGTGTGTTAGCATGGTAGTGTTAAAGGTGTAAGATCCATTCATCCCTTACAACGTATTAAAAAAGAGTCCCTTTCAGTCAGGTCTAATAAAGGAAGTCTTGTCTTTGACCTTAGAGACCTTCTCAGCAGAAGGCAGAAGTAGTCCAGACTGAAAGATGGGGGAAGATGGCTTTGGGCTGGTGCTGCAGACCACCACTAGTGAGGACTGTGGGTAGAGATCCTAAGTCCCAGTCAAACCAGAAGTATTTAGTTTCTTCCAGTGAGATGAGACATCTTTGAGGAGCCTCCTTGTAGGATGACCATCAGGCACCTTACTGTAGTTGGGGTTTGATCTTGCAGTGGTTTGCAGCTCCCAGACCTGGAGATGAGATCTTCAGCCCTTTCTCGTAGTGCTGTAACTCCAGAGCTGCTTGGCAGTGACAGGCAGAGCCCAGAGCTGCTCTTGGGATCCCATGTGGCTGCAGCTGGGAGCTCTTGTCTTCATGGCAAGGCACAGACCAGGTGTAGTGATTGCTAATTCCTGCCTCATTCAGCAGCTGACTTTACCTATTCAGATTTTACTTTAGTGGGGACAGCAGAATGTTAAGAGCTCTTTTCCGCTAAGTGAGATCTTATTTTCATGACTTCAGTGAAGAGCATCCCTGTGACTCCTCTTTTGGATATCCAGGATGGTTCCAAGCTGATTATGTTAATCAGTTCTGTTCTCTCTGGATCCCCTAAATGAATATTACTTGAACTATTAAAGGAAAACAGTCATCTTAGAGCAGAATATAGCTATATTATGTTAATACTGTTTACTATTTCCCATTGTTATTTGGTGAAGTATGCAGATAAAAACCATGGAGAAATGCAAGTGTAAATAGACTGAATGGTTGGAGAAGATTAATTTTTAAAATAAATAATTTAGGTGTAACAATATTAGATGGGCTTGGCAGGGGATGGAAGGGAAAGATGCATCATTATAAAGAAAAAATAGAAGGTACAATAAAATAACAGGTTCATAGACATTAATTGATTTTGTGTCTGATCCTACCTAATAAAAGAAAATCTCTAAGGTTCTTATGCATAGGAAAGCACACTAAATGGAAATACATTTATTTAAAATATCTTTAGGGACTTTAGAGAGTTTGTGCCTGCACTGCCTTTGCTTCAGTCCTTGCAGGGCAGATTTTAATATTTACATCTGTGAGTATAGGGGCATAGTTGATGCCATCTTGTTAATGGAGAGGGAGATCTCCAGGAGCTCCTGCATGTCCAGTGAGTTACTGAGCAGCCCCGGGCAATTCCTTTGGCTTCTGTGCTGTTTGCCAGGTGCTCAGCAGCATCTTGGGGAATAGAAACACGGGGCTGCCTTAATGTGCTGCTGTGGAATGTCACTGTAGCTCTGTTGGTATTAGTGCAGAGCTGCACAGCTCAAAAAAATAACGAGCAATCTGGGCATAAATTTGATGTTGGATTAATGTAGTGTCTGCTTCCCTTTTCCTATTTAGGAGGTTCAGCCATGCCTTTTCTTTGTACATCAATGATAACCCGCAAAATTAGCAGAGAGCAATTCCGTAACAAATTGCTAAAACTCATTCTCCCTTGGTGAAAAATAAGATTTGCTCAATCTTTCATGTGATCAGCTTCCATGCCAGTGTGAAGATAAGCTGTCAAGTGGTACCAGTTCAGCAGAGGAGCTGCTGTGGCCGCTTGGAGTCCGCAGGGATGCGGAGCTGTCAGCTCCTTGCCTTGCACGCTGCAGGCAGCACTGGAGGAGAAAGAGTTTGTTGTGTGCACAGCCAGCTGTTGGTGTGACCTCGCAGGGCTGAAAGAATGAGGCTGCTGTGGGAGGCTCGTGGAGGGTGGGCAGGGCCTGCAACTGCTACTGAAGGATTGGAGATGTTAAGTGATGCGAGAAGGCCTTGCAGTCTTTGTGCATCAAACCAAACAACAACTACCCCAAGCAGATTGTATTAAATAGAATTTTTTCTTCCCCTTTGCTTTTTCTTTCCACTTCAAATCAACTAAATTTCTAGGCTTACAGAGGGCCTGCTTTCAGATGATTCAGTTGTATGAGAGCATGCACAGTCCTATAATTCTTTAACATTTACAAATAGCACTGACTAGAGGTTGTTTCTAGTGCGTTAGGTGTTGATCAAGAGTTTTTTTGATTTTGTTGTTGTTTAGCAAGAAAACTTTCAGAAATTTGTTCAGTGCTTCTAAAAGAACAAATGATGCTTTTTGCAATGCTGCTCAAAAGCAACAGTCTTGGTTTTAAAATTAGTTTCTGAGCTGTGGACAGGAAACTAACTTGTGTGTAGTCTGTGTGAAGGTGTATATGGGAGCAAGTATTTCCATTAGATGAAGTTGTTCAAATGTGTTCCTTTATTCTGTATTTCTTTATTCAAATATAAGTTCTGAATTGGAAGCAGCATCTCTTATAAATGGAATGAGGTTGAATACAATTCAATTATTTGACATCTGAGTGTTCTTACACTGACTGCAGCTTTAACTTCTGTAGCCTTCCCCAAGGTCATCCTTGCACAGTGGATACAGGTCTAAAATGCTGGGGTTTAATAGCTTCTCTGTAGAAAGCTATAATGATGTGGGTATGAGGGTTTTTTTAATAATATCAAGATTCAGTAGGAATTTTTAAAAGTATTTTACATGTTTCCTGTGTTTTAGTCCCTTTTAAACATGGTTTTGTTGGGTGTGTTATTTATCTGACCTCTATAGCAGAAGGGAGTTGCTTTTTAAAATTGAACTGCTGTGTTTTCAGAAGCTGCAGGGGAAGGCAGGCTCACTTGGCATCAAGGCAGTCCAGTTACTTTTCAGAGGAAAGGCATAAATTTCTTTGCTAAGAAAAGCAGAAGTCAGAGGCCTCAGAATGAAAAGAAAGTAATGGAAGGTCTGAAGATTTATCAGGTCAAAGGTTGCCTTTCGAGCTTTCAATTCCTAAACTGCCTTTTTAGGCTTGGAGTAAGAAGTGAAAAGGCTTTAATTTTTAGTAATTATTAGGTACCTAGTAACAAAATGATTTTTTGTCTTGCTACTTCCTGCTTGTTACTTAGAGTGAGATTTGTAGTTTTGAGGACATGTGAGTTAACTCTCCTAAGTCAGGTAAAGTCTCAGTGCCTTTACTTGAACATAGTAGTAAAGGAGGAAGCTTTTTTTTTGTTGTTGGTAAATCAGCTAAAAATAGTATGGTCAAAGAAAACAAAACAAAAATCATTTGTGTTTCAGTTCAGTAGTACAGCTCAGAGTGCTTTTACAGAAGAAAAAAATAAGTTTTCTTAAGCTATGCAATGTTTTTTCTTAAGTTATGCAGCTACTTTGATTTAAAGTCAAATATTAGTTCTTCTTTACAGTTCAGAATTCTCGTTCACTTGTTACTACAAAATGCTGCTCTAAGTGCTGACTTGAAAACCTATAGAGAACTGATTTTGTGCCAAGATCAACCAAAACTAATATAAACTTTGTCTTTGTTTTCAGTCCAGAGGAGCTTCCTGTCCATGATGCGGTGATAGAAAAGGTAAGTCCACTGTCCTCCAGGATTTTTTACTAGTAAGTAAACATTTACAGATTCACAGCTTTTAAAAACATAAATCATTATGAAATGAGTTGATGAAGCATTTTAGTGATTTGCATTTCAAAAGAATCACATTCTAAGTCCCCTAATAACTGTCATCCTTGAGGCCACGTTAACTCCCCACAGATCCTATGGGGCCCACTCGTTGTTACATCTGCTCCTGTCAATGAGAGTGAATATTCCTGGCCCATTATGTGGCCTAGTGAAGGAAATGGAGCTCCCACCCAGCTCTGGCCTGAAAGAGTGAAAGCTGTGGTCCTGTGCCAGGAGCTGCCATCAGCTGTGCAGGGGGATGGATGATGAGAGCGAGGAGGTGGCACTGACACCGACGTGTGCTCTGCCTGAGGAGCGTGGGGTGCTTTGCTGCTTTGGGAAATGGTGACAAATATCCTGCTGTGGTGACCTCCCTTGTCATGCTGAGTTGCTGAGCTGGGTATATTCCAGACATGCAGGTCCTGTTGGCAGCTGCTGAGGGTCCTTGTACAAAAATCCTGCTGCTGGAGGATTCTGGAGAAGTATTTTGACAATTGATGTGTTGGAAATGTGAAAAAAATAATGGGGAAATGAATTTCTGCTTGTCTGGGCCTAGTTACTGTTGGTATTTCCCTGTGGTCAGTCAGCTCTCTTGTAAGACCAAACCAAATCAGAAAACTCAAGATAAGGTATTTAAAGCTGTAAGTTTAAGTTAGCCCTCTTGGCTGCACAAATCAGTAGAATACATGGGGAAAGGATGGAATGACTTATTTCAAGGCAGCTCAGCTCCTTGAGTGTTAAGAACAGCAGTGCTTCTGAAAACTAATTATTTTGTGCTTCAATTATATACTGAAGCTAGTAAGAAATGCTTACTGTAAAAGTAGAACTTGTCTCTTTTGTTTTGCCTTGGTTCATGTGTGGTTTTGCATACACGGCCTGAAATAGTTGCATTTTCCTGCCATGTTTCATTACGTTTAATAACACAGTGAGTGTATGTATAATTTCATTTCCATCAGAAGGACACAGCAGGGGGGTGAGTCTCTGAGCAGAAATATTAGGCAGCTTGCAGCTACTGTGGTAGATGTGTTTTGAAGCTCTGATTCACTGGGGCTTTGTAGTTAGCTTTAAATTATTTGGGGGAAATAGTGTCTCAGTTCTCTGTCCCAAATTGTGTTCCTGCTGTCTGAAAGTGTCAGCATAGAAGCTGTATTTATGGGGTCAGTGTTAAATTGCAAGTGTAGTGTGTTTTTATAATCATCCAGTTGTGCTCCTGCATTAGGCTCCTGGTTACACTCCTGATGGTATCCTGACCTCTGCTGGTCTGAGCTTTATCTGGCTCCTGTCAGCAGGGTTCCAATCTTTGCAATTTTCAAGGTACCATTCATAAGAATTACTGTGTTATGCTAATGTAGGCTAAGATTAAAAGCTTTCTCTACAATATCTTCTGAAGTCATTTACTTGGCAGAACTATTTATGCTTTCCTTTTGCCTTGTGAATTTTAAAAAAAATTCCTAGCTCAAGTTTTCGTTTCATTTGCAACTTTTGTAAAAGGTTGATATCCTCGTGGATTTGGAATCTCTTCTTCAGATACAAAAAACCCTTAGGCTGGAATTTCTGTGTGTGTATTTTCAGTCATAACACCTTTATTCTGCATTAATAGTAATAATTACTCATTTTGGTGCTTCAAGAAAAATTACTTTGCTGCACATTTCATGTCTTAAATGCATCAAAGCATTGTCCTACATTAGGAACTACTTAACCTTGAGATGAATCATCCAGCACATCTCAGATAAAACATGGGGAGGAAAGATTTTCTGGAGGAGGAAAGGAGACAGAGAACTGACCTCAGGAAATTCTGGAGTCTGTGTCTGACTCTGATTTTGAAGTTCAGTGAAATGCTTTGTAAGTAATTTTTCAGTTAGGTTTTGTCATTGATTTACTTGATTATAAATTCTCTGGGGAGCAGTTCAGCAAGTTCTGGTTTTGTCTGAGGCTGTTGCTGAAGCATTGCTTTAAGCCTCATCCCCTGGCACACATGCTCTGCAGGAAGGTGGAGTGCTGCACACAAGAGGGGTGCTTGCCAACTTCATGATTTTTGTGCTTTCACTAGTGCATTGTTTACTGATGTGAGAGTAGGAAACCAGCTCTGCTTCAATTAGGGATTCTGTTACTCCCGATGGCAAAAATGCTTCGAAGTGTAAAATATACTCAGAAGACAGATAGATGGATTTTTTTTTTCTTCTTTTTTTTTTGGTGACAACTACATGGAACTTGTCTGAAAGAGCAGCAGCAGCTTCCCTCTGCTCTGCAATGAGTCTGCTTCAGATCTGTCTGTATTTTCAGCGTTGTACCTGTTAGACATGAAAGTGAACATAATTCAGACAGGGAAAGAAATAGCTAAAAGTTTCCAACAACTGAACACAAAAATAATTGCTATTTTGACTACAGTAGCATCACTTGAGAATGGGTAAATTGACACAAAGACATAAAAGCTTGAACAAACATACAATTGGAGTGAGCTTCTGGCTCTAAACACCAAAAATCTTGAAAGCAGATCAAACATACAAACAAAAAGACTGTGGAAGCAGATAGAGTTTTATTTTTCTTACCAATTACATGAACAACCTGTTGAGGGCAGAGACCTTTCCTGACTTCCTGTTATTCCTGCAGCCTAAACTACGCCTAAAGAACAGGTGCTTTAAGAGATGTTGAAAATGCTGATCCTTAAAGGAGTTGCAAGTGTGAAGGAGAATCAGAAACAGTGTTGTGGAATCCTGGAAGCAATAGTTTTTCTAGCCTTTCCCTCTAACATAAGTCATAAGAAACTCCTTCTAAAAAAATTTAAAAGGCAAGTATCTGTGATATTGCCCAATACAGTCAGAACTTGAACAGGAATGTGGGCAGTTGATTGCAACATGAGTAGTTAGATAAGGCTGAAAGAGAAGAGGCACTTCTTTTTCCCATAACTTTTATACTTGTGTATATAATTTCCCATAATTTTTATACTTGTGTCAAGCTTACAGAATTTGAATTCAAACAAAAATAGCTTGAAAACCCAAACCGACTTAATTACAGGACATTTTGTGGACCTATCATAGTTAGGGTGGACCCATCAAGTTACACTTCTGCTAATGCAAGGTTTTGGGCTTCTGAATTAAAGAAGTTCAGGAAGTTCAGAAGGAAGCCAATTTTATTGCATTGATAGCCAAGAAAGAATGTACAAATTCCGATGGGTGAAAGCTAGAAGTAAAATTAGGATTCTACTGGGATAACAAGTAATTTATTTTTTTTTTATTTTCCCACAACATTTTTGGATGCAATTGACTTGATAAATACTTAATGAAAGTATTAATAACTTTTCAGTATCCTGCGGAGCCTTAAAATTAAACTTTGACATTGTTACCAGATGGAATCACTAACCATATGAACATCCTTTCTGTCTTTATTACTCCCTGGATTCGAGGTTGCAGGTAGAGGGGCTGTCATTTACAATAAAACTTATTTATATTCAGCTCTGAAGAGAAAGCAGAAGCCACACACATACATTTTTCTGCTTTAACCTTTCCAGTCTGGGTCTTCTGCTCCGAAGCTTTATGAGGGTGTTGAAATAGTCTCATTAAAAACACCTAAAAACACACAGCTAACTATTAACTTTGTACTATAATCAGAGACACTTTGCAAAATGTAAAACTGAGCTGTAAAAATAAGTGCTAGAAATCTTATAATTGGAGCTAACAAAATACAGATTTTTGGTCATGTAGTGCCTGAGTGCCTTGAAATTCCATGGACTAAGATGGCTGATTCCAAGTGCTTGTTTGGTTCCCAAATTCAACACGTTGATGGCAACTCTAGCATTATTTTCATAGACAGAAGAGCAGTCTCTAAGGTAGTAGGGCTGTACTTGCTAGACTAATTAATATAACAATTCATTTTGAGAAGATGGGGTTTGTTTTGGTTTGGATTCTCATTCTCTTACCTTGTCATGGAAATATTTTTGTCAGTAACAAAATTTAAGCAAATAGTTCTTCAGAAGAAATCCTTGATGTTAACTTACAGGGTAATTCAGGTAAAAATGTGTCGTGCCAAGGAGGAGAATTATGGCAAGGATTTCTAGCTTTTAAAGTTAAAGCTTATTCCTACTTCTGCATCTGCACTGTCACTCTTGAATGTACTTGTTTTTGTTCCTTTTTAAGTTTGTGCCTTTTAAGAAGGGATGGTTTGTGTGATCACTTGCAAACAGAAGGCAATTATGTTTAGGGCAAGTCTGGGTAAAGAAGATCATTTCAGAGACAGCTACTTTTTAAGTGGCTTGCAGCAGAAATTATTTGCCTGAAAACTGAGTATAAAAACAAAGGGAAGTTGTAGATGGTTTTTGTTGGTTTGTTTGTTTTTTTTTTAAATTGCCGAATATGTAAAAAAGAAACTTCTAGAAATCTTGTACTTAACCTCTTCTTACAAAATACAATTCATCCACAGTGCTGAAAATAAGAGTTTCTGCTTGATTTTTGGTTGGCTGGTTTTTTGGGTGTTTTAAATGGACTGAGTTACTCTTTGCCATTCTCAGATGACTGAACAAAAAATTTGTAATGCTCTGTTAAACTTTTTCTTGTTATTAAAAACAAACAAACAAAAACAACTTCAAAGGCATTAGTTTTGTAGATACTAAAAATTTCTAATTCCTTTTCAGCAAAAGCACCTTGAAATTGAAAGAACTGCAAAATGGCTTAAGATGCTGAAAAGCTGGGAAAAATACAAGAATAGTGAAAAGGTAAAATTCTGTGTGCCTTTGTCATTGCCTGTCCCTTCTGAAAGAATGTATACCCTGAAATTAGGTTGCCTGTGTTTGATAAGTGAAAAAACCCCCAAACCCCACACTGAAAGAGTAAGGTTTTTTGTTCTTCCAAAATAACCCAATAGTAATTACCCACCAAAATTGGTGATCTGATGTGAGGAATTGTGTTCATTGTGTTCATGTGTGCAGAATTATCTGTGGACAGAGTGGGTTATGCCACGTGTGCCATTAAGTGCTAAATACTTTTACTTGCTTTAAAAGCTAGGTGAGAATTTCCATGTGAACAGTTTATTTCCAGTTTATTTGTTGGAATCGTGGTCTTGGTCATCTTAAAATTATGGAAGAATTTGAGCTGGAAAAAAAACTTGCTGGAGAGGCTGTATTCCCAACCCACTGGGTTCTGGGGGGGTTTCATAGCTGGTCTTGTGGCTGTTTGGTGGATAATACACAGAATCCCAAATTCAGATTCCTTCTTCTCTTCACCACAGCTTAGGAGTTGCATTTTCTGTTGGGGCTTCTGTTGGTATTTTTTGATGCTGCTGATCCACCTGTACTGTGTAGGACAGTTGTTACACATCCCAGGTTCCTGCCCTGATCACTGGCCTGGAATGGCCTTACTCCCTTACTGGCCTTCTGCTCAAATAAATTATCCTGCAAAGTTGAGACCTTAGAAGAGAGAGATTGAGAGCACAGTACTTGATAGCCTGATGAGCAGAGAGCTGAGTGCTGCGTGTAGAGGGAGAAAGATACTCGGTGTGTCCCCTGCTCAGCCTGTCTGCTCACCGCCTCTCTTTTTGAGACTGGTAGCTTTTTGGTAAAAACCAAAGCCACTGGTTGATCTCTTTCAGGGTATAGCTCAGAATCTAGAAGGTCCATTTCCTTAAAATATGATGTGAATGCATGAAAAATAATTATTTGTTGCTGAAGTTTTTCTTATAAACCTGCTTTCTGTCCTGGCATTTTCTCTGGGAGGAGAAACTAGGGGTCTTAACACTTGTGATTTTGTTTTGTAAATCTGACAGTAAAGAGATTTTAAAACAAATATCTTCCTGAGTCAGAGGGCAATAAAAAACTCTGTAGCAGGTACTTTGTTTGCAAAGAGAATGTTAAATGTGACATTTCAGGTAACACAATAACCACGTGTCATCTGAGCAGCAGTGGTTGGGCTCTTCAGCCATTGGTGACATCAGTCCACGAGACACTGACTTAAATAAATAATCCTCTCTTCACCAGGCATGCAGAAGGTCTAGCAGATCAGCTGAGCAGAAAGAGTTTCAGTTCATGTAACAAATTATAGGCTGAACTATAAATAGTGGCTGGAATAATTCAATATGTTCATAAAGGGATGAACTTTGCTTGAGGCTGGGAAAAATGTTCACTCATTGTTGAACTCTAGTGAAGCACATGAGATTTAAAAAACAAGGGTGTTTTCCTTATTCTTTCTCACATCTTATGTGCTAAGTGACCCAGAAGATACAGAATAAAGAATCAGCCACCTCCTCCTCCTGAGCATCCAGTGGAAAGCCAGACATTATTTGTCACTGCTCTTTATGGAAAGCCTGGCCATGTTGTGCAAAACTCACAGTTAAAGACAATTTTTATCTGGAAGTGTGTTGGAAGAATGCACCAGCTTTCCAAGCTCACATTCTTGAAGCATGGAAGGAGTAGTTGCAGGAACAGTTCCTGACTCTTGTTTCCTGTCTTTACTTGACTGGATAAAGTGGTTAATGCTAGAGGAACAAATTGCTAAAGAAAATGAGCAGCCAGTGTGTTTGTTACAAGACTCACATAACCTGACACTGCCATGGTTTCTGTGCAGTTAGGCTGCTCCTGAAATGAGTGTTCTTTAGAAACAGCACTGAAGGGAACATTGCAGCCACAACAACAGTAATAATGTTGTAGGATTATAGATTATAATTGTAGTGATGGCTTGGGATTGGAAAACAGCATATTTGAGGCATGCTTGTGCTCTTAAATAGCTAAGAAGGGAGAGTCAGAGAAAGTGATGGTCCCAGGTATGCAGCACATATGCACAAAATACACGACTTTGGACAGCCTGTTTGTGATGAACCTTCAAAATATGCAGCTAAGAGAGCTTTGCCTTGAAGGAATCTGTTCATACTGTACACATACTGTAAATGAATCCATATATTTGATTCCATTATCCCAAATTGTCCTATGCTGAATTGGAAACTACAGTTTTCATTCAATACTCTTGCAGAGCTGCCTGTAGGCTGCTTCTACTTTTTTTTTTTGCTGTTGTAACTTCTCAAAGAGAATTAACACACTGGTGGGAGGGTGTGTGCATTTGAGATGCTTCACTTTACTTCTTCTCCTGGTCTTGACTGCTGAAGAATATCTCAAGAAATAGATGAGGCCTCTGAGAACTTCACACTGTTTTCCCATTAGAATTCTTTTGTTAAACCTAGTAAAAAAAGATGGGGTGGGGAATAGAGATTAGGAATGTGTGACTATAAGGAAAAAGATGGAAGAATTGTCATATTGAAATCAGAAATGTGCCAGGCTCTGTCATATTTGGGTAATAATTTAGAGGTAGTGAAGTATGACGGAATGAAGTGAGCCCATGTACAGCTCCATAACAGTGTAGAATCACAGAATCATAGAATGGCCTGGGCTGGAAGGGACCTTACTGATTATTGATTTCCTGCCCCCTGCCATGGGCAGGGCCACCTTCCACTAGAACACCTTCCTCAGAGCCCCATCCAGCCTGGCCTTGGACATTTCCTGGGATGGGGCAGCCACAGTTTCCAAGTGGGTCTCACCACCTTCACAGGGAAGAATTTCTTCCTTATGTGGGAGGTTTTCTTATTGCCTTTATGTCCATGGCCAGATTTGATCTCACCAGGGCTTTCTCTCTTTAACCTGATCCCTGGCTGCTCAGATGGTCTCTCTGTATTCCTCCAAATTGCCTGTCCTTGTTTCCCCCCTGTAAGCTTCCCTTTTCTGTTTGAGATTGTCCAGGCACTTCTGTTCATTCATAAAGGCCTCCTGGTGATTTTGTCTTGCTCTTTGTGTATAAAACTCCTTGATTCCTCTGTGGTTATTTGGGTATCTCTTTCAGTGGAGTTGTTGTGTTTCTTACAGATACCAGTCTGAACTGCCCTTGTGTCTTTTCTTGATTGATATTTGTCAAAATAAAGCTTTCATCTCCCCATCAGTCATTTCTTATGCAGGAAGTGTCACAGAGCAGCAAAGTTTGTGTTTCAATGTGGTTCTTCTCTAGTTTGTGCTTTTATTTCCTATTTGTATTCTACTGCTTAGTAAAGTTCAGGGTACAATCAACCACCCACAGATAGTAAATCCTTCCTGGCTTAGTATGATCATAACTTTCAGGAAAGATTAAATAAAACTGTTATATGTTGTATTCCCATTTGAGTATTTCCACCAAAGTATTTCTGTCTTTCCCTGTCTGCCTTCATCTATCTGTGATTGCAGTTGCCTAAATTGAAGGGGAAGGGAAGAAGAGAAACAATCAGGGTAGCTGCCATTTCCAGCTGTTCTGGCATTCACACACAGTATAATAATCAAGTCTCCAATTCGTTTGGAGTCTGAACACAGAGCCTTAATGAAGAACCCTCTTTGCATTCCTGAGATTTTTGAATGAGATGGAGCAAATCTTCTATTTGCACTTTTTCTTCCTTTTATGCAACCCACAAGGAACCTCTAAAGGCAGCAGCCTTTATAAATATATTTTCTTTTCATTACAAATATGCTTTCTTGTGAGACTTCAGATTTTAATTCTTATGCTTCTCATCACTGATTCTTTTTGAGGTGGCGGAGTCCCTTTGCTACTTGTGCAGCTCTTTCTGACAGCTGAGAAAGTCTCATTTTCAAGAAAACCAACTTTATATCTTGCAGGAGCAATGATGCCAGTGGCCACTCTTCAGGCCAGTGCTGTGCGACAGTGGCCTCATTTCTTTTCTAGAAACTAGTTGGGCTTATGAGCTGGAGAGATGGGGGCTGAGCAAGGGAGGGGAGGTTGTATGTTTTTCAAGTGGTTTTGCATGTTGGATATTATGGCCCTCATTGAGATGATAGCTATTTTTGTCGTCTTTGTGCTTTATAAGGGTTTTAGTTCATTCTGTGTATTTGTAAGTCCAATTTGTTTTTGCATGAGACGCTCCTTTGAATTCCCAGGTGACAGGGTCTCAGTGTCCGTTTCCCCTCCCTACTTCAGGATCAACAATCTTATTACAAATTACAGGAGTTTGACTGCTGTCCTTGGCTGAATATCAGCTTAGATGTGCTACAGAACTTAAACCTGTATTTTTATGTATCCTGTGTTTATATTATTATATGTATCGAGGATCACCTTCTTTTTTCTATGTCCTCTGCTAATGGAAACATCCCAGTTGCCATAAGCCTATTCTTTGAATGATGAATGTTTTCATAGATGTGTGTTTTTTCTGAACTCTTGAGTTTATATATATTTGTGTTTTGTTTTGAGTGATTACCTTAATCTTCACAAATTTTTTAAAATTAACTCAGTATTTCATCTTCCCAGAAGCAGAAGAAAAAAATAACTTACTGAATTTTCTACTTTCTGTTTTAATTATTAATTCGGAGAGAGCAGAAAAGTAAATGAGCAAGTATATAGATACAAGCAGCATTTCTCAGAAGATTTTTATTCTGGTATTACATAAGGACATAGAAGACAGCAGAGGGCACTAGCATGGTGCTTATGGTAAAGATATTCAGCTAGCTAATAATCAGTATGCTCATTTATATTTTCTTTAACTGTTTGGTGTCTGCATGATTATCAGAAATGAATTTTGCAGTGAAGTGTGTGAGAGTTCCCCTCTGCTCCCCAAGATGCAGCACAGCTGTGTTGTTTTCACAAAACTGTAGCCTTGCCCAGGGTCACAGAAAGGTTGGGGTTGGAAGGGGTCTCTGGAGGTCACCAGGTCCAGCCCCCTACTCGAGCAGGGCCATCTCCAGCTGCCCAGGACCATATCCTGATGCCTTGTGAGACTTCCAAGGTTGGAGACACTACAACCTGACTGGGTGACCTGTGTCAGTGCTCTGTCACCCTCACAGTGAAAAAGCATTTCCTGATGTTCAAAGGGAATCTCCAGTGTCCCAGTTTGTGCCCATTGCCTCTGGTTGTGTGACTGAGCCCCACTGAACAGAGCCTGCCTCTGTACCTGTTGCACTTTCCCTTCAGGGTGGTGCAAAAGACAAATTGATAAGATCCCTCTGGAGCCACCTTCGCTCCTGGCTGAACAGTCCCAGCCCTCTCAGCCTCTCTTCATGGCAGAGATGGTCAGGTCTACATCATCTCTGTAGCCCTTTGCAATGTGTCTATGTCTGGCTTGTGTTGAGGAGCCAAGAACTGGGCTCACCAGTGCTGAGCAGAGGGAAAGGATCACCTCCCTCAACGTGCTGGGAATACTTTTGTCCGATGCAGCCCAGGGTACCGTTGGTCATCTTTGCTTCAAGGGCACTGCCCTGGCTCCTGCTCAACTTGGTGTCCACCAGGACCCCCAGGTCCTTTTCTTCTGAGCTGTTTCCTGGCTGGTGACCCCTATAATGCTCTGGGGCATGGAGTTGTT
The DNA here is from genome assembly GCA_016584745.2 of Phylloscopus trochilus trochilus. NCBI lineage: Eukaryota > Metazoa > Chordata > Aves > Passeriformes > Phylloscopidae > Phylloscopus > Phylloscopus trochilus. The sequence goes on along the minus strand of WQNJ02000016.1, from coordinate 6,408,546 downwards.
CCTTCCCAGGTGCAGGACTTTGCACCTCTCCATATTGAACTCTGTGAGGTTCCAGCAGCCCATTTCTCCATTTGTTAACATCACTGTGGATGGCAGCTCAACCCTCTTGGTGCATCAGCCACTCCTCTCAGTTTTCCATTGTGTATGAAATTTTTCACTCTCGTTTCCATGTTCTTCTTTGTGCAATGGAGCCTGTGCCATGACTGAGTGACATTGCTCTCTTCTGTATCAGATAGTGAAAGTCTTTGGTCTTGTGTTCTGCTGAGTCTGTAGGCAGGATCTGGTAATGACTTGGGATGACTGAGAGCTTCTTCTCTGCCTCAAAAAAAGAATAGATGGAACAGCAGAGTCAGCTGAACACAGATCTAAAGTGGTTTGCAAGATGCTGTGGATGTTATTTGGGTTTATTCTTTCAGGTAGTGCAACAATTCAGAACTTAGCTACTAAAAATCTTTGCTTTCCCCTCTGTTTTTATTTTTGGCATAGCTGTAGTGGGCTCATGAAGCTGTTCACCCCTCTGTCCTTTCTGTTCTTTTAAAGTTATATTTGCAGCTCACTTTTCAAGCTTTCTTGTGAAAAGCACTTCCACAGTTTTCTGTCTCAGTTTTTACTTACCACTTTAAGGGCTCTTCTAGCATTTGGCTGTTTCAATCTAGGCAATGCAGAAGATGGGAGATCTGTAAATGCCATGAACTCCTCTGAAACTGGAGGTTCTTCACCTTTTATTTAGTTTTATTTTCCAAAAAAACCCTGAACAACTCCACACTTTGGATAGATGGTTTGAATTGTTTTAATTCTGTTTGGATAAGAAGCTATTACTATAAAGACTTATTTCTGGCATTTTATATCCACCTGACCTTCTCCAAAAATACTGATTTATACAACAATAGTAGTCTTGAGAATTTATTCTTCAACCAGTTGTCTTCATGAATAACCTTTTGTTCTTGGAGACATTTGAAAATGAGTTAAATTAACTGACAAAAACGTTTGTTGTGAAGGTACTCTGTTGATGGACATGGGTATGAGGAATTAAACTACCTGTCACTGTAGACATAGATTACTGCATTTTTTCCCCACAGTTTTCTTCCAAATTTCCAGAAAAGATATTGCAAATTTGCCTCATTCTGCTTTCCAGCAGACAGGCTAATCTCTTCCTAGGATGACTCCATTGCAGTTGGGGGTGTTTGGCTTTCAAAAGACTAAATTTCCTCTCTTCCACATGCAGGTACACTTGTGTCTGGGTTGACACACACTGAAATCCTGTGTGACCTGAGCTCAGAGTATAGAGAAAGGTGTAGAGAAAGCTGCTTTGGAGCTCTGTATGTTGTTCTTCATTTTTACAGAAGAAACTGTACTGGCACAGCTGTGCTCACACTGCAAGTGTTGCTGCTTTAGCATTCTTAGTATTAGTATTAATGCAGCAAAGTTTTCTTTATGAAGCACAACATTTTTTTTGTGGACAGCCCCCAGGACGGCTGTTGTATCTTATACAAGTTTATGTTTTTCATTTGAAAAAGGAAGAAGGGAAGAAACTCATAACCATACTTGTGCAAGAGTTACAGATTCTGCAATCCAGACACAAATCCTTGCTGGCATTAAAGACACCTTTAAAGAGCCGATATTTTCCAAAAGGCAGGAGGTTTGGAAATATACTGCAACAAGGGGTTCATTAATTTTCCAAAACTGGAGATGTGAAATACGTGAAAAGAAAAACAGTCCTGTCTTTGAGGAGGACATTGCTTTTAAAATATTTCTTACTGCGAACATAACTTTCATAAAAACGTGTAAAGGAGGTGGTAGCTTTGTCAACTGAAATTTTTAAGGTCTGATTCCATTGTAGGATAAATATGAAGAAAAAATTGGAGAGGGGTTGTGTGTGGTTTGTTCTCTTCTTAACCCAGTTGTCTCCCTGTGTAATCGTTACAACAATGGTAAAAACATAACTTCAGAAAGGTTCATTTTCTGTGTCAGAGTTGTCTTTTCAATTTTCCTTGTCTTAGATATGTCTTCAAAAGATGATAGCACCTTTTGTGTTCTTTTGTTGTTTTTTTTTTTTTTTTTTGCAAATGTTTTCATATGCATGTAGGAGACATTATTAATTTAGAAATAGAATGTGAGATCTGTTAGCTTTAGAAATGGCACGTTCTGGTTTTTTGTGATCTCATTGTTTGTTTCCTTGCATCGATACCTTTGAGTATACTGTTGCAGATTTAGAAGAATTCAATTCAGTTCAATTCTGCTTTTGGGTTTTTACTGGTATTTTTTAAAGCTTTGTGATTTTGCTGCTTGCTTTTTGCCATTTCTATTTATAGACCGTAATTACAGTGAGTTATTCGTGGCTTATCCTTAAATAGAGTGTTGCTAAGAATCTGATTTTTGGGATCTAAGTGACAAAATTTGCTGAGCAAAGGTGATACAATTTTGACAGACCTTCCTACATGCGAAAGTCCTGGCTTGAAAACATCACCTGAGATGGTTTGGCCTGTGTGTGTTTTGTCCCTGTGCCTCTGGATTCTGTCAAGAGTTCAAGTGGCATTGCTGGACACATTCCTCAAAACACTGGACCTCTTTGTCCCCAACAGGTCCCCTTTCCTAGGGTGCTTGGTGTAATTGCATTTTTCTCTTCAGTATGTTGTGCTTCACAATTCCTTTTATTCAGAGCATTGTAAGTTGTGCTGCTTTTTTACCTTCTTTTCTTTTTTTCCAGTTTCATAGGAGAATTTATAAAGGGATTCCACTGCAGTTCAGAGGACAAGTCTGGTCTTTGTTACTTGATGTTCCTAAGATGAAAGAAGAAATGAAAGACTTTTACAATGTGAGTTTGTAGAATTTCTACTTAACGTTAATTTAAAAATACCAGATACTAAAGCTATAGGCTTTATTAAGCCTTTGCTATTATGCAGTGTTAAAAATAAATTAGAAATTACATTGCACTCTATTACATGTTTTAGTTAGGAAAAAGGCTGTGTATTCAAAAGCTGAGCTGAGATTGAGTTTGAGTAGATGGGGAGTCTTACGAAAGGAGATTGGTGTTGATATTGATGTTATCTAAATTTTGTGTCTGTTACCTTCCTCATATTTCTTGCTTTTTTAGTCTAACAGGCTGCTTTTTCTGGCTATTATATTTTGTTTAAGTTCCTCAATAAGACTAATGGGAGATCCAAAGGAATCTGAATAATTATCTGAATAATGTGGTTGTGGGAAAGAAATGCCAAGTAAAATCAGAAGCATTTAAAAATAGGTGAAATAATCTTCAGGAATTATTAATGTCATCTATCTAATGTTCAGTGCAAAACAAAGAAATGTTTGTAGTTCAGATACACAAATAGAGTTTCCATCATTATCTGATTTATTTGTGATATACTCATCTTGCTGCTCCCTATTTTTCTATTTCCTGAAGTGATATTAACACTGCTCACTACAAGTGTCACAAACTGCACACCTTAAAGTCAGAAGGATAATACACATTTATTGTAGGTCATATAGCTTCTTTCAGTTCTCTTTGCAGGGGAAGGAGCAGTTCTTAACCTTCTGTCCTTCCTGTTTCTCAAACTCTTGGTACCTTTCTGTTCTCTCACATGTGAAGGTGCTGTGACTGCAAGAGCTTAGGGTGCTTCTTTTCCTATATTCCATCAAATCACAGGTGTTTAAAACTAGAAAATTTCCCTTTGCTGCTTTTCTGTCTGTTGGGGGGACAAATCATTCTGGGTGTTCAGTTTAAATTGTGCACCTGAAAATTGCACAAAGCTTAGATTGTGGTTGGTGTTGTGTTGGTTTACTGACTTACAAGTAATTCCTCATGTGCCTAAAGCTTCTGGTTGTGTACCACAGACTGGATGCATGTATTGTTCCCTGTTTGATCCCTTTGTTATTATTATTTTTGACTTTACTCTCGTTTTCTCGCAATCAGAGTCTGTAGAGTTTTGCCTTTTGATTGTCTGTGGTATTCCCTAGTAGTCAGAAGTTGTGTTTTAAAAATACCATATTGAATCCAGGGTCTTGCAAACTTTTATGGACAGACGTGAGAATAAAACATGAGAGTCAAGAGAAAATTATTGTAAGTGCAAAAAATAAGGTGTCAGTCTAAACCTGTGCAGGTTTCATAAGTATTCAATTACAAAAATGGATTTAATTATAAAACACTAAAGCAAGTGCTAAAGTAGACATATTCTACAGCTAAATTAGATTAGAAGAGAAAGACAGAGGAAATTACTAGAGAAATGTCCATTATCTATATTTAGATAATAACTGGCAGCTATATAGCTATTACTTCTGCTAGAGAAAAAGACAGCAAAAGTATGAAAACCACACTAAATCATTTGCTTAAAGTCAAGTCTAGAGCACTTGCATCTCAGGTTCTTTTTCCTGAGTAGCAAAATTAATTTTCTGTCTTTTCCCTAGTGCTGTACCTCCCTGAAAATGGCAATAAGAAATTTGAAATGCTGAAACAGCCTTAAATATGGGTAGTGAATGATGTGTCAAGAAATGTGTATTATGGGATTGGTCTTTCTACATCTTTACTCTGTGGCTGTTTCTTACTCACAGAATTTGTACACATATATGCTTATTTTGGAAGTAAAAACTGTTAATCTTGTGAGCCACTATTCTGTATTGTTTTAAATCACATGATGGCAATTAATTCTGTATAGCTGTACAATCAAGCATGTTTCTGCTTTCTTAGAGTTCACAATTTTAAACTTCTGTTCTTTACAATACTCCCAGAAATTGAAGAGTCAAGCACGAGGGTCTTCTCCAGATATTCGGCAAATTGACCTCGATGTGAACCGGACGTACAGAGACCACATCATGTTTCGGGACAGATACGGTGTAAAGTAAGTAAACTTCCATCTTCCCAGAGATTTTACCCTTCCTCTGGATTCTGTATTCTTCTTCTCCTAGTATCTGACTCAGAACCAAATAAAGCAGTATTTTTGTGTGTGAGTGTTTAGTTATTTGCAGCTCTAAGCCATAATGCTGTTGGATTTTTTCAAAATGTTTTTTGTTACTTTTTGCTGCCACTAGATGAGGAGTATTAGGCAGCTGTCATCTTTAAAAATGCTTAATAGTGAAAAAAGTGAGGATACAAACACATCAGTATTATTGCTTACTTGCAGCATCAGCACCCTGCTGAGAAGAAGAGGGTATTTTTCCCCTTCTGTCTCTGTATTAGTTCGGTTTTTAATCTCCTTTTCTTGCCAAGGCAGATTTTATGGTAGTCTGCTGTTCTCAAAAAGTGGTACTCAAAGCTGTGGACTTTAATGTGATAATGAAAGAAACATTTTCTTACATTATTATTCTAGATATTTTGTGGGAAAATCCTAAATCAGGGGAGTTTCTCTGATGGCTGTAAGGAAGGAGCACAGAGCAGAGATTGCCAGGCTGAGATGGTTCCGTGCAGTTCAGATCCATTTGTGCAGGGCTGGCAGTGCCTGTGCTGCTCGGGCCTCTCTTTGTTCTGTGCACACATTTCAGATGTCAGCAGAAGCTCATTGCCTCATCACTTTGGGGTTAACACAAGCAGAGCCAGCTCCAGTCCCTGTGGCTGTTGTAGCCATGCCCTCAGAGTCCACAGGAAAGCCTTTGGCTGCCTAAAGCAATTTCACACTTGGAACAGATCTCGGAATTACTGTACATATATTATGCATTTCCAGCAATGCCTCGATGAAAAATTCAAAAATCATTTCACATAGCAATGAAATAAAGTGCCCTGGGTATGTCAATTGTTTGTTTGACTTTTAAGTAGACTCTATGTCTTTGAAGGTTCATTCTTTTACAGGTCTTCAGTGCTTTCATCTAGTGTAAATAATACTGAAATCACCATTATTCTGGGTATGGAACTGGGAATGAGATTGAGCTCCTACCTCAGTTTCATATGGTCAGATGAGAGTACAGGAGGTTCCTGTATACACTGGGGACATGGTAGTTTGTCACTGTAAAATGAGGCTCCAGCCTAATGTCTTGTACCTTGTTATACGTTCCTTTGGTTATTGAAGAATGGCTGAAGTTCAGTTCTGCAAGGGGGTAAACCAAAATGCCACAATGCAGATGTTTTGATAAAATTCTCCAAGTACAAATTTTCTTCTCAAAAGAAAATAAGCACCTTCTGGCTTACGCTTCCTTTCTTATAGCCTGCTAATATCTCTTTCTATTCATTGATTAGTAACAGGGAGAATATTTCACTGGACAGAAAAAGGACAATATGCAAAACTCTGCTGGTAAATTTTTGCAGTTTTACTTGTAGATGAAAGTAGGCATTCAGGTATCCAGATTCTCTCCTGAACAGGTGACAAAAAGTAGCTGTGAGTTTAAAAGTTGATTTTGAGAGCTCTCCACTGTTACTTTCGTATACAGCTTGGAATGAGCAGAGTTATGCTGGCTGGTTTGGTGTTTGGGTTTTTTTGTCTGGCTATCTTCACAAGTTAGGCTGTTTTACAGAAAGCAAGGGACCTCTGCAAAGCTCTTCTTAATTCTAGCTCTGAAGTACTCAGAGATCAACAGAGGACTGAGCACAGGATGCTGAGCCAGAGTTAATATTGTTTTTCTTCAGTTTGACAGTAGCAGTCACTAGAGCAGACTTTAATTTCAGTGCCAAGATTAAGACACCTTTGTGGCTGCTTTGTGTATTTCACATCTTCAGTTCTACATCTCTCTTTGGAATCAATAACAGCTGTTAGTGTTCTGCAAGCACAGAAATCAGGTTTGGGGAGTTTAAATTTTGGCATTCAGAATAAATCAGTGTTTGAAATGTCACCCATGCAATGTTTCACTTTACTTGTCTGTAAAAATGATGTTGTGCCACCACTCCCTTCTAAAGAATATTGATACTTTTTGAAACATTTCAACATATAAAACATCATAAAGGGGCTAATTACAAAATAGGCTTGAAATCAGAAGCACCATTGTGAAATGTGGTTTATCCTGTTTTTTAGTGCCAGACAAGTTAAATTGGGAAAACATGTTTCTAAAATCCAGTTCACTACTTCCATGTTTTTCTGTTTTTACAAAAGATAATGCTATTTTTTTTCATTTTCTGCTCTTATTTCTCCAGGCAACAATCTTTGTTCCATGTTTTAGCTGCATATTCCATATATAATACGGTAAGCTGTGTTCCTTCACACTTCAGTCTGGTTTCTCTGAAAGTGCTGTAAGATAACAACTTGCATCTCTTTCTCCCCAAAAAAACCCAGAAAACATTTCAGAGACTTTTGGAAGCACATAGAAATAAATTATTTGTTGACATCTTTTGAGCTGAAGTTAAAATAAAGCGTCTGAATTATGAGTTTTATTGGGCAGACTGGACCATGCTTACAATTTGGCTGAAGCCAAGGATTGTGACTAATAACAATAATGAATTTGTGTTGTGCTGGAGTGTTATGTGACTGATATTTCCCCCTATTATATTATCTGCCTCCCTTTCAGTTGAATGATGGAGAGGAAAATACTGCAGAAAGATGCATGTTGGAGTCCACAGATGTATTTCATAACCTGAAAGGTTCTAAAAACTTGAAATTAGTTTAAAAGGTTGCATCTTCTTTACCTAAGCCCTTGGTCTTGGCTGCAGTCCTGAATGGGGATTTATTAGAGTGGGGTTTCCAGACTGTATCATAAGGGTTAGAAGCTTATGTCTTTTGTAATGTCTGTTGGCTGTATGCTAAAAATAGAAGAAAAAGAAATACCTTCATGTCCATGTTTAACTGTGGTTTTAATGCACTGTCCCCTCATTCCTTGGGCCCATTTTGTGCATTTCTTCCATGTACATCTTCCATTTTATACCCATGAGCAACTCCCTAGAAGTCAATATAAAATATGTTAACTTTATAAGGGGAAATAAAAATTAAAGCAGTTACTTGAATTAAATACTGGGGTTTTTTTTTTTAATTTTTTCGAAGTTCTAGGAAATGCAACCTTTCTGTCTGACCTTTTATACCTCCTATAAAACACTGGACTGGTATTTTCAAGTTACATGAATAATGATGTTTAAAATCAATCATCAAAGTATGATGAGATTAATAATCTCAAATGATGAGATTATTATGGTGAAGTTTTTATTTTGCACTTCTGTTGTTGTATTTTTCCTCTTAATGTGTAGCAGTTCTTATGCTTTGATTTTATCTCTAGAACAAAGTTGTGCTAAGAACTTGCAAACCTGAAAAAACTTACTCAACATTTCAGTAATTGTCCTTACAAAGACTTTATTGATGGGGTTATCTTTGCAGCTGAATGACAGTGACAGCTAGTTCCTGCCATAAAATTCAAAATTAATAGCAGAGGAAGTGCTCAAGTTCAGTTTTGGAACAATAAATTTTTTTCTTTGGGTTTATTACAATTGCTGGCTATTGGACTGCTGAACTTGAGCAAGTTTATTGTTACAGGTCACTCTTGAAAAATCCTGTGTTTATCAGATGGTGCCCTGACTGTAAACCAGAACAAAGCCAGATACTCTCACCCTCCATAAAACCCCCCAAATTACAACTAAGTGAGAAATGCATCCATTGGACAAAAAGATGCTACAGTAACTTGAAAATATTAGTACTGACCAAGGATTTTGTTCATCAGTAGTGAGTTCTAATGAGCAATCAATACTTCCAGGTTACTTCTCAGTTGGAGGGTTGTGCATCATCCCTTCTATCTATCGTATTTTTAATGATTAAATATGAAGTGTGTTTGGTGGGAAGCTTTGCCATCAGCACAGGCATCATCCTTCCTCCATAACTCAAGGAAAAGCTAACAGCTCATGGCTATGAGGCTTTTGTTTCCAGCATTTTAATATTCCCACTGTATGATTTTCAGGAAGTTGGATACTGTCAGGGAATGAGCCAGATCACAGCTTTGCTCCTGATGTACATGAATGAAGAAGATGCCTTCTGGGCCTTGGTGAAACTTCTCTCTGGTCCAAAGCATGCTATGCACGGTATGGAGTTTCATGTCAGTGTATTTAGGTTTCAGCCAGTCCTATTTAAGCTGTAAATTATTTGAGAATGAAACTATTCTGTTCTGATTGGTTCAAAAATAAAACATAATGGGAGGTTTATACTTGGGGGAGGTATTGGATGTTACTGGAGCTCTCACCCATAAGTGAGAGTAATGGTTTTTATATGTGATATCTTTCAAATAGTTCTTAATGAAAATCAGATGGTTTCCTCTTCTCTTATTCTCTCAGGGAACGTAACCAATTGAAAACTGGTTATGTAGACATCTATATAGTAATAAAATAGTAGTGGAAACCTAATACAGAATGTGTTAAATAATATTGCAGCTGTGCTATCGTTTGGCAGGACAGGATTCTACAGTAAAAAATGGACTTGTGCCTAGGCATGAATTTCAGGCTTCTCAGTTTTATCTCTACCTTACACAGAATTTCCTGCTCTCATGATATTGTTGCTCTTATATGATTGGTAGTTGTCTCTTTTCATGCCAGATTTAATATGCTCTATGCATATTCTATGGCTATTGGAGTGGAACAAGTTCAGGAATTCCAGAACCTTTGTGATGTTACAGTTCTGGTGATTCTAGAAATCTGTGGTTCTTGGAAGCCTGCAAAAGTAAATGCAATGTCAGAACTTGGGCTTTTTAGCAAATTTCCAACAAGCTCTAGCTGCTTTTCCCTGCTGAAGAATTTCTCATTCTGTGCTATCTACCTTCCCAGGCTTTTCATTGTTCCTGGATGTTCTCCACCCCCAAAACAGAGGGATAGTTTGTTGTTTTGCTGTTTACAGTTCTGCAAAGCTATTGACTCAGGGGGATGGAAAAAAGTGTGATCTGATGTCAGTGTCATTAATGAAATTTTAAATTAATCAAATGTCAAAAGATTTTCTTGGAGCTTTACGCAGTGATAAAACAGACTAAAAAGCATCTTACAAAAAAATTTCCGTAGATTTCATAATAATCCAAACCTGTGCACCTGCAGCCATGTAGAATATTGAGCTCCTGAAAGCTCACAGAAAGAAAATTCTAGATATTTTGGGGGAAGGAAGTCAGAATCATCTTCTTATTATTAAATCATGTGCATGGTAAACAAGAGCATAAACACAGATGTTGCAGACCTTCCTCCTTCCCTCCTTTATTCCTGCCACACACCTGTCAAGTGATGTGAGAGGGAAGGAGGGAGCTTGGAGTAGCCCAGGGCTTGATGAGCTTCTCCACAGGGCATATGAACCATTGTGCCACAGCTTTATTATGCACACTGAAACTGTCTTGGCAGTGCCTGTTAGGCAAGTTTGCATTTACAGATAGGTTGATAAAACTTGAATTATAACTCATATGTTCCTAATTTAACATTTATTAAATGTTGCCAACCAGTCTAAGGTTCTGCTTTCAGCAGGCTGGACCAGATAATCTCCAGAAGTCCCATCCAACCTGGATTTCCTGTGATTTCTTGAATGCATCTGTTTTAAATGTCACTGTGGGTCTGTAAATATCACTGTAGAGTCTGGAAAGGAAGCTTTAAAACTGACTTAACTGATGTCATATTACAGTTAGCACTTTCTGTGTTCTTTGGGGAAAGTAGCTTAAAGCACTGCTTCTCAACTCTTTATAGCTTAAGTAATTTCAAGTCCAAATTGCCAATATCCACAAAGAAAAACTTTTAGAGTTGCACTTGATGCCACTGACCATCAGATAGTTCTCTGAAATGGGCATCTCCCTATCATGGGAGATGGGAAATCATGGGGGTGGGCTAAGTAATTCGATTAGAATCATATTGGCAACATTAGGATGTCTAAAAGCTCCTCCCCACAGACAAGGTTTTTCATGTTTTTTTTTTCACTTTTACATGTAATACAGCAACCTGGAATACTTTTGGGTGCAGCCCATTAGCCAGACTAATTTCTAGTATGAAACTACTTGAAATCAAGAGATGAATTTGGCCTCTCTGGTATTTCATATTGTATGGATGATGTGGAGTTTCTAAATAATAAAATATAGACATCTGACCCTGAAAATTATCTGGTTTTTTGGAAGCTCTTTCCACTGATCTCTCTGTAGTCTTAAAAATTCAAGATAATGAGTTGGTGTATGTAAATGTAAAAGAGCAGCCTTTTATGGAAAAAGAACCTTTATTGTTATTGTTGATGGCTAATTAGCTTTGATGTAGTCACTGTTTACAGTAAGGAAAAAACCAAATGCCTTGCCTGTGTTTCTGAAATTTCCTAATAGGCACCTCAACATTTAAATATCGTAGAATTTGCATTTGTATCTATGAAATAATAAGCCTGTGTGAATCTGAGGTAGTAAATCTTGTGTTTTAGTGACTGTGCACTGAATTGCACAATTGGTAACTAGAAAGGCTTTGCTTTTTGGTTTGGGACTTCAGTCATTCCTTCTTTTAATTTTTTTTAAAGTTCCATGGCTACTGTGGGTCTGTACTTGTTCTTTTATACTGCTTAAAATATATTGGAGTTTTTTTGTAACTTTAGCTCTGCTGGTACCTCAGCTGGAAAAGGTTCTTAGAGTTTTCCTTTTCCATATGTAATCACTAAAACAATTAGATGGGGGGTTTTTATGCCTTTTGTTTCTGTTGTGTGAGCTCACAGTCTTTACTTACAGGATATAATCATGATATTTGTCTTGCCAGAGTATCCCTCATCTTTTTTTATGGTCTTTTCTTCAATGCAGATGGTTCTAGTAGATAACTTGAGCTGTTTGCCCTTCTATCATGAATTTTCTGGGCTATAATTTCAATTTTAGCGGGTGAGGGTTGTGATTCTTTGTTCTGGTTTTTTTTTTAAGAGTAATTATAAATGTGGTTTCCACATGATCTTATATTGGTTTGACTAATGTAGGACTGATGGATCTGTTGTCATTTGTCATTCTGATCAAATAGTCACTAAGGAAATGTATTGATTGTAGCTATTTAGGCAGGAGTATGTGCATATCTGTATGGAGGCATCAAAATATTGTTATGAATATCTGTTCAGATCCAGAGGTCTTATAGAAGGATAATGTTCCTGGAGCCTTAATGGCTTTTTAAAATGTCATTTTATAGTACAAACACCTGTTAAATGGTCAACTTCTTTTCTTAGGTTTTTTTATTCCTGGTTTCCCAAAACTATTGAGGTTTCAGGAACATCATGACAAAATACTGAAGAAATTTTTGTCCAAACTTAAGCAGCATATGGTAAGTATTTATTTCACTGTACAAGCAATGCTAATTTACAGCTGTCTTCCTTGTTTCAGTTCAGGTGAACCCACTAGATCAAGAATACTCAAACCCCAGGAAAAAATACAAAGATTTAAGAGGCAGAAGTGCTGTTGTTTTTGTATAGCCAAAGTTATGGTGCATCCTGACAAAGTTATGATAAAATTGGATCCTATGAGTGATTAATTTGGGTGTCTGTCTCAGTTTGGACCTCTTGAGTTAAGGACAATGTGTGGTTCTTCTATTTGGCCTTGTGTGAACTTCTGTAAGCAAACTGATGCCAGAACATTTTATCAGGGTTTATTTAATATGTTTAGCTTTGTGGTTCTCCGGGCAGAGAAGACTTTAGGACCAACCAGTTTTAATTTCTGTTTAAAAAAAAAACTTTGTAAGAGGGGTTAATGGTCCTTTTAAAATACTTCTGTTTTTATGAAGCTACATATAGAGTTTTATCTCTTCTAATGCTCTTAAATAGAAAATAATATGCCTTTTTAAATATTGGCTCTATTTATTCTATGAAGGAAATTATTTTTCTAATGGCAGTAAAAGACCCATTCAGTAGGCATCAAAAATTTCCCTTTTACAGTACATTGGTACTGCCAGAATCCATCTCCAGTTCTTAAAAGATACTGTAAGAGATGCTCATTTATAGCAACATCTTTTTCCTCATTTCTTACTGTGAGTGTGTCTCTAAAATGAGCCAATGTCAACTTCTGAAAGACAAGAGTAAAGCTTGCACATAAACCACAGGGATTTGGCCATTGCTTATTCAGTGTTTCTGTAGCTACATTCTAGAATTTGGTCCATAATTTTTTGAAAAGCTGAATCTGGCAAGCACAGAATATGTTACCCCACCGTTAAAATTCAGGATTTCTTAACTTTGCAGCTTTTATTTCAGTGTTTCCTCTAACTATGCAAAGGATTTTGAAGCTCCATGAAGCTGCAGAGAAGCTTTAGCAGTCTTTGAATGGGTGTCGTACCTCGTGGATTATTTGTGCTCTAGGGGAAATTAAGACTCCTTAATCAAGAAGTAAAATTCCTTCTCAGACTACATTCTGTTAGAGGCCTAGTGGTCAGATTTTGATTGTTTTCCAGTCATTTCTGGTGGATATGTATTTTTGTAAGGAAGTCCTTTCAGTTTTGGGCATGAATTACCAGTCTTACTACAGAGAAATGAAAGACACAATGGATCCAGTGCCTGAACTTGAGTTGCTCCAGAATATTGATTTATTTTCTTGAGAGAGGATTTTATCCTCTGCTACCTCTGTCCCCAGAACATGATAAGAGTCTAGAATGTATTAATACTTCAGCACCTCCAAGTGCATGTTCTTCAGGTGGTGAAATTGATGAAGAAAAACTATAAAAAACAGAAATTCCATCTGTTGGATTGAAGTAACAGTGTCCTGTATAGTTTAATTAATTATGGTGACTACAGAGTACATTGGCCTCAAGGGGAAGATGTTTTTTCATGCAGGCAAGGCATTATTTGGATTTTTTTAAAAATATTTTTCAACTTCTGTGTTGTTTGCAGGACTCCCAGGATATGCCCACCAGCTTTTACACAACCAAGTGGTTTTTCCAGTGTTTTCTTGATCGTGTGAGTATGTTTTTCTTTCTGTTGCTGTTTTTAATTGTGACTTGGGCAGACTGTTTTCACAGCATTGCCTGATTCTGTCATTGCAGACTCCCTTTACATTAAGCCTCAGGATATGGGATATCTACATACTTGAAGGAGAGCGGATTCTCACTGCTATGTCTTACACAATTCTGAAACTGCACAGAAGTAAGAAATCTGTCAACCATTTGAAACCTAAACAGAGGTTCAGCTAGTTTTGTGTAGTTTGACCTTAGTGTGTGAAAATCATAGTTTCCCAATTGCCTTATGCTGCTTCTGACAAATATTTTTCATTCCTTATGCACAAAATGTTAAAAATCTTTTGCTCTATTAATGTGTGTGTGTTGTGGGTTGATCTTGGCTGGATCCTGGTGCCCACCACGCTGCTCCATCCCTCTCCTCTCAGCAGGATTGGGGGAAGGAGAAAACAAAATGGACCTTTGCAGACACCAGTGTACAGCACAGCACTGTGAGGGCAGCTGTGGGGAAAATTAACTCCCATCTCAGCTGGGCCCAATGCAGTGTGATTGTCAAACAGAAATATTTATTAGAGTAAGAAAGTTATTTGGACCTGAAATCAATTGTGTTCCTGACTAAACAATGAAAAGTGAAAAGTGTGGTAGTTTCATGGTCTGGAAATGGCTTCGTAGCCCCCACAGGATTTAAATTAATCAAAAAAGCACACAAAGGATCAAGACTGTGCCACTAAATGCTGAACATCTACCAGCAAAATTCTTCAGCAAAAAGGAATCACCAGTCTGTGTCACTTTATACCATTGTTTGCCCAAGAATGTAATTAGAATCTAGAACTTCTCTAGTCTGCCTGTGTGACCTTCTCCTTCATCTCTTGACTTTGGGTGAAGTAAAATTTTGAGATTTTGAACAGAACTGTCTAAGGCATTTATGCCTGATTTCCCAAAGTGACTTGACATCCTAAGTTCCAAGGACCCAAAAAGTTTTTGAGGGTGGATGTTGGCTTCTGAATAGATTTGAGCATTTCTAAGGACAATACATAGTAGCTCAACTTTGGGACACTCCTCCTGTGGGACTTTGGCTTTCTGAGTGAAATCATTTGACCCTGTGTAAATACAGAGGTCTGTGTGGGGCCCACAGAATCAATGCTGTAATTCCCTTGCTAGTTTATCCTTCTTGAACTGTGGTGATGCTACCTCACTGTCTCACTGGGATGTTTTCATTAGTTTGTTCATAAAAAACTTTGACAAATGGAAGAAGGTTGCCTTTTACATTATTGCACTTGAGAAGGCTAAACATTTAGAGGCAAATCATTAGGCTTAACATTTTGGTATCTCTTCTTCATTTGCAAATAGATGTCTTCTTGATTTTATTTTTAATTCACCACTCTTTTAATGGGAAGGCCTCAGGAAAAAGTCTGAGTGTGGATTTGCTTGCTTAGCAAGTACACAGCAGCTTCCTCCATGATCAAACGCTGAGAGAACCTCATGGCAACAGAGGAGATGAGAGGGCTGGCAGAAGAGCTGGCAGAAGACAGATTCTGATTTGTTTTCCAGTTTCTTGTCTCCCCTCAAAAACATGGATGGTATAGCTATTCAGTCAGTGTCATTGTGAAATACATGCCAAGAGCCTTTTTATTACAGCACCAAAACATTTTTTGTGGTTTCCATATTGAAATGCTGCACATGAAACTTTTGATGATGTACAAATGATGAAAAAAGAGACATAGGTATGCAGTTACAGCCTTGCAATCCACATGGCCTTACTGCTGTATAAAAAGGGAAAGAAAAATAATCTGGTAACTGTAAAATGACTTTCAAAATATGACCTAAATTTTCAGAGAGCCTGAAGCAACTGTTCTGAAGTGTGAACTGCCATCATCATTTCATTGGGAGTTAATTCAGTTGTGAATGAGGGTACTGTAAACAGCGATTTTGAAAACATTTTTCTGCTTTTCAGAGCTCCTAATAAGAGACATGATGTATGTTGTACAGATCCACAGCAGTGGTTGTAAATTGAGGATGCAGGCTGACAAATAAAGACCTGAAGCTGTTGGACATGAGCAGGCTGAAGGAGGGTGACCTGTAGCTAGTTTTCTGAAGATGCCCCTTTTTGGGAAACACTGTCCTAAGTAAAGAATAATGTATAGAAAGGATTTCCATGGTGACTTGAAAGTGAATTTTTAATGTATTTTTAGATCTCTGGTTATAGAAATCTGTTATCTGCCTAATTAACAAGTGTTTTTCATTCTACTTTGACAACAAAAGCACCTCACGACTAAAGTACATTTTTGAGTTTTCATTATCAAGATATCTTAAATGTATAATGTAACATTTTCTCCTTATCTAGAGCATCTGATGAAATTACAAATGGAAGAGCTTGTAGAATTTCTGCAGGAGTCTTTAGCCAAGGATTTCTTCTATGAAGATGACTTTGTAATAGAGCAGCTCCAAAATTCTATATCAGAATTGAAACGAGCAAAGCTGGATTTACCAGTACCTGGTAAGAAACTTGCACATATGCAGAGTTAGATATTTGGAGTTATTCACACATTGGTAATTTTTAAAATGTTAATTAATGCTGTTGAAAACTGTGCAAATACTTTCCTCTTCATCACTGCATAGATTTGGGGAGTTTTGACCCAAAAATATTTTACAGTGTAAAATCACCACTTTTCCTTTCATGAATTTCCTCATCTTCTGGTGTTTTGTTTACTGTTTTTAAGGTAATGGCAAAGCAGTGTGAAAAATACCATATTCTGGTAATTTTATTAACTTGAATTTATAAAATCTTTCAGAGAGAGGATCAAATATCAAGGTTTCAAAGTGACTGAAACACTTGAAATTTTCTGAGAATCCAGACTGTTTGTAGATTGATTAGATGTGGACCAAACTTCAGGACAAGTAGCTTCTTCTGTTTGTCAAGTCCAGATTTTTTTTTTTTTTTTTTTTTTTGCAAGTGATAGACTTGCTGGGTGTTTAATGGAATAGTTTTCATTATTTCTTTTTAGCCTTTGTGCTTTTTGGTTGCAGATAAGAGATGGTTTTTAAGATGTGGCCTTACTTATGAAATGTATAGAATCTCTTCTTTCTCTTAAGATTCTATTCTCTTTTCTATCCCTATCTCCATAGTCTTTAATTAGATTTTTTCTTGTGATTACTCAGAGTCCTTTTACTTTATCCTTGCTAACTGTAGAAAAGTATGTGAGAAAATATTTTTTTAAAAAAATTACAAACATGGCAGAATTTACCTTGAAGTAACTTCATTAAGTTGCTATGGTTAGCTTTCAGAAGTTAAGAAGTGTCAGAATAAAGGTTGCCTGTGTAGCATTGTTGTGGTGATTTGTTCTTTCATTAATGAACTTAGTTTTTCAGTTTTTCTTGACATCATTTATTGCATTCAGTATTGGGCTGTGTCAGAATTCCTCATCACAAGTAAATACTTGTTTTACCTGGTTCTTCAGAGCTGTTCCTATGAAGTGCAAACATGTTCTGTATATTTGTTTGTTATTTTGGTTCTTCTTAGAGTTCCCATTTCTCTTGCTCCCAATTTTTGTATTTTGTCCTGTTCCTGAATTCCTGTACGATCTGTCCAGCAGAAGTTCTTCCACCAACAATAGGTCTAAGTCTACTTTCTGCCCTTGCCTTTTCATCTGTTGCTTCCCCTTTCTCACCACAGCATTCCCATTCTACCATCTCTCCATCCTTTTTCCCCAAGATGAGTTTCAGTCTTGACTTTCTCTTCAGATCAAGTTGCTCTGTGTCCCTGCACTTCAGGCAGCTGCTACCTCAGGTGTCTTGTGCAGTGGGTGACAAATATGAGCAGCTGTGTCCTTTAGCATCAGCTCCACACCAGCACGTTACAAGGAGATAGATCATGGGAGTCCTGTCTGTTCAGTCCTAAATACAGAGTTATGGTTGTGTTTGAACAGTGAGGGGGTTACCCCAACAACTTCAGTTTTTTGTAGACCCATAGATTTTTTTATGGATGTGGTAAAGTAAATTTCATCAGTGAAAAGTTCCACTTGAAACTGTGGTAGGGGAAGAATTGGGAAAGATTTTTGTAGTTTGCTACTTGATGAAGGTAGTGTATCTTCCAGCTTGGAAAATCACATCCATATAAGTCAAATATTGAGATTTTCTGTAGAAAGGACGGAGTTTACTGGAAATTTTCTTGATGCAGAAGGCAGAAAGTCTGTTCCTAACTTATTTGTTTTAAGGCCTTTGTTTTGGTAGAACATAAAATGCCTTCAGGTGAAAGTTTGTTTGAGGATGCTCTGTATTTTCATAGAAAATTCTAAGGGGGATTTAGGTGACATGAGAGTCACCCCCCTTGTGACACAAAATATGAGACTCACTCAGTCTTCTTGTTGTTACCAACAGCAAGGAATGGTGACTGTGTCTTCTTGCTGAGACACTTTGGCAGTGGGATGCAGTTGTTTGGTTTCACACTGTGCACACTTAGCTGTCAGTTCTGATACAGTGAGCTGACAGCATGCTAAGTGTTTTGGGCCACATTGGTTCTTAATTTTGGTAGCTAAAGAAAAATCAGTTACAACACATCTTTTGTGTGTTCGTTTTTTTTTCCCCTGAACCTGAATGAGGTGGTTTAATTTAATTTTAAAACAGGAAGAGCAAAGCCAAAGTGAAGTGTATTTTGGTGTTGGAATTGAGCTTTTTCCGTTTTAATTTCTGATTCAACCTGGGCAAGCCTTTCTGTATGTTTTTGCTAGGGGTAAAAGGGAACATTATTTAACCTTTCACAGACTAAAAATAAAATGCCTTCATCCTAATCCTTGGGAATCTAGCTGATTTGTTTTCTCTTTTCTCTACTTGAGTGAGGCTGCCTCATTGGTTCTTCATATGAATTTCATAAGCCTTTGGTTTTATTTTTAAAATTTTCTGCACTCTCTTAATTTTGGTTTTATTAATCACTGTCTTCAAGCAATGTTCGTTTTTCAGGTTCTGAACATTCTCTAGGTACTCAGCTTTGCTCATGTGTTGTGGCAGGTTGATCCTGATAGGATACCAGGTGCCCTCCTCAGCTGGGCAGAGGAGAGAAAACAAAACAAGACTTCTGGAACAAGATAAGGACAGGGAGAGATCACTCAGCAAATTGCCATCATGGGCAGAACAGCCTTGACTTGAGGAAATTAACTGAATTTATTATCAATTAAATCGGAGTACGATAGTGAGAAATAAAACCTTAATAAAAAACTTCCCCCACTCTTCCCTGCTTGATAGGTTCAACTTCACTCCCATTTTTTTTTCTACCTCCACCTTCCCAGCAGCACAGGGGGGCAGGGAATTAGAGTTGTGGCCAGTTCATCACACATTGTTTCTGCTGCTTCTTTCTCCCGAGGTGAAGACTCCTCACACTCTTCCCTTTCCCCAGGGAGGGAAAATCCACAGGCAGCCAAAACGTGGCCGTGCAATCTCCATGCTCTACCCTCTCTACTACCTTAAATTTCACTGTTTTTCTTCTAATTTCATCTAAAACATATGAAACTATTGAATGTGATACAGCCACAAAAAATACCATCCTGCTTATTTAAGTATTCACTATAGCCTGAGAAAATAATGTTTATTTTCGTTTTCTCCAAAGCACTGCTTCTTACTTCTTATCTTGCACTTTTTTTTTTTACATTGAGCAAAAATTACACCTTTAAGAGCTAAAGTAAAAATGTGTGTTAGGAAAAAGAAAAAAAAATCTTCATCTTGCAGTTGCATCAGTATCAGTCATCCAGGAATAGCAGTGAGCTAATTAAGCTCAGTGGAATTTTCCATCTGGCATCCTTTGTTAGGCTGTATAGATTTTCCTGCCCTAGTAGGGTAAGCTGCAGTAGGATATTAAAAGAGGTAATAACTTTTGTGTTACTTTAAAGTGGATGTCTATTTATGCCTGATGTAGCTTTCTCTGGCTCACTTCCTCCATGGCTTCTCTCACTGAATTAAGGAGCTCCTTGTTTCCCTTCAGAGCAGAGAAGGAAGGGACTTGTTTAACATTTTCTCACTGATAAAGCCCCTAAAATGTCCAGCCAGAAGACATGGGTGTTAATGGGATTCTGCTCATTTTGGATGCCAGTGAGTTGGTTTTGCCAATACCAGGGTTGTTTTGTATAAAGAAGGCCACAGATTTTTCTTCCTTTCTGTGCTGATTTTTAGTCAAGTGCTGACCACTGCAGAGTAGCCCATACTGAGCAAGTACAACCTCCAGAGGGTGGTTTGTAACTCCAGGGCTCTTCCTACAAGCCAGGGTGGGCATCCCTCTACTGCTGTGGCTCTGGAGACAGGGGGGCTTTGTGATAAGGATACCCCTTACTGGGGAGCTGTGCTTTTTGAGACCTTGGAGAAGGGAGGCTGTGACAGTTGTACATAGAAAATGTCCTTGAAGGTACCTCTCTGACACAGCCTCAAAAAGAAGAAAAGGCATTTGATGTTTTCTGGATTGCCTGGAATGTGATGAAGGGATGTCCACACCATGGCAGGTTCTTGAAGAGCACTCTCACCTAAATCCTGTGCAACTTTGCATATTCTCCTGGAGCCAGATCCAATATAAATTCAACAGTTTCTTCCTTAATTCAAGGGTGATGTTAAGACCATAATGAGAAGAATTTTCTTGGTATACACCATTGATTTCCAAAATTCCTTGATGCAAATTCTTTCCTTGTCTGTTATTTAAAACAGCAGCTAAATTCTATAAATGCTCACAAGATATGGATAGAATTTCTAGCTTTGCTGTGATTTTTTTTTCCTGTAGGACTACATGAATAATGCAATGCTTAATAAACAGTGTTTATATATGGATAGATTTTTATAGTGTCTGACTTTAATAAACAGAAGTGCTTACCAGTGAAAGTTCCATATTAAAAATATGTTGCAGAAAATAGTTCATTAATCCAGTGTTTTGTAAACAAGACAGCCAGGCCCACCTTCAAGGCATGAAGCCCCTCAGGTCTGTTCTTGAGACAGTTTCTCACCTGTGTTTTAATATAAGGGTCCTGAAAAGGGTAGGCAGGGGGGTCCTGGGTTGGATTTTTATGACTGAAAGTTTAATAGACTTTGAAGCAGCTGAAGGCCTTCAATCAAAAGTAAAGGCCTTGTACCTTAATTTTAAAGCAATGTTGTCAAATTTGGAATCTGCCTGTGTCCTTGTGATTAACTTTAAACTGCAGTTCTTCTGGCTTTCCCAATCTTTTCTCTATTCAGGGAAAACTTGCAATGTTTGAATCTTGCATTTGCCATAAATTTTAAAATGTTTATCTTACATTTATCTCCGAAGTGATATGTTATTAAATTTATCAGTATCTTTTATTCAATGATCTGTTTTACACAGTCATCAGTGATAGTGCAGAAATGATACTACCTCAGTAATCTATTAAATAATGTCTGTTCTCTCCTGTTAATGAGCCTTTTGACAGCCAGAAAGTAGAAATATGTAAATCAGCTTGACTTTCCTGTTTCTGATGGTGCCTTTCTTCTGTGTTTTGTTTCAGAGGAATTTTGGATTTTTCTCTTGTACTTCAAGAATACACAAGTAGCTATTTCAGACAATGCACTTTATGCTTTAATCAACTAAACAATTTTTATGCGATGTTTCTTGTGTGATGCAACTACTTTACAGTACTATGAACTAAAATAATATGTGGAGTTATACTAATATAGTTAGTATATATCCTTAGCAGTTTTAGACTTTGGCTTTGCATCATTTAAAAATCTTTGCTGTTCAGAATTTGCATGAACTTTAAACACATGATCCAGGTAGTTGTGTTGGTCATTGTTCATATTGCTGTTTAAAACTGTCTTTTCAAGGAGGTGTATTTTCTGGAAGAAATGTGGAATTAGGAATGTAAAGCAGTGGTTAATTTAAGAAATGTAGTTTTTGTGAGGGCACCTTACAGACGGGCAGCTGGTCACCTGTATCTTCTGGCTAATAACCAAATCTGTTAAGATTTCTGTTCTTTATCTGAATGCAGATGTTTATAAAATAAATTTTCCTTACTGTCAGTACTTTAAAAGTGACACAGCTGCAAGAGAGGCAAACAGTGCTTTTAGTTCTCCCTTCAGGTTGTCCAGCAGTATTTCATTTAGCAACTCCTTTGCCACTGATGGCATATATGGAGGAGCAGAGGTTGACTTTCACACAGCAGCTTGAGCTTCTAGTGCAGGCACTTAAATTTCTTTAAAATTCTTTTGGACTTGTAAACTGAAGAAGATGGAATGCCACTGATCGAAAATAAACACAAAATTTCAAGATGTCATTTTAAGAGTTGTTTTTATGACCATGACCATCCTTGAAAATTGTGTTAGAAGAGTCAAAGTGCATGTGTTCTGGTGCTGAAATTAAGGACTAGACTGTTATTCACTGGAGAGAGCACTTAAAGCACTTTACTCCAATTATATGTCTGCTACTCGATGCACGAGGCTGTTAGTGCCTCCTGAAGCAATTATCTGTAAAAGTCTTGTAGTGGAGATCGACTTCCACTGGGTGGTGGCCAAGGCTTGTTTGAACAGGAGGAAGTCAAGAGAGAAACTTTCTTTAATATGGCTTGTATTTCTTATCTTTTGGGGAACAGTCAGATGTGCTCATATTTGCTTTGCTCCTTTTCATGTCAGGGAATATGTTTGCCAACAACAAACAAGCACCTGATTGTTCTTGTTTTGCTTAAATTGTCTTCCTCTACTTCCATTGCTCTCCTTCCTCACCCATTTTTCACCCTATTTCCTTTGTTGTTTGCTTATTTTATGCTATACTGCATAGAAGCCAACTAAATCACTACCTTTCTTTTAAAGAAAAATAGAAAATCTATAGTTCCTGCTCTGTAAACTCCGATACAAGTTATTACAGTGCTTGTTTTGGGGAAAAGCCATAACTAAACTGTCTACAAACTTACTGTGTTGAAGGAAGGAGAGAAGGATGAAAGTAGAGATATCCATATCTCACAGGAATACTGGCAACTTGGGAAAAATCTCATTGCCCAGATGGCTTCAGAGGACAAAAAGACATTTTGGTGATTGTACAGGTCAAAACAATCACAGCTGAATTAGACAGTTTTTTCTTAACTTCTAGCTTTAAAATGCTTTCAGTCTTTGTATGTAAACATCACAGATTGTATAGAAAAGCACTTGTCCCAAAAGTACTTTTTGTAGAATTCAGCAATTCCTCCATTTCTCAGTCAGACAGATACGTCCAGACAGAGTGAATTAACTCAGATCTTGGACCATCAACGCAGATACTCAATTGAATTGCCTTTAAAACATCCAAATAAAGTTTCTTTGTGTTCAAGTCTGAGGATTTTGAACAGAGAGTGCAGTTGAAGTAGTAAAGGAGATAGTTGAGAGCTGTGTGTGAGGCTTTAGGCAGATTTGGAGTGAGAAAATGATAGATAAAAGAAGTGGGGCTTGAAGGAATTGATGCTTTTGCATGCTTGTCTGGCGAGCTGTTTGTGTACCTCTTCGGGTAGAGACATTTGTTGTGAATTGGTTTCTTTTGTTTGTTTTGGCATTATGGTTTCTTTTCCTCAGCTTTTTGCTTTTATTACCTTTTTTTTTTCTTGCTTGCTAGCATGCTTTCATGCAGCATCATTGGTTTCTTGCTGTTATTGCTGATAGTGGACTGCTTAAAGCATTCCCAAACACACTTGTCATGCCCTTTGTGCATTTGAAGAGTGTCCCGTTGTAGTCATGTGCATGGTGGTCATTTGGTTATCCTCTACTTGTTTATTTTGTTAACTTTTTTGGAACTTCAGGAGTTTTTATTTGTCTGGGGTTTTTTTAAGTTCTTTTTTCACTGGAAGTGGCATGTGTGCATGTGTGTGTGTGGGTATTTAGGTATGATCTGTACACTTCAATTAGAATTAAGTAGCCATTTTGCAGTTTCAAAAAATTTCCTTTAGAGGATGATTGGTTTGCAAGATGTCTTTTTGCTGCAACATCATAGATCCTTATACAATTCCTTTCCTTCCAGTGCTTTCAGTGGCTGGAGGTGATCAGTGCTGGAGCACCTTTGAACCAGAACAAGGCCTGTTCTGGTGGCCTTGATTCCTGAGCTGGCACTCCAGCAACGTGACCTTGCTTAGTTCCACAAGCAGATGTGTGTGACTGAGCAACCAGTGCCACTTGTTTGCATCCAAGGTCAAGTTAAACCAAGCTTAGTGGAAGTCTTGTGGCTGAGGTTCAGCCTGTATTTCTTCTTTTCCCCACTGAGCTTTCTTCCACATGTTCTCATTGTTCTGTATTTTGTTTTCCCTGACAGCACTAAGCTCTGGTGTTACCAGCCTATAAACACAGTATCATGCTGTTAAAATGCAGAGGTTTTCTTCTAAGTGAACTATTGTCTTGCAACACTTTCCTTGTTACTCAGGATGTGAACTAATGTTGAGTTCTAACAATTTCACTGCAGGCATGGCAAGATTTCTCTGATAGTCATTTTACAGCTGTGATTCATGTTATGGGATACATCACCTAAACCATGCAGCCCACATATGCCTGGTGTTCCTTTACCCTGAAATAAGGAGGAAAGGTGACACAAAGCAGCCTTGAGAGAGAGTTCAGTAAAAATGTCTGCAGTATTCTCACTTGGGTTTATTAGAGCTTAATGCTGATTAGGGAACCTTAAGTGTGTGAAATTAAAAACCAAAAGCTTACACAAACCCCACTTTTATTGTTTAGCTAAGTACATTTAAAGGATCTCCTATTGTTCTGTCGGCATTTCTTAGAGTAAAAGCTGGGACAAAATAAATCAGTTCATGCCTTTGATGACTTGGGCAAATGAAGGAAGCATTGCAGCTATCAGAGGAACTGGTCTTCAGTTTTTTATATATATGACTAGAATATTTTAACTTCAGGTGTGGAAGAGAGTAAACACTTTTTCTAAAATGTATCTTCCATACAAGGACAGAAATTAAGTAATTTAGCAATGCTTCAGAGCAATTTTCTTCTGCTATTCCATAGCTGCTTTGGATCTCCTGGAGGCTACAAATGGATTAGCAGCCCATAAAGATTAGTTCTGTATGATTTAGATGGCAGGTTTTTGGTATGTATTTTGTACATATCCAAGTATTGTTTCTTAATGCAGACATGATGCTATTTTCACATTCAAGATTAGTAAGACTGAAAGCACTGCAATCTATGGTTTAAATATCAGGAATATTTATTTTGTGCAAAATTCACTTTTATTTAGGAGACAAGGTATTCAGCTTTGCCTAATGGTGTGTTTGAGGATGCAGATGGAATTAAGTAATACCGATGCCTCTTGCCAAACAGATGCAAGTTCAGAAAGTGAACTGTTCATAAAGACAATTTTGGAGAGGCTGGTGCAGCAGTCTGTGTATTGCAGAGCTCTTAAATCACCTCTTTTACAGCATCTGTGCAGCTCCTTCCTTTGTCCCCTCCTCTGTTCTTCCAGTGGTGGAACACTCCCTTGCTGGGGGGGTGCAGGTCTGAGAGCCCCGTTCCAGATTTTGTTTGGGAATAGCGAGAGCCGGTGTGGAAAGAGACCAAAGATCAAACTTGTACTTCCAAGAGGCACTCAGTGGAGCCTGGTGCTGAGGCCTGGCCTTACCGTGTGTGCCATATGTGAAGTGAGGTTTCTGAAGTTATTTCTGAAGCAAAGTGTAGGTTTCCATATGACTTTTGGCCCTTACAAAAAAAAAAAAAATAAACATCAAGAAAACACTAGTTTAATTGTTTGCGAATCTAGGCTGTTACTATTAAGTGCATTTATTTAGCTGTCCTGTTTGATGGCACTGTTGTGTTCTTCTCTGCTGTCCTCCTGCAATGGCCTGCCTGGCTCAAACTCAGTTTTCTTTTAGTTTATATAGCAACTGATCCATGCTGGTAGTTTGTTATGCTGTTATAACAAATAACAGTGACCTTGGCTGCTGGCTTTCCTCCGTGTATCTGTATCATGAACAACTCATCAAAGATTGAGCTCCTGCTCATGCCTGTATAAATGAACATAGCTCACTTGTAACTGCAGCTCTTGTCAGGGAGAGACATTTGTGTGTACTCACTCCTGTGAACCCTTATAGACAAAAATAATTTAAATTATAAATAGCTAGAAAGTGAGGTGCTAACTCTCTGATCTCTGATGGGAAGAGATTCTACAGTCCTTGCCTTAGGAAGAAGCAGGGATTAGACAAAATTATTTTGTGAACAGCCATTTTATATAATATTATTTTGCATAGCATTTCAGCAAGGGTAGCCATTTCTTTTTTCCTCCTTACAACAAAGCTTCTGCTTATAAATAGATACACAGTGAATAGAACTTGTTTGCTAATGCTGACTTTAAAGCTTTTGTGGTTTTTTTTTTAAATGCTGAACATCAAATGAATTAAATCTAGATGAATACATTTAATGAGAAGTGCATGACCTTTTCTTCTTATAATGGGAAAGTAATGGATTACACAAATAAGTTACATGCAAGTAGATATGATAAAATACTTTGGCTGTGATTATGAAGGGTGTTGACTGCTAAGGAGAAGGATTGCAGTAGAAAATTTGATGTGAATTGTTCTGTGAGCAGCCATGAAACACTTATTTATTGTTTCTTTATGTCAGTGTGGGTTGCTCTGGGTCCCCACACAGTTGACATTTACCAGTGACTGTTGCAATGTGTTGAGCTCCAGTCTGGGAGAACTTTCCATTCATGTCCTTGTTCTGTAAATGATGTCCTTGTGTCCTGCAAAACTCATCCATGGAACACTCAATTGAAACCATGACGTAGCCAGTATTGGTGTCAGCTGCTTCAGTTGTTCTGTGTTGATAGAAAGATGAACTGAAAAAAAGATTCTGTGTATAGAGCCTTTTACTGGAGGTTTTTAATACTGAGGATGAAATTTCTAGGCAGGAAAGGGTTTAGGGGGAACCAGGTCTTAATTGTGTAGATGTTAATGAGGAGCTTCACCCAAAAACTGAAGTGAGAGACAGTTCAAAGATGTTGTCTGGGAACTTTGTGCATGTGAGGGAGGAGCTGATGGTGTGGCTTGCTAGAGCTGAACATTAAAGGATGAATGAATGGGAAACAATCAATTGGGAGAGTGATATTGGGAAAGATTTTTAAAGTGGACAAAGTAGTTTGCTTAATGTAACAGTGTGAGGAGGACTCTATATAGAGTAGGTACTGTAACTAACATGTCATCTAGGAAAATGGGTTTTTTTCAGCAGTGTCGTGATGGAGCAATAGCTTGGTGAGACTGCATCAGCTGTAGGAAGGAATAACTGGTTGGGATGAGAGGCTAAAGAAAATCTGTTCCTGATGTCAGTGTACAGAAGAACCTTTGGAGTGTTCAGCAGAATAGTGACCCAGAGAGAGGCCCAGTTAGTTTCTAGCTGTTTGTGCTTGCATGATGAACAGATCAAAGAAGGCTTCTGCACAAAGGTGAATTTGTGTTATTCCTGTTCTTGTTTTAGGTAAAGAAGATGAATTTCCAAAGAAGCCATTGGGGCAGATTCCATTAGGACCTTCACCTTCTGTGCTTAACTCCACTCCAATGCTTAATGGACAGAACAGTACTGGTACACAAGCAGCAAGAAGGACAGAGAGAAGACAATCCATGGAAGAAGAACCAGAAAGTTCATCAAATGACCGAAAAAGAATTAATTCTGTAGAAAAGAATCCTTCCTTGAAACAGCAAAAGATTCGACCAGTAGAGACACAAAACAGTTTGCCTAAGAATGAGGTAGATACCCGAAAAAAGCCTCAGCCAACAGAGCAAGACAACTCGAGTCTATACAATAATGCAGCTGCTAATCAAAATTCTAATGCTACTTCCAATACAAGAAGGGAATTTGTACCTAAGTGGAATAAACCATCTGATATCAAAATAATGGAAAAGACAATGAAACTCAGTGCAGAGGTGAAAGGGAGGCCAGTAAACCATTCTGTTGCGGGCCCACCACCAAGTCCTGGAGAAACGCAGCCTTTGAATGTAAAGCAAAAGGTGAGAGTTCTGGATGCTGATGAAGGTAAGCGAGGGTCTAATGCATCTCAGTATGACAATGTTTCAGAGGATGAAACTGAGAATGAGAATCTTGTTGAAGAGATGGTTGAGAGAGCTCATCCACAAAGTCCTGGGCATGTAGCATTTTCTAATAGTCCAAGGAAGCAAATGGAAAAAATACCACCTCCTTTAAAAATACCCAATAATTACACCTTCATTTCACAACCCAGATCTCCAAGATATGCATCTCAGTCTGATGGTCCATCTCATGGACTGAATGTAAAACAGCCACTGCCAGGTTACAGTAATCCCCCTACCTACTATGGCAGTTCTCCAAAGCATGTTTCCAGTATAGGCAATACAAGTTCTGCACCTCTGCATTACCACGGGAATCGACCTAGCCCCTCTGGAAGGCCACACGCTCTTTTCACGTCAGTAGATTATTCCTCAGAAAAACTGCAAGTGAATTCCTACCCTGCCAGTCGCCAAAATCCTCTTTCACCAGCCCCTGCTCAGGCAGAAGTCGTTCCTGTTGATGCTTACACCAGCAACTCAAGGTCCTCCCCGGGTGTCAAGTTCATAATCCCTCCAGCAGATTATTTACCAGAGGAGAGAAAGTGGCCGGACACCGCCTACATCTACAGACATGAACCCTACAGGCAGCCCTGGAACCAAGACCTTAACAAAGGCCACTTGGATAATTTCCAGAAATACCAGCATTTTCAGTCAACACCTTTACAAGACCGCAGTCTTCCCACTGTTTCCATGGATAGTCCAGTGAGATACAGGACTTCCCCAGCCTTTGAAGAGAATGGTTCCCCACAGTACCAATATCCAGGCCCATCAGCTCAAGCCCAACACTATCGGAACAGAACTGATGGATTGTCTATGCATGAATCTGTGCTTCTCTGAGAATCTGGCTATGCTTAGTAAAATGGCAAGAACCAAAACCAGTTGAACGGTGCTGTGTTAGTAGTATCCACCTCAGTTCTCTGAAATGTGGGTGGTTCATGTGAGTTCAGAAATAACGACACTATTTCAGAGATGTTTCAGACTTTGGTTGAAAGCTGGTGGAGTTCTTGGACTTGCATGGAAGCTACTGGAAGTGATTTAATGCACATAGCAATAAGCTCATACACACCATGTGGTTCATGCTGTTGTCGCTCCTTACATTTTAGATAACTTGTGTTACAATCCTTCTGCCTAAAACCTGTAACACACTGAAAAGTTTTATTTTAACTGACGTTGTTAATGCACTGTACAGATGTGTGCGTGTGTGTGCGCCTGTGTGAGTGTGCACTCACAGTACACAAACTCATATGGAAAAGAGCTAAAGAGCTTAAGTTTAAATGCATTTAACTTTGGGCAAAGCTCGTGAAGTACTTTTATTTCGTATTAATTTTTTCTTTGTAATTTATTTGAGAAGCCATTCATTTTGAATGGGAATTTCTGTCATTTTTATACAGCTGCCTCAGCATCCCAGTATCTGTTCTGGGCAGGAGAGATGCTTTGGGATTATTAATTTAATCGTGAGAGTTCATTTCCTCTCCTTTGACTACTGTTTGTCATTTTCCTCAGCAGGAAGGAGCAGGCAGGCAAAAGCAGAAAGCCAAAAATGTCTTTCTAATCTGGCTAAGAAATGGTGCTTAAATTTAGGGCAGTGCTTAGGGGTTTTTTAGGTGCATTGAAAGTGGAGAACTTATACCTTCTCACCCAAATCTACTTTCAGAATGTCGTTCTATATGCAAAAGATTGGAGCACAGTGAGACTAAATGCCAGATACAGAAATGGTGCTGCACCCTTCACTTTTTGCCACGCTGTGCTGTCAGACTAAAACTGGTTGCAGGGCCAAATCTCACAGGTATCAGAGAACTGCACAGCTCGCTGACACCTCTGTGAAGTGCGCACAGGAGTTTGAGCTTTGCTCCAGGCTTGGTATTCCCTGAGCTGTGTGAGTATGCAGTGTCCCTTCTCTTAAGCTTTGTCGAGTGGATTCTGTTGTGTTTTTCCCTTTTTCCCCCCAAACTGCCGGCAGGTTCCTGTCTGCGATGGGGCGTGTGCTGCTGTGCTGTCGGGCTCGCACTGCGCGGTGCTTTACACTAAAATGACCCTGACTGTTGTTAACAGGAACCTTAAACTCCTGCTGATGTAAGTAATTCTAATTAGTGTGTGCAGCCTTTTCTACTTCATGTTTTCCTTTCCTTGACTGTGAATTGGGGGTGGAATGAAAAGCAGGTGAAGTGGCACATGTAGGATGGAGTCCTGCGAGCTGCGGGACGCGCTGACCTCTCGCCGGGAGCTGAGGCAGAGGAGGGTCTCGCCAGGAGAGGTCCTTGGAGTTCTGAACAGAGAGGTTTCTCTAATACTGAAGTACTGATCATTGGTATCAACACCAGTTTGCAAGGTTGTCCTGTTCCCTTTTGTTTTGTAAAGTTTGTTAACTGAAAACATAGAAATGGATATTTTTGTTTCCTTTAAAGAATGAGCTTTAGTGCCTATTATTGCTGCAGGTTGGCTCTGTAAGTTTTAAGGTACAGAAGTAAAACAATTTTTACAAATGGAAGTAACATTTACTTAGTATGTTTCAAAACATTTTTTTTTTTGTGTATATAACGTGTCTGATGTAATTTTTAATAACTGGGCAATTTTATATTTTAAAAATTGCAAACTGCAGCGAAGTAACTGTAGCCAAGCACTACACTGAAATCCTAGACTAAAATTGTGAAGATAAATATGACTTGGGCTTACTTTAGTTCTGATTGCTTACAGCAGCTTAGAAATGTATGTATATAATATTGTGGCTAAATGTAATAATCTCAGTGTTTAATGATGGTTCTGTAATTCATAATGAAGCTGTACAATTTATTTGTGCAAACAACATGAGGCTCCAAAATATGTATCAGCATTAGTAAATACTGTAGATTTTTATATATAAAATATATACACACTATTTTCTTATTTCATGTGCAACAGTTTTATAACTGTGTACCCTATTTTGATGTGACTGTATTTTTAACATGTTAAAATAATAATAATTAAGCTTATGTTGTTTTGTCTTTCTTCTTAATTATTTTATTAGCTCCAAACTGGACTTTTGCTATTCTCAGCACAAATAATTGCTTTTCATAAATGAATCATGTGTATATATATGATGAATCCTGTTTAATTTGTACATGTTTATTTTTAGACTAAGCAATGTGGATACAATCTATATAGTGCTTTTTCATTATTGCAGAAGTGGCGAGATTATTGATTATAGTTTATTACACTGCTAAACCTTAGCCTATCACTTGCAAAAGCTAGGATCATGAACTGTGGTCATAACTTTCTGGTTTTGTTCTAATAATCTCACCCAATCCCAGTTTAAAAGAGAATTGTTGTCGTAGGGAATTTGCAAAGTTGCATTGATCAAAGTGCAAAATAATAGTCTGACTGTGGCATCTGTCTCTCGTGTTTGGAGGATGCTATTGAGTTTGGTTTTTTTTTAAAGCAACCCAGCCTTATGTCATCTTATTGTAGTGCAAAATACATTTTTATTTTCATTTAACTGGACAAACCAGACTCAAGGTACAGCCAGATTTGTGTCTGTCATTCATACCAGTAACAAAACCCACTTGATGCAGAGTGAAGTGAGACACAGCTGTGCCAGTGCCTTGCTGGTGGAGGAGCTCATCTCAGTGTTGTGGGTTAGATATCCTCATAAGAGCTCTGCTGTCACTGTTTTCTTTGATCTGAAAACAGTGGAGTGGTAAGTATCAACATAAAATATTTGAGTCCTTTTTTTTTTCTTCCTATGGTTTCATAATTTTCCAGGATCTCTGCTTTGAGCTGTATAAGCTGTAGGTTTCTTGTCCAAGTTAGCTGTCACGGCTTTCCTTGTGGTTGGTGAGACAAATTCAGCGTGGGGATTTGGAGAATTAATACAGAAGATGAAGTAAGGAGACATGTCAAACTTCTGTATGGCAAAATTTAGTGAAAATAAATAATTAGGTTTTAAGGGAAAGGAAAATACCTTGAGTATAGGCTGTGGTTGCTTTTCCTTTCACTTGGATGCTCTGCTAGATTAGATCTAGTGATTGCAGTGTGGTACTGAAGCATTTCAGTCTTGTGCAGTACAAATTGTTGTGGCCATGGATGAAAGACAGGAAGGATCATGGTATCGCTGGTACTCTTAACTTTTTGGTGAGTGAGATGTGATTGCAAGATCCAGATGCTTGCTTAACCTGTATAACCAAGATATGTTATGCACTGCAAGTGACAACAGAAGCCATCTCTCCTTCTCCTTCCAGGGGAAGATTCTGGTATCAGATTTGGTGATGAATCTGAATCTAAACATCTGCTTGCCTGGGCAGCTAAGGAAGAGAATCTGACTCAGGGAAATTCTTTCCCTTTCCCCAGATCCATCTGTGACCAGTCTGTAATGCTTTAGGGAAGGCAACAATGAGGAAAGAGAAATCTTGTTTTGCCATAAGTCTGTTGAGAGTATTCCCTCCTACACCTGCTGATGACTACCTAAAGCCTTAAAGCATTATTGTTTGCAGTTGTTTCAAAATTACTAGACTGGAGTGGACAGTCCTGTTTTTCTTGAGGCCAAGATGTGTAAATGCCAGTTACTTCTGTAATATCTGTCAACAGGATGAATCCCTTGTTGTAAAAGGAGTTGTTCAATCCTAACTATCAGTGAAGTTTCAAGACAAATAGCCTGAGATTTTTGGAAATCATGGAGGATGCAGAAGAGAAGTACTTTATTGCTAGTCACAGATACATCATTGCAATAAACAACAGACTAATTCCAAAATTAGATGCAAACAGTAAACAACATTGAAATATCAAAAGACAAAACAGCCTTCCAGTGTGGGGAAGCAAATCCAAAGCTTCCCTGAGGTACATACACATTTTCCAGGGAGATTTTTCTCAAGAATCCTATCCTGAATTTCACATCATCCTCAATATGACTTTGAAATGGACTTGCAAATTGCAGACTTTTTTTTTTAATCTCCCCCTTGGGTGGCATTACACTGCATGCACAAAGAAGAATACTATTTAAAATATGCCATCAAACGCCCACCGTTTCATTTCCAGCAGAGAACATTCCACTTTTGATACTTCAGTGAGAGGAAAATACAATCTTTTTTTGTAGTCCTTTAAATACTGCATTTTTGCAAAGTTCTGTAAAGGTAGCATAGTTACAGTTTAACAGCTACTTAACCAAGTATCGTTCAGGCTCCTCTTCAGATGGATGAAGCTACTGCATAATTTGCTGCAGTTTCTTTTTTCTTTTGGGCAATATTAAGACAATCCAAATGCTTTTGGTGGCAGAGTTGCAATGAGGAGATGACTAGGCCAACAACTGAAACTGGAAATATAATTGCAGTCATTTTGGAATAGCCTTTAAGTGGTTGCCAAATCCTGGGAAAGACACCATTTTCTGGATTCTTTGTGCCAAGAGAAGTTCTTACTGCAGCAGGGAACACGTAAGTCCCTCTCCTGAGTGATTTGATTCTCTCTGCTCACACCAACTGCTTTTCTTTGTGCTTATGGAGTTAATATGTTAGTAGAAAATCAATGGAACTTTTAGAATGAGTAATCAGAAAACAAAGCTATCTTGTTCTGCTTTTTCTTTCTCCCTTTTTTTGGTTTGTTTTACTGGTTTTATTGTCAGCCTTGTCAAGGTGAGTTGTGTGTGATGTGATTCTTCTGTCTTCTTTCTCTAATAATGTGCCAACATGTGTTTTTCAGAGGCTTTGTAATGTCTTTTTGCTGCTGTTTATGCTGTGTATCAGAGGTTATTGTTTGCCTCTTCAGCTTTTCCTTTCTAGGTCATGTGCAAATTAAGGGGACAAAAATTATATTCTCAGTATTGCAGTTGGACAGAAATTATCCAGGAAGGGTAATTCCTGACAGAAAGCAATTTAATTTGGCAATTGATGAAGGACACTGTAGGGTGGAGACTTGTGTACAAGTGTGTGGAATCCAAAGTCTAAAGTTGCTTCTGCTTGGGGTCAAGCACCAAAAACCATATTACACAGAGGCCAAGGAAGAATTTTTTGCAAAATGCTGTTTCCTGCCACAGAAACATACTAGCTTGGAGCTACAGCTGACCTCCTGCCAGTCTAACATGTTTGATTTGGTTAAGTAAATAACCCATTTCCTGATAATGCATTGCTTTTGTCAGATTTTTCTGCTGGAAATGAGGTAAAGAGTTGAAGCCTGGAGTGCCTGAGCTCTCCTCTCTGTAATTAGGAGAACTGAAGTTGGTTTTTGGTTCAAACCATCCACTTCAATCATTGTATTTCTAAGTTCAGCAGTATCTTTTAGAATAATTTGCTATTTTCCCTTAGGACTTGGGTTTTTTCAATGACAGAAGGTCTGTTAGATTATTTTGTCTAATCTGTGCCTTCTTTTTAAACTTTCCTGTTCCCATATTTCCCTGAAGAGAACTCAGGTCTGGGAATGACACCATGGGTAGTAAGTGATCTCCAGGGTGGATTGGATGGTATTTTCAGGTACGTTAGCACTCTGCATGAAAACTGGGGTTTTGCAACTGGTTTTTTTTTGGGGTAAGTGGAAAAGCTTTACTGGTGCAAAGCTCCCCTTGAACTCAGCAGCAATGTGTGTTATATAGTAAGACTCACCCAACTTTGAAGCACAAGGGCTTGTTCTCAAACATGGTGATGCTTAACTGCTGTAACCTTTGGGAGTGGAGTTTGGTACAAAGCTTGTTTCTAGCAACACCTGGGTTTTCTTCCTCTGAAATTTCACAGGGAAGGAAACAAGGATCATCAAGTCTGGCTCCTGGCCATGCACAGGACACCCCAAGAGTCACATCCTGTGCATGAGAGTGCTGTCCAAACACTTCTTGAACTCTGCCAGGCTCCGTGCTGTGGCCAGTTCCCTGTGCAGCCTGGTCCAGTGCCCAGCCACCCTCTGGGTGAAGAACCTTTTCCTAATATCCAATCTAAACCTCCCCTGACACAACTTCAGGCCATTCCCTGTCACTGTCACCACAGAACAGAGATCGGTGTCTGCCCCTCCTCTTCCCCTCACAAGGAAGCTGTAACTGCAATGGGGTCTCCCCTCAGTCTCCTCCTCCAGGCCGAACAGACCAAGTGCCCTCAGCCACTCCTGACGTGGCCTCCAGACCCTTCACCATCCTTGTGGCCCTCTTTTGGATGCTCTCTAATAGTTTAGTATCTCCCTTACATTGTGGTGCCCAGATCTGCACACAGTACTCTTCTGGCTGAAACACATCATGGAGAGCCTGTGCTCTTGGAGAAGGAGGAGTTGGGTGTATTCTGGATATCAGCAGTTTCAAATTCCTGGACACAAGCCACATGAAGGTAACCTAGAACAAAGTGGGTATTGTGTTTATATTAAAGTGGTTTTCAAACAGCCCACTTGGCCTCAGTGTTCCTTAGAGACAACTCACCCAATCAACCTTTCAATCTCCAAAGAAAGCAAAGTGTTAGAAGATTTTTCTTTAGTGTCATTTGTTCAGACTTTGTGTCTGGAACTCCTGAAACCCTTCAGAGTGCTCTGGCTTTTCATTCTCCAGGTTTTACTGTGTCAAATTTTTTCCGTCTGAGTTTTTTCAACTCCAGTAGAGGTGTCCACCTGTTTGCTTCTCCAGTGAATGAATTTTCTTTCAGTTCTTGTGTCAGCCTGTCATGAGCTTCATGCTTTGTGTCAATTCATTGCATTCTCCAATCCATCTCAAAGTGTGTCTTCAAGTTGCAGCACTGTCACTTTGCTTTGGAGAAAACATTGAAAAAGGGACATAGTACATGATTTGGAGATCATGAAACAGAAATTATGAGTGTAAAAGCCAGTCATAGGCACTTCAGAAAGGTCTGTCTGGTGGTGATTGTGCTGTGAGCAGCACCTGTATCATCATAAGTGATAGAGGTGCTTATCTATTACCTCATTAATTGGAAGGGCTGGGATGATCAGTGGCTTTGCTGAGCTCTTTCCCTGAGTGATACCTGGCTTGTGTGGGAGGTTGTGTCCATGATTTGACAGTTTAATGCTGGTCAGCACAAGGGAGCAAGTCAGCCTTTATTGGATGTCTGAGCACAAAATTCTCTGTATATATTTCATTGCATTTAGTGAATAAAGAAGGAATAGCCTCTCCTTGCCACAGAATGAGTACGCTCACAAGCCACAGAAAGTAATTTGTGGCTGCTGGAGTTGTACAGAGCTATACCCCAACTTTTTTGATGCTGTACGTTGTGATTTTGCTGTGTAATCTGTAAAAGTGCAGCACTTAGCTCTGGTGTGGTTTTTGCCATGCAGTTGTGCATCCAGGTGGGCATCCTGCCTTCTCCCATGGCTTTCCTGGTGGGTTCAGTTTCTGTTGGGCACACCAAGTCTGACAGGGGAAGAAATTGTCTGCTCTAAGTATTTATGGCTCCTTCTGGGTGCTGGTTGTGGGGTTTATTGGTATTGTGGCAAAGCTTTAGAATATATTCAGTTTTCACATTTCCTGGTCTGCCCCACTCTGTCCGAATTATGCCAAATACTAAAGGAAAAATCATGAATTCTGGAGTTAGACATCTGTGGACTTGACCTGCTGGAAGTTGTGCAGCTCTGTCTGCTACCCACAGAGAAAAGTTCTGGTAGCCTAACTTCAGAAAGGAACAAAATAGTTTTGCTCTTTAAATGCCATTATAAAACCCCACGATTTCAGTGACTGGGTGGGGTGTCATGCTGGGCACACATTTATCATTGTAAATGTTATGTCTGAAAAGCTTTGAAATGCTTTCAGAACGTGTGATTTTGGGCACATAAGCAGATCACTTTTATTATAACCTTCATGTTGCACTCAATAGGGTTGGTCAGGTGATGTTTTTCCCTGTTCATTTAAGTGGTTTCTTA
Organism: Phylloscopus trochilus trochilus; assembly: GCA_016584745.2. NCBI lineage: Eukaryota > Metazoa > Chordata > Aves > Passeriformes > Phylloscopidae > Phylloscopus > Phylloscopus trochilus. Next base: position 6,372,006 of record WQNJ02000016.1, on the reverse strand, counting down.
CAGAGGCCTTTGAGTTCCAGAATAATGTTCTGTGCAACCCTGATAATTACATTGTTATTAACTGGAAGGCCAGACTTCCTTGTCTACCTCCCCTTTTAGAAGTGAATCATGTTCTGATATTAAAATGACCCTAAGCTGAGATCTCAAGTTTCCTTTCCAGCTGGACTAATGGGGCTTGTAGGAGGGAAGCCAAACTTCCATGACTGCTAATTATCCTTGGATTGGATTAATAAAAGAAAATTACTTAACTACCCATCCAAAGATGGAGAGTTAGCTGTACCTTTGAAAAGACTTGCCAGCTGCTAACAAGGTAGTTGAACTGGATCTGCCTTTTTTAAAGATACCTTGGTTATATCCCCTGAGTACTGTATGCAGCAGGATTCATCTCCTTGTGTGCACTGTTTGCTGGAAGGGCTCAGCAAAATCTTAGCTGGCAAGTTGGCCGCCTCAGTAGATGTCTTTGGAGCTGAACCAGGGACTGTGTTTCCATCTACAAGCCTAACCCATGACCTGGGGAGGCCATTGGGGGTTTATAAGCAATTTTTAAGGGGCTTATCTTCAGAAAAGATAGGTGAGCTGTCTGAACTTCTGTCTTGCAATTCTTTTCTCTTTAAGAAATGCACTAGGAGTGAATTGCTGTGGAGTTGGAATTTTTTCCAGCCATAAGACCAAACAGTTCTCAGACAGTGCTGAAGGAGCACTTTCCACGATGGTGCTCCTGTGAGGGAATTGCATTTAATTATTTTAAATTATTGAGCAAGCCAAAGAGTTGTGTCCAACCTCTCAAGTGACTTAGTACCCACTATTTTTCATATAATTTGAGGAGCCAATGTCCATGTTGCTCAGGAAGGCAGGTAAGAGCTCCTGTCTTCATATCCTTGGCATCTGACAGATGCTCAGTTTTACCATTACCTAGTTGAGCTACTTTATAAAACCTCTCCAGCCTGCATCTTCTGTCTGACACTTCCTTGATAGTGTTTATATGAAAAACCTTCAGCCCTTTTAACTCCTGTGTTAATGATGGGGATGCTTAGGGAGAAATTCCCTCTTTGCTTTTTTGCCTTTGCTGTGAAAAAATAATAAATGCTTGTCAGCCTAACAAGATTTAAAGTGCCTCCCCTGCTCTGCAACATTTAATTCCTGAGGTGTCTTTGTAACTGCACTTTGTTGTGCTGAACAGAATTTCTCAAATATTTTCTATCACATCAACTTGTGATAAGTCTAATCTGACCTTTTGGACTTATTCTTGGCTCGGGGCATTGTTTTTCAGTCACTGCCTGCTTCCTTTCTCTCCCACCTAGGAGCTGAATAGACCTAGAGGATGCTGGTGGTTCTTTGAGATGGGTATACCTGAACCTCTGACTGCAGCGAGCTAACAAAAGGGAATGGCTCTTTGAATTCAAAAAGCTTTATTAGAATGTCAGCTAGAATACTTAATTATCTTAATTAGAATTCAAAGCTCTGAAGAACGTCCTTAAATATTTAAGCGCTCTCTGCCGTTGTCCATTAAGTCTCTTCCTGTGCACATCTTTTCTTCCAATTCTTAAGCCAGCCATGTTTTTGGGGGTTGTTGCAAGCTCTGAGCTGCCCCTCACCCACAAAGAGTTGTCCCCACGGGATGTTCACTCCGTGCCCCTCTCAGCAGGTTTTAAATCTCTCTGATGAGTCTTCCATTGCCAAGTTTCTGCTCTTGGCCCTTTCTGCTGCCAGACCACCTTCTGTTCCTGGAGCTGTGTCCTGTGCAGGCTCAGGCACAGCCAGCCCAGGAACCTTCATCCTCTGCTGCCTGAGGCCTGCCCACCCCAGGCTCTGTCTCCTTAACCATGGGAACTGAGAAACCACCTGGCACAGAACCACAGCAAAGGCTGGGGGCTGGGGCAGATTTGGATGGGTCTTGCCTGGTAGCTGCCCAACCTTCCCTGCTTCTTGCTTGCAGCTGGAGAGTTTCTTCTGTGCTTGAGAGGAAAGCCTTCCATGGTCCTCCAAGACTGTAAATACAGACTGCACAAGCCCACTGAGCTCAGCAGAGCTGGGATATTTATGTGTGAAAGAATTTTCCATAAGCAAAGTGAAAAACCTATTAGTCTTTGCATGTTTGGTGCCTGAGATTAAAAATTTGGGGCAGGTCTTCATAACTGTTATTGATACATTTTGTGCAGGGTTGACACTGTACAAACAGCTCTTCCTGTGTCTGATTTCCATTTTTCTTTTAAAATACATTTCTTTAATCTTTAATTTCCCTCAGTATTTGTGGGGTTGTTTGTGTGTTTGTTGGCTTTTGGTTTTGGGTTTTTTTTTGCATACACAGATATGGGATGATGCTTTTATCTCTTCTCAAAAGTACTGAACTAAGTTGGTTGTCTCTGAGTTTCTCTGTAGGATACCAAATATTTTCTTCCCTTCAATATAGGTGAACTTGTTGCTCTGCAATACATTTATTAATTCACAATGAATAACTTTTTTTTTGTTATTTTAATAAGAGTCTTTTCTATAAAGATGTTGTTTAAAAGCATGTATTTGAAATGAGATTTTTATTGTAACTGCTGCAAGAAGACCCTCATAGCCTTGACATCTGAAGTCTTCCAGAAGCAGCTAAGTGGGCTCTGTGTTTGAAGTGGCAGCACAATGCAAAGATGTAGCAGGAGGGAAATGTATTGTGTTAATTCTAACAAACTTCAAGAAACTTATTATATCTATGAAAGTTCTTCACATCTTTGGTTCAGAGGTGTCAGATATAAAGAGCGTTGAAATCAAGGACAAAGATGCCAACAAAGGCTTGTGTAAGATGGAGGACCCAGACCTCCTTATGAAAGTGAGACAACTTCTCTTGGGCTTCTTTCAGAGAAATAACAATAATAACAATAATAAAAAGCCACTCAGCAACATCTCTGAACACAAAGGCTGAACAAGTCTCTGTCCTGTGAGACTGAAAGGATTATTTAATAGGTAATTAAACATAGCCAAGGACAGTTGTCATACGAGGTAGAATCTGTGTTTGTGACTTTGGTTGCTGGCTCAGGTCACCACTTGTCCCTAGACAGGCAGGATCAGGCTGTGAGTGCCCATTATATTTAGAGAGAAATTATTGACCTTCCTTGCTTGTGAATTTGGGGTTTTTAAGCAATATTTGATGTGGGTTTTATGAGTAACAGAAACTTTCAAGAATACATCTATTATTTGGCCTTAAAAATGGGAACAAATCACGGGAGCTTAGACATCTTCCTGTTCTCTGCTTCCAGCTGACTCATCTTAAAACTTAGAGCTGAAGAGCCCAAATATTGTCTAGAAAAATAAATTTACGAAGGCATGGACTTCCAAAGAGCATTTGCTGTCTTGGCTCTATTGACAATTTATTGGTAATTTAACTGATGCTATTTGATTAGTGACTGTGCTACATATCACAGTTTTATATGTGATATATCTTTACCTTTTTTTTTTTAAATTATTCTTAGTGCCATATGCAAATAATTTGTCTCGCTAAGTGTGTTAATATGAAGCCCCCATGAAACTAAGCTTTTGTTCCCAAGCAAAGATCAGTTGAATTGAGACCTCTATGACAGACAAGAATTCGTAATGCTTTGGCTTCCAATTCTTTGTTGAAATCTTCCTGGTTCCCAGAAGGATTTCTCTGTGTTTAGTTATGTTTGAGTCAATTTGCCTGTATTGTGATCCTTGAAAAAAAAAGCCCAAACCCCAAAGCCAAAACAAAACCAAAGAAACCCCACCCCCAAACCCAGCTTCTTTTATAAAACTAATTTCTGATCATCTACTTCCATCCCATCTGTTTGTCATCTACAGAATTTTTTACATGAGCATCTAGAACATGGACAAAATATTAAATAATATTGAGCCAAGAGTTAGTCCCTGGGGAAATCTCCTGGGAAAAGCCCCACCAGTTCCTATCTCCCACTAATGCGATTACACACACAATGCAAAGTCGCCTTTTGATATCAGTGTTTACAATTTCAACATTAATGTCCAACAATAAAGCTGTACCTGACACTTGGGATTTCTTTGTTTCAACTTGCCTTCTTTATTATGCTGCATTCTTGAAGTTTATAAAGTTTTCATTGAATTTTGTGCTCTCCATTATTACTTGTCTGTATTTTCAACCCGACTGAAACTCTTTGCTATTTCCTGCTCTGCTTTTAATTCTATTTTTTTTTTTTTTTGAAGTATTTTTACTTTATATGTATTTTCTGCACATCACAACTTTTTATGTGTCTGCTGGGTTTGGAGGGGTTTTGCTGTCAGGTGAAAGACTTTTTTCCCCAGAAGCTCTATGTTTTGTTAGGTAGCTGCAGGCCATGTCCAGTAGTCTTTCCTCGTGATAGATTAGCTTTCCTTTCTCTACATTATATAGTGGTTTTTGTAGAATAGTTCACTCTGTTGTCTCACCACATCTGGTTGTGTGCTCAGATGTCAGTGTTTTACAGATCATAACCCTGAGTATTCAAAAGCCTCACAGTCTGGGTCAGAGTATCTCAGAGGACCAAGCTATAGGGTGAGCACTTGGCCATGAGGAGCTGAATTAAAACCTGATAATGATTTTGAGAGGGAAACAACATTCAATACATTTCCTGTGCACCTGGGTAGAAGGTGTCTTTTCTGCCTGGTAGAGATAAATAGAAATATTATAGATGAGATATCAGAAAAAGTTATCTATTTCTTTACCTCTTCCAGGTGTAAATACTTTAAAGACAGTAGTCAGGTGTATGGCTCAGCTAGCATTTATCTGGAAGGGATATTTTGCATGACATTTTCTGTAATAATTATTTACACCCTCCTCCAGAGCTGGGAATCCAGCTGCACTTGTCACTGGAATGCACAGACAGTGTTAACAGTACTTGTGCCAGGAAGATTTTCCTACCCTCCCCATATTGCCAAAGGATTTATTATCCTTTACAGCCAATACTTCATGGACTTGTGTTATGAATGTTGATTGTTTAGAATTTGTCACTGAGGAAAGGCCAATTCCAGACATGGCGCTCTAGATTTGTGATGTCCTGCAAAGCCCAAGATATTTTTCATAATTATTAATATTGCTTTGGTGACAGTCCAAAGGTGAGTTGTATCTGCTCATCTCCAAATGACCCTGTGAAGATGAGCAACATTTGTAATGATTTTGGTCAGTGGCTTCTTAGCTGCTCTAAGTAATTTCAGAGCCCAGCCAAGGGATTTACATTTCCATAAACAGATCCCACCCGCAGAAACTGTCTGAGCATGAGGGATCTGGAAGAACTGGCTGTTCCATCAGCGTGGCCAGAGCTTCCAGCACAGGAATCAGTACAGCTTGTCTGTGAACTGGGAAGACACCCCAGGTGGTGACATATAAAAAGGACACCAAGCATTCCCTTTCTTTCAGAACATCTCTCTCTCCTGCTGGCATTGGGTGATGCATTTTAAAGAAGTTGTGGGATTTTGGTCAGAAGTTTTTCTGAAATAATTTTGTTGAATATATTTCACTGGATTAATTAAAACAAAAGCCAAAAAAAACCCCAGAAAAATCAAACCAGATACTTTTCTCTTTTTTTAATATGAACTTTAAAAATTTATTTTGTTCAGAGTTACTGAAGGCTTTGGATTTGCTTTTTTGGGGTGAGGGAGGGGGCAGGGGGCCTAGGCACAGGCACATGAATGGAAGATTTTAATTTTTAACAGTAACCTTAAATATTACCAAGCTCAATAAAACCTTCTGAATGAGGATTGCAGAATTGAAATAGAGTTTTTAGACCTGCAGCTGAGCAGGCTTCACCTTTGCTGATGGGAACAGCTGTGGTTTGCTCCTGCTCCTAAATGAACTCTGAAAAGTAAATATTTCCATGGGGCAGTCCAAACGAAGGGCTTTTTTGGAGAGGGACAGAAATTGTTTAGATGCTCTGGGTGATGATTTAGCTACTGGGATACAAAACCTTTAGGAACTGATAGCACCCATCTTTGGAGAAGAGACTGTGCTGGCCTGACTTAACCTCAGCACACACATCACCTGCTCACTGTTGCACTCCTCTGGGTGTACCTGATAGTGCCATTCCCAGAGGTCCTGAAGACTGGAGCAGATGGAGAATCCGTGGCATAAGAGGAAAAGCAAGTGTTGCTGCAGGTCTTACAGTGGGAAACATACCTGGAGTACTTCCAGTATCCCAGGGACATCCTGTACAAATTAATGGGAGGTTGAAGGAATACCATGTGGGTGAGGCAGAATTGACTGCATTGGAGGTTACAAAAAATTTAAAGCTTCATCCTATCCCAAGCTCCTGGAATTTGGTGCCTTGCAGGAGAAAGTGCTGGGAAGAATGTGCTTTAATACTGCCAAGGTAGGGGAAGACACCTGGGCAGTTTCTTCAGGATCCATCCCTGAGGACAAGCCACATAGCCAGGGCAGCAATGTGAGTCCTCTCCTGTGCCAGCAGAACGATGGAGGAGGAGGAGGAAAAAGACTTGTTCTGGCTTTCCAGTGGGGAAGGTAGGAGTATTTGTAGTGTGTGTGCTTAGGCACACAGCAAAGCTGGGGTGGCTCAGTGGAGCTGTGTTGGGAGCCACGAGCTGCTCCTGGGCAGGTGGGTTTGGGAAAACATCTTCCATCAAGCACAGCCACTCAATGTTCCATCAGGGCCTAGAGGAAAGCTGGAGGACATGCAGCATTCAAAACACCTGCCCAACAAACAGAAGGAGGAATCTTGCCCCAGATGTGATGGACAGCCCAGGAAAGGAAGAAGCTGTGATTGTCCTGACCCGTTTGGGGTATTTTTCAGACCTTTGAGAGGATTTTGCTTTGAAGACATTCACCCTAATGTTTATATTTTCTGTCATCTCATATTTCTGCTTATTATGATTCACAGCAGCTTAAGGATGACTTCAAGCAAGACCCCTGGGTCTGTGGTCACTTCCCTCAGGAGATGTTCCTGCTCTTGGAGGCAGTTTTATGGTTCTTGGGGTGCTCAGCTCTCTCCTCTAGAGCAGCCCACTGGGGGCCCAGGTGCTTTCTGTTCCTGCTCTCTCAGCAGGGATTTGAGGAGATGGGTTTTTCCCCTCGTGAAATAGATGGACTACATTTGACATTTAAATTGTCATCCAGAATTAACCTGCCACTGAGATAGCAGGAGGAGGACAGAGCAGCTTTCTCTTCTAGCTATTCCCCCCTCCCCGGATTTTCCTCCAGAGACTTCAGTTTCTCCTCTGTATCCTTCTCCCTCTCCAACTTTGCATCAAGCCAGACCAAAAGAGCAGCAGTACCTATATGAACATTCAATTAGTCCCATATTTAAATCTTGTCACTGTGACCTAGTGAATTATGCAAGGGGCTGGATACCAGAAATCAATTGAGCTCTAATTCCCAGCCCTGGCACCGGATCTCTCAGCACATTGCTGTAGGCAAGTTATTTCAGCACATTTTCTCTCTCCATTTCTTCCCTATAAATTGCACATGTTAACGTTAGGTGATGCAGCAGCATCACAGATGTACTGAGATATTTGGGTAGAGGAATTACAGGAGCACATCCCACTCTTGCATTGTGTGCCCAGGTCCTTGCATCAGATGTTTATTTAAAAAATGCATCCGCAGCAAAACATTTGCCAAACACAGGACGATCCAGGCTTTGTCTGACTTCTATTAAAGATACAAGGACCGGGGAAAAAACTTTCGAATTATCATATGAAAGACAGTTTAAGATAAAGAGGAGGTTGCAAGAGAGAAAAATACTCAGTATTTTCTATCCCAAAATGCTAAGTTATCACTTACATGCAGTCCAGCACCATGGCAATTCAGAACCATGGGGGTCCTTATCTCCCATGGCTCATGCAGAAGTTATTGCATATGTTAAGAGCAGACTGAATCCAGTGTGAGAGGCTGCATTAGTGAGAAAGGTGCCATCACATGAGGGTCTTAAGATTTTTCTGAAGTTTTTTTCCACCTTGATGAAATGTTTTTAAGAAAGGCTTTGTAAAAAGCCAGTGCCAAGTCTACAGTGCTCTTCAGTGAAGAATTCGTAATGCAAAGGAAACTTAAGTATGATAGAGAAAAAGGAAGTATTATAGCAGTTTACAAGCCTTTCATGTTGGTTTCTTAGAAATGTTAGGTGAGTACTTTGTCTCCTATTTGCTCTCTGTTGCTCCCAACCTGGTTCTTCCCATCAAACTGCACTCACAAGTTAATCGCTGCACTTGGCAGTTGTTATCCACTAATGGAGGAACAAAAATGACTTGTGGCAGAAACCAAAATGTTATTTATATAAAAAAGTACTGGAAAATATCTACCTGTGATTGGTGTTTCCTGAATGGTTTAAAATATCATCTGAAATGAGGTTCTATTCAGCTGTTCTCCAGTGTGGTATTTTCATGGTGCAGCATTTGTGAGGCGTGGGAGAGCCAAAATGGGAACTCGTGGAAGGCAAAGTCTTTAAGCTGCTTAGGTGGCTGCATGAAGTACCTTGAAAAAAGCACAGGGCAAGGAGGGAAGAATAAATTATGTGGTTTAACTGTCCTTAATTTCAATTAAAGATGATAGCAGTGAAGCTGGAAATGTGTTTAGCCTGATAACTTCTCTCTAACAAAGCATCCTTGGTGTGGCTTCCAGGGATCCAAATCCACTGTCTACATTGCTGAAACCTCCTTGTGTCATACAGATCTTGTTTGCATGTCCTTCCCCTCCAGCCCTTGGTGGAAACTTTCATCTGAGTGCAAAATCCTTTGCTGTGAGGTGATTCATTGGGTAGGATATGTAATGCTCTGGGTCTCTAAATGTTTCAGCCAACTGATAAATAATCAAGAACCTTGAATGTTCCTTTCTGTCTGTCTGTCTCCTCAGAGACAAACTGCTTTGTTTGACTCGCACTAATTTATGGTGAGTGCATTAAAGCCAATCACTGTAATGTCACAGACATGAATTACCACAGTACATTCTGTCACTTGGTGGCTTTTTCAATGCCATGAAACAGACTTACCCCAGGGTAGGGTGTGTTTGGGCTTATTGCTGTTGTTGTCACTTGGCTCCTCTGCGTTTTTAAGTGTCCTAATTAAAGAGTGAGACTGAAAAAAAAATCGAAGTTTTACACATTCTTCCAAAATTCAAGTGCCATTCCCAGTGAGGGCTTTTTGTGTTATTGTTGGGTGGCTATAGCCCCTTTTTTCTTTCCCAACCTTATAATCTTAAGTACAAACTTTTCGACCTTGATACCTTTGTTATTGTTTCCTGATTGCCCAAGTGAATGCAATGAATGTTTGTGGAGCCAGGTCCTTGAAGAAGAGCTCTGCAAATTGGGTTTTTTCTCCTGGAAGGTCAGTCACAGAGTCTCAGCCTAGGTTGGCCTCCCCTCCTTTTGCCTCCTGGCAGTGCTTGCATGTCAAATGATTACACTCTTGAACCGTGAACTCCAAGGCCTGTGCTCCCACTGCTGCTTGGCAGGAAGAAGTGATTTTCTGTATGGAATTAAAGAGCCTTCTCTCTTCCTCTGATTTAAAAAATCATTTAAAAAAGACTTTTCCACCCCACATCTTCTGAAGTTAGCGCTACACCCTGCAAGGCTGGCAGCCTCTGAAAACAATTAGAAAGAGACCCTTGAAGGCAGGATCTGGACAATCTTGGAAGAGACATAATTTTAATCTCATAGAATGTCTTGGCACACTGGGTGAAAAAAGGCTTTGTCCCTGGGATGAGAAATGATTAAAGCCAAATTCTATCTTGCGGTGATTATGGAACAGGCTAAAGTACAAGGCGAGGCATGGCTAAATTGGTTGTCTTAATCCATGGTCTAATAGACTCTAAAATACCTCTTTGAATGGGGACAGGAGAGATCATCTATTTGGGTGCCATCTGCATGCATGTCCTGACCACCCTGACCTGACTTACATCCCCAGGGGCCTCTTCCTCCAGCTTGACTTTGGCCCACTGCCCTTCCTGGCATCTGTGGCTGTCCAGCACCTGCTCCTGCCTCAGCACACACTCTTCACTGCCCACTGGCTTCTCCTCTGCAGCCTCTCCCTTTGCAGGCAGATGGCTTTGGGCAGGACATCCCACCCTCCTGTCTCCCCATGGGATGCTGCTTTATACTCTGGCTGCACACCTACATGCTGCTGCCTCCTTTGGCAGCCTTTCAAAAAGCTCTTCAAGGGCAAACCTCCCAAAATACAAGAGATAATCCTAAAAAGGAAAGTCCCCCTTCCTCTCATTTAGTCTCATCCTAATACATCAGAATGAATGCAAACCATTGTACAGTAATTTTAACCTGTGTTTAATTTCTCCCAAGCCTCACTGGTTGGAGCTGGCCAGCCCCCAGAGATGGGCTGCTGGGACCCCACCAGCCCTGTGAAGAGCAGGAGGTTTCACACAGGGATCACAACTGGTTTCTGAGGCAGCAACAAAGCATGTTGCTCCTGGTTTTCATCAGAATCATTAGCCAAAAGTATGGAATTTGGCAAAGCTGACTAGGGAGAGAAAGCCCAGGAGATTGTTGGCACGGTGTAAATTTACAGATTAAGTGAACAGGGTCAGTTCCTAGGTACCCAAGCAGAACCAAACACAAGAAATGTTCCTGATTAAGACTCCAGACCTCTCTTGTCAGCACTGCAACCCCAATCCCATCACATTAGGTTCCTTTCCACACTTGAGTGTTGAATGATGAAGGATTTGGGCTCCTTTAGCTGCCAGACTCAGGTTTTATCCACCTTGTCCAGGAAAAGTCCTTCCCAGACACCCAGGAAACACCTTCATCTGCTGTTCTTCAGTCTCAGGAAGACTCAACCATACCTTGATTTCAGGTGAGGATGTGCCTTTGTGTTGGCTGCAGGTTTGCTTAGACATCAGTAATGAGTGCATGCAAAGTGTGTTTTTTAAAACCATGAATCACTTAAAAATGGGAACAAGGGAGATGGTTTCCTAGCAGAGGGCTCGACTGGCACTTCTGGGTGGTAATCTGTGCTTGCAGTCTGTCATTCAGCCCAAAGCCATCTCTGCTGCACAGTTCTGTAGAAGTGGAGGTGAAATAAGGAGCAGAGGTATCACCAGCCATTTGAACTGATGCAAGCCTGTGCCCAAATCTTGGATGTGTGGGTTCTTTTTCGGTTTTTAGAGGTTTTGCTTGGCTTTCATGTTATGTTTTTTGTGTGGGGTTTCTATTTGTTTGTTGTGGTTTTTTTGTTTTGTTTTGTTTTGTTTTTTTTTGGTTTTTTTTGTTTGTTTGTTTTTTGGTTTTGTTTTGTTTCACTTTGTTTGCTTGGGGGTGGTTTTTTGTTGTTGTTTTGATTTTTTTTTTTTTTAGATAAGCTTACACAGAGACCTTGGTCACTGAGATCTGTAGCAGTAACTACATGGGGAAACACAATCTGGAGCTTTGCTGTTGTGGCTGTACCAGTTTAATGTGGTCTGGTACCCTGGTTAAGGAGCTGTGGTGTTCAGAAGTCACTTGGCAATCAGTGGGTTGGTTTCCATCATCTTTGTGCCCGACAAGGGTGCGAGCGAGGAGGAGATGTGGCACTGAGATAAGGAGAAGCTTTTAATTCATTTCCTAGGTGACCTAAATTCAGCCCCTGTGGCCATCATGTCAATCCCACAGTCTTGTCTGCTAGATTACTGATGTAAGTAATGGTGACACGTGTATTTATCCAATGTCCTTCTCTGTGGCTTCAGGAAGGACATCTCAGGGGGAAAAAAAAATTACTTGGAGATTTAATGATACTTGTCATCAGTTCTGTTTTCCATGAACTCTGGTGTATCCTAGCACTGAGAGAGCATCTGAGAGGACGTGCCACAAAAATGCAACGTGTTTATCCTGTGAGGGTGGCTTCTGTTGTGGGAGATCAGGCAGCTCTGCTGCTGCTGGGGCAGCAAACATGCAGAATTGGTACATGGCTTACTGCAAACAATGCAGAATGCAGACGTGGTGGCTGTACAGAGAGTGGGAATCCCGGGCCTTTGTGCAGGGTCAGAGCTTTTATCAGGGCTGCACAATCATGCATTTCTCTCTCTCTCTCCCCCAAGCTTTAGGTTTCCTCCCGTGCTGCAGCAGTTTTGGGAGGTGAGGTGATGTGTCCCATCTCCTGCTCTGAAAGAGGTGTCTGAGCTTCTGGGTCATGAGACAAAATCTGTGCAAAGCATCCTCCCCTGGGCTTCATACCCAAGGAAAAGCTGAGGCTGCTCAGGGAACTTAAGCTCGGGAAGACCTAATTTGCAGATCCCAACAGGCATGTACATGACATAGATGCAAACCTGCACAGTCCTGCTGAGATGACAACATTTCTGAGTGCAGCAGCAAAACTCCAGATAGCTGGGTAATTACAGTGGCAAAAATTATGTGTTTATGGCCCTTTAGGAGCCTCAGGTGATAAACGTTCTGTGGATTGCAGCTCCCACATCTGAGTGCCCGCGCTCTGTCCAGGTGTCCTGTGGTTCCCCGTGCCCTCAGTGACACTTTGGGCATGCAGGCTGCTCGAGTTCTGAATTAACTTCTCCAAAGTAATCCCAGTTTTCCCGTCTCCTTTCCACAGGTCAGCCCAAGCTCAGCAGTGTCTCAGCAGCACACCTGCCCTTGCACACGGGACTGAACACCTCCTGCTGTGTGCTTCATCTCCAGCACTGCTCCTTCCTAAAGTTAGAAGCAAATAAAAATCATGCTTCATGAAAAATAAACCTTTATAATTTTAGGTCTCCAGCACCACCTGGTCTTCCATCCTCTCCCCTAACCTCTTCCTGGATAACATTTCCTGTGCTGATTGTGTTAGTGTCGCATGGAGTGAAGTACAGTCAAAGGCTAATCTTTTTTGTGATTGAATATTAGATTCCTCATTTCAAGAGGCTCTTAAAACAGCTTTTTGTCAGACTGATGGAAGATGGCAAGGATGAAAGAGAACTTGAGGGAAAAGTACATGTCTCTTCCCAAGGGTTTTATTATCTTTTCCTTCATACCTTTTACATTATGGCAAATAGTATAATTTAGAGTTGTAGTTTCAAAAAAGATGTTCATTACTGACAAGGCAGCTTGACCAAATCTTCCTCAGAAGACACTTAATTGACAGTGTTTAGGACTGACAACACACCTGAGATGCATTACCAGCAATTCATCCTTGAAGCAGAAGGAAAGGAACAGAAGGACAAACAGAAAGAAAAAACCTGGAGCTGCGGGATCTCAAAAGGAGTAAACATGCAACTGAATAATACTGACCCTGTGCTTCCTGAGCCATCTTTAGAAGTGTATAAGATTACATATTAAAATCCATTAATTCCTACTTTTTGCAGGATGAAGATCCAGGACCAACACTGCTGCTCCTCAGGCCAAAGCCAGTCCTTTACCCTTTATGCAGAATGGGGGGATTTTTCCAAGGGACCAGTCCTTCCAGGGTTTTCCATTCCTATCTTAAAACAACCCTCTGCTCTTTCTTCTTTTAATCACTTTTAAGAGCTCTATGAATTGCTCTCCTCTCCCTACTCCCAAAAGAAAACTTGCATGCAGGTTAGAAAATTTGGTGTCCACAAGGGGCCTGGGCAGTTAAAGCAAAATATACACATGATGCAAGTGAAATAGAATATAACAACACATAATATCTGTCTCCAATCACCACCCAATTCTGGAGGCTCTGACTTCAATTTTGTCTCTCGTTGCACTTCATGAGTCCTCTGTATCCACATGTTTGCTGCTGCTCAGCCTCAACAGTTGTGCTTTTTATGTTAGGTAAAAGCAGGAAAGGATGCACCCTGAACCCTGGTTATTTTTGTTTATCATGGGAGGGAGGATTAAAGATTAAGGTTCAGAACTGCTCTCTCCCAGAGAAGTAACTTGGTTTTGCTTGTGCTGCTGTCTAGAAAATAATGTGGGATTTGGGATGTTCATGAGAATACTGGGCCAAACAGTCAGCAAAGCAAAGGGTCTCTGCTTTGTCACCTCACAGTTAAAGCTCTTGCTGTGAATTTTGCAGGTGAAGGGGGGAGGGAACAAAATGTCTTCCTCTGCTGTTTGTGTTTAACATAGGTTTTAACACTGCTACCCAGGAGGAAAGGAGGATTCTGTCCAAAGACCATGAGGAGATGGAGCTGCTTCCCTGCAGGTCTGGGTGAGGAGCTCCAGAAGAGGTGAGCTTGCAGATGTATCCCTGTGTGCAGCATCCTCTGTGAGCTTGCACTGACCTGACCTTCTGCTCTGTGAGTGTTTTTTTTGTGGGGGTGCCCTGATCTCTCCCTGTCAGCAGGAGGCAAAGGCAGCTTCTGAATTCACTCCCTGCAGTACAAAAGTCTCAAAACAAAACACTATGTCACCTAATTGCCAGAGCTGAAATTATTTATGGACCTGGCCTTTGGAGTCAGAGCCTCAAACTTCTTTAATTACCTTTGGGGATCTGTGCACAGGATACCATGGTGATGAGAATAATATTTGGAATTCAAGTCTTGTCTAGTGTGCTTTAGCAGCTGGAATGGGCAAGCAGCTGATTATGACCATAACAGAAATAATGCCAGAAACCTACATGCACAGAGTTTGGAGTGTTGGCTTTTTAATCAGATGCATAAAACTCTGGTTATCTTTCTTAAAGCCCTTCTGGAAACAAAATTTGGAAGGAAAGCTCCTGTTCAATATTCAATGTCCTTGTGCAGTGTGAATCTTTACCTATAAAACTCCTCACCAAAGGAGGAAGGACTAGAATGTAAATTGAATTGTTGTTTTGATACTGCTATCTGGAATATTAATATACATCCACTAAAACCCAAAAACTGGGCGTGCAAATTATTCCCATTACAGGTCCTCACCAACACTGCTGAAATTAGTCTGAATCTATCATTGCTTGAATCAAACTTTATGAAATCTCTGGGGACAACTTAAATGTTTGAAGTGATTTGTTTCTCCAGGGAAGCCATCCAGGCTCATTAGCAGGCCATGGCAATTGTCAGAACCAATGATCTCTGGAGGCAGTTGCTGTTTTCCAACTCACCTCTAAGGATCCACAGCTACTCAGGGCTCTCTCTCCACAGGATGAGGTAAGGCTTGGAAGCACAGACAGCCCACACTCAGCCCATAGAACATAGCACAAATCTATCAGCCTCAGCCACGTGGGATTCATCTGAGCAAACAAACTGGTTGTCTAGTCTTGCTTTGGCACCACGAGGAAATTGGCACATTCAAGGCATGATTCATCTTGCCCTAAAGCTGATATCTAAAATAAGTCAGCTGAGCATGCTGTAAAAGTGCCTGTTTCCCTTCATGGCTACAAAGGATGGGAGGCTCAGTGAGGCACAGATGTCTCCAGTGTGGATGTTTTGAATTAGGCAAGATGAATCCTGTCTATGCTGTATTTTTTAAAAATGCCTTGTGTGATGGATGCTCGAGTCTCAAATTGGAAGTACAAGTTCAGTTATAAAGTACAGTGTCCTCAAGGGCCCTCAAAGAAATGCATTTGCTCTGAGTTCAACCCTGACCCAAAGTCCTGATGCATCTTTTCCCAGTATTTAGTGGCTATAACTTGACAAACACTTCACTGTTTAGTCCTCTCTATCACTTTAATTTAGCAACTGAATTCAAAGATTGAATGGATATTTTTAGAGTTTACTCACATAACTTTAAAATTGTTTGGACCAGGTAGCACAGACATTTTCCCCTTCTTCCACAAAAAGCTCTAGGACTTGTAACAATGAAAACATGACTTTGCCCCAAATGGCTATTTTCTCCATTTTTTTCTCCCACTTGTCTTGTGTCATCCAAAACATTTTGATTGTGCCACAGCTCAGAGGAGAAGTTTTTTTTATTTTTGAGTAGTTGGGAACATCTTGAGCTTTGATTTCTAATCAATTTGCACTAACAGCTATGGAACCCACTATAACAAGTCAGGCCTTTCCTGTCTCTTTCTCTTTCTTACATTTGGAAAAATAAATCTGAGCAGCGACGTGAGTCTTGTATAATTACTCTTCCATTTGTATTTCTGGACTTGTCAATCTGGCAAGCTCCATAGAGCAGGATTAAAAGCTTTCTCCTTCTCTCTCAATCAGAGATTTCATTTGCTTCCGTGTTTTACAGTAAATATAATCAGTTCAGCAGGAGATGTTTTTGTTCTCTGCAGTGATGCCTTCCTAGGCGAGGGAGTTCTTATTAGCAGCCCGGATGCGGAGTCGAGTGACAGGAGCCCCCCAGCCCGAGTGCCACTGCAGCTGGAGGCAGAGGGATCGGGGCTGGAGGCTCTGTGGGGCACCTGCAAATGTGTCTCCCCAGCAGCAAACCCAAAGATCTCTACTCCTCCATTTCTGGTTGGGGCTCAGGGGCTCCAAACAGGAGTTGGAGTCAGACTCAAGCACCTTCCAGGTGATGCCATCGATCGGTTGCCAAGAACGGACGGTGCAGGTTAACCTTCCCTCCTGTTTAGTCCCAAACATGGGGGCTCTGGGAAGCTCCTCCAAGCAGACACAGTCCACAGGGAGTTTTGCTCTTTTGCCCTGGAACTGGCCCCAGTTTGGTGGGAAGGGGAGGTGCTGGATCACGGCAAGGTGATTGCCTGGGGGATGGAGGGGCTTGGACTGAGGGCCATCAGTGTGGATTGCAAATTATTTACCTTACTGTAGAGGAGAGAAATAAAGGAATTTTTGAGTAGTGAAAAATTGTGCAGTGGGCATTTAGATACCTCTAAATTTAGACACCAGCAGAGCAGAGTTTAAATATTGCTTTCTGTGCATTTAAGCACCTGACTTCCACTGGCACCTCACTTAATTTGTCTTTGTCCTTTTTTTCACCCTTACTTGCAGGCTCTGTACCTTGATTTCCAACACATAAACACAACACAAAATACAATAAAAAGAAATTGGAAACACTTTGGTTAAGCCTTGATGACAGCTGGTATGTAAATGCAAAGACTTCAGACTGTCTCTCAGTACAGTGCAACCCTTAGCACTTAGTTGTTTATAACTTTTGCATGGTCAGACCCATGGATGCACCAGTGCTTCAGTGCTTTCACTGATTGCTTCATTTCTCAGCATCTGAATTTGAGAGCATTGTCTGGTTCCATGCAGTGTAAATCCTTTGCCAATCCTTCATTAAGCAAAAAGCAAACCTACCCCTAAGCCCTAGGGATTTGTTCTTTCCCCCCTATATCTTTTCCAACAACTTTAATCCCTTTATGAGGACAAAATTGTATATTTTTTACTTATTGACTTTGCAAAAGTCAACCTAAGAGTTGATATTTCTATTCTTTCCTGTTGTCACCACTAATAAATATTCTGTGGTGGGGCCTGAGCTGACAGTTGTGATGAAGAAACGGGGTGGCACAGAAATACTTGATCCTCTGTGGCTGTGCTGACAGCTGGTGTGGACTGGCACAGCTCCAGTGGAGATCTGGCCCCTGGTCCTGGATTCATACAGGGAATCCATCTGCAAAGGCAGAAGCCATTTTAGGCTGCATTTTCCTGTCAGCCTGACAGGCTTTAATAGCTGATATCAGGGTGCTATTGCACCATAAAAGTTACTGTAGAAACTCATAATTAAGAGCAACCTTGCTTCATAGAACTCTTAAGCAAAGAACGAACGGCCATCAGAGGGGGAAGCAAGGGAAAAGCAGCCTGGTTTTCCAGGCAGGTGAGGTTTTCAGCGTTGTGCTCCTGCTATCCGAAGGAGAATGGTCAAGGCGAGAAGCTCAGGAGCGCTCCTTTCCTGACGAGTGAGGAGAGGCTGCTGGTGCAGCCGGGCAGAGAGCATCCCATCTTGGGCAGAGTGCATCCCATTCTGGGCAGAGAGCATCCCATCCCGGGCAGAGAGCAACCTGGGCAGCCAGCATCCCATCCCGGGCAGAGAGCATCCCATCCAGGGCAGAGAGCATCCCATCCCGGGCAGAGAGCATCCCATCCCGGGCAGAGAGCATCCCCGGCAGAGAGCATCCCATCCCGAGAGCATCCCATCCCGGGCAGAGAGCATCCCATCCCGGGCAGAGAGCATCCCATCCCGGGCAGAGTGCATCCCATCCCGGGCAGAGAGCATCCCATCCCGGGCAGAGAGCATCCCCGGCAGAGAGCATCCCATCCCACCCAGCGAGGCCGCAAGCTGTTGCTCAGCCCCTCTCCAGCCAAGAGCGGGGCGAGTCAAGCGCCGGCCGGGAGCCAAGCGCGGCGATCCCGGAGCCAAGCCCGGCGATCCGGGAGCCAAGCCCGGCGATCCCGGAGCCCAGCCCGGCGATCCGGGAGCCAAGCCCGGCGATCCCGGAGCCAAGCCTGGCGATCCCGGAGCCAAGCCCGGCGATCCGGGAGCCAAGCCCGGCGATCCCGGAGCCAAGCCCGGCGATCCCGGAGCCAAGCCCGGCGATCCCGGAGCCAAGCCCGGCGATCCCGGGAGCCAAGCCCGGCGATCCCGGAGCCAAGCCCGGCGATCCGGGAGCCAAGCCCGGCGATCCCGGAGCCAAGCCCGGCGATCCCGGGAGCCAAGCCCGGCGATCCCGGAGCCAAGCCCGGCGATCCGGGAGCCAAGCCCGGCGATCCCGGGAGCCAAGCCCGGCGATCCCGGAGCCAAGCCCGGCGATCCCGGAGCCAAGCGCGGCGATCCCGGAGCCAAGCCCGGCGATCCGGGAGCCAAGCCCGGCGATCCGGGAGCCAAGCCCGGCGATCCCGGAGCCAAGCCCGGCGATCCGGGAGCCAAGCGCGGCGATCCCGGAGCCAAGCCCGGCGATCCCGGAGCCAAGCCCGGCGATCCCGGAGCCGAGCCCGGCGATCCCGGAGCTGCCGCTGCGGGGAGGGGACGCGGGGCTGGGCCGGGCTCGGCAGCGCAGCCTTGGCCAAGCCGTGGCCCCGGAGCCAAGCCCGGCCGCCGGCAGCGCTCCTGAGGCTCGCAGATAAAGAGGTTGTGCCGGGACCGCTTTCCACACAGCAATTAACAGCAAGAGACGGCACCGAGCACACGTTCCAGTTGCAGGTCCAGGCGGTGCCAATATGTTTTGCCGTTCCGCGATTGTGTTCTGGAGGCGGCAGCAGGGCTGCGGCACTGACGGGTCTGTTCAGTTGGCATTTCTGCTATAAACCCGATTTTTGAAAGGGGTTCTAACTCGGCCGTTTTTAATTAACGAGGGGATTAAAGTTGGCACGCGGGCACTGAAGGGCTGTTTGTTGCTGGTTTAATTTATTATTTTTTTTAATCCAATCTGTTAGGCCCATCTCAAATAAATATTCTTTGTTTCCACTTGCCAGGATTGACTTTAAAGACCTTTAAAGATCTCTGTGCATACGTGTGTGCTTATGTGTATGTGCAAGAGAAAAGAGTTTTAACAAGGTGAGGAACCACATTAGAGTAGGCAGGTTGCTGAAAGATCCCACAATCCCAAAGCTACCATAACTCATAGCAGCTATGGGCTGGAACAGGGAATGCAGAAGCAGTCGCAGATTTTTTTGCTGAATTTTGCAGAATGTTGTCCACTTGGGACATGCAAAAACTTTTTTCCAAACTTAGGCATCGTTTTTATGCACTATACTTTGATAAATAGATATTAGTATTGCACAGCTTCAAAAAGAACCAGGCAGCTGCTGGTAAGTCACTATTAGAATACCTAAAACCATGCAAATACAATACACTACTGTATGTGGTGTAAATAGACTATATAATTCTAAATCCCAAAAGTTACAGGGCTGTAAACCTCTCAACATCAGAAAAATTTATTCCAGTTCTTTATTATCCCAGCCACTGGAAAGTTTTTCCCTCATATTTAAATTGAATCTCCCTCTTCTTAACTTAATCCCATTAATTGTCCTATATGCCCCAGACCTGGAAAACAGAGAGTCCCTTGCCTTTTCCAGCAGACTTTTCATGTACCAGAGGGCCATTGCCTTTTGGCAGTTCCTGCTTCTTTGGGCTTTCCAGCTTCCCCAACACAGCCTCTGAAAATTTGTCTATCCTTTAAAAAACCTGTATCTCACCTCTTTCTAGCTGGTCCAGCCTTCCAGGGAGTGATGACGATTTTGGGTGAAGTTTCAGCAGAGTCCTTGCTGCTGTCCCTTCAGGCTCAGCAATATTGCACCTCCCAGTCCCTCTGCTCTTTCAGGGGTGTTTTCTCAAGCATCATCCACAGATGACCACGATACATGGAGTGTGCAACCTGACTTGGCAGGAGGAATGGCAGGACCTCTGCTTTTGTGCAAGTGCTTCATACAGACACCCAGTGGGAAGGGTCTGCAGCTGGCTGCAGTTGGACTCTGAGCTGGTGACTGGTGGGGGTCCTTTGTTGCTCACAAGAGCAGAGCTCTGTGGTGAGCAGAGAGGTGAGAGTGAAGTGTAAATCCCTCAGGCTCTACACTGCTCCAGCAAAAACCCTGCTGGCCACGTGAACCACTTGCACAGTTGATAGAGCCTGTTCTTCACAACACAGACACCCTTTGCTCTCACCAGAAGTCACATCCCAGATCAGCAAGTCTGCAGGTTTGGCCCAGCTTTGGCCACAGTCTCTGGGCAGCTCCAAGAGTCGCTGAGCTGGTTTGGTAATCACCAAGAACTACTTCCCTCTGTCTGTCATGCCTGTCAGTTTGTTGGCCAGTGGCCATCCCAGCTGATGTCCATCTTCATCCTGTGGCTGCTCTCCCATCTCTGTAGATAGACAAAATGGAAATTCTCCATACTAAGCAGATGGGTAACAAAGGTTGGGTTGTCCTTTTAGTTCTAGAACTCAGGGTGGGTTTCAGCCTGAAGTGACACCTACATTAGGTTTCTCTGTACGTGCTGAAGTCTTTAGCTCCCATTATTTTCAGTGGACATGGAGCTGATCTAGAGAGCAGCACAGTCAGGGCACAGCAGACAGTCAGGGCTTCATTTGTTTGACCCAATGCAGGTGTCAGTCCAGAACAGAAGTCTAACTCAGGTCTCATGTCATTCCTGGCAAGCCCCATGCCCTAAGCTTAACCTTCAGTGGAGCTGACTTGCCTTGTGGGCTCTGTTGGTAATCCAGGCACCAAAATCCCACAGTGTTATTTAAATCCAGTGCCTCAGAGCTGAGGTCTGGCATTGACTCAGCACCTCATCTGTTTTTCAAGTAAAACACTCTAAATGGATGGGATTTGGAGGATTTGGGCTTTGATTAAATCTGCAGAGAAAATATTCTAGGTACAACATGATGCTACATGGATTTCCAGTGATTTTTATAACCCTGCTCTCCCTCTACCATGATGTACAACCAGATGTGTTTCTAGGATCAGTTTTTGGACAGAAGAACAAGCCAAAAGCCACAGAAGTTCTTGAAGAAATCCATGTGCTTTGCTCAAGTGCCTGCACCACCCATGGCCACACCTGCAGGCAGTGCTGAGGGCTCAGTTTAACTGATCATTCCCAAAGTGAGGAAAGGGTTCTGTGTGAGCAGTGACCTCACCTCAGTGATTGCTTTTGGCAACACACACTCTCCCTGGGCTGATTTCACTCCATTCAGAGGTGACACAACACCCAGAAGTCCAGACCACTGTTCAAGAAAGGTTACTGCCTTCTGCTCTCTGGACAGAAAAGTTCCTTGCTAAGCTTTGGTTCCTCTCTCCAGTTCCTCTCTCCTGGTGGCATCTGGGTGGGAGGCAAAGGGCAAGGGTGTTCCTTTCCTGTGAGGGCTGTTTCTGATTAGGGGCTTTGAGGAAGGGTATTTTTGCAGGAAGTGTGGCAGTTTGCATGGCCTGGGGATTGTTTGTCTCCTATGAATGCTCTGCCCCCGAGCAATGAGGCTGCATTGAAGGGGTGCAGCAATCACTGCTCCCCAGTGTGATGGGTTTGTCACCCAGGGTAGTGCTGCTCCTGGGCTGTGTGTGCTTGTCAGTTGAAATTTTTCTGCAATTTCCTTGATGGGAGCATTGAGTGACATGCATTCCCTTGGGAGATATTTCCATGTTTTTGTTATTCTTCAGGCTTCTGTGACATTTCCCAAGTCCGGTTGTTGGAGCCTCAGGTTTGATCATCTGCTCAAGGTGCCAGCAGGGATAATTTGGCCCTTCAGCAGTGACTGTGTTGGCTTCTGCAGCTCATGGTATGCACAGTTTAGGAGTGGGTTTCTCATGTAAAACCTCAAAGCTCACAGTGGAACCCTTTGTCACTGGGTGCTCAGTGATAAAATGTCCATCATAATTTTTCACTCGTGAATTCCAACAATGGTTTGAAAACAAAGACTAAAAAGAAAACTGAAACTGTTTTTCCTTTCTTTTTAGGTAGAGGTACATACAGGACTGAAATTTTCAAGGTTTCAATCACACACAAAGTACAAAGACAATTCCAGGAATTCTGGCCAGCGTGAAAAGCACCACTTACTGTGAGCTTCTTGGTAAAATCATGACAGTGGACAACACCAAGCAGCAAACAAAAGCTACAGAAAACAAACTGTTCTTCTGAGTGTCTTATCAATGCTTGCACTTCTCTGGCCTTACTATTGACATTAATTCAACTAATTAATATTGATTTTGATATATTGATTTGATTAATTAGTTAATATTGATTTTAAAAAATCTGTGGTTGGCTGTGAAAGTTTACTTGTCCCTGGACTTCAGACGTCTCTGCTGACCCTGGTTGAGAGTGAAGGGTTGTTGATGGACAGATCGTGGAGTTGTTCCATCTTTATCACAGTGAAAGGAGAGAATGTCATGGTTTAACCCCAGCTGCAGCCAGGTACCTCACAGCTCCTCATTCACTCCCACCCCTTGCCCCAGTGGGGAGGAAAATTGGAAAAAAAGTAAAACTCGTGATTGTGATAAGACGAGTTTAATAATTGAAACAAAGTAAAATATAATAATGCTTATAATAACAATGATAGTAATAGTAACAGAAAATAGAGAGAGAGGGGAATTAAATAGTAAAAAAGGAAAGTGATGCAAAACACAATTGCTCACCAGTTGCTGGTTGATTTCCAGCCTGCCCCCAAACAGTGACCAGACCCCCCTGGGCAGCTCTCCCCCAGTTTATTTACTGAGCATGATGTCCTGTGCTATGGAGTATCCCTCTGGCCAGCCTGGGTCTGCTGTCCTGGCTGTGTTCCTCCTCACTGGCAGAGCCTGGGAAACTGAAAAGACTTTGACTTAGATAAACTCTGCTTAGCAACAACTGAAAGGTCAGTGTGTTACCAACATTATTCTCATCCTAAATCCCAAACACAGCACTGTGCCAGCTACAAGGACAAAAATTAACTCTATCCCAGCTGAAGCCAGGAGAAGCCACCTTTTTTTTTTTTTTTTTTCTCCTTGTTTTTGGCATTTTTTTCAGCCTGAAAGAAGTGCATCTACTCCAATAGTTTGATTTTCAGGTTGCCCTGGGCCATCTGTGCTGTGCCCACAGGTGCAGGTTAATTTGTGTAGGTTCATTCCCCAGCTTGTTCTCCCCAACATGCAGCTCTGAGAGTAGTTTGCTCCAGGAACCTCTTCTCACTTCTCTTGACTCCACCGAGATTGGTCCTCTCTGTCCTTGCATCCCTCTATAAAAGACCCTGAGGTAGATTTTGAATGCTTTCAGTAAATTGGGGTGGGATTGAATTAATTTCTTTAATTATTTCTGGCCAGAGGAAGAAAGACTGATACAGGTACCTGGGATGTGCCACCAACCACTATGGAAAAAGATAAAACCTATCTTATCTATTAGTGTTGCTTTTGTTATTGATATTATTATTATACTGAGAACCCACTGAGGCCCTCTTATTATGTTGTTAAAGTCAACGTGTTCCCTGTGCACTTCATTCTCCAACTTGGGAAAAATACAGAATTTTTGATAAAGTTATGCTGATAATGCTGCTAATTAGTTTCTCATCTTTAAAAATTGTGACTGCAGGCAATTGGAGCGATCTCTTTGTTGCAGGACATTGTAGGCTGAAATGTCTGGATGCTTGATATCCTCTGCA
Organism: Phylloscopus trochilus trochilus; assembly: GCA_016584745.2. NCBI lineage: Eukaryota > Metazoa > Chordata > Aves > Passeriformes > Phylloscopidae > Phylloscopus > Phylloscopus trochilus. The sequence continues at coordinate 6,348,231 of WQNJ02000016.1, read as the reverse complement.
GGGCTCTCACCACATGCTAATTTGTCCTTGCAGCAGAGTTCATTTTTATAGGTCTTTGCCACTCTATTTTACAAATCCATTATGTCAAAATAGGATCAGTCATATGTGCACGAGGTGCAGGCCTCCACCAACACACCTAGAGATGTCTGTGTGCATGTTCACCCATAAATATGTTAAAAAAATGAATCCATAGATATGTGTGTATGCAGATATTTATGTACACATGCTGATATATTTATATTATTTCATATTATTTAATGAAATAAAATGTTAAATGAAATTAAATGTTAATTTTTAATAACTATCTATAATATGTGCATACACATGAAATTTGATGTCTATTTAGGAACTCAGCATGTGAATGGCTAATTCAGCTCTTAGGGCTCAGCTTTTCTAGGGAACATTTCACTCTCATTTCACTTAAAATATATAGTTTACAGCCTCCATTCAACACATACAGATTGCAGGCTTAAGTTGTATGCTTGCCTATGCATTTCCTAACACTTCCATCTGAACACTCATTATCGTTTACTTTCAATAACTATCATCTGTCATTTTTAAAAGTTGCATAATAATGTGGTTGGTTCATATGAAAAGCGATGTTTGCTCTAAATTTGGCTGTGATTTTGACAGTGCTGTTATTTTTTTTTTTGCAAGCTTGACACCCACAAGCTGAAAAGACAGGTGGTAAGTTTATTTTTTAAACTTCCCTTTCAACACCTCCCTCCACAATTAAAAAAACAAAAAGGCACATAGAACATTTTCAACACATTTACTGGAATTTCTATATTCCTTTCCAGCAAAATTTCACTGAGGAAAATGAGCAAGGCTGATTTTTTTCCTCTTTGGATTAAAAAAATTACTTTTCAGTTGCTGAGGATTCAAATTATTCCTTATCCAGTGAAAGCAATCAGCTGAAAGACTATTTCTTCCCTGGTCCTGATATATGTCCTGGCTCCTTCTTTGTGCTGAGCCTGTGCATCATTATACAAAAACAGGATTTTCCCTCTCTCCTTCTCCAGATGCTGGAGCAAAGTAACAGAAGGGTCTCATGGTGTTGCATCTTCACACAACTGAGGAATGGGAATATCTTGTTCTGAGCAGCACCTTGTGTCTCCCAGAGCTGCCAGGAGCAACAAGCTAAATGTTCCAAACACAGAGTCTTGTGGCAAAGGTCCCAAACATGTTCTGCCAAAAAAAATCCTATTGAACTGGGGGGTTTTCTTCTCCATCTTTTTGAATTTTGAAAATAGAACGTGGAAAATAAGTAGCTTCCAGTGGTTGAAAATCTGAATTTAGAGAATTTTCAAGAACACACTTTGGAAAAGGAGCCATGACATCTTTCATTAGTCAACTCAACAAGGATTTTTAAAAATTCCGTTTGTTTCAATTTTTCGTTCTCTGTCCTGTCTTTGCCTTGGTTACCCTCCTGAAGAGCCAGCTGTAGCAGAAGGAAAAGTTTTGCATAACTTTTCCTTCTTGTTTTCCAAGAAACTTGCAAGCTGATTGTGAATCACACTGAAAACGATTCTGTTTTCATTGATGGGGCCAAAGCAAACAACAATCCTAAATGATGTTCTTTCTAGGACTGTCCTGGCCAAGAACAAACAAACTTTTCTAATTAGTTCAGTCCCTGCTCAAAAGTAATGTGAGGTCACATGGGAGCATTCTGATGGTATTGCTTCTATTTGAGGTCTTCAAATTTTGTCTGACAGCTGAAAATTAGTAAATCTCAGAGAAGGAAACATTAAACACCTGTGAGATTTGGGGGAGTTCTTCTTTCTTTATTTTTTTTTTCTCTCTCCTTCTTCAGATTCCAAACTCTTTACCGGACTCTACTCAAAACTGTGATTTCTTTGCCCTTTTCAGGGTGCAAACTGCTCCCTTCTCCAAGCTCTTGGTCATGTGGTGGGAAAGGTGTGAGGATGTGTGGGCAGGAATTTGGGGCCAGAGGGGGTTAATTTCTGTGGGGCCAGCATGAGTTCAGCAAAGGTTGGCTGTGACCTGGAGCAGTTGCCAGCTCTTCTGTCACAGATGTTCAGAGAGCTGGTTGTGACATTTTTCAGCTGTCAGGGAATGTGTTATCCCAAATACCACAGGTAATTGCTTTTAGGTGGTGTTGTTTCTTTTTGCCAGGAGTTTTCTGCTGTAATGGGTGGGGATAAGGGAGTTCTGGTGCTGTACCCACGTTGCCCTGGACCCAAGCATGCCTGTTGCTTTTCCCCAGAGCCTGAGATTCCCTGGACACATGGGAGCTGCAGGAATGTGTGCCTTGTCCAGGGGCACATCTGCACAGCTTGGTGGTGATGTGGTGAGTGGTGTTCCAGCTGCACAGCAGTGAAAAACGTGGGAGCATGTTGAGTTTTAGGAGCACTGGATGAGATGGGGCATGAACATTTGAGTGCAGGGCAAGCTGGAGAGGCTGTGAGTGGGTAGTGATGGGAAGGGTGACTTTAGGGAGGGCTGGGTAAGATAATAAATGGTGAGGCAGCCAACAGCAGAGACAAAAGGGGTTTTTGGATGAAAAGGCAATTATTTAATCAAAGGGGAAGTGGAGGGGAATAAATACCAGGGAATGACAGACTGATGCTCTGGAGTTGCCTCCCTCTGACCAGTTGGACCCTGACTGCCTGCCCTACCTGTCAGCTACTGTCTCACACTGGGTGCCCTGCTGCTCCACTGCTCCATTGCTCCTGCCTTTATTTCACCCAGTGGATTCTTGACTTTAGATTGACTGTTTTGCTGTCTGTTCTTCAGATCACCTTCTCCATCAGTTCCACCCTTCATCTTATCATCACACTTGTTATTTTCACCCCCCACCGCCCCTGCTGCTTCTCTCCTGAGATGTTTCACTGGCCCTGGTTAGCCCTGAATTGCCAAATCCTGACTCAGCTTTCACCAGACAGCCACGTTTTATGTCCTTATGGGCTAATCATGTCCCATCCTTACATCCACTATGGCTGAGGTGGGTGGGCAGGCACTGAAGGTCACCCTGGTTCCTGGCAGGCATGGGAGGCTGATTTGTGCTGAAGCCCATCCCAGCTGTTAATCTTTCATTTTTAATCTGATACAGCTTCAAGGACAAACCAACCCCTCCTGGCCTCCATCAGCTGGGATGGCCTCTCCTCTGAGATCCTTAAGAGCCAGTCTTTGTACCTCAAGGCCAACTTGATAGAAAAGCCTTAGATGAGTAAATCCATAATTAGACTTTAACTGAGCTCCACTCTTCCCTGCTCTCTCAGTCTTGCTGAACTGGGGGCTGAGCCCACCTCTCTTCCAGGACAAAGGAAATGGGCAATGTCACAATGAGAGGAAGTCTACTGCAAATAAGGAAAAATCTCTTCTAACAATCATCTGATTTTTTTTTCCAGGCATGAACCCACAATCAATGTCAGAGGGAGCTCCACACCTTTCTGTCTTGCTCACCATGGCCCTTGCACCACTGTGGGGCTGATTCCTGTGCCAGGATGGGTGCTCCAGTGTTCCTGCACAACTTCTTGGGCTCAGCTGGAGAGGGAGATGGGAAAGTTATTTTTTCCTTGTGTTGAGGAGTCTCTTCCATCTCTGACTAGTTCCCTTTTGCAGGAAATTTTGTACGTGGGGCTTCATCAGAGGATAAAAACCAATGCCTCCCAGCACATCTCCCACTGATGTACCCTACAGCTGAGAGCTCCATCACTGGGTGATATGGCAGAGAGCCTGGAAAGGGCAGAGCATCCCTTCCCAGTGGTGGGGGCCACCCTGGGCAGCCCACAGCCACCACCAGCAGCTCGAGGTCTTGTGTTCACAGAGGAGGACATGTCCTCCAAACAACTACTGCTTGTTGGTTATGCAGAGCAGGTAATTTTTGCATGTCTATTAACAGCTAGAGGAAGGGCAGGAGATGCTTTTATCACTGAAGAGTGATGTGCTGTTTCTCCAGAGGGTTCCCTTGTGCAACACACAGAGGCTCAGGTTTGTCTCACCTCCTTGTGAGCCCAGAGCAGGATGTTCAAAGATCCAGGAAATCCTGGCTGAAGGGCTCAAGCTGTGATGTTTGGTTATGTTCAGAGGGAACTTAACATTTTTAAACTGATCCTGCCATGCACTTTTTCACAGATAAGAGGTCTCTTCCCTGGGCAATGAGTGCATGGGGTGGTTGGGTATTGCCTGGGTCACTAAAGCTGTTTTTGCCCAAATGCTTTCAGGCAGCAGGAGCTCTGCTGTGCTGGCTGAAAGCTGCCTAGCAGAGGATGTCTTTAATCTGTGCCACATTAACCATGGCCGTGGGGCTTTGCTTTGTCAGGGCATGAATGGGATGATTTCAGGGCAGCCCACAGAGCCATGCACTCAGTGGAGCTGGCTCTGTCTGCAAGGCTGAGGGAGAAACAAGTTCTGTGGCTCCCAGATTTGCATAACAGCTTTTACTTCTCTAAAGAAAATAAGCTGTATTGGCCAGGAAACTCACCTGAGCTACCTTTTAGGAGAGGGAATGAATGCCAAACACATTAAATACAAATAATTTGCTCATCCCTGGAAGTGCTCAGAGCCAGGTTGGATGAAATTTTGAGCTACCTGGTCTAGTGGAAGGTGTCTCTGCCACAGCAAGGGGTTGGAACTGGATGATCTTTAAGGTCCCTTCCAACCCAAACCATCCTGTGATTCTATTTTCATTCTAAGCCTGAGCCAATTATCATCATACAAACTAATGAAACATCAGGAATTAAAGCCCAGCCTTCCTGCCTGGCCAGTCAAGGTACCAGCTGAGAGTCCTATGCAACTGAAAGCAAGGAAAGAACATCAGAAGGTGGGATTCCATAAAAGGCATACCAGAGTGGGATTTGTGAGACCTGGACTAGCTGGTTGATCTTTGCCATCTCTTTCCACTCTTTGCCTGACTCATATCTTTGGGCTCCAGGTTCTTTGGTACATGGGATATCTCTTCCCATCCATCTTCAGAGTGTCTTGGGGCTCATCTCTGGGCTGTTGGAGTTATGAACAGCATTTTCACTGCACTGAAGATACTGCAAGTCCAAGAGTATTTTCAGAAACTGATAGAATCTAAAAAAAAATTACATTTCCCAATATTTAATCCAAACTTGGTGAAAACATTTTGCCTTGAACTGCTCCTAACTGAAAGAGGTCAGTCCTTTTAAAATATCTATTTTTTTATTTTATTTTAAAATTTCATGTAAAAATAATTTTCAGGCTAGGGAAGCTGCTTCTGTTGAATGTTAGTTTCCATTTCTATTGCACTGTGCCCCTGACACAGCCATCTCCAAGCTGCTTTTCTCTGTGGCTGCAGATGGCTGGGTGGCAGATGTGTTCTCATCTGACAAGTGGCTGGATTTTAGTAGTGGAGTGAGACATCCCCAGTAGCCATTAAAGTCAATGTTCATCACCAGTTGCTTTATTCTAGTGGCTTAGAGAGTGCAATTTTCATTTCTTGAAGAAGAAACTGCTGTAATCCTGTGTCTCCTCTGTCACATGAGAGTGTGCTGGAGCTTCCATTAATCACTGTAAGTTGCTGAGAGATCATAAGCAGGAAAGTGCTTGAAAGAGCAAAATTATCTAAACATTACAAACTTCAACAAGAAAAATTCAAAATCACTCTAAAAATCAACTTCAGAATTGAAAGTTGTGCTCATTTTATGCTACTGGTAACTGGGAACTTATGGATGAAAAATAAGAGCAGATTCTGCCTCTGAGGGCTCACTGCATTTGCTTGATTGCTCTCTTACCTCAAGTCAATGTCATCCAAAATGTACCATCCAAAAGACATCAAAAGTAGCATTCTGGTCAAAAGTGACCAAATCCAAATCCAAAATTCACATCTGAACCCACACTTCAGCTCTGGGCAGTTGTACTCTAAACCACCATGGTGATGGGACTTAGAAGATCTCTCCTGACGCTCAGTTCTTGTCTGGAAAAGACCTTTTAGAAGTTTTACTTCCATAATGAAGAGATGAGAGTTAAAAGTAAATTGCCTAAGAATCCTTTCTTGGTCTTACTTCTCCTTCAGGATGTAGTTTACAGTTCCAGAACAGCAACAGATGGTAAGGAAAAAAGATGAGCAATAGGAGAATGGGAAACACTGCAGAAACTATACCCTTTGTAACACCCATAAAGAGAGCCTTTGTGCTGCAAGCCCCTGGGAGAGGGGCATGTCATGCCTCTTATTTATCTACTTGACCAGGACATTGACTATTTTACTACAGGAGTCAGATTGTTCCTAAGAAATCAGGAGGTTGTGGGCAGCACCAGAATTCCTGATCTGAGGGGTCTTTTTCCAGAAGAAAACTAAGGATAATATCTGGAGGCTCTTCATTCAAGACCCTGTGGCCAAATACTCATGGCCCAGTTTTCAGTATTTGCAAAATCCCAATGGGAGAAGTTGGGCAGTTTGGGATTTTATTTATTTTATTTTTTTTTTTAATTGCCTCTTGCTTATGGGCTGAGCCTCATTTAAACATGTTTGTTATTCAGGAGAATCTGCTAAATGGGCTTGTGCAGAACTCCCCCTTGGATGCAGCTCCTGTGGTGCTGCTGAGTGCCAGGCACCAAGCACAAAGTGCACTATTTGTGCTGTGTCATCAGCTTCCTCTCTTGCTGGGGATTATTGCTTCTCCATGGCTGGATGCTCCTATCTTTTAAAGCACAACAATCAGGAATAAAGAATGTCAAATGAGAAATGAACTATGAAGGACAAATATTTCAATTCCTGTGCAAATAACCTGTCCTTGCTAGCCCTGGATGATAGAAAAAAAAAAAAAAAAAAGAAAAAAAAAAAAAAAAGGAGAAAACCATTATCCAAGTACCTGGATAAGCACACCAATTTCATGTTTATTTATGAATAATAAAGGCAACTCCTGGCCTTCAATCCTCCAAAGGATCATTGTCTTATCTAATTTGGTCTCCTCTGTAGGGAGCCTATTGTTTCCACCCTGTTTCCTGCTTGAAGTTTTGTCAGGTTTCCACTTCCCGTCATGGCTGGTTCAACCATGCAAATGAATTCCTACAACTCTGCATGACATGTCAGTTATTAAAGATTATGCTGGCAGGTCAGAAGAACTTACAGGTTCATGTTTGTGGTAGGATTTAAGCCTGAGCATGGGTTTTGTGCCGTCAGCTTGGTGAAGGTGGCCTGTCCTGCAAAGCTTTTTCAAAGGCTGCAGGTCAGTCAGCCCTGATCACCAAAAACTTTGAAAGTCTTTGTCTCCTTGCTTTGGAGTGACTGATGACACATTGATAAAGGAGATAAAAAGATCTGTCTGGGGCTCTGGCTAATTAAGAATTTACTGCTGCATCTTATGCACTAAGTGCCAATGAGGGTGAACACAATGTGTGGTTAGTTTATGACATATTTGTTTTCTTTGTCATATATGAATACCCAGAAAATAACTTAAAGATGAAGCATTGATGCTAGGAATAATTAAACTATGCTGAACTGGAGGCTGGTACCTGTGTGACACTGCTTCTGTTGAACTGTTTGGTCATTTATGATTTGTAAATGCAAATATTGCTGGCTCTGGCAGTCCTTTGTAAAGAGACCTGTTGCTTTTTTTGTCCCTGAAAGAATAATACAGATAGATTTTGAACAGCTGGACTAAAAGAGTTTTACCTGGCTCCCAAGCACAGGACAATGCTTCTGAAAGCTGCACTGCAGGCTCACATTTGAATGAGGCTCTATTCTGGGAATAGAACAAACTAATTTCTCATTTTGCCATTTCTTAGCCAATTGTGTGAAACCATTTTTCATGTTTTAATTCACTCTGCATTTGCAGGGTGTTCATCTTTCTGACCCTCAGGCCACATCGTGCCTTACTACTTCCACCTCTTCAAAGAAAGAAGTGCGAGGAAAATCTCTCTCTCCTCTGAAAAGGGGGAACACAGAAAAGGCAGGTTCCCAGCTCAGTGAGCCTGGATGCTTTGTGTGTGTTGGCAGTTGTGTTTTCTGGGGAAGCACATGCCATTTTTCCTGCCCTCAGCCCCAGTGTACTAACAGAACTCAGGAACTGGAGCCCTTTCTCTCTTCTGCATTATCTGAAAGGAGTGATCATTAATTTCTAATTGTACTACACACGGTGTAATCCCACTGCTGTCAGGCTCTGCTCTTGCTTACCCATGTGTAACCTCCAGGAGACACTTTATTACTCTTGATGGATGACCCTGGAAGAGCTCATCTTGACTTTCAGATCCTAAGCTGCATTTACAGCCCTGGAAGATGAGAATCTGGAGGAGAAACATTTTGCTAGTAGACAGAGCAAATGAACATACAATAAACCTCTGAGACACAGTAATCTCAGAAACCCATGACACTATTAATAATGGGTCCCTTTCAAAGTGAAGCCACACTTCATGCCCCAAAGCCTCCAGAATTATGTTTGGGTAAACTGCAGACATCACATTCCTTGGAGGGCAATAGCTTGTATCTTCCATTTCTCTGATGCAACCTATTTTTTTTTTTCACTTTATCAGAGATGGATATGGTTCCCCTAAGAATCCTAATTTAAGTAGCTTCAATCTTTTTTCCACTTTACACTTATTGATCTTCTGGGCAGAATGGACACTCTGGTTAGTGGAAAATTTTTTAGGGCTTTGCAGTTAGTTTTTACTCTCAGGAAGGATCGTAGAATCACAGAATGGTTTGGGTTGGAAGGGGCTTTAAAGATCACTGAGTTCTAACCCTCCTGCCACAGGCAGGGACACCTTTCACTAGATCAGGTTGCCTCAAGTCCTGATGGAGGTCTGTGTGCTCGGGGTCCTGGCTTTAATGGCCAGTGCAGGGTTTTGAGCTGGTCTGTGGCATCCCTGGTGAGTGCTCCAACAGCTGGGGAGCTGCTCATCTGCAGTGAGTTCTCTCACACTCTGAGCTTAGAAACCAAATCCCAGCTCAACCACCATGGCTCAGGTTCACAAAGCATGAGGGATTCCCCACCCCATCCAGGCAGGGCTGCATCCAGGACCTGCCAGCTTTGCAGAATCCCTCCCAAAGTTTGGGGCTGCAGTGCCCACACACCATTTAAGGGAGTGGAGTGGGATCTGCTGCTGCTGCTGAGTCTCCTGGCTGGAGTTTACAGCTGTGACATCGGGCCACTGTTGTAATTGTCAGTTTAGCAGTTTTCAGGGTTTTAATAGACTGTATTTCTGAAAATTTGCCTTCCTGCTCTACAAGTGTTATTGATTATAATGTGTGTTGGGTTGCAGCTGGAACAGTAATATACTCATAATGGATTTAATTTTTTTTATTTTTTATTTTTTAACCAGACTTGGGGGTTAAGTGGATACTACATTATTCCCTTATTATAGCTACAATATTATTTTTCTTTAACCAGGATTGTTTATTATGCATGCAGTGAAGCACAAATGTGGAACAAATGAATCTGATATCAAATTAATGCTGCGATCAGGTTCCCCCCCTTCCCTCTTTAGTTGCCATAACAATCTGTGATCTTGAAGCAACAATAAAATTAGAATTGCATTAAAGGTGTTTACATCATGTACACTCTGTATCCCATTATTGTTTTTCACTGTAATAAAAGCATTGAGTGTTTGCTTTGGAATAGAACACCGTTACATCTCTTGCCTTGCCACGTCTCACATTGCTTTTTGCAGCCAAAACTTGTTTGTGTTTTTTATTTTGAGAACAGAGAAGGTTATTCTGGGCTGGAATTTCTGGAGGAGGGATGATTGTGTTTTTTAAGACAATGTTTGTCTTTTACTTGTAGGATGCAATTCTGGGTGTGCTACCTTGGGATTTCAGAACTTCAAAGAATTGCATCTCTGCTTTTAAGTGTGTGGCAAATCCCCGCCCTGATGGTTGTGGAAAGTACATCTTCTAGTGGAAAGTCTGTCTTCTAGCTCTTTGCCTTACTGACAAAAAGCAAATTAGAGGAAGCAGATTTTGTCAGCATGTACGTGTGCGTGGGTCACATGCGTGCGTACCAATGTGTGAATGAATTCACTTCCCCTCCTCACCACTGCACAAGCTTCTGCCCCTGGGGACAGGATGAAAGGAAAAACATGACAGATGTTAGTCATATTGCCTGGTGCATGACTTTAAAGTGCTCTGGTAGTTCAGCTATGAGCGTTATGGAAAAACATTTACGGAATAAAGAAGCTGTTATCTCAGGATCTCGGCTGTGCTGGGCATCACGGAGCCCCTTTACCGCTGCTCCTATCCAGTCTGGCACATCATTCCTTGCTGTGACATCTTTCTGTGTAGCCTTTGTAGATAATCCTTGTGATAAAGCTTCCTTCAGAAAAATGGAAGTTTTTCATTTTTAAATAGATAACATGATCAAATTATGCTGAGGCTGGTCTTGAACAGAAATACCATGAGAAGATTTTCCTTCTCCGCCCGCTAAGCCTGCTGTTCTCACATGCAAACTGCCCTTTGATTTTTATTTTTTTTTTTGCAAGTTTAGCCTCTGTTAGGAACACAGGATCCGTCTATTTATGAGCATTGCATGTGATTATTTCCCTGATTAATCCAAATATACAGCAACTAGCTAATTCTAAGGGCTTTCCTGGTGGCACTAACACACTTTTGAATTCTTTATTTCAGATTCTGTACAACACAGAGGAGAATTCCTACACTGGGCACAGGGATTTGGATGGGGGGTGGGGGGGGTGGGAAGGGGGGCAGGATAAAAGAAACTAAAATGCCATGTAGGCTGAGAGAGGAATGTAGTTTGCTGTCATACATCTCTGGAGACAAGATCTCTCCAGAGCTGGATTCATCTAGTGATCCCCTCACTGACTCCAGTCCTAAAGATCAAAGAGTGGTGGATTAAGTAGCATGTATTCTGCAGTGATGTGCTGCTGTTTGCAGTGATGTGCTGCTGGGGATTAGCGAGGTAGGAATCACCTAAATAAAAGATCACAGCACCATAGTGCAATTCTGTCTGGAAAGGACCTTGTGAGGTCCTAGTTCAACATGCTGCTCAAGGCTGGGCCGACTTCCCTCTTAGCTCAGGTTGCTTCAGGGCCATGGCTAGTTGAATTTTGAATGTTTCTAAGGTCAGGGATCTCACCTCCTCTCATGACTCCCATTCCAGAGCTTAACTCCTTTCATGGTGAACTTTTCCTTCCCTGTATCTAATTAGAAGTTCCCTTCCTGCAAATTCACATGCCTGTCCCATCCATGTATCTTTTTGTCCTTTTGTTGTAGCCTCCTGAGGAACATCTGTCTCTATCCACTTTGGGTTGTTGAACACAGCTGTAAGATCCCATCCTCCCCCACTTCCCCTGAAGCTGTCTCTCCTCCAAGATGAACAAACTCCCTGTCTCAGTAACTCCACACACATCATGTGCTCCAGCTCCCTCAGCATCTTGGACAGTCACCAAATTGGACTCCAACTGGCTGACCACTCTCTTGGTGGCCCAAAACTGGCCCCAGGGCTCCAGATGTGATCTCAGAAGTACCAAATAAAAGTGAGTAATCAATTTTCCTGACCCACTTCTGGAGCAAAGGAGATGCTCAGGGATAACATCACTACTGATTCTGCAGAGCCTTTTGAAACTGCTGCCAGCTGTCGGTGCCGGTGACTTCTATAAATGATGGCCTTAGGCCTGTTCTCACTGTATAAAGTTCACACTGATCCAGGAAAAAGAAAAATTATTTCAAAAGAATCCAAAGACTAAGTGTTTCTGTGGGCTTTTACTCTTTACTGTGGCCTGTCAGGATGAGGGCTAAGGTGTTCCCAGGTAGTTGGGAGTCTCCAGCTGCCAGTGACACTTCTTGGTCTGTTTTGGTGATGGTCCCTGTGACCATATTCATTGGCTGCAGGGGTTGCTGCCAGGGTAACTCATTGTAGATTCTGGGAAATAGTATTGGACCAGTTCTTCTCCATGCTCCTGACCAGGCTTTGCATCCTCAGGCATCTTGTCATCATCCCTCGGCCTGGGGCTCTGCCCTCACCCTCACATCATGTTGTAAAGAGAGAACAGTATGAAATAGGAATGGGGGCCCTTGCCCCAGTAATGTTTGAGGGCCATGAAGCATCCCACAGGAAACCTAAACCAAGTTGCTGAGCAATGTTCACATTGGTTACTGTGCTCAGGCAGTTAGGATATGGACCAGTCTGCCTCAGCTGCTCTTGGCAAGGGGAAGGGAAAGGGGTGGGCTTTGCTGTGGGCACTGGTGTAGCAGTGTGGCCAAGAGAGATACTTTTAATTTCCATTAACGTGGCTGCTCAAATGTCTTCACAGATGTTGTCCTCAAGCTTTTCTTGGTATTGGTACTGGTGACTAGGAAGAGCCAGCTGGGACTGGGAAAGGAGAGAGGAGAGCAGAAGATGCCTTGTGCTGGCTCTTGGTTTGTGAGCACGCAGAGAATGTGCTCGTGCTGTGTCACACAACAGAGGCACCTCCACGGTACCTCCAAGTGTGGCATGGTGCAGCCCTGTCAGTGTCACCCTGTGCCAGAAGAAAATCTCATTGGCCCTACTTTGGAGAATGGAGATCCTTGCAGATGTGCCTATATTGTCTCCAGGACCTCAAATTTTGTTCTGGCATGAAGATCCAGCTCCTTGGAGGTGGCGTGCTGGGTCACCTTGCTATCTCCCAGGGCATGGCAGAGATGTGTGTGACCATCAAACCTTTGAGCTTCCACGTTTTAGAGCAAATGCTTTACATCATGAGCATCTGCTCCTTGGAGGAATCACACAAAGCCCATGCTGACTACTTGATTACTTTGTTCTTCTGATGACCTAAGCCACAAGGTTTGATGCAACATCTTGACATATTCAGAGCTGTACTTGTGCCTTCCTTTGGGTGACCTTGTGCTACACAGAGGAGCTCGGAGGGTACTCCAGTGATTTGTAACATGCTTTCTAGTTGAGGGCATGTACTTATTATGGTACAACAAATGAATGATTAATAGTTGCCATAGTGATAATGAGAACTTGAAGTCTTTGAGCACTACAGAGTCAAATGCAAGCCTTGGCACATCTTTGCTGCAAAGCATTGATGGAGGGGTCTTGAAAATGGAGGCTCAGGAACCAGCATCACTTAGTAACACTAACTCCTTATGGAGAAAAACATTAAAAAAATATAATATGCTTATTGAGAGATGCAGAAAAAAAAAGGGAGGGGGGGCAAGACTTAGTTCAGGTTTTTCACAGTAAGAAGACATTAAATATTTTCACAGAATCTTCTTTTTCTATTTTTTTAAATTCAATTGAAAGCCGCTGCTTTTTATTGTTAACCTTCCCTGTCTTCTTTCCCTGGCACAACTTTGCTCACTGAAATGTTACATGGACAAAATCTCTGCTTTCCAAGATCCTGCCAAAGCTTCTCTTTTATTCTAGGCACGTAATAATTTCTCCAACCAGTCACCAATAGGAAGTTTTTTCAGGGATACAGAATTTCTCCCACTATTATCTCTTGATATTCTGTGAAGGAAAATGACATTCAGACATCTGTGAGACACTGAGGTATATGAGGAGCTGCTGAAGATTATAGCTGTTTGTTCAAGCTCAGGTTGGCCACAAAGCCCCTCTCTATTGAACAGCTTGTGCTGCACAGTGCAATGGCCAAAAAGGAGCTTGTTAGTGATGGTAGCTTGTGAAGTTAACTGGGTGATGTGTCCTGGCAATCTCAAACTGCTTCTCCAAAAATGGCAATGTGCAGGAGTAGCTTTGGCATGGTTATCCTCCACTGGATCCTGTCACTTTGCTGCAAAATTTAGTCTGGAAGCGAAGAATCTCCAGAAGTATAAAAATTTGGGGATTCAGTGTGGCACAGCCCTCTACTTCTACAGGATGCCTTCTGAAATCATCTCCAAATCAGACTTTCATAACCCACAGGGAAAAACAGAGAGCAGACTTGGTGGCCATTAGCTACTACAACAATTAATTAAATGAGAGGGAAGGATTCTGAAACCCCTACAAGAACTAATTAAATGAGAAGGAAGGATTCTGAAACCACTAAGAGACACAGAAGATTCATTTGGCTTGCTGGTACTCTGAGAAATTCCAGCTGAGGATCTGGAAGATGAGCCAACTGATATATCCGGATCAGACAAGGAGCAAAGCAGGAGTTATTGTGCCAAACTAAAGAATATGCACAATCTTGTTTGGCATCAATATGCAGCCATTACCCTCTGAGACAAAGGAAAAGCGATGAGAAACTTTCTCCTTTGTGTCACTTCTGCAGCCCCCCACTCTGGGGCTTTTCCAGCTCTGAAGCATCAGGATTCTGTGCTGTAAAACTGAGGTAGAATTGTTTTCCTTGCTTCCTCAGCCTATGGTTGTGGGAATGTGAAGTTGCTGTCAGCCCCTTGGAGCACTGGAGTTTTGAAGACACATTCTGTGCCTGGGGACACCAGCCAGTCCTCACCTCAACAGCAGTAAGTTAGAGAAAAAAGAAGAACAGGCAGGGTGATAGTTGAGGGACAACAAAGAGAAGTAGTTTTGGTGTTACCAGCAAGTAGCAAAGCATTAATTATTAGCCTGTACATGCCAATGCAGAGTGGAGATTCAGTGCCAGCAGGTATCTCCCATCAGCTGACACAGGCATCAGGCACCCAAAAACTTCAAGATCTCTGAGTCTCTATCACCAGGTATTGCCATACACCTGCCTCTACTTGGCCAAAAGTCTGAGGTTTGCTCCAATGTCAGCACAGCCTCAGTCACTGTGAACCCATGAGGCGCATGTGTGAAGAAGTCAAATCCACAAGCCAAGCCCATGTGTGCTCCACAGGTGGACTGCAATGTTGTCTTTGCCACGTGAGATGATCTTGTGCTCTGCCTTGCTAATTAGTCCCTCAGACAGGCAGGAATGGATGTTTGTAGTGGTAAAATGTCACGCTGTTGTATGTGACAGAATTGTCCTCTAATGATGGGTTTCACCCAAACCAACATTGGGTCACCCACAGTTCCTTTGGGTTGCCCACGTCATGCAGCCTAACCTGCAGCTACAGTGGGCCAAGGTTGGATATTAGGAAAAATTTCTTCACTGAAAGAGTGGTTAAACACTGGAACAGGTTTTTCAGGGAAGTGGTGGGGTCACCATTCCTGGAAGTGATAAAAACCTGAGTAGTTGTGTCCCTTCACAGTATGTTTTAGTGGGCATGGTGGTATTCAGTTGAAGGTTGGGCTTGATGGTCTTTGAGGTCTTTTCCCACCCTAATGCTTCTATGATTGTATGAAAATAATCCTGACACACATAAATAATAAGTTTGCATGCTATTGCTGAGCTGCAAAGTTTTCCATAAAAGGGTAAAACAACCACTTCAGTGAGAACGTTTTTGTACAAATTTTTGTTCAATTAGCACAACTTGATTTATTGCTGGCTGAACCCTCAAACAGCCTGTAATTACAGACCACAACTGCAAAGTAGAAAGATTATGAAGGTTAAACATATCAAGTCTTTGCATGAGAAGGAAGTGATCAATGAGGGAAAAAAAAAAAAAAAGGAGAGTTAATGAGAGATAAAAGGATTCAGGAGTGTGGCAGATCAGTGTGTGCTAGGACACTGTGTAATGAAAGAAGACAGCCCAGCAAATGAAAGCAGAAAACCTCGATTCTGCTCAGAGTGCCATTAGAAACTTAGATGTAGTCTTCACAAATAAATCTCATTTTAAGGGCTAGTGCTCTTTCTTTTCTTTCCCAAATTTACCTGCTGTGTTAATGCAGTGTCCTCTCACATTCGTTGTTGAAAATTAATTACTTGAGTAATAAGGAGATATAAAAAAAATCTCTTCAAACAGGTTATAAAAGGAGTTGTTTGCGCTGAAGGGAAGTTGCCCACTGCATTTTAAGTTTGCAGCATGAATAAATCTCTTTGTGTTCTCGTTTCAGTGCTTTCTCACACACTGTGTCCCACCGTTGTGCCTAGAAGGGATAGACAAATGTAGTCTTTTGGGCTGGCTAGCCTTGTCCCAGAAGGATTCCTCTTAAAGACCATTTTCTGCACTTTGCAATCTTAAATCCCATGGGAGGAGAAACTTCCTGTGCTGCCTCAGAGGCAGGCTTGCCCTCTATTACATTTCACTTTAAGGAAATATTTTCCTGATCTTCAGCCTTTATGTCTCCCTTGCTTAATTCCTTCCCACTGCACCTAGTTAGATTCCCTTGTACAATTCTAAATAATTAATCACCTCCTTCATTCATTTCAAACACTTGTTGAATACAGAGCAGAGACCAAGAATTCCTCATAGGAAGAAAAGGAATGGGAAGTAGATGAGAGAGGACCAGTTGAGAGGCAAGGAATGGAGTAGGAACAATGCTCCAAGCATAAAATCCAAGCTGCTGGTAAGAGCAAAAGGGATACAGGAGAGCTGCAGTGCCCCGTGGCTGATTTGTGCTGCTTACTTTTGCATATTAATTTGGGAAGGCATAACACAGTTCCTCCTGGGGTCTTGAAGTGCTCTGCTCAGAAGAAGATGCCTTTGATGCCTGTCAGTCTGAAACAGCAGCAGTGCACAGGCAGTTCCCCAGGCATGGCTGGGCAGCTGAACGTGAAATGAGGGTGGTGGTGAGTGCACCATGAACAAGAGCCCTGCAGCCATCTGGGTGCCCAAAAAGCCTTCAGCAGGTGCAAGATGCCCAGGTGAAGGCAGTCCTGCATATACACAGGAGCAGAATTCAGGAGAGCTTCCAGCATGCTGATGGTAATGCTCCTCACAAACTTGCTTTCCCAAGGATATGCGTGGATTTTGCTCTACAAAATCCAGTTTGAAGGGTTATGTTTTGGTGGTGGTTTTATATTGTTAGGTATTGTTTCCTTATACCTTGAAAGCTGAAGATCACAAATTTCTAGCTAATCCCTGAAGTGCATTCCTAGGACACAAGGGTTCCTTATTTGCAGAAGAAATGTCCCAGAGCACTGTGTCCATCCCAGTCAGGATGCTAAAGCTGGGTCTATGCACCAGGATCCCCTTCTCACCCTCCTTCAGCAGAGAATGAACAGTTTCTTCCAGTGCCTAACTGGTCAGGCTGAGGTCTGCCCTGCTTGTGGGGATACCTCTCCACCATTCCCAGAGTACAGGGACAACCAAGAGCTCCAGGTGCCTGAGCCCAAGGGCTGGCCACAGGAAAGCTCTGATGTCTCAGTGGGCATTTTGGCACCCATCTTCCAGGCTGAACTCCACAGCCCTGGAACTGTAGGTGGAAATATTTCTGTATTTTGACAAAAGAAGTGAAGGGCAGTGAGCAGCAAGCAGGGAGGTGCCCAGCTGTTAACAGAACATAGTAAGGCTAAAGGAGCAGTAGAAAGTGAGTCTGGAGGAGAAAGAGGCCCTCTGAACCCTCCTATTAATCCTGTTTGCCCTCCATGCAAGGCTGCAATCCAGCCGGTTGGCGTCGTTCCTGTGAGTTGTGAACTTTTTATTTATTCACACCTGGGAACATGACCTCTCATCCAGGAGCTCTGCTCCACCAGGAGTGAATTTATGGCTGGCATCTGTTCCTGCAGGAGGCGCAGGAGCTGATTTATGGCAAAGAAATTATGTTCTGAACCAGGAACAAGCCATTTTGCTGAGATGTTGAAGGCACAAACAGTCAGGCTGTGGCACAACCGTGGATACAATTCCAGCAGTTGTGGTAGCACTTACACTGCCCAGCCCACCCCCAGCCCCACTGCTGATGTTCAGATATTGGCTGCAGCTGTAACTCTTTTACAGGAAGCAGGAGAACTAAAAGAGAGGTACATGGGCTGCAATGGGACTCTGCTAGGGTTTTCTTTTTATTTATATATGCCTTTATTTTGGCATAAAGGCATATACAAATAATACATATAAATATAAATAATTATAAATAATATATTTATATATTTATATATTTTTATATATTATAAATATATAGATACATAATAAATATATATATAATCTAGTATATGTAATATATAAAATAAAGGCATATAAAATAAATAAATATATAAAAATACATAAATAATATAAACATATTTATATTTATATAAATATATATTTATAAATATATCTATATAAATATATAATATTATATAAAATATAATATATATAATATATATAAATATAGTATATATAAATGCCATGCTTGGAAGGGGACAGGTAAGAGGGATACCTCACATGGGAATTTGGGATACTATTAACTGGGTAAGTCCCATGAAAATGACCATGGAATCCACTGGCTTGGAGAATGGTGTTCACAAAAAAAAAAACCAAACCAAACCAAACCAAACCAAAAAAACCCAACAAAACAAAACCACAAAACAAAACAAAAAAACCCCCAATACCACAAAACCACCAAAAATAATAAAAAAAAAAACTACAAAAAAAACCACCAAAGAAAGAATTCAACTGACGGTACACCTGCCTATGCCACCTAATTTTCTGGGCTTGTATGACCATTGTGTGGGACAGGAACCTGGGATGTGGGAAGGGGAGGAGAAAGAGTCCTCCATGACCTCTCTGTCTCCCTGCACCTATGCTGGTCAAGGTCTTTGCACCTTTGTGTCCAGCATGTTCTCAGTCCCTGGTGCTGTTACTATTTCTCCTTTCCCTATCCACATGCCTGCTAGAACCCGAGGTTTGCTGAGTGTGTGTGGGAGAAAGATGAAATTCAAAAAAAGCTGGGGTCAGGACACGAGAGCAGGAGGTCCCAAACCTTGTGCCACAAGTTGTGTTCGTGCCTGCAGAAAGTAAGAATGTTTTCAGCTGACTGCAGCAGCTTGACACTGGTTGGCAAGGGAATGGGGTGGGTGGGTGTATTCCTGTCACTGGCAAGCACAAGGGTCTTGGCCATCCTGACAGTGCTGCAGCCACAGCTCTGTTGCTGTTGTGGACATCCACAAGCACTGGCAGGTGTTTGGACCAGTGAAGGATTGCCTGAGGTGGGTGGTGAGCAGATAGCCCAGTTCTGATGCCCAGAGGTGCTCAGAATGGGCTGTGTGGCCAGTTACATGTGCCTGCTAGAGAACAACCTGTTTCCTTTATTGGCACCTTCTGGAATTTCCTTCTTTTTTACTTAATTTTCATCTTAAAGTAAAGGGAGAGGGCAGTGGTGTGACAATGTTCTGTCTGTCTCCTCAGCCTTGACTGACTTTAGGTTCACCCACTTGTAGAAGGAGAAGTGGAACCAAAGGCAAGTGCAACATTCATATTTCACACCACCCTGTGAAGTTTGCAGAGGACACAAAATTGATAAGGGATAACTAAGGACAGGGCTCAGTAGGCTGGAGGAGAGGGCCAGAAGGAAATGTGTGAAATTCAAGAAGGAAAAATGCAGAGACCCACACCCAGGAGGGAAGAGAGGCTTGCAGTGGTAAAGGCTGGGCAATGGGCAGGCTGGGGAGGAACTCTGCTGGGAGGGACGTGGGGTGGGTGTGTGTCCTGAGGGAAGGTCCCCACAAGCCAGCAGGGAGCCCTGGCAACAAACCAAGCCAACATCCCAGGCTGCATGGAGAGCAGCAGAGCCAGGACAGTGTGGGAAGTTATTATCACCCTCCCATCCCCAAAAAACCTACCTACTAAGGCATGTGCTATACCACATCTAGAGACTGCATCCACTTTCTGCTGCCTCCAGTACATACAAGTAATGGACAAACTGGAGGGAGCTCAGGGGAGGGCTGCCAGTGTGGCTGGGCAGGTTCAAGCTGTCAGCTGCCAGCAGAGGCTGAGGGTGCTGGGCTTGCTCAGCCTGGAGCAGAGACAGCTTGGGGGCACCTAAGAGTGGCACACTGCCCTGGTGTCTTTGGGGAACTTCTCAAGAAGTTTTAGCAGGACTTTTTGCAATGGCATCTGGCAGGTGTGAGAGGAAAGAGCACAAGTTGCAACAGGAGAGGTATCAGGAAAGACATCTTCACCATGAGGGCAGTCAAGTAGAGCAACAAATTGCCCAATGAGTCCGTGAAGTTTCCTGCTTTTTATTTTATTACTCTTTTGAACAGGAGGATACATGGTCTGGGGGCATGGGATGCTAAAGTGTGTGGCATGATTACACCAGGATCAGAGACTTGAGTATCACTAATTATGTGATACTTTTGCCACATCCACAAGAAATGTAAGTGATCATTTCCTAGGGATCCAAGGCCAAAAGCTGAATAGGATGAAACTAATGCCAGAGGTGCTCTATTGATCACGTATGTACAAGCCCTCAGGGGTCTGGATTTCCTGTCAGAGGGATATTCTGCATGCATCTATCCCCTAAAAAGCAGTTCCAGTGCAGCTGGTGTTTTTATTGGTATGGTACAATTCCCACTTAGGGCCTATGGGACATCACCTGGGGCTCATTTGTTAACAATAGGATTCACTGAATTTCACCTTCAGCTGTCTACAAATTAGACCCCTAGAGCTCAATTTTTCTTTAATAAATGTAGGAATCAATGCCATTTGAGTTGCCCCGGAGTATCCAACATGGCCCAGGTTTAGGAAGGTGAATATAGGCCTTAAAGTGAGATTCAGCTCACAGATTCATCCTTCTAAGCTTAGGGATCCTTAGCTGAATGTCTGGATGCACCAGACTCCTACGCTTGTAGTATTTAGAGCCCTTGAAATGGCCTAGGGGAGCTGGAGGTCATAAATGCCCTTATTCATCCTGCATCCTGTCTGCAATCCCTTGGAACCACAGAATTGTTTTGGTTGGAAAAGACCTTTAAGATCATCAAGTCCAGCCATCAACCCACCACTGCCCTTCTTGCAGTGGCTGAAGTTAAGCAGCCAGCAGGGTATCCTTGGGCACTGGGGGCAGTACTTGAAGTATCTACTGAGAAAACTCCCTTCTGCTCCTGTTGTCTCTTACAGCCTCTGGAAAGTCAGCAACACCTCCAGACAGCTCCCTCACTGCCTGGTCTTTGGCACACTGCTTCACGTGGGAATAATTTTCTGCAAGGATGCATTTTGTTACCCTGGCTCGTGGGGATGGCTGCAGGGTAAAGCAGCAGCTTGTGTCTGCTGGGCTGAGGTTGAGGTTCCTGAGCAGATGCATTGGTACCTCAGCAGCTCTGTGGCCTGTGTCAGACACCTCTATGGGATCACCATGGCCTGAAACAGCACCTGTGCTGTTGCACAGGTAAGCACAGCACCTTCCTCTGTTACTGCTGCTGCACTACCAGGTCTGTTTGATTAAGATTTCCAAATTGCCTCTCTTCCCTAATAGGCCCCAGGTATCTTCAGGTGGCTCTGACTCTTCTCTGCTGCCTCCTTCAAAGCCACAGGGCTTGAACTCACATGTGCACCAATGAAAGCAGCTGTGTCTGTTCAGAGGAGGATGGTGGATGAAAGGGTATTTTACCTTCTTTCCTAGTGACCTTTAAATAATATATCACATATAAACAAACATGCATTGCCCTGTGCTTCCACACTAAATGGGCAGCTCTACCTGGGTGAGAAGGGCAGGACAACCACAAAAATTTCTTTAGGTATGTTTATTTTATTGTTGAACTCAGGATTTTGCAGATGGGAAAACTTCTGGTTATGCTGCAGAAAGAGAGGTAATGTCTAAAATTCTCCTCTTTCACATACCTACTTGCCAGGAGAAGGATAAGAGGGTTTTTGGTCTAACTCTGTAACACTCTGCTTTAGCTACCATTTTGTTAATGGGGCTGAGAATAGGACAGAGAGCTCTGATCATTGACATGGACCCTTAAGCATATTTAAGCAAACCAGCAGAATCCCAGATGGGATCTGAAGTTTGACATTCTCCTGCACTGATAAAAGACAAGAAGGATGGTCCAGCCCATGGTTGGCTAGTTTGACATTGCTTTGGCAAAATAATGGACATATTGATATGGGTATAAAGACATTAAAGATGAGGTAAACAATTAATGCCAATCAACATGTTTTTTAAGGGAGGAAAGGTTGTCAAACTGGATTTCATTCTTTGATGTGATTGTAGGTTTTGGCTGATACAAGTAATTGCAAAGATGGAATATATTCTGACTTTTGTATGTTTGACAGCACAACAGATTCTGATTAAAAAATTAGCATTCTACCCTATCAATACAAGGCACATAAAATGGATAAGAATGGGTTGACATGTCAACAAAGAAGCTGTCAAGAGACTCACTGTAGGAGAGTGTTTTTTTTAGAGGGGGTCTGAATGCTATTGAATATTTTCAATAACGACTTGGAAGTAAATATCAAAACTGCTGATAACATTGGAAAATGTTGGAGAGGACTAGGACTTATACAGAAATGCTCTCAGTGTGGTTGTAAGGAAGCTTTCAAGTGGAAGAACAGGCAAGCAGACCACACACACAGGAACCTGGAGTGCAATGCATCCTAGAGGGATTTCAGCATCCTGGAGGAGCAGCCCCAAATAATTCTGTTAATGTGGTGTTTTGTGGCTTTTGCATGTTGTTTTTGGAGGGGCTGATGCTATCCCTGACTGTGTCATTCAGAGGAGTAGAGTAGGGATGAAATTTTTGATTTCTGCATGTTGCACCACTTGATGTTGAAATAACATACATGACTGTGGAAACCCAAATTAAGAAAGAATGTCGGGGGGAAAAAAGAAAAAATTGCAGAAATAAAAGCACAGGATTTATTCAGGGACTGAAAAACCACTATTGTGTGTGGATGCTTCCAGAGCATGATATATTTATTTTATGAACGAGGGATGAAAAGCAACTTGAGACCTGCTTATGAGTGCCTTTGGGGGGAAATGGCAGATGCAGAAGGGCTCTTTAATGTAGCAGAACTGAGCAGAGCCAAAACCTACAGAGAAAACATCTGCAGAAGCACGGGCAGGGATTCAGCAGATCGTGCATCTCTGGGAAGTGGTGGACTTTTGCCCCAGCTCCCAGTGCCTTCAGATTAAGATTGAAATATTTTGATTGTGTACTTGTGTATCAAACACGAGGTGAGGGCAAAACTGTTGGCCTACATGTGAGACTTGGTGATTTGCTGCTCCCCTCTAGCTCTACTGAAAGTCGAAGGAGGGGATGGAATCACCAGTTTCTTTCCTACAGGGCTTCATCTCTGCTCTTCCTCCTGCCTCTTTCCAAATTCCCTCCCTCCCTCCCCTCTGAGGTCTCCACCCTGGGGCACTACACAACGCTCAGGCTGAAACTTCTCAAG
Organism: Phylloscopus trochilus trochilus; assembly: GCA_016584745.2. Classification (NCBI taxonomy): domain Eukaryota; kingdom Metazoa; phylum Chordata; class Aves; order Passeriformes; family Phylloscopidae; genus Phylloscopus; species Phylloscopus trochilus. Next base: position 6,325,250 of record WQNJ02000016.1, on the reverse strand, counting down.
CTGTTGGTCGGAGGGACAGGAGATAATGCTGAAGGTTTTGCCTGGTGTGTTCTCAGGCAGGTTTTCAGAAGGGAAAATGCCAGCAAAACTTCGTGCCAGAAGTCAGCCCACTTTCCAAACTGACACTGTCTCCTTTTGCTGGCAACTCAGAATTTATGCATGTCCTGTGAGTGAGATGTCCCCAGAGCAGCCGGGGAGGCTGGGACATCAGTCCCTGAAGTGCTGTCTTGAGGAAACAAGTCTAAGATTCAAATGCTCCTTTGTTTATGAAATAAAGTCCACCAGACCTATTGCCAATTGTTTATGCTAAAGAGCACACTCCCATTAATGCTAATGGTGCTTTGGAGCATAAATCCTTGCTAATTGATATAGGAATGTATCCCAGAAGAGTTTACTTTACTGCTGATTTAGCTGATAGATATAAATGTGTGAGAGGGAAATATTAGCATTCATGTAAAACAATTAGGTTATCAACAGGGGCAAATGATTCAGAAAATGACTGCAACTTTCCAGTTGCCTTTAATGGAAAAAAAAAAAAGAAAGTCTGCTAATGAGGAAAATCAGAGGGAATACAAATATGAGCTAATCATTGCGATTATTTAATATTTGTGTTACATCAGCAGCCCTTGGAAACCAGGGCAGGGTTCCCACCTGAGCTCTGTGCTGATGTGGGATGGACAGGACCGTTCTGCTGCCCACCAAGACAAACCTTCCCTGTGATCTCTCTGGTGGAGCAGTGTTTTTGGCTTACGAGGCTGACACACCCGGCCACTGGATGTTGAGTTCAGTAACATTTACTAAATAGGCATGAATAGAATGATACAAGCAGCAGATAGATTTCCACAATTTAATTCTTTTTTTTCAGATAATATAATGGCATATGAAAAGTGAGGCAGTAATGCAGTTCAAAAGAAAAAAAGAAAGCAACCCCTCTCCCTCCCCTCCCCTCATTCTCCTGGATCTTTCTGCCAAAGGCTGACATTATTGAATGTTTGATAAATACAAGAATTATGGCCATTTCCATAAAAATCAAATTGTTTAAAATCTACAATTTTGTGGCAAATATACAGCCATTGAAGGAATAAATTTTTTTCAGTGTACTCAACAGTTTTACCTATTCAATTCCCATTTAATTCATGGGTTTTGATGTGAAAGTATTTCTTTAAGAGAAGGCTCAATACAGAAAACATACAATAAGCCATAGATCTTCCCCAAAAAGATGCTTTGACCTCCAGTGTGGAATCTGTGGAATTTTGAGCATATGGGTTTTCATTTTTTAACTCTAAACCTATCTAGAATCAGGAGGAAAAAAAGTCATATACCAAAAAGTACAGTATTGTATTGTTTTATGGCATGTTCTGATTCACATATTTTAGCCATTTTTTTGATTTTAGGGCAAGACCACATTCGCTTCTGCAAATGGAGGAAGAGATCAAAATTTCTGCATCTTAGAATCTTTTGCTGCAAGTCACTGAATGGCAAGACTTTTTCTCCCCACAGATTTCAGTAAGCCTAATTTTCAAAGATTCCATTATTAATGAAATATCAAGCAAATTAGTTAACATTTGCCTGGGCATGGTTGAAGACCATATACCCAGGAAGATTTCATATAACAGAAAGTGCCCAACCCTAGAAACATTTTTTTTCCATTTAATGCTCATAAAATTTTACAGACAACAGAATCCTTTCTTAAGCTTTATTTAAGAAATCGAATACTATTATAGTTCAATATATATAAGACACATCCAGTATTGTGTTCCTGATAGCAAGTGCATAGATTTTGTTAAGATATCATTTTTATATTTAATTTTTTTTTATTTGTTACTCAGTAGCACGTTTCATGATCACACGAAGGGATATTCCCAGTGATTTTGCTAAGAGCATGAGAGAAAAAACAGAACACAGCAAAGTAGTGAAACTACAACAGAGATGAGGAACAAAAACGATCAGGCAAACTATCAGTACAGTCGATTCCTGATAAGTGAATAATCTGATTGCTTGGTCACAATGCTTTATTCACTTATCAGGAATGATTCACACTACATTTTGTTAAACTGTTTTCCTTAGCCTAATACCTAAGAGTCACACTGGGCAAAGGCACACACACTCTGGCAGGCTATTCTTTAATCAGCAAGTCTTGTGACAGTTTGGTAATTTCCCATGGCGATACACATATAGCTAACAAAGAGACATTTTGCTAACACTGCAAGGTGCCTTACATAATTGAAATTAAAAGCATGTGTTTAAGCAGGACAAACTGTTCAGCTGCATTGCTTTAAGGAACTCATTTCTCTCCCATTGTTGAAATTAAAAGAAAATAAAAAAAGAAGAAAAGAAAGAAAGAAAACCCTGTATCTTTCAGCCCTGAGTATTTAAAAGAAACCTAACTGCAGTATAAGTCTTTTTTCAGTTGTATTTTTGGAAGAAAAGACCCTTCACAAAGCTCTAGTTTCTTTCCTAAGACCAAGTTTGGAGGAAAAAAAAAAGAGAAAAGAAAAAAAGAAAACATCCACAGCAAGCTAAAAAAACCCAGAGAGCAATTCTGATCTAGCCATCATGCAAGTCAAGACTTACTTAACTGAATCCACTGGTGTCAACATTACCCAAATTGAGATCATAAACTCTAGAGGTGTCAAAGACTCAGGATATAGTCTGACCATTGGGTTCTGCTTTCCTGTCTGCTACAGGCTCCTGTGGTTTTAAGTTAAACCTCGAGCTGCTTGGACCCCTGACCTCTGATAACAGACCCTGTGGGATGGCACTGGAGCTCGTTGGGGGCTCCAGACTCATCGCTTGTTTGCTTCTCATGGAAACGGAAAAGTGAAAAAAAGGAAAAAAAAAAAAAAATTTAGAAAAATAGATCGAGCAGTAACAACCAGGCCAACTCACGAGCCACCAGAAAATTTCAAAACTCTTCCAAACGCAGGAACCAACGTTGCTGCTGACACCACACGGATACACCCAGTGCGCCAGGACCTTGTCGGACGGTATTGATGGGGCTGTGTGTGTGTGTGTGAGCCAAAGCCAGAGCGCCAGAAAGACCAGGGGGGAGGAGACAAGAGGGAGGAGTGTCGTTTGGGTCTCATAAGAGCACTTTTAAGTGGTCTTCGATTCCTGAGCATCACAGAAAGTGGGACAAAGGAAAGGGATGGGGGCGTATGGCTTGAATTCCAGAGAGCACTCGCCAGTGCTTCTCTCTCCTCCTTGGGTTTGGTTTGGTTGGTTTTATTTTGTTTTGTTTTGTTTTTTTTTTTCCCCTCTCCAAATTGTAAGGTTTGTATCTGCGATCAGAGGAGAGAAGAGACCTTCTGTAAACCAGAACAACATAGATTTATCTTTTGCAGCTTTTATTTCATTGTGGTAGACACCGCTTGGGGGAGAGCAGAGAGATTCTCGCGAGGAGGAAAAAATTACAGGAAAGGAAAGAGTAAAAAAGCTAAGAACCAAGTGTAAAAAATAATGAGAAAAAAAGTGCTATGGTATTTCTTTAGTCCCTTTTGAGATTTCTGTAATACTATCAGCCAATGCTGAGAATGATCTGCTTTGTAAGCCCACAGCAAAAAAATCACCCATTGGAACAACGGGGGATCTTTTTTTCCATCATTTATTTCTTCTTCTTTTTATTTTGTTGGGTTTGTTTTTTTTTTTTTTTTTTGGTTGTTGTTTTGTTGTTGTTGTGGTTTTTTTTTTTTTTTTTTTACTTCCACTGGCTTTAGTAGAAAGTCTTCCTGTGCTCACTTGGATTTTGTTATATTTTTTAAAGTATATGTACAACTGCCCATAACAAGCTTGATCACCTGGTAAGATTTTGCAGGCTCTCCCAGCCCTAGTTAAGACATGATTAGTTTCTAGGGAGAGTTTGACTAACACCATATGCCAACAGATTACTGTGCAGTTTGGAAAAAATCCCAAGGCTATATCCTCCTTTTCTTGAATGTTTCATATGCTTCTGCAGAGTATTATTATTATTTTTTAACAACTAGGAAAAAATGATCTCCCTAATCCACATTTTCCAGACTGACTGAAATGCCACAGCAAAAAAAAAAAAAAAATCTTTTCAGGTGTCTTCTTTGTGTTTGTGTGCAGAAGGTTTTGCAGTTTGAAGGCTAACAGAAGCTACCTTCAATAGGACTTTGCAGGAAACTCATTTAAAATGCTTCCTGCCCCAAGAGATTATCCAAGTGATAAGGCATGACTAGGGGGAGTAAGAGAGAGAGAAAAAATAATAATAAAAAAAAAAAATCAAAGAAACCAGAACATGTCTAAAATGTACAAATCTTCTTTTGCCCCCCAATCAGCTATTCACTTAGGTGGAATCGACTGTATCTTTTGTACACAACCAACAAATAGAGAAAAAAAAAACAGGCACGTGAAACAGTGAGGTGTGCAGATGTATTACCAACACAGAATGACCACCAACAATACAACACACAAAGTAGAGAGACAAGTATTAGGAAAATGGTTTAATATTGGAGACAGAAGCAAAAAACTGCATCACACAATAACATACGTTACAAAAATAAGTCTGACTGTTTCAACTACACGGTTATGTTCACAATGAGGACAGAAGAATCAGAAAAAACTCTGATCTAAACAGCAAAAAAGCAAACCCCTAACGTTTTAACTAATACATTTATCCACGCAAAGTGACCGAGTACTCCTAATTCTAATTACCTTATTGTGTAACTGCACGATACAGAATAAAAAGTGAAACTTACCGCTTTTGTTAAGACAAAATTCTAAACACTAGATATAAGCAAAGGGAAAAAAAGAAATCAAGCCAAAGTTTTGAATTCTCGAAACAAAACCAACTCTCTTTCTACCGTCCAGAAATCAAACTTGAAAATCAGTCATGATCGAGGGGGCCCACGAGAGTAAGCCACAAAAATTTCCATTTGTTTTTTAATCTCCAGTATAAAAAGTTCCACTGGTACAAAATGCATAAGTACAATCAAGTTGTAGAAATAGGAAAGCCTGCTTTTTTTTTTTGCCTTTTTTTTTGTTCTTTTTTTTTTTTTTTTTTGGCTCAAATTCCATCAAACAACAAAATCCAAATGCATCAATAAAACAGAAACAATACTCAAATGGTCTTACAGTTTCCACTAGATTGCATTAACTTTGGCTTTTCTCAGACAATACTTAAAAACTAGTTTGTAATTCTAAACAAAATGATAGTATTATTAATCTACAAACAACAATTCCCACAGCACGAAAAAAACACAAATACATAGGTTTGTTTTTTTTTTTTCTTTTTGTATGACATTATCCAAAAAGGTAATGAAACTACAGGATATTTTTTTTCTTTTTGTTAATTAGCACTTAAGATAATAAAAACAGAAACAGTAAAATGATTCCAGAGTAGCACAAGCCAAGGAACTGTAACCCCTATGGTGAAAGAAAGATGAACTTGTTACTCCTTTGAGGACTGCCATTTCATTGCAATTAGCTAATTTGTTTGATAAAGCAACTAGTCTAGTCTTTTGATTAGAATTTTGTAAAGCAATTTCCCTTGTTTTACTTCCTCTCTTATTAGGCCCTTGCACCCTTGCAGCTTTTTCCTTTCATTATTTTGAAAGAGAACTGGTAGATAATTTGCCTCCTAGGAGGTGTATGTTTGGGGTTTTGGTTTTGTATTTGAATTTTTTTTTTTTTTTTTAAATTTTTGAATTTTATTTTTTTTTCCAGAGATGGGCACTAAGCAAAGACTCATCTCAGTTGCCTGGAAGTACAGAAACATTCCTTGTCTCCCACTGCTAAGCCAATGTCCCATGGAGCCATTCAGGGCAGCCTGGTGCCGAGTTACACCGCCCAAGGACCAGAGGCATCACCGCTCTAACTGGACTGGAAAACCCACAGGACACACCAGGGCATCTACAAAAGCTTTAGAAATTTAGACGGTGGGTACAATGAGAAAAATTAGTGAAACAGTCTCTAAACAATCCAAATGATGATCTCATATTATATATATATATATATGTACATATATATAATATAACGTACGTGAGATGATACTTTGAATACGCACAATTGCTGCAAGTAGTACAAAATAGCCCTCAAAGGGTGTAGGAAGGCCCCAGCAGTAGTAAAAACGTGAGAAAAGTATAGATCATTTATTTATAAGTGCATGTGCTATAAGAAGGAAACTTTTTTGCATCACTAGATAGAGGCTAGTCCTTTCCATCCCAGGGCTCTACATAAAGAAGCATTTAAGTTGGGGATGAGAGACAAGAGTGTACCAGCTGATGTTGCTCATATAGGGCTTTGTTTTTAATTTTAGGTGGCTTCAGATATAACCAGATAGAACTAGGAGGTGGAAGAAGGTATGGCACTTTATGACCTGTAGCAGGTACTGCTGCTCACACACATTGGATTGGCAATGAATTCGCTAAACTGGTGGCAAAGAACCGAATTTGGTGGTTGGTCACTGTTTGTGCGGTAGAAACGCAACCCAATCAGACTTACAAGGCAGTGAAAAGGGCTACCAGCATCTCTTTTCTGGTTCCTTACAAAGAGCTTCCTCCAGCAAACACCCACATCAGTCTCACAGGTATTCCCACGGACCACGGGTACGAGTAAAGTTACTCCTCTCTGTATGAGTGTCTGCAGGAGTAAGCCAATATATTGCCGTGACAAATAATGGCAAATAACACCAAACATTACAGTGTATGTAAACTTCATCCATAAAAAGTAGTTTAACTGCAGTGCACACTGAATTTTCACCCAGGAAGATCTAGTGCATCTGATTTAAGCAAAAGTTCATTTATTTAAATTACAAAAATATTATTATTCTTTTTTTCTTTTTTTTTCTCCTCAAGGTTTTCAAATGGTGGATTGACCACTCCTGGCTGGGAGTGGCTCACACAATAGATAATTAAAGAATTGTTTTCTTTTTCTTTTATTTTATTAATACTGAATAGCATATTCCAGCAGCATATTAAAAGCTCTTTAAGAAAAGACAAAATCCCCAAAATCTAAAAAGGAAAACCACAAGTTAATTACGGTTTTAAATAATTTTAGTTATAGATACAGAAGAAATTTAGACAGCAGTAAAATATTTTTGTCCTTCAGATCTGCCCTGTGCATTGTTCTGATTTCAACCATGTATTAAATAAACCACAAAAAACTAAGTATATATATATTTATAGATATAGATATATATATAAAAATAAACAGCAAAATGGTGAATGTATAAAAGGTATTAACACTCAAGACAGCTCTGGGTGGAAAGGGTTAAAAGTTCAAAACTTTCTCACCTTAGAGGTTTCCATACAATATGAAGAAAATACATAGTGAGGTTTGCTTTCACAGCATTGATGTGTGCAGAGTGGTTAAAAAAGTGAAACATGGGCACTTATACAATGTTTTACAAAAAACATCAAAGAGAAATAACAAACAATAACAATTTCAGGCAACAAGACCACAGGATAGCAAGTTAACAAACTTTTTAACCTCTTTTTTTCTTTAAATATTAGGGATTTATACAAAACACATAATAAAATACCCATGTTATCAAATTACTTCACACAAGAAACACACTGAAGCTCTAGGAAGAAAGTACCTTTGGAATTTGGCACTATAGTTTCACTGATTTTTTTTTCTTTAAAAGAAAAACTGATCACATTTTGCTGAACACAAACACACCTAAATTGTTCACAATAAAAAAATGACATCAATGCGTCACAAGCCAACACAAACTTATTCTGGAATATTTTTTTATTTTCACATGAAATTATTTTTTTAAGCAAACAACTTTTTTTTGTGTTTTTTTTTTTTGAATCTTCTTTTTGTTCTTGTTGTTCAAGTAAACCAATTTTAAACTTGTCTTTTTATAAACATAGAACACTTAAGACCATAAGACTCATGATGAAACCACAACTTAATTCACAGAAGCACCAACGTAACACATTTTACAGTAACCTTTCTTCTGTACATTGAAACAGTATAAAATATAGGTAATTTCATGTGCATTAAACCATGGATTGTCTAACTGTGAGTCAGTTCAGCAAAAGGTGACACAAGTAGGTAGCATTTGCCCTAAAACAGGGTAAATATTTTCTTATACTAATCTACAAAAAGTGGTTCTATATATATACTTTAATGAGAAAGTGAGCCACCTAAAATGGCCTTATCAAAAAACTTTACACTGCCTGAAAAATGTAAAAACTATTACAGACCTCTAGAGACTTAAAATCAGACAGTTTTATTTCTCAAACTGTTTTGGAAGTAGTCTGTTAGAAACCAACATTCTGTGCCTCTGGACACATATTGCTATTGTCACCAGTGACCAGGCAGAATGCCAATCCCTGTATAATACTTTCAAGTCTGTTTTTTTTTTATTTTTTTTTTTACGAAATGAAAAAAAAAAAACAAAACCAAAAATCAACCAAGAGAAAAACCCAAAACAAAAAAAACCCAAACAAAATGAAACAAAAACTCCAAGGAAAGAAGAAAACCAAAAACCAATAACTAAAAAATAAAGGAAAGAAAGAAAAAACATTTTGCCACAGGTTGTTTTTAAATCCTATCATTAATTTATCTAATAATAAATTTCAGTCTTGCATGAATGCAGCAATGTTTTTTCACATTGACTTCCCAGAATTCATAGCTAGATGAGGTCACATGCAAATTTCAAAGGTCAAACTAGGTCAGTAGGAGAACCAAATATGATGTGAGGTCAGAAAGACATCAGAAACAATGACGGGACGATGAAACTTTTTTTTTTTTGAGACGCCACAGGGACATGCTAGGCAAACGATGGGCTAACGGGCATGGAGATGTCTAGGGAAAAAACAAGGAAGAGGAAAAAAAGTTACACAGAATCTATGCAGCACAAACAAAATCACTTTCATGGGTGCAGGAGAAAACTAATGCAAATCTTTTATCAGTAGAGCCTACGAGCCGTTCACATAATTTGCATTAACTTACAATACTTGTCAACAAGAACACAATGGAACCCCAAAAGAATCCATCTGAAAGGAGTCAGAGAGAATGGATTCCTCTTTGGGGAGAAAAGAGAGGGAAGAACCAGTTTCTACAAATGTAACAGAAAGGTACAGGGAGAAGTGGGGGGAAAAGGGTCAGACAGCCGAACTTTAAACTAGGTAATGGAAACTACGAACAAAATAACCAGACAAATACAAACAAGAGGATAAAAGCATGAACTGCAAAGGGTGGAGGGTTCAACAGTGAAAAAGCGCCCATTCTTGGCACAATTACTCTAGAGACTACTTCAAAGGATCTAGCTAGCATAGAGAGCTGCTCTTTAGGTATCCAATAAGTTAACAATAGGCAATAAATAAATTCCATTATTTCTGAGGCAGTAAAAATTTTGTATAAAAATAGAAATGCTTTTTACAAATAAAATTTACAGGCCTGTGGCTTTCTTTTTTTTTATTATTATTAAATTTATCTCTCAAGAAACATCAAGTATTGTCACTCATTTTATTTTATTTTTTTTTATTTTAAACCCTGTAGCTTTAGAAACAGATCTCTAAATCTTTTTTACATTAATCCTTTCCAAAAAAACAAGAACTTAAAAAAAATGAAATATAAAGACGACCAGTGTAAAATCAGACTAATATATAACAATACATTGATTTGAACAGAAAAAAAAAATCAGATCTTCTCAAAAAACAAGTTGATGAAGTGGAAAGACTTGTTTCAATTTTTGTTGCAAAATAAGTGCTTCAACTGGCATGAGGCCATTTTGTTTAACCTATAAACTGCTGGTGCCACCCTGGTAAAATACGATCCATCCATAGAAAACAACTTTTATTGTGTGCTAATGGCACCAGGGTTCACAGAGTTAAATTGCACATTTTTTTTTTTTGTGTCTGTGTGTGTGTGCTGTTTGGAATTTCAAGACGTTTATTTTTGTTTCAAAAAGGAGATAAATTATGCTGCAAAACAAAATACAGTAACACAACTCAGTAATTACTTGGCGAGGAAATGGGAGCCAAGTGTAGTAAGGACAAGTGGGGAGATGGAAGTGGTAACTGTAAAAATAACTGTCTCTTGGTGAAGGTTGGCTCTATGTTCTTTCTTAACCCCCCTGCAGAGGACAGGTTTGCTCATGGGACTTACCCTAAGAAAGCTAAAATAAGAGCAGTAAGCATCTGGGGTTAAGATCAGTAAGGTTTGCTGTCATTTTTGGAGCGTTTCAGCTGAACCTTCAAGCGTTTCATGCCAATCTGAAAGCCGTTCATAGCCTGGATAGCAGCTTGTGCAGAGACCGGATTGTCATAGCTAACAAAACCTGCGAGACACAGAACACAGGCAGGAGAGAAAGTCAGCTCTGGGTCAGAACAAATGTCAGAAGGCGTTTTGCTTGAATTTCATGATTGCTATTTATTTGACACATTTACCTCGCTTTCAATTAGTTTTTTGATCCCATTTCATTTCCCTTTTCTTCTCCCGTTTCCTTTTGCCTTCCTCTTTACCTTCATAATACTTCTTTACTAGCTGGGATGCAGTTGGCCAATTTTGGTGCAATGCAGTTTCCACTCTGTTATTTATCTACCTACCTTAGAGACTGAAGATATTTATTACTGTAACACTTTTCAGTGTAGTATCTACATACCTCCCAGCCTATTAGGAAGTGCTATTTAGGCCAGTCTGCAAAAGGGAAGCAGAAACAGCAAGCCTGGTTACAGAATCAACCCCCAAACTGCCTAAACCTAGTTTAGATTTAACTCACAGCTAGGTGTGAGTTCATTTGTGCTACAGAACACTCATCTCTTTGGGCTTGGCCTAGGACAGCTGCAATATTAATATTTTGTAATTTTACAGCTCCTTCCAGTTCAAGATCTCAGGGTACCTAAATGTTAGTTAATTCAGTCTCTTGGTCCCCAAAGGGGTATGCAAACATCAAAATTAAGCAGCATCATAAAGACAATGGTAGGGTTTGATGAGAACTCCAAGATCTGCTCCTTGCATGTGAGCACTAACTAGGAGGATAATGCTTGCCTGGGTAATTCAGAATGGCTGGCCTGGCTCAGATTTCTTTTCCCTGGGAGAATGAAAATGCTCTGTTCATAATATATTCAAGTCTCCCTGATTCTGGAAGCTCAAAGTTCATTTTCATATCTGGGTCTCCCACTTGTAATTGCAAAGCTTGCCTAACTGCTGCTCTGCCTCCGCTTGGGCTAATTATTACTGTACTCAGCCTGCTGTTATGCATCTGCTTTAAAATGCTCCCTCTTCTTTCCACTTGAATTTGCCTTAACATATATCCCTTCACTGTCCTAAAGCACAGACGCCACACACTTTGTCTTCAGTCCTAACACACAGGCTTCTTAGTGTCTCTCTTTCATCAACCAGCTTTATTCATTTGTGCTTAGTATCTGTGTACTTGGATTCATAACCTCTTTTTACCATTACTGTAACCTATCCTTTAGTGGCTTTTGCACTGCTGCCCTCTTCCAGTTGCAGAATCAGTGTCCCCACTGCATAAAATCCTCCCCCCTTATCAAGGTATCCTTGTCCAGCTGTTCTCCTTCATAGATCATCCATGTGGCTTCACCTTAAATCAACTTCACCAAACCATTTAAGACTCTTCTCTGACAACTCAGGCTAACTTCTGCTCCTTCCACTTAAAACCACCTCTTATTTAAATCTCTGCAGAACTTCTCCTGGCCAAAGTCAATATGCTCTATCCATATTGTCCTGTGGTTGATTATTTGTTACCTCGTTAAGGGATAATAAATGTTCCTCAATACCTTCCTTGGTTTTAGTAACTCTTGCCACTTCCTCACTTTCTCCCCAAGATCATTCCCTCTTAACGTTATTGCCAAATCCTGAGGAGCTTCACCACTCCCTTTGTTCCTTTGCCCTGTTTGGTTCTAGGAGATCATGTCTGTTTAAATGACTCCAATCATTATCTCAGCTCTACATCCTGTGTCTCCTTCCATCAGTTCTAGGATTGCCTCAGGGATAGAAAAGAGAACTTGCACAAGTTGGGAGGCACTGTCCAGCCAGATGCTCCACAGCTGAGGTATAGCTACTCCTACCTACCTTGACAATTCAGCATTTCCCTCTACAGCTTTCCTGACCTCCACTTTATTCTCTTAAATGCACATTACTGCTGTGAACTTATCATCACTGTAGTTCCTTTCCTTTGTACATAGTTTTATCTACCTGGAAAATGAGCAAGTGATCTAAACTAGTCACTTGGCATCTGTGGATTGTGAATGAAGAGAAGGAAGCACACTGCTGGCATCAGCCCCTATCATTCAGTTGTTATTCTGATTCACAATTTGTCTCTTTACACAGAATGCAATACCTGCATTAGCTTGTTATGCTCTCATCTCCTTCCTTATCGAAAACCTTCATCTATAAAGCTTACTGAGGAATATGGAATTCCTGCCCTTTATTTGTATTTTTCTGATTGCACCCATTCATCATTTTTTTGTCTGAATTTTAAACCACAGGTTACATGAAGTTGGAATGGTGTTTCTTATTAATTCTCAAAAACCCTGTAATGACAACTCTGATTTTTGTTTTAGATCTTTGGGTATCTCTATAATCAGGATAAATAATTTTCATCATTCAAGTAGCAATTCTGCTGTAAGGCCGACTGCATTTCTGCACTAACGTAACTGGGCCCTCCCCTATTCTGCTTTAGTTACATATTTCAGTTTTCTTATTCTAAGGTTTGTGAAAGGCAAGAGATAAGCTTGAAGAGTGAAACCCTTTGTCTGCTGAATCAACTAAAGCCCGTGGAGCCTGTGAAAACTCATGGAAGAGCACTTCCAGGTGTAAACACACTGTCCTGTCATCCTCATCACCATTTAATCCTTTGAGCATTCATTTTGGTTTGGACAAGAAAAGAAAATAGGCCTAAGTCATTTTTCTGAAAAGAAAAGGAATTTTTTGTTTTGCAGAGCAGTTTTATATAAAGATTCATCACTGTCTATCACTCAAAATAAACTTCCCTTCCCATTTCTGCCAGTGGACAGACTTGGACAATCTTTACACCTTTTGGATGTTCAACCTGTTCTTGTCTGTAATTTGGCTTCCTTCTCCTTTGGGCAGGAGATTGGAAACTCCAGAGTAGAGAGCAAACTATTGCTATTGCTGTTGCTATTGCTATTATTATTACTATTACAATTACTAGGGGCAAAAAGACCACACCAAAGCAACAACAACAAAAAAAACTCCAAACCCAAACTGTACCAAGCGCAATGACCATTAATGATTCAGCAGAGAAATAGGTTCTTCAGTGGCACTATAAAAAAGGTTTTTGAAACACAAATATAGGACCAAAACAACAAACAGACAATTCTTGCTAATGAAGCTATGGAGGTGCATGCAGACTATGCCAGTACATTAAGCTAGCAGGACTAATTCTGTCTTTGCCTGTGATTTGCAGCATCACCAGTCACCCACTGAATCAGAAAACTCAGCTTCATTTGTCACTTCTGCCTTTTGTTTTTAAAGCAGAGCTCCCTCCCTGATGGCAGAGTATCTGTGAAGGAAGACTGAGAAATGGAAGTATCAGTGATTCCTCCACCCTTTGGGTGTTGACACCTCCATTTTCCCTTAAAGAAGATAACTTTGGAGCATCATTTTAAGTTAAGCAATTGTATCCCACAAACCCAGAAAAATGTAAGAAGGTAATCAAAGAGTAAATAAAACACACAAAAAGCAAGTGTGGGAAATGATCTGATGAATTGAGCCACCTGCCCAAACTAATTTACATTCTTTCAGCAGTCACCACAATTGCTGCATTTCGATTAATGTAGCCTGATTTGACATTTCATCAAGAATCCTGGAGACCTCAACAACGATTTTGTAACCCCAACATACTAACAGAACTGGCTCCAGATCAATGGGAAGTCCATTTCAATTCCACTTTTCAAATTTGCAAGAGCCTTGGGGACTACTTTAACCCATTGCAGACACAGGCTGGACTATACTGGTCTAGATCTGAATAATTTTTTGTAAAGCCTAAAGAGGTGAATACTTCAAAAATGAACTGAAAGACTGCAGGAAAGTGTAGAAAGAATGTCACACTCTTTCTATGAACTAAATCAACTTTCTAGGTGTACTATCCAATCCTCTCTTGTCATATATACAGTTGCATTCCTTTACTCTGGCAAAGAATTGCCGCTTCTAAGGAAATTCCAATATTTTATGTCAAATCTTATAAAACTCATGTTTAAGATATTCCTTCCTCCTCCTAAATCCTCCCTGTGTCTTGTATAAGACCATAATTATTAGACTCATGCTCCAGAAGTTTACCCCTCACATTCTCTGCTCCACTCCATCAAAGCACTGAACTGGTGCATCTCTGCTATTCCAAAGACATCAGTCCTCTTAATCAGCCCTAAAACTATTTTTATACCAACATATCATCTCCTCCTCTGCTGTGATCGAATCTTCTGACAGCTCAAAGTATTCTCTGGGAAACTTGACTGATCTTGTGAGGCTCTCTTCATCCCTGCCCTAAGGTAAGGGAGATGCCACCTTCCATAACACATTGGAACCCACCCACAAGAGCTGGGGCTGCATATCTAGACATCAACTGTCTGTAAAATATTCTGAACTACATAGTACACACCATTCAGACATTAATGCAAAATCCTGTACTTAATTCAGAAGAAAGAAATTCCTGTAATGTAGAAGTAATGGGTTAAACACAGAGCTTTTTTTAAGTGGCTCAGCTATACAATAGAGAATAATTAGGTATCCATAAAAAGGCAATTTAATAGTATACTAAATGACATTCCCCCACATAGGGTGTAATTAGTTTCATGTACTTGACACATTCATGCGAGAAGTCAGACTGGAAGATTATTATTGTGTTTTTCATATCCAATTTTTAGTTAGAAGTAGTTTGTCTGTGCATCTTCCTGCTCATTTGAGGATTAACAGTCCATTATTTTTGGAATGATTTTCCAGTATGACATTTCTCACATTGCTGTTAATTTTCTTTCCTGGCCCCTTTTCAGTATAGTGCATGTGGCTTTTACTATTTGATTTATTAAATTTGACATACCAAAGCACTTGCTCAAATTGGTCTGTTTGTCAATGAAGACTTTAGCAGAAATAACATTTCCAAAAGGCATGAACATCTGCAGAATGTCCTGGTCTCCAAACTCCTGGGGGAGGTGGTAAATAAAGAGGTTTGCCCCTTCTGGACCTTTAGGAAAATAAAATAAATAAAAAAAAGAAGTATGAAAACAGCTATTACAAGTGCTACATTTAATCTGTTTATCCATAATACTTACTGAAGCTGATGGTCAGAAAGCATTTCACTTTCCAACTCTGAAGAAACAAAAGCAAGTGGATCATCAAAGGAGCACAGCTGAAATGCAGCTCTTTAGAGCATCCCATCTTGAAATGTGTTTACTTTGAAAAGTGTTTATTTCATAACTCTACTACAGAAGTAGTTAAATTCATCCTCTTTCTTCAATTTACATGAGTGTCTTTCAGTATAATTAAGGTTAGGAAAACAAGTGCAGAATGTATTGGCTCTCAAAATACCCCAAGAACTGCATAAGGAGTCCTCTGCTGCTTCCAACACCTGCATGGGTTTGTCAGTTTAATTCCAGTTGCAGGGTCTTATGGAAATGGAAGGAGGTGAGCTCAGATTTGAGTACCACAGATTTAAACTCAAAGGGCAAGAAAATGGTGCAGATAGGAATAAAAATAATAAGAAGCACACCTTGTGACTTAAAAGTCATTGAAGTCAATGAGAAAAAGACATTCAGAATTAAATTTGTACTGACTCATTTCAACATGAGCTTTTTTAAAAATTATAAATAGAAAGCTCTGTCTCTTGGAAGAAGCTTTGTAAAGCAAGTCTTTTAAAGAAGTTCAAAATTACGTAGTTGAGTTGCAATTAAGTTAGTTTCAGTTCAGTTACAAAGAAAGGTGTAAACTCAAAGGTGTTTTGAATATTTTTCTTATAGACAAGATTTGAGATACATATTATTAAAGGTCTAGGTTGAAACATCCATCCTAGTACTGAGAGGTTATTTTTTTCCCCCTAGCTCAACAGCAACACACTGGAAACCAGCAATGGATGCCAGGAAGAGTGTGATATATGATGGAGGCAGATGTGGCCTCCCCATGCAGGCTCCAGCAGCATAAGTGGTACACAAAGGGAACAAGCATTTCTGCTAAAAACACACCTAGAATAGCCTGATTACATATTCCCTTGCTTAACTTAAATGTGCCTCAGATGTGATGCCCTTGTTTTTCTGCAGAGGAAGAGGAAAGCATTCATCAGATGTACAGAGTTCCTTCTGCCACAGAGCCATGGAGCCTCACCTCTCCCACACAGAATCAGGCTGGCTGCTCTCTCTCAGCCTGAAGGAAAAGGTAGCAAAGTTTGCCAAAAGAAGGAGATAAATGAATTAGATTTAAAAAAAAAAAGAAAAAAAAGAAAAAAAAAAAAAGAAAGAAGAAAAAATTCTGGGGAGGTGGGGAAAAAAAGACGAAAAAAACTTGTCACTTGGAACTTTTTTCTTCTTGGCACAAGTAAACTACCATTCCCAGCAAATAATATTCTTTAAAATAGTAGGGGGAAAAAATTCCTAAATAATATTTAAGAGCATATGCACGAGGCAGTTCACTGTGCTTTAGCATTTAAATAAAGTGCCGTTTTTCTCTGGCACTTATTTATCCTCAACCACTCCTGACTCTTCACAATTCCATCAGAAATCATGGTAAGAGACAAAACACTGTTGTCAGTATTCAGTACTGGAACTCACTTGAACTTAACCACCTACTAACAGATACAAGATACATAACAAAAATACTGTTTTAAAAAGGATGCTGGCAATTCATAAAAATAAAAAAAATAAGCCTAAAGTTGATTTGAATGTTTCTGAACAGAAAAAAAATTACAATACTTTGAAAAAAAATCAAGATGTCTTTCACTATGTATCTTGCAATGACACCAAATAAACAATTTTTTTCTGGTGTCAAGTAGTCTATTGTCACTGACCAAAGGGCCTGAGGTGAAAGATAAATGCAAAAAAATAAATAAAAAAAATGGAAACAAATATTTTAAAATTTTGCTTTCATTTTAAATAATTCAAGCTTTTAGCAGCAAATGAAGGAAAGACTTCAGAGAAAGTATACATTTTAACTCCAGTGTCCCTACACAATAACCAGCTGGGGGAATGCCAAATTTGTCTTCCTAGGAAACACATCCCATAACAGTACAAGATACTATTTCAAAAGAGGATAAAAACGATTTCTCTTGAGGATATTATACTAGGTTTATTTCCAAAGCTTATCCTTGGCAAGAACAGTAGTGACAACATAGATACAGTCTTAGAAAGCATGCAGTATTTTCCTGTCTTTGTGGCATTAGCTGGAAATTAGGACAGGAGAAAGCAATGAAAACAGAAACAACCCCCCTCAAAATGCCTGGGAAGTATGAAGGGGAACGGAAGAGGGGAAAAGGGTAGCCTCATTTTCCTAAACACCTTGTAATTAGCATTCATTTATTCTTAGCAATAACTTCCTGAGGTTTATTTGCTGTTGGTGTGGGGAGAGGGGGGCAATCATTCACTTAGCTGCTTCCTCACAAGACCCACAATTAAGCAAAGAACCACTCAAAGCGAAAACGGATCTTGTCATTAGCTCAAAACCTTAATCAGATTAACTCCACTCTGACAGAAAATGGAAACCAGAAGACAAAACTGCATCCGCAGAGGGACGATTTTTGTTAGCGGCGCCTTTTTATATGGCAGGGGGTAAACGCTTTTATATAAGGGAGGGATGGGTGGCAAAGCATGACTTGAAGGACAGATGGCTGAAAAGCGAAACACATTAGAGGTTAAAGAAGGTGACAGCGCTAAGCAGGAGAAAAAACTGGAGGGAGAAGAAACCACAGATTAGACCGCCTGAGGCCTTTCCACGAGGAGACAGAGGCGTGGCAGCGCTCGGGCTGGGTTTGGGTGTGGGCACTTACCTTCCTTCTGGCTGCCCGCGGCGCTCTGCTGCTGCAGCAAGCTCTGGCTGTAGAGGGTGGGCAGCGCGGCGGCCGCGTACTGCTGGATTCCTGAGTAGGCCTGGGTGAGCGCGTCCATCGTGCCGGCCGTGCCGTTCGTCAGGCCTGTTGCGCCGAGTCCTCCGTTCAGGGCCGCCATACCTGAGAGCATTTGAGCAACTTTACAAAAAACCCAACAATAGAGAAAAGAAATTGCACTTGTTCATTAGTGCTTTCCGAAAGTCGTTGGTATTTATACTGACACTGACGACGACAGCAGTGCATGCACAGCTCGGCACTTCACCAAATGGGACTGAGGACAAAGAAACACGACTTTGGCATCGGGATCACTTCAGCACAAGGGTTGCACAGTCAAATGGACTCGCATGCAGCCTGCTACTGGCAAGTACTACAGCTCTGTGCTCCTGAGAGCCTCTCTGCTCATCCTCCTTGACACTCGTGCTTCTGCTGTGGGTGTCTGAGGCTGGCAGGGAATTATTTGACTTGTTTCCCTGTTTCCTTGTGAGATGGCCACTGGGAAAAGCAGTCTGTGAGGAAACCCAATCTCTCTGACCAGGGTCTTCAGTAACAGGTCATGACAACATATCAGAAGTGTTTTGCTTATACAGAGTAAGCAGAGAACCCTGATTAACTGCATTTTTGAAAATGTCTTTTTCAACCTAAATGATTCTATTTAAACCCTCTGTACAATTACAGACTTTGTCCCTCAGGCCTGTGGTAGAAAGATGGACTACGATACTCTGCTTTACAGCCTCCTCCTCTAGTTCCTCCAGCCACTCCACAAGGGATGAACAGCAGCACACCCAGGGTGACTAACTTCATCCAGACTAGACATCTTTCATGAAAAAACAAAAGCGTTTATTTCTAGCAATGTTTTTCTTCACAAGGGAAGCAGAGTCACTTTCTTTTTTAACTTACAGCAATTCTGCATCCTGGTAAGTAACAGAGTAATTTAACTGGGATGGCTGCTAAAGAGGAAATTTCAGATGGGATTGCTAGCTGTGCAGAAAATGACATCCCTCATCCGTGCAAACAGTGTGGGCTGCATAAAGAGTTGTACTACTCTGATCTGATAGTGGACAAACTCCTGAACTACAGCTTCCCTTCTTTGCTTCTATTGCTCAGCATGGCTCCTAAACGAGTTATGTTGAAGTTAACAGTGCTAGCATTGTCTTTCAAAAATACCAGAAAAAGTGAATTTGCTGTTGGAAGTTGAAAGCATGGCAGGGTTCAGAGCTTTGCTCATCTTCCACATGCCCAACCTGTGTCAACCTGAGCACTGAGAGCCCACCAGGACTGAAAGTCAGGGCATTTTCTGCACAATTAGCTATCCCAGCTTCCCAGTTTCTAGGTGGACAGCTCACAAATTACTTACAGGGCTTGACAGACCCGTAGAAGTTCAGAAGATCAGTCACTAGAAAGATGGGGGTGGGGTGGGGGGGGTGGGTGTGTGCACCCACAATCATTTCTTAGACATTGTGTAATGTTTTGATTGGTAAAATGATGGGTGAAGATGTGACTGGTGGTGTCATGTTAAGACCCCAAAGCAAGGAATAGTAAAGAGAAGGAAAGGGCTTAATTTCAGAGCAATAATAAGGGTTGTATGTAAATTGGGGAAAAGTCGGGAAATTAAGCAGAAGACACTTTATAGTAAATTAATAATTAAATCTGTTAGACTAGGAAACAACCTTCAAGGAAGATGGCAGAAACCTTATCACGTATAATTGAGATACAGGAAGAATACTGCAGGGAATTATCCATCATTGACAGAGGAGGATAAAGATGCTGACCCCAGTATCCTTCTGCCTCTTATGTAGATTTGAAAAGCATATTCCTATGAGTCTCCAATAATCAGGACAATTGCTCAAGTGGCACCTTTTTGGCTCCACCAGAGTCTGTGCCAATTAAGAGAATTGTACTGCATAAATTACACCTTTTGATCTTACTATAATTTGTGAGACTAAACACTTGGCAGAGATGTGATATTCTTAGCCTTTCCTTAATAAAATGTCTCACTTTGAAGACTTCTCTTTCCCCTCCACCCCACTTCAGAGCATTGCTGTACCCTGATGGGAGGTACTGGCTGCCACTGCTTTGAATAAAAACCCCTGTCAGAGCTCAACAGACCCTGGTATTTCTTGTATGATGGTTCCAGTTATAAAACTGTATTGAGTTTGGGTGGTAGTGGGGGGGATAAAGGGGTGGTTTATCTGAGAAGCTCCCCTATGTCCTGTGGAGGCAATGCCAGATGGCTCCAAGAAGGACCTGCCACTGGCCAAGGCTGAGCCCATCAGTGACAGTGGTAGCACCTCTGAGGTAACATGGTAAAAGAGAAAAAACCCTGTGCAGTGGTGAGTGACTGCAGCTAGAGAAGATAGGGGTGAGAATGTGTGAGAGAAACAGCTCTTCAAGGTCGGTGGAGCAGGAGGGGCAGGAGCTGCCCCAGGCTCTGGAGCTGAGGTTCCCCTGCAGCCCCTGGTGCAGCCCATGGTGAGGCAGCTGTGCCCTGCAGCACATGGGGGTCCTTGGGGGAGCAGAGATCCACCTGCAGCCCATGGAGGAGCCCACACCAGAGCAAGGGGACACCCAAGGAAGGCTGTGACCCTGTGGGGAGGCAGTGCTTCTGGCAGGACCTGTGGAGAGAGGATTGCACTGGAGTGGGTTTGCTGTCAATACTTGTGACCCTGTGGGGGACCCACTCTGGAGCAGCCTGTTCCTGAAGGGAAACACCACAGAACGGACCCATGCTGGAGCAATTTGTGGAGCACTGCAGCCTATGGAAAGGGACCAAACTGAAGGAGCAGGTGAAGAGCTCTTTTCCTATGGGAGGGACCCCATGCTGGAGCAGAGGAGCAGGGTGAGAAGTCCCACCCTGAGGAGAAAGGAGCTGCAGGAACAATGTGTGATGAACTGACTGCAACCCCCATTCCCTCTCCTCCTGCATCACTGGGGACAGCAGGCGGAGAATTCAGGAATGAGGTTAAGCCTGGGAGGAAGGTAGGAGTGGAGAGAAGCTGTTTTTAAGATTTGATTTCATTTCTCATTATTCTACTCTGATTTGATTGGTAATAAATTAATATCCCCAAGTCAGCACTGTTCTGCCTATAATGGTAGTTGGTAAGTGATCTCTCCCTGCCCTTAACTCACAAACCTTTTGTAACATTTTCCCTCCCCCGCCCAGTTCAGGAGGGGGAGTGAAAGAGTGGCATTCAAAATATTATAATAACAGTAATAATAACAAAACCAACATCAATAATATTTTTATAATAAATAATATATTTATTTATAAAATCACTATTTTATAATAAAAATATGTTTATAATAATAAATATAATATACAATATATTATATATTAAATATTACTACTAATAATAGTAATAGTAATGGATCTTGAAGCTGACTGTAGTCTGCTCTGATGTTTTGTATTTAGGTTTGTGTCACTGCTTGTATGAGTGTACACACAGGACTGCTAAAGTAAAGGCTCCTGATAAAGCAGCTTGTATCTCTCCTTTTATTAGTGTTGAAATAACTTGATAACAGAGGTAGCATTAAGATACCATGTTATCTTTTATGAGTCATTGGCCTATTAGTTAAACATGCTTTGTGTTGCAGTGGGCAGCATCCTCCCCCTCCTTTCCCCTGGAATCAATAGCACCTTCCCACCCAGAGGTTCCAGATCAGCCATCAGCCAGACATCCCAGCCCACGGCACTGCCCCTGGGAAGGGCACAGCTACTGCTGCCACAGCCCACCTGTGGCATCCACCTCCCTCCTGGGCAAAACAGAGCTGCAGAAAGCGCCCAACACTTTTTCTGTTCTCACATTTTTATGAAATCTGCAAGGCCCAGCTGCTGTTACACATCTCTGCCATCTCTTTATTATCTCTACCAATGCACCTCAGTCACACACTGAACTCTGGTCCCTTCCTCCCTTCTGTGAAATAACCTTTTGGAGCCTCTCATCTATGGCATTCTACTTTTCTGAGTTTCTCTACATAATACAAAAGCAACAAAGCTTGGCAAGTCCAAAGGTCTCTCAAAGTGCTTTTCAAGCACCTCCAAATCTGTCATGAATAGTTTTATCTCTGTTTTACAGATGTAAATAAGGGGGCAAAAAGGCTAAGTGACTGCCCTGGGGTCACACACAAATACTGTGCCATAGCTGTCCAGCATCCTGAAAGTATGGTCTCCTTTCTTAATTGCAAAGAATTGCTTCCTCCCCCTTTTGAAATTTTTCCTCATAATTCATAATCCTTTTTGTTACTTAGAATTCTTAAATTTACATGCCCCAAGCAGGCAGCCTAATGTTTTGCCATTTGAAGTTGTAGGTGCTTCAAGAATAACCGAGGGAAGACTTGAATCCCCACACTTAGGTACAACTGCTGCCAAAACCTTGGAGACACTTAAACTCACCATACTCCACTTTATTTAAGGCCTCCAGACATCTTTTTAAAATGCTTCTCTCTACAATGACAGCACTATCAGCCTCCATAGCACAGCTTCTTTTCAAGACCCAGACAGGACTGAGAAAATAGACAAAACTCTTCTATAGTGAGCTCAGTGTGGAAAACATTCTCAATGTGATTCTCAGAGCAGGACATGGCTTAGGCAGAAGAGCATCTCTTCAAACCTCTGCATAAATCAATGCCCAAGCCCAGTGCTACTTTCTGATTAATTTTTGTGTTAAGCTCTGCTTGACTTTTGGATTTTGTAATTCCCCAACTAGAAGTATGTCACTCAATTCCCAATTTGTTGCACAGTTACTTCAGGAATGTCCATGGCCAGTGAATATTTTTTATGGGGCTGCTTATGACAGTGGTGTAAACCATGTCAGTGTGGAACATCAGACTAACTGAACATGAGGTTTTCCAAAGGCAATCTCCCAGGTGGGTTTGAATGTGAATGACTGAGTCAGACATGGTCATCAGGAAAAGCCCCAGATTGTCATTAAAATAGACAGGGGAGGTTATTGTAGTTAGAGCAAGGCTTCACTATCATCAGCATCACGAGTACCAGAAAGTGAAAATCAAATTCTCTTTTGAGGGAAACAGTGCCCTAATACTCAGCTGTGTCATGGGGAAGCAGTTTCCCCTCTTTAGCTCTCTCTCATGTAAGCAATATACATAGACAGACATACCCACACACAGTTTGTAAGCACTATACACATATCCATAAAAACATCCATGAAGAAGATTTGGGACTGCAGTTACTGTCAGTACAAGTCCATGGAAGCAATGGTGACTTAAAACAAACTGAAATTTGGTACCAGCTTGTGAATACATCATTAATACTTCAAAGGACACATGCAGATAAGTTTGCACACACATCGCCTCAAAATACTTGATGAGAGAGTGTAAACTCTTTGCTTGCAGCCTAGCAAGGAGTGCTAAAAGAAGTGCAAGAGAAGGGTTCCCACACAATGAGCTCACAGGATTCACTCCTGCTTGGTTTTGATGAAGGGGGTACATTATGTTGCAGTGCTCCAGTGTGCCTGGGCTCTTAGTACTTGCAGAGGGGAAGGAGTGGGATGTCATATTTTGCTCTTGATATTGTGATTTTTTTATACATCAAGTGAAGCAAAATGACTGTTAATCAGAAAGGACATTTAATGGTTTCTTACTCATGACAGGGTAGATCTCTTACCACAAGAGCTCACAAGAGGAGAGGAAGTAAGTTAGCTTTCTATGCATGCCATTTCCAGTGGCTTGCTTTGACACTAATGGAATAAGAAGAAAGGAAACTAACATCTGCCATTTTGGGACTTAATACTCATTTTTCTTAAGTTGTCCTTGAGTTCTATTTACAAAGAAAATACAAAGAAAATATTTACAAAGTTCTGTGTGAAACGCACATGTCCTTGCCAGAAGCAAGTCCTGTTTTACACGAGACCCCATGCAACCATTCAACATTGCTACATGGACATCCATAAGCCCCCTTCCTTCCCAGCTCCCAACAATGCCAACCAGAGATCACAGAACAAAAAGATTGGGTGAGCAGCCAAGTAACAGTGACAGAAAGGACATCATGCAGAGCATCAGAGTGAGCAAGAGATACTGAGGAGGACATCCATTCCTGAGGGTACATTATGATGGGTCATGGATTGGCAATGACCAAATAGATTCCTTGCATTGCAAAAGAAATGCAAGGAGCAACAGCAGCTAAAGAAAAAAAGGAGGGAGGGGGAAAAATGCAGCTGGGCAAATCTCTTCCATAACAGGCAAAGGTGAAGTCATCATAGCAGAAACAATAATTTAAAAAATCCTTCTTCTTCAAGAAAATATTGACCAAGGCTAAGAACAAAGAAGAATGTTCTAACAACTACTGGCATCTACTTAGGTGGAGATGCCAGGGTTTGTTAAGATGTCATAGGATAGGTGTGCGTGCCCTAGCATTACAGGTAACTGACTGCATGTTCTCCTATACTTGCCAATTAAAAGCCAAAGACTTGCCTTCATTTTTAAAGCATGTTGCTCTCAAGTCAATTTGATAATTCTTACAGATGTTTTAAAGGACTGTCTCTGTGGCAAACATTTTTCTCAGCACTACATTTCTGAGTGAGGCTTTGTACATTGGGGTGGTACACCTGCTATCAGACTCCCCCAATGAAAAAGGGGCCTCTCCTGTAACCTAGACAACCCAAATCCCTGGTGGCAATTCTTTTAGCTTCCATATGCACTGCAAGAAGAGGAGTCTTTATGCAGGGACACAAGGAAATTCACTTTGCAGAACAAACTGTGTGAAACTAAAAGACTCCAGAGAACTACATATGTAGCAGTAGTATGGAACTGAATCAACTTGACCCCCTTAATTGGTGTAGAGATTAAAAACCATATTATCACTTTACAATTGAGAGTTTTTGTGGCATGATTATTGGGGAAGGCTGTCCACCACAGCAATAAATACTCACTGTTTACGGTACCTGCTAGTGCATTAATATTATTCAGTCCAACAGTGGCTCCAGCCAGTCCTTGGAGAGTACCCAGAGAAGTCAAAGAATTCATGGCCGCACCAGCTGTGGAATTAGCAGTTGATGCAGCCACTGAAAGGAAAAAAAAAAGCAAAACAAAATTAAGGCAATTAAATTTGTTTATATTATTTGATCACAGAACAGCTTACAACCACACACAGGAGCACAACAGGGTTACTTGCAGGGAAAAAGAAGAAAGAAAATGAGACCAACAAGACCAATCTTGTTCAAGACATGAACAGTGTGATTGTTCATGGCAAGTGTTGATGAGTCTAGAACTGCAAATACTAGATCACACAATTCAGTACTGTGATATGATTTACAAATGTAATACCAAACCAGTATGTGTGGGATCAGACACTTTCTCAAAAGTTTCTCAATCAACCTAGCAACTTAGGTTGATCAGCTAACCAGGCTTTTGGGATTTTGCCACACACTTCAAAGTCCATTATTAAACAAACAAGAATTACTCAGTAATTTTGTCATACAACAGGTTACTGTTCTGGACCCCAAATGTTCTAAGAGTAAATTTAATTATTCTAAGTGAAGACACTATTCTCTAGGGCACTGTATGAACTTCATTTAAAGACCTGAAGAATAGAATAAGAAGAATGACCAGGCAAATACAAAATGTAACTACAATTCATTTTACTGCAGGTTTTATCCTGGCCACTGCAGATAGATAGTCATGTATATGCACCCCTATGATACTGTATGTATCCCCAAAAGCTCTGCCAGAGGGGAAAAGGTGGAAAAAATGTCCTTGATGCTACAATGTCAAGGGAATGATGAAGGTGGATGAGATGAATCCACCTAAATTATGTGTTTAGGGAGAGAAAGAGACTCACTCTCTCATCATAAGAAAGTAATAAAGAGTCATCATTTGGAATATGTTGGGTGAACTAGAAATAGCTGTCTGTCTCACAGAAGGGCCTTGAATAATGAGTGTAGATTAAACACTTAACTCACAGGTAGGTAAAGGTATACCAGATGAATCACACTCATAAAAGCTGCAGAAGCAATTAAGTTTTTAGCCCGTTCTCCTGAGCCCTACTTTTGTGTATCAGTCATAAAAACTCCCCCCACTTTTTTTTTTTCTTCTGTTATAAAGTTGCGTTATCTTAGGAAAATTGAACATTTAAAAAGTCAGGGTTTTGTTGATGATGCACTGGAGGCACATCATGGCTACAATCAGGCTTTTTTTGCTCTTATTAGTTACCTAGCTATAAAATAGTTAATACTACTTTTATTTGATGCTTTTTTGGACTGTCAAACACATCACATTACTCAGTGAACCCTCAAGAAAGTGAAGTCTCTAGAGCTGACAGGATCCACCAAGGAAAGTAGGAGGTAACTTTTTCACTCTGTGGGTAAACCTTGAAGCTCTAACCTACAAATAACCTGCCTTTGCAACATTAAGACCCACCAAAGACAAGTTTTCACACTCTTGGGGCCTCAAAGTACAAAGAATATTCTTGCTGTGGGAGAAGAGAGATTTCCAGACTCTGTTATGCAGTCCTTGTCTCTTAGCATCTGTGATGTCAACACGAACAATTTTATATGTTGCAAACAGAAGCAGCTTTGATTATTCAATCTGTCCCCACAAAGCAATAAGAATCCAATAATGTCTTTGATTAAAAAACTAATTAAAAAACAAGAAAGAAACCCACTTTTTTCAGATAATGTGGGCATCGACAGAGAATTCACAAAGTGAATTCCCTGTGACCCAACACTGGTCTGTTTCTGTCAATGTTCATTAGTAAATAATTTAAATGAAGTATATAAAACTCAAATCTGAAGGATCTGATTAGTTTTGACTGGACTAAATTTCATCCATTTTCTGTTTTAGAGGATTATTACCATTTTCTCTTGAGGAAACACATATAGTTAAGAAATGAGAGAAATGGGGACTAGGAAACTGCCTGTAAATTACATTAAAGCTGGGGGTAAATAGCTCCTGTGATCAAGAGCCATATGCTTATGTATTGTCATCACATATGTCGGAGAAGGCAAAAAAAAAAAAAAATCTGCTTAAAACCTTCCCTCTTGTGCAGCCCACAGAGAATTATGGGGACTCTTATTACTGGCTGCTCAAACACATGCTCCAAGGATGGTCAGTATCTGGGCCAACATCTCTTTTCTTCTTTTTTTTTTTTTTTTTTTGGTACAAGTTTCTTTATTCCACCATCAGGCAAATAAAGAGCAGGTGCCTCAGTGCTTCTCCCACTTGAAGCTGCAATGCAGATTACCTAGTTTGCCTGAATAAAGACTTGGCACATACTCACTGTACAATATTGGTTGAAGCCCTAAAGCACCTCAGGAATGAGTGTTCTGTTGTTGTAGTATTTCTTTTGCTTCGCCTCACAGATGCAGTGGGACAATGCTCTTCCCTCTTTGGCTTAATATTTCTTTGAGAAGAAAGAAACTGAACACACTGTTTGGTTTCCACCATCTTACTGAACAGAGGGTGAGTTGAAATGAACTCCTTTTTTTATTTTAGGGTGCTTGGAGAGATCAAGCAACCTCTGCGTGAGGCTTCCTGGGAGACCCCACTCTAATTGATTGAGACCTGCATGTATGAAATAATGATGAGGACACTGATGAGCTAAAATAAAGGGACTATAAAAGATCCAAACCTTTGACAGAGGTGAAAATTTCTAGCAAAATGCTGTATAAAACCAACAGATGAAGGAATGGCATGCCCTGTTCCCCAGAAATCTACAGGAAGATGAAACAAAAGTTAAAAGGTCCTACAAGACAAGTGTGAAGGCTTAGACCAGCTGAAAGTTTTTGTGTGCTCCCTCCCAGACAAAATCCATCTTGAGACAAGGACTATGCTTCTCCTGTCCTTTGCCATTTTCTAGTTCCTTTCAGCTAAAAATTGTAACATATATTAAACTGAAGGGAAAGAAGAAAAATCACATGCCTTCTGGTAACAGCAAATGACTGCACTACTTTGGGGGAACCTGTATAATTCTCTCGTGTCAGCAAAACTCTCGGGCCCCACAAATGCTCAGAGTACTGGCAAAGGAAGAATAATTCACTGTCGGAATACTTTCTATATTTATGTCTTTTAGTTGTCCAGAAGACAAAAATGGATTGGCTACCTACATAATTTATAAATTGGGTTTTACCAGGTTCCTCTGACAACAAAGAAATGAAGGGAAAAAAAAAAAATCACAGCTCCCTCCAGCCTCTGCACCAGAACATTCACAGAATATGCTGAGTTGGAAGGGACCCACATGGATCATTGAGTCCAAATCCTGGCCCTGCACAGGACACCCCAAGAGTCACACCCTGTGCCTGTGAGTGTTGTCCAAACACTTCTTGAATTGTCAGGCTCAGTGTTGTGACCACTGCCCTGGAGAGCCTCTTCTTGTGCCCAACTACCCTCTGGGTGAAGAACCTTTTCCTGACATCCCACCTAACCCCCCAACACAGCTTCAGGCCATTACCTTTGCTGCTGTCACTGGTCACCACAGAGAAGAGTTCTGTGCCTGCTCCTCCTCTTATTGTGCTTCCATTTAACAGATGAAATTTTTGCTATCAGCTTCAAGCTTCAAGCCAAGAAACTTGGCCTTTGGTTAATATATTCTTTGACAGAGTTCTCTTTGATACAGAGAACACGTTTTTATTTGGAGTGGTTGCTCTACACAATACGGATATTTGTGTTTGACTACTAATATTGCACTCATGGAGATTTTTAAGGCTGGAAGGAGTTGGCATTTTCAAATGTTCTCAAAACATTCACTTCTGCCTATAAATAGTTATAACCCCTTTTAGGTCAGGTGTGGTGTTTTTTTTTTTTTTTTTTTTAACAGAAATATGAACTAGCAATGAGCCGTTTCTCTTTTAAATTTTAATTTAAATAACACTTCAACACAATTCCTAATAACTATGCCAACCTTGAAAAACAACAGGAATTAGCATAGAAACTTTTGGCCATTCTTTTGGCTAGCTTATGTCAATAGAGTCATAATGATTTACATCATCTGGATTTGCCTCAGCTGGAAAACTAGATTCAGGATAACAGCATCTAGGAAAGGCAATGATGTGTAAATATTTCGTTGGCTTTGCTACACACACTGTAGGTGGAATTAATTTCCTCACCTTTGGCAGCCTCATTGTTAGTTTAAGCTAGTCTAGTCAAAACTAGACTGTTTCTGAGATTTAAAGACCTCCAGTTCAGACACTTTACCTTTAGATTTCTATATCAGGTTGGGCTGAATTGCCCTGAAGAGCACACAGATGAGCTCAACTACCAAATGCTACTGGTGCCTTTCCCAGTTTTCCCTCAAACCTCTTGTGCTACCCTGGTTAAAGCAGTTGCTATGATTTTTGTTGCAAGGCTGCCTGCTTCTTCACAGTTGCTGCCTGTCTCTTAGAAAGCTGTATCTTAGAGGCACAGGCACATTTTTGTCACGTCTATTTACTTCCTACACCTCAGATCAAGGAGTGCCCTTGGTAGAAATTCTTGCTATGCTGAAACCACAGACCTGCGCTTGTCTGTAGTACAATCTTGGACAAATCCCACCCCTCTCATGTCTCAGGCCAATTTATAAAATGAATCATAGAATCAGAGATTGGTTTAAGTTGGAAGGCATCTTTAAAGATGAGCAATGAGTGATCTTCAACCAGAACAGGTTGCTCAAAGCCCCATCCAGACTGACTGTGACTGTTTCCAGGGATGGGGCATCTACCACCTCTCTGGGAAAACTGTGCCAGTGTCTCACCACCTTCATAATAAAACTTTTCTTCCTTGTATCTAGTCTAAATCTACCCTCTTTTAAAAGGGGGGTTAAAAGCATTGCCCCTTGTCCTATTTCTACAGACCCTGCTAAAAGGTTTGTCCTGATCATTCTTGCAGGCCCACTTTAAGTATTGAAAGGCTGCAATAAGGCTCCCTGGAGCTTTCTCCAGGCTGAAAAACCCCAGTTCCCTCAGCCTTTCCTCATAGGAGATGTGCTCCACCTCTCTGATCATCTCCAGGAATGGAGAGTTTAAATAACTCAGTGTTCAAAGTACTTCTTTTCCTTCAGTTAAGACAATGTAGTAGTGCACCAGGGATCAATATTGCCCACAGATTTTAGGTTCAGCATCTCTGTGACTATGCATGGGAAGCTGCAGAGAAAATGTTCTCTTTTGGGAGACACTCCTGGCAGACCTGTATTGGCGGTTGTCTAAGTCCAGTATTCTCTTCATTGTACTAAATTTGGTTGTATTTCTGATTTTCTGCTGCCTTCCTAAGCTCACTGACTCCAAGGGCCAGATGAAATGGATCTGACAGTGGTGCTGACTAAATGGCTGCCATTCAGAGGGATTCAGATGGGCAGAACTGGCCAACAGCATCCTTATGAAATTTAACAAAGATAGATGCAAAGTCCTGCACCTGGGGAGGAATAATCCCTTTCAATAACACAGCAGGGGATGGATGGGCTGGGGAGAAGCTTTGCTGAAAAAAAACTGTGGGGGTCTTGGTGGGAGGTGACCATGAGCCAGCAGCATGCACTGGCAGCAAAGAAACCAAACAGCATCCTGGACTGTGGAAGAGGGGCCAGGAGATCCAGGTTTCCTCCTTACTCAGTGTTTGTTAGATCATATCTAAATACTACATGCAGATTTGGGCTCCTCATTGCCAAATGAATGCTCCTCATTCAATGGCTTTATATTTCCATGCCATTCAGTGCCGTTTTCTTTCTAACAACTGGTGCTTCATACTTTTCTTTTGTCAGGTTGAGTCCCTCCTCCATGGAGAGGGAGGGTTCTCGTTGCAAGGAGAACATTGATCAGGTGGAGGGAGTTCAATGGAAGGTCAGCAAGTTGGTCAGGGGCTCCAGCACTCATCCTGTAATGAGCTGGACTTGTTCAGGCTGGAGAAGACATGGCTCCAGGTGAACCTAAAGCAGCCTCCCAGTTCTTGAAAGCAGTTCATCTACTAGATAGAGCAATAGTACATGGAGGGAAGAGGAGAAGTACATTGAAATAAAGGAGGTTCCATTCAGCTATAATTAAAAACATTTGTACTGTGAGGATTGTCAAGCACTAAACAGATTACCCAGATTGCTCCATTCGTGTCCTTGGAGATTTTTAAGACTTGTTTGGATCAAGCCCTAAGCAACCTGATCTCACATGAGCAAGGAGCTGGGCCACAGATGTCCTGACTGACCTTCCAAGCTCAATTATTCTATGGGAATTAGAGCAGTGTAGGAGAAAAGTTGAGAAAGTCAACTCACACTAAGGCAGAATGAAAGAAGGCTGAAAAATGAAGATGCATTGAAAACTGAACAGTAGAACCAGTTTCTGTTCTTGGTCTGTTTACAGAAACAGAGGTTGACATTGAATATGCCTCTTAACTCTCATCTGTGGTTTTGATTCTAGCTGTCACAACTACACTGTGTGGGTGAGGTTTCTAGGGCCCAATCTACATCTAACAAAAGAAGTTCTGACCTTGGATCTTTCCTTAAGGTTTTAGATTCCTCTTAGATTCAGCTATATGCAACAGAAAATAAAATCACAGTAGAAGAATGCAAAGAAAGGATGTAAGGAAATGATACAAAGAGAGTAAAGGCCATAAAAATAATATATATATTTCTAACAGCTCCTCACTCAGCGACAGAAAAAAAAATTTAAGAGTTTATAAGAGAATTATAAGGACAAAAGAAAAATATTAAACCCAAAGCAGAAATCTCTAATTTTAGCTAGCTGAATTTAAAATCTTTGTTTAGCACACAAAATCTCTTGGGTAAACAAAATGTGCCTTTGTCCCTTACTTAGTCCAAGAGGGATAATAAAGCTAAGAGACAACACTGGATTTAAGGATAATCAGATTAAGGCTGCATTCCCTGTTTTCCTTCTAATCTTTAGTTGCAATAACCAATGATGTTTGGAACCATGTCTTGAAAACTGTACCTAAACATGAGGAAAACACTGGCCTGACTGAAAGACTAAAGACATTGGACAAGGTTTTGCTGTGTTGGACAAAGTCTGTGCAAAGCTCCTGACATTGGTTTATATTATCTTAATTTTGTGGTGGTACTCTCTTAAACACAGAATGGCACCCAGCTGTAGGAGGCTCTTATGTAGATGGGAGTCTGGACCACTGACCTGGAGTTAGGAGGGATTCTGCACAGATCTGATCTCATATGTTTAAGGTCAATCGATTAAGGTGTGTTATTTTTTCATGTAGCACTAACACCAGCTGGTTGTTTTGAAGAGATGGAGGCCACAGAGTTTTCTCCTAGACACACAAATGAAATGTCTCATGGAAAAGGGGAATGATGCAAATATAGTAATGCTGGAGCTTATGAAATGAGGATTATAAATACGGTGTGGGGGAGAAGTGGACAAGTCAATCATGGTGCCCATGTGACATTGCTCTCAGGAATTTGCAGCGGTGCTTCTGGCTGAAATGAGCACATTCTACGGGCTCTGACTGCAGAAGGAACATTTTAAAGGGGAAGAATAATTAAGCAATGACAGAGGCATCATCATTATTAGATAATCACAACCCAGGGGCATTAGCAAACGTTGAGTGTCTCTAATCCCATGGGGTCTAATTATTCTGTGATAATAACCACACCTCCAAGTTTTAATTTATTCTTGTGGAGAATCTGGAGGGGGAGGTGGAGAAATGGGGGCATTTTAATATTTTTGCTAAAAGAAGATGCAGTTGGCCTTTCACTACGGCTCATCAGTATTCTAATCTAACTAGGATGTGTGATTGGCATTAAATTGTCTGCCCTTTACAGTGATCTCCAGCCAATCTGAGTATTCACCCTTGCACAAACCAGTGGCCTCGCTGCTGCTAACAGTACCAGCAGGCCCTGGTTCTATTTCTCAGTGCAGATTTTGCAAAGGTGAAGTAGATTTTCCTGGTCTGGAGAGGTGTATTTTCCATAAGGTCCTCTGACAAACACATTGCCATTGGTATGGAGAAAGAAGTAAAAACTTGCACATTTTCTAGTATCTTGGAAGTGCTGTCTGACATGTCAAAAAGGAAGATTCTAGGAAGTTTAAGTGCTCTGCTTGTGCTTGGATAGGATAAAATTAAAGTGACAGATACACTCTAGGGAAAGAGCACCAGAAAAGCAAGAGAGCAAGAAAGAGTCAGGGGAAACAAGAATGACAATATAGAAAGACATATACCAATATCACAGCCTTTCTCCAGTAAGTCAGTGCCCCTCTGCTTCTTCATTACTCACAGGTGAACTGTGCCCATGAAAGATTGTCCATTTCTTCTCAAGGAACAGGGAAAGAGAAGCAGCAGTGAGCAAAGGAGGAAGGGACAATGCCATGCACTCAATATCTGGTCTCTTTTTCCTATCTGTGTGCTTGCATGTGCAAATGAGAGCAAATATGACAGAGAGAGAGAACGGCAGAGGGAGAGGGAGAGGGGGAGGGAGAGGGAGAGGGGGAGAGAGAGGGAGAAGAAGGAGTCTTTCCCCATGGTGATCCTTCTGGTTCTGGCTTTCTGAAAACAGGTTTATATTTTACGAAGTCTTTTGTGAATGTTGACTTATACAAAAATAAAAAAAAACAAAACAAAAACAAAACCCAGAAAACATAAAGAGCTGAAGGAATTCATTCAAATTCTTTGCAAATTCAGAAGCCAATTCTTCAACAATGGGAGAATAACTTTAGGCTCACAAATCCACTATTCAGCGCTGCATAGGTTTTTTGAGAGCTAAGAATGCTTGAGAGAAGTGAAAATCAGGGACACTCATTTTAATCACTTATTTATGTTAACACCTAACTTGACATTTATGATTGTCATGAAATCACAGTGTCTACACCATGGGCCTACCACAGCAGTGCAAAGAAGGAGGAGAAAACAGAGACTGCCAAGGTACTACAGTTATGGCAGACAAACTTATTAATTTGTTATTTTTGTACTTTTCTAATCCTCTGTTCCATAATTTTCCTCCAAACCTATCTATCTAGCAGAAGGTATATTAACAAACAAGGGTTAATTGACTGGGCATGTCTTTGTGAATCGAGGCTGGTTTTGTGAATCTTTGTGTTTAAGGGCACATTTTCCTATGAGATTTTGAAGATGAAGAGAGAGAGAGAGAGGGTAAAAAGCAAGTTAATATTCTGGGCCAATTCCATGCTGATGCTTCTGTTTTGTTGAAATGCATTTCTCAGTGAAGACCATCCACCTCTAGAGTAAACTACAAGTTGTACCTCAGTACTGTGCCTACAGCATGTTGTGCATTCTCCCCAGCACACCACAATGATAAATCACCTTTGGTTTTGGGTGGGAAGTACTTTAGAGTGGCTTGGGATCAGAATAATAATGCACAGCGGACCGGCTTGAGCTCAAATTCATAGCTGACCATCAGATATTTCCAACTGCAGCTCTAACTGAAATCAAACCTAATTGAATCACCACAATATGAGGAAAACAAAGAAGAATTACTGAGCACTTATGACTCTGTTTTACTCAGTGGGGCCAAGGGCTGAGGCTGTGCTCGTTGAAGCACCACTGAGTTCACATCAAAGCCATTTCTACAGGGAACTTCCAGCTGTGCTCTCATGTTTATTACAGCTATCTGACACAATGTGGAGCAGGCTATTGTTCCGAGATGCATGCCCTGATGCTAAAATGACCTCCATGTGGAGCCACTTCAGAATACAGCCACTTATAAATCACTTTCCGAAGAATTTCTGATCTAAAATCAAGAAGGCTCTACTTGAGGCCAGGATCTCCTGCCTGGAGTACAGGTTCCTTCACACGGCTCCTGGTGCGCCAGCAACATCTTTGACACACTTTCAGAACTAAGCATTGACAAACAACAGCATCTTTCCATTAAAAAAAAAAATAGAAAAGAAAAAAGAGTGTCAGCAGAGTCCAAGGCTATCATTCAAGGTAAGCAATGTTCTTGTTCCACAAGTGCTTACCACGTGCATATATGACAATTCAAATTCTAGTACATGGGAGAGGATGACCAGATTCATCTTCTTTTTCACCTCTCTCACATATCTGTTTTAAGATCAGGCAAAGAGTCCTTGGGAGGTGTTTGTCTTTCCATCGCAACAAGATGTTTCTAAAAGACTTGTTTCCTTCAGACAATTAGGAGTCCTGTCCATGGTATTTTAGAATAGAGATGAGCTAAACTAAATATTGAACATTTCAGTTTGTAGTTAAAGGAGTTATGAATCCTGAAGGTGCATGCAATTATTTCCATGGCAGATGGGTTTCTAAGTGGGGTGTGCAAGCACAACCATATTGCAATAGCACATCCACAAAATGCAGTTGTTCACCCCTGAGAGCTGCAGAACTTGAGGATTATCTTGCCTCATGAAAAATTACTCAGCCAGGTCCCTTGCAGACCATTTGTAAAATCATATTGAGTTCACTGTTAACACTGGTTCTTCTCAACCATATTGCACATTTTTGTTATGCAAACAGCAAAGGCAGTTGAGGGTTTACTTTACTTGGTTTTAAACTCATGCAGTTGTTGCAGATATTTTTGTTTGGCCATTGCATAAAATAGTTCAGTAGCCCCACATTAAAGCAACTCATTCTTTTGAGAGACTGTTAAAACAATTAGGTTAAGACATTAATAATAATAATAACAACAACAATAATAATAATTTTAAATTAATATTTTTTACTATTAATTAATTAATTTTTACTATTAATTTTTCTGCCTTGGATAAACAGACCAGGAATATCCATGGACACATGCACAATCCAGTAGGATTGAAGGAACAGTGTTGGCAGTAGTTGAAAGCTCCTTCAAATGCATGAGTTTTTCTAAGATTTACATTATTTCCTGGGTATTATGAACTGCAGCATTTTCTGGGCTTGTAACTTCTTGTAAGATGTATTACATATAAGCTCACATATCTACCTGTGTAGGCAAGCTGATACTATCATCTTTCTTTAGCAGAAAGCAACCCCGAACGAACTTCAAATAGTGCTTCCAACAGAAATAAAAAAAGCTTTTTTTTTTTTTTTTACAAACTGGGATTCTTGTAGCTTGAAATAGAGATTAAGAGTGGGGTAGAGATACACTTACAAAATATAATGTATTATACGTGTTATTTGTAGACTGCAAGCAAAGTAAATCCTGAAATGTGCTAAGGCAATGGATTTAATACTTTAGGAAGATGATAATGTAATAATGTTTAAAAAACAAACATGTCTCCTGTTGAATTAGATCCTACTAATCCATGGTTTAGTACTGTATGCTGCTTCCAGAAAATAAAAAACAAACCTAAAAAAATTAACTAGCACAATACTTGATTGAAAATATGCACATGTTTCTGTCCTTTGGTATTAATGGAATTCTGAGGACATTTCTGTACCAAAAAATTCATAAACTGATCATGTTGATTCTAAAACAGATAAGGAGCTTTGCCAAAATGACCCCTACAGTTGTCAGGCATCCTCACACGGCTTCACAAAGCAGTTCTGCCCACCCTGAGCCCATTCAGTGCCTGAACCTCCCTGGGATCCTTCAGGCTGCACTGATGCACCGGCTCAGAAACCCTTCTGAGAGGAGAATGTGCAAAGACCTGTTACATTTTAAGGGACAAATATGCAAACAGCAAAGTGATGGCCTGTCTGGTGCCATCAGCATCCTTCAGGTTATCACTGGCTCATTTTTCCAATGAGGACACCAGGGAGAGACAGTGCAGTTCCAGGGAGGC
Organism: Phylloscopus trochilus trochilus; assembly: GCA_016584745.2. Lineage (NCBI taxonomy): Eukaryota > Metazoa > Chordata > Aves > Passeriformes > Phylloscopidae > Phylloscopus > Phylloscopus trochilus. The sequence continues at coordinate 6,288,659 of WQNJ02000016.1, read as the reverse complement.
TCCCTATGAATCCATCATCTCTCCTTTTACTGTACTGGGACTCTGGGAGCTTCTTAGCCACAATTCCCACTCTTTTCTTCTTTAGTCATTAAAGACACATTGAAACATTATTAAAAATACAAATATAGGTCAAAAATACATGCCCAGTTTCTTATTTTTGGCTTCAACTTGTGCTTGCATACCTGCTTAAGGGTGGCCTAATTATCAGATGGGCTTAGTACCAATATATCTCTCCAAGAAGCAGCATAATCTCTGGGCACTAAAAGCAGTCAAAATCAATTCACTTATTTAGGAGCCCAACCACAGACTCAGAAACTTAACACCATGTGTGTAAGACAGGTGACACACAACAGTTCAGAAATATACTTGTCCTGTCAAAAATCTCCTTGAACTGTGCAGTTCAATAGCAGGCACTGGGATGTGGGTGTGCTAAGGCAAGAGTTTCTTCCACAGCTTCCTTGAAAACCTATTCTTTTTTAAGTATTGGTGCTGCCATCAGCATTAAGGCATTGAAATTCTCTGTCCTCCAAATACTAAGGCAACAATGTTACTTAAATAACTAGACTTAAATAGAAATTTTAAAAACACACACTTGGGTTAAGTGTGTATACTGTACATACACTGTATTTTAAAACCTTTATTTAATCTATGTCCAATATTTATCAACTGTATCTTCATCCTAAAAATAATGAAAATTATGCTAGGGAAGTTTTCTATGTTCTGCAAAACTAATAAAGCTTATTTTAAATGATTTTACAATAACGGAACATGCATTAATTCCACATGAAATGGCACAAAAATAATCAGTTTGTACTTCAGCATGACGAGTGCCATTCTGCATTTTAAACCAATCTTTTCCAACATGAAACATCTACTTCAATTCAGTCTTTAGCAAACTGTCAGACCTTCCTATACACCTACTGGTAAGGTTATTTTTGGATCATCCTGGAAGCAAATCACAACTATCTCAGTGGGTGTACTGGCCTCTAACAAAATGTCACGGTGGCAGCCTTGCACCACTGATTGGAGAAAAACGTATTGTACTGAAGTGAACAAAAAGCAAATCTTCTAAGAATGGTTATTTGAACATTCTCCACTGCTTCTCAGCTGAAGCATCTTGTATATTCTGTAAAATCTCTACCATTTCAACAATTGTGCTCACAACATGAACACCTTCAACTAACAAAGACAATCTTCATACTAGATTAGGGGGTAGACAAAATAATGAGCCATGGATGATAGCTATAAGTTATAATTCTCTGCTTTGGGCAGAGGGAAAGAATGAATTAATTCTTACAGGAAAGGCAGTGTAATATTTTTTTTTTCTTTTTCAGTTTATTCTATACTTCACAGTCTTCCTTTTTGGGGATTGTTATTATTCAATGTCAGCATCTGTCTGAAAATGAGTATTTTTAGACCTTTGTGCTTAGGAGAATTTTTTTTTTCAGTGTAAGAGTTAATGGCTGAATACTGATATAATATGACAAAAGCTGTGCTGGATTTTAAGAGGTCATTAAAGGAAAAAAAAGTCTTACTTTCTCACTTTCTACCCTATCAGTATTTTTTCCCAAATATTTCCTCTTAGGTTTACACAGCAGATAAACCTAAAGAGTTTTTTACTGAAAGCATGAATAGCTAGTTCAGCTGTGTGAATAAATAATAGTTTAGAGAATCCAATAATCGTGAAAATGTCATGGAAAATGAAGGCTCCTAAGTCTGAAACAGAATTAGCTTCTGTTTTAGCAATTCTATCCCCCCACAGCTCAGAAATTACATTGTGTATGTTCATGCAGATAAATTTGGATATATAATTAGATGTTTCGTCTCTTCATTTACACACAGTAGGGCTTTCCTACTGGTTACTGAAGCAAACATTTATGTGTGAATTTGAAGAAACAAAATTGAAATGATCTCAGAGAGGCTGTGGAATCTCCATCCTTGGAGATGCTCAGACCTTGACCTACTCACCAACCTGCTCTGAGTGATCCACATTTTACAGTGCTCTATTAGCCTTGTACCACCCAGGACAGTCAGAATACACATTATTACCCTTGGGAAAATTAGGGTAGTGGGTCAACTGAGGGAAATTAAATGTCAGACAGTGTTAGAGACTGATACTTCGATTCTGAGCTTATATGTCCCTCCTTCACATCCACCTCCAGGCATTCCCACCACCCACTGAATGAATCCTGTATCTCTGTAGGCTCTGGAATAGCAGCCTCCCTGCAAGCTCTTTGCTAGATCCAGTTACAGGATGTGTCAGGGACAGTCTCTGGAGGAGAGAAAAAGGTTCCTTACACTCAGCTGGGATTCATCCTGCCCAAATTGGGATATTTACAGTGTGGATACCGTAAGTTGAGGCAGTTCCTCCAAAATCCCTTCCCAGTTAACAAGAAATGCAAACTTCCAGGTCCCCACCCAAAGGGAACTAAGACAAACTGGATGAGACAAAGCTGGAGTCAGGTAAAAGCTATCCCAGCCCAAATTCTTGTGTTATGAAATACTACAGGTACCTGCCTTTAAAACATAAAAAGTATCCTAATCAAGTGAAATGAAAATAAAATGAAGAATTAATTAACTAAATAGAGGTGATTAAAGTAAATAAAGGAAACAATTATAATATCAAAATAAAAGACAAGAAAGATGATTAAATGAGTCTTCAAAAGACCCATGAGAAACTCATGAAAGACATAATATGCCTTTACCTGGTTTTTAGTCTTTCACGATTTCATTTTAATTTTTATTCACTACCATCTGATAATTGCAAGAAACAGTTACTTTAACCATAGGCAATTTAAACCATTTTAATTTTTTTTCCAGGGCCAAGAGACAAAAGAACCTATTTATTGCCTGAGGGGATTTTTACTAAAATGAAAGCTTAATCTTTCATGTTTTTTTAAGCAAAGGCTTTTAAAAAATCATTTCTAACAATGCTGTAGGGAGACACTTCCATGGGTATGCAAAATTGAAATTATAAATTTACAATTATAAAAAAATTAATAGTTTGGGGGATTGTATTGTCTCTGTTCTTTCTGAATGAATACTCTTTCAAGCTTAAGAGAAAGTATTTAGCACATGGAGGAGAACGAGTGTCCTTAGACTCTCTTGCGGTCAAAGCTCTTTAGTCAGAATGTAGGGGAGAAAGACCATTGGAGTTTAATTTGTTTGGAAATCCTCAAATATCAGATGTCCCACTGGCTCCACACTTCCTGGCCCGTTTTTCTCTGTTGCCAATGCACTGAAGTTGACCTGACCACCATCTCCTCTGTACTAGTGTGGTGCACTGATGGTTGCTCAATCTTATCTATGCAAAATTAAACTTCAAGACTGAATTTTAACTGAAACTACCATCTTTTGGGGCTCTTATGACACATGTTTACAAAGGACAGAACAAGAGCTCTTGGTCAAAGATTAATTCAGGGGAGATCTTCAGGGGAGATATATCTGACTAGAAACATGGATATGATTTATGTGGCTGCCATGGTTCAAGGCATACTGGAAGTACACACTTATGCCCATCTCCATTCTGTGCAGTATTTTGCCTTTAACAACATCAAGAAAAGGATTAAATTTAAGCATCTACCTTTGCACTGCCCCAAATGTGGGCTGTTTTCTCAACTAAGAAATCCTAATTTAATGCATTATCTGGAGAGATACAAATATTTCTTCCTGGGCTTAGTGCAGGCTTTGAAACCAGACAAAATAATTTACACTTATGAAACACAACAAACTGAAGTGTTCTATTAAAGGAAAACTAGACCAAAAAAATACCCTTAAGGCCTCCAAACATCCCCATATTAAAAGGCAGATTTAAATGTTTTCTGCCAACATATTTCAAGTTTTAGTGGAAACACTTTGAGCTACTATGAAAAGCTTTATCAAACTAAATCCATTTTCCATGGAGCAGAGAAGAATCATTGAAGATATTATTCAGGTTTACAAAATATGTAATAGGGTGGAGAATGTGGAACCAGATAAGGAAGGTTAAGCTGAAGAACATTTTAACAAGGCTTGATATTAGGTTGGTTGTGCAACATAAATAGGTCAGTGGACCTATTAGAGATTCTTCAAGCTGTTAAATATTTGAAACACCTGTGTACAGGTACCACCTCTAAGATTTTCAGAGGCAACTGACATTCTGAAGACACTATTTGAAAGGCTAAATGTTCAGAATTTTTTGATAACACTGAATAGGTTCAATGTGCTAGCCAAAACCATTAACCTCTTTGGAAAACCCCTTGGTATCTGCTCTACAATACCACCCTGAGCGACAGGAAGCTTTCATTACCCCAAAGATATATCTGCCCAGCCCAGTGGAAGCACCTGTCTACCATGGGCCTCTGCAGACCAGGACATCAGAAAAAACAACCTCCCAGGTACTCAAGGAGCCTCAAGATCAGGTTAGAAGGGAAGCAGCAAGTCAGACAGGCTGGATAAGAAGACTGTGTTGGAGAGGGAAAGAGAGAAATGTGGGCCTTAAGGTTTGAATCCAGGTTCTGTGTGTACATGGCAAAACAAAGTACACAACGGGAACGTTCTGGTGCCACTGTGCTGCAGAGCAGCAAAGAAAAAAGGAAATGATTTCCAGCCCCTCTGCACCACAGGGCAGTGCATTGAGTTGCCCTGGGAACTCTTGTCAGTACGGGTCAAGATATGTTGTGCGTGTCTTGGGAGGACAAGGCTGCTCAGACATTTATCAGCTGAACTGCAGAGATATCACAGAGCATGCATGAAATGCAACATTTCTGCTACTAGAAATGACTGGTACTTAGGTGTAACTTGGAAACACTGACAATGGGAATAGCCTTTTGCAAAGTGCTGAGTCCCAGCTCCAGGACAGAGGGAAGAGACTGCTCAGGTTTAAAAAAACACCACATTGGCAAGCCTAGACTATTTTCACCCAACCTGCTTCTCAGAGATGTTGCTAATGAATATTATTTTTAGGTCAAGATGAGGCTCATGCCAGAAACAGGAAAATTCTGCACAAACTTAGTACTAGCCAAGCTTCTTTCCATTTAACCTCTGTCTCAAACAAACAATAAAACTGTAATATAATGGGAGCCCTGGCCAGCACTAACACCCAGCACCACACTCAGTCCCAGTTCTATTGTGCAGTGAAGACTGTTTTCCTTACTGATGAGCTCAAACAGTCTGCCATGAATTACTTTTTCATGGGGGATAAATACACACTTAAACAAGACTAAACACAAATGTTCTTTAGTGGTGTCTAAAATAATATGAATGTTTTTTAGAACAGCAATAAGCACACTTCATGATGCAAATAATTATACCCTGCAGCCTTTATGTAACAATAAGTGGCCAGATTCTCTACTCAGCTACATCACTGTAAACCCAGAGTAACTACACTGAATCAACATCTCTCTCTGTGGATTCTGGAGATCCTGAAGCACTACCTAAGTCTGAATTTGCCCCAGTTTCTCTCTAGGGCTTTGGAGACATCAGACATACATGGCTGGAAATCCACATGGTGGTCATGGAGGCATTTCCACCTCTTCTCCTGTCCCTTTTGCCCCCATAAATCTGGCTTCTGCTTAGTGTAATGATGTACAGAGTCTGGCTCTGTATTCCTTGTACATCTGATATCACTTCTGTAACTGTGTACTCAGGACCAGAAGAAAGCTCAACTGAGATCCATCAAGAGAATGAGATAAAAAAAAAGGATTCACAAAAATTCATGAAGGGTAAAGGCAATACGTGCAAGCGATGGGAATCAAAAATCAGTAAAAAGAACCACCTCAGCTGATTTTCCTTTGGATGGGAAGAATTTGGTCATGTTCTGAATCCTTCGTGAAAAGTTAATTTTACCTTAATTTTCCCGTGCAATTGTAATTTTCACACAGAGTTTTTTAAGATGGGTCTGTTAGGCTTTAATGGTCCCTGAAATGAATCTGGAAGGGTGAACACGTGCACATTGGACCCCCTGAACAAGCAGCTATTTCCTTGAGAATAACAGCAACAGGAACGTGTCCTGCTGTTAAAGGCTCCTCACAATTTCCGCGAGCACGGCAGTTACGACACAAGGCGGAATCGGCGCTTTAGCTACCACCTTCCACCCGCCTGCCCCATCCTTGTGTGCTGGAAGCAGGCCCTCTGCTCTTACCAGGACTTGTGAGGGCTCCCAGAGCACCAGTCGTTGTGGAGAGAGGGTTTGCATTGGTGGTGGTAGCTGAGGTCTGGGCGGCGGCTGCTGCGGCTGCTAAAGTTGCCAAATTCTGTAATTGTAAAGCGTTCATGCCTATGTGGAGAAGCAAGAGGGTTAATTAAAGCAGGTAATAATCATCACCATCACCATAATCATAACCATCAAAAAGTGCTGTTTTCAGTGGTCATGGAGCTTGGGGCGTACCTCGCCAATAAACTTGATTCTTTTCATTCCTAAGACATCTATAATCTCAAACCACCTCTTACAGTTCCTGAAGAGTATTTCTCATCTCTCTAGTTTGGAGTTGAGACAATGCACCAACAACACAAGCCTATACTTCAGGAAAATTAAACCTGGTTTGTGCCTCTTCTAAGGGAAGAGTAGAATTAAAAGTCATTTAAACTCTGCGTGAAGCCCAGGCACAATATTATTTCCTGACACAATGGGGGATGTAAAGAAGATAACTAGCATTTAAAACACATTCAGGACAGGGTCATATAATTGGGATGAAAAAATTTGTTTCCCATGTCTCCTCTGAATATAACTACTAAGGTTACATTGTGCAATAGCCAATAATTGTGCCCAATTTCCTTTTGATGGTTCATTTCTAAAAACATATATGAAGTAAGTACATCAAATTAGTATCAGCCTGACCACAGACCCATCACTAAGATGGGAATTTTCAGGCTGTAAGCTCTGGACCATGATGCCAAGTTTACTGAGTCAATCTGTCGCTTCATTATTTTAAAAGATGTGGGGGAGATGCACCTTTATTTTGGTGGGAACCTTCAAGAAATGGAGGCATTTAAATTTAATTTATATGGCAAGCAAGACAGGACAAAAAATAAAAGAGAATTTTTGTGAAATGGAAAAAAAAAATATGATTAAGCAACAGCCAGTGGCAGACATTTGCTTAAATCAGAGAGAAAGGAGTCGGTCTCTGAAGAGGAATTCAAAATAAAACACCTTTTACCTTGGACTAGATAAAGTACTTGGGCACTGACTCTAAGGTGAAATGCTTCAGTAAGAGCTAAAATGTAGATATGAGATGAGTGCTAACATTAACCAGACTGGATCCTTCTCAGGATCCCCTGAATAAGACCAGGTATCCCCAGGAGTGATGTTCAAGGCATTTACACAGGGACTGAGAGACATGGTTTGGATGAGAGATCATCCTTTGGGTTTGGACATATGAAGGAGCTCTGTGAGGGCTTGAGCCCTCAAGAGAGTTGACAAAGTGCAAAACCCCAAAAGACTAAGAGAATTTTATTATGTTCCTGTAGTCCAGATAATACAAGTACACTCACAAAGGGTTAGGTAGGAAGAGCAATACCTTTTCTAGACCTAGTGATAGAGCTGGGAAGACTGCATAAATATTGGGGAACACTCAAAGAAGAGTCTGAATGCCTAGAAACCTGTCAGATTTTTTCTGAATGTTGGTTTGCTTACAAGAGATATTACTTCTCCCTGCACACTTGGTATCTCAAACGGGGGAGCTTAACAACAACTTTGAGAATATGAAAAAAAAGAGAATTTCAATCCAATACTTGCTAAGTATGTTTGAGAAGAAAAAAAAACACAATGAAGGAGAGGTACTTTCTAGGAATTCAGAACTCCTGCAATAATGGAGAGTGGTATTACTTTCAAACACAGGTACTGCAGACTCAGGTTAGTACAATCAATAATCTCCATAAAGAGGAATTCTTACTGTCACAGCATTAGGGACTGTGAAATGAACCTTGATATAAGCATCTATTTGTGAATAAAGCCCTACATTTAAATACAGCAGTTCCAACAGGCAGGCCAGGCCTCAGGTGAGCACCTTATTTGACTAAGGTTCTAATGTGGGGGTGTCAGTCAATGCTCAAATTCAGTTCAGATGTTGGTGTTTTTGAAAATGTGACACAATTGAAATGGTGGGAGTTAAGATTTTAGTTGATCGAAGATACACCAATTCATAGTCTGGAACTGGAACAAGACACTTGGAGAAATTACGAGACCAAGAAAGCTCTTTATGGTTTCTTTTGGAGGCTAAAGACCATCTTAAAAGATAAGGTTTTTCTCAAACATTACTAATCCAAACTATTTTGCAATAGATAGAGATTCAGGTATGCAAACAATTTTTTTTTTTAAATTACTCATGTGACTTACTGGCTTGCCTTGGGTGTGTAAGCATTTTTTTCCCACTGAAGAATTACCTTGCTTTGATAGTAAAAGACTGCAGACTATTTCAAATAAGATTTTGGGGATGGAAAAGACTTAAGCTGGGGCCCAAACCTTTGCGAACAAAGCAGTCAGTAACCCTCAAAATGAGATGTGGTATCCATTTTCATCCTAGACTGATATTGGTCCTTAATTGTAATTTACCTTCCTATTTCATAGGGAGAATAAGTAATTCAGCAAAGAATATCCAGCAAACATTGCTGATCACATCACTGAGGCCGTATTTTCGTGCCATTCTATAAAAAGGATTTGGGAAAGCAGTGGGTTGCTCTCCTCCAGAGGAATGGCTTTCTATCACCCACTGTTTGGTTATTCATCAAAAGGATCAGTCATAACCAGCTCATATTTCTTCTGTGTGAGGGTTTCTTTGGGCTTTTAAATGGTACATATGGTAGGATGAAATAATTGTGATACAGAATGGTTCTAGAGGACAGCCTAGGCCAGACAAGGTCAACAGGCAGCAGAGCAAACAACTGCTCTCTGTGCACTCATGAATCACCCTTGCACCTCTGTGGATGCAAAACAAATACCATCACTGCCTCACTCCAAAAAAACCATTTTTTAAATTTTTTTTTTTATTAATAGTGGGACATTTTCTATATAAGCACAGGAGGAACTCATCAATTTGCAATTGAGTTTCAATGCCCAGAGAGGATGAACCAACAAGAGCTTGGTGGTGATGAAGTTGTCTCCTCACCCAATTTGTTTTACTGTAGTGGTGACTGTAAGACACTGGCCACAAAACAGCCTGCAGATGTTACAGGGTGTCACCTTGTATGTCTGCAGGAGAAAAACCCGCTGGTTGTTTTCACACCTGAGTAAGAGAAAGACAGCAAAGACCTCCACAGAACTCCACTCACCCAAATGTGAGTGTCAACAAGGGCTCATGGCATTCACTGTCACCCAGCATGCTCTAGAGCCCATTTTGTCAAAAGTTTTATCACTTAATATGCATCCTCTTTAGGATCCTCTGCTCAAACATCTGAAAAATAAGTCCTGTCATCACTATTTCACATTCCCCAGGCATTTTACCATCTCTGCTCCCTCTTCATTGGTTTCTCCCATCAACTTGTCAGGCATGTCAACATCCCACTTGCTTGGACAAACTCGGAGGAGGGAAACCAAATGCTCTGAAGTCCCAGACCCCAAAGGTACTTTGCTTTCAAAAGGGGATTTTTTGTTCAGTTAAATCTCAGCTAAGGTACAGTTCTGCAGTTCTGTGGGATGGATCTGCTCTCTCATTCTCTCCCCTTTCACACACACTCTTCACACATTTCACATCCTACAGTTTTTTGTTTTTTTTTAAACAGTCCCAAATCCCGCAACAGGGCTGGACAGCAAATGAGTAGATGGATTTTATTTGAAAGTGCTGCTCACTCAGCAAATGCACCTCTCTCTGAAGAAATGCAAATTGCTTAACGCTGAGGAACAGCCTCATAGGCAGAGCTACATATGAAAAATGAATATCCTCCTGTAGAGGAAAAAAAAAACCCTTCTGGGTAAGGAATAACTCTTGATCTTCATGATGGAGACAATGTTGGGAATTAAAGGGAAATGATTAAAAACCCCAGATTCACAATACAGTTTGATTCCATTTTTAATAACATGTATTTACCAATGTGCTATCAGCTTGGCAAATATTCAAGACTGCAAGGAAATTCAACTTTCATTTTGTTATTTGGCAGATTAAAAAAACAATTAAATTATGTACAAAACAGATGCACAGTATGCCTTGCTTGAAACTTAAGATTTTTTAAAAAATTATTTATAAGGATAGGGGCATGAAAATTTAATTTAATGTTCACCTTAGGTAATTTTGTGTCTTATTGTTCACAGCAATTACCATAAATCTACATATCAATAAGCGAGAACAGATGTCAGTTGTTACAAGTGCTTGCCAATCAGGCCTGTTAAAAAGTGACAGATGGATGGTGATAGAACATTCTCATAAGGCCTATTAGCACATTCACAGGAAATTTTTGTAGTGCTGCACAGTCACAGATGCAGTTCTGTGAAAACACGGGGAAATTTGAGAGCACGAGATTTACATTTTACAACTTCTTATGCTGCCTCTGACACAAACTTTCATACAATGAAGTAATTTGCCTCGTTTCAGTCACTGCAGCTTTTCTCCTGTGATAACTGTAAATTTGGAATTATTGGGTATTTGTAGAGGAGGGAATGGAGTCACAAGCCGTTCCTGAAAACTTCTTAGGCTTCATCAGCTCTTGGGTTTCTAAAACCATAATAAAATCTTATTAGAAAATAACTGAGATTTGCTTACTGCACAAATTCCTAAAAAAGGAAGGCACCAGCTACACTTACTGGCACTGTATGCACAGAGAGTTTAAAGTCAGTGGTGATTATCAGAACCAAATCTGATTGTGCATAAGCAGTTCCCATTGACTTGACTTCTTTTGCTTTGGAAATTTTATCCTTCTCAATTATTACGATTTATTCCATCTGAATTAAATCCTGGCTGCAGCTTAAAAAAATGTGGATTAAGGTAAAATTGATCATCTCCAGGCTAAAAAGCAACTATTTGCTAACACTGACATCAGCCATTTTGGATGCTGATGGTAAAATGTGTATAAAGGCGTGGAGGGCCAGGCTATTCCAGCAACATTCTAAGAATTAAAATAGACAGGAGATCTAAGTGCTACCTCCATCAAACCATATATATTCTGTGGCTACTTTTAGAAAAGCTGCTTATCTGAAAAGTGCTTGAGATACCCCGACCAGTTACTGTTTGATTGAGCAAAGCCCTTAAAACTACTTTTAAGTCCACAATTGATTCTGCCCTGTATTTTAAGAGTATGTGCTTAAATCTGACTGCAGGTTCACAGAAACATAGAATGGTTTGAGTTGGAAGGGACCTTAAAGGTCACCTAATTCCAACACCCCTCGAGCCATTTGTTGACTTATGTAGGATTTCAGCCCATTTTCAGGTTATACATGCTCTAAACATATCCTGGCAAGAAGGCTGCTTTTGTCAGTTTAAATGTGTCCAGTCCTGGGGGGAAGGATTCATCTGATATAACTTTGTCCAAAAAAAAAAGTTACTCACTCAGGCTCTTGCTACAGTCAAAGAAGAGAGAGGGGTAATGAAATCATCTGACCCTAAAGTAGAATCATAGAAGCAATGACTCATAGAACATTTGGGTTGGAAAGGACCATAAAGACCATCTAGTTCCAACCTCCCTGCTATGGGCAGGGCCACTTTCCATTACTCCAGGTTGCTCAAAGCCCAAAGCCCACCTTTCAAGGGACATCTTTCACCAGACCAGGTTGCTCCAAGCCTTTTTTGACCTGGTCTTGAACACTTCCAGCGATGGGGCATCCATAGCTCTCTGGGCAACCTGTGCCAGAGCCTCACCACCCTCAGAGCAAAGAATTTCTTCCTAATAAATGTAGTATTTTCCCAATATCCCTAAAATATGTTAAACCCAGCCTTGGTAGGACGAATCATTGCCTGGGAGTGACTCCCTCTTCACTGACATTGCAGGCAGGTGGGATATCTACTTCCCAAACTACTGAGGTTCAGTTGGATGAATTCCATCCACAGAGGGGCCAAGGCAATAAAAAGCCCCCTCACCCTCCATTTACTGGTTATGGAAAGTCCACACAAAGCTACAGATCTTCTGCCCAGACTTGGCCATACCTGCACTTTGTGCACTTTTGCCACCTGAATAAGCACATCTCCTAACTGCTAAGCACTGCTTTTTCCTCTCAAGGTGCCTCTCCTTCTCCTCTCAGCAGGAGCAACGTCTGGATTGTGAACAGGCTCACTTGCTGCAAACTCTGTCTCTCCAAAACTGCTAAACAGAGTTGTTTAATTTATTAGTTAAAAGAAGAAAAAAAAAGAAAGCTAATTTTATGTGTTAAAATAACTAGGACTTTCAATGGAATTATTGTTAAAAAAGCTGAATGTTTTTGGTCCCTGAGGTCAACATTTTCAAAACTGGTAGTTATCTTTAAGAAACAGCTATCTCCCTTGAGCTGGAAACAGTTTTTCAGTGACCTTTACTTTTAATATGATATCCCTAAAGAGGTCATAGCAGGAGAAATCCTCCTTCTGTATAGCTTCTCTGGAATGAAGCCATCCAAGAGTCAGAGGATATAAAGGATCCTTTGGCCAATGCAAAAGCGTAGAGCTTTTGTGCAGATGGTCCTGGCTTCCAACTGGTCCCTCCAGATCCACTGAGCCAATCCAACTATTAGAGGAAAATATTCAGAAAGCAGAATCTCACAGACTTTCTCTCACCCATCTGCTCCTACAGACTCTGCAACAGGAGGAAATCTGGCTTGGGTAGAGGAAGAAGGGTGGAATGGATAGAGCAGGGCTCAGAAAGGGCCAGAAGTTCAACCCAAAATGCAACCAAACTGTGAGAGAACTTGGACAGAACTGGAAAAAATATATACACTGGAAAAATATGAAAAGTCCCAGGTGCAGAGGGCTTAGGGTTTTAAGACAAAGAAAAACCCATAGTTGCTCCTCCTGTATAACTTCAGAAAGCAAAATACACTGTGTCTTTTATGAGTACTGTACTTTTTTCTATGTCTTGAATGGCCACACATACAGAAATATTGTTGTATGAACCAATATTTGTTCCTGCCAAAACATTTGACATGAATGGACTATAGAAAATCTTCCTAGACTGTATATTGTTTAAATATTGAAAACATTGAAATATTTTCTACAATCATCCTAGCAAGAGTAAATCTCCTCTTACACTGTATAGTAATTCCCAAGCTCTTAAACAGTCAGTTTGGCTTAAATAACTGCAGCTTTTAGGACCTGCTCCAGTGCTAGCAAAGTTCAATTCAAACATTCAAGCAACATCAATCTCCTTTGAATTAAGCTTCTATGCAATTTGTATGTATTTGAAGGAGGAATTTCTGTTTGCTTGAAAGGTTGCTAGTGTTTAATGTAGCTTACATTGTCTTTTAAAGTATGACAATCAAATCACATAATGTAATTCATCTACATTATTAGCCTTCCCTAAAGACAAAGTGCAGGCTAGACACTGAGGCTGGAGAGGCACGTGAGAGGAAACACTGCCTTTAATTAGCATTAGCATTAGAAGGTATCAGAGAAGGGGAGGAAAAGTGAGGAAGTGCTCACTGTGAAATATACTCATAAGGATGCATGTCCTTGCATGTTTTATACAGGACAATGAAGCAGACTTTGGCAAGGTAGAATTAGTGCCTGTAATCAAGACCAGGGGATTACTGTAATACCAAAGGCACCACTGCCAGCTCTCCCAACTTTATTAGCAGTCTCAACAGATTACACTGTTTTCTTTGGCTTGACTCATGAGGTAGAACAATTTCATGAAAATCTCGTTTTTCAATAGAATTGAGATAAAACTAAACTGCAGAATTAGGCATGGAACCTTAAAGCTTGGAAAGCTAAATGGCAAGCTACAGCTTTTTGTCTCTCAGATTTCAGGATCTCAAATTTTCATTAAACCAGTTTCATGAACTGCTTGGACTTCACACAATGGTGAATATATAGCAGGGTCAGTTGGCTGCCACAGCAAGAACAGTGTTCACTTTTGGACCTCGTGCTGAGTGTTTAATGTCTGTATGTGAGAGAGTTCTTGTAAAAAATGCCCATTTTTCTTTGGACTGTATTCCCAGCTTACAAACAAACAAACAAGCAAACTCCAATACTCTTCAATCACAAACACCTAAAAATCCCACCCCCTTCACCAAAATCAAACAACCACTGCTTTTGCAACATAAGAACTACGTTAACCAGTCTGAAGCATGGTGTTAGGGAAAGGGAATTTAAAACTGCACACTCAAGAACAGTGTCTTTGCTCTGCTAGCAAAGAAAATTGCTTTGATTTAAGAAATAAGATCACTGAGCATAGCAAATAACTCTTCACATGTGCAGTGGGGTGTGTGCTGTGCCCCTTCTGTTCTGTACAGAGACAACACAAGCTTTAGCAGTACAAATAAACATTTGGAGATCCAAAGGGCCCTAATTTTGTACAAGGGGGTAGCTATATCAGAAGTCCTAATGTAGCAAACCGTGACTTCATCAAGATTTAAGCACAAAAGAGATGCTAGAGCCCCGACATGGAAGTAAGGATGGAATTTCAATGGCTCATGTGGCTTTTGATCAAAGTTTTAGTGTCTGAATTACATGGTAAGCACACCCATCGACTTCAAGGATAAAAGTTGCACCCCTCAAACACAAAGTTCAAAGAACTTGAAAGCTGCAATGACGGATCTTCTTTAGCACCCCACTCAATTGTGTCTGGATTTTATTCCTCACTTTGAAATGTTATATTAATAGGCAAACTATATGCAATATGGAATTACATATTAGATTCTTTTTTTGTGAAATGAACCTGTACAGCTTAAGTTAAAAAACTCTAGGCCTTCACAAATGTTCAAAGATAGCTTCAGCTGGTAATGCAAGCCCTTGCTGCAGACACAGGAGTACCTTCTATTCCTTTCACAAAACATAATATACAAATTGTTAATTCCAGATGCACTGCATGACATAGTACTGCCTGATTCCCAAGGAGAGGACATGAACTCTCAGTTCTAACAGTGAAATAATGCTTAGTCTTTTGCACTTTCATGTAGACATACAGCTTGGAGAACAATTTAGTATCACTAATTTTACCTTGAACATAAAGATTTAAGAGTCACATGCTTTGGGGAAAGGAGTAAACTTCAAGCTGGTTTGAAAACACGAATATAAGATATAAAATACATTTTTTTTCAAGAGAGGCAGTCAGTCATCAAATTATCCCATAGCTGAGTGCATTAGCAATCTAATTTGCAGTTGAAAAAAGTATATCCCTCAAGTAACAATGATGTGCTATTATGACTTCGCAAGATGACTTTCTCTTGGTCTCAAGACTACATGATTTTCAGAGAATAAATCACATCTTGGATTGAAAGCCCATCCTGGAAATGCTTGACTAAAACCCTTAGTTTCAACACAGTTCTTGAAAACAAAGAGGAATCTACGCTAACAGTGAGAAATAGGCAACAAAAACTTCTAAGGTGCAGATGATGCAATGGATATCACATTATTTTTCCTCAGTGTCCCAATTCTTTCATTTTGTAGACCTAATCAAATATGAAAACATTAAAACACAATCTTTGAGCTCAAAACCACTTCCAAAACTGCCAAGTATAAAACTGTTGCTGAACCGCTCTCTTCTGCTTATCATATTAAGATACATTATTTTGATGGAAAAAATGCTCGATTGCAAGTGTAACATAATAGAACCAGCAAGCACTGCCAGCAGGTCTGAGGAAGAGAGAATAATTCAGAGATATTGTCATCTGTAGGCCAATTTATATTGTCAGACAGCAGGTTCACATTATTCTCTGATGTCACTGCAATAATGGCATAATATAACGATTGAGCAAAGAATACCTGTGGGGTATAGCTATACAGTGTGGTATATATATACTTGTTAAAGTATTTTAGGCTTCATTCAAAGCAGAACCAGAAGCAGCAAAAGAGCAGGATTAAAAAAGGAATGAGAAATGGTGCTCATAAAGACTTCTGAATATTTTAGCCCTTGTTTTGTGATGATGAAGCAAGCGTAATGTTGTATTTCATTGATTCAGTGGGCTCATGATTAAAATAAACTAATGTAGCAATTTAGGGGTTTTGTGATTCTTTCTTTTTTTTCCCCTGTAACAAGAGAAAAAAAAAAAAAAGAAAAAGCTTTTTAACAGTTCCTCACGGCAGGCATAATGTGCATCTGTGCTCTGATTTACTGCACATGCTGCCTTCTCTAGCATCATGTTAAGTTACGATATCAGCATGGTAGGTCACACAGTGGGAATGACCTTTTGCTAATCACTACACATCAGTTACTACTGGCACACAGCTCATTACTAAGAAACCCTCCAACTAGCTGGCTTTCAAATCCGCTCACACTTTGATTCTTTTTTCCCCTTTTCTTTCTTTCTTTTTTTCCTCCAGACTGAAGATTATACTTTTACATAAAATCTCTGTTGTGTAATTTTGCCAACTAGGGTTCCAAAGTCAAAAAGGCACCCAGTTAATTTTCTGTGATTATAAAAGGAGCCTGAAAATTCATACCGAAGGTAGGCCTGTAATCTTGGGTTTCATTAAAAAGGTCAGAACATTTTTCCTCACCACATATTATTAAAATGTTTGAGGGCTGCCATTAATTTGATTTTTCAGGACACAGAAATCTCACTGGAAATTAGAATGTAATCCTGCTGTTGCTTTCCTGACACTTTTCATAGGGCAGGATACGGCTGCAGGGACCAAGAGTTCTCCTGCAATTTACAATTGGTTACTTTGGCCAAATGGCAGGTGACTAATGCAGGACAAACTGTTTGCACAACCTGGGAGCACTGGGTTTAATTTCAGTTCTGAAAGAGGGGTGAAAGTGTTTCTATTGACGCTGAACCGTGAGCTGTCCCCTGCCAATACATCTGCCACATTTAATACACAACACACCCCCCACCCCCTGACAATGTGATTATTAGAGGTACAGAATTCAATAGCTTAAGAATACAAAACATAGCAGGAGCAAAAGGAAAGGGTTTTGAACTCACCAGCCATTTGCTGAATGCCGCTGAAGGCACCCAAGTTACTGGAGGAAGTTGCTTGCTGCAGGAGCTGCAAATGAACAACACAGCACAGCAATCTATCTGACAGTAATGTAACAAATGAAGATAAAACTAAAATGAGCTATCATTTCACATTTGGAGTATTTTTGCTTTCCTTTACATTTATATAGTCTCTTGCTTCTGTCTGCTGCTGGAATGAACATCCCTAGAGTCAATGCTGTAAATCCATATTAATGTCTAATCTCTATTAAGAAACACAGAGACACAAGGGAAACTCAATAACATGGCTGCTTTAAAACAATTAATCAATTTATTCTTTTTAACAACCAGGTGTTAAATCTATTTAAACCAACATAGTGTGACTAATTACAACCCTCTGTAGTCTAGTAGTTACCATAACTCATCTCTGTCAATCATGGTCCATTCTTCCCCACCCCTATCAATTCACTGGTTTTTTTTATTATCTTTATGAATCAAGCACACAGATATTCATTAGGCTGGTATTTGTATATATAGCAATTTAGCCTATCTCAGTATTAATTAGCCAATCTCAGTACTAATATATATTTTTAATTGCTGGGTAAATTGCTGTTTATATCACTATACCAAAACATTGTATGCACGCAAATGATGAATTTATACATACACATACATATATACGGGCACATTCATTTCATAGAAAGGTTTGGTTTGGATGGGACCTTAAAGATCCTCCACTTCCAGCCCCCCTGTCACAGGCAGGGACACCTTCCACAAGACCAGGTTGCTCCAAGCCTCATCCAGCTTGGCCTTGAATACTCCCAGGGTTGGGGCAGCCTCAGTTTCTCTGGATAACCTGTGCCACTCTCTCACCACCCTCACAGGAAACAATTCCTTTTGAGTAGCTCATTTAAACCTGCCCTCTCTCAGTTTAAAATCCTTACCCCTTGTCCCATCACTAAATGCCCCCATGAAAAGACCCTCTTTAGCTTTGTTGGAGGCCTCCTTCAGGTATGGAAAACTCTAAGGTCCCAGAGGCTTCTCTTCTCCAGGCTGAACAGCTCTTTCAGCCAACAGCTCCCTCCCCAGCTCTTTCAGCCCCCTCTCCACAGCAGAAGTGCTTCAACCCCACCTTTGTGGCCTCCTCTGGGATTTGCTTCAACAGGTCCAGATGGTTCCTGTATTGGGGACCTCAGAGCTAGATGCTGCACTGCAGGTGGGGTCTCACCAGAGCAGAGTAGAGCAGAGCAGAGGGACAGAACCCCTTCCCTTGACCTGCTGCCCACAGTGCTGGGGATGCAGCCCAGGACATGTTTGGCTTTCTGGGATGGAAGTGCACATTGACAGGTTGTCAATTCTCACCAACACTTCCAAGTTCTCCTCAGGACTGCTCTTGATCCATGCTCTTGTGCTTGGGATTGCCCTGATCCAGGGTCAGGACCTTGTGCTTGACCTTGTATTTTGCAAGGTTGTATTTGTCTTACTTGGAACCATGAGCAACCCCCAAGTTATCCAAAAGCTCCTCAACCAGACCTCTCAACTCCAGAGCCACAAAAGGCAGAGGTTCCCTCTCAGCTGTGATGAAGGGGAGCCTCTCTTGGCCATCCAGATCCAAAGACACGTGGCTGTGGATTTCAAATTTTCCAGCAGGGACAGCAGCTACCACCTGTTTCTCAATCTTACAAATGGATCAAGGAAAAGACCATTTTAAATTTATGGCTTTTCCTGGCCACATTCACTTTCTGTATGAGGGGATATGAACTACACATGTTCAGCATTGAGAGGACCATGCATTAAAGCAAAAACCATTTCCAAATGAAAATGTGGAAATTTGATAATTGAACCACAACATACTAGTTTAGAGACTGCACCATATGGATATGGCCCCTACACTGTTCAGCTGCCTATCTGTCCTCCCCTAAGGAGGAACTTAAATTTTATTCCAGCTATAAAAAACAGACTCTAATGGTCAAAACCCCAAATAAAATTAATACAATCAATTTTTTTTTTTACAGTGGAGGGGTTGGAACTAGATGATCTTTAAGATCCCTTCCAACCCAAGCCTTTCTATGAATTTATGATTTGTTTTGCAGATGAACACACCAGAAGAAGACACACTGTGTATCCTGGACAATTTACCAGTTTACTGCAGAGAGTTTAGTAGAACTGATTTACCGTGGTCCTAAAATAAATACAGCCACTGCCACTGAAATGAACTTACAGCTAGATATTGTGGTGTGAGTCCTCCAAGACCTGTGAGGTTTCCCCAAGTGGCAGTATTGAGCTGTTGCATCTGCTGAGCCAACTGCTGCTGCAAACGCCGCTGCTCCTTGTCCTTTTGGGTGTCAGCAAACTTCACCACGATTGGCGAAGAGCAGCCCTGTGGTTGGACAGATCAGGAAAGACAGAAGGGTTAAATCACACCGGGTCACCCTCGCCTGGTGAGCTCAGCCATGTCCTGTAGGGCCACTGGCACGGGCACAGCCAGATTGTTCACCCTCTCTTTGTGACTGGCACGTGTAGGACTGCAAGGACTAGGATTTTCAGGTTCCTAGGAAAAGAGGCTATGAAAAAATTATTGATTCCCTAGATCTTTTTAGAAAGCACCTTTCTTCAGGCTCTCTTTTTCCTTCCAGCTATCAAAACTGCTGCCAGAGACAGCAAAGTGTACCAGTCCTCTTTAATTAAGCTTCACAGCTGATGAGACGGATGCGATGCTTTGTCTGCAGTCTGTTTTCGAGGCAGCGCCAAAGGGAGAGGTGTCCAACCTCCGTGCTGCCAGGGACCACACAGCCAACACTGCCCTGCCACCACGGTCTGCCTGTGCTATCACTCTCAGTGCAGCTGGCATGGGCAGAGACTGGGAGCAGCAGATTTACCTCAGCACTCGCCATCAGTGAGGCACTGGCCCTGCTCACACCAAGGACCCCCAGTCAATTCACCCACCTGCGGTCCACTCCCAGGCACGCTTTGTATCAAGCACCCTTGAGATGTGAACAAAGGGCAGGATGCAGACCAAAAGGGCCTAGTTCTGGTGATAGCAGCCCATTCCTGATGGCCACCATTTCTTCTATTGCTTCTATCAGCCTCCTGTTACATGGTATGGCAAGGCTGTAAGATGCCTTAGGAAATAGGGAAGCTGTAAGAAAGAGCCAGAGGTCTGGTCTGCAGCCTGCTCCTCGCCCATGGCTGAGGGACCTTGGGAAGAATTTGGAGGTTATAGACCAGATGGACTTTTGAGGTAAACTGGAATTTCCTTTGGACTTCAAATTGGGCATTCCTGGGCAAAGTCATTGAGACAATGAGATGTGATTATGAAAGATGTCTCTGTTGATTTCTCTCTGTTTTTTTCCCTGCTAAGAAATGTTTCATATTTTAACCTTTCAAGTCTTAATTTTTTTCAGCTCAAGAAAGCAAACTATATACTGAAATGATTCAGTTCTTCAAATTAATTCAAGCATTTTATGAGTCATCGAAACTGTCAATCCATTTCATACTGCTTTTCAACTTCACAGCATCCAATGAATAACTTTGCTTGCCATGCTTTGTTATACTAATTTCTTGTCTAACTTCAATGTGAACACAATGGCAGGAGTGATAAGTGACTCAAGTCCAAGAAACACAGCAGTGCTTTAGCCAAAGTGTATAGTGTGGGATGCAGAGTAGAGTTATACCTCACCTACTCTTCCCATGGCTGCTCTCACAAACACTGTGACATCTTCAGAAAAGTTCCTGTCCTCAATTATTTACAAAACGCAGCCATGTACCTTTTCTCTGAAAAACCTCACACTGGTACAAGTGATAAAAATATTCCCAGTCATCAGATGAAATGATGAAATAAACCATAATAATAATACTAATAATAGTAATATCTCTCACATAAAGATCCTCCATCATCCCACTGTTCCTTTAGAACTGTTAAGAGAATCATCGCTTATTGGTTTATTATTCCACCTCCAATTCTTTTCCTGTGTGTTTCATTGTAAAAATGTCTTTCAGTGTTTCAGTGAGGAAGAAAGGAGATACATAACACTCCAGCAATCAAATAAAGATTATGAAGGAGTCGGCTTGTTACACAATTACCTCTCTCTAGTGATTTTTATACTAATGTTAAAAATAAGATCATTTAGAAAAAAAAAGAAGAAAGAAAAAGGAGCCAGGGGGTAGAGGATGTGAGAGAGATTTTTCTGGTTTTGCTAATAAAAAAAACCTCAAGCTGTTTCTATCTTATTCAAGATTTGGTAACAGTGTGCTAAGAACAACTGGAACTTACTGCCTTCTGCCTGGATGTACAGGAGAATCAAGTCTATTTCCAAAGAAATAGAAATGTGTATCAAAGGAAGAAATATTATATGGTTGTTTCACTTTTCAGTTTGGTAGTTCAAGACTACAGCTGGCATATTTATGAATTCTTAAATGTCAGTAAATTGTATAAAAACAATATCTCTGCAATTTATGAATCTATAATTCATTTTTTCACTGTCTCCTCTATATTTCATCACTTCATCTTTTTCAAGAAAGCAAACATTCTGAAGACTGAGATTATATCTAGCAAGTGCCTCTATATGAGAAATGATAAATTTATACATACAAATTTACTCCATGATAACAAATTAGTGTCTTCTATTGGTGCTGCATTTGAATGACTTGAACAAACAAACAAAAAAAACTGCACAGAAAAGAAATAGAAGAGCAAACACTTTAGAGCAGCAATTATATTTTAAAAATCAGTTGATTTAACCAGGTCAGTAAGTCAGGTGGAAGGAACAGTAAGAGAATGTATTATTCTTTGAGTTGTGTTCATCTGGACTTAACAACCCCATTGTTCTTTCTTAACCCACTTTGAAAATTCATCTTGGTCAATGATGTGTGCTAAAGAACTGAAAATAATAAAAAAATGAAAAAAAAATCTCTAGTAATTGCATTGAAATGCATTGTGTACTACATATATTCCCCTAAGCCCACTTTTGTTTGCAAAAGAACATGAAACCAGTGTCCAAGGATGATTGTTTCAGGCTGAGGGTTGACATGTAACACTAGTCAACCCAATTAACTTTTCACTAGAAGAATATTGGCAAAAATGAGCACATATATATATATATATATTTTTTTTTTTTGCCTTCAGAGTGATTCCTGTTTTATGCACTTCTATTTTCTAGCTTGAGGGGAAGCTTCCAGCACACACACAAGGTGCATCTCCCTTCCTCATTCAATGGCTCCATATTTCCATTAAGTGCCATTTTCTTCCCAACAGCTGGTGCTGCCTTCATATTTCTCTGTTGTCAGGTTGAGTCCCTCCTCCATGGAGTGGGATGGTGCATGGCTTCTTTCCAAGAAGCGACTCAGCCTAAGCTCAACTGAGGCAAAGACCCAGATGTTCAAAGGGCAAAATATTTGGAATTGCCTTGCCAATTTGGGGATCTCATTGATGATGTCTAAAGGTGGTGAGAAGGATTTTGATCCAAGAGTAGCTATTCTACAGAACTAATCTCATTAAGAGTTTCCCATCAAAATGCAGCCCCTTTTGGAGTGGTGCATACAACAGAGGAGTGGGAGAATTTGTCTGGGAGGGGTTATGTCTTTATTTTACCGTCTTCAGAAGTAGAGCTGTGTAAAATTCATTTTGCTAGACGGAAAAATACATTAAAGCACATGGAAAATATAGGTAAAACACAGTATTACTAATAAGCATTTCCTTTTTACTTGGAATCAAACCCAGAAAAACATATAGATCTGAATTAATGGAGCAGTGAGCAGCAGACAAATTACTACAGGTATTATTCCAGAGACTCAAAGTGGCAGTTTTTTCACAATATACTGTCAGACTGCATAGACTGTATAACAGCAGCTTTCTAGTAAAGATAACTTCATTTATTCTCATCTCATTGGCAGATTCTCAACTAAAACTGTATACCCAGGGTCTAAAAATGCATTGCACTGAAAAGAAAACACATTGATTATAAAAGAAGCTCAACCAAATTCAAACGTGATGTTTGGAAAGACAATAGCTTTGCAATGCTGATATCATTACTTGTACTATACAGGAAACAGTTAGTGACATTTTCATGCACTGGCTTGAATTTTATCTTCTCCTCCTCCTTGTCCTCTGTCCACCCTCCCACCCCTGGTCTCCCCCCTTGGCTCGTTACACAAAGCAGCTCAACGACATGACGCAATAATGATTGTTTAGCACCCAGCATGCTTTGGGAGACTAGAGCATTGCAAAGGAAAATCACTGAGAGAAAAAAAAAAAAAAAAAAATTGAAAGGTCCTGGTGGAAAAAGAAATAAAAAAAAAAAAAAAAAAGAGAAACAAGTGCACATAACATCAATGCCACCTCTGAGAAAAATCATCACTACACGAAGATACAGTATACATAATACAGTATAACATGCACTCTCCAATGATAAGCTAGATCCAGAGTAAGTAAAGATTTCATACTTGTGCGGTTTTTTGTGCAAAATTCTGAAAGACCATGACAAAAATCACAGACTGGAAAAAGTTTTGAGATTGCCAGACAAGCTGTGGCATTCGATACCCACTCCAATGACCAGATCATTAGCCAGCAGCTGAAGTCACATTAAGTGAACCAAGTTTAAAGTTTTGAGTTGCTCATCATGATTAAACACGAGGCCATAGAGGCAGTTTGGAAGGGAATGAAGAGTGTTGCTTGTGAGGGGCCAGCCACGATGGTGCTCAGCAGGAAGTGCCACACTCCGATATGCACTGTCATCATTAGCATTTTTATTGGCTACATGAATAAGGCGAAATAATATTAACTTAAAAGGAGATTCTATTTGCAGAAAAACACATGCACTAGTAACTCAGCGTGGCCATGTTAAATCTCTTGAGCTTTTTCTCAGAGCAGTGCCAACCACAGCACTAGAAATCTATTTAAAGAAGCTAAGATTTTTCTTTGGGGGGAACGTGTGTTAAAAATAGAGGTAATTTACTCATCAGAGATACTCTGAGTATGACTGAGGAGTGGTATTCACAGCGTTTTTTATTTTCTGCTGAATGCCACTGAAAACAGGACTGAGAGCTGTGTTTGCATACCACACAGCAGCCTTATTGGGCTCTTTCGGGTGGTTGAGAAAAATAAAGCTTCACAAAGACAGCTAGAGTGAGCTGGTAAAAAATTTAAATCTGTGATTGTCATGTGTCTGATCTGATCCAGGAGAGCATGGCTTTACCATTCGCAATCATTTGCACAAAGAAAACAAAGAAAGGGCAAATGATACAGTACTGTACCTCCATGGTCTGAGACTGGTGCATGGCTTTGATTGCATTCTGTGCCATTGCCCTTGTAGAAAATGTGACAAACGCACAGCCTGTGGGAACAAGGGGACAGGGAGCAGGAAAGACAAAAAACAACAAGACAAAAGGGTTGGACGCTTGTTAAACCAACACAGTCTACGAGAACGGCCACAAGACGACACTGTTCTCAGTAGTACATAAAAATAAACAACTTCTCTAGTTTATTTATTGACAGTGCTGACTTGCTAATCTGACCATAGATGAAAGAAAAAAAATTAAGTGGGGATGGGTGACAAGAAGGGTTTTTATTTAATTTTTTTTTGTTTGCTTTGCTTGTTTTTCCTTTTTGTTTTGTTTTGTTACTGTTTTTGTTCTTTAGCCACAGGGTTTGAAATAAATAAGGCTTTTATGTAGCCTTTGGATTGCATACTTAAATCTATTCAGACCATGCATTAACAATTGCTTGCTCTGGCTTTTGTGTAGGTAAACTGTGGATAGTGAATAAATGTCGGCATCACTGACAGCTGAACTGAGAATTTAATAAAGGGATCCATAACATCACAAATTACTGTGATGCACCAAGAAGGATCATACAAATAAGAATGAGGGAAACTGCACTGTGTATCCCGTAACTATTTGTGAAAAGACTCAGACAAAATTCAGTAATGTAGGTGGAATCTCAAGATTTAAGAAAATAACATTTTAAAAATGAAGATCCTTATGGTATTTGTTTCTCTGAGTTCTAGGTACAAGTATAATTCTTTGATCTGTGAAAGCTACTGCCAGCTTGAACAATTCTGAAGCTATGTGCATGAATAACTGAAAAAATAACTCTTTTTTCCCCTCTTCAGCCTTTAAAATCATAATGAAAAGCCAGTAGGCTAATGCCTGGGCTATTTTTCCACCCTTTTATATTGTCAGCCATACCTACACTGGGCATGGTGCAGGTCAACGTTTTCAGTGCATGACTCACTGCCCTTTTGGCTAATAAAAACATTGCCTCCTGAGATTTACATTTTATTCTTCATGCACCCTTGGGCATCTTAAAGAAAAAGACTGTGAAATTAATGCAGATTCAGGCTGATTTTGTAATAATACCATGGCACACTAAAAGCTTAGCTAAAGCAACACAGACTTATTTCACTTGTGATCTCTAATGACTTTAAAAGTGCATTGATTTTCAGCTCCCTTAGCCTTGCACAGTTTGAACTTAGGTTTCAGAGAATAATTTAGTGTTCCACTCAATTTCCTCAAAACATTATTATTATTACTACTTAAAAGATTTCCAAATGAAGCAGATCTAAGCACTGAGAGGCTAAAGCATATTGTCATTTTAGAGCTAATGCATGAAAGCTACATTCTGGCATCAAAAATACAATATTGTTGCCCCTGTGGCCAATGGGCAAAATAAACCTTTTTGCAATCCAGCAAGCAACAGATTGTTTGGTTTATGCAAATCAATTTGAGGCATAGAACACCTTTTCTTTGTAGCTCCGTGTGTACCTGGTGAGATTATCAAGTCAAGACTGTATTCACATTTTAATCAAACAACAGTAAGAGAAAGCAATGCCTGATCATTACCCAAAAGCACTACATCTAGTCATGAAAATAAAGTCAATGCATTTTTGCATCATGCAGTTTTGGTGGTGTGTTTTTTTTTTTTTTTTTTTTTCCTTTCTCTCTTTAATATAAAGGCCCTTGTTTCAAGAGAACCTAAGCTGGCTTATGTAGCTCTGGCTGCTAGATAAGCATCATAAAATCAGAAATCAGAATTCCTTTAGCCAAACTTCACCACAGCATTGTGACACTCTGTATTTCTTAGATAACAAAACAGCTGATGATGTCTCACTACTGTTTAGCCACACTACATAATGCTATACTAGTCTTGTTCAGCAACAAATTTCTGTCAAAGAATATGATGTAACAAACCAGCTTTCTGTACAGCAATCTAGACAAAACGTGCAGTATAAGGGTAAATAATCTACAGTACTTCTCC
Organism: Phylloscopus trochilus trochilus; assembly: GCA_016584745.2. Lineage (NCBI taxonomy): Eukaryota > Metazoa > Chordata > Aves > Passeriformes > Phylloscopidae > Phylloscopus > Phylloscopus trochilus. The sequence goes on along the minus strand of WQNJ02000016.1, from coordinate 6,262,455 downwards.
TAGGTTCCATATTGCTGCACTAAAATTAAAGAGGCCCAAATTTACCATCAGTCTCAAAGTGATCTCTCTTAATATAACTTTCTGTTATTAGCATTATTCTTTTCTTGTCTTGCAAATTCAATGGGGGATGAGCACAAATAGAGATATACTGGAGGGCAGGCAAGGAACCCCATATAGAGCCTTGAATAATATTGTTGATAATGGTCAAGAAAATGCTTCATTCACTTCTTTGGCTCTCACTATCCAGGAGTGTGTACCAGAGTGACGACTACTGAATGGAGGTTTCAAATGCATGAGAAGCATGTAAAATGTCGACAAGAATCAGTAAGACACAGTTTATGCATTTATCACAATTTCTCCCCAGCAGTTCTACTGTAAGTAACTTACTGAGAGATGTTGCAATTAGCAGGTCTCAAAAGAAATGTGAATCAGCAGAGAAATACGGCTGCATTCCTCTCAAGATAATGCAGACTCCCCCTTCCCTCCCCTCCCTTAAGCTTTCTCCCTTTTTAACCACAGGGCTCAGCTGTTGGGTGAGCACTTTCAGCACCCAACACCACCGCAAAGGCTTCCTCCTCACTCCTCAGCCCAAAACCTTTTGCATGGGTCTCGTTGCTTTTGTCATGGAGCAAAAAGACCTTTGTAGCAGATCTCTGTACCAATTTGAAAGAAACTTGTTCTTTGGGCAAGGGGAACGCCTGATGAATGAAGTTATGCAGCTTGAATATGAGCATTTGGAAGCAGCATTCCACAGAGAGGATGGGGCTGCATTTTAATTAGGGTTTGCCAGCCAGAGGCTACAAGGTTAAGACCTCTTGTTATCTCCATTCAGCAGGCCATTTTCCACTGATGGACAGTGGCCATTCCCACAGTAAATTCCCAATTTACCTCAATAACATGGCAAAAATTCAGTAGACAATGTTATTTCTAAATTATTTGAAAACCCAGACTTTAAGAGGTTGCCATTAAGTGCCCAAATTAGACATTTGTTAATTCTTCCAGACATTGCTATGTGTATTCACATTCAAGGGTTAATTTTCAGCTACCAAACCTGGACACTCACACACAACATTTGTATATTTATTATGTGTGCATATATATTTTATTATGTGTGGAATATGAGATCCTATATATTTTATTATGTGAGAACTATGGAGTCCTTTCCCATGACCAGACTGCCACACCAGAGGGGAGCTAAGCCAATGTCATAGGATTTGGTCTATTTAACACAATCACTCTGAATCTATAATTTAAGGTGTTCAGAAAATCTGTTCTTCTGAAATTTGTATTTACTGCCATGGTCAATGGCAGGACCTTGATTTTCCTCTGTGGGGCGCACATGCACTTGAGGAGGAAGGTTTTGTTGGGCACCTAGAGTTTAATCAGAAGTTGGTGTCCAAGGACACTGGATTTCATTTTTTTATGTTTCTGAAGGGTTGGGAAAAGCCTTTCCAGCACACTGTATCACATGGGTGCAGGTGGTCTTTTGGGAACACACTGCCAGCTTTAGGACTGTAAATCACAATTATAAGAGGACAGGACTAATCAGATTTCATGCCTCATAGTGCAAGGAAACAAGGAAGATTTTCGTGGCCTCTTACCTCATCCTATAAAACATGGCATTGATTGGCATGCCACAGACCGAGGTCTTCCAGACCCACAACTACAAGCAAATTATTTCTGTTCTACCCCACCAAGTCTGATATTCAATTATTCCCTTCTCACTGGAGCTGTGGAGCTCTCTGGGAGGGAAAATATGGAGAGGGAGATATTTCTATAGCTAATGCCTTGAAATAACTTCATTTTGTACAACCAGCTACCTAGCTACACACACACACAAAAAAAAATAGATTGTTTTGTAAAAACAGTCAACCTGCAGGACACCTCACACTTATTTATCAGCTCTGGTTTCAAAATGTCAGGGATCACTGACAGAAAGAAAAAAGGAGAGAAAAAGAAGATCTAAGAATTTTAGCTGCTTCTCCAAGGCTGCCTTCTTACCCCCTACAGCAGATAAATGAGTGACTGGGGAAAGGCTGCTGGAAGTAATTTCCTTCTGCAGGCAGAATTGGAGTACGGCTCCCAGCCCTGGCATGGGAGAAATTTTGGAGCACATTATCACATCTGCCACATTGGCTGAGAGAACATCTAAACCCACAGGGTTGCTCCTTACCCTTCTCCCACTACAAACTAAAAGAGATTTTTGAAAAATCTGTGAAACTCCTCCTTGACCCTGGCCATCCCAAACCTAGGGCTTGCTGCTTGAGTGACTGAATAACTGAAATATTTAAAAAAGCTCAGCTCTGCCCCATTTCAGCTCCTTCTTCACGTGATTCTTTGCATCCCAGGCTTTCCTAGACTGCTGAGAAACATTCACTCAGCAGTTTCTGCACAGCCTAACACAACATCAATACCTGTGAGCTGCAAGTGAAGTAGAACATTTTTATGTATGGAAGCCTCAGGTAAGGTTCATACCTACACAAGGTGTGGTTTCCTTCATGAAACCACCATTGTCTACCTGAGGTTTTAAAGTGAAGCCAAAGGGAGATGCAAAGTGCAGAGACATTGTTTTGGTTTTGGCTTTGACACAGAAGAAGACTTCAGAGATTTTCAAAGCCACCCAAGCAAATGCAGTGCTGCGAGTGGTGGCTGCACAGCTGGTGCTGTAATGGTTGCACCACAGCTTCCTCGTACACTGTAAACAAGTTTTTCTTCAATTTCTGTGAAGAAACAAAAGGGAAAAGCTGCCAAACACTCCTGCAAGGAATAGTTGGGATCCTCTGAGATGAAAGCTTCTATTTAAAGAAAAGATAAGGCTTGAATAAAAAGCTATGGAAATTGAAGTGTGTTAAAAATAAGCTCTAGTTGGGTTAAAATGTTTCTAGCTGAGATTGCAAAGTAGACTTCTCCTTTCCTGTGTTAATAAAGCCCAGTCTGAAGGAAGGAACATCCTGGAAAACAGCCTTCTAATGAAGACATCACACAAAAATCTGTCCTGGTGGCTAAAATACATTTCATCTACAAACTAAATTGTACATCAAATTGTTTACCGTGGTGATATTTGGTTGTTAAGTATTACCTAAGACACACAACGACAGGTCTGAGACCAAGTGCAACAATTCACTCTAAAGAAATTAATTTGAAAAAGCCACAGTGAAGCTCTTCAATTTATGCATATCAGGCACATAAAGGTAACAAGAGGCACATCCTGTAACCATGTCTCAGCTCTTCAGCTCTACTGACTTGACTATTGACCAGATGACAGGTTGTAGATTTTAAATTTTCTGAAGTTCATGATTCCCTCAAAGCATTTCTAATTGGACATTCAATTACCCCACCCTGCAAAGTACAGACTTCAGTAAGTGGAATTTACAAAAACCCGGAATTAAATGGGTACCAAAGACCACTGCCTCGATGATCTTGTTGGAATAAAGCCTCTTGCAAATTATTTTATTTCAGGATTGCCTCTTGGGAGGGATTGCTGCAAAACTGCAGTAATGGAAATCTGAGATGTAGTTACTGGCCAAAGGCCAGCAGAGACATTGGTCAGTTGGATGTGTTTCTTCCCTCCCAGCTGCAAGAGAGTTTCAGCAAGGGAAAACAAAATTAAATGTGCCATAATGATTGGAAAAAATGAAAATGTTACCACATTGCAGCAAAAGGAATAAGGCACGGAGGTGCTTCTGAAGAGCTATTGAAAACACAGCACTTCCACTGTCCTTACTGATACACAATTCAGAAGGTGAACCCTAATCTAGGGAGTTCCCACAGCTGGCACTTCGTGTTACTTTAGCTCAGAAAGGAGCAGTAAATATCCAGAGGAAAGAAAACCCCAGCACAGAAGTCTCCTCACCTATCCTTCCCTGCAATTAATTGTGTTGCAAATACTAATTTTCTTCTACTAATTCATCAAGAAAACCCTTGAATCTGAAAGTTCTGAATGGATTTTCAAGAAATTAAATTGCCTCAGCATGGTGTAACTCGTTATTCCATTTCTAACCTGCTCTTAAAGCAAAGAGAATGAGAAAAACAATCCTTGTAATCAATGTCTGCAGAAATGTTCACTTGTCCCATGTGCCTGGTGATGTTTTGTTAAAAAATCATACAATTAGGAGCCTAGAAGATGTAGAAAAAATGCATTTTGAGGTTTTGCACAATTTTCATGGTATATCCAACTCTCTCTACATGTTATTAGCAGTTTTTTCAGTGCATGTTATTAACCCAGTTGACTTCTTTCTGGTATCTGACATATAAATCTGCACTTAGCAATACAGCAGAATAATTTGCTATGTGGTGCTCCTGTGATAAGGATAAGAGGATTTTTTTTATCATCATTACGGATGGTAATAATTCCTAGAGTGATACAGAGATATTGATCCACTGATCTAAAAAAAGCATTTTACAAAGGCAGAGGAGCATGGCTACCCTTACTTTAAGCAACAGGATAACAGAGATGATGAGCGACCAACTCACCTATGGTCAATACAGCACATCAGTGGCACAGCTACACAGCTACAGATCAAACTTGGGTATTCTTGGCTATTTTTGCACACTCCAGCTCTCATTGCCTCCCTGTCTGTGTTGGCATCTGTGGTCATGTAGACATTACATAGTGCTGGGAGTCAGGAGGTCTGAAAGTTTCCTTAAGCCGTTTACAATAAGTGATTTAAAATCTTAATCATCTGAGGCAGTTCGCTTCTACTTTTTCATGATAATGAAGCTTAGCACATGATATCACAATCATGAATTTTTGTAAAGCATACTTAGCTCTTCAGAAAAAGTGCTGGATTAAACAACCCTGCAGGCTGAATCCTTCTCTCTGAATAATGAATATCGTACAGGCAGTGGCAAGCTTCTTTAGATAGTCCCATGAACCCTGCTCAAGGGGCCGCCAGCCTCCGTGGCTATTGGGTCCTTGGTTTCTTTATCTCTACAGCCAACAGGGTATTTTTATTTTTTAATACCTTTCACAGCTAGGAATTACTCACTGCCAGTCAGCTAATTTCACAGGGATATCCCAGAGCCTTTGGAAGGCAATGCCTTTTGGTTGCTGCCTATTCTTGTAGCTGATTGAAATATAGCAAGTTACAGGTATAAACAATGGTTATTTCTTAGATGCAGGAGAGAGTAACAATAGGGGAAAACATGACTCAAGCTAAAAAAAAAAATCTCAGTTTCTTTAAAATACACTGCTCCACCACTGGAGCTCTGTATCATTACTTTAGTCTCATTTTAGAGCTGGTTTCAAACAGCTGACAATAGGAATTTGGAGTGGAAAAGTTGATGGTCCATTATCAGTAGTGACAGCAATGGGTGTGACTTTATTAAAGTTCTGTCAACTCTTGGTTAGGAAATACAATGGAGTTCCATCTCTCTCTCCCTCTCTCCCTTTATCTCAGCACTTATCACACTCATCACAAAGTGTTACATTCTCCCTTGATGCCACAGGATTTCTCCTTGCTACTGGAGTCCATGTGGTACAATACAACACTAAATCCTGCCTATGAGTTGACAGCAGACTCTTACCCTCCCAGTGGTAAAGTTGCTGATGTGGTGTAGACATGGGCTAAAATAAAAGTCAACTGAAACCTTTTTCGTCTTTAAGTAAAAAAACCCAACCCCAAACCAAAACTGTTCTACTGAGCATTGTAACCTGGAGCTATTCCTTGCAAGTGTCTGCTGGTAAAACAGATTATTTGCCTGAACCTTTTAAGAAAGCTCGAAAGCTGGCATAAATACCAAGGAAGATACTGTTCAAACTTTGTTCCTCTGAGATACCGTGAGGTGTACTTGTTATGCAATGGAAAAGAGATACTAAACAGAGTTTACTGGACCACATTTCCATCTCACTGCTGTGAGCACTGAACTGAGCTCCTGAAGGCTCTGGCCTGGCAAGGTCAGTGTTTTCCTCAGACAGTGACTATTTTTCATTCGCCCTTCTGTGTCTAGGAGGGAAGCACATCTGGACGGGTGCTGAGAAAACAAATAATGTTTGTGGCAAAGGGAATTAACATCTTGGAAATGGTAACGTGAATTAAAACTCATTAAGGATTGGAACTCTTTACAAAGATTTAACAGTGTAAATTCTCCCTCCAGAAGCAGTTTTTCACCTTGTGCTTTTTCAGTCAAGCTCCCTCCTCTGCAGATGTCCCTCAGCACTTTTCGTTTCAACTGCAATACCAACCATTTTCCCAACACTTTGCCTTCTCTCATGGAGTGGTGGTTTTGTGAAGCTGATAAAAATCTGCCTGAAAACCCGGTTGGCACAGCTGAACCCATTTTGAAGTGTGAACATGGGTGTGTAGAAAGCAATTCAAGTTTAACAAGGCATGAGGCATGAGGGCATGATAGAATATCAGTCGTGATTGTGACCGAAATGAACCCGTGTGGCACAGAGGATGCAGCTCTGCTGTGCTTACTGGTGTGTGACCTACCTGCACTGAGATCTTCAGTCTCCAGCAGGAGAGAACAGCACATTAACTCTACAGCTGTGCTGGCCAGCACACGACACTGCCCTGCCTGATACATTGGAGACATGGCTTAGGAACCTCAGCTCCTGATTGTCGTGAGATTGCTGTTCACAGCAGAACAAAACTACCCCACCAACCCCACTTACTCTGTTGGATTTCATAATTAGCTTTTCTATGCTCTTACCAGACCGAGTCTGTTGAATTAAAGCAAGTATGCAGTGGGATTTTTATGGATCCCAGGAAAGATCCATTTCTTTGTTGGGTGATGCTGACAAGTCAATTAAATCTTTTTTTGGGGCTCAAAACATCTGATGCACAGATCTTGTTATTTCAGCAGTTAATTAGCTCCTTTCCCACTTGTGTCTTCCATCATCCCTTCCTTGTACTGCTCACACAATGAAATCAGTGAAAATCAGAAATACTTATTTTGCCTCAGTGTTGGGTCTAGAAAGATAATGGCAACACTCGACTCCATCAGCAAACACTCCTTACTAAGCTGCAATTTTAGAGTTGTGCCCTAATCTTCATAAGGCAAAAGCCATGGTCAAGAGGCTCTCTTTGCCTGAAGGGACTGCTGCATCCCAGCCCCAAAAATTTGGGGGTCACTAAATATAAATCTAAGTGCATAATATTCTTGGGGCTCCCTGTTTATTGTCAGAGTGGCTTTCCTACAAGTCCCTAATGTTCAGAGGTAGTACAGCACGTGCTTTTGAGCAGTGCCAAGATATATAGGAATACCTGCACTTCGTTTGCTGAAATTTATAGGTGTTTTATAGAAACTGGGCTACCCACAAAACAAAAAACCCCATGCACAAATTGTTGCACAAAATTCTGTGGATCCTATTGCCTACTAGAAACAACTAGATATAAAAAAACAAGTAGAGTAGACCCTCTAAATCTATACCCATATCTATATGCAAGGTGGGTGCTATTACCTTTTTCTATGCCTTTTGAAAATGTAATAAAATGCATAAACTGTGTACTTTCTATGTATTTGTTTTTCCTATAGATATGATGTTTTTCACAGCTCCACAATTAAAATTACTTTACTCCCTGTGCCATTAAATGGCTGTGGCAGGTACAACAGCATAATCCTGCACTGAAGGATGGGACTATCCCTATTTCCTTTTTCACTCAGCAACGCCTGGCACTGATGTTTTGAGAAGGTTCATGCTCTGAGAATAAATTCAGCTCCATACACCATGGAGCTAATATGCAGTCCATGTCATCAATATACATTTATCTTTCTGTTCAATAGGTTTTCAGAAGGCCTTTCCCTAAAAGGTACTTTTACACTTGAAAGGGATCACTGGCTATTGAAATCTGTGTAGCATTTCATTTCCAAGTTCAGGCTGGCCACTTGACCACTCTTGATGGTGATGCATTACACCTCTGCCCTGGTTTTTGGGTTGTGGTAGAGGCACAAGATTTAAAAACTCTTTTTACAAACTTTTGTCAAGGCAATGCTCTCAGGTCCAAGCTAACCTCTTTGCTTCTCAGTTACAGCAGACCTATGTTTTGCATATAGTTACAGAAAACACAGGAATGGAGGAGATAATGCTACAGTGAGGGCCAGTTCCCATCACCCTTCATGCCTTCAAGCAGTCATTTACAGTCCTGTCCTTTTTTTATTTTTAGTTTTTTTTTTATTTTTTTTGACCTTGTGCTACAAAGCAGAAATGGGGTCAGGGGAGCAACTTTGATTTTGTGAGAGCAGAAAACTGAGGGTGTTTTCTCAGGGTGCAAAGGAACCTTTCCAGCTGACAAACAGGGTGATAACACAAGTTAATATGTTGGCACCGAGACCTTTCTGACACTGGAAATAAAAGGTGATAATTTCAGTCACTGTGAAAAGTTCATGTGGATACCTTCATCACGTGGGACGTATTACAGCATAACCTCTCGCTGCAGAGAGTGGCTCTGCCTACCTTGGCTGTGACATAAAGCTCCCAATTAGCACTTAAGGAAAGAGACTTTACAGACTGCACACTCACCTCGGCTCAGCCCATCTGGTCCCCGAAGGATTCGGCATTCTTCTATCTGGCCGAACGGAGAAAACATCACCCTGATATCATTCTCATTACACTTCTTCGAAACCATTCCTATGAACAATTTTCTGTCTTCCACAGCTAGAAGATAAAAATAATGAATGAGCAAAGGCCATTTCATCTTTTTCCTGTGATCAATGCTTCATTACCACATCAAACCGAGCTCCAGTCATGTGAGTCTGGCTCTGTAACTGAAGACAAGTCCTAAGGCAAACACTTTATACTTACAACCTCCCTTCCCCCCTTCCTCCCCCACCCCAAATATCTCGTTTTTCTCTCTCTCTTTCTCCTTTTTCTAGTGGTGCTTGCTGTTTATATAACATATTAATTGGCTGTCTTAGTCACTCTGCATACACCTCCCCTTCATGGCTTCTAAAAGGCAAGTAAGTCTCCTCTGTTAGAGACACTTTTAAAGATATCTTTGCATGGATTCTAATTCAGATAAATTCCCTCATCCCCCTCATGTGTGAAAGAAATCATGATGGGGTGAGGGTGAAGAAGGGACTGTGCAGGTAATGATACAAGCTAATGAAAAATATTCCTGAGAAATGTTTTGAGAGCAGCACCTATCTGAGCTTTCAATTTCAGCCAACTTAATGCATGGCACTGGAAAGGCAAATGTGCAACGACTGCTCTGGAAAAAGAATGCGTTAAATTTTTCTGCTGTTTTTTTTTTTAGTGGCACAGCCCTCTCCCCTTCAGGAGGACACAAGACTCATCTCAGGACATCACCTGAACACCCTTTGATGCGTAATGATGCTGACTTTGCAAAAAAAAAAAACCCATGAAAAATGTGCTTTACCTGAATTATTGGTAGAATATTTCCTGCCTGCACTGTCACCAACAGCATCACAAGCTGGACTGCTGCAGTAGGATGCACACAGTCCTATTAATCATACTCAAATTTGCAGGTCTAAAGCTGGGAACTCTTGTCAAAAATGAAAGAGGTCATCAAAACTTAATTCACTCTGGAAAAACTTAAAAATGTTAACGCATCCACCCATCTATATTAAACCAAAAATCTAAGTGCTTATTATACAGTACATACACCACTGCTTTCTTCTTCTCTGGAAATGGCATGTAAATCCAATTCCCTGTTAATGAGCAGACTGTCAGGGTTTGTGGGGTAGCAAAGAGAGAAGGAAAGCTTTACTCCAGAGAGTCTGCACTGCACTTACTTATTTCCATTATTGTGCAAATTATTTTTGTAATGAAGTATTTTCATTTCTGGGCTTACAAAAAAAAAAAAAAAAAAAAAAAAAATGAATCCTCCCTTGCTCTCTAACTCTGTCTTCTGTATTAGTACAGGTTTGTCACATGGAAAAAAATGCAGCTGAGGAAGAAGGAACTGCGTCCATTTTTTCTAGGATTTTATTTGTGTTATACTTCAACACTTTCAGTGCATTTAATAATTTCAAGAATAACAAGAAGAGGTTCATGTTTATTGATCACGAGAAGCGTTTGAAGTAATTTTCTCTTTAAATCGCTGACTTTAAAAAGTATTTGTAGCTTTTACACAAGAAAGCACCAAACCCATGCATTTTTCAGAACCCAAAACAGAGACCAGCCCCTGCAATCCCAGCTTCTCACTCTACAAGCTTGCAAGAAAATTGGTGTGAATTTAACACCCAGGGGAGGATGCTTTCTTCAGCAGAGGTTCCTCAAGACTGAACATTTTCATTCACACTTTATACTGAGGTTCCACAAGCAGGTGAACCCTCCAGAAAGGGTTAAGAAATGATGAATGCATGGGATGAGCCAGTTATATACAGATCAGGAGCTGAATATGCGTGATTACAAATAAGACCTGCAAGTTGGGATATTTATATATACATATATATATATGTCTTATTATGAAACTTTACATCTGATTCATAATATATAGCTGACCTTGATGATGTTAATTATTATTTTAAGGGTGGGGAAACCGAACTGCCTTGCTCACAGCTCCAACAGGTGGAGCTGGTGGAAGGATGCATGTAGCCTGGCTGCAGACAATTCCTATACTGCCTTGAGCAATCTTTTTGAGGAAGTTCCCTGGCCAACCTGCCCCCTCAACAACAGCCACAGACTATGGCCATAGTGCAGGAAAGGTTTTGAGACAAGAGATCCAGCTGGGCTGCCAGGCCTGGATTTCTCCACACCACAGACTGGTGCCAAGCACATTTCCAAGCATTGCCTTCTGCTCTGTGTTATGAACCTCTTATTTTGTGTCTCTGTGTCAGCTAGTACCAGCCAGTTTAAATTTGGGTTGATCTTAAGCTTGAAATACAGTGTGCAGGTCTACCCTAAGGGTGACTAGGTCCCAACCCTCTTTTAAAAATAGCTGCTGGCTAAGTTGGACAAGTGCCTGCCACAGCATCCCAAAGGAGGTCCCTTGGGTCCTGCCTTGGTGACAGGACAAAGCCTCAAACCAAAGAGATTCACATGGAGACTCAAAAGAAATGAGATGTGAACAGAAGGCTTTGTTTAAATTTTCCAAAGAGTAGCAGGCGACAAACTCCCTATTGGCCTCCTTCGGTTTTGCTAGTAAACCTATAAATATGCCATTTAACTAACATGATTTGCAGGTTTGCAGCTTGAGGGTGATTTTATAGTAAATTAAACATCCAGCTCCTGTGTACTGTACATCTTAAAAATGCAGATTTCATGAAGAATGCTCAGAGTACAGAAAACATATTGATATGATGACGTGCTCTGCATTCAGTGCCATTAGTCAGTGCTGATCAGTGCTGAAGCTTAAGAAAATTGCTATTCTTTTTCTGGCTAGGGGCCCAGCATAAAAAAACATTTAAAGTGACAATTGTCAAGATCAAAATGACATGTTTTCACTCCATCTGATAGAACATCTGATATTATTAGGCTGAAAGAGTTTTTAAGAATATATTTCCACACAGGGAAAGGAATACTTTTCCACCTCGATAAGACTGATTTTCAGGAGTTATTTCTGCATTTTTGGTCAGCCACCTCTTTCTTTCTAAAATGAATTCTTACCAGCCACACAGGCAAGGTTTGAGAATCAGACAACAGAGTGCAAGAAGTGTGGGTCAAATGTATTTAGAGGTTAGCAAACTTCCCTCTGGATCTGCCAAGCCTGCGGATTTTCCTGCGTGTGCTGGATTTCTCCCACAGACTGTAAAATGAGGAGCCCAGCATTAAACACACATGGCCCAGCTGAGGCTGGGATAAGTGCTGCTTCTTAGGGAAAGGATGGCAGCCTAAACCCATCTGGCCTAACCTCAGTGACCTACAGGTTTGGTCTCAGCTCAGCTGGCTGGTGGCAATGCCAAGAGATCAGCTCCTTCAAGGAGTGACAGATCTCACCTCTCCCAGGATGGCCTTTGTCATGGGACTCTCTCCCCTGCTATGACAGCAGATTACAGATTTTTGTACATTGACTGAGCAGACTGACAGACGCTGTCATCTTCCAGCCAACTCCCAGATCTTGGGCATCATGATAACATCTAGATGTCCTGAGCTCCAGCTGCAGGGACAGGAGGAATAAATGAGCTCTGAGGGACTGGACAAAGCTTGGGAGCTGCGAGTGCTTTGGGCAATGAGAGCAGGCAGAGAAGGCTGGGGGAAGGGCAACAGTGTGCAAGGGCCAGCACTTGTGTGCACATATCTTAAAAGCATTTCACTGCTGCTTGGTAACCCTCTCTCCCACCCTCAAGGTAGGTTTCAACAATTCAAAACCCAGAAAAATCAAAACTTTTTTTAGCAAGTGTTTGACATCATTATTTCTGAACCTCGCTCACGGGCTTAGTTGAACTTTCTGACTGTTTTACACCACTTTGGGGGAATGAAGTAGATACAACTGTTTGGAAGCAGCAGGTAGGATGGAATGGCTGAGTGCCCCTCCTTGATGGAGCAGAAGCAGCCAGAAGGTCGCAGTAAACAAGGCCTGAAGTTCTATTTATAGGAAGGAAAGTGTGAAACTGCGCAGTTTCTTGATTAACACATTATGGGGTTCACCTTTAATCCATCCCAACACATTACAAATGCAGGTTGGCTGTGCTGCCAGGGCACTTGGAGTGACACATCCAGTGCTGAACCTGCTGGGTTTGGGGTGGGGTTTGCCAGAATGCAGGAACACTGCATGGAGAGACACAGATGCTTGTTTTAAAATGAGATGAATTGCTCTTGTAACCCCATCAAGGCTAGCACTGCCATCACTAGCACACGTGCCTGGGCATCATGTTTGAAGCCAAACTCTGCCTTAGCCATCAAAGGTTATGAGAGATGAAGTCTGTCTCTGCTGGGGGGGGAGCTTTTCAAACTGAGCTTCCTGTCTTCTGACAGCACTACATCCAGCATGCAGAATAACATCCTGAAGGGTCTAATTTTTTAGCTTTACTCAATTTGCTTCAGTAATGAGCATTTCTTGCAGGCTGTATTAGATTGCTTGTGCTAACCCAGGAGGATAAAGGAGTAGAGATTATTTTCTGAATGCTACAAAAGAATTAAACCCTGTAATAATTGTGGGAAATCTCCCTGAAGATTCAACATAACTTTCCTTTTTACTCTTCTAAACCCCCTAAATTCTGAAAAATCAAAATTATAACCCTTTATTGTACATTTCCAAGGAGTCCAGTCAGAGAGAGTGCATCTTCTCCATAGAAGATCCCCTTTCTTTTGAGCAAACAAATAAATAGTTAATTATGTATAAATGGTGTGGAGGTTGGTGGTGGTTTTTTTTTTTTTTTTTTTTTTTTTTTTTTTTTTTTTTTAATTTTTTATTTTGTTTTGTTTTGGTTTTGGTTTTTAATCCCATATAGAAGGGAAGGGGTGAAATCAGACTTTTTATACCTAGCTGTAAGCCTGCGAAAACCCCTTGCATACAATCTGTCAAAGTCACACCTGAATCCAGAGCTGCCTGCATTAATTATCAACTTTTCTATGTGTCAGTGCTAACATATGGCATCTAATTACTACCTCCAAATCAGCAAAGTTGTGCCACTTAGAATTTCAAATTTATTTTTTAAATTTTCCACTAATAAAATCAATAAAAGTAAATTATAAAATTATTCAGCTACCCTCCTCTCTACTTCAACTTTTTTAAAATAGAGAATTTTTTCATTTTCCCTGAAGCAGTGATGCTTTGATCCATTTAAGAGCATACTGTCTGCAGGATATGTGCCGGAAAGAATTGTTTGTGTTCAAATCCAGATCCAAGACATTTAAACATTTGCAAATTGTAGAATGTTAATGGCCACAGACAACTTAGAGTCAAACAGGTGTTTGAAAGTTTTTCAGCATTATACTGGAGGAACCCCCTTTATTTGAAAGAGGGAGAACGTCCTTAAAAGGATAAATACTGTGAGTGATGGATCTCGTAATGGTGGAGCCTTCAAAGTTGAAAACATGCTCTTTTGACGGAAAATCCTTAACCAAAATTTTCTAGACAGGCTAAAACAACCTGCACAAAGGTGATCAGACCAGGACACACTACATAATTCATCATCCTCAAACCTTCAGAGATGTTACGTTTTTCAACAGTAAGAAGCTTTTCAGAATCCCCCATGTTAGACAAATTAAATCTGAGGGCAAGTCTTGCCCCAACAATTCTAGGTGCTAAAAGCTTGGTGGAAAAGATGAAGATTTGCTTCACCTGCATAAGCAGAGAAATGAATTAGACACACTGTAGGCAGGGAAGGAACCACTGGCACAGGTTGCCCCTGGAAGTGCTCATGGCCAGGGTAGATGGGGCTCTGAGCAACCTGGGACAGGTGTGCTGGAGGTGGCCTTTCCACACCCATCTCCCAGTTTTCATGAGGTGAGCTTGGCCTCTGGTGTCAAGGGACAGATTTCTCAGATGATGCGGACATCTAAGGGCAGGAACAGCGACGGAAAAGGAGGAACATTTCATCCTGGTTGTCTGGCTTGGATGCTCATTCCAAGCTTTTTCACAAGGCACCCAATATGGGGAGGGGGCATTTAATCACACAGCAAATACTGTTCCTTGAAAACCTCTGTAAGCTGAATGAGAGGACCTCTCCTTCTTCCCTATGGAACTTGAACAGGTCTATCAATCCTTCACAAACATGTACAAGCTAAGAAGAATTGTAGAGTGCTCAACTTGTCCTACATATCCTTCCACAAGAAATTTTTTGACCAAGAAAATTTCTTTAACCTCTTTGCAAACTGAGAAACACCACTCCACCTATAAAATCCACTGGGATCCTCCCATGACTCAGAAATCAAAGACATTCGAGTATTCCACAAAAGCTCAACCACCAAGGATCACGAAAACCAGGATGCCTTGGCATGTTTTTTTCTTCTCCCCTTTGAACTTACCAATCTGGTTGAAGAGGTACAGTTTACAGTTTGCTGTTGGCATGGATAACGTACCTCCTCAGATGGACAGCCTGGAGCATATGGGAAACACGTGCCAAACAAACCTCCACATCCCCCACACTGCTGTTTTTCCCTTTCTTGAGAAGCTGCTCGCAAACTGTCACCCACTCCATGAACCCCATGCCTACGTCCTGCCCTTCTGAGGGGCTGTACCATTATTGCCATCATGGTGGTAATAGTTTGCCTCCTGTTTCTCCAGTTGATTAAAAAAAAAATACTTCACCACCCCTTGAACATGCCTATCAAAAGTTCCCACACCCTTCAGGAGTCTAAATTTAAAAAGGTGTTTAATTTGACAGTTGGAACCCCTGAACTGACAATTTGTTTTTCCCCAAAAATACAAAGAAAGGCAAGAAAAAAAAAAAAAAGTGAAAAAACCCAATCCTTTGTGATTTTTGTGCTTGGAATAGATGCCAGAAAATAAGAGTTTTCCCACAGTGCAGACAGGAGTTTCATGCAGATAACCTCAGACTAACAGCAGCAGCCAGGAGCCAACCTACCCTGCTTTCCAAGCAGGCACTACTTGCAGAGAAAGACAGAATTTGCACAATTCCCCACAGTGTTTTTCCAATATGTTCAATCTCCTTTAGAAAGAAACACTTCAGGCAATGAACAAGTAACTCACTGGGAGTCAATTTTGGCCCATTGCCTCTTATTTTTCTAATTTGCCAAGGAAATTGAGGTGAAATTTGTCTTTGAAAGAAGAACCCATAGAGGCCATACTTAGTGCAGAGGGTTCAGGCCAGCGTTCCTGTGCCTATGGGATAATTGTGCCCACTGCAAGCACTAAATCCTAGGGACTAGAGTCTGGATTTCAGCAGCAATGTTCTCCTTGACCGCAGTGGGGCCTGAAAAGTTCAGACCTTCTGCCCATACAATTGCCTTGGCCTCTATTCTGAGCACTCAAAGACAGCAAGAAATCACTGCTAAAAATCTTTGGAAAAATTTTCTTCAGCCAGAGGGTGGCTGGGCACTGGAACAGAGCAGTGGTCACACCACCAGACCGACAGAGGCCAAGGAGCATTTCAACAGTGCACTTAAGCACATGGTGGGATTTTTGGGATTGTCCTGTGCAGGGCCAGGAATTAGACTTTGAGAATTCTCATGGATGGATATCCATCCTTTCCAACTCAGAATATTCAACGATTCTATGATTCCAACCTGAGAGAGAGAACACCCCCTCCCGTACAAATGGGCTCGTATTTCCTGTGCTCATGGCCACTTTTGTTTGGAAAGTTGTCATAATGGGAAACCTAGCATAATATGAAGTTTTAATTTCCTTCCAAACTTCATAATCCTTGGAGAAGCCTGAAAAAGGGATGCACTACAATTAGCAAAAAAAGAAGCCTTAAAAAAGCCTTGCGGAGAGATTTAGAGCCCAATCATAATTTACATTTGCAGGTATGTAGATCTCTAAGTGCACGGCTTCTGCCCTGATTACTAATTAATGAGGTGCAAAGATGCCTGTTGGAGGAACCAGCTCTGATTATGTGGGCCTTAAGGGAAAATGAAGCTCTTGCAATCTAAGAAGGCAGATGATATCTTTAACATATATTTTAGAAAATTACAGGAACAAATCAAGGGGCAAAATATACATGTATATATTTTTAAAGAATCACACGCTGCCAAGTTGCACTACCATTCGATTATCTTATTTCCCTGAATATATAAACCTGGCATGTTCAATAGATTTAGCTTGCCATCTATTTTGCATGTCATATACATCCACTTAGGCAGTACCCTAGTATTCCAAATGGATATTACTGTCTTTATAGCATTCATTTTTCAATCGTTTTGAGGAATAAGTATACAGAGAGCTCCAAAGTGGGCTTCCCAGCTCATAATGAAGCATATGATTAAAACCTAAATTTGGCTCAGATTCAGAATGGCATCAGTCTGTAAAAAGGTAGTTTTGGCACATGTTTAAGGCCGGTAATGTACTTACATAGCATGTTAACACAGGTATGCCTTTTCGTTTCTTTTATTTTTAATTTTCAGCGTTAACATTTTATCTCCATTTTATCAATCTCAGGTGCTCCCCCATTGGTAATGCTAGGAGAACCCCAGGACAGGATGTATGCAGGTCATGGCATACAGCAGGTACAAGGAAGACCCTTTTTGAGGACATTTCCTTCCTTCTTTAAAGCAGAAGATAAAAGGGAGTTCAGAGCAGCTCAACACCTTACCAATATGTCAGGTGTAGGGAAATGGCCTATTATTTTCACCACAAAAGGAGTAAAGCAAAAAGTCTCACAATGTTGTGCTTACTTTAGTTTAGAGAAAGACACAATTAAGTAAAAATAAATTGAACACATACCATTTGACTTTTCACTATCTGCAGGTTTCATCTGAATAGGATGATGCATCTAAAAACAAAAATGAAAGAGAGTAAGGCAGGTTGGATAGTCATAAAAAATCAAGAGTGATGTTTTTAATGAAGGCTTAAAAAGAGATACGATTTAATATTAAACATGTTGAAATTATATAAGTTCAAAATAACACTGTATTACAGGCTTATAAGAAAAAACAAAATGCTAAAGGAGTATTTTATAATGAGGAAGTTTAAAAAAAAAATCATTGGGCCCATAGGACTCATATAAATCTTTAATTTGCTGTATCTAGTTTCAGAAGACCTCTAAAGTTACAGCCCTCATTAGTTTATGGCATGCTTGGTTTCTGTTTTACCAACTTTTTTTTCCTTGAGCTCAACCACTGCCAAAACCAAGATGCAATTTTCAAGTAATCTAAGAACTAGCAAGCATTTCAAACGTACTCAGAGGAGTTGAGTTTGACAAATGAACTTTGCTTGTAATTAAAAAACTGTGCTGATTCTTTCAGGACTGAAGAAGAAGAGAGCTTGGTTCCTAAAATAGATTCCTATAATTGTTTAGTATCTCATCTTTTTGTTTTAGAATACATTACACATTCATTCATAAAGCTTCCACCACAACTCTTAACAATTCTGGCTTCCATAAAAACTCCAAATCTTTTTTCCTTTTCAACCTCTTCCCCCACTCATGTCCCTGTTACTGCAAAGGAAACCAACCCCAGTGTGCAGAGTTCTTTGCTGAACATCCCATCTTGGCACACTTGTGTCCTCAGCTTTCTCTGCTAAATGATACTGCTCCCATGCTGAACTGTTGATGGCTCCAATAAAATTTCTACAAATGGTGTTTTTCTTCTTTCAGGAATAATAACACCACAGCAGTTGAGCTCCCTCACGATTGGTTTTCCACAGGATATTGGTGATAGCCAGCCCTGTGGCCACTGTGGTGTGTTCAGGGAAATTTTATTACAGCTTCTCAAAAGCCTCCAGAACTGACCTCACATTGAAATTCAATGTGGGAGATGTTTAAGCTTGCAAAAAACCCACCCCATTTTTATTTTCTTTCTTGGTCTCTGCATTGTTACTGGGATTTGACTGCACAAAGGTTCCAGCAGCAGCAGGGCCACTGCCTCTTCTCTCCTCAGCAATTCTTTACCAATTCACGTGAACAGGTGAAAAAATGTATGCTCTTTCTACTTTTGTATCATTTTTCAGTGTAGCGCAGCTGCGTGTTGCCTGAAAATGTCAGAGGCAATTCCATTTTTTTGCTAAAAGATTGTTATGACAAACTCTGGGAAACAAAAACAGCTGAGCAGGAGAGAACATCCATGCCCTCATATCAAATATGCTTTCAAAGCTGCACAGAAACCCACATCTGCATTGCTTTTGGTGAAGCAACTTAACCACCAGGGAGAAAGATGCTGGATTCTTTAGAAAATATAAAATATTGCTGTGAATATTTCCGTTAGATTTACTCAAAGTCCAGAACGCTCTCTGTCCTTGCAAATCAATGTATTCCCTGTGCTGCTTGTACAACTCCCCACTGTGTCCTAGGGAAAGGCAAAGCCACAAGGTAGATGTAGCAGTCAGGATGCATAAATTTTCTTCAGTTTTAACAATTCCGCTCTCTTTGAATCATTTGTTTCCTGAAAGGACTTTAATAGCCCAGCACTTGTCTGCCACCATTCTTATTAGATCATTTTTATAGAAAAAAGGGAACCTCTATCACTCTCTGTCTTCTTTAGTGCTTAAGATTTTTCCTGACATCAACAATACACTGGGCACTGCAGGAGACTTAAAATTCATGGGAATGTGAGGCAGCATGTCCACTCAGCAAGCAAAAACAGAAAGAAGAAAAAAGGTGTAACTTGCTCCACAAGGTTGCTGCAGGTTACTGATGTCTCTGAGGAGCAACTGAGTGGTGAGAAAACAGAGGAAAGAAAGGCAAGTATTGAAAATTCAGGAATATGCAGAATATAAGAGAAAAACTCAGCCCAGTGTCAGGCCTTTTGTAGACAGAGAATCAATCTATTGCTCCTTATGGATGTGTTTATGTGCCCCTAAAAGGAGATATTTTGAATAAAGGCTATTCTAACAACGTTAAAAACATCTCACTTTTCAAACTGCCTGAACCAGAGAGACCAACTTTAGACCAAATTCACGTGAAGAAGTTATTTTTGCAGCCCATGATTGCAACACAAAGATCAGTGTTACCTGGCAAACACATTTGCTGCATAACCAAAGTCAGCCTCCCCAGCCACACATCATTACCCCAAGTTCATTAACTCAGTAATCTGGTACATTCACGAAGCAAGAGGCAAGATTTAACATGACGCTTCAAATGGGTTTTGACTTGATTTCAAAAGTTCCTGCTAAAAATTCACGGTCCAAATTCCCTTCACACCATCAAGCTGAATTTGGAAGTGATGCCATTGCGCTTAAAATTATATTGGTGCAAAACTAATAAAATATCCAGCTCAGGCCTGCAGAGTTTAAACTGCAGAACACCCCCCGAAAAACGGATGTGATACACAAACCTGGCTTCAGCAAAGAGGAAAGTGGAAAAATACCTTACTGACAGTTTCCTAACATGAGAGGGCTCATGTTGAAGCTTGTTTAACCCTGACCATCACCAATTGATACGTTAACAACCTTTAACACTAGATTCAATAAAACATGCCATTTATAACCTGAAATGGGTTTTACAGAGTCACTGGTTCGCATCTCATTATTAAACTCATTGCTGACCTCTAGAGACAACTGCCGTGACAATACATATTATAAGCTCTCCACCCATAAAATATTTAAAGGTAGGTGTAAAAAAGAAAAGAAAAGAATCACTCTCAAAGAAGAGTGTAGCGAATAAGAAAATTAAAGGGGCAGAGACAAAAGCTAAATAGGTACCATCCTTTCACTCTACAATGAGCAAAAGAAAATAATCTGTATGTTTTGTATCTTTCTTGTATAACTGCAGGCTATAAAATAATATAATAGCTGTGCTTTCCCAGGCCCTCCAAAAGATTATAGATGATATAAAACTGTTTCAAATTAGATGCCACTCACTAGAATCATGTCATCTACCGAAATGAAGGATTTCCCATCTTATCAGAAAGCTGTTATTGTAGCTATACATCACTTATGGATCTCAAGGTAAGTGATTTCTCAGTATGTCATGTTGTCACACAGAACAACAGGAAACATTTTCTTCTTTTCTTGGAGAAAGCTTTGCTTATGAAGATACAGTATTTATGAATGCACACTTACAATTAATAAAGAGGCAAGAACAAGAAAAATAATCCCAGCAAGTAATTTATTAACTTGAACATCATCTCATGCTCACCACACACACAGTAAAAGAGAACAACAGAGATCTCAGGCAAATTCTTTCTGAGCACGGGCAGCTTCCCCTGGCAAGCACTGTGCAGGGGGATATCAGACCCAGGCTGGAGTATGGGCTCTGAGGAACAACCTCTGCTTGTCAATATTGCAGAGAGTCCTGCTGAACACACTTGTGCAGCAAGCAGGGCATGACCTGCCTTTCCTACAGGTGCTCTCTGCCCATCGGGCTCAAAACACACCATGCCACTGTTCTACAGCTGAGAGCAGGCAAATGCATGTTGCCCAAGGTTGCCAGTGCCTTCTGGCAGTGCTGGCAGCAAAGTGGGGGCTTCACTGCTGCTTGTGCTGTCACAGAGGCCACCCAAAGCCTGGGGCCAAGCATGTCACTGCCTCTCCTTGGCACATCCCAAGCAGGGGGACTGAGGCAGTCCATGGCAATCAAAAAGGCAAAGAAACAGTTGTCAAACATGCAGTCCTGAAAATCCCCCTGAAATTAATGAGAATCTGGCTGTTGGCTATGTCCAGGGCAGCAGCAGGACCATGCCATGGCCTACACTTACAACTGAATAATTGCATCTTTTTTCTCCCCCTCTTTTTCCTGAGTACATCTTGCTGTATGTAAAATATAACGTCATTAGAAAAAAAAAACAACAAACAAACCAAACCACAGCAAAGCAACCCAATGCATCTCAAAGGCATGCAACCTCTCCAGCTTCAGAGCCTCAAAGTCGTCTTTTCAACAATAATAACAGTACCTATTTATATTCTTGTCAAAGCCATGTGACATCTGCATGGGAGAAAACAAGCCGGCTAAGAGTCTATTTCTGGCAAAAATATTGCAAGGAAATTAGATTAACCTGGGTGGAATTCTATCTGGGAATTTGGAGTCTGTCGTGGTGATTAAGTCATCATTTCTGTCAGATTACTCTAATCGGCTGTCAAATACGATTCCACAACCCCATCTGTAACTTGGCATCCTCGTTATTCAGTCGATGTTACCTTCTGTATACAAAACAAACACCAAACAAGGAGGTGTGTGCAGTCTAGCATTTAGCAGAGTCATTAGCTGTGATTACTATTGTGTGGTTGCACGTTGCACAAGGTGATCAGCTCGTGGTTTGTTTTGTTTAGTCAGGGGATGCTTCAAGTCAGGTGTAATCTTGATCCTGAGGTGTCAGGGGTGAATGGGTAAGAACAGTCTCCAGGCATGGACGAGCATGGGATTGGCACTCTCCAAGTCACCACTGCATCAACTGCAACTGCTTAAATCACATTTCAGACTTGTCAATATATTTGCTGGAAAGGCTTTTGGACACCTGCTTTCCAGCAATTTTCTGAAGAGAAATGAGCATTCGGGTATCTTGGGTAAGCTAAAGACTTCCTGCAAGCAGCAATTTCTGTGAGTGAAGCAAGGTTTGTAGGAGGAGGCTGTTGGCACTCGAAATGGCCTGTATTGGCTGCTTTAAGTTGTTAAACTTGAGTATGTTAGTCTTACACAGGACTTTGGTGATTAAAAGCAGGAGATGCCTTTCAGTGAAGGTGAAGGAGCTGATGGGCTCATTTTGCTGCCACTGTGTTGAGTCTGTGAAACTTGGATACCCCTCAGCACCTCTGAAACTCTGGCCACCTAGACTGATTATTTTTTTTTTATGGTTAATTGCAAAAGCAACTTCATACATTATTATTACTACTTCTATTAGCAGCTTTTATTGTCCATTTCTGCCACCATGGATGCACATGCCTTGCTCCTGTCATTCCTTGTGCCCTGAGGAAGGAAAACCACTTGGCAAGAAAGGACTCTGAATGCACATCAGACCTGCCCCCACCTTCACCCAGCTCAGTATGGCAGTCAAAGACCCCCTCCTGAAAGTCCTCTAAAGTTAAGCAGAATGTGACTTTTCACCATCAGAGTTGGGGGATTGTGTGTGGAGAATGTTATCCATGACTCCTCACTCCTTACCACTCCTGTCATCATCCTTCTATAATCCTTTAAAGCCACCAGCAGACTTCTAGAGCCCTTAGCCCTTTTCAGACCTGTCCCTCCCTTCCCTGTCATCTGCCCTGGCTCTAAGTTTCTAGCCATGACCCAATTCAGTTTGTCCCTTACCTGCCACCCTCACAGACCACATCACAGAGAAACACCAATCAAAATGGAGCTACATCTCCCCCCCAAGAAAAGCTTAAATTGGAAGAACTTGGGTAACAACCAAACCAAACAAAAAGCAATAGGATTAAATGATGACAGCTTGCATGTATCTTGTCATTTCTAGCACTTTGGGACCTGCTTCTTGCTAGCATTAATCACTGTTGAAGCCAAAGGGGACTTCTTTCATATTTTCTACATCTCAGAACTGTAAAATGTCAAGAGACAATGTGGGAGAGAGAAGAAGAGACCTTGGACCTTAATTAAACCCTACTATTATTTTTGGGTAGAGGATTATAAATTCTGTGACTTTTGGAATCAATAGGAAAACCAAAGAGGAAGGAAATATTAAAAGGAGCAGCAGAGACAGGCTAAGGGCTCAGAAGAAAAGCACCTAAAGAGATACCAGCATGAAAACCAGTGGGAAAAAAATTATATTTTTGCCTAACTCTGGTCTGGAAATTAATTCAAAGCTTTCTCCAAGCTCCTGATCCAATTAGTGAGTGCAGCTTAATTAGACCAGTAGTCCAAGGAAAAAACAAGACCAGCCAGGTTTCTGAGAACCTCTACTGAGTCTGGAAGTCAGGAGGGAATGTATTGACCTGCCAGAAGATTGGGAGAAGAAGAAGAAATACTCCATAAGCACCAGAGAATTAAATGATTTTTAGTGTCTATAGAGACCATTGTTTTTCTGGACTATTATGTACAGATACCTCTATACCCCCTGCCCCACCCCTCATTTCAGCTTTTAGCTCCCCAGTTTTTCCACAGGATCTTTCAGAGGAGCTCTTGAACACTCATTTCTCACATCATTTCATTGCCAGCTGTTTTTGCTTTTTTAAACCCTTGTGACTCACAAGTAATATGAGTTTCCCAGAAGTGAGAGAGGTGTATTTTCCTATCGAAAAGAACTGTTTAGAATTACTCCTCTAGGGTCAAACTAACTTGAATTACGCAGCCAATATCTGGCTAGCGCTTTGGGAACTTCTCTGGGAACTGGGGATAATCTCCAAGGCCAAATAAATACTAGTGAATAAAAGAGGCAAAGAACTGCTCTCTGGATCTCGAAATAAGTGGTGTTGCACAGCTTGCATTAAGACAGCTATACCCCTCCTTCCACTTGAAACAGGATAACCTTGCCCATACTGTGCAGTGGGAACAGGGTGGAGCCCATGTTATGCCCCCAAAATATGCCCACACACCAGGCAGGAAAGCACTAACAGCACCATGCTCCTGCTGGCTTCACCAGCACAGGCAGAGCTTTGGATTCCCAGTATTGGTTGAAGTCATTCACCTTCGTTTATTCACGGATAAAAGGAGGACAAATGTGCATTTATCACTTATACTCTCACAAATAAATGTAAAGCAGTTGCTGTAACTGCCTGAGCGATGGCATAGCTAGGAGATTGTTTGCTGTCATCTTTTCATAAATCCCAATTTAAGGGGTTTAAGCTGTGTTAGGCATTCATACAATTTTAGTAGTATAAGAATGTGATCTGTTACTTGGCCTCCTAGATTACTGTCAGACATATATATATGCTTTTTTTTGGAGAGAGAGAGAGAGAGGGAGGGAAGGAGGAAGAGAGAGAGGCAAGAGAAAATGAATATTGCTGGTGGGTGCCAAATATAGTTCATGCAGTAATGCATAACATCATTATTTTCTATTTAGAGCACAGAAAGAAGCATATAGCTTGCTTAAAACAAAGTTGTTTTACCAGAGAACACTAAAACCACAGAATTCAATGGCTTTTGGAAGCGTTCCAACTCAGTCATTTGCAATCCAGTACATTCTGTGGTTTAAATTTGAGTTAAACATTAGTTATGACGACTAAAAACAATGCTGGGCTTTAAAATAATATTATTATTATTATTAATAATAATTCTTCATCTACTGTTCCCTTCCACAGTCACCCCCACATCCTGCTGTTCTTCCCATACATTTACTAATTAGGCTGTGGCACTCAGTCTCTTTTAAATGTTTCACCCTCATATAGAAATTTAAAAATTGGCTGTTTTGGAAGTGACCACTTCCTACTGTAAAAATAGCTACTGTTGCTCATTTAGCAGTTCTCCTCCATTTATTTAATTCCTTAATTTCTTACCTCCCACACTAATGACAACAACTCCAGGACACAGGCGAGCCAAACGAAGTGGAGATAAAGGAGAGGTATGGCCAAAAACTGTCTCTTCAAAATCACATGGAAAGCAAAGTTATTAACTATCTTTTCTTCAAACAAATGAGCCTTTACAGAGCCTATTCAATCCTAAAAATAGACATTAAGTGGGATTCTATAACTTGTTGGGAATAATGCCTTGGGGATATTTCGCATCATCCATGCTTAAAAAGCAAACCCATTAGAACATCTGAGCAAAACATCAGATATTATTTTAACAGCAAGAGTTATCCATCTCATCGGCAGCAGCAATAACTTCTGTTGACATTTTGCCAATTGAAGTTTGCGTGTCAGTGGGGTGGGGGGGATAAACTGAAGTCTCTCTGTGACATGAGATTGACTGGGTTTTAGCACCCATTCAAGGTGACTGCAGGGGGCAAACACTGCTGCCCAGGTTGGGTGGTGAGCGGGAAGTGGAGCGCGGCGTGCCCAGCGCCACGCAGGGGAAGCACGGCATGGCCTGGAATGATGATCCAGAGGGAGGGAGCCGAGCTGCCCGCACTGCACCAAGCCCGAGCTCCTCACGCTCTAATTGATTCCTCTCCTAGCACCACGGCGAGGTACTCACCGCTGCTATCTCTCTGCAGCAGGAAGGAAGAAGATGGGAAAAAGACATAGAGGCTCCACGTGACGCATCTGGAGTTATTCCACAACTGAAGCCAAGCCTATCGAGCCAGAATCTTGTCATCTTATCATCAGGTATAGGTAAGACATTATTTAGCAGGTGTACCCCACACAAGAAGCAGGGTAATTTTTACAATGTTACTCCCTAGATACACTATTTGAGAGGTGACATAAGAACCTGAAGCACGAATCCAGGGCTGCTGGAGGAACCAAATGCCAGCCAAGATGTTGTGGCTTTGGATGTCAGCTAATAACTAATGCAACCTCGTTGTGCGTTGGGTGGATTTGCCCAGAGTGACCTAAGATGCCCGGACTCAATTCCCAGCATGACACAAGACTTCCAGTCAGGGTCCCACTGGACATGACTCAAGTGTTCTGAAGATGTACTTTCTTCCATCTCCCCAGTTGGGCGGTTTTTTTTTCCAGAAGTCAACAGGAGATTAAGACTTTAAAGGGAGTACTTTCCCTTCAAATCTAAGAACATCCCCTCCTCCTGTATTAGTATTTGGAAAACAGAGCCAGAGCAAAGCCAAAACGTGCTACCTATTAAGTCATCTTCTACGTAGAGTCTTCCCATGGGAATGACAGAGAGGTCCCCCAACCATCTCAAAAGGGGAAGGCAGCAAAGCAGAGGCTTGTTCTTTCTTGAGTGGTCTGCAAAGGCAGATTTCACATTTCTCCCAGATTCCCCACTTAGGGAGCACTGACTCCTGGGGGCATATTCAGGGAATTTTGCCCTTCTCAGAATCTGTGAAAGTTTGAGAAGAAGTTCTCATTTTAAAAAAGATCTTTCCTGCTGCCAAATGAAAATATTTAAGTAGCTCAGTCTGTGGTCACCATTTTAGGGTGCTAATACTCACGCCTGGTCCACAGGAAACCCCTCCCTTTCTACATAAATACCTCCAATTCCACATTAATTTCTAGGATAATTTTTAGAAATTTGTCAAGAAAACAAAGCAATCCTCTACACTGTCCTTATTCTTCCCCAAAAACTCAGTCTCAACCAAAAATAAGTTTTCTTTCAGGCTACCAATGTCTGAAGAAATTTAGTTTAAATCATAGGTTTTTAAAAAGATGCAATGACTTTCGTAATGCAAAACACAAGCTTGGTTCTGAGAGAGGCCAAAGCAACCAGGATATAAAATGCTTGTTTTGCAGGAGTTTTATTTTAAGATTTACACTGTTCTGTGCTTGCTTGTTCTCCTCTGTGAACTATGCTCTGGGAAAACACCACGTGATTATGCTCATCAATATCCTCTACCTTTGCCAAGCTGGAATTCGGGAGATAACCCTTTAAAAGGAATGACTAGTGACAGCAACATTTCAGAAAGGCAAGAAAGCATAGTCAGGGGCTCCTCTGTTTCTTTCACAGTGTTATCTCATCTGCATTTATCTTCTTAATTTTTTGCTTTCATTCAAGAAGAGAGAAACCAGCCGCAGCCACTCCCCCAGTTTCACATCACAGATTTTTCTGTTCATTTGCTAAGTGGTTCTTCTGCCTGACTCTTTCTGCAGCATGGAAGGTCACCTTGATTCAACAACGCTCTTGGGCTCCTCTTCTGACAGAAACTAGAGTCTATTATTTTGTACAAAACTCAAATTCTAGGCTATGGGATTTTTTTTTTTTTTAATGTAAAGCTTTTAAAAAGTTCTCTTGGAAAGCTTTCCTATTTGCATTACAATGTACCAGCAAGAACATCTTATAGCTAAAAAGTATGATTGAGGTAAGTCTAAAATAAGCCCCAAAAGCATCAAAATTATAAAATCTATTGAAATTCTACCTTTTAAATTAGAGCAAAGGGTACAATATATAGAAAAAGTTGGCCCTGATGATGTGGGGCCACTGCCATTTCCACTTTTCACTTAGCAAAGGTACAAAGAAGTTCTGAGTCCAGAATACATGTCTCGATTGACAATTCTCTCCTCCCCAGAAGGCAGACAGGCAGTCAAATTCCTCCCTGTTACCAAACGCAGACCAATCCAGATTTCTTCAAAGGTCAGACGTGACCCCCAAACTACTTGTCAACATGCATGCCTCTAAATATCACCAGGAATAGCCAAAGCATTCAGGTAGAAAAGAGGTTTTGAATGAAGATGTCAAAAATCCTACTCTCCTGACTGACATCAGCTGGGGTAAGTACAGTTTTATTGTTTAACCAGCAGAGCCATAGTATTTTACGCCAAATGAGGATATGGCTCGTAAATTCTATTTAAGCTCTCCATGAGCTGAAGTTACAGGAATTTTCCACGACTATCCAGTATCAGCTTCCAAACACTCAGTGTTATGCCAATAGTCTGCACTGGCGCAAATAATCTGGCTGTGGAGAGAGAATGAAAAAGATAGCTCGATGTCTATCCATCCATCTCTGAAAACAGACCAATACTACCACAAGTATTACAGGCACAAGCACACACAAACACACACTGTCTACACAAAAATATGAATCTCTAGTTGTGTACACATACAGTTACAAACACCAGTAAGAGTCACGTTGAGCAACCACGTTAGTTTTAACCACCTCTCATATGAACTCATTCTCTTTAATTTTTTAGCATCTCTGTAGCTAATGTACTCTGCCAGTGCTTTCTTTGGGATAAGGAAAGTGGTTTGTATGCAAACTAAACAAGCACTATACATTTATAATGCTAATCTTCAGGAATTCTAAATGCATTTGAATATTTCTGTCAAATAGGTGTTTTGGAAAGTGAAACAAACGAAAAATAAATGTACAACATTAGCAAAAGCGTATATTTTTTTAAGAATGAGTCAGTTCCAGCTGGCTGTGGTGTTTGGACCAAGCTGTGATTAAGATTTCATTAGTAAAAGTGCTAGGAAGAGTAAAGCCAAAATCAACCTGCCTCCACCCATCTGCAAAGCTCTGAACCAGCATCTGATCCCAAGCATGAACCTTAACGCCTGTGCCCAGAGACTGGGCCCCTTGATTCCCTTGAAAAAAAGCAACAACACACTTCATTTAGTGACTGTAAGCATCAGTATGTGAAAACTTGTCTTCTTTTACTTATTCTCTACTGCTACTGTACTCAATTAGAAATTTTCTCAGTCTATGCCCCATGAGTAACATTTTTATGTGCAACTCGCCTAAAGGTCAAAGAAATCTCTTTGCAGGGATGGCTTCAGGTGGAACAGCTGGAGGACACAGAGAACTATCAGGAAGGTCCTCTGATAAAACCAAGTGAGCTAAAAACTTGCATCATTCATCCTACCTGCTCCAAAGGTAGCATTTAGAGCTACTGGGAAGTCTTGAACTCCTGGTTTCTTGGCACATGCTACTTTTTCTGAGGGAGGCTAATGCAGCCTGAAGGCTATTGCAGTGTCAGTGAAGCTATAGCAGAGGGCAAGGAAAGCAGAGGGAAAGAGGAATGGGTGCAGAAAAGAAATTTTCCCCACGTCACACCCTCTATTTTTGGCTCTCATGTCAACAGGGAGGAAGACAAGTAGCAGACAATGAGGGCTGTCAGCTATCAGGCCACTTTTAAACTGGGATAAATCCATGTCATTCTTTGCAAAATGAACAGGGTCACAAGAGGCAAGGGACACGCCTGCCTAAGCAACCCCCAGAGCAAGTGTATAAGTGTATAAGCACAGCACTTAGGCTGACTGTACTTAGCAAGATCTTTCTTTTTTGGTTAATCATATATTTTTGTACAAATAGGAGGATTCTATATTTACCCAGCATAGCAATTTCTTTCACTTCTTAGCAATTGGAGAAATGAGAGATGAAAAAATCCAGCAGCTCATCTCGAATGACTTAATGCCAATACAGGATTACTGCCTATCCCATATTTTCTAATACTTCCCTACCCCAAACACCCGTAAGGACTGGGATTTAACTCTGTATCCTTTAGAAGATTATTCTAATTGAACAGATACTGGGTATTTTTTCCTGATACTTGATCTAAGCTTTATTTCACCTCTTATGATGGTAAATCCTTGGTTCTGTGTACAACCAAAAATAATTCCCATTTGTCACTGGCATTTGGGCAGCACTTGGCCCTGGAGGAAATAAATGCACCCTCTTCATGGATGCTGCTGTGGATGCTGGGTGAGGTCCTCCCACAACAGCACTCATCCTCCTCTGTATTCTCTGCAATATTTAAAATGAATATAACACAGCACATTTCCCTCTAAGGTATTGTCAGGGATTTGCCACAAAATAGTATTAGTTGCTGTCTGGTGGATACTTGCTTAAGTGATGGTCTAGACAAAAAACTCCCTTCAATCATTTTAGCCATTCACAGCTGAATGGAAATACAAAGGTGTCATATCCCTCACATCTCTGCATGAGGCTGCAATCCCTCTGAGTGAACCTGGCAGTGGTAAGGAACACTGAGTGTTGTGTTTTCGTGGTGGAATAAAGAGCTTCACTTGTGGAGGTACCAGATATCCAGTTCATAGGATCACAGAATCGTTTGAATTGGAGGGACCTTAAGGCTCATCTCGTTCCAACACCCCTGCCATGGGCAGAGGCAACTTCCACTATACCAGGTTGCTCAAAGTTCTTAGTTTAGAACTAATCTTATCCTCTGATTAATGTCTTATTTTCCTCAATCTTACTTTCTTCAATCCACAATCCTATGTTCTCTATCTTGAAATCAGTGATAAGCCTCTATTCATACTTTCTTAGAGATCATTACAGACTTCTAATTATTCCTTTCAGACACAAGCTTCTTTTTTTTTTATTTTCTTTCTCTGTTTTTTCCCTATTTTTCCTTCAGAAGAGAAAATTTCCACCCACTGCAACTTGTAATGGCTGCAAGTGGGAATAGGTGAGCATTCCTAGGATGAATGATCGAGGCAGTGGATTAATGTGATTCCCAGATCCATCGCAAATTCCATTTGCAAAGAAGCAAATTCCTTATTTTTAGCCCTGCTTGCATATCCCCCCCCTCGATGGCAGATAGACCATCTCTGAGTTACAATGGGGCGAGAGCTGGGATTGACTGCAGACTGCTTTAATGCCACTCTTAATGACAACTTGTGAAGATTAGGAAGTTGTCAGAATCAGATATCAGCAAAAGCTCCAGCTTGCTTTGTGAAGTCAGTCTGAATTAATTAATGGGTAGCTTTCCTTTGATATCGCTTTGATATTTGGCTGCAGCTGGATAAAAATCAACCACAAAGGAAGCTACATTTTGTTTACCACTGCTTAAGACTCTGTTTAGCTCAATGTGATATTTTTTTTTTTCTTTTGCAGTTTTTGCTTTTTTAACTTCCCTGGCACAAGGCAATAGATACAGGCTTTTGTGAATAAATGGAGTTATGGTGGAATCCTTTTTAACGACTGTTTCTCTCTGCTCCTGCAGATAGTCAGGCTACTGTCTGGTAGCAAAGCCATTACTGATTTCAGCTAAGCTGAAGGAGGAAAGATGGACCATTCCAAAAGTGAGACAAATATTAACTTTCCCCCTCTGGTGGTGCTTTTCCTGTTAAAAGGTATTTGACACTTTAATTGTAGAATCATGGAATCATAAAACCATAGAATAACTGAATCATAGAAAGCTTTGGGTTGGAGGAGACCTTAAGGACCATTTAGTTTCAACCTCCTGCCATGGGAAGTTGAAACCAAATGAAACACCTTCCACTACACCAGGCCTTCCTTGTTCAACCTGGCCTTGAACACTTCCAGGGATGGGGAATCCACAACTCTGGCCATCCTTCTCTGGCCAGCCAGGGCCTCCCCACTCTCACAGTAAAGAATTTCTTCCTACTGTCTAATCTAAACCTACTATCTTTCAGATTAAACCCATTCCCTGTGTCTTGTCAATAATATTTGCTCCCTGCTTTAGAGGGTGCTGACCACTTGCTGCACACACTGACAGCCTAAAATGTAAGTTCTGCAACTACGTGTCCTCCATGTCTTTCCAGGGTGGGAATTCACAACCCACTTGAGCATCTCAAGATATTGGATGTCTACCAAGACAATCAGATGAACATATTTGTACCCCAGACTGGTGTTTGCACCCAAATGAATCCCCACGTGCTTCTGGCAGCCCCAGTGGCCCTGCTGGCCAGAGGAGGAAGGACCTCTCTGCACAGCACAGGGAAAGAGCAGACAAAAAAGTGGCTCTTCTAATTAAGCTGATGAAGATGATAATTTCTTCCACAGAATGAGCAAAAAATAAATTATCTCTCAGGGTCTGTGAAGAGTGTTTTTAATTAGGCAGAATATGATTGTCCAAAGCGTGTTATTAGAGCAGGAGACTCAATGAGGCCACCCAGTTTTGTCTGGTTTGTGTAGTATTATGGGCTTTTTAAACACCACAGAGAAGAGAGAACTTCTGTTTCCTCTCTCATCATGTACAGTGTCCCACCCAGCAGCACAGTGCACCTGCCCACTGTGAGTTATTACTCGACTGAGATGGGGGAAATCTGGCTGGGGTTACCTCAGCTTCCTGCACTACCACAGGACTGCAAACAAACCATGAGGCAGCACTGCATCCCTTCAACAGCAGTGGACCACAGAGCAGAGGAGTTTGAAGGAAGCAGCACAGCTCACAGGGTTGGACACAACGGCAGGAGGATGCTGAACAAACATTTTCTCTGATATAAACATGCCATGAGGCCCAGGCTCCTTGGTCATAACATAACTCAGATCCACGGGTGCCAAACATTGCTATCAAGGCAGGCAAATGGCATGCAAGGGCACCTCTAATGATGTTGCTTCCTGATGCCTGCAACTCTGTTTATGATCTGCCTTTCTAATTTCACTATTGTAGGAGTAGTCAGACAGCTAGGAAGGCTCCCTGAACTAGTTTTCCATTACGAAGACAATTTTAATAGCTCGTGTCGTGGTGCTAATGAGGCTGACTGAAGCACCTGTACTTTCTGTTCCAGATAACAGAAAACAGCTAACACCAGCAGGAGGATAAATAGCTGTTTAAGAGAGTGCCTGGGCTATTATCCTTAGCTAAGCACCCTACCTAAATCTTGGTGAGCTTTGCAATACCCTGGAGTACTCCAGTGATGGCCTCTTGATTTTCTTCAGAGATTTCCATTCTGAAGTGCACAGCAGAAGTTTCTCCAAGTCAGTGATTTTTGGGTACCCAGCTTAAAAGTGATATGCTGTGAACTGATCCTCCACCCTCACTAAGTAAGATGCTCTAAGTTGGACAAAAGGGTTTGGAGGGATTTTGCAAAGTGATGACCTCAACTGGTCAGAGTTATGGAAACCAGAGGTAAATCCCAGTGTCACATGCCAGAATAGTTTGGCCTTTAGGGGATGAGCTTCACATTCGTGAATTTTTCTGAGGTCAAGCCTTTATTATGCATTACTTACTTCCCATCCCAGTATTATTATACTGCAAAGCTGTGGAAAAGAAAAATAAATCTTGAACTACTCCAAGAGTTCTCTAAAAAGATAGTGTGCATCTAACTGCCTTTGCAGCTGGGCCAACGTGCTCTTGCATTCCAGTAGGAAAAGCAACAACCTGATATAGATGTTTAGGATCTAAACCAGCTCACTGATGCCCATACCCTGTGCAGCTCTGCACGCTCCTGACATACCACAGGTCATCCACCCCCCTCAAGTAAGGCAGGTCAAGATTTAGCCACTTTCTCTCAATGCCTCAGCAATGGATCTTCCTGCACTTCCCTGTCCTTGGAGAGTCTCTTCCAAATGTCTGAGGCTTTTCCAAAGAACAAAATACTTACTAGAGCATCATATCCAGATATCACAGTACTTGAGTCACTGCCCTGAGTACCAGGCAACTAAGTGCTGTTCTTTGCTTTCTCTCACTCCCACCAGAATTTGATAATTTCATACAGCTGGAGCAGCTTCAAGAGGAGAAATGGTGACCCTAATCTTAACTAAGTCCAGTGGTGAAAGCTATTTTAGGTGAAGCCAATCTAAATCCTTTCAATAAACAAGGCAGAGAGGAATTGCATTCTCCTTGCATGCCAGAGAGTTATCCTAATGATGAGGCTGTGAATTTGGTGAAGGCAAATTTGGCCCTCCATCCCTCAATTAGAAAAAGGGACAATATAATTATGAACTGAATGTTTTGCTCAATTTAGAGAAGTTATTTTCACTTGGTCAATATTCCCCTCTCTCTACACCTGCACAACACTCACCACTGTCCCATTAAGCTGCAAGTTCAGCTCCTTACAGATATTTCACTGGGTTTCTAAGTCACTTTTTTCCATTTTATAAATCTGGGGCTGGTAATCCATGTATTTCACAGCAATGGTAGGTGCAAACCCAAATTTTCTACTAAGGTATCTGAACTTAGATATATTTATTTATTTTCACTGAAGTGGCAGAGTCAGTGCAACTTTTTTTTTTTTTTTTTTTTTTTTTTTTTTTTTTTTTTTTTTTTGAGAGGCAGGGGTAGAAGTGGTATTTTTGAATAAAAAAAATACCACATGTCTTCTGAGCTGGGAAAAGTGTATCATTAAGTGGGTTCCTTTGCATAGTATTTTAAAGGAAGGAATGGACCAGATTCACTTTCTCAACATCATTCAATGTCTTACTGCTCACTTGCTAAGAACAGATGCTCCCTGGGAATCCTCCTCTTTCCCATCTGGTTATTTTTATCATTTAAGCACTTCTATACTCTTTGGATCCTTCATTAAACAGCATTTGGCCATACTATATGGGTACTGAATTAGTTTAATTTGTCATCATAAATCAATCACTGCAAAACCTTAACTAAGTTAATTGCTCTTTGAATTCCCTTTCTGTTTGTCAAAATCTCTCAGAGTCACTGATATATCATATTCAGGCTATTATTCAAATCATATTGGATGATTACCTTTTTATTACAGGTAATTTTTACATAATGTTCATATAGTACTGACAAACCATAAGGCTTAAAACAGAGAAGGGAATTGGCTATTAAAACACTACTCTGAGAGTCATTAGAAAGGAGCTCATGATGTAAAGTGAGAACCAGAAATATATTTGGGTTTTTTGCTTCTTGTTGGACAAATGATATTTTATCAGAAAGGGAATGAGGTTTCATAGTAAGTCATCATGGGTACCTGCATATTGGACCAGATTATTCTGATTATTGTTTTTCATATTCTACCCCCTAAAGGGACTTTGAGGTTTCCTTACAGCCAGTACCTAACCTGTCCATGGGTACCTGCATATTGGACCAGATTATTCTGATTATTGTTTTTCATATTCTACTCCCTAAAGGGACTTTGAGGTTTCCTTACAGCCAGTACACAACCTGTAGGCAAAGTTCTCTCTAAGCCAGTCCTGCTTCCATATGATGTAAAAATCATTTAATAAAACCAGAAGTGATTCCTACAATGTAAAAATTAATTTGTTCCTTGACAACATCTGGCAAAAAAGGAAGCCACGAATACTTTACAAAAACAGTTCCTACAAACTCCAGCTTGTTGTTAAAATATTAAGAGCTTTCTCAAAATTGTATTTCTTCCTTGTTAAACCCTTAATCACATCAATTCATACAACTAATGTCCTAATTTCATGCCAGAACTTCAATACAAAAGGTTTGCTGCTACTTGGAATATGTATATCCCACTTGAAATAAGAACCATGTAAACCATGATTGTGTTAAAAGCATGAGAGTGCAGAGCGTGGGCTGTTAATTATTTTTGTGATAACCTTGGGTAGGAGGATATATATAAAGATGTACATAAAGACAACAAATAACCCTTACCATGTCCAATAAATCTAACTTCAAATACAGAACAAAGACTCCAAAGAGTTTTAGGCGTAGATTTTACAAATGGATGCCCATTGATTTCTGACTTCAAATAGCTTCTGCATGATATTAAAGGTGCATTTATTCCCCTATTTGGCTCCAAGAATCCAACCAACATATAGTGCTCTTGTGTTACCTATCTGCACTTAACCCTTGCCAGGAAATCCTTGCCAGGTTCACTCGTCAGCAAAACAGAGTGCATTCTGTTTTTAAAATAAAGCATGTTAAAACTAAAACAAAGAACAAATGTCAGTGCCATGAAGGCAGTTAAAGCAGTCCCTGAATACAGCTCTTTGAGGTTTGCCCTCTATACAGAAGCCAATTTTCACTAAGCAGCAAATTAGAGCATGGGGGAACCAAGATTATTACATCTAAATGAAGGCACAGAAGAAATTTAGATGGGTGGAATTTATTGGATTACTCTGTTTAGGGAATAGAAGTTAAACACCTCTAACGAAGCCATGAGATTCTTAATGAAGACGAGACTAGGTAAGGCCTTAGTTCTACATCTCATCCCAAAGAAGCCCATTTCTAAGATCATTATTACATTGAAATTGAGGTTTTCCCTTTTCTCCCTTCTGCCTTTTAAAACAAAATCCAGATGAACACTCCAAGAAAACCTAACTCTAAGCTCAATAATATAAACCACATCCCTACGAGCTATGAGGGTATCAGCAACCTGCTCTCATGCTATGTTTGAAAAGACAAATCTGAAAATTCCCTTTGTTCATTTGCAAGACATAAAAGCTACTTGTGCTGCCAGCACCAAGTAAACAGAAGAGAACTGTCCCTGTTCCGTTGATCTGTATCATATATCATAACAATATGCCTGTATTTCTCAAACACTGCATATCTGCTTCTCTGCCTAGTAGCAATCATATATAACAAGTGATATCTAAATACATATTTTGGGAAAGATAAAAGCTCCAATAGATGACAAGGAATATGATGACTAACTGAGAGATTATATTAATCATGAATAAAAAGATGATGTTTGATCCTACTTGTGCAGAAAGTTTTTAAAATTTATTTTAAAACAGCTTTTAAATGGATTTCTATCCTCAGGAAAATGATTAAAACCAGAAAAGCCTTGAGATGTCAGCTGGTGACATGTTTTTCTTCTTTATCTTTCTTTTTTTTTGTTGTTGTTGCTGTGAAAAAAAAATCTGAGAGAATACAGCAAAGTGCATCATTAACTTCTTATTAATTTTATAATACAAAGGCAATTCAGCTAAAATAGTAGTGCTGCAACTTTAAATTACAGAACTAGGTTGGTATTTAATGAGAGATTTAGCACAGCAGGGTTTCTGTTAAATTAAGTTGTGCCTTCACATCACAGTGGGAAAACAGGTGTATATTGGTTTAGAATTATGG
Source organism: Phylloscopus trochilus trochilus (assembly GCA_016584745.2). Taxonomy (NCBI): domain Eukaryota; kingdom Metazoa; phylum Chordata; class Aves; order Passeriformes; family Phylloscopidae; genus Phylloscopus; species Phylloscopus trochilus. Next base: position 6,225,904 of record WQNJ02000016.1, on the reverse strand, counting down.
AAATGTTGACTAATTCCAAGGCTTGTAATCAAACAGCAAGGCACCCTGCAATATTTTCTTCCAAGATTCTGCATTAATCATTTATGTCTGGTCTTATTTTCTTCATGTCCACTAAAAGGGTGCAGCTCAAAGGAGCAGATCAAGCGCTGGCGTTTTCATGTCTCTGTTAAGGATGAGGTCCAGGCAAAAAGCACAGACAGAGACATAGCACTGCAGGCTTTGCTCAAAAACCTACTTAAATTAAACTCAACATGCAGCCTTGGAAGGGGGATAAATTTCACACTAAACCTCCACTTTTTTGGCATCACCAGTGCTGATCCAAAACCTGCTTACTGAGCTACATGGAGCAAGCCTGTATTTAGGAAATGGAGAGACTAAACCCAGAAATAACCTAGGCTCTATCAGTAATGAACACAGAGCTATTCTCCTCCACACCTCTGCAGCAGTGCAAGTTACACCTGAGTGCAGGTAAAACACAGATGAGTTCCAACAGCCACAGCATCCCTGCAGCCCCCTGCTCCTGCCTCTGCCAGCTTTCCTCACCTTACACAAATAAATCACCTGCCTTTGCCTCGGATTTTCTTTCTGGGCTATTTAAGGATGCCTTTCTGATGCATGGTGGTATTACAGCAAAAGGGGAAGGCACAGATTCTTCTGTTTCCAGCAGACACCTTATTACTGAACCTCCTACTGACCATACCTCGCTTATTGGAAGCAAGCTGTCACTTGATGCCCAGATGAACCTGATCCAAATTCATCCCTTGTTGTAGCTCTGACAGAAGATTGCCTCCATTTGCTCTGAGACTATTCCACACACGGAACTATCCACTACCAATTCCTGCTTGTTTGGTAAAAGCTGCTTAGCAGGCAGGAGGAACAATACAGAAATTGCTAAAATTCATGTCAGGAGAACCCTGCCATCGTGAGGCGTTCCCAGCATGTGTGCCACAACTTTAAAGCCTGCTTAAATGAAGTTATTTTGGGAATACACAGATGCAGCATAACAGTATCCCCATATATGCTGAATGTCAGCTTACTGCACGTGCAAAATATAGAATCTGTTATATAATATATGCTGAATCATTCTGAAAGACAAGTAGTAGAAATGTATTCAAGTTGCTTCTCTTTTTTAGAGGCTTCCCTTTAAAAAAGTAGGTATAACAACTTATCTCATAGTAAAATCTAAACATCTCTGGCTGTATCAGGAGTATTTTTAAAGTCAAGGCCCCCGAGTCATGGGAATGCAATTTCCACATTTCCTTAAAAGAAAACTTTGTAACCTCACAGTCAGGACAGGAAAAAACCAGCTTGGAAAGATAAATTTTAAATGACAAAGAGCTAGAGAGGGCTTTAGAAAAAAAAAAAATATTTTTGAACCTTATTTTAAAACCATCAAAAGGTATGCTAGCATCTTACACAGCTGCCTGCTCATTAGCTGTGCAAAAGTCAGGGAGAAACGACACCCTGCTCAAGTAAGATGCGATGCAGAACTGAGCCAGCTTTGCCACCAGTATGTGGGGAAGTCAGAAGGGAATCTGCCCCTCCAAGTCGCCCAATGGGATAAATAAGATCTCTCAAAACACAGCAAGCAGCTTGGCGGACTCAGGGAAGAACAGAGAAAACTAAAAGCAGCCGGGGGAGCTGGGTTTGTTTAGCTTTGAGAAAAGGAGGCTTGGGGTGACCTTATCACTCTCTTCAGCGCCCTGACAGGAGGGTGTAGCCAGGTGGGGTCAGGCTCTGCCTCCAGGCAATCAGTGACAGGATGAGAAGATGTGCCCTCAAGCTGCACCAGGGGAGGCTGGACATCAGAATGAACTTCTTCACTGAAAGGGTGGTCAAGCATTGGAACAGGCTGCCCAGGGAAGTGGTGGAATCATGATCCTTAGAAGTGTTCAAAAAACAACTGGATGCAGTACTTAGTGCTGTGATTTAATTCACTTTGTGGTTTTAGGTCAAAGGTTGTACTCAATGATCTTGGAGGTCTATTCCAACACTTATGACTCTGTGATTGTATGATTCTAAACAGACCCCGTCTACTTCTAAGGGGGGTGATGAGTAGATCTTGTGGTAGAGCTTGAGGGATGCTACCTGGGCAGGGTGTTGCTCCAGCAGCTTGGGATCACCTCCATCCTACCCAGCCAGCCCACACAGCCATTTGATTCAAAGCATCATGGAGAGCAATTGTAGTCACTGCTTGTCATGTTTAGGTTTTCTGAAGTCTTTTCCCAGAGACGAAAACTGATACACAAGGTCATATTTTCTAAACTATCTTGTTTTTCACATTCCTCTCCGAAGGAGGGACTTTGCTTGTTTACCCTTGATGCAACCAATGGGTCAAGAGATCCCACCTCTTAGGTGGGCACATTGTAAAAAGGTATAAAACAGGTTTGGACAACAAACCAGCCCCTTCTTGGGAGCATCAGCCTTCTGAGCAAGACTCTTGTCTTTCTTTGTGTCCAACAGCGACAAGCAATTACTCAGTGAGTTGGTTTAGGTGCAGCATCGAATGGGGCTAGAGAGCTTTCATCCACGGGCTCTGGTAGTGGGGATGGGAACCAACAACTGGGGTTACAGTGCCAGAGGGTGCTGAGATTCAGCCTGAGCTCCAAAGGGGTCTCAAAGGGAATTGTCCCTCAGAGCCTTCCTTTCTCTCTTGAGGATGGCACCTCTATCCTCTACACCCTAAAGCGTTGAGACTCCCACTGGGAGGCTTGTAAGGTCTTGATACTGTCCTTTCCAAGGGCCAGTTGCTGGAAAACATCAGTTGAAGTGCCACAGCTTTCCTCCTCTCTTCCTGTGGCTGGCCTACCTTTGCAGATTTCCTACCACCATTCCCAGCATTTTCATTGCAAATGACAGAGGACTCCCATTTTACCTTTAGCAGGGCTCACAGGTAACTGTCCCGTGACAGCACCTCTCTACACTTCTCATTTCCATGACACATGAGGTGGCTTTCCTAATAGGAAATCACTTGCATAAAGTGAACAGGCCAGATATAATTTTTCAAACACAGAGTGTCCAATTTCACACACAGCACATAGGAACTAAAGGAGATATTGGCCATATAACTGTCAGTCCAGGCAATGCTCTGTTTATTTACACAGTGTATTTACTTATTTTCATGCCTGTAACTAGACACTACAAACATATACTTGAACACTTCTCCTACATCAAGAGGGAATATGCCTCCATCCTTTATATTTTTTCTCCTCCATCCTCAAAGTATTCAGCAGAAAAAATGAAAATGGTGGTACAAGAAGATTTCGGAGTTAAGACATGCAATTACCAGTGATATACCTCTCTCTAGCCCTGTAATTTAAGTATAAAATACCACAGGAAAACAAGATACAGTTTATACAACACAACCACAACTGTTCTGAATGCTGGTGCCAGTGGGAGCAGGTGGTGAGAAGAGGTGATGTCAGGAGATAGGGTGACTCTGTGCAAGCTGCTATGTGGTACCACACTCCACAACACCCTGAGATGTGTATTCAGCTTGTTTAGAAATCATGTGGATAGAGGCTGCATTTAACAAAGTTTGACTGTATTTTATCTTTTCTTCTTCTCTCCCTTTTCAAACATGAAGCCCCAGCAGTGCAGTGTTTTTCTGCCATATGTTTTCTCTCTTTCCTCCCTCCCCCTTCAATAAATTTAAAAAAAGATCCACACTGCACTTTGGCCACTGTCTCTAGTCAGCAGGAATCAGTACACTTTCCAGCCAAGGGACTTTCTAGAGAACAGCAACTGCCTTTGGACATGATGTCATTGCTACAGGACTGGCACCAACACAGGACAGACCATCAGCTTAGCCACCCTTCTTGCAAAGTTCAAGGTCATTTGGGGCACCAAGCATCATCGAGAACAAAAGGGCTGTTTTTCTGGCAATAAAATAATTAGGATGAAAAAGTAAACGTACTCACCCCAGGTAAAGTTTTAATATTGTGCAGTGCATTCTGTGCCTCAAGAGCAGCTTTTCTTGTATAAAATGTTACGAAACAACAACCTATAGAGAGAAATGAAAAGCTTTCAGAAATTAGTGAGTATGATTTGTGAGAGTACAATAGGGAGGGAGAAAAAACAGTGGTTGAACAACACATTATGAAAGCTGGAAATGTGAATTATCCTGAGGCGCCTGAATGACATGAATAAAAGAAAGCTTGTATGGTTTAAAATAAGAAGTCCCCCCCTGTGCATTTCATCTATAGCACACCTGCATTGTTAGTGAACTGTAATCACTTAGAAATTGTTAACCAAAATCCAATTGGCTTTGTACATTGTAAATAAGGTTATATTTTTCTGAAGGCTCCCCATTATACTTTGAATATAAGCAACATCGCAGGCTCAAGCAGCAGGAATTCATTGTTACATCCCAAGCAGAAAATTAGGCTAAAGCAGGACCTTATTTAAAGGGCCTTACACAAAAGAGCTAAGGTTGGTTCCCCCATTTCTTTGAAACCAGGCAGGATTGGAGGTGGAACACTCATCTCAGTTTCAAGAATGAAAAACAAGCTACAGGTGAATTTGCCACTGCTGGGATAGTGGAAGCTGCTGATGGCTGACAGCATTAAGGGAGGCTCTGCTCTCCCTACACCTGCTGAATTTTCAGTAAAGCAGCTGGTTTTAGTTGCCTTGATCCTGTGGTTTCCCTTTTGACAGCATGGTCCAGCCAGGTGGTGTGTGGGACCAAACATGGGTTGCTGTCACTTTGTCCAGTGCAAACATGTAAAGCAGCTTTTGCTGCAGCACACAACCCAGGGAGCTCAACACCAACCCCAAGGTGAGGCCAGGGCTCACAGGCAGATCCTCAGGGAAGAGCTGTAATGTCACAGGCAGGGGACAAAATAAAAAGGACCAAGGTTTGCCTGTAATGCCCCACAGCAATAAAGTCTGCTCCTTGAAAGATGAGATGTTTGCTGCAGATGGGGTGTTTGGTGACCCAGCTGCTGTGGGGAGAGGAAAAACATTCTGGGCAATGCTGGCTGGGGGGCAGAAGTGGCTCCTGAAGTAAAAGCCTTCCTCACGTGAAACAGGATGATGCAGGTCTTACTGATGAATCAGAAAACAATTCTGTTCTCTTAATCACAGTCAGAGATTTGCTACAACTCCAGAGAAATGTCAAAACCAATCAGTAAATAAAAGAAACCCCGGCTCATGAGTCTTGGTGCTCCCTTGGAGCGTGACACAGATAAAATAATCTGTGCTTCAGGCAGTGAGCAAAGATGATGCTTCTATCAGCTCCCTAATGTTGGCCAAGGTGAAACATCCCAGCCCACCTGGCATGCCTGCTTGTGTTCAACCCTGCAGCATCTCCGTAATGGCAAAGGACACGAGGAGAAGGTGTGGACAGCAGCACACAGCAAACATTGGAAGTAACCATGAGGAGGTGGCCCAGTTTGGAAGGAAGGGCTGAATCCAGAACAGCCCCTCCATTGCCCTTTGCTTGGCTCAAGCTGTGCATGGCATTGGGAATGCTTCCCTCTGGCTCTGCAGCCAGGCCAGTGACAACCATTTCCTCGGTAACAAGCAAAGGTGACCATGTATTCCCAGCTGGAACACAGCAAGTTTATCCCTAATACACAGAACCACTTGCAGGCACAGCAAAACATGAGCAGGCAGGTAATGCAGGCTTAACACAGCTGAGAGGAACATTTTTCATACTGCCAACAGGTTCTTTAGAATTTCACACTTTATGATGGAGCTGGTTTAGTAATTATTTCAGTAAGCGGAACATTGTTCGCAGAGATGTGTGCTAGAGACAGGCACAGCCTGCTAAGGTTTGTGTTTCCTCTAAGTGTTTCTAAACCTTCTGTTTCACTGGAAAATTCTGAAAATCTGAATTATTTTACCCTAGATGAAAATGAGAAAAAACCCCCCAAGTTTGTGACATTTAATAGTGTGATTTTGAGACAATATTGCAATATTTATCTATCCTGTCAGCCAGCTCCAAGTCTATCTTCTATTGATTCTTCATTTGGTTTATTAGTTTTTTAACATATGACTTTTTAACCAGGAGAGAGGATTCAGAGGGGAAATATCAAACTCTAATCACAACTTTGCAATTGCCATGTCCTTTTCCATGGGCCCAAAGAGTTTCATTTTAGATTTCAGCTCTGTGGGTTCATTCCGATAAGGAGAAATTTGAAATCTATTGGTTTATCATTCTTGGCACTACTTGAAAGAACTGCACTTGAAAGATGAATATGCTGTGAAATACCCTTTAACCAGTCGTTTTTGGGAAGTAATAGCTCAGGAGAGAAAAATGTTTCTGTGACTGAGGGCTGGAAGAAACAGTAGCTTAATGGGAAATGTGCAGATGTTTCAGGCAGGTCATCAGACCTTTACCAAAATAGAGACTTCTAAGCTCAAAGACTGACACATCTGAAAATGCATATGGATAAATTTTTTCTCAGGATGCATTTGGCCCCTGAGATCCAGACAAACCTCACAACAAGAGCTGGTTTGCTGTGGTTTGAGGGGGGCATGGACACCCACTTGTGGACACCTGAATTTGAAGGTATCTGCTACAGAGGTCAGGGCTGGACTCAAAAAAGAAAATAAGACAACAGAGAGGAACAGAAAAGGCAATAGTTCATGTTTCCCCAAGGAAATGCTGTAGCTCAGCCTATGAATTTTCCAGAGGTGCTGCAGCCATGTTACACAACTTGCATTGAAGATGCCTCCAGTTTAAAATCCTTTTGGGTCTTTACATAGAAAAAGTACCTAATTCAGTTTTTTATGCAAGAATATTGGAGGGGAAGATGCCTGTGTAATAGGACAGAGCTAATCTGTGCTTTAGGACTGGGTAGCTGTCCTCTGCTGAAAGGCAAAGAGGCAATGAACTTCCTTCCTCCATTTTACTAAAGAAAATGTAATATTGCCAAACACAAACAAGTGTCCCAGCTGGAAGAGAAAAAGTATATTTCCTACTGAAAGAAAATTAAAAAATACAACCCTCCTCTTCAGGCCCCATGCACCTACAATCTTTGTTTCATCACCGACAAACTCGACAGCAGCTTGAACTACAACTAGACTTTCCTGACATCCAAATAACTCAGAGCCTGGCAGTGATAACCTTCTCCCCTCCCAGTCAGGACAACTTAAAAGGTGCATTGCTTTGTGGACATGCTTCTGCCAGTCCTCAACAGCCTGAAATACAGCCCAGTTTAACTCCACATTGGTTAGTGTATTCTTGCCCACAGGCAGAGGAGCTCATGCTGCCAGTCAGTGCCTCCAGAGCAGCAAATCTCCCACGCTCTGCTAAGCTGGTTGTGCTCTACTTGGAACAGTATTTACTACAGCGTAAGGCATTTCTTCTTTGTACCTTGAAAAAAAATGCTGAATGAATCATGCAGATCCCTACAGTCCCTTAAGGACATCGGCAACAACTTCATGGCTATCCTGCCAGATGCTTGAACAGACTGGATAAAACCTGCCACTCCATGCTGCTCAGCGTTTAATGGCAACAAATGGGATGCCTGAGAAACAACAGCAGAACACAGCCCTACTTCTCAAGGCATTTGATGAGAAACGCGGACACTACAATGCTCAACTTCAACACCTCATTAAAAAAAGGGAAAAGATCTCTTACTTCAGCTTGTTTTCGCTCTCCTTCTCTCTTTTCCCCCTCCCCCCTTCCCCCTTTTTTTTTTTTTCTTTTTTCAAAGGAAATTTAGTGCCAGAGAAAGACCTCAAGGTCCCAGCCATTGGGAGAGAGTTGACACATTCAATTCTCCATGACACATTCAATTCACAAGCCCTTGCTCAGGCTGCCAAAGGCACCAATTAGCACCAGTGGTAGAGATTTTATTTATTTAATTTCCACACAAACCTGTTTAGCAAGACAGTGACAGGGATAAACAGCCTCGTGTATAGCTAGAAACAGCTTTACGTGAGTCACTGTCAAAAATGGCAGCAATGGATTACAGGGAAATCAAGCCATGGGTTCACTGAAGCTATAACTTAGAAGTGAGCAATGGGAAAAAGATCGAGTGGTGAGGACTTTCACACCACAGTAGCCATGATTTTCTGCTGACAGTGAATCTGGGTTTCTGGAGGACTTTGTGGAACTACGACAAATTGTGGTTTTTACCATGAAACTTCAAGAAATGCTGTTCCTCCTGTAAGCAATTTTTTCAAAGGATTTTTTCAGAGAGCTGTTAGTGACCCCATGCAATGGGACTTCTCTTCCCATGTGACTTCTGCTCTGTGACCCAAATTTGCCTCCCAGTAGAGCAGTCATGTTAGCAGTCATGTTAGGCTGCAAGATCCAGCTCTATGACATCTCCAGGAGCTCCACTATGCCATTATTTTCATCACTTTCTCCCAGTTCAAACACAGACTAATTATGCTGTGAGAGCTGTTTACATTCCCAATTTTGAACAACTAACAAAGGGAAGCTCTCCTCCACTCGAAGATGTGGCTTACACAGTCCTTGTTGGCATTTAATGGCACTGGGATCTGTGTAAGAGGCTTAATCTCTCAGCCAGGATTTCATGCCTGAATGAATACAGCAACCTCCATCTTGCTTCGGGTGAGAAAAAGTCTTTTAAAGCTCCCTAAACTGAATAGACAATTCTTGTGTTAAAGTTACCAAGAATTACACATGTGCATCTATATGAGAAAATAACCCTTGGATGTGGACAGGAATTAAAACATGTTCCACAAGATGCTCTGAGGTTTTTATTTGCTTGAAAAAAAAGTATTCTGCAACCTCCCAAGCCTGAAAGTTTAACTTGTGGGAATTTAAAGAGAAAAGATACATGAGGGAAAAAAAAAAAAAAAGGCCCAACCCATATTTATTGGTCTGATATATTAGTTTCTTTAGTTTTCAACTGTCAAAATATGTCAGTTTGGATCTCTCCTGTGTTGTGCATATTATCACCTGCTGCCAGTACCTGAACCCTGACCATGGGGTATAGAAATACAAGAGCTTATCAGGGCACCTGCAAAGCCTGCAACAACTTAAAAGTATGAAATTTGCTTTACCTTCTAGACTAATAAAATAAACACTTCAAAACAGCTATAATGATTATCTGATGATTGAACTCTGTATTCTTTTAGCAAGTAATGGAATCCTGGCAGACAAATTCAATTCAAAATACATTCACATTCAGGACATCAACAAAGTCATCATGTTGTGAATTGAAAATTCCTTTAAAGGCTGCGTTTGAATTCTAAGGGGCTGACAGATCAAGGGACTGAAGGCCCTGGAAGGCTAAATGAGTGAAGTCCTGCTATGTTTCTTTCTTTCTGTGAATGAAGCTCACTTTTGTGTGTGCATTTGCAAGCAGAACAGGTGCTGGCTTCATACAAGCCTGGAATCTCAATGGGGACAGTAGCTTCTTGTCAATCTAGCACAGTTCAAGCTAGTTTAAGTTAAGTAGGATTTCTTTTTCTTTTTCCTTTTTTTTTTTTTCCACTCCAAATGTTTCTCTCCTGATTTCCACATTCACTCATACACCACCAAATTTTCAACACTACACTAATACAGGACAGCTTTAACAAGGTCTCTTGCATTCCAGCCATCCACCTGAACTCTGGAATACGTGCACTGTGCATCACAAAAAACTTCCTGAACAGTGCAATTTGCAAGCAAACACACTATGACCTGCAATGTCATTTTCCAGAAAACAATGAAGACATTAAGATCTTTTTTCCACTAAAGCCACTGAGAAGACCTATTGCTACAAAGAGTTCAGGCATGTGGTTGGGCAATGAGACTTTTCACTTTGTTTACATTTTATGCAGTGGAATGGGAGCCTTGCTTGGCATTTCTATGGATGTTAATCTGCACTGAAGACACTGATCTAGTATCAGGTGTTTCAAGTTTTAAAGATTTTGATTGGGTGGTTCCATACAAAACCAGAGAAAACCATTAACTGTCTATATAGCAAATACAGACATTCCTGACAAAGACACCCAGAAATAAAAATTCAACTATTTTTGAAACTCTGCTTATCAGAAGAAGAGGATGGCTAAGGCAGGGATGTGTTTTGATTCCTACCTGCACCATCCTCATGCTCTGTTGTCTATGGAGTCATGGGAGAGCAAGATGGAAAGGATTCACTCCCGAAGCCATCCCTGATAGAATTGCCGAATACAGCAGAAACCAACCTTTAATGATGCCACCTCCCAATTAGCTCAGGTTTGCTAATAGTTTGATATAATTGGCACCCTGATGGAAACCGTATTACCAGTCCTGTCACCAGCCAGGAAACCGCACTGCCACTCTAATGACAGCACGCATTATAGCGATGCCACTTCTAATATTAATACATTAGCTGAATGTAGGCAAGGGCTCACATGTGAGAAGGATTCACAGCTGGGACGTGCCAAATTCCACCCTGTGCTCTCTCTATTTTTCCTCCTGGTTACAGCATTCAGGGTGGCAGTGCCCAGGCCCAGAGTGCCCCGCATCGCACCGCTGGCATTAAAGCACAAATGCTCCAGGCCGGTAACAGCCCCGTAAATGGCCAGTGAAAAACGATCCCACCGAGCTCAATTTTTTCTCCTCATGCCTTGCAAGGTATGACGGCCTTTCTGTTAATTGGCCACAAGTCCTCGTTTGCTGTCAGCCTTCAGCTGCACCGGGGAGCTCTTTTGGAGGAGTCGCACTCTGTCATTCCTGTACCCTTGTGAATACAAATGCTCTCTATAAATGTCCTCTGCCTACAAAATGGAAGTGTTGTTTTTTTTTTTCTCTTTTTTTTTCTCTTTTTTTTTTTTTCTCTTTTTCCTCCCCCTTTTTTTTTCCTCTCCTTTTTTTGACCTAGATTAAATTTGCTGCATTTTCAAGCCTTTTGGGAAAGCAACTAAGAACTAATATGCACCGGTTCATGTCCCACAACACTTCCCTACCCATTATTATGTAAATTTTGACTAAAGTGCGACACAGATAGAAAAGATATCAAGGGCAAAATTGCCAGAATCTACTTTTCTTGCTCTCTGAAATAAGCCACTTATATTAAACAGTTTTGAATGGCTAATAGCTGTACAAGTATCTGAAGAATTTCAATGTACAATTTTTCATATAGGACAATGACAGCTTTTGCAAATTCCTGAACTCTCCTGCTGCCAGTGTAATGACTGGGAAGCGAGTGGCCAGCATGCTGGAACTCTCTGTTTTACTTCTGAAGGAAGGGGCCAACTTCCACACCTGCAGCTTGGCAACACTCAGATGATATCTGCACTAGATGATGATAAAGGAGTAAAAAAAAAGCAGATGCAGAATTAGATTCTATACATGGTGGCAGGGTAAATAAATACATACAAATCAGGCTTACAGCATCAAGGCAATTTTATGTGATTACAAACTAATCTGTCCCTAAAGGAACCATCCCTGTGTGCTGGGATGGAAGTTGAGCTTTATTGGTCTGGGCTCAGTAGTGGATGAGAGACATTGCAACATAAACTCAGGAAGTGCTGTGAAGACAGAGCTGAGCAGTCAGTGGCACTGAACCTGCACATCAGCACTGCATCAACACCCTCATCTGCAGGTGGCCTGGCCTGGAATGTTCCTCCTTTGCCAGCCTGTCCAAGCACCCACCCAGTGGAAATCCCTAGGAAGAGCCATGGAGATGGATGGCTGTGAGCCAACCAACACAATTGGGACAATTAAAGCAGCAGCTCAGTGGCTCCTGTCGAGTTCATGTTTGGTCCGTTCACATTTCTAGATCTCAGGGGTGGAGAGTAACTGGGATCTTATACTTCAGTCCATATGGGTTGCAATAAAAGCTGCATGTCTGAGCTTTTGAACAAGAAATTCTCAAGTGAGTAGGACAGCAAGGGGAAATGGCATTCCAGCCTCCAGCTCTGTGAGGGGCTGTCCCACAGGAAGTTACTGCACTTCCCACTTGTAAAATATAGGAAAAAAAAATATACACAAAATACAAGAATTTTTTTAAACTTGAAATAGTTTTAAATGAGGCCTGTTACTATGTATGTATACTGTATCAAGAAATCTTGAAACTAAGGAGACATTGAAATGAAGCAACAAAAAATGAAAAAAATTATGCATTTCTTACACTGCCTTCTTGAAATTTCCCCTTTACCTTTTCTTTCTTCTTTCCTTCTTATTCTTGCACTAATGCTCCTTAATATTTAATTCACTTCCTTCTTCCCTCAAATAAATTCTTTTTTTTTTCTTTGTAGTAAATGGTTATTGTTTCCCTTTTCTATGGCCAGGTATCAATTACTGACTTAAATTTACTGGCTTTAAAAGAACTAACATGTCCTCTGTGCAAGTTAACCCCTAAGTCTGACCATCTGCTAAATACATCTTCGGATGTAGTAGAGAAAGAGGGTTCAGAGAACAGATGCTAAAAAAAATGAAAATGCAAAATTAAGATGTCCTCCCTTATTAATCCATTCTTACAGCAGAAAACTGCTGTGACACTGTATTTCAGTTCAGAAAGACACTACAAAGATCATGTTTACATAAATTAACATAGGCAGAGGCACATCTTTCCCTGATGTCATTTCAAAAGCCCTATTGTCTCCAACCCTGGCACTCACTAGTAGCAAATCAAACTTCCCAGCACACATGTTTTATAGTCCTGGATTTCCTTCTGTTTTTTCTTTCACTTGAATGCTTGAGAAAGATCACTGAAAACTGGCTTTTCCTGATAAGACTTCCAGATCACTGCTCTGATGAAACCTCTAACTGCACTGTGACTCCTGAGAAGCCATTCAAGTCCTAGTTCAACTAGGAGGCAACTCTGTAGGGAAAAATACTCTGAATAGAAGAGCTTTACCATCAAATTACCCCTTCAAAAGAATCAAATCTTTGAGAGTTATTTGCAATTTATAAACTTTCCCTATGAAAAACCTATGTTCTGTACTGGAAATTATCTTTACTGGTTAAATGCCAAAGGCATCCTGGGCTGCATCAGTCAGAGCAGGTCAGTGTAGGTGATCCTTGCCCTCTGCTCAGCCCTGCTGAGACATATATGGGCTTCTGGGTCTTCTTCTTTTTCCCTGGTAAAGAGATGTGGACATACTGGAGCCTGTCCAGCCAACAGACCATGAAGATGAGGAAGGGTCTGGAGCATCTCTCATAGGAAAAGCAACTGAGAGAGCTGGGACTGCTCAGCCTGGAGAAGAAAACATGGGAGGAAATAAAGAAGATAGAGCCTTCTAAATGGTCCAGTGACAAGACAAAAGGCCAAGGCCACAAATTAAAATACAGGAAATTCCATTTTAAAATAAGGAATGACATTTTTATTCTAAGGGTGATCAAACACTGGCATGGTTTGTCCAAAACAGGTTGTTTGTTAATATCTCTATCCCTGGAGATACTAAAATCCTGGACATAGCTCTGAGAAACCTGCTGTAGATGACCCTGCCTTGAGCTGGGCTTGGATAAGATGAATCCCAGAGCTTCTTTCTGACCTCAGCCATCCTGTGATTCTGTGAAATGGCAATGAAGGAATTTAACTGGCTTCTGACAACATCCCTCCTAACACAGCTCAACTTCCCCAGAAATATATTGCAACCTTATTTAACTCTAACAGACAACATCAGTTAAATTACTGTTTTATTGCTGTACCCATCAGTAGGAAACCAGCTCTCATTCACTAGCAAATTTAACACACTAGATGAGTTTTTTCATAGCAAGAACACAGGAATTAATCTTTTTTTCTTTTTTTAAAGAAACAGAATCAGAGACCTTATAGCACCTTCTAGTACCTAAAGAGGACTGGGATATGGCTGGGGACATACAACATTGTGCATGAGGTATTTTCAACATTTAGCTGGATTTGAAAGAGTTGGATATAATTTTTGCAAGTGAATCTAAAATCTGACCTTGGATAACTCATTTCTAGGAATAGGGTGTTGAAGTTCTTCTGAAAATAACATTCAATGCCCATCTGAATCTTTCGATGCCTAAATGCTTTTGAACAATCTGGCCTTTCATCTCCTTGTGCTCTAGCTTTTCCTTGTTAAATAGAAAGAATAAAATGTTCTGAGCTCAAAGGAGTACTCTGAAGAAACCAAGAAAAAAATAAAAATTGAGGTAAAAAGACACAGCCATTGTAGTGACAATGAGTAACATTAGAGCACTACGTGCCAGCGCTGCGCCCATCTGACTCACACTCGTCTGTCACACTTCCTCTGAAAGGTACCTTATAGGAAACGGAAGAAATCAATACAAGACATTTGAGATGGCTTAAGGGATGCTTGAGTAGCATGGGAAGAAATTCTAGGATAAATATTGCCTCTAAGTGCCCTGAACTTGAATCAACAAATAACTGTTTCCTCCAACACCTCACCTGCCCTGTACTTTGCTGCCTTTGGCCAGATCACCAAATTGCGGGCTCCTTTCTCTGCTGGTGGAAGAACTGGCAAAGCCTCCACTCTGAGTCATGATTGGCTACAATTTGGCTACAATACACACTGTTTTAATGGAGATCATTTTCAACTACTTGAATTTCTTTTTTCCCCTGATAAATACATTTCCCCATCTTTAAAATTTGGGTCTAAATCCATTGTCTGAATCCGTCACACTCCCTTGCTCCCTTTGCCTGAGATGCAGTCAAACACTTTCAGCTCTTTCTCGACTTCAGCATCATGAACCCTTGCACATCTTGTATTGATTTCTAGGCATTCACAGCTTCACTCTCACAGGGTCACAGCACATGTCAAATCTTTCCTGCATTGCACCTTCAAGCAGTGTTTCATCTAAGGAGCTTCGCTTTGCCTGAACTTGTTAGCAGTGACACATTTGTTCCCCAATTAAGCTTTCTTTATAATAATAATAAAAATGAAATAGAAGCAATTCCTGGCAACTTTCTATCTTTCTAGTCAGTTGAAACAATTTTATGCAGATGAAGATGCAGCTCCACAGAGCCTTTGAACTTTAAGCATCATCTTTACTTGGCTTTGAACTCTAAACAGGGCCCATGATCTTTCAAAGCAATGTACTCTGCTGTGGAAACTTCAAAAAAGAGGGAAAAAGGCATGGTTAGAAAAAAATTGCAAAAGATGGGGTTTTTTTAATGCTTGATGCTCCTGGAAATAAATAAAAAACCAACTGAGTGGTATCTGAAGAAGTGTATTCGGCACTCAAGTGTTTCCCTAATTAATTGTTTAGATGAGTGCTAAAATAAATGCAGCAGCAGCAAAGATAAACAAACCACTTTAGTAATAAAGCCATATATTTGTGCAGGCACACAAAAATAAATGGCAGCACTTAATGAGCACAAGCAATGAGAACGAAGAACACACTTCAGGTGGGGGATCTATGCTCAGAAAGCTCAAGCTCAAAGATATTTGAGAGGTATCTCACAACCACTTCCCAACCTGCCTCTCATTTGCCTCTTGCATACAATCTTGTTTTGCACATACTAACAGTGTAAAAATGCAAAGTGTCCTAATAAAGAATTGCAGCTCCTGTTTCACCTTACCTGGGCAGCTTCACTGGGGCAAGGAGAACACTTCTGGAGGAGAGATTGCTATCCTAGTTAATTATTATTCCTCTTTATTTTTGTCTGATGATTAACTAATGTAAAATCAATGAAGGGAGATAGGGAATAGACGTGTAACACATGTACTTCCAAAATGAGAGAGAAAAGCTAAGATGATTCATACAGTCTTTTCCTTCTGACTGGAAAACCAGCTAGCAAAGTATTAATACTGGGGGAAAGTGTTATCTTGTATATCTAAGAAAGCAGTTTTAATAGAATTATACAACTGTTAGAGGCAGGAAAATTCAGCTAAGCTCCTCTCCCACAGAGGACAGCATTACACTTCCACACGTAATTCTTCCAAAGTTTTATCTTGTTCTATCTGTAGATTTCCCAGAATCAGACTTTCCACAATTTCCTCAAATAAGCTACTTCAAAATCTCACAAGAAGTATTTTAAATACGTTTTCACATTAAACACTTTCAGTTTTGCTTAATTTCCCACTGCTATTTATGTCTTGAAGACCTTATGAAATAGGGCTACTACTTATCTTTGTAGAAATGATTTGACAAGCAGACCAAAACATAAAACCCCACGTGCCATAAAAATAAATATGTTATTCTCCCTAGAAGCCTTCGTACAACTGACTGTTTACTTCTTGCAACTATGTGTGCCCTGGAAAACTGATGAAAAAAAAACTATTCACGAATATTTAATATCTGTTAAGGGAAGGGAATATTGAGACTCTGTTGGATGGCCCATAGGACGTGTTGTAAGTCTGTTAGTTAATACCAGTTCAGAGAAGTCCAAACAAGAGCACCACAATCTATAGGTCCTATGGCTCTCCAAAGATCAAGATGTGGCATTTAATCAGACCAAGATTTAAAATAAATCTCCAGCAGCCTGTTTTCAAGTTATGACAAGAGAAATACTTGGCTCTAGAGGTACAGGCTGTATGACATGATTGGCAACTTATCAGGACAAGAAGAGAAAGAAGCTGGATGATTGGCAACTTAATCACAGGGAGAAGGAAAAATAGAGAAAAGGAACAAAACGAGTGCCTAAACAGTGATGTGTTGGCTCCTGCGGCTGTCAAAGGTGGCCTTGAGCAGGCAGTGGCAGGAGGGCTTACACTGAAGCTTGTCTGCAGAGTAGATGAAACTATTCAGTGTTCCTTGGCATCAATAGCAGGCGGCTCCTGAATGTATCTAATCACATTTGGAGAAGCAGGGCTCTGCGCGGTGCTCTCCACGGGTCACCATGGCAGCCACAGGAGCACGTCCAACAAAACATCGCGGACGCGGCAGCTTCGCTACCAAAAACCTCAGAGAGCTTTACAACAAAGTCCCCAGTCTTAACTGCAAGCTAAAAAAATTACAAAATAAAACCCCTTAGCAGTCATATTTTGATACCAGCGGTCCTTTAGTTAACTTTACAATGTGACCTCGTCGTTTATTCAACATGCTGTTATTGTGTAAAGTATCTCTGTTGAGCACAAACAATGCAAAGTTTTCCTGGGTGGGAGCTGAGAAAGGGTTGTTTACAGGTTAGATTGTCAAACAAGCCCTGCAACCACCAGCTCTTACTGGCAACAAGAATCGCTCGGTCTTTTCACAAAAAGCCCTACTCATAGATGACTTGTATTTATCCAAGGAGCACAGTGGATCAGCAGAGAAACTGCAAAATAATTCCTAAAAATGTGAAATTTCTTTTCCCACATGAAATGGGATATGGGGAAATAGGGATGTGCTTGGAGGGCAGTCCTGTTAATATTGGGCCCCCTATCTTGTGCAATATTTTGTCTCCTGCTAAGACTTACTAGGCAAAACTTAAAGATAATTCCAAGCAATTTGAAATTGTCTATCAGACTTTCAGCATTACTCACTCTTGCATTTTGTATGCCAGAAAGATAAACCATAATGTAGAGCAAAATTATTTCTGGAACTGCATATTGCACATTTTCACTATAAAGCATATCATAAGCTTTGACACAGAGATAACTAAGCGATTACTTGTCAACCTCCTCTCATTCCATCAGTCTTAAAAATTAGGATGAAAAAAGCTTTTCATGTGCAACAACAGGCTACATATTAGTCCTGCAGAGTTATAAAAAAATGTGGAACTAAATATCAGACAAGCCCAATTTAAAATGATGAAACACTTCTGAATTCTAAAACAATTAGGCTAATTTACAACACATGGCCTGATACACTGGAAGTTTTAATCCTTTTATTTTCCTTTTTAAAAGAGGGGACATTTTTTCATGCTAGTCATAAATTAGTACAATCAAGACTTATTTCTTTTTTTTTTTTTTCTCTGAATACTCTTCAAGAGCAGTTCTTACACCTCCTAAAGAGGTTAGTGGAAGAACATATTTTACCTAAGAGATACACAGAAGTAAATTACAGAGTTAGGAAAAGCAAACCATGACTATAACTAAAGCAGAGCATCATCTCCTTTTTCTGTGCCTTTTCAGTGATGCTGTGCTGCAAATTTAGTCAGCTTTCACTGCTAGGTCCCTCATTTCTGCTTGTAAATCAGGGATCCTGGGGTGCTCTGAAGATTTATCAGATGAGGATTGCAGTTTTCTCCTCTACTCTTTGTGATGGTTCCTCCCAGAAAACACACGCATCTTGAATATTTCTGATCCCTCTGGGGATAAGATTTAAACAAACACTGACATTGGCAATGCAGCCCTGCTTGATCATGGTACTAAAAAGCCATTATGTGAGTTTCAATATCCACTTAATTATTACCAGTTATTTAAGACAAAGAGAAAACCAGAGAAACTCTTTACCACAAGACCATATTAGTGATGGCAGCAACATTGCTCAAAACCTACTATGAAGAATATTTTGGCTCCTTTCTTACAGAATACTGACATTTAAAGGATAAAACATAAAATTAAAGATACAGGGAATTCAAACACTTTCAAGGCTTTCCCTTTATGCAACACACATGGACAATGGATTTTAAATGAAAGTTCTGTTTCTCTACACTTAAGGGTATTAATATTTTAGTATGACTGCATCTGTGAATGAAGACATTCAAAAAGCCATTATGTTTTCAACTTAGGTTAATAATAAGGCTATTTTTCCACCCACTCTCTGGCACAGCTGTAATGTTCTTGGCCTCAAGTGGGAGGCAATGTGGAACAAGGATTAGCAAGATGGATGATATACAACATACAGTGCCAGTTCATATAAAATATTACTAGATTGGAAATGACTGTTTACTGTCTCAGTGATTATATGATCACTTTTTTTCCTTCCAAAGAACATACAGGATGTGGCGCTCCTCTATGCCAATAAAGCTTAGTGCATAGCACCTGGGTAATGACAAATTAATTTTTGAGCTAAGCCTGATGAAGGGGTCAGCCAAAATCCTAGGCAGAGTTTATCCCCAGTACTATTTTACATGACAGAAAATGCATCCCTCCAATTCATCAATATTAGCACAGAAGAGAGATTATACAACATTAAATAAATAAAATGGGGGGATGGAAACACCAAAAAAATGTTAGGACTGTGCGTGTTTACAGTACAATAATAAAACATTTCGTCTTTGAATTGTGGGGGGGAGTTGGAAAGAGTGCCCCATGGTCCACTTCCAAATAAAATTGGACAAAACATTTAGGAATGCACTAAACAGAACAAGCATAGATTTGGCAGACAACAGGCTGGACAAACCAGCAGGGTTTTTTTCATTCAAGTTAGGTTTCCAAACCTGAGACCTTTGCATCCTGGAACTCAAAATCTCTCGCCTGATCTAGAGACCAACCCCTTTTGACAAAGGCCACAGCAGCTCACCCATGAGCACCCAGGGATGCTGAGCCCTGGATCCTGGCATGTTCCTGTACAGCCTTACCTCAAACCAGAAACCACGTGGATCAAGTGTTATGTCTGATTCTGTCATAAAACTTCAACCGCAAAGTCAACACCAGTTGTTTAAATACCGAGTGCTCAGCAGTTCCCATCCTTTGGACTACTGGCCACGGCCACTGCCAAAATATCAGCAATACTTCAGAGTTGAAAAATGTTTTCTTTAATAATTTTAGTGAGAGAGCACTTTCACATGAAAGAGAAACAAAAGTGTTTCTAAATGGCAAAATCATTTCTCGTCCCTAAGCAAAGATCCTCTGAAAGCTGTGTGCACAACCCAAACCACCTCCGTTTTCATGTGGTTTATTGATTTAATAAAGCATATAAACGGGCTTATATCATTATTCTACCAGCTGCAGATGATCTAGATTCACTGAACAAACTATTCCCACAAAATATTTTCATTGAAATTAATCTTAATGTTCACTCCTCCTTCCCCCACAAGCCAACACTGAGGCACTTTGAAATGCACATTAGCTACTTCAATAAATAAGTGAGCAATTCTTGGTTTTCTTAACCACGGAGGGCATAAGTGGATGATCTCTTTGCATGCCCTGAATGATGAAAAAGACATTAAGTATTAGGATTTTTCCTGTTTGGGTAGCCCTGTGAGAGCCAGCCAAGTTTGCAGGCTCGCTCTCCCTGTCATTTCCAAAGCGTCAGAGTTTCCATGAGCAGTGCCCCTCCTAGTCAGGTCACCAAAGCCTCAGCCCTTTATGCACCAGCTTTTTTTTTTTTTTTTCTTTTTTTTTGCAGGGCTTTGTTCCAATACTGGGAGCAACTACCGAAAAGTTTGAAAGTCTGCTCCTTTGACACACTCAATCTGGCAAGTGTAGAAGAAATGCTGTTAGATGAGAAGAAGAAGAAAAAAAAAGCGAGAAGTAGGCACATTCCCTTCTCCTACTCGCTCTCTAATGATCTTTGTGCTATTTTCTTTTAATTCTTATTTAAAATTTCAGCCCTTTACAGCAAGATCAGCAAGAACAGACCTTTGCTTCACCAAAGATGCACAAAGCCTTTTTGTTGAGGACATGGGTCCAAAACTATGGCATCTGGGCTGTGCAGTTCTCTGTGCAGGCACACTGTCAATCCTTCTTGTTCAGCTCTACCATCAGTGTTTCAGGACAAAGATAATTCTACCAATCTGTTTGTACAGCATATTGTACAATCTGTTACGTGCATCTGCAATACAAACAGTAAATGATAATAAGAGCATGTAGACAAGACTGGAGCCCCAGATTTTGGGTGCCTTTGTTATCTGTGGCTCATGGATCCTGGTCTGCAGCTGCACTTTTGACTTGCTGCATGCACATAACGTACTCACCATGGCACTCGCCATGAAATCTAAATACTGCCTATTCCCTATTAAAAATACCCAAATGGTGCTTTTCTCCCCTTCCTCCTATTTCAAGGGAGTGATTCAAAAGTTAAAACCATGACCATACCAATGGGAATGAGACACCAAAGTACCTTTTGTAATATCCTTCTCAAATACAAAACAAAGCCATGAAACTTAGGAGAAAGAGGAACAGCTCGTGTCAGATGTTACCTAATGAATGTTCAATCATGAAAGCTACATACAAATGTATGAGAAAAAAATGCCTACTCTTAAACAGACTGTTCCCCAAAATCACATCTGACTGCAACAGTAATAATGTTTCTCATCCTTACTAAATATTTGTCTTTTTTTTTTTTTGAAGACAGCAAACTCTGCTGACATTTCTGCACAGAACATGGCACTCTGCTCCTTGCAGCACAGATTGCCAGACTGCTGCTTTACATGCTGATTTCTCTTTTGTGAACTGAGACCTTGAATACTTTCACGGGGGAAAAGCAGATCAATGATTTTTTAAGAGAGCTAAACAATTCCATGTAATGAACATCAGTTAACACGGGCAATTACTCTTTCTTTTTCTCCCCCAAAACACCACCACAAAAACAAAGAGGAGATTGTAACTCCTTTGAATGGCATGTGCCTCACTGACTGAACCAGAATGCCACCCGCATGCAGAAATACGGGTGGGTGAAGTTCAGGAGTGACATGTGGCTCGCTAAAATATAAGATGCGTAGGTGAATAAAAACTTTTGCCATTTGATTCAGCCAACAATAAAGAGAGCTGTTGTAGAAACTATTGTACTGTTTCCCAATTTTCATAAAAGATTGGTTCAAACCCTCTCTCTTTGTTGCTTTTGTTGCCGAATGAATGGAGAATAAAAGGTGTTTTTTTTTCTCTAGATTTCATGCATTCGCTTTTTAAAGAATGCGTGTGAAAGGAAAATAAAATAATATCAAACATAAAGGAGACGCAGGCTTCAATGGGAATTTTGACATTCAAAAATATTCTGCAAAAACATCCAATATATCACATTTTCTCCTTAATGGTTAGAACGTAAGTGTTGGAAAACTATGGCTTTCTTTATCCCTGGTTTGAAGCATGTCTCTGGCTATGTCCCTGCGTTTCCTCGCGTCTGAGTTTTCTGTTTATATCATGTGAATATGTAAATGCAGCTCATTTGCATTTCTGCTTTTATGTAGGAAGTCACACAAAACACCTCTCTGGATCTCATTGTGGCACATCCATATAATGCGAGAGTGAGAGTCCTGCATTAATAACAGCATTAAAAATACCACCAGGGTTATTCAATGAAATCCCTCAGCCATCACTGCTGCTCCTTGTGGAGGGCTTCCAAACCCCAGCGTGGATCACCCTGAGCTCCTCTTGGACACCCAGACAATGCTTGGTGCCATCACTGGTGCAGCCATGACCCAAACCAGATACCCTCAGGCTGGGAAGGACACTCATGCCAAAAGCACACCTCCCTTGGAAAACCACTGCTAAGAGGAATTTCCACGAAGAGCCTTGCTGAAGGGCTCGGTGATTCCATGCTCTGCACACACACCAGTGCCTGTTCCCAGCTTCCAGCCCGCTCCTGTTCAGCAAGGCAGCGAAGGAAATGCTTTAATCACTTGCTGAAGTCATCAGGACTGTGTGCTTAGTTGAGCAGGGGTCTTTATGAGCCAAATATTATTCTTAGTAATAAGGAGACCTGGCAATACACTAGATGGAGCTTTTGATAGTAAGTAACATTAATTCAATTAAATCCTCTTACAGCACACACTCTCCAGCTAATGCAGTTTACAGTGAAATTTTCTCTGGCACTCATTTAAATATAATTGCTGCACTTATCTTGTCATGAGGAAATTTCTGAAGGTTACTTGTACTGTGCATGTGTAAACCTACAAGCTACACTGACCTTTAGTTTTGATATATTTTTTTGAACTACTTAAACTGCAGCATCTAAATGGTTATAATAATAATAATAATAATAATAGTAATAATTGCCTGCTTCCACACTGCGCCTTTTAACTCAATATATGCCCAAGTGAGAACTAGCAAGTAACACAGCACATGCTAACTGGGAAGGAAAGCTAAAACTGTTGGAAATGAAAAGGCTGGGAGATGACACATTTGGAAACCTGAATTTTCATAGTGTGTTTTGCACAGTTCTTATGAAAAACATGAATGTGTTCTCCATGTAGACAATTTCATATTTACCCTTCATACACAAGCTGGCATTAATAATAACTATGGGCCACTTGAGCTCCATGCTTTGCCATCATCTTCTGTCTGAATCAGAAAAGAGGTTCACACCCAGTGATCCAATAGACTGGTTTTGGTGACAGTCCCAGCTGTTTGCCTAGAGGTAGCCCAGTGATATACTGGAAAGCAGTCTTAATCAATTGCAAAACTTGAGAAAGGGAGGTGTCAGCCAAAAAAACCCAGCAAACAAACCAAAACCCACCCAAACACAAAAGAAAACTTCAGTGTGTGTGCACAGCTACTCATAAATCAAAAGTCTTGAGAATTTAATGAAATATGGGAAGGACAAGTGTGGAGATAGGAAGAGCAAACTGTTGAACATGATGGAAAGGAGCATTTTGGAAAGCCCTACCTATCCACAGTGGACATTTCAGGCCCTTGTCTTGGGTAAACCTTCCTTGACAGTTCTATCATAAGCTCTTCTTGTCTTCTCTTTCTCACCATGAGAAGTGTCCTCAAGTTAAAGATCTATCCCATTTTACCCTTTGAAATAGAGAACAGATAGTAATTTTGGATTACTCTGCACCAAGCAGAGAATAACCAAGCAATGCACACTGAAGTGCTGACAGCCATGGGAGGTGGGAAATACCAAATCTAAAGGCGAAAAAACAACTTCTGAGGCCACTCAACCTCTGTCCTGAGCTCAGCACTGCAAAAGGAAACCCTGCTGCCTAGTTTTTACTTCTCTTTATGCATGGGCAGGTGTTTGGAAGGGTGGGAAAGATTTGACATAAAGTTTATTTGGCCACCAAGGCTCATCAAGACTTATTTTTTCTTTTTAGTATTAAATAAAAAGAGGGACGAAGGACCCTGCTTTCCCCATCTGCATCCTCCTGCTCAGACTCAGATGCCTGTCACATTAAGAAGCACCAAGCGATTTTGTTCACCTCTTAAGGCACACAATAGCAGACGTTCAAGGGAGAACGTGGGACTGCAAAGCATTTTAAAACTCTTAAATAAAATGTGGGCTACAGGAGGCTCTCATTCAGAAGCAACATTTTCCCTTCCACTGAGAGTTCCCCCACGCTCTGGTGAAGTGAATTAAAATTGACACTGAGAAAAATCTAATTGAGCCAGAGACAACACAACACTTTTCACTATAGAAACTCAAGTCCTGGTGGAATTACTTGGGTTAATATAGTCTGTTTTAAATCTACAATGATTTTTATATCCCATGATCTGCAAATAATAAAGGAAGATTGTTGTTTAAGACTCATTGTATTAATTAGGGGGAGCACAGGAAGAGTGAAAGCTGGTGCCTTTGGGTCTGCTCCACACTTGTTTTCTAACTGCAGTTCTCATCAGATCCGATTAATATGTGAATAAACTAATGCAGATCTCACCTGGGCAGTGTTAACATAACAAAATTTTTGTGTCAACCAGCTCAGGGATTCACGCACTGAAAATGAAGGGAGCAGATTTGATTTAGGCAAAACAACATCAGCACAGAGAGGATATTATTCTCTGCCTGCTCAAAGTGACTCAAAAAATTTGGGAAAAGTCCCCCCAGGCCTCTGTATCTCAGTTCTTCCAGCTGGTAAAAATTGAGTGATGCTATTTGTCTCCCTTTGCAAAACACTTGGAGATGTCTGGCTGAAGCAGCAGCCCTGCTCCTTGCAGCAAAAAGTTTCCTGCAGTCCATTATATTAATCTACTCCCTATTGTGGTAGAGCTCCCTAAAATTGCAGTTGAAAGCATGACATCTTGAGCTACGAGGAGAGTTTAATTATTGTTTGAAACATAAATTTTCCCAATTCAGTTGGGTGAATAAGAGACATGGTTTATTAGAAAACATCTTCCACCTCTTTACGGCTCTTAGTCCTCTAAGAGAATGCCTGAATTGGATGCAGTAGTTATTTTAAATTAAAACCACAAGGTAGTAGACACTGAAGTTTTCTCTTACACAAATAATAATGAATTTATGCACCACAGAGTTTATAATCTGCAGAGTGAAAGTCTAACGCCCCACTTAAAACTGCATACTCATGGGCATAGATTAGACAGTAATTAGGTTCAGTGAGAAACTGAAAAGATCCACTGGAAACATTCAAATTTAATTTATTCACTGGCTTGTCTCAGAGTGTTTTTATAAGCAATTAGAAAGACACAGATTCCTGAAAATGCATTCTTTCCTGAGAGAGATGGACCAGGAGATTTATATGGTATACACAGCCTTCCACCCACAGCTCACTGGCTTGAGTTAAGCTCAAACCAGGCTTAGAAGCCACTACCAGACTTTATCCTTGGGGAGTTATTTGCTATTCTTTTGAAATATGCTGATGGTTACAGTGCACTGTGAAACTGATGTCTTAAAAAAACGAGTAATACTACCACTGGCACAGCATTCCCTTTTATAGCATCTGTATCACTGAAGTCTGACACTGAGGATGTTGTGAGTTCTGCCAGACCCAAAGCAAGCCCAAATCTGCCCTCTTGCTACCCTGCTCCCACAAAAGAAAAAAAAAAACCAAACAAAAACCCACAAGACAAAACAAACAAACAACCCCCCAAACAAACAAACCCATAAAACAAAACAAAAACCAAACCAAGATCACAGGGTCTAGTGCAGGGAAGATGGAAGTAATGAAACAGTAATTAATTTACACTGCTGTAGATGCTATATGTATCTGCTTTTAATGCATTTCAGAATTATAAAGAATAGCAGACATCCTTTCAAGGCCCTCCTGGGGTTTAAATTCCATGTTAAGAACTAGCAAAATTGATGACATATTTATGCTAAAATGTTTTATGTGGTCTTTAGCTTTTTATTGTGACCCTTCATTGTAATATTTATGTCTCCCACATCATCTCAGCAGTGACAGAGAAATTCTTACTGCCTTAGAGTCTCTCCTTCTATTTTTTAATGAGGAAATCTTCCTGCATTGTGAGTTTTAATTTTAGGCCGTTATTTATTTGTGCATCTATGTGCACAGGCACTTGCGACTGATTTTAGTGGGGTGAAAGGAACAGAAGGTAAAAGCAATAAAATGCTGTTTTTGCAGTGGAAATGAGAGATTTGGAAGCTGCAGTACACCCAAAATCCATGCTCATAAGGCTGCTTCCCAATTACACTTCATTTTTGACACTGCTGAGTTGTCAAATGTTTTCTTCCTTTGAGCTCCTTGCCAAAGTGTGTGAGGATTTCAGACCAGTCCCCACATCCTTTGCAAAATCTCCTCATGTGTTAGGAGCACATGATCTTGACATTAGAACTGAACAGAATAAGAAAGACTACATAACAGGGAAGGGTTGCGTGGTTTCTTTTGAAGCCATTGTCCTTTAACAAAAACTCAACATATTTCTCACATAAATTTTTATGTAACAAGCAGATAAATAGTGTATGTTTATTCACGTAAGAGAAAATTGGAAGAGGAAAGAATTTCAGTGCCACAATGTCATAAAATGGTCAAATCTCGTTGATGTGAGCTTTAATCTGCAACTAAAGAAACCGGATACCATAAATATCAGACTGACAGTATCTGGCACTTTTATAGATGCATATATTTTAAATGCAGGCAGCAATCTTGAAAATACTTAAAACATGCCTGTGTTTTATGTCTGAGTATTATATCTATTGATTCATTCCTGCGTACAAGTGTGTGCATGACTTGACTTCGATTTTTCCATGCATTACAGTTTTTTGCCTTTGAGATTATGTATTTGAAAAACTGAGGTTTGGCATACTACTCACATTCAACAAAGCAATTTGATTAGTGTTTTTTTTTTTTCTTTTCTTTTTTTTTTTTTAACATTACTGAAAGCTCAGTCTGTTTTAACTGCCTGCCTACATGTGTTTTTTTCCCAATTAAGTGATTTAATCACAAACAACAGATTACACATTTATATTTTATGACCATTTGTGACTCTTTTTCAAAGTTGTTCTTAAATATTCTGTAAGTAAATGTTGGATGGTGTGCTGCAGTTGTCAACATTATAGCACATCTGAACTGAAGTTCAAGACTTCCTTTTCAAACACTCCTTGACTGAACTTGCCTTTCCTCTAAGTGTTTATCAGACATGAACATTAGAAAGAACCACAACTGGAATATGAAGTCCTGCTCTTCTCATGGCTGGTCTGTTTTCTATGGGATTTTTATAATTCAACTAAAAGGATTCATGTAGTTAAAGTTTATGCATTTTTTTCATCATAGATGTAATTAATAATGTGCTTATACAGTCTTAGCTTAATTTTTAAAATTCATATGCAGCTGTAAATCATAGTTAAGCTGCTATGAAACTGCAGCCAATGAGCCCCAAAGAGATCTACTTTAATCCCTTAGAGATGTGTTATTTTTATTAACTTCTTACAGCAATACCTACAGTCCTCATTTCTGGACCAAGCTCCCACTGTGATAAATACCATAAAAATTGGAAGGGAAAAGATGCCTAAAACCCAAAAATAGCTTCATTCTGCTCCAGTCATTCATGCACTGTATACAGGAACTTTAGAAACAAAGCCTAAAGGAAGGTTTCTGTGCTGCCTTTATATTCAAACACCACATCTGAAAAATCCTCTACCCAACTTCCCCACCATCCTCTAATCTTCCCATTCTGCAACCTCAGCTCTTGTTACAGGGTCCTCACAAACATCTTCCACTACTTCTGTTCTGTCTGACTAGGTTGGGTTTGCTGTGATAACTTTTGCTTTCAAAGGGGCTGACTTTCTTGCCATTGTCAGTGAAGGGAATACACAGTGAGACTGATTTATGTTGGCAACAGGTTTGCAGTCAAGTACGCAATGGGAAGTTATCCTGATCTGCTCCCTCTCTTCAAAGCAATGAAAAAATATCAGGGGACACCAATCTCAGCCCCTCTTCATGCTGGACACAGCTAAGCCACTGACAGCTTGGCACCTTGTCCTGTTTATGGCGTGAAACTGCGCTTGGACACGGGGAGCAGTTGTGTCACATCCTATTCCAGATGCATTATTTCAAAACACTAAATGGAAGCAAGCAAAAGGAAAGTTTCTTTTGGAACTCTTCTCACTGCTTCTTCTGGAAGTCATTCTCTGCTCTGCAAGTGGAAGAAGAAAGTCTGACTTGAGAAGTCAAATTTTTTTTCTGTTGGCCTGCTGTTCCTCAGTCTTAAGTCTGTGCTGTGCAGTCCCTGGGTTTAATATTAATTGAAAGAGCTTATCTATTCCTGCCTTTGGTATGCACTTCAGCATACTGTAGAAACTTCAATTGTATCCCCTTACAACTTTTTCCTTCCCAACCAAGGTACAGTCCTGTATTCTTCTTCAGCTTTTCCCCTTTTAGCTTTCTTGTAAGTCAGTGTTTGAAGCCCTTTACAAGTTAACCTTCGCAGACCTTTCACCATGGCTCAACCCTTCCTGACTTCATACAAAATCATGCTGCTCTTCTCTGGACCTCTGCCCTTTTCTATTTCTGTACCATTTCTTTAGAATGGTACTAAATATCGGTAACTGTAGTTTAAACATGATTAAAAAAAAAAATCCTTCTTCAAGTGGTGCGGTATTTCCTTGAAGGCTCTATTCAATGCTTCCATTTGTACAGCTTCGCATTTTCTGTGCCTTTTTGACCACACAGATACAAAACATCATCTCAGTCCTTTTATGATATGTGCACTCTTCGAATCTTCTCCTGCTCTCAAATCTTTGAAAAATACTCTCATTCAACACATGTGTTCACTCAAAATAAAATTTACCCTTCTTGCTCACGGTTCGTTTTACCCAGCAGAATCTCTTTGTGTTTGATTGTTTTCTCCAGGTTATCAGGTGGCTTCTCCCCCATCTAGTCCCTTCTGCATGATCCAAAAAGTTGGATAACAAGTTGGTGGTTCATTCTGTCAAAGCCATTTACATAGAGAGTGAAAAAGTATTGATCTCCAATAACAGTCCCTGTTACTCTCCAATCATCATCCCCTTTCTTCCCCTGGCCCATAACCTTTCCCCATTCTAATCTGCCCTCGATCATCTACCCAGCTCCTTTCCCCATTTGGAAATGGGCCCTTCTCTCCCTCACCAGCAACTGCATGGATTAGTCTCTCATGTGACACTGTGTGAAATGCCCCTGGGAAATCAGCTTGATTATACAGATGATTTCACACCTGTCCACTTTCACAGAAACTTCTTGAAAATCTCCATCAGATTTGTCGAGTAAGAATTACCTCTTCTAAAAATCAGCTCACATCTGGAATATATTCTATAATGCTATTTACAACCCATTTAAAATTATAGATTCAAGATTCCTTAAGGTTTAAATTTAAACACCCTACAGTCAGAAACTTCAAGTTAAAAACTTAACTTCATTATTCACTCTTCTTCCCCATTGTATTTAATGACATCTGACTTTTGCCAGTCTTTGTTTTGTGAAACTTCTTATAGTGTACAATGCACTTGCTTCAAATTGCAGTTGAAGGCATGCAAAGCACTTTTTAATGCAGTGCAGGGAAAGATTTCAACTCTGCATAGTAACAAAATATCAGTCAGCCACCATGACCAAAATTTAGTCTAACGCACACATGCACAATGGCTGTGGTCATATGTCCTGCCATTTCAACAGCCAATGTGCTCATGGTGCAACTCATCTGATCTCAAAAGATAAACAGTGTTCACATGGGCCTGTGAGAGCATTCAAAACACAGAATAAGACACAAAGAGCAGAGAAACCCTGGCTCCTGGAGTGCTGGCTGAAGGGAACTTTTAAAGAGAATCTAAAACAGTTTTGCCAAACACAATCTATCGAAACTACCTGAAGGAGAAGAGGGTGCAATTGGCTGTGTGGTGTCACAGGGGCAGTCGAGGAACAAGGAGCAGCTGGTCTTTGCTGCAGATTAGGACACTCAGGATGGGGCACGTGTGACAAAGTGAGTGCCAGAGCTCTGCTGCTGTG
Source organism: Phylloscopus trochilus trochilus (assembly GCA_016584745.2). Taxonomy (NCBI): domain Eukaryota; kingdom Metazoa; phylum Chordata; class Aves; order Passeriformes; family Phylloscopidae; genus Phylloscopus; species Phylloscopus trochilus. Next base: position 6,196,163 of record WQNJ02000016.1, on the reverse strand, counting down.
CAGGACTGCCCGAGTTCCCTTTTCTCCTACAGTACCAGGCACTGTGAGTGGGACCTACTGAAGGAGAGGAATCATTCCCCCTGCCTGCACCAGACTATTTTGGAGAGGCTAAACTGAGGCTGAAATGGTGCTAAAGCAAGCCAGGTAACTTCTGCCTCCTTTATGCATCTCTCTCTCTGTCTGTCTGTAAGTATAAACACCTTTATGCCTCCTTGCCCACCTGGTCTCTCCTGTATGCAGCAGATGAATGCCTCATTATCAGATTCCTCTGCTTGCTTCCCGGTAGACTTAAATTACCATGTTAAATAGGATAATAATAAACACTGGCCTTTAACTACAGCACATCCTTGTTCACTCAGCAGCCTCCCTCTAATCTGATAAAGGGTCTGTAAAAGGCTGCAAGCAAACACGGAGTCAGTTCTTACACAGGTGTCTCTCCCTGCCTTCTGCAGTGTGATTCCTATGGCAGCACAAAGAGATTCAGGCTCACAAAGCTGGTTTAGGGGACCTTGATCCCTACAAGAATTATCAGGTATTGAAACAGAGGCAAGGTGCCAAAAGGACATAGTGGATCTGGCCCAAGACTCTTCTGCTGCATTTCAAGAGGCAAAAGTAGCCCTGTGCCATCTGCTTGCTTCAGCACTTGGACTGCAAAAATCAAAATAGCCAAGGAAATCTTTCCGGCTTAGGAAAACAGTGGGGAGGAAGAGAGATCTTGGTGGCAGTGTATGCTGCCTTCACACAGAGCTTGCTTCATTTGAGGTATTAGAGAAGCTCTTTTGAACAACTACCCTGGAAAAAAGTAATCTATCCACCCAAAATAAATTATATAAAAGGAGCAAGCTGGATTGGCAACAGAGAGGGCTGATCTGCCCAGACTTGGAAACCCCTTAGCCCCCAGAAGCCAAAAGTGCCATTTATTTCAGTGGTACAGAATTTCCTGCCCATTTTTTCCTTTTTTTTTTTTTTTTTTTTTTTAATTTATTTTACCTAACTCCCTTTCCCTGGATTTCTCTTGCTGCAGAAAGAGGAAAAAGCCTTCCAAAACAACAGGAGATAAAAAAGAAGTCAAATTACTTCGCTGAGCTCTTTCACACATACAAAAGAAGCAGGGAAATGCAAGCTCTGGAAAGGATGAGGAATTTCCTAGAATGCAGCCATTCCTGAAGGTCCAAATTAATAAAGCCAAGCTTCAAGTATCAATATATCTGTGGAATTAAGATGGCTTTCCTCTGGTTTTTCAGAGTGAGGTAAACTTGGCTTTCTACCTGTCCTCCTCCAGCCTCAGCTTTTCAGAGCTGGCAAGCAATACAAAAGAGGAGGAAAGACATGAACTAGGCCGTCTGTCGTTGGAGGGTATGAAAGACAGTCTGAATAACAGCAGGAGAGAGAGAAGCAGCCTATGGTTATTTTTGACAGAATTGGGAGAGACTCAGATTGCAGCTTCATAAACAGTTCATCAGAGAAAAACTCGGCCCAAATTAGAGGAGCCCCTTTGGCCAAGCTCACAGAAATACACAACCCTTGTCTGAGAAGAGAGAAATCTTTTGAAAATCAAAATGCTTTTCTTTAAAGAGCAAAACCTAACTGCTCCCCCCCCCCCCCGTGTGGTGTAGTAACACCAACTTGCATTCCTGTCATTGCCACTCATGGCTTGCAGCATATGCAGAAAAAAAATTCTGTGTTCCACCAGGCTGTGAATGTTTTGCCTGATACACAGTCCCAAGCATGCAATGAAATGAAAAATGGACTTTTTTCTACCTCACCCAACCACGAGGTCCCTTGATGGACTGTTCTACAAAACTGGAGGTGATACAAAGGGTCAACAGGCAGAAAAATGCCTAGCACAACCCAAATCCACCCAGCTCAAATTAAATAAAAATGGTTGTTTTGTGTGGGTATTTACACAGAAGAGGAGCATGGAATTTCACTCCACCTCAGACGTGTGATTTTTGGTGTTGTCCTCTACAGAGCCAGGAGTTGGACTCTGTGATCCTTGTGGGTCCCTTCTAGCTCAGGATATTCTATGATTCTGTGACCTCCAAACAAAAAATGAAAACTCAGTTTCTTTTCTAAATGCCCATTAGATAGTATAGGCAAAGTATTTCTCATGCATTGTGATGAAGACTGTAGGATATTTCTCAGGACAATTTTTCAGTTTGTTTTTTTCTCACACAGAATCCTTGGTGCAACTGGATTAAGAAAATAAGGATCATTCCTAGTCAAGAGATATCCACAAGAAACTCAAGAGGTTTTTAGCAACCTTTCTGGCAGATTCAGCCAGGAGGAAGGATAGAGCCAGCATGGAAATACACTTCTCCAAAGCTTCCAAGGGAAAAGCTGACCACCAGAGGAGCTTGCTGCTGGTGGCAGAGAAAATCAAGTCTGAAGGTTAGTCTGCTTTTCTTCAGGATTGATTTCATTTACTCATTAACACGTAATGCCTGAAGTGACAAGCATAATCTCTGCATGGCTAAAAAGAGTCCAAACAAAAAGCATCCCCAAAACCCAGCCACCTTTCAAAAAGAATATTGTATATGGGGACTACAAACATTAATAATTAGCATACAGTGATTTGCATGATCTATGCTTTATCCTTATGCCTTCCAGCTGCCTGATGGACAGGTACAGTCATTCCCAGAAATGGGTATCAATGGGTTTCTTCTGTCTAACCACAATATCATTCTCACTTCATTTACTGCTTAGTGGGAAGGCATTGCTGGGACCCAGGAATCAGCTCCTTCAAATGGACGAGTCTCAAAGTTGAGCATTTTAGTGGTTTAAACTAAGGAGGAGTTTGCTCATCCATGGCAGCCTGGACTGCAGAAAATCCAGTTGTTTGACCTCTTAATGCTCTCCTATCCAGCATTACAAGAAAAAGACATTTGGTGAGGGCTCTGTGCTAACACAGTTGGGGGGCACATGCTACAGTAAATCAATCCTGGGAAATTGGGGAGGGGGCTGGAAGCAGAACTACACTGAAACACTCCAACCAGAAATACCTTCTGCTTCTGAATCACAGAGTCATGGAATGATCTGGGTTGGAATGGACCTTAAAGAGCCATCTAGTTCCAGCCCTCTTGCCATGCAGAGGAACACTTTTCACTAGAGCAGGTTGCTCGCACGACATAGCCTTGAACACTTCCAGGGATGGGGAAGGGGAAAGAGTGATCTAGAACAGCCACTTGATTAGCAGGAAGGTGCAGCGAGCTGGACCCACTCCCTGACACTGATGTGAGACCAGCGCACAAAGTCCCAGAAGTGAGAGATGCAAGCAACCCAAAATAAACCATGGTCACTCAAAGCACCCGACTGCTTAAACTGGGCAGCGAAAAGAAGGCACTGAGAGGATCCCAGTACCAGGGCAAGGGAGATATGCTGAGCCTTGGCAGGGCTTTGCCCAAAAACACAGGAGCACCCGAGGCTGTGCTGGGTGCCTCCCACAGCAGCAGCCACCCCTCATCTCCAGCGAGGGCTGCTTTGCTCTGTTAACTTTGCTGCAAGCCCACAAAATCATCCTGTGATACTCTCCATAGCATCTGTGCTCTGAAGGTTTTTACAGTCCGTGGCAGGAGTGCAGCAAGAAGGAATAACTGCACAGCAGCCTTACAGCCAGGCACACACATGCACATCCAGTTCTGCCTCTGAGCTACGCTAATTATTTTTAACAGTAACAATGCTCTCATGTACCAAACCTAAGTGACAATATACAGCTAGGGAGAGAGGAAAATCCATCCTGTGAAACAAAATGCTCACTTTCAGTTTACATGTAAGCACGTGTCACACTTAAACAGCTATAATACACAAAACTCTCACATGCCTGAAAAAGCACAGATATATGTAGTGAAAGGAAAGAATATAGTTAGGGACAAATACTTTACATGTGTATAGAAAAAATGTAAGAAAGAAAAACTAACCCTTTCATTTAGAACAATATCAGTGCCAAAAAACAATCCTTTAATATGACTGCAGAAAAAAACCCCAGATTTTGGAAAAAGGGCAGGGTGACTATTTGTAATTTTTATTGCTGCTGAAGCAATGATGTGGCAAGAACCCACCACTATAATTTTTCCTTTCTGTATCCTTAAAATAATTCCCACCTGGGGTGCAAAGAGAGGAAACTAAAGGAAATAGAAAATTATATTTTTCATGAGCTAATCCTGGGAAGCAACTGCTCTGGTTTCCACATTTTTGGCAATTATAATTTAAACAAGGAAAGAGATATTTTCTTATTTTTCGCACAGTCGGAATGCATGCTTCCAGATAACAGACAATTAAATTTCAGTTTCAGGAGAGGAGGAAGGCAATATCCTATAGGATTCAGGAGTCCTCTCCTCTTAGGACTGCTGCATAGCTCAACACAGCATACTACAAAACAGAGAGCCCAGATGCAAACCTCTTTGGAAACGCTGAAGGCAAGCAAGAACATCGGGAAAACAAGCAAACTGAAAGCAAAGAGAGCATAACTACTGTACCTTTACTTTGGGGAGGGTTCTGACTTCTGTCTCGGAGAACATTAATCTGGTAGACAGCTCCATAAGGCTCAAAAAGTTCTTTTAATTCTTTTTCTGACCACGAACGGGGAATCTGTCCAACAAACATCTTAATGGCATCTGGGTCTGGTTGGTCTGAATGATCCAAAGCTCCATTCATCTTGTTAGCTGTGCCGTTACTAGAAAGTGGAAAAAGAGATTAAAAAGAGAAGTTAGGAGACCATGCAGTTTTCATGTACACTAGATGCAGAAGATGATGTCAATTGGCACAAAGCAGAAAAAAAAAATCAGTACTTAATTAATAGCATAAGTATTAAGAACAAAAAACAATGCTATTACATTTTTCATTGAGTCTGGTTTTCTCTGCAGGCTGCTGCTTAATGTCATTATATAAGATGAGAGCGGCACAACACAACCTGGGACTTCTGCATTTTAAAGTAGAAGATAGTGGCAAATAAGTGCAGCTTTCTCTCCATGGCTGTTGTAAACAGAACTGCAGTGAATTCTCACTAAACTGGCTACTGGCAGAAACAAGGCAGTGCGTGTGTCTATGTGTGTGTGTTTTGTAATAAAGTCACATGAAAGGAGTATGAAACACTTGGCAATCTGTCAGATGACTAATGCAAGATGCCAGCGATGAATCTGCAGATTGTGTGAAGCATCCATGTGTGCATCAAATTAGTACGATATTGCCTAGAATGGAAAACACTCCAGCTATGTGGCTGGTTGCTGCCGATTAGTTGCCTACGCTCTTTAAAAAGGAAAAGCAGTCTGGAGAGACCCAGTTTAAAGCACATTGTTTATTGCTGCCATAAAAAAAAAAAAAAAAAGCAAAAAAAAAAGCAAAAAAAAAGCAAAAAAAGCACAATTCAAAAAGAGACGGCAGTGGCAAAACCGCCTACTTCATTGTGGAAATTAAAATGCTGCTTCAAAAAGTTGGTTTTTTTTTTTCCCCCCTGCAAAAGGAGATCAGATTTTTGAACACTTTCACCCCCTAAATTCTTAGCTTATCTGATCTCCAGATGTACATCCTGCATCCAAGTTCAAAACAACCACACTTTTGCAGGGAAAAAGAACTTTGGAACAAAAAATAATCTGATCTGGGAGACAAATGAAAGATAACGGTTTAGGAGGATTTGTACTCTTCCACTGAAAATAAATTAATTTAAATATTGAACAAAAAGTAAAAATACATCACTCCCTCCCCCTCCCTTGCATTATTGATAATTAAGGACAGTAGTTTCAACTAATTACTTGGCTAGGAATTCCAAAAGTGCTGATGATTTTTGGATGCTCCAGTTTCAAGAAAGAACACTAATGATGCATGAATTTTCAAGCATCCCCCCATTTTTCCACCAGGGAGAAGGGGCAAATGGCCTGTATGCAGCAATGTCAGAAGCTGATCATGGCAGAATTCAGGCATTTCAGAGCCACCTGCCACTTTCAAAAAACTTGGCTTTAATTAGAATTTCTCTGTTTGATGATTGTTCAGGAGTGAATGCCCACCGGAGGACTTGGAAGAGCTCTGAATCTGCACAACCAGATGAAAATCATATTTTACATGTGAAAAAAAATCATATCTAAGAGTGGTGAGAAGAAAACAACCCTGTGCAAATCCCCTGTCTCACAGCTATAACCTGTGTGAAGACAAATTATTTAGTTTCATGCGTTTCATCTCCTTGAAAGCATAATTCACATTAATATGCCTGTATTAACTTTAGCAGTTTCCCTGCTTACAGGCAGGAAGGAGAAAGTTATATTAAAGGCACATTTTACACCACCAGCAAGAAGTTTGATCATCCCTTGTGAAGTGCTTTCAACACGGATCAGCAGACAACAGCATTTATCACACTCATAAATGGCTAAAATTCCTATTTATACTAGCAGGAATCTTGCCTGAGTAAGAGACTCTAAGATTTGGTTCAAACTTTTACATTAGAGTTCATGTACAAATATCTTGTCTTGCAAATGCTCTCTGTTTTGAGTAAGTTCTACAGGTCACAAATTCACCTGCAGAAATTGTGACTTCTCCAGGCCTTAGAAACTGCATTTCCATACAAAGACAACACTTAAGCCAAACCAAGACAACCATCCAAACAACCACCCCCTTAAAATTGCCAAGAAACAGAAAAACCATGACTGACTCACTTGAGTGATACTTCATGGGAACAACTTTCAAGACTTTCATGGAGAAATAGGCACCCACGTGACACTTAAACCTCTTGAAAATCACTCCATTATTTCTTTTCAATTCCTATTTCTTTATGTAAAACCCAACCTGTCAAACAACCTCCCTAGTAGGGAGGTTGAAAAATTCCTGACCCATAGCTTAAAATAACTGGGGAAAAGGCTTATGTGTTATTTTAAAAGAAAAGGTAGGAGTTTAGTTAAGCTTCCAGCTCTGCCCTGGGCTTGGTCAACTATTTTCTTTCATAAATTGGCTTGACTTTTCACTTCATTTATTCTCTGTGTTGTTTGTATTGAGTTCAGTTTTAAATTATGCCCTTCATCTGTTCTCTCTGTTGGATCCCTTCTTTAAGAAATCCATACACAATTGCTACTTTAGCCCAAAATTACAGCTAGGGTCATGTTTAATAAAGAATAACAAGTTTATTCCTTTGCTTTTTCCTTTACCAAACCACCTTTACCACCAAGAGCCCCATAATTTCCATTGCTAATCAGCCAATTTTTTAGGAAACCACAAAACCAAACACTAATACCTTTTTTCTCAGGTTAATGGCCCTATTAGCATCAAGCTCTTGCTTTGAGCTAAAGGTTTAGGCAGAGACCAAGCTCTCTTCTAATTGCACAAAATGTTTAAGCCATTTCTTTATTTTGTTGAGACTGAAATTGAATTTCAGTCTCATTTATGATATTCTTTAAATGCTTTATTGGCTGAAGATGGTGAAAAGCTCTGACTCAAGGCATAGGTACCACACACTATGAAGCAAAGCTCCAAGGGACAGGTTTTGTCACTCACTGCCTCCATTAACTTGAGTAAGTCATTAAAATTTCTCCAAACTAAATTCTGCCACCCATTGACAGCTCTGTCAATCCACTAAATCCTGCAGAGTTAGGGAAGAACCAAGCATAATTTAGGCTTTTCTTTAAAATACTTTTCAACCACAAGGTAGGGACTTGACTGATGTGCCAACATTTTGGCGGTTTGACAGACAAGCTCAGGCCACAGAGAGGGCACTCATTTCTACAAACACAGCTGGGCTCCTTCCTCAACTGCACTTCATTGATTTCAGTGCAAACCAAGACTCTCAGACACCTCAGAGGGGGAATCCAAGTCTCACTGCTGGCATTTTGAGGAGCTCATTGAGCACTGTTGCATCAATGACACTTGCAGTGGTATCCTCCCCCAGCTTTGGCAGCTGGTGTAGGGCTAGAGCCAACGCAGACAAAATGAACAAGTGAATAAAACAGCAGAGAGATAACAATGGGAAAAAACACACCTATTTCATAGATTCTATGGCTCTGATCCCTGCAGTGCACTTGAAGGCTACACTGAGGAACAAAACTATACATCACACCTGCGTGATGGTTCATTTGCCATAGAGCTTGTTGGGTCCATACAAAATCCAGCCAAATATGCTTGATCCTTTGCAAATGATGTCTTCCAAAGACGAATTCCCTTATCTCCTCCCAGCTTTCATCTTCACCCAATGGACATTACTGCTCTGCACTAAGACCTTTTGGCTGCTAACAGCTGTAGCGTTTTTACTAATTTCTCTTTGTCAACACAGTGGCTCTCAGAGGAAGTGGCTTCTTCCTTCCCCCATCTCCCCTTTTCCTGTACCCAAGAAGTAATAAGACAAAAAAGAAACTATATGTAAAACTTAACAGAAGGAAGCAAAGCAATCCGTTGTGAAAGATCAGGACTTGAAAGCACAGGTGTACAGAAATAGCTGTGTCTAGGGGACACTAATGAGAATGGGATCCCCGGCACTTACTTCATTACCCAAATGATGACATACAAAGAAAAGAAAAGAAAAGAAAAGAAAAGAAAAGAAAAGAAAAGAAAAGAAAAGAAAAGAAAAGAAAAGAAAAGAAAAGAAAAGAAAAGAAAAGAAGAAAAGAAAAGAAAAGAGAAAAGAAAAGAAAAGAAAAGAAAAGAAAAGAAAAGAAAAGAAAAGAAAAGAAAAGAAAAGAAAAGAAAAGAAAAGAAAAGAAAAGAAAAGAAAAGAAAAGAAAAGAGATTATGTGGCTTGCTGGCTCTACACTGTAGCAATCCTTCCCTCCATGGCCAATTTAGGCCATTGGACTCAGGGGTGACCCAGCACATCATCTTCACTGACAAGGTGTCATCTGTATCATAGAGAGCAGCCTGAGGGCAGAGATTAAGACACTGAGTCGCTGGCTGCTTGTGGTTGCTGCCAGAGCATCCTCTCTCTCAATTTGTGCCAATTTTTCTTCTAATAACCTAACTACCATTCCATCATTTCAGCAAGCTGACAGGGCCACTCTTGAGGAGCTAGAGATTGTTTTAATATCCCTGCTGCTTCAGCAGGAGCACCAGAAAAACCTAGTAGATGCCCTCTTGGTCTCTCCCATTCATATCTTTAATTACTGCAGGACAGCTAAAAGTGAATTGCCCACTCAGGACAAAGAGGTAGCCTTCAGAAACAATGTCTGAATCAAAACAGACTCTCTTAAATTCATCACTGTTAAGAGCTTTGGCGTTAATCCATGTTCATTTCCATTAATGTTCCCAGTGTCAAGTCAGCTGCTGAAAAACAGCTGTTAACAGGGACCAAACGGACTTACATGAGACCTGTTTGTCAAATCTGTTTTTAACCCTACCCAGAACCTTCATTCTGTTCTTTTTTGGTTAATTCATATTGCAACCCTCAGCCTATTATTTTGCTTTTGCCATTTTGCTGGGGATTTGCCTTTTTCATGTTCCGTAGTATAAGATACTTGAATTCCCTCTAAAAGCCAACAGAACGAGAACATGATAACAAACAAGTTCTAAGTGTAACGACAACTAAATCCAGCCCAGTGAAGAGGCATTTACAGGCACCAAGGTTTTACAGTAATAAAGCATTTACATCTGAGCTGTGCCATCACTGCCAGGATATCACACAAACTGACAAAAGGGACAACACCCGTTTGAAGGCTTCTGACTGCTGTCAAGAGAGACAGCCAAGCATCACCTTACTGTACTCCAAAGATCATAATTGCTGGTTTACGAGCAAATTTTATCTGGAAGGACCCAAAAGGGCTTTATAAACTCATTGTTTAGAGAGGAATGACTTCATCGTAAGGTGACAGACGGCAGCTGTTTAATGACATGGAGCATTATCGCACAACAATTTCAGCCAGGAAGGGTAGAACAATACCGTACCCAATTGAAAACTGCAGGGGGCTGCAATTTATAGACACAGAAGGTAATTACCTACATTGGATTTTGGCCAGCAAAACAAGGGCCAGAACCTCTGACAAACAGAAAAAGAAGCTGTGCAACATTTTTAAGCTGTAAATGACCAGGTCTCTGTGTTTTTTGGGGCGGGGGGGAGAAAAAGTCATCTCCAGATGCTTTCTGGTCCATCAGCTTTTTTGCAGTGCACTTGCTCAAAAGCAGCTCAAAGGAAAGATGATGTTTCAAAAATCATTAACTGCTTCTGCTGCAGCGTGTTGTAGTTTTTGGCACTACTATTAGACTCTAATAACACTTATAATTATTATTAAGTAACGCATATCCTAAACAGCAATTCCTAAATGACCCTGACATCATGCCCAAGGAAAAAAGAACTTATATGGGAGGATGTTCAGTCCTACATAGGCAGTAAAGTCTGCAAAATAATTATCTCCAGGCTTCCCTGCACCCATCAGCAGGGCTAAAACTAAGCAGCTGTAAGACTTGCAATCCATCTTACATCCCCATAAAGACTTTAACAAAGAGATGAGCAATTCTTCATCCACCCAGCAGAGAGCAACCGCACTTGCACTCTCACACACACATGAATTACATGAAAATCCTGATGGCTTTTAATACCTGACATACAATGCTCAGATTTCATTCTTCTCAGTAGCTAATAAAACTCAAGTGCTTGTGTAAGCACCCAGTAGCAAATGCAAAGATGTTTTTCCTTGTGTTGCCTCCACATTGGCAGAAATGATCTCTAAAAGTGTAATTTTTCTTAAGACAATGAGTTACTTGTTACTGCTCTGATAATTTAAAATCCACAGTCATTTTTTCTGGTGAAATCAGAGATTATTTGTAGTTCAGCTTTGGTAACTTTCTCATGTAGTAGATCATACAAACCATAGCAAACCACTGTAAGTATAGAGAATGCTGGTTGTCTGATTAATTCCAAATTTAGTACATGTAATCACTATAATATCTCTGTTGCAAATTTTAGGTAAGGTAAGAAGGTATTTTATCCTAGAGAAAAAAAACATTTGAAAATACAGGGGAAAAAATATTCCTACCTTGAAAATGTTTTGATGGGTAATAAATTTGGACTGGGAGAAGGAGTAACAGAGGGAAGTTGCCTTTCAAGCAGGTAGGTCAGACTGCATGATACTAAGGGCAGCATGAATTGGAAAAAGTACCAAACAAAATACAGACTAGAGAAACATCAGAGGAGAGCTGATCCCACCTGAGACAAAACATGTTATTTCTTAGAGGTATCGATGCAGATTCCTCACCAGTATGGCAGAAAGAAATCAAATATACAAAAGGAAATCTTAGTAAGAGCTACATTAAAATGCAGTTCCCTTTTCAGCTGGAGGTGCACATTGGAGCACATACACTCCTTTGCGCTTTAAGGCTTCTTGCCTTCCTAAAATCAGCCCTCAGAGTTCTGCTCTCAAAGTTAAATATTCACTTCCAGAGGGGGGTGGCTCTTCAGGTGTTCAGCCTCTGCATTGCTGCACCACTTTTATTACAAACCAGTTTGATTTATGGCAGGGCTTTCAACTTAAACCATGGATAACCCTTGTGTACAAGTTTAAACCTAGCAAAAGATGTTATTCTAAAGTTGTGCTGTTGGTAATGCTTCCTGGAACCACAGAGTCAAGCAACTAACTTTGCAAAAGCTTTATACACCTGCTACATCACACCTTAAAAAACCCCTTAAATGCAAACATATCTTTTTTTTTAAAAAAAAGTCCTACATGTTTCAGAAGATCTCAACTCTTACTGTTGCTTTAAATTTTTTTTTTATTAAGAAAATTATTTTTTAGAACATGCAGTAGTGCTTAATGATGTGCATGTGCTGTGAGTGGAGCAACACATATAAACAAGACTGAATGAATGCAGTAGAGAAAGCAAACAGAGAGGGGAAGAGGTTTGGTTTTTTTTGGAGTCTTCTATTTTGGAAACCAATTAAATATCACTGCTAGTTCATCTAATAGCAGAAGCAAACAATTAAATGCACCATCTATACAAGTCTGGATTGGGCAGCATCTTTTTGTTTATGCTGATAAAACTTACAGTGGCCTGTTTTCTGTATCTTTAAAGATTTGCCTACAGTGGCCTATAGATTTTACTCAACTGAAACTAGTAGAAGCTCAAAAGTGACAGATGCCTGCCCTTCAATGGCTGAAGAAAGTCAAAGCCACCCCTCCCCAACTGCTTTGAATTCATTTCCCCTCTTACTCAAGTACAGACGAGAATCACAAATTTCTGGGATACACGATAAGAATGGCTGAAAATGAGTACTTGAAGATATAAACCAAGAGCCTATGTAAGCCCCAACCCTTGTTCTTCCAGGCTGCTGTAGGCTTTGGGATATAATTAGTTCAAGGTTTGATGAGGTCTGCTAAAAAATGATGTTCTGCAACATAAAGCTCAGCTTAGGCAACCATCCAATAATTCATTTATGCTTTCTGGGCAGAATTTGTTCTCTACATTAAATGCTTAAACAAGAGTTATCAGGTGTAATGTAGGTGTATTTCTAAGAAAAGTCCCACGAGAGTTAAGACAGAGAATCACAGAATGGCTTGGGTTGAAAGGGACTTTAAAGACCATCCACTCCAGCTCCCCTGCCATGAGCAGGGAAGCCTTTAACTAGACCAGTTAAGCCCCATCCTTGTCTTGAAAACCTTCAGGGATGGGGCAGACACAGCCTCAGTGCCTGTGCCAGTGACTCAACACCCTCACAATAAAGGATTTGTTCCTTATACCTAACTAAATCTGCCCTCTTCCAGGCCATTCACCATTGCTCTATTGCTATATGCCCCATGAAAAGTTCAACAAATATTATTAATATCATGACTTTTAAATATCTGTATTCTGTTGACTGACTCCCTGATGGGCACGTGCAAATCTCATTTTCACCTGGGACGTTAAGCAATAACAAAGGCTTCTAATTTATAATTTTTCTGTGTCTAAACTAACCTCTATTATGGCAACTACTGCAACTTACTGCTATGTTCTTGTTGTGCTCCTCAACGACTTTTTTGCTAGTAATGTCTTTGGGGTGTTAAGATCTGTGCTCTGTCTAAAAGGGACTCTAGTTGAAAAGGGCTTTTTTCTCTCTGCATCACTGTACACTGGACAGTGAGAGTGAGCTTGTGTGCCTGAACAACTACATTATAATTTTGGAGCACAGATTGCTGCACTTTTTCACATGAAGTTGAACCTGGAGTAGCTGAATGCTCAGTATTAATGGTGTGGATTATTAATGCCTTGCCTTGCTGATTACACACATTTGCAATGAAGCACACTACTTCTTTCTGTGTGGCAGGAAACATTTATCGGTATTATTTTTTTAAAAAGCACAATGGTATTTGATTACACCCAAATGCTTATGTATTTGTGACATGTCAACAACTGAATTAGAATAGTACCAGGCTTTTAAAATTCGGGACACGTAGGACCATCTGTTTTCTTGTCAACAACCTCAGTCTCTCTCTCCCCATTCCAAACACTTACTGATCCAAATTTACAAAGTTATTACTCAATTCCCTTCTTCCTTTGCCCTCCAAAATACATCTAAGACAGCAATGAAGGCTTCAATTTTTTTTTCTTTTACTTGATAATTACTGATGTGACTATTTCAGCAAGTTTTGTAGCCACGCTGGCAATTATCTGCAAGTTCTTATGAGGTTTGCAAGGTCATATCTAGTTTATGGCAAACTCTGTCCTGGAGTTTAGATGGAGGGCATGGGAAAGATGTTCTCCAAATATTTGTTTTGAAATGCAGCTATTTCTGTGTGCTAAAATCAACTGATTATTTAAAGAAGTAATTTACAGTCCAGTGTTTTTCAAGACTGGCACCCACATGCTCAGGCTCAGTCCCAGCTGAACTCCACAAAGTGCAGGGAATCATTTTCAAAATGATAGCCCAAAAGCCATGTCCAAAGAGAAGGAGGCCAAGAGCTCACTCCTGACATAGCTGCTTTACCTAAATAACTTCCTTAAAAAGGGAATGGAAGATCACAGCCTTGCTCGTTTTAAGGGTGCAGCCAATTTTGTTTAGCCAGTTTGGGTTAGATCTCAAACAGACCATTAGAGGAAGCTGTGACATTCGATTTTCTTACTTGAAACAAAAAATCCGATCAAGCTCAGCCATGATCTTCCCTTCTACAAATCTGAATATAAGAAAAGATCGTTGTCCAAAGTGTGATGCAATTGTGATTTCAACAAGTTGAGCATCGTTATAGCAAAATCCCCCTCAGCTGATTCCTTTTTTTAAACCATTTCTTCATTTTTTTGACACCACATCTGGCATATAGAATACAGATGATCATTTGTTTATATATCTGTCTAAATGCCTTTTCCAAACACAGCCAGATGGAGCCTTTCAAAATCAAATTAATTTCAGATTAATTCACTCTGGACCCACTCCAGTTTCATGACTCTTTGCTTTGAGGCACCATCTAAATTGATTTAGAGTCACGAACTTAAGAGAGCTCAACTCCTTAGGTACAGAAAAAAAGAGATCCTTCTTGCATACTGAAAGTCAGCAAACCAAAAGAGTCCATGATCCTAAGTTTTGGTTCCTAAAAAAACCCTCCACCAAATCAACATAAGAATGCCTTAGTCTACACAGTGCCAAATTCATATATAAAAATCTTCATATTTCATTCCAGAAAAATCATTTTAGAATTTACATCTTCAATGCCTCCCTTGCTGAGTCCAATAAAATTTATTGCTCTAATTAAAAAGAAAAAAAAAAAAGAAGAAGAAGAAAAAAAAAAAGCATTGCTCTAAACCTTGCAATAAGCAGTAGTCATGGAAAGATAGGAGACAGGTAATAAAAATCTCCACTGCAAGGGATTTATCTAAGGAACGATAAACAAATGTAGCCTGCAAACACTGTGGGCTTGCATACTGTCAATCCTCTGTGGATGCCTTTATTATCTCACTTGTTTCAATTGCAATTTGGGTTTCCATGGAGATGTAACAGTCAACTCTGGAAAATTATAAGATAAATGTCAGGCAGTGATAACGGTGTTAATGAAGCTTCATTGACAAGCAGAACTATGCTTCAAATAATAGGCATATTTCTATTAGCATATGTATAACCTGTCCAGAAAAAGAGAGGAAAAAAATCCCAACAACAGGGGAAGACAATATTAAAAAAATTAAAAGGAAATTGTGCATATAGATGGTACAAGACATACAGTGGAGTATTACATCCATGCGAAAGGATGAATCCCTAACGAACAGCAGAGATGCGGATTCAAAATTTTAATTCCCTGTTCCTCTTGAAATTTTTGCACTCAGCTACCAGTCTGAAAAGGCACTTTGCTGACACAGGCAGACACACTCCTGCATGGTGTGACTCCTGTTTCCTTACAGCGCGGGGCTGGGAGGATCTGCTTCAGCAGGCACTTTGAAGCCGCGATCTCATCATGCGCAAATACAGCTGCAGTGGGCTGTGAGGAAGCTGCCGACCTCAGTGGAAAACGCCAAGAGCGCACGCACCCGCACGGCCTCCAGAGCTCTCGGGTGTCACTCGTGCTCAGACTGGGGTGGCTGCTCCACCACATCTTGACACATGATGAGTTTAACGTGATACTGCCGGGGTAACAGCCGTGAGCCCTTCAGAAGACAGCACGGTGTGGTCTTGACGTGCTTCTGAGTTAACCAGGGAAAGCTGGAGAAGCTGCCAGTCATCTGTGAAGGGCTGTAGCCAACCTTTTTCTTCCCACAGATGGAAAGGTTTTGGTGAACTGGAGGTCAAAGAGGTGACAAAATGGGTTTCTGCAGAACAGAGGGAAATGAAGCTCATCCTGCTTTATTTCAATGAGGCAAGCTCTTAGTTTGGTCAGGGTGGACTTCCACCCTGCCAGGGGAAGGGGAAAGAGTTTGGCTACACCTGTACTTGAGGATTCATTTTGGCATTTTATCAGAAGCCAGGAGTAGGGCAGGAGTGGGGCAATCCTACCCCAGAGAACCACATAGAAATTTTTGTAGGTGGATAAAATAAGCTAAGATATTCACTGCCTATTCATGAGGCAGCATTGCCTCTATTGGGACAACCAAGAGGTGGTAGAGGTTGGTCCTATCTCTTCTCATCCCACTATCTGGCCTTGGGAATTTTAGTCCCTTGCCTGCCTGTCTAACTCTTTCGGGAAATGTCAATCCTCCCATCTCCTCCCCTCTGTCTTTGAAAACAAGATTCTGGTATTAGAAGAGTGTTAGAGGGGCTACAGATTAAATGATGAAATGGAAAATCAGGATCAGGTTTGGTTCAGCAGCAGAGGAAGGTGAAATCTTAAACATACAAGCAAACAAAGAAAAAAAATCTTTATCCCTCCAAAGACTTGCTGTTAAAGCATGTGGGCAGGGAAAACTTCGGGAATTGTGGGGAAACTCTCAAATGTTACTGGGAAGTATAATTTCATGAAGCTGTAGCTCAACCAAACATCTGCATGCAGGACAGGAATTAAGCTGACTTTGCCATTTCAATGAAAAATATAGCTGAGGAGTGGGGTTGGGTGCAGAGTTTTTTTCTCTTTTCCCCCTCCCCTCCTCAAAACACCGCTGTTCCTCCTACCTTGTCTAAATTCTATTTGTTTAGTAAGGGCAAACATGAATGTTGTCTGGAAAACACTTCTCAGTTCTCCCGGGAGAAGTCCAGACAGGTTTTAGGGGGCAGAAAAGGGAGTTGAAAAAGTGCCCAGTCTTTTTGCAGAGCAGACCTCAGCTCTGATCAGATTGCTGGACAACAAAATCAACAGAGGGTTTTTTCCTAAGTAGTATTACCAGGAAGCTTAAAAAAAAATCCAAAAGTTTCTCTTTTTCTGATTCTTTTCTAACTGCTCTTCAATATAACAAATGAGAAAAATCAAAGTACCTCATTAGATTTCTACTAAAATGCCAATAGTTAGAAAGTGATTTTCCTCAGTGAGTTTTCCACATGCTTATACCTCACTCTAGTGCTTCTTGGGGGAAGGGGAAACCCTCTAAAACCTAATATTAGTGGCAGTTGATTCTGTGTAGAAGGACAAGTACTCCTGCCAGCTCTGTGGAAGACAGAATAATGAGTAAAACTTGAGTCTGGCTTCAGCTTTGGATGGGCAAGATGTACATGCTCCTGCCAGGGTCAAATGGTGGCAGAACCAGGTCCCACCAGACATGTAACCATGATTTGTAGATTAAAGAAAAGAAACTGGATGTGAAGGCAGAACACTGAGCAATTTTTTTTCATTAAAAAAACCCCACACGTGCCGTGTGGAATTCATTGTCCGCACTGCAAAACAGGCAAAGTTGTCTTAATTTCTCACTTACTGAAATCTCTAAATTCCATTGCAATGTGTTTTCTAGCATCTTCAAAGGATTTGTTTTCCTTTGTATTTTGGATTACCAACAGGTTTACTTTTATGTTTAAAGAGAGACCTGCTATACAAAAGGTCAGTAGTAGCACTGGCAGACAACTAGTCAACAACAAGTCTGAATTTTTAAAGTAAACTCTCATTATAGTTTAAGATTTAACTTAGTCCCTTATTTTTTTCTCTATTATTGCAAATAAGATATTTTGCTCTGTTGGTTGTGCTGTTCTTTTGAAGCTCACAAGAAAATAAACAACTACACATAATTAGGGAAGGAGCAACTTGCCCTTTAAAGGCGTCATTCAAACAAACAAAATGAGAAAAACTGGTTTAAATTTTCCTAATAAGCATACTCTGAAAATCCTAACATAAATACGCCCTGGCACACACACATGTACACACAGTTCCCAAGTCATGTGGCAGTCATTTATGGGGATGCTTCTGACTTCAAAGATCTTTTAACTGTAAGTTTGAAGGACACACTGAACAAATGCAGCGTTGGGGAAAAGAAAAAAAAAAAAAAAAAAAAAAAAAAAAAAAAAAAAAAAAAAAAAAAAGGGTTACCACATTCGGAACTGTTTTGCCAAAACAGAAAGGAAAATACAACTTCAAAAGTAGCCAAAACCCCATGTTTTTAAGGTCATCATATATAATCACAGTAAGAAATATTTAAAATTATGAGATAACTTCTAAACTGTACTTTTTGGACAAAATCTTATCCTAATGGATATTTACTTACTCTGGAGGTATAATTCACAAGCCCAAATGAACCGAGGTCTTAGGGACTTGCTGACACTTTACAGAAGAAATGGGAAAAGAAGAGATGGGAAAAAACCGGAAATATCATCCACATTATTTTGACCACCACGTAATTTACAAAGACTCTTAACTCCAGTACCCTTGTGCAAGAGAAAAGGTAGTTAAACAGTCATGGATATATTTTTAAGCTCCCTGTAACATACTCGACCTGTGGAAACTTGGCCAGCTTAGGTTTGGCTGGCTGTCAGCAGCAGTGTGAAACGCAGTGTGATTTATAGAAATCTCTGTCATCACACCACAGGGTTAATTTCTTTCCTTCTTTTTTCTCTTTCCCTCCTGCCCCTGAAAGTGGAAAACTCTTATTTGTGATGACAAGTCTTTGGAAAGCTGGAGGATTAGTAACACCATGTGGTTCCCTAAGATCTCTAGCCCTTTTCCAACTGTTTTTCCATATAACTCCTCTCTGTATGGTCATCGGCACCTTCTCTCAACAGATGGAAAAAGGAAAGAACCTGCCCCAGGGCAGGTGGAGGGACCAGGATGCTGGCAATGGAAGAATACAGACTTGAAGCTCACATGTCTCAGCTGCCTGATACAAGAAACCAAGGGGAATCCAAGCATCAAATATGGGATTTTAATAATATGAGCACTTATTTTAATGATTTGAAGGCTGAACCTGCTGGGCTTGTCACTGTAAGTAAGAGATATGGAGAAAGAAAGGATGAAGCCTGAATTTTCATTCTGACTGCAGCCACTGGAAAGCTGTGGATTTGTGCTCACTCTGGTCTAAGGCAGGGAAGGATATCTGTGCCCTGTGCCCACACAATCACTCAGGATAGGCAGCCACCAGCTGGACAGTAGGTCAGCTCTGAACCCTGAGCACAGAGCTTCACTCGAGCAATTTCAAACTCATTGAGAGTGGTATTACTCACAGATTATTTTAAGGCACATCAGTTTTCTTGCTACAACCATCCTTCAGAGAAGACGAAATATAATCGAAGAACAATGCTGGGAAGTGTGTCTAATGGTAAAGAGCACAGAATTATGCAACAAAAAAGCTGTTTCTCAGCCACACTCTTTAAAAAGTCTTTTCCCTTTGCTGTGCTTATCTCTCTCACCTTTGAATTACGATCCCATCCCAACAAAGAATTCTAAAACACTCAGAGGAAACCACTACGTAAATGCTGAACCATTATGTTATTAAAGAAGAAAAAAACCAACTACCCTTTCATGATATATTTTTTCTTTTCACTTGATGCAATTCTAATTTTTCTTTTAAAGGCAGTGTTTGAATATTATGAAATACAGCAGAAGTAAAGTACTTTCCAAAGCCACTATTACTATTTGCATTGCAAGAGCATCTCTAAAGCCCCAAACAATGCTGCCTGCTTTCTAAGTAGCAGACCTAATTTTATTAGTAAGCCCAGATGTTTTCCTACTATTTTCATATGTTAAGGAACATGACAAACTCACAGACTATTTTAACAGACAGTGAAGGAATAAAGGGGAAAAGGGGACACAGCAGGTCTAACTTCATTCAGCCTACAAGTCAGAAATTTTTAATTTACTGGCTTCTACTAAGCACCTTTATTAATGAGCTCAAGAGCTTTATGCTTCTTTAATTGTCTATGTTTCCATCTTTCCATGATTGGACTGAATATCAATACAGTTGGCTAAAACAGTTGCTGCTCTGCTAAGAAGGTCAGAGAATCTGGGGGGCTTCCTAGACAGAATGGGAATGTATTCCCTGAAGTTTCAAGGTAGAAGGGAATGCAGCTCTTATGTGGCAGCTCATGTCTCATTACTCTGTATTTTCTAGGCATTTATCCAGTAGATGCCTTGCTATCCTTTCTTGTTTAATTCAATGATGCATTCTTCCATAGAGTTGCACTAGGCTGACACATTAATTAAAACTACCTTGAAATATTAGCAGCTACATAGCATTTGATTGGTAGGAGAAAAATAGTTGGGTATGAAAATTAGTATTAGCTTTTACATAAAATAAATAATTATTCAATAAATTTTAATTGCCTGGGGCGTTTTTATGAACAACAGGGATTAGCGAATATAATGTATACAATACATTGTATATGTAACAGAATAATGAAGCCTGACAGAGTACTTTTGCTTGTTTCAGAGCACATACACAGCTCACATGGAGGAGGAACAGATTACAAGGAGCTTCCCCGTAGCCACACGCAGCTGTAAAAGCTCGGAGTCAGCAACGGCAGCGCGCTGACAGTTAAATCAAAACTATACATCCTTGAGGAGCCATTTCGTCTAAATCACAGCCTCTGATTCCTCATCTTATGTGGTCAATGGGCCTCCATTTCTTAAAAATGGGAGCACTGGTGGAGGTAGGAGTGAGGCTTCAGGAGCGCTGTTTTTGTGAGCTCTGTTCCACGAGTGCTGCAGAAATGTACACAAAGCTTTACAAATGACCTCATTTTTACTAGGAAAGGACAGCTCAGCTCTGTTCTACATTTTCCTGAACTGAAAGGAAGGCCCCACAGCCAAACTGTCATGTCTAATCATTGTGTTGCTGGAGAGTGTTTAAAACAAACAACTTTTTTCTTTTTTTCCCCCTCTCTTTTAATACAAAGCTGCAGAGCAATTGTGTTTTCAGAGAGTGGGAGCTGCATTTTCTATCACATAGCCAAGACACCAGAACAGCAATTTTTCCCAGTGCAACGAACGAGCTTTATAAGGATAAATTTTCACCTCATTAACGATCTGAGCTGATTATTCCCTTCCCCCACTTTTCCTTTTAGGTCATGGATCAAATGTGACCCACTTTCCTTGAATGCTTTCCCACCATCTATTTTTCCCATTAGAGTAGAAAGCCAGTTGCTAAGGACACATTACAAAGCAGCCACGCAACCACTAAATATCTGCCCCCCAAACACAAACACACATTTTTCTTCTCCCCTGCCTTTACGATATTTCCCCCCTCTCACCATCCACTCTCAACAAGATCCCGCTTTACATTCAGGAAAGCCAACAACAGAACTGCTTATAAGGACAGGCTTAGCACGAGAATAGGATTTTCTAATGACTACAGAGACTCCTGGGGCCCTTCATATTTAAAAAAATATAAAGGCAGCAGCCTTGGTTTTTAATTACTCCTAATTCTAAATCTCATGGCCTTAAACACAATAGCTCTTTCAACTCAGAAAAAAAATGACACTAATCAGTAACAGAGTCCCCCGTGCAACCTGCTAGTCCTCTGCTGGCATTGCAATGCTTGCACTGCTATGATTTTTCAAGGTTGACCAATGAGTCAGCAAAGCCAAGACAACTTAAAAGCACTAAATCATGCAACTGAAATGTTTCTTTCCAATACAGCACTGGATGGATTGCAATTAGCAACGGGAATCACTACAAGGCAAATATTGTAAGAGCCGAGAGAGAGAGAGAAATAGGGAATTAAAAGAGACAGTGTTCATTTTGCAACAAATGAGCCCCAGATGTTAAGGTATTTGTGGTTTAATATAGCCCCTCTCACCAACCAGGTAAGGCATGTAATTAAAAAGCATTAAAGTTCAGTTGCTGAAGCTCAACAGAAACGAAATGAAGATTTAATTCATCTGCTCTACTTCCCTCTGAGTAGCCGACTAATATTTCTACTTGGTGCAAAGTCCTGTGAAATGGAAGACCTGTGTTGTTCTACAGTGCTTTCCATGAAAATCCTTCTCCATTTATAAAAGAAAAGATGTCATTCTAAGTGTCTCATTGAAAAATTAAACAGAAGTATGTAACACTGCAGCTACTTGGATTTGTCTGACTGCTTCAGCTTTCTGTGTCATTTATTACACTTCCCAGTAGGATTGTGCAACACTTTGGTGTTTCTATAACAAATACCTCATTCCTTTAGCAAAGAGAGGTCCACTCTATGATTAAATGTTTCACATACATAGATTCACATCTAAATTATAGTTGCACAGTGGAGAAGATTGAAGATTTGGCCACAACCTGTATTTCTACTTCATACCACCCACTCTTTTTTCCACAGAATATCCACAGCCTCCTTTCTCCTAACTCTCATAGAGATGACAGAAATCATAACTGCAATGGGATTTTCCATTTAGCAGGACGATGAACACGTACATCAGAGCTGAATTGCGCCACTGACACTGTGGAAAGATTAGAGTCACGAGCATCCAAGCAAAATGAACCGTAAATACAATTACTGTTGAACTATCAACGAGCAAACTAAGCATGGGTTTCAAGCAGTAGCAGTCTAACAGCCTCCCGAAAAGAAGAATAAAATCCTGTTGATTGCAGGAGTCCCTGAATTCAGACAAAAATCTCCAGTTTTGGATTGCAGGAATAACAGTCTTAATAACGGACTTTTACTCTCAATTCCAAGTGAGCTGCCCACAAGAAAGATGACCCTGACACATGGCTGAGGCTGCCAGGCCCCTCAAAGAGGAATTCCATCAAGTTCCTTAGATGGACACTGAAAGCATGGAAAGCTTCCATTGCCTGGATGAAATTGAAGGGAAAACCCATCATTTTTCCATCTGAAGCAAGCAGCCAAACCTATTTTCCTGGACATTCAAAGAACCCACCAGATTTTGACCAGACTTTTCTCTTCATACTATCCCCTATTCTTCTACTTTTCTTTGTATTTACAGGGTTTTTTTCCTATCAATTCTCTTTTGAATTGTCCTTAGCACACCTTTTGTTTGCGTTGAATGCATTTGCTCATCATTAAATTGATGATTCCACTAAAAATACACCAATAAAGAAAGGCAACCATGGCAGCTGGCCCTTATTACTGCATCATTTCTGGGCAGGATTCCGAAAGCAGATTAAGTGACAGCAACTTCAAAGCGTTTGAACATCAGGTTCCTAGCATCATGTTTTATCATTTTTGAACACTGCTTGAATTCCCAACAGTTCCCTTCCAGTCTGAATAACTACTACCCAAAAATAAATATGCTGTAAACTGTTGATCTCTTTTCTCTTGATTGTTTTTTGCCAAATTGCTTTCAAGCACCTGTGGTATTCTCCAGCTGCCGCTGCATGTTGCTCCTTTGCTTAACTTCATAAGAAGAAACACACGAGCTGTACGTAGGAAAAAGTCATCTTATCCTTGAATCCTTCCAGTAGGCAAGGCAGAACTGTCCTCTGGAGTGAACTGGATATCTGTTTACTTGATGAATTCTGAAAGACACTCAGCTTCCCTATCCCCCAGCCGCCAACAATGGCTGAGCTCCCACCAGAGCTCCTGTGCAAATCAAAGTAAGGACAGTGAGGCATCAATTTTGCCACTCAGTTCTATTCTGGAAGAGATGCCAGGCAGCAGCATTCAGCTGCTCTGTTTTGTTGTTTAGCTCCTTGCATCATCATTCCACTGGTATACAAACAGCGACTGTTCTCCAAAGGGAGACATGAGGAGCCAGGTTACAATGCAGAGAAGGACACTCATTACTGTAAATTAAAATCCTTAAACAAATCACCAACGGTGAAACAATCTCTGCTTCGATTACACTCTTAGCTAGCACATCCAGGCTTTTCTTGTTCTGGCCAGAAATACTGAAGCCATGATTGATCTAATCTGTAATCATGTTGTTTATTTCAAATTAGAGATAATATAAAAAGCATAACAGTGAGTATATGTATATTCATAGCAGCACTGCAGACATCCAAAAGGAACTCTATTTTATCCCTGCTGCTTTGCATTTTAGCCTCATTTCTTCCCCTTTTGCAGTCTATGGTAAATACAATATTTGCTTTCAGAGTTCTGACTCTCCGGGGATTATAAAGGAAAAGTACTTAACACAGAGATTATCTTTCTGGTGTTGCACTGTACAAATGAAAATTGTTACATTAATGGCACTATACAGTCATGTTCAAACACCATTAAGTACCTCTCCAGAAAACCAAAGGAAAGGGAATGATGAACTCCAGCATAGTTCTGCCTTGACTTGCAAGTATATTTGTGTTTCTTCTTCCCTCACCATGCAAATGACTCCCTGGAAAAAAAATCTTCAGACTTTCTTTTCCTTTTATTAACACTTTATAGCCCTCAATAAGAGTAACAGGAAATATTAATACTTAGGAAGCACCGATAGCAAATTCTCTGAAGAGTACAAGGTCTGTAAAACTACAAAACCTGCCACTGAAATTCTGCCTGAATATGGATTTACACCATCAGCTCAAACTGAGACCTAATTTCACACCTAAAATTCCCAAGCCTGGGTGTCTGCTTGGGTTAAAAGCATGTAACAAACTGCCTTCAAACACACCAAGACTCACTACTTCGTTCTGCTGTACATTCCTCTTCCTCCATGGGTTTAAGATTTATTTTTAGCTGCTTTAAATCCGAATGGGTCAGATGTATATCTGCTAATGAGTATTGGTAATTAAGGTTTCAAACCACACAGCAGCAATCCAGCACTTTCATGTTGCTGATATCTTTCTATATTTGTGTATATTTTCACAGCAATGTTTGACAGTCCTATTTGATTTAATTTCATTAAGTTCTTCAAGGCTAAACTTACTTGTGAAAGCTCAAAATGTAACTAAGTGTAGATTTTTGTCCTTTTATTCTTCACAGACCTTTGCAACTGTTCTATATTTTAGACTTTCACTTACCACAAAAATTTAGAGATTTATATCCCACGACTATAAATTCCAGTCATATTTTCTGCATTTTGCCATGCAATAAAGTGGAAAACATAAAAGATTATTATTGAGATTATCATTAATATTATTTATGTATTCCAGTGCTTAGAAATACTACAGCAAGAACATTTACATGTACTGAAGAAGCTTGATTATAAAGCTTGGCTAAACTTATTGGAAAAGCTGCAATCATAGCTCAGTTACTTCCGAGAAAACATTTTGGGAAAACTCAGCATATTTCATTTTTCCGTCATAATCTGGAGATATCTGTCTAGCTTTCAAGTGCTTTGAAAGAGCATGTGAGCAAACTGAGAGTTTTACAGGTGCACAATATGTCAAGGAACGTAAAAAGAAATGCTCTCCTTTCCCACAGATTTCAATTTCAGTTGTTCACAAGAATTGGCCAGGCCTCTGTGAGGTCTGCTCAAAGATAATTTCATTTGTATGTGTCTGTTACCCCCTGCACAGTGTAGGAAATAAAGAAGAAATGAAAGAAAGCCACAGCATATTCCTGAAATTAATTGTCATGATAGGAGCAATTGAGTCCATCTACTAAGGTACTTATAATTACATTACATTGCTACTTGGAAGAAAAATGGCTGGCTATATTCTAAGAAAATATTAACCCCATCAGCCCAATCACAAATCACTACACTTAATGTATTCTTCCTTTTATTAACACCCACAAGGTGCCCATTAGAGGCACCATCACTGCCGTCCTAAATCATTTCTAATTATCAGACGAGCAAAAACACGACGGAAATGTTATTTCACATCTTCAAATGAAAGGCTCTTTGCTTCCAAAAGACATGTCAGCACTGGATGATTTACTTCATGATTTTGTTTACTGCCTTCAACTTTCATTAGTGTTAAAAGAGCTAAGATTGTTTTCCTCACTGCTGAGATTTCCTAGGAGAGAAGAACCACACAAATACTGAACTCTCCACTGCCTGCAGTGGGCCAGGGAAGATAAAAGGTGAAAGGCAGGGTGCAACCTCCCATGGCTTTGCTGTTTTGTGTTGTTTTGTCACAGTTCTGGCTTTCTAGGGAATGAAGAAGGAAAAGGGCAGGAGCTGTGCCATGGTTTCCCATGCCTTGTCCTACTCCTGCCTTGCCATCTTGCCCTTCTCCTGTGTTAAGTTTGGTTCAGACTCGAGGCTTTGATGCATTCCTGCCATCCCAAAACAAAATATGCAGGAATTTTAAACACATGAAGTGCCCAAACTTATTCTTTTATTGCTGGTAGCTGTCTCATTGAGGTTTTTGCGTTCTTCTAAAGAGTGATTGTAAGTAATGCTTGATAGATTTTTTAGCAAAATATATTTTGTTATCTAATTTTAACTCTAAGATTTTGACTAAGTTTTCAAAAAATACTAGGAGCATTTTTCAGGAGTAAAACCTTTTAACTGAAGAAAACAACTATTTCCTAAATCATCAGTCACTGCAAGATTTATACGTGCTTAATCCCATTCAGACACACATTAATACCCTCTCAAACTAAAACAAAGAAGCAAAGTACGACAACAACATATTACTAACAAGAGGGAATTAAAAGAATTAATCTGGTGTTTCGCTCTTAGAATTTTTATGTGTGATGGGCATGACAAGTCCCTGAGCACCCTGATCTCATTGGATCTGCTTTGATTTAGGGCTTGGAGCAGATGACCCCAGACTTCCCAACTTACATTACTCAATGGTCTAGATATCAGCATCCTGTAGAAAAAAATCTGGAGAAGGAGGAAATTATTTAGGAAATAAAATGTATTTCCTTGGAGGAAACAGATCTTTTTTATTTTTAAATTGGACTTGATATAATTTTTTCTTTGTAATATTATTTATTCCCTAGCAGTGCCGTTATGCATAAGTGAAGCCTGACTCTCCCACACAGAAAAGGTGGTACAGACCTTTTGGTATCTGTTGGTATCCCTCCAACCTCAAAAATGCTTCAAACTTCCAATTCTTTGCACTTCAGCTCTGTGCCTGCTGCTTGCTGTGTACACACATATTGCAATATGTGATCAGGAAGCCCATGATACCCATTCAATCATGGGAAGTAAGAGCTGGAGTTTCTGGAGATGGCACTAATTTTCTCAGGCACTGGATGAATCATAACCCTTCAATATCTAGAAGAGTTATGATTCTATCTATCCATAACACGGATGTAACATACACCTTCTATTTAGAGGCTCTGTACATGATTCATTACCATGACACAGACAGATAAGAGAATCTATGGCTTTATCATCCAGGAGTTGTACTATGGTACGATATTTTACTAGAGGAAATGCAAACATTATTCTGCTAAACCTTCTCTGTGCCATTCTGCGATGTTGTTATTAACATTCACACACAACAATAAAAACTTATGGGTATTCACAAGCAGTTGTTATATCATTTATAAGACAATGATAAAGCTGAACACTATAATTGTAATTTGTCAAAATAGAAAAAAAGGGTACAAATAGAAACCAAAATCAATTATTTAAACCATGATGAGGTACCAAAGAAAAGAACTGGTTTGCCATTAAAATGATGCAACTGGCCTGCATGGATACCTGAAAAATAAAAAGCCAAACACTAAAGCCAAGACCATTGATCTGCCTTTCCTCAGCCTGTATTGGAGTGAATGATTAAAAGCTTTAATGATGTGACTCATTACAAACAAAGTATATGAAAAAATACTGTAGTGCTTCCCACTGTCAGTGCTCTCACATTGGTGGGTCAGAAAAAGAAGCAAGCAAGATTCCCCCAAGCTTCTCATTTTGATAGCAAACTAAGAACATCTTCCACAACCTTCTTTTAGCTTTCTGTCACTTGTCAATACTTTGCAACAAATGGTAAATGATTTCTGAAATCATCCACTGAAGACAGTAAATAACAAACTATGAAATTTAGTGACTTTCTTTCACCTCTCTTTCTCCAGGGCTGGCCTTGAGCAGGAAAAAAAAGCATGTTTCAAGAGAATCAGCTCTTCTGAAGCCTGAGTACAACATGCAATTCAAGGGCTGGACCACGCCTCAGTCCAGAAAGCACTGTAAAGGAATACATTCCCTGGCCTGATCTTCTATTTGAGCAGCTTGGGAGGCAGAAAAACCATCATACTGGCTGTATTCCTTCTGCACACAAACAGAATGGACACCTCTTATGTATATGTAAACAAAAGAAGGGTCTATAAATTGTGTTTTCTAAATATCATTTTATAATCTGCTTCCACTCAGAATACACAATGCAGTCCAAAAGTGAAAAGATATACCTCATTTTTCAAAAATGAAAGGCAACGATGACTTATTTGTATTTAATCTGTTGCTTACATTTTAAAAAGATTGTGAGCATTATATCCAAATAAATATTTATCACTGTAGTAAGCCTTCCTCTTGTTGTTGGTTAGACTGTAAACCCAAACCATACCTTAGAAAGATCTTAACTACAAACAAGCATCTCAGCAGTTCACTACGCACGGAAGCAAGTCAAGCAAAAACCAAAGCAAGCGTCTCCCATCTGAACAAAAATCTGGTGCAATTCACTTCAAACATGCTTCTCTCTTGGCTTCTGAAACACCACTTTGCTGCTCTCTTCTTGGTCCCCAGTTGCCTCTTTGCCAAATGTAACACGCATTTATAAGAAGTTAAAATAGAAACAAAACACTACCAACAACCAACCAAACAACCCAACACTGCGTAAGGGGGAGGACAAACAGTGGAGCCAGACGTAGCAGCTTGCTTTTACTGTCTCTTTGCTCTTGGGAAAATGCAATAGTGGCTTCTGAATATTAATTGAATAAGGACCCGTGCAAATTCCAGCTGTTGCCCGTGCACTGGGGTCTGGAAGACGAGTGTTTCCTCAGCCCCTGGTTTCATTCCTGGACTCCCAGAAACTCTGCACATATGCAGCCCTGCAAGTTGCACAATTTAATTCTGCAATCCATCTGCGAAACTCCAGCTTCTCTGACTCCCGTGGCACATCAGAATTGTGGAAACTGTGGCTGGGATAAGAACCATATTTAGGGAGGCTCTCCTCTACAAGCTGTGGGTACATTATGGCAATAAAGGGACCGGGTTGTTACAGAAGAACATATGATGCAAACCCCATTTTGGGGGAATGTGTTTAGCCAAGCTGAAGGGCAAGTCTGCTGGACAAGCATTGCCTCCTCTAATTTTCATGGGTTTGCTACTGGGTTACTCAAACACGGAGAGCTCCAACACTAGTCATCACTGTAGATGGCAACTCTGTACTACCAGTGATGACTAACAAACATCATCACCTGAAAGGACAGGGACATCACAGCTGGGGACCACATACACCCAGACTCACCTTGCAGGTGTCAAACCTGAGGGAACACAAATCTGTAAGAAATGCTCACCACTTCTTTTTATGGAAAAAGGAAAGGGGTCCTTTTAGGTGTCCCATGGCAAGTCCTTGCATCACTGACCAGTTTGAACTTCAAAGGACATGTGGAAGTACCAGTAAGTGAAATCAGTAAGGTCTTTAAAAAGATTTTTTTTAAATGGCTGAGGTGTCTTTATCATGTCACATTTTCTGGGTACTAGTACAATTTAATTTGATTTTAAACTGTACTGTTTGATGAAATGTCCTGTTCTTTAGTTCAGTGAAGTCAAGACACAATAAATGGATTTTTAATGGATGAAAGTTCAATTTCTCTGGCAGCAGAGGCACATGAGGAAAAGAGACACAATATACAAATGATTCACTCTGTGCTGACTTCCGACCCCAACCATTTCATGACAGGTGTAAAAATGAAATACTGGGAGTGAGAGGAGAGGGAAGAAAAAGGAGAGAGCTTTAAATGGCAGCAATGCTAATACCCAAACAGCACATTAATTGTTTAGGAACAGAGGTTGATTTTCAGTTATAAAAACAGTACATCTGACAAAGAGTTAAGAATGTTATTTTTATTTCCTTAATCTTCTTTTTATACGTTAGCTACTATTTCTGTTCAGTGTTTGGCTTTCTACTTCAGAGTGTGCGGCTTAGTAAAGTCAAGTAAGGTGTTTGGAAGGGGGAGAAATGTAATGATATTATTAATCTCTGTATTATGTGGTAGAATCCTTGGTAGAATATATGCAGATAATTCTCTTCCTTGTTTCTATTCAGCAGGAAATTAGTTCACCATTAGAAACATGGTTCAAGGCCATGTTTCCTCAGTCCTGCTGGAGAAATGAATCAGGAAACAAAAATAGCTCTGATGGTGCTCGTATTTATCAGGACTTGACTGAGCTGCATTAATTAAATAATGAATCTTTAACTGGAAATATGATGCTCTATATCTAAAGCTCTGAAAGACCATTAAGAATTATTTGAAAGCTCCAAAAATACTTCAAAAATCAATTAAATGTTATTAAAACGGAATACAAATTAAAGACCAAAGCACCCATTCCTGCCTATTTACCTCAGCTAGTTCAACTCCAACTTCGAAACCTCTGCTCGCTTGCCAGATACAGATTGTGGCTTTCAACATACAATGTCAACAGATTGCAACTGCTTACTCCTGCTCAGTGGCTCTGGGCTAGAAAATGCTTCAGTGTTTTCCCAGAGAGGAGGAAAGCATCAGCATTTAAAGGTATCCCCACAAATGTTTATGTTTGAAGAACTGTCACTGGATCTGCCAGTGGAGGCCTTCCCTCGACCTCATTTACTCATCATGAGGCAATATTTAATCTTCCAGCTTCGCCTGGGAGGAGATACTCTACTGTTTCTGTCTTTGAACACCACTTGTTATGGTAATTAATGAATTTCCTATCACCCATGCCTGCTGCTCTGCCAGATGTCCCCGACCCTGCTGCTCCTCCTGATTCCAGTGGTTGTGGAGCTTTGGGGTTGGACTTTTCCAGCTTTCCACCTCTGCCATTTTTGTCCCTCAAACAGAACTAATTTAGTCCAGCAGACAAGATATTGGGCACACCCTGCTCTGGAAAAGCTGACCCAAGGGGCTGGCATTGGCCTTTGGTTGACCACATGTGGACAGTGGTGTCTCTTGCCCTCTACCTTAGTGCCAATGGCTTTTGAGGCACCTTCTCATCAAAACTTCATGATGAGGGAGAAAATTTGCTGCTCTGAGAGTGCTGAGCATGTCAGATCTGGAATGGACTGGGACTTTCTACAGTGAACATCAACAGCACAAAACCAATTTTGTGGGGCTCTTCCCATTGCCTTAGGACCCCCTGATTATTCAAGATCTTGTGGTCTCACATGCCCCCAAGGAGTACCCTGGGGTTCCTATTTGTTTAAGGACCTGTTTTCTCTACTTGATTGAAACATTTTTTGAGCTTTTCAGCAGAATAGTCATATTTAGCCTTAAATCTTCATTTCCCTAACAACTCCTTCAAGTACATACTGTGCTCGATTACAGTAAACCTACAAACATGAAGTTCCCTTTTCAGATGCATTCATTGGCATCTTGCATTGAATGGTTTATAATAGAAACACATCATTCAAAAGTTAACTGAAAATTATCATTCTTAATTCTCTGTAATATAAATTTTTCAGCTCACCTGTCATCTATTATAAAATGCAATCTGGGTGACTTTATTTTATTTATAACCAACAAAGTGCAGAAAAGCTAAGCATAAGCTCTGTCAATATTTTTATGAGGTTTGGAGCTTCCCCCTAGAGAAATTACTGAACCTTTTTTCATGTTCACAACTAACTTCTTCACAGAAACAGTAATGTCTTTTCCCCTGAAGCCACAGCCAACAGCAACCTTTAAATTGCTGAGGGAAAGACATTTTGAGGCTTGAGAAACATTGTGCAGAAGGCACAAATCGCTGCCATCCTTAGAATATCTTTGTATATCCTAACCACAGGGAGTTCAATCCTGAATTACTGCAAAAATATTATGCCAGTGGCTCCCTGTGGGCCTCTAGTCCAAAAATAAGTATTGATGTAATGTACACCTAAGAGTTCACAAAACACAGGTGCTAGAAGTGTCTACAGCAGTGGTGCTCTGGAAGTGTTGCAGTATCTCTGTTTCCAGGAAGAAAGAGAGGGTTACACAAAATGAAATAAAATTAATCACTAGGCTAAGTTATGCAGCAAGTTCTAAGCTGGTTGTAGACAGTATTGTGCAGACCAGTGGTGTTTTAGATTAGTAAGAAGCGTGGATAGAGTCAATGAATCCACATTGTCAGCAAATGCTAAAGGAATAGGGAGACAGAGTGCTCTGGTGAGCTGCTGCATGAATGAGAGAGGAAAACCCCCACTTTTGCTGCAGTGCAGCACTGCTAAGAGTTCTGATATCATTTAATTCTAGACAGATGAAACCCACGGACATCAGAGGAGACCACAGTTTTACAGAAGACAGCCAGGCTCTGCCGTCATCCTTGATGGGGCAAAGCTGGGATAAACATCAAGTAGCTCATCAAAATCCAAACATTCACAAATTATTGGTTTAGAAAAAGCTTATAGTGGAGACTTGCTCCATTATTATTCTCGTGTGCCATTTCAGTTTAAAGATGATGGGTATCTGGAGTACTTAATCTAGAAGGGGAAAAAGTGTAACACAGTGTACCAAGTATTTCACCACCTTTAAAAATAAACAAACAAAAAAATCTGCATATAATTATTTTGGACTTAAAATTTATTATCATTACTTTGGACTTAAATGAAAACCAATTCTTTAAAAGCTTTAAACATCCTTTGTAATGGTATGTTTTGCTTTATATCTTGAACTTTCCAACTCTGAGATGAAGGTGGGAATTGCATATCCAGGAAAAAGTAAAAGGGATAATATACACACATTCCAGAAATGGATTCAGTTCTTCCCTTTTTTTTTTAAGTGGGCAACTGTTACTCTTAGCATTAGCAAAGCCAGCAATTTTTGCAGAAATTCAGCCAATCAGTACATTCCCCACTCCAAGAAAAAAAAAAGGAAATACTGATGAACTTAAAGTGCATTTTTCTCCTAGTTAAAGGCTGCACATGGTCAGATCTTTAACATCTGCATTTCCATTTTCTCTGAACTGCCAGATTTTGGTTACATGTTGTGCCATCTAAAACATGCAGAGCATAGCACTGTGTAGGCACAACTGGGTTCTCCAGGCAATCAGGTGTAGTTCTGGCTTAATATTCTCCCAGTTTTAAGTGAGTTTGCTTAACCAAACAGTACTGCTGGAAACATAAGCTCAGATCCTAATCCCACTAGTCTTTACATCAAATAAGAAACAGGTTAAACTGGCATTCTTGCCATGGACCAGACGATGATAAAAATTAGCTTTAGGATTTCTGTTCAGATTAATTCTAAACTTTGCCAGACATAGCTGTCTACTGAAACACCTATCCAAGAAAGTAAATTAAATAGAGTGACCTGCTTCCAAACTGGTGTGCAATGCCTATTCTAAATCACTCCTGTATAAATTTTGCCCACTGGTCTTACTCCTGACTCTCACACTAAATCCCTGAAAGCAGCTGAGTCGGTTTCCTCCCTGCCCAAATACTACATCTCAGAACACAAACTGACAGTCTTCCGTGCATGAAAAATATTAAACTTTTTAGCTCAGGAGATGATGTATGGAGCTTCCCAGGGGCAGTGAGAACTGGCTTTGGGGCTGTTTCCAGGAAGATGATGGAACTTTGACAAAGACATACAAACCAAACCCATTAAATGTGGGATTCCAGGAATCCCAGACTCCCTCTCTTCCTTCTGCAATGCAAGGCAGTTTAGAGTAGTTTAAAGATAGCCCCTAACACATGGTACACCTGCATGCAAAACCCTTTAAACCTTTAAAATGCCAAGTGTCCACAGGCAAGAGCCACCCGAAATTACAATAGTGAAAACTGTGATTGAGGACATATTCTCCCAGCATAACTTCTGCCAAGAACTTACTGAGATTACAAAGTTGTTGGAAAGAAATTTATGGAGGAATTGCTTTTTGGAGTCATCTTGAATTAATAAATAATAGGTACC
Source organism: Phylloscopus trochilus trochilus (assembly GCA_016584745.2). NCBI lineage: Eukaryota > Metazoa > Chordata > Aves > Passeriformes > Phylloscopidae > Phylloscopus > Phylloscopus trochilus. Next base: position 6,162,620 of record WQNJ02000016.1, on the reverse strand, counting down.
TTTCTGAGATAGCTGTTTTAGAGCCACATACAGCTGGATGAAAACTAGCACTATGGTTCAATTTATTTACCATTAGTTTCTTTCTCTCTCTCTCTCTCCCCCTCTTTAAAGTCTAACACACAATTTCAGAACACTCTGAAAGCCTCCTTAATTTGCTTCTGTATTGTGTAAAGCAGATGTCCTGCCTTTGCAAACTGATTAGTAAGTGGTTTATATTATTCCAGTGGTTGTCATCATTATTGCAGAAATGTTGAGCAAGGCTGCTGTCTGCTGCTTTTAAAAACATCTAGAATGACAGACTGTCTCTTTCAGAGGTGATTCAGGTGCACAAAACACACTTTTCTGAAGAAAAGAGATCAAATAAAATTCTAGGAGGCAGTCCATCATGTTTCAGGTAGAGGGGTATCTTCAGGTTTACAGCAGATAAGAGTAAAAAACCAGCATAGGCTCTGGACTGTGACTCAAGACCCGAGTCTTATTCCAGGCCCTTGTACACACTACTGGAAGTTTGGTCTTTGACAAATCCTTTTCCTGGCAAAAAAATCTCAGATGTATTATCCTAGTAGCACCTAAAACAGTTGAGGCACCCTTTTGTAGTGCCCACTCTCCTTCCATCAACTGTGAAAGGCCCTCCATGGATGAACATTTACAATTGTCTACAAGGTCCAGCTGGGTGGGTCTTGTCAGGAGTTGCACAGGCAGCTTAACTTTCAAATTAATTGTTTTTGTTGGAGAGGGTAAAACAAAGTCTGGGTCTCTCATATGTTTGTTCATCAAGAGACTGAAGTTGATTGAGCTCTCTGAATACTACTGCACTAGAAATTAATGCTGATTATAGCTTTAAAAGGTTACATATGTTAATTCTGCTTCTAGATATCCTGACTGTCTGAAAAGCAAAAGGAAAGGTGGACATTTAGTTGATTCTGAAGACATACTTCAACACTGGCTCATCCCATAGGAAACAGGAAGTTTTTCCTTTTCGATGTCCAAACTTGGAGAGCAACAGAGGTGGCTACAAATACTTATATCCTGCAAGAACCACAAATTACTATAGCAATCATTGCAAAATACACCCATGTGGTTTTTGCTTCTGCAGGATGTGACAAAAAATTCTAACTTGCTCACTTTGGCTCACAAGTTGTACAAGCCTCATAACCAGGGCATTTCATTTGGGTTTTTTTGGTTTAACTTCACACAAATGGTTCTTAAAGCAGGAGGAACTGATCCCTTGTCTTTTGTCAGCATTCAAATTTTGTGACTGCATTGTTAAAGAGAGAGAGGCTGTGTCAGCACACATTCACAGGGTAATTTTGGTTGGAAGGGACATCCTGAGGTCACCTGGTCAAGCCACCCTCAGAGCAGGGCCAACTAGATCAGGTTGCTCAGGGCTGTGCAGATATTTCAGTATCTCCAAGCACAATCCCTCTGGGTTCCTGCTACAGTGTTTGACCACACCATGGTGAAATTTTTTTCCTTTATCAACATTTGCCTTTCCATGCTTTCCTTTCCATTGTTGCCTCCTGACCTATGTACTCTGCGCATCTCTGTGAAAAGAAAGTATCTTGCTCTGTTGTATTTATAACCTATCAATAAGTAGTTCAGAACACCTTTAGGACTTCCCTTTCCCCTTCTCTTCCAGGATAAGGCAGCTTTTTGAGCTGCATCATGTATTCCAGATCCCTAATTATCTTGGTGTCCCTCCACCAAACACCTCCCAGCAGGATTTGTACAGAGTCTTGTCCTGGGGAGCTCAAAACTGGACACAGGGTATATATGTGGACTCACAGGTATCAAATGGAGAAAAAAATTCCTTTTCCTGGCCTGTTGCCTACCCTTTTAGGATGCCCTAATATTGTCCTTCTGTGCTGCAAGGGTGCAAAACTGCTTCCTGTGCCACTTTCTGTACAGTCAGACCCTCCCTCAGGGCTTTTCCTGCAAGGAAAATTATATTTAAGTCCCATGGAAAGACATACATGCACAAAAGGTTAGACAGGTTGCAATCATTGTTAGAATCAAAATAAACCCATAAGCATAATACCTAATGTCTGTATGATGAGATCAAGGGCAGAAGATCATAGAAACATTTAGGTTGGAAGGGCCCTTTAAAGATCATCTTGTTCCAACACCCCTTCCATGGACAGGGACACCTTGCACTAGACCAGGTTCCTCAGAGCCCCATCCAACCTGGCCTTGGACACTTCCAGAGAATGGGCTCCCAACAACTTGTTTGGGCAACAAGATGGCAAGCCAAAGCAAAGTGTGGGAACTTGTACAGAGCTCTAGATAACTAAATAGTATAAAAAATCTGGACAAATATTTCCACCAAATTCCTCACACACAAAAGATACAATTCAATTATGTAAATTACAGAATCACAGAATTGCAGAATTATCTTGTCTTAGCCTCTAATTTGACTCAGAAATACACAGACTCTATTATTTCAAAGTCACTTTTGGACAATAACATCAAGACAAATTATTCTTCTTAAGACAAGGCAGAAGACACTCTCTATCCCTCACGCAGAAGTGAATCAAAGGTCCAGATTCTGACACACTCCCCAGCTTTGCACATTTTCAAAGTACAAGCACAGAGCCAAACTTGGATTTTAAAATGAGTCACTCATAACCAGCAGTTCACAGCATCTTGAAGCCTTTCAGAAGTACTTTAAAAAAAGAAGAAGCATTTTCTAAAATACTTCAGCAGAATTTTTATCTTGGGATTCCAAGAAAGCATTAGGAGGTAAAATCTCAATTTTTCTACCACTACAAATGTCCTCCGCATTTTAAAGACAAACCAGCTTTCCAGTTACATACAAACCCGAGAATAACTCTAGCTGCTAAATCAAATTTCTGATACATAAGAAAATAATCTTCAAAATGTATCAGAGCACACCAAATGAATGCAGTCCTGCCTGCAGAGGACTAGAAGAATTCAAGAGCACTGTTGTTTACCTCAGATTACCAATTTTCTTTAGAAAACCAATTTCTCAGTGAGAGTGCAAACTTCTCCATCTACTGAGGTAGATTCAATAAGGGTAAACATATATTTTCAAGCATCTCTTAATCAATTGAAATTTTTAGGGGTTTTTTTGTACTTTGATGCATGTTACAAAATTATACCCATGAACCATTTTTGCTCTTCCCTTCTGTTAGCAGCTAACCTGACCTTGGTTGCAGGACTGACATCGAAATCTGCCTCCTAATATTTTCCTAATCTAACTTGTTCCAAGATCAGGCTCTCTTGCAGATGCACGTACACATGTGTGTATATGTGGTATAAAATACTCTCAAACAACCACTTCTACAAAGAGCATACACCTGACAAAATTCTGACTCTTTTCATTTAGGACTAGGAGAAAGAAGCTTTTCTCTAGACATTCTCCTACTTGTAAACAACATACCTTTAATAAAACAAGCCCTGAAATTTAAAGGCTACCATAAAAAATGCCAACATTTTCACTACCCTTTTGTTTCAAACAGCACAAGTAGCCAGCCCAGACATTTCAGTGCAGCCATTAAATCCGAATGCCTTTTGAGGCAGAATTCTATGAATGCACTCTGGCTTATAAAAAATGTATTAGATGATAGCTCTGAAAAAGGCTCTGAGGCGTAACATGGTCTATCATGTTGTGCATGCATGAGTTAGCTTTTACAAGATCAGAACCAGAAGCGAAGATGAATGCTATTCATTGTAAGCCCAAAGCTTTGGAAGTTCAGTATCGCAGCGCTCGGGGGTGAGTACTAGAGCTATTCAAAAAAAAAAAAAAAAAAAAAAAGGACATTCTTTAAAGAACCGTCCAGCTTTTAAATGTTTGGCACATGTGCCCACCCCCTCGGTTCTTGATAGCATGGAGCTGGGGCTGCAGCAGAACAGGCAGAAGGCCACTGCCTGCTGACCACTTCTCCCTGCTCCCCACAGCCCCACTGCGCTGAATTTGATACAAGAAGGTCAGCAGTATTCTTGTTAGTAGGTTTTAGAAAGTCAAATATCACTTGACAGAAGAAAAGCGATGACTTCACACAGGGTGTAAAGAGGAACAATTCTGGCAAGGACTCATCCACTTACTGTCAAAGAAAATTACATACAATTTACTATTTTGACATTCTGGAGTGTGTTCGACACATTATTAGGATTTGGAGGTCTTAAAGAGAAGCAATTCAAATGAGCATTAAACTAAATGGATTTTCTTTGATGAAATAATGATAAATAATAATACAGATGACTTTGGTTGTTTGCAAAATAGCTTGTTCATAGTCAGCTGCCCACATTATTTTGAAAATATCCCAAAGCTCAGGACAAACCTTTTTTTCAGCTGCTGGATGCTTTAAGGAGCTAACAATGAGTTATTACTCTTATTATTCAAACTACTACATGTATTATGTGACAACGTACCTGGATAAAATTGCACAGAATCCTGAGAAAATGCACACTTCAAAAATTATCTTTTCATTTTGCTGCTGAACTCCAAGTAACCCAGGACCGCAGCTGACAAAAGCCTCAGCGTGGCAATGTCCCCACAAATGTACCCTCCTCAGGCTCCTTCTCTGTGTTTTCCCTTGTGAGCCAATCGCTCCTCTTTGCCACCACGCCGATGCGTCGGCTGTGACTCTCCCAGCAGCTCTGAGTAGTGGGATCAGCTAATGTTCAGCACAGGGAGAAATTCCGTGCCATTCTCCCCTCTAAAAATACCGCCGGCTGCCGCTAGAGCTACTCAGCAGTGATGAATAGCTGAAGGGACAAGCAGGTCTCTAAATTTGCTTCATATCTGACAGCCCTTCATCAGATATGGGTAATGGATCCTACTTACTCCAGACTACTGTATACTGCAAGGCACTTTCCCACCACGAGAATATCTGCACTCGGTATGGGCTTCCTAATGATCGCGATTTTTTTCTTCCCCATTAAGTCAAGCTGATTACGCATTAAAAAGCTGTTAGTAAATTTTGAAACGTTACTAATTCAGGCAAAAAAAAAAAAAAAGGGCATGTTTGGTCTTCAAATGCACCTCCATGCCTCTATCAGAGAAGGTCTCAATTGACTTCTAGGGATTTGCCTCAAGTGTTGAAAGTGTGCACATCTTATAAATGCACACAGCTAATTATCTTCAATGACTTTAGCAGATTCACTCACTTAATACATGGGTATGTCTTTCCTGGGTATTACAGAATTTTATTTCCTGAAGGTCATTTGATGACTTTATGTGATTTTTTTTTTTGTGTGTGTGTTTGTGTGTGTGCATTTTTAATAAGGTCCCATTTCTGAATCAGGAAAAAGAGCATTCAGTGAGACAAAGCGTATTTACTACATATCTAGGGAACTCCAGATTGGCAATTATATCATAATTGTTTTTAAATTCTAAAAATGGGGGTGGAGTGGGGAGGTAAGAGATAATTAAGTCACATGAACAGGACCCAAATTGCATTTGCTCTCATTTTTGTTGTGAACAATATCAGTTTAATTGAATCATCTGTAATTCTTCTTACTTATTTCTTTTTCGGCCTGCAGGAACGCACACGAGACATTATGAGAGGCTGGCTGGCAAATGTCTTGAGAGCAGAGATTGCAAGCATCTATAGGATTTTCCAGAAATCAGCAGACAAGATATGTCTGTGTGTCTGTGTGTGTGTGTGTGTGTGTGCACAAACGTGCCAGGGAGGGTGGAGAGGAGGGATGGCCTCTGGCAAATTTGTGTCTGTCAGCTAGCAAACCTTGATTTCACTATTAATGTCATGGTTCACCACACAAAAGCTTTCAGCGAGCATCAGCTGTACTATACACACACACACACACACTCTCATACTCATATATATACACACACACACACACACACTGGCTGCCTTCAGTCAAGCTGGCCTGTCATATTCAATGCATCACTGAAACAATGGAATGGGCAGAGTCTCTCCTAACTTGATTAGCAAAGCATTTTTCAGTAATAATTGATTTGACTAACATTAGTTTCTGTGTTTTTAATAAAGAGAAAATCTTCGTGATTTAAATGGCTTTGGTTTATGGAAGAAACCCTCGCTGATCTGAAATCAGAGCATGTTGCTTGCAGTTAACAGAGAACTACAGAAAAAGCTAAGGAAATAATAATAGCACCTAATCCATAATCTTTCTAGTGCAAAAAAGAAGGATTCCAGCATATTTGGGGGCTTCATGAACTTAAACACCATCCTTAAAAAACTGCATTGCTGAATAACGGCAGAGCAAGTGATGTAATCTACCTGGAGCTGTGCAAAGCATTTGACACTGTCCCACACAACATCCTTGTCTCTAAACTGGAATAGATGGATGGGCCACTCAGTGGATAAGGAATGGGCTGGATGGTTGCACTCAGAGTTGCAACCTCGACATCTGAATGGGGATCAGCCATGAGTGGCGTTTCTGGTGTCAGAATTGGGACAACCATCTTGCCTGGTGACATGGACAGTGGACTGAGTGTAGCCTCAGCAAGTCTGCCCAGGACACAGAGCTGTGGGGTGTGGCTGACAAGCTGGAGGGATGGGAGAACATCAGGACATGTTGGCCCAGGCAAACCTCCTGAAGTTCAACAAGGCTGAGCGCAACGTCCCGCATGTGAGTCAGGGCAATCCCAATCCCAAACACAGGCTGGGCAGAGAATGCCATGGGGAGAAGATGTGGGGTGTTGGTGGACAAAAAGCTCAATGTGACCTGTCAATGTGCACTCACAGCCCTGAAAGCCAAACATGTCCCGGGCTGCACTGTAAGGACAAGGACCTGCTGAAGCAAGTCAAGAGGCCACGAGGATGCTCAGAGAGCTGGAGCACCTCTGCTATGGAGAAAGGCTGAGAGAGTTTGGGTTCTTCAGACTGGAGAAGAGAAGGCTCTGGGGAGACCTTAAGGCTCCTTCCAGTACTTAAAGGGAGCCCACAGTAAAGCTAGAGAGACTGTTCTGAGAAAGGCTTCTGGTGATAGAACAAGGAGTAATGGCTTTAAACTGAATGAAGTAGGTTTGGATTGGGTATCAGGAAGAAATTCTTTACTGTGAGGCTGCTGAGGCACTGGAATGTATTTCCTAGGCAACCTTTGGGTGCCCCATCCCTGGGGGTGCTCAAGGCCAGGTTGGATGAGGCTTGAATCAGCCTGGTCTAGTGGAAGGTGTCCTTTTATGGCTGAAACTAGACCATATTTAAGGTCTCCTTTAACCCAAACTATTCTATGACACTTTTACAGACAGCCATGCATATTCTCTTTTTACAGACTGAGTAACCTGACCAAGGTAATAACCTAGGTCTGAGGCAAAGGACTGAAATTAATCTGGGTCTGCTGAGCCTCTTAATAGCCCTGTAACCACCAAACACTCTGTCCCTTTATCTTTTTGTTACAGCTTATTTAAAGTGCAAGTTTTTGACATTGGGCTGTGGCATTCTTGGTTCCCCAGACAGTAAACAGCAAGCCAGTGAAATCTTTAAGAAGTGCATTTCCTTCCTTTCCCTTGCACTAAAGATTATGCAAGTATTTTTACTTCCCGATCTAAAACACTTTTATAAAAATTTTGCTAGTCATTGGACAGTTTTGTTTCTTATTTGGTTATAAGGGATATGAGGCCAGATTTTGATCTCCTTTACACCAAAAAGAATTTATAATAATGCAAAGGAGAAGAGGAATTCACTACCAGCTCTGCCAGCCTCACTGCCCAGGTAGGTTAACATTGCTTCTGGCAGTCCTAGAAAACTGTGCAGAGCCAAAGCCCACACCATAAATAGCTTCTGTGACAAAGGCGTTTTGTAAGTGACACCTTTAATGATCTGGCTATTTATAGGTTTCAAACCAGGACAAATGATGGATTCCTTGGCAGCCGCTTATCCTTACCCTTGCTAAGTGTATGGGGAGGGAGGAGGAGAAGGTCTAAGCATATTTTTTCACCTTTAGCCTCTGGTATCAGCTACTGAGCAAGGACTACCTGCTGAGCGGACTGATGGTGAGCAGGATGACATGCAAAGCCTAGGAGCCTGCCAGGAGCACTGGCATGCCTACCAGCAAGCTGCATTTAGAAAACAAGAGATCCTGGAATTTTCAGTGATATTAAGCACACCCAGCCCAAGCTAGAGCCAACATGCTCAGCTCCCAGTCAGCCATCCAGAAGATTCAGTCAAGTATCAGAAGTGTTCAACATGAACAATCCCAACAAAATCAGTTGAGTCTGCTGGATGTCGAATGACCTGCAACACTGGGTTGCTCATTTAGGTGTCTAAATGCAAACCAACAAATGACAGGCTCTTTTGAAGTCAAGTCCTTTGAATCTCTTTCCCCAAACCCTTAAAGAAATGCTTTGACATCTCTTTAGCTCCAACAAGGGAGCTCGAGATGCAAGGAGTAAACTCGTGAATGTTTCTGCACTCTGAACACTTTGAGGGCTGATTTGTACAGATACTCCAGCCTATCAAACCCCAATGTAAAACTGCTGCCAGAAAATATTCCTCAGCTTTCTACACTAGCAACCATCCAGTTGTTTCATTAGACTGGTCACAGGTTAGAAAAACCTCAAAGGACATCACTGTAAACATTCCTGGACAAACCCATAGGGTTCTTGCAGAAGAAATACTGGAGTGAGAAGTAGTTAAGAGAACAGCTGCAGAACAGGGCATTAAGTCAGCTCCACTGCAGTCAGAATGAACAAAGGCTTTTTGCTACCCTCTAATACACACACATAATATGACTTGCTTTATTAGAGTCTTTAGAAATCACGACCCTTCTAATATGAGGCAGTGTTGCTCGGTAAGCAACATGGACAAGAGCCCAAAAACCAAACAAGCACACTTCTATATACTCCAGTAATTTGCCATTTTACTTAGCTTAATGAATTTTACAGGGCCTAGGAGAATAGAAATGATGGGTTATGAATTCAACAACATATCCTCAGATGCCACTTAGAAAGGCAGACATAGAGCACTCTTTGTGCTCTTTGTCTTTTCTATCTTTACGGACATGCATAAATATGTAAATACATATATACAAACACATATATGTAACATATGTAAGTATGTCCTTATATATATTTACATAAGAAGCCAGGTTCTAAGTTATGAAATAAAAGGTCACTAGACATGGTTACAGTATAAGATTGATCTAACTAAGATACTGCAAACAACCCTCAAATCACTCCCAACCCTGAATAGCATTGCTCTTTTTATTGTGATATTTAATGCAGTTTAAGTGGAGCTGGTAAGATAATGGTGCTACAGTGAACAGTAATAGTGGACAGGATACACAAAATATCAAAATAAAGTGAAATCAGAAAAGAAGTCAGCCTGTAACAAGCTATGTTAATATTTGCTTCTGCCTTTTTTCTGTAGGCAGATGAAGATGCTGATGCAGATCATTAATGCTCTTAAATTGTCATCATGCTAAGGTCAGTAGTAGTGTATGAGGTTGTTTGATCATATCATCGTAAAATGCTCCTGAAGTGTGCTGTACCTTTTTTCTTTTTTAATGTCTAGCTTCATTCACCCTTGACCACCTTTGTTCTATTCTAAATCATGACAGAGATGGATTGAGGGAAAATGAAATAAAGTCCAAGACACACCTGCTGCATCAGATCCTTGAAAAGTATTGAAGAGGGCCCTTAACTGCAAAAACCAACAAATACACCAAAGCCCAATATATTCCCCCTTGCTCCCCATTACTGTCTCTGGAAACAGAAATTGCTTTCTGAAAAAAACTTTTTAATCTGTGGTAATAGGGTTCCAAAAATTAATGGGCTTTGCAGACTTTGAAGTCCCCAAATCTTACCCAAGAATAAAGAGAAAAGAGTGAAGTCCAAAGATGACCACTGGCCACAGAGAACCTGAGGGTCACACAGGGGCTGGAACAGAAACCCCTGACACATTCAGGAAACCAAGGAGGCCAATTCCCAGCATATGAGAGGGGCAGTGTCTAAAACAGGCTACATGTGTGCTCTGTCACAGCGAGGGACTAGAGGCACAGTAGGGGACCACTGGTAAGAACAGGCTGCAGACACAATGGAAGTCTGAGAACCCAAAGGGTTTCTTGTCGATTTTCCAGGAACCCAGAAAGCTGGTGCCTGAAAGAACTCAGCCCTTAAAACTCATTGTGAGAAATGGAAAACAGGCTTTTTGAACATAAAATTCAAATTTGTGGGAAAGCTTGCTTTAAACAGACAACCATCAGATCCTGATTGACTTGGGCTCACAACACAGCAGCATAAGCTCAGTAGTGAACTCACTATGTGTCGCTGGCTGCCATCAGCAGATGTATTTTACAGGTGTTTAGTTTTGCTCACGCACATCTAAGCAATTTCCTGATTTAAAAATCAAAGCTGATTGACTGAAACAAAAAGTTTGAAGAAGTCCCATTTTTCAAGCTTATTGCAGAAAAATACCTTGTCTTCTAGGAAGCAACTAATGGTATGCATAAATGATTTTCCCATTTCAGGAAAAACGTGAGATCTCAAAGTGCTAAGAATTGCTTCTGATGGTCCAGAAGGCATCCCTTCTCACCCCCTATTCATTTGGAACTGTAAAAGCCTTAATGAGTAAAGCATCATAATTTCCAATTTTAACCTTATTCTCTTGCCTGAGGTAAGAACGCAAAAATAACATCAGCTGGCTTCACCCCATGTCTAGAATTGCTGCTTGTCTACATAATGCTGTATTCATGACAATAATAATTCACCATATTTGAGCTAAAAGGTGGTCACAGCACCCTCAGGAACCCTAGGAAAACCCACAGTAAGATAAAGCACCACTACAATCCAATCTGAGAAGGATCTGACCAGTAATATCATACATCTCAGTGGTTCCTCACTCTTCTTAATTAAAATGCTCATTACCTATGCTTTTAGAACTTTCAGCATCTTTAGAATTGCTCTGTACAGTATAACCTTGGGTTTTAAAGAAGATGAAGGACTGTCATAACTTCAAATACTCCATCAGAGAAACCTCCAGTCGTAACCCAAGCCACAAGCAGTCTTTGAATCCAGTGAAGTGGAGAGACAACTTCATAAAATGCTCCACCAGTGATGGCACTATGTGGTATTTAGCACACAATTCCACAGGGTGTATAAAACAGAGTCTGAAGTAAAGACAGGTAAAAACAATATTGAATTTGTATTTTCAAATTAAATGGTCTTTTCTAATTTGATACACAAAAATAAGTGACATTGGCTGGCTAGCAGTTCCCAGTTTAACCACAGCTTCATTACGAGAATTGGAATGCAGCATTGCTGGATTAAGCTACTTCCAGTGTTATTTAGTTCTGCTACAAAACTTCGCATGCAAATACACTGTCTTAACTGTTATGTTCTTAAACTACTTTTGTGATAAACTCTCTTTCTTCATGCAATTTTCCAGTTTGGTCTTGGCACTGCTCCCATGTCTCCAGCCTCTAAGTTAATTTCTCATTCTTGTGATGTTTCTTCTGCTGGCAAGGATTATCCCAGAGAGTTATTTGGGTATAAGAAAGCAAACGAACTTGAATAAGAGGTCAAAGGCTAAGACTGGCATAAGCTGTGTTGGGTAAATGACATAACTTTACCTAACCATCTGTTTATCCACAAAAACACAGCCACAGCAGAGGCAGAGCCACCTCTTCCCCGCCGGTCCAGCTTAGAACAGGCACATCAGACTCTCAGCAGTCAGGGAATCCATTGCTTGGGCTCTGCTTCCATTCCTCAACTTTCCTTCTCTTGAAGTTCAAGGTTTGCCAGGCTACAATCAAAACCCTCCTGGGTCTGCTCCCTATGACAACCATAGGGAATCCTGCAGGTATGACCAAACATAAGGAAACAAACCAGAAGCTACAAATCTGTGGATGATGCTCTGAGAAAGGCAGAAAAATGGTTTGGGTTGGGTTGTGTTGTGCTTCTCTTTGCTAGATGAACCCTTCTCTCTCTTTGAAGCAGCCAGCAAATAACTCATGACATGCAAAAGCTTCTGATTGCAGTGGAGGAAGAGCTCAGCCCTTGGTCCAGCCAAGGTGGCTCAGCTTTGCTTGAAGCACAGGATTCTCTCAGCCTTTCTGACTCAAGCTCAAACTGTTAATTTTAAAAGAGCAGAAGCAAAGGACTTGTTCACAGATGATTTTCAGCTGGAGCCAGCAGCAAAATGTAAAGGAAAGTAAAATGTCAAAACTTTTGATCCATGCCTGTTTACTGTTACAAAACAGTAAACATGTTTTGCTGTAATATCACTATTATTTTCAAAAGCCCTGAATTTAACTCTTCCAGCTCCCCCAAACTGACACAAGAAATAATGGTTTTCCTCCTAAAGATTTGTTCTTTAATCACTTTAGTTGCTATCTTCTGCACACTCAGGAATGGTGCTCCCAGCGGTGACAGTCGAAGAACAATATAATTGTTGTATACAGAATACTGTTTCTCAGTAGAGAAATGGGAAATCTCTGGATTTATAGAATCTGTGTGGATTACAGCATTTTATCTGTCTTCTGACTGATAGGCATAAGTTTACAATGGCTTGTAGCATTGTGAAAAACCAAATCATATAAAAGAGGGCGGGTGCTCGAATTAACTCCTTATACACCTTGATTTTGGAAATCATTCATAAAACATTGAACACAACATTATCTGAACATAAATACAGCCTCAGTACACTTTGTTGGCAGTGACAGCCAAGATCAATATTGGAGACCAAATGCCAACAGTAAAAGGGTATGTCAGTCAGTATTTCACTGACTAACTGCCCTTATCTGAAGCTCTCATGCTTCACTGGGTGAAAATACAGCCATTGATCTTAGTGTCACAACTCAAATTCTTCATATATCAACTAGTTCCCCCCCCAACCCCCCTTCTCAGCTGAATTTCTGGGCCACTATTTATTTTTATGATCAATATTTCTATCACTCTCACATGAACTACACTTTTATTACATTAACCTTTAAGTACAATTTTTTAACATATCTGTTTGGTGTAATGTCACATGTTTTAACTCAACATCTCTTTTACAATTGCCAGAGATACAGATGGAGTTCAGGTTTCTTCAAGTGTTTGTGGAAAGCTACTCTGCTTAGTAGATAAATCCACCCTGTGCAGCTCTCTGTGGCTGTGCAGGTGTGCTTTCAAGGATTCAGCTTCCCTTTCCAGGAATTCACAGCTCAGCTGGAAGAATTTTTCTCTGAAGAGTTTTTCTTAGCAATTGATCTGACTGCTTTACCTTAAAGCACTTAAGTGTTGGAAATTAGCATGACAAAAATCCAGCCATGCAAACAGCCCCACGTCTGAAGGAGATTGACTGTTCTGCTAAACAATCCCGAGTACCAGGAGAGGGTTTAATGTATGTAGTGTGTATGGATCAGGTCTCAGGCTTGCTTCATGGTTTCTGAATTTCACTTTTCCTGTTTGCAAATATGAAGTACAGCCTATTTTGGTTAATTACTTTGGATTTAAAAATCAATGAAACCATATTCCAGAAGTAGTAAATGTAATTGTCTCATCTACATGAAATGCTCTGTGAGATTACTCATTAATAAAGTAATTGAAGTTAAATCCTCTGAGATCTTTAAATGATAAAAAATATACAGATATTGTAAAATATATTACTGTCTTAAAGAATAAGTTTTAAACTAAAAATTTGAGGGAAATTACTAAAAAACTGCAATAAAACTCTCTCCTTCTCTGTTACCTTAACGTAACACTTCTCACTAGCTCATTCAGTCAACTTAATGAAAATTACAGCAAACTATTACTCCTGTCTATCTTGGAACTAATACAAACAGGGTAATTCCTTTATTATTTGGTTATCAGAGGTAGAATCCTTGACTTATGTGGGTTTTACTGCACCAGAGACCTTTTCAGTCTTACTTTAAGAACTACCAGAAACTAACATTAGTGAGACACACCAAGCAATGCAAAGACTATTTTGTTTTTTAATTATTATTTAAAGTTTCAGTGTGTTATGTTAGGACTACAGTTTTAATGCAGAAGTTGATGTCTCCCAAAGGAAATCATTCTACCCCAAAATGTTTCATCAATTATTGCCTTGTTCCATCATTATCCAAATTGTCAAAGCAATTTCATTATAAATCCCACATAAAGTAGCACTAAGGGGTAATGGCAAAATGGCTTTGGTCCCTGTAGGACCATCTCAAGAAAAATAATTTCAGGCAGAGAGGAAACAGCGCTTTGTTCTTGTGCTGTGGGAGGGAAGTTTTTCTTTCTTGGCTATGCCTCCACGACACAAAAATCCCCACAAACGGGGACTGCTTCAGCAAGAAGCAGGGAAAACTGCACGCTATACACCACTTGGTTCATTTAAGGGATCCCACAGCAAAGGTTTAATGATAACGGCACTGACTGGAGCTGGATATGTAAAGAGGCTTAATTTCTCAGCTGCAGAGAGCTCTTCAGGGGAAGAATGTGGTGGGAGGATGGGAGGGGAACAGAGCGTGTGCCCACGGGCCGGCGTGCACAGACGGGTAGGATGGAGACGTCTGTTTGTACATAAATAACCTCTCAGCTGCAGTCAAAATTTTCCTTTACCTGTCCAGAGCTGTGTATTTAGCATTAGCACACAGACTTCAGAAAGTAAGATGTCTGGACTGCTTTCTCTAACGGAAGATAAAAAGGTATAAGGTGAGGATTTCCTTCAGGGCAGGGAGAAGTCATAAAAATACTTATTTTTTTAGAATTAATTCTGCAAAGTTAAAATATTAACTGCACAGCATCCTTGCACATATGTCATGAGGACAAAACACATTGACCTTTTTTATGGTTAGAAACATCTTTTGGGTGAAGGAGTGGCAGAAAAGGTGCAAAGTCAAAAGGAAATATAAATAAAAGAATGAGGAGCACTCTACAGACCATGAAATACCCACTCATACACCAGATAAAATAACCCATCCCTAGACTGCAAACAGTTCAGAAGAAACTTAAAACATGAATATACAAAGAAAGCAATCCTGTTTTAACTGATGAACACAAAGAGAGGCAATAAAGTGGTTGCTGGTTGGGGGAATTTTCGTTCTATTTCTGGCTCTTCTAGAAGGAAAATTACTTCACTTCTCTGTGCCACAACAGAAGAATATGAAAAATTACTACAGAACTTCACAAGGGAATTTTTGAGGCTTACTTAACATTTAATGAAGGTTTGAGGTTCTTGTGTGAACACCACCACAACAGAAACTAATATTAATTAAAGACCAATTTTTACATAGCTGAAATATGACCTTCATCCAACTATACCTACTATAGTTTATTCCAAAATTATCTATTACCAAGTTTACAAGTCACTCAAGTTCACTGCCTTAAAATAGATTTTTACTAAAATGCACTAATTAAACTTGCCAGATTTTTATGCCTTTATTACTAGTTATGAATAAAAATTCCTTTTATTTCAATGTTCCATGCTGCAGAAAGCCTCAGGGTAAAATGAAATTTTAAGTGACTGGATCAATGAACACTTAAATTCTTTCTGCAATTCTGAAGTTTCTGTGCCTTACAGATTCAGTCTCTCTGTCCTTTTGCTGTACCCATATCTCATGATTGAGACACAGGATTTAAACCTCATGTTGGGGATAGATGGCACTGTATTCTGGATATAAAATACATCATCAGTGGCCACGTCAGTGTATCAGGCCATCTCATCAGCAAATAGTAAAAGAAATAGTAAAAATTAAATATTTAAATGGAGTAGTGACAAATTGTTCTGCTTGCCTTTCTTCCCTTTCTAGAGAAAAAATACCTAATATGGAAAAAAAAGAAAAAAAAAATGCTGTATCTGAGAAGAAAACTCTTACATTTGCTTTTCTATCCTGTTGTCCATCTTTGGATGCAAGTGGAGGAAAAAGTGTCTTGGTGACACTGTCCCTGAGCCTGTTGTCTCTGCCAAAGCAGTGCCACCCCATGAGAATTACACAAAAGCTCCTGGTGCTGTTAAGTACAGTGTGGCTGGACCTTCAAGAAACTTTTCTGCCTTTCATCTTACAATACAGACATTTAATTTTGGCACACAGATACAAATTTAAAAAAAAAAAAAAAAGGAAAGAAAAAATAAATAAAAAAAAAGAAACAAAAAGACCAAACCCTTTCTTTGCCCCAGTTAGGTACAAGTTCTACGTGCCACTGTGCACACAGACCAACCTCCCTTTGCTTTCAAGTTACTCTTCCTGTTTACACAGAGAGAGTAAGTATGAAACCAAATCCCAGAGTAGGATGTTAAAACCACACTCAACATTTTGCAAACCAGCTCTTGTTTTTTTGAGTCATTAGGATTTTCCCTTACTGTGCTCAAGATCTTGGAGCTTGTTTTTATTGACTGCCATAAAGAAAAACATGGTAAAAAAAATATATTTATGTATATATATCCACACAGATTATAGCTATGGGTTCCATAATCAGGGAGCAGATTCCTTGCTGGTAATAAGGGTTCATCATGGACCTGGTACCAAACTCTCATTTGGGCCACTCCAAACCACCATGACTTCTACATGTCTACAGATACATTTCCAAATCTCTCCAAAATGTCCATTGCTCTGGAGCATCTGAAAGCATCAACCTATTGCTGATTTTTCACCATTTACAGTAGCCAAAGAGCACTCTGATGAGTACAGTTTAAATATGGGATCTACTGAGGGGGAGAGAGAGAGAAGAAAATAATTTACATTGAACCAACTGGCACTGTCCATCAAGATGCTTCATGTGATCCTTAAAAACACAATTTTAAATGAAAAAAGCAATACATGCAGCAATTAGATACCGGTAGGGTGTGACAGGTCACTAACCAAGAGCAGATTGCAGTGAACCAGGAAGGGGGGGAAGGAAAGACAGATTACAAAATATCAATAAAACTAAGGTGACTGTCAGTGATGGGATTAACTCTCTCAGACCAGAAGCTGTAGCAAAAGGCAAAGTTGATATTGTATTCATTGTCAATTCCCCATCTGTACTTGTCACATGAAATGGTCGTTTTGCCAATCTTTTTTTGCTGGAAAAAATATTTTGAAGAACTAAGAAACAATACTTCAAAGGGAAAAAATCAATTCTGACAGTGGTGAGACAGGCCTCTGTCACGGGTGATAAGAAAAAGGACATTAAAAAAATGTAGATATTTATATCACATGACACAAAGCACTTTTCTACAGACATGTCCAATTTGAGTTACTTTATTGCACAGTTAAGGTGATGGCATATGTTATCATTTTTCCCCAAGAGCAGAAAGAGATACTTACATTTCAGCATGTGAAATATGCTATCACCAGGCAGGTTGGAAGGAACTGTATTCAATTTCTACAACCACATTTTCGTGAGCTGGCATTTCATGCACCCTAAGCAAAGGGTGAGCACACTGAATTTGAAGGATTTCACTTCTCTGGTTACACGTTTTCAAATCTGTTTTAAAGAAGCGCATAATGCTGGTGATAACTTTTGGTCAAGTGGGGCATTGAATTTATTAAAATTCATTTTTTTACGATAAATGAGTTCAAAACCTACTCTCATGCTTGTATCTAATAATACTGGAATGCTGGAATGTGAAGAATATACTCTATAAATCTATTTCTAAATGCAAAGCATGGAGAGGAAAACAGAAATCCTTTTAATTAGTTTTTAACTTGCTTTTTGAGTAACACATATGCAGGGGTTTCAATTGTATTTTCTCTTATTGTTAGTACTTGTGAACACTTGTGGTTCATTGACTGAGCCTCATTACCCCTGGAGATTGTTTGTTCATCTGTTTGTCAGAATTTAATTACTGGAGCACAACCACTGGTATAAGGACGTTCATGCAAGAGCCTAATATTTTTCTCTTCTTCATCTAATGTAGTTCTATTTTCCTTCTAAAAAATTGCTGTTAATCAGCTTGTCACTGTGCAGAACTGCACATTTTGTATGAGAAGGAGGGGTCTATCAGAGGCACAAATGCTGTTCTGCAGCCATCTCTGAAAATCTGCTTTCTCAATCAAATGAACAAAGAACTCAGCTACTCCTGACTTTTTATTCAGAAACACAAAGTCAATGGCTCTGCTGTACTCTCTGAACACAAATTCTGCTTTCCAGCTGCATTGCTGAAGTAGAACTCCCCTGAAAAATGCAAGGGCAACACCACAGGTGACAGAATCACAGCTGACTTCTTGGAGGCAGCAGCAGTGCATTTGCCCTTCTTCACTAGTAATCTCTGCCCACAGTCCCCCCCCAAAAACACTCCTTACAAATGTAGCTCAGAAGACACTGTGCAAATCTCACATATCTCTACAGTCACAAAGATGTAGCTTTGAATGATACACCTGCATCTATAGATTCAAACAGACAAGAAACCAAAGCTCACAGCTTCACGTTTTTCTTCACTTATGGAGAACACCACAGGTTCACATTTCACCAGGCTGTCACCCAGACTGAGTTATTACCTGCAAGTGTGTACCACAAAAATGGCGGGGGGAAATGGGTAAGAACCTGCATACCATATTTCAACAAATGGAATGGCCTTAAGGCCCAAATTTCCAAAACCTAGACAAAGTATAATTTTTTATCGAATACCTTGAAAAAAAACTATTTTCAAATAATTTCAAAGCCTTTCTTAATACGCATGAAATAAAAGTATTGAATTAAATTTTTTCTCTTGAACATCCTCAGCTGTTGAAATACACTAAATCTTAAAAGAAATCAACTTACAGAAAATGAATGGTATTCCAGTAAGACATAACTATTTTTCTGCCACAGTTCTGACTGTTTTCTAGGTAGGAAGATCAGTTTTTACCATTTGCTAACACACATTCAAGCTAAGCATAAGAAAGTCACAGAGAGTATTAAGACACATCAAAAAGTCAAAGTGAACCATTTGATATCCACAGAGAGTATAGTTTAATTCTGCATTTTCTTTAGCATTTGTTGTGGAAACATACCTCTCAAACTGAATCCAAACCAGTGTCTTCCCCCTATTTTACAATCACCATAAATGAGAATGGTCTCCTAGTATTGCTATTTTAATGGCACTACTTAGCAGCATTCAAGGGTATAGAGTAGGACTCAAGAGGCTGAGAATCCTATTTGAATGCATAATAAAGAAGCATCTGAAGTTTTACTAGGTTTATTAAATTGTTTATGGCTATTTTGGTAGTAGCTGTTAAATTAATCATCCTAAAAAAAATTAAAAGGAGAAAGAAATGAATAGGTAACACTGGCTATTATCACAATTTTTATATGAGTCTAATAACAATGCCACACTTTATTTTAAAAGCCCTGATTCTTGGAGTCTTATTTATATGGGTATCTTGCCTTTCATTTTCATATAAAACAGCCGTTGAATAAAGCTCAGAGTGACATGAATTGTTAAGGTTCAGATATCAATAGGCAACTAAAAAGGATGCAACTATTTAAAAAATTTCTCAGTTTTTAAGCCTCTGAAAATCTTGTGACATCTGATTCATGAATTTCAGAGTGGCTACACTGACATCTCCACTTCAAAGCTTTCTTTTTTCATCATATATCTAGACTGCAAAAATTAATTTCCTGAATCTTCTGAGTCATTTCATTTAACAATTTAAGAAGACAAACAAAGCAGGCGGCCCTTCCACTGCCCGCTGCGGCGAGTCAAATTGTGCAGATAAACAAAATGATTACCAGGGCATGCAGGAGGGAGAGAGTCAAAGAGCTGCCTTTACTGGTTGGTTAAAAACACAATCAAATTAATTGCCAAACAGTTGTCTGAACTGTCTGGTCTCAGGGCAATTTGGAAATAAAAGGATACCTGGTGCACAGGACACACACACACCTGCATGGGCGTGGGAGCAGAGGGAGCAGGAAGGGGACAGCTCAGGTTTATCTCAGGTTTATTTTCCATCCCCAAGTCAGTAAAGCCATGGACCTGCAAAGGTTCATTGCACAGATACACCCATCCACTCCTTAAGAGGTTTGGGTTTTTTTCTTGGCTTTTTTTTTTTTTTTTTTTCAGGCTCATTTGTTTTCTTAATAATTCAACCCACATATTTGTGTTTCTTCCAAAACAAAATGATATAAACTGGAAACATTTTTAAAAATTCTCCTCCACAGCTAATTACTGATGCTGAGGATTAACATTCTGCAGCACTTCAGCTTTAGTTACTTTCCCTAATTAATGTCATATTTGCAAAGATCTATAAAAACACTGTTTAGGTAAATGATGTGCATTCATTAACTATTTAAAGCCTGTGTCTAATTTTTTTAAAGTATTTGGAATGCCTCTTGAAATTTCTACAAATAACCTTTAAAGCCTTGAGGGATCTGTAGGGGCTTTAAATAAATGCCAAAATTTCATTAATTGTTCAGACAAAAGGTGCTTCTGTCAGGCATGTTGAGAGCCCTTCAAAAATGCACAGATGCATTGATTTCTAAACACTTAATGAGAAAAATTTGATCCTCACGTGCAAAATAAAACCTTCTGTGACAATGTCTAAGAGTGACCACACAGTGACAACATGTAAGCTGCTATTAATAGGAGTGTGTGGGTAAGGGTGGTTTCCTTGCTCTGGGTGGGCAGATAAACCATCTCTGATATTCTTTTCCTGCACCACAGAGCACAGCCCACAAGGTAAAGGCACCTTTTCTGTGTTTCCCTGTGTAAACTGTGAAACATGGAGCAACTTTTTTGGTGACAGAGGATTCTCTGAAAGCTGAGACATACAGATATTGCCACTGCAATGGAGTAAGATGTTTTTTTTTTTGAAGACTACCTGCCTATTTACAGCCCTCGTGTGGGCTTGGCTGTTACAGTTTGAGCATTTGTCAGTAAGCCAGCTGAACCACAGGAAACCCTCAGTACTTGTCCTAGCCTGTTCAGCTTAAAATAAATGTTGACATTTCAGTAAATGCTTTTCTTGAGAGGGTTAACAACCTGCATCACTATGGTTCCCTCAAGGCTAAAGGCATCCTTGGGATTTTTATACCAAATGTATCTTTTTGACCCTGGTTGGTTTTTTTTTTCCAAATGCATTTTTACCATTGTGACAACAGACTGCAAAGGGGGAAACTGCACTGGGCATGAGGAAGGAGATGACAAACCCCAGCCAGGCCAGATGGTGTCAAGCAGGCTGGTTTTGAAGGCTGTGATGATGCCTTTGGGTCGTGGAGCCAGACAATGGCTACAGGCCCTGATGCACATATGAGCACTGCAAACCTGTGTGCTGGCTGTGTGGGGCATGTGCTCAACCCGGCACAAGTCAAATACCAGACGGTACAACAAATTTCTTCTGTTCTTTAGGTTTTGTGGAGGAAAAACTGTGTGCAGTCCTGACCTCTGCCTGGGACAGGGGACATACACAGAGGGAAGAAAGTCACTCTAGACAAGTCCCTCTGTCCTCTCTAACTTCTGCCTCCTTGCAATGGTAAACAAAACATGTCACTGTTTGGCAAAGGGACTGTTTTAAATACAAAATTTTAGGACCAAGTTCTCAGTGGAGATAGACTGTAAATCTGACAGTAAACCCATTTGCCCTCCAGCACTACCACCAAAGACAAGACAACCATCATGAGATTAAACAACATCATAGTCCACCTCCTGTGGATTAGAAATACCTTTTGTGATCACTTGTAAAATAAGCACCACAGCAGGACATTGTGGAAACGGGAGTCGTGTTTCCCTCCTTGCTTCCCCTCCAACTTAGTGCAACTCACTTTGCTCATCTGAGGCTCCACCACCACAGCTGGTTTCTGTGGGGGAACTCAGCCAGTACAAACCAGTTACAAACCAGTCAACATCAGGGGGCTGCAAGCAGTTTCTCCTGCCATCCCTAACACCCTGTTCTGACCACACACCACACAAGTGCAGGCTGCTGCCTGTTTTATATGCCACAAAGCAGGTCCTCTGGAGGTTGCAAAAAGCAACGGCAACAAGAACAACTCTGGTGAGAAAATTAATCACATGCATATTTGTAGGACTCAGTCTTACACAATACAGGCTGTAGCTAAAAATGAAAGAAAATTAGTGAAAATTATGAATTTATATAAGGGTGCAAAATTAAAAAAAACCTCATACTCCTAGTTTTCAACCTTCGGAATATGGAGAAAATATTCTGTAAAGAATGGGACAATTTGGCACATCATTTACAATCTTTAATGCTTTCTTCAATAGAAACAAAGGACCTGTAATCACACTAAAAGGTGTTTTAAAAGACAGCAGAGCTTGAGTCTGACCCAAGAAAGTAGGTAGACCTCCACTGCCTGTTAATGAAAGAGAACTAAATGTGAAGGGAGATAACTGTAGAAATAAGGGATAGATACAATGAATAGCCTGAATGATTAAAAGCAGATCGAATTCAGTTATTACTTTTGCAGAAATATCAAAGCTTAATTATGCTGTTTTGACTTACTGTGGAATTAAAATGAACACAATTAATAAATACTAAGTATTCAGTTAAAACAGAAACATGGGGAACCTTTCTACAACTGCAGCTAAATTGTTGCAGTGTTTTTTCTGCCCTCCTATATCACTTGTATCTTGAATATATTAGCTCAGAGTTAGGCATAAAGAATTTCATTATTATCAGTCACATTATAAAAGCAGGCTCTGTATAAACATGTTGGATCACTCTGGCAGATACATCTAAGATAGGCTGCAAAAATTCAAGAGTGGGACATAGAACAGCACAGAGCACTTTCCATAAAACATTCCCCTCTTGATCACCATTTAATTATAGTGTCTACTTGGTTTCCTTCTCAATTTCTTTCCTTCTTCCATCTCTTCTGCTAAAATCCCCAGTACAACCCATGGCTGTGATGGTTTTAGTGGCACATCACTTGGCCAGGACCTGTTTCTAAGTACTCAGCACTCCAAGGGACAGCCTCGTCACACCCAGGAGTTTTCACCTGCTTCAACAAACTGACACCATCACCACAGCATCACAACACCCTCACAGCACTATAAATAATGAACTGCACAGAAATGATCACTCTAATCTTCTGCTTATATTCTCTCCTTCCACTGGAAAAAGCAAACGTCTCATCTGACTGCTAAGCAAGACAGTTACAACCCCAAACCAGCATTTAAAAATATCTAAAAATTCAGTTTTACTACAGTCACTTGAAACACATATGATCCAAGGGCATCTTCCAGTAGTATAACTGCTGTTTTATTTAAATTCATCGAGAGGTCAATCCAACTGAAAATATACTTTTGTTTTTCAAAATGACTCACAGAGAGGTGGGGGCGGGGGGGAGGTCGAGGAAGAGAAAAATGTTAAACCAACTTTACCTAAACTCCTTGCAAATCTCTAAATATATTTTCCTCTGCTCTACTTTCAAAAACCCCATTCTACTTTCTACATTACAACAATACTCTCTTCTTGCCATTAATATTGTGTTCGGTGAAATGCTAATATTTTTCAGTTCACTGTCAGAGAGAACTAAATCTACAGCAAGCTAATCTGCCATAAAGTCATGTTTTATACACATGACTACAAATTGAGTTTTACACTCCATGGAAAGCAATCTTCCATCTTTAAGGGTATCATGAGACAGAGAATTAGATCTATTCTTCTGGCATTACTAAATCATAAGATGAAATATAATTTGACGTGCAAATGATATTGTAAACCCAAGGCAATGAAGCACTGAGAATATTTTCAGTACTAAACTTACTTGTTTGTTCAGTATTAAGAGACTTTTTTGAGAAAATTAGCCTCCATTTATAATGGAAACAGCATTACATAAACTTTTTTTCCATAACACAGGTCCTAGTCTAGAGACTGAGAGCCTGTATAAATTTATTTCTAAATTGGGCATCTGAGTTTAAACATGTGTTTCTCATCTTTTAAGCTCCTGAGATGTGAGCACTGGGAGTCTGTCACAACTACAACTTCTATTTCAGATACTCAGGGTAACGTGTTTTGAATCTGGACGTATTTAGAGCTGCTTTCACTTGTCAAGTTTCCAAGCAACTTAAAAATAACCAGCCAATGTATTTTTTGGTTTACATTGGGAACAGGGTTTTGGTCACTTAATCCCACTGAAGAAAGCATGGGAACACTGACAAAGTGTTTATGGAGATGATTTTTCAGGTAAAAGACTGTTAAGTGCTGCCTCCCTACAATAGTAGATGTTATCTTGAAAGATGGAACTGATCCCTCCAGAAGCAACCTTGCCACTTAGTTGTATTTATAACCCTGTTTTAGCAAGGTCTGGAGGGGGACCAGTTTCTCCTTGTAACCCTTTGGGCATGTGAACCCAAAATGCCTTTAATACAGTACTGTCCTCTCCATCATCAGATAAAGAGATGCCAGTAAGTCCCAATATTCATATTCTGGCCTTGCTTAACTTTATTCTTTGCCAGTTTAAGCCCAGTAATCCTAGTTAAAACCAGAAGGGTCAGTATCCCCTTTTGTACCACTATATTGGCATAACAAAGAAAGAAAAGGCTTTCTAATGCTTTTTCAAGATTGAAAAAAAGACAACAGTATCAGACCAAGACTGTTTAAACAACACAAACGTTGCCCTTCAGGAGTTATGTCATCCATGGTTACTGGTTACTTGTGGTGTTCATGCCTTTTCAACCCAGGTGAGGGGCAAGTTACATCAAGTCCACCTTCTATTCCACTGTGTTGACCTTCTTGCATGTTGGTGTTCTCTTCCATACTTCCAGAAGAAGCAAGTGGTCAGCAAGTGTCAATTCTCACCTGCCTTTTGCATTAACTTCTAAAGAAACAATCCTATATTCTCATGATCTCCTTCAACAAAAGACAAAGACACTCCCACTTTTGGAGGTGATTGCAAGTGGCACAACCTGAACTGCAAAGCTCCAGCTGCCCTGCAGCACTGACTCCTGGCTCTTTGGGGAAATCAACCAGGCAGGGCAGTGGAAGGAGAATGATTATAAGTGACTCCATATCACTTTGCATCCATTGCTATGCTAATTTGTGTACAGAGTAGGAAATTACGGCCAATGTCAAACACGGCATTTAGTTTGCTGCACATATTGACATTGATGGGATTGTATCACATGGCGTCCACATCACCAAACACATTCCTTGTGGTGGAGAAATGAATGAGAAAATATTGCTAATTGACACACAGGAGCACCTTATGGCAGATTAAACACTTGGTACAAACAACTCTTTGATGTTTATATACAGTATTTTTTCAAGAATAAACAAGATCATTCTTTCACCAAGAGCAACACTTTGACTTTAAAATAATTCCTTTCATCAGAAGACTGTGGAACATTTTACAAAGATGGTGGAGCATTAGAAGTATAGTTTTATACAGGGAGAAACTGAGGCCAAGAGAGATTAAGGGAGTTATTTGAATTTTTCCCAGACAGTTAAGAATACAACCATTTATCCTGATTACAAATAACGAGACTGTGCTGATATAAAAGGAAAAATTCAAGCCAAAATACACTTTGACATTGTCTTAGAAAGTTCTTTGCAGAAATCTGAAGAAAGGAAGGTCTAAACACGAAAGTCAAATATACAGGATCCTTTGTCCACTTAAACTTAGATGATTGTGAATGTTTTTACTATTTTTTCCTCCACTTTTTAAAACTTCTTAGAGGCAAGACCCATTCTTCACCTCTTTACCAGAAGTTATTTTGCCTGTGGGTATAATTAACACATATGTATTTAGGAACAGAGACACAACAGGCAGTGTAGGCTATTAAAAGACTGTGATACCTTATAGATGGGTATTATGCATTCACATGCAAAACAATTACAGAAATGGAATTGTTTAAACAATGTGCACAGCAGAAAAAAGAAACAGATTCAAATTTCAGGTTGTTCTTTTTTCATCTCTGAAAGATGATGTGTATGTTCTTTTCTAAAAAAATTTAAGGAAATCAATCCTGAGTACTTGATACAAAAGGTGGAGGAGGGACAGTGAGCAAGAAGAAGAAGAAACACTCCCTAAAGCTGCTCAGTTGTTACTCTGTAAAACCCTTTCCACTCACACAAAACTGCTATTTTGGTGCTCCAGGTCACAGAACAAAATCCTGGGGTTTTGAGAGCATTTGGACACATGGAGGGAGAGAGGGAGAAGAAAGGTGGCCAAATGGGTATGTGGGCAAAGATGAGGGCAATCAAATCTTATGCTTTATACTGTGTAAGAGGAAGGCTCAGCTGTGAATAGAGCTTTACACTTCTGAAACTTCAATCAGCAGAACCTACTCTTAAGCATCAGGTTAAGGTCACTACAATTACAGATATAAAAAGTACTGGTCCACTTCTGGCAAAAGAAATCTTTTATTTTCCTCCTCACTTGCTTATTCTTTACTTCATCCTTTATCCTTTGAAACTGATTGCATTTAAACCATAATATTTTTGTATATTTTTTTCAAAACTTAATATGTCTCCTATAGCTTCTGTTGTTTGAACAATCAGTTTTAAGGTAATCAAGGTATCTGTGAGCTGAAGCACAGGCTGTACTCTGGGTATTAGAGCACCTCTGCTATTCTTACTGAAAGGATGATATGCAGTCTTATTCTAAATACAATGTTTTTCACAGATCACTTATGCTGGCAAATTTCAGTTGTATTTGAGAAAAGTTGGTAAACAGGTGAAGACCATGTCAAATCAGAACTAGGGTTTTCTTTGATAACTCTGGTTTCAAAGGAAGGCTTTGGGAAGATAAAAGAAACAGAAGGAATCAGTAGTATGAATTATAAATATTAAATTGTATGGAATTCAGGGTGTTTCTTAGCTGCTCCTGTTTTCCCTTGTCTACATTCCTTAAGGAGCATGCATGAAGGTTGCAGCTGCAGACTGCTTTATCTCCCACAAAACTCTCAGGAAGGAAATCCCATCTACTTCAGGCTATAAATAAATAAATGAATTTCTTGATTCAAACAGAGACATCATAAAGTAAAGGGAAACCCCCCTCACAAACCAACAAACTCAAACCCCATCTTTTCACAACAGTCACTGCTTGACTTGTTTCAGTCCAGTTCATTGTTATTCATACCCATCCTTTTTCTATAAATATTTGTCTTGCATTTGTCAAGACTTATATTTAAAAAATGAAATTCTATTTGGGGTTTTACAGTATGGGAGGCTATTACATATACATTATCCTTATGTGCATGATTGGGGAGAATAGATGATTTGTGAAGTTATCTATTATGGGGAATAATCAAGATTAATGAGCCCTATGGCACTTGCTGAATGCCTCCAGAGATTTATTACTCAGGTTGTTCGTTTTTCTTGTTATGTTGGTGCTGTCAAGAGTCCTATAACAAATGCAAACACAGACGTGTATTAATTGCAAATGTGAAACAAGGCTACTGTGATGTTGCTAAATACTCACAGCTCTGCTGTTTGTACAGCATCTCCACTGGCTGTAGGATTTCTTATCTGCCAGGTTTCTGATTAACTTTCTATTATGGTATTAAAATGCAATATTTTTAAATGCCTAAACAGACAAAGTGGGAGGGGATTAAAGAGGAGAGGGAATTCTGTTTCCATCTTGCTCTTAATAATGTAAACTTTGGGCAGAACTGAGTGACTGAGAACTGAGAGGCCTGGGCTTTTCCTGAAAGGCTCTGCAGACAACCCTGGAAGACCTGATTTTATCATAGGTACCTTTCAATACAAATACCTTTTCAAACTCAGGTTATTGGGGCAAGAAATAACTTCCTTGAAGAGCAGTCTAAAGATGCCATTATAACATGCACCTGTCAAGATGTTAATGCTGCTTTCTTCTGCTGACATTCCTGTTTTTCCATGGAGGTGTCAGCTGCCAGAAAACTCCATAGTATCAACAGGAGGATCACTGTGACCCCTGAGCCTATTAAGATATTTAGTAAAAAAGCTCAGTGTGTCCCAGGAAATTTAAGATACACTTCTCTGAATATAAAAACACTCAAGAATTGCTCCCTGTTTATTTTAAATAGTCTTTTACTGTTTAAAAAACTGTACTGTATCTCCTCATCAATGCCATGGAGCTGCACAGCCATCAGGACTTGCCACACTTGACAGACCCTATCCATCCTGAATGGACAAAACTACAGTATTCCAAAAAAATTTTTTTTTAAAAAAAAGGCCATTGTAAAAAAAAAACCAACAAAAACCAACCACCCAAATACCAAAAAACACAATAAAAGGGAAGGATCAACATTACCTTAAATATTGCCAGTACAGCACTTAAGTTCAAGCAACAGAACACAGACTGAAATGCATGACAAAGCAGCTCATGAATGCTGAGGAAATAACAGCATGTGTATCCCAGTGTCACAACATCCGTAGCTTAATTCCCAGAGGAAGCAGTTGCTTTGCCAGTTTTCTCCTTCATTAACACGGATGTGGGCAGACACCTTATCCCTTCCAACCCCCTCCCACTGGATTTACACAAGGGCCAGTTCCCAACTGCAGAAATTCACAGGTCTCTCCTGTGCTCTCTGGTGTGAGCTCAAACCAGAAGGTGTAGGATTTTTGTGTTTATGCATTCATATAGAAAAACACATTTCTACCTCCCAGGCAGATGTTTTTTCTTATTCACCCTGCTGGCATCAACACAGAACGTGTGGGATGATGCTAATAACTCAGCACTATTAGTGTACAGGAGGGTAAAATAATATACCAGCAAACAGTGATATCATGAAAATATATCTAGTGCTCTCTCAAAGTAACCCAGTATAGAGGACCTAAAAAGACCTGCCAAATTCCTTTCTAGTGGAAAAGAAATTCAACAACAATATTTAAAACAAACATGTAGGTGCAAATTCAGGTTTGGAAGTCACCATGTTTCAGTTTGAAAGCATCTGGGAGAGGCTACAGGAAAAAAATAATAAAATCTTTGAACACTCACTATTATTTTGTTTTTCACTTATACATTTTGTCTGGGTTTTGTGGAATCAGGCTACTAGGCTAGGTCAACATTCAGTTTGGTGCTGTAAAGCTGTTCACATGCTTTTACACAGCTTCTGCTGTCATTTAAATAGCTGTTAAAAAAAAAGATTTAATCCTCTTTTTGAGTCATATCTTAAGTCAAAATGCATCATAGTCTAGCTACTAAGCATTGCTCCAGGAAGAGAAGCCCTCTGTCTGTCCCTTGGAAAATAATTGAACATAAAATCTCAAATCCTCCTCTTGCTGTACTCCCTACTCCTCACTTTCATGACCCTCCAGATTCAGAAGACAAACATTTTTGGTGAAGAGGTTGTCATGCTTTTGTGAAACCTCCAGGGGTGCTTTGGATGCAGCACAAGAGGCATGAGCAGTAGAAACAAACACCTAAAAATAAGAAATGTAGCAAGTCCTGCAAGAAGAGTGGAAAGGATATTCTTCTCATTAAATATCTACAAGCACTAGATTTAATTCGGATCAGAAGCAAAATAGAGCAGAGGTTTGTTTAATTTAGGTCTGAAGTTGGTACCTAAGTAATTTGCCATGCTGGGGGAATAGGATCTTGTAAGATTTAGAAATGCAAATTAAAGAGTCAGCCCTGATTTGTAATCTACTTTCATTTCTCTTTTAAGATTATGAAAAAAATGCAAAAGCCTAGTGATATACAACAAGGAAATAACAGCATAGTCCCACATGATTTTTTTTCCAAAAATTAGCTCAAATAGATGTGCATTTATCAGCAGATTAAAAACAAACAAAAAACAAAAACTGAAAAAAAAAATCACCAAACAAAACAACAAGCAAACCCCATGTTATTAAATAGCTCAAGAACACCAATGCAGTTCTTTGCCTTTGGGTGCTACTCTGTCTTACAATGAAACAAGTTTTTGTGTACTTGCTCCCCAGACTGATAGGTACTGTCTGAACAGCAATTTCCCCATCTCCTTAAGTGTTAACCATTTGCAGCAGTAATTTGTATAACTTCAGGCAGTAAGTTAACACGAGACAGCTCTTGGAGAGAAAATTCAGAAATATGCAAAAATGGAGACAACCATTCCTGCTTTCGTGCACGCAGTGTTAGCAATCCAGGGGAAACCCCGTTCTATCTCTTTAGAAAACCAGGAGCAGAAGCAGCCTCACTGCATGTATTAGCAGGCTGCCCAGTGGATTGTGGATGCCCAAAGGACTAAGAGGGGCATGCAGATTCTGTCACCACTCAGGCAAGGTGTCATGCAGTGCAGACTGGATTCCCTGAGTCAAAGACGAGAAGAAGGGACAGAATCATTCCCTAAATCTACACACATTGCCAACTGGCAGAAACAAGATCACTTCTCTTTAAAGCATCTTCTTTCAAAGACTTCTCAAAGTGTGATCAACTCCAGACCAAGCTTCACTGATAAGTTGCTATGGGAATATCTACCAATTTGAGATCTTGTCCCTGTCTTCTCCATATCCTCCCAAAAATACCTGGAGGCTCCTCTGAAGCCTTCTCCTCTCCAGGGTGAACAAGACCAGGTCCCTTGCATGGCAGGACAGGAAGACAAGAAGCAACATATTCACGTTAAAAGGAGAGTATGCTACTGAATAGAAGTAAAAATATTTTCCCCAAGAGGACAGTCAGCCATTGGAACAGGCTGCCCAGAGACATGGTGCAGTCTCCATCTGGGCAGGTTTCTAAGACACAGTTGTATCACACGCTGAGAAACACGGTCTGATTTCACAGCTGACCCAGCTCTGAGCAAGAGGTTGGACTGGAGATCTCCTGAGGGACCTTCAAACCTCAGCTACCACGTGATCCTACTGCTGCTACCAACAGCAGGAGCAATACCTTGTGAAAATGAGAAGTGACAAGAGAAAGCCATCAGATCATGGCGGGGATGAAACTGAAATATCAGAGAGTATGAAACAAGTGAATTCTTCTTCCAGGGAAGAAGAATCATATCTCATGCATATCTCGTCCATATCTCACGCACCCCAGCAGCAGCTCAGTCTTATGTGACAGGATAGAAAGTATTGAAGTTTTTTAGTGTTAGTAAATAATATGCTACTTACTAGCAAAGAATAATTGCCTTGCAGAGGCTAAATATCACCAGATCATCTCAGATTTCATTCAAAAAAAATCTGTCCCACTTTGTTACAAATGGTGATTTGCAGCAATTAGGGATTGAGACTTTTTGTTCTCTGAAAATGCCATACTAGATGTAGGAATGAGTGATGGATATTTTATAATGCCTGATAACCTATGCATCCTAAGAAGATACAAGATTTCTCTGCACCTAGAAACAGAGGAGAGACCTCAATGTAGGTTACATCAAATTGCAAACTCAGCTCATATTTTAAATATGGTAAAGTTATTCTGGAAGAGCTGATATTACATATGCATGACAAAACCATAAAAGAGAAAACTAAAAGAAGGTAACATACATTCGAAGGGAAAAGTTCTTCCATAGTAGCACCCTCCACTCTTTAAAATATACAATTAAATATGCAGTTATGAAAGTAGGAGTCATCCTAACATCCCACCACAGTGATTGAAGCTACAGAAATCTTTTAGCAGCCCCCAAGGAAGGGCAGTCAGAGTAATTTCATATTCAGTGTAGCATCTGTGAACACCAATAGGGTCAAATTTTTGCAGACCCTTCAGTTCTTCTTCCATAGGAGAAGCCACTGCAGACAGAGAAAGGAAAACCCCACGACTAAAGCTAAGTTTGTACTTTGGAACCACCTCCCATTCAAATGACTTGCAGGACAGAGACTAAATTATAAACAGTCTGAGACAATAGATTCTAACTTGTGGCTGTTGGCCAGTTTGATTCCCAGGTTCAACTCCACATTTTAAACAGCTTAAAAACCAGATAAGATGGCCAGACACCACCAGAGTGTCTTCACTCTGATGTGCTTCAAAGTCCAGGGACCACCAGTGAATAGCTCAAACTTATGAATCATAAGTCAGAGTAAAAAAGAAGTATTTTTTAATATCCTCAATGAGTTTTTCCCTAGATCTAATCACTGTGTTACTCTCAATCATTTTAACTATGTCAATGCTTTCACTACAATTCAGATCCTATGATGGGGTCACACAGCTGGCAAGACAGACCAAGGAAAACATGAACCATGTGGCACTGGAAGTGCAAAAGGCTCATTTATGCCAGAAGGGAGCTTTGTGTGATTCCAGAGAAAGGCAAATGGATGACAAGAAGATGTGGCTTATTCAGCTAGGTTTCATTTCATAAAAAAAGCTTGGAAAGTTGGAAATTTTATAACATTTGTTATGATGTTTGTAAGAACATCTCTGCAGGCTGCCTGACTGCTGTCTCTGACTCTTTAACAATGCATAATGAAGTCATATTTAATATAGATGTATTTTTCAATTGAGAAGTTGATACAATTATCAAAAGTGAGTGACTAAAAATAAAGAATAGCAACCCAGCAGTTGCAGAGGAACTCTGCACAGAGCCCTGACTGCTTGCAAGTATTCAAATTGTATACACGAGGTCCCTCCACCTTTGCTGTGCACACTAAAATGGATATTTCCAAGGATGACTGGAAATATTCAACTCCTGTCCTGAGATACCTAACAACATCACCTAAAAGCACGACTGCACAAAGAAATAAGGCTTATAAGCCATCTAATGCTAATTTATTTTTCAGTGCTCTGTTTTTCATCCTCTGTATGTCCACACCCGTGCTGTACTTTCAGGCTGTGTATTGCAGTTTTCAGAGCAAGCACCACCCTGATCAGAATATACCACCCTGCCTTTTAACTTTGCTTTCTTTCTCCAGGCATTCTGAACACAGAGGCAGCAAGGAGCACGATTCCACTGCAAGACACAACCCATGCTTCACAGATGGGAAAATTAAGGCACTAATGCTCAGATGGGTTTCACTGAGCTACAGAAGCCTCGGTAAACACCACATTAGTAACCCAGACACCTTCCCTTCTTTCTACAGTCAATAACAAGAAACAAGGGGACCAGACACTCCTGCCAAAGATTTTTAGGTAAATGGACTTCTCTTTCAGGTTCTGTGAGGTGTGGAGAGTATGTAACCCTGTTTTACATACTTTCTGCACAGAAATGCCTCAAGGGAGAGTGGTAGCATCAACCAGACACTTCTTTGATCTACCTAAAAATCTGAATTAGCCCCTGCAGGACTTTCCCCAGTGTCATGCAGTAAGACAAAGTTCTAAATCTGTAAACACACCCCATCAGAGAAGAAATGCTAGGTCACCAGCAGATAAAGGAATAAAAGCAGGACTCAACTCCCAGGCTCCACTTTCAAATGCCAGATCATGTATTTTTTAAATCCTCTTTAGCTTCTATATTCATCTTCATGCCAAATGGTACAGTCTGACTGACATTGACCTTTCATGTATAGGAAGCTACACAGAGAGAAATGATGTGGTCATTAAATTACGAGTTTCTAAAATGTTGGCCAGAATTAAGATCCAATATTAAATCAGTTAAATAAGATTGTCAAAAAGAATGAAAAACTGACTAATATATATTAAATATCTGGCCTTTTCTTCCACTTTTTTCCCCCCAAGTTTTCCCATCTATTCTTGGCCATTAGAAAAAGGTGGTAAACATAATTCCCAATTTTCTCAGCAAAATCTATGTTCTCTGTCTTAATGTGAACAAAGGACATTTTTCTCTTTCTTTCGGTGGTTTGATGGACTAAAGAAGAAAAAGTCTTAGAAAATGTCTGCCTAGAACTGATAGAGGAAAAAAATAGTGGGCAATCCAAGGAGAAAGAATATAGTCAAAGTGCCAAAGAGTCTTTAAATGAGAGCAAGAGCTTTGAGCCTGGTGTACACGGGTCAGTCAGCACTTTCAGAACTTAAGAAAAGTATTTTAAGGGAGATGAAATAACTGTACAATGATACTGTGGCAGGCACTATCTGTTTCATTAGAAAAAGAGATGAAAAATGTTTTGATCAAAGTTGTTCCGTCTTTCTATGCTTGCTGGAACCACCAAAACACAATAGAAGCTGATGTAGTCTCAGCTTGCAGCACTACAAAACTGGCTGGAAGCATCAGTAAATTTGGATGATTTGGGGTGCTTTTCTGTTATTTTTACTGCCTTTAAGTATCGAATACTACCTATGCCCATAGACTATGTTCAGCTGGAATACAATCCTGCTAAATCTCATGGGGTGTACAACATTTGGATCTTATATGTCTTAAAAGTACCACAAACCATGCAAAATCCCCCCACAAACAACAAATAAATAATTCACAGAGGATCCTTGAGTCTTTTACCTCTGCCCATAAGTAAATTGAGACACAGGCACACAAAAAACTCCTCCCTAAAGGCTTGTGAGCTCTGCAGGTGGAGCTGGAGCTACAACTCACCAGGGACTTCTCTCCTGTTCCTTATCCTGCAGGCTTCACCTGATTGGCTGTTTCTCAAAAAACAATTCTCCAGAGCACAACTTTTCATAACTTTTAATAATTTTTAGGCCTAGATTCTTTAGAAATAACAACTGAGGCAAAAGATAGATTGGCAGCCTACCACAGTGAGCATTCACTGAAGCAGTGACAGGAGTGTCTGGGAGTGGGGTCACTGGGAGATGCAGACTTGGGATGCAGCACCCACCCCAATGCAGAGTGGAATAGGCCCAAGGTGATGGAGATGCCTGGTTTCAGTGCTGCACAAGGAATAGTTGTCATACAATAGAATCACAGAATGCTTTGGGCTGGAAGGAACCTCAAAAATCATCTTGTTCCAAACCCCCAGCCATGGGCAGGGACACCTTGCTCCAAGCCTGGTCTAACCTGGCCTTGAACACTTCCAAGGATGGGAATCCACAACTTCACTGGGCAACCTGTTCCTGTGTCTCACTGCTCTTACAGGAAAGGATTTTTTCCTAGTATCTAATCTAAACCTGACCTCTTTGAGCTTAAAGCCATTTCTCTTTTTTATATCACTACATGTCCCTGTCAAAAGTCCCTCCCCAGCTATCTACAGTCCTCCTTTAAGTACTGGAAGGTGCAATGAGGTCTCTCCAGAGCCTTCTCCTCTCAGGATGAAAAAGCTCCAACTCTCTCAGCCTGGCTCATAAAGAGGTGTTCCATTTCTCTAATCATCTTGGTACTCCCTCGTCTGGAATCACTCCAGGAGGTCTGTCTATCATGGTCCTTCCCCTCATCCTTCCACTCTTTAAATACAAGTAGTTCCATTTATTTATTACTCCAAACCCTGTGACTTAATTCCTTTTCTGCCAAGGCTGCCCAACACAACAGGATCTTGATCCCTTGTTCGAGCCCAAGAGCTGTCGTAAAACAACAGTTTTAATCTGTTTTATCCAGTCCTAGTGAATGAAGTTTTAGCAGGTATTTTTTGCCTGCTCTGCCAACTAGATACTTCATAAAGTGAAACAGAATCTCTGCTTCCTTCAGGGCACCTGCTTTCAATTACAGGAAACATACGGCACCTTCAGATTTTTCAGCTTTCAACATCTGTGCTTTGCAGGTACGATTTGTTGCATTCAAATTACTGCTAAAGCTGCAGAATGGTGTCGAGCTTCCAGGGACTTGCTTGAGAAACACTAGAGATGGACAGGAAGTAATGGTTATTTGCAATTGCTTTTTAATGACTGATTAATGCCTGTTCTGAACCAAATCCTTTAAATTGTTTAGAAATCTCACCTTGTTCCTCTTGGAAAGTCCATTCAGCCTCAGCTTGATTAGAAACATCACCCCTACCCTGCAGCAGACGAATGCACTGGCATTGCTATCCAGCCAAATTCGCCAGTCTCACACCTTACTCTGAAAGATAAGGCTATAAATAATACCTCTGAAAGGGAAAACAGCCTGTTGTATCAGTCAGGCACAGCTGGTCACCACGCTGGGATGAGACAGTGACAGCTACAGGTTTAATTCTGCACTAGGTTAAACCTGTCAGTCAGGGACACACACATGCACAGAGATTTATACACTCCCACCTTTTCCAAACTGGACTGGTGCATACAAACCAAACCAGCAAATCTGAGCAAACCCTCCAGGTTGGTGCAGTATGACATAAACCTGAGTGTCTGTTCCTAGATGCATCCAGGTGCACTGATGGATGGCAAGTATCTCAGATTAACACCACTGTGGCGCTCCCTGCTCCTGCTGCCAGCCCAGCCTGCTGGCTCCTGATTTCATGTATTATCACATCACAGCCAGTGCTTGCCAAATCACACAAGCTAGAATAGAACTTCATTGCTGCTTCTACTGGGTCTAGCCCAGGAAAAACTTGCTGGTTCTACAGAACACCAGCCAGCAGCCCCAAGGTCTAAGCAGGAGACAGAAGGAGGTAAGGAGAAGCAGCAGAGTGAATGATGAACACTACTGTTACAAGGAAAAAAACAGGGTGGGAACATTTTTTAATCTAGACCTGAGGGAACAGATTTTCATGGATGGATGGATGACAGATCTCTGGCAGAACAGGACTCATGGGAATACGGTGTGGAATAAACTCTCCAGGATCAAATCCAGTTGCTTTGCTATATACTAAAGGCTACTGGAGTATTTGGGTGTTTACACTCTTTATTATTGTGTTTATATTCTTTTATGATTTATAACTACATTATATGATTTCATATTTATTTACAAGGGTCATCCTTCTGCTTAAGGTGAATTTAGATCCAGTGGAATTTCACTGAGCTTAAAATCACAGGAGATTACTATGGAGGTATCTGTGCTGTGCCCCTCCTTCACCTGTTCACTGTGTAAGCAGCTGATAGTGCTGTGTATGTGAGAGAAATTAGGAACAGAGAAGAAATCAATTATTATGCTTAGAGAAATCGTATCTTAAGAGGATGCTTCTAGACTTGAAAATACTTAGAAAAGGAAACTAGAAAACAACCTGGGTTTAGTTAATGCAAGGCAAATCTCCCAAATTAATGCACACCAAACTTCCCAGTCCATAAATGTTTCCTCTTAGATCAGCTACTTTTGTGTAAGTTTGTACCACAATAATGAGCAGAACATTGTGGAACCCACTAGTTTGTTTTATACCTTTTGGATTCAGCTTTGGACTCCTGTTTCCTCCATTTCTACTTAGGACACTGAAGCACTAGGATGGAATCCAGGTTCATCTTTGCATTCCAGGCAGGCTACACCTCCTACATTTGGTTCAGGTCTTTTTCTAATTTAATTATGTTTGCACTTGGATGTAAGTTAAGTCACAGCTCAACCATTAACTGTTCTCTGCTATGGCATCCACCCTCTATATTTGACTTCACTAACTGCCTAATGTTTTGCAGTGAGTTTCTGATAAGTATGTGTTTGCAGATTTTCATGACAGACTAATAACACCAAAGGAGGCTCCAGGAACGTTTTAAATAAATATTATGTGTATATTTTCTCAACAGTGTCTGCCTACCAGCACCTTTGGAGCTACACAATCTTATCTAGAATACGTTTGCATTCTGTTTGCACTAACCAATGGGGTCCATTGCTACAGAACAAACTGTTATTTGATTAAAACATTATGCACAGCCTAGTTCCAGGACAGACAGTCATGTGGTTTTGAAGAGGCAGCAGTTTCTATTTCTGTCTTGCAAAATTCTGCTTGCCATCATTAGGTATTTCTTCATTAATCATAATGAATAATGAGTAGACGAAGGCCTTTACCTGGGCCAGGAACTTCTTAAGGTATTTTGAGTGTTCTCCTGCCTTTGTCTTCTCCCTTCTCTATTGTTACTCCCTATTTAGGCCTAGGATGGATGCCTGGAATGTAGGTCCAGCTGCAAATGATATAAATTTGCAACAGCTTCAGAGCAGGCATCTTCCCTGACTGTGTCAGGAGATGACAGAACATCAATTCAGGGAAGATGCTCGAGCTTGGTGGAGAGCAGATGTTAGGCATCTTAACTTTTTCTAGTAATTTATTATATTGTCATCTTTTCGGCTGCTATCAGCAGATGGTTTAACAGTTTGGAGTGGTAGCCAAACTGAAAAGAATCGAGTAGTGCCACTGAGCGCATTAGATAGACAAGACCTGATTAGGGCATTATCTTCTCATCCAAAATATGAAAATTGAATCCCACACTTGGCCATTTGGACATGTCTCATTTGATGTATAACAACAGTACAATCTAAACTAAGGCAGTCACCTATATATTCCATATATGAAATAAATTTAAGATAAGCTAGTTACTAGTAACAGCTGTGAAAGCACAGGCTCTGAAACTCATCTGCTGCAGACAAATCTCTAATCTCTTTGGCTCAGATTTATTAAATTTATGTGTGTGGGATTTCCTGTTTAGTCCGTGAAGAGAAATAATCATTTTAGAGGGCAATTCAGACTTCAGGTGGACTAAAATTGAGGTAGAAATGTCTTTCCATTGACTGCAGAGGCATCCTAGGGCAACTGTAGATAAATATGCTATCTGTAAAGGAGGATAACAGCTTTGCCACAGCAATATCATGAAGATGAATAGAATGCATATGGCTTGGAATAACGATAGCAATTATCTACCTCAGTTACATAAAATTTCTTGTTTTCTGTTCAACTTGCCTGCTAATGCTACACCAATAAACACCTGCTCTGTAAAGGCAAAGTACTCCCTTTCTATTTCAACACTTCAAGGTGTTGCTACAAACCCAAGACCAGAAAGGACATCCTGTGTCACCCAGCCAGTAAGGGTACCCCCAAACAGTGATCTCATTCATGTCCTGTAGCCAGTGATACCAGCAACAGGACACAGACTTTGTGCTGAGCCTGCACATCCTCAGCCCCAGGCATGTCAGTCTTGCTTGTGTTGCCCAATCTGGAGCTTCATTTTAGCTGCTTTAGCTGCAGCAGCAATTTTCTTAATGGCCAGGTGGCTATTGCCTAATATATTTTGCTTTTGCTTGTCTTTGCACAATGATGTGGTTTATGTGCACTTTTTATACGGACAGTAGTAACTCGCAGTAACTCTGCACAGGATGAAATATTTATGATCCCAAGGTAACAACATAGTGCAGAGGAACACAGACCTGGTATCATAAATGAGAACTCTGAAGAGGCTACACAAGGTACAGTGCAGAGGAGTGGGGGCACGAGCAGATATTAGGGCACAGCCTGACACTCAAGACCCCAGGGCTACAAAAATTCGCCTACACTTGCCTAACAAAATGCAAACCTGTGGTTTTAGGGTAGGACAGGAAAAGCATCCAAGATATGTAAGATGTCATATACATATTGAATGGGTGGTGCTGCAAGCCAAGGGAGAATGAGCAAGGTGTAAAAGAATGCTAAAAACATTACAAAAAACCCATTAAAACAGCCAGAAGTAGAACCCAGAGTGAGGAAACCATCAAGACCATGCTCATAATGGCTAGAAAGGAAGAAGAAACCCCCACTATCAACTCCCAATGATACCCTTGGTATCTGACAACTTGCTCTCATCACTTCTCAGCTCCAAAAATTAAAGCTCTTTGAGTAAGGATAAGCAAATCACCTTGGACAGGAGTAGACACTCAAAAATGCCTATATCTATCTCAAATGTATTATTGAAGCTCTCCTCCTCCATAACAGTGTTCTTTCTTTTCTCTTAATAAGTAGATCTGGAATAATAATAGTAACCTTTGATGAGACCATTAAGATTTCAATTACACTAACAACTAATGTTTGCCTCTTACACAGGGAGCATGTTTCACTTGCCTATAAGAAGACTTTGAATCTGAAAATGTTCAATATTAAAGCTAGCCTCTTGCTTTCATTCCTCTTCCAAGACAGCTAGACCAGAAACTCACAGCTCTGACCAAGAAAAGAAAAAAAAGCAAAAACCTCCTAATATTTTAGCATGAATCCGACCAGTTTCTATCCATTACTGTCTTGTTCTCCACTGTAATTATTTACTCTTTCCAGGATCACACTCCTGTAGACACTGCAGAGCCTAATCAAGACAAAATATTTCTAGCCTCCACTTGTAGGAGTCAAGGCATCTCACATCTTTCTTTTTTTTTTTCTACAGAGGAAACCCCAGCACAGAAACAGAGCTTATTCAGGAAGTTTACAGTGAGACCTGGTGGGACAGTTAGGAGGAAAACTGCAGCCATGACAATTTTCTGCTGATTTCAAACATTTGGGTTTGCTGTAGTAGTTGTCGAGTAGTAACAAAGCAAATTGCAAATACCACAACAATCACGATAATATGTTAATAGTTTTAATTGAAGTAATTTCTGCAGACAATAAGAATTATACCCTAATGTGTTAATTAATATGATTAGGAAACGTTGTGAAAATGAGTATGTAAAATGATATCACAGGGTATCTGGAAAGGGGCTGGCTCCTCCGAGCTCTCCTCGAGGTGAGATTTATGGACGTTAACGCACAAGGCTTCGGCAAGGTAAACAGCTGTTTCGATTTTAGTTATAATGAACATTAACTCCACATCCCCATTTCTGCTTAATTAAACCTCTGTCTCTGCAACCGATCAAGAGCAAACAGCAAAGGTAACAGGCACTAATTGGGCCCTGTGCAATTTCAGCCTCAGCTTGGAGCCCGAGTGGTCTGTCTGAACCAAAAAAAAACTCCTGCAAAATATAGAAGTTTCTCTGCTGCTCCTCTCTCCAGCATTCCCAACAATTTATTCACTCAAAGCCAAACAATGTATATGCATTAAAAAAAAAAAAAAAATCATACAAAAGCACTGCAAAATGTACAGTGTGAATAAATTAAATGGCCTTTTACTGCTGTGTAGGTTGTCACTTCCTTATTATTTCTTATACAACGTCAAGTAATAAAAAAAACCCCTGAACCCCTAAGGAACTCAAAAAAAGACTCTCAGGAAATGTCCTGTCCTGCAGGACATCTGACAGCCAGCTCCTGGGCATTTTGATTAATCTTCACCCTTCCCAAGAGAGGATCACCACTGTGTCAGCACAGAGTTAACCACAGAACCATGGAAGAGAGAGAGAAGGAGGCAGCAAGCAACCTGCCCCTTAAAGCCACGTAAAACCCCCCCGAGATGCATCTACTGAAAGAGAAAGCCTCAGGAACCGTGGTGCTGTGCCCCAAACGTGTTTTGAAGAGCCCACAGCCTCCCTGTACAAAATGTCCCCTCGTCCTCCTCGCGACACGCGTCAGTCTGCACCAAAGCAGCTCCATCTGAGAGGAACTGGACGTGACAGAGCACAGACTGCTCCTGCCACACTCACTGAGGGGAAAAAATAAAAATAGAAGGACTTGTGCCCCAGAGGACACCAGATAATTTTACATTATTCTGTTAATAAATCTTTA
Organism: Phylloscopus trochilus trochilus; assembly: GCA_016584745.2. Taxonomy (NCBI): domain Eukaryota; kingdom Metazoa; phylum Chordata; class Aves; order Passeriformes; family Phylloscopidae; genus Phylloscopus; species Phylloscopus trochilus. The sequence continues at coordinate 6,121,667 of WQNJ02000016.1, read as the reverse complement.
AGACGAGATAGAATAAGAAAATGATTGAAGTACCTCACAGCCCCTCAGATGTGGAAGTGACAGCTGCAGCCTTTCTTCAAGTGCCTCACTTCACGAGCATGCTCCTCAAGGTTTCTTTCCGACCTACAACCTTTATCTGAGCTTCCTTTGTGGCTTAGCAGCACAAAAAACTGTCGCTCAGTCCTTACGTCGAAACCGCTCGCTCCGTGGTTAACTTTTTCTTCCCCCCACCGCTTGAAAGCTGCGAGTTCACAGATGCAGGAGGCAGAAGCTAAGGAAAACACCCTGTGGTTCTCTACAAGCACACAGTAACATTTCATACAAAAATGCGTTTTAACTTGCGGCGCAGTAATAGGCAGTTGGGATTTACATGCACAAGGAGGTTCATCTCCAAAAAGCACCATTTTGTAGCTCTCTGAAGGAAGTGGTAAATACTGTGCACGCACCCACCCCTTCATGGGAGGCTGGCTACCTACACCCTGAACTGAGAGCAGACCTTAAGCACAAATCACTTAATTGCTCGTTTTATTTGATACCCAAGTACCTCACGCTAATAAAGTTAAAGCATTAAAGAATTACAATGTGACAAATTATACGCCCATCTCATAAAAAAAATATTACTGAAACAGAGACGGGTCTGAAAAGCTCTCGACAACGTACAGCGTATGGCTAATTTTAGATGATTCCTCAATCACTGGAGAGTTTGCAGTGTACACAGCCAAGCCAGCTCAATCAACTGGCTTCTATCTCCATGACTCCAGGTCACATTATCTCATGAATGAACTGTTATGTAGGTCAGTCAAGAGTCATCTAATTGAATGCACATTTCAGCCTTGGCATTTATGCTCCAGATATCAAAGATGTAGACAATTGGGTAAGTCAAAAGAAAATATGAAGGAAGGGGCTGTGATAATTAGGCTTTGTTTCAGACAACAGGCACAGGAACAGATGCTAGCAGAAACTTGTATTTAGCCATTTTCATTCTAACTGGATATAATGCAGGTGGAAACTGCAGGAGCAACAGGCTCAGCGGAGTGAGGAGCTTTGCTGGGTCACAGGTTGGAATTTAATCACAAATCAAGCTCTGTCCTGCTAACGTCCCTCAGCTTGGCTGGGAGGTACATTGGTCTCTGCTGAGGCATGTGCCAAATACGTGTCTGCTTACTTGCAGTAACTGATACCGCCGAGTCTCCTCACAGAGGCCCCCGAGCGGTCATCAGGAAGGAATATTTTTGGTTGTTCCCAAATCAAGGTGGATTCTAGACAACAACAGAACTGAAAGTTTCCATTTTCCATCACTAATCTGAGTCACGCCTGTACTTAAATGTTTTAAAGAGCAAGGTCTGTGGGGAGGCTTCCCAGCATGGCTCATGAACAGTTTATTTAGCTTTGCAAGCAGAAAGCTGATGTAAAATACACTAGAGTAGTAATCTTGGTAATATTTGAGTAAAATGAAGAATATCAGACTGGAGATGCATGATGAAACTAAAGTGAAAGAGTTCTTGCTTTACAGAAATGCTTTGGCAGACATTTCTTTTCACTTCCCCTTCAATCCAAGCTATTCTAATTTAGACGCAAAAACAAAATTGCAACTGATTAAAATTGGGTTGGCGGTAGTTCCCGTATGAGGAAACACACAGCTCACAATCAGATAAAAGCCAAGCTGTCTAAATGCAGCCCTGCCTGTACTTTATAGGGGTGACCCAGCAGCTATTTACTAGTTGTTTGTGTATTTTCATTTTTCAGAAACAGTTGACAAAGGATTTTCTCCTCCTTTGTGCTCCCCCAACTTTAAAAATCATTTCTGGAGTGCAAAGGGTTAAAACTACTGAAGTGAAAGCAAAATGCCCAAGGCCAGGTTTTCCTGCAGCCTGTCTACTTGGTTGCATTTTCATCTCCTGTGTCCTGACAGCTGTTATCTTCAAGTGTGCTTCGACATGCCCACTGCTGTTCTAGCAGTCTTTTTGTTCACCTCAGAGCTTTTAAGAGCTTTAAAGCCTGGATGCATGCAGGTTGTAGAAGAGGGATGCAAGAAATAACACCTATTATATGGGAGGTATGTTTTGCTGTCTTGTGCCCCACCTGCTTCCAAGCAGGGATTTTTTAAAAGATTCCAAAGTACCTGAAAAAAAAAATAAAAATAAAGTAACCCCCCATATTGCCCTTTGTAACCTGCTCCTCATCTCCAAAAAAGCCTTTGCTCCAATGTTCTCATGTTCCAGAAACAACTGCTTTGCACTTAAGTACTGTGACTCTTAGGTGGATGTGAAAGTAGGTACAAACATCTGTTAATTAAGTCTCAATTTGCACATGAGATGAGTAATACATGAATTTTACAAATGGGTACATTGAAGCACACAGCAGTGGATAGAGCTGGCCAACTTGAGTACAAGATAGAAGGAGGGAGACTGAGTTTACTTGTTCTGGCTCTTGCAAATAAAATAAAAATAAAATAAAGGCTACATAAGTGCAGCTGAGATGTTGCTGACTTCTACTTTGCAAAAGACAAAGTCAGAATAATTTTCCAGAAAATAAACACAGGTATTCATACAAACAGATCCCCCCACAAACTAGTTGATGAATAAAATTGCATCAGGTTCAATTTGCAAGACAGAGTATTAATGTATTTTTAATGGCTGAACCAAGGGAAGGTCATTATACAAAGTTTTAATTCTAGTACATTAATGTTGCATCTATACATTAGCAGTTAATGTGATAATGTCAAACTCTCCACTTCTTGTGACATCATAAAAACTACAGGATGTTTCATATTCTTTTGCACAAAAAAATACTTGGAGCTATTATTAAGCTTTTCTTCTCCAGCCATCAGGAGATTGTTTATGCTTCTGTATCAATTTTACATGCAAGATTAAAACTATAATGGGAGAGCAACAGATGTGAAAAATGTAAATCTTTGGTTGGTAAACTGCACAATCAACAAAGGCAGAGAGGGTTTTGCTGTTGTTTTCCAGTTGTGGTTGTTTTTTGGATTTTTTGCAAATGAAATCATTTTAATGCTCCTTGACCTGTAAATGCCATTTTTAATGGAATGCAGGAAATAAATTAATAGCAGTGAAAAAAACCAAAAGTGAATGTGAAAGTCAGCTTGAGAAAACAGCCTCTTCAGCAGAGATGTTTTTTGGATTCTTGAAAAGTCACATGCAAAATTCTGACACTCAGCACTGTTACAATTGGCTGATATAGCTCAATGCTAATTTTGGGTAGTTCAGGATCAAAATTCAATGTGTTGAGTCCAGTTTGCAGACATGGTGTATATCCACCAAAGGCAAAGGATCCTCCTAGGATTAACACTTACAGAACAGACTATTCCCCTGAAGATCACACCTAGACCTTCCTGTAGCTCCTAAATCAAGATGGTTGTGTATTGTACTACAAAATTCTTAGCTTTCCCCCTCCACCCTGTCTTCCTCACTCACTTTCTATAGATTATCATTTAGCAGCAACATGAAAATTTCCTGAAGGTAATTACCTGGCTGCAATTCAGGACATTCATAAAAGCTGCAGTTTCCTTTGGCAAGTGGCTGTGCTTGGGAGGGGTGTAGGCACGAACACAGGGCAGGTGAACCTCTGAGGCTCTGCCACAGCCCTTGCTCTGCTTTTGACTTGCCTCTTGCTTCCTGCTTTTGCCCCACTTGGGGGTTTGGCAGGAGCCCTGTGTTTCTCAGGAGTTACCTGCTGCCTCTTGGAATGATTTTTTTTTTTGCCCCCAGAGCTATGGCAGATGATCTGCTGTATGGATGATGCCAGGCTCTGCACAGCTCAGCTGTTGGGAAGCCCTGTGGTGTGGCTGGGGCTCATCACCTCTGCAGGCACATGGTGGCAATTTTGCTAAACCACATCCTAATAAAAAAAAAAAGGGAAACTAGGTCACAGTCTTTGCTTTCACTAGTTAGCAGGTGGGGGTTTTGTTCCTTTCCTGGCATTTTGTCTTTCTGGCGACTCCATCACCTTTTCTCAGGGGTTGGCCTGATTCACCATGGCAAACTATCCCAACTGAAGGCAGGTTTAGCTTTGCTGTAGTCAGAGTATTAGAGAATTTTGACCACTGTGCTCAGGGCTGCATGGAGCTGATTAGAGCAGAAATCCTCAAACGTTCCTGAGAACAGTCATTAGTGACAAAGATGCCACCAAAAATTGGACCAAAGAAATGCTGGATCACACCTGGGTTTCTTCATCTTCAGATGGCTGCAACTGTGGCCCTGACTACCACTGATCACTGTCTTTATTATTTTTATTCTATTATGAAATGGCTTTTTCCCCAACCCCCCTGAAAGCTATTCATGGAAACCACATAAGTTTTCATTAGTTTACATTACCTTTCCCACGATTTTCCTGCCCCATGTCTTTCATCCACACTGTTAAAAAACTGCCATACCTTCAGTGCAGTAACTGTTTATAGTGACTTTACCTTTCAAATACTCTCTCTTTTCTCACAGTTTGATTTTTTGTTTGTTTGTTTGTTTTGGAGGCAGGTGCTTATAGACTTACAGACACAGTGAAGTTGCATCAAAGTTTTGAGGACTGTTAGAATCCCTAGTCACTTTAACTGCATAGGTAAATGGAATATTTCAAAGATTTCTTCCTTTTTAACAGATATCCATTGCTATCATCCATCCCTTCTTGTAGAAACTGAACTCATGTCGCTATCACTCTGAAAGAGATTATTCTAATTCTCTTGCCTGAAAAAGTATGCAGGCTTATGCAAAATAAAATAAAATTTATCAGTAAAGAAGCAGCTGACATCTTCATGGTGCCCACTAAACTATTAACTGAGCATGCAAATGGGCAGCATATAATAAAAGACCTTCTTTTGGGACAATTTATGCAATTATGAATATGTAAGTTGTTTTCTCATGTTCTGGTTTGACCTCTGCTTACTGAAATGTTGACAAGGACACATATTCTGACTGCAAGTCATGTTTTTAATGGATCCAAAAATACTCAGTACAAATCAAAATCTAAACTGAAAGGATACAACCAATTATATTGCAGGGGAGTCTTGGGTTTCCCTTCTAAAAATGGGCAAAGTAAGTTTTCAGTCTATGTGGCTTCAAAGAAAAAAAAATAAAATACAAAGAAATTCCTAAGACAAAGAAATATATATGACTCAATTCTTAAGGTCTTCTGTGTCACAGAAATCCAGCATTTCTCAATCAATTTAAAGACTTCTAAAGGCAAGATATTATTTCTAATCACCTGAACATCTTCCCATTTTGCAATGGGAATTCGTTTTAGCTTTCTCTAAGCTTTTTGATTGTTTTAATTTGCAGGGACACATGAATGAAAGCCACCTTTGCTAAACACACTCTAAGCTCTATCCAACAACAAAGATCAGTGCTAAGAGCTGTTTTATGTCAAAGTCTGATGAGGAAGGTGTCCTGGTGGTGGGACTAACTATGGAAGAATTGTGCATATTTTAGTTCATTTAGCTTTTAAACACACGGCTTCACGGAAATGCAAAATTGCCCCCTGCATCCCCCCAAAAGGCAGCCTGAGGTGGCTACAGCTGGGCTCCCAAGGCACTTGCAGGCAGATCAAGAAAACATGCAGATAACAGGATATGCTACAGGATGGTGCATCTCACAGCACATATCTCCAGCACTCCAGTACCGAGGTAAGCGAGATGATTAATATCATGAAAAGAAATCAGAAAGCAGAAGACTAAGAGGAAATAGAATAGAATAAATAATAATAAAAAACCCCAACCCAACCACCTTTATCTATCTAAGTTCCATCAAAAACTCAAGCTTGCACAAATTTACTCCTGGCTCCTTTTACCGTGCAAGTTTTACACCAGAGCTATTTGTTGCACTGGGGAAAATGCAGCTGGAAAAGAGATAAGAAAGGCATGAAAATGGAAGGCCTTATGACAACCAAGCTTGGCTTTGTACAAGGATCACGTTACACTGGATAAATCAAGTGTAATGGTATGAGATTGGGGCAGGTAAAGACAGGAGCACTAAGGAGTACAGCTGTGGTTTAATGCTTTCCTCAGCACGCTGGCAGCAGGGTTTCCTTATCAGCCCAGGCTCGCTGACTATCACAAACCTGAGCCAACCAGGAAAAATTTCCATTAACGAATATTTCTAGGGCAAAAGGTTAACTAATACAGAAAAGCGGGGCTGAACTTGCTGCAGAACACAGTCAGGGGAAGAAATCTGGAAAAGTTGAAAAGGTTGGATTTTGGCACAAAGCAAATGCTAGGAACAAGTTTATATATATAAAAAAATAAATCACTAGGACTTAAAATTCAAACTGAAAGCGGGAGGTTGCATGAAAACTTCTAGAAAAAAACCCAAAATTTCTAGTGAAAAATGAGATTATTGAATATTCAAGTATGGCCAGCAGAACTAGGTATTTTAAAAGGGCCTAGGTCTGAAAACTGAAAAAAAAAGTATCTTTAAGAGATGGTATTTTTAAGCTCTGCATTATTTTGGGAAGGACAGAGATAATAATGATAACTGTAGAGAATTATATTGGTAATTCTTGCCCATAACTACACAACTTAGATATAGGACACAATGATCAACTACATAAAATTAAAAGATTCACAAAACTTAACAGAACTAGGATACTTGGGATTGGAAAATTTTTGGACATTGGTATATTGATTTAAAAAAAAATATTTCAAGCTTTTAAAAGCAAAACTTGAATACAGTGCACTGAAGGCTAAAAAATTTTCCAACTTTTAGCCTAAGCCTTTTGACAAGTTAATAAACAAGAGGAAAATATCACATTTCTTTTTTTCATTAAGGTGCTTATACACTTCAAATGAACACACAGCACACATCAAACTTCCTTTTCACTTGAGTGTCTCAATGTTTGGGATTTTTTTATCCCTATGATCTTGCAGTGAAATTAGTAAGCAGAAACTCATTATTATATTTACCAAAAGAAAAGTCTTAACTGATGAGACCCAGATGAAAAGCATTACATTCATACTGTAGTTTGAATCTAAATGTTAAAAACAGGAAACCAACTGAAAATTTAGTTTGGTCACGTTTTTAACACCTCGTTGCTAAGCTCAGTACTTTTGCATTGTGCAGTAGGAATTACTGGGCAACAACTGCTACACCACTGCCTGAATTCTGACAGATGGACCAAAGTTCCAACAGCAGTATTGAAACGTCTGAAAATTCAAATATTTACATATTGCTACATTGTCTCAAAGCCATTATAGAAAACTGAGAATTAGGCTCATGTGTGAGTGAAAAAAATCATAGAATTGTAATTTGAGATAGCTGAATTTGCAGGTATCACATAAAATTTATGTGAAAATAAAATACTTCTGGAAAGTTGGAGAAGGATAAGCCATTTGCAAGCTATTAGATTCCTGAGTCTTTGACACAACATTTGTCATTTTGCAGGGGTTCTGCAAGGCCTTCCCACCACACCAGTACAAGTAATATCCTCTCATCCTTTTCACCCAGCTCTGCAGACCTTAAAACTCAAAATGAGCACAGATACCAGGGAAGGCACATGCTCGTGGTTGCAACCACCTGTGGTGTGGTGCATTCTGTCTCCACATGTGAAAGTGAAGCGCACAGCAGCACGAGACTCTTGTGAGTCACCACCACAGCAGCACTCTCCTTTCCTCGCCCCCAAAACATTTGGATTATGGGAAAAAGCAGTTCCCAGTGTATTGCACCCTATAGACCTGCTCTGTAAGCTGATCCAACATACTTGGAACAAGGTTTTACGCAGGAAAATGCCCATGAGCTGAAACCTGAATCTTCCTGGAGGCATGCACCAGGTCTTCCCTTCATCAGCCAAGGCAGGAAGGTTTTGTAAGAGGGGATAATGCAGGTTTTTCTAGTTCTTGATATTTTCCTGTTTCTTCAGTAGGATTTTGAAAATACAGTGCCTTTTGCTAGCTGCAAGAGCAAGAAAGTCTCTGGACAGATCTTTAGGAAAGAGAAGGTTTGCCTCTCAACAAAGACTCAGAAAGGGCAAGACTGTCTCTCCCAGCCATGCTGCTGCCTCTCCCTGGACTCTCTCCACCCAGAATAATGCTCACACATAGAAGAGTAGAAAACATCCATCTCTCCCACTGCACAGCACCATCAGCTTCGAAAGACACCAAAAAAACACAAAGGAAAAAAAAAAAAAGAACCTGAAAGCACAGAGATAAAAAATGGAAAGCAGCTGAAAGTATTTATTTCAAAACTTGAGCATTTAAAGCTCATTTTTATCACTGCCTTTTGTCCCCTCCAGTTAATGAAGGGACAGGCAAGGTGAGCTGCCTCTGGCAGATGGAAACCTGGCAGATGCCCTGGGCTGTTCTTTCACCCACAAGGGCCAGAGACAGCAGAAACAACCCTGAGCTCAGGGCCTGATCCAGCAGCTAATATTGCCTCATCTTAACAAAAACACCCAACAACTGATGGACATGAACTTTTTTCTGACATGCATCCCTCCCACAAACACCAACCAGACGCCTACTACAGCTCCAGTTATCTGCTCTGAGCAGGGAGTTCTTGTACAAGTCCAGTCAAATGCATCGCAAAGCAACAATTTTTAGCACAGGAGCAAAGCTCTTCACTAAATCTGGTCTTTCTTAAGACTATTTCCTCCTACAACCAAACCAACTCATATACCCTCATGTGGCTACAACCTCCCAACACAACTTGAATGCTACTGCAAAAGGTTTGGCTGCCTCCACAGATCACCTACGACACTTGTGGTAGTTGGTAAGTAAGAATGGGTTGCACATGGCCCAACAACAAACCCAGAGATCCTGAGGAAGAACAGCAGGTGCAGCGTGGAAAGCAGAAAAAATAAAGTAGCAAGTTCTATATTGAGGTTAAGATTTAAAATGCCTATTTGAGAGAGGCTGCATTAGGTTTATGCAGCAAAGCGAGCTCCTGATGTTAGTACCCTGGCTTTTCAAGAACTGTATCTAAAAATAAATTACGTGATTCAGTTTAACTGAAAAGAAGAAAAGCAAAAAACCAAGCACAGAGCCACAAAGGGACACAATCAACAAGCAAATAAAATACTCCTTGGTGAGGTAAACACCAAATATAAAACAAAGCCACCACGCCGAAGAGGCTGGTCAGGAAATCAGGAGCTATCAGGAAATCTGGCTCACCCTGGTCCCTACCTGGTGGCAGCAGAGCAGACACATGCAAGGCATGGCAGACAAGAATTCAAGAAATCATACTCTATACTACTCACAGCCAGCCTTCCAAAACCTCCCACTCCTTCCCCATAGGAAACCAGAAGTATGTGACACTCACTTCTCGATTTTTTTTTTCCCCCAATAACGAAGTTTAGCACTTCTGAGAAACAACCAGAATAATGTTGCTTCAGAAAGTGCAAGTAAATAACAAGCAGTATCTTCCAGCCCGCAGGGTAATAAGTTACACCCAGAATCCTATTTAGCACTTTACATAATTCACAGTTTCTCTGGTTACATACTTTGTCAAATATGACATCCAGCTGGGAAAGTTGGTCCACTTTATTGTCATATGGCAGTTGCTTGCTTTATATCATCCAAATATCAATTAAAAAGCAAAAACAGAACTGTAAGGCAGCTATCTTCGTATTTTCATGTCACACTTGCATACATGCACACAAATACTTGCTGTCATTCAAAGAGGAAAAATAACCCTGCCTGAAATGTAAACCAACTTTACAGTGCTAGGCAGCAAGTCTAATTTCCAAAACCTTGAAAAAGAGAACAATGAACAGACATACTTAAATTCTGCATCAGCTATTTTAATGGTGCAGTTTTTCAGATAACAGAAATTAAATCATAATATGCTGTCAAATAACAGATCTAGCTCCCAGAAGTCAACATGCCAGCATTTTAAAAATACAGCATATGGATATAAAGCCTTTGTGGATACATATGCACTTAGCAAATATTAGAAAAATCAATCAGAATCAAAATGCAAACTCGCTGAAATGACTAGATGCCTTGTGTTATTAATTTCTAATTCTAATTGCTTGATTTCATTCATCAGCATTTATATGTGCACCAGCACACGACTGAGGCAGTTAAAATTAAACAAATCCCATTCTTTTTCCCAGAAAAGTAATGGACTCTAACAGTTGTTTTATTGCAATGAGATATTAACATGTAATTCTACTCCTAACTCCAGGTTATAATCTAAGTGGATCCATTGATCACTTGAAAAAGGCAACAAAAAGAAAGTTTTGCTTTATGCTGATGGCAAATAAAATCCTGACCAGATTGTCCATTAGTGTCAGTGGAAATCCATCCAGTATCCAAGTACTACACAAGTATTTTGCCACTGGCTAAGTCAGAATTGTGGCACACAAAAAGTAAAAAAATACGAAGAAAGGGCACATAATAAATGTACAACAAACCCATGTTGCTTTATCCAAATGTAGCAAATTCATTACAAAGGATTTTACCTCCTACAAAACAAAACAAGCATAAAAAAATCCAGAGGAAGAGAGATGTATCCGAGCAGTTACCTGAGGTATCTATACTATTTTTCATGCCTAGCTCTCACAGCAGGTTACAAGTGTAAGTGGAATCATCTGTAACCTACAGATGGACAGAATAAGGTTAACTAGGGCAACAGAGAAAGTCAGCAACGTACTCCACTGAAAAAAAACTGCCTCTAACATGCACTGTATTAACAAACAGCCTTTGGAAAAAGTAAATTTGACACCCATGGGGAGAAAAAAGGTTTAATTAATTAGTGGGGTGTACCACTATCCATTTAATGCACGCAGATCCCTGTGGTTTAAATCTGAAGTTACATATGTGTATTGTATACACACAGAGTGAGGCAGTTTAGAGGGGAAAAATGGAAATTAGATGAAGAAAAAAAAAACTGTGCTCCTTAACTCAAGCACTAAAATCACTACAAAAGAGTAACAGCTATGAAATATTTAAGAGTCAACATTAATATCATTAGACTTCAAAGGATATCACCTTCTCAGCGCCAGCTTCTTGCATTGATCATCTGCAGAATGAGCAGCTTCACATCAGTTTGTTTGCAGAAGCTTCTTCCAAACCACATCAGCCAGAAATGAAACACTGGAATCCTCTAAAAGCCATAAAATGCCCTTGCAGAGATCGGCTCTGCACCTTCTCAAGCCCACCCCTGTATTTCTCAGGAACTTTGTAAATAATTTAATATTTCCATGAGGAGAATAGGAACGCTCTTTAAGAACAAGAAGATATTAAACGCTAACAAGGAAATAAGAGGCTTTTGAACGTGAAAGTTATATATTTGCAAAGCCTTCTTCCAGTTTTCACATGGTCTTTTCTCCACATGTAGCTGCAGTGGGTAGAACAGCAGTAAACATTTAAACTGCATTGCATTATTGTGCATAGTAAGAGCTTGACATTTTTATTTTCTCCAAGGAGAAGCACTGCCTATATGCTCTCTAGTGGATGAACAGGGTTTTTACAAGGTCCCTCCTTCCCCCTCCTTTAAATGTGATCAAATATGAATTGAAAGGCTTTTATTCTGCCAGAATCCCAGTCCAAGGTTTTGTGTTTCTCTAGCAACGATGACACACTAACAACTGAAGCAGGGCAGAGAGCAGCTTCTCCTCCATCTCTCTGCTGCGTCAGGTGCCATCTGTGTCAGGGGAGTGGGAACACCACGTAACTTTTGACCTGAACAGTGTCAAGGACCAAGGGTAAACAGATTAGTATGAAATTCTTTTAAGACATGTTTTGAAGTGTACATTTGCCATGGGTATCCATACAGGAAATCCTTCAGAGGCAATTCCAGAACTGCACAAGTAACTGCATTCATCCAGAAATCAAATACCAGGTTGCTGTGGTATGAATTCACCAAGGAGGAGTTCTTCCCATGCTCCCTGCCTTGCATCCCTTCTGCACCACACTTCTCCAGGGCTCAGAAGTCCCAGCTGGAAGGAAGGAGGCTGTAAACAAATTGTTTCCTAGAAAGAGTTTGTTTCTCACACTGAAAGCATGTTGGGGAGGGCTGTAAGGAGAAGGGACCCAAGTGTGACCTAAATAAAGGCCACACCACGGTTTCACATAAAACTGCTCCCTCACGCAAAATAGCCAGCAGTTGAGAAATTCGTATCATGATTCAAGACTAAGCACTGCTGCAAAAATAGCTATCTGTGCTTTAACCATTTCTGGGTAAACTGAAGGCTTTAGCCTCCAGGAGCAATGTCCTTTCATCAATCTGTTAAAACAAGCTACCCTAAAGATAATCAGAGTTTTCCCATTTTAGCAGAGGAATCCTGCAAGAAATCTTCTCCCCTCCCAGACAGCAGGTGCACAGGCTACAAGAGCCCATTTTCCTTTAGATTAGCTGTATGCATCACTTCTTAAAAATTTATAAATCACTTAGCTTTCCAAGAGCCAAATTCCCAATAGAGTAACTGGAATTATAGCCATGCTAGCAGTAAAGGAGGAGAGAGTTTGTTAGAGTTGGCATAATACAGTGAACAATACCATAAATTACTTTAGGAAATGGCTGCTAATGCCCTTTCTGTGCAGGCTTGGGGGATACAACTCTCTCTGCAGTCCACTTCTGTGGAAATTAAGGAATTTTGGTTCATCTGAATGCAGAATATAGGCTTCTGCTCATCTAAAAGCATTTTTTTCCACCTAGAGGGCATAATCACCAATTACATCTAGAGAATATAAATTTAATTATTTTTATTAGCTAATATGGTTTCTATCAGCAAGGAAAAAAAAAATCCACTCTCAGAACTATGATCAGAAATTAGCATGTTCACAACAAACAGCTAATCCTTGTTGAGGAGGCACTTCTTGGGACAGGTCCTTAGAGTCAATGCATGAAGAGGTCCTGAAAGAGGCTTTGATGAGCAGGGAAAAAACCAAAACTGCAACAACAAAGAAAGCCCTGAAACCTTTCTTCGTTCCTTCTCATCTCACCTTTTCTTTTCTTCCCGACTCTGATTTCTGAATTTTAAAAGTCTTCAAAAATATATTTTTCTATTTTGTGCATTCTGCACACTGAAAGCCATGTATCTCCCCCTTTCTGGCTTTTGAAGTCTGGCATTTTTGTAGACTGCCTTACTCCAGGACTTCAATTTTGTTTTGCTTTGAAAATATTCATTAAAACAGCACATGTTTAAAATGCCTCTCTTTCTTGGTTTCTACCCACATCCCTAGGTCTTTCCACGTGTCATCTTGCCCCATCTCAGATGCCTGAGGCTATGGAAGTCATACAGTTGGCTCCTTCTCTAACCAGTGGACAGAAACTGGCCCTCCAAGGCCATTTTTCCATCTGCTGTACACCAGTGGTTCAGGAAGAGATGAACATCCAGCCCTGGGGTGCCCTTTCTCCTCAACTGAGGGGCACAGAAGAACCCCAGATTACAGACTTAGATTTCTGAGTTGGCTGCTTGAGCCAGGCTCAGTAATTCCTGTTTTAACCCCTAAGTGTCTATGAGCCACTGTGACACAGGGATGCATATGCAGGAAACCACTTCTGTAGCACAACCAAGCACAGCATAGGGTGAATACCTACAGCACTGTGGGGAGATGGTGATGCAGCTGGGCAAGATGGAGTTCTGCTAATTATCAATACCCCAATATCACCTGAGGTAACAAAGATACATCAGTGCTGGTATTCTGCAGTAGGCACAGCTCTGCACTTGGGTGGTTCACTCCACAGTCTCTGCCATTGTGCCTTTTGTCAGCACGATCTGTGGCAGCCAGGATTAAAGCCTGCTGAAGGTGAACCTCTGAAAGCAGCACAGACAAAACCCTGGGTCCATTAAGTGCCAGGAACCACCTGCTTTGCATTGCATTCTCTTGAAAATGCAACCATCCATCAGGTTTGTCTTTTCCCTGCAAGCATCTCCAGGGGAGAGGTAGAAACAGGAGTGCTGCAGAGTGACCTTCCTCCAGCTCCAACTTTCCCCCCGCTCTCTTTACTTCTCCCTTGCTCTGCTCCAGAGAGGTGCTGCCTGACCTGAGAGCTGCAACCAAAGCTGTGCTGCAGCACCTGTGTGCAGGGTGAATCAGCACCTTTCCCCTCAGAAAAAGGCTGCTAGGGGAGCTGGGGCAGTTACATAAGGCTGCAGCAGCTCAGGAAAGTTGATGTCAGAGAGATGAGGCAAGAGCAGCACCAGCAAAGCATTGGGAGACACAGGTGCCTCTCACAGAGGCCTTGCCAGGTAACCCTTTACAGTGAAGTGCCATGATGAGCAGTAACTCACATTTCTCATCTCTTTACAGCAAAGGCCAAATGACTTCTAGCCCTGTGTGAGGTGGTGGAGTTGGAGCTCCCTTTCCACTCCCAGCCATGTGCAGGAAGCAGCCTCTAATTGTCTAACAGCTCTGGAGTGATGAGGGGGGGCTGACAACCCCTTCGAGGCATGTCCCGTCACCTCCACACGCCACTGAAACTGAGACAAGGGAACCAGGCTGCACCTTGCTACAGGAGCTGTGTTACTCCTTAAGCATCCCTGAAGGCATCATTATATCCACTGTCATTAGGGCTCTCTCTGCTCTATGGGAAGGGAAAAGGTGACTAACGACTGCCATAGGAGAACATCCAACTAAGAGCTGCACCTTACCCACTGCACTCCAAGCCAGAGCTGGATCATTTCAAAACACCCAAACTGTCAGCCCTCTATCACATATTATTTTAATTGACTGCCATTTCGGAAACATCTTCCAACCTGGGAGTTTGCATCCTACTTCCAGTCTGCAAAGTCATCACAAATCCTCCTGAGCATTTTCCATTTTTCATGCTCCTTTTCGGTTTTTAGGTTTTGCATTTATATTTATTTCCAAAACCTCTTGCAAAGCTCCCCTCAAAGGGGGCTGGAATTTGCTACTCAGAAGCATGGCATGCATATTTGTACAGCAATGCTGACCACATTCACAAGGGACTGCTTGTGATCACTAGCAGAAGAGACAGGAGGATTTTCCATGTGACTTCTTTTTTTTTTTCCCTCCTGTATTGGTTTTGAGTGGTTTTATATTTTGTTGAAATTTTTTAATCACAATGTAGTAATCACAAACCCTAGGAGGAGATTTACTATCTGCATTACTGCCCTTTTTTACACCTTTAAACACATCCAGAAAACCTGTTCTTCACTCCCTGCCAGGATCTTTCTGCTTCACCACTCCCAACATGTTCCTTTTTCATCACTCCCTCCCCCTTCCTGCTCATTTGTTTTAGTAGCTCTTCCCCAGGACTCTACAATTCTTCAAACAGTTCCTTTTGGAGGGCAGCACCTCCTTGACTACACTAAAATTCCTCCTGAAAACACATCTGCTGAACTGTTTGTAAGAAATTAGTCCTGAAATCTGTGTCTCTCTTGATATGCATCTGTGTGCCAGTTTTCCAAGCCCAGATTCACCTACCCAGGTGCACTTCAGCTGGGAACAACGGATTGAGAATGGGGGGAGAAACACTCCTGGTGGATCATTCTGAACACCTAAGATTTAATGTAATAGAACTATTAATAATACATAAGAAAAGAATTATCCAGAGCTTCTTAGTCAGAAAAATCTACAGCTCAGGTCCCATCTGAATCGAAGAAAGATTTTTTTTTTTCCTGTTCACTGGGACATGAATTAATACCAAGTACATAACCTACATTTCCAGTTGAACGTGCAGCATTGCATACAGCCCTCGCTTTATATTTTAGTTCCATCTTCCAAGTATAATCGTCTTAAACTTGCACTGAAATGCACTTGTCATTTGCTGCCCATTGTGACAACCGTCAAGGCTCTTTTTTTTTTTTTTAAATCCTGTTCCCTGTTCTGTTGTTCTGTGTCATTAACCCCATCTCCAATTTTAGTATTTACAGCCCTAAATTGGATGGATGGCTTGTTTTCAGCACAGCAGCCCAGATCACAATTGCTGGTGTCTCTCTTTCTCTTAATTTTCAGCACGATGTGCACAGGGCTGAATTCTCCAAGTGGCGGGAGGCAAAGTGCTTAATGTACAAACCGGACCACATCCTCAGCCCTGGACTCAGTGGGGCCCTACATCATTAAAATTAGGCACTTAGTTAAACGCTTTGCTGAATCAGTGCCAACAGCCCAGAGCCTAAAAGCCCTGAGCACCTTCTTTAAAAGCAGATCTTCTCCCCCCTCCACTCCAGCGCGACCGGAAAGTTTCCAGCGCACACCAACTTATCTTTGCTCTCTCTCAAACGGTGTCTACTTCAAGCTTCTAATCTTGTGGCTTTTTATCTTATTCATTGCTCCCTGAATGTGGAATTCACTATCTATTTTCAAAAGGGAAGTAAGTACAACCACTGTTTCCTAGACAACAGAAGAGCAAAATTAACTCTTCCCTCACCCCTCCCAAAAGACAGACAGAAATATTAAGTTTTGCTATCAACCACAGTAAAGAGGAGCTACCTCTGAAATAACTGAGGTTATAAAGCAGTGCATGGGGGGAAAAGAGAGTGCCATGCTGCTACGTCACAAAAACATACCTTGCCTTTCACTCCACAAACTTTCAGAAGCAAAACACAATTAGCCTGGGCTGCAGAATCTACAGACTCATCTTGACTTATGGTAATTAGAGCAGAGAAAAGAAATTCCAAAAATTCTACTCATCTAGCATGGGCAAAAATCCCTGCTTTTGTGGCAGGGCACACAAATAGAAAATTACAGTTGCTTGTCTTTCCATGACATTTCTGTACACACCAGCAGTGATCTCTTCTCTGAGGTCATCAGTGACATCCCTCAAGGGGAAGTGGTGACACAGGAAGTTTAGGCTGGATATCAGAAAAAGGTTCCTCACCCAGAGGGTGGCTGGGCACTGAAACAGGCTCCCCAGGGCAGTGGTCACAGCACTGAGCCTGACAGAGCTCAAGGAGCATTTGGACAACACTCACAGGCACAGGCTGTGACTCTTGGGGTGTCCTGTGCAGGGACAGGATCTGGACTCAATGTTCCTTAAGGGCCCCTCCCAGCTCAGCATATTCTGTGATTCTGAGGTGTAAATCACAGAGCTGCAAAGAAACAAAGTTCAAATTAAGCTAAATCTACATCTTGAGAACTCTGTGACAGGTGGTCATCCAGCAGGATTACTGCTCTGGCTAAACTTCTCTACCTTTATAAGCTAGAATCCAGTGATGCCTCATGGTGGGGAACCTGTACCTGCTTTTATACTATAAAAGTCCTTGTGAAACTGCTGGTCTGCACCACTCTGAGGTGACACTAAAAAGGAATAAGCATTTTTAGACACCAATAAAACAAAACTGTTTCAACTTGTTTTATATTTTAGTGCTTTGCAGTTAGTTTTACAGAGCCTTGAGAATCCTGAAGTCTTTTCATGGCTGTGTTCTGTAGACATTTGCTTGGGTTGTGTCCATGCACAGCCTTATAGCCCACACCAGAGTGAGCCCTGAGACATGCCACAAACAAATAAAAGTGATTTGGGGGAATGTTTGTAAGAGATGTGAGGAAGAGATTAATTTTCTGTGTCAGAGAAAACTCTAAAGGCACCTTACAAGTCCACTGGAGGTATGTATTGTGCAGTAGCACAGTCTGCAAGCCTGGTACATGATCATAGCATGGCTCACACAGTTCATGGATGTTTCCAAGGAAAACACCTACAGGATAAAGAGCATTTGCAGAATGACTGGAACAGGAAACATGAGAGCATTCTATTACAGAGTTGTATAGTTGAGAACTTGGTAATACCAGCACCTCTTCAGTTTCCTACGAGTCCGTACCACATGGTATCTGGTGTGAAGAAGAGAGATAACAAATCTCTTCCTCCAATACAGACATGTTTGGGGTTTTTTGCTCCCTTCCCCTAGCCCCAGTGTACAGCACAGAAATCCATCATGCTTCCCAACCTCTTTCCCTTTACCAAAAACATTGATGCTTGTGTAGAGTCGGTAAATGAGAAAAGAAAAAAAACAACAAAGGGAAAAGAAAACCAAACCAAACCAAAACAAAACCAAGTGTATGTTGTAAAGGACAGAAGAAACAAGTTTCTTAATAGTTACCTACACATGTAGTTCTTAAATACATGCTTGGACACAACACATTAATATAAACTGTATTAGAGCACTTGTACATATGTATATTCAGGCAGATGTTCCTCCTTTCAAGGCCATGCAGATCTCCAAGCTGCCCTGAATGTCAGAGACATCCAGGGAGGGCTGCAGATAAGAATTTTAGCCTTAAAAGTGCAACTCACAAAATGCATTATTTGGCTGTCAAACCAGGACTTGCTAAATTAATGAAGCATTTTAATTCCCAGATCAACAGAAGCAAAGTTAATTTTGTGGAAGTGTGCTAGATTCCAAACCTATTACTATTAAGACTAACTTAAACCTCATCTACATTCTTCAGGGAACAGGAGAGGAGAATAAACAGAGGTGAAATTAAGCACAAATGTGAAGTGATTTTTTTTTTTGACTGCAGTAATTTTGAGGAAAGAAACTTAGAGGCCTGTTAGCACTAATTCCTAATAGATTGGTCCATTTTCCTGCAGCCTACCAGATGCACGTTTTCTTTATGAACTTTCTTTTTATTTCCCTTTTACCCTGCAATGACCAGCAAATGCATTTGGTTTTGCAGAGGTTAAGCCTTTATTTCCAGAATTATTATTTGTCTTGTTTGGACATGGATCAGGGTCCCTAGAATTAGGTTTTGTATAAACACAGTACATGGAAATGGTCTTTTCTCTACTGATCTTTCACAGACTCAGGTCTCAAATGAGTCTGAAATGAGAAACAAATCTACTGAATAAAAGGAAGAAACACAGAACTGGATGTATAGCCTTCCTTTAAAGGAACAATTTTACTTTATGTTTAGAAAAGGTATGATGATCTTGATGTTCTATGACAGAAAGTCTTGGGGAATGGGGGCAGAGATGAGAGAAGACGAAACATATGATTTCTACAGGCCAGGGAAGATGTAATTTTGAAGATTTGTCTTGCACTGTCCTTGTGAGTCCTGAGCTCACTGGCTTTGAGACAGAGGGATGGAACTACTCTTTCCAATGCTGCACAGGAAATCACCAATTTGGCAAGCAGGTAACTTGGTTGACATGAAGACACCAAGGTTCAAGTTTCTCACTCAAATCAGACAGTGGCCCACTTGGCAGCTTTCTAGCTCACCTAGATCCGTCCCTTTTTCACCTGCTTCAACCCCTGAGCAAAGGACTGTTCCTTGACAGAAAGCTGGTGGACTTCTACAAAACCAGCTGGATAACACAGACATTTTGAAATGAGAATATTTTCACCAGAAGTTCCCAAACCACATAAACCCTAAGTCTCCATCTTCACTTTCAGCACTTGACAAAGAGCTTTTGAGACAAGCCTGCATTTGGGATGTTCTTGCTTTTCCTGAGCCTTCTGCTTTCTAGTTGGGCCTAAGGCTCAGCCTGGACAAATGGGTCAAATGGGACCAGCCAATTAAGATCACATTCTTCACCTAACTTGACTCCAGTCAAGATGGATTACATAAAGACAAACCTGACACAAAAATCTGGTCTCGTTTCTGTGCAACACGCGAGTTGTCCCACCAGGCCCTTCAAAGGGAAAGGACTGAGTAAATATTTGACAAATCCAAGATTAATCAGCCCCACTCAGGCATTTTGATCAATGGATGTCTCTAGGATAAGAAAAAGTGGGACATGAAGGGACAAATGCACTTCATGTGGCAACCATGGAAGAATTGTTTTTATACTGCATTAAGTTTTTATACTGCATTAACCCCACAAAAGAAGGTACTCACAAAGATAATTTCAGGGATAGGAATCCAGATCTGGGTTCCCTCTACAGACACCAGACAAAAAGCTCATCAGATGGAATGCAGAGCACCAACATTTGGCTCCAATAAGACGTTTCAGAACTGGAACCTCTCATTCTCCAGTGATTATGGAGGATGCCAAGAAAGATAATCCACCTTGCAAATGCCTCCAAAGGCTCCAGGATGGGTTGAAAGGACAGTTTTATATTAAGATGAGAGCACAGATTCAACTTTGCTGGGCTTCATATCAAATTTTCTTCACCAAGACATTGACACACCTCATAAAACTGTTCATGTTCCTCAGAGAAAAAGCACCAAGTTAAAACTAAACCTTCACTACTTCCATAGAAAATGAATATGAGATTTAACAATGTACTTCTGTGCTTGCAAAAATGGGTAGGAAGACTAAAATAATTGTCCTGATTTTCAGTGTCTAACTTTAGACACCCAAATTTGAGAATTTAGGTCATATGACAGTCTACACTATTTAAATCTCATCCTCTGGATTACTGCAACATGAAGCCACCTTTTACTGTTCCTGTGGTTGTGATTTTAAAATGAAAACTGTTTAGGATAAGAAGTTCTCCCCCCTACTAAAATTTTCTGAAAACTCTATCATCCTACTCATCAGCACTAGGAACGACAGCAACTTCAAACTTGGTTCATTTTATTTTGGAGAATGAACCATTAAGAAAGGCCTCTGTGTGCCTGGAAATGCAGAACCTTTGCCAAGTTTATCAATAGACAGAGGCAAAATTGCTGTCAACCTGACCTGGACAATTGCAAAGGGTTCATTATTCTTGCTCATTCAATTTCTGGCCGTTTTGCTGAGACAAGGATGATACTCAGTGCCAATTGAGATGGTGGTTTGGAGATGGACACTTTCCCACTATAAACTGGACCACATCCACTGGCTTATTTCATGCAGTGAACAGCTGTTGCAAGAAAAAAAAAAAAATCCTGATCCAAGCCAGTGTCCCAGAGGTAAGGGATCCTGTAAAAAGATATGGCATTCAGATGTAATGTTCATAAAATTATGTTTCAATTTAAATGGCAGTTTGGGAATAGAGAAATACAAAAACTTCTTTTAACCCTTTGCTTTCCTGCTTTGAAAATAGCCAAGCTCATAAAATTTTGACACCAAAAGCCTAAAATTCTGTTCTCTTATGCAGTTTGCTACATGAATTTTCAAAGGTGGGACAGACTTTCCCGAGTGTGTAACTAAGACACAAAGGTAACGAGGAAAACCTATTAAAAAACATCCCTTATAAGTAGGGGTTTGAATGGTACTCTTAAAATTGCATTTATGGTGAACTATAATAGTTTAAGTGTGTGCCACTACTATGTCAACATAATTCCAACTCTTTGGTATTGATTACATAATAAAGATATGTGACAGCTTCTTGCAAACATTTGCATTCATTATTTCCCACTATTATTCAGATCAAGTATCTTTATCACTAAAGCTGTAGAATAAACCTTATTTATTTTGGTTCATCTGTTTGCTCCCTAGAGAGAAAACAGCACACACAATTAGAAATTTAAAAAAACCTATTTTGCTTGCATTTTCTATGCATATTTAAAGAACTTTCCGAGAATACAACAGTCGGAAAATGGGAAAAATCACATTTCCTTTGAATCACTCATGTAGTTCTATGCCTTGAACATAAACAGTTTCATCTTTAGTTGTTCTTAGTCATATAATAGACCACCTGTCATACTGCAGGAGCATCACAGTAGTTTCCAGAAGTCCAGTAATGTCAGAAACACAGGAATATAACAATCCTCAGCTTGCCTATTTACCTTGATTTCAGAAAGCTGAGTATACATGATAGTAGTGGAAAACATCTGAAATGAGTATTATCATGCTGGAAAATGCCTACCCTGTTGTGTACATCCTTCTTACCACTCTGGTTTTCATACAGTGGCCAGGTCACTCATGTACAGCTGCTGTGGTAACACCTGCTCTGAAGTTATACCCTAGGTTTTGTCTTTCTCTGTGAACTTTGAGGGCTAAAGAACTCTTGAGCAGCTGAACTGAAGAAGGACTTATTTGGAAACATCTCAGTGATGTCCTCTCAGATGTCCTGAGACTGAGAAGCCATGAAATGCCTTCTGAAGATGGGATCGGGTCTCCCACACGGTTTTTGAGCTCCAGAAAGTACAACCTTTATCTAAGTGCAGTCACATATGGTTGTAACTCTCTATAGCACTTTGCAAGGGAAAACTACACAAGAATGCTTTAATTACCCATGCAGCATATTGCATGCTTATATTAACGATGCCTTTACATCTGCAACACAAAAATAGGAGGCGGGAAGAGGTTTAGAAATGCTGTAGGATTTCACACCACAGCATCAACCACAATGTGGTTTCTGAACAGACCAGTCTCCAGCCCCTCAAAAAACCCCACTCTGTGTGGTTCCATCTTAGTGGCATCCAAAACTCATCTGAAAGGCTCCTATTCCTTCTGAATCCAAAGACCCCTACAGGACATAATTTTGAAATAGGGAAGAAAACCCAAACTGAAAAGATGTTCCCTCCCCCAGCATCTGCCAGTTTGTTTATCTGCCTCTTCTTGAGCTGCTTGGAAAAATACAAGGCATATAATGCTGTGAGAAATCAAACCAAAACCCAAGTCCATTGGGATGGCAAAGGACCAAGATGCTGGGAACCAGGTATCTCCTGGCCTCTGCCAGTGCCATCCAACGAGTCTGGATGCATCTTCTGTCATTCAGGTGTGCTTTACACATAATTGTTTACATTCCAACAATTTTTTTTGCTTGTTTAGACTATATGCTTGGTAAGCCAGGGACTTGTGGGTCTTTGTAGTATGCTTAGATAGGGTGAAGAGGAAAAGCATCCTATGGCCATCAAAATGCAAAATGTTAATAGCTTCCAATAATCCAGTCTACCTCCACCAAGTAAAGCTAAACATCAGAAAATTAGGAGAAAAAGAAAACTCCTGTTCTTGGTCGCTGTGAAAAAGACCAAATCAAGCATATAAGGTCCTGGTTTCACTCAGATAGGGTTAATTTTCCTCTCAGTAGCTGGTGCAGTGCTGTGTTTAGGATTTAGGATGAGAATAATGTTGATAACTCACCGTTGTTCTAGTTGTGGCTAAAGCAGGGCTTACAGCAACTCACAAAGTTGTGTGAGTTTTCAGTTTCTCACACCACCCCACCTGCAATGTGGCTGGGAGGGAGCTGGGAGGGGACACAGCAGGGACAGCCTACCCTAAGCGGCCAAAGGGACATTCCACACTGCATGGTGGTGTGTTCAGTGTATGAACTGGAGGCAAAGCTGGTTGGGGGCTGCTGTTCAGGAATTGGCTGGGCTTCAGTCAGGTGGTGGTAAGAAATTGCATTGTGCATCACTTGTTTTTTATATTATTTTATTACTGTAATTTTTTTTTTGGCCCTGTTAAACCATCTCAACCCATGAATTTTACTTCCAGCTCCCCATTCTCTCCCCCAGTCCACTGAGGGCAGAGGGGGAACGAGCAAGCGGGTTCACATTCTCTAAGTTGTTCCTTCTTAGATTTGCAATGTGACAGGTGTTATTAAGCTTGGAGAGAGAGAATAGAAGCTAGCACACCCCAGAAGTAAGAGATTCACAGGAACAGTTGCAATGCACAGTTTGTTGGATGGATTATCTTTAGGTCTCATATACAGTCAACTCAAAACTCTGCCACAAATATAAACATTCTCTTCCAGAGTTGTACTTAACATCCACTGCTGAATATTAGTTGTTCCCCACGTATTGCAATGACACAGTTGCAGTTAAGCAAACACCACTACTGCACAAGAGGGTCGGTTTTAATGCAGGCAAATGAATTAAACTAGACATAAGCAGGTTATGAAATAATGAGGGAGTTGCCAAGAATCAAAGAAGAGATTGAATTTAACCATTATTAAAATGACAAAACTTGGGATCACCAACTGTAAACAATTTTCATCACCTAATTAAACAGCCCATTAGTGTTTTCAAAAGAGATGGCTGGCGGTGGCCACTCAGAAAAACTGTTGACTTTGCAATGGTTTGTGCTCTGAGTTAATGGAGTTGATTCCAAACAAGCACTTCCCCTATGCAATTCATTACAATTGCATTAAATCCTCTGTGTAATGCTGCTCACTCTGGAATCCAACCTGAGCCTGTAGTGCCCAGCACTGGGGCTGCATCTGACTGCAGCACAAACCATCCCAGGGATGCACAGACCACAGGAGGAGGTGAGAGCACTGCCCATCACCTCAACAACCCTGCTGGATTAAGATTACTTAGTGTGCAAAATAATTATATATATATATATATATATATATATATATATATATACATATATAAGAAGCTGGGTTTAGAGGCAGGGAATAAACAAGGGAAGAAACACTACATATCTAATTTTCATTTCATTCTTACACTGAGTTAAACAATATGAAATGACCAAGTAGAATCTGTAGTGTGTCTTATGAAGTTACACTGACAACATAAAATGAAAATCCCTAGAGAAAAGTTAATTTCTATAAAAATTTTGAAGTATGCTGAGTCCCCACTGACAAGGAATTTCGCAGTGAAGAGCGCTCCTCTCCAAAGTTTCTCAAAAGTCTCTAACCACCCATTGGCATCAATTTAGAAACAATCACATAATGGTTTTGGTATGAAAGGATCTTAAAGATCAAATCCAATCTCACTGCCATGAGGCAGGGACACTTTCTACTAACCAGGTTGCTCATAACCTCATACACTCTGGCTTTGAAAATTTCCAGGGATGGGACATGTACAGCTTCTCTGGGCAGCTAGTTCCAGTGCCTCAACACCCTCTCAGTAAAGGATTTCTTTCCAACATCTAATCTAAACCTCCACTCCCTCACTTTGAAGCCCTTACCCCTTGTAATCCCTTTTTCAAAGTCCTGCTCCAGCTCTCTTTGTAGCCCATTTGGTACTGTAAGGTGCTAGAAGGCCTCCCAAAAGTCTTCCCTTCTCCAGGCTGAGCAACTGTCTCATTTTTTCCTCTGACCAAGACTCCTGGAATATGTGTGCGATCCCAGTCACCTGCTGAAGTGATTGGCCAAATGTTTCAGTGTGATCTGTGGCAGAAAACTCAAACACTGCAATTCCCTTCTGTGCCACCACCCATGCCAGGAAAGATGAGCAGAGCAAGAACTGCTGGTGGCATGAACAAGCCATTGTAAAAATTCCCTGGCTACCCATAGAGAACAAAAAATTAAAGAGGGGGAAGATTTGTTGAACAGTTCCAAATTATTGAGAGTCATTGTTTAGAACAAGCTTTTTCCTGTCTTTATCTCTCTTAAATAGAACTGTATCTGAAAATATATTTGTTTATGCAAATTGGACATCCCTCTCCTATTTGAATTAGCACCATAAGTACATTCTGTATCAGTGCAGACATACTCGATGTATTTAATGTCAACACTACTAGCAATGATGGAGATTGGAAATACTGCTCTGCTTGTTGGCCATGGAATAAATTTGCCAAACAGAATCACTGTAGCTCTAGAGTTTAAATTAATGCAAGCAACACTGTTATCAGTCGTCTTTAGCCTGCCACTCTTAGCTTCTAACAGAAACATTTAGGAATAGGAAGCATTACATCTGGCTACAGCTGCATATTACATGGTCCATTGAGACTTAGATGCTGATGGCTGAACTGAATAACAAACAGCTGGGTATAAATGCAAAGATCAGGGAATCATAAGAAAATGCTTGTATGGTATCTTTGAAGCCTCAAACACAATGATACTGTATTAGTGCTATTAGCATCACAGAATGGAATAGCCTGAGGATCAGCTTTCAGCTCCTCAGTGTGTGGAAAAAGAAACTTTAAGGCAGGTAGTGGCAGATTCCTTTCTGACTACTGTAGTATTTATACTCAAACAGTTTATTTTATTAAAAATTTCGGTTGTGAAACATCAATCCTGTCTGCAGTGGCAGGCAAAAAGCCAGCCTTCCTCAGGAGTTATGGGGCATAATTCCTCTCCATCCTTGGGAAAGTCCTGAGAATCTTTCAAAATTAGCAAACATATTTTCAGTGCCATTGGAAAGTTACAACACAAATATCTGAAACGGGACAAGCTTGATTCAATGCAGGCACAAGCCAATTTACTGAAAGTTATGTTCCACTGCCCCATAGGTCTAAGAATTGCTAAGGAGGAAAACCACGTAGAAGAGTTTTAGTGTGGCCACAGTGATGGGTCTTCCCAGCTGTCCTTCAGATGTTCCCAGAAACACAAACTGCTGTGCAGTCCTTGCAACTCAGCTTCCACTGGAAGAGGATTTTATTTTTGAGATAAAGAACAAATGAATGTTATTCTATTGAATTTACTATACTGACTGCACGTTGTCAGGAGTGACACTTGACGCGACTGTCTGGCCTACAAAGCAACGGTACAGAAAGCATCAAAAGACCTCTCGAAGGCAACTGAAGAACAAAGACAAAATATCCTGAGTGTGGCAAGAGAGAAGACCTAAAAATTGTCACTAATTGGCATAAGGGATGAAAAAAATAGCTTGTAGGCCCTTTTATAAATAGACTGCTTGTTCAGTAAGTGAATGTGAGTAGTCTGGACTTGTAAAACCTAGAAACCTGTTTTCCTGCCTAATGGGACATCCTACGGCTCAAAGGGCACTTTGTTAACTCTTTTCCAACTCTACCAGAATTATCAGGGAGGGGAATGCCTGGGGAAGGGGATAAGTACCCATGATGAGTGAATATAGGTGTATAACAAGAAAAAATGATGAGCACCTCTGCTTGTAGCTCCTCTCATAGAACACACGTCTCCCTGTACTGAAGGTCCTTAGTGAACATTCCCATCTCAGGAATACGGCCACTCACATTTCTGAAGTAGTTTAAATATCAAAGAGATCTCCTCAAAGACTTCCTGAAAGCCCAAGGAGACATAGTTTGGATTCCTCAGACAAGACTGAACAGGCTTGAAACCACATTATGGATTCCAATGGAGAAGCAAATAATCAGGAGGATGGTGGAGACGATTCGTTGAGTAAATGCAATGTTGGGTGGTGTTGCAAGCAGAGAAAGAAAATACAATTCCAGTCTGCCAGAGTTAAGAGGGCAGACTTATGATAAAGAAAGAGAGAAAAAAATGATTCTTTAAAGGGAAATGGATAGTTTTAGAAACACATCATAGTTCTTGGGCCTCAGGGAATGACAGAAAAGGTGTGAGATGACATGGTGTAGAAGAACACCACACATAAGAAGCAGGCAGAAACACAGAACTTTGCATCTTGACAGAAATCCATCATAAAAAAAAAAAAGCAAAGTGGGTCATTTTCACTAATTGGAATATCAACACCCTTTGATCTGTCCGGGTCTTGATTATATTATGTAAGAAGAAATTCCCACCACGATGCCAAAGTGGGTTTAACTTCAGCAAAGAAAGTTGCTGCAGCTTCTCTACTGGAAACAGCCTCTGCCAATGTTGAAGACAGCTCTGAGAATTCAGGAGCATTAAAGAGGCTAATGTACTTGAGCTTTGTTCTAATTACTTTTCTTAATAAGTTTTGCTGGACCACTAAGAATAGATGCTGTCCTGGGAACTCCAGCACTCAATCACCACTGTGTTCCTGGGCATAACTTGCAGCAATCAGGGAGCAAAACTTGGAGGCGGAATTACCAACTTGGGCAGCAACTGCATAAAGTATGTGGCTCTAGCTGCCCTTTTTGTCACCTGACTGCAATATGCTGCTGCCCAGAGCTCTTTCCACATAAAGTCAGATGGTCATAAACAGATACCTAATAAGACTTCCACTATTGCATCTAAATTATTTTGAGAATTGATTTTAACAATAACTGTGAACCTAGGAAGGGAAACCAAAGTATTACTTCCTTTAAAATAATAAAAAACAACCAGCTTGAAAGGAATTAAGTGAATAGAACATTAATTTTAGTCCAGACTATTTGTGCTTCTAACAATAAATTCTTACATTCCTGCATCTATTCTCATGGATTTACAGGCATTCAGGACCATCCCTTATTTATCTATTTATTAGCATTTATGTGATCATTCAACACCTCTATGCACACTCCTCAATGCAGTAACTAATAGAACCAATAACAGCATGTGCCTTTCTAGTCAAAGGCATTTATCTCCCTGGTATCAGAGAGAAACTCCACTTTCAGAGAACATTCAAATGCCCCACTTATTGGAGGAAAAACTCCACTCAGAACTGAAGTTTCTAAGAGGAAAATGAAGGCATGGGTGTTAGGAACACAGGTGATTGATGCACTGTGATTTTATTAATTTCTACTCTACAAAGCATACTACAGGAGATCAGGATTAGCTGTTTCCACCTGGAAACTCTTATTTAAGTTTCCAGTGCTTGTTTTACAAAAAAATCAAGGGTATGTATTCTCCTCTCTACTTCTGGTTCTTCAGCTACTGTAATAAAAACGGTAACAGTGATGTAGGGAAGAGATGTTTTATTGAGATTTGCAGTTTGAGCAACAGCACTAAAACTCCTTGGTGTCCAGGAAAACATAATGAAAACGGCATTTTCAGTATTGTTGTTTTCCTCCTGAAAAACATGGCTGCTCCACAGCATGGTGTGGTAGGATGTTTCCACACCCATGTTATGATCTGTCTAATAAATCTTTTAATGTTGCCACCAGTTGTGAATTAAATCTCAAACCCATGAAAATATTGTAAATAAGCAAACAGAGTAATTACTCCAACTTTATTTATACAGATCTGAATTACAAATTTTAGTTTGACTGGTTTCAATGGCAAGCTAGTAGAAATAACAGCACTAGCTTGATTATCAAAAGGCCTTAATTTTCAGTGAAAATGCTCTACTGCAGGCTAACAGTGCTGGTTTCCTGTATCTGAAAGCTACGGTACTGGGCCTTATAGTTTGATTTTTATAAGCCTTATAATGAGGGTGGAGAGGATATACATTCCATTCTTCAGCTGCATTTTTGTTCCACAAAGACTGCAATTTTCAGTCTCTTGAAAATGTAATTATAGATAATGTTTGCATCAGTGGCAAGAACACAATGAGCACATGGGGCATGAAAACTCCACTCAAATCACATCCTCTTAGGTTACGAAGCTTGTCTTCTGCCAAGAGTGGAGGCATTTCAACAAGCTAATGTTCGGTATGAAAAGGATTGTGGTTTATACTAACCCCTACATACATTCCTCTTTTACTTTTCCCATTATTCTACTCTTTGCACGGGGAACCTAAATAGACCAGAACAAAGATTAATTGGAGTTACTTTGAAAATCTGAGGTCTATAAAAAAAAAAATTTGAAATGCAGTAGCTAAAAATGTAGAGGTCTACACCTCAGTACACCTTGTTCAAATGATCATACCTTTGCAGTTGCGAAGTGAATCTAGATCAGAGCAAAAAGATGGCAAGTGAAAAGGTATCAAGGTTGCATGAGGAGAAGTCACTTTGAGACAAACCAACCAGCTTCAGTTTAGAAATGGGACTGAAGGCTGCTTCAAACCCAACATGATCAAGAATTTCAGAAAGAGAAATCAAGCATTTGATTTGTTCAGAAGACCAAGAAGAGTAAACTATTTTAGGGTAAAATGAAATATATGTATCTGATATTAAAAAAAAAAAAAAAAGTGTATCAGAGTTCTGCTTCATGTAAGTTAATTATGTCGTAAGGAAAAGTGATTTGTGCTTCTCTATTCAGCATCTACCTCAGTAGTAAACCAGAATCAGTCCGAGACACAAGTGATTGTGATGCTGCTGTTGTGCTACTGTCGACATATCCATCCCTTGGAGTGCCTTGAGCTCCTTGACTAAGAAAATAAACTCGCTTTCAGAACAAGGTTTCACACAGAGAAAGAAGAACCTACATAGTGTCCCCAAGTCCCAGAGCTGGGAGGACAGGGAGACCCAGAGCTTGATGCCACAGAATATTCCAACCAGCACAAGGATGAGAAGAGAGGGCATTCAGCCAGCAGAGAACCTCCTCCCTCTAAAGCCCACAATTTAACTGCAAGTGTTCTGATGCCATTAAACCTACCGTTGTAACAGATCAAGATGACTTTTTAAAAACAATTAAGAAAAATAAAAATAGGAGGATAAATGAACACCTTTAAAGCCCTGAAGGCAAATCAGGATAACCCCACAACACACTGTTATCAGGTATAAGCATCTCTCCCTTCCCATAACTTTCTCTCCATTTCATAGAGCACCGTGATTCTTAGTGCTAGGAGCCAGCACTTGCACTAATTGTGAGTCCTAGCATGCAGCTACCAAAATACTTGTCTTCCAGCAACCCTGGGGAGAAGCACACAGTTGTGTTTCATAAGCAAAGAGGAGAATCCGACTTAAGCTCTTGTCACACTGAATATGTCCAATCAACATAAATTCTTTGTCTTTATTTGTTCGCGGTGCGTTTGGATCACAGATACAGAGTGCTTTGAAATCAAAGGGAGCCTGCCCATCGACTCAACGAGCTTTGGATTCAGTCCTTAATTTATTTATAACAACCAGTCTTTCTGGAACCTGAGTATTTGAGCTGATTCTAAGCCACTTGTTTTCACTGAGTTTTACCACCAGTTTCGTTGTATAAAGAGTCAAGTGCTTAGAGAAAAGGCTGCAATCTACTGAGGCCTCTGTGTCTTCCTGCAGCATCACCCAGCTTGGTGCTGTATCTATTTATTGTAAAGGGGAATGCTGTTAATGATGAAAGTCTCACCTAAACACCTCAATGCTGAAGAAACTGCTCACACACAAGTTCTGTGAAAGCTGTAATTCAGGAGGATTGCCTAAAATGAAGTCCTACTGAGCCTAACCAGGACTTCTTCCAGTGCTCAATATTCCTGGCTGAAACTCCCCAGCTTGTCACATGGAATTAACAGATGCCCTTGAGAAAGGCATGTTACGTAGATCCACAGTGATTTGCATTGGGTAAGTAGGGCAACTTGTGTTTGTGGGGAAAAAGAAAACAATACGATAGTATCGTATTTGGTTCACAATTTGTAGACAAGACTGTTCAAAAAACAGAGTTGAGAGAACCTACTAAAACATCCACTACAAATATGCAAGAAAAACTACTATACTTTGTCAAGCAACAGATCCCCAGAAGACCTAGAAAATCACAGTCAGGGTTGATAATTCCAGTCTGATGGGTCAACAAACACAGACCAGAAAGGCTGGTCACGCTTTCAGGGACTTTCAAAATTTGAATCACTATCTAGATAGTAAGCATATAAAATCATTAAGCACTTCAGATCTAAATTCTAGGTGGTTTTCTCCAAGTTCAATAGGTTTCTCTTGCTTATCAAAGAAGGAAGAAAATAAAGTAAATGTTTTGCAGGAACTTCATCCACCAGAGAAGCAGGGAAGGAATAAGAGTGGTGTTTTTGTGGATATTGAAAGGATGGTGATAAGGGAGAGCAAAGCAGGGTGGTTCTTAACTCACAAGGTAGAAAAGGGCAGGGAAGGCTGCTTGCTTGAAACATGGATGGATCAGAGCAGGCTGAAGACTCCCAGCATTTTAAGCAAACATAAGCAGAGCAAATTGCATATTTTAGGGACAGAGAAAAATATGGCATGAAGTGGTAAGAGACTGGAAAAGGAGTTTTAGTTATGTTGATGGATTTTTAAAGTGCTACATGCTAAGGTTCTTCACTGATAAAAAAGTCCAGCTAGATCTATGAGGGCTTTCAATATTTACAGCATATTATAGAATTGAATAGAAACGCTTTGTTTGTTGTTTTTGGCAATGTGATTATTTGCTGTTAAATATTTACACTTTTTTTTTTTTTTTTTCCCAAAGAGTTTTGGGAAAGAAGAGGGAAGTTGATTTATTCTCAAGTTTCCATGAAGCCTTCCAGCTTCACGTCCAGAAATTATCAGCAGCATTTTTGCATTTTCTGGGATGTGGGGCTTTGCTAAGCTTAAAAATAAAACCCTCATTCCTGTTACCACAAATGATGCTCCACTTTTTAAATATAACATTAATTTTAAATTATTATTTTCTCTGCTAAGCAATCCTGAATTTGCATCTTATATGAAAGCTTTGCCTAAATACATACCTTTTTCTGCCCTACAATATTCATTTTACTCAGAAGTCTGGCATCTCTTAACTCCAAATTCACTCTGTGTATGTGGCTCCAAACCAAGCAGGAAAATCAGAGGCCCGAGTGGCTGAAGTCAGCAGCAGTCCTCTCCACTGCCTTTCCCCACTTGAGAAGAAACGAAGAGCCAAGGGGTGCTCAGAGACCTTCAAATCCTCTGAAGGCCAGCAAAGTAAAGAAGTCTAAGCATCCCCTGATGTGGAGGTGAGGAGAGAGAGAGCAAAGAGGCACAGAATCAGCCAAATAGTCTCCAGCTCCTGCAGAGAGATTCCAGGTAGCAATATGGGCATCTAAGCAAGCTGAAAATTGCTCCTTTCTGAATTCCAAAGTGTATCTCTTGCTACATTTGGCCTGCTGTTCATCAACACAGACAGAGAGGCAGCAATGAGGCTGCTGCAGGACCTCTTCCCAAATCCAAGAAACTGCATGTGGGGGAAGAAGAAGTGACTTGAAGGAGCCTGGAATAATACTCTGAAAACACAGAGATCAGCCAGTGTTCTTGAAGACTCTTTGGGCCACATTTAGCCTTATAATGAATATTTCTTGCTGGAAAACAGATCTCCTTTGTGAATGTTGGTTTCAACGGACAGGTTTGCATAGGATATTGAAGAGTTGCTGCTGTCTTACTTTCCAATGACAATGAGAACTCTTTGTCAACATCTATATGGCCACTATTGAAATAGTCACTGCAGGAAGAAAAAAGGCTCAAAAATACCCAGAATCTGACCCTAAATTGTTATGTTGTACAATACCTACTAAAGCATATACAAAGCTTCATCCTATTCCAGTGAAATACCCCAGGAACAGCAAAGACATGGGAATGGTAAGAAGATACTGAAGCTCTAAGCTTTTCCTGTTCTACACAGCCTTGTCTTGAAGATAAATAAATGTGGTCTACCAAGTGAGATGCTAGGCTGCACTTAGGGGACAATGAAATCAGGCAAACCCAATTGTTTTAAAAATCCGTAATATAGTGCTGGACTTTTCTTCAACTATATCCGAGCACAGTTATGAAGCTGCTGCATTTACTCTCTTCTCCACAGGCAACAAACCAACTTAAAAAGGGAAGTTGTACTCTATCTTCTGCAGCCAAACAATAGAAATATCTGTGAAAGCTGAGTGCCCTCAGGCAGTGAGATGAATCCTTCTCTCTGGCAAAGGGGAAAAGATTTGACAAGAGGAGTAGAACCCCCCCTTGCCCCAACTTGCGATGTGCGAACATGCCTCCAAAGAATACCTGCCTAACTCAAACTGACTTATCTCCCACTTCATCATCAAGACAGGCACTCTGCTAGCAAGGTAGAACAGTATCTGAAAAGTTATTTACCTCCTGTTTCCATGATGAAGTTCACTCTGAGGCGAGCAATGAGAAAAAGGCTGCTAAAACCACGTACACGACTGCAATTCATCGCTCAGAGCTGGACAGCCTGGCACGGGATGCAGAGCCCAGCATTATGCATTCCTCACTCAAGCCAAGCTCCTGGAAACCCATCGGAAGTTTGGCTTGAACACGGACTACAGGCTATAGCTGGTAATAAAACATCAGATAATAGTGCTTTACGTGTCCAGAGAGGTTCTCTTTTTCTAAGAATTGCTTCACTTGTCATTGATTTTTCCACATCCTGCAAAATTAAATGCTAATTTTATTCCTTCCTCTTCCCCCTGGTCCCCTCCCACTCAATACTGATCTCCAGGAGGAGCTGGCAACACTGAACCTGCCAGAAAAAGCCAGTGCTCACCTGGCAATCCTAAAAATTCAGTGCTTCGAGGAAGAAGTTGAATGATGTGGGTCAGATTAGGACAAGAGGACAAGAACAACCTCTGCATTTTTTTTCCTGGATCTAGATCCATCTAGATCATCTGTGGTTATTCCTTTATTCAGCATTTCTGGTTTTGTGGTCTAATCTCTGAATATCTTTCCAATCAAGATATTTTCTGGAATCAATTTTAAAGACTAAATGCATACCTAAAGTAATAGTCACCGGGTTTTCTTGAATTCTTTTTCTGTGTCTCTTTTTTGTTTTCTTGTTTGTCTGGTTTTTGTTTTGGACAGCAGGGATTTAATGTAGTTTGTTTAGATAGGGCCATTAGAATATGAAAAACTGGTTTCTGAGCAATAAGATCTTGGAAGAAGAAATTAAACTGAATTAAGAAAAAAATTGAAAGTCCATTTACTGACTAAGGAAATTATCAGCTTTCCTACATGTTAATAGAGAGACATTGCAGATTAAAGAGTATTTTTTATTTCCCTGGAAAACACAACAAGGGGATCAAGTTTACTAAAATTCATGGTGAAATCAAGACAAACCAGAGTCATGTGACTTGCAATTTCCAGAGCATCTTGTATGAGAACCAGGTATAGAACAGGGTTTTCTTTAAGCAACAGCCACTGGGAACAGAGTATGTTTGACAACATTTCAAATGTTGAATGCTTGTTCTACATTCCATCTGTGTGGAAATAACAAAAAAAATATAAAAGCATTTATTGATAAAGGGCAGAACCAGATGTCTCTCTCACTAGCAATGAATTGCAGGCGAAGGCTGACAGAGCCAAGCAATTGAATGAGCCAGGAAAAAAATATAAAGAGAAGAAGGGAATAGATCATTTGATTTTGTAGATTTTCAAATGCAGTTATCCTCTCCAAGAAGCTAATAATTTAAACACCAGCTAAAAGATGTTTGTATCTGGATATCCCTCTCAAAATCTCCACTGTTGTCTAGGAGTGAGTACATTTAATTGGAAAGACACTGAAAAAGTTGTAAATTAATGTTGTAATGAATTGCTACCTATGACTGCTGGGACAGTGTTAGGCTTTTCTGCCAGGACTACATTTTCTTTGTCACACTAACACACATGGATAAAACAAAACAATAATAACAATGATTAGAAAAAAAAATCAGTAGATCACTAACGCCATTTTCCTGAAAGAGCAATAGCTACATATCTGGAATAACCATTGATGTAAACTCTAAAATCCCAGGGCAAGATCCACACAACAATTTAAGAAATGAACAGGGATGTGAAAATCATAAAGCAAAATTCTCAGGTTGCTGCTGTTGTTTCCCTGTAAAAACCTGAAGTGGCTCACTGTGCATAGGCTGAGGGGAAATCAAGGACATAAATTCCCTGCATGTTCCCCTGCAGGGGATGAGTCCATCCCTGATGCAGTGAAGAGCAGGGGGAGCTGGGCCACAGCTGGGCATGAGGTCTCCTTCCAGGGTAACCTGGACACAGCTCTCTGCTTCCAGACTGAGCTGAGCAGAAGTGGGCAGGAGCACCTCCCTTCCAGCCTAACCAAAGGCAGCAGCACTCACAGGCACGGACTAAGTCTCTCCACAGTACTATGCCCTAAGTCCTGCCCTCAGCTGGGACAATATGCTGCTCCTGATAGAAAGTGATGGGTAAACTCACAAAATATGGCCCAGGAGGCGGGTGCAGGATCTTTCTCACAGCTCTTACACTAATGTTTGCCTCAGAGCATCGCTTTTGAACTTGACTTTAAGTATTGCCACCACTTGGCAGGCAAGGGAGAAGCTGTCCCAGGGCAGAGAACACACTCAAGATACTCAGCCTTCTTCAGCTGAGTCGTAAGAGGCAAGAGAACGCAGCTGTTCTCATCCATATAAACTATTTTTTTATATTTGTGTAAGTGGAAAGAAAAAAAAAATCACCAAACAGGCACTATTGGTACAGTAGGCAACTCCTTTGTGAATTGGCTCATTTAGGCATTCATTTAAATACAGTAATTAAGATTTAACACAAAACAGAAGCTGCTTTCAGATGTCATTTTGAAGGCCAGATGATCTCCTCTTTATTAATATTATAATTTTAAACTATTGTCAGCTGAATTTTCAAGAATCAAGCTGTGAGCAAAGAGAATACACCACTGAAGTGTGTCCTATTTACGTAACCCAGTCTCAATGAAAATGAGAGATTGATTATAAATCTGTGATACAGAGGATGGAGAACTGCACCACTAAATGTCAGGGTGCTTTATCTGGACGTTAGGAGGGAATTTATACCTTCAGCATCTGCCATTCACCTTTCCTATTTAACACCATATGGAAGAGCACAACAGCGTTTAAGGCAACACATTTCTGAAAACCTTTATGAGAAAGCCAGCAGCTTACTGCAAATGAAAAATGAAATCCTGAAGGGAACACAAGCACTTCTCCTCCCTTCCACAGCCACGGAGAACGCGGGAAGGCGTTGGAAAGCAATTAAAGTATGATGATTCTAAAGGGGAATAATTATTTCACAATTACTTGAGAACATTACATTTATTGCTCCAATTAGTTTTTATTTTCCAAACAGGCATTCTTGTTCCTGCATTTTTCTTGTACCTATGATGGTTTTTCTTGTTCTCCTACTTCTTTGCTAAGGAAAGCTCAGCCTTGCCTTCTACGTATATTCCCAATTTTGTGCCTTTAGCCTCTGGTTAACCCTGCCCTGCCACCAGTTTGTTTTAATCAAAGGAAATCATGTCAGGAAATGCAATATACTTTGCAACTATATGAACACATAAAAAATAATCCCTTATGGGAAACACAGTGTGTGGAAATGAAGAAAAAAAGAAAGCAACGCAAAATGTTGCCTCTCCACTTCAGGAGGAAAGAAATTTTTATTTGCTTAAACCATAAAATAATAATTTCTCTGTAGAATGTTGTCTTGTCCAAGTGTACTCTTTCTATTCCAGGTGCTTTTAAAAATGAAAAGATTTTGTACACCTTTCCTCTGTATCAGTTTGTATCAAATATTTTTATATTAATCCATGAATTAATCATGAAATTTGAATAGTCCAAATGCTCATACGATATCAAACATCCTAAAATGCCAATGAAATATTTAGAGTTATCAAAGTTGTTAGAGCAATCATAACTGATGATTAATTTGGATGATGAATACGTGTGGGGGAGGCTTAAAACTTGTGAGATCGTATCATAGGAAGTGAAAGATATATTTAAATATTGATGTGCTGAGAGTTATCGTAGGTTAACTTCTGAATGAGATTCTAGAAAAGATGATGGGGAGAAGGACACCATGAAATTGTAATTACTTAATCGACATCCAAAGATTTATTTTCCATTCTGAAGCTTTCTGAAGTTCCTTGGCAACAGTCAAAAATTTTGTTCTTTTTTTGCTTTTCCTCAGTAGTGGCCCAAGGTATCTGTCACACAGGTAACTTAAGCAGACCTCATAATACTCAAAATAAAGGTATTACTGAGTCAAAGTTCGAACAAAATGCCAGTATTAGGATGAGGCTGTGGTCTTAAAAATACCCAACTGTCTATTTTCATGGTTTGATATTCTAGAAACAAGAAAGACAAGAGAGTGGAAAAATTATTTTTGACAGGTTGTTGAGTTTCCCTGTAGTTATATTTAAAAACATAAATTTGTTATCTTCATTTTTTTGCTGGAAAAAAAAAAAAGTCTTATATTGCAGGTTTACTGCAGAAATTGAAATTCTGGATTTCAAAGTGCAAGCATGTCCTATGAATGATGACATTTCTTATTTACTAAAGAGCAAGTACAAACAAAAAGTATCAAAAATTGATCTTCACTGGCTTTTTAATCAGCATATTGCATGTATATCTCATTTTGACTCATTTTTGATTAGATGAGAAAGGAATTCAAAGGCTAAATATTTTTTCACATTATTGCCTTGTAACCCGTGCAGTTGAATGCGCGCTGTTGAAGTATAATGTATTTTATTGGCATTATAGCCAGCTACCAAAAATTAAAGTAAAATTTGAGTTTGTTTCAGTAGTAACGAACACTACTATTCATTTACATTAAAGGTAATCCCAGGCACTGAAATGAGGAACATGGAATGGAAAAACCTTCTGTGGTATTTCCGAAATCAACGTGGGGGGGGTTTACAACGATGAGTATTTAATCCTCAAAGCAACCTCTTCACAATCATCCAGTTGGCATGTAGATGTAAGCCAGTGAAATCAGCAAATTACATTGAACTCAGATTTTATAACCTCACTTCAGAACCATTAACCCTCTCCTACCCTGTCCCAATACACACATCTCATCTGTGTGTTTCACCTACGTGTATCCACGTATTTTCCTCAGAACTGCCTCTTCCCCGCAGTGCACAACAGCAGTCAAACAATTCCTGATCCTTCCCAGAGCACTCACCAAGCAGGGCTCTTTGCAGGCATGGTTAGAGCATCCAGCTTGCCATCTGTCCTCAAGAACAGAAGTTCATGCATTTTTATGCTTCATATCCTAGAGTATCTATTTTCCAATGCCATGTCATTAATTAATTTTTACTAGTAAATTGCCATTCAGTCACTAACCAGGTACACTGATGCCATGCATACAGTTTAATTATACGCAGTCATGCTCAATGTATCTGATGTTCTATTTTATTTCTGTTTAGCTATATAGTAACAGCAGTGAAACTTGAAAGCAAGCAACATTTCAGAGCGATTAACATTCTCACAGAGGTAAAAGCATTTTACCTCTGCAATTATCAGGCTGGCAGTAAACTTTCACACTAGGTAGGCACTGAAAGTTACTCCTTGAAAAATCCCCTTTTTCTCTCTCATTGAAATAATGGATGATTCTGAAAATAAAACCCCTTAACAGATAATTTTTAAATGTGCAAAGAAGAAGTGCAAGTTTCCCAAAACATCTGATATGGCACCAGCACATTAAAAAAAAAATAAAATAAAAAAAATCTAGTTTTGCCAATTTGTGCTGTGAAAGAGCATACACATATATTTTGCTAATTGCCTTGCTCTAAAATAGGAAATTCCTTTCTGCTGAAGGCTGAACTGAGCTGCACGGAATGGCTGGAGCAGATGGCGAGGTTAAAAGTTTTGTGCGGCGCGGTAACTCGGAGCGTGCTCTCGGATGCTCCGCGCCACCCCGCTCACGCTGCTGGCGGCTCGCCGCTCGCCCTGGGGGGGCAGCTAAAGGGGAAGGTGCTCGTGGTGCCCCTGACCCCTGATGCGTAATCAAACTGCATCCTCATCAGCACTGATTAGTCCAGAGAGTTGGGGACTTGCAAATAAATATATGTCACCACTTGGGTAAGAAGGACAAGATCAAGATGGTTTTAAACAGCGAATGGCAGAGTATTGGAAAGGCAGTGTAGCAAAGCTCTCATACACAGCATTTGGTGTCAAGACTGTTTTTGTGAGGAACAGAAGCTCCCTGAGTTCATGGCAATTTAGCCTCAATATTAATTTGCACGCATGACACATGATCCCTTGAAATCACAGCATCTCCACAATTACTTAGATCAGCAGCAAAGCGAGGTTTGGTTAATACAAGAAAGCACATCACATCATGACCACTGATGATACAGGAGATAAAGTTTGGGGTTTTTTTCATTCAAGAGATTACTTGGTCACCCTTCCCCCCCAAAAAATGCATGAGGAACCAGCACCAACCCTACAAAGATGTGTGCATTTAACAACTCCATTATCAAACTTCTGCATTTCAAGATCCACTTAGGACCTGACATTTCTCTAGACTAATTTTTGTACTTTGGACACACATTAAGCCCGGCATCTAATGAACAATGACTGTGTTTCAGGCTGTGTTAAAATACATTATGGATGCTTCACAGAGAAAAGGAGTATGCAGAGAGCAATGCAGAAGAAAGAATTTGACGTGGTACTCCCCCACCTCGAGGGGCAAATTGGAGATAAAGTTATATAAGCTTAAGTGACAACAGGATATCATCAGCCACAGTTAGTAGTGCCTTTGAGCTTGGAGATGTTTGTTAGCAGGATCTTTTCTGACTGCCTGGAAGGACAGCAGGTAGAAAGTCTAATCAAAGCTGAGATAATGAAAACAAGGGGAAGTTTGGCTGTGGCAGGTTCCTACAGAGGGCTGCAGAGCAAGAGATACCAATGTTCAGCTGCTGCTTCGTACTCTAATGGTCAAACCTCTGCAATTTTTCTGCAAAATGGAAGAAATTGACAGCACTTCTACCAAAACTGACCAATGACAATAAAACCTGGGATTTTACACTGGGAAGAGCAAAACACAGCACAGAACTTTTTCGAATTTAAGATCACAAATTGAAGACAAGAAGCAGGCAGCATTTACACACTTCGCTGTCCTTCAAGGACTGTAAAAATAGTGTAAGTCATCTGCACCAAGTAGCTTCCCCCCTGACTCTTGCCCCTCTCCCACACACTCACTAAAACCTCAGCTGTCTGAACAACTGGCCACTACTGAATGCCTCCATGCAGAACACTGCTGGTGCAAGGGAAAGCATTCCACCTCAGAGAAAGTTTGGTTGCCAGTAAAAAAGGCAATAAAAGTCTGAATAGCCTTAGATGGGGGCACAGTTTGCAACCTGATTTGTGCAAATTACAGGTGACACTCTCTGCTGCACACAGGGGTTTATTTACACTTGTAACTTAAACGCTGCCTCAACCAGAACAGCTTCAGTGCAGAGCCAATGCCAAAGCCTCTCGCTTCATTCTAATGTAACTCAAACCACGTTTGTCATCCTGAGGAAAGAAGAAAAAGCAACAAAATAAAAGATTTTTTGGATACTGTAAAATAATGCAGCACCGTCCTCACACTTCGTATCTTTCAGCAGATGTCTATTTCATCATTTCTAGCTTTTATTTTTTTCATACAAGGCTTAGGTTACCTGAAAATACCTGCCAATTGGCAGTGCCCAAGAGGATGATAATAGAAACTTTCAGACCGAGAATAACAGAGCAGAGCCGGGCTAGGGGAATACTTCTCCTTCTGAAATTCCAGCATTCACCGCCTTCCAGTACATCTCATCCCCACTTCAACTGCACGTAAAACAACCATCCTCACCCTAATTAACACTCGCCGTACCGGGCAGCTGTCGAGGACGGTATGGGGGAGGAAAAAAAAAACCAAAAAAAGAAGAAAACAACCAAAACAAAAAACCACGCCAAATCCTTGCGTTCTGCCTGGTACTCCCAGTGGATACTTATTATTTCATCTGAATTTGAAAACTGATGAAAATCTGCAGGGACATTTTTATTCCGCCGGGAAGGGGTGAGAAGGCACGGGCGGGTCCGGGCTGGGTGCAGGGGACAGGTGTCTGTGGAGGGCTCCACTGGGCACGGAGGGGAGAGCGCTCAGCTACGCGCGACCGCTGCGCGTTTCTCCACGTTGCATCATCATCATCATCAGCGGCGGCAGCCGATAACCCCCCGCGCCCGCCGGCACCGACCTGCGGGACGCTGAACACCCCGGGAGGGGGCACGACACGGAGCCCGCCAAGTGACTTGGGAAAGGGGGGGGAGGTGGCCGGGGGCTACGAGCCCCCCTTCCCCTCCCGCGGAAGGGCGGGCGGTGCGGGAGGGACGCGGCCGGAGTCCCGCGGCGGGGGCTCGGTGCCGGGCGGTACCCGGAGCCGGGGCGGGGGGGGGGACCCGGCGGCAGCCCCGCCGCCACTTACATTCTGTCAGAGACCAGCAAGCGGCCGTCGACCATCATCTCCGGAAGGAAATCCAGCTTGAACGAAGAAGTCATGCTGGGCTCCGGGGGCGCCGCGGCGGTCGGCGGGAGGATGCGGCGGGGCGCGGCGGATCCCACAACTGCGCCGGGCGGCGGAGCGGCAGGCACAGGTGCGGAGGCCTCCCCGCGGCAGCCGCCAGCCCCGGCAGTTGTCACATTTCTCTCCCCCTCTCGGTTTTTTCCGCCAATCCCCTCCGAAATCGACTGCTGAGGCAACTGTCGGTGGAGCGCCAGGTGCTGAGCGGGGAGGCGGAGCCATCTCCCCGCTGCGGCTCCCCGTTAACCCCTGCGCCCCCGCCGCCCCGGGAGAGGCCTATTGCCGCCGCCGGCCCGGGGGCCGCCCGCCCGGGGCTCCGCGGCTCCGCCCGGCCCGGCTCCGGGGGCGGCGGGACCCGCCCGGTGCCCCCGCAGCGCTGCCCGGCCCCGCGGCCGTGCGGGGTGAGCCGAGCCCGGCGGGGCAGCGGCCGAGAGCCCCGGGCGGGCACTGCCCCCGGCACACGAGAGGGGCTCGCTCGGGCACGGCGCTTCCCAGTGCGGCCGGAGCCAAACTGGGGGGCACTGGGAAGGTTTGGTCAGGTTCTGGGTGCAGGCTCTCTCCGCTCAAAAACTCCTGCCATTCAGACCTTGGCAGTCTTTTAAATGCTCAGAGTGATGTTACTGGCTGGCGAGAGAGTGGTAGTAACTCTGTCCTCACTGATCAGAAAGAGGGATTTAAATAACTAATGACGGCAAATCCTTTCTCGTGGCTGTAACCTCCCAAAAACCCGCTCCCAAACCTCGCTGCTCTCAGAGTTGGCCGCACACAGAAGTGTCACCTCCAAGACGAACACAAAATTCCACACATACAAATAGCTGGAGGCTCCCCCCCCCCCACGCCACCGCCCCCTGAAAATCTGTATAAATTTCCCTTTCCATCTCCAAGACCTACTTGCTTCAATACAAAGCCGCTCCAGGCAAAAGAATATTAACATATTTACGAAGATTACTAGGTGATCTGAGCAGTCTAGACAGATAGAACGTTCCTCTCCATTGTGTGTGCTTTCCCATCTGAATCTCTCTCTAGGTTTTATAATTTGATTTGTTATGGATAATCAACACTTTCAAAAAGCAACAAATGCAAATTAAAACCTACTATGCTTAAACTTTTCAAAGAGCATTCTAATATAAAAATTAAATTCACCCATAAAATATGTGTTATCAGGCCAAGTTTTATTTAAATTTTGACCATTATTGATTTGATAGGAAAAAAAATATACAGAACAGGCAAGTTTTTAGAGTCCAGTTTATTGCACTAAGAGACTTTTCAATTTTAAACAGTTAAAAAGGAAGAAAAACCCCTCAGGCTGCTAAAATTTTTGCCTACTTTGCAAGTCTAAAGAAAGAAAAGGTTCACTTGGCCCTCAGCAAAATCCCCGTAGGACAGCTGCAATCCTGAACAGATATCTATAGTGTTATTAGTCTGCTCTGCTCTATACATTCGCATACTGTCCTCATCACCATGGCACCTAAACATCCACGTAGAAAGGCACAAAAGCAAAGCTATGGCTCCTCTTTACTAAATTCATGGTGATTCCTTTACTCCA
The DNA here is from genome assembly GCA_016584745.2 of Phylloscopus trochilus trochilus. NCBI lineage: Eukaryota > Metazoa > Chordata > Aves > Passeriformes > Phylloscopidae > Phylloscopus > Phylloscopus trochilus. The sequence continues at coordinate 6,078,829 of WQNJ02000016.1, read as the reverse complement.
CCCATCCATCACAGCGTAGGATTGACTATACAGTGGATAAAAAAAAAAAAAAAAAAAAAAAAAAAAAAAAAAAAAAAAAAAAAAAAAATTAAGTTCAATATCCAAATGAAAGGAGAAACCAGCACAACTTTCTCCAGCTGGATGCAGCCACCTGGTTTTTGATCTGAGGCCTCCATGGTGGTTAATCCGGCCCAGAGCAGAGTTGGATTAACTTTCAATTTCAAAATCTCGCCACTGCAGAAGGGACAGATTTTAGCTCAGAAGAAATACAGGCTGCTCAGTGAGGATGAAGATATTCTTTTAACTAAGAAGTCTCCACCCCCACTTCGCCCTGTGTGGCTGGATCTGCACCTCTTCATCATGAGGGTTTTTTTGGTACATGCTAAATCTAAGGGACTTCAGTCTCACCAGCCTGTCACTTCTAAGGACCACAGTCCCACTGCTGCTGACTGAAAAGTAAATCCACGCTTCACACAGGATGCAAAGAGGGAGGAGGAGAGGATCACAAATAATTTTGCTTAAAATATGCATATGGAATAGAGAGATCTTTATAAATTTGCCCCATTATGCAAGGTGTAAGTGCTTAAAAATGCTTCATTAAAACGTATGTTCTTTTGAAATATTTATTTTCCTTTTAATTACATGTGAATTAGCTGGAAGAAGCTGTAGGGAAGCCCTCTTACTGACTTAAGCCTTCTCAGCAGTTTGTTAAATTCTAGCCTCAAATCCCTTGAGGGAATAGTGGATTCAAAGCAGCTTTTAATCATACTATAAGGAGGGTGAAGTAGTATGTAAGTAGGTCATAGAGAAAGCATTACAAGTGCATAGGTTATTGCTTTATTTAACAACTACAGTGTAACACACTTTTCAAAGCACATTTGCTTTTGCCATTTAAAAGTTAGAAGCAGGAACAGGGTCAAATGCAAAAAAGAAACCCTCTCCATAAAAGATACCCGAGATACGACTCAAGGAGAGCTTAGAGGGAAAAACTGCATTCGAATAATTTAGTTCTCAGACATAAATTATGTAGCGTCTGTGTATGAATTAACTCTCGATAGCAGAGGGTAAGTGGCAAGAAACAAAAAACCCTCAATGTTTCACACACTGTTACAGCCTCAGCCCTGCTATTTGTAACATTAATGCCAGATTCTTGACCAGCACATGTGCGCAAAGTAGCAGCTTTTACTAAAAATTAAGGGAAAAGTGGAAGCTCTGATGTGTTGCTACAGTACAGAGGGAAATGGGGAGCGAGAGTGGCAAGTGAAACTGCATTTATTTTCACAGCATAAATGAGACAATGGCTCTGAACCCTGGCTTAGAGGAACTGCATTATTGCTGCCCTCCAATATTAAGCTTCTTCAACTGGTAGAGCATATGGCAGTTTTGAGGGAGGAACCTAGAATTCGGAATCATCAATAGGCTTTAATCCTATTCCAGCTGCAAATGCTCCCTCCTATCCCCACTCCCCTCATTTCAGGGGCCCAAACCCTGTTTGGCTCATTTACTCTTTGTCCCTCTGTTTCTCCATCCGTCTGAGTGGGGCAGATGAGGCAGTTCCACCTCACCTTTGCAGATTAGTCACCGTTCAAGTGGCTTTTCAAACACGGAGCTACATACAATTTCTCCAAACAACTCAACCTTTGAAAATTGCACACCTCTTCAGAGAAAAAATAAAAAAAATAACACCCCAAAAGTTCAGCTGCAGAAGGCCAGGATTGAGCAGTGACTTGTCATGTGCATGAGCTCACTCTGACATCACTGCCTGTGGCTTCATTCAGCGAGTGGCAAAGAGAGCAGACACCTCCTTCCCTTCCAGATTCCAGAGCCAAATCCAGTGTGGAGCTCACATCACGTCCCCTCTCCAGACCCCCTCCTCACCCCATCCTTAATTGCCATTCTTCTAATCAACTTGCCCCCCAGTTTGGGCCAAGGAAATGCTACTGTTGGAAGCACTTCAAGGGAAAGTTTCTGAATGACTTCACTCTCTCCCAAGCCTTCGAGGCAGTATGAAGAGAGTTCAAATCCTCTGCTTTATTCCCCCCTAAGCCAATGAACATGCTCGGGATTCAGCTTATCTCTGGCATCAAAGCAAGTTTCTAACAGAGGCAGCAGAAGCAGAGCTCAGCGACGGTGGTGTAAATTTGGAGGGGGCTCAAATGACTCCAGTGGAATCACTCAGGATCTTCCACTAATGCGAGGGGGAGCAGGAACCTGGTCCAGCTAGAGTTAGTGAATGCAAACAATGTGGTTGCTACCTTTCACAGAGAAATAACCTTCCAGGCAAGCCATGAGCCTGGAAATAGTGGCGTGACCAGGAGCAGGCAGTACAGCATTTTGGTTTGTGTAATGGGATGTGAGCCTACCTGCCTATAAGGGAGGGACCCCACCAGCCTAACTCTTAGTAGCAGACTTCTGGGAGGGCAAGAAGGGGAGGGGGCATGAAGGCAAAGCAAAGCAAACCACACGAGCACATGGGCAGAACTACAGAATGGTGTAAAAATCATTAACAAAGCAAAAAAGTAGTGCATTTCCTTGAATGGTGAAAAGTAATGGATGCAATTCTACACCATTTTACCATTTCTGATTACCTGGAACAAAACTGTCTTTGTCAGTTATGTCTAATACTGGAATAAAATTTTGAATTATGAAGCTTTAACCTTTCAGTAGGGATTTTGTATTTACAAAACCAAACACACAACAGCCTTCCACTCATTTAGAGAAATGAAATAACTTGCATATAACTGAAATCCTTTTAAAAAGAAAATGAAAATATTGGTTAAATCTGATCAATGAATTTTAAGTATTTAAAATAGTGCTTGTGAGGCTCCCTCCGCTTCCGTAGGGTACTGTAGCTCACCAGTAATCTTCAGAAATAAACGTCATTTAAAATTAGCCCTGTGAAAAGGTCCCTCAAATTAAGCATTTCTAGAGCTTTCACTTGAAGCGCATTGATATTATGTAAACTTGGTTGCTATAGTAAAACTTCCCACTCACTTCTCTCTTTTTTTTTTTTTTTCTTTTCTTCCCTTCCTATTTTATACCAGTGATGAGGTGATTTCATCCCACTGTGGGTAAAGGGCCTTTGTTCCCTTTTGTGGGTAATAACTCTATCTTTCCAAAAACAATTAGGCAACATATCGTGGCACAAGGTAGATGCTAGATGGAATGGAAGGATTTTTGGAAGGGCCACAACATCCTCCTTTGTGACCAGCACCAAATAAATACATGGGACAGTCAGTCATCACCCTCAGGTCCAATCCTGCACAGGGCTAGTGCTGAGCAGAAGCTGCCCAGTAACCTCTGCTCCAGTTGGGCTGTCCTCTGAGCTCAGCACTACATTAAGAGAATACTGAAGTAAAGCAGTAGTAAGAACATTTTTGCAAGAACAAGTCTCCCTGTCCTGTTATTTATTTGCAGTCCTGTTGAAGGGAATCACTATTGATCCACAGGTGTTACCTTTGTGTTAGTGCCTTGTGCATATAGACATAAGACCAAGGCTTTTGTCAACCCAGTCTTATCTTGACTTGGCAACAGACATTAATGTTTCTTTTCATTTTTTCAATTTTTTTTTTAATGGACTACCTTATCTTCTCACCTGCTAACTACCTGCAACCACTACCCAAAAAGGAGAGAAGCTGGGGTACTGCAAGCACTGGGCAGACCTGATTTCCTACTAGAGAGCAGGCATGTTATTTGTGGTTAAAAGATCACCTTTCCAAACAACCCTGGAAGAGGGAACTGAGTATTCTTGGATTTGGCTATTACATTATCTTCATGTGAAAACCTATAATTTAAGGCAGGAGAAATCACACATCTGGTGCTCTTGTCTGTGTTGCTCCATCCTCATAATATGCAAAAGCCCCACCTATGCCTTCAAAGAGCAGAGGAAAAATCCTGTAGCAAAAAAAGCCTTCCTCTCTGCCATCTGCACCCACAGGAAGAACTACTGGAGATACAAAAATCTCTCTTACATTATATAAATTTGACTTTTCTGGAGATTTTTGCCCATCTGGAGAAGCTGGTTATTGGGAGAGAGGCAGGATCAGGGAAGTAGGTGGTGAGGATGGCCTGGGTCAGGAGGTGATGCTGGGGAGCATCTCCAGCTCCAAAAGCCATGGGCAAAGGTAGGTGTGAAGTTCTAATGTGGCATCAGCAAAGAAAGAATGTGGGTAAGGGACATCAAAAGAGACAAGAAGCCAAAAGCAGACTTATTTTTAAAAACAAAATGTAAAGACATCTGAGAGGTTTATTACAATATCTGCATTAACCTACTGCAATTCACTTCTAGCAGCAGGATCCTTATGAGCTTAACCTTCATCCTTCCTTCTCATTCACTTCTACCAGGTGTTTTTGCACTGCAAATGATTCAATTTCACCTTAAACTCAATTTGTGGCATATTTAAGGTAGGAAATTTCACAGGTCGTCTTTTTCCATTTGTTCATGAAGTGCCTGGCATACATGTCAATCCTCAAAAACAACAATCACCCTGAAAATATGCAAAGTAGCTATCTTTGTTTCCCAGACAGAAACCATTAAATATCAGACATGAAGGACATAAAGAAAAGGCTTCTGCAATAACTATAAGGCACTTGGATATGCAGAAAACTGCACCATTCCTGGTTTTAGGGGTTTGGGGGTTTTCCCCCTCATATGAACGGTTTAAGAATTGCCTCATAACTAAGATCAAAAGGTCCACCTAGCCCATGACCCTGCCTCTGATAAGGGATGGAAAGAGAAAGAGCATGAATATGGCAAGTGACCCTTCACACCATCCAGCAGCTGGTGGCTGAGGGACTTCCTATTAACAAGCTCAAGTCACTGATTCAGTTTTCCCACAAATTCTCTGTCTGAAAGGAACATCAGTGAAGTCACATCTTTATTTTTTCCAGTGATACCTGTTAAATGTGCTGTTCTTAACAATTTCAGAGATTTGGGGCTCAGTACAACAGAAGAGCACTGGTTTTCTTTTGTGAACCAGAACATTTAACCCAACCTAATCTTTAACACACAATGTTTCACTTTGAAAGGTCACAATAATTCATCTGCAACTTTTAAAGAAGAACTCAACCCCTTGATACAAAAAGTTAGTAAGGGACAAGTGCTGGAACCATGAGATTCCTGGGGCAGGCATCTAGTTAGGCATTGTTTTGTGAGAAAGGCTCTTCAGGAAGAATTTTGGTCACTTTGGATTGCTTTATTCAGGGGTGGGGGTTAACTGAGTTTAATGTATGTTCATCAGCCGTGCACAGACAAATCTCCATATGATTCATTGGAGCAGCACTGCAGAACACCTGGTGTTGCCAATGCAGTTCTGTTAGTGTTTTGTTATTTTTAAAGGGAGTTATATAACTCTCTAATTAAAATTAAATGTGGGCTGAAATGATGCAGGCAAATTCTCAAGCTTCAGAGTGAGCTTCTTCCTCACAGTTAGAAGATAAATCTTTTTTAGGCAGAAGAGAAGGAAAATGAAATCAGGAGGTTGTACTGTTGAATTTAGAATCTCTAAAATTTTAAGTTTTCTGATAGTTCTCTGTTTCTTTTCTAGAGGCCCTCAATCCCTCAGATGCTAAACTTCAGCTTCCAGGGAGGGCAGGTGCAGGATTTGAATATTAAATTCACTCTGTTGCACAGCCATCCTATCATCCACAGGTATCTGCATGTGCAGAGTTCAGTTTCCAGTTGATCTCTCTTTGAGTACCGTTACTTTTCAGTCCTCTATTTGTAACTTCCCCTATCCTCTCTCTGATTTTCTAGATTTTTTTTCCCCCTTCCTCAAGCTCTCTGCTCTCTCTTCCTCCTGGTGACAGACTGTTGTCTGGCATCCTCAAAAGCTGCTCTTGAGGATGACCTGCTGATTTGCTGCCATGGGAACTCCGGAGCGAGGACAGCATTTACCCCTCACACACCGAAGGGCACAAGCAACAGTTCCCTGTGCTGCCCTTCTCGCTGGTTAAAGTTTGCCCTCCTCTGTTTCACAAGGGGCATTGGAAAGCTGTGCCTTAACCAGCAAGAGTGTTGCAGCCTCTGCAGTGTCCAGCAGCAGCTGAATTATTTGGAGAAAGGTGGAAAGCTAAAAGCTGATATGAGCATGCCAATTGTTTCTCGTAACTAGTGGAGAAAAAGCTTGGGCAGCAAAGCATGAGAGTTGAGAAAAACCCTCTCTCATGTAATGGCAAAAAGCATTATATTCATGTAAGTGCTGTATTTAAAACTTCCTGAGCAATTTTATGGGTAATCTTATTCCTTTGAATCAGAGAGAGTTAACTTAAAAATAGATTGTTTTACCCAATTAAGGGATGCAGGGTAACACATCAGCACACTGAGTTTGCTACATGGAGAGAGAAGCAAGTAGTCCTCTCTATTCCCCCACCCCCAAACAGAGTTCTGGGTGTTTTAATTGAAATAGAAGGATCATTTTTACTTGGCGGCATTTTACAGGGCAGCTTGTGATGCACACTGTGTCAGCCTTGTCAGTGCACTGGCAGATTCACAGCCCCATGGTACTTTCCTGCAAGCACAGGCTCGTAACAGCCTAATCCAGTAACGTGGGCTTAATGCACTTTATAATTCCATGAACCACCTAGAAAGTGTGTGCAAATCTGGGAGTCGGTGCTTTCCAGAAATGTCATTTTAGTCATTAGTTTAGAAACGCTGAAGATGGATCTGACTGATATTAGCTGACGGAATGGTCACAGATCCTTGCACTATCAGAGAAAATAAAGTTGTGCGTGAGAGCAGCTGAAATCCTTTTTACATCCTGCTTGAGCTGATTACTAGTTATGCTGTCTCAGTCTCAAGACTGGAGTGAGAGATGTGAAAATTAGAGTCCAGATCAAGATTTACACAAAATTTGGGAGAATTCCTGCCCACTTCCATCCAATAAAGATAGTTAACCTTCAGTGCATCATTAACTTGCCGAGAACAGTACTAAAGCGACTTTAATTGACACATTAACTTCTGCTGCAGGGTGAAATAACACAGAAGCAAATCAAAACGTAAAAACAATAAAAATAAAAATAAGAAAAAAAAAAAAATAAAGCTTTTTTCCACAGCAAGAATGTTGGAGGGGAAAAAGAAATCCTTTTTTATTTCCTCTGTGAGGATGCCAGCAGTCTTGTTTCATAAACTCCAGTGATTCATCACCATCCCAGGCAGCCAATCATTCTGCAGGTCAAGTAGAAATGGGCTGTAGAGCCAGCAACTCCTGCTGCCCCGATAATGCATGTCATTCCAGGCATGGCGACATGCTTTCTCAACAACTGCCATTTTCAGTTACCTTTTCTATGGCTGACATACAAGTAAATGTGTTGGAAGCAGTAAAACAGTCATAGGAAAGCAGTTGCAAAGATAAATAGCACCTGCACGTGATAATCTCTAATGTCATTAGAAGGGAAAGAAGGATGTGTTTTGAAATAGAATTTCTCTCCTCTGAAAGCATCACTTGACTTGGGGGGGGGGGATGCTATGTGTGTGTGTGACTGAGAGGGGGGTTTCTGTATGTTTTGTTTTTGGTTTTTTTTTTTTTTTTTTCTTGAATTAACATCCAGACATTCATCTTGGTTATAACCTTAAGAGATACAACTAGGGGAAAAAGAAGAAAAAAAAAGCAAAACCCAGCAACAACAAAAAACAAGGAAAAACCCAAACACCCAGCATTAAATATAAAATCTTCTTGCAAATAATTTCTGAGAAAGATTTTTTACAGCTGGATTTTGTTTGAATTCAGTAATGCTCACTTTAAGAAACACAACTGCTCTAATTGAGGGAAAAGAAAAGGATTTTCTTCAGTAATTTCTTTTCAGTCTGTATTCCTTATCATCTAACTTAAATTTCATTAACTACTTCTTCAATAACTGTCCTCTGAATCATATGTAGTTGAATACTGTTTTGCAGATGAGAACCGAGTGGGAGTTTTAAGGGCACAGGATTTTAGAAATACACACCTCAATGAAAAATGCTTAAACTTTAGTGCACACATGTATGCCTGCACACAGATATATATGTGTATTTAGTAACAGAGCACGTGTAATTTATGTACATGTACCATGTAAAGTCCCTGTGCCTGAACACAAATGGAGGGGGAAAAAAAATAAAATAACTGTTCCAAATAACAGTGCTGGAACCAGATTTCAAATGCATAAGATTATCCATATTAATTTATGGTAATCTACAAATGAATGCAGCAGAGACAGTACAGGTTATCCAAGATGGTACTTGCATTTATTGAGAGACGACCACAAAATATCTTCACGACAGATTTAGTTGCATCTTCTAATACCCCCTGAATTAATATCATGCAAAATACAAAGTACAAGCTATGTTTCCCCTTCGGAATGACTGGCTCTTGAAATGCCAAAGGAAAGCCAAACGTTTCTCTCCACAAAAAGTCCTCTTAGACATCTTGCTTTCAGATTTCATCAACTTAGGTGTTTTCAGGGCTGTAAGCAGTGAACTTTCCATCAGCAGCATCTTCAGCTAATTAACCCTCCTGATTACAATAATTAGTATTGATTCACTCCTGAATGACTTCTTAAGTATTCAAGCACAATCTACACTTGCAGTAAAACTTCTAGATATGAATATTAATTGAACACTTGCTTTGTTTTTCAGCCCCAAAGGTATAGTTTGCAATCTTATATAGAATAGAATCATAGAATGGTTTGGGTTAAAAGGGACCTTTAAAGGTCATCTACTTCCAACTCCCATGCCATGAACAGGGACAGCTTCAAGTAGATCAGGTTGCTCAGAGCCGTGTCCAGCTTGACTGTGAATGTTTCCAGGGATGGGGCAGCCACCACCTCTCTGTGCAAGCTGTGCCAGTGTTTCACCAGCATCATTGTGAAAATTTTCCTCCTTATGTCTAGCCTGAATCAAGACTGTTTTAGTTTAAAGCCACAATCCTATATCCCATTGCAACAGACCCTGCTAAAAAAAATCTTTCCTATAAGCCCTCTTTAGGTACTGAAAGGCTGCTCTGACATCTCCTTGGATACTTCCCTTCTCCAGGCTGGACAACCACAGGTCTTTCAGCCTGTCTCCTCCCAGACTGACCATTTTTGTGGCCCTCCTCTGGATCCAATCCAACAGTTCCATGTTGAGGACTTCTTGAGGACTCCAGACTTGGAAGAGCTACTACAGGTGGAATCTCATCAGGGCATAGTAGAAGGAGAGAATCACCTCCCTCAACCTGGTGGCTACCCTTCTCCTGATGCAGCCCAGAAGACAGTTGGTTTCCTGGGCTGTGAGTGCATGCTGCCAGCTTGTACCAAGCTTTTCACCTCCAAGCCTTTATCTGCAGAGTGGGTCTCATTCCCTTCATACTTATATTTGATAACAGAAACACATCAGTGTCATCCTCTCTTAACAAAGGAAATATTAGCGTGTTGATGATTGTGGTTTATGAATGTAAAAGCAAATAAATAAATTAAAACAAAACAAAACAAAAAAAACCCACACACACAAATACTCCAGGCTAATAAATTAATATAATTAAATTCCATATCCCTATGGAAGCATGGAAAGCCAAATCCCAAGCTAAGACCTATCTCGCTCTTTCTCTAACAGGTAGGACTGAGAGTGCTCATCTTGACAACACACCTGGTCATTGCAAGAACAAATAACAACTCATGTAGAGTTTGAATTACCTCTCTTAGCTCTGTTGTGGAAACAGATGCTGCCAAGTTTGACAACTGCAAAGCACCATATTGCCTTGTGAATGAATGGGTGAGATTCAAAACAGGCAGCACTGAGGACACCTCTGATGCTCAGGCATAAGGTCTCTAAACCTATGCAGTCTTTCAAAAGCCATTACATTTGTATAACATGCTAAGAAATTACTTGTGTTACAGCTTTGCTTTACCTTCTTTGATGTTAATAATAATTGTTATGGCTCAGAAGGCAATATTGCAGTAAATACGCATAGAAAGATCTCTTTTTTTTGAGTAGGACTCACGCAAACTAATTCAAAAATCAGTCTTTGATGTGAATGCAATGTGAGAAAATACCCTTGGAAAAAAAAAAAAAAAAACAAAGTAATTTTCAATCCAAGACAAAAAAAAAAATTGTATATGTATTTTATGCAACATTTTATCTGAACACATAGAAACTACAGTAAGTTTGGCAGGAACTCACCTGTGAGCAGAGCGCTTAGGGAACAGTTATAGTATTGAATAGTCCTTAAAAGTGGTGCTTGGTTTTTCTGCCCAGGTGTCTGTTGCTGGCTGCTACAGAAGTGGCATTCACGCTGCTCTGGGCTATCCCTAAAGGGGCATTTCCATGTAACTGAGAGTGAGGGGCTCACTTTATTGCCACTCATAAAGGGCAGTAGCCGCTAGAAAGCTCAGGCTGCTGCAACATGACACGATAAAAAAAAAAAAAAACAACTTTATAAAAAACATGCCACTGTTTCTCCCATCCAGTTCAGGCACAGCAGAGCAGTTGTGAATGAGTTAATGTTTGTCTTGAGAGAAGTTCTCCCAAGGAAGTGAATTATATCAGGGTCCAGTAATATTAAACACCATCCTTGCTTTCTTCATATTTATGCACAACACACAGCATGCAAGTACTACCTGATAATCCATAACCTCTTGGCTTCTCGAGTATTTTACGTAATATTACCTTTTTGTTCACATAAACTCTTTGCTATTGATTTACACCATCTCAAGGCTCAAGGGAAGAAGATACAATGACAAAAAAAATAAAATGCAGAACAGCATAGCAAGTATTCAGTATCCCCACCAAACATTTTTGTGTTGAAATACATGCTTTAAAGGGCTCTGACTGCTACCGATAAATCCTTAATGTCTTTTTGTTTTAATTAAGGGGTCCAAGAGACCCCTCAACCCATATAAATCATGCACTAGAGTCCAGTTTTTTAAAAAAGCACAAAATCTCTACTATTAATTGATCAAAACAAAAACCAGAAGCCACTGATAAATAAATCTTTTCTCACAAAATCATTAAACTTATTGCTAAAAGCAATACATTTACTTAACATGTAAAGTATTTAAAGACTTTAAACAGTTTAAGAAACTCCACAGAGTAATGACAATTCATTTTATTTAAGACATAAGCTGCTGTCCAAGTAGTAACTCAAAAATTTTCAAAAGCTTTGTAACAATTTCTTCTCACAATGCATAAGGTTCATTTTGCCAAATTCAAATGCAAAATTGTTAACTGTTTTAATGCTAAACTATGGCTCTCTAAACAGAAAGATAATTTAAGAAATGTCGTATGAATAATTTGTTTGATTTGGGGATAGGAATCATTCAGGTAAATTATTCTGTCTGACCTTTAAAATTCTAACATATAAAACATTATAAAAATGGAAAGTCGCCTGCGCTCCCACTTTGAGATCTGATTTATCATTTTTATTGCATTTTCATTACCTAAACAAAATTAGGAACAGTATCTTCAAAACAGCAGTTAAAGTTGATACGATCGGGCACAAAATCAAGCGAGGGCACATTTGGCAAGTATGTATTTGCCAGATTGACAGCAGTATTGTAAGCTTTCAGAATCAATAAGTTTTCTCACCACAGTTAAAGGAGAGGTTAGTAATAAATCTGCAACTTAATGCAATAGCCATAATTGTAAGATACAAACCTCCCCCTCCCTGCACTATTAGCAGCAGATATCAACTGAAACAACCACCACGAAACAGGCAACGCACTTTATATTCTACTGTATACACAAAAAGATTAAGGGAAATGAAAAAGGGGCTGAGAAAAGGAAAGGGAAAAAAAACCCCAAAACAACCCGAACCACCCCATCGCCAGACGTACATTAAGCTAGTTTGACAACACCATTGTTCAGCTGTCCCATTGTCAGACCAAAAGATGTATTCAATGCTACGATGTCTGCTAGCAAATAAACAAAAGACTACATTTTTCAAAGCGGGGTGCCAATTCCAGCATAATTCCGTGTGTGAGTGTGCGTGTGTGCGTGTCTGCGTGTTGTGTTTCTCTGAAAAGAGTAGTCGATGCTGGCCTCCCGCTAAACCTGGGAGCATTATCAGAGAATGGATGTGTAATCCCACATTATAGGAGTATTTAGATATTTTTAAAACATCTTCGAGCGGTAGAGACTAGGTAAAGCATTAGTTACTATTTACATAGGCTAAGTGAAAATTAAAGTGGTATTTAGGGCACTAGCTCTAATATGGAGTCTCCCTGAGCTTTTTTCCATGCTTATTCCATGCCCAGTGCATAATAATGAAGCAGGCAGAAATATTGCAAAGGAGGTGATAAAAGAAATACCAGCTTTCTTTTAGGAAGGGGGGAGGAAAAAAAAAAAAAAAAAAAAAAGAGAGAAGATAAATCTATTTATTTTTTCCCCCTCCTTGCCCTCTCCGTACATTCGTCGTTATGCATGAAATGTATGACCCGAACTAGTGGAAAATGCTACTTGCACCCAGCAATGCCTGTCTTTTCCTTTAAATAGGGAAACTACTTAATACACAGCACGGTTATAGTTGCAGAGGGCCCAGGCAACTCGAAAGCACGCGTTAAAACAAAGGAGACAACATACCTTAAAAGCAGCTCCTCATTTCTCATAGTAACAGCGGATTTGGGACAGCGCATGCTTTCTGCACCGATATTCTCAACAAAAGCCAGTTCAGAAGTGCGCTCAAACATCAATGCCACAGTAGCTACTCACTAATGGCTACTCTTTCTCTCTTTCTCTCTCTAGTCAGACGCTGAGTGGTGGAGCAAAGGGGCCCCTGCAGATTCACTAAGCAGAAATAATCCTCTCTGACAAGTTATGTTGTCTGGGCATATTTTACATTAATGCACTGTGCTGCCTATAGGGGTCTTGTTTGCGTTCACTCTAGCCTGGCTGGTGTTAGCTCTCTTAATTACCAGCCAAAAAAAAAAAAAAAAAATTAGCAACATTCCCCCCCCACCTCGCCATTAAAACAAAAATAATAATGTGTATATATATGTACACATACATATCTCTGTGTATAAAACTGAAAGAAAAGGGGGGGAATCTCTGGGCAAATGAGGAAAAGCTTTCCCCCTCTGGAAGGATGCATGCTTGGTATGGATCTTTTGTTTGCCCTGCGAACTCAGTGAATACAGTGGCAAAGAGATGCTGTGGCTTGTGAGGCTTGTGCACTTTAAGGGAATTGGGTTAGAGGCTCTTTCTGGGGCTCTGGAGTCGCAGCTGGAGCTTTTGCTCTCTCCCTCCTTCCCTTCCCTGTTCAAGGCTGAGTGGCTTTATGGGACCTGCCAGCTCGCATCAGAGGGACTGGGGAGTATTAATACAGGCACCTGGGGATCTTCCTCAAGTTTTCATTTTTTTTCCTGGCAATTTTAACCCCTGAGAAACACAAGTGTAAAATCCCTCCAAATTTTAACCCCTCCAAAACACAACTCGGTTACCAAGTAACTGAGTTTGCTTTAACCCAGACCTTTACGCTTGGCTTTGGCACGGTGCTCGCAGACGGGGAAGGATGTTGCATTATTCAATGATTTACTCACTTCCTATGTATGAAAGGAACTATAGTGTGGCACAGATTTCAGGGAAACAGCCTCTTTGGCCCTATTTGGGAGATCCGCCATGTGATTTGTAGGAGCAGGTTGTGGTCTTCCCAGTTGCCAAGGTAGTCAAAGAGAGGTTTATTTTCACATCTTGGTCTCAGCTTCTGCTGGGTAAATCTTTAAACTGTGCAGCTACTTTTGAATCAGAAAGATGGTTGCCTTTATTTTTTTTTTTCCCTTGCATTATTTTAATTTTTTTAAATGTACATCAGATACTTGAGCAGGTGCTTATTTAGTAGACTGAAAAGTCAACAAGTCCTTGATGCTCTTTTCAGTCAAAAGCTTTTCTGCACCACTGTGGCAGTAAAATGCATCTTAAAAATGACTGTAATTTCCTCTCAGGTCATGTTAACTTAAGGAGGTGCAAAACTCAATAAACACAAATTGTCCAAAATTGACAACTTGTCAAAAAGTTCAGTCAGGCTAAAAATTGATCTACACTTCAAAATCTGAATTCAGTTTTCATGGACTTTTGGCTATGTCTGTGGTCTAAAGCTCTTTTCCTACATTGTATATTACTGCCTTAAAATATACTGCCATGATATCCTGATACACTGCTACTGCTAATTCCTTAACAGAAGCTGGTATTTAGGGGCTTGATCTTTAAACTTGAGTCTGAGAATGAAGGCAAAGAGAGAGCAATCACTGGGATAAACACACTGGTAGCAAGATCTTGCCTTTCTGATGGCAGCTGTAAACTTCTATTAAGGCCATAAATTGTTTGTAACAGAAACAATCCTTTTGTTCTACACTTCTCATTGAGCACTGTGAAACCTTGGGATTAGTTTCAGTCACTCTGATATAATATTTGTCAAATGACTAAAAGACAAATTAAAAAAGCAAGCCTGGACATAATCTACTTTTGATGGTGTAGAGAGAAAGAGGGCAGCTTAGGAAACGTGGGTATCATGAAGGACTGCAGGTTAAGGGAAGACAGGTTTCAATTTGCTTCCCTTTTCATCTGCAGAACATGACTGGGATTCTAGTTGGTCTTGCAATAAAAAATAATAAATCATTTTAATGATTAGCAAGTCAAACCAATTCCATGTTAAAATGTCATGCTCCAAGGTCAACTGAGACAACATAGCTTGTACTTCATGCTAAAAATATCTGAACAGTCATGGAAGGCGGCCAGGAAAATACTCAACCAACATGACAAATCCCATACCTCCTGCCCCAAATACTAAATCCATTACTACCATTTCAGGCATGGCCACCAGCACTCCAGATTTCAGCTGTTCACCTCCAAATGACTTGTGCCCAGCACAACTCACCCTGGTGCCCAGGCTGCTCCAGAGCAGTCTCGGGCTGGTGAGGCTGATGGACGAGCAGCAGCGAATACCAGGGTGTGCTACAGAGTACACAGCTGAACGGGAAGTGTCAAACAGTCTGATGAACTGCTACAGTTTTCAAAAAATATGGCAAGGATCAGCATCTTAAGACACTACCAGCTGAGGGAACAAAGCTTTCTTTTCAGGCTGGAGCAGAATGGCTCACACAGAGCCCTTTGGTGGGGAATCAATGGGCTTCTGTTGGGCGGCTCCACGCAGTTGCAAGTTCTTGATCATTTCAGCGCTTAGGAAGAAGGAGAAGCAGCAGCAACAGGAGATAAAGTGAAGCATTATGGAAGGACTCATCTTCAGCCAAAGGGATAAATAAAAAATTAAAAAAAAAAGAAAATAAAATCTACAAAGCAGTAACACAGGCAAACGAAAAGAACCTATGCTCTCTATCACACGTAATGAAATGTCTGACAGAACAACATCTGCGGAGGGATCACAGCTGCTGAGGATGAGAGGGAATATGAGTATTATTTTTCAATTCTAAGATGTACTAAGCAGGAGTGCCTTTAAAATAATATGGCTGAAGGGAAGATTAAACCAGATGCACAGGGCTATCTGGCTTCTTTCAGGATGAAAGTCCAGCTGTGGGTTTAAATTCAACATTTAATATGAAAATTGATTATAGATTCCTAACTGATATGCATATATTGCAGAATGCTCTGCACAAATTACATACAGTGGAAATTTAATAATTTCATTGCCCTGTATTTAATGGAAACCCAAGCCTTCCATGTATGGCCTGTGAGTTTGCTAAACTAATTATGTGATGCTGCAAATCCTTGAAAGGCAACAAGAATAACAGTCATTTACACAGGCAAAATGATCAAAACTTCAGTGGCAAACCAGCAACAACAAATAATTTATACCAATTAAAAGTGTTCCTTCTGCTCTCTACTTCTAGTTCAAATTATTTCTTGATCATTCCATTTGTTTACAGTATTTTAAAAGTATTCAGAAGCCCAAAATATACTGGTGTTTTGCTACACTAAAAAGTGTTTCTACCAGTGTTTCTAGATGGACTAGACTTCATGACAAAGAAATGGTGGACAAATGTCCAGGACAATGGACCAGAAATCATGAGTGCAATCATGAGAGGAATAGAAAGCCTTGATTCATGTCCCCATTTTACCAAGTGTCCCTGTGTCAGATCTCATGCAAACCAATTAACCTCTTGCCCACATCTCCATCTTTAAAATGAAAAAATCCAATAAACTCCAAGCAATGTGACCATAATACAAACCACTCCAAGGTGTATAAATCAGTGCATTATTGTGGCTTGCACAAACATTTAAAATTCGTCTTCTCCTCAGGAGAGGCACTTGCAGTGTAAGTCAGTTATCTGCTGTTCTCTTGCAGTCATTTAGGCTCAAATCACATTTGTTTTGTATAGGTGTGAAAAGCTACACTTTAATCTGATAGCAATTTACTGTTTTAGGTGGTTAAATCTCACCTTTGAAGCTGAGCAATTAGTCTAAGCTAGTCATCTAGGGTTTCTCTATTGTCACTATGGGGAGATTAGTTTTACTAAAGAGCATTACCACATCTCTCCGTTGACTACAAAGGGATTAGATCCCTAAATTTTAAATGCATATATTAGGCAAGACGAATCCCACCTAAGTGCCTAAAGCAAAGGTGAGAATTCCCATGCTCCTGTTTCAGCATCACCAGTGTGTGTCTGTCCCTGTGCTCCACAGCACTGCCATGGCCCTGGGCACCCTGTGGCTGCTGTGCAAAGGCAGCTCAGACACCTTGAGCCTGCCTGACACTTCCAGGTAGCTTCAACCTGCCTGCAGGATGTCTGCAGCAGTCACAACTTGCACCTTGGCAAGACTGCCAGGTCTGAAACAGACTGGTCTGGAGTTATTTCCTCATGGAGAAGAGAAGGCTCCAGGGAGACCTTACAGTAACTTCCAGTGCCTGAGGAGGCCCACAAGAAATCTGGAGAGGGACTTTGAGCAAGGGCATGTTGTGATGAGACAAGAAGGATTGTCTTTACGCCGAAAGAGAGCAGGTTTAGATTAGCTATTAGGATGACATTTTTTACTGTGAGGGTGGTGAGGCACTGGAATAGGTTCCCCAGAAATGTTGTGGCTGCCCCATCCCTTGATGTTCAAGGCCAGGCTGGATGTGGCTCTGAAGAACCCAGTCGAGTGGAAGGTGTCCTTGTACATGGCAGAGTAGTGGAACATGATGATCTTTAAGGTCCTTTCAAACCCAAACCATTCTGTGATTCTATGACCTATAATATGTTACACCTATGCAAAGTTTGAAGTAGAAAGGAAATTAGCCTCAGCTTCAGAAGTGGAGTCTTTCCAGCATGCTTTCAGAAAGCAGACAGTTCATTTAGTTATCTTCTCCTAAAATCTAGAATAATGAGTAACTCATTGCCTGCAGCTTTTGTGTTATTGGAAATAGTGGAACACAAGCCCAGGTATTATTGTTAGAATCATTTTACTCTGGATCACTTAATTGGTGAATGTGGATAGCAAAGAATTGGCTGTAACTCAAAAGGCTGTATCTCATCACACTTTACCACTGCTCTAATTTAATTTTTTGTTCATTTTTACCTGGAACAAATCATCACACTTTTGTATCTGCTTCCTCTGTTGATTTTGGGTTTTGATTATACAGTCTTTAACATAGTTGCAGATGAGAGATCAATTGTTGTCCTCAGCTCCAGTGATCAGACATCTAGGCTATTATTTTTATCAGGAGAGCAGAAACATTGACATTTGCTATTTGCATTATGCACATACATACAGGTGGAAACATTTCTTTGCTGTTCCAGGCTATGAAAACACAAGTTACAGAGACTCAGATCCTCACCTCTAAGTATTTAAATACTATTTCATGGTGAAACCATATTGATCTGCTTTAGAGCCATTCATGCAGAGGTGGCCAGGTGTTCAGGACAGGTACTACCTCTGTATACCTTGTGTGTTTTGAACGTACTCACAGCACCTTTGTGCTCAGGAAAAGGAAGATAAATACCAGTCTAAAATTTACCCCATCTTCTTTTGTCTGTTTTGGCAGATATTTTAGATTATATGCCTAGATTTTCTGTCTGAGTCATAGGGGTGGCAATTACTGTTGGTCTGCATGATGCAAAAGGTCTTTTCTAATGTTTTTCACTTGGGAGTATCCAAAGAGCATAATGAAAATTAAATAGCACAGACAGAAAACACAGGAGTATAAAATGGTGCATAAATGCTGAAGATTAATACTTGGACATCAGGGGAATAAAAAATTTTGCATTTAAAGCACACAGCAGCACTGGTACCCACTGCTTGTCTTCAATGGAAAAGGTGTGTGCTGCCTCCCTTGAGCATTCAGCAGCCCTGACTCTGCATCTCAGCATCTGGGAGACAGAAGGAACAAACCTTTCCTATTTACCTAAAAGATGTGCTCCATTGCTTCCCTCACCCTTGTCAGGGAAGGGGGCAAAACTTGCAGCTTGTGCAGTTCACAAATTCTGACAGAGAAATGCACTTCAGTGTGTTTTTTTAAAGACAATACATCACTCCAAACAACTTACAACTGGCCAGGCTGCGGTTGCAGACATGGCTACTCTACAAAGGAAATAAAGTATTTGGAAAGATCTACATGTCGTAAGAACATCTGGCCTGCAACTAAAGAAAAGGAGGAGAAAGCTGATCAAAAGAGTAAAGACTAACAGAAGAGGAGCAACAGAGCACCAGATCTGAGAGAAAGAGAGAGAAAAGGCAGAGAGAGAACAAACGCAGCTGGTTACAGAACCATTTATTTTCTGCTTTAATTTAAAATCTATTTAAAGCATAAGCAGAACCTGCTCTGTCTAAACAGGAATATCTTTATTTTGCACTTGTAGTAATGCCAAGATCATGACTTTAATGATGTGGGATATCAAGGACACTGAGTTCTTGGGAGCACAATCTAAAGAAAGTGAACTTGCACAATATATACAAATGTATGAGCTGTTTGTATTAACACATATCAATGAACATGAAAAATGTTAATAATTATAGATGAGAATTTAATGGCTACTCATCCTCTTAAGCTAAAATTAGAACTAGAACCACATTTAACATTTCTATTGAAACTATTTTAAAATGATCTTATGGTGCTCTACACAGAAGGCTCATTTCACACATCCATGAAATGCATCCAACAAATAGGGATGAAAGTGGATATTTAAAAACAAGCTCTCACCATTGAGAGTGATGCTGAACAGAAACTCACATGCAAGTAAAAAAGGGAAAGGAGTCTAATTTCTGGGATCTGGCATCTAGATGAGTGAATGCATCTACCAAAAGAACATTTGGGAATGAATGGGAATTGAGAAGTTGACCTTACACTACCCAACATGAAATAAAGGCTTATGGGAAAACTCATCATCCACCAATTTTCCTGAAAAGGTAGGTAATAAGACATGGTCCTGTGTCGAAGGAAAACAAACTGAAACTTGAATAATTTCAATCAGATTAATTGATCTTTGCTTATAAATACTGGTTGAGAACACTTGATTCATTACCTGGTAATAGATTTTCTATTTAAAAATGCTCTGAAGGGAAGGAAATGTACCACTTCTATAGAGTTGCCATAAAAATAAAACTGATAGCTACAAAATAATTATTACTATTTTAAAAATTAATTAGCACAGACTCTTGTTTCCTCAGCTGTTATCCTCACTAATCAGTTTTATTTAATTATTGAAAAATAAAACCAAACTTTTTTAATACTTTAAACTCTCTACCTAACATTTTTTTTGTTCAAAGGATACTCTTCCTTTCTTCCTTTTTTGTCTTTAAAAATCTATTAGCATTGATTAAAATGAAAGAGCTAGGATATAAATCTTCAGTTAGATTTACAACACATTTTTCTTTGACCTTTCTCATGTCATCTGACACTTGACAGTTTCGTGCAAGATGTTAAAAATGACTAGTGATTTTTCGTGATTCTAAGTGCCCAGACTCAGAGAGTTTTGTAGGGCCTGTAAGTCAGAGTTAAGATCTTGGTTTGTGGGAAGGAAGAAATAAATCAGACCCTGTGAAAACACCCAGAAGATTCCAAAACCTTTGATGAAAATTCTGCACAAACTGAGCTCCTAAGGCTAAGGAATTCCTTTAAATGTCAGAGCACAATTTTTTGAAGAAGAAGGTATCTTTATTAAAAGAAAAGTATCTTTATCAAAGATCTTTATGAGGGGATTGGGAGTGCCCTCAGTAAGTTTGCAGATGATGCTGAGTTGGGTGGGAATGTTTATCTGCTGGAGGGTAGAAAGGCAGAGCCTGGACAAGCTGGATTGGTGACCCAAGGCCAATTGTATGGGATTTGACAAGGCAAAGTACAGGGTCCAGCCTGTCCTTGGGTCACAACAACCCCACACAGTGCCCCAGATTTGGGGAAGAGTGGCTGGAAAGCTGCCCAGTGGAAAAGGACCTGGGTTTGCTGGTTGAGAGCTGCTGAACATCAGCTGGAGTGTGCCCCAGGTGGCCAAAAAGGCCAGGGGCATCCTGGCCTGTTTCAGCAATAGTGTGGCCAGCAGGAGAAATGATTGTCCCCTTATGCTCAGCACTGGTGAGGCCACACCCTGAATCCTGTGGTCAGTTTTGGGCCCCTTGCTACAGTAAAGACATTGAGGTGCTGGAGTGTGTCCAGAGAAGGGAACAGAGCTGGGGAGAGGTCTGGAGCACAAGTCCTGTGAGGGAGCTGGTGGTATTTACTGTAGAGAAAAAGAGGTTCAGTGGTGACTTTCTCACTCCACAACTCCCTGACAGGAATGTGCAGGCAGGTGGGGTCAGGCTCTTCTCCCAAGTAACAAGGAACAGGACAAGAGAAAACAGCCTCAGGTTGTACCAGGGGAGGCTTGGGTTGGATATTAGGAAAAATTTCTTCACAGAAAGGGTTATCAAGCATTGGATCAGGCTCTCCAGGGAACTGGTAGTCACCATCCCTGGAGGGATTTAAAAGACATAGAAATGTGGGATTTGGGGACATGGTTTAGTAGTGGGCTTGACAGTGTTGGGTTAATGCTTTGATACAATTATCTTTTCCTATATAATTCTGTGATTCTAAGGTCAAATTTCCTTTTATTATTCTGTCATGCAACTAAAAAATTAAACCTGCATTTTTAAAGTAGTTGGCTAACTAGGGAATATTGTTTAAGGATATCTTGCTGAGATTGAGTGTCAAGATACCAAAGCGATGGAAGTAACACAAGAAAACTGGTAAGTCCACTCACAAAGAGCTTTTTGTCATGGCAAGTAGGCTGTGCACAGTAGCTTGAACCTTTCAGTGGATGATGTAAATGTATCCTAAGCCACAGAGTGAGAAAAGCTCAAGAAAAACTAAGCTCTCTCATAAAGATATGATCCCAATTTGTGATCAAACTGGATCCTTATTCTGAGTCTCAAAGTGGTGTATTTTGCATGCCAAAAGTCTTTGTGTAGCCAGTTCCTTCAGACATGCTTTGGTCTGATTAATGCCATTTAAGTTTGGGAGCTTAACAAAGAAGCCCAAAAGCATAATCAATCCCCTTTGACTTCCATTTCAATTCCCGTTCAACCCACCATGGATCTCCCTCTGAAGAGGCAAGAAGCACAGGTGAGCTAGGGTCAACCTCAGCATTTCACCTGAGCATAAATAACTGAATGTGCGGCCTCTATGTCTACTTTGTCTAAAAATTCTGTTTCTGGGATAATATTTAGGTGATGGTTGCAGACATGGCCCTGGCATCCTGTCTTAAAATCAGCTGTGCAGTGCTGCCTCTAGTTCTTTCTGACACTGCTGCAACAAAGATATGTGTGAACTACAGATGGACAAGTGGGAGCTCCAAAGACCCTTGAGATTACCCTCTGTGAAGAAAACCAGGAAATGCAGGAGACTCACTCTCAGACACCTTTCACACCACACAACTGATAAATGCTTTTCATTCAAAGAAAAAGGCACAAAGTCGGCCATATACATTTTATGCACCACCTCACCTTAGCCAAACACCACCAGGCTTCTTAGCATCTCATTTCCCATAACCAGGTGCTCAGACAACAACTGTCAAAAACAATTTCTGTGTCATCAGCAGTGGGTTTCTCACAACGCATACCATGTTGCTCACATGACAGGTCCATGGAACCCCAAGAGACTTTGTGAAATGAAGTGGCTGCAGAGGGAATGGCTGGAGGCCTGAAGGGGCACACAAGAAAATGGGTAGTTTGCCTAAATTCCTTCCAGTAAGGAAATGCTGCAGAGCTGCAGAGAGATCTGTGCTTTTGGGATATCTGGCTGTGTTCTTGAATCATCTGGCACAATCCATGGTCAGTGCATGCAGCCCTGTGGGACCCTGCCCACATTCAGCCCTTCAGTACTAGCAGAGTGCTCGGTGCTTCAGCAAAACCTGTGCTCTGATCTTTACAAGTGCCAAGAAGTCTGTTAAAGTGTTTATATATTGCAACATTAAATGCTTGGTAAATTGCCACATCATTTTGTTCTTTCAATGCTCCCAAATCCACATCATTCATCTTTCTCCTGCAAGGCCAAGCCCTGCAAAACTTGCTGAATGCACTCAGCTCCAAATTAACACCCTGTAAAAACAGTTCCTCCCTTCTTCTCAAATGCTGTTATATGTAAAATCTACACCCAAAGTTAATTTCTTGCTGACCTTGTGCTGATTAATGCAAATTAAATTACATGCTAATTGCCCCAAATGGTTTGCATGCAGCCCAGAAATCAGTTCTTTTTGATGGTGGTAAAACATATTTGCGATTTTTTACACAATGGTTACATTAAGTCATTGTTAGTCTTACAGCATCTTAAAAAGTCAGATGGTTTTCTGGCACCTTTTAGAAAGCAAGGGAAAAAATAACCTAGAAAAAAACATTATTAAGTTCTGATCCAGTCTTGTAGAAACCTCACTTGTACCTCATGGGAGGAATTTTATGGCTCGTTCAGAGCTCAGGCTCCAAGATGCATTTTACAAAACCTTGAGCCAGTTTTGTTAAACCCGTCACTCCCTAATCCCTTTGTGCTTGTCAGCAGAGCACACAGGCACTTGATTTTGGACGTCTGATTTGATAACAGTTGGGGGAAGAAGGGAGGGAAACAAGGACTGTTATTTCTGATAGATCCTACAATATTCTTGCAATTTAAGAGAGGAATATTTCAGAGAGCGATGCTGGGCAGAGAGGCTCTTAGAAAAGGGCTGTGTGTTGTGTTCCAGGGTATCAGATTGTTTTGGTACCAAGTCTGAATCCCAGTCATCAGACCTGATATTTGATGGTTTTCTGGGGCTCTGGTTGGCATTTGGCAGGGGGATCAAATGCAACAGCAGATAGTGCTTAGATCCTCAGCAATCCCAGGAGTGGCTGACATCTATACTACAAATGCATTTTGCATTTACATCCAGCCGGGGGGATAAAAAATAAAATTTGATTCATGTCATGAAGAAGCTGGGGAAAAAAAAGAACCCTAAGCATGGTGCTCTCCAAGAGAACTGAGTCTTCCTCACAGGCGCTGCCATGAGTTGTCACGCTCCACTCCATAGCTTGTCCCAAAGTAGGTTTATAAGGTTATGCCCATTTTATAGAAGAAATGGTGACACAGAAATGTGAAAATGGATTGCCTCCATGCAGAATGGGGCAGGGCTGAAAATTGATTTAACTGGGAGAAGATGAAAGCACCCACCTGAACACTCAAGTCTAAGGAGGATTTAAGCCCCCTCTGTCCTATCCATGGGCCAGACCATAAAAGCACACACCAGCTACTCCACATGCTCCCAGCCACACAGAACATCCTTAGCCTGGCAGCAGGACATGAGACCTGGCAGTAAATAGCCCAAATTCCACAATACCCAGGCTCTAAACATAAGATCATAGCAAGGACAAGGGAGGTTAAAGACACTCACCATGGTTATTCCTATTCTACTCATCCAAGGAATGATCAAGTGGGACAAACTGATAAAAGATGACATATATGTGGTAAACCTTAGTAGATCTGACATCTAAGAATGTTCATTCACTTGATTCTTTTTTTGTAGTCTTTTCCATTTTTGTTCCAGTTTTGATACAATTTCTCCCTTCCTTTCCAAATACCCATGTCCCTGTTTGACCTGATTTTGGTAGCAAGCCTCCTCCTTTCTTAGATACTCTTGACTTTGACTTCTGTTAGAAGCTGAGGCTGCCAAAATCCCTGCCCCCTGCACTAAAGAGGGTACAATTCACTCAACTTTAACTATGAGTTCAAAGAAGCTTAATAAGCAATACCTGAGCAATACTCCTCAATTCAGAGATGAAAGTGTGGCCACCACCACCCAGAGCTCTGCTCTACATCAGCAACCCTGAGGGGTCTGTGCTGTTGAGTAATAAAAGTATTCCCTCTCCAAAGTGTCTCCTGAGCAGAGATTGTCGTGTCACACTCTGTTAAATTATGTGTGATGGGTCTGTCTCTAGGATTACTCTGTAGAAGAGACGGCTTGGAGGCTGCCAGATTCATTAAACATCTTCAGTGGGACTTCATGGGGGCCTTTCACTTACCCTGAACAAACAACAAACACACCCTTTGTGCTCAAGAACAAAGGGAGTTTTTGCACTTTTGTTTGATGTCAGTCACAACTGGAGATTAAAGCTTCTGCTCTGTGGATTTCAAAGTTGTTTCCCCCCTCCAAAGCTGCTCCTCTCGCTTTTTTGCTAGGCACTTCAAAAAGGTTTACAGCTATAAAAACCCAAACAGAACAATATTAATAACAATCAGCTTCAGAAATGCTACGTTTTTTTGGCATTTGAATGCATTTCACTCATAGATACAACTGAGAAAACAAAGTGCAGGAGTAACATATGCAGGAACTCTGTTATTCTTAATCACCTTGCATCAGGGACTGGAAAACTGGATTTGTAAAAATTTAACTGTGTTAAAATTGAAGCATGGTAGGGTCTGACCCACTGAAAAAATATCTGTCCCATCTGGATTTGGGGAATAACTGTTTCTGTTTTCTTAGGAAAACAAATGCAAATGGGGAAACTTATTAAGCCCCCACAAAACCCAAGTCATGGCTTCTCTCAAAGCCTCCATGCTCTGATGAGCATCAGAGGTGGATGTTCACTGGTATATCCTACAGATGTCTTAATTTTGGATGCCATTTCTGAACTGTGCAGTATGTACCTGTCACTGAACACCCATCTTTCAGAAGAAGCATGCTAAACTAAGCAGGAAGATGTCTAGGGAAAGGTTACACCTCTTGTCATCTCAGGGAAAACCCAACAAACATTCCCATCTAACAGGGGAACTTCAGCAAGAGTCCGCCACCCTCACATGCCACATTGGGGTATCTAAAGGGAAACAAGAGCTGCTGTAAAAGATGAAGAAAGAAGAGTAGGTATTATCCAATTTGGGAAACAAATCACATCAGGAAACCAAAAGAATCCTTTGGAATGTCACAATAAGCACCCAAACTTAATGCTTTGGTTGTATGGGAATCTCCTTCTCACCTCTGATCTGCAGTACTTAATAATTTTGAGAAGGAGCGGCAGGAGTGAGTGACTGATGGAAAATGCCTTTTAAAGCAAAGGACTACAGAAACTGTGTTTCTACAGTTTATCTGGGCAAGAAGGTGTACATTTTAGCTCTCCTGGATCTAAAGCCTCTTTAAGAACTGCATGAGTATGATTTTATGTTTCTTATAATTTTACCATAATCTGTCAGTGAGGACAAAATGCCTCCGCTTCCCACCTAAAACAACATATTTTATGGAACATGGTTTGTTGTTTTTTCTCCCCTTAAGTAAATCTTTCTATACTGCCTTTGATCTAGGTGCCTGTTCAGTCTTCTAGATCTTTCTCACATTGACACCATACCCCCTGTATATTTATTTCTTAAAGAAGTTGAGCCATATGACTTGTTACATGCTTTTAACCAGACGCCAGAGCATGGCTGATCAGAAAACATATAAAAATGTATGCAGTGATTTAAAATATGCCAAGCCAGAGGTTCACAGAAGCACGTGTGGATTTGCTTTCTCATTTAAAGCCCTTTCTCTTTCAGTCACGTTTAGAAGTGTTGAAACTGTCAAAAAATGTGATATTTGGAACTTCTTTCAAGAAATACCATAGGAAACTTTATAAAGCTGAGTAATTAGGGGATGATTGGGCAAATCTTATGAGGGCATGATTTTTGCTTGCCAGTTCTTGCACTGATCCATCTGATGGCACCCAAATATCTTAGGTACAGCATCTGTATTTTTTGATTATGCTACAAAGAACAAAACATATTTCAAGTTCTTCATGTTTGATTATTTAAGAGAAGACTATAAATTTAACAATTACTCGGAGGCCTACCTTACTTTAGTCGCTTAGTAGCTTCAGTATGAAATGATCTAATTATCACAAGCAGCAGTAAACATGGTTAAATCCTCGATTTTGTGTCAGCATACTCTCCTTTGGACATAAATTATGCAGAAAGCCTCACCAAAAGTTATGAGCTGATGTGTATTGGTAGCACAGTGCCTTAATGCACAGCAGCCCCATCATTAATATTAGGCTTGCTTTAAATAATGAAACAAAAATAAAAACGTTTCCCAGAGGACACAAACCATAAAGATGTAAAGTCGGAGTGTAGGCAAGAAAACAAGTTGTGTAGTTCAGAGCATCTTCATAAGCATTAAACAAACAGCCAGGGGATGTACTCAAGGGGCTTCAATTCCACAGGAGCTTTCCCATGCACTTTTGTGTAGTGTAATATTGGAGTTGATCATATTGAAGTTCATTGTTACGATCTAAGGCAGTTTTTCAATATGCAGGTCACTCATGCTGCAGGTTTTTTACTGTACCATAGTGTCTTAGCCTCCTTATTTCAGTTCATAAAGCTACATTGGGAAGGGGAGAGGGAAAGATTCTACTTAGAAATGGGGACAGCTGTTAGAGGTGTGGGGCTAGGAAATGTGCCTGGACCCAAGTTGCCCACTGATGGCAATTTGGGGAAGGCAGATGACAAGTGGAAGGAATGAGAACACACACACAGTGAGGGTCGTATCCTGACCAGTCAGGATGAAGCCAGGGAGAGCAGACAGATCTGGTAGGACAGAAGTGCTTGGAGACCCCACCATTTAAATGCTTGCTGAGGTGGAAGTACAGGCGTGCCTGTAGAGACATTTTGCAAGAAGTTTTCCGAGATCATGTATGACTTCTCTCATCAGCTTCGTCAGCTCTGATTGCTTCTACCTCACTGCACTTCTAACCCATGAGCACAGGATATTCACACAGAATAGATGAGAGCTGGCACCCCAAGTTCCATGTATCACCAATGCTTGGGTGGCCTTCAAGGTTGGCCAGGTGACTGTCCCCCTGGGCTGAAATGCCTCTGTCTAGAGGGCATCCAACTGCTCTGCATTTGATCAGCTCTCAGGGCTGGAAAGAAAAACTTGCCAAGTTTATGTGCCTGGATTGAGGCACAGTGCAAGGAGATAGGCAGACAACAGCACAGCATGGAAAATCCAATCCTTGGCCTTAGTGCCAGGCTGGATGAAAGACATCCTATGCTTTTCCAGAGTCTGAAATTCATACACTATAGATCATTTCAAGGAGTCAAAGGGTTCTGGCCTCAAGGAAAGGGTTATCTAACATTTCATAATAGTAAAAGAATCTATTCCATATTCTGCCTAGTGCAGTTCAACTTCACTTCATTGCAAAGTTCTTTGAAGCCCTTGACCTCTACTTTCTGAAGCAGAAGATGATAGGAAAACATACGTTCAAAACAGATTATGATATTCAGCTGCTCCTAGAAAATTCTCTATGCAGCACCAGTAGATCAAATTATTTTCATTATATCATTTGGTCACAAAGAATAGTGACATAATTAGGGAGCTAAATAGAAACAGTTTCCTTCTGGTAAATTTGCTGTAGCTAATTTTGTTAATAAGACTGATAATTGTTTTACGCTCATTCGATATGTTAAGTTTACCTAATACTAAAACCAATCAGAACCTTTAAATTAATTTTTGTTTCATTTCCAAAGGAATCAATGTCATTATTAATCATAAAAGGAGTGCCGAGTCAGAGGATGATAAATCTCCTTTGGGCTTATTTGACTTTCATATTTATGGTTTGGATAAGGTTATTATGAAGGAATTTTGAAGAAATGATTGAGGAGTAAAGGGAGGAGAGTGAGCTAGGAAATACTATGCTTGGATGCTGTGCCACTGTCAGCTGCAGAAGAATGCATGCAACCAGTCTGATTTCTTTAAGTTTTGCAGAGTTCAGCATGGTGAAAGTGTTCAAAACAAACTGCTCAGAGTGCCAGGCTGCAGGGCCCTGAGATGTGCAATTTCCAAACCAGTATGTTCAAGTGGATTTGCAAGGAAGCAGGAGAAGAGATCTGTGGCACTGAAATGATGAGATTATGCATTCCTGGCACTGGTGGGCTTGCTTTTAGAGCATTTACAAAAACTTTCACTCACACTACTGTTGCCTTTGTTGTGTTTCTAGCTTCACTGCAGAAACTTACCACACAGCAGCTATTTGAGCTGCACTTCCACCAGCGACTCTGTGGTAACACAGTGAAACATCCTGGATAAATGTGCCTAGTTTTCACAAAGCCAGTGCTGCCCACATCACCTTTTACATACTTTGACAGGATAAGGTCAATGCCCATTGGCTCTGCAAGGAGTGGAGGGTGTCACTGAAGTTGCTGCTGTCACCGTAACGTTCCAGCTCGGCTTTGGGAGGTGGCAGTCCTTGGTCCCTGTGCCAAGGAGCTCCATGCTCACTCACTCACCATTAACTCCATTCTTGTAAATCAGCATAAACAGTGCTCCCAGTTTAAGTGAAGTACTGGACTTTTACCATTGTCTTGAAAGGGAAAACACATGGCATGTTATGCTGAGATATCAGTAATCAGATTTTCTAGAACTCATTGTGCTTTCTGCTGAGGGGATTTTAATCAAACCTGAAAGGAAACCATGCTTGAATGTGGGTCTGGGTTCTGCCTGTATCTTTCTTTGGTCATTGAAGTAATCTCCCAAACTTTAGATCTGTGAAGCGTGTACCAAATTCTTTTCTGCATCCATCCCACTTGGACACTGTACCCACAAAACCAAAGCAAGAAAACCGAGACACGCCCTCAACAGAGTCTGTTACAACTGCCTAACATCAAACCAGCTTTCAGCAGCCTGGTTTGGTGGAAGATGTCCTTGCCCATGGCAAGGGGTTGGGAACTAACTAGATGATCTTTAAGGTCCTCTACAACCACAAACCATTTTATGATTCTACCTTTCTGTGAAGCACCAAAAAAATGTTTTCTGAACATATATGATGGAACACATTTCATTGATAAAATAACAAAATGTAGATTATATAGAAAAAAAATTCATCAGAAGTCTTACAAAACCATCCTTTGTCTTTTCTCATATCTTTTGAGAGACAAACCTATCAAAGAAAAATGTTATGATAATGTATTACCATGCTGAGTTAATTGTCAGTTGCAAGTTACTTAAGTGTACCTTAATGATATGTTTAAAGCCTTTTTTTCAACTCTAATAGCTATTAATGGTAGCAAGAGAAAATGAAACCAATTTTCCCTAACTTAAAGTGGAGCTCTATTAAGCATAAGTGAACAAAATTCTAAATATAACAAATTCTTTAGGTATTTCAGCTAATGGGAACCTACACTGTCCATATTTCAGTCTAGCTACATATTACTTCCCAGGAAGCACTTACATAAAATCATGCAATATCGAGTATGTCAGTATCACAGAAGTTGGATTCATTACTTCAAATGGTATGAAATCATTCTCAAAGACCAAAGCAGCTGAACTGAAGGGAGAATGAAATTCCCAGAGGATTAGTTCAGTATGAAAACCCATGGAGACATTGTATCTGGTTTTCAAGGATTCCCTTCTCCACAGACAGAGAACAGCATTTCATAGATTGTTGACCTTATGGACACAAAGCTAAATATAGCTTAAAAGTTCCTCATAGCATTCAGAATCTCTAGAGTTTAGGAACTCATCATGGAAATATTTTTTGGTGCCACACAGTACATCCCCAAATAATTTCCACTTATTTCAATTGCTCTACTACAGTTTTCTATCTGCTTCCAGACAAATGAGTGGGTTTTTCCTGTCTTGTGTGATTTAAAAGAATTGCAGTCTTGAACCATTTTTTTTTGTCCCATAAGTCAAACAATATGACCAATTTAAGACAGAAAAATCATCAACCTAGCTGACCTTCTGTTCTGGAGAAGCCACAGGTGTGAACAATTAATTGCAAGGCGTTTGCATATTTTTCCAGAAAAGATGTTCCTTCCTAACCCATAAGTGAAAATAAATAAGATTGAACCTTTTCAATGGGAAATGGCACAGATGACAGCATGACATCTTCCACACTATCCCATGCTGGTCTTTAAAACCTGATAATTTTATTAAGGTATTTAAGTGTCCAATAATTTCATAATAAAACACACAGAGAAAATTGTTAGTAATGTGAAAATCGGCCCTTGTCAGTCATTACAGGTTCAGCAACTTTCCTTTACATGACAAAAAAAAAATAAAATTGTACTTTCATTACTGATTTGCTTCTTGCATTAGCACTTCTGAAACAGGCCTGTGAAACCTAATTCCTCCTATTCCATTTTCATTAAGGAAAAAAATTGCAAGTCATCTTCTGTACCTTGGGAGCAAGGTACTCGTTAGGAAAAGCTGTTTTACTCAATCACCAGGTTTCAATATTCCTAAATTAAACTACTCCTAAATCTTACAGCTATATACTTCAGTAAAATCACTCAAAAGAGGGAGATTTTTAATGTCAGAGCTGTTGCAGTGTTAAATCTTCTTTGTGACTGTTCTGTTGTGCAAGATCCCAGAAATGGGGTATGAAACTCCCAAATGTCAACACGTATTTTTGTTTATGGTTTTTTAAGGCTAAATTAGGGTTGTGGGTTTTTGTATTTTGGGGTTTTTTTTTTCCCTTTATGGCATTTAAAATCAACCATCATATAGAACCAGATAAGCTTTATAACCAAATATCTCTGCTTCCACACATCTGAAAGAACATACATGTAGTTGTTTGATGCTGTCTGCCAATCAAACAACATAACCCTCCAAAGGGAAGGTAAACTCCCCTGAACCTGAACAATCCTGCTGTGTGCATGTGATAGGAGGCAGCACATGCTAGAGGCAATGGTGGCTGGATGAAAGATTAAATAATGAATGTGGTTCCTAGAAGTAGGGGAATATCTGTGGGGTTTTCATTTGTTTGTTTGGTTGGGTTTTTGTTTTGTTTTGTTTTCTTGGGAAGAGAACTCTGTGATACTTTTCTCCTGTAAAAGATGGCAATATTCTGGGTATATATGCTCCCAGAATTTATGAAGATTAATGAAGTAGACAGTAGTCATGTAAGACTTCCAGCATTAGCTGCCAAATTGCCCTCCTCTTTGTAAGGAAGGTCTCACCTGAGCAAGGGTTTGAAACTTGGATGTTCACATTAAAAAATCTGATGGTTTTGTTAACCAAGCTTTCCAGGTCCATTTGGGCTCTTGCTGGAATTAGGCTGCAAAAGAATGGGTCAAAGTTCAAATGTTCCTTCCTATGGAAGCCTTTAGTAAAAGGAGAGTAATTTATACCATTTCAAGACAAAGCAGAGTTCACATTCACTACCGTTATTATCTTTAAACCCTTGCCAAAAAAGCTGCAGATTTTCACTCATGAAGTGAAAGAACAGAAGAGAGGAAGGAGGAAATGTTATGCTGTGTAAACAAATACTCTACCTGAAGGGGAATAAAAAAAGCACCAAAAATGCAGTCAAATATTTACACTTGTGAAGATTCAGGCAAAACATCAAATCAAGCTGTACTGTTAAGAGCCCTGTTCTCTTCCTGTCTTTTTTTTATTTTTTTTCTTCCTTTTGTATGTCCTTTTCTGCTGCTCCTTTTTTGCATTGCGAGCTGCAGCTACAGAGAAAGATCATCTACAAAGCCACAGAAATGGAGCTGGTAACTGGCTGTGGATTCCAGGATGGCCAAGGATCAGCCTTGTGGAAGGAGTTACAGCAGCCTGGATGAACCCTTTATAAAATCCATTCAGGTTCCTAAAAACACATCCAAAATATTTGGCATCCCCAGTCTTTGTTTTTCTTCTTGTGTGTTTTATAAACCGATTTAATTCTTGTGGAAGCCACATCCTTCCTTTAAAGTAAATAGTTTGTAAGGTCTAATTTTTTTCATCAATTTTTGCTTTTTGTGTGGTAAATTAATTCCCAAGTCTTTGGAGGCATGTCAAGTTGTATTTCAAGTAGACATTTGGTGCAGAAAAGGTCTGGATTAAAGGTGCCCAAAATACTACAGAGTGTTCTTAAGGTCATTCCATAAAGTGTCTGTGTGTCTGGTAATCACAGTAACACAAACACTCTCCTGCTGGAGTCTGTGTCTACCACCTAACTTCAGAGTAATTGCTCCTCAGCTGGGGAAGAAAGTGAAGCAAACAACACAGTATTATTATTATTATTTTAACAAAGAGGGACTAAAATCAATATTTCATAATGGTATCAAACTGTTCTTGACAGAGGGTTATACTCCCCTTGACCAAACCAGCAGCAGTACTTTAAAATGACCAAAAGAATTGCTTTTGAATATGTTTTTGAGAAATAAAAGAATAAACAAGTATTTCCAATTGTTTTCCATTAGAATCTATTTATTTTCCTTTTCACTGCTATTTTTAAAAAACATCACCAAATAATTAAAACATTCAAAAGAATATATTTAGAAGACTGTCACATAGGAAGACCTTACAGAAAGGGATTTGTCTGTATATACAGATAATTGATAGTTTCCATACCACCAAGTCTGTCTGTGTGTTTTGTTGTCTGAAACAAAACAAATTTTATAATAAGCAGCTAGGGCTAGAAACAAGTTTCAGTGGGTCACCCTGAATCCCCTTTCATCTCTCACCAAATCAGGCACTTGCTTCAAAAAATACTTAATTGCCAAAACAAAACAATTAGTAATATTAAACAATGCATTGTGTTTCCACACTCTCCCTCT
Source organism: Phylloscopus trochilus trochilus (assembly GCA_016584745.2). Classification (NCBI taxonomy): domain Eukaryota; kingdom Metazoa; phylum Chordata; class Aves; order Passeriformes; family Phylloscopidae; genus Phylloscopus; species Phylloscopus trochilus. Next base: position 6,045,947 of record WQNJ02000016.1, on the reverse strand, counting down.
GGTGCATCAACATTCTTCTCTCTGTCTCGCAGATTTTCAGATGCTCTGACTGTCCACTCCTTTTAAAGATCATTGAGAGCATCAATCCCTCAGAAGATCTGAAAAATCCAAAAAATTAGGGCTGCAATTGGGCAGCACTAATTAGTGTCTATTTCTGAAATATTGGGCATTTCAGAAGTTTCATAGGAGTTGTGTGAAGATTGCCACACTTGAAAAAAGTTTTAGTTTGTTTCTGTGTTTTGTTTGTTTGTTTGGGGTTTTTTTTTGCTTTTTATGCTTTAGAGAGGAGAAATTGGGGCTTTACCGGAACTAGAGAAGTCAGGGATGACATGGCTATCAGTGCTTCTCTGTGTAGAAGAGCTGCAGACACAACACAGACTGATCTGATTTTTTTTTAGCATAATAGATGGGATTTTCCATCTATTTCCATTTCCCAAGAGGCACTAAAGCAAACCAGGAGCAGTGACACCAGCTGCCCTACACAGTGCACAACAGTGCTCACAGCAGATATTTTGCCTCATCCACATTGTCTGGCCTCAAATCTGAATCCTCCCCCTGCACCATCCTCTGATGTGCCTATGGCAGGAGCAGCTGGTAGCTCAATACCCCAGATTCCTCTTTGCAAAGGAAGGGAGGCCACCATCTCCCCTTTGCCTGCAGTAAGGACAAGGTTAGCAGATTTTTATTTCATGTTGCCTTGAATAAACCCACTCCTAGAAAGGGCACCAGCACAGTTTGGGGGCCTGTCAAAGTCCTGTGCTCAAGCTTCCCTATGAGCACTGCAAAGCAGAAAACCCTGTTTGGCACTGAAATATATGTAGGCATTGTTCCCACTCACTCACACACATATCACCTCTATGTTCCAGACATCGTGTGCAGGGAGCTGAATATAGGTGTAAATTCTTTCCTACAGCTGCTTTATATTCCAGAGAGACATAAAAAAGACTTTAATGTAGAAGATAATCACCCTTCTCATTCCCACACTTGTGTGAGTATTATGTGAACAAACTCCTGAGAAAAATGTGTTATGGATGCTTTATGTGTTGAGCAGGTTTACTGTTACCCATAAAGCAGCTTTACAGCAGTGTCAGTGATTTTCTCTGGTATATTAGTTTTATTATTGTAGCCCCCATTGTCCCTTCTCATGCACAAGGCTCACCTTAAAGACCAAAGAGCCTACAATCTTCCTCAATTATATCAGTATAAATAAGATCAGAAGTTTATTCTGTTGCTTCATTTCCCAACATGCTGTTAGTGTCAGTTTAGGTAACTTTTCAAGTGATTCTTTCATAATGAAATTCAATGGACTTATTTAAGTTCAATATGTTTTAATATTATACTTTCAAGAAAGGAGCAAGTCTTTTTCCTCTGGCGTGCTTTATTTTGTAGCAAATGTTCTATCACACATCAATGGGCACACTTTAACATTTTTGTTGGCAACACAGACAGTGGATTGAATGCACTCTCCAGAAGTTTGCCCCCAGCACTGAGCTGTGTGGTGCAGTCGACATCCTGGAGGGAAGGGATGTCATCCAGAGGGATCTGGACAGTCTTGAGGGATGGAACTGTGCCAACCTCATGAAGTTCAATAAGGCCAAGTGCACCTGGGTTGGGGCAATTCCAAGCACAAGCACAGGCTAGGCAAAGAAAGGGTTGAGAACAGCCCTGGGGAGAAGAACTTGGGGGTGTTGGGGGACATGAAGCTCAACATGACCCAGCAAGGTGTGCTCACATCCCAGAAAGCCAGAGGTGTCCTGGGCTGAATCAAGAGAAATGTGACCAGCAGGTCAAGGGAGGTGATCCTGCCCCTCTACTCTAGTAGGGTCTGGGCCCTTGGAAGAAGGACACGTCTCATGTTCCCAAAAAGGACAAGTCCAACAGAGGCCATGAAGGTGATCACAATGCTGGAGCACCTCTCCTATGAAGAAAGGCTCAGAGAATTGGAATTCCTGAGTCTGGAGAGGAGAAGGCTCTGGGGAGACCTTATAGCACCTTCCAGTACCGAAAGGGGGTTTGTAAGAGAGGTGGAGAAGGACTTTTTATAAGGAGCATGAAGTGACAGCACAAGGGCCAATGGCTTCAAACTGACAGAGGGCAGGTTTAGATTAAAGATTAGAAAGAAATTCTTTACTGTGAGGGTGTTGAGAGACTGGCACATGTTGCCCAGAGAATTTGTAAATGCACCATCCTTGGAAGTGTTGAAGGCCAAGTTGGGTGGGGCTTGGAGCAACCTGGGATAGTGGAAGGTGTCCCTGGCCATGGCAGGGGGGCGGGAATAAATGATCTTTAAGATTCCTCTCAACCCAATTTATTCTGTGGTATATGAATTACAGCAACATAATAAATGCAATCCTTTCCCTTTCTATGGTAAAACAAACAAGTGAACAAACATCCCAAACAAACATTTATTTCCTGAAAGCTCAGTTCCTCGACTCAAACCCCCAGAATTTATATTCCCCCAGCTATTCAAAGTTTATCCAGGTATCCAGATACTTCAGTATCCATGAAACCTAAGGGAAATTATGCAGTGATTGGCTTCACAGTTATTGCAATTCGACATTGTTCTTTTCAACCTCCAGGGTCTCAGTTCTTACTTGAATTACATAGATTAAGTATAGTGGTACTAATGAAGTCACTTTCAATTTATAGAGATGTAAAACTGTGAACTTGGGACAGATTCTGCCCCAAACCCAACCAGTACAGAGATATATCTATCAGAGGAGGCTGAACCTCTACTTGTACACTATTGTCCTTTTGTATACTAAATTACTTTCAAATTGCAAAACCTCTATTTTTAATTTTATTAAGTTAGCTGGATGTAAACATTTCGATTGTAAAGAGAGACTTGAATCATTAAATATTCTCCATTTGCTTATAATCAGATTGAGAAGGAGCATTAGATCTTTTGAAGCTGCTCTTAAGTGAAATAAGAATTATGTATCTAATGTATCATCACATGCAGCCACTCATTTCTTCAAATTATCATGAAGTTAAAGAAAAAACCCAGTCAGTCTCCACTTTTTATTACCCACCTTAATTGCTTAATACTTTCAATAGTCATTCCCTAGATCTTCTCATTCCTACCTGTAGCAGTGAGGAGCGAAGCAGCCTATATTAATCTCATTCAGGCCTCACTTACTGCCACTTATATAATTTCATTCTAGACAAGAAAAAGGGTTTTGGAGTCTGAAAGTCATCAATATCTCATTTTTATGTGTGCTCCAGACATGAGGAGCATCACTATGTAGGGCTAAGAATAAAACCAGCATTAGAAATAACAATCTGGCCTTTGGTCTGTTGGAGACCCTTATCTGCTGCAAGGTCCGATTTTTGCTGTGATTCTAAAGATAGTTCCCTGAAGCTTGAATCCCAATTAGATAGCTACAAACACCCTCACCCCCCACCAAAACAAAAAACAACCAAACACCACCCCCCCCGCCAAAAAAAAACCTAAACCCAACCAAAAATCTTAAACATCCCAAACCAAACCAAAAATAAACCCAGCTCACTATAGAATAGCTCCTGCAGATTATTGCACGTAGTTCAGAAGTAAATCCAGCACTAAGAGACTGCAATTCCAGCATAATCACAACAGGATTTGTTTACTACATCCCTCTGTGCATTCCGATGAAAATGACATGGTAAAGTTCATAGAACTATCAAAAAACTTTATACTTTAAAAACTAGAAAGCGAGGGAGCAGTCACAGGGGTTGTCACCGACTTGGTAAAGCCTTCCTTTCCCCTGAAGCGTGTTGACTTCACTCACTGTGTCGCACTCCCCAGGCTTTGATCCTGACAGCATCTCTCCGAACCAGGCTCCCTAATTTTACCAGGTGTGTGCACACATTCGTCTTCAAACTGTTGATGAAGTACATGACTGTTGTCTGGATGTGATCTTAGATCTGCAACTTCTTTGTAGGGCAGCTTCACATTATAATCATGCAAAGCAGCTTAGAAATAGTGTTTTGAAGAAAGATCTTAATAATTAATTCTGCCTACATAAGTCCCCTACATCACTTGTAAAATCAGTATATTAATTAGCGCTGTTTGTGGCAGTTTTACAGGAACAACACCTTTCTCTCCCTGGTGCACTTGTAGGAAAGCCTTGTGCCTCTACACATCCTTCTCTCCTGTGATTGCACCCCTAGAGCAGCTAATAATTTTGTTTTAGAAAACCACATCATTGGAAAAGCATTTCAGTGAAGTTTCAATGCTCAGTAATTGGTAAAGATTCACCAGGGTTTAGTCATATTCTTATGCCTATACCTGTAGCTGCCTAAGACAGTAAGAGTCACCTGAAAGACACTTGTTACAGTACAAACTGGTTAGTAGCTAAATCAAAAATAGCTTTTATTAACTGTCATTTCAGAAGGATTCCATTTCAGCTGCAAGGACTCTCATGTTTATGAACATACCACAAAACCCTGAAATGGTTTATGTTTATTTATGTCCATAAGTTGCTACAAATAAAAGAAATTGGTTCCAAGACATAACAGTACAATGGCTATTCTCCAGCAACCTTCAAAAATTCAGCAGCATTTTAATTGAAGAGGCCTTTTTTTTTTTTTTTGGGATGTTTTTGGTTTTTTTTGGTTTTTATAAAGCTGTATAATGCAAGAGGAAGAAGTTGAAAGAAAAATGTTTGCTCAGTTCAAACAGCATCACATGATGGTACGTTCAGGATGGCATGCCTTTGAAAAGGCACAGTCAAAAGTTTGAAGGCTTCAGTATATTCTTCATCTAATATCTGTTTTGGATAGGACTTATAAAAGACACTCTGCTCTTTGATCAGGGAGTTATATTTAGAACTACAAGAGCCAAATTATTTTTCCAGCAGATTCATGCCGTGTTTTCTGTCCACTGACTACCCAAATAGGTCCCTGGATGGTGATAAATGAAGGCAGTTGCTTTAAAAAGTGGGAAAAAAAAGAAGGCATGGCCCATCACTAATCAGATAAAGCAAGAGATATTATTTATACTGAGGATGTACTGTTTTCACATAGCTTCAGAGACCTCAGTTTCTCAAAACACTGCGCTCATCTCTAAAGGCAGCGAGACTTAAACAAATGCTGACATGCTTTGCTGAAACATGGCCTTGAACCAACAGTCAAATTAAAAAAGTGCAGAAGACATCAGGCATCCTTTGAATTTTATTCCTACTTAATGGACAGACAGGCAGAGGAATAGATAAGATACGTGACTGGAATGTGCGAGGAGCTGAGAATACGAAACAGAGAATCTGGCTCCAACATCTTTTGCAATACTACTGGGGTGTGCTATTTTTATTTTTTTTCCCTTTAAGATAATATATAAATCTATTATGGTAAGAAATAAATTTTTTCACAGTGCAGTGACTAGCAGATGATCCTCGTGGAAATCAAGGAACTATGTCTTGCATCTTTAATCCAATGGTAAAAGGCCAAGCTACCATGTTACCCCGATCTCCATGGCCTGAAAATTTTGCAGAATGTCAGGACTGCTGGAGTTTTTACAGTCTGCTATCACATTGCTGACTGTTGCAGCATAGAAAGGCAAATTTTGACATGATAGGGAGTCATCTCAGATAAGATCTTCAGAGACCTCATTGTTGGTTTCCAATAAACAGAATGTTAAAATTTCCCATCTACCTCTATGCAAACAGAGCCTCATCTTATGACAGGAGACTTCTTTCAGCCCATATATCTTTGGATATATTTTTACTTTGCTGTCCCTCTTTATTCTTCTAATTCCATGGATTCCTATAAAGACAGCTTTAAAAGATTCAAGATTTTTTTTTTTTTTAACCATAATTAGTAAAATGAACAATCTCCTAGAAACTGGTCTGGATGACATATTGAACTACAGGTCAGAAATAACACACATACACTCAAATTTTTCAAAATCTCAGTTGCAAGAAAAATTGACAGCCATTTCATACTGTATCTATGGTAGCATATTAATAACATACTATGGTAGTGATTAATAAATTAAAAAAAAAAACCCCAAACCTTCAGTAACTCTGAAAATCAAATTATTTTAAAAATTATCTCTAACATTTCCTTGAATTTCTTGGCACAGAGAAATCACCTGAACTATTTATTTTAGTGGAGCAACAACACTTTAGAGCAGCCTGAGGATGTGACAGGTTCGAGGTCTATTATTACACTCGGATTTAACCAGATAGAACAGCTTTCAAAGTGCATTACTGATAAGGGATGGTTTGATACGAACAGCCTAACTTTATTAGAGGCTCAGCTGATTCTGAGGCCCAGAAATAAGGTAGCTGAAAATCCCTCCTGTTATCTTTGATAACTTCAGCACTGTATAAGAACAGGAGACTGATGAGATTCTGATAAATAACAACGAACATTAGAGGAGGGAAATCAGTTATGTGCATTGTCATGAACAGATTTCCCAGTTTTTGAGTACAAGGATATTCATTTCCTAAATGTCGGCAGATTTGAAATCCCAAAGCAAGGAAAACTTAAATATTTAGAATCACTGTAAACCCAGTATGGTATTAAAAAACCCCCTGTTTGTCTCAAGCCTTTCCAAGCTTTTATGACAGATCAGCTGAGGAGTTTCTTACCTTGCTGCCTTTACTGCATGTACTTGGAAACTGAGCTGGATATGGTTATTAAATAGTTCCCACCTTTAACAATCAAAACTCCAAAGACCCATTAAACTGATGAAGTTAAAGACGACAACCTTAAGTGTGAAAATTAAAAAAAAAAACAAAAAAAAATGTTGCATTCTTGACTAAAGCAGGCAGAGTTACTTACAAGGAAGGCTAATCCATTCGACCTGCTAAAGCTATATTTCACATTTGATTAAAAACATGCCACTCTAAGTACACAGAAAAGGCTGGAGCATGACGGAGTCGGGCCACTCCTGCTCTAGCCAATATTTTCTGTGAACTTGCTGGGAACTGGCAGAAACATTAATCTTCTTTCCATCCCCTCTCTCCCCCCGTTAAATCCGCTGCTAGGAAAACACTCTCTCGTGAAGCCCATGGGGAAGATGTCCCTGCTGAGACAGGATAAAAGACTCTTACATGACTCTTACTAGCCTGTGTGGGTCCATCAGTGGCTCATATCCAGGAAAACAATCTTATAGTCTGTTGATCTGTGAAAGAGCCCTCCACAGATTGCAAGCGACGAGCCAGCCTCGTCTAGCTCCCGCTATAAACACACCTTTGCAAAATAAATGTGCAACTGGCTCTTTGTGGTAATGGTTTACTGGATTCTGTTATCACTGTGATCACAGAAAGGTAAAAAGATAGAAAGAGCCGTTGAAAAATATATCTTCCTGTTTTTAATGCCCCGTATATTCTTAACTCTTTTTTAAATTCCCTGGTGTTGTAGGACGCTAAATGCACTGGAAATTCAAATTGGCATCTAGCATCCAAATCATTGAGAGAAGAAGTGCAGCAGACTAGAAAATGAAAGAAGAAGCCAAAAGGCAAAAAAGTCTAAGCACAGCTGCTGGCATGTTTCCCTCTTCTCTCCCTTGTTTTGCAAGTTACACTATTTTCTAATTTGCAATGAAAGAAATTAACCTGTAACAGAATGTCACAGTCTCTGCCACACAACAGGGGTTTACTGCATTTAAGCTTCAGAAAAAAATTAATCATAACTTGTAAATAAGAAGTGTATTCTCTTAATGATTTAATGGTGCCAGCTCCTTTTCTTGTATTGAGTCTGTTGAACAATTTTACGACAACTAAAGAAACTTTTCCCAACACTTGAAATATGTTTTGGTTTTTTTTTCTTTTATTAATGAAGTGTATCTGAGCCACTTCATAATTTAACCTCTTGTTGCATTTCCAAGGCTTCACATTCTTTATTCTGGTGTAATAATATATGACTTTATTACTGGGTAGTGCTATCTTGGATAGAAAATGTCAGTCATTGGAGCATTTTTTGGATCATAGAATCACAGAAAATTCTGGATTAGAATGGATCTTAAAGATCAGCTTGTTCCAATCCCCTGCCATGGACAGGGACACCTTCCCGTAGACCAGGATGTTCAACAGCCTATCCAACCTGGCTTTGAACACAAGGGTTGAAGTGATGTATCTCAAAATCAAGTTTTACATTTATTTGGCCTACATCATCAATCTTCAAAGAAAAAGTGTAGATCTCAGCAGGCTGTTGAGACTGCCTGGGAGAGAATACACCTATTTCAAAATGGAGCTGGTAAGACTTCAAAACCATTAATAGCTTATAGACCTGGTTACCTCGACTGCCTTTGGTCGGATGTGCCTCTGAAAGGGTAAGATTCTACTATTATAAGTGTATTAATTTCTTAACAATGATACTGGGAATTTACAAGAGTAGGTACAAGCTCCAAAGCAACCAGAAACCCCAAATCCTGGCACAAGAAGACAAGATTTGATTGAAGGGATGTTATGGTCATCCTGTACTACTTTAGGACAATACTAAATTTTTTGCAGGTTCTTAAAGCTGGAATAGTCTAGACTAAGGCAGAATAATCCTCAACTTCATCCCCTTATTTAATTATGCAAACATTAACAATGTGACCAAAGAAAACAGTGTATGAAGAACTTCAGATATGTAGTATGAGGAATTTCAGATATGTAAACCTTATCAAAACTGCAAACATCTCTTTTATAGGGCTCCACAGTACAAGTAGAAAAATAGCATGTCCCCATGAAACCACCCCAAACAAAGCCAGCCTATGAAAACTTCCTTTGTGCATGTCTCTGATGTTTCACGTTATTTGAGGCAAAGTTTCATCTGTCCAAGGGATCAATGATACTGAAATGGGGCAAAGCTAATTCATGAAACAGTTACGACATCTAGCTCTTTTGGATTTGAATGCTTTTGTCTCCATTATCCACTAAAAAGGATGGTCTTGATTCCAAAATGTAGCCCCAGATAAAATTAAGACCTCCCCTTTCTCTGGAAAAGAATTAAATGCTTTTGATTCAGCTATGAGTGCCTGTGAACAAACGATAGATTTTTCAGAAGTACTTGAGTAGCTAAACCTTCTGGGAGCCAGAAATTTATTGGTGGTGACTAGGATACGAGCCCCTAAATGCTTAAATGTTTTTCTGCTATAACCACAAGTTGTTTTGAAAACTGTACTAAATCCAGTGCTTCCCTTTCTGTCTGTGAAATGTAATTGCTACAGGCTCACTGGAGAGAGGATTTTTACTGGGCCACAGTTTAGTAAAGCTTATCTGCACAAGCACACAGGTAAATTAAGGTGGTTTGACTTGGAAAAGCAACACCACATTTCGGTTTTGTCATTACACTTTCAAATAGAAGGGGGAGTAATGCTGTGGTGTGAAGCCAGTACGTGGCTTCATTTTGAAGGTATAGCAAACTAACAAAATAATGTGAAAAGGAACTAAGGAGCAAAATGGTGGAGAGGGAAATCATGCATTTTGACTTGTGGCAGTTCTTCTGATGGGATAAATTCAGTCCACTACATCCTATTCTTATAGATTTTAGTTTTACAAAGATGAGTAAAGAGTGAAGTTTTCCATCAGGGCACTCTGATAAATGATAACCCTGTGTATCCCTCACCCTGCTTTAACTGCATTTCCAAAATCCTAGTGTCATCACTTACCCAAACAGACTATATTGCAATACCTGAGATATTGCTGGGTCTTTATAGCTTTAGTTGCTCAACAATCATTTTCCTCTAGCTTGTAAAGATTATCTATGCATTCATATTCCATAATTCTACCTTTCAGAGCTATAAAGAGTTTAATTTTGATTTCTTTGAAACCAACTTCATGAAAACTGTTTGACCATAAAAACTAATTAGCAAAGACTCTCAGTGTTAATCTTGTGCAATAGACTATAGCTGGAGGATGCAAAAAGACCATTTCTTCCATAGTAACTGCAGCATTTCATCATCTTAAGCTACACAGTAATGTAAAGGTAATGACATTTTTATTTTATCTTTTTATGATGGGACTCATCAATACCACTATCCATTTTCATTTTTTTTCTAACATCTGCTTGCAATATCCAAGCAAAATCTCTAGAGGATCATACAATCATTTTCAGATGCTAGTACACAGAAAATGAGGATTTTTGAGATCCCAAGAAGCATTGATGGCATGCAGTCTAATAATACAAATGTTATCTCTGCCTTTGAATTATTTGCATTACAGACAGTTAAAAAAGACCTGATAAGAATGGTGCAAGACAAAGGAGATGGCTCCATTCTCTGAGCTAAGGGAACTTCTGTATTTAACAATGAGGGTGGTCTTTGAGCTGAAAAGAAACAAAGAAAACCCTTCCTTGGGTTGGAAGGGACCTAAAACAAAAAATCATCTAGTTCCAGCCTCTCTTCTGAGGAGAGTTTGCTCCGTTTGTGCCAAGTTGATGAACCAACTTTCAAGGAACTTTTAAGAAAGAAAATCTTGGATGGAAAATCTGATACAACACATATCCTGGGGGACAAACAATTTTCAGCAAATAATAGCAACGTGCTTCCTGGCTGACTTATCCTCTAGGAAAAACCAAAGAAGCTGTATCAATCACAATCCTTCTGTGGCTTGTATTGCCCTTGGAGACTTCAGGAATTAAAGTTTTTTAACAGGGGTTACCTGAAACTGCCTTGCTCATAAAGACCAGAGCAGCTCAAATCTGCAGACTTTGGTGCCTGCATCGGTTCCTCTTAGGGAAAACCCTGAGAAGCTTCACTAGCCATCATGCAAGTCCTGCTTTGCAATCAATTCTTTTTATTGTTTGATATTTGCAAAGTACCAACAGCATTCTGCACCAGCAGGTAAAGGCATGAAGAGAAATTCCTTGTCACAAAGAGATTGCCATTTAGATACACAGTGACAAAGGAGAGCGTAATGGGAAGCGAAGAGTGCATAGAATAATTGAATGATGCATTTAAGCATACATTTTGTTATCTCTGTGGGGTTTTATGTTTGTTTTCTTTTTGACTTATTGAATTCGGTGTTCATACTTTTCAATCATTCATTAGCTAAACAGTTCTCTTGTGGTTTGAGTAGATTAGAAAATGAGGACTGGCACAAGCTAAAAAACTAGGAAAAAGTGGGTATTTTGCTAAGCAGAGGCAGCTCACATCACTTCTGGAATACTTCTTGCTGTTTACCCAGCAGCATTTACCAGGGATCTGCCTGATGGAGGCTCTGCTCTGCAGGATTGGTTTGTTCTTCATGCCAGTCAGTGCAGCCTTTACAGACAAGGTGGTTTCCTGCAGACACTGCAAGTTGCCCAGCCAAAACCCAGCCAACCAAATCATTGGGATTTGGTACATAAAAAAAAAATGGGCAGAATCTAATTAACTTGACAGATCATGGAAAGTGGGGGATTTTATTTTACCATGTGTTTGTCTATTAGATATTATCCTGTGAGACAGTATAATGGAAAGGATTTAAGGAATTATTTATATTTTTTCTTATAAAGAGTTAAGGAGCAAGTTGGTTTCGTATGACTTTAGACCTTTTCCCCATTGCTCAAGAAACAATCCATACAACCTGTTTTAAATATCTTCCTTGGGAAAAAGTTTTGGGAAAGTGCCTTATTTTCTCAATGACCATAAAAGAAGCATTGAACAGCCATTCCAGATGAGGACATCTTCAGAACTGCTATCAAACATGCAGGTACAACATTGTGTGCAGATTTATGGAATGCCTCAATCAATACTCCAGGAGAACCATGGGTCAGCAAATATTTCAAGTCCAAAACAAAGCCAAATCTACATAGACTCTTTCCAGCTGGTCTATTTAATTGTATTTAATAAGTATTCACTGCCAATCTAGAGATGAGATGGCATTTGAAATACAAAATGTTAAGGAAAAAAGGTAAAATTAAACATATATAAAATATTTAGAAAATTCCAGGTTTTTAAAGTGGGTAAATCTATCCACCAAAAGCTAGACTTTACAACATGCTGCCCTAATTTAAAGGAAATTAATGGTAAAATGAAGAGGTTGACTATGCCAAGCTATGATAACCTGACTGTCCCACAGCTAGGACAAGAAAATATCCACAAGAATGATTTAATCCCATTTTTTAGCATCTATGTAAGTAAAACTTCTCCCAGGCAAGGCAAGCAAAGTTTGGTCTTTTCCTCAATATAAAATGCAGGGGAAAAAAATCTATTTGGAAATCTTACATGGAGAGTCTTAATTAGCCAATCAAGTCGTACTTGTAAGTATATTACATATTACAGTCCCTTGGGACAAAAACCACCTTTCCCTGTGAGCTTGTCACCTACTGGGAAAAAAAAGTATCCCAACCCATCAACCTGACTCTTCTAAGTTTTCACCATCCTACTATTAAAATATTCCAATGAAAATAAAACCTTCACTCTAAAAATATAAGCACAGTTTACATTCAGGGTCTCCAAAAGCAGGCTGGAATCTTGTTAGTCCATATTATCCCTTCCTGCTGGGGCAGAATTCTGTGTAAGTCTTACATCCTCAGAAATGTCAGCTCAGGTTCAGTTCTGACTTTTAAACACCAGTGACACGCGATCACCTTTCTGCATTGCATTCATGAAGAAAAAAAGTTTTCAGGGCAGTACAGGTGATTTAGGTACAGCTTAAAATGGAAGACACTGAAGTCACCTACATTTATATTCGATGCTGATGTAAACCACAGCATGTAACATTTCCAGCTGCTGCACACAAATCTGTCTGGACATTTGGTGGACTCTCCTGTCCATACCTTGTTTCAGTGGCCAATTATCCCCAGCAAGGTGATTGTCATTATATGCCAAGAGGTCCTCAACTGGTGCATTAGACTGTATAAATGGGAAAGCATCCTCATATTTAGGATGGCTGTGTCCCTTCAACTATTTTGGCAACATTTTATTGCAGATACACCCAAAAGTAGATCAGTAACCTCAAAACATGCTTATCCAACAGGTTTGGGACTTCTTCTCGAAGGATCAGTTTAATTAGGTGTGGGGGATATTTTAAATCACATTTCATAACGCTGTTGGGGTTTTTTGCCTTTTTTTTTTTTTTAATGAAGAGCAAAAAAATAACTTCCAAAACAAGTATCTCACATTCTGAAAGCTCTTTTTGGAACATATGGTCTTATCCTTCAGAAATTATGTGTTCTCTTGACACAGGCTGTGACAATCGAGTTGCACATGAAGTACTGCTATATTATAATTACTCAGTTATGCCAGGCTTTTCAACAAAACTTTCCCAGAAGTTCCTGTCAGTCAATTTTTAAAGTGCATTCAGAGATTTGAAGCTTTAATGAGCCTTGATAGAGTTAAGTGAAGGTCCCACCCAGCCTGTGAAGGCAATCTCTGCTCCATGCTGAGTGCCTTGGCAACAGAGAGCCCCAGGCAACAAACACCAAGTCTCAGGCAACTTCCAGAGAATTCAGAAAGCTTCAAGCTAGAAACAAAGTAGCCCATGAAAATGGCATCAACTCACACCCATCTCCTGGGAACAGATGGATCCATGACATAAAGCTTTGTGAACCGAGAAGCAAGCCAGGCTGGAAGCGTGGTGCCATGTTACAAACTCTGTTTGCATTTCCTCAACACCTTCCTATAAAAAGACTCATTATTGACATTATGTTAATACATTTCATGAGGGTCACCTCGTAGCCCCTTAACTTAATAATGGAGTGAATTTGGCTGGTGTATTAGCTGGTGCCCATGTGAGTAGCATTTTAAATCTAAATCTGAATTTAGTCCATATGGAATTTGCATCTCTTCCAGATCAATTTTATACAACCCCAAATCCTGTGTTTTAAAGAGCTGTGCCCAGTCACTTCTCAGCGAGGTGCGTGTTTTCTGATTTTCTCAGCTCTCTCTTTGCCATTCTCTTTCCAAAATCCAATGACTCCTCTCCCAAGGCTGCGTAGGAAAAAAAATAAAATTACAGTGCTAAGCTCTGACAGCTCACTTCAGCACAGCAAACAAAGCTACATTAATCATATACATCCCCTAATGAGAAGTAAATACAGTTCAGGGCTGGACATAATCTGAATAAGCCTCTGATCAGAGGTGCTGCCCTGGCCCACAGAAGGAGCAGCAGAAAACAGCGAATCTTCAGCCACCGCCTGGCATCGCTGCAGACTGGAACCACAGATGGGAGCTCTTCATGGGTCAGCAGCCTCCAAACCTCCCACTTCACAAGATGCAAATAGATCCTCTGAACACACCAAGGAGATTAGCAGAGAAATAATTCCAGCCTCTGGCCAGATATTCATCCTGGGGACCTGCCAGACTTTCTACTCAGCCAATCCATTTTTAAAGACAGTGTCTTATTAGCGCCTTACAGTTCTTGAATTACTTTGTTGAGTCTTTCTAATGAGACAGCAATCTGTCCAAGGGTATTAAGAGAAGTAAATGATAGACCTTTACTTTCTGATTCGATTACACAGGTGTATTCAAAGGTTAGAGGAATGACAGCAGACTGGAAGACAGGAAATCTTACTTGGAGCAGTTGTTGGCTACATTATCTGAAGGAACAGTCTTGCAAATACCAGAATTTTGGCTTTAAAGAGAATGATGTTCTTTTCTTATACCTCCCCTGACAGGGAATAGCTACAATATTTTCACCTTCCTTCAGTACACCCTTCAGTCTTACATTATAGAATTTTCAGTATTCATATGCAATCTAAACAAATTCAAACCATCGGCATCAGCTCTTTTTCTCCTATTTGCATTTTATTGACCTCTAATTAAACCATTTCAGCAAGGTGCAATTCTTAAATGCATTTTTTTAGTTCTGCTTCCTTACATACAAACAATATCAAGAGGTAATTATATATTTTATTAATAACTAATGCTCAAGACGACACAATACATTCTCACTTTACCATGGTCTTCAATTCATCTGCCTTACTTTTGCCAAATGCTACCACACCATTGGTCACGTTCATCATGACATTGTACTGTTTCGAGAAAATGAAAACTGTAATCCCAGCCTCACTGGAACAATGGCAAAGACAAAAGTGGAACTTTTCTCCCTTAACTCCACTTGCCTCCAATATGGACTTATCCATGGGAACCCTGATGCATAAGCTCCTGCTTGAGTCAGCAGTGAAAACAGACAGGAATGATTCATATCATTCCAATATGGCACTGTGGGATGAATCCCTTCACCTGAGAAGGTGGAAAGCTCAAGCTTGGCTTGCTTCAAAGCCAAGTAGGCATAACACAAACAGCAGCTATGAATCATGCAAGTGGGGAACCACACGGAAACTCAACATTTCTAACGGAAATGAGGGTGTTTGCATTTTACATCCAGACCAGAAAGTTTAGAATTTATATTTAAAATTTTTATTACATGCATTTCCCGTCTTCTTTTTTATTTTTTTCCTGTCTATACCTCCCATAGAAAAATCCAGTCAGAAACCTCCATTCATAGTTAAATTGCAAAGCAAAAATATCTTCAAAACAACCATTTTACGTAAAGCACAAAAAGGATACACTGAAAATGAGAAGCTTCTACCAGAAGAGCATGAAGAGGACCTTAGTGTTCATTCTTTATGTATGGTTTTGGTCCTGACCTGCAAGAACAAGGTCCTGTCTGCATGGATTGGGCATTTGGGTCATAGCCATGAGACATCTTGGTAAAAGCAGAGCAACCTGTCCGAGTTGCTACTGCAAGAGCATCCCAGCATCCTCCAACAGCCTCCCCAGGACACAGCAGACTCGGTTCCTTTGGTCTGTGGATGTAGGGATTTGTGAAAATAGTCTGTAAAAATCACTCCCAGCCGACGATTTTCCTCTATTATCAGAAGTGCATCCAACATGCAAGGGTTAGATGAGCTTTATTTTGATTTCCTTTTTAACTTTCAGTGTAGAACTCTGTGTTTCCTGAACTCAGGCTCTTCCCTAGCAAACTCCCATCAGCTGAGCAATGTCACGTGGCTGCCCTTCTCCCCAGCTCCCTGGTCATGGAAGCACAAGTCACAGGTTATAACATTAATCTGTGCAACCTCTGCCCAAACCTACAAGATTCACACAAGCTCAGGAAGAAAGAAACCATGCCAAAGCTGAGAAATCTCTCTGTGCCACATCCTTTTGATGCCCTCCATCAATCCAGCAACATTTCGGTAATAACATATTGCGTGCAGACACAAAACCCCACACTTTAAATAATAGTCTTGTTTCAAATTTGTAAACATAGATAAAAAAGCAGTAATACCTCCCTTCACTGCTTGCTTTTGGAACAGCTGCTGTCACTGTTGCAGACCATCTGCAGACAGGAAGGTAACTTAGCTAACACTTCCAAAATTCTTCTGCTTAATGAGCAGGTAAGGAGTGACAATCAAAAGCAGAGCTGCAGCAAGAGGTGCTCGTGCTTCTGTGTTTCCACACTTTTAGCTCTTAGGGCTAATTGAAAGCTTTTGTTGATGAATTTGACCTGGGTTGGTTAAAGCCAACATGGCTCAACTGCCCTGCTGCTTCTGCAAGCATTTCCATGAGCACCAGAGGGATGCAGCCTAACTCAATTAATCTCTCTTCAGCCTTTAAAATAAGTGGTTTTATTTTTAAATATGAAGACCAGTCATTTGCTCCATCTGATGATCACTCTCAGAAGATCAAAATTCACTGTTTGGCTTACTACTGAGCTCTCCTGAGTTCACCCTCCAGATTCTGATGCAGGGCAAGACATCCTGATGGCTTTGCAAAGAATGAGACATAGACAAGCTCAAGGAAAGGAAAAGGGCTGGGATGTGTAGAAAAGTGCTTGTTGTATGGGCAGCAGGAGGCAGCTCCAGGCGTGGGAGGTGAGAGAAGGCAGCACGCTGGGAGTGGGAGAAGGCTACAAAGAAAGTCAGCTTTGAGAGAGGAGAGTGAGGAACATAAGGAATATCACAGTGTGTGGGATGAGATGAGAACAGGGATGTAGGTTTTTGGAGAACTTTAAAACAATTATAGGTTTTTACCATGGGAGGTTCTGTTTGACTAGATCAGAGCACTTGCTTCCTTGTTACGTGCCTTGAATTGAAGCTTTCTTTGAAAGAGCTTGCTAACACTATTCCATACTTTCAATTAACATTTTATTTAAATGCTTTAAGATAGTTTCTAGATATATTAAAGGCTTACTGATGAAATCTTGAATATAATTTACATATCTAAGTCACATTTGCATTCAATAACAAGACAGCTTTCCAGTATGGAGCATGCCATCATTAGCCCCCTTTACTAGCATCTTGCTGAATTTCCCTAGCTGCAGCATTCATTTCAAATTCAAAAGGCTACAGATTTAAATGGGAAAAAAAAAAAAAAAAAAGGATAGTGATATCATCAATGATAGTCATCTTTTCCAAATTTTAGGGAAATACATTGTAGAGTACCATTTTACCATGTACATAGTTCATCCAAACCTTGGACATATCCTCAGGAGTTTCACAAGAGACACAAGTCTATTTTTATTTTAATATTCTTTGCCATTAAAGAGAAGAGGAGAAAATGTTCATACCTTCCCTACAAATAAAGCACAGAGTGTCAGTATCTTTCCACAGTACATCTGCATACTTCCTCAGGGGATTTTTCATTATAAAATCATATCTCAGTTATCAAGTCTCAGCACCATAAAACACATATGGGATGTGTGATAAAAACCCTTTTTTCTTTTCTTTTTAACTTTTTTTTTTTTTTTTCAATCAGGAAACACTGGTAAAAGAGACTGGTGGTGAAGCAGATTTTTTTAGGAAAGCACATTTTGGGAGTTTCTACATGTAATGAAGTCTAAAAAACCTGAGGAGAGAAGCAAATGATGACTGATGCATTGATGCCTGAGAGCAGCAGCCCACTGGTGAGAGGCAGTACTGGACAGAGGAAAATCGTGTGCAACTGTCTCTAGTTACTCTGAGATGTTCTCACACAGCAAAAAATATTATCAAAGATGGGTTTGATGGAGGTTTTGGGCTTTTTGTTTTGTCTTGTGTGTCTTTTTCTCATATTAGTGTGATTTTTCTCATCTTAGACTTGATGCTTCACTGTAAGATTTATAGAGACCATAAATCCTATAAGCCTCTAGAAGGTCAGAAGAGACCAGCTTTGATGAATGAAGAATATGGGGCAGGGGGGAGAGAATTTGTGGCCTTTCCTTATTTATTGGTAGTCCTTATTTCCTTATTTATTGTTTGTGTGAACTCTAGACACAATTCTTTAAATCTGTGCTTTGTCTTACAGAATTAAATTAAAACAAAACTACATTTATGAAAGGAAATATGTGTTTTGATTTTTGCAGTTAATTCAAAGAAATCATCACAGCTGAAAGTCAGAAGAAAACTGGACATTCCTATCTCTTGAAAAGGTAGAATAGGAGGAGTTAGAAAAGCCATAAAAGCACAGAAAACAAGGATGGCAAGAATTGCCTTATTCTATGAAAGGAAGTTTTGGCTGGGGTTGAGAATATTTTCTTCATATATTTCTTTCCAAGGCTGCATTTCTCAACTTTGCCAGCCTGTTTTACACTGCAGATGCCAGATAATTCCAGATGAAGAGACAAACCACTGGCTTTCTCCTGAGCAGCATCTCTTACACTGCTGTAAACAGCTCCTGCCCCAGGTTTTCTATTATCCAGAACCATTAACAAATCTCCACAGCACTCTACAAGCTAATAAAATATCACCTACATCAGATAAAAAATAGAAAACCTCCCAGAGAACAGCAACCAAACCTGCATGCCAGACTTCCAACATCCGCCTGAGCTCCGAATTCTTTTTCAAATGGGTGAATAGCTAAAAATGCCTGCTATGTCCCTGGCACAGTAAGATTGATTCATGGTGGGATTTTTTTTTTCCCATTTATGTGACATTACCTGCTGAAGGAATTCAGTCACTCACAAGACAAAATGGAAGGCAGAAGAAATGAGGTTGAATCTGTGGCTGCCTTGCTCAAACTACACAGCGCTACAAGGAAGTACAGCTGACAAAGGTTTTCTCAGTTCTTTAAAGAAACTTTTAATTTATTTTATTATTTTTTTAAATCTCCTCAAGTCCTTGCCATTCATCAGACATGCTTTTTTTTTTTTTTTTTTACAGAAAGACTTCAAGCAATCAGTCTAAAACCCCTGCATTAATTCTGAGAGGTTCAGAGACTGGAGAAGTACTGGGGTTGTGGCACGAGTTCACGCATAGCTCCACCAAATCAATATCCCCTTTAAATCACATTGCTCTTTTTCACCTTGCAAGTTTTGAAAGAGAAGACATAAGTTGCTGCTTTAACTGAATGTTTTCCTCATATGATTTCTTTTCCTATTTCTGCATGTGCTGCAGTATCCCAAGGGATTCTGTGGGGTTTTTTTTTTCCTGCTCCAGCTACAGAACTGTTATTTCCAGAGGCATTCTCCATAACACAGAGGGAAAGCATCAGCACTACATCATTTCTATAGGAGAAAGCTAACAAGAAATGCCAATTAAAAGTTTCTGCTACTGTACATTCAATTCATAGTGGAATGAATGCTGTCTTTGGAAATAGGAGGCAGCTGTCAAACTGCTCTGGACACAATAGTGCAGCTCTTCTGAAGAATAGGTCATAGGGGGAAATCAATAAATAAAGTACCTTCCTTATTAATCATTTTTTGAATTTTTAAATCAGACAGAACATTTACAAGTTATCCATTGGGTTTCTTTTATTTTCCAGTGCTCAGCTTGAAGCCTGCTTTGGTTGCACAAGTTTCTGCTGATACCAGGACATGCTGCAGCACCGAGCCCAGAGCTCCTCTGGGGTCAGAGGGGCAATATCTGTTCTGTTATTAGAGAAATTACTCAGGGCAATTTCACAGTTCAGCAAAATGGACTTATTGCTTGTATGCACTGTGTGTGCATGCCTTAACAAGCACTTAAAGTTTTTCTACCTTTGTTCCTTCGTGCAAACATTAATCTTTAGCAGTGTTAGAAATGTTAGTGACTGTGGCTTCTTTTCCTACTGAACTTTAACAAGGAATTACTGCCTTGCATATAATGTGTTTTCGAAGGAGCCGGACTTCCCATCTCTGCTATAAATTCAGAGACAAAAATGTAAACTCTGTGCTTTAGAGAAAAAAAAAAAGTAACAGGTGGCTTTTTAGTAACCTTATTACTTTTATTATTGCATTCTGAATATTCAATGTTAGCAGCAACCATCTCTTCTTGCAGATTTCTTTCCAAATTCAATTGCTCTATCCCTGTTATCTCTGCAGAAATAAACAGGGGCAGGACAAGGGAAAAGCAATGCTATTTCTGCGATATTTTATTTTACTTATTCTCAATGAAAATGAGAAGGTCTTTTTTACAGCTGCACAGCCTGTAATGTCAGATCCAAGCAATCAGCTAAAAAAAAACAACCCACAGACACTTTGCAGGTTTGAAATAAAGAAAAAAAAAAGGAAAAAAAAGGAAAAAAAAGAAAGAAATCAATTCATGTTGTCACAGCCTATCTAGAGTCATATTGTCTCCAGCCATTGATAGAAAATGAGAACATCTGGGGATTCAATTACTCATGACATGAATAATAATATTTCATTTTTGTTAAATGAAACTTTATAGTTGCAGGAACTTCTGCTTACTGCTCCATGCAATCCTGGAATAAAATCTGCCAGCAAATGCAGATTTGAACAAGCCACAGTTCCTTTGGCATCCAGGAGCACATCAGGGCAGGTGCATTTGCATCCCCAACAGAAAAGCTTAAAAAAGAAACCAAATTTTGAGCAGCTAGTTAAAAGATGGCCTCCTGAGCTCCAAGTACAGAAGGTTTCCTAAATGTCACAGACACCTTCTAAGATCTTGAATTAATAGCCTGGTTCAGAAAAGCACATTTATCCTTTGAACCAAAGTCAGTGGCACCTGTAGTTGTCCAGTACTTTCAATTAACCAAAACCATACCTCTAAATAGTATTGGAGCCATTTAGGGCCTTTTCTTAAGCTTTCAGTTTATGATTCTCAGTTCATGTTTCAAGAGGATGCTACCAAAACTGAGTTGCTATGTGTTTATTCTTCTTTCTTGATCAAGTAGAGCTGTCTATAGTCTTAGTGGCAACGCTGGGATCAAATCAGAGGATATTCATCTCACAGCAATGAGCAAGCAGCAATACTCATGCTAAAATTGCACTGAGTTGTGCAATCACTTTGGTATCAGCAGGACTGTTCTTCAAAATTAAGCATGTGAGCCATTGTGGCATTTGTATCTAAAAGTTCAGAAGCAAAATACACAGAAAGGGCTGAAAGGTCTCTGCTTTTAGGGTTGTTTTTTTCTGTGCCAGGTAAAGCCTAGTCTTGTTTTCCCTCTTTCTTTCTCCATGGGCATTCATTAGTGTTGGATTACAGCACAGAGCCATGATTTGCATCCACTTTACATCACAGCTTTGCAGAGCCTTAAAGGTTCCCTGTACGAAATGGAGCGGGAGCTCTAAAAGTTCCAAAGGGTCTGGATGAAAAATATTTTCCATTATAGCCCGGCGATGAGAAGCACCACGCTGGCACTTTGCTGCTGTAGAAGTGCTGTGTAGGGCACAGCTTGCAAAATGCTCTGGGAGAGTGTACACAGGAAAGTGGGGTAGGTCCTCTGTGGCTCCAAACCGGCGAAACCTCCCCGCCAGTAAAGAGAATTACTGCGATGAGACGCTGCTCCCAACACGGGAGTTTGGGGCTCAGAGTCTGCTGCTGACCACAGGAAAACCTTCAGGGCTGCCTGCTTCCAATGGCAAGATATAACCAGAAAAAAAGGGTATCACCTCACAGAAGCAATCTCAAGTCAGCACCCTCAAAAAATAAAAAAAAAACCCAAACCAGGCAGCAATTACTGCTTGCGGGTCTCGTGTCTGGCTTTATGCAACACTTCTAGTCCCACTGCGCTCGTTGCCTTTTAGAATGTGTAACATTTATGGACTCCAGTAAAAATGTTTTTAATATAATGTAGATGAAGTATAAAGCGTTAACCTTGAACACCAGGGAATGCGTTAGGGTTTTTTTTTTTAAAAACCTCTTTCAATAATTTACTGAGAATTGTCTAAGATTTGCTTTTAGTTTATAGCAAATCTTTTGGAAACATTTGAACAGTTGCAATTTTTGTAAATGCTACAATAGCAGTGATTTCATAAATAAAAGCAATGCTCAGAAGGCAGAGAATGTTGAAGAGAGCATTAAACCAGAGTCTCTGCTGTCTTAGGGAGAGAAGTGTGGGTTTCCTGATGTTGCTCCATCCATGTCTCTTGCTGCTGCTCGTCTGGGACCAATGGCAAGGATGGTGTTAAGAAGTCTGTACATGAGCAGTTCACTTCTAACTATTTATAAAATATATGATATAATACTCCATATTATATAATAAATGACACATGCCTTGCTCATGCTACAGCAGAGGTACTAAGATAGAGCTTCTCTGCCATGTTAACAAATCTCCACTTCATTTGCTGGGTCACTTCTCCAGAACCTGATGCGTAAACACTTCTCTTTCCCCCAAAGATGTATATTTACATCTGGAGTTATTCCCACAAGTTTTGTCCTTTGCACTGAATTTCTAAACAACATTTTTCTGATGGTTTTTAAGGGCCAAAGCTACACCTAAGCAAAGGATACATGCAAAGCACAAACTTGGAACACACGTATTTCAACTGAGCTAAGAAATGAACTGAGGAGAGTAAAATAGGCTT
This sequence comes from Phylloscopus trochilus trochilus, assembly GCA_016584745.2. Classification (NCBI taxonomy): domain Eukaryota; kingdom Metazoa; phylum Chordata; class Aves; order Passeriformes; family Phylloscopidae; genus Phylloscopus; species Phylloscopus trochilus. The sequence continues at coordinate 6,023,388 of WQNJ02000016.1, read as the reverse complement.
AGTATTTTAAGTTTGTTTCATTTGCTGCTTCTTACATTGGAACGGCATCTCAAATCCACCTGCAATGTTGCCTTTCTCTATCTTCATTCAAACTCCTTTTCAAAGGCTCATTTTTTGAGCAAACCCAAGAAATACCATTCTTGTGTCAGTCAAACGTTCTCCACAGGCCAATGTAAATTTAAACTTAAACCAGCAAGATATTTCAGTGCTATTAAATGAGACAGATAATGAACCTAAATAACTGCCAATCCTGTTAGTGTGGCCCTCATACACCTTCTGTGTTTCTTCAAGCCCTGCTGCTTAGCATTCATGCTGCTTGATTTGAGACTAAAATTAGATTATAGGAGTGCGTGCTTTTTACAAGAGGTCTTCTATTTGTTCCATAAAGTATTTAGTACTCTTTAGGCGCTGTATAAATAAAAATAATCGCGATCTTGGAATTCACCTTCAGGAATGGAAATGAAGAGATCTAAGTCCTTTCATTTCTACTGCACATTATCCTCATTGGGCACGTTTAGCAATGCTTTGTAAGACAAGTTTAAAAGATGCTTGGAAGTCTGGTTAAGGTGAATTACAGGAAAAAAAAAAAAGAGAAGGGAATATGTCTCTAGTTTTAGAGCTTCACAATAGGGAATAAAAACAAAAGTTCTAGCAGACTTTTAAGATAAAAATCTGCTATCAAATTCATTTTTTGAGAAAGATGCCTACAGTTGCTGGGAAAAAATGGTTGTGGCTTCCAAAACCAGGACTCTGAGTAAAATCACTTACACTCAATTTTAAGATTCAAAGTCTATGTGTAATTAGGAACCATTTCAGGGTTGCTGTGATTTCTGAGGGCTCTGCCCTGTGAGAAGAGTTCCTGCATTCTGGGTCAGAGCTGTATCAAGTCCAACAATGATTTCTGTCTGACTTTCCCCCCTCCTTCCCAGGATCTATATTTAGGACGTCAGTACGAAATATTGAAAGTTTTTTTGAGGTTAAGCATGCCAATGTCCTCAAAACTCCAGCAGGCATCAGCTTACGTCACTTGGCACTTTAACACTTATAAAAGTTGGGCTGCTCACCTTAAATTAAAGCTCTCATCGGGTGAAACATTTAGTCTGTGCTATTCCCCCAGGCTCCATTTTCAGGCAATGGAGAAAGAAAAACAATTCCCAAGGATATTCACCTTGTCCTGAGATGAGGCACCTATTTCTCTCCATTTCTCCCCTGGTTCTCTCAGCAGAGGACTTTTGTGATAGCTAAATTCGGGCAATATGAATCCTGCCATCAGTATCCTCATAATTTTTGAATGCAAGTCATCAGTAAGCACATATGGATAATCACCTCCATGCTCCTTAGGCTCCTCTTAAGATTTTAAAAATATCGCTTTAGAAAGGGATCAGATTGCACATAAGAGTGTTTTAAGATTATCATTAGCTGTAAAACACATATTTCAAAATGGCTGTAAAACAACAACAAAAAGAGTTGTGCCGACAGCTACTACAAGGAATAGCTCCATGTTGCATTTTAAGGATACTGAAGCTTTACTTAGGGAAAATAAAAACCAAAATAGTGAAGAGACTTTGTGTATTATTTCCTCAAAACTTCCAGATTCGCTTATAATACATCAGACTTGTTACCATCCCAAATAATTACTGTAATTTATTTTCCAGTGCCTCAAAGACCAAGCACCATCAGGGCATTCCTCTACAGCAGATACAATGGGGTATAGGCAGTTCTGCTTTCAGTACAGAAAAGCAGCTCAAAGGTTAGATGAAAGAAGGAATGCTTCAAAATGAGCATCTGAGGCAAAGAGAAAGGTCAAACATGAGATTCTTTTACTTTTTTTTTTTTTAAATAAGGGAGTGATTAGTTAAATTCAAGTCTCATTTCAAAATAACTACTTTCTTTAGAAAATAGCAGGCATCCAAATTATGGAAAATCTGCTCTTTAAGACAGTTGACTTGAGAACATTTAAATATCGAGGGCTGAAATCTTTTTCTTTTCTTTTTAATGATGAGGTTTAGGAAAAGATAGAAGATGAGATCATTTCCAAAGACTAGCTCTGGATTGCTGCATATAGTTTGACATTCAAGATATTTTAATGTTATCAGCTAGCACTGCCTGCCATCCGGGATGAGCAGTGTTTTCTTGACCAATTATTTATATGCCTCTAAAACAAGAGTGAGTTTTGAGAAAGGATTTATTTGAAGGCGGAAAGCAAACCTTCTCCATTAGAAGAGAGGATCACAAATGGACTGTGCCAAATACCTGCTTTATTTAAGGGAGAATAAAGCTTCAGTACATGTTATGTGAGGGCATGGAAAATTCTGTCACAGTTTGGCAGAGACATGCCTGGCGTAGGCGGGTGGGCGTTCAAGCCTGACATAACTGGCAAAGCAGCACCAGTGACATGAGAGGACATGAAAACATGAGGGGTGAAAGGTGTGACCTGGTGTTCTCAGAGGGAGAGAAATTGCTTGCCAGAATATCTCAGCTGGGAGGGAACCAAAAGTGCAAACACAGAAGGTAACCCCAACTCCCACCGTCCGTGCAAACCCAATGCAGACAGCAGCTGACATGTCAGGTTGGTCCTCGGACCATGCCCCTATTACTGTCAGGGAAAAAAAATCCTTTTCATTTCATAGTAATTAAAATGCTCATAGATGTTTTATTAACTCACTCTACAGAACCACATAGATTTTATAATTCATCCAAGCACTTACAAGTAGTTACTTGTGTTAGGCTGTCAAGACAGAAATGATTCAAAACCTTGTGTACTGAGCTTCTTGGAAGACATATCATTCCCTAACACAATGGTATTAGAAAGACTGCTGACAGATAGTGATCAAGAGATTTCATTTTGCTTGTCATATGGTGGGTTGTCAATTCTTCTTTTTGCTTTAGATAAAAGCTTAGTTGCATTAGATTTCAATAATGGTGAAGTTGCAGGTTAACATTTTTCAAAAGCAGCAAAGTGACTTCAGTACTTAAATTCTATTTTCAAAATGCTGTAGACACCTGAGAACAGAAGTCTCTACAGTAAAGGGAACTAAGATATTATTAAAGAAATTTATGGAATGGTAGAGAATAAAACCCCAACTCAAGAGGGCCAGTTTGTACTCTATTCCAGACCACAGGATTAAAATATATAATGTTTGTAGATGACTAAAATTCCAGGACAAGCCAAAGATTTACATTTTCATTTTGAACATACTTGTTTTAACATCAATGTATCCACTGCAAATTTCCTCCCACAGTTCTAAAAAAATTTCTAAATGGTAATTTTAAGATAGCCTTCACCTCAAAATACAAGATTCCCTCAGTTCTGCTCAAGATTTAAGCAGGTGATTCAGTGATATTTCTACAAAATTTTCTATTAAAAATATATATGCAAATTATCAGCTTGATTTTTTTCCCTTATTTTAACAGCTTAGAGGAGGAAGTGGCCGTTTAAACTTTACTCTCCCCTTGAGTGAAATGAAAAATTGAGCCAGTACATAAAAGAGGAAAAGTAGCCCAGATTTTCCTTCTGTTAATACTAACCTAGCATTAAGCAAATAAATAATCCATGCGGTTAGTCTATATTTAAAATATTTGTTCTTCTTTAAATATAAAGTAACTTTCACAGAAACAAACAGAAGTGGCTAGAGACTGAAATCCTTCCTTTGAAATTGAAGCTGAGTATTTTCTCCTTTAAGCTCCAAACATCATCTCCCTCATGCCCAAAGGGCTTCACACTGTGCTCCAGGACTCCATTCATCCACTGCTCCCCTCGACTGCTGAGCTCAGAGGCTGGTCCAGGAAAGGCTGGCTGCAAGCTTAGCTTCCCCAAGATTTTAGAAGTTTATCTCCCTTCATTAATTACCATTTTTTAAATGGTGAATTTCTCGAGTAAAACTCTATTTTTTCTAACACTTTTAGTTTGCTCGGTTGTTGCAGGTACTGACTATGAAATGTTGAGAGCAAACAGAGTTTGAAACAGAACTGCCATAGCAGCTATGGAGCATCTAAAAGGGAAAAAAAAAATAGGCCAGACCTTTATTAAATTTTAAAAGTATGCCTTCGCTACACTCTTGTAAAGATCCAAATAGGGTATTCAAATCTCTAGAGATCACCAGTATAATTTCTTTATCATGTTCCATTTAAAATTTAATTATGTAGTCTACAACAAGAAGTATCTGAGTACTCTAAATAGGTCATGCAATGAACAACTTAATATTATTGTAAAGTTTTCCTTGTGAAGATCTCTTCTTTGATGTGCTGTTGCACACAGAAAGCCTTTCTTCGAAAAAACAATATACATTCATAGCTATAATAATGTCATTTAATATAAAAATTGTAAAGCTTCTTTATCACATTTTAAGTCTGAATTTTCAATTCATTCTCTAGCCTGAGCTTCCTGAAATCATCAGAAATAACTGGTAAATTAGAACTGACACAATATAATTGTGCTGAATATTTTTATATCTTTCTACAGGCAAAGTTAATCTATTATCTTTCCTACTAAATGATGTCCACCAACTCACATTTTTCTATTTTTGCCTATCAGTGATACACATACTTCAGTGGCAAGAAGAAGGGTTATTTCTTCCTCCTTTAAATATAATCATTAGAGAACCATCAGCAGTATTTAATGGAAAATGAATATATTAAAAAGCCACATTTACCAAGACACTTTTTTTTTTTTTTTTTTAATGCACATATGTAACCTCTCTTGGCTACTACTGAGATGAGAAAATATTCAAAATATACTCCTCTGTACTTCTGACTAATTACAGGGCTTTATGGGAGTGAATCCCTAATTCCACCTCTTTAACTGAACTATGAAAAAATCAGAAGGGGTTTTTGAGGCTTTTTGTTTAATAACAACAACAACAATAAAAAATTAGTGCCACCAGTGCCTAAACTTTCTTGACAGACAAAATATTCCAAGTACTGACACATCTGGTCACACTTATGCCACTTGCAGTGAAAACCCCTTCACCAGGTTTGTGAGTACCTGAAAATGATTTGATCAGTTCTGGCCACAAATATATGCAAGAGTCATTACTGCTCTGGGGAAAGCCATTGTGTTTGCCTGGACAAAGGAGAGGTGGATTTTCAGTGTTACAGGAAACACTGGACAAAATACAGAACTTGGAATACCAGCAATTAGTAATTTTGTCATTTCAAGGTGCAACACCTAAAATTTTATATGCTGTAAGATGATTCCAGGGTAAAGGTGGAAGAAAATGTGAGGAAATTAAACTATTTCACTGTTATGAATTAATAATAGCAAAACGAGTCACCTGATGTTTGAAAGAAGAACAAAAAATATTAGATTAATACATCACAACATAAGATTAAAAACCCCAAGGAGCTGTTTGCTGAGAGAAATTCAGGAACAGGTGAATCCTGGAGAAGGCTGGAGGACAAGCCAACCTGCGCCTAGCTGGAAACATTTGTTTTAAATCATGACAAGATCATTTGGTTTAATATTTATAACACAATTACAATGCCTTGTGCACATTGCTGGTATAATCTGATTTTACTTGTGACATCTTACTGCAGTTGAAATTAAAGCCTTGTGGTAATAACTCAAAAAGCACATTTAGACAATCATTAATGGCAAGTACGAAACGGGATGTTTATTCAAGCACTTATGTGTCTCATTTTAACTTTAATTTGAAGTGGAATTCATTTCGGCAGTGTAAGAACTCCATGTTTCCAGTATATTAGTCCTATAATACCTCACCAAGTGCAATGAAACTGGAAATATTTTAGCACTAAAACCAATAAAAAATGCAGCTAAGCAGCAATATTGAGATTCCTGGCCAAGGAGGTGGCTACTCTTTTGAATTTTTTTTTTTTTTTTTTTTTTTTTTTTTTTTTTTTTTTGTGTGTGTGTGTGTGTGTGTGTGAAAAAATGTAATTATTTTGCACGGGGCAGATGAACAAAATCTTTGGTGTCAGATCTTAGGCCTGATCACTGGTCAGCTCTTCAAACATACGACAAAATTTCACCAGCATATTTACTTGCACGACCACGGAGACCAAGTGACAGTAAACCATAAAAAGAAATGTATCTATTAAATGAACAAATCATATAAATCACACAAATTTGTACACACAGAACAAAGAGGTATATTACACAGGGAGAAGTTATCATATATAGTGAAAATATACGTTTTTACAGTTTATCAATACAAAAAAGTCAAGTAATATACACCACGCACCCTCTAAAGAAAGGTGGATATTTTTTCTCTGCCTTAGAATCAGAAGCAACTTGCATGTATTACCATGCTTAAAGAAAACTGTCCTTCCTGTTGAAATATTCTTTTTTCACAATATATTGTGTGAACTCCAACACTGCTTTAATCAGAGGATAACAAAATCCCCCCAGACCATAACCCCATTAAAATCCCCTGCACCTCAGAAAGCAAAACCAGTGGCAGAAGGTACAAGAGGACTGAGAGCATCTTTTTTTAACTCACCAGGCATCGCTGCTAAGTGACAGATTACCATATCAGATTTTTTTGTTTCCCTTCTCTCCACCCTTTTCTCTATCTGCATGATTACAGCATTTTATGGCATCCTCTGACAATATGTAGACAGGTCTCTCTTCAAAAACCTCTATCACAGCCTGGGAGCCTTGTCTAGTTCTATTATTTTAAGAAAAGCTTTCTAAGCATAGAAGAATTTGGTCTAAGCAGCTTTCCTGCTCTCCAAATGAAAATGCTTTAAGATCACAGATTATTTTTTTCCTCCTGCCTCCAAGTTTCCCTTCTCTCATCCCTCAGGTGAAATGTAAAGCAAAAGCCAAACCACCTGCCATGGGTATAATTGCACAGCTGGAAGGAAGCCACAGCTGGGATTTTCCTCATCAGGTGCACAACTGTGCTGAGCCTCAAAGCAACCTCAACCCGTCGCTTTAAGCTGTGTGGGCTTGGCTGTGCCTGTATTTCAGTGTCATTTGTCTGCCTGTGGCATGCAGGGAGTGCTCTCCTCTCTGCAGCCCCACTTCTCAGTATCCCAGCAGTTTTCCCTAGGAAAAGGATCATGTTCTGACTCCAAAGGTCGTGCTTCTTTCAGCACCTTCCGGACATTGACACACAGATGCAGCTTAGAGCGACTCTCTTACCTTGGTAATGTTCCAGATAACTCTGTGGCAGTCTCTCTGAAAGACACAAGGGGAGGAAAACTTAGTTTGTGTTTTAAACAGCTATGAAATTTTTTAAGATGCCTTTGTACTGCTTGTGTTTTATAGGAGTGAGTTCAGACACACATCCACAGCTCCGTACGCAAACGCGTCACCGGCGGATGCGATGCCCCCCTGATCGCATACAAGGGAATGTGAAAAAGCAGACGATGGAGTGTGATCTAAGGATCTATCAGAATCAACTTCTCCGTGGTACAATTACTCATTTTTTTTTTTTTTTTTAATGGCATGAATTTATCACTATTTCAAATGCCAGCACTGCATGATCTTACATAGACAAAACGTAGCACTGGGCCAATTTTCCAGCGGAAAATGTTCCCTTTTATTTTAGTGTTGCAGCAAAAGCAAGGCATTGCACAGTTCTACAGTCAGGTTATGCACTGAGGAAATGTCATGTTAATGTTAAATCATTTTATGCTGGTCTTAAACAGCAGTTATTTTCCAAATATGTGAATTTTCATCCAATTTACTTGTCTGAAACCCTTTTGTGGGTGGGCAATTCGTTTGAGGGAAGCTGAATGTGAGCGAGTGAAAGTGGGCTAATGTAGTGGTATGTCACATTAAAGCATAATTAAATACATTACCATTAACCTATGTACACAGTCCTTAAAATACATCCCAGATTTATCACCACTGTATGTCCTTGTTTCCCTCCCCAGCAAATTTGCCTAAACCTTATCCAAGAATCAGGAAAACAGCTGGATAACTCCGTTTCTCATTCCTCTACCACACATAGGACCTTAGAGAAACAGCAGGAAGGCATAAGAGGCTTCATCGTCTTAGACTTGACAGATGCCCATCTCATTCCACAGTTTTCTTGTCCATTTATAAAATTTATATCCAATATACAAATTTTCTGCATGAAAGGTAACTTAGTTCATACCCTGTTTGCCTAAGCTGAAACAGAAAACACAAAATTTCACATCTGTAGATGGAAGTTCAGATATGGAACAGTTCTCAACATAATATTTTCTTCTTATTATTTACAGCAGAGAAAATCCTTCCGTCCAGTTTTATAGTTGGAGGGGAATCTTTTTTGTAAGGGGAGGTGGTAGTAATTAAGATAGATCCAAAATCCTCCTTGCCTTAGCAATTTCCAGAACCATGAATCTAGAGATCTCTTTGTAGTGAAACAACCCTATACATTTTTGTTGCAAGAGTATGAACCTCACAGATTGAACCCCAAAGGCTAATTAATTTATGAATCCAAATAAAAAACAATGAAGAAATACATTTTTGAAGGCTATTCTAGATTCTCCCCATGTTCTGAAGTCAACTTTTCTTGACGGGGCAACTACTTAATAGAGTTAATATATTAAAACCACAACAGTTCAAAACTCCTCTTCAGGAGATCTCTCTAGATCTTTCTAGTCCTCTTTTGGCACTATATGAATCATGAGCAGCTATGAGGGTCTTATTTATTTATTTATTTATTTATTTATTGGACATCCCACAGTGACACCAGCCTTTTTCCTTTATGGTTGCACTGACAGTTGTAGTCTCCATTTCAATGTCAGAGGAAATGAAATGGTCCCTATAAACGTGCACGGCTTTGCATTTTCAGAGTCTCTGGCTCCAAGCTGTGCAGTTTGCTGGGCACAGAAGGTTGCCTTAAACCTCCCAGTGCTTTGCTTCAAAAGGCACAGATCAGAACTCTGCTCAGTGGTTGCAAAGAAGATTAAGCAAGGAGTGAGAAATGGTTCACACCCTTTACTTGCACGCACCATTCAGCAACAGTCCAGCAGATATTTAAGCCACCTCAGAAAAAAAAACTACTTCCCACCCCAGCTAAGGCAGACAGGTACATATTTAGCAGGTGTCTGTGATGAACAAAGTCTGTGATATAAATGACATCAAAGGTGAGAGCCAGGAGCAAGAGCAAGTGAATGTAAAGAGATAAGAAAAAGAAATTAGAGTAGAGCAATACAGACTCAGTTTCTATGGGGTTATTTGATACAGCTGACATTTTAGATATTTTATTTTCATTAAACTCCTTCACATTGGTATCACAACGCCTTATTTTCCAAGTCCTACTCATGACTTACACAGTTCAAAGAATGAGTATGATATTTTTTGTAACCTATCAAAGAACCAAAACACTAAATGGTTCCAACAGTCAGGACATTTTCCCCTTCCACTGTTAATCCCAGACATCATCTCTTTTCATTAAAATGCTTCTTTTTTTTTGGAGGAAAGAACCTGGATCTGGGCATATCTTTGTTTCTTCTTCTAAAGGGGCTCTGTAGCCTTTAGCTACCAATTACTGTTCCAATAAGAGAATGGCACAAACTGTATTGCTTTAGGGTATGGCAGCACATTTTATAAAATAGCATTTGCTCATCCAGCCTAAAGAGACAACCAGGCAAATCATGGGTGGGTGCTGCAAGAAGCATCAAGAAGCAGAATAATGTAGGTTTAAAAGAGTATGTTAAACTGGAACCACACTGTCAGTTTCTGAGCAGAGCAGTGAGTGATTGGTGCATCTAAATTTCTAAAGATTTTCATTCTTGTTAAATAACCCTCTTACAAGGGATGTTAGCATTGTGGAAACAATTATTAAATAGTCGATGCAGTGGTAAAAAATCTGAATGTGATCAGAATGTTAAAAAAAGACACTGCAGGTCTTTAATATACATTTTTAATGTAATTAGTTTTGTTGCCAATTTGACATTTGGTCATATTAAATTCCATTTTTGAGCAAAAATATGTAAAGTAATGGTTTTTGAAATACAGCTCCAACTCACATAAAACTCAAACTCACAAGTAAAAGTCTGATTAGTTCCCAACTATCCAAAGATTTCACTGCTTCTCATCAACTCAGTAAACACTTCCACCATAAAAACAAATTAACCTCACTTTAGATTATGAGACTAAAAATGTTATTTCCCAAAAAATAAACACAATTATCCCCACCATGCCATCGAAAATAAATGGTACATGGACTGCTGAAGATGATTAATGTCCATGGTAAGTGTTCCTATAAATATCAGGAATTGAAACAGCACTCTATAAATATATTTTATGGGAGTTTAAAAAAGAAAATCTTTTGGAGCAAATTACTCAACAAGAAAACCCTTAAAGTTTGTTTAAAGATAATAGATCATTCCGTAGTCATTCAAGAAACCGAAACTAGACTTGCACAACCAATTTTCAGACCCCTAATACTCCCCAATGGCACACACAATAAATATAACTCACAATTTACTGTATCTACAGGAAACAAAATTTCTTGGATGAAAACAAGAAGATAATACTCAAAGGGAGAATGAATATAAGATCATGTATTTTCACGTCCTGCCTGTGATATGAAAGGCTGACCTTGAGAAAGAGTGAGGATGGAAACTTGAATGCTTTGTCACAGCTGCCCTGAATTCCACTAAAATCCAATGCAAATGGGATGAGCTAATGCTCAACAGTGCTAAGGCAAGGAGAGAGCCTTGTGAGGACCCTGGAAAAGCTGTGACGAGGAGGATGACGTTATGGAAGAGCAGGGCAGCATTTCCAGGAGGGCCATTTACAATTTCTAAGCATTTTGTGTTCGGCTGCAAAAGGACAGATTTGGGACAACGTGATCTGTACATGTGGAAGATGTAGGTGCTGTTGAAACCAGGAGAGTGCTGGGTGGGAGGTCTGCACCCCAAAATATTGCACACACCCTCCCATGGGGTCTTCCAAAGACGCAAAGTTACCAACTGTTTCTGAGAACTGTGAGGAGCTTTGACTTCCTGCAGAGTCTCTGCACTCTCAAGAGAACCATGCAGCTCTTCTCAAAGCCCAGAGAGCCAGTGTGGGTGAACCAAGCACCACACACGCATTTTGTCATTTCTCTCTGCAGGCTGAGAAATCCTGCCCGCAGGATTGGAGTAGGATGTATACCAAAGCAGAAAAGTATAAATATTTTAGTCAAAAACCTTACAGTGAAGTGGAAGAGGGAAGATCTGGATAAAGATCAGCAAACAGACTTTACTGCCTAATAGTTCTGTTTAAAAAGAGTTGTTCAGTTGTTCATAATATCTGGAAAGTGTTGTGTTTATATTAAATGTTTTGTTCACTGAGAAATCATATGGTGCTGTGCTCTCAGGGGCTGACTGGCAGCTGTTGTTACCCACCTACATGCAGGATTTGGCACAACACAGCTCTGAAGTTTGACTCTGCAACATTTTGCAGTTTGTCCGGAGAAGCTGTGGCTGCCCCATCCATGGAAGTGATGACAAGACCAGGTTGGACAGGGCTTGGAGCAACCTGGTCTAATGGAAGGTGTCCCTGCCCATGGCAGGAAGCTTGGAATGAGATGATCTTTAAGGTCCCTTCCAACCCAAACCATTTGATGATTTTTGCTGTGTTTCTGCAGCGATGTAAACTGAGGCACAAGAGACAGGGCAGGTTTTAAAGGGTAGCTGAGGTCATCTGGGCTAAACTCACACCAGCAACCTAAGAAAGTACCAAGCTCAAACCATGCAAGTCAAGGCTACACTTAGAATTCATCTTTTAGTTCTGCAGGATCATGACCCTTAGCAGTTTGGAAGCTTTAGGTCTCCACAGAGAAGAATTTCTGTTCTGAAAAGGGAAGCATATGGATTCTAGCTATGCAATCTGTCAGGGTGCTGAGGAAGATGCAAAAAAAGGCAGCAACACATTCCTGCGATCGTGTCACCGTTCTTCCTTTTTCCCTCTCACACTTTCGGGAGAGGATAAAGCCCGCCCACGGCGCACAAGGCACATGAGGATAAGGGCAAAGCTGGAGAAGGGATCTGCATGGTGTGCTGATAGGAATGCAGCTCAAATTCAAGCAGAAAAGCCCCAGGATGCAGAGTAGGGAATTCTCCCAGTTTGGAAAAAGAGATGTCCTAACCCTGAGGTCTTGGTTTTTAGGCATTAGAACCAGAAGTCAACATTGCAACCAGGAGGGTTAAAAGGTCCCGTCTTCTCCAGGACAGGTGAACCTGACCCCTTTGATTCCCTGGGATGTACAGGAGCAGTAACTTCCATTACTTGTGCTCATTTTCCTTAAAGCACAAAAAACTCCAATAGGTTAAGCTGATATTTCTGATTTGGGTGAAACATTCAACCCTTCACTAAACAGAGTCCTACCACTGACAAAAGCATTGATCTTCCTGGAAGGGATATATTTGTAAACAGAAAAAAGTACATGCTGAAGAAAAATTACATATTTTGGATGATCATTTGAAAAGTTACAGGTTTTTTTTCCAGGAATATCCAGTGGGCATAACTGGGTAATGCCAAGAGTGCTGATGTATATAACAAATTGCAATACTGTTGATAACTAGGAAGTTCTAACTTGAAATATTTCCAAATATTTCATAACCATAAGTTGTTCTTTGCTTTGCCCCAGGGGCAAATCTGACTTGACAGAACAAACAACTCACCTGATGCTTTTGACCACTTTTTCCTGGCTCTGCCCTACACACAGACACTGAATCACTAACTGAACAACACAAGAAAATCAGGGTGGAGAAGGCTCCAAAATTTGTTGAACAACACCCCTCAACTAGATCACCAATAAAGCTTTGTAATTGTAGGGTCCACAATTGCAGACAAGTTCTCTGCTCCTAGACGTGCATCAGCATTGTGGCAAAAGACGGCCACTAATTGTCAGTATAAAGCAGAACTAAAGAAAAATTTACATAGGGATAAGAAAGATTTTCCACTCAAAGTAAGGGAGAACAGCTAAAGAGGAACTTTAAATTGGCTTTAAAAGGAAGGTTGTATCAGGAGGAATATAATTACTTTCTGGGAGTTTCACCAAGACTTGGGAGTCAATGCCTCTACTCTTGCAGAATGGTGCAGTGGGATTTTTAATGACCACAAATGGTCAGGACATTGATTTCACATTCCAGGTGAAAAATGGCACCAGCAAGGACACATTGTTGTCTCTGCTCTTCCTAAAATCACATTGGGGACTGTGTCTGCCTTGACTTGGAAGAATTAATAGTGTGTATTGAAATGCCATTGTGAGACACAAGATATTTCACTCGTCTTAAACTGGATAGTATCTCAGATTTGTTAGCATGCAGCAACATCAACTGGCTACATTTGGATACAATATAGGGTTTAAAGTCTAGTTGCAGTTTTACTATGATTAATTTGATAGATTTCAGAGAAGGCTTTGTTTTTTTTTTCCATATCGCATGCTCTTTATGTAGCTTTTGCGTAGAATTGTTCCCTATGCCAACTAGAAAAATGGTCAAAACCAATTTCATCTTTTAAAATGCTGAAACTATTAAAAACTATCAAGATTTCAAACTGATACTTCTGTAAGTATTTTATCTTTCACACAGTAAGCAGCAAATAAATACAATGCCATGCTATATCTTCACACCGAGCTTAGCTATCTAACAAGGATCACACATTTGCAGCAGAAATTCTGCATAAACAATCTCTGAATGTGCTATTTAAGTACAAGCTAAATACTCTTTTTTTAGGAAGTGATGTAACAAGTTCATATGTAAAAATCTATTTCTATGCAATGTGACATTCTGCAAGATTAGCTGACTGAGGTAAAGGACATGAGCAAACATGCTTGTTGTTTTCTCCCACGATTATTTTTAAAAGCCGCATTTTTCAGTGTTCTAAATTTGCTACTTCTGAATTTTTATTCCTCCTTAGGTATGCAGAAAGAAATGTCTATGTAGTCACTGATAACCACCTGCCATGAAAAACTGTTCAAGTCCAGTGTACGTCCTGTGTACAAATAATACTCTAAATAAAACCTGCCCTCACCAATGTGACTACTTTACATATTTTATAAAAAATTAAGTTTTGATTTTACCCTTCACCCCAAAATCTTTGAAGACAGCAATATTATAACTTACAAGTCAAAGCATAATTCAGGCCAAATTCTCACTCCTTTCAATTTAACTACCACTCCCAGCTAAGATTTTGGCCCCTTATCTAACTACCCACCAAGGACATCACATGAAACTTCTATCTCATACATCTTTTGCTCTGGTATTAGAGAGCAAGATAGAAATTAGTAGTTGGGGAAACACAGCAGTGTCCATTTGAGAGACTGGGAATGGGGGCATGGATGCAGTTCAGCCAGGGTCATTAGGGAGAAATTCCAGGGCATGGAGAGGAAATGAAAATCCCACTTTGGTGCTTTGCTCCAAGGTCAAACCCTGCCTTTGTGGATGTGGCTGTTGCCATGTGTTTTCTCAGGCAAGCGTTCCATTTTGGAAATTAATGGCTTGGAAATTAAGAAAGCAAGCACTGTAGGTACAGGATTTGTCTCTCTAGGACACAGCAAGCAGTAGGAAGAACACAGAGGAGAATCCACCATGGTACTGACTCCAACACCCTCACCCTGTTAGTACAGGAAGAGAAAGAAATGATGCACAGGCAACTGCCTCAGGGAGCTCAGTAGGAGGAAAATACCCTCTGTCTCTCTCCAAAATGAGAAGAAAGATCATCCAAAACAGAGCAGATGTTCCTCCCCATATGCTCATTGAACCTGCTGTGATCTCCCAGGGTAGAAAATCTTACACATTTGGTATTTGACTGACCTGTAGCTCATGCTACACTGCCACTGGTGCAGTGTTACTTTACCACCATCTCTTCTCACTGTGCCAAGGAAAGGAGGGGAATCACACCCAAAGTCTCAGCAGCAACTTCGGGTCAAACTTAGTTGTACGAATATAGAATTGCAAGTGAATTCTGGGCCATGTGCTAATTTTACAGAAGAATTATGGAGTCATAAAATGATCTGGGCTGGAAGACCATCCCATGAGCAGGGAACCTTCTATTAGACCAGGTTGCTCAAAACCCCATTCAAACCTGGCCTTGAACACTTCCAGGGATGGGGCAGCCACAGCTTCTCTGGGCAACCTGTGCCAGGGCCTCACCACTGTCATAGGGAAGAATTTATTCCTAATATCTGATATAAATCTACCCTCTTCAGTTTAAATCTGTTAACCCTTCTGTCACAACACCCCCGAATGAAGAGTCTCTCCTTCACTTTCTTGTAGATCATTTCTGGCAATGGAAGGTGCTATAGGGCTGCATGGAGCCCTCTCTTCTCCAGGCTGAGCAACCCCAAGAAGTCATACATTAACAAAGCTGCATGAGATATATGCAAAAAGACATGGAAATTATTCAAGTTCTATAGATGATGATAGCCTAGATTATTTCCTTAGTTTCTGACATGTTGTACAGGGCCTCAGTAAGTATTTTCAGATATTTAAGACTTTGTCATACTTGTGTAGGGTGAGAGGCCCAGTTATCTGTACAAGCTACACAAGTGTCTTGTCAATGATGAGCCATTGGTTGGGTCAAAAGTTGATGTCTTCAGTAATGAATGTCAAAAAGAAAAATCCACCCAAATACCTGTTTTCTGTTGAATGCCCACACCTCACTCTTCCTGCCCATATTTCCCTCACAAATCTCACAATGCCAACAGTTCCAAACTCTGGTGTTCCCTGGTGTCAGATGTTTCCACTAATATACACAAACTTCAAGCCACTCAAAAAGTTTGGAATCTTTATTTAAACTTATTTCAGAGAAGTAAGCCTTGTACCTCTGCCAAGAAATGCCAAGCTTGAAAATGGCATCTCATCCTGGTCTCAAAATACTTTACTGAAGCTAAACAACTTGGATACTTCAGCTATTATGTATTCAAATAGTTACTCATTTTCTTAGCCAATGCAGATTGGGCTGGGATGGGCATTTGGGGATCTCTGAAGTTTTGTGAAGGAAGAACTTCTAGAACAAAGTGAGGTGCTAAGTATAGGTACCTTGGGAGAAACAGCATAAGTTGGGAAGGAGATGGTCTTGTTTGTCCAGTTCAGTATGCAAAAATACAGGAATGGCATTGGCAGCTACTAGGGGGAAATAAACACTAAGAAGACCAAAAAAATTAAAAAAAACCACCATGACCAAAAAAAACCACCCCCCAAAACAACAATCCTGCTGAAAATCCCACAAATCTCTAGGCTTTGGGTGAGTGCAGGCTCTTCCCACTTTCAGTTTCGAGAGCCGTGCACTCTCAGTGTATTTTTCCACTCTGAAGGAGCAAACTCAAGAAATCCCTCAAGATCAACTCCTGCTGAACTTCCTCACTGTAGGAGAGGTGTTGAGCATGGCTACACACTGTAGCATGGGTAGATGCTCGCCTGCCTACCCTGCCAGCTATGGAAACAGAAACCGGGTCTGATAAATGCTGCCACTACTTTATCCCTGCCTCTGGAGAAGCTTTGGAAAAGCCTGCTCTCCTTCAGCACTGTATTCATCAGCTGGATACAGAAACTACCAAAAACATCTTGTCTACCTGGAACATGAATGTTGTTAACATTTCCTTCAGATGTTTGTCTATATTGTCTTTTCATCCACCCGCTGAAATGGCTGCGTCCCTTTTGTAGTTGTTAATCAAGGGTAAATTTACTCCTTAGCTTCTCTCTGTCCTGACATCTCCTCCTTGTAGTCTGAAATACAACGATGCCAGGTTGAAACATGGGATGGAATAGGAAAAATGTAGAAAGGATTCTGAACAAGTCTGCCTGTCAGGAGTCTGTGTTCCATTAGCTGCAGTTCAAAACAGTCTTCATACTATTTCTATAAATACTGTGGTATCTTCTGGAGTATCTCAGCACAAACTGCAACAGATGTTGGACGCTATTATTTCTTCATTCTTGCTCATTTGTTGTTCATCTGTTATTTTTTGTCTCTTTTTTTTTTTTTTTTTTCCCTCTTGCCACCTGTCCTCCCACAAATGAGAAATGTTAAAAACAACACAGTCAGCTTTTGTTCTTATTGGTCTGTCTACCACTGCCCAAAATTAATGGGACAGGAAAAGAAAAGAGATTAAGATCTATCTCTCTGTCTTATTTCTGACCTTAAAAGGATGGGTTGAGTTTATTTTTGACAACCCTAACCAGAGAGAACAAATCTGCTGAGCTGTCCACCTCAGGAAATGGAAGTACACAAGTACCATTGTTCTCTAACAAGTTCATAAATGTTACTGAACAATATAGCAATGGTGCTGTGAAATTATGATATAAAGTGTTTTAAAGTGTAAGTTACCAGAGATATAAATCTACAGGCAAGCCCTTTTCTCCCCAGCCACATCCAAACCCAAAGATGTTAAGATAGTCCTTTAATGGCAAAAACTATTAGATTGCAATACGTAGCAGGTTCATCTATTAATCATCAGACCATTTATGTTCTGTAATTCTACCACAGTTAAATAACATGGACTACTAAGTACCTGAATCGTCTATTAGCAACCATTCCTGCTCATTAAAACTCACTTATTTAGACTTTAGCAATGGTAAATGTAACCAGCCCTGGAGGAGTGTCACAGTGCTTGGAAATGGCACATTAAGTTTCATTTACTCAGCTACACTCGAAGGCAGAGGGGGAAGGGAAAAACACAGTGACAGTCCATAACAAAGCTCAGAAGCTTTTTGAAGCTGCATTAAGAAAATGACAAATCTTACAAAGAGAGCCATAAAGCTTCCTCAAGTACAACAGTTCGGCAAGGAGCTATTTATCATAGTTTGTTGAAAAGACTCCTACGTTTGATACTATTGGACTGTGAGAGATGATTATTAAATGTAATTACAGAAATAGCACAGAAATAATAGTTTATTGCAGAGCATAAGCAACACTGTATTAACAAAGAGGAGTGGGGAACATGTTCAGCATTCGTAGTGGTATCTTTAACTTTTCTGGGAGTACACACATTTGATTCCATGTTGGCTTCTAGTAACCAGAATTATTCTTCAAGAATTTCTGATCTGGGTCAATGCATCTGTGTATACTTGGAGTGAGAAAACAAGAACCAAAGAGGATTTCTATTTGGGTGTCAGCTTTTATTCCTTTCCTACTTAACACAGATTTATTAAAAAACAATCACAGCCTCCTGTCAAGAAATACTGCTCGCATTTGCTTATTAGCAGCCCTGTAATAGATACATTTTTGCTACAGTGCTGCCATTTGAAGTGAATGATTTATTTAGAACATGCCAGTTATCATGAGATCCTCCACACAGTAAAACAACAAGTTTTGGTTTCTTATTGCTACTTGCAGGAATGAGTTTAATCTCTATTATATACGTACACCTCAGCATGTTTGCTTTTGTACCCAGCCATCAATTTTACCTTTTCTCTTTTTATGTGAGTGATTCCACCCAATTTCTTTTCACTCTTGGATATATCTGCCACTCACTTCTTGTGCATTATTGTCCATCTTGGTGAAACCTCCTTTTTTAAAACCATACAGTTCTTTCAGAGAGCCTTCTCTGCTGATTTGGGGTGGGCATCCACACTTTTCCCAAACTACAATGACAAAAAAGTTAGAAGCACAGCTTCTTACAATGCCTATGTTTTGGTTGTTTTTTTTTTTGCCAGCAAGCAGGGCAAAAAACCAACCCTATCTCAGCAGTTCAAAAGACCCCTTTTGGTCCACCAAGTTTTAGGCTAAATTAGCTCTGCTGCTTGTCCAAGACTGAAACATTTTGAAAAACTCTGTTTTGGAAAGAAGGCATTCAGTGACAGATGGGCTTTATTTATTTTTGGGTGAAAGGAACAGCTTAAAACAGGTTGGGAACATGGGAGAGCATCCTGGCATATCAAGACAAAGGCTGGAAACATCTGACGTACTAAAGAGATGCAGAAATTGTCATCGCAAGACCACGCAATCGTTCATCGATAACGTGGTGCACACCGACCCCTGCACTTTCAGTAATGATCTGTTTTGGAGCAGGAAATGCAGCCAGTAGTTTTGAAGCTCAGCAGCTTCCTTTAAGCATCTGTACTCCCTCTTTAGTCCACTGTGTAACGACAGCTTAATGCTCTACAGGCAAGGCTGCACTCAAAAACAGGAGCTGCGTGCACTCAGCTGAAAGAAAAAAGTGAGGCTGTAAATCAGGTGCAAGAGAAGAAATCAGAGTCTACCTTTAGGCATTCCCATTTCTGGATTTTGTTCAAAGCAGCATTTTCATATTATCTAAAGACTCATGGGTTACATTTTTGAGGGGTTTGAATAAAAAAAAAAACTTGTGGATAGATTGCTAACAAAGATTTCCAACCATGCTGCAGAATCCTCGGGAGCTCAGTACTGCTTATATTGAGATGCTTAAGAAAAAAATCCCTCTAACCATCTATCTGCATCAGGAGATGCACAAGGGCATTTGGGAAAATCTCCCCTGGTCCCACCACATCACTGGTATAAAAGAAAACAAGTTTTCCTTTTGAAGGTTTTTGACTCCTTTGTAACAGACAAATCATTGCTGCAGCGCTTTCCAGTGGACAATTATCTTGCTGTGATAGCCATAAAAATAAAATAAAATCAACATGGATGGAATTTGAAGTAGGAGACCTAAATTATTCTTAACTGTGTTCATAAAACTGCACCTCTTCTCAAAGTTGCTCTTCACACTACACATATGCCAGGATCTCTTAATCTGCTGCTGATGTGCTGCATACTGTGGTCGTGTGCAATTACAGTTAGCTATAATTAAGAACAATTACTACTTTTATTTCTCCACTTGTTCTTTAAAAAGCACAGTTGTAATAAAACTTCCCCCCTCCCTTTTTTTTTTTTTTTTAAGGTGAATATAATTATACATCCCTATAACATCTCAAATAATTAGTTTCTTCTGGAACAATTTTCATTTTAACTGTCAGATCTGCCATCTATAGTCAATAGACCACATTGTAAAAAAATTCTATTATTAACCTTTTCTTCACCCCGTAAATCTGCAAAAGAACTTGAAGAAATTGAAGAATTCATTGCTTAAACATTGAAAGACCAAATGCAACTAGCACCCCTTCCCCAACAATACCTTCTTAATCATGCTGAAACATTATTATTATTATTATTATTGTACAGGGTAACTATAACAATAATAAATTTACACTGGATATAAAAGGTATTTGGCATCTCTCTATATTTTATAGGCTACTTTCCAGCCCTATTCTCATAAAAGAATCTCTCTACTGTATCTTTGTTTAGAATCTTCCCGTGATTACTAACCATGCAGACTGCAGGGAAAAGTAATTAAGTTTAATAGAAGCCACCCTCATTTTTGAAGCTGCCCTCAATTTAAGCCATAGAAGGAGAGTAATTAAATTTAATGCGTGCCACAGCTTTTAAATGAAGATATGGCACGTAAAACTCTCTCACTCTGTAACGCGTCTTTTTCAAACACTGCAAAATAAGTGTTGTGATGCAAAAAGATAGCAAATTACAACCACCAAGTGATGTCAAACTCTCTTTTTCTACTGGCCATCTCTTCCAAAGGGGGAGGGCTTTGTATAGATTAAGAACAACGTATTCTAAATCACTGGAGCTGGGAAGCCTGCAGTGGCTTATCCATCCTTTGTCCATGTTACATCCTTTGATTAACTTTAGGTGAAACTTGCAGCAGAGCCCACCTTTTACTGGTTTTTAACAGATGCAACAGGTTTCCAACTACAGCACAGACTTCTGGCACAGACATTGCTTGCCAAGAAGAGCCTCCTCCAAAGAAGCTGCAGTAGAAGCAGGGACTAATGATATCAATTTCCAGGCAGAGCCACAGATCCCCCATGTATGACTTCAGCCTTAAGTCACCAGAAGAAAAAAAAAAACCCAATGAAATTAGATAAGGCTCAGTTATTTTCCCAAATAATAGCCATACTACTTTTACATAAAAATTCAAATTACAAACCAGGACTAGGGAAAATATTTCACCCTTGCAAAGAAGCACTTACTGAATGAGGAGCTCTGAGACTAAAAGAGAGTCATTTCCCTTCCCCAGCACTGCAGGCTCTCTCTATATGTATAAACAAATGTTTCCTTGCAGACAATCACAGAAGTTTCATCAACTGATTTAATATAAACAGGGAATTTAAAGGCTTGAATTAGTGTGCAAAAGGGAATATAGGTCCCTGTCAGTCTTTGTTCAGAAGGTTAGACCAAGATACTAAATTTATAATTAGTTCACAAAAGAGCTCCCAAACTTCTTCCATGCAGCCTCCTCTCCTGAGCACATATTTCTACCTGCTACTAGGCTTGAACAAAACTTCTGTGCTGAAAATGAGATCAGATTTGAAAAGACAAAACCTGGGACAGATTTTCAAAGGTCTTTGGGTCCAAAGGCTCCCCCAAAACACAAGGGAGAGGAAAGAAATGAGAAAGAAAGAAATAGTAGGGGGAGTAAAAGAAGAGAGAATAAATGAATCCTCTGTTTCAAACCCATGTACTTTCTCAAAAGAGGGGTTGAATACTGCATTTTAGCAGTGTAGAGAAGTGCCACCTCTATCCCTGATGCACACTCAGCATGCAGGGACTTCTCTGTACACAGGTGAGACTCACACATTTCGTCTGGCATTCATTTCTTTACCAGATAATCAAAAGTGAACTCCTATCATAGTAAACAAGAGGCAACCAGGGTCTGTCTCCCTGACAAAACCCATGATCCTCTCTCCATGAATCCACAGACTGTTCAATAGGCAGATCCATACTTCAAATCTTGAAACCACTGCTAATATAAATTGCAAGCAATTTGAGAAAAAGAGGCTGAATTTGTAGCTATTTTTAGCTTGAAAGAAAGAAGATATTTGTTTATCCATATCATGACTAAAAAAAAAAAAAGTTGGATTTTTTTGGTTTTAAAGTAACAAAATAGTGACAAAATTGCTGTTTAAATTCTAATTTTTACTCAATTATATATTAAAGTGATCCTACCAGATGCTGGAACTAAAGCGATATGATTTTGCTATATTTATATCTAAACTGCAAAATATTTCAACATTTACAAAGAGAAGAAAGTTCTCTGCTAATGCCAGGAGAAGAATAAACTCAAATGCCATTGCACATAATGGCTCTTAATAGCTGGCACGGGGAGAGGAGAAATGTCTCTATAACAACAGTATCAAGGAAACGTGTGTGGCAAATATCACATCACAACAAGAAAATTTTTAAAAAGGGTTTGTGGAGAGCGTTAACATGAGGCCATAACATCCACATGCTCTCAAATGCTTGGGATGGAATCAAACCAAGGTTAGCAGTAGTCTATTTCCTCTTCTCCCCTAATCTGAAATGCCTCTTCCCATCCAGATCACCTGCTGTTCATGCCTTCTGCTTTTCTCACACATTTCCCAATCAATACTTAGGCCCTTCTGCTGCTGGCTACCAAAAAGACAACTCCCACTCTCCTCTAATATGCCCTCAGGAGCTTTGGCAGATATGTGGGTTGTGAACTGGCTAGCCAGAAGATTAGGGAGAAAAAAAAATTAAACCAAACACAAAATCAAATCTTCAGGAGCCTCTCTCCTCAATTCCCACCCACAGAGACTGCTAGCTTAAAATACAACCCCCATCCCTCATCTCATCCTCTCTTTGAAGGCTCTGGGTCTTGTGGGGTCCTACTGCAATTGGGAAGTGCTCCAAATGTTGGTGGGATGCAGCTCAGCCTGTGGTGCCAGAGCAGCAAGGCTACCCCAGGGCACCGGCATGCGCCGCTCAACTGGTTAAAAATTGAAACAGAGCAAACGGGAAATTTTCTAACAAATGCTTCGAGATTATGGAGCACACGTTACAGCTGTAACCACCCACAGTTCCCTCCTACAGAACAGAAACACTGACAGCAAAAGCCATTCACTGCAGTAGCTGAAAAATAACAAAAAAAAAAAAAAATGCAGCAGTAAGGATGAAATTGAAGCCTGTAGGTATTTTCTGCAGGAACTTCTGCAAAGAAAGAGGGGAAGTTTGCAAGACATAACAGAGGGTAAAGCACAGTCTTGGTTTGCAAGTAGATGAGATGTGCTAGGACTGGTGTGCAGACCTGCACTAGTTATGTGTTCATCACCCATTTCTTACTCAAGAAGGAAATTATATTTTACTGTAAAATGGTGCAATAGTGGGCGGGAAGGGAAGGAGAGCCTCTTCTTTTCGTTATTAAAAATAGCTAAACTAGACAAAACCTCAGATAACCTTAGTTAAAAAATTTTCCAGGTCTCCAAGGACAATGGAGCAAAGAGCAGGGATTCAGTGTGGTATTCAACAGGGAGAAGGGCTGAGCCTTCTGAAATGCTCTTGAAAAAGAAAAAATAAAAGATGAAATAAAAGCAAAAGTATATGCTTTCCACCATGGAACTAATTTTTTGTGTTCACTACTTGCAGCGATCATTCAGCTCTATGGATCAAAAAAATCCTACTGCTACCAATGTGCGTGGTCAATCAGCAGGATACTCTGTTTCAAATATGAGATCTGAAGTTGTTTCTTTGATTCTTTTTCAAAAGTGCGACATAATTTTCCCCTTCTCCCAGTGCCAATCATGTTCAGGTAAATGTTACAGCTTCTGCAAGTGCAAATTAAAGACAATTATAACCTGGCTAACCTACCCCATCATTAAAATGCCTGGCACAACTCATTTGCCCATGGAGTGGAGATTTACTGCTATGATATTCACTTGAGTAGGGAAATGCTTGTCTTTAGATGCTGTGGACATGCTGATGGTTCTGATCAAAGAAGGGGAAAATGGAAGTGCTTATTTGCCCCTGTAGGAAGGAACACTGCAGTGTAAGTGGAGGAATTTATTGTCATGCTAGTCACTAATACTATTTGAGGGAATAGCTTCCACCTGTTCCAAAAATAGCATCACAACGCACGTGTGTTTAGGAAAATTAAAGATTTATCTTTCTGGTATCAAGTGTTGCATTGGCCACACCAGCTGCACGAGGGAAAAAAAAAGTAGGACTAGTGAGTTAAGGGTCTTAATAGAAACACCTTAGGGGTACTGTACTTCCAACTGATATTAGGGGCTCTTTGTATATGAGATCCAACTTAAGTCATCGCACCTCCGTGGAAGGTGAAAATTGGGTGCAACTCACAGAGCTGTAAACAAATCAATGCCAAAGAGAAAAAGTACTGAGAAGAAGTAAAAATAACAATCAGCAGAAGTCCTGAAGCAGTCTCAAATGCAGAGAACAGAAACCCAGTCTAACCCTCCTGTCCACAGCAGACAGCTCAACAACAGCTTATTTCCAGATGGGGAGTCTGTATTAGTGAGAACTCCCTACAGTTGCTTTATATTATATATAAATTATAGTCTCTTTGTGCCAGAAGCAACTTTTTTTGTTGCATTTACAGACAGCACAGAGCACAGCTACAGCTTTGAGG
The DNA here is from genome assembly GCA_016584745.2 of Phylloscopus trochilus trochilus. Lineage (NCBI taxonomy): Eukaryota > Metazoa > Chordata > Aves > Passeriformes > Phylloscopidae > Phylloscopus > Phylloscopus trochilus. The sequence goes on along the minus strand of WQNJ02000016.1, from coordinate 5,999,083 downwards.
TGATGCTGTAAGTGTTTCAATAGGAAAAAAAAAAAACAAAACCAAAAAAAACAACCCAGAACCAAACGAAGAATATTTCAATAGAAGTAAAAATTTCCTTATTGAAGTTTTACCCTATTTAAAGTCTTTACTTGTTTAGGTTTAAAATTTTATAGTAGAGACAAAAGGACAGGGACATTTTCCCCCAGCTCAATTTTTCAAGGAGGAGGAGAATCAGAGCAGTTCTGCCATCCTGCTGAGAGATGCAAAGCTTTCTTGGATATTATTAGTTTATGAAGCCATGGGCGAAAGCTTCTCATATACAAAGGGTGTGGGAGGTGTGGAGTGCACTGGCCTATTTGAGCAATGGGGACATATCAGATGAATGAGCTGCAACCACCTGAAATCCTTAATAAAGCCCTGATATCCAAGGGCTGGCTGCATCCACTTGCATTTGTGGGCCAGATTGCCATCAGTGAAATTGGAGCCAGAAGACAAATCCCACAAACAAAACCCCCACTCCTTTTTCATTGAAACATGACCTTTTCATTTCACAAAATGTGTGTCAGCTTAAATCTTGTCAGCCCGACCCCAATCTGTCCTCTTCCCCGATTCTGTGGAGCTCTTTGCAGAAGCCATTCCCACCCCAGGCTACGATCTCGTCAGATCTCATAAGTGAATCGGGGCCAGGTCCTTCCAGGACTGCAGGAGACACCTCTGAGGGAACCCCAGATGCTTCAGGAAGTTCTTGGTGGTGACTCTCATGCCTAACGTGCCTTGAATTAACAGCCAATCCACGCCCCACAGCAACACTAAGGCCATAAGGCTTCTAAACCCCTTGTATTTTAAATAGGGAGGACTAGAAATTAGAATTACTTTTATAAACTCCAGAGACATCTGCCCATATGAGCAACAGTGACAGTTACATTATCATCTGTCAGCTATTGAAGTCCTCCCCTCATACTGTGATATTATCAACATCCACGAGATTTTGCTAATCTTTTTTAATAAAAAAAGAAAGAAAAAAAATATCAAACCCTCAAAAAGCCCCCAGAACCCAGCAAGCTGACTGTTGTTCTCGGTTTTTTCCTTCCTTCCTTTCACCTCCATGTCTTCCACATCTTCTCCTGACAGAAGTCTCAGTGAGCCTTCCTTGTTTTACTTCCAATAACTTGCCTTTTTAATTTTGTTCTATTTTTAGATCTTTTCTAGTGTGGTTTACTCCCAGTTCACAGTCACCTCCTCTTGCTTTTTCTCTTGCCTTTTACATCATGTTCCTCTTCCCCAGCCTGCTTTATTCTGGCAGTTCTGATCTGTCTTCATACATTTGCCTCCAGAAATACAGTTTCCTATTTCACCTCCCCTACTATCAATCAATAAAATTCAAACACAAGTATTTTATCCATTTCACAAAACTTTTTTAGTGCATCAGGACTGTTCCATAAAGCCCAATTTCCCCCCAAACCATGTCAGCAGTGAACTTGGAATATACATAACAACCCAGTGCACAAAGTACCAATATATTGCAATATTCAGCTATAACAAATTGGCACTTCAATTACTTCTTTCTTCATGTCTGTGTGCCACAGACTGCTCAGATAGAAGTTGTTTTGACATAGGCTGCACCCTCCCTCCAATTCAGCAAGTGACAGACACACAATATCCCAGAAGATAAGGCCAAGTATGAGGCTGGTACACAAGGAACAGTCAGTAATTTTATTTATGACTCTCTTATAAGGACTCAGCACAGGTATTAGCTATGCTGTTAATGGTTTTAATCTTTCAGTGCTGTTTATCAGTGCTGTTTATCACTGACTCAGGATGGAAAAAAAAAAGATTAAACTAACAAGTATAACAGAGCTAGATCTTTCAAAAAGGAGCTTTCACCAGAAAAAAGAAAAACATTGGAAAAAGATCGATTTTCAAAGTGAGTCATGGAAATCATAAATTCCTGTACTCTGTTTTAAAGCACTTTCTACACCAACAAAAGCCCAGATCTGTCTTGTTGAGCTGTATAAAGCAAGCCAGCACAGTGAATTGTAGCTTTTTTAGCTATCACTAAGTAAGCTCTACTTGTTAGGTTTCTAATCACAGGCTTTCCACTGTTTTCTTTGGTTATTATGTGAGATGCATTCACAGGGATCTCAAAGAACAGTTGGAGCACTACAGATACAGTACGTGTGTTCTCTGAAATTTCATTATGTATAGATTAACACCTCCAAACAGGCACCATCCCACACAATGGCAGTCAGAAGCAGAGAACAACAACAAAAAAAAGCAAAGCCGTAGACTTTTCAGACTGAAATATTTCCTTGGCTTAGGTTTGTTTTTTCGAGTTGAGTTTCCATACATGAAGAATTAATACCTTTACACTCCTTATTTTTTTTTTAGCAAGCTGAAGATCTTTCTTTTCCCTATTATTTCCCTGAAAGAAAATAAAGATTTTTATCCAGTGATTAGGAATTGAAAAGATAAACGAAAACAGATCATGCCTTTACCAGCCTCCTGTGTTTTCACTGGGGAAAAACAAAAAAAAAAAAAATCACTGAGAACTTCACAAAACTTCTACTCTGCTGGGTGGATGCAAGAGCTGAGAAATAACTTGTCCAATCACAATATTAGCATTCACAGGAAGCTCCAGAAATTACATATACACACAGAGGGTTATTTAACTGCACGTTCTTTCATTTCCCCTGGATGAAATCGCTACCACGCCACAAAGAGATGTAATTAATTGGCACTGCAAACACACACAGACACACACAGGCAGCACCAGCCCGTCTGACCTGCTCCTGTGCTCAACCACTTTAAGCGCACAGACCATTTAAGTGGGAGCATTTCCTTGCCCTCCCCATCTCCAAAGTCCATCCAGAAATAATTAGTGACTCTGAATTTAGTTTTCCAGCTGCATTTTGTGCTCAAGGTAGCGCTGCTCCAGCTCACACTCTTATTTTATATTGTAGAATTGTTGATGGAAAAGAACATTAAGATTATTAAATCCAGCCATTATCATGGCACTGCAAAACCCACCACTAATCCATGTCCCCAAGTGCCACATGTCTTTTAAATCTCTCCAGGGATGGTGACTCCACCACTGCCCTGGGCAGCAGGTTCCAGTGCTTGACAACCCTTTCAGTGAAGAAATATTTCCTAAGATTGAAGCTAAACCTCCCCTGGTGCAAGTTAAGGCCATTTCCCCTTGTTCTATTTCTTGTTACTTGGGTGAGTAACCAACCCTCGCCTCCTGCACCTCCTGTCAGGGACTGGTAGAGAGTGATTAAGTCACCCCTTGAGCCTCTTTTTCTCCAGGTTGAGCTCCCTTGGCTGCTCCCTGTAGGACTTGTGTTCCAGACCCTTCCCCAGCTCCATTCTCTGGGCAGGCTCCAGCCCCTCAATGTCTTTCTTGCAGTGAGGGGCCCAAAACTGAACACGAGATTTGAGGTGTGGCCTCATCAGGGCTGAGTACAGGGGGACAATCTTACTGTTAAAGACTGAGGCAAAGAAGGCATTAAATGCCTCACTATTTTCCTCATCTTTCACCACTATATTTCCTCCTGCATCCAACAAAGGATGGAGATTCTCCTGAGTCCTTTTGTTGTTGCTGATGTATTTATAGAAACATTTTTATATTGTTTATTACAGCAGTAGCCAGATGAATTTTTAACTGGGTTTTGGCCCTTCTAATTTTTCTCCCTGTGCAACCTCTCAACAACCTCTTACTCCTCCTGCATTGCTTGTCTCTTCTTCCAAAGGTCACAAACTCTCCTTTTTTATCTCTGAGTTCCAGCTGAATCTCTCTGTTCAGCCAGGCCGGTCTTCCCCCAGCTTGTCATTTGACATATAGGGACATCCTGTTCCTGTGCATTTAGGATTTTCTTCTTGAAAAATGTCCAGCCTCCCTGGTCAACTTTGCTCTTCAGGATTGCCTTCCAAGGGAGTCTCTCAACCAGCATCCTAAACAGGCCAAAGCCTGCCCTCCAGAACAGTTCTGCTGACCCCTCTCCTTACTCCAAGAATCTAAAGCTAATATTTTGTGATCATTGTGCCCAGGAGGACCTCAGACCACCACATCACTGACCAGTCATTCTCTGGTCTCAAACAACAGGTCCAGAGGGGCACCTTTCCTCACCAGCTGTGTCAGGAAGTTCTTCCTCACACTCCAGGCACCTCCTAGACTGCTTCCTTTCTGCTGTACTTCATTTCTGGTGTACACCTGGGTAAGCTGCAGTCCCCCATGAGAATGTGGGCTAGTAATGGTGAGAGTTTTCCCAGGTCCTTATTAAATGTTTTCTCTCTCTCTTCATCCTAGTTGGGTGACCTAGAACAGACATCCCACCAGGATGTCTGCCTAACTGACCTTTCCCCTGATTCTCACCCATAAACACCCAACCCTATCATCACTAAGATCCAGACAATCAAAATACTCCCTAACCTACCCCATCCTACCCCTCCTTGCCTGTCCTTTCTGAACACTTTGTTGCCATGAGTTGCAGCACTCCAGCTGTGTCATCCAGCACATTTCTGTGATGGCAATTAAGTTATAGTTTTCCTGCTTTCCCTGGCTTCCAGCTCCTCCTGTGCTGCCTGTGCTGCCCATGCTGCAGGCATCTGTGTAGATGCTGTTCTTTTGGGCTACTGATCTCATCACCTCTGTGGACAGAAACCACAAATCCTCTGTGACCATTCTCAGGCACTTCCTTGGTTTCTAACACATTAATTGTATTTTTTTCTACCGCATCCATCCCCTGAGAAAGCAGAACAAAGGACCTCACAACCCACTGTCCTTCAAGCACTGGTGTGCTACCCCCAGCTTATCTCTTGTGAACGTGGTTTTATCCCCTTCCCTCTTCAAAACTGGTTTAAACTTCTTTTAGTGAGCCTTGCTGACTCCTGTGCAAAGTTCCTTTCCTGCTGTGAGACAGGTGTAACCACACTGTTTCCAGCAGGCCTTGTGTAAGATAAACAGATCCATGATCAAAACCTCCAAATTCTGCCAGAAATACCAGGCTCAGAGCCAGGTATTGATATGCTGGCTCTTCCTGTTTCTTCCCTCATAATTCCTTGTGATTGGAAGGATATGGAAGAGCAGTACTTGTGTTCCTGGCTTCTTACCCATTTGTTCCAAGGCCCTTAAGTCTCTTTTAAGCACCCTCAGACTTCTTTTCAAATTTTTTTTCTATTGTTTCCTACCTGAAAAATCAATACTGAATAGTAATCACATCCTGGCTTGTACCAGACCCCAGCCAGACTAGGGAATTGTTCACCCCCTGTGCTTGGACCCAGCAGGGTACTCAGAGAATTGTGCCATATCAGCTCCTGTGATCCAGCTAAACACAAAAGTGGGAGAAAGACAAGAGGTCTGGTGAGTGGCAGAACCAAAGGGGCCTCATTACCCTTTGAGTTATGTGACAAAGCTGCCTTCCCATGAAAATTTTTGAATACCTAATAAAGGTTGATATCCTGACTTTACCTTGTAGAGGCCACTTTTTCTCCTCTGCAGCGCCCGCTCTCTTCATGGAAGTGGCAGAAATTTAATATATCTGAGACCTCTGTGCCTGTCAAATTTGGTTAAACTGTATTAACTGGTGTAAAAAGCCATAGAGACAAGGGATGGAAAAATAGGGGCTGACAGACAATTCAACTATATAATCCCTGCATCTTCAGTGAATGTGAGGGGGAGAAAAAAAGAAAAGGTAAAGGGGAAAAGAAAAGAAAAGTAATGAAAAAGGAAAAAGAAAAAGGAAAAAGAAAAAGGAAAAAGAAAAAGGAAAAGAAAAAGGAAAAGGAAAAGGAAAAGGAAAAGGAAAAGGAAAAGGAAAAGGAAAAGGAAAAGGAAAAGAAAAAGAAAAAGGAAAAGAGAGGAGCAATAAACTAAAATCTGGCTCCCACAATATGTCAGGAATAACCACACACCAAATTTTTCCTGTAGTCAGTCATTTATGTGCAAACCCTTCACTGCAACATCAAAGGATGAAGAGTATCTTGCACGGAAAGAGGGCAATAAAACCACCCCAAATATGAGAAGAAGGGCCGAAACAAAGTAAAGCCAGATCTCAAATACCATAGGAAAACCCAAAACTCTTCCCTGACTGACAACTGACAAGCTGACAACCAGTCAGGCTTTGATCAATGCTTTGGGCAGACTATGGCAAGCATATCATCAAATAAGAAAAATTTAAAGCAGTTACTACAGGTTAAGGGTGAACTCTGCACACCTAATATAGCCCAGCAATTTTACCTGGGGAGCCCTAAACAATAGTGGCTACCAAAACTCCATGCATGTGCTTAATTTCTCTTTGCTTGTGCTACAAGATTTCACCTCTGATTCAACAAAGCTCTTAAGCACGTGGTTAACTTTAGGTGCTCGGCAACTGCAAATGAAGGGGAAAAAAATGCTTTTGCACTTAAGAGCTCATGATTTGTTAATCTTTCTGCTGCCTCTGGGCCTTTGTGAAGAGAAAAAAAATCTGAAAGGAAAAAAAATCCACCAATTTTAATTCTGAGCTTCTCTGTGAATATAAAGTTGGTCGCTTTGAATTCTGTCATCAACCATTACATTTAAGTGTATAAAATTGTACTCCAGGAGAACAGGCCTCTTTATTCCCCCCACTTGCTGTGGATGTAAGCAGAGGATCCAGCCTGTGCACAGAGCTTCAGTGTGAAACCTCCCACCAGCAGCAAGACTCCAGCACCATTTTTTGATCATAGTGGATCAGCAGGATGACTAAAAATCTTTGCTGATGCTATAGAATAAAAGACAAAAAAGGGGGGGAAAAAAAAATCCCGGTATTTGAAATCCAGGCCTGATCACACAGAGCTGCCAGGATTCACCTCAATTTCAGAAGGATTTGCAGAGCAGGATGCTCAGTGCCTTGGTTCAGCCCCGCACGCCTCGGCTGGGCCAAGACACACCGTCTGCTTCCCAGCAGCGCTTGCTGAAAGTCCGTGGGAGTTCTGCCTCCAAAGTGACAACGTGATGTGGCCCATTGTCCTCCACAGAGCAGGCGCCTACACTTTTAATGGATGTCATTTCAGGCAGGCGTTTTGGGTAAATGAGAGAAGGAAAAAAAAAAAAATTTAAAGATACAGCTAGGTGAATTTGGAGCTGAGGATTTGATCTGCATCCATTACTCATCAGCATTCCCAGAGATAAAAGATGATCCTGATTAACCTGCAGGAATTTTGACCTATCCCTACAGGAGCCTTGCATTACTATCCCTTATTTCTGCTTCATCTTAGTGGGTGCAACGCTCTCCCCCATTCACCAAGAGAGGAGAAAGGTCCATTCTGGTGCATTAGCAGAGACAGAGATTTAAGATGTGCAGCTATATCATCCTGCTATAAACTTAATAAATAATCTACTAATACTTCACCTGGCTGGAAAATTTCCAGACATGGAAAATTTCCAGACAATGTTTTTTACATTTCATTATTTCCAAGTAAATCTCTCAGAAAGGGAAGGTTAGCACCTACAAACATATATGGTGCTGATACAAATACATATTCTGTTCTCCTGTTAGATCAATTTCTAAGTCAATTTGAGCAATGTAAATTATTTTGGTGGAGTATACATTGTTGCAAAACATGTTATGGAATTTCCTGTGCACCTGAAGCCAGACAAAATGCCCTAAATGATCTTGCTTAGACAGTTTGTAGTTAAACACTCTTTTTTCTTCCTTTTTTTTTTTTTTTTAATTTGTGCTTTGCCATATTCATTATTGCTTCCCATCAGTGCAGTTGACATGGGTTATTGCATTACATATGCCACCAGACAGACTCCTGCCTCTTATAGACTGCTGCCTACATACTACAGATGTTTATTATTCTCAATGCACAAAGTGCCAGCTAAATCAATAGTTCAAAAGCTTTGTTCAATTCAAATGGACTTTACAAAGTACTGCACTGTAATAAACACATGCAGGCACAATGTTTCCCCAATTGCTTACATGACACAACTCTTATCGCATAAAATAATACAACCACCACATTTTTCTGGCTATGCAGAGTCCCAGTTAAGTCAAGAATGAAATTATCCTATTAATCACAGATAAATGGGGTGTTTTGGCAATGACATATAGTAAATAAAGTGATAAAAGAGAAATGCAGTGACAAAAATCCTCACAGAGATCACTCCCAAAGTGTTGGGCACTGTAACAATTTGGACTGGTCTCCATTTCCTACTCAGCAAAATTTCCTCACATTAGTGGTTTTATAGGTTCCAGAGAATGAACCATCAAGACTAAAAATGGCTACTAAATTTCAATGAAAGCAATAAGCTTTCTTCATCTGTGCCTACAGCCCCTCCACATCCCCACCTAATGGTCCTGCTTCACAAACCGTGCTGTTGGTTTGCATGAAGTTTTACTGAACGAAGATCAGGACCAAGAGATATTCAGCTCCAGGACAGGAACTCTCATGAATGGACTGAAGGAGCCAAGCAGAAGGGTAAGACTTCCAACACAACCTATAATTAATTCACTCTGGCTTATTTATACGGAGATGGTGGAAGATCTTAAACTTTTGCCCTAAACTGTTTAACATCACTGAGCTCAATCCAAGTCCAAGCCCAGATGAATGTTTAAAGTAAAATGGATCACGAAGATCCTTAAAACTCGAGGATTTGCTCAAATTTATTCAGGCCTTATTAAAATTCCATGCAAAATAAGAATAATAATTACTACACGGCAATTCACCCTTTCTTTTTCCTGTTCTATTTGCAGATTTCAGTCAAAACAGAGCAATGAGTCCAGCTCTCTTAAAAAACTTGGCAAAAGAGTTAATCAGCCAGGGATGGCATTGTAAGTACCAGCTTGCCCACTTTCTATCAATCAGATACTACTGGCAGAGCAATAAAGAAAGAGTGAGATAAGAGGAAACATCTGTCAAGCAACATCTTAGACAGGCGAGAAAGAAGGAAAGCAGTCTGGAAAAAGAGCAGGATAACAACAAAAAATTACCAGCAAGTAATTTTCCGAGCGTTGTACATTCCTTTTTCTCCCGGTATATGAATAGAAATCGGTCAGATAGCCCCAGTAGTAAGTTTGCTATTTGAGGGAACTTCTGGCTGAAAGGATTTTTTAGTGACAGATCATGTCTGAGGAGCCACACTTTGGCTGGTTTGACAGCTTTCAAGGCAGTTTCCCAGCACTTGAGCCACTTGAAGGAGGCATGACACTTCACATTTACAAGGCACACGTTAGCTAGTAGCAGCCTAGCTGATGTGCACACAACACAGCAGTCCTCCCCCCCCAAGAAAAAAAATTACCTCAAGGCTTTGGTAACTTCTATGGGCACTTGAAGTACAAGAATGATTATACTCTTTAAACAAAACTAAAGGCAGAAAAGGTGATGTCTGGAGGTATCTCTAACACCTGTGTGGAAAAAGAATTCTTATTTTCTTGAGGTTGTTTTGAGTAGCCATGGGATGAGCAGGCTGCTGAGTGCCTTGTGGTTACCACAAAACATTTTGGGTGGTAGTGGGAGAAGAGCTTGAGTTGTCCACCAATAGAGATTAAATACTGAGAGATCAAGAAAAACAGGTAAACTTCATTCTGATGTATGCAAAAAAGATAAATGTGACAGAGAGCTATATAAGCTTCCAATATTCTTTGAATTCTGAAGCTCCTTTTATTCAAGTTTATTTATTTGCATAAGAAGTCATTTAGGGCTGAATTCACCACAGCATAGAAAAGGTGGGTCTGATAAATACAGGAAACTGTGTTTGTTGCCTTTTTTTTTTTTTTTTTTTTTAAATTTAATATTAGTTCTTGACACGTTTTATCTTAAAACTGGTAATCCCTAAATAAAATAAAAAGAAAAAATGCATTACATAATTGTCTGCTAGACTGAGGATGACATTAAATTCCTGTCCCTTGTACTGTCTTCCTTCTATCACTGGTCCTGCCTTATAATATAGTTAGGATAGAACTTATATAATGTGATATAATATAATAAGGAAAAATCCACCCCAAATTAAACAAAACCCTACCTTCTACATTGCTGAGTTTTTCTCCAAATTTGCTTTTGGTTAGGACATACTTAGACTGAAGTTTCTTATGAGTGTCACTGTGGCTGCTTACACACATAAATAGACTGAATGGGAATGAACTAGAGAGGGTTTTTTCTCGCCTTCAGTTTATAAGGAAGCAGCTTGTAAATACTAGAATACAAGGCATTTTAATTTAAAGATGATAAAAACAAGACATGAGGTATACATAAATTTGAACTGTCAGCTCACCCACACTGTAAGACAGAGACTACAAGAGTTTCAGGCTGGGGTCAAAGTCATAAAAATTTTAAATGTATGTTTTGGAAAGATAGGATACAGGATTATCAGCTCCTTCATTTTTATTGCAAGTCCCATGGGAGCACTTAGCAAGATGCCTTTTTATTTTTTGTTTGCTTTACAAAAAGTTTCTAAGATTTCCTTTAACTGAGAGGAAAGAAACAAAAAACAAAAAAACCAAAGAAAAAAACCCAAAAAAACAACCCCCAAGCCAAATTAACATCCCTGTATACTTTCAAGCATTTGAAAGAACATCTTCCTAATTTCTTCTGAGGAGCCATGCCATAATGTTTTGATAAGAATCTCCTAACAGCCTCATTACCTATGCTGGAATGGATGGATAGCAGTCCTCATCCAGACAATGCCTGCTTTGCCAAACACATTTTTGGCTTTGCCATCACTTGGGAGAAAGCAAGTATTTTTCTTGGACACTGGAGGGAAGACAGGAGCTGGTTTTCAGAGTGACAATATCTCAGGGTGGAACCATGGCTGTGAGCCTGGATCTGAGCAATGAGGGACCTGGACCCTGGCTCACTGCAGAATGGGTGCTACTTACAGGAGTTCAACAACTTCCAGCATCTATTTACTCCTTGTTTAAGAGCCTGGGATTGCAGTAAACCATAAGTGTCCCTTAAGACACTCATTCCTCAGAGTTTACTGGGTTTGGATATCTCCAGTGTTTTCTACTTCAGGGATTTTCACGTTTTTAAATGTTTTCCACAAAAGGCCACAAAAGGTAGGGAGTTAAAATATCCATTCAGGGTTCCTCCCTGCCTCACTCCAACTCCTTTCCTCTCACCTCTTTAAGGGGAAATAAAAGCAACATGTCAGCTGAAAAAGTCCTGCATCCATGGGTCCTTCTTCGTCTGCGTTATGGGAAGTGACAGTGTTTATTTTCCATTAGGAGGAAGTGCATTGCTGTGCATGGAAGGAATTAATTGCTTTCCTTTGATTACCTAAAGGCTGACCACCTGTGGGTACAATCAGCATTGTTTTCCTCTCTTGATGTAAACAAGAAAGTAATTGAAAGCCTGATGTGCACCCAGCAGTAAAAAAAAACGAGTAGAAAGGAGCAGGTCTGTAGCAGTACTTTGGCCTGTCTTATCCTCCTCAGTTGCTACAGATAAAGGATTTAGTATTTAAAACAAAGGATAATTTTTCTTACAAATTGGGGTGATCTCAGTCACCAAACTGACATTATGTTCTTGAAACTCTCTGAAGAAGCCCATTGTTCTCAGAGTCACATTCAACCATGGGTAGGTGTCAAAAAGATACCTCAAAGCTCAGCCCAGACTCTTGCTCACTTGCAGGTCAGGCAATGTGGGACTTGCAGCTACTGGGACCTTTGCCTGCACCTCATACAAGTTCTCAAGCTTTTCAAAAGTTTTCACTAGTTTTTACAAAATAAATTACATGAGGACCCCAAAGAATTGTAAATTATACAAAGGTTGCTGTGGAGCATTAGCCCTGAAACCCTGTATAAGCTGACACTGAAACATGCTCACAGCAATAAAAAGAGAAAGACTGAATAGGTGATAAGGTAAGAAACCCAGCTCTGTTTCCTTCCTGGCTCCAGTCACGTATCCTATAGTCCAATCAAATTAAATGGCAAATTCAAGAGGCTACTTCCCATCATAATCTAAGAAAAAGAAATGAAATTATTCAAAACCCCACAGATTTTGCACAAAGAAGTATTTAGTGATGAGTGTTGTTTACTCAGTCAAGGATCTTATCATCTCCAGATACAGTATCTCAGTACTGCCATCCCATCTACTGGACAACACATTTTTAGTGCATTGAGAGAACTGTGAAAAAAATCCTCACGTGGAGATTTCTTGGGAGGAAGTCAGTGTGTTTGGATATGCAGATAATGTCCAAGCACAGACTGGGTAACAGCAGAAAACCAAACCACTCTTCTTTTATCATCTCATCAGTCAGCCAGATGGATGGGTTCTCTCAACATATTCTGTTCTGGATTCTTTCCTTGAGCCTTTCCTGCATCAGCAGGGACAGTTTCCAAAACATAGGCTACAGGCACATGACTCAAAGTTTTGCAATACAACAAATTCAGTGAGAAAACGTGGAAGATAAATTATCATCCACGTGGACAGTATTTATTTGTTTTCACTGCAGCTCAGAGCAGCCAGGCTAAAAGACTTCTCTCTGCAGGCAAGTCCTAATACACTACTTCAGTGTGGACATGGTGGGAAGATACTGTTCTGTCTTGAAAGACACATAAAGAGGTGTGAAGGGGAAGGTGGGAAGAGCACCTGAATCACAGGAACATATAAAAACAGAGTCCCCATATTTACAAAGCCCCTTGGGAAATGGGATTTTTCGTTCCATGAAAGTAACTTTTAGCACAACACTGTCTACCTAGAACTGGTGAAGTTTCAGGCACCAAGTTACCACATAGTTAGGAGACAATTAGATAGGGCCCAGAACACATCAGAGAAATGGTCCAAGTTTCAAATGCTACCTAAGGTAGCAAGGAATGGAAGAGCTGGGGGTGCTGTGATATTCTAGAGAGCAGATGGGCAAGTGAAGCTTCAGCACCTTCAAAAGCTACACATCCACTTCTGTATCTTTCAAATTCAGGAAAGGCTGCTACAAAAAGAGGAGAAAAATATGTTCTCTGTGACCAGGTGACAGGAATGCAGAATTCACATAACTAGACATATTTAGCTGCAAATGTCTGACTTGCATGTTACCAGTGCCATAGGTAAGCAGAAGGGTCAGATCCCAGTAAACACTGACTTTCCTTATGCTCTGTGTCCCCTGGACCTTTTTTTTCACATGCATGAAGTCAAATCCTACAGGCCAAGGACAGGCTGCTGTTCTATAAAAGAGGACTAGCAGTATCAGAAGTTTTTGGGTTTGACAGCTTAGCAGATGTAGGGAGGCATCTACAATGGAGGCAAAGTGCAAAGGGAAGGGAAGAAGTAATTACTCAACTGCAGCTCAAAGATTTCCATGTTATATATAGGACAAGATGCAGGATGAGGTGAGAAGTTACATGATGGAAGAGACATTTTTTTACATTGGAAAACTAAGATAGATGGGAGCTGAATTACTACAAAGGTAGAAAGGCAAAAACCCTCTCTGCAAATTCCTTAGAATAAAATATAGATTTAGGGGAGTAGTAAGGAGAATGCACAGTACCCAAATGATGAAAGAGATCTTACCATGCTGCCACATACACAAGACAAAAAAAAAAAAAAAAAATCACAGGTCAACAGTAAACAAGCTTTTATTCTTTCACAATTATTAAGGTAGTCTGGATATCAATTTTTAACACAGATTAATATAGATTCTGATCTGAAAATCTTTTCATGGCTGCTGAAGCAGTAACCATGGACAGGACAGCTGTGCTATTGCTCATGCAATGGCAAGTACATACATCATATTTCACCTAGCATGATTGTTCACTGTTCTCTCCAATAGTGCTCTCCTGCCAACACTGAATTTTTGCCAGTTATTTTTTCCTCAGCTGATTTATTCACCCCAAAGCCAGATCTTTTAGCTAAAACAAAATCAAAGTGAAATCATCTGCTTCTCCAATTTCAACAGCTGTACATTCCAGTTTTGCAGGGAAGGAGAAGAGAAAAAGTATCCTGCTGTTATCTACTAAAGGCAAGACACCTCACAGATAAGAAGCACCTTCAACAAGCATTGGTAAGTCCCTTATACTTTCTGGAAAACAATCTAGTGACAGGTCAGTGGATCAATGTTTTCCTTGCTGAGGTCAATACTGAGCAGTGTAGGATTTGTATAGGCAATCAGGTAGTTGATTAGATGCAGTGGTGATCACTAATGCTTAAGCTATTTACCTTTGAGTGACTGTTCAGGAAATGTTGCAAATGCTCTCTTGTTGGAGGGAATCACAGGGTGAACTTTTTATAAAATGCCCTTCTGACACCCTACGCTTAGAGCTTCGACTAAAAATATTTTATGTATTTTATGTTTGAAATACCAAGATAAAACAGATTTTAATTCCTGTCTGGGCTAAGAATTCAGAGGGAGGTCATAATAGATTGATGTGATTAGAAAAAGAAATGGGCAAACTCTGAAGCAAAAGCTTTATGAATATATTATAGGTTTACCTCACATCCTATAAATTAGCAAGATTTTAGGTTTCCCAGTTCATCAAGCAGAGCTATTGCTTACGTGCAAGTAGCAGCCTCTGAAACAGGTCTCTGCTGCAGATGCATTCAAAAAAAAAAGGACAAATTGAGGCACAGGAAATTAAATTATTCTGCACAGATCACAGACACCGTTTGTGACATTTGACATGGAAACCTGACCCCGAGAGCCAGCCTAGGAACACGAGCCAAGAACTTAAGGAGGGTTTGGCAAGACTCTCAGCAGGCAGGCGCTTACACGCAGGGACCTCTTCACCTTTGGAGGAGAATTACGGTTTTAGGTAATGCCTGTGTCCAATTTCTGCTGAAGTCAGTTACACACGAATAAATGACCCCTTTGGTTCCACACAGAGCCTGGAAAGAGTTTAAAATTAAAAGAAAAGAGAAGGGAAAAAAAGCGTGGGGATGGAAGGAAGAAGAGGAGACAAAGGCCATCTCGCAGCACAAAAACAGAACAATTAAGTTTTACAAGCTCTCTTTTCCTCTGCACCCCCCTGATTAATGACCATGCTTTACTGGCCTTAAGGAGTGGGCCCAAGGCTTGTGTATCAGTTTTTACAATCTGTTTTTAATATGGAAAGATAATAACTGTGCAAAATGGAGCAGGCTGTATAAAAATTCTCTCTGCAAATGTGATTACACATAAAACCCATAAAAATTGTACAAAGCGATAGATGAACCAAAACTGAACAGCTGTAGTTTTTCATTATTTTGGAACTGAGCAGAAAGAGTGTATGTATAGAGAATGACTTCAATTTTTTTAATCTTCTGGACTTAATTGAATTATACATCTGCTGGGAATTCAAAATTTCAGGAGGAATATCACATTTCTGCTAAATTGAATTCTATATTGCTGAAATGAAGAACCGTCTGTGAAATATTAGCAATAAGGTTGATATATTTCAATAAACCCCTAGCAGTATAGTTCAAAATAATGTGGCACAGTTATAGAGAGATACACATATATAAAACTTATTACAACTAAGATCACTGGTAACCTCAAGACATTTTTAGCCCAGAGGACAAATTAAATAAAGTGTCATGGCTTTTGTGTTTATTTTAGGCATTAGACGAATAAATTCATGACTTAACCACTTCATGGGTGCTGCAGAACCACTTCTTGCATGGCTCTGCTCTATTTTGTAAAATGTTTTTATTTCTGAAGAAGAGAAAAAAAAACCCAATACCAAAACCTAAATCATGAAGAGCTCCAGTTCTAATGAGGCTGGAGAGTTCAGTATTGTCTAGGGAAAAAAAAAAAAAGAAAGAAAATGTGCTAGGGCATTTCTCGACCAATGCAGCACACAGACAGAAATGAATGGATGGACTTTTCAGAGAACACACAATTTTCAATGTGGCATTAAGCACTACCACCAAAGCATTTTTTGAAAGATATATTAAGATGTTTTGTAGTGTGAAGACATCATCTTAAAACTGTTTAGTTTTATTTAAGAGAGAAATAACATGGAGGAAAATGGAGAAGACAGGTAAAAACCACAATGAAGATTAACCCTGTACTTCAGGTGACAGAAATAACCTCCTGAATTCAGCTGAATACCTGCAGCTGAGACAGGCTCTGGCCCTTGTAGTTTCTCCATCACAACCAGGCCCTTTAGTACCATGATGGCAAAAGGTTTGCACACAATCTTGATGAACCAGAACTGTTCAAGCTGTGGCAGAGTTATTTAAAATCCTGCTGCTGACCAGTTCAGCCCTGCAAGAATGTTGGGTTGGGGCATTCCCTCCCTCCTGTGATTTCAAAGACAAGACTCTAAGGTGTTATAAGTTCCAAGGGGAACATTACCAAGATGGGAACATCTGTGGCTGGGGCTAAAATGCCACATTTTGGGGCAGTTCAGTACACGGCCTGATTGAGCAGGTGCAGTAAGGCCTGATCTAACAGGTCCCAGGTGAATAAATTCCACTTCTACCCTGCATGGCGCTGTCTGCAAGCCCCATATACATTGTAGGGTTAAAACAAAGAAAACCACCCCTCAAGTGCTGGATTATCTGCAGTGCGTCAGTATGGCTGCTACAAACAGCCCAAGTTGCAACACATCTTATTAAACACCCTGGCCAAAACCCAGTTCTCTTACCACTTGGTGTAGTTTAAATAGAAGGTGTCACTAAAAGAGTTGTGTTTACTTGCTGAAGAAAAAACAAATGAGAAATGTAAGACATTGCCAATATTATTGTTAAACACGCCAAATTTCTTTTTTTTTTAGAAAGGGTCAAGAGATCTTGCTAAATTCTCCCTGAAGATACATGTACACCAAAAAAATAAAAAAAAAAACCAAAAACATTGCTATTGCAACAGAACAACTTAATTAATAAGCATTGATTGTGCTCATTGACTGCTGCAAATTGTATTAAATATTAACAACAACATTTTGTATATTTTATATTACTCATGAAAGTTTTATACCTTTGCCCTACAGCAGCCATAGATTTTACATAAGCTTGCAATGCAAGTGGCAAGTTGTTAAGTAGTGCTGGGCACTTCTATAAATATTAGCTGCACATTATTATGCCTTTATTTATATTTGTTTGGACTGTGAGTGTGGTGAGGCCCTGGCACAGGTTGCCCAGTGAAATGTGGATGCCCCATCCCTGGAAGTGTCTGAAACCAGGGAAGATGAGCTTTCAGCAACCTGGTCTAATGGAAGGTGCCCCCATGGCAGGAGTTGTTGGAACTAGTTGGCCTTTAAGGTCCTTTCCAACCCAAAGTGTTCCATGATTCTAGGAGAAGAAGGTTCTTTTCAAAACAGACTTCCAACATGGAATTTCTGCCCTGGAACTTGATAGCAATGTTTGAAAGTCCCCGGTTGTGCAGTGGTAAAGTCACTGAGACCGCTACTGGGCACGTAATTTCTGTGATACCAGCTCTGGTTCACTTTGTCTTGTCTGGGATTATTGTGTCTTTATTGACCAGGGTTATGGAAATAACCATGTGATGGCTGCAGATCTGGGGACACACTGGGGACAGTGGCCATGCCATCACTTTGCAGCAATTCACCACACTGCCCTTGGATGGAGGGCAAGCACAAATAGGACAAACAATCTATTGAAAGACTATGGGCATCTTCACTGATCTTCAAAGAGAAAAAAAATTCTGAGAAAAAAAAATTCTAAGAAAATATTATCATTTTTCACAGTGGCTCACCACCTCTATGCTTTCCATTAAAAATCACTTCAGGCACCCCTGCAAACAGCCCAGCTTAAAGCATCCATCCCTGCAGAGGACAGGAACAGCTGTGAAGCAGCACACAGCCATGCCACAGAGAAATGTATCTAATCCAAACCGTGAGGGAACTGAGATAGGGAAATCATTATCCTTTCTGGAACGCTGCCAGGACACGGCCAGCGTGTGTGAGTGTGTCAGACACCCACAATATCACCAAAACAAAGAGAAATTCTACTGATCACGTGTGTGACCAGGCCTTAAAGCATTCATATCTTAGAAAATGATAGCTGAATGGAGTGTTCTTTTTTTCTCTTGTCTTAGTTTTTTGTTTGGTTTGTTTTTTTTTAATGGCAGCAATTGGAAAAATTGTGCTGCTAACATGTTTTTTCCAAAGGGATAGTGTCAAAGGAGAAATAGTGGCATCTAGGTTTTATTAATTAGTCCGGAAAAGCACTTTAGATGATGGGACATCTGCAGATGACAATAGCCTGTTTCAGTATGTTTTCATAAATGAAAAGTTTCTCTTCTCTCTACCCTCCAATACATCTTACCCTTAAATTATTTTTCTCTTCATACTTTTTTTTAACAAGATAGAGAACAAAGAATTGAAAACACACTAACCTGAAGTGAAAATTATATCAATTAAAGTTTTCTATAACGAGTAGAGATCAGAGTAAAAAACACTCTCTTTTTCTTTAAGCAATAGAAAAACTTTGAAAATCAGACATGAAAGATTTTAAAAGGTTCAGGTAACCAGTCAAGGATGTCACTGACTTTGGATTTCAGCTCTAAGCAAAATACAACTCAATCTCTTTTTTTGAGGCACATTCCTGTTCATGGCACTACTTCTGCAAAAAACATTTTTAAGGTGACCTCCTCAATAGAGATGGGACAAACCCACACCCTGTTGATGGGGGGATTTTTGTAGTGTCTACTTTGCTTTTTGATTTTCCTGTGCTTCATTTCACAACCTGAATTGACCATTAGGGTATATTTCAGCCCTGCTATGCCTTAATTTGTCTACTACTGTCCAAATTTAGGCAGAGACAATTACACATAACTTTTTATAATTAGTTGATATAATTTCTGAGGAGCACAGAAATAATAATAAAAAATCATACTATACTTCCCTCTGAAAAAATCCCCAAGCAACCAAATAACCCCCAAAAGTCAGACTCTGTGTCCATTCCTGCTACTATGTGATTCATTATGTCTTTTACCTATTTCCACAAAAATATTGGAAAATATATTACTCCCTACTGCTAGAGAAAGGGAAGTGTTTCATATAAGCACACGTAGCAGACCAGAGGGCATGCTCATTCCTGCCAGAGAATTTGACAGGTTCAGTAAACTATTTATGTACCTGTACACAACACCTCCAGACACAGACAGTGAACAGGGTGGATTCAACCATCTTTACTACTGGCCTGTAAGTAAATTAAATCTGCATCTTGACCATATTGCCTGGAAGAGGTCATTCAATTATTTACAGGGCAATAACAGGTAACTGCACTTTACAGCAGTTTGTAGACAGCTACTGTACAGTTTTGAACTAAGAAAATATGAACTGTGGCAGCCAGGATACATTAGAAAAGAGTAAAAAAATACCCTGCAAACCCAGAAGTATTTCTCACTGTGTTTTTCTCCAAGGCTCCTCAAGTCCCTGTGTCATAGCTATCCTTGTCACACAGTCAGCAGAACATGAAGCATCTGAAAACAGGATATTGCTGGAATACCATCTGATCCCAGAATTTGAAGCTTGCCCTGTTTCATCTTTAAAGACCATTTTCAGGGGCTCAGGTTACCTCTGTTTCCCCTTTTCAAGCTTCTGAGTACATGCTCAGTTTTAAGGGTCAACCAGAACTGGAATATGAGTAGCAAGAAACTCAAATCCTGACTAGGTCAGGCATTTAAGAGTCTAAAAGAATTTGGCAGCAATGTCACTTTAAATAGACTTTTAACCACCTGGACAAATCTCCTTGGATGCTCTTGCTTTCTGAATTTGCCATCTTACTTAGAGAACAGTGGAAAAAATCCCACAGTTATTTCCATGTGCCTTCCACACTCCACCACACCTGCTTTGCTCTAGACAAGTATTTACCATTGGAAGATACTTTGGGACCCTTCTTGCATGAGAAATTTCAAATCAAGCTGTGCTGTAACGTTGCTTAGGTAGGTAGGTGTCCACATGTCTGCATGCAAATCCACGTGCTCCACAGCAGCCAGCTGGAAAGGGCCACACAGGGATTTACAGAGTTCTTGGAGAATTAACACGCTGGTAGAGGATGCAGGAATTATCAGGGTGACGGAAACTGCGAGTGCCCAAAGGCACAGGAGGAGCTGAAGGTCCCTGCTGGCTTTCTGCCCAGGATTCAGGGCAGGGAGTGGGGTCACGTTAAACACAGCCAGCACAGCTCTGACTGACAAGCAGGGGCTCCTTTTGCTTACTGAGGGGTTGCTTTAGAACGGCAAGCTGCAAACAAATTAGGGTTTCATATCTGGGTTCCCTTAATCAGATGTATCCCTTGCTGCATGTGGCCACAACCCCCTCACACCCCAGCTCAGAGCTTGGCTTGGCTTCCACCAGCTTGCTCTGTAGTGAGCCATTACGGGCTTTGGCTTTCTTACCTTCAATTTTGCAGCTTTATGTTCCTGAAAGTGTCAGTGGCAGGCATGAACTGTGGTTCTCGTTCTGATCACAGCAGAATCCCAACCCTGCATGTCAAGTCACCTGCCATCTCTGTACAGTGCCCTTAATTAAGGGGCATTGTGTGAAAGTAGGAGCTGGGAGAAAAAAAAGTTGAATTTGCCCTAATTGCACATCAAAATAAAAAATTATGCTTATTGAGAGAAATCAATGTAAAAGCCCTTTCTCTAAAGAGTGAACATGGGCTAAATCCTTGGGCTCATTTATTTCAATCAGGAAGAGAAATGATTGTTAAACAAAGTTCCCAAAGTTCAATTTTTTTCACTTCAAGATAATAACATTTTCCCACTGCTAGCTGAAGTGATGCAGAGGGCTTGTGCTTTTCCATATTACATTTCTTGGAAAGTTTATTTGCTTTTCAGAGAAAATTTTTACTGGTAAGAAACTGTGAGTTTACTGTTTGATGAAATATTTCAGGAGTTTCCAGGGTGGGTTGATCCTCTACTCTGGCTGACCACAGAGGAAGCATTACCTTTTTTTTGCAGCACACATTTACATACCTAAATTCTCATGTGTTTTGTTTTTTTTTTTTTTTTTTTAGATATATTGGTGACATACAAGGTGTTTGTTTATTATTTTATGTCAGGATTTGAAGGAAGATTTGAAGGGCTATAAATAATACACATTTCCCTTTCCTGTAGAAAATATGCACCATCCCCTTAGATCATGTAAACCTTCCCCTCCCATCAGTAGAAAAGCTCCCACCATGACCAATGGATTGCCACTTGGCCCAACTGCAGCTGTTCCAGTTTGAAGCAACACTCCCTGATTTAACACTCTTCAGAGCAAGAAGAGTATAACTCCAGAGAGTTATAAATACAGATTTTGCACTTCTGGAAAGGGAAAATGGAAGAAGTTTTACATGATGTGCTATGCACCCTAATCACAAAGCCAGGCAAAGCTAAAAATTGTGGTGAATGCTTCAGTATAAAACACACTTCTACCCTCTTGCCTTTTCTAAAACTTGAAGTATCTAAAGCACTTGAAGGGTTTTATTTCGAAAAAATCAGAGAAATCATGCAACAGTTAGTGAAATCATGAATCAGAATCAAGTATCATCATACCTTTTCATTGGTATATAAGCACAAATATTTAAGAAACCCTCTAAACTGATAAAAAATATGTTTAATAAGATATTCCCACTCCTCAGGCAGGCTCCTCTACAGTGAGACACATCTCAATTCTCAATTTAAACTATTTGGGTACGATATTGGGAATATGTGCTGAAAACACAGTAATGGATTGAGCACGGAGGATAAAAGACTATGCACAGCCATGAGAATTGAACTTACTCTCTTTGCAATAAGATTGTTTTATCTGCCTGGATTCACAGGACTTGGTTAAGAGCCGGGTGGGCTTACAGGTGTTAAACTAGCCATTGGCAGGCTATCATGGCTTCTCCAAATGCAGAGGAAATATTTTTCTGCTTCACAGCAGGAGCTGCATGCATGAAAAATCTCAGGCAAATTGGATTTATCTGACTTTACTTTTCTTCTCCAGTGAAGATGTGGAAAGATGATGATTAAGCAAGCAGTTTGCTCCTACATTTTCATTCCAAATTGTTTCCACAGGCTCAAGTCTCAAATGACATATGCCTTTTTTGGCTTGTCTAATGTTGGAGTAAGTAGATCTGTGCATCCCTCTCCACTCCCTGAAAGACTAAAATTAGGTTTCAGGGCTTGAGATTGCCTGGATGACTTAGATTCCACTTCAGCTTCTCTTTTGCATAGATAACTGCAGTAATGTTCTTTTCTAGGACAGACTTGCTGCTTAGAGTTTCTAAGACTCATCACAGGACTGAAAACAAACCTTTACAATGGGAACAAGACAGAAAAGTTAATAGGAAAAGAATAAAACAGACCTTGTCTTCAGATTGTTTGGGACTGACTGTTACAAATCCATTTTTGAGAGAGGACAAAAAAGAAGCAGCCTCTCAAATTGCAACACATTTTAAACTATTTGCCCTTTGGCCTGTTGGTGGATGCTGGATGTTATAAATGCAGCCACAGAGGACAGTCCTTATAAACACAGGCTGCAAGCCTGCTGATGTCTGTCTCTGCAAGACACTTTAATAGCTCTGACTTTGCTTTTCTGAAGTATTAGTGTTGATGAAAGCAGATCTAAAAAGTTTTAAAAAAACAACAAAAAAACCCAAAACCAACAAAAACAAAAAACCACAACAAAAAAATCCAAACCCAGAAAATGAAAGCCAAACAAAACAACAAAAAAACCCCTAACAACCCACTCTCCCCCAGTCCCAATCCAACAGGGAATTTAATTTTTTCTCTTAAACATAAATAGCTTTGAATCCCTCTCTAAAGAGAAAATAAGCTGTAGGTAAAAAGTAAAAAAAAATGTTTCACCATTAATGAATACTGCATGAACACACTCTCTTTTTTAAAATCCTCTCCTCCTGCCATGAGCAAGATTCTGTACTAAAAACACCCTTATCCTGAAAAACACAAACAACACAATATTATGAATTAGTGGATTTTTACAACTGAACTGTGAGCACTTCAGCTCAGGAAATGAAAACAAATATTATTTAATATTAAGGCTCCTATGCTGCTTAATGACTTAAGCCCAAACCTACACATTAAAGCACCAGGTATGGTCCTCCACTCTGTCAGAATTTGTCCTCATCACTCATGTGCTTCAGGTATAGATACTGGACTATCTTGCTTCTTCAAAACTGAATATCTGGCTCATAATAATTTTCCAGGAAGGGAAAAGACCACCTGTAGCAGGCTAACTGGACTCCTTCATATACCCAGCTCACATTCCCAGGAAGCATGTTCCAGCTACAAAAAATCCCTTCTGAAACACATCTTCTGATATAGAACCTATCACTTCTTAATAGGAAGATGTTAGCAGCTTCATAACCTACATATATTATCTTATTTTAAAGACATGAAACCCCCTACTTGTGCTGAAATTGCTTCTAAGTGACAAATATGAATAATCTCCAAGGACTTTTGCATTTTGCTTTTCAATGATTTCCTTACACTCATTGCAGTTTATTTTAATTAAATTGTAATATGCTCTGAATTTAGGTGCTTTTGTACAGAGCCCAGCGCAGTGGCAGACAAGTCTGTCTGGGTTTTCTGAGCCTAGCAGTTTACATGAGAATTTATAGATGGAGACACCCCGTTTATATATCTCTCCACTATTTTTCTGAAGTACCCTTGAGCGAAAAAAAGAAGAAAATTACAAAGTAAAGATCTAATTTTAAAAAAGGGTTTGGCAGAACGTGCAACAACCAAATCAGCCTCCTTGCATTAAGCTGTCTTCAGGGAGTGTTTTTTTTTTTTTTGTGACTGTGAATTACTGTTTTTAATATAAAACCATAATTGTGTTACTTGTTTGCACAAAGTAATGTAGCTGCCGTGAGACACTGTTGCATCCAATCCAGGGACAGCATCCCTCATGTCCAAAAGCCTTTTGCTCCTATCTTGCCATTGGAACTGGCATAAACAATCATGGAAACAGCCCAAAGCATAACACACCCCACACCTCTTCTTAAAGCACAAGGAGAACTGGACTCATTCATATTTTGGGAGATAAATTGTGACTAAATCTACCCTGCCCATGAAGTTAAGAGCACATCAGGAAAGCACTTCTATAACCCCATCCAAGTGCTATTGACTTTTGTCTTCATAATACTTTATTACTATCATCCTGATTTTCTAATACTGAATAGAGGCCCCCAAGATACTAAATAATTTCTTCAGGGTCACACAAGAAGCCTATGCCAGCTTGGAATGGGAACCCTGATTCATATGGATTCCAAGTCCTATGCCTTGACCTAGTTTGATCTATTGATTAACCATGTAGTTCTGTCTCTTTATCAGTCAGATGAGCAATTAAACTCTGGTCCTTGCAATGAAAGGAGCTGAATACCATTTAAAAGCAATCAAATAATCCAAACCTATTTGGTTATTGCTTCTGATATTTGTTCTGGAGGAGTAATAAAAGCTGGAAAGTCTAAAAGGAAGATATGAGACATCCTCTCCCTCTCCCTTTAGACACTGTGTCAGGTCACACATTAACACATACAGGACTCCTGGGCAGCTGTACAAAAAGCAGTTGCATGGCACTGCCAGATTTTCACTAAGAAGAAAAAACAAAACAAAGTCAGATAGCATGCTACATGACAAAAATTTGGACAAACAGGCTTGATTTCTTCTTGACCTAGGGCATTTGGAAGAGCTCTCTGTCATGAACAGGTTTCTTTTATTTATCTCTGCTTATTCTGCATCAAGGAAAATACTAAAGCCAAACAAATATGGGCAGTGATTAATATTAATTCTATTTTTATTCTGATAGCCTTGCAGTGGCTATCAGTGGCTAAAGAAGGTCTTACCTGTGTGCTTGGTTTTTTCTCTATTGTTTCACAAAGCTATATAATTTCTCTATGGATAGACTTCAGACAGAGTGTTTTAGTTGCTCTGGGGTGGTTTTTTTGTTTATTTATTTATTAAACTTAAGAGCCACTGCTGTCAGCAATCTCAAGAACGAGAAAGCCTCTCAGATTTCAGAAGCCC
This sequence comes from Phylloscopus trochilus trochilus, assembly GCA_016584745.2. Classification (NCBI taxonomy): domain Eukaryota; kingdom Metazoa; phylum Chordata; class Aves; order Passeriformes; family Phylloscopidae; genus Phylloscopus; species Phylloscopus trochilus. The sequence continues at coordinate 5,974,242 of WQNJ02000016.1, read as the reverse complement.
CAGGTCAGACCTGGAGAAAGGCTAATAGTTTCTACAGAAGAAAGCAGCAGGCAAGTTGATTTTCACTGTGCAAAAATTAGATACATCTTTGCTATTTGCTTTTCTCTGGCTTTTCTGATACAGAAGAGATCAAGGCCCTTGCAGAGAACAAGTTGAGTTCACCTAGTACTTCCATGTATAACTTAAGGCAATAAGAGGCATCCAAGAATGAGTTATTGACTTACTCAGATTTTTAAATTCTTTCCCAAGTAGCACAGACTATTCACTGCTTTCGGTTGCCATCTAACAATAACCAAAATGGCATGTTAGCCACAAGGCTAAGAAAATGTGAAGTGATGTGAATAGCTTTTCAATTGTTCATTGTCTGAATAACTGCTTGATACAGCAGAACTGCAATTACAGTTGGAATTTTGCTCCATGTCCTTTGCCTACATTTTTGTCACCATGCCCCATTTGATCTGAACGCTTTGAGCTCTCACATTCTGGGATTTCTGGATCCCTACTCTTAATCACTTATAACTTCATGGAAGTCAGAAAGAATTGTGTTTGGTGGAGGGAGGGTAACTTCTGAAAGGGGGCAGGCAAGTCCAGTAAAATGTGATCTGGTTGTGACCCCTCTTTTTTTTTTTACTTCCATATCACTCACAAGGCTTTGTCCCAATCACTGAAAACCACACAGACACCTGCCTGCTTCTCAGCCATTCTCAAAGCCATCAAAAATAGCCTGCATAGCTGTGGAGAAGCCCTGGCTTTATTTTAAAGTTGAATTTGAACTAGTGGAATACTGACAGCTTTTCAGCTGGAAATTACCAATGGAGTCCACCATTGACACCAGCAGCAGAGAAATGTAGCTAAAACTCTGGCTATTGGAATAACCCATCCTTGGTCTCTCTCCTGAGGTAGGGAAACTATTTTTTGTGAAGTATCAACCTATGGGACAGGACTGAGATAGGCCCCATCCCTGGAAGTATTCAAGGACAGGTTGGAAGGGGTCCTGAGCAACCTGGTCTAGTGGGTGGCATTCCTCCCATGGCAGGGGGACTAGAAATAGATGATTTTTAGGGTCACTTCCAACCCTAACAAAATATGATTCTATGAGACATCAGTTTTTTCACAAGGCCATTACATCCAGCCTGAGTTCTCACCACCTGGTCTCTGGGAAATTGTCTCAGATCCATCAGCTTGTGAAACCTCTGATGGCTGGTTTGGCTTGTGCAAAGGAAGATGGTTGAATTAAAATACCTTCTGCTGTTGGTCTCCTCCAACACCAAAATACCAATACTGTAACTATTTTTCAAAACTAGTTGGACTGTTAGTGGTTTGAAACCAAATGTTTCAGAGTTCCTACGACCAAATAATGTTTTCATATATCTGATAATTTCTTCCACCAGAATTTAGCACTGGTACTGCTTTTTCACCTGCTGAGAAGGCCAGCACAACACACAGTACTTGTTGCAGTTAAGTCACCCAGCATTTTGTGAAATCCTTCTGTGACAAGACTTGCCTTCAGTGGAGCTTCCCAGCATCCTGAAATGCGTCAGTCTCATTAAATTACTTTCAGGATCTGCTCTACCAGGGTGGATTTCCTGGCAGCAGCCAATAAAGCAGCAGTCTCTCGTTGCCCTGCAGATTTTGACGCTGACAACTGGAATGGAGTCACCCCTGCTGGGCTGGCTCCCAAACACCAGCGGGATGAGCGGCAGCGCGCCCACACACGGGGAGGAGGGACAGAGGAGGAATCACTGAGCAGTGGCACCACAGCACCAGGGTCAGAACACAAATGTTCACCCCAAGTCAGGAGCGTTCCCTCCCTGTCAGGGAGCTGGTTCTCCACGGGCCATGGGCTGTCACAGCGGCGGGGAGCCCATCCTGTGTGACAGCCCCGTCACTTCGGTGCCACATGCCTCTTTACACCTGATCACACTTGTTGGCACACGTGCCCAGCCAGAGGATTTGAACAGGTGAGGAAAGGGAAGGGGCCAAGGGCCGGTATGAACAAGGCTGCCAAGTTGACATGCTGCATTACAGCGGGGGCTTGAGGAGTCTTTCACCGTGTCCCAAGGATAAATGGAAAATGCTCATATGCAGTGCATCTCCTGACATGGGCTGCATTCACCTGCTGGACTGAGACTGGCACTGGCTGTCAAGGGTAGAGGTCATCTGGCACCAAAAAGGAAGTGAGGAGCCAAAAGCAGCTAGACCTCATGAAGCCTATTTGCTTTCATACCGAGGTCTAAAGAAAAGCTCCCCAAAATGGATAACAATTCCCTCAAGACATCCTTCTCCTTGTGTTACCTGCAGTGGGTGACAGACAGCTCTGCTACAGCTGGTAATTGGATCTCAGAGAATGTCCTGTGTGTTTTCCCCACTATTTACTAATATGCATTATTTGTAGGACAGTGGTTTCCCACAGTTCTTTTTCTTTTTTAACAGTGAACAACACAGCAGCAGTGCCATTTAGACAGAGGCCACCACTATGGATTCAGGAGTTCTGCCCATTTGGGCAAACTTGAAGGAACACCACTGTCTGCAAAGTTTTCCCCAAAATAAATAATACTGGTCTTATTTTTCTTTTCTTTTCTCTTTTCTTTTCTTTTCTTTTCTTTTCTTTTCTTTTCTTTTCTTTTCTTTTCTTTTCTTTTCTTTTCTTTTCTTTTCTTTTCTTTTCTTTTCTTTTCTTTTCTTTTCTTTTCTTTTCTTTTCTTTTCTTTTCTTTTCTTTTCTTTTCTTTTCTTTTCTTTTCTTTTCTTTCCCTAGAAGTATGTGCCCCTTTAAAAATGGACAAGACAGCTGTGGGGTTGGTATTAACAAATACATTCAACTTGGTTTTTCACTGTGTGGTAAGCTCCTCAATTTCTTCAAGTATCAAATTTCTCCATAAAAAAATGGAAACAAAAGGAAAAATTCCAAAAATTATCTAAAAATCTGTGGGCCTAGCATACTCAAGTTGTAACAGACAAATATTTGAACCAACAATAAGTCATTTACTCTCTTCTCCCTCTGAGCTTGGCAAAAGACCTTCCTACTGTGCCACCCAAAGGACTGGAAACATTAAACTAAATTAAAGCAACTTTTCTTCCTTTCTCCCCCTGGATAAACATGTTTTCATAAACTGAGCTTTCAAACATTGCTAGTCCTCACCTAATAGTAGTCCTACAGATAAGATTTAATCTGTAGATACATTTTGCTAACATTAGGAAAAAAAGCACAAACAGAACAAAACCCAAAGCCACAGCCTTTCAGCACACAGGCAGAAATCATACTTCCATGCCACAGATTTTGTTATTATGTAGAATTTTATTATATATGATGCTCTTTCTATAGATAATATGTCATTAAATGGAATCATCACTCAATGATTAAAGCAGAAATTTTGGACTAGAATGCCCATCTGGCCAAAGAAGTGTATTCTGCAGAGTAGCTCTATGTTATTCACCCTTGTGACTGAGTTATAAAAACAACATATTAAAAGTATAATAGTAGTAGTAAGTAAGAATATATTTGAGATGCCAATGTCTACAGGCCTAAAATGAGAACCAGGTCTGATTGTGTTGAATTCTGCATAAAACACATTGCAGGAGGAACTCCATCTTTTGCAATTTTAATGGAAAATAAGAAAAAACCTGTAAGGGAAACAGCCAGGAAAAAAAGGAAAAAAAAAAAAAAAGGTGAAGACAGTCACAACATGACACATACCAGGCAGAGGCTAAACCATGACTAGATGGAATAAAGGCAGCTGGGATTTTAAATCATCTATATTTATTAGAGCATATATTGCTAAGATTACTGTCTCATGGGGAAAAGAGGTGAGAGACGTAATAATGCCAATGATGATTAAAAAAAAATCCAACTTGACATTCAGAGTCATGGCTGAACATGCAGTTAAAATAGGAAGCTGGTGTTCCCTTACACACTCAAATTCCTGCAACAGCACACTAAGAAGTTTGAGCCATCTACTCCACAGCTTCAAAAGCCTCAAGGAACTGTATTTTCCAGACACTAGCACTGCACCATAACAGAAATTTTAGTGCCCGTGCAAACTACATGGTGTTCCTGCAGTGCAGTCCATCTTAAAACTCTGAAGCAAGACATGTGATTTGACCACCCTTTAAGAGGCAACTCCTTCACATGCTGAAGCACAAATACTCTAATTAAGCCTGTAATTTGGGAGACTCCTGTGTTAATCAGAAATGTATCCCTTCTGAGAATCAAAAATGCAAATTTGAAAGGAAAACTGTTTCCTGTGGGATCATCTCGCAGAAAAATAAAAACTGTAGACAGAGAAAATTCACATTTTCACTAATTTTCTCATACTGTTGTCCTTCCTGTGGTGCAGGTATTAATTAGAGCCAACCCCAAGCATTTAACTTTAAAACACAGATATAATTTAAGCCTCTCCCTCTTGAAAAAAACCTAAACCTTCTAAGCCTATTTTCAGAACAACAAAATAGGTGAAGAGATCAAATAAAAAGGGTTTTTTATCTGAGATGTATTTAACAGCGTGATTTTGTATAGAAAGAAAATTAGTTTTACTTACAAGGATTTAATCCAAACATACATTCACAATGCATAGCAGGAAAATTCAGTCTTCTGACATCTGATAGCACATGCATGTAACAATGATGTAACATTGTGATATATGTAACCTACAATGTAACAATGTGTCCAGAAAGCCCAGAATATTTACATTAAAATACTTATAATTGGCTATAAAGTTCTTTTTTAAAGGATACCACCAAAAAACCACAAAGATAACAACACAGCTTGGTATTACTTTAATTTTGATTTAACAATGTGCAGCTCAGCACAAAATCTCATTCTGATTTCCCTTCAATAGTGCAGAACTTGTCATTTAATCTTACTTCAATAAAATATGCCTGACATCAAGATCCATATACATTGCTTTCAATACTGCCTATAAACACATCTCTCTGCTTTGTTTTAAATGGAACCTCAGGGTACAAAGCAATACAACACAGAAATAATTGTGTCATTTTATGGTTGTGAAAGCCATGCAACGTTAAAAGCACAGCTCAACAAATTGGAATGATACAAACATCTTTATTACACACAACTTTAAGAGATATATATACTTTTAAATTCATGTCCTCATGATGAAAGAGCTAATGAAGAGATGAAAGGAAAACAGAGGTTATTTTCAGAGAATTAAAATGCTCAGCATGGCCCAGAGACAGCAATAATATAAAAATGTACGTCTAGGGACTTAGTAAATTCACCTAAACAGGCTGGCATCTGCATGAATGGAAACACAATTGCTTTTAATATCAAGCCGTCAGCCTGTTGTGTTTCATAACGACAAAGGAAATTCAAACAAGACACGAGAATCACTCCGTAATTGCAGGGGAAGCACAGGCAAAGGCTGCCTCCATTTTACTCAGTGCAAAATTGCTGGAGTTCGCATGGCATGGGAGCCTTTTCCATTCTGACAAAATTCAAATAACAATTAAGAAATGAATAGTAAAACCACCCCCCAGAAAACCCTCACAACCCAAGACGGACCTTTGAACTGCCAGTAAGAGGCGTTTGTTCTACAATACTGCCCGTGGTTGGAAGCTTAGAGTTACTAATCCTTTTTGCCCCAGCACCTTTTCTTTGAATCATTATGTTCCTAGAGGTAAGACCAATGCCCACAGCCCTGGAGGAAAGGGCTTAGCTGGAAAGCAGCAGCTAGAAGAGGAAGGATAACTTTGTGTGCACTGCAGCGGGCTTTTCTCCACAAGACCTGGATTACCATTTTCATTTTTGACAGAGGATTTCCATGTCACCTTGGGCAAGGTACCTAATTATAGCCATTCATAACATGGAAACAACTATTCCCTTTCTCTTTTGCCTCCCCCAGCCACACTCTCACACAGAGGAGCATGTGTTGGATAATGCACATCCACTGCCAAGCACCACAAATCCCTTTGCTACTTCCAACCCTAAGCATCATGTTTTCAGCCATCAGCTCACTTGTGTGTGCACTCAGGACACGTCAGAACAACTCCTGAAATATGTGCTAGAGAAACATTTTCATTTCTTCATGTGTTTCTGTTGTTTCTTGGCAGATTTATTTTTAGTTTTCTTTCTTTCATTTTTTTTTAATTTTCATTTTTTTAAAAAAAGCTAGTTTGGTGGAATGAAGAATGATTGAAAAAACTCCAACCCAAAAAAAAAACCCCAAACCAAAACCCATCAAAACCTAAAAACCCCAAAGAGACGAAATTACAAAGAACAAACTATTCTTGTGAAAATTTCTGGTGGAAAGTGGCCCCTCAGCACAAGACAGGCACTGGAGCATGTCCAGAGAAGGGCAATGGAGCTGGGGAAGGGTGTGGAGCAATATCTGATAAGGAGCAGCTGAGGGTATGGGAGTTGTTTATCTTGGAAAAAAGGATGCTTGAGGGGACCTTATCACTCTCTACAACTCCCTGACAGGGGGATGTAGCCAGGTGGGGATCAGGCCCTGCAGCCAGGCAAACAGGGACAGGATGAGTGGATATGGCCTCAAGTGGCACCAAGGGAGATTGAGGCTGAATATTGGGAAAAATTTCATCACTGCAAGTGTAGTTAAGCCCTGTGACAGGATTTCCAGGGAAGTGGTGGATCCACCATTCCTGGAAGTGTTCCACTTAATGACTGGACCTGGCACTTTGCAATATGGTTTGGTGGACATGGAGGGACTCTGTTAAAGATATTTTTGTGCAAACTTGGAGGCCTTTTCCAACCTGGATGATTCTGTGATTCAGCCTCCGTGTCCAGTTCTGGACTCCATTTATTAGGTAGATAATGGCAATAGGTAGATAATTAGGTAGATAATCTCCTCCCTATGTCTCCTGGGGGTGAGATGGACATGTGCTGACCCAGCACCATGGAGCACTGCAGGAACTTGCTTTTCTCAACACCCTGCTACACCCATCACACACCTTTCAAGGGGAATGTTTTCCTCCCAGTGAGAGATGTTTTCCCTCAGTCACTTGCTCCAGAGTATGAGCATTGTATGTTTATAGTCAATTCCACTATAAAAGAGAGCTACAACATCTTTGAGAAAACTTATCAGACGCTGGTTTGATGGAAGATGACATGAAGTGCCTCCCTGCCTTGGACTATACTTTTCTCAAACATAAGCAAACTCCAGACTCTATCATCTTTCCTTTTCACAGCCCACTCAAGTCCAACAGATGTAATTATGTGCAAAGTGCCTGTGATTTTTAAGTTTCTGACTATGCCATCATGCTTTGAAGCAAAACTGAGCTGCATTTGCATCCAGCATCCCCCAGAGCTCTCATGAGTCAGCGGAAGAGCTTGCCCTGCATCCTCACAGATCCAACCCCATTTATCAATAATTTGTAGCCAGATACACAGAAGATCCCTTTTTCCATTATTCCACTTGGGACAAAACTGTTTAAGAGGCATTGATCAAACGTAGATGTGATAAAAGAAGTGACACTGTCTCTTTCACCACAGTCCTCCATACTGTTTAAATTGAAATAACTCAGATTTTCCATCTTAGATTTTTTTTTTCCAAGAGAAAGCAGCAAGAGAATCATTGTTTTGGCCTCAAGGCATTCATCAAGCCCTCTCATTTCTTTCTGGAGTTCAGCAGAGTAGCCACTTTATCTGCTGTGTGATTGGATAGATTTTTTTTTTCCCCAGGAAGATACTTCATTTTAGTGTATATGGAAGGTATATTGCACATAGAAACCAGGGGAATAGAGTAGCAAGGCACTAAATCTATCTGCTAAAGAACATTTATTCAAAGACAACCACAAGGCTCAATCTAATTGACAATTTCTGCTTGGGGCCCATGATTAAAATACGAAGGCTGCTCTAGGTAAGAACAGGAAAGAACTAGCCCTGCCATTGGCAAGAGCCTGCACAAGAGCTGTCAGGACCAGCAGTTATCACCAATTTGCTTTTAGCACCTCGTATTAATCAAGATGTGATGAAAAAAGGCTTCAACTCAAAAGCAGGGTGGAACCCAGGGGACAAAGGTGTTAGAGAGTGCAGGGGTTTTGTTACAAGTTTTCTCTGGAATGTGTCTTGGATATCCTGAATATGCACTCGTAAACTGTTGGGTTTTACAAAACACTTTAGGCACGTAAGGCCACACATTGCCTGTTACTGCTCTGTATAACCTCATCAATTCAATGAGATTCTGCATAAAGATTTTCTTCCCTTTGTGTCATCTCTGTGAAAAGAAGAAACAGTAGGCAGAGGAGTTGAGAGTCTATTTCTGCTTTTGAAGAGTTCTCTGTCAATTAACCCCAACAGATGCTAACTATGCCATGCATTTGCTGTGACTCACCGAGTGAAGCGTTTTCTGAACCCAACGGGTTGAGGCAGCAAATATTTAATACGATTTAAAGCCAGCGAACAGTGGGAAGGAGATGTGGTTCACTGACCATATCCACCCAAGAAAATTGGAACACTTCACATCTGCACTGATTCCTTACGCTGCTGAAAAGATCCTTGTGTGCCCCACCTACTTTCTCACACCACCTGGGTGCGAATGGTGTTGTCCCTGCCCAGATTAATGATGCATTTTCCTGGACATTGTTCCTGTCAAACTTCTTTTACAGGTATTTACCTGCAAATATCTGCAGCACAGGCACTAAACATACAGTTCATCCTTCATTCCTTCATGAGCTGAATCTAGCTCACTTAAATGTTGATATCCAACCTAAGTGAAAATGAATAACAGTATATGTACTTGCTTTTTTTTTTTTCTTTTTAAAGAAATGAAAAGCTGAGCCTTCACCAGCTGCTTAAATATGTGCCAGAGTTTGTGGCAGATTTTGAAAATCACACTGAACTTAATGGGGCCACTGTCTGCTCAGACACCTCTCTAAAAATCACTGTAAATCACACAAACACACACATGGGTGCCATGTAAATTAAACTCTTCTTGTGTTCATGTCTTCATTTGACAGAAAGAAATTGCAGTCAGGCATTTGGTCAATAATTACATGAATACAAATTTCTAATACAGAGACTCTCATAAAAAAAACCCCAAACCTAAAAAAACCCAACAAAACAACCTGTTACTAGTATTCCTCTGGAGCCAGGATTGCTGTTACAGAGCAGTTTCACTTGACCTAATTAAAAAGGTTTCTGTTGTTAGACAGACATATTTATGTGTTTTAAAGTCCAATCTAGTTTAGTGAACTCAGAGCTGATGCTAGTCTGCTTTTAATGACAATTTTGCTTTGAAAGTTCAGTGTCTCAGTCACCACTGAAATTTAACTACAAATGACCTGAAGCTGTAAAAATTTGACTTTCTCTTTTATATTTTACCTTGAGAGCTCTGTGTGTATGACTGGAGAACAAACGGTTCTGCTCAGTGCCTAAACTGCATAAAGGTTGTTTTCCCCTGCTTTTTGGGCTAATACAGCCACTGTATGTCCAAGCCACCCTGAAGGACCATGCTTAGGGGTCTGTCATGTGCATTCTGCTCAGATTTGTAATTCAACATCAATTTCAATTAATATTTGGACAAGAAAATGGATTAAGCATAGTGAGAAGATGGAGGAAGGAGAAAGACTTCCAGTCTAACTTCCCAAATGATCAGTGATGAAGGCTAGAGGGAGAACATGCTGGAGGAGAAGGACTTATGTTAGGAGGAATCTCAAAGCCCTGAGAAAATAAGGTGGAAAATGGTTTATTACCTTAATGTAGAAACTTCCCTGCACCCATCATCCTTTATTCCAGCTTCAAGATACAGAGCAGGGTTTTACACCTACTTTTCTATGTCTTTCATGAGCAAAGTTAAGCAATTTTTAAAAAGTTTATAATTTCTTTTCCTTTCAATAGGAGTTCACTTTTTAGGAAGTAGAGCTATACAATTTTATTTTTTTTTTTCTTAAAATAGGTTAGGTGCAAAATACATACACAAATACTTATCAAAAGACTTAAAGCCTGGAAAGTTTATCTGTGTACTCACTAACAGCTGCAGCTATCTTCATTCATACACATTTTTGAGAGGAAACCAATTATGTCACCAACTTAGTCACTTCTCTGAGGACCCTCTTCCCCCAGCTAACAACCCTTGATGGATTATTTGAGGAAAAAGAGAGGGGTTTAGTTTGAACCCAAGAGCACCCAAAAAAGCTGGAAGGTGATTAGAGTGAGATTTGAGAGTTCAGAGAAAAACATGTTATTTAGTACCATATAAAATAATTTCTGTTCTAAGACCTAATTAGGAATATGTGTAATGAATCCTACCTACTCTTCACAGAGTACCATTTAATTCCAAGTGTTTTGAGCTTATTTGTGCTTTTTAGAAGAGGACTGGCATTGAAAAGACAGCCATCTCCTCTGGTGTAGCTGTGTAAAAAAATGTTTTGTAAGTTTTAGTTTTGAATGTAGTATAGTTTTTTTTTATATTGTAAGTTTTAGTATAGTAGATACCCTAAAAAGGCCCCTTTGTTTCAAGGTAAATGATAAAGTTGCTAAGACAACCAGGGTCTCTGTACAGAGTCTCTTCCCTATTGGTTCCCTTTCTGTTACATCCCTGTTTCATGTATGATCTTCTCCCTTTGTCTATCATAAAACTTTTATCTTCAAGGTCCAAGAGCTTCGGCCCGTGGTTGGCAAAGCCCTGAGAGACCACTCCCCAACTTATTCGGGATTTGTTAGTGTTTATGTAATCTAGCTGGCATGTATCGTTTTAATTGTTTTATTGGTTCAAACACATTATACCCACCCATGAGATTGTTTGTATAAAACGCCCTGCAGCCCAGGTCCGGGGTCTTTGGAGAGGCACTGACCTGAAGCTGGGGGAACCCCTGACTCCCCCACCAAATAAAGCCTCTTTTTCAAAGCCTCTCAAAGTCCCCTCTTTTACCACCGCCATGTCAGCGTGAGCTAGACTGCCTGCAAACTAAAAACCCCACCAACGAACTTTCCGGAGGCCCAGCCTAAATATCGAGCTGAGCCAAATCCAAATACGCACGGTCGCAGCACCCAGCGCCCTGGGGCTGAGACGCAACACTCTGGAAAATACATATGATTACATTGCTGCTTACAATCCCACAGCCTGCTGTAAGCAGCATTTATGGAACTACTGTAATCCCCCATCATCTCTGAGTCTGTACATCATGTGCATGCATGTGTGTCCATGGCATGTTTAAATCTAGGAACCAGAACTCATTTGTGCTTTGGCAAGTGCTGCGTACCCCCACCTAAGGAGTGACATTATACATGTAAATATAAATATATATCTGGCCTTGAGTATCTGCTCATATTTAAGCAGACCATGTACAGAGGAACAAGAAGTTAGGAAAGGAAGGAAATTCAGTTTTACCTTCCTTTGCAGCTCACATTCTGTGCTCAGGTTACCTTCTCAAGGTCTCCACATCCCTGGCATGGGTCAGAGGTTGTGCTGGTCCAGCCTCTGCCAGTGCTTACTGTTACCCATATTAAGCCTCACCAGCTGTCTTCTCAACATTTATCTCTGCTTATCTTCCTCAGAAAGTCCCCCAAAACTTGTTTCAACTCCCAGATCTTTTCATCTTCTTCCATTCTTCCATTTTTTTATCTTCCTAAGCCTTCTTTTCCTCCTGCTTTTCTCCAAGATAATTTCTTTCTAGAAACACATCTTTTCAGCCTCCTCTCTGGAGGAGCCAGAGGCCACAAATGTCACATTTTTCAGTGGATCTTAGAGTAACCTGGTCCAGCAGAAGGTGTCTCTGCTCATGGCAGAGAGGATGGAACTGGATAAGCTTTAAGGCCCCTTCCAACCCAATTCTGTGAAAACAGTTTATTTGCAGAAGGACAAAAAGTGATCAGCTTGCTAATTGATGCATCAGTGCTATTTCTATTAATTAGAATATATAGCACATTCCACTTTTTCCTTAAGTCTGGGTGTTCACAAAAAAATTACAAGCAGCCTGTAGCAGTTGCTGAAGGGAAAAAACAGGCTTTAATGCTTGACAGTTCAAAAGTTCAAAGTTGGACATTCACTCCCCTACAAATCCCAATTATCTTGCTCATGTTAGCATTAATGATTTTTTTTTTTTTTGGCTGCAACTGTTGTCAAACATGTATTAACTCATCTCCTGCAAATACTTCACTGAAAATCACATGGTTTGGAGCAGGATAATGATAAAAATCTGTTTGTATTTGACTACAACTCTTGTTTACAGATTACATGTATGTTGATAAGATTGTTGTTCTCTGCTGTTGTTATTAAGAGGTGTAAGGCAGGCATTAATCTCCTGATTTATGAGTATCAGCACTATGCACTAACTCTCCCTCTGCTAGATAACCTGTTGAGCTGCTGCTACATTTCATAAGAATCCCCACAAGGCAGTAAGCATAACTCATAAGCTAGATACATCCCTCCCCTCCAAAATACCAAACACATTTAATCATGCCCACAAATATTAGCTTTAGCTTTATGTAAGCCTCAAATGAGCACACAAATCTTACTATCACTATTTGAAGTCTAAAACACTGGCAAGATTCCCAAGTAAGTCACTGTGATTTTGGAGAACACTAAGAAATTCAAGCAAAGCAGTAAAACACAGCCTGCCCCAAACAAGCAAATACATTCCTCTGCCAGACCAAAGTTCGCAGGAAAGTTAAACACGGGATTAGAAACAATTGAGACTCAAGGAGAAGAAATGTCAGGAGAGGTTCACAACCTAATCAAAGTGTACCTCCCCAGACTGAGGGCTGCTTCTGGTATGATATGCCTGTGTGAAACTCAATCATCAACTCCCTTTCAAGTCAAGAATGGTTAAAGGTGGCCAACATCTCGAAGGAGATGCCTGAGCAAAATAAGTCTGAAAAACTTCCCAGCCAATGTTGTAATTTTGGACTGTGTAGATCGTGAAAAAAACCTCACAACACCAGTGCTGCAGCTAATCTCAGGATGCAGGAAAAAGGCCAGACTCTCTTAGGAGCTCAAATGCCAAAAAAATGAGAGCATGAAGGATTTTTGAATCACTAGCCATCACTTTTCCTGTCTCTGCAACTGCCAGTGAGCAAGAGGATCATTTGAAAACTTGGCTATAGACCCTCATTTTCATTTTGTTTCTTTTAAACAAATACTTCAGCCTAACAATCTCCAGGACAAACACAGCTAAACAACAAAAAAAAAAAATTCTCCACCCAGCACTGCCTGATTATTAGGACCTTGGTTTGGCACAGAGCTTTCTTTGACAAATAAAAGCACAAATATATTGTCTTCATACATAATCTGGGGACATGCAGCTAAAATTGATTAACACTGGTATGGAGTCTTAAAAATAACAGGTCTTTAAAACAGCAAGCCATGAGCATGAGAATACAAAAGAACTAGAGCTAAACTATTTAAAATTATATAAAATCTTTCTGTGGAGCACACTGTCAGAAATCTTTGCAAGCTGATTTCTTCAGTGGGTGTTGGGCAGGAGTTTTATTTGGTTTCCTTAGTACACATTTGAAAGGACCATGAAAATCTGGCCCAAAAACAGGACTGATGTTTCCCATTTGGAACCAGGAAACATCTATACTACATATAGCCTGGAGTGAGGGAAAAAAACACCACAGCTGAAGCAGAAGTGAAAGTTTGGTCAGAAGCCAAAGTGGATTTTAGAAGAGTAATTTCTATATCACTGGGAAGTAGAAAACTTTGTGTGGTTCCTGTTTCAAAAACTTATGGACTGACAACAAAAAAACAAAACAAAACAAAACAAAAAAACCAACCCAAACCACCAAAACAAAACAAAAAAAACCCAAAACAAACAAACAAAAAAACAACAAAAAACCAAAAAACACCCAAAAACAAAACAAAACAAAAAACCCAACCAAACCAAACGAAACCAAACCAAAAAAAAAAAAAAAAACCACCAAAAAAACCACCCCACAAAAACAAGAACTTGGAAAGCCTCAATGCAAGTTCTAAGATTAAGCAATAATCTTAAGGTAAAGAAAGATCCACAATATTATTTTTATACATGATTTTAAAAGAGCATGCTGGCAGATTTCTGCATTTTTACCTTCTGACTGAAAAAAGCTTACTGACCTTAAGTGTCTTTGTGTGCAGAAGATCATCTGTGCCTTTTCCCTGTGTATTTACAGACCAAAAATCCCCATTCACATAATCATTCTTCTTAGAGCCAAGGAAATTTTTAATGATGAAAACAGCACTGGATTCATTATCTGTACTCCTAAAGATTCCCCAACACCAGGATAATGGGCAGCACCATATTGCCCTGTGACACAAATATCTAACATATAATGTAGGACCTTGGGCTATTACTGCTGTTCCCACCTCCTCCCAACCACTGACAACACTGCACAGAAAATTAAAGTTCACCATTTGTATTGTTGCTCTCTCAAACAAGCAAGAATCATAATAATGAATGAAGACTTGAGGGGAGGAAAAGAAATAGTAAACCCCTATTTTTTCTAAACTTTACCAACCGTGTTTATGTAAAATGTTTTGATTCTGTTTGCAGGTAAAAGTTGCACTTTTTCCACAGGAGGGAAAGGGCGACTGCTCCAAACCAGCTATTTGCAAAGAAGGAAGGCAAAGCTGCAAAGCAGCAGGAATTTAAAGGGACAATTGAGTTAAGAATCATTCCTGCAATTTGATTCAGTTCACCACAAGCTTAAGAGCCACTCAAAGGTTCAAGTCAGGTTTTGATTTGACCCCTCAAATTTGACATTTATGGACTTAGGTCGACTATTGCTGATTTCAGAATAGAATGAGCACTGTAGTCCCTTTCCACCCTGTTCAGGAATCAGATGTGTAAATAAAGACACATATGAATGTCAGCTTAATCCCTCCCACCTTTTTTGAACATCTTGTTCAGCTTCTGAGATGCTTGGCAAGGAGGTGGTAATCTCAAAAGTACTAAATTGTCTTAAGCCTCCTGAAAACAGGCAGTCAGATAAAGAAAGAAAACCTCTCAGGTGCACTGCTTCAAAAGGGACATTTTTAATCCTCCATAACATCAACACTCTATCCCCCCCGCAGTACTCCAAAAAAAAAAAAAACAACCCCAAAGCAGATCCTCTTTGCCCAGAAAAATCCCAAAAAAAACCCCATTAAATAATCAAAAAGATAAATAAAATAATAGTAATGAAAAGAGAAATAAAAAGCTCGACTAAACAACCCTAACGTTGAAACCACCAGAAAAAGCAAAAAATGCCAAAGCAGGACCCCCCTGGCTCCACCGAGTATGGATCTGCATCTGATTCAGCATGACACAATCCAGCCAAGATACACACACTTTCCCCAGAAAAAGAAAGGAGATTTCAAGGACTCCTTCTGCTCTTGCAGAATAAATTTTTCATTCTTAATGTGCAAAAATAATATGGAGAAAAAATAACTTGCAATATTAACTGAATAAACCTTGGTTGAACATACAGGTCCTTGCACACAAAAGCAGAATTAAATTAAATCCAAAACTACATCCAAATTATATCAAGGCTTTCTGTGAATATAACTCACAATATTTTAAGTCTACTATCTGACTTCAGAGAATTTGAACTGCAACCTACAAAAGACTGTGATCATGAAACTTCCAGGACCCTCTATTTTCTGGTCAGCCTGATCTAATCCTTTACCTCAGAGAGAGGTCTCCATTTAGCTTTGATCACCATCGCATCAAGCTCCCAGGAATTAAATGAGAATCTTGTTACATTAAAATAAACTTGTTTATAATCAGCCATGCACAAGCTGTTGGTATGGCTAGCTGCCACACAAATCAAGGTTAAAACAGACCAGGCTCACAGATGAAATATAACTAATATGACATTATTCCTTCAGACATTTGGTTAGGCTGACAAATTTGTAACTCTGTAATTTACACAATGTCCCCATGACATGTGGCAGTACAGCTATTGTGTACTGAGATTTTTATCATGGGAAGGGGGAGGGAGGGAAGTCTACATTTTCCTTATGCAAATCTTTCCCATAACAATGTCAGAATACATGCTGACCTGCTAAAGTGTACAATTTACCTCTCTGAGAGTACACAAAGTTCAAACGGTGATGGATAATTATTTTAATTCAATGCAAAATTACCCAGTGAAACTCATTGGTCCAAAAAGTGGTTGAGACCCTGCATACAATGCTGTTAAAAAACCCAGTATATTCTTTAGTAACATAAGGCTTGAAAGGTTTGCTCTTTTTTCACGCATTGCATCAATAAAGCAAACGTTGTTAGAATTCAGTAGTAGGAAGGGAAATTCAATGAGTAGGATTTTAATGCTCTTGTATAACAGCAATTGTCTCATTGGATCAGACAGGAGTTTGTTTTATGTGACCTTCCATCCCTAAGAGGTAAAAAAAGCCTCCATGGATAGTGATATGTTGCCAAATAAGGAAAGATTCTCCTTGACCTCAAACAGTAGTTGGCCAAAACCTGAGGACTTATATCCTTCCCCATCCATTTTAATCCTATCTGATTGAAGGCTTTCTCATCACCCAGAAAAATGTATTTTTTTTTTTTCCAATTCTCAGGATTTGGCCTTCAGAATATCTACTGGCACAGTGTCCTGAGAGCTAGTTGCCATGTGGGTTATGGGTTTTAAATTTTTCAAAGGTTTTTGTTTCTCCTTTGTGTTATGAAAAAATTCAAACAACAGGAACCTTAAGTCACCGTTTCTGAGAAGCACTGGCTATTCTGTGCAACTCTTTGCTTCCGTAATTAAACTCTCCTCAGAAGGGAGCCCTTCTGGGTCTGAAACTTTCAGCCAACTCCTGCTGGAACCCCTCGGTTCAAGCACATTTTTTTACCATCTTCCTGAAGGAATTCAAAATTGGCAGCTCCTCCTGAGGCGATACAAAGATACCATATATAGGTAACTGCTCTGTTCCAGAGCATCACATCTAAAGGGGCTGTCATACATACTGATTATACAGCTTCCTCCCTGCAAAGCTGATTTTATTCCACGGTGCCACACTAAGCTTCCAGCTGCTGAAGAAATAAAACGTGCCCAAACTTTTGCTGCGGAGCTCGTTCTTCTTCCCCATCCCACTTTCACCATGTAGATTTGTGCAAACTTCCTGTGTGGTCTGACTGCTAGTGTGCATTATAAGAAAAAATGCGGGGGGAAGAAAAAAAAAATAATAAATGCAGAACTCATTCTTTCCTCCAGATTGTCACATTTTATCGTGTTGCAACCTGGAGCCCAACGTTGTTTCATGTCCAAATCCCAAACTCACTGTACACCTGGCTCATCTGCATCAACACAGCTTATTTTCCCCCTGTTGTTATAGACTGTGTTTTCATAATAACTGCTTAAATTTAATCCACGACATGAATTGCCCATACAGGGTGTACAATCAGCCTTGTAATAACTTGCAGTTTTTAATGGGAAAACAAGGCAAAAATTAGTACAGTGTTAATACAGGTACACAATACATTCAAGCTGGGTTTCTGTACTTTAAAGGGCATTTTGTTTTAAGGTGCTTTATTTTTCTTGAACAGTGACTAAGATTTTATTTTTTTTTTTCTTTTTGCTTGTTTGTTTCATTGATTTGTTTTGTTGGGGTTTTTCTCCCCCTGCAAATTAACGGAGGTCTTCTCCTAGGACTTTTGTGCTATGGTGCATGCCCAGTAAATATATGTAATTGTAACAAAAATAGTTCTGGCCAAGATAATTTCTCATGTGCATGTGAGTAGGACAGAATCATGCCTCCTGGAATTGGACCAGCAGCTTCATCCATGCTAATTATTCTTTTTACCTTTATTCAACCACACAAATATGAACAAGAAAATTTTCTTTGCAGCAGATCAGATTTTTTTAGGGGGTTATTTTGTCACAACAAGAATAATTGCCTATTTCTCTTGCTGGACACTCTGCTGTGCCTGGTTGTACAGTATCTGCAGATAAGATGGAGAAGAAAGGATGTGAACTACAATAACTACATCCTAGACTCAGAAAAATTCAAATTGTTGTTTACTAGAGAAACCATTGTTACAGAAGGAATTTCTAAGTTAGGGGACAGCTTTTTCTCTTGGGTGTGAAGAGCTGAAACTGCTTTTAAATTTTTCTTATGAAAAAAATTGTGAGCAAAAATGAGGAAGACACAAAGTCCACATAAAATAGTGGTTTAGTCAGTTTTTGGGGCATCATGTACCAAGACTCTGCTGTTACACTTAGAATAACTGCATGCACGATGCAAGCTCTCACTAACCACAGATTTTAATGAATCTCTTGCTAAACAGAGCAACTTGCTGCCTACAGATGTAGCTGTGACTCTCAGTGAACATCAGGGAGATCTAAACTCAGTTAGTAGCAGTCCCCGAGCTAGATGTACAAAATCACATGGTTCTGGGTTAAAAATGCAAACAGCTTATGCAGGAGTGAGGAAAAAAAAAAAAGAAAAAAAAAAAAACCCAAAAAAACCCACAACACCTCAAAACAGAAAAACAAACAAACAAACAAAAAACCAAAAAACCTCACAAAACAAAAAATCCCCCCCAAACCAAACCCAACCCTGTGCCCCCACCACATTTACAAAAATCAGGAAAGTTTCAGCTCAAATAGGCAACAAACAAAAAAGCAAGCAAAAACCAAACCCCAACTAAAACAATAACAACAACAAAACAGCAACAACAAAACACCAACAAAAACCAAAAAACAAAGCAACTTTGCAATACAGCAAATTTGGTTTCTCCTATCACTGCTTCCCAATGATTTAAAGTTCCTATGCAACTTATGTAGTTAGTTTATTCAGCTTGTCTGCAGCCTACGATGTCATAAGTTTAAGTTTGTTCATAGATTATGGTAAATTTATTAGTCTACTTGAAGGCTAGCTTCAAGCAAAGAGCAAAGAGTTGGGTCATCTGTTTCTTTTAAACATAGGAAGAAATAGCTAGAAAATTAAAACTTAATGTAACTTTATTCCCAAGAGGTTTTTAGAGTCCAGACTTCAGATAGAGTAAAACTGGGCATCAAAAACACAGGCTGGAATTAATTAATACAGTAAGTTCTTTGACTGAGGCATTTTTTTTTCTTCTATTAGATCCAGAAACTTTATGTATAAGAAGAAAGATGTTAAGTCTTCTGCAAAACACATGGGCTCCAATTCCAAGTTACTCTAAGTCTAGATCTTGCTCAATGGAGCTTTGTCAGTTTGAGTCAGCTGCAAATCTAACCCCAAAAGTCACATAAAAGACCCTGCCAATTAATTCCTCTTGGAGTCAATGAAAGTTTACATCAGTATTTAAACACTTTTCTCCCCATCACCCTGTTTGAGACCTTTAATACCTATCTCCCCCTTCCAAGCTCGTAATTCCTCCCAGGCAACATAAATCCTTTAGTTTGGCATCTCCAGCCGAAACCTGACCCCAGTCAACAACATTTCACAACTCTTGGCAAGGTCACTTTTTCCAACAAAGGGGAAGTCCAAGTGCTACAGAGACCCCCCCCTGAGTCTCCACAGTGCCAGAAACACTGAAGTTCTTCCCCCAGACCACACCAGGGCAGAAAGGATGTCCAGTTATGATGTGCCAAGTTAGCCAGCATTCCCAGCACCTCTAATGAATGGGCACATAAAAATTAGTGTTCAGATACCTAACAGAGATCATAGACCCAGTACTTCTTCAAGTAAGTTGTACAAAAATCTGTGCAAACCTCTCAGTACCTAGAAACCACCTCTGATTAATATGCAGTAACCCCTTGCTTGCTTAAAACAAAGATTAATTACATCCTAAGAGATCGAGATATTAAATTCATTGCAAAAATGCATTAAGGTGATTTTAGCTGCTATTTGCAAAATTAGGTAGTCTCAGCTTGAGATCTGCCAGTGCCTCCTAGTTCAGGATTAGTGTAACAGGTAGAGCTGTGCTCAGATGACACATGGAGATTAATTAAATTGTGGATTTATAGCCTATTCTTTGTGGAGAATGGTTATTAAGACTACATATTTTTCAGAACTAAAATGTCCACTGCTTCAAAGGCTCATTTAAGTCCTTTCTATATGATTACTGTTTTCTGTGGGATCTGGAAACCAAGAATCCAATATAAAATTCAGAATCTTAAAACTAAAGGAAAAACCCCTAACCTCTCCCCCCTTTAAAGCTTTCCATAGTATCTTACAAATCCTTGGGTAGAATATCCTTAATCAAATCACTCAAAAGTCATACCAAGATTTTCAACCTCAAAAAAGCTCTGGTTCCATTCACCTACTAATTTAATACATAAAGGTACTCAGCCATTCAGGTATGTTAAACTGAAAATCAGTCTTCTACTACTGAAGAGTATTGCAAAATTACCTGAGTAAGTACATTAATTTTTTAACAGATAAAAATTATCTATACACCGTGTTTCCAGAAGATAACTGGCTACAGGCAATTTAACTTGATAGCTGAAGAAGAAAAAAAATCCAGCACAACCCACATGACAAATTTTTTCCAATAATCTGAAATCCATCTGTTCCATAAAGGAGAGAGTATAACTGTGATAATCACTGAGCCTCCCAATATTTTTGCCTTTAGAAAAATCTTCACTTTTAAAACTCAGATATAAAAAGCAAATGAACTGCAACAAAAAACTCAGTGTCTGCAGGTCAAGAGGTGTTCAGTAACAAAGTGGTCCACTAATACCAGCTTGGGATCAACTCAAGAACAAGTGTCCTATAGTGAATGATCACAACATCCCTTTATACTCAAGGAATGCATGGACTTACCAGATGAGGGAAAAAAAAAAAAGAATTTTTATCACTTGTGATGAAACATGAGGAAATACATACAATCAAAGAAAAAACTCTGAGGAAGTTATATAAAAATGCAATTAATATAAGATTAGGCTTGGGTTTTTTTAATTAAGAAAAACTAGAGTATAATCAGTAGAAGCACATTCAGTTGTTCATATAAAAAAGGTTGAATGGTAACAGGTTATAGTAAGGGGATTTTTTAGTGCCACAGAGCATTTTTCAGGAGTATTAGAGCTCCTGAAGTCTGAACAGGTTTGTTGGGAGACACTGATACCCACTAGACAACACCCAAAGGGAATAGTTACAGTATTTTCCTAAGAGATAAGAAATTCATCTCTTGCACAGGTCAAGCAAAGCAAAATCTTAGCAACAAAGACAACAAATCTCTCTGGTTTCACCTTTCTTTTCTCCTTCCCTGGTACAACATCTTGGGACTAGCAGAGGTGCAAGAGATCTTTAATGAAGCTCTCTTCAAAAAACACAAAGCCTAACAACTCCTTGGGAAAAAAGATGGTGAGTGCAAGGAATTTGTGTGGCTTGTCCTTGGTGCTATCTTGCAAAGGCAGAAATAATGAAGAAAGGGTTTTAGTAAACAAGCAAGGAATTACTTACCCTCAAAAGAATCAAATTCTAGTTTCAGTTAAATAAGTTATTGTTATGAGGGCAGGTGATGAAAAGTCCAGCCCAAGGCTGAGCCCCCAGTGCTGTGGGTTTTATAGGACAGCTGGACATAGCCATGAAATTCTTATAGCCAAAATGAGACAGGTATTAACAGATCCATTTTACCTCTGGGAACTGGGGTGCACAGAGATTAACTAATACTTCCAAACTAACACAGAAAGCCTGGGAAAAGCATGAAATTGCAACCTGATCTCTCAAGGACAATGTAAGGCTGCCACTGCCCTGTTACCTTTCCTGTGTACAGGCAACTTCCTCCTTATTTCAGTTCCACTGAGTGCAGAAGTAGGCAAAGCTTAAAATTTGAATGGGTAGGTTAGGAAAGACCTGCAGGAGTATGTTAGGACTGCCACTGATTTAAGAGATGAGGACAGTGAATTGGTGGATGAAAGCATCATTAAGTAATGTGTGTGGGAAAGGATGATCCTGCTTTTCCCTGCATCCTGCAACGCGGGCACCCGTGTAACTGGGTGTGAGTAACCACCAGTCAGGAAGGAAATTCTGGGGTACAACAGATGAGGGAACAACACAACCTCCACCTCCTCTCAAGAGGAGGGCACGTGAAGTCAATGGCTCAAGGCCTTAGCAGGGAATCCACTTCAAATACTTTCCACATGTCCCAAAACATAGATGAAAGACAAACTTACATGCAGAAGAGCCCTTCCAAGTGCATTGCTTTGCTAGCAACTGCCAGCAGTGTGCCAAACCACAGGATTTCTTGGCTGACAGATGTTCTGGACTCAAAGTTAAAACTGCAAAACCACTCAGATCAATTCATGGAGGAAGGAACCATCAAGGAAAAGCCATAGCTGCTGGCACAAGTCTGTGAACTGCAGATCACTGGGGGCTGGCAGAGTTTTACTGCACCTCACTGTCACAGACTCTGGCTAGACAGCTGTGCTGCTGGTGCAGTAATTTCATATTATGTTTTAGGGGTTAGGGCAATTTAAATAATTAGGCAAAGGAACATGGCAGCAGCAGTAAGTAAACCTCTTTGTGAGAGATCATTCATTTGAATTGGATGCTTAAATCCCCCATAAAGCACCTGGAAGATTTAACAACTCATGTCCAAATGAACAAGATGTAATGAGCTTGTACACAGGCTTGATATGAAAAGTGGATTGTTTTTAGTAAAACGGTGGAGAATAACCTCTTATTGAAAGGAGTGATAGAGAATTTTAATCAGGGGAAAATGAAGATGCAAGAATAAATCTGCACAGGCTTAGAGGAGGACTGGATGACTTTCTCAGCCATCAGCAATGGATGCAGGAGTGTGTTACATCCTAATCTGCTGTTTTCTGTTATCTTCTTGCATCATCCCATAGGTCCTGCCTTTTTAAGAGAAAAAAACCCCAAAAACCAAAAAAACTAACAAAATAACAAACCCAGAAAAGCTGCCCACATTGTCCTCTACAAAGTGCAAAGGAAGCACAAATGAGAAAACATGAAAAAAAATCTAAAAATTCATACTTCAAGACAGCTGGCCCTAATTTTGCATCCCAGTATTATTCACTTAAGTGATTGTAGTGTTACACATTCAAATTGAGAAGAATCCACACTGTTTTGCTGCTCATATTTAGCTTATCAGAGCTTGGCAGCAGCCACCATTCCCCTGGTGATTCTCATCTGTGTCATGACTTGGGACATGTGTAACCCTCACTAAACACCCCTTTCATTACCATCTCTGACACCATCTGTATTTTTGGGTTGGTAAACTGGAAAGCCATTTCTAAAATGTGTTTTTAGTTATTACAAGATACACACACCCTCTTTCCACACTTATTTATTTTTCTTCTAAACCAAGCATATTGTGGCAATTATGAGGGAATTTGTATTCTCCACTGACATCTGAAATTCCATTTTCTGTATTTCATGGTGGCGATGCAGTCCAGCATTATGTCCTTGGGCCAAGCTTTCAGGGCTTGTTTTCTTTTGTTTTTTGGGGGTTTTTTTGAGTACTGGATGAAGAGAACATTGTCCAGGTCCTAAGAGTAAAGCACAAGTGAAATATTTCTGGTTTTTTGTCCTTTTTCTAAGCAGTTATTTGTTGGGGGGTCCATGCATTAACTGGTCTGTTCAGATACTGAATACAATACAGAATGCTTTATCTTAAGCTTTGCTCAATTTATTACTCTGTGCCCACAGCTAAATTTGAGCTGTTGTGTCAGTTTTCCTCTCCCCTCTCCCCAGTTTGAACATTTTGAAGTTATTTAACCCACCTCAATTCCCAGGCAATCACAGGGTGGATGTAGGGATAGGATATTTGCTCAAAACAACATAATGCACTCACCAACAAAGCTGAGATTGCTCCTCTGGACTGATTTGCCAAGCATGAAAAGCATTTTTTTTTCTTTTTTTTTTCCCTGAAAAGCTAAACCATAAGCAGGCTGGTTGGATGGTGTGTGTGGTGGAAAAAGACATTTTGGAGAGAACATTTGAATTGGTGCATCCTCCTGACATGTGACGTGCTGCAAACAAGGTATTCCCAGCTCCACCAGCCAAGTTGGACAGGCCCTTGTGAAATTCCAGTCATCTGCATGCAGAGCAGACACCAAGATTCCCTGCTTCCCAGGCTGAGGGCTGACCACTCCTCTGAGTAAAAATTAGTACTCTTTCCTTGGATTTCACCTTGAGGTTGCAAAGTCAAGCTAAAACCAGCTTTTTTTTTTTTTATTCTAGCAATGTGCTGTAGAAAGGTCACATACTTCTTCAGACAGGAATGCAAAGGGGGACAAGGTCTTCCCTGCATAGGTAACTCAAATGATTTATAGTGCTGGATTTAGTCTTGTTGGAGCCAAATTAAGGCAGAAAAACAACAGAGGAGATGTGGCCTTGAGGAATTAAATTTTTTTTCCTCCTTTTTGCCAGGTTACTGCTTTGCTTTTACTGCTGTAGGGGCCCAGAGCACAGGTTGCTTCAGAAACCATTGTCCCTGTCACATATGAGGAACAAAACCACATGCCAGAAGTTCTAAACAGGGATAAGAGAGTTTTCTGGAATCAAGAAGCTGATTTTGGTCTCTCTTATGCACTAGGGGTCTTGATCCCAACTCCCATCTCATTTTGAAGATGGTAAATGAGATTTCTGTGTCTGCAGAGGGCTGGTGAGCACACTCTGTTTGCTGGGAAGTCTCTGAAGGATATTTTCCTTTTTGAAGGCTTGAAGTTTTACCAGTCTTTCCTGGCTCCAAGGAATACAACAGGACATGGTGCATATTGCAGTCACACTATGAACAGGGAGATCAGGCAGTGGTGTGTTTGTGTCACAGCATAGATCTTATGCTGGGAGCTTATCCCAAGGGAGACAGCAGGAAGAAAAAAAAGCAAAACAATCCATGTGTTCTCTTTCCAGTAACTTTGGTACTCAGACCACTCTGAACAAATCCAGTGGAAGAAAATGCACATTAAACTGTGTTTCGGGCTCTTGCACCCAGAGGAAGCTGAGACTTACCAGAAATTATTGCAGCTCTCACTCTCCTACTCCAGGCAGACACAACCAAAGAGAGAGGCCTGATGTAACATTATATATACACACCATATTGCTGTTTATTTTATACCTCTGCTAGCTCTCCCAGCTTAGCTGGGTGAAGTCCAGCAAAATCCCACCATGCTCCCACATGACCTCTTCTTCCTTTTAGGCTTCACCACCAGCCACAGCCTTGTCTGCTGTTATATTGTACCTTTCCCATCCTTATTGCCTTTATTCAGAGGACAAGGGAAGTGCTTCCAGAGGGTTTGGGGAGCAGGGCAGGGGAGCCAGAGCTCAGCTGACATGGGGGTGAGCAGCATCAAGGCTGCTCTGAGCCCCTGGGGGTTATTAAATCCCAGTGTAAATATTCCCACCTGCTGCCTCCACAGGATCTGCATCCTTCAGTCTTTTCCCAGCTAATCAGGGCTCAAACAGTGATGGAGTCACAGAATAAATTACGGGGGTGCAGAAAGTAAACAAAATTGAGAATTTACT
This sequence comes from Phylloscopus trochilus trochilus, assembly GCA_016584745.2. NCBI lineage: Eukaryota > Metazoa > Chordata > Aves > Passeriformes > Phylloscopidae > Phylloscopus > Phylloscopus trochilus. The sequence continues at coordinate 5,948,939 of WQNJ02000016.1, read as the reverse complement.
AGTGTAGGACACTAGTTTAGAACTGGTGGTGTCACTTGTTACATCAAGTCATTTGAGTCTGAAAGAATTGGTTGGTGCACCTAAAATAAACACACAGAAACATTGTTCTACTTCTGATAAATATTAGCTACAGGCTTCTTTGAGGGCACACTAAAACCAGGAACTTCAGAGGCCTCAAACAGGCTGGAAATTGTCCCACAGACAAGGAACTAAAATTTACAAGAAGAGGTAGAAGTGACATTGTAGTTCAATAAGTCACAAGCCATATGAGCTATGTGACGACTTCTCACTACTCCTCTTTTTTCTTTCAGTGACCATTCTGCTCATATTACTTATTGCCTTTTCCCACCTCTTAACCTTCTGCATCCTGCAGTGGCGCTGCACAATGTCACATCTGTGCAGAGCTGCTGCTCTAATCATACACAGAAACTACACAGAAATGTCCAGACTTAATCACATTTTTGACCTACTCTGTGTCCATACAGCTGCAGTCTCCAGATTCACACACAAAGTTGGGAAACTTCAGGCATGCTGTAGGGAAAAAGTGCCTGAGAGATATTTCTTTTACAGGCATGTAAACCGGTTTTTTTTTAAAAGAAAACAGCATTCTTCAAGAGGGCAACATCGCCTCCTCCTTAAATCCTCTTGACTTTCATGTCCTCTTGTGTCATCCCTCCACTCCGCACAAACCTGGCATCACCTGACTTGTCTGGCAGAGCAATCAGAAATAGTCTCACAGAGCTAGGTGAAACTCAAAATAATTCCTAGGACAGCTCTTCTGGAGCACAGGCACACTGTAAAGCAGCACAGACGGGACTCTGCAGAAGCTCTTCAGTGGCATTCGCTGGTGGTGAGTCACAGCAGCCAGCCCTGCCCCGCTCTCTGCTCCGCTACCAGCCACTCCCAGCCCTGCGCTGCTCCATCCCTCGCAGCCCCCAACTTTTGGAGTCAAATACAAACTCATCATTCCGTGCTGACAAACCCCGAACCACTTGAAAAATAAAATAAACTTGCAGCAAGCCCCCCTGTGCCAAGTCTCATACCAAGGGCGAGGGTGGAGGGTCTCAGTAGCCAGCCCTACATGGAGGCTCAGAAAATGGTCAGAGAATTTTAAACTCCTAAAATAGAAAGTTCAGTGAGGAAAAAAAACCTTAGTCATGTAAGTAGACTTTATACTTTAACTCTGAAGGGTTGTTTTTCCTTTTGCAGTTCAGAACACAGTAAGTTTTTGAGTTTTTTTGTTTGTTTTTTTAAAGTTATATCAAGAATCTAAAGTATACCTTAAAATATCATTGTTACATATATAGCATAATAATATCACAATTCATAGCCCCATATCCTTGCAGTTTGCTCAAAAAATTATTAGGTACAGGCAGGCAGCTTCATGTTTTTCAAAAAAGCTGAGGGGTACCTATGCAACTTTATATATAAGTGATTATAAGTGATTTTATAATTTTGCCATCTACACTCCCAGATGTTTCCAACATCTCACTGAAGTTTCTGCAAACCATCTGCAAACTTTTATACTTCTGGATTCTCAATAAGGCAAAAGCAGGCACGTACAGTAGCATTAAACACAGACATTTAACACTGTGGATCTTCAATATCTGCACCAAATTATTCCCCCCCCCTTATCATTTTTAGCAGTTCAAATTAAGATTTTTCACTACGCAAATTAAAAAAAAAAAAAAACACAACAAAAAACAACAAAAAACAACAAACCACACATTAGTGCTGAAGGTAAAAAAGTAGCAACTTTTAAGTGACCAACACATGCCTTAAGAGAGGCAACAAAATGTGGAAGTTTCAACAACAACATGAAACAAGCACTTCACTCCCCCTTCCTTCCCCCAAGACTATTTTCCACTTCTTCATCAACTTTCATGCTGTTTGTTTCTGCTTCTCTGGAGTTTCCCATTCATTTCCGTGCAGAGCACAGCAAGGAAAGTAGAGAGTTAAGGCTGCAGTTGCAACTGGTGTGAGCCTTTACTATTAGCTTGAATTTACAGAGCAATCTCTCCTTAAAAAGAAATAAGAGAAGAAAAAAAAAAGAATTCCTCTCTGCACTGTAACACTGAGAAGTATATTTAAAAATTCTCTCTCGGGTCTCTCTAAACATCTGTTCAAAGGTTTTGCTGTATCTTAACAGGGCTCTAATTACCAGAAACTCCTTTCTTACTTAAGCCCAGGGCTCGCATTTCGATTATAACTCAAGCTCCAGTTAATTTAGGGCTAAACCCAAAATGCCTGTACCAAACAGAAGAAAACATAGGCCTACCTTAAAACTTTCCAGCTTTTCAGAGGATCCAAGTCAGAGATTATAGACACCATTGTAGGAATAACAATAAAATATGTATATTAAAAATGAAAAAAAAAAAAAGAAAATAAGAAAAACCACGGCAGGGAAAGCTAACCACAAAAGCAGCAAGTACTCTACTCAGTGTGGGAATGACAACAAACCCAGCACAGCTCTTCCTCCTTCTCAAGCTGATAAGCACTTGTCCCAGCTTCTCTCCACCCCCAAAATCAATCTTGTGCTATATTGCTTCACAGTCCCAGTTTCATTTCTTCACCACTACCTTTTAAAGCCCTTGTAATCTGCTCCAACTGATCAAATTTGACCTTTTTGTAGTCCACTTTATTCCAAGCACAGCCCTCAGTTAAATCTCTCTTTATTAACACCGTCCTTCTTGGCTTTCTTTTGGAACAAACACAGCTCAAGCCCGAAGCCTCCAGTCTTTGCCAGCAATCATTTACAGATTACTGCAAGCTGCAGTCTTCTCCTTTTGGGTATTTTCTTCTACCTTTGAGGTTTGTTTTTATATTATTTTCTGAGGGTTGTTGGTGGTCTCCCTTTCCCCGTTCTGTGCAGGTTGGAGTTTGACACTTTTAAAGGAGGGACTTTCTAATGCAACTCCTCTCCCACCCTTCCCTCCTCCCCTTGTTCCTCACCCCCATATGGAGAGACAGACACACGCATTAAAAGCAGTTCACAACCTTTAGAATACAGAACAATCTTTCTCCCCCCTCTCTGTTCTTTAAACCTATTAGAATTGATAGACTTAAACACAGAAGCTGTGCTTGAAATGCTCTGATCTAAAGCAAGACTGCTATTATGGAGGAATAATAAAAAAGTCTAATCATGCAAAGCCAGATGTAACCCTTTGGATGTTTGAAAGGGGAGAAGGTGTCTATATAGTTCCATTAAATCAATTTTTTTTTTTTACTACTTAAAAAATAAATGGCAAAGCATCCTCCAGATTACTATGGTGATCTGAAAAGTTGTGCAACTGCTGATAGTGTGTATTTACTTAGGAAAATCGTCTTGATTGGCTGCTTTTGTGTTTCTGTAATACTTTTGACATTGATTTTCCTCTATTTAAATATTTCTCCTGCATTTTTTTCTCTTCTAAGTGTTTTCCATTCATCCTGCAAATGACTGTAACCTCTCCTTGAGCTACTCCAATTCATTAGGATTTCTGGAAATTCCTGAATTAAAATTCTTTGGGGGAAAAAGCAAAACAGTACCTTGTGAAGTGTTCAGTCAGAACCAAACTACCCCAATTGGTAGATACTTCCACTTTGATATTTATATCACAGGCATATGCTCCTAGTTTCCCTCTGCCACCAGTTCTCTCTTTCTCTCAGAAAAAAAAAAAAAAAAAGAAAGCAAAAAAAGAGAGTTAAGATCAGCCCTTGTATGTTAAAAGAAGCAGTAACATGCTGGTCACAGGGAGATTTGGGAGATCTGCTGTGTGACAAAAACATGTCTTATAATACTCATAATAAGGAGTATTAAGACATGATAAACTTTAAAGTCTTCCACTGCCTCCTTCTTTGGTGAGATAAAACTCGAGTTGTGCCTAAACCATTTCAGGCTCCCTGGTCTGCTGCAGGCTGGCTTTGGGCAGCCTGAACCCCCCCTTGCCAGCTCCACAAAGGCAGCCCAGTCTTAACCTGGCCAGAAGGTGACACTGAGGCTTCCCACCGCCCCAAAAAAAAAGAGAATGTGACCATTTTGCCTGCCAGACAGCAGCCAGCTGATAGTGGTCAGACAGAAACAACCAGTTTTAAATTACCCAGGTACAAAATGCCTTCTTTGCTCAAAGGCCAGAGCACCATTGACCCCTCATTTAGGAGAAACACTGAGTCACCTCCTACCTCCCCCCTGCCTCAGCCAGGTGAAGCTCCTGGCTCAGCCTGTGGGCCCGGATCTCTCCATCAGTTTATCAAGCCAGGCCTCCAGTTCAAACTTCAGAATTTTACATCCTCCCCTAGGCAATGCTTCCAGCAGTTTTGCTTTGTCTCAGAAGGGTGTAGGGAGGATAAACACATCAGAGACAGCTGATGGTGGGATTGCAGGTGCAGATCTGGGGCAGGAGGGTGGAGGACAGCTGAGGGTTACAGATGTTCCATCTCTCTCTTAAAGCCAGCAGGGCACAGGGTGTTTCTCACCTGATACACCCATATCTGAGCAATTCTGCAGAGATAACACTTGTATCCAGCTCCTCTGGAAACTTTGGGTCCTCTATTTATTTAACTGCAGGAGGTGGACAAGATGCTTGTAATGGAAAATTAAATTCACTTGTTTTTTTGTGGATCTGAGGAAACTTTCATTTTTTATTTTTTTTTTTTAGCATGGAAAGCAAATAAAAAGGGATTGGTCAATGTCTCTTTTTTTCCTCCCAAAAGTTTGTAAACAACTGTTAGAGATGTGAATCCCTCATTTGAGGCTGGGGAGGACATCAGTGGTTGCAACACTCTGCCTTTTCTCTTTCCTCTCTACCCTATTGCCACATTTACTGGTTTTAGAGCTACAATCACCTATTTTCCCATGTAAACCTCTCACTGAGCGTTTTATATTGTGCAAAGATATTGATGACCAAGCGTGAATTAAGAAAGGCTTCAAGCTTGGCCTGCAAAGAAAAGAAAAATCAAAATACCCTGACCTCTCCTTACACACTGACAAGTTTGTGTCCTTGTCATATCCTGTTGAAGGTCAAGGTGAGAAAGAGGCAGATGCTTTATCTTTATACCCCACTGCACCAAGATATTCAGTGTCTTACTCTGTTCATCCCAAAATTCCACAAACTACGTCTATTTCCAGAATTTTAGCTCCAACAAGTACATCTTATGCTTTCCATAGATACATTTTTCACTGTCTTCCCACAGAAAATGCTCCATTATTTCTGCCAACATATCCACATGAAAACTATACTGTAGGAGTAAATATACTTATTCCTTTCCCTTTTCACTTATTGTGGTTATTTCTATTTTTTTTAATCCTGTGTCTGGAACAAAAGCCATGTCTCCATTTTGCAGGACCTTGCTGGCATTTTGCCAGCTCTTCCTACAACACTGAGGACAGCAACTATAGGCCTTCTAAAAATAAAACTACAAGATCAAGTTTAGCACAGAGGAACTTGCAACAGGCAAGGGATTTTCCAAAACAGCTTCACGTGTTTCATACAGCATGTAGCTATAGTAGGAGAAAACAAATAAAACAGAAACAGAAACTCACTGTAAAATTATTTTAACTCTTGTGCTTAGATAGCAGACTCCAGCCCAGCTTTTAGGCAAATGTTTTTTTTTTTTCTGTTAGGGCTGAGGACCTTGTATTCAAAACTTTTTATTTTTATGCTTCGAGTAAAGAAATTTCCTATGATCTTTGGCTTGTTTGCCAGGAAACCGCCAGCACATCTGTGAAATATTACTTAAGCAAATTTATTACAGTTAGCCAGAAGGCAACAACCCCCAAAATTTTCTCTACCTGCTGAAATCCAGCCTATTGTGTAATTTGGGTCTTTCATGCCATGGCACGTTCCCCCAGTGAGAACTTATTGGTTAATATGATAAAGAAGTACAAGCTTCCCAAGATTTTGAGTCATGTTAAAGTAAATATATATATATACTTTTGAAAATAGCATTCCTGTATACACACATACACAAAAGGATCTCTAAGCAATGTCATCATCCTTAGTTTAGACAGCTGTGGAGTCAAAAAAGTTCCAGATCAGCTAGCTACAAACATTTGAAGGTCAAGTACAGGACAAAGCGTTTAAAAAAGCAAAAGTAGTTATGGCTACTGAGCATTAGGAAGAAGATTTTATGCCATGAGATTTGTTTTTTACCTCCCAGCTCCTTCTTTACCAGATTCCTATTGGACTGAGAGCTCCATAGTGTTGGGTAGGATAATAAACCAAGTATAGTAAGCAGTTTGGGTTCGTTATTTAATCTTCTTTCAAGGGTGTTATCTCACTCAAAATATTTTAGGAGCCAAGGAAGGTCTGACAGAGCACAACCTTTTAGTCAGAGTGCCCAGCAGCCTGGTTATCAGGCAATAATAGAGAAATAAATAACCTTCTAGCATCTTCCCAATACATATTTTCCGTTGCTCCTTCATACAAAGCAATATTAAGTTATTTGAAAGAAATCTTGGTCTTTTACCAGGAAAACCTCACTCTCCCTGGGGAGCCTGTTAAACAAAAGCTCAGCTATTAAAGAGTGGCCTCCAACTCCAGGGCTGCTGTTGGGGGCTGATAAAGGCTCTTCTCCTGACTGTCTCATGCTGTCCCTCCCCATCAGCCTCCCACCCCCCTGCCTCTCCTCCTAGTCCCTAATGCCTCGCCTTTTAAGCAATGGAGTGACTAATTGAAAATGCATTCCAGTGCTTTACAAGCAGCTTTTTCTTTCTTGCTGACCAGCCAAATGTTTTAAAGTTGGCAAGATGCTGCTTTAACTTGGGAACTTGAGCACTTGTTCATGGCCTGGATGTGTGAAAAAATTCTGGCTGAATTCAATAATTCTGATGGAAAAAAAAAAAAAAGATCTTACTCCTAGAACTGGTATAAGTAAGTCCAAGTATTATTACGAATATGTAAAGCTAGTCCATTCTTTCTTGGTGAAATACATAATTTGGGACACAAGAAATATTTGGTCCCAAGTCTAAGAAATTCCCAAAGTCATGCACTGGTGCTTGTACAGAACCAGAGGAAAAAGCAGTCACAAACAGGCATAAATCCAGCTGACAATTACTCTTTGGGAATTGGGAACTGTAACCAAAACACCCTGGAGACAGCAATCGCTGATTCACTGCAGGTCAATGGCCAGCTGGGCTGGGATTCAACACATCTTATCACACACTGTAACTTAGAAGTTGGCTTCATCCAGGAGCTGCAGAGATTGAAGGGTTTTGTTTCCTTGCAGGTTGTACAAAGCCTGCACTTTAACAGTTAATCATTAATCTAAAATTGCATAAATGTGTCTCGTACTTATCGACTTCTCACTTTTACAGTCTGCAGAGACAAACTTTCAAGAGACGGTAATTTTTTTTTTTTTTTTTTTTTAATCCTGATTGTATTTTTAATGGATTTTCAAGTACTTTCAGGTTTTGCTCATGACAACTGCTGCAATAAAAAGCCCCATGAACAAAGATGTGTTTTGTGTCTATTCACCTAGCAGAAAATCACTATTACGACAAACTTCGTTATGAGAGAAATGCTTTCCAGCCTCTCTGAAGAGACAGTCATCCCCAAACTCCCATCAGCCTTATTGTTTTTAAGGTGTTTGTAGTTCACTTTAAACAGAATATGAGACAAACATTTACGTCCTCTGCAGAATTTCTCTTTATTGGCCAGCAGGAAGGTTTCTTCGTTCTGCAGCACTGGCAGAGTCAGAACGCTTCTGTAGTCTGAGGCAGGGCTTGCCCTTCCTCACCCAACAGAAAGAATGAAAGAGAAGAAAAGCTCCTTGTATTTGCCAGACATGTTCAAAAAGAGCTCCTTGCACACCCCAATCTGCTTCTTTCATTCCATTTGGCAGAGTCAGGGGTCAGATTTGGTGCAGAGGAGAAAAGCAGCCGTTAACTGTTCCAGCGCTGCAGCAGACCGAGGAGCCAAAGCTGACACTGTCTGTCTTTTCATTTCCATTCTTTTGGTGTCAGGTCATACAGTGAACACCAAGAGGTCCTTATGAAGCCTTATGAAAAGGTTATTGTTCAGGCTGCCTTCATAACACAGCCCAGAAAATAAAAACTTTGGTAATGACCTTAATAAGTGCTTTGTTGTGAAGGCCATGTTTTCACATGGACCACAGCTGCATTTGTACAGCTCCAATGCCATCTCATGCAGTGTTGGAGAATAAATCTAAAAGCAATTAATTTATGCTGAATGCCTACTGTAAAATGCTTAGGAAACTATTTCCAAAGAGACAAAAGAAAATTAGTGGCTCCACATCCATATCTGTCTTTCAATAGACTCTTCAAATATTTACTTCTGGTTTTCTATCCATCACAGAAGTTCAAGGAATAGGGTGATTATTGGTAAGGGACTAGGTAGAGATATTCAGCTAATTCCTCTCTATGTCTTTCTTCTTGACATTGAGAAAACTGTTTTTTTTATCTGTGCCCTACTTTCCCATCTGGGAGGGACAGACACCACCCTAGCAATCTACAGAGCAGAACACTAGGAACTTAATAGAAGACACAAAAATTGGCAGCTTTATGAAATTCCCTCCTTTCCAAGACTGTTTTAAGTATAAATCAACTGAAATACTGGTTCGTCATTCAGTGTAAAAGAACATGATCTGTTGAGACAGATGGCTTCTACCTCTTCAAAAATTACAGAGTTGCAGTAGCAAAGTAAGGAACCTCTGAAGGTTTAAAAAAGTGATCTATACCATACCCCTTAGAAAGAAAATTATTTAAAAGCTCCAAAGTCCTAGAGGGAAATAAGGGGAAAAAACCAGCAAAGGGGAATACTTATTCAATTAAGAAAATGGTGAAGTAAATGGTCCAGTTCTAATATTCATATTTATTAAAGTACATTCGGGCACATGATTTTAAAGGTGTCAACCACAAACACCTGTTTTATGCACGGAGCTTATATCTGTTAAACAGAGAGAGAGGTACAAGGTCCCTTGTGACAGTGTGCTTTGCTTTCGACCTAAAGATGATGACATGTGAGTAGGGAAGGAGAAAATGCTTCAGATGCCAGAGCAATCCCATACATATTTCATATAAAGGCATGGAGGAGCACCCTTTTAGCCTGTGTCTGAACTGCACCAGCACAGGCTGAGTTTGCCCTGATGCTGGTCAGGATTCAGGGTTTGCTGTACTCACTAGAGATAACAACGTTTCATTTTCTGTTCCTACTACAAAGGCTGGGAAGAGCTGACAAAACAGGAAGGCAACTTTTTGCCATAACAGCTGGCAGGAGATTTTTATAGACACAAAAACCAATTAAGTGTCCTGATTCTGGGCATGTAACTCCCCTGGAGCCTCTGTTTAGAAGTGCTTATCTGCTTGCATAGGCACAAGCATCCACAAATCCACGTACAGGTGTGTGTGTGTGTATCCAAACAAAGCACCACAGAGTGCACTGAAATGAGCTGTTGCTCTCCTGAGAAAAAACCCAACACGTTATCCCTGTGAAAACAGTACAGAAGAGAGTTTCATAACAGTATTACTTCATCAATAGAAGGCTGGCATTAAATTCAGTTCTAAAGGACAGCTTATCCATAGAAAAAGTTCACTCTAAAGGTCCTAATTCAAGGAAAGCCAGAGAAAGCTTTTTTCCTTATGTATTGAATGCAGTTGTTTACATTTATTATCTAAAGAAACTTCTTTAACTTCTGAAAAAGCAGTACTGCATTTTTTTCTCTTTCTGAGGACTTGTATTAAAAAGGAGCATCACCTAAACATACATACATACATACATACTTCATTCATTCATTCATTCATTCATTCATTCATTCATTCATTCATTCCCATGTTTGCAATTCCATTACTTCCTACATCTGTTCATAAAAGTTTTCTACTTTCCAAAGCATTAGTAGCTATTATAGCCCAGGATAAATTATTTATATACAACAGGTCATAGTCACACACATAATTTGTTTACAGGAGATCCTTTCTTTCCATTCAAAAATACCCAAAGTCTCATACCAGCCCTTTCTCTCTTGCTGACCTCATTTACACAAGCCCAAGCACGTTAGTGATTTTTCTCCCAGACAAGGCCTAGGCTATGATTCCAATAAAGAGAAGCACAGGTCCCCATGTTGAAAATAAAACATTTTTATTGCTTTCTAAACCTCGGGCATAAACATTCATTGCTTCATCTGACAAAATCCAACCAATAAAGACTGCAAAAAGAGTGAGATTAATAGAAGCAGCTTTCTAGAACACAGCACTACCCTCTAGACACTGGAAGTCTTGAAAATTGCACATCGTAAAGTTTGGCCTGTAGAGGAGCAAGGAAAATACTCTATTTTCCTCATTTGGGTGTTCAGCCTAAGAAAATCCACACTTCTCTGGAAGCTGCAGGACCTAATACAGGATGAGTCTCCCACGTCTGGGCTGGGTTTGTTGCTAATAATTCATGGGGTGTCCTTGGGAATCTTCCTTCATTTCACAGGTTCCTGTTATAACAGGCAAGCAGAGATCAGTAGATCATAAAATCACAGAATGCCTTGGGTTGGAAGAGACCTTAAAGATCATGTTATCCCACTCCCCTGCCATGGGAATCTATCACCAGAACAGGTTCTTCATAGCCCCATCTAACCTGGCCCTGAACATTTCCAGGGATGGGGCAGCCTCAGCTTCTCTGGGCAGCCTGTGCCAATGCCTCACCACCCTTCACTGTAAAAAATTTCTACCTAGCATCCAATTTAATTCTACCTCTTTCAGCTTCCCATCTGACATTTCACTGCTCCCTCATCTGACAGAAGTTAAGAGGACTGAATTACAAATTGTCTCTGTTGCTCAACAGCTGGCAAAGGAGTTCAGTCTCTGCCTGAGGAAACCAGGAGGGGAAGATAGTGCTGTTTTTCATAGTAGGTTCTTCAGATAATTTATATTTCTCTTTTAGTTTGTAGCTTGTCTGCAAATGAGAAGTTCCAGCTGTTGGTAATTATTCCTTACCCGGTAGTTTGAGAAAGCTTTTTCCTCTTGCAGTGTCTAGTCACTAACCAGGCTGCTTTAAACACCCCCAAGACTTCTTTTATTTTTTCTTTTAGTTACCATCTCCTTAAGAAGTAAGCAACCTTCTTTTCAGATTATGGGTGCTGAATCTAAAATTCATGTTCATTTCGTGATGTCAGTTGTGAATTCAGGCTTCATGTTGACATTACAGACATCACAACCTGGCACAACACTGGGCCTAACACCTCTCCCAAAACACAATCATCCAGCTGAGGCCTGTTTGGGATATTAATTGGCCTGTGCTCCACCCAGTTAACCTGTGCTCTCTTGGTCCTGAACAGCTACAATCTTCCCTAGACTGTCAAGGGATGCAAAATACAAAGCCTTGAGTGCCATTTTTCCATTGTAATGCCATAAAGGAATGGTATTTTTAAAGGAACTCCTGGGTTATATTTGTTACATTCTTATTAGTCAAATGTGTTTTTTGCCAAAAATGTTGTGTCTTTTCTTATATTTCCCCTTTTGCTGACAGATTGAGCAGCCTCTGCACATGTGGGGCAGCCCAACTGCCTTTTTTGAACTGACATAACCTTAACCATGGCCATGGAAGGGCAAATAAAAATTCCTCTTCAGGGCAGATTAACCCAATCTACATATTTAAAATAATCTATTCCCAATTAATGTTTCTAGATATCTAAATTTCTGTGAATTTGAAACAAATTTCATTATCCTTGCATGACATGAGCAAATAATTCTGCTATGTTTCAAGTACAGAACCAAAATATCTGTCACCCAGGATCTGGAGAAACCCATTGCCCACCTCCATCTTTCCTTGATGTGCTATTGCAAACTTTATCTTTGGATAATGGAGACCTATACCAAGAGTTCATATACAGAAGGAAGGATGAAACTACTTTAAAAGAAACTGTGTTAAAGGAGTGTTCAGCCCAGCATGGAGAAGCAGTGACATTTTTTATCCTCACCTGTACATGCTGAATATTTTCCAGCTCTTGTGAAGCAAAAGCCTATGCCCCACCTCCCACCTGGCCCCTCTTCCCCACCATCAGAGGCGAAAATGATTTTTGTGAAATCACCTAAACTGATATTCCAAACTCTTGCCTGAGCAAAATTGTCAGGGGAAGCTATCCTGACCTGAGTGTCAGGACAGCTTTTGGACACCTGGAATGGGGAAACAACACTTGAACATTAGTATAGCACAGAATCTTTTCTTTCTGCTGTAAACCCTGGCACAAGACTGGAGGAGTAGTAGCTGCAGCTTCATCAGCCATCGAGTTTGGCAGAAAGGAGAGCTTTACCAAGATCAATGAAGTGTTTCAGAACAGGATTTATTCTGTAGGTCTGCTCAGAGGAGGAAAGGGAAGGTACTCTCCCCTCTACAATTCACTGCATGTGAATTTATTGAGAGCTGTCACCTAAAGATGAGGGACTAAATTCAGTGTGTGTGGACACTGTTTGAAAGACTGCCAAAGGCTTCAGAAATAGGAACATAAATTGAAGGTGAACAAAACTGCAATTGAATCTATCTCCAGCAAATATAATTAAGAAAATAACCTAGTGAATGAAAAATACATTGGACTTTTAGAAATCATGTCATTTTCAATAATACAAGAAAAGGGTTCCTAAAGGCAGAAATTCCCGAATTGAGGAGTGATAGAAGAACCATTTTGAAGTAAATAGACTATCCCAGAGCCAAAGACTGTTCCTGCCTTACCAGCAACAATACCAGTATGTGGCAATAATGTTCACAGTCCCCTGAGCTGCAGCACTGCTGTTTGCTCCTGGCACACCTTCAGCTTTTCCCACTTGGTTGTAGTCCTGACAGCCATCCCCTGCTCTGCCTCTGGCTTCTCTATTACAACCTGATGTATTTCATAAATTTTCATTTTTCCCTATTCCTCCATTTCCCCCCTCATTTTCTCTTGCTGTATCTCTAAAATTGCTGTCCATACTACTGGGGTGGCATAAGCTTCCAGCCAAAGGTATCCTCTTTCCTCACTGTGGAATTATGATAATCTAATAAACCATGAATAAAGAACTGTCTATTTTCCAATCAGTTTCATTCAGAATTCTTCTCCTTTGGAAAATTATCTCTTTGAAAGCACCAGTATGTGAATGACTAGCAGGTATGTACTCAGTTTGCTGTACTGAATGTAATCGTGCCATGATCATTCATCCTTAGGCAACACAGTCTAGGGACAAATCCATCTTTATCCAACATAATGAAGTCCAGGAGAGACTTTGTTTGCATCGAGCAGCATATCATTTATGTTTGAAACTTAAAAACCCCAAACAAATCATCATCGATTATTTGCTACCAAGTGCATGGATATAGTGGCCTCGACTCAGAAAATGAAATAATTGAATCCCAGAATGGGCTGGATTGGAAGGGACCTTAAAGATCATCACACACCAACGCTGCCACCCTGGCCAGGGACACCTTCCATCAGATTGCTCAGTCTCCTATCCCACCTCCCCTGAACACTTCCAGGGATGGGGCCATCTCTCATCACACCTCAATTCTCCTCCATGTGTTACTGACCGGTGCTAATGGAATAATACATCCTGGCCTTTGATTTGTGTCTCTTCCTTGAAATAGCTGAGTGGAGTTTGCTGGTTTTGGCTAAAATCAGCACGGGGGAGACACCTTTGCATCACCACGTCACATCCCTGTTGGGTGTGCACTCTCAGTCCTGCCAGTGCAGATGCAGGCCGTGGGTTTAGTGCTTCTCCTGCCATCCATGGCCCATGACCTTATTGACTTGCACAGATCTTCACTTCCTCTGGGCACTTCCTATTCCACTGATTCATTAATTGCACAAATGATCTCCATTTCAAGCACCCTTTTGTGGCAAGTATACTTAATATTTTACAGATATCCATTTTTCAGATTGCTCTTTTTCAGGAACCTTGTATGACCTCATGGCTGTCCCAGCTTCACTAGAGACCTTCTGAAGTCCTTTCCAACCCCAGTCGTCCCATGAGCCAAAAATCCTCTCCACTCCTTTTATTTTTCCCCCACTCTAGCCATTTTAGATACTAAACACATCTACTGAAATCAGCAGTCTGTCAACAAGATAACTGTATCAGATTTTTTAAATAGAAATTCCCAGTTCCTTTGATTTTAATTCACGGTACAGAAAGGAATTACCCCATGTAAGAAATAAGAAAATGTATTTCACTGATGAGCAGGTAAAATTTTGAGTTTGGACTGCCTATCCTCCTAAACAGGCTTGTATAAAATTCTCTTGGCTGTTCCAGCTATGATTTGACTGAAACACGAGCAGTGTGTATATGTTTACCAGCTGAGGCTCAGGCTGTCTGTGGGGAATGGGGGGAGACTGATCTCCAATAGATCTCAGCCATGTTACATCTTTCACAAACCTGTAAATCGGGCCTTTTCCCAAAATTCCCCAATCCCTGAAAGATCTGCCTGTGCTGTGACTTTAGCCTGCCAGAGCCATCCTGACATGTCCTGCCTGTCACTCTCCAGCTTTCCACATTATTGAGACAATATGGGGGGCAACATCTGCTCCCCTGCATCCTTCCAGGGCTCAAGGAGCAAGATGTGGTGCTGAGAATGTTAAAAAAAAAAAAAAAAAAAAAAAAAAAAAAAAAAAAAAAAAAAAGGAAGAAAAAAGGAAAACAACAGTGTAAGGCACATCTTGGGATCTTCTGAGGATTGCGCAGCAGCTGAGGCGCGGGGATCTGGGGGATGAGTCATTTCAGGCAGACACAAACTTTCCCCACCACTTCCCCACCTTACATGAAAGGAAAGGCAGCCAGAGCCAGACCATCTGGACAGCTCTGTGGGAGCAGAGCCTGCAGAGAGGACTGGGCCGCCCGCGATGCTGAGCTGGAAACAAAGCAAAACAACTTCCTCTGCAGACCTTCCCCAGCTCACTCATCAGCAGCCATCAGCTGATTTACATCAACCAGCTCTTGCAGCAATTAACCCTTATTATCACTCTCCAAATGGAAAAGAAGGTTAAACCAAAGGAGAACAAAATGTTATGGGAAGGGTGACATTAAATGAAACCTGGGGTAGAGTTTCAGGGCCATTGCCATTGAAACCAAGAGAAATTTGCCACAGAACACACAGCATAGGTTGGAGAGTGCTGTAAGGATTCATAGTGTCCTACTGCTGCCACAGCACTGTACCATATTCACAAAGGGTTTAGAAGCTAAATTTGAAATAGAAATTCGTAGAAAAGGCAACTAAACAAGCAGGATAATATGGCACCAGAAAAAAGCAGATGTGTAGAGCTTCACAATTTTCATGAAAATCTCAAGACAACTTCCTCATTGATCAGATGAGGAATTTCTATTGCTGCACAAATCTTCCTCTGTGTAGATTACTGTGAAGCAGTCAAAATTAACATTTTTTCTTTTATTATTAGACTACAAAATTTCCAACTTCTTAGCTTCCTCAATTGTCACTTTCCATTAGCCCCATTACCCAATCTAACGACTCTACAACGATTTCAGTTTTGAATAACCCAGCAGTAAAACATACAATGGAAAGAAACTGGCAATTGTATAGAGTTATGCTATTTATTCAGCAATATGTGAATCTATCTCATACTAAATACAGGCTAAAAAGAGAAAAAAATGGCTTGAAATTTCTGTAAATGTTACCAAATATTTGACCACACCTGTTCCCATATGAAATATATTCTCTCCCACACAACAATATTTATTGCCTATGAAAACTATCAAGGAAAGATTTATTCTAGTTGACACTAGGCAGTAGTTAAGCTATAAACTATTGGCTAAAACTATAAATTACCCTGTTTCTAAAATGACGAAGGACCTTTCCACACAGCTTAATAAATGGTAGAATTTCTGATACACGATTCCTGTATTCAGTTATTTCAGGCAGATGCATGTAAGGAAAGGACTGTTGGTTTCATCAAAACCATAACGTGTACTTGATGAGACCAAGTCTCTTAATTTTAACTTTTGACCTTCAGACTTTATAAATTATACCTGTAATAATTTGGGGAAATTGCAATGGAATGTGATAACCATCACTGTTTCCCTCTACTGGATTGCTGCAGAAAGGGGCTGTGTTCACTTATACCCATCCAAGTAGATGTGGAATCTCTTAAATTAAAAAATTAAAGGTGGGAAAATTGTTGTATGAATAAAAAAAATATTTTAGTTAATTCTGTAATGATCAGTACTAGAAGGGTATTAAGGTACTAGAAAGCTTTGGAGATTTAGAAAAAAGAGAATACAGGGGTCAGAAAAATATTATAAATAGTCTTTAAATGAATGTCATAAGAATGTATTTCTCAGAGAAAACATTAGTGGCTTCATATAAATGGTCTTTCCTTCTAACAGACATGTTAAGTTATGATGTAGAGTGGGTCTCTGCTGTTCAATATACCAAGAAATCAAAGCTCAGGTATGTGCCATGACAGAGGCACATTTCTGTTGTCTCTAATTTGGCAGAAATATAGGAAATGTAGATAGAGCATGAAAGCTTCACTGCGAAGCTGGGCACTGCTACACCTCAAATCCTAATTAGTTTATTGATTAGGTCTATAAGGATGGTGTCCTGCTAACAAAAAGGATATGTTATCCATCCTTTGCCTATTGTAGTGCTGTAGCAGTTCAAGCAAGCTTAGCATATAGATTTATACACTTGTCTCTACAGTCCATTTATAAACAAGTAGCTTGGAGGATTTAGCTAACCCCCATCTGGTTACTTGAAAAGCAGAAGTGCAGAAATATCAAAGTAACAGAAATAAAAATCGTTTTAACTGGTCTCCATCTGGCAATTTTAATAATGGAAATGCTAAGTTGTGAAACGTGCCAGCTATCCAGGCTTTGTGCAAAAAAGAAAAATTGTGCTTAAAAACATTTTAAAAGCCAAGACAGGTTAGATAGAAGTTTAGCTGAGGGTTGACTAACTTCAATACCACAGAAATCTGGGTCACAGTTTACCCTAGCACAGAAAAAGCATATTTCCTCTTAAATATTGGGTCTTGCAGCACTTTTTTTCTGGGTTGGAGACAGAGGCTGAACAAGGAGATTTCTAAAATACCTCCATCTGCAACTGAAGATGTGGCATTAATTTAAAATTTTTAAACTCTTTTACATTCTGAAAAAGGTTTTCTATTAGTGTTTGGTAGCTGAAAGGGTTAAGGTGGCTTAGGAAGGGGCAGGTCTTGGGCTCATTTGAAAGAATAAAAGAGAAAAAACTCTCACTGACTACTTTTAGTGGAATCCTACAAACCAGATTTGCATACTCCATTAGGAAACTTGCATGCAGAAATCATCAGTGCTACAACATTTAACGCGATATATTTTCAAAGTTAGTCTAAAACATTTGCACAGCAGGTTTGGAATGATCATGGTTTGCATTTTTCTTCTTCTTTTTTTCATTCTTCCCACTTCTCACTTTTGTTTTGTTTCACTTTGAATACTTCACAGTGTTTGTATTTTGAAAGCTGGCCTATTTTCCCTCACAAAGCAGATTCAGTTTGTGGTATAAATGCTAAATCAGCATGTGTCAAACTTGTTAAACCTTTTTTATGCCAGGCCTTGAAGGACCTGATAAAATAAAGCTGTAAAGATATACATTTTAATAAAACATTATTCATGCACTGTTAGTCCACAAAATATTCTCATGTACTATATAGAAATGAAAAGCAGCATTTCTCTGGCCTAAAGCAAACTTTTTATGACTCCCTTGGTAATTTTTCCTTCTTTAATACTACTTTATTTATTTATTTTACAATAAGCCTTCAGAAAAGGGGTGGCATTTTTCTCAACACTTTTGCATGGTGTTGTTTTTTTTTTTTTCTTCCCCTGACCTTTTACATCATCTATAGAATAATTAAATAGGGATGTGGAAACCAGGCAGAGTAACTGCTGGAAGCAATATGTGCTGATCAAAACCCAGAGAGAGCAGCTCTGACGAGAACACAACTGTGGTTGTGTGGTTCAGACACTGGCTTGGGAGTCACGAGATCTGGGCTTTCTTCCTTAATCTGCCTGACCTCTCTGAGTGATACCAGCTCTTTGTTTGCTCAGCAGGAATGATAATATTTACATTCTCCCATTCTTTTGTCTATTAAAATGATAGGTGACTTGAGAATCCTACTGTCTTTTGTAGTGCTCTTACACTGTGCAGTTATTCCAGCTGATGTTTTCAGGTATTACCATAAGGTAAAAATGCAGATGAGGGACCCAAGCATCCTGCCCTCATGTGTGACTGCACTCCTGTGAGTCTGAGGAAGAAAGCCCTGAGACAAGGAGGACTCCAGTGCTGGCCTGTAGGGAAAGCCAAACCTTTGTGTGCTTAAATACTGGAGCATGAGGTTTTACATTTTATAAAATCATAGTATTATTCGTGCTGAAAGGGATCTTAAATACCACCTGGTTTCAACCTTCTGCTAGGCCAGGTTGCCCAAGGCCCCACCAAGATGGTCTTGAACATTTCCAGGGATAAGAAATCCACAACATTTCACAGTTTGCAAGTCCTTTACTGCCCTGGAATGTCTCAGGTATCCAACATTGGCAGCATCCTGTAGGCTTTCCAAAGACACTCACTGGAAGTTGCACTGTATTCAATGAGTTATCTCTTGCTCTCATTCAAGGCACCTCCTTCATTGGCCTGATTTTCTTCTCTTTGGATCATTTTCACAATTGTGACTCACATCTTTCTGCCAGCCTTTCATTCAACTGTATCAGGGAACATCAACTCTGAGATACTCTCAAGGACATCATCAGATCTCCAGGCTTTGGGAATGTACAGATCCACAGAACTCCCAAAATTTGGTCCCCTGAATGTCTCCTTCAGTGGCTGGTTTTCCTGTAAAGGGTCCTCTGCTAGAAAAGCAGCTACCAAAGAGAATTCTAGCCCGAATTCCAGCCCCACTAGACCTAAACTTTCCACACTCACTGCTTTTTGGAAATCAGTACCACTTCCATTGATATTTGCTTCCTCTTGTCCATGCTGACCATGCTGCTTCTGACTGCATGACCAATAGTCAAGATGAACTTCTTGATTGATAAAGACTTCTTCAGGAACAAGCAAAGAATTTCTCTTCTGAGGCAGTAACAACCAGTGCAAATATCAAGGTATCTAAATGGGTTACCTACAAAACCATAGAAAACCACAAGGATTGGAGGAGATAATTATCTTTAATACAGCATGACAAAGTATAATTTTCTCTTATTATGCAAAAAATGAGGTGCATGGAACAAAAGGCAGGACTGCTGTTGGTAATGTAGTTCATCTCCTCCACTGTAGGCAATGGTAGCACAGAGCAGCTTATTCTTTCTTTTTCTCCCCATGCCTGAGAGTATTTTTTCCTGTCTTGAAGGAGTCCCACTGTTCTTCCCTGCCTTCCACACCTGCTCTCTTCTTCTTTGCTGAGCTACAAAGTAAAACAATAAACATTCAAGGCACAAAAATGCACAGGATTTGGCTCCCAGTACTCAGAAACTGACATACTGAGAAGGAAGGGAAGAACTTTTTCTAACTGAGCCTCGAGTTCCTTCTCCAGCAGATAAACTGCTCCAATATATAAAGTTTAATCCATATTCTGCCCTATTTAGAGGCATTTTGGGCTGAGGATTTCAGTGGGATCCTTGCCAAAAGAGCGAGCAAGCAAGGAGTGCTGGCTGCTTGTGCAAAAGTGAGCAGGAGACAGTCCTAGGGTTTGGGAGGTGGGTTTTGCACTCTGGGAGATGAATGCAAGCCACTTAGCATCTCCTTCCTCCCCCCTTGCTGTACTGTAGGTTCAGGAGGAACAATGACCTTTTCTCTTTTTTGCAGATTTGAAAGCTACTGATGAAAACTCCTACTTAGGGATTAGTTAGTAATGTACAGAGGAAATTCTTGGAGGGAAAAAAAAAAAAAAAAAAGAACAGTAAATATGCCTTTCAGTCCAAATGTATACAGCTTTTTTTAAGGCAGAAAAAAAAATTGCCTTTCTCAGAAAAATGACATTTCCAGAAAGGAAGAAAAAATTTTCACTTCACTTTTTATTTTTCTCTTCCTACTGCAAGAACATATATGGAAAATTCCTGGCAAGTTCTGAAAACAAATTTATTCCTTGTTTTGCTAAACATATATTTATAAAATGGTTATACAATTCACAAGCAAAGATGTTCTTGAAAGGAAAGATAGGTTGATTTACCATATCCCTGGCAGTGAAACTGTTATTACCTTTGCTGCTGCTCAGAGAAATCTCAACAGGTCATAATGTTCCACTGTGTGTCTTAGACCTGAAGGAGCAAGGGAATTCTCATTCATTTAAAGATACTGCAGTACTGCCTCCATAAATCCACTGAATGGGACGAGATGTAGGCCTAGCTCAATGAGGCAAAGATAGTGTTTTATACCATGTTTTCAAGCTTCATTCTAAATAGTCATTGATTTTGTGGGTATACATCAGATTTTTATGTTCTTCTGGATATCATTGTCTACAATTTCATCCCTTACTTTTACAAAGAGCATCAATTGACTGGCACCCAGATTACACCCTACGACATCCATCTACTGTGGTTTAAGACCTTGCTATAAAGCAATAAAGCACTTTTATTTCATATAAAGAATGATTTATACTGAAGTTAATGCCTTAAGTGTAACACATCCACACTGGGTAATGTTATCACAGAATATATTTCTTCTCTAAGAGTTAACCTACAATCCAACTTGCTTTTGCAATGAATGTTTGCATAATGTAAAACAGCCACTTTGATACTAATAGAAATAAATGGCTGAAAGAACACAAAAAATGGAGAGCTTTTGCTTACTATTTAACTTCTTTCAAATAGCAGTGCTGTGTGAAATTCTAATACACTCTCTGCAACAGTCAGACAGTAAAATGGTTCAAAGATTAGAAAATCACTTAAAAATGTAATTAATACAGGAGCACAATTCTCTGTGTTTTGTAAGATATGATGCATTTAGTGTAGCAAATAAAACATAGCATAGGATAGTCATCCACGTGTATTATACTTCTAATCCATTAAAATATGTACATAGATTTACTGTATTTGCCTTACAAACTTTGTATTTTCTGCTCTGGATTTTGAAGAGTGATGTTTAATTTAATTTTACAGCTTCTTTGCTGTTATTGAGGTTTTTTTTAGTTAATTTCTTCAGAAAATTCATAGTTTTAAGCTGACAGTAATAAACCTGGATTCCAGTAATAAATAAGCTGGAAATTAAATATGTAAGAGTATGTCCTAAAAACAGTTTATCTTCCTCATGATTTCTAGTATAAGGAGTGGAAAGGGACAAGAGGATATTGTCTAGTTCAACTTTCTACTCAGTCAAGGTCAAGTTTACTTTTCCATGGACAGTGTCTTGGTTTTGTTGCCTAAATCTTCGTACTGATATTTGATTAAAAGTTCAAGACTAGAAAGATGCTCTTGCTTTCAGCAGTCAGCTGCACCCTGAGCAAATCTGTGTGTTGATGCTTTGAAATGATGGTGTGTTTCCTGAGGGATCTCAGCTTCTGAAGCCATTATTATGTTTCTGTCTGCTTCATGAAAGTTTTGTCATGAGACAGTGTTGTTTTGCTCATTTCAGAGGAACTCGATTTTTAAGGATTTCAAAATTGTCAGCACTTCTGAAAGTTTGACAGTTGCCTGAAGTTACTTTGCATAAATACTAAGATGCTCCCATAGTTAATACACTAAAAACTTCAGGTCAGGGCAAAAAATCTTTTGTGAGGAGTCTGGAGCAATCTGGAAAACACTTTATAAACCTTGTATTTCTACTTTTCAGTTCTATGTGGTGGTCTTAATATTTCTCATACCTTTATATCCTATAATCCGATTTCTGAGTCCAGTAAGAAAAAAAAAATCAAAACTTTGAAAATTGTAATTTCTACAGTTCTCCTAACTCTTGCACAGGAGTATTGTTATGAGACCAAGGAAGACACTATGCCACAAAGTTTAAAAAAAAAAAAATCATCACACTGCAGACTTTCACAATATCAATAAAGATGAAAGCCTCCATAAACTTTATTGAATCTAAGTCTTCAGACTTTGAAGATATTTATTCAGGCCAAATAATTCTCCTAAAGAGAGTGCCTGGCCAGAGTGATGAACAATATGAAGTAGATAATTGCAAGATTAAGTCTGAAAGCACACTCAGAAGCCTAATTCCTTTTCATTGGACACCATGGAGACTTAAAAGGATAATATTTAAGACAACTGATAAGTCAGCAAAGAGGAGGAAAATTAATGATGGGAAAGAAATTAGAAAATAGATGGTGTTTGGGAAACCACAAATAATTATATATTTAGAGCTGCATTTTGGGACTTAATATGTCAGCATTACGGGTGTGGTGACAGAGTGGTGGGGTGTTAGTAAGGAGCAGAGTTAAAAGGAAGCAGACAGACTCTACATGGCAGAGTTAGCCCTACGTAGGGAAGAGGTGGTGATGCCTGAAGTTTGAGCTTTCATGTTTTTCAGATTCTGTGCTTCCTAGGGGTGTAGCTCTGAGCCTCCTATTAAGTGTCAGTCAGCTCTCTTCCCAGAGCAGGGACACAAACCAAATAATTTTCCTGTTGAGGACCAAGGACAAGGAGTACAACTTTCAGGCCCAAAAGCACAAACAATGCTGGACTGAAGAGAGAAACAAGAAGGATGGGACCTCACACCCTGAAGCTGTAACTGGACAATTAAACCCCAATATGCAAATGGACCAAAACTTAATAAAAGTGTGAGACCTCATGACCGGGGATCCATTTTGTGACCATTTTGGGTTCACCTTGGGTGTAGCCCTGGCCAGGCTCTTGTCCTGCCCAAGGTGTACCCCTAAAGGCCTTTCAGTAAATATCTACTTTATTCTCTAGCTCTGTCCAGTCTCTGTTCTAGGTCAGCCTTCCCAAGGCATCAGTGGCTGTGGCCCTCAAGGATCAGCAGGACCAACTCATCTGAGAGGCAGAGCTTTGCAGCTTCTGCTGCCCAGCTTCTGCTTCTGCTGCCCAGCACTGTAGGAAACCCTGAGCAGCTGAACCTGCTGTGAGAAGAACCGTGGGTGGATGAGGTCCCTTCTAGCCTGAATTAACACAGGAACCTATCCATGGAAAGATGCCAAGGGGAAACTGCCTTGGACAGTTTGACACAAGGTTGGGACACACATATGTGAACTAAAAGCCTACTTAGAGTTGCACCTGAAAGAGGAACAGGAGGGAGGTGGAAAGGCAGACAAGAAGTGGCCTCTTTTCTTCTTTCTAAACCATTCATGTGCTTTCAGACCTTAATTATAACATGTTCAATCTGATGTTAATTCTGTGTGAGCTACTGTGGAGTGGGTGAACAATACTTTCCATTAAGGTGTCGGGGTCAATGATATGGATAATTAGCTAGCTCTGTGGTTCAATACATTAATTTTCTCTGAAGTAGTAGTAAAACATATGTTGGCTCTTGGTAACCTCAGTGTAGGTGTTGCAACCTTGTAATGGATGTAGATGCAATAACCTGCTTGAGCTTGTCTACTTGAGATGAGGTGTTTTCTTAAGTGATGATGATGAATGCTGCTCTTCTAGGGAGTCAGGGAATGTCATTAAACCAGCTAATATTTTGCTGCCCTCCCATGCAGAGCTAGTATTGCTAAAGGGCAGCAATGCTGTCAAATCCTTATAGGCTTGAGAAGGGAATAAAGCAGAGAGAAAACAGGATGAAAAAAGTAGATAAAGGGCCTAAGGTGAATTCAAGCCTAATACACAGTACGTTGAGTTGTTTTGTTTGCTTGTCTTTTTTTTTTCCCTTTCTCAGTAAAAGTAGTTCAGTAGTTATGGGGTTTTTTTTCAGCAGCAGAAAACTCCCCCCTCAACTCCCTCCACATTCCTCAGTCACTAACAGAGTTCATTGTCTATCAATAAAAGCATTTCAGGTCTCTCTAGACCTGGAGACACCAGGCAGAGTTATTAGTTCTTCTCCAGCTTATTCCAAGGTGCCAGAGTTCAAAATGAAAATGTACAGATTGCTGATAGCCATGCCAGAGCCAGGGAACAGCACAGATCCATCCCTGCATCAGTTTCTGCAACTACATAAACAAAAACCAGCACATCCAAGGATATCAAATTGAGAATAAACGCCTGTGCAAAGCATTTTTGTCTATGACAGGCCCTTAGAAACTAAAGGGCAAATTCTCTGCTGATGTAATTAGCACAGTGTTGTTAAACTCCATGGACCTGTACTAGTTTAGAGACACATGAGATTTGACCCCATTACTTTATTTAGTGACACTTACAGTAATTTCAAATCGTCAAGTCTGCACTGCTAAATTCCAACAAGTAACACCTTTAAACTCTGCTAACTTTTCCTCATCTAAAAGTTGTGCAAGTAATTGTCTTTCTTTTCTGATAAAACTTAAACCTTGAAAGAAGATGATCTTTGAGTTTTCTATGTAGCAGCTTATACCCCAAAGAACACCAACACAGTTTAGAGACTCTGAGGCACAATCCACTTTGTGAGGGTGACTGCTGGAGGGAGAAATACAACACTCATTTTATTGAGATGTGAGACAAATATATTTAGATAGGAAACACAAACAGTGACGTTTCTCTCTTTGACACTCTTGGCAGGTGGGAAGAGGTTTCTTCATCTTACAAATTCAACAACGTTGTGTTATATTTTGTGACCTCAGGAGAATGGCTTTCTTCTCTGATGACTTAGAAGACAACATCTGTTATGAGGAATCACTGGTGTCTTGATGCATAAAAACATCCTTTTGGCTTGTCCTGCAGGTAACACCTTGGCTATTTCAAAAGACACAGTAAACTCACATCTGATGCTGCATAGGCCCATTTGTAGACTCATCTCCTGGGCTGCATCAAAAGAAGTGTGACCAGCAGGTCAAGGGAGGGAATTCCCCTCTGCTCTGCTCTTCTGAGACCCCACCTGCAGTGCTGCATGCAGGCTTAAAACATAGGAAGGACATGGACCTGTTGGAATGAGATCAGAGAAGGCCTCAAAGATGATCATAAGGATGGAGCACCTCTCTTGGGAAGACAGGATGAGAGAGTTGGGTGGGGCTGTTCACCCTGGAGAAGAAAAGTCTCCATGGGGACCTCCCTATGGCAGCTTTGTATATGGGCAGATGGTGACAGGACAAGGGTTTAAACTGAAAGAGAGGAAGTGTAGTTTAGGTGTTAGGAGGGAATTCTTTCATGTGAGTGTGAGGAGGCACAGGTTATCCAGAGAAGCTGTCTCTGCCCTGGAGTGCCCCTGTCACTTCCCTGGAAGTGTTCAAGGCCAGGTTGGACAGGGCTTGGAGCAAACTGATCCAGTGGAAGCTGTCCCTGGCCATGGCAGGGGGGTTGGAACTGGATGATGTTTAAGGTCCCTTCCAACCCAAACTATTCTGTGATTTTATGCATTTCCCTGAGAAGGGGAATGTGCTGCTGTTAGGTAAAACTTCTTTCTCCAAAAGAGAGTTGCTAATTTAAAAGAAGCAAATTGGAATAGATCACGTGTCTGCAAGGGAGGAATGGCCCAGTGTAGACTCTGATGGCTAATAATGGTACTGAGGAGATGAAAACCCTTTAACAGAATACAGACCTCTATTCTACAGAGATCTGAAGCAGTTTTATGGAGTTAACAATGTACTGCCTATTCGTGAGTGCTGCCATTCTGATGTACACTGTCCTGTCTCCAAGCCAAACTCCTCTAAATTGCAGGTAACCTTAAAAAAAATCCAATTAGAGATATTCTGGGGTTTAATTTCCCTTATTGCTTTGAATGGCACAAATGGTGTTCTCTGCTTATGTGATCTTGAACTATAAGATGAAATACACTCTGATGTAATAAAGAAATATCATTATTTTTCCAAGCTTTTTAATATTCCCCACTCATGTCCAACCAGTCTGGTCATTCAGTTCCTCTGTAATAAGGAAACAATACAAATTTAGGCTTCTGTACTTCTGCTAAAGCATGACCCAAATTCATATAATAACACAAGTTAAAACCCAATAAAATAATTTGATTTTGCGTAAAAGTGTTAATGTGGACTCTTTTCTTTCATGCACAGTTTCACCACTGGGCAAGGCTGAAGACACCCTTCCTGTGCCCTATGCACAGTCACCTACAACTTAGAAAATCTTAGAATATGTTGAGTTGGAAGGAACTCATCAGGATAACCAAGTCCAACTCCTGACCCTGTGCAGAACACGCCGAGAATCATACCCTTATTGAACTACATGTGGTTGGTGATTGCTCATCTCTCTAATTTGTCAAGGTCTCCTAGTTTACTAGCTAGCTTAGCCAGTGCTGTGAATAAGTATTTCAAGATATCCTTGCTATTATTTTTCTCACATAGAGAAATTCCTCTGAATAATCTTTAACTGGAGAAAATGTTTCTGTCATCTGCCAATGTCCTGCCTATCCATTGTGCACATCATTAGCAAATGCATTCAGTTCATGACTCTGAATAGTGAGCTTTGTGCTCTACTGTGTTAGTGCATTGGAGAAATAAAGAAAGGATGTATGGAAGGAACATCAAGGGGTCACTCCTTCACCCCAGGCAGGATTAGCCCTCCCTGAATTAATCTTAACATATGTTTATTTAAACTCTCTTAAGGTCTTTGGTGGAGGAGATTCAGAATCTTCTCAGGCAACCTTTAATTGTCTTTACCACTAAAAAGTTCTTCCAATGCCTCACATAAATATCCCTTTCTGCAATTTAGAGCACATTATTTCTTGTCACACAGAAAATGGGTACCTATAACAATTCAATCTTCTCCCCTTCTCAGCCACTTTTTATGTATTTGAAGACTACTAATCTTGTCTCTACTTCATCTTTTCTCTTGAGGAAGCAATCTCAACTCTTTTATTTCTAATAGGTCAAGTTTCTACACCCCTAATCACTCTGCTCTTCCTTTACCTGATGCAAATATTTCTTGAAATGCAAACTGCAGAGGGAACACCACGCTTCAGCTAAGACCTCATTCATGCCAAATAGAGCAGAAAGATTATGTCATGTATCTTACAGAGATTATTTCTGGTTGTACATCCCCTAATAGTATTTGGCTTTTCTGCAAAAGTGTCACTTTGCTGATAGCATTAATTTCAGAGATCTTCTCTTATCTTACTCTCCATCACTGCTCTTTTTCTGCAGAGCTGCTGATCAGCCAGTTGTTCCCTGAAGTCATCTTAGGTGTTTCAGAGTGAATGTGCAAATTGTTGAGCTCCTTTGGAATTCTCACCCTCCCAAGTGGTTGGGCCCCTTTCAGTGACTTGGCATATTCTGTCCTAATAAACACTCTTTATTTTCTTCCATATGGCTTGAGTACAGATTTCCAACCATTTCCTTGTCCATTTTATAGTAGTTTAATCCAGCCTATATTTTCTTTCTTATTATGATAGTGTCAGATGAAGCATTGCCAGACACCTCAGTGAGGTGGAGACAATCTGCATCTACTGCTTCTGCCCTATCTACAAACCTATTACCCTCTCAAAGGAGGAAGTTGGTTTGACAGGATATCTTTCTGACTGTGTTGGGCCAGGAATTCATTTCCCCACAGGTGCCCTCACAGTGCACTGGTGCCCAGCAAGGTGCTGATAATGTCTCAGTGTTTGGGTTCTGCTGGGCAGAGCTGGCACAGCACCAGTGCTGCCTCTCCAACATTCCCCCTTCACCAGCAGGCTGGGGGTGGACAAGATCCTGTGAGGGGACACAGCCAGGACTCACAGCCTGACCCAAACTGTCCAAAGGGACATTCCAAATGACATCTGCCCAGCAGTAAAATCTAAGACAAAAGGAGGAGGTGGGAAATTCGTTATTACGACATTTGTCTCCCATATCTGGTTCCTGGAAAGTGGCTGGGCGGATGGAATTGGAGAATAAATCTTTTGTTTTCCTTTGCTTCCATGCACAGCCTTTGATTTTGCTTTATTAAACTGCCTTTATCTTGACCCATGAGGGAGTCTTTTCCATCTTATTCCTCCTTCCTCCTTGCATCCTGCTGAGGAGGGGGGTGACAGGGAAGTTTGGTGGGCTCCTGCATTCAGCCAAGGTCAACCCACCATACTGACAAATCCATGTTGGCTGTCACTCATCTTTTTGTTATCTCCTAGGGGCTTACAAATTGTTTGCTTGATTATTTGCTCCTGGATTTTTCTAGGAATTGAAGTTAAGCTGACAAATCCACCCTCTTTTCCTCGTTTTTAAAGATAGTCTCAATAATTGCTCTTTTCCAGTATTCTGGACACCCTCTCCCATAAGCTCTCTCAGATAACCAGTAACAGCTCTGAGATTGTCCCAACTGCTCTTTTTCTCTGATAGTGGTCACCTGAGTCTCAGTGGCCATGAAAATACATAACTAATATAAGCACTTATCTTAGTTTTTCTCATTTGTTCACGCCTTTAATTGCTTTGCACATTTCATTACATCAGTGTCTTTAATGAAGGCAGAAGTAAAAGTGGCAGTAGAAACTGTGGCTTGTTTGGGTGTTTCTGTCCATAGATTTCCCAGCCAGATTGGCAGCAGAAAAAATCTATTTTTACTCTTCTTGAGTTCTCCAAATTTTGAACAGTTTACTCTCATATTGGATTCTGTCTTTGACCTGGATATTTCTGATTTAGCCCATGATTACTTTGTGTTGTTTTTTTAATAGCCTCCCATGAGGTTTCTGACAAAAGCTTTTGAAAAAACCAAATGAGTTATGTCAGTTGTGGTTTTAGTAATCTGGCGCAGTGATGTTATAAACACTCATCTGCCACATTTAAATAAAGAGTTAAGGCATTTCAGGCACTGATATATTTCCATCTGATATCAAAAGGCATTTCTGATCACACAGATCTTCAAACATTTATTTATATTTACTTTTAATAAGCACCATAAAACCTGTTTCAACACGAAGCAATTTAATTGCATCATTGCATTTGATCAGATGAGCATCCTGTTCATTATAAAGCCTTCCCTATAAATAAACATAGAAAATACAAATTAAACTTCCTCGTTAAAATGCACCCAACTTAACATCTCAATTCTTTCTTTACATGTTGTGAACTGAATTTTTCTCTGGCATAATGTACACACTGAAATGTTGTGATGCATATTTACATAAAAACCCTGCTAATACATTGCCTGACTTGGGATGTGCCCCCATTTCAGCCATCAGTGTTGCTACACTGATGAAAACCACTTACATTCCAGCAAAGCTGATGAGACAGCTGAAAACTGGGGGAGAACATAAAACAAGAGTTACATTTTGCTTATAAAATACACATTTTCATTCAGTCCAAGTTTTCCAGGAATACGTCAGTCCAAATTTGCAAATTTTGAGTTATTGACATCTGTATCCCCAAAGGACGAAATGATTTTTAGCATTCTGGTGCACTTAGACCTGATCAGTTGCAAGAGTTAGAACATTTTGAATTTTCTGCGTGGATTGTGCAGGAAAGGCCAAACAGCACAAATCTACTGTTTCCAATAGCTGTTAATGATGTGGAGTGAACACAGGAGTGGGACACTAAACTAATCAGTGGTATTGGACATTGGTGAGTAGAAACCACTATATTAGTGCCTAAACTGTGCAGTGATCCATGCCTTCTAATTCTGGGAGATAGTTATGTTAAATTGATTTGAAAATAAGTGGATAGAATCATTATGCCTACATTTATAGCTAAGCTGATGGAAATCAGATGGATTTTAGTTTTGCAATGCACCTCATAAATTGATGCTGAAAATCCCAATAGAGACTTCACTGCCTGCTTTCTGTCCACCCAATAAACTGTGATTATTGGATCCTGATGACATTTGTTCTGAGACATATTAAAATGAATTGACATAAACCTACACAAAAAAAAAGCATGCTGAAGCAACTTGGAGATGTAGGAATCTGTAGACTATCATCAACTGATGTGTATTGTCCAAGGAGGGATTGCCATGGAGCCATGGATACATACTGAAAAGCATGGTTTCTCAAAAAGCAAATTCAAAGCAACACAGGATTGCCTAGGATTAATTCTGGGAAATACAGTCCTTTTATAAAAATAACTTTCAGAACAGAATAAAGCACTCAGGGAGTTCAGGAGACAAGCAACAGAATGGGACACAGTAAAGCAGAAAGGTGTGCCCTTGTGGCAAACACAAAGCTTGTTTATTTCTGAGGCATCAAGAGACACTTCCCACCAAGTGGAGACACTGGGAATACCTTACTACAAACTCCCAGGCAATGAATTAAGGGGTTTATTAGGTAATTGCACCTAAATTTCCTGTCATAGGAAAGCCCACATGGTAAAAAATAATGGCAAGAGGTGTAAATAATAAGAGGTAATTCATTACAATATATAAGTTTTCCCCTAAGAGGCAGTGTTAAATTTTTACTGCTTGTATCAACTTCCAGTTCAGACCTATGCAATATGCAATATCCAACTCTCACTATTGAAGAAACAGTGATTTAATAAATAATAGAAGTGAGGCTACAGATCCACAGAAATGGAAGGGAGCCTTAAACCCCTGAAATAATAAATATCCTACTGGCATCAATGTGACTTAGGAACTCAGTGCCCTTGGGAAAAGAAATGTCTTTAATGGATTTTTTTTTTTCTCAAGAAATATTTTCCCAAATAATACTCTTAAGCTTTCCCTCAGTATGTTTGACCAGAAAAGAAGAATTTATTGATTTTTAGAACTTCTAATTTAAGCTTTGACTTATTTTAATACAAACAATGATTAAAAATAAAAGTCTTTCAGGCAAACAGTTTTTCTGTTACTTCTAGGCAGTAAACATTCAAGTATTGTGATTGCCAAAGCAGGAGAGAAATCAATCTATACCTCTGACAGAGGTTTCTTTTAATATAAGTGGCTATTAAAATTGCCTACACTTCCTCCCCCTATATCCATCTCCTTCTTCTGTAA
The DNA here is from genome assembly GCA_016584745.2 of Phylloscopus trochilus trochilus. Lineage (NCBI taxonomy): Eukaryota > Metazoa > Chordata > Aves > Passeriformes > Phylloscopidae > Phylloscopus > Phylloscopus trochilus. Next base: position 5,918,155 of record WQNJ02000016.1, on the reverse strand, counting down.
CCTGTGCTACTTGTGGATGATTTAGCAGCTGTACCCTTATCCAAATTCCTGCATTTGCTTGGGCTGACACCTGGCAATTCTTGGGTCCATGCAAAGAGCAGCTTCTTGGCCCAGACATTTTCCTGCTACTTCATATCTCCAGAAACTCTTGATACTTCTTTGGGACCACTCATACTGAAATTCTGTAATTTTGATTCCTGTGACATCTACAGTGCAAGTACCACATCATATATGTCAATTCATTAAGCCTGGCAAGACAATAAATTTCCAGCTCTGGAGCTGCTGAATGACAACAGGACTGTCAAGCTGTTTGTGGTGAGGAACCCCTGAAGTGGGGTGCATATCAGGAACAGCATTGGTATGAACCAACTGTTTTCCAAATTAGCTGAAATGCTGAGCTAATCTGTTGTCTAATCCAATAAAAATATGTATTTTCAATAAGAGGACACCGAGAAACTCTTATTAGTTTAACCACATGCATCAGACAGCATCTCCCTCATTAGCAGTTTGGTATAACAGACGTAAAGTCACTGGAACAGAACATGTTTACAGGGTAAATATCTCCCACTTTGAAAATAAATATCTTGGCTTTGGCTCAGCATTTATTTAGCAGTGGGAAACTGCTGTCCTGTGACAGTCTTCCATTTCGTTGACATTATCTCCTAATGATGTTATAAGTGGGGATAAGTCAACCTCAGAAGGTTCAGAGGTTGAATTTTCATTAGGATAAGCATCTAGAAACTTCGAAAACTTCTGGACTGTTATTCCAGCTATGATTGCTTCTCCTGTTTTCTGGTAAGTGCTTGTCTTTCTTGGTCCTAACCTCCTAAAAATCCCCCACCCCGGGTAATCTCCCTGTCCCTGTTTCCCACCAGAAGATGTGGCTGGTGTGGTTCTGTGAGATCCTGTGCAGGTTTGCTCTGCTGAGGGCACATTTCCTTGACTTTTTCAGTGAAATAAATAAGATCACAAAAGCACTTTCTCTCAATAACCTTCAGTCTGAGGCCACAGCACAGCCATTTCCTGCAGCACACATGGCTGGTTGACACACACAGATGGCCCAGGGTTGATGCCTTGGTTTCAGGCATTCAGCATAAACACGTCATTTATGTTCCCTTTGCAACCACAGGAGCAGTCAGCTGATGCTGGAAGGGACTCGAATTTACCTGACCTTGATGGAGTTTGCCTGGAAAGGTTTTGTCCTTGTTCTCACATTTTCTTTACAGTTAAGTTCATCTGCCCCTGGTGTTCTTCAAGAATCATTTCCTTTCCTGTGAGCCTACCTAAGTAGAACCACTATTTTCTTTTTTTTTTTTTTTTTTTTTTTTTTTTTTTTTTTTTTTTTTTAAATTTGTGGTTTTTTTTGTTTTAGTCAAGGAAGATGACAGCCTTGAAACTACTTGCTAATCTGATACCTACAGACAGTGGATTTCTCCTCCTTCCTCTAACTGATGACTTAACCTGTGTTTTTCCCCCATCATGATACCCTTACAGTATATACTTACAGTGTATACTTTTGTTTTGAGGCGAATTTCAGAAGTTACACCCCAGCTGCTGTTTTTCCTCTTATTTCAAGTCTTATTCTTTCAAACTGCCCATTTCCAGTGTCTACATCCTAGCTAAGTTTACTCACTATTATTTTTGTCACAAATTGGAAGAAAATTATATTTAAGCAAGACTGGTAATTTAGAGTGTCTCAGTTCTTAAGGTCCCAACTTGTGAAATCTTAGAGTTGATCAGCACCTCTTATCCTGAGCAGCAAACATATCAAAGAATCTCAAATTGGCTGCCCCAGCCAGGGTGGGGGGAAGCATTAAAAGTACACGGATCTTTTGGGAAAATTAGTCTACAAAGCATTTATTTCTCCTGAAAGTTTCTGTCTCACACAGGTGTTTCACTCATCAGGATGCATGCATTAATCAAAATAAACAGCTTGTGGATGGGGCACACCGACATAATAGATGTACTTAACTCCAATTAAACCAAGCAGTGGGCACTGTAACCTCTCTCTGCTGGTGCTGCAGCAGTGCATACAAATTATGTGAGGCAGGTGTTCTGCTGACCATTCAGTACAGCCTGGGCACTTAACACCAGTTCAGGGACCATTTGATTGGGAAAATCTTAAAGAGAAAAAAGGAAAAGGGTTAAAACTTAACGTTTTAGATCCGCCAAGAAGAGTGTGTACCTTGAAAGTCAAAGACAACAAGTGCTGCTTTCCAATCTTTCTGATGCATGCCTATAGATTTTTAATGCTATTGCCAAGTCCCATTATTTAATGTGAGTCATGCAAAAAACAAAACAAAACAAAACAAAACAAAAAAAAAAAAAACAAAAACAAAACCCAGAAAAAAATTGTCTTTTATTAAAACTATGAATTTTCAGGTCCATAAGACCTTGAAGAAAAGCATGAAAATGCAACTCGAGTGTGCCCTGTAAATTCAAAAAGCAATGAAAAAGTGAATCTTGTATTGTCTCTTTAAGTCTTATGTTCAATAAGATGCAGCAAAAAGAATAATATTATGTCTGTATATAATATATATTATAATAGATGTCCATAAGAATGGGACATTATTGGTCTGCTCTATGACCTGAGCTTTGTCAAACACTGAGACCATGCCACAGACTGAAAACATCCTATTATTTTTATTGAAACAGTTATTTTTTTCTATCACCTCACCTCCACCTCTCATGTTTACTGTGAAATATGGTCTTCCTCAGCAATGAAGATTCATATACCTGTGGTTATTTTGTCATTTATATGCAGTTCTATCATCGCTTGTTTTAATCTCTGTTTTAGGGGCTGTTCTGTTTACTACATGGCATTGATTTTTGAATTAAGCTCAGCAGAAAGTGTTACTACATCAACTATATCTTTGAATATTTGAATATATTTGTTTGCTTAAGCATTTGCTTAGTCAGACAGCTCTGAGGATTTGTTTTAAGTACAATGTTTGCAATTGACAGATGACTTTTCTCTTGGTGGATTCTAATTGCTTGTAGCCCAGTGGGAAAATGTTACTGTATATATTGATTTTTTTTTAACTAAGAATCAGTATTTTAAAAAATAAACCAGGAATTAATACATCATAAACCAGTGTTCAATCTGCAAACCCAGTTGGAAGTAATGGAACTATAAATTTAAAATTATGCCTGTAAGAGTCAGAATTGTTTGATATGGTGTACCTCTTACCTGTAATACTTCAGATCCAGTGTTACAGATATAATGAAATTCTTAGTTGCAATGCCCTGAAGAGCATATTGAAATAGTAATGAAAACAATGAGAACAGTGACAATATGGTAAATACTCTTTTCAATATGGAAAGAATACCAAAGGGTTTCCTGTATGTGCAGGTTGAAACCATTCATCCTATCTCACTCTCCATAGGATCTTTAATAATTTGAGTGTGGTGATTGTAAAGAATATTAAAAAATTATCATTACACAGGACAAATTATAGTGTGAAAATAAGGTGATAAGGTGCTTACAACAGCATGCATCTCTTTGCTGAGAAACCTTTGCTATTCCTCATGTTGATATTGCCTTTAGAGAGGTCAGCATAACAATAGTTGCTTTGATTTTTTAATACACGCAGACTGTTCTGTGTAAGTACATATTGATTTAAATAATACTAGCAAATTCTGATCTTAATCAAGAGCAGGCAACAGAAACAGTACAAATGACCCAGCAGTAACTAAATAAATAAACCTCATTGCTCTTTGCTATCTCAAAAATCTATATATGCGTTTCACCCCCACAATTTCAGAAACAGAGAAAATAGAGAAAGTTCCAAACAAAAATTTGCATTGAATAACAAGACAGAACACATTTAAATTCCATGTGGAAACACGCTGGAGAAAACAAACACTCTTGTCTCTGCTTCAAAAACCAACAGCTTGATTTTCCTATAAACACTAATCACATACATATTAGGTCATTATATTGGAAGCAGAGACTCCTGGAATAGTTTATCTTGGTTGCACATTTCCTTACTTAAATAGGAACCATTCCTTTTAGGCAAACCAGGGCTGGAAATGTCATATTCCTTTTGAGTTTTGAGAGCTTTTATGTTGCAGTGGGAAGGTATGAGAAAGGTACCAAAAGCTCACAGTCACTAGCAAATCTTGGGACCTATATCACACAGACAAACCCTATTCTTAATCCCTCCCTGTTCCATAAAAAGAGGGGACAAATATTTAATTTTTCCTGAGGTTCTTTTGGCTACTGCAGAAAATATGCTTGAGATTGCTACAGGTATTCAAAGAAAGGATGTCTGTCATTTCTGAAGGTTTCAGTGCCAGCCTGCAGTTTTTAACAAAGGGATATGGCACCTTTCATAGACCCTGAGTCTAAATAGGAATGAAAAGGGATTTAGTGACTCTGGGACCCATAGCAACCGATGCTGAACAGCATCCTGCTGTATCAGGCAGCACACATGACACTTTCACCAGTTCTAGCCTAACTAATGATGGATGAAGAGACAGGCAGGTGACAGTGCCATCCTCTTCCACTCTGTCACAGGGGCTACAAAGCAACTGTCATGCACAGGCAAACCTTCTGACTAATGCTCCCATTGCCTTTTTGCATTTCTGTTCCACACAACTCAGATTGGTTTTACTGCATCCAAGTTACCCTGACTGCATGTTCTGCTGAAGAAACAGCAGCTGTTTCAGATCTGAAATAATTAAAGGTGCAAAGACTTAAAGTGGAAATGTCCACTGGAGGAATGAAAGCTGAACATAGCAGGAAAAAATCACTTCAATTTGAAATTATCACGAGCGATTGTCACTTTCAATGACTATTTCCCCTGTCTACATTTTATCCAAATTCTTTGCCTCATCTTTTAAGGCACTGAGCATCACTAAAATCATTGAGACTGAAGGTATTGGGAGAAATTTTTACAGGGCATGTAGTAACAGAACAAGGCAGAATGGCTTCAAACTGAGAGTATGCTTAGATTAGATTAGGAAGGAATTATTCATCATAAGGATGGTAAAGCACTGGAACAGGTTGCTCAGAGAAGTGGTGGATGCCCCATCCCTGGGAGCATTCAAGGCCAGGTTGGATGGGGCTCTGAGAATCCTGGTGTAGTGGAAGATGTCCCTGCCCATCACAGGGGAGTTGGAACTGGATGATTTGAAGGTCCCTTCCAACCCAAACCATTCTATGATGATTCTATGATAATGATGACATTAGAGAAATTATTAACGTCCTGCAGGATCAGATCTTAGCGCTGAGATAATAGCAAAGGAAAAATGCTTTTAGCTTTATCACGTTGCTGACACTGTACAGGAGGTACAGACATCATTAATTTCTCCCTGAAATACTGTTTCCTCCTCTACTAGTGGGGGTTTTCACCTTTATTTGAGCCATATTTAGTGAGAGGCAAGGCTCATCCTGGATCACTGTAGTACAAGTCATAATCACCTACGATTCCTTGAGCAGAACATTTTGCATTTGCAGATGAGTCATTACAGAATTATGTTCACATCCAAAAGTGCTGCCTATGATGAAAAATCCCTTGTGCCAGGTGCAAACACTAAAATAGAGCCCTGTCATTTAAGTTTACAACTTGTGTGGGTAAGACAGATCAGACCTAGGAGAAAAACAGGTAAATTTAATATTGGTTAAATACCACTTTGTGCTGATAGTAGATTTTTGGATGGGGATTGTCTTCTTTGATCCAGAAAGGCCATCCTCTGTGCCTTATCTTAATGTGGCTTGAGAAAAACTTGAACACTATCCTAGGTAACTAAACTTCACAGAAAGAGGATGTGTTGTTCTTGCAATGACAATTAAACTTTTTCTGCAAGCATATTTTTCCCTGCCAGTTTTAGGCTTCTTGAAATCCACAGTCCCATTTTTCAATGACTTTTCCCTCCACTTTAATTCCAGTCTATTCAAAGTCTACTGTATCAAACCAGCTTCACTCAAAATATTACAAAACAGATGAATAGCTTAGATTTTTGTTCCAGCACCAACAGACATATTTAATTTAAAGCTGCCTTCATTAAATACCTTTATTAGCTCATGGAAAATAGAGTTGCTAAACCTCCAAGCCTATCTCTAAAATCTCACTGCCAGATGCATTAACTTAAACAAACCCAGCAACATCCGCTTTTATTTTTTTTTTCCACTTCCAAATCAACTTTCAGAAATTTAAGCTTCTACACTTTGACAGCTCATTCAAAGACCTTTAAAGGCAATCTGTAAAAATGACTTCCAGTTTGACCTGAACAGAGATACTGGGATTTAGAGAGTGCAATTGATAGGATTAGTACTTCTCTCTAGCTATCCAAGTTAAGACAATTAAAACAGGAAACAGTGAAAATAGTGTAAGGTAGAAGATCCAGGGAATAACCTCTTAGGCTTAGCTATAAATTATCTAACAATTTCTCCTCTATATGTTTTTCTATCCACATCTTTTCTGAACAAAAGGCTAGACATAACCAACAGGCAGTTCAGTAATTTGTACCCTAAGCTATAACACATCACAGTTAGAGTGCAAATGGCACTCTTAGGGTACAAGAAATGTGTGCACGTAACAGGCAAGCAAAATTAAATGAGAGTCCTGCTGACTGGAAGGTGAGATCTGTTAGAGTCTCAAGAGCTTCCTTAGGGAGCTGGTGGGAGCTCTGTAGCTTTGGTCATTTAAATCAGAATGAACATTTTAACAGAGAATATACTTCAGGGAGCCATCAGTGATATTTAAGGTATCATTTGCAATACATCTAATACACCAGGATTTTGTAAAGTCAATATGAAATAGTGGGTGAGAGAAACTAAGAAAAAAACACCTGGAAACAAGATTATACAGGTCCCATTTCAACAGTGGAAAATCATGTCCCCTCTTCCCTCCAATAAATTTACAAGGCTGTCCTATAGCTATAAGGCTGCTTTAGCCTTTGGGGATGTGCCTGCAAGTCTTTGTGCTGTCCCAGACCTCACCAGTGAAGGATCCTGGTCAAGCAGCAGCAAAGCTTTCATATACTCTGGCAAAAATATAAACAAGTCACGTATTTGACTGTGAAGGCTGGTCATGGGGTAATACAGAGAGTTGAAAATCTCATAATTTCTTTCATGCCTTCCTCCTCTCTGTAGTAAAAGTGTGCTAAAATGTATTCCGTGTCTTACACCTCCAGAGAGGCTCTAATATTCCTTTGGGATGAAAAAGGACCCAAATTTTGGAGGTAAACAGAACTGCGTGACCCCTGTCACATTTAGAGTCCACAAACCACAGGGTTTGCTTTTTCTTCACTGAAAGCTGAACTTTTGTGGCAAAGTTTAATTTTTTTTTTTCCAAACAAATAGTCTTCTCTAAAGGAGAACAAGAGAATCTCCAAAGCCTGGGTAGGATGTCATTGAAGTAAATTTGTGTACAGTTTAATTTGTTTTTAAAATAACCCAATTAGGAATATTCCACGTATGGAACTTCACACGATAGGAACAGTCCTAGTGGAGCCAGCAACACAACTCCCAGCATCCTGTGACATTGGCAACTCCTGTAGGAAGGGAACTGGGAATAGGATCTCTGTTTCCTTGGAGATCACATGCTTTGAAACTGCTAAAGCAGTATCAGAATCTTCTGCCTGTAATACCTTAATCGTTTCCACAGAAAACACTTAATATATATATTAAGATATCACATGAAGGATGAAGCCTTTAGATAACCAGTAAATAACAGGGAGTTAATAGCTCCTGCCATTCTGGTTTCATGGGACTAAGGCTGAAGGAGAGAAAAATGGACCAAGAAGATATTATGAGATTTTTCATATTTTATGCTTGAAAACCTTTTAATTTCAGATTTCAAAATAGTGTAGCATTTATAAATACAATCAGCAGAATATGCAGAAGATACACGATTCAAAAGAGGAAATAAAATAAGTTCTTTTGAGAAACACATCATTATTACTCTAAGGCAAATTAATTTTATTAATATCAGATGAGAGCAAGGTTACAATTTCTTGGTTTTCTTTGGGCACAGTCATGTTATTAAAACACCATAGAGAAATCTCTGGTGTGGAAGGAGTTTATTTTGGCTTTCCAGATTCACATCCCTGATAGGAAGTTAGGTGACTCAGAGACCTTAATCAATCAGTGTGAGCTTTCTCACGGCTCCCATGGCTGTGGCATCTGGGAACCACCACGGAGTTCAAGTGCTTCCTATTCATGAGAATTCCAACTCAGGCATGGCTACAAACCCAACAGCTGCCCAAGGACTCTCTGCGAAATCCAAAGGCCCTCTCACAAAAGGCAGCAGATGTAATTGGAGCCCAGTGTGAAAAGGGTGACTTATTCACCGCTGCCTTTTGTCTGCAGTGTTTGGAGTCAAAGGCATGACCAAGGAAGATGTCCCACGGAGGCCAGCTGTCTGGATTCATGCCAAAAATTTACATTTGCTTGTGTTGCTTATATAACCTGTTATGCAAAATGCAGAGCACAAAGAGAGCTCCTCTGAAAACAATTTAACCTGCCTTGAGGGGAAAAAAAATATAATAGCAATTATTATTTATGAAGTATTAATAAATATTTTCGAAAGGCTATATTTTCCAGGTTATGATTGCAAAGCTTAAAAATCTGTTGTCTGAGTTTTTTCCCCCTAGCCCAAACCTGCAAATTTTACCTAATAGGGACATTCCATTTCACAGGAAGGAGCTTTCCATCAAAACAGAGTCTGAAAAAAATTTAACTGCTCTAATTAGACTCCACCAGGAATTATTCTAAATGTCTTATAGCTGCAGAAAATTACATTAATGAACACTTGGATGCTGTAGTCCTTCTCCAACACCCTCATATGCCCTCAGTGAAATAAGACGATGTTTTTATTCTGTCACTTATGCCTATGAATGTCTACAAAGCTAATTCTCTGATGGTGGAAAAAATGCCATGAAAATGCAATTAAAAATTGGTTCTAGTTGCTAGACTTCTTTGGCTAGATGTTGAAAACATTCTGACTACAACTAAAGGACAAACTGATCTCCTTTATCCAGTGGCCAGTAACTGGAGATAAAAATGAGATGCAGTACTAGAACAGCACCCAGACTTCCATGTTTAGTGTTTGACTGAGCCAAACGTGATGTCTGGTATGTTATACTTCTTGAATAATATATTTTGTTTCTAATTGGATGGCGTTATAGCAGATATAGAAACAAAGAATCGTTGAAGTTGGAAGGGGCCTCTGGAGGTCAGGAGACACTTGGTTCCACCTTGTATTTGCTTCCCTTTTGTCTCTGAGTTTGGCCAGGAACAGCTTGTTCATCCATGCAGGGCTCCTGGCATTTTTGTCTGCTTTTGTATTTGATGGCATAGAACCCTCCTCGATTTGGATGAGGCAATCCTTCAACATGAAACAGATTTCTTGAGCCCTCCTTCCCTCCAAGGCCTCTTCTCCTGAGACTTTTTTGAGCAGATCCCTGAGGATGCTGAAGTCTGTTCTCACAAAATCCATCACTGTGAGCTTGCTTTCCACCCTCCTTTCTGCTCCCAGGTTCCTGAACTCCAGCCAAGGCTGCCTTTGACTTTCAGATGCCCAACAAGCCCCTCATTGTTGGTGCTTATGAGGTCCAGCAGAATTCAGCTTCTTGCTTGGAGGATTTTATCATCAATGTAATCCAGGAACCTCCTGGACTGCTTATGCCTGTTTTGTTGTTCCTCCAGGAGACAACCTCTCAATTTGTATTTTCTCTAAATTAGGACTCTCAGATTCTGTCAATTTTGAGGGTGTTTCCCTGCTAAGCAGAATCTTTCTGTAGGAGAGAATGTCAGAATGGGAGTCATGGCCCTTGCAGAAGTTTTTTTGTCTCAGTTTTGTAAAAGCAGTACACTGACAGTTTGGGAAAGGGCACAGCAAAACCAACCTCAATTAACAGGTACAAAAAGTAGTCTAAGCTGGGTAACACAGGAGGGATGCTATTTTTGATCAGTTCAGCAAATAAGGTAGTTTTGCCATCATCCAAAGAACTGTAGGTAATTTTCTATTTGTGCAGATGGAAATGGAACACTTGGAAAGTTCGAGGTGAATGTCCAACACTTTTTCTTTTGAGACATCTAAGAGAAAAAGTGAACATGCTAATTATGTCCAGAGAAGAGAAAAAGCAATTAAATATAATTCCAGCATGATTCTGGGCATGAAGTTATGTCAAACTCAGAAAGAGCCCATCTAGAAGTAAGCAGGAACCTGTAGGTAAGCCCAGGTAAAATTAGAGTGGGATTCAGATTTAGAAAACTTACCACCTCTACTGCAACACTCTAGTGGTTCAAAAAAATAATTAGGCAGGGGAAAGAAGACTAATGATTTTCAGAAAGTAGGTGTTTCTCAGCAGTCCTGATTTCCAGCCTGTTGGGCTTGCATGTGGAAAACAAGACATTCAGTCAAGTGCTGTTATGTAAGTGCAGCTCTTGGACAGCACTCCATATACAGTATAAATTCTGCAGGCAGAGTGTTTTAAGCACTTGGAAACTGCAGAAGATGGATATGGACTCTTTCTAAATCCATATACCTTTGAAAACAGAAATAAAAAGAAGTATCAGTGTAAGTAACATTAAGAGGTGAGAGGCAAGGTTTATAGGGAGAGGTAATATCTTTTATTAGGATAACTGATAGTGTCGGAAAAAAACAATCTCTCCAGAACAAAAGCTCCTTAAAGCTTGTCTGTTTCTTTTCACTTCTATTTGTTTGTTTCAGAAAAGACATTACTTCTTCCTACAAGTCCCATCTCTCTCCTATGCTCAGGCAATCACTTCAAAGAAGGTATTTCACTTTGTTTAAATGTTTCTGAATACTCAAAGCTGTTTCCTTCTTGGTCAATAAGTGTTTACACTTAGAGTAGTCAGTACATGGAGGGTTGTCATTTGAATAGGGATGAGATCTGCCCTTTAAAGGGGTAGATAAAAAAAAAAAGGGACGAAAATGAATTTTAAAAAATTCATTTCTTTAACACTAGTTTTCCTGCCTCCAAGCAAACAATGATTTCCACAGAGGTTTACTGATCTTTGGAATCTGTTGCTTTCTTCTGCTTTTCCTCCTGCCCGGCTAGCAGCTGCAGGAGAACTGGCAACAAGTCCCTTTGGCTTCAGGAAGGGAGGTGAGGTACAGGAGCTTTACCAGAGCTTTCAGGGAAGATTCCCTTGGCAGCATGTGGCAGCTCATGGCAGCATACAAGCAGGCAAGACATGACATGTCCTCAGCTTAAAAGGGCTTTCCAGCGAGGGGGCAGATCCAAGGCTTGGACCAATGGGATACTGAGGGTAGGAGGGGTTGGATAACAGTTGAGTTACAATAAATGGGGTGGTTTAGGTTTAGCTTAGGGGGTGGTTTACAACAACTTAGTAATGAACTATACATTTTGGGGGGGAACAGAGTCATTTAGGAAAAATGAATCACCACATCTTGGGGTTGTTAAAGTTAGGAAAGGTCTCTAAGATCACCAAGTCCAACCCTTGATGCAGCTCTGCCAAGCCCACCACTAAACCAGGGCCAAGTGCCTACATGTTTTATAAAGGTCTTCAGGGATGATAATGCCACCACTTCACTGGGCAGCCTGTGCCAGGGCTTGGCAACCCTTGAGGTGAAGAAATTTGTTCTAATATTCAATTTAAACCTTCTCTGGCACAGCTTGAGGGCATTTCTCCTTGTACTGTGGCTTGCTATTCGAGTGCATTCCCCCAGCTTCACACCCATTCAGGGAGTTCTAGAGGGCAACAAGGTCCCTCTTGAGCCTCTTTTTCTCCAGGCTGAGCCCCCCAGCTGCCTCAACTGCTCCTCACAGGACTTGTGCTCCAGTCCCTTCCCCAGCTCCACTGCCCTTCTTGGACATGCTCCAGCACCTCAATGTCTCGTGGTGAGGGGTCAAAACTGAACATGGGATTTGAGGCTTCCAATCTGAACTGAACATGGGATTTGAGGTGTGGCTCCTCAACACTGAGGGCAGGAACCCAATCACTGCCCTGGTCCTGCTGGCCATCTTTTCTTTGCTACAAGGCAGGTACAGGAAGGTGCTGCTCCTCAGGAGAGAAGGCCCAAGAAACTGACGATGGATATTTTCCCCCCAGTGAAACTCAAAGCATTTTGTAGAGATTAGTTAATCAAATTCTGATGCCTGTTGCAGGTTTACCAGTGTTTTGAACTATGGCAACAGAAGTGCTCAAACCCATATGTCAGAGAGTGTTATGCAAGAGTAACAGAGTACCCAATAGCATATTCGTCTACTTGTATGGATGGATCCATTTTCCTATGTTGTGGGGAACATAAAATCCAGTTTCTCATAAGAAGTGGGAAATTTTCATGTTGGTATTCTTCATGCACTTATTTTAGTTAACTTTTTAACTGACTGTAATATTTCTTAAGGTTGGGTTACAGTATCAAGGCAGGCTAAAAAGCTACCAATTGTTGGTCACTGTGGTTGGCACACATTTCATTTGCCTTTTCATATTTTCTAGCAGATGTCCACATCTGAGCTATCACCATGGCTTCTCTCCAGAATGAATGGTGAAGAACATGTATTTTTAGGCTGTAGCTAAAATGAATCTATTTTAAAGATTTATTTTCAGAAGAGTTAAACTGTGGCTGTGGAGCATATTTTTCTTTGTATTCTATAAGGGTGGCAAAGAGTGGGGATGAACAGCTGAGATGCTTTCTATACAGTGTAGATGCCTACACTGATCAGATGAAACCCATCTTCTACTGCCAAGCTACATCAGCCCATCAAGGAATGATTTCTTCTTTAGAGCTCAATCCCTTTTCATCTGTTCTGTCTGTGGTATTCAAATGTTTTATGCACACTATGTCATCCCTCTGAAAACCTCATGAATGTTATCTTTTATTTATGCCTTCAGAATTGCTGTTGATTATATTATGGCAATGTCTTGAAGGCTTAAACAAGATCAGGGCCATCTCTGCTAGTTGCTGTCCAAGCAGAGTGGCTGCATGAAAGGCAGGCACCCAGTATTTCTGAGCTTGAGATATGTCCCAATTTCACACTCTGGCAAGATCTAAATTTTTGTGGAAACTCCTCCCCACAGCTGCTGCCCTGGGTCCTGTAGAAAGGAGAGTTTATGGCACAGCATGGCCTGGCCAGGACCCCAAGGTATGAGAGTGCAGATAACAGCCTTGGTCTGCCACAGCACAGTTGTGCACAGCAGCTCTGATGTGGCTGGGAATGAGACTCTGCCCAAGAGGGAAAATGAGCTACAAGATTGGATTATGTCACCCTGCTGCTTATGAATAGGAGGAGATGAGCCACAGAGAGATTGATCACCCCACAAAGTTGTTAGAAGGGTCTGAAACAGAAGTCATCTTTTAACCTGTAAGACATTCTTCTTTGATCATACACACATTTTATTGTTTAGTCTTAAACACCTTGCCCACAACCACAGAGCAGCTGCGAGACAGAGCCATAACCCAGGAATTATGACACAGAGTTTTAGCTGAGACTCGAGTTATAAAATTTGCAAACCTGTGGGAAAAGGATCTATAACATATCGAATGCATTCAATTCCTGCATTTGCTTTGAGAACTCTAAATGGGAAAGAAATACTCCAGTAATGGAAAAAGCCTATTCCTTTAAAATGTGTGCTGGTATATTAAAATGTGGAGTTCAGAACTGTTGCATGATGTATAGTGCACAGACATGAATGACTCTTGATATTTGATTGTTTTATTACTTCCATCTGAGCTAACCTTCATTACTTGGATTTTACAAATTTAAGGACTTGCCAGTATGCTTGCCAGTTAAATAAAGGGCACATCTAAGGTCTCTGAACATCTGGTCCAAACACTTAATCATCTTGTTGCATGAAGGCTGGTATTTTTATCTTGTACCCTGATTGGGTCTGCATAATTTTTTTTCACAAATTGGTATTTAAACCTCAAAACCTTTAGCTAACTACATCTGTCATTGATATTTTATTGTTTAATTTCTTTTTATAGAGCCAAATTACATCTCTCCCACATACAGCTTGCACTTTACATGTCTAATTTGTCGACATGTTCTATAATGATAATTTCATTGATTTAGAAAGTGACATTATGAGCAACATATGTTCAGTTTAGCAGTAAACCTTGTTAAAGCAATAATGTACCATTCTTCCCCCCACTCTCCCCAAATTCAAATATAACCCACATTAGGAGGCAGCTGAGTCATTTAACTGCTTTGATTCTTGTAAATATAGAAACCTGCTAGCTGTTTAGCTTTACACTTTGGCTGCATATATTTCCTGCTTTGGGTTGCTAGGAAAGGACAGTGCAGAGATTAATTGTGCTACAGTACTTGGCCTAAAAGCACGATATGTGTTCATTTCCTCTGGAAAAGACACTTGGAAGGCAAAATTTCTCCCTTGGAGAAAAACAAAACCAAAACCAAAACCAAAACAAACCAAAACCAACCAGGACATGCACATAAAAAGAGTATAATTGAGGAACATCAATTCATAGACAATAATGAGAAGATGCCCTATTACTTTCTCCCAATTATCTTTAATATAATCATCAAGAAACAGACCTATTTTCATATTACTTGTGAAAGAGCTAAGTAATAAAAAGGAATTATTTTTATAGACTCTAGAGCTAGTTGAAAGCTTTGCCATCTGTACTGGTGTAGGGTCTTTCCCCAAAGTGTTTAAAAACTGACTACATTTTGATCTGTTAAAGCAGAGTTTAGTGATTTTGGGATTAGTCTAAAACTTCACACTGGAATCTCAGCTCAGTTTTTGCAAAGACATTTTACAAATACTTTACAAATCACTACAAAACCCACTGAAGCCTATAATGCAATTAGCTAAAAAAGACACAGATCTCTTCTGAAGAGTGTAAAGAAAGGGAATAATAATACACAGGGAATCACATCTTGTTTCAATTTGGAAAAGGGAATCCACTTAAAAATAGCCAGAGAAAACAATTATTACGGTGTAGTGGCCTAAGAAGAGGCCTGAGTCAGGAGACTTGGCAACAGAGATGTTATCTCCATGTTGTGAACACACTTGACTTCAGCAGATCACTTTTACCCACGGGTCAAGTGTCAAGAAGGAATGACAAGAGCCCTTTTCCTTTCTTGATTGTCCCACTCTCTCTGTCTCAGGTAGAAAAAAAGTCACAACAAAAAAAATGTCTCTGTTCATTTTCTATACACAAATTCCCTTCAAGGGATTTTGTAAGGATCAGTTTCAGAATATACTTTAGAGGTAAAAATCTCTTTACTTATTTATGAAAGCTTTTCCTGTGTGACTGTATTTTTCACTCTAAGTGGGTTGTTATTAAGTGAAACAGGCATGACTATGCTTCATTCACCATCTGGACTAACATTGTAAGTTCTCTTCTAAGACTTTCAAATCTTTTCACGTCACATTTGAATGGATTAATAACACATGTACTGAAGGGAATATTTCTCTAGATGTGGTTTTTGAAACTTTATTCTTGCTACTGAATTTTCAAATACATGAGATCATTGCATCTTGAAGTTTCTTTTTTATTTTTTTCCTTTTTCTTCCACTGTCTTTTTGTTGTTTTTTTTTCTGTCTTTTTGATTCTCTCTCTATGCCCCCTGCCCATTGAATAGAAGGTTGCTAAAGAAATGTGGGGGTTTTTTTCCCTCTAGAGAAAAGAGTACCAACAGATATATATGCAATATCTGTTTCTATCAAGAGCAATCTACAAATTCTAGAATAAATCACACATTTCTTTTCACAGTTTCTTTGAAAAGAAGGATTTTGTCAGAAGATTTTTGTCAGAATGAAGGTAATAAAACCTTTCGCCACAATGAAAAGAAGTGACTTTCATTATTTCAGTATTAGGGGAGAAAAGGTGTTTTTACTTTATGGTACTTAAAACAAAGCAAAAATCTCAGAGGAGGTAAGGCAGCCAGCGATTTTCACACTGAATATGTCAGGTTGCTAACTTGCATGGAGATGGATGAGCAGCCTTGCCCTTCATAAATTAATCTCAAATTAGTTGCCACATGCTCGCAGTTTTGGGTAAAGCATCTCTATTTTTCCTGTGTAAAAGTGATGCCTTTGAGAGCAGAACATTTTCCTCTCAGTTTAATTCAGGAAAAAAGAATGAAGTGACTTATCTGAAAGAGAAAACAGTTTCTATCTCTCTGCATTCTTATGTGTTTTAAATATTAGTTCCCAATAAGCAGGGTTAAGTCTTGCCCTGAGGCACAGTAGGCTACAGGATTAGCAGCATGTTTACATCTGAAATGGTTGTAAATTTTCATATGCATTGTTCTTTTTTATCATTGCTCTTGGCATTTTTCTCACACCCTATCACACAAGATGCTGAAGTCACATTGGCCTCCTTATGTTAGCGTTTATATTCTCCCATTAACATAGAAGCAAAACTTCTTTATTAATAAAGTTCTAGAATACAAATTTATACCTGGTTAAAACTGATGATTCAATTGACCAGATGTATCTGAGGAGCCAAAGTTAAACCCAAGAAAGACAAATACTTATTTTGTATCATATGTGATGATGGATATGACAGTGTGACCACACTGGGATTTCGTGGAGGCCTAGAATAACCTGAGTTGGATATGACCACAAAGATCATCAGTCCAACTCCTGGCCCTGCACAGGACAGCCCCAAGAGTCACACCCTGTGCCTATGAGTGTTGTTCAAATGTTTGTTGGGCTTTGTCAGGCTCAGTCCTGGGACCACTTCTCTGGGGAGCCTGTTCCTGTGCCAAACCACACTCTGGATGAAGAAGCTTTTCCTGATATCCAGCCTAACCCTCTCCTGACACAACTCCAGGCCATTCCACCAGAGAGAAGAGATCAGTCCCTGTGCCTCACCTTCCCCTCAGGAGGAAGTTGTAATTGCACTGAGGTCTATCCACAGTCTCTCCAGGCTGAACACACCAAGGAACCTCAGCCCCTCCTCCTATGACTTCTCCTCAAGGCCCTTCACCACCTTCATGGCCTTCCTTTGGACACTTTCTAGTACCCTCATCCCACTCATATTGCTTTAATGGGGAGCAATCTACAGTGATGCAGAGAAGCAAACTTATGGAATCACAGTGGGCAAATTGCTTCAATTTTTTTATTTTGAATCCTGTACTGTACCATTTAACAATTTGGCATTTGTGGGCATTTTTCTGCAGGACTCTCTTTAACCAGAGTTCTGCAAGTCTCCCACGTAATCTCACATGCTGGCTCATATTGCTTGTTTAGGGCAAATGAAAAATCCTTTCTTCTGGTTTCAGCTTGAAGATCAAAAAAACTGTGAAAGCACATTATTTTTAAGAGCATGACATTTTTTGAAGGCATTGTGTCAAGCACTGTAATCCATCTGGGGTGCACAAAACCCCGCTGGAAAATCCCAGGTTTGTACAGCAGACCAAACACTGCAGTGGGAAAGAGATTAACAAGGGCTGTAGCAAAGCATTTCACCCTGAGACAACCCATTAAAACCTTGGCTTGATAATGAACAGGATACATTTTCACCTGAAACCTGTCAGTGGGTTCTGTGTAAAATAAGTTTAATGCACTCAAAAGGACTTTAGGCAGTTTGTCCCATTTCAAAAATATCAGTCTAAAGAGAAAAGACTAGTGGATCTAGATTCTGAGTTGTATTCCACGCAAAGATGTGATCTGGTAGTCCAGACTTGAAGAAAACAGTTTGAGACTACAGCTCAGCACTCAGCTCTAAATGTGTGTGGGCACTTTTTGAATTATCAGGAACTTTTTGCAGCCATGAGGGTCTGGAGACATGAGACAAGGCATACGGAGAGTGGCAATCTTTGTTTTGGTTAACTGGTGTATTTCTGCTCACCTTTGACTTTTAGCAACTCCCTGGAGTAACTTTACCATTGTAAATACATCAAATCTTCTCACAGATTTATGTTTTATCAGGCATAAGGGCAGCTTTATACACAAATGTTCACATTCAAATAAAACAGTTGAAGGCTTCCTGTCTTACACTTCGTTTTCTTTTGGTGGGGTGTTACTCAGCTTTTTCCAGAATATTATGGTCACTGCTTCTCTTATTCTCAGGAGACAATAGCACTTCTTCAAGTGGTAGATTTCAAACTCGCAAACTCCATTGTCAGCCAGTGGAACCTCTTGTTTAAAACTCTTCCGTGAAATACAGGAAAAAATATTTAACTGGCTTACCCTTTATTTGCTGAAGTTTTCTAATAACAACAAAATATCTAGTCATTACCCTTTGAAGAATATGACTCCAGCTCTCCATCACAGATCTTCAAAGGGCTCAAATGATGGAGTGCTAGAGGGGGCTCTTGGGAGCCCCATCTTAAGAAATCCTCCTCCATCTCAAGAGTAGGTGTGAATTTTTCTGTCTCTGATGGAGTCCACCCCCTCTTTGTCTGCAGCTAACTCTTTGCCAGAGAAGACTTATCCTTGGGGTTTTGAAAAATGCTTCTGAAAAGCAAATTGTTTTTGCCTTTGGAATAGCCACACCACAAAGAAGGATTTTGCATCCTACCCTGTTTCAAAGAGCATAAGGGATTTAAGCAACATGTTTAACTGACAGGCAAAATAGTCAGAGTTGAAGTGCATGGATTTCATCTGTCTGGCAAGAGGTGTATTTGAATCATGGGTCAATCTCAGTTGTGAGGCGTTCTGTGTGCGTGTCTGTGTAGCAGACCTTTAAAAGCCTTGGCAGGACACTGGGCATAAATCTGCACCACCTTGCACTGTCCAATTTTTTTTTCTGTGACAGAACTATAGTTCTAGTTCAAAGATTCTTCCAAGTCCAAGAACTTTGCCAATTTTTCATACGTGGTGTAATGAAAATACTAAAGGCTAAAATATCTATATACATAACTTGCATACAAAGGTCTTGTGGCACGAAGGTTGCACTGTCAGCAAAATGTTCATTAGTCAGGATTTTTTAAAGAGATTCAACATCCATGAAATATTTCAGACAAAGCATGTTTTTATTAAAAAAGGTTACTAAACAATAGAACTTTTCCTTGAGATTTTAGCCAAATTTTGCACAGCTCCAATCACACGATCTGAATGCTTTTAACTGAAAATTTGCAGTTAAATTTCAACCTGAAATTTGATTTACCAGGTCTTTCCAGCTGTGTTCATTTGAGAAAAGATCACATTTAGATAAGAGACTACTAATTGAAGTAGTGTGTAGTAAGAGACTACACATTGAAGAAATGTATAGATGTTTGAGTATTTGCTATTACTTTTTTTATTACCACCCCTGGCTGGTGTGAAGAAATACAATATGAGATGAGGATGTTTGAGTCCTTCTGTTGCAGGGCTGAGTCTACCATCCACATATGGATTTTTTCCATAGGTCACTTAAAGGAACAAATGGAATTTCAACATGCAGCTGATGTTTCAATATCATAACTAAAAGCAGTGCCTTCCCCTGCCTGTAGTGAGGGGCATGTATTAAGTTACAAGCTCTTACTAAGGAGCTTTTATTTAAAAATCCATAAGGATCATTTTATGCAAAGCATCTGCTTCTTTTCAGCAGTGCATAACTGTAAAAAGGGACCTAAAAATGGTTTTCCACTTGTCAGATCCTTTGGTCTCTTCATCTTCTTGTGTCATTTGGAGCAGTTTCTCAGCTGCTCTAACCTGTCTCACTCCAACATGGTACCAGAAAACTTTCATTCATTTATCTACACATCCCATTTCCATGCAATCCTTTTTTTCTCCTAAAATGGGACAGTTCCTTATTCAGCCATCAAAAAGCCCTGAATGACAGGCAAATTATCTAATATGTGTGCTTAAAAGGAGAAGAAAAAAAAATCTTTATGAGGTATGGGTTTAGTTTCAAAACTTTGGAACAAAAACACTGGTCAAAGCCTAGAAATAGCAGCTCTGAGATATATTTATCTGTATGATATAGATATAGACATATATATATATATTGTGTCTAAGCAGTTACTGAGTATTTCATGGTTGAGTATAGAGTAGTTTCAACTTCCCTGTTATTTTGTTGTCAATTAACATGAATTATATCAACTACAAGCAAACACATAATTAATTTTTAAAAGTTGTCTACATTTGAGACTGGCCTAGGCCTGCCTCAGTCTTTCCAAACGGAAGTTTTATTTGACATCATTATCAAATGAAATATGTCAGTTTTCAGATGAAGTTGGTTATTTATCAATTTTTCCTTTTTTCTCTCTGACAAACTAAAAAAAGCTTAAAATTCAGATCCAGCAGTGTGCCCTTAACACATTAATGTCCAGCTATTCTGCTGGAAGTGTTCAAGGCCAGGTTGGATGGGACTTGGAGCAACCTGGGACAGTGGAAAGTGTCCCTGCCCATGCAGAGGGCTTGGAAATAAAGTCTAAGGTCTCTTTCAACAAAAACCACTCTGTGATTCTGTGATTCTGTGAT
This sequence comes from Phylloscopus trochilus trochilus, assembly GCA_016584745.2. Taxonomy (NCBI): domain Eukaryota; kingdom Metazoa; phylum Chordata; class Aves; order Passeriformes; family Phylloscopidae; genus Phylloscopus; species Phylloscopus trochilus. Next base: position 5,897,832 of record WQNJ02000016.1, on the reverse strand, counting down.
TCGGTGATTCTGTGAACTGTCCCATCTTCCACTTTAACAGTAGCATAGTTGATTTGTTTGTCTTGCATTAATTGGTGCATTGTCTGCACTTAAATACAGTTTCTAGGAAAACAATCCTTATAGATGTCTCAATTCCTTACCCAGCCATGACAGAAATAGCACCTTTACCTCTTCCTCATGCACTGAAAGGCACTTTCACCCTGGAGCTTTGAAAGAACCACTCTGCAGCTCGATTTTCTCAGTTAGGGAAGAAATACCAATGAAGAAATCTGCTGCCTCTTATGGAAGGGAAGCTTTGTCAGCAGACAAACCACAGCAAAAGGAACTGCAGAAATCAACGCCCAGATGAAAAGGAAGTTGGCTGTGTCAGCCTCTGGACTCACCACACCACTGTCACTCCAGAGGTGCTTTGCTGATGTGCAGAGCAGAGCAGGATAGGATGCCTGCAGGAAGGTGTGAACAGAAACCACACCTACACCTGCAAAGAGGGAAGCTGCATATGAGCTGTGTAGGGGTTACCCAAATTCATCCAGTGTGAATGGATTTCCCTTAATATGGCTGCAAAGCCATCCCCTGGCAGTTAGTAATATGGAGCCTTCAATTCCATGGAAATTATTGTCAAATTCGGGAGAGGTTGTTTCTGTGCAGAGAGCATCTCATAGAATCACAGAATCAGAAAACAGTTTGGGTTAAAACTGACCTTAAAGATCATCCATTATCCTGCCATGGACAGGGACACTTTCTACTATCCCAGGCTGCTCAGAGCCCCGTCCAACCAGGCCTGGAACACTTCCAGGGATGGGGCATCCACACCTTCTCTGAGAAACCTGTGCCAGGGCCTCACCACCCTCACAGGGAAGAATTTATTTCTAATATCTCATTAAAACCTACCATCTTTGCATTTAAAGATCTTACCTACCCATAGCCTGAGTTTGGCATGTTTTCCTTACCTACCCAGCTGTCTCCTAGGCTGAATCCATGTGGAACAGCTGAAGAAGATGTGAGGACAGATTGTCCTGCTTTCATCAGCTTTTGCTTAGATGCTAGCAAATACTTTTTCATCCTGTTTTCTTCCTGTTTGCTGTCCATTGAAACACCCAGTGAATTTGTTTTCTACGGACAAAAGTACCCATTTATTATATGAATTTTAAAGTAAACTGAAACGGTGTCTTGAACATCAAGATGGATTTGTACTTTTAGGAGATGCTAAGAAACCTCGTGTTACTTTTTTGTAATGTTGAAATCCCTGCAGACGTCAGGTCCTCCTTCTCAAAATATGGATATACTTATATTCCTCATACATATTGTATATATCTGCAGCCATCTAAATCCTTGGATGTCTCTTGAATTAAACAGCCGTTTTGCATTATAATTCATGTACATTATACTTCTTATTTGCTGTGCAAATTAAACTCTCAAACCACTGTGAGGCTCATGCCTACCAGGATATCAATGTTTTCTACATATCCCGGTGGAATGTGTTGAAAATATTCCTCCATCTTCCAAATGAATAAGCACATCATAAATGATATATTTACCTGCATATCCATAAGATAGAAAGACACCATGGTGTGAATTTTATCTGTGGGTGCTGTACAACCCATAATGAAAATTGGTTACGGGCCTGCTGAAAATGGACACAAACTTAAAAGTGATTTTTTAGACCAATTTATTTATAAGTTGTAGACACTCTTTCATCAAAACTAGTCAGATATATTTTTACATTCTTCCATCATTAGTTCTTCCTCTAATAATTCCTGCAGTCTTTATGATGATCTTCCCAGAATTTCCCTGGTATTGTGCAGCCAGGGAGAGAAAGAACTTCTCCAAACTGCAACATTTGCACAGCACACTTGCTGCAATCCAGCCTTGTTTATATATTCAACATGAAGCTTAGCACCCAAACAGTCTGAAGTACAGTGGCAAGACTATATGCAGATCACCCAGGATCCTGCAAATGCTTAGACGGGAGGAAGCTTTGAAGATTCACTTTGATCCTCACTTTAATACTAATGCTCATTAAAAAAAAAAAAGAAAAAATACTTCCAGTATCTGGATTAAGCAACTTCATGCATCAGAAGAGGGAGTGGTTACAGCATTTACAGATTATGTTCTACGAAGCTAATGTAGATATTAAGAAGTATTTATGGATTTTATTTTCATAGATGGTAGATATTATTGAGTTATGACTTGGCAGGCACAGCCTGATTTTGGCATTTTTATTTTCTGTACTGCAATTTACATTTGCAGAGTGCCTAAGGTCTGAGACAGAGACCTTAATAAGTCAGGGAAAAATCAATGTGAAATGAACAGAGACCATAAAAAGTAATGTATGAACAAGATAGATCATTAATGATATAAAATCCTGTCTAAGTAGGAAAAGATAACTTCAAAGCACTGCAGAAACATATTTTGAAAGGCAATGTTTTGTATGTTTGACTACAATTTTTAGGAGTGATGTTCTTTGATAAATTTCCTGACCATAATTTGATTATGTTCCCTCCTTCTGTCCCTCCAGCATGGATAAGGAAAGATTGGGCTTTTCCTCCCAAACTCAATGGAGTTGTAAGACCCAAAGAGGAGCAGCAGCCTGTTATGATATTTGCATCATCCAGTTACGAATCCAGAGTGAAGAATTTATTTTCAGGTGGTTAAAGCTTCATCACTGCCCATGTCTGAATATGAGAGGATAAGAATAAATAAATCCAAAATATTCTATTTCTCTTAAGATGTAAAGCAAAGAAATTATCTGAATATTGTATTTGTGCTTACATTTCTATTTATATCTTACATATGAGTTCCAACCCATGCAGTGTTGTTTAGGATGTGATTTGCTGTTTACCTAGAAATGCTGAGGGCTGCAAATGGGGACAGTCCATCTCTTCCACCCACTGCCAACCCAACCAATGTGTTCCCATCACTGACCTGGGGAGCAGGGTCAGTGGGCAAATTTTAAACAAAATTGTTCTTGAACACAGAGTTTGGCATTGAATCCCCACTCAATGCAAGCTTTAGTCAATGAGGAGTTGGGGAATTTACTAATGATGGGAACATGAGAAAATGTTCTGAAGCTGCACGAAGGGAGGTTCTGGTTGGACATCAGGAAAAAAGTATTCACTGAAAGGATTGCCAAACTCTGGAAAGGGTTGCCTTGAGAAATAGTGGACTTGCCATCCCTGGAAGTATTCCAGAAGCAACTTGATATGGAATTAAGTGTTATGGTTTAGTAGATATGGTGGTGGTCATTCAAAGGTTGGACTCGATGAACTCGAAGGTCTTTTCCAACCTAAGTGAATCTATGATTCTGTGACTCTATGAATACATGGGGAAAGAGGAATGATCTCTTTTGGTGACAAACCCAGCTTAGTAATTGTATCAAGTTACACCAAAAGTTATCAGGGGACGAATACTTCAATTGCCTCTTAGCTGTGCAGCAGGGAAGTTGTAGCTAAGATACGGAAATACAGTCATAGGCAGAGTTTCCAGTGATATGTGTGCATGTAGGGGGGACATAATTTCCATAACTGTGAATTTAAGAATACGAGCCAAAATAGTTTTCATTTTTTTTTCTCTGCTGTATGATGCATAATCATAATCTTGATACCCTGTTAAAAAAACTGAAACCTGTCTTTCCCTCTCCTGTAACTCAACTGCATAAACAAAAGAGAAGGCAAAGGAATTTGTCTCATCATTTCAGCTGCTAAAATATTTGTTGTTTCTTTAGAGGTTATTGCCTCTGCTTCCTCTGTAGTCAGCGGAGAGAGATAACTTCAGAAGAAAACAATTCTGTGTATACCAGACGTGTGTCCTAGCGAGGGATCAGCTGTCCCTGCAGAAAGCTCATTTACTCCCCATAGTAACTTCTAGATGGTTGAATTTACAGTAAACGAATCCAAACTGAGTGACTGCACAGGAGAGTTAATGAAGGTGTGTAAGCAAAAGTTCTGACAAATGCTCAGAGAAATACTGAAAGATTAAAGAGGCAGGTTTAAAAAATACATTAATCCTTCAGTTACAGGAGTCTTAGGTGCTATTCGTAGCAAAAGCTGTGAAAAATGTAAAAAATGTTTTATGAAGTTGATGGTGCATTTTAACAAGCTGATATAATCTGCAGATCATCAGTGTTGACAAGGTTCCTAAAAAGTGTTTTCAGCTCTGTATTTTTTTTATTTTGCAGTAAACAAATTTTTTAGTGGCTATAAAAAGTTAGAAAATATCTTGTAAAGAATTAGACACCTGCTGTTTTTAGTAAGAGAGCTCAACCAATTGGTAACTAAGGTACTAGAAATAAGGTACTTAAATTCTAATCAGGCTTCTTACAAACTTCATGTTTTTTGTGTCTTTTCTTTCTGACAGATAGAAACACTATTATCCTTTGAGGGTTGATGCAGAACAGGAATTCTATTATGTACTATATTTAAGCAAAGAAATATAATTATTTAGAGTTCATAGAGACTTAGTGCGCAAATAGCATTGATGTTATCTCATCTAGATTTTTTTTTTAAAACCCCAGTTTTTCATCTCAACTAGCAAGAATTACTCATTTTAATAATCTCTAGACAGTCTGATGAAAATAAGACTGGTTATCTTGATGATATAGTAGATGCCAGGAAGAGAAACCATCATGATACAAAACATAGATTCTGAACAAGTTTCATTAGTTTCAATGAAATAAGGGAATTGTCATGAGAAGCAAAGACTGAGGCTGAGAAAATGCTGTTCCTTGCTTAGGAATGCTCTGCCTGCAGTTACAGAGAAGCATAAAGGTTTTGGTATCCACGCTGATATGCTCATTTGTATGGAAAGTGATCAAAGGCATGACAATAAGTGAATCAAACACAGCAACTAACTAATGAACTGTGCTGGTCTAGAAGCCAAAATATCCTTAGGGAGAAAAAAGTCAACATTTAATTATAAATTAATATATCACACCGGATGGCAGTGGTGATTCGCAGCAAAGATTCTGACACTCAGATTTCTCTTCTCGTTTAGACTCAATAGCATCCCACCACCCGTGGCCACTCAGCCTCAGGAGTTATCTCCTCAGATCTTCCAGGATTAGTGGGATATGTGGGATATCCAGCTTGGGGAGTGCATGCACAGCAGCCCTCTCCGTGAGACAAAGCACCAGAGTGGATGAATTCACTAGGCAGCCTGAGACTCTGTGTCAAGCCTGAGGTAATGTCTATGTTATCACAAGACAAGAGGCTGCTGAAAATGTCTTTAATAAGTAAGTGCAGTGGAAAGTTGGCAACATGTGGTTCTTAAAAATCTGCATCATTTAATATGGAATACTATATCTATATTAGATTCGGGATCTTGGCTGATTTCCAAATGGATAATTAGATTCCTACTACTGAGACAGAAGTCGCCTTCACTTCCCGTCCTAAATGGTGTGGTTTGAGCAGCTCCCACAGTTTACTCTGAATCAGTGGAAGGAGAAAATTCCTTAAATATATAACCCTTTTTGACACATGGATGCTGTGAAGATGCTTCACAGTTCCTTGATCCTGTCCAATTTTAAGGCATTTTTGCTCATCATGGTGTCGAATAAGTATGAAAATTTTACCTGCATATGCCCCTGAATCTACCTACACATAAACAGCTTGGAGATAGTTAGAGGTAGTGCTTTGGCACTGTGGTTCTGCAACACAATGTCCATTAAAAATGGTGACAGGTATTTCTATGAATGTAGCACTTAGTAGGGCAAATGATTCAGAAAGAAAAGCTGTTAAAGTCTGAGTAACCAAGGAATACATAGCAATTTTACACCATTAAAGAAATGGCTTTCACTTACTGTGGGAATGATGGGTTCTTCCAGACATATGTGGGTTAGTATAGCTAGGGACTGAGCAAAATCCTGTCAAAACTAGAAAAGTGGACTACTTTGTAAGTTTAGTTCCTACCAGATTAGAAAAAGAAGCAAGAGTAATAAAAAGAATATCTGAAGTATTAGGACCCTCTTATAGGAACAGCAATAGACATATGTGGAAAGTGCCCTATTTACAAATTTGAATGGATAAATTGAGGAATAATGTTTGTGGAAGCACATGGGCCAGCTCTGCCCTTGTTTTAAAGCTCAGAAAATTACTGTGCTGCTGCCTCTATGAATAGAGGGCAAGCCTTGCCCCAGGAAGGGTGGTGCCCGTATGGCAACACTCAGTGACTATCATAGAAGATATTTCTTCTTTGCTGTGTCTATTTATTGCACCAAACACAATTCAGCAGAGATGATTCCATGTGGAACCAACTTTAGAAGCAGAAGAGAGGGAAGCTTCCATCAGGGGTTTTAGTGCTTTGGTCTTGGCTAGGCTTTTTTCTAGGCTTTTTCATAGATAGCAGCTACTTGCTGCCCATCACCTCCTCATTGTGCTTCATGACAAGCAGCAATCAGAAAAGTTTTTTCAAAGCTCTACCCTACATCTGTACTGGGCTCCAACAAAGGGCAGCTCAGGGGGAGGGACAGCATTCTTGCTGATATCTGTCCAAACACTCAGCCTGCCTGTGGCAGTCCCATTGCATCCCTTTGGCTGCATATTTCTACACTGAAAGGTCATTGATAATTACAGAGCAGAGCCCTGTAATTTTTCATTCAGGAATTAAGTAACAATAATTGCTAAATATCACTTGGGAGGAAAAAGGGGTAGATTGAGTACATAAAGGCCATGCTCAAGGAAACAGAGCATATCTATCAAAGGAAATAATTCTTTGAAGTTATAACAGTGAAAACTTAAATGCTAGGTCTGACATGAATTGGTTTCCATCAGAAGTGCAGAAGGAGGAAAGCACCCATGAAATGTCCTATCTTCTGCTAGAGACAACTTTCAGACCTGGGTTTTAGAGAGAGCACTTTTAACAATACCCATATGAGTGTTTGAAGAGGTAATGGCTCACTGTGGGTTGAAGGTGATTGAGCATCTGCAACCATCTGGAATGTCTATTTACAGATAATTTAAGGATTTTATTGGAATTATTGAATTCCTGATATGTGCAATATTTTCGTGGTAGAGTCATATTTTCAGACTTAAGTTTCACTGAAGTTTTCTAGGCTGCTTTTGAACACCACCTTTTTTTTTTCCCTGAGACATGAAATTTTAGTTTGCTTGTATCCTATTGAAATGGCATTGCAAACTTCATTTTCTGTTTTTTGTCATTTCGGTACTGTTTTGTTTTTCTCACTTTCTGCATTCCCATGCATTCAGTGGGAACCATTCCCTTCAATTTCATGGCTCCATACCACCTGCAGCCTTGCCTGTCTATCACCTCTCTCTTCACACTTTCATCTTGCCTGCTCCCATGCATCCGCTTTCTTCTGCCCTCCCACTTTCACTGCCATACAAACTTTAAAGCAAATTCATGTAAATACCATCACCCTATTTTCTACTTCAAAATTCACCTTTAACATATTTACAAAAAGCTTGCCACATGCTAACACAGCTAGTCAACATGTTGACCAAAGAGCCTCATTATTTCTTCATATTTCCCTATCTAACTGCTGACAATTTATATTTGTAAAATGCACACTTTCTTGGTGGCATCAAGTGTCTTTTTGCTCTCCTTGTGATTTGTTTTCTCCAGCTAGCAACCTGCTTTAAATGTTCAATTTTTTTTTCCATTTTCTGATGTCTTTTACCTTCAGGTTCACGTAAAACACACCAGAAAAGTAAATTATTAGTTCTGGTTTAGGGCAGCCAGGCACGACTCATCCATTTGTATCACTATCCACTCAAACAGGACACCCAGGAGTAAAGAGCTGGATATAATTCGTTGGAATCAGTCTGACTGGAATATCTGCTTATAAAATAGGAAACAGTCCACTGGGCCATTGAATCCAATCTGCTCATCACAGGCACCCACACCATATAATCCCTTTCAAAAACTATTTAATGCCCCTTCTTAAAACCTACTAGAGTCCCCATTTCCTTTATTATTCTTTCTGGAAGACTGTTTCAGAACCTTACTCACCAGAGGATTAGAAAACTTATCTAATTTCCAGCCTAAATTTATTCATGGGCAATTTATAACTATTTGTTCTTGGACCAATATTGTTCTTTAGTTTAAGCAGTTTTTCTCCCTGGTGTTTACCCACCTGATAAGTTTATAGAGAGCAATCACATCCTGTCTTCGTCTGTGTTTTGCAAGGCTAAACAAGCCAAACTCTCTTTGTGTCCTGCAAGGAAATGCTCTGCTCCTGTGCTCATCCTGACAGCCTGCTGGTGTCTGTCCATGTCTGAAAGCACGTTCCTCACACAGGAGTGATCAGAGCTGCATTCTGTTCTCCTAGAGAGGCCTAAACAGTATGGAAAGTGGCAAGAGAGCAGAAAATAATTCTCCTCAAAGCCTTTTCCACACTTATATCCAACCACACCAATAACACTGGGATCCCTCTATAACTTTTTCCAATCCCATAGTTCTTCCACTGTTTTACCCACTTTGTCTCTTTTTAGATGACCTTCCTTACAGTTTCTATATTAATGCCACCTTTTCCCAAGAGAATAATGATTTGCCATCTATTACCAGAGGAAATAGTTCTGTGAATTTCAACTTCCTTGTAACTAGACAGGTATCTTGCTACTGACAGTACTATATTTGTGCAGTATTGTTTATTTTCCCTTTCCTTCAGAAATTTTTGCCATTTTCTACCAAAAATTTCCTCAACTATGATGCCATTGCAAATTAATGTTTTTTTCAAAATCCATTTCCTAATTATGGAATTAATGATAACTATTTCATGCATATATTGTACTTAACTGTCTTAACAGGTTCCTCATGTGTGATTGTACATGTTGCTATTTGACTTGTGTGTTTGTAATTATAACAAAATGGCATCTCAGCTGGAGATTTGTTTCTCACCTTTTCCAGCTGCAACTATTAATTTCAAGATCATAATTCTTGTTAAGCAGTCTTTCTTTTCTTCTGTATTCTGTGTCTGGAATCCAAACAGATCTCAAGGTCTTGGGCATTTTGTGCTAAGTAGGAGCTTTTAGAAGGAATTTTGTCAGATTTGTTTGTGAGTTGCTCAAATCAGTTCAAATCCAGCATGTAATTTCAAACCTTTTCCCTTTTGAACCTTCACAATGGACAGTGTCAAAATTTGACAAATATTTCATCTGATTCAGTCTTAGGCGGCGTATCTGGCACAGTCAGAATGAAGGAAAGACCCACAGATGATTAAAAAGTGCAAAAATATATCTGCTTTTTATTTATTTTATAGCTCTGCATTACTAAGTCAATACAAGAGGGACCTAATTTCTCCACTAACCTTGTCTAATGAAGATTGAAATTTAATAAACATGTAAGAAAGCTGCATCACCGTGAACTAAGAGACTTCAAAATATGACATTTAATTCATTATTTATTAACCTATCCCCCAGGAACATGACAGAGGGAATGCAGACTATTCATATTAGAAGCTGTTTCATCTCTAAGAGATAATGGAGGCCCTATTTCCTTTGCACAAGATTTATATACTAAAGAGGATACGAGATGCAAAATTTATACCACTCGTGATTTCTTTTTTCCCATAGATGCTAGAAAGAACATTCCCTTACAGACTGAATATAGTTAGAGTTGTAGGATTTAAAAGTACATGTTTATAAAAATCAGAATTTCCTATCCAGGAAAAAATTAACAAATGTACATGTAGTAAAACAAAAGCAATAGAGAAATATCCCTTCAGACATTAAAATACTCCAGAAAATACACAGTTAAAAGAATGGAGACTAGATACTTAAATGTGCCAAACTAACTCTATTTACCAAAATTTAGAGAATAACTGAGCTATAATAATCACCTCCAGCCAGACGTAGAGATTACACTTCTGATGCACTATGGCTACTCCTATTTCTCTTCAATGTATTTAATTTTCATTTCCTGGTTTAAAAGTAATTCAGGGCTCACTCTGATGAGGATCACAGCTTACTGAGAGTAACCATAAAGCAAAATAATTTTTACTCATTCTGGAATGACTCTGAATTTCAGTAGTGTGACCAGGGTCAGAGTCTGGCACAGACTATTAACTTGCATATCTGTAACACTCTTTTCCAAATTACTGACTCTGTCCTGCAAAGTGAGCCCAAATGGCAACCTTTGTGCTGAATGGCAGTGTCCCCAAAATCTGCAGTTTCAGCAAAGAGGAGAAAAGCATTTGCTGACACACATTAGCTGCAGAGAGCAGTTCACAGTGCTAACATTTTTGGAAGCAATCCTGTGTTAAGTTATTGCTAAGTAGACCTGCATCCCAAACAAAATATGTCTTGTGTCATTAAAATGCAAGGTCTAAAACGTGAATTTGAGCCATTAGAAATGAGTTCATGTGTCCATGTGTGCTAGACTTCCTTCTTGTTACAGGGAATGATCTACAAAATAAAAATTCATTCCACTAAACTGCTTTGATTCTAAGGTCTGTGAAGGTACCTGGCTTACTTTTTCTCATTGTCAATGAAAATGAGACAGCAAATTAAAGGTACAATTGTAAGAAAAAGTTACAAAGGCAGGACACGAATTACTTTAATACCTTACCAACTGAGCCACTGGTACTTCACAATTCATGAACAAATTTTCTATTACTACAGAGTCATGCTTTTATTGACTGGTATAAATACACCATTTGTATCTTTTTTCATCCTGCTGTGTTTCTATTTTATTGGAAGTGTCCTGTAACAGGTATAACATCAGCTCAGATTACCAAGAAATCTATAAAATAGCTTCCTGCTACTACCTTTGGTGCAGATTGAAAGAATACATTATGATCCCACTGAGTAAATGATAAAAGCTGTTATTCACAGGCAAACATGATTTATCCTCACCTGTTCAAGATTCTGAATGTACCCACTTTATTATTAAATTATGAAAACATTTCACTCACATTGATTAGGAACACAGATACATTATTAAAGAGAGGCTATTAGGAAGTATGTGTTTCAAATTTAAGTTCTGAGGTTTGTGACTCATGGCAGGACCACAAATATTTCATGCAAATGGGAGTGGACGGATACAGCTTCATAAATGTTCCATTGTGCCACCAGAAATACATGATAACATTTTTTTTTTATTGATTATAAATTTGAAAATGACATTGCCTGGTTCAAATTAAGTTTCCACTCAGTGCAGCTTGTACATTAAATACAGGGAAAATTGTAAAAGAAAATTGGATTTTAAAAAATGATGATTTCTATTTCTTTAATAGAGAAGAGCTTGGTTTTTTTTTCTCTCCTCTGGTATGCTCCTGGGTTATAAGACATCCCTTTTAAGACATCTTTCTCTTATGACTAGTTACAACTGTGGAAACAATTTCTCTGTAAAGTTGCTGAGTATTTTTTTAACATGTAGGATAATTAATTAGAACCATGAAAGGTATGAACACAAATGGGGTCTATTGATCTTAGTACAATATACAATGGCTAAAATTGTGAAAAGCATTTAATTTTAAACAAATCATGTTCTTAACAAAAACAACAGGTCAAAACCTGAGAGGTTTGATAACATTACCATGGGTACCTCTTAGTCAACACCAGACTTATTTGTCCCTCTGCTCACCAAATACAAAAGATACAATAATGCCACTGTGAAAACAATTGGACTAAGCATTTGGATTAAATCTGTGTGATATTATCTCAGAGAGGCTCAGAATTGAAGGATTCATAGAAAATGCCTGTAAGTGTGGGTGTGTGTATACGTGTGCACATTTATTTTTTACATTAAAAAAGGAAGCATATGGAAAAATATTATTCTGAGTGCTGAGGCCCTGTGTGCTGAATAATTTATGTCCTCCCTGACTTCTTCTGGTTCCCTTCACGCTAATGACTGGTTTAACGTTGATGTACATCAATTTACAACATAACAATGTAGCTTTGGATTGCTTTCAAGTCCAGATTGCTTTAAAAAGCAATAAGAATACATGGAGGCATAAGAGCTTTGCAACTAGCAGTGACAGGATTCATACCAGGCCTTGGACAAACTCTGCATTATTAGTTGTGAATTCTTTCTGGGTTTATTGAAGTTATCTTTTTAATATTGCATTAGTTTTGAAGGATAAAATGTTAAAAAAAAAATTTTTGTATTTTCTTTTGCAGAAAAGCTGTTCAGAAGCTGCCTGTTGTATTCACCTTAACTCCTTGCCTCCTACCTGGTTTGTATCTAATATCATCAACATTTTGTGTTCTTTCATCTAAATGCTGACTATTAAAATTATTTCTGGGCACTTAAAGTAAATAAAATGATGATGTTTGCAGTGCCCAGTGGTGAAATTTTCCAGCTATCTCTTTGTAATTTTTACAATTATCTGTTGAAATCTAGTGATCCTTTTCCTCACTTGCTTTTTTAATATGGAATCTTCTAAATCCATTTGATGAGAAGCCTGGAAGTTGTGTCTTAACTGTCTCTTCACAAATGAAAGATAAAAACCTTCTCTAGTTCAACTAATAAAAGAGTGAAATGTCGCTCATCATTTAATAGCTCGTATTTGTTATATAAAATCCTAACAAAGTTGATTTGTATCAACTGAGATGTATTATATTTACAATGATTTTATGGACTGTAGTAACAATTTATTGTTCCTTTGGTACTGTAGGAAGAGGACACTAAAAGTCACACATAATGCTTGGAACTAACCTTAATCTCTGAAAGTGGCTGGAACTATAATCTTGTTCATTTCAATGATGATAGGGTAAAGTATATAGTTTATTGCTTTTAGGCTCATTTAATTCACCTGGCTTTCAGTAAAGAGGTCTTGCAAAGTGTCACAGCAAAACCATAAAAGATGTGCGTTATTTTCAGATTGGTGATGTGAATGCCACAGAAATCCTGCACAAGACTGCTACAAAACAGGTTGCATCTTTAGCAGAGCAACATTTTTACTCCATTTAACCTATTTCCTTCTCACTCAGAAAGATGAATTTCAGATTGTGAACCTGCCACTGAAAGAAAAAAAAAGTGCACAGGCTTGGACATGGCACTGTGTGTTGTTTTAAAAAGTGTTCAATTCATTAAACACATCCTACAGCTGAAGGCAAGGTGAAATATCCTCTCCTTTCCCCCCCTTCTGCTGTGTCCATTGTGGTTGTGTGTTGCACATCTCACTTCATCACAGCCCATCCCTTGAGGAGCTGGGGCAAGACTCATTAAGGTCACTTGAGTTTTTGTTTTGCTCTGCATCGCAGGAAGACTGGATGGAGGACTGGTAGAGGCACAAGGTATCAGAATTATTTTATGTAAAGAAGGGTTAAGTGGAAGATAGGTGACTGTCTCCTCAGAGTAGTGAACTGACAATTCACACCTAAGGTCAATACTAAGCAGGGTGCAGAACTACAGTATTGCCTTGTTGTCATTCAGATATTTTTATATGACAAGAAAATTACACTATTTAGGCTGGGGCAGTGCAGGAGACAATCAAGTTATCATTACCAGTCTCGAGGGTTTTTTTATCCTTGTGTGGGAGAGCAACAATGCTCTTTCTGTGGGCTGAAAATTATTTACTGTGTGATCATTCTTTCATCATTATTTCCCTCATGCTGGAGCAGTAGTTTAAACCATATAGTTTAAAACCTATAATACCTTCTTGGTAAGGAAAATTCTTGTTCTACCTTAAAAATTACATCAAGAGTGCAATTTTTCACATTCCACAGGGATGGCAATAAGGACTTCACTGACTTCAAAAGGAGCTTTTGGAGCCAAATATTCAGCAAGGCAGGCTGGCAGGACACACTTAATGAGACATGGTGGTTTATCCTAGCCAAGATTTTGCCTTTGTCAAAAGTGAATCTTTTTAGGGTTATGTAACTTGATAAATCCAGTTGGGTTTACTGCCAATGACAAAACCAAAGTATCTCTTCACTACTCTATCTAAAGATCTGAACAGAGAAGAGTGACTAAGGGCAGATTTGCTTACTCGAAAGAGGCAGAAACCAGGATAAGTGTAGAATAAGTAAAAAAGATAAGCTGAGCATCCCAGAGGTTAATGTTGAGGCCAGTGATGTGTAGCAGCTTAATTAATGGTCTGGTTAATGAGACAAAGTGCACACGTAACAAATTTACAGGTGTTACAGAACTGAGAGGAGTGATGGATGCAACTTTGGTTGTGATGCCATTCTCTCAACAGGCTGGAGAAATGAGGCAACCTGGACTTCATGAAGATGTTGAAGGGAAACACAGAATCCCACACAGGGAGGAACAACTCCACACACCAACACATGCTGAGGTCCAAACAGCTGGAAAACAGCTTGGAAAAGAAGGACCTGCAGGTCCTATGGACTTCCAAGCTGACCATGAGCCAATGGTGCACCCTTGTGAGAAACCAGGCCATGGGTTTCCCCAGCTGCAGCGGGCAGAATGTGTCCAGCAGGTCCAGGAAGGAGATCCTGCCCCTCTGTTCAGCAGTGGGGACACCTCTGGAGTGCTGTGCACGCCTCTGTGCTTCCCAACACAGGACAGATATTGACATACTGGAGGAAGTCTAGCAAAAGGCCATTGAGATGCTTAAGGAATTGGAGCACCTCCTAAACAGGGAGGGGCAGAGAGAGCTGGGATTATCCAGCCTGGAGAGAAGGTGGCTCATGTGACTGAACAAGAAGCCACAGACCCATATTGAAGTACAGGATATTCCATTTAAACTCTTTTTCTTGTGAGTGTCATGAAACTGGAACAGGTTGTCCAGAAAGGTTGTGGAGTCTCCACCCTTTTAGGCAGAGTCAAAAACATTTCTGGGCATAATCTTTGATCATCTTCAATAACTGACTCTGTTTTAAACAGGGGATTTAATAGAATAGAATCATAGTGTGGTTTTAGATGGAAGGGACCTTGAAGGTTATTTTTTTCCAACCCCTCTGCCATGAGTAGAGACACCTTCCATTAGACCAGGTTGCTCAGAGCCCCACCCAACCTGGACTTGAACAATCGCAAGTCAACTAAAAGGTGTCCAGATCTCTTTCAACTTCAACTATCCAAGGATTCTGCAACACAAAATCTTTAATGTGAGGAAAATACAATTTAATTTTATCATCACAGTTTTATTTCCTTCCTGTTAATGTTTTATTATCTCAAAGACATTTGCATTGCAGAATATCCAAAGCAAAATCTGCATGAGTCATTCCAGGTTTCAAAATCCCATAATGCTGAAATATGGCAACGTTTCTCTTTAAAAGGAGGGAGACCACAGACCTGTACAAATCTACTCCTCTGATAGACAACCTCAATGACAATTTTAAAGAATTTAATGAAGTTTAGGATGACAATATCAGTTAATGTATAATTGCAAACTGTAGAAAGCAGAAGACTTGATACAAGCTCAATTTGTTTGAACATGTTTTACGGCCATAGCAAATTTACTAGATGTATAGTCAAATTTGGTTGAAGTTAAATTAGGCATGCATCTTGATTCTTGGTTAAATTTTTTCAGCTGCATCCTCCTAAACGGGTATAAGTAATAATAATAAAAAAGCTGGTACAAGCTGAAGCCTGCAGCTTATATCTCATTATAAATTGCACTTCAGATTTTCTAACTAATTGTTAAATTTAGAACTAGCAATTAGCACTGCACAACATTTACCAACAGAATTAACTGTATCACTTGCTATCAAGCTCAATTACATTTTCAAATGTCCCTGACTGGTAGCTCTGATGCATTCTAAGAAAATAAAACCTAGAAATGGGCCAAAGGCAAATTGTTGTGACAAGATTCACAATAGGAAATTGCTTTTTTTTTTCTGTTTCTGCTTTGGGTAAAAGTGCAATCTTATTGGTTAAAAATGCAGTCTTACCTGAGCAGTGTGAAATTTTATGGCAGGCTGGTGGAAATAAAATGTAAATGGTTACTTTATAAGAGTTCCACCACTTGAGAATTGTATGTAGCAACTTGATAGTTTTGAGGAATCCTTATTAGCAAGTACATGAACATTGCCAGGAGATGCTACCTGGTGTTGCTTTTTAGTGTGATAGGGTATGAATCTGAGAGCTTCAAAAGATATTTTCCACAAATCTACAGAGCAACTCACAGCTGGATTTCCTGCTGTGTTTACTTAGAAGAGCCAACCCTTAGGAAGTTTTTGCTCTGAAACTATACCAAGAGTAAAATTCAAAGCCACTTACTCCTGATAAACCATTCAGAAGCACAGAGTTGAACTAAATTCACTTGCTTTCTAGGCAGAAGGAGTGAAAGCCCTTAAAGTTGCAATAAGATGAGCCAGTTTAATAATTGTATAGTTTGATGCAATTATATCTGCTTGATCAACAGGTTCTCAATGGGAAAGAGCTCTCTAGAGATGCTGCTGAGGTGTGGATCCTAACAGTCAGTGCAGATATGACACCACCCTCACCTGCCAGCTCATGGTCAACTTGTCACCCACCAAGAGCTGCTCTTTGCTAGGTCAACCCCCAACCTATCCTGGTGCTCTGGGTTATTCCTTCCCAGGTGCATGATGACCCCACACTTGCCCTTGTAGAATATCATTAGGTTTCTCTACACTCAATTCTCCAACCTATCAAGGTCCTGCTGAATGGCAGCAGAACCTTCAGGTGTATCAAGACACTCTTCTTGTCACCAGCAAACTTGCTCGAGGGTGTGTTCTATCCCTTCATCCAGGTCATAGGTAAACAAGTGAAATAAGACTGGACAAGAGAAGTTAAATAAGTATTGATCCCTGGGGAATGCCACTGACTACAGGTCTCCAGCTGGATTCTGCTCCAGCTTTGATCACAGCCCTCTGAGCTCTGCTGTTCAGCCTCACTGTCCATTCACCCAACCCTCAATTTCTTACCTATGAAGATGTTGTGGCAGACAGTGTCAAAATCTTGCTAAAGTCAAGGCATACAACATGCACTGCTCTCATTGACCCACCCTGACATGCCAACACAGAAGGCTGTCTGACTGGTCAAGCATGATTTCCCCTTGGTGAATCCATGCTGACTACTCCTGATGAACTTCTTTTCTTCTACATGCTTGGTGATGACCTCCAGAATGACCTGTACTATCACCTTTCCAGGAATGGAGGTGAGGCTGGCAGGCTGGTTGTTTCCTGTGTCCTCTTTGCCCTTTTTGAAGGTGGGAGAAACACTGGCCTTCCTTCAGGCATCAGGCACCTCTCCTGTTTGCCATGACTTTCAATGACATTTGCAAGTGGCTTAGCAACAACCTCTGCCAGCTCTTTCCACACCCATGGGTGCATCCCACCAGGGCCCATGGATTTATGGGCATTAAATCTGTCTAGCCTCTAACCAACCCTTGGACCTCTAACCCAACCCTTCATGGCCAAGGGGAAATCTTCCTTTCTCCAAACTTCTTCACTTATCTCTGAGGTCTGCAATTACTGAGGGATGACCTCATTTTCATTCTGAAGTCTTTCAATGTAAACAGCCAACTAGGACTTCTTTGTGGTTGTTTTTTTTTTTTTTTTTCATCTTCTACCATCTTTCTCCTTCTCTTGGTCATATTGGGATAGTCCCAATGCCTGTGCCTTTAAACCTGGCACTCTTCAATATCTCTGTTTTCCTCAACTCCAGATCCCTATTGAAAAAGAAATCTCTATCTTTGATATTCTCTTCCAAATCTTCTTTTGACTTTAAAAACATATTTTCTCAAAATGAAAAGAAGCCATATGACCTTATGGATAGCGTCTTTTCCCCTTTCCTCATCTTTTTGTTCTCATACCTATGATCCAGGACTTTTCCAGGCTATGAGCTCTGGGAGCACATTTTCAGAGGGGGATGTGATGTAGTTTCCTAACATTCAATCACTTAAAAGTACCCAAATGTCATGTGTACACTCCAAAGCATAATAGCCCTGTTCTGAGTCCCAGAAATACTGATGGAACCTCACATATGATGTGCCATTTTCATATTAAAGATTTATTCAGGAGAAACATCATCTACAGTGTGTTTAAAATGTATTTCCATTTTTTGCCATTGTGTAACACAGGATTTCTCTCCTGTATTAAAATAGTCAAGGAATGAGGCATGCAATGCAGTAAAAAACTAATTTACTGTTATTCCAAGATGTATTGATTTACATGTGGTTCTGTTCAACCCTTTTTAATTTGACCAGATGAAGAAGCTTGGCATGACAGTCTTTGGAAGATCATGTGATCTAACTTCAGATGTCTGCAGTGTCAATATCTAAACCCTAACTAATTTCTTTAACCTGTCTTAGTGGTTTCAGGGAAAAATAGACATCATTAGAATGCAGTTCATATCTAGCAGTATATTACAGGATGTGAATCATGCCCTGAAAACAATTATATATTTATTTTTTTTGAATGTAAAGTGAATTGAGGATAATTGTCCCAAAAAGCCTACAATTAGCCTGACAAACCCCTCCAAAAAATTTTAAAAGAAGGAGCTTACCTAAGAGGAATGTGATTTCAAAGACAAAAAGAGAAGGTCTGTCAAGTGTTGCATCTAGACAGCCCTCACAATTATTTAGGGAGCAAAAAGCAAATGGGAAGTTGCAATTTCTGAAGGTCGTTAGAGGTCTAACTTATGTGTTTTCCTGAAATCCTAAGTAGTTACCTTAGTTAGAGATTTAATCTCTTAGAATCATTACACAGATAAAGAAAAGAAAGAGGCTGTTTCAGAAAGTGATTTTGGCCCAGGACTTTGGTATAAAACCTAAACTTAGATAGGCAGGACCTGCCTCTGGAAGCCCTTTTCTGTTGACTCTGTGAAGGATATTTTGGCATAACTTGACAATTGGCTCAAATTAGATGTCTAATCTGTAGACCTGAATCCCACTCCTAATGTGTGGGCCATGTGTTTCCTCATGAGTAGAGACTGATATTAATAGGGCTCCTCCACCAAGAAGTCAAATGCACATTCATAGTCTTATTTTAATCTCTTGGAGTATAGGCCATGCTTTATCAGTCAGGCTGTTGAGAAGAAGGCACCTGCGTCTCCATAGTGCAGAATAATATAACTACCTTTACATCCTAGGTTATTATACATTTAAAATTCTATTATTATTATTATTATTATTATTATTATTATTACTATTATTCCTCTACAACTTTCACCAGAAACCAGAACTTCAATGGAGGATTCTGCTATAACTGTGGGTGAAACCCCAATAAGGCTTGTAAAGCTACTTTCCTGTACTTCTACACAATAAAACTCAGGAATTTCAGCCTATCATCATCACAACCAAGCAGCAAATTGTATTTGATTATTGAGATTTTTTCAGAATACTTTTAAGACTTCAAAACTGCAGGCAGCAAAGAGTCTAACACATCTGTAGGGAAGATGTGACGGTTAATTACACTCTGAGTATCTTATTTCTACCTCTGAATTTGTCAAGCTTCATCTTCCATTGCCTGGATCTTGTTATATACTTTTCTGCTAAATTAAAGAGTCAATGAATATCAGAATTTCTTCCCTCTGCAAGTATTAGACTCTGATCAAGTCGGTTAACTTCCCCTTATTAAGTTAAATAGCTTGAGATTCTCTCACTTTAATTACTGTACAAGCTCAGACTTTGCATTAAGTACCTGTTACAGCAATTCAAATCAATGAAAACCCCTGAAAAAATATGAATTTACATGCTGCAAAAATAAAGTAGAATAAGAATAAAAGAAATCTTTCCTGACCATTCATCTCCTGTTTTCTGAATAGAGGAAAGACAAAATGTGTGTCACACAAGAGAAATGACAATGGTGACAAAAAATGACATGGGGAAGTTCACAGTATACCCAAACTAAGGAAAGGATAGTCAAGAACTAAGGACAAGAAAGCGAAAAACTGAGGACAAGAAGGTCAAAATGACAGGAAAATAGCATAGAAAAATAGTAGTGTTTTCTGTTCATGAATATTGTCTTCCAACTTATGACACAGCTCTACACCAGTGAGTAAAATTTCCTGAGAAGTGCCTGTTTTGTAGAAATAACACTACAAGGTACTAGTATGCAAAAAAGGAAAAATGCAACAGTGAGAGAAATTTTAATAAATGAGATATTTTTTCATTCTATCTAATATACACATTTTAAAAAACTGAATATAGTGGGATGATTCAATGAAACTCAAGTTCAGTATGCCTTCAAGATCTTCTGATGAATAGATAGATGAAACTGAGGTCAACATGCACTAATTGTAGTGAAATGGAACATGTCTCTGAGTTATTCAAGCTAGAATAAATAAACAGGATTATGTAGCTATTGTTGTCTCAGTACCATCAGTCATATTTTTCATAGCTTTGGTTTACAGAACAGCAGTATATTTTCATAAAATCCTAGAATCAGTCCAAATAATTTTCATTTATTATCAGTCAAACCTTGCTATGGGATAAATATTTGAGTTACATGTTTTATTTTGAGTTTCATGAGTGCTTTTCTTTCAATTTGTGCCCATTATTGTTGGAATGGATAAAGAAGGGAGTGCCTGGTTTACCAGGAAATACTGTAAATCAGAGACAAACAATTATGCCTGAAGAGCACATCATCACAGGGTGACATTGTCTGGAATCTTAGTAGGGCGATGGATGTCAGATGCTGGTTTTCCAATAGCTGCATCCAGAGTCCACAGAAATTAGTGGGAAACTTTGAGAAGTGCTGGCTTGGGGGCTTAGCTATTGGAAATTCCCAAACAAACCTGAACATCTAGATTCATTTAATGTCGGATATCTCACAAACCAGAATTTACAACACAGTGAGTTAGGACAGAGCAAATGACTCAAAATCCCTCAAAATTCTGAGCCAGTTGAATTTTGGCACCCATGAGCAGCATAGCACTCCTTGATAGAGTTTTTCAGTGGCTTTTGTGCATGTTTGGATCAACAGCAAACCCCACATTTGAACCTGGATAACATGTTGGCATTATGGTAATGAGGCTCGACGAGCATCTGGGCAGTGATTTGGCTCACGGAAAAGGAAGGTTGGTAGTGAGCAGACTCAAATGGCTGACCTCGTTTTGACATGCACATTACAAGCCATCATCAAATTTGACTGTAACTGAGTGCCAGGGGCTTCCAACAAGCTGTTCTGAGGTTGTTCATTTGGAGTCCAAAATGAATAACTTTAATACGGCTCATTCTTGCAGTACCACATGTTTTCAAAGCACTAACATGATTTGTAGGAAATCTAAAACTGTACACAGTTGATCACACAGACTGGACTTCCTCCACTCTGTCAAGCAGAGTGATTTGTCCAGAGAGAAGATGTTGGACAAGGTTTGAAGGGAGGCTGCTGGTGCTCAAAAGACAGACCTTCAGGATTTCACAAGTTTATTCTGCACCAGTATTTGATTTAAGACTTTTCTACATCAAACACTGATCAGCAAAAATTGTAAAATCTGGACTTAATGGTTAAGAATATTTTCAAGGCTGTTCTTTATTTTCCATCCCTCAGACTCTTTGGCATTGTCCCTAGATAGGAAGAGCAGCAAGATCAACACATATCTTGACACTTGAAGCCACTATTGGAAAACAACAGGAATAATCTACATAATGCATCATGAAGCTATCTCTAGATGTTTTGTGACTGGAGAAAACACACAGATGTGTGATTTTACTTCTAGAGGAAAACAAGAATATGTTTTTACCTAAACTTTGAAGAAGATTGGAGGATATCTGACACACAAGAAACTGACTTTAAAAAGAGTCAGTATTTACCTCATTGCATTTAGAAATGCAAGGTAAATTATGTTCCGTTTAAACTTCATGAAATTTCTTCTTCATTTTGAACTGGGATAGTAGAGACTAATTCCAGGGGCTACTGTAAGAAGTTAGCATAAATTTCTTTATTATATGAGTACATGACATTAGGCTTCTTAAATAGCACTAGATGTGAATATGTGAATCAAACTCAAAGATCACATTTGGCTTCAGATTTAGACTTTAAATATTGAAAATATAGAATTAATTCCATTAGCTGCATTGCCATCCCAGCCAAAGGAGAAACATTTGTTAAAGTTAGTTCATTTTATGTGGGTGCAATGGCCTTTTAGACACCCATAGCTGGGTGAGAAATGTATACCAAGGAGTGGAATCTTCATCTCACATTGAATCCTAACCAAGAGTTTGCCACAGACTGGATTGCATCATTTACATTAGTGTTTTCACTGTACACAGACAGGAATAATAATAGTATTAGTATTAGTATTAGTAATAGTAATAGTAATAGTAATAGTAATAGTAATAGTAATAGTAATAGCAACAACAACACTTAAAATTCTTACGCACATAGTTTAACTGGGGAACAGATTTGTCTGCCACATAAAGATTATTTGTAGGCTGTTGTCAAACAAGTTTAGCCCTTACACAGAGATAAGTTCAGTTTTCCTGTACCAAACACTGTCTGGACTGTCATGTTTCCTTTGCAGTTATGCTAAGCCCAAAGGATGCAGATATTAAATCTGTCTTTGCTCCTAATTTGGTTTTCCAGTTTGGGTCCACCCTACACATATCTCTTACTTCTACCTTATGTCCATGACCCCCAGTGCAAAAGACTTGCAGTAATAAAAATTATTATTAATGACAATAGGCAGAGGAGAGGTTAACATCAAGAGATATTTTGGTCAGAAACTGTGCTGCACTGGTTTCATTCTCAGAGAATAAATCTCCCATATAAAAAGCTATATTAGCAAAAACAACAACAAAAAAATAGAGTAAACTTTCATAGATCATGACTGAACTATGATAATGTAGAGTTGAGAAAATATGGTCTAGTCTGCTTAAAAATCTGGCCATGCTGCTGTGCACTCGCAAGTTTCTCAAGCAGGAAATGATGGAAAGCTCCACTGATCTCAAATAACTCAATTGTTTTTCCTTTCTAATCAAATATCTTGGTAGTGAGGGACCAAAAATGCATCATTCAGCATGCAATGTGGTTGTGAAAGCATGAAATATGGCACTTCACTGTTAATGTAATATTAAAGATTAAAAATGTTTATTACCTGTTATTCTTCTCTTAATTGTTTTGTGTGGAGAAAAATAGAAGTTGCTGCTTTAATGCATAAAAACCCACAATGTGCATTCATAGCAGAGAGCAAAGTGTTGGGGCTATGAAAATTATGTAAATGATGAATTCCAGTGAAAGAACTTTCAAACCCTTAGGGTCTTCAAACAGCATTAATTCAAGAAATTAGATACAAAATTTAACTTTTTCATGCTAATAATGATTTCATAAGGAAAAACTCGTTAGTAAAGGTGACAAATATAAAGTTCTATTCAACATTTAAATTCAGGAATCTTAGTATGCGCCCCTGGGATATATTTACTCAGCCAATGACTCTGATGTTATTAAGTAATTTATTTGAGAAAGTCTCCATTCATGAGTTTACATAAGAACAATATCAGGTTTACAAAGGCTTGTGTTGTCAGTTTAGCAAATACCTAATTCACAATGACTTTTGCTTAAGATTTTCATTAGGTTGTTCAATATTGTTTGATCATTTAATGTCAGCTTCATAAGATCATAATTTTCCCTATATTAAAAGAGGAAATTAAAAGGAGAAATAAATTAAAAAGTGTGAACTAAACTTAAATTTAAATCAGCTTTGCCACAAAAGAGAGGAGAACAGTGTCAGCCCTTGTGATTTTACTGTGCATGGGTATAACTTATTCACACTTAGCAATTTAACATTTTGCTATGGTATGTTTCTATGCCAGCAGTACCAAACAGTATATTGAAACATCTGAAATGTTGCAATTTTTCAGGACTGATCAGTCATGTGACGGTCTCAATTTCTGGCAGCATTAGTTAGGGGATTCATTAATTAGATAGGAAACAAAACCATCCTAAATCTCTCGATTTCTAGGCCTCTGTGCTGTAATCTATGGCCTCCAGCCAGTGTTGGGGCAATGAGAAAATGACAATTCCTGCAAGTCAAGGAGCTGAGAGAAATAGAATGAGATCTGAAAATTAGGATGGTCAAAACAGTCAACAGGATATTTTTCTTCCTACAGAAAATGCTACAGACAAATTTCCTGGGAAATGAGCTAATTTTACTCAACTTTTTAATGAAATACAGGCAAGCCATGAAATCTTCATTGTTTCCTAGCTGGATGATTCACCATCATTCCTCAGAGAGCTCCCTGGTCCCCAGGCCTTGTCACAGGACCATGCTGGAGGAGCTTTGATACAGTAAATGTTTGAAATCACCGCTGGTTCCTGCAACACTCTGCCTCCATCACTTTTTCTCCTCCTCAGAAGGGTTCTTGCCCTCCCATCACCACGGTTCCTGCATTCAGGCATCTTTCCACCCTTGTCTCTCCACCTCATTCAGGCTAAAATGCCAACACATCAGCCTTTGTGTTTCCATGTGAGAGATTCAATCTGTGCTCCAGGCTTCTCTCTATCCCTTCATTGTGCATCCTAAGGCAACTGAATCTTAAAGCATAACCTGCCTCTGTGCTAAATCTTTTGCTCTGCAGCAGAACCAAACCCTGGCCTACATCTGGCCAGAAAAAAAAAATAATATCCAAATAGAAGCCCACATTAGAGCAGTTACTAAATTTTATCACATTTGACTGGAGTATGAAGCGCCTGGAGGATCTGATTGAGACATGAGAAGGCAAAAGTCTTTTTGTGGCAACAGATCCCATGAGAAATGAAAATACAACGTAAAAATAAGACATGCAGAGTTATGCAATGACTGTCTTGACTGTAACCCACCTTTCCACTAACCTAGATGACTCTTTAATCTTTAACTTCTGTTCTTAACAGAATACATACATAATCAGAGGGAACAGCCAGGCCGAGTTAGATTTGGTCATATTTATTAACACGTGTTGCTCAGCTGTAAATGTGTTTGTGTGTTCTCTGGCAAAGTGGTTCTCTGACACTTTAAGGACTTCTGAAATGCAGAAGGGCTCTAATCTATATAAAAATAATCTCCTGGTAAATTGGATAGTCACAGGATAGGAGTGGGTACTCTAAGAGAAATCACAAGGCCTGAAAGGTAATGATCTTGGAAAGGACTTTCTTTCAAGGTAGAAACTCTCAAGAGGAAGTCAAAGACCCTTATTGGAAAGCTGAGAATGGAGGAGATGAGAAATGACACAGAATTAGGCAAGGATTCATAAGTAAAGTAGGATGTTGAAACTATGAAGTTATTTTACTGGATCAGTATGAAGGTGCAATTTGTGTGAGCAAGGGAGAGAAGGCAGCTAGAGATGATTTCCATATACAGACAGGAGAGACAAGAGGGATTTGGCAGCATAATCTCTGAAAGAAAGTTAATAAGGGGAAGTATCCAGAAGACAGTAAAAAAAAAAAAAAAAATCAGTATATGCAGTGCTTACAGATAGGTTACCATTTGCCAAGAAATATTACCATCCATGTGATTAGTGCTGAAAAATAAAAACAGGAAGCAGAAAACACAGATGGAATGGATTAATACTTTTGTAATAAGAGCCATCCACACATTTAGGAGGATTGGTTTTATTTCTCCAGGAACTCCACTGAAGTTTTTATTATTAAAGCATTAGGTAAAACTGAAGTTTGCAGCACAAACAGTAGAAGGACTTTTTTCATAGAAGTTATAAGAGCACAGGAGAACAGTTTAATCTGTGTCATGTGGGTAACTACAGCGATTGCAGAAAGAGTTAAAGACTAATGCTTCCCTTCCCTTCTTCAAGGCTAAAGATTGACTGTTCATGGTACTGGTGGTTTTTGCTACCTTCCTACCAATATCTTTAATAGTACACATTTAAAATGAAGTCTTTTTGATGGCTCTTAAACTTGAGTTGGATGCAATGCCAGTGAGGGAAGATGTTTTCTCATATTTATAAGTGATCTCGTCCTTATGCTATTCCAGCTGGACTGCAAAGAGCTGCTCCTCAGACTCAAGAAGTCTGAATCAAGGGTTGATTCAAGTGGAGGAAATTGAGGAACAAGGCCTGACACACCTCTCTTCACAACAAACCCAATAAAAAGTGCTACTTTAGCACAAGACTTGAAACAGAATCAACCCCAGCAAGTAATGACCACTCAGTCTGTAACTCATTTAGAAAACTAAAGTAAAAGAAATAATATTTATCCATTGGATGAAATTACCAAGTATTTCCCAGCAAAAATAATCCCAAATATTGTTAGACCAGTTTCCCTTACTGGATCAATTGATTTATCTGTCTTTATTTATATCTCTGTGTGTACAAATACATACACACCCTCCTACAAAGGGTGCTGGGATTTCCAGTAAAGAATACAGCACATATTTATAGAAATATGATGTACCCTGGGTGGTTAGAGCATGTTATTTAAGGAAACTAGCTATGATTTATAGCAGCAAATAAATAAGACAAAATTTGTTTAACATACCTCAGCATTAAGTATCTCGTGCATTAATTGTCTCCAAAGTCTGTTCCATTTGTTATCTAACAAGGTATGCTCCATTATTATTTTTATCCAGTTCATTGCTCCTTTCTATCTGTTCTTTCAAAATTAGCTTGTCTAATCAGAAACTGCTTTGGCTGGTAGCTCATTTCACATAAAAAGGAGGAATACTTGTTTACTGAGAAAGTAATTGGATTATAATTTTGAAAAGAAAGAAATATAGATTGTAATAAATTATTTCGTAAAAAATACATGGGAGCATGAAAACTAGCAAACCCAAGACAAATTAAAAGCTCTAATGAATGAAAAAGCTTTAAATAGAACATGAAACTGGAAAGAATAATTCATCATTGTAACTTACCTACTCCTTGTTATTCTGTTGAAAAGAGCTGAATATCTAAGAAAAGAAGAAAAAAAAAACATTTACCAAATGATGGTCAAGCAAATATTTATATTAACCATCACTTTTCTTCTAGCTCTTCAGCCCTTGTAAACATAATTAAGACTTTATTACAGAAAGAAAAAGTAAAATTTAACCATGTTTGGGAGTCCACAATTCCATTTCAGTTATTTATTAAATTTTGTTGATAAGTTTGCATGATCATAGGTAGACTATACCAAGGTTGCATGCATGCCTTTGTTGCCTGCATCAGTATATATTTAAGTGAAAACAAGAGAATACAGAAATTATATTCAAAACACTGATCAATATACTGGGGCTGTTTATAGAGGTGGTCCATCATGTGTATTTTATTGTTTATCAACATTGCAATTTATATCAAATTGTAGGACTTTTTTTTCCTTTTTTTTTCCTTAATACCTAAAGATATTTTGTTGTTAATCCTCCTCTTTCTTGTGCACGTAGTTACTTTTTTTTTTTTACCTAAAACAAGTAAAACAATGGGTATTAAAGATATGAGAAGTAAGGGGCATGAACTATGAAAATTATCTAAAGGGAAATAAAACACACAGAAAAGAACATGAAATTGTAACAAACAAGATTTTAGAAGTTAGAATATATATAAATTATGTTATGCTATATTATGCTATTATTATGTTATATTATGTTATGTTTTGTTATATTTTACTATTATATACAGTAGAAAAAATTAGTAATTGTTGTAAAATTCTGAACTGAGGAAAACTTGGCTCTCACCTGTTGAGCTGATTAACACCTTGAGCTCTTTCTGTTTGTAGACCTAACAAAGAAAATACAAAATTAAATTAAATACACTAAATTATGTGAACAAAATTGTTATAGATTTGCATTTATTTAGCCTGAATTTATTTATCTGAAAATCATTCAAGTTTTTCCTTTTTTTTTTTTTTTTTTTGTATTGCATTTATGATAGCAATTCAAGCTTTGATCTTAAATTACACTTTTGGGCCCTGAAGTAATAACAATTTTGGATTACAAGGATCCAGTTCTTATCAACATACCAAACAGGTTGTTTGTAGTGCAGTTTGTTCAGTGAATATACTCAGATTTAGCACAGGGAGATTGATAAAGGTAATCAGCAAATACCGTATTGACTTAGAATAAAGATGAAAGCAAAATGCACCTGACTCAGTAAAGATAGGAGTTAAATGCCACATTATCCACATAAGTGTGTCAGTAAAGGAATTTCATGCATGATAGATGCTAGGATGGGCATTAAAATGGTCAGGACAAAAATCATTAAGTGCCCCAATAATGCACTTTGGGCTAAAGCATATGTAGGATGTCACAGGCAAATTCCCTTCAACTTCAAAAAGTTATTTTCATGCTCAAAGTCCAGCTTTTATGTGAATGAGATAAAAATATTAGGCAGTCTATCAATACTCACTTGAGGTATCTACTCTAGGTTTAGAAAGCAAAACCTTATCATACTACCAACACCATGAAACTCAAAAGGTGTCATGAAATGACTGGACAGAATTTTATTTCTTTCAAAGAAAAATGTAGCTAGATAGGATGATAGCCATAACCCAGGTCCTACACAGGCCTTGCCCATCAAAGCTTCAAGGAAAGAAAATTATTGATGTACTGAGATGTAGGTACTGCTACTCTATGGTTACTGATGAGGAGCTTTGTTGAAGAAAATGATGATGCAGAATCACAGAATGGTTTGGGTGGGAAAGGACTATTAAAATTCATCTGCTCCAACAACTTTGCAATGAGCAGGACACACCTTCAACTGGATCAGGTTGCTCAGAGCCCACAGCACAACCCGGCCTTGATGGTTTCAAGGGATGGCTTTATCTCACTTGAGAAATGAAGTTTTGATTCCTGAGCCAATGGCTACTTAGGAGAACGTAGGGATTGAGCAGCATTTGGATATGTGCAACACAGAAAAATCGCTGTTGTTCAGTCAATATGAAATATTAAAAGCAGAGAATTTCCGTTCCTTAATCTAGATACAAAGTAGCCTTGTGCCTGCTCTCCAGCTTCTGATCATATGAGAAAGAAGTTTGACAGTGATGTAGAGACTCTTGGGCTGCCCCAGTCATAAGCTTTAGGTTTCTGATTCAGGACAGGGAAAGCATAATTCTACTTGAATATGCAGTCCATGAAAATCCTCAGCTAAACACTGGTGATAGGAAGTCCCAAAATGCAGGCAAAGTAAGATGTAAAAAGCATCACAAATGCTTGGCATTCTGCTGTTTGTGTTAAAGTGATCCAAGCTGAGCATGCTAAAAGCAAGGGTGAAACTACCAAGGATTTTATTACTGAAAAGGTAATATTAACCTCAGAATTACTGGCATGTATTTTTTAGACTGGTGGTGTGGTTTTTTTTTTTTTTTTTTTTTTTTTTTTTTTTTTTTATATATTTTTTTTTAATATATATTTTTTTATGTTTGGATATGCATTGTTGTGGCTTGAAAATCTCCCAAAATTAAATTTTCTGGTGTGGTGCCTATGAGTTGTTTTCTTTATTAATTAAGTGAGCCATGAACCAAAAGTCCTCTTTCCTCCCCCACTGGCTGTTCACTTCATGTGTATCCATTTCTTGTCTTTCCCATTTGCCTCCTGTCTGTCTGCTGTGCCCTTTCAACTCCTGCAGGGTCCATCCCATTCCTTGCCTGCCCACACAGAGCCAGGCTCTCAAAAGGGCTTTTCAATACCACTATAATGAAGGTTAAGCCAAGATAAATAAAACCCCCACAAACCAACTGTGAACTGATTCTTGTGGTACAGTCCCAGTCTTTGACTGACTCACACCAGAAATCAGATGAAAGCATAATTTACATATTTAAAAAAATCAAATTAGATCAATTTTGTTTTAAACCTGGATAATATGACACTCTGAGGATTCCTTGAACAGCAGCTCTACAATAAATTGATCTGTCTGCCTACTACATTCAAAAATTGATTTTCTTTTCCTGAATGGAAACCTTTCTTTGAAAAGAATGAATTCAATTTGTGACACACTCTGTGAGTGTTCTGCATCTGATTCTGAGGTTTTAGAATCTTTTAAATCAATAACAAAATCATTTTAATTTGGTTTAACTTTGTAGGGCATGTGTGCTTGTAATTTTCAAAGATTATGAGATAAGGACCAGGACTAAGTGGTCCAGGACTAAAGCCTCTGAGTCATCTGACTTCTAGGTTGTCTGTTTTAGGCTTCTCAGTCTGTCTGATCAGAAAATTCCTGGGTTTGAATCAACCTTCATAGTTCAGACAAACAGAGTCCGAATTTTGCTCTGAACTGTCTGAGACCACCAGTCTGTGAAGAAAAATCATCATGTTATTATAAAACAGATACAGTCCAATAACAAATCTGAAGATTTAAACCTATAAAGCTTGGGGCTATAACCACTACCTCACCAGTGAGTTCTGTAATATCCCCATTCCCACATCTCCTTCCTCGACAATTTATTCTTGCTCCAGGTAAGCTTTAAGAAACTCTTCAGCAGCACTAAAAGCTTCATGCAGTTCAGGGACATAACAGGTTAGCTAGTCTGGGCTACAGGTATTCCAATACAACCCCTTTGTGTTGGCACCTTATTTATTGGTGCCTGAAATCCCTCCACAACAACCCCATGCAGCACCAGTGGTACAACAAGAGGACACGGCCTCAGGCTGCGCCAGGGGAGGTTCAGGTTGGACATCAGGAAGAACTTCCTCACTGAAAGGAGGGTCAAGCACTGGAAAGGGTTGCCCAGGGAAGTGGTGAATTCACTGTCTCCCTGGGAATGTCCAAGAAATGACTCAACGTGGCACTTAGTGCTGTGGTTTAGTTGACATGGTGGTGTTTGTTCAAAGGTTGGGCTTGATGATCTCAGAGATCTTTTCCAACTTTTATTCTATGACTCTAAGATGCATTTTAACATCAGCATAGTGATGGTAAGTCCAGCTGAGACAGTCTGGTTACTTTTGGCTATCAGAGTTTACTGATTGAGAATCTGATTCAATTTAGTCACTCAATTACATAATTCTTAGTATTGCAGGGAAAAAATTAGGGTGGGAGGAACCTCTTGAAATCATCTGGTCCAGTGCTCTTGTACTGCTCCCAGTAAATGAAGGTTCTTTGATAAACTTCCACAGAATTTGACCCTAAGTGCATTTGTCACCTCTTGTAAATGCAAATTAAAACGTGTTGAACTATCCCGATGGTGATTTAGGAGCATTTGCCTCTTTTTACAAGAGTGCAGTGTGCAGAGAGTCAGATTACACGGGTCAGCTGGCCACAAGTGTGTCAGCCACTCAGCCACATGCAGTCCCTGGAGCATAGGCAGTCACATCAGAATGTCCACAGCCAGAACCCAGGGAGCCCGAGGAGGAGTTCTCAGGCTGCTCAAAAGACTTTTCATACTGCTAATAATCCATAGCTAGAGGTAAAGGTTAAATGCTGAGCATTATCGTGATACAGTCCTTTATAATTCACTTAACTAATTGAATTGGGTTAATTAACAATTTAAACACCTGGAGAGAAATATAAAATCTATTGTACTGTTTGGCATCCTGCTTAAACTGGAAATTACCTATACATCCTCTGCTCATATTAAATAGGATTTACTTTGGGCACAATTGCTGCTAACAATTATATAGGGATTTTCTTTTTTTCCAGAGCTCCATTTTCTGGACTGGCACTTCAGTGAATTTTTTTATCCTTACACACACCTGAAAATAAATGAAATCCAGAAAAGTTAGATTAAAGTATTTTTATTATCGATTTTAAACTGTGCTTCTCTGTGCATAACATAAATTGTCACCCAGATACAAAAGTGAGAGACAGAAACGTGCCAGCCTATTTCACATTCGAAGCAGACACACCAGAGTCACAAAACCAGATTGTTTTGCCCATAACTGGAAGGCTGAAGAGCAAAATCTCATTAAGACTGGTATATGGAAGGAGGTTTACAAGCCATGCATATCCATGAACAGGTTAGTTTAAATGCCTGAGAAATAGATGGCTTTTCAAATATGTGGCTGACAGTCATGGGTTCAGAAATACAAACTAGGATGAACTGAAAACTTGATATTCAGAAATAGATCTGTCTGGGAAATGGTGTTATGGAGAAATGAATCTGCATTCCAGGAAGGCTGCTACTTAAAACCAGTCCTGATCTTCCCATGATTTGGTAACATGCATTTATCCCTGGCATCCCAGTGGATTTGGGTCTGATGTATGTGTTCTCACATGGCACCTCTGAAAAATCTGATTTGCATGAAGTAATGCTTGCCTAAGGTATTTAAAAGATTTGTCAACAGGAGGAATATTACTGCTGAAGGAATATTCAAAAGGCTTAGGCTTTCATGCAGTGCACTCTATAAAATCACACTTACATGCTCATGAAAGTAAAGCACATCTTCCCAGTGGTCATTTCCAGTAGCAAGTAGTTGGTGCCATTTTCTGATTTTGTTTGGTTATAATTGTCTGCTATATATATTATTTCCTCTCTTGCTTTCTAAACCTTCTCAATGGTTACAGGTAACTGCATACATGTAGAGGGGGAAACAGAAATTACCCTTGATATTTGCTGCCAGCCCTTAGGTTTTTCCTGAAACCTAGGACAAAAAAAAAAAAAAACACAACAAACCAAGACCCCAAGACTAGTTTCTAATGGTCTTGGTTTTATGGTTTGGACTGGTATCTCATGGGTACTTACTCGATAATTCATCTGAAAAATGAAGAATTGCCTTATTGAATGAATCTCTCAGCAGTTAATTGTTTGCTTGTATCCTCTGATAAGACCACAGTGGCCTTGACTGGATACTGAAAACAGCATAGCTGTATGAATTCATTTATTTCATTATTTGTTCAAGGTTAGAACACTAATACAAAAGTCAACACAAGCTATTGCTATGAAGATATTAAGCAATCAAAATATTCTGGTTTTATACTGAATAAGATCCTAATAAACAGCACACAGACCAAATATAGAAGGACAAAAGACACAAAATCATTGCAAATTAAGTCAAATTTTCATTAACTTTATCATATATAAACTCAGGTATGTTTGAAATTTGAAGTCATTGTGGTGCATTCAAAAAATAATGCAAAAATTTCCGTGACTTCAACAGAATCTCTGTTGTAAATGAACTCTTCAGTGGCTAAAATAATATCTGTAAATGCCCATGAATTTTAACCCAAAATGTGTCAGCCTGGCATGATTAAAAGCTTTAGATTCTCAAAGAGCAACATGACTAAAGCAGGACTGTAGCCTTGAGTGGCACCTCACTGGTTTCATTTGCCAGTATTGTTGTTTTCCAAGGTAATATTTGATTTACAAGAAAAATGCTTTTAAGTCCCCCAGTAAGTCCTACAATGTATCCACAAGTATAAAATCCTCAAATTGCCTTCATTTGTCAAATGCTAAAACCCTACCTGAGACTATTCAGTGGCAAAGTAGGAATCTAATGATGTCAGCAGGAAAGAGGGAGGTTAGATTTATAGAGGTTTTAGAGGCGATACCTCTTGTCTCCCTTCCCTTGTCCCCCTCCTGACTCCCTTTAATTCAGCACTTTGACCACAGTAATGCAGTTAGGCTTCAGTTTATGGCACAGATGCCTCATAAGTTCAGTCTCCATGATTTCATTGAAAGCTCTCTCACGTTAGTAGTTTGAATTGATTTTAAATTCCAAATTATTATGGAAGATGTTGAAATACAGATCTTTAATATTAACCCCACTTTCTCCTTATGCTATGCTTTCCCTCCCAAACTGTCATGGTTTTTCCCCTTGCTTGCACTACAGTTGCCTCGATTTTTTTTTTTTCATGGCTACAGCTAAGGTTCAAACACAGAATGAAGGCATTTTTGGATGCAAATAATAATGAATGCAACCTGCATTTGAAATAAATTAGACGTGAATGTGAACAACACTTTATGGATAGGCGATTACCCCAAACGAATGTTTTCTATTTTTGTTTACTTCATATAATTCCAAGTTAACCAATATTATCAGTAAAAAAACCTTAGGTGGTCATTCACAGACTGTGGTCATGGGAGTATCCTAGCACAGGACTGTTTTAGTCAGAGCTGTCCAAGAGCTATGGACTGCCAGGTGCAGAAATCTGATTGTCCTAAATAACCTAAGCGTTGTTTTAAGTAATTAACTTCATTTTGTAAAGACACTAGCTCAAGTACAATCAAGGTTTTGCCTACCATTTGTTTCAAGAGTCTGGATCAGATCCTTAAATCAGAGCCAAATGTGAATAAAAGCAGTAAATTCTTTGGCAATAAATTCTCAGTAATCTGCATTACTCAAAGACGGGGCCTGCTGGAGCATCTTCATAACATTCTTTTGCCTTCCTTCCCCTCATGTGCAGCATATTGCAGTAATCAATTAACATGATGGAATATTCCTGTGCTGAGACCTTCATGTAACTCCCATATGGTCAGAATTTAATCTTAATAGCTCAGTTGTTGGTGTGGTTTTTTGTTTTTTTTTTTTTGAAGCTGAAACTCATCCTGCATATTAGTGATGATAGACAAGCAAGATTTCAGAGTGATTTAGTGGTTTGCAATTGCTTGGTGTTGGGGTTGAATATTTTGGAGAAGTTAGGACAGGACTGAGCATTGTTTTTCTGCATGTAAACCACCAAAGTGGGCAAGCACAAATGGAGATGCCCACTTCCACCTCTTGCATTTGAAAATGGCCTTGCTGTACCTCTTTAGAGCAAACATGAGCAAAGTTGTTGATGTCTTGATCTTGTTTAAATAATTTACTCTTGCCCATCTCAATGCACCCTTTGTTTGCCTTTGTAACTCAAAAGAATGATTCCACTGTAACAAAGTAAGAAGTTCTGGCTTATAACCTGAGTAATACCAGATAGACCTTGGTTCATACTAAGAAGGAACTGTAGCTGATCTTGTGTCTCTTTCTGATTTTAAGGGTTCTCTAGAAGGGTTTAAAAGTGTTACAGAAAGTCATAACTCGAAGCTTGTCTGAGTGCATTCACAATGATCATAAAGTTGAATCCCTAGAGGACCAAAACTCTGCAACTAGTAACATCAAAGCTCCCTGACCAAATTCCTCTGTACGAGTTGTATATGTATTTAGAATACAATAGTTTTGTAATAAAATTTATGACAAACAAATTCTGGTGGTTTTTTTTAAGCCTAATCTCAAATTGGCCTTCCACATTCTTTAGGTTTGTCCTGTATTGAACAAGAAAATACAACACAATCCACACTGTTTTTTTCTGAATAGATATGGGAAGGTGGAGAAATTGCTTGGTCCACGTATATTCCAGCAGAGGGTGGCAGTACACTACCACACTCCCACAGTAAAGGGAAAGTTGTGCAGTAACATTTATGCCTTCTGTCTTCAAGGGAAGAATACATCCTGCAGATGAATATGTTTTGGGAGATGGGAGATGGGAATTGGACTGGGAAAGTAATCCCCAAATCACTTCGGTGACCTTGCTCAATCCACTCAATCTCCATCTCTCTTTCATCTGAAATATTTTTCTTCCGTAATTACCATCGGCTGATGACTACAAACCATTATAAAACTCCTGAGAATAATCTTCTATGAGAATGAATATGGATATCTGAAAATGGGAATCTCTCCTGATTAACTAATGATACCAGAACCATTAACTTCATCACTAACAGCAGAACAGTCACCAACAGTGTTAAGCAGGATAAACTCTAGAAGGCAAAAAGGGACACTGTGTCAGGAAGGATTTCCATGGCACTGTGGACATGCTAATGGTCTCCTGCCTTTCCTCAGTCCAGTTTTGCTACTTTGTTAGCAGAGTATTCTTGCAAATTTGAAATACCTTGTCATCTCTTCCGTAGAATGTGCATTTCTCTGTTACTGTCTTAGACTTCCCTTCTGTTTTTATTTTTCTAAAGCAGTTGGGAAATTGTGCAAAGGCCAGCAAAAGAGGCATGGGGCATTTTTTTCCTTTTGGAAAAATCTTCTGGTTGACAGAAAATGCAGCAACTGGTGCAGCCTACTTTAAATTACTGCAGTAAAAATACTTTAACACATTGTCAAACTTCAGACCTTGGTGACTCTAGTCTCTACATTTTTTGGATGTGAAGAAATTTCAGTGTAAGAAGAAAGCAGTGCATAATAGGAAGGAATACTCCTTCATTATGCAAATAATGAAAAAAATTATTTGTATACAGAGCATGATTTCTTTAATGCGCTTTTATTTCCCCTCAAGAATTCAAACCAAAGGATTATGCAGGTCAAGAAGAACTTGAAGAACAAAAGCCATTCATGATCAAGCTCTCAATATGGACTTACATTAGTAAAAACATTTGAATAACATTTTTATAATAGTAATCTAAGTAGCTTATGTTAACTTCTCTAGTAACCAAAGCCAAGAATAATTTTCATGCATTCTTTCAGTAGACATTCATTATTTAAATATGTAGAATATGGAGGCAGTGTTCTGGAACTTCTTTTTATTAAGAGGAAAGAAGCTGGAAATGATGCCAGGAAATTCAGGTGAGGAATGACATGCCCCTTCTCAAAAATAAGATTTTTTTTTCAAAGTATTGAAGGAATTAAATATTTCCAGGCAAAACTGTTGTCGATAGTAATTCCTTACCTTGATCTACCTTAGTAGATTTCAAAGTGTTTGAGACACTTAGGGGTAACCTTCTCACCTGTGAGTAGCTTCCTCTATAACTTGTATCATCCCCAACTATTTCTACAGGAGGTGATATGATTTTCAGCAGGGTTTTTAATTAGCAATTAATGAGCATGAAGTGATGAAATATGAAAAAAAAATGACCAGTGTGATCAGAAGCTCAAAAACATTGTCTGGTTATCAATAAGATTACCTCATGTGTTAGTCTAGGGGTCTTTGAAGAAGGGGGAACAGGGAGTGCAGTGCTGAAGTCCTTAATGGCTCCTCTGCGCTATTGAATTCTTCCTGGTTAAAAGGAAAACTTGTAGCAAAATTTTATTGAAGAAAAACTGGACTAAAGGAGAAAAAGATTTTTTTTAGAACGTTCATTTTAATGAAATAAAAATAACTGGGAGAGAGTGAGAGTTTCTTGAGAAGAACCAGCTTGTCTCAGAGCAGAATAGATTAAAAATCTGTTTCACTCATATAACTCTGAAAATCCATGACTGAAAACTCTAGCCTTGAGAAGTTACAATACATCATGAGAAAAAGGTGAGTCAAGGTGTAATGTTTCAATTATAGGGTTCTCAAGAGTACACAGGTGGTGTAAAAAATAAGGTCACGGACTTTCCATCAGCAGTATCCCTGGTATTTCTGCAGTTGCTATGAATGGGAAACAATAATATTTATGACTGTTAAAAGTCCAAAGTTCAGAGGAGATCAATCTAATATTCTGAAAGGTAAATAGATAAAGATTTGTTATGTAATGAGTACTTAAGGTATTTATAGGATCTGGTATGGCACTATTATTTCAAACAAGTAGTTTTAAACACAGATTTTATTTTTTTTCCCCCATCCTTTACTTTCTTGTGATAGATCAACAAATTGAATGGATTCCAAGTAAGGCCACCCACCAAATCTGCTAGGTTACGCCCTGACATGGGAGTTTGTGGAGTTGATTCTATTTACAGTTTTGTCATCATCTTTACTTGTTAGGCTGTTCCCCTCATCTTTCCACATCTGTATTCCACCTCCACATCTTTTATTCCCCACTTTGCTTTATCTGTTTAGACCAGAGCTCCTACAGGCTCTTGTCTTTTGCTGCTGTTGTGGCTTTGGCCTGAGCCAAAACTAATACTCAGAGCCTTGAAAGGAAATTCCCATTAGGAATTAAAAATTATTTTAAGTTCAGGTGATTCCTTGATTTCTTCTGCTCATGTGCATCTGTTACTGTAACAAATGTGAACTGTGTTAGTGATGTGACAGAGAATTTTCTGGCACAAAATATATTCAAGAGTGGACTATGCTCCAATGGAATAGGAATGTGACTTTTAATAGCCCTACAATTGAAGAATCACCTAGAGAAAACATCTGCTTGACTAGAAAGGTGGGAATAGACTGAGAAAGGAAGTGATAGAGAACCTTCATTTTCCCTTCCTATCTCAGATTTCTTTATTTCCTAGGCACTGAGAAAATTCCAAAAGGAGAACCACCCATAGTAGGGGAGTAGAAAAGCTGGCATTGAAGGAGCACAAGTTCACTCTAGGCATAAACACCCTAACAAGGAGCTCTGCACTGGTGGTTCAGTCAAAGAGTCTGCATGTCCCTTGTCCAAGGGATTCCAGGCAGAGGGGCTCAGTGTCCATGGCTGGTTATCCACTATGGTGATCTATTTTATCTTCCTTTTCTGGTGTCCTCTGCCTCTGTTAACTCTGATGTTAAACTGGCAGATTCTTTGAGATACCACCCTCTACTTTCTCGTTGGCAGTTCTGCAGCAAACTTCTGGAACATCACTGCTCCTGTTCTTTAGTGGACATTACACACTGATAAGCTACTCCCAGAAGGTTTGTAGTAGGACATACAACAACTTCAAGGAAAAACCAGAATGTCATTTCAATTCTTTAATTTTCAAGATGGTAAATACAAGATAGGATTTTCAACCTTCCCATACCTAATGAATTCCTATCAAAGGTACTTGGTACATTATTTTGAGGATATTTTCAATATATTCAGATACATTTATCACTCAGGTTACTCACTGAATACACACTCGTGATACCGATTATTACTGAAGGAGCCTTATCTTTTTTATTTCCTCATCTTGTGCCATAAAATTCCTAACCTTATTGTTGTAGTAATGCAATTATTTTTTGCATTTAAAAATTTTATCCTAATTTAAAATGTAGTTAAAGAAGGCTTTGGGATTTATTAGTAAGCTAGTAGTATTGACATATCCAGCGTCCTTTTACCTCTAAGGCTCTTCTCTACTGAGTTAGCAAATGAGAGTGTGCTTTTAATCACCTCTTTAAACTAGGAGAGTATTCTGAGAGTTAATTGCTATTATATCATAACTCAGGAGAAAGGGAAAAACAACATTATTTTGTAATCATTGATCTTCTATATCATCAAATACAAAATGTTCTTAATTAGGCAGAGAACTAGCCATGGTTAATACAAATATGTGGCAATATCAGATTTTATAGCTACACTACTCATGCCTTTTCTGCTGCAGAAGGGGAGCAAGCTCTTTTGTTCAATGAAAAATGCCCATCAAAACTCAGAGAAAGCCAATAGAGATGGTGTTGTCCAACTTTATCTGCCTGTCATTAAGATTTTTGAAAAGAGACGAAAATGTTGAATTCTTTTTGACATATTCTAAATCATTACTGATTTGTTGACACTCACACGGTTGCTTTGGTGGCAACAGAGGAAAATTTTCAAAGTGGTTGTCAGACAAGAGGAAGCTGTATTTGTGAGTGGAAAAGACAAAAGGGAAAATAGATTTACAGAATATACATAAAGTTGCTTTCATTTATTTTTTCCCCCTTTGTGTGTGTGGTTTTTTTTAACTAAGAAATGCCACATGCTCTAAAGAAATGTATGAGACAAATACAAGCAAACTGCTCATAAAATTCAATTTTTTTTCCTATTTCTTTTCCAGGAGCACTTTCCTCATCACAGGAGTGTTAATTTCATCTGGCTGACAGCTGTGGAAATAACCTATGTATTTAAGCAGCAAAAACAGAGATAGGAGCATTCACACAATGAAATCTATTTTCTATTTGAATCCAAAGTCTAAGTGCTGTCCCTTTAAAGGAGACCTTGCTATCTTGATAAAGAAAACTAATGACATGGCCTTTCTGGGGCTAGTCACATAATAGCCATGGTGACAAGGACCTCTATCACAGAATAAAGCAGAAGATAAATGAGATTTTTCTAATATCCATTTCACCCATTGTTCACAAGTGTCATGCGATACAGCTTCTATTTATCATGAGATAGTAGATACTGGGCACTATTTTGTAAAGGAAACCTAAATTGCAACATTTTGTTATTAAAAGGCTGTAAATACTCTTTACTCCTTCCTGTTCATTTTGTAACTGTGCCAAAACAAGTGGGTTTTGTTTTATTATTATTATGTTTTATTTATTTAAAGGACCTAAAGGATATTACTTATATTTATGCTGTATGTCCACACAGCTTTTAGCAATAAAATGAGAATACATGTTTCAGTCAGCTTGCCTGAAAACTAGTCCCAGCTGTCCCAAGAAGAAGGATATTTCACCTAGACCTCCTTCTCTCAGCTCTCTAGGTCCCTTTACAGAATCAAAGAACCACAGAATGGGTCAGGCTGGAAGGGACCACAATGGCTCATCTGGTCCAACCTCCTTGCTCGTGCAAGCTTATCCCAGAGCACATGGCACAGGATTGTGTCCAGACAGTTATGGAATATCTCCAGCAAGGGAGACTCTACACACTCTCTGGACAATCTGCTCCAGTGCTTTGCCACTGCTCAGGACTGAAGTTCTTCCTCATGTTCATGTGGAACTTCCTGGGCATCATTTCTTCCCTTTGCATCTTGTCCAATTGCTCAGCCTGATCCATCCTCTGACACCTCACTGCAGGTACTGATAGACATGGATGAGGTCCCCTCTCAGCTGCCTCTTCTTGAGCTTGAGCAGTCCCAACTCCCTCAGCCTTTCCTTATCAGAGAGATGCTCCAGTCCCGTCACCACCTTTGTCACTCTCCCCTGGACCTGTTCCAGGAACTCCCATGTCTCTCTTGTCCTGAAAAGCCCAGAATTGGACAGAGCACTCCAGATGTGCCTCACCAGGGCTGAGTAGAGTGGCAGGGTCACCTCCCTCAGCCTGCTGGCAGTGCACTTAAAGCACCTCTGGATACTATTGGGCTTGGCCACAGGTACAGCTCCTGAACAGCTTGTTGCCATCAGTACCAGCCTGTACTGGTGCTCACCTGGAGTTCCTGGTTGAGGTCCACTTACCTACTGTATTTATCTGACCTCCAAGACCTAAGTTTTCAAAGATAATGTAACCTTCCATGTAAATCAAGCATGTGGTGATATTCAGTTTGTTGGAATTCACACACACCAGCAGCTTGAAACAGTAAGTCAGAAATCTGAGCTGCCCAGTCTTAGCTTGACCTGTGGAAGTGAAGGAGCTATCCTGGTACTTCAGTATCAATGATATTATGCAGACATTGATTATTCTGGTGAAGAGAATGGGGCTTGGCCCACAGCATTTCAAAGAGAGAACAGCACTAGGAAATGAAATGTGAAGGAAAAGGAGTTCAGAAACAAAGGATATAGGGAGAAAGAGGTGGTGAGGTGAAAGAGCAGCCAAGAGGAAAGGTGTGTAATGTGGTTAAAACAGCAGTTCAATGTACAATTACTACACTGTGCCAGATTTTCCCTTTGGTCAGAGTGACAATGAAAGGAAACTTCTGTGCAAAACAGGGATGATTTATACCCTAGTCTATTGACCCAGTTTCAAAATTTGATCTTCCTTCTCATCTGAATGGCCATGCTTTGTCCCTGGTGCTTTTCTAAACCCCTGGCACCTTGCAGCAGGTACTGAATTTCTTTCTTGTGCACTTTCCATTCAAATAAATGGTTGGAAAAGCTGTGTAAGATTTTGATTGCTGTTTCAAAGCATGAAAGGGTCGGTATAATTTACAACCTCTGCAGCTATACTCCTCTATGGTCACCTCTGGGGTGTTAGGCAGGCCAGCAAACAATCAGCAAACAGTTTTCTGCATAACTTGAGAGGAAGGGAAAAATTCTAGCCATGGATATTGGCACAAATCCACTCTCAAGAAAACTCTCACTAAATCTTTAATGTCCAGGGAGAACACCTGAAAAAGCCTATGCTTAAAACACTGACTTGCAAATTGGATCCTCAATTTAGCTACAAATTTCCATTGTGACCAAAAGAATTGTGCTTGATTTGTGTGTCTCTGCTTCTCTAGAAAGATGATAAAGTTTTCTGCTTCTCTTTTGAAGCTGCAAGCTCTTGGCAGTTGGGGTGGAAAATATTTTGCCCAAATAAAACACCTATAAAGATAATAGCAATAGCTGTCTCTCAGGCTATGCTTTTCATCTGTAGATATTAATGCAGTCTGCAAAGTATCATTATCTAAATTTATAAAAGCAGAAACTGAGGCACAGGAAGGGAAAATTACATGTCCAAGGTCATGACAGGAACATCAGTCTGATCTCCCAAGTCCCTCATTTCTGTGCTTTACTATGTCCCACAGTGATGCCTTTCTGGGACACATGGAGTAATAGTGATGATAACGAGCACACAGATATCTCCTTTGAAAGGTCTCATCATATATCTGCCTGCATGCAACTCAATTTATACACCTTGGAAGGATGAAGGCTGAGTCAATATAGCATTAATGCAATACCCTGATGGCTGTTAGCTTCAAAGATATCTTTTTCATGAGAAACAAGACGTTGAAAGGAGAGCAGTCACGATACACACAAGTGCCACCTTTTAAATTATGATCAAAGTTGAAAAGTGGTGTAAGTTGTCAAGAGACCTATATATTGGTTTATAGACTGTATTTACTAGATCCATTGTTTCATGCACAGGGTTTCTAGCCTGCTCACTCTTGTGATAGGTTAGGAGAAGAGGAATTGTCTGTTTTTACTCTTGGGACATGAAATGGAACAAAGGACAGTGATGCAGTTCAGATGCTGTAATGAACAGAAGACACTTAAATAAGTTCCTAGTACTGACCTAGACTTACAGGGGGTCACCAGTCTGTCAGTGGTGTGAGATTCCTGGCTACCTTTTGGATCTGGGCCATAATATTCTAAGCCTGGGTTGCCTTGTTCTGTCCACTGCACCAGCTTCTGTCTCTAATAGCCTTTCATGCTTCTAAAATTTCCCATATCCCCTTAGAATTCCTGGGTTTAGGTTAAACAAACCTGAAAAAAAAAATATACATTGCCATCATTACTCTTGGGATCTTTCCAGGAGAACTAAAATCAGCCAAAGAGCTGCAGTTGAGATTTTTGTAGGTATTATATTGTCCTTTGGAGTGGTTTCTGACCCTCTGAGAGCTGTGCCATCTGTGGTTTCAGTGGACAGCCCTTACTCCTTTGCTGAGGTTTTAATGGAGATACATTAATACAGTACAATCTAAAGCAGAGCAGAACTCCCTGAAAACTCTGCTTATCTCACTCTAATTTGATAACAAGCTGCTGTTGATGAATAACTCAAATGATTTTGCCCCTTCCTTCTCCTAATTTTCCTTGTGAGAACATCACATAAAGCAATGTCAAAAACAGTACAAAAAGTCAAAAGATCTGCTTTGAACTGCTTCCCCTTTGTCACCAAACCTTCCCATCCCAGTGGGTGGCATCTAGATTGTTTTGACAGAATTTTTGCTTGGCGAATTTATGCTCACATTTGTAAGTACCTAGATGAGTGTGTTTCTACTAAATAGTTCCTAGGGAATAACGAGGTGGGAGATATTGTAGGTGTTGTCTTCAGCAGCTGGGCCTTGGAGCCCCTTAAGACTGTTCAGAAGGAGAAAGAAATTGAAGGATGAGGTCAGAGCACTGCAGAGTGACAGGGAAAAGCAGGATTTGACACTTGGTTTGTCAAAAGCTGGGTAAGGAAAAAGGATGATGGAAAGCACAACTGGGGCTTCCTTAGGAAAAGAAATTAGGAGCTGTTTAGCTTTTTTGAGGATCATTATTTAAAAGGTAGTGACCAATGGAAAGGCTGTGATTACTAATGATGGAGTAAGTCTGAAAAGCCACACCTGGGGGATGCATCAATTAGATGGACATTCATTAATGTTTAATATCTGAATCACAATCCCATGGGAGCAAGAACCATCCCATGTGCAGTGTATGTTTCTTTGAACTTGCTCCAATAACAAATACATAATATTAATAATTTTTCCTGTGCATGCACACTGCAAAGCACTCTACTGCATATATCTGTAAGTCTGAGGGGGGATGCACAAAACATACAGAAAAAGTTAGTTGTATTACTGCATGCTGGAAAGCTCTCAGACACTGTGTTAGATGTGGTGTGATGGAACTGGATGAATGGAACCGGAGTTTTCCAAGAAAAGCTTTCCTAGGAAAAGCTTTCCTAGGAAAATAAATCACAACTAGAATTTTCTGCACCTTTCTAAGGCAGTTTGGAAGACTTTGCCATAGTAAAAAATACAACACCATGATTTGAAAATTATATTAGGCTTTAAGACAAAATCAAGATGTTTAGGTGTTATATTTTGTTACCCAGTGAGACTTTCATAACTTTCATGCCAATCACCAAGAGACAATACAAAGAAAGTAATATTTGTTTCTAGACAATACATATTTTAGTGGTTTATGACTAATTATAAACCTAGAAAGGTGCTGTACATGACACTGTTGAAGCTTATTCATCACAACAATGTCAGAGAAAGCAATTTTTGGAAATGTAGTTTGTTATTTGGTTTGAATTATAAAGTGGAATAGAGCACTACTTCAGACCCCCTTCAGTTTGCACAGCTTTCTGAACACAGAAAAAATGTTATGATTTGCATGTGCAGTACAGCCTGAAGAAGTTTCCTGGCAGGGCAAATGAGCTCTAGGCTACTGCTTTGGGGCTGTTATGGCATCCAAATGATCCATTTTAAGGCTACTTCTTGTATTCTCTGCTATACAGTAGGAGAACTTTGTGCAGTTTCCTCTGTGGTCACAAGGTAGACAGTGGTTATTGGTCCTCCAGAGTGCACTATTGGTGTCATAAAATATTGTGCATTGATATTTCAAGGCAAAGAAACTAGAAGGCTGCCTGGAGAATATTTAGTGTTACCTGCATGGGATACTTGTCTCCACAGGTGATTTACTGGGACCTGAACACCTGAACAGGATGGTCAGGACTGAGAACACAAACTGCCCTGACAGGAGGTGTCAAGACACAGCTCTGTGTGAGCTGCAGCCACAGAATCACAGTGTGACTGGGGTTGGAAGGGACCTTAAGGAACATCTGGTTCCAGCTTCCCTGCTGTGGACACTCCTGTGTCTCCACAGTGCTGGGCTTTTTTACTCACACTCAGTGAATCAAAGAAATACGTACATGAGAGGGGAAGAAATGAAA
This sequence comes from Phylloscopus trochilus trochilus, assembly GCA_016584745.2. NCBI lineage: Eukaryota > Metazoa > Chordata > Aves > Passeriformes > Phylloscopidae > Phylloscopus > Phylloscopus trochilus. The sequence continues at coordinate 5,853,157 of WQNJ02000016.1, read as the reverse complement.
CCAAAATTCTGTCTGAGATCATCACAGGTAAATTCAAAGACACATTGCAAGATGTTTATTAGAGTGTAGCAAGAAAGATCTCTTTCTGCACAGGGTTTGAACCTGAGTGTCTTTTCAGAACTGACAAGAGAAAATAATGTTGTGTTAAAGAGGTAAACAAACAACTGCTAGCTCTCATGGTTTTATATCAGGTCTTGCAATATTTGATTTTTTTTTTCCTCTAGCTTAATGACTCCAGTGACTTGAAAAGAATATCTGTTTTCATTTCTTTATAGTTGTGGGAAAAATCTTTTCTCACCTCAAGAAACTTTAAAACTGTAATATCTCAAGAACTGGGAAGGGAGCAAAAAGCCTGCAGACAAAAAGACTATTAAAAGAACTTTTTGGAGTGAACTCATGATTTTTTATTGCTTGGAGTCAGCAACATGGGGAGGTATTGTCTGCTTTTTCAGTGCTGAGGAATGATTTCTCTCTGTACTGACCTGAGTGGTTTTTTTAAGCTGCTGCGTCTGAAGCTGCTAATAAAACATTATCCTCAGAAAACAAGTTAACATGTTTGAAAACTCCACTGCAATTACAGTCTTGGGGTTCAACTGCTCTGAAAAAATTCCTCTCATTTTGTTTTGAAGGAGTTAGGTGGAAAGCACAGAGCCAGAGTCTGGGTTGGCAGGGCAGTGGCTGAGATGGAACTCGTGTCTGTGGTGCAAAAGGCTCTGAAGCCCCCCAGAGCAGCAAGTCAGTGAGCCACTGTGGTCACAGGGAGAGCCCAGCAACCTGGAATCTGCTCTGCATGGCTACATGGATGTTGTGATGATTTAATTAACACTTGGAAAGAGTTCTGAGGTCCTCAGATGACAAGGTTTACAGTACTCCAAATGACTGTTATTATATCCCCTCAGTGTTTGTGGTGGCAGATAGCCAGCAAGAAGAAACGTTCGACCAAAACCAGGCATTTTTCCCAAAACCTTTGTTATTCTAGGCTACTGTTGGAAAAAAAGGTGGATCTGTATCCAATTTAGTGAGTGTAAATTACAAGTGGCTTGGTTGGGATCCCTCTGTACTTTTGAGCATGATACACATAGCCAACAGCAAGCTGTCTTGCTGCCTGAGTATATACTTATTACCCAGCTAAATCAGAGAACTGGCTGAAAACTCTAATATTTGAGTAAAACCCATCTATCTGTGACACTTCTTTGATAGAGAATACCACAAACAAATAATTTCCTCCATCTGTAACTTGGCTATTTTTGAAAACAATGTTCATCTTGTCAGACCCCAGCATATATGCTGAAAACAAAACCCAAACAAAATAAAGCCCTCTCAAAGCAAGGCATTGCATGTCACACTCGATTCTTCCCTAGGAGAAGTTGAACAATAAGTAGCAGATCTTAATCAGGGGCCTTAAGGATTGATACGAAACTACCCAGATATTGTGATAGTGATATTAGAACATATCTATAATAGATTATTCTATTTCAGACACATCTTCATGTATATAATCCATGTGGATCTCTTGCAACTCAGGATGTTCTGTGATTCTTTGAGTCTATTATATCTGCACAAAGAATGGGCACAAAGACTTTTCTAGCAAAAGAGTCAGCAATAAAACTAACTTCATGAACTTAGGCCTTCTTTTGGAGTGTCACAGCTGCATTCACTAACCAGTGTGTTCCATAGGTAGCAGCTATTTTCAGTGCTGCCTTTTTGCAGAGTCTCAGGAGAAGGACTCAGTTAATGCATAAATATACATGTATGTGGAGAGCATTAAATCATCCTTTCCAGCAAATTTACTCTCACAATTTATCCAGCTTAAGTGATATTGATGTGACTCATATGTTTCTATTGTGTTTTTATGCTAAAAACATTTCTACAGTGTAAACATATACAATTATATTGCAGATGACTGATTCATTGCTTTTTTCCAAATTGATCTATACCACCATGCAAGGCTATTAACATAACCAAACTCTGGATCTGATTTTATTGCAGAACTCAAAGCTGCTTAAAAAAAAAGTAGATACAGAAATGTTAATATATTCAGCAGAAGGTATTTTAAATAAATATCTGTCAGATAGTTAAATCTGGTGTCTCCCTAGTGTTAATTATGGAGCAATCAGAAGAGGACAGGGAAAAGAATACTTATTGCAGGTTGAAAAGCCAGTTATTAGGTCTGTATCACAGCAAGCCATGTGGACTTACCTTTAGAAACTGTCTTTCTGATGATGGATTGACTTCTTTATAAATATTTTTAAACCCATATTTGAAATAAGGATAGTGATAACTGGCAGAGAGCAATTCAAAAGCAATTAAAAGCCATGGACAGATGAAATACTCATCTAGAGCAAATAATGGAACCATTTTCCCAGCTTCAAAGAGAAAAATAAAATCTTTCACAGTCAATGAGAACCCAATAACCTGAAAACTATACTTTCATTCAGCCCAAACACATGAGGCATTTTGACAGCTAGTTCCATGGAACTTATAATTCCAAAGACATGTATAGATCCTGGCTTGACACTTTCCAGGATCTGAAGTTACAAATGTGTTGGTTAGAACTGAAATTTTCGTCTGTGCCCAGGGAATTTTGGAGCAAATATATTTGACTTATCTCAATTTAGACCTATGGCTCACATCTGCATGACCAGAACCAGATGTTGGAAATTAGCAAAATTAGCAAAGTGGCAAAGCCGTGATTCTTGTGAGGTTTGTGATGAACAAAACTGATAAAACTTCTCACCTGCTCAGACAGAACTGAATTTTTATTTATCAAAAGGAAGTTGTATGCTAAGATAGGTGCAGCATTTGCTGTTCCCAAAAGTCCCGTATGCTGCCTATTTCTCCTTGTGTAAGCTTGTTAACAATTATCCTGAACTCAGTAGGAAATCTGTGGTTCAAACCAGGTGAGACACAAAAACTTAAAGTTTTCTGGGAAAAATTGTGGAAAAAATGTACTGACATAGGATTTCATTTTTTGGCATTTTTGTGATTTGCAAGAAATCAAATATTAAAAATGAAATTAATATAACTGCTGTCTTCCTAGTGCAGTCCTGGCTACCGTGAAAAGCAAAGTGCCACCTTCCTGCATGCTTGGAAAACCCACTGATATTAACAGGAAATGAAGAGCTGTCTGTGCATCCCAGTTCTCACCAGAATGAAAGACGTGGCTGCAGTGACAAATGCAGTCTCCCCCCTCCTGCACATACATGTTTTTAACACCAAAGGCATGCAGTGAAAAAGACCTCTTTTTGCTTTCCCATTTCCATTACAGAAAAGTGTCATTCTTGAGTATTTTGCAGCATAAAAGTCACAAAATCCAAAAGTACTGTATCCAAAACCATGAATATAATGCATAGTGATTTCACAGAGCATCCACACTCCAAAATGCAGTCTACTGATGCTGATAGAAAATACTACACATACAGAAATGGACCAGACTGTTGGGTGCCTGATAGCAGCAACATTTGATGATTTTGGTCTTTCTGAGCACAACTTATCCCAGCTGATACATTGGTAAGAGCTTTTTACATTGGTAATGGCAGTGTCTCTGTATTTCCTGCATAATTCCCTCTTCTCCAAGATAGAGGTCACATTAAAATAGACATACAGATTGCTATCCAGGCTTGCTGTTCTTTTCATGGGTTTTTTCTCCATCATATATATCACAAGCCACCGTTCTATCATGAGCTAGTGCTGGAGTTGGTTGCTTTAGAACTCAAGGGCTAGCAAAGCTCATTGTTTTAAAGACTCTTTTTTAATCTGATTTTCCAGGTGTCCATTAGACAATTGGCATGAGCATGTTCCTATGAAAAATTTAGTTCTCTCTCTTGGACAGAAAAGTAACTGCTAGGAAGATGCTTAAACCCTTACATTTTAAAGGACATTTCCTCTGATGTGTGATTCTTCTGTGGTTAGTTGAGTGTTATTCTTTTTGTCCCACTTTTTTCCCATTTCTTAGGAAATTCAGTTTTACATGGGTATATCTTAGGCATTGCTTGAAATGAATGGGATTGTGGATTTTAAAATCATAGGAGGCCATTATGATTAACTAGTTCAAGCAATGTCTAGTCTGAGTTTCTGCACAGCACAGGCCATACTTCATCCAGGGATTTCTGTCTGAAGCCCAGCTATGTGTTGTTAGACTAAGATGTATGTTTTATAAGCACATCTGATAGTGATTTAAGGACTACAATAACACTTAGTAATTTGCCCCTGTAACATATCTCATTATACAGTTAAAAAATAAATGAGTTCCCCTTTATTCCTAGTTTGAACTTTTTGATTTCAGTATGCCATTACTAGACCTTTTCCTGCCTCTGTCTGCTAGATTAAAGGCCCCTTCAAACTCAGCATAAGTACATGTACAAATAGAGAGTGTGATTTAAGTTACTCAGAAATCTGTTCATTTGAGCAGCTAAACAGAAAATTCCTTTGCTGCCAGTATTTAACTGGCTTCTTTAGTGCTGTGGTGTGTGGTGGTTTTTGTTTTTTTTTTTTCCTGAGGTTTTCTGCAGAGAAAATACTGATTTAGGGGACACAATATTGTTAATTTATTGTTTGGTGCTTGTTTTTTTTTTTTTGTTTTTTTTTTTTTTTTTTAAGAACAGTCAGGTCAGTCGAGAAGCTTCCAGCCAAAGTGTCAAAGAGGAATCCCTAAATTGTCTTATTTATTCTCCCTTCTATCACTGGTAATGGATGATGTTTCAGCCATAGGCAGGGACACCTGTTACTAGGCCAGGCTGCTCCAAACCCCATCCAGCCTGAACACTGACAACTTCAAAGATCTGGTACTTGGTGTATCTCAACAATTCACTGAGAAGTGAATTGTTGAGATCTGAGCTAGACAATACAGGCACTTTCTGGAGTCACTAGGGAGAAATGGGCCCCTTCACAAGATAATTCCTCTGAGTTAAAAAAAATGGACAGTTTTGCAGAAAATTACTGACTCTTAAGAAGCTGTCCTTTCTTTCTGTAGACTATGCAGGGAACATGCATGATATAGAGAAGCAGTTGTTAGATACCTGATTTGAGGATCATGAACTTTGTCCTCTGTGACCCTCACTTGTGCCCTTTGAGATAAAATGACCTGTTTTACCTGGGAGTGGCCTTAAGCCATTTACAGAAGGTTTCTGTCCTTTCATGAAAGAAGTGGTCATGACATTAAAAAGACAAACATCAGAACTGATTACCATCTATATTTGACATACATTAAAAACAAACTGAATATTAATTTACAAGACAAAGCATGCCATAATAAGCTGTCAATATATTCAGTTTAACACATACATGACCAAAGAAAGCCACCCAGGGGATTATGCTGCCTGAATTCTTCAATAAAATGGCAACCTTTAGATGTATTAAATATACATTCTGGGGGGTAAAAAAAGAGGTAAGAATGAAAATCTATAGCTGAGAGAAACACAAGCCCAGAGGGAAAATTCAAGATCTGTTTATGTGTAATTGGGTTTTGCTTTGTGAAAATCTTGACAGCTAGAGGAGCTGCCTCATTGCATGAGACTGTTAATCACATTCAGGGATCTACATGCTGCTAACTGCATACAAAATTCCTGAAGATTTACAGCCTTTGCTCTGGTTTTACCTCATTTACACCACACATCACCCTACAGAAGCAACTCAGCACACATGTGGGATTTAAATTTGAGAATTATCTCAGTATCTTAATGACTAATCCTGAATGATGAAACTGTGAGTCCAAGCACTGTTGCACACCCTGAAGTAATTTGAGTTGTGACAGTCTGTAATTGATACTGTAAATCAATGAAGCTAGAGACACATTTTTTTAATTTGGCTTAGGCACATGTGTATGCTGGATTAATAAAAATCAGTACAGACAGATAAAATTTTGCATTAACATGTTAGTTATAGCATAGCATAGTTTCATAATCAGTAGTTTACAAGTTAAGTTACAGCACATTTGTAAAGGGAAGGCTGCAGCCTGAGCAGAAAATCAACAGCACTCTGAAATATCAGCATATTATGATTCTTCTGACTTCAACAGCAAAAAAATAAGAGCACATCAATGAGATATGGATTGGATACCAGTCAGCTTCATCCTTTCAGAGTCTCATTCTGTGCTGTTTTCATCTCTGTTGTCCTTTCCTATTAGTATTTCCTTGCTCTGCCTAAGAGACCTTGCTTTCTAATCACTGCCATTCTGATATTTTGTTCCTTAGAATACTCCAAACCTGAATAATTAGGGAGTTCTGTGGTGTAGGTTTGAACTCCCTCGGGCTGAGGATGTTTAACCACATTCTCTCCTTCAAAATTTCTATCCAAGGCTCATCCTTAAAAACAGCTGTTCCAAATCATTAAATTAAGAAGTGTCAGCAAATAACCCCAAAAATAACAGATGAGTGGACATGAGATTTGAGGGATACTTATTTGAGGATTTCAATGCCAAATATTAACATTGCCTTATGGAACATTTGGGAATGTAAACCTTGGGAATAAAGCAACTGGAGAAGAGGGAAAAGCAAATCCATCTTAGCTTGTACCCAATATGTGTGAATTGATGGGGTGAGATTGATGCCTCTTAAAATGTAGAGCCAAGTTCAACTTTAAATGCAAAATTCTTAGAGTTTGGAGTGTTTTGAGTGAGAATATCTTGAGGATGAAGCACTTTATGCCTATTAGTGCAAGTTATGGGCCAGAAATCAGAGTTTATGAGGAAAACCAGTGGAAAGCGGTTACACAAGGGATTTCCACCTTGTCTTGGAAGCTTTTGTTCTTCCCTTTTGTTCTTACAGTAATGCAAATGGAGCAATGGAAAGGCATTCTCATCCAAAATGCTTCATGCCCTGACATCATGCAAAGCTGTGAGGCACCCAAGTTATCCATTCCCAGCGTTGGGATCTCTCTGGGCACATCAGCACAGTGTGAAACCAGAAACTGTTGGAAGACAGCAAGGGATGTCTTCCAACACTGCACAGCAAGCATTTCTGAGTGTATTTGGGCAACTGAAGTCAGGTTCTGAGTAAGGAGATACCTGATGAATGTAGTCTTCTTTTCTGGTAGACTCCCTGGAGGTAAGGAAGATTGGATCATTGAGTGGGATTAAGGTTTTTAAAGCCTCAGTTCCAATTTAGGTGGAACAGGGATTTAGACATTCCAGTTCACACTGGCTGCTTAGACAGTAAGCTCCTCACAGGAGTGATCTTCAGATCTGTCAGCATTTAACAATTAAATAGGAAGGCCTTGGTTAAAAGAGAAGGGTAGGAAAAATCCAGGATTCCACTCTAGATGAGGAGACATAGGATGCTGGACGTGTATTCTGCCCCACACCATCATTTTTCTTTCTTATTTCTCAGCTTCTCTGTATAGACTGAGGGAAAACTCATTCTTGCAAGTGTTGTGTGTATAATATATGTATTATTCTTTAGAAATACCAACACACTAGAGAGAAGCAGCTAATATAAAACCTCGGATGAAAAGCTTTTATGCTAAACAGAACTTCAGATTAGCCTCTATGCTTAAATTTCCAAGTGTAAAAAATTGAGATAATACTCTTGCTTATAGTCTACAAGGGATTTTGAGGCCTGGAGAGGATGGCAGCTTATGTAAGTATGATATATGCAATGATATATGTCACATAAACAGAGCCTACATAAGACTTCATGAAATACTTGGAACTACACAATGTAGGTAGACAGTGCCTTAATTTCCTTTTTTGAATTTCACATCAAACTTTACAATTGGTACTAGTGCAGATTAAATTACTGTTTTCCTGAAATCCATTAAAAAATAATTAAAACCTGGAAAATACTTGGGTTAGGCAACTCTTTAATGAAAACAGTTGCTAAAAGAAATCTAAAAGCTGTCATTGTGATCAAGGTTTTCAGCAATCCCTCAGCTGTGTCTGAAATACTTTCATACAGTATTTGCTTTTTATCTCTGTTTGAAAGGTGGACACTGACATTAAAGCCTGTTGCAGACAGGGTCTGAAGGAGAATCCAGTCCACTGCCTAACACAAGACTAAGAAGTAGAACAGTGTTGATTCCATAGTTACAAGATAATATTAAAAAAGATGCAAACAAAGCCAACAAAACCATTAATAATAAAAAAAAGAAAAAAAAATCCCAAACAAACTAAATTTTTATGGAATTCAGTGCTTTGAGCTCGTGAAAATAGTAAAACAATGAAAGAAGTCATAACAACTTGTCTGTATCATGAAATAAGAGCAGCAGTTTCAGAATTAGTATAGTGGGAGGAAAAACATCTCTGGTTTGGGGGATGTTGTCAGTTATAGAGAGAATGGTGGGATGCAAAATATCTAATAAATATATAAATAGTGCACATTTGTTGTTAGCTCTTTAACTCAATATACACTTAACATTCAAGATGTTTATATGTAGCTTTTTCTCCCAAGTGAATACATCATAACTGCATGGAAAAACACCCCCAAATATAAAAGGTTAGGAAAACATGAAAAAAAGAGAAGACGTGTGTGATGGGTGAAGAATTCTGCAGATATTTTAGGATAGTGTTTGGGAAGACTATCTTCAAAAGGTGTCTCCAGAAGATTAATCCCATCTCCTTGTAAGAGTTTAAATGAGTTTGTTGAGCTGTTTGTTGCTGTCCATTGAATTCAAAGGGAGCCCTACAGTAACAATCTCTGTAAGTTTTAAACTTTTTGTGAACATCTGAAAGCCTCACAGTCCTCTGCTGTGTTAGATGTTTGATAAAGACACACAGGGCACTGAGCATGTCTTGGCTTCACCACAGAGCTTGGAGAATTAAACCACAGAAACTTGGGAGATATCCAGCTCTGAGACTGAAAGCTGCAGAGTTGGTCAAGAATCCACCAAAAAAAAAAGTTTCCCAATGAAACAAGAATTCTTGAAACACACAACAGGTTTGACAGGAAACATGCTCTCACAAGAGTAAAAGCAAATGTCACTCCAAAACTGTTAATAATTGGGGGGCTAAGGAATGAATCTGGGTTATATAAATTGAAGTTCAGATTCCTGATTTGAATTAGATACAGGAAAAACTCCTTTTAATGCTCTACTGAAATACCCTATTACTGTCTTGTGAGGACTGCCTCTATGTCTTTGAAAACCTTTACATTCTTAGTTCCATTTTTGTTTGGAACACATAAATTTCTGGAATCGCATAACTTTTCTCCCTAAGCACAACTCCTGCTTGCTGTAACCAGAACTTATCAGGCAGCCAACAAGGAAAAAGGAAGCCAAACCAGTATTAAATTCTGCTGCATCTAGACAAGAAATATCTACTGGGACTGATCCAAAAGCCACTTAAAAGCATGAAATATTTTATGGAGTTGGATTGTGAGCAGATAAATTTCACATATATGCATACAGTGCTTACAATATGCAAGTTACACTAATTTTTCCTGAATACTGAGATATATATCAGTCTAACAGAACAGTTCAGAATAGAAATAATGTCTTTTTATATATATATTTAAATATCTCTGCACACCTAAATGCCATTCCAACAAGCAGAGATGACATGTTTATGTATAACTCTTTATGAAAAGTAGGTATCATTTGTTTGTGCCAATGAAAGACAGGGAGAAGTACATATATGAACAGGTATATAAATTCATTAAATTGCTTTTTATGTGCACATCCTCAAACGTAAATTTGCAATTTGCCAATCCATCTTCTTCCGGACTCCTTCCAATATTGCAGCAGTGGTAAGAAATCCAGAAATCATTATCCAGCCTTCAATCAATATCTTACAGGCTGGGATAACTTGCTTTATCTTAATAGTAAGATAGTGACTGGCAAGAGCAATAACACTGAGATAAGACTGGATTCATATCGCTCCTTGTCAACATTCTTGGCACGCTGCTCATTTTTTATTCTTGAATAGAGACCCAATCAATCCTAACTCATAAAATTACTGGTGGCAATGCCTGGAATGTTGTAGAAGCTTTAATGATATCTCAGTTTTAGAGACGTTTGGCTCTCATAACTTTTTATAGAACAGTTTGCTGAAGGATAAGCTTATTTAATTCAGACAGAGAAACATATTTCATGAGGTGTTCTCACATCACTGAAGACATGTGTGAAAGGCTGTCACTGCTGTCTTTGCTCAGTCCATTGCTAAGGTAGCCTGGCCTCTGTGAGATTCTGGTCTGGGAGGGAGTGAAATACTTGTTAATAGCAGTTAAAGGTGGGTCTAAGGAGATGAGAACATTTGGTTCTCATCTACTCCAACACTTCAAGGCTATAAAGATCTTCAGTAAACTATTCTCCAGTCTTGCAGGATTCCAGGGCTCTACCTGAAAGCCACAATATGTCCCAGCTCTGCCATGTTCCCTGAACCAGGCTCTGCTGCAGCTGGCTATGGATGTCAGGGGTGGTATTTACACCCTTAAGTCATGCAACCAGCCCAGTTTGTGAGAGCTGGCTGTGAAACTTCATTCAGGAATATATATATTTTTGTTTTCTTTTTCTGAAGTACCCACTGCAGCCCACCTGATAGCGAACACATTAACATGACACCCATTTAAGGCAGTGGACACTTATTTGGCCAAATGCAAGAAAAGGAATAATTTCACTTGTTAAATAAGTGACTCAAGGGGTAGTAAAAATAGGGAACAGAAATGACTCCCCTAAAATACAGCTCACAGTTATTCATGCATGGCTTCTTTTTGCTAAAAATAAAAGGTTTACTTACTTCAACACCTTACACTCATTTGGGATGTTGAAAATACAGGCTACTAATCCATAAAAACAAACACACTTCTCACACTTCTCACAAGGGTTTTAGGATGGTAGACTGCCCTGGAAATTTTTAGGCTGATGTTTTGTTTTATAAATTCACCTTGTATTTGTTAATTAAACTTTTTTGCTTTTGAAAGAAAAAAATCCTCATGACTCTTTGGTAGAAACCAGTATTAGTCTTTTATCATTGGAAAGGCAGGTAAAAGTATCTAGAAAAAAAATGTAAAAATGGATACAAGACTATCTTCCTAATTAAACACTAAGACTGCAGTATAGAGTCTCACACCACACTGTAAATATGAAATTAGGGATCCTAGATGAAATGTCAGAAGCTTTTCCTTATGAGTTTATATCAGCAACTTGATTATCATATTGATTCTGCATATCAATGAGATAACATCCCACAGTGTTTATTCTTCACCCAATTGCTTTCTTGAACATAATGAAATTAAATCCAATATGATATTAAATGTAAACATACAGTGATATTATATGTAAATATCCATTTAAATATGTCTCTGCTTATTGATATTCAAATTCTCTCTGCAAGTGTAACATTGCTAACTACAATAATATATTTTTCAACCTTCATCCAGGGACTGGAACTAAAAAGAGGATAATCTATTTCTATTCCTTTCCATAATAACATTGCATTATTTATGTAGAAGAAAATGAAAATAGTAAGTCTATTCTGCCTGAACTACGCTTCTTAGTTGATCCTTCCTGATTGGTCTTGGAAAGCAGAATGGAAAAAAAGAATGTGATGCACATGCTAAACTGTTGCTGGCCAGACTGAGCAGACAATTTTTTACCCTGCCCTCCACAAATCAAGTGCTATATTTAGACTGTAAACTCCTGACCCAGGCAACCTCTTTGTTCTGTGTTTGTACTGAGGCCAATACTATGGGGCCCTGTCCTTGTCACTGGACTCTTGTGCAACAGAGTAAAACAACTAAAAACAACTTATTTTCTGTTTTGTGCAACTGGAGGCCTTGGTGTTGTGTTTTTGTTTTTTGTTTTTTTTTTTTTTTTTGTGCAGTGAAATTGTTGTTCTCAGGATGCTCAGCAGTGCCTCAGAGTATGCTCCTGTGCTGTTACAACACCATCATTACTGGTGCTACTTGTACCCACAGGTGGGAGCCTGAATCCCGTTTTTTGTGAACTGGTACATTTATCCTGTTATTCCTCTGTGATGTTAAGTATTTGCAGTCACCAGCCTATGCCTACAGTCACCACCTCCCTACAAAACCTTGTATTTTTTCTTTCTATGCTGATTTGGTTCAAATATCTACCCAGATCTTCCATTACTAAAATACAGTAAAAAAAAACTTCATAGACTGACTGACTGGTTACAGCTGGAAGGGACCTTAAAGGTCATGTGTTTCCAAGCACCTGCCATGGACAAGGACACCTTCCACTAGATCAGATAGCTCCAACCTGCCCTTGAACACTTCCAGCCACAACTTAATGTTTTTAATAAAATATATAAAATATATATAGATAAGCCAATTTCAATTACTAAAATACAATTTTTTCCAGGTAATAAATAACAACAGATTTGACATTACATTTCTTCTGTACAAAGTCAACAGATGTCAGATGGCTTTTATTTTGAAGATTTCTTCAAAATTCAACAAAGCAAACAGTTAAAATCTCTAAAAAGCTTTCACTTATTAATAATAACAGTACTGTAACTCTTTAGCCAAAATACTCAAAAGAGCACTGGAAATTTGCTCCAAATAAAGCAACTTATATCCCACTTCGAAAGGACTGAATCCTCCTTACTTCATTTTCTTTCTGTGTTTTTTTTTTTTTTTAATTTTTTGCATGGATAAGGGAAAGCTGAACGAATCCATCAAAACTTTACAGTTCAAAACTAAGCAACAGAGCAGCTGAGCAAATTTTTATCCCGTTCAGAACAGAACCCAAGGAGAACTGGTGATTTAACTGATCACAAGAACTGATCACAGAGCTGGAAAAAAAAATAAAAGATTTCTTTTTTGTGTTGTTTTACAACTTCATGTAATTACACATCTGAAATAAAAATTATGCCTGTGGACTCATGTTTGGTACATTGCCTCTTAATACATGACTTAATACACTTGACTTCTCCTTTTGCAAGTGTCACTAGATAAGAACATAATTGCTTTCTTTGTCTAATCTTGCCTTTGTGCTCCAAGCTCTCCATTTTACATAAGACTATTTTCCACTTTGTAGTGGTCGATGTGTTGCTACTTTAACCATCCTCACAGTTTACTATCACTTTCTACTTCATGACTACTGAATATAATTTCTCTCAAGTGCTTTATTTGATTGGTTGTCTCAATTAAATTCTGTGAAACTCATATGTAATCTGGATATTGTTGTTAGCCCTAACACAGAGTATTTTTGGCCTGAGAGCAGTACTTTTCAAAGAAAAGATTCCCTGTTAGAGACACTTACTTTGTTATAAACTGCTCTTTAAAAATATCTGATGTTTTAAGAGATTTTTAAGTTCATGGAAAATTATAATGAGAACTAACCTACAGTATTGCCCAGTTCACATATTATATAATACAGAAACTGATATAGAGAATCATTATTTGATGCTGCAGATTATGTAGTAAATGTTTGGTTGCTTTTTGATGTTATCAGAAGAATAGAAGAATTTGAGTGGTAGAGGTATATATGTTTTCCCAACATATAATTAATGAAATGGATGATGTTTGTTAAACACCACATCTCTGAGACTTATTAAAAAAAAAAAAAAAAGATACTTCCGAATAGTAGAGTTTACTTTTTGTTTATTAGTTTTCTATATAATTATGGGCCAGTCAAGATTACCCAGATGAAAATGTATAATCCCTGAGAGTGATGAGTATACCTTAAATGATTGAGGGCAGCAAGAAAAAATTATATCAGTATTGCATTGTGAACCATACAAGCTTAAAATTAAAAAATGCCATCTTCTATGTGCTAAATTTATGCTCTCATATACCTATCAAAGGAAATTTATAACAAAGAATTGATCCTAAATACTTTGGCTATAAAGAAGAATTGGAAAGGGATTTAGCTCATGGAAAGGTTTGGCTTCACATTTTGATTTCAGCAAACCAAATAACCTCAAGTGATCCCTCCACTTTCTCTGAAGAAGTCCTGACTTCCCATGAAATTGTGAGCATTATTGAAGGATTGAAACTTGATAAGGTGTGGGGGCTGGGGGCATGGAGTGTTTGTTTGAGGAGTAGTGTGTGCTTAGAAATTCAGCTCAGGGTGTCTGTGAGATGAGGATTGCTCTAGAAAGCTGCCAGAAGTTTTGTCTTCAAATCTCAAGTCTTTGGACTTCTGAAAGGTTGTGAACCTTTATTTTCTCCAATCCTGTCTCCAAAGCAGAATATTTCCTTTTTTTTTTTTTTTTTGAACAGATGTGAATAGGCTTCTAGGACTGGCTAGACATTGATTGTGACAGCTGTAACAAAAATTAAAACTCTTTTCTATTGTACCCTTTCAGTTTTAGGAGTAGTGATTAAAAATATATTGAACTGTTTTGAGATACAACAAGCACAATTTTAAAAACCAAAAAAACTTGTGAATGTAGTAAGGACATTGAGGTCCTTAGGAATGTACAGCTGAAAGAAAAATATGAGAGGCACCCTGTAAAAGATAAACTATTATGCAAGTTGGGAATCCAGATCACAGTAATTCCAGCACAATGCAGGAATGTTGGGAAGGGTTATTGATTGCTGATAATTCCTTCTGTCCTCAGTGTCTCTCTGGTGACTTCTCTACTGGTAACTGAAGACAACCTGAACACAGACAGCACTGCAAGGTTCATTTCCATACAGATGAACTCCATCACCTTCCAGAAACATGGTGGCTGCACCTCAGAGTACCCCAGCACAACTAGGTGCCAGATTTGTGTGGAAGAAGTGATGTTGACAGCCCAAAACTGTTTCAAAGCCATCCTGTATCTAAATTTAGGTGCTCTTATGCTCCACTGGTCCCTGGATGGAATTGGACTCTTTCAAGGAAAAAGTACTCTCACTCTGACAGTCTGACAGTGTATTAGCTCTCCATCACTCAGTTCCTGCTTCATGGGTACTGTTTTGCCAGGGAAACAGAGGAGTCAGCTGAGAGAAGATACTTGTGGCACCTCAGGAAACTTGGCACAATGTCCACATGATGTCTTTGGTTGGAACCGAACTGAAAAACCTCCCAAGCAGAGAAATTAAGCCAAGGGCCTGGATTTGAAAGCTAATACAGGTAATTAATAACTCATTAGGCACAGCTTAGTGGCACAAGTGGGATATAAAACACCACCAGACAGCTCTTACACTATGGCTTTCACCAAGGAAAACCCAGGTAGTTTAAGGAGGTCAAGCAGATTCAATCGATGGGAAAGCTGAGGTTGGGAGTTCTGTGCTACTAACTGAAGTTGTCATTTAAATGAAACCCTTTGCTTAGATTAAAAAAAAAAACAACAACAAAAAACCAAACAACAACAACAAAAAAAAAAAAAAACAACCAACCACAGGGAAAGTAATTCTCCCTGCATTTTGTTGTCCTCTTTGTTCATTTTTCACCTTCTGAAGCTGTACAAAAGCATCTTGGCATTTTCAATATGATTAACAGAGCCACAGAATGGATTTGAAGTCAGAGGGTAGCTTGTCCTAAGATTGCTTTTAAAGAATAACATGTATTGTTTTAAGGTGTCAGCAGTGTTGTGCATCGGGCACTAAGCTCTCCCCTGTCTTCCTGTGTTTAAAGGGATTTCAGAACAGATATTTTAACTCCAGGTGCATGAGTCAGAGTTCACATGTACAGCAAAGCAATTAACTTGTTGCAGGCTGGAAGAAGGCAAAATTTACAGGTAGAGAGAGTCAAAGAGGCTTTACTGGATCTTAACAGATTCAGTGGCTTTAATGGGTGAGTAGAGCAGACATTCTTGGTTTGGGAGTTCAGGCTGGTTTAGGAGCATTTGGATTTCAACTCTGTTTCTACTCTATAGCCCAGACTACAGTCACCTTGACTTTATGCACATTCTCACCCCATGCCAAAACATCACCAAAAACATCAGCTGAGTGTTTTTCATGATGATATTTTGAGGAAGATGATAAAATACTTGCTATTACATGCATTTCAGAGTGAAGTTCCTCATCAGTTCTGAAGAATGATTTTGGATTATGCAATTTTTATGCCTTCCTTGAGGTTTATGGCAGGTCCCAGATGAAAGCCTGGAAGTAATGCTTTCTATTGCTACATCTTTATTATAAGTAGCATTGATAACTCCACTTTAAGACTGAGCAAACACAAATAAAAATGGAGAGAGGAAAAAAATATGTGGTTTTGCACTACAGATCATATAACACAAATAAATTAATGATTTTACATGTGATCTGTAGAACCTGCTTCATTCACCAGTAATAAAGGTTATGGATTTATTTTCATATTTCTAAAAATTGATTTGTAAACATTCTATACAGAATTTCTTGGACATTAAGAGGTATGAAATTACACATCATCTGTAAAAAAAAAACCCAAGAAAACTATTTTGTTGACATCAGAGTCAATCAAAAAACCAAAAGATGAATTTATCTGAACCCTTACAAATATAATATTTCCTTTCAGTTGTTTTTATTGAAATAACCTTTTGTGACTATTAATAGCTCTCACATAACATCAGTTTCAGCAGCCTGACCTGACTCTAGACACAAAGTTAAATGTAAACTAATGAGCACTTAACTTTCCATTACATAAGTGGACATTTATCAGATGACAAATTAAAACCAATAAGACACCAAGACAAATGTGCTGTCAACAGCATTAAGATGGGTCATTTTCACTACTCCCCTCAACTGTACATTAATAAGCATTCCCTACTGCAGTGTATTCAGGGCTTTGATATTGATTTTTACAGCAGTCCAACACAAGTCAAAGTTTCTCCACACAACATGGTGTTGAGTCCCACAAGAAATATGGTAAATGTGAGTGTGATTTTGAAGCCATGATGACTAGAGAAGTCAAATATGTATAAAAAGATATTTAAGGAGAGCATACAAAAAATACAAGTTTTTTTTTTTATTTTGTACTTAGGTTCATTCTTAGAAATGTGTCTCCAGATATTTCAGCATTGTGAATACACTAAATATTCAGGCAATGCAGAAATTAAAAAGTTGGTCTTTGTGCTCTATTAAAAAAAAATAAATAAAAGGAAGACTTTAAGGCAGTTTGCTTTAGTTCACTTTACAGTTAATTGATTTAATGCAGGCGGTTCAACTGCAAACTTAGGAAGTTTTCATTTTTACTTGACAAAGCCTTTAATTTCTTCAAGAAGCAAATTTCTAACAGGAGATGATGAGTTTAGTCATGCCTCTGAACAACATTTTTACAGAATGAGAGTGCAACTCTTACTGATGTTAACCCTTGCCTGAATCCTGGGAATAACATCTCAGCCTTAATGAGCAAATGCCACATGTGATAAGAAGCCTCCGATGATGAGCTGCAAAAAATATAGGTTTTAATTGAGCAATGAGATTTAGCCGAGTGAGAGACATTTGTGGAGTGGATTGTGGATGCAGTTAATGATTTCTTGGTGCTCTCTGCCTGTGTTCATCATGCCACGAAGAGGCAGAGTTCGCTGGCTGTCAGAAGCAGAGGGTGGAGAATGGAGAGATGTGGGATTTCTGCCACTGACTCACTAAGTGAACATGTGAAATCACTTAACCTATGATTAACAAGGCACCTGTATGAACAGCCATTGAAATTTGGTAAATTAGTGTCATAATTTTATGCAGGGAATTACATATGAATCTACATATTGGGGCTAGGAAAAGTGGAGAGAAAGAAGGCTGAAATCAGCCTGTGTGATACAGAGGGACAGGGGCAATTTTAATGTGTGGATGAAACCCTGTTACACTGAATAGGTGAGACCTTAAAACACATAAATATTGGTGTACCCATAACCAGCTGCTATTAACAGCATAAAGAATTCCTTGTTAAGGTGGTCAGGTTGAACTGGTTTTCCTTAGGGCTAGAAAACCCTGACTGTGAGGAAACAGCACAAATTCTAACTTCTAGGGGGAAAAAAAGTAATGCTTTTTTAATTTTAAAGATTAGAAATACGTTAATTTGTCAAGTCAGAAACTCAAAGTGGGATTGATCTGACAAAAGGTGAGTGTTTGTCTGAGCTTGTGCTTTGGAGCATTGAGAATCTGGGCTCCATGAGAGTCAGTGGAGATCAGGGGCAAGGCTTGTCTAATGAAATGTAGCTGTCTAAAATAGGATGAGACACTTGGATGTATTGACTGTCTCTCTCTGCTAAGGGAGTTTGGAGTTACTTGGTGAAATGCTGAAACCAATTTGTCTGTGTACATCCAGAAACCCCTGTGTGGTTGGATGAATTCCACCTCGTGCAACACACACATAGTAAAAAAAACAAACAAACAATGTTTTACATTTCATTTGTCTTATAGATAACCCTGAAAACACTTTCAGGAGTAGCTTGTACTTTTCAATTAGTATTTACTTATTCAGTCTGTGATACTTCAGTGGGGTCCAATCACTAGTGGGTGGAGACCCATGGTCTGCCAAAAAACAAGTTCATTTAAGGCAGATAGATGAAGAGAGTCCAGACTGTACAAGTGCATTGTAGTTTTGCACGTAAACCCAGTTAAGAGCATAAATACACCCTGGAATGAGCTGCTGGAGTTTGAAACTACTCCCAGCTTTGTGCAGCTATCTGTATGAAAATCCTCCCTGTAATTTCAGTTTCACAAAACCAAAGAAAGCCTTCTATCTCTTTGAACTTTCATAGCAAAAGATTGGTTTAATCTTAAAAATTACTCCATGGGCATTCATAGAAAAGAATTCCATCACTTGCAAGGAGTTCTTAAGGACTCAGGGTCTCTGTTTGTCATGTGTGGATGGTGGAGAAGTTTTGACCTTTTCTCTCTTAACCAGTCCATGATAGGGAATGTAGGAAATATTTCCTGCTACCACCTCAATTCTTGTCAAACTTTAGCCTCTCCCTGGAAATATAATTAAGAAAGTTAGCCCTTGTCTGATGACATGTTTCCAGAGGAGATGCTTGGGTGTCTTTTGTTGATGATGTGACACAGCAGGTTCCTGGGTGGCTGTAGAGCAGTGGAAGCAGTGAGCACTGTTTTCAGTACCAGGACATTGTGTTTGCCATTGCAACTCACTTCACAGTTTAATGTTAGCTAGTTCTTTAAGTGAAAAGGTTTAAAAGGAACATTAGACTGAAATCTGGTGGGGTTCCTTTCTCCAGATTTTTCTATTTGTAGAAATACAAGAACTTGCTGATTGATGCCTTCTCTACTTGGTCACTCTAGAAAAAAAAATATGTAGGATGCTGACAGGCTGAAATGTAACACATTGAAGTGAGTACTTTTTTATTTTACTTTATTTTGGAAATTCACACAGTCTGCCTAAGTGTTCTGTTTGGAAAAGGTGTCAAATGTTTCTTCAAGGAAAACCTCATGGTAAGGAAATTCTTGTCTCTGTTTTACATTAGAGACTAATAAAGCTTTCTACCCTTTAACTATTCTTTAACTTTTTGGTTCCATCCTTTAAAGCAGGCTGCTGTTGTCCTGCCTGTTGTGACTCACCAGACTGGTTTGTTGTGCTGTTGAGTGTTCCTGGAAAGAACTTGTAATATATCTCTTTTTTTTTAGCCAAATCAAAAGCAGTGCTAGTGGCCTTGCTAGGGACAACATTCAACTCTGGGAAACATGAAAAACTTTTCTGAGGACCAAATATTTACCTCCAGATAGGCTAGAGAGTACTAGGAATCAGGTGTTTCTAAAGCTTCCCTGAGGGAAGTTTTTAGGGTGTTGTGACATTCCAGAGCATTTCCATTTCAATGGACACACTGCATCCACATTTGTGACCAGGAGAAACACAGAAATGTCTCTGGGGAAGACTGTGACCTCATGAAGGGATGTCTCAGAGAGGATTTCTGCATCCATGCAGAGGAGGTCAAAATCATTGAGGCTCTGCACATTCCCAGGAATGCCTGGCATGTCTCTCTTTGCCTGTGGGGAGGCCTGGGAAAACAAATGCTTCTACTTCTTCCTTTGCCAGGATAAACAAACCATGGAGCCCATTTGAGGCCAAAGGAAATTGGGCAGCTTTTTGCTTCAGTTAGGGCAGAGCACTAGTGAGGGCAAGGATTTCCTGTCATGAAGTGAGAAAATTTCCCAGGTGCCAGGTCCTGCACTGGGCTCTGTACAAGCTGGCAGTGCTTGGTATGTGCTGCACAAGGAGCTCAAAACCTCCACTGTTTGCTCTTGAAGTACCTGCTCTCAGTAGCTTTTCCCTGAACTGTTTGCAAATGTACACAAGCTTTTCTGTGAAGGACACTTTAATTCCCGGGTTGGCTCAGGCAGACTTGGGAATGAGTAGATGACCTTGCAGTCCTCTCAGCTTTCAGGGTTTTCTGCTCCTCTCTTTCTTCTTTTAGCCCCTTTCTGCCCTCAGTGAGCTTTATCTGCTTTTTTCCAAAGCTGTGTCACAGTCAAAAGGATCACCAGTGCTGAAACCCCCTTTTTTAGGAACATCTCCATTACTGCAGAATTGTGGTGATACATTCTAGATCCACAGGCACATCCTCGGGGGTTATTTTGAGAGGTGATGGTGGCAATGCCTTGTTTAATCTCCACCATGAGTCCACTCAGCACAGGATAATTGACCCTTCCCACCTGGCCACAACTGAGCAGGATTTGAGGTTATGGACCAGCCAGTGCCCTGTTTTGGCTTGTCTGGCTCACTGAGCAGTTCTCCTGGATGGCTGTTTTAGCTGAAACTATGATTTTGGTAATCTGAAGATCATCTCCATTCAGACATGAGTAATTCCACAAACCAGTTGAACAGGCAGCACAACATCTTAATGAACCAGTAAATATTAACATCAATCATTATGAATTCTCATTAGCCACAAGCTGTTAATTACCTGTGACCTCTATGTGGCACATATACAAATATCTCTTTTCCAGACCACTCTCCTAATAGTCACAGAAAGGTTTGGGTTGGAAGGGACCTTAAAGTTCATCCAATTCCAACCCCCCTGACATGGGTAGGAAAACTTTCCACTACCCCAGGTTGCTCAGAGCCCCATCCAACTTGGCCTTGGACACTTTCAGGGATGGGGCAGCCACAGCTTCTGTGGACAACTTGTTCTCTAGACTTCCAGGCAGGGTCTCACCACCCTCTAAATAAAGAATTTCTTCCTGATATCTAATCTAAATTTCTCCTAATTTAGTGTAAACTCATTTCCCCCTTGTCTTATCACTACTTTTCCTGCTGACACTGCTTTTTGATGGAGCACCACTGATTTGTGGGGTGCCCAAATCTCTCCAGGGTGGCCATGAAAAGTGTGTAAAAACCAGAAGGATAACTTGCCATAACATTTTTATGACCCTAAGTCTTCACCAGTTATCTGTCTGCTTGTTTCTATTCTCCAAGAAATCTTCCTGAGGCAAGTGTGTCTGAAGGCAAGGCAGCAGAAGGGAAAAAAAAGGACTTCACAGTTTGGGCTTAAATTTGTATAATTTCATGGATGTTCTGAACTGACCACAAAAATGGCATCATCTAGTATCTTGTCTCACCAACACCTGCCCTTGACAGCTCCTGGCAGCACAGGAACAACCTCAGAGAGAAATGGAAAGTGGGAGGCAATTTCTTTTCTCCTGTACTCATTAATTTGCAAACAGATCTCCATTAGACAATCCCAAAGCCTAAGATCTCCTCAGCTCTCCCAAATATTGCTTACATTTATTATTATTACTACCCTAGTTATTCTTGTTAGTTTAACACCATATCTAAACATCCCAAGTTAATTTCGAGGGGACTGTGGATGGAAATGTGAAGGGTTTATTTATTTTTAATAAGGATAAGCTCAGGCATTAGAAACCAACTCTGTTTTCCCAGTTTTCGTATCAGTCCCCAAGCATGCTTCTACCACCGTCTTACAAACTCAGACTGACACCGAGCTGATAAATTGACAGAAAGTATCAAATGTCAGCTAGGGCTCTGATTCCCTCTGGAGGCTCTTGGGAACAAAGTATGAACAGATTGTTCATGCCAGAATACCTCATTATTTTAAGCAAATTGACTTTCTTATTGACTACATTGAAAGGTTGTACACTACTTATAATTACCAGTTCTACTTAATTTTCTTTTGTAAAAAGGTCTGTACTCTCTACTTGACAGTATTATTTTGATTAACCTACTTTTTGCCCCAAGAGACCATTTAATATTTAAAAAAGAACGGCTTGGTTGTACAGATGTATAGCACATGCACACGATTATTGTTATAATCACCCATATCTAATCTAAATGGTGAAGTGCATTACACTACATTTTGCAATGAACTGTGAGATTTTGTAGCGCTGGTGAGGTTAACAGCAGTATACACATTAAAAAAAAAGAAAAAAAGAAAAAAAAAAAAAAAAAAAAAAAAAAGTCCTGCAACTGCAGGAGCACAACGAGCATTTTGCGCAATCTACCAGAAAATACAACGGTGTGATGTGAAGCAAGAAGATTAGAGGATGTGTTTCACACCCCTTGATTTCAGTTCGTGACTATTTTATGATCACTCTATTTGGCTGATGTTTTATTGCTAATAATAATATGATATATTAATTTTTGCATTCTCTCCGCTGCTGCTCTCAAATCCAACTTTCTCCCACCTCTAGTTTCACAATGACAGGGTAATGTGAACTGATTACAGTTTGGCCTGGTCAGATATGGTCAAGGTAATTGCTGGAAACAGCTTCTTGGCTCTCTGAGATATGAGAGAGGCATTGAAAAGAACCTGCTGATGCAGAAACATCTACCTGGAATGAGGGCCAGTGAAATGTCACTTGCAATCCCATTAGAGTGATCCTGGTTGACTACCTCCATTGCCCTAAAGGAAGCATTTGCTCTCCACACTACTTCATTGAAAAATAGGGGAAAAAATTATGACTGGTTCAATAAAAATGAGGCTGTCAAGGGTCTAAAGCCAAACATTGTACTCTCTTGTGTTCATAATTTTATTTTCTTCTAGATTTTTCTTTCCTTGTATTCTCACAAAGCAGTGTGACTCCCTGCTGGCATTAGAGTCCGGTTCTGATGCTATTTCAAATTGATATTTCAAGCTAAGAAATTCAAACCCAAACTTTAATATCTTCCACATATCAATTTTCTCTTGACACATTAACAAGTCTCTGTGAAATGCTGTTATATTTTGACACATGGCTTAATAATAGTGACCTCTTCCTATTCAGATACTGGCCCTTACCATGTTTGTCCTGTTGACAGGAAAAAAATCTTGATATGATTAGAGGAATAAAGTCTGAACTGAAGACCAAATTAGAATGTATTTTCATCATTAGAAAGGTAAAAACTCTGCTTGCAGGATCTTTATTACTGGTAATGAGGCAAGAAGTAACAAGAACCCTGCTTGGTTTTCAGATTGCAGGCTGTGTTTGTGAGAGGGGGGAAAGAAAATGAGCCTCTTTTCACTCACGAACTGAGAAAATTGGATCTGGAATCCACTGGGAAAAGATATATAGGAACCTACAATGTCATTTTACTGTCACTTTTCAGACAACAAGCACTTTTGGGGAGCTCCAGTCAGAGTTTGAAGGAATGATCCAATAAACCACATGCACTCCTAGGGCTGTTGTGCTAGGGAGTGAGTGACTGCAATTAAAATGACCCTCAGATGCTTCAGAATAAGATTTCAGAGGTTTGTAGAGAGAATACTTTTAAAAGCTTGGCTGTTTTCCTGCTGCAGAATGATCAGCTACATCTAGAGAAATGAAACAAGGCATGGGTATGCCCTGTTAAGCAAATTATCAGCTGAAGGCACAGGGCCCTCATTGAGGAGCCAGAGATCTGTAGCCATTGCACCAGGACAGACTAAAGAAACTCATTATTTTTTTCTATAACTGTTTTGCCACAAATTTCTAAAAGCAAAACTTAGGGAAATAATTGGCTCCTAGTAATTTTTCATGAAAATGACATAAAATGATGAGTACTGCATTTCACACACTGTATGTATTTGATTTAACTTACACAATCAGAAAATAGAAAATCTGTGGAGGTGATGCAAATCTTCTGGTATTTAGTTGTAACACCAAAACCACAGGGATTATATGGGCAAGTAGGGCAAGGTTCAAATCAAGCTGTAGAAAACTAAATTGGGTTGTGGGTAAAATCTGTATTCTGGGATGCTGTACTTCGGTGACTGTCTAAATGCCATTCTTTGTGGGAAGTTATTTTACTGAGGTGATTTGTGAACAACTTGTATTTCTCCTTTTTAACCAGAGCAGAAATACCATGCCCAGTTATCTGCTGTCTAAATTCCGTGTAAACTAATGGGACAATTTCTCAGCTGCTTGAGTTGCCCAGGTTGGTAGGTCCAAGAGTGTATTTAACTCACTTTAACATAAGGGAATTCCTAAGGGAAAAAAAAAACACAACAACAACAACCAAACAAAAAAACCCCAAAAAAGCCCGCTACATTTTTGACTTGTTGAGTTGATTTTACAACTTTTTTTTACAATTTAGTGATCCCTTAGTCAATACAGTTGAAAGAATCTGGGGAGAAATTCAGCTCCCCTGAAAGTAGACTAAGACTAAGCTTCTTAAAATAGGTTTCTAGTGCCACCTGATGCATCCTTGAGGATCTGAGTTCCACCAGGAGACTGGCATATATAGCACAAATTATTTGATCCCTGGAGCTTTCTGGAAGAGTGTCTGGAGGATATGCTGGACGCCTGAGTCCTTCCCAAATAGCACCACGAAAGTGCCATATTTGTGGGCACTGAGGTTGGATCCCACATCTCCAGTGACTACAGTGGAAACTGAGGCAACCAGCTCAGCTTAGTCTTACTTGTAGATCTTGACATTTAGGAGTCTTGATCTGAGCTGAATTCTGCTTGCCTTCCTAGGGTTGTGAAGCTCTGCAATTCCAAATGAAACATGATGCTTATCTGCTTCTTTTAAATATTGTTTTTTTTGGGGAGGGAGAAGAGTTCAGCCACACCCATTTGGATATGGCAGGTCTGGTGGGAGCCTGGAATGTACCTGGTGGGAATTGTAAACCTGGGAGCAGGCAGCCACATGTAGGGCATGAAAAAGTCTGTGCTGAAAATATCCTACCTGTTACTCTGAGTTTTATAGTCTATCTACGAAATGTCACTTTACCAATGCTAAAATATATTCTGCAATTGCAGTTATGTTCTAAAATATATATATATAGGTATATAAGGTAAGTATATAAAAGAAAGTGTTCCTTATTGAACGTACAAGAATTTATTGTCATCTGGGGTGCCATGCTGCTTAGATCTTGTACGTATCTCTGCGCTGATCTATGAATATGACAGGGGTGTGACGATGGCTCTAAAAACACAGAGGTGCACGGGCAGGAGGTATAACTGTGCACAAGAATTACTATGTGCTGTGCAAAACTAACGTGAAGAGAGGCATCTCCACAGAGGCACAACGGGGCACAGTACTACATCAGCTCACTGCAGCTCACCGTGCTTGTACGCCGCTTTTTCAGGCAGGCAGCTCTGCTCTTTGCGCTTAAAATGTTAAACGGGGGAGCGAGGCTTTTACTACATCTGTGCTCCAAAAACGTGTGCACAGAGAGGCAGTTACATAACTCAGCAGCTACAGGAGGGTCTGTGCATTCAAGCTCTAACAGATCTATCTGTGCTGTCCTGCCCCTGTGCCTGTGTTACGCCCACACCCGCTGCGTTCAGAGAGGTGGAGCCAACATGTCAGAAAACAGGGAGGAAGAAATATCAGGTCTGCAAAAAACCTGTTGGAAAGACTTTATTAACCTACTTTCATGTGCAAGAAGGATGGGGGGAGACTATTTGTGAGGGCATGTAGGGATAGGACAAAGGGGAGTGGGTTTAAACAGAGTGAGAGCAGGTTTAGGTGCGGTATCAGGAAGAAATCACAGCTTTACTGTGAGGGTGGTGAGGCCCTGGAACAGATTACCCAGAGAAGCTGTGGATGCCCCCTCCCTGGAAGTGTTCAAGGCCAGGCTGGTTTGGGCTTTGAGCAACCTGGGATAGTGGAAGGTGTTTCTGCCCACATCAAGGGGTTGGAATTCAATGGTCTTTAAGGTCTCTTCCAACCCAAACCATTCTATGATTCTGTGAGTCCGTAATTCATATGGAATTTACATGGGAATCTCTTCCACAGAAGTCCAGCTGCACATAAATGTACTGCACATCCAGAAGATGTTGTTTTATCTGTTGTTTTGTCTGACATTACTGATAGCAGAGGCAGGCATGCTGCTGGCTTTTGGTGTGTCAAATCCTTGCTGTGCTCTGCAAGCCACGTGTGTCTCACCAAGTGCACAGTTACCCACGCTGGCTTGTCAAAGCAGCTCAGCCTGCATAGAAAGACATGGCCTCAGTGGGAGAAAATTAAGGTCATTTCCATCATTGAGCATTGAGAGTGGTAGCAGGAAAAACAGCAGAGCATATACCTTGGTTCCTGGGATGTTGTTCTGCCCACAGGGATGTGGACTATTTAACTTACTTTCCAAAATGGCCAACAGACAGTTGTCAGTAACAACTTCT
This sequence comes from Phylloscopus trochilus trochilus, assembly GCA_016584745.2. Taxonomy (NCBI): domain Eukaryota; kingdom Metazoa; phylum Chordata; class Aves; order Passeriformes; family Phylloscopidae; genus Phylloscopus; species Phylloscopus trochilus. Next base: position 5,826,857 of record WQNJ02000016.1, on the reverse strand, counting down.
GACTGACTCGTAGCTCTTGAGGTCCAAGTATCAATTTATTGAGTAGTCTGGTTCCTGTTGCATTCATGAAGATGGTATCTTATAAGTGACTAAAAAATACCTAAAATATACTTTGATTTTTTTTTTTCCTTCCACTGGCATCTGTGTCTTTTCAGAAACAGCAAATCTGGGGGCTTTCCAGGATTTGGAAATGTAGCAATTCCCTTTGCATTCAAAGCATTTTACAGTACATAAAAAGCCTAATATGCCATAATGGCATTTTACTGTGTTTTCTTTACCCGGCGTACAAAAATTGTCTTGAGGACTGCCTTTGTACACCTATTTTTGTCAAATACAACATCTTGACCTTGCTTTCTGGAACCAGCTCAGGAGGTGGACTGGGACAGTTGAATAAAATGTAGTCCACCAAAAGGAAAATATATGGTGGAAAAATTCTCTTCAGGAACTGTGTAACTGGGAGGTCTGTGAGATGGTCAGAGAAAATTAGGCTCAGAGACAGTGTGTTTCTGGTAGGAAACAAGGTGCAATTCCACACTCTAACAAACCTTTCTAACTTAGGTTTTGTTGACTCCTTCTTTCCAACTCATTAATTGAGGCATCTGATTTTCACTTTGAAAGCAAAAATTCCTAGATTCATATTGCAGATGAACTGGTTCCATCACAGCTGTCTTGGAGGCATTTAAATACCAAATAGGAAAGTGCACTTTAAAATCCAGATGCTCCCTCTGCAGATTTGCAGGAGGAGCTTATGACCCTCATGGTCTCCAGAGCAAAGTTCCACCAGAACCACACAGAATCTGACCAGGGCTGCTCCTGTCCTACACACCAAATCTCTGTAATTAAGAGCTAGTCAAATTCTCTGCCCCAGCCATTCCCAGCCTCTGCTTCAATTCTTGGGCTTGAGAAATATCCAGTATGGATTCTGAACTTGTTGTTTCACTCCTCCTCCTTTTTGTCATTTTATGCAATTCATCTGCTGGCTCAATCGCAGATAAACTAGCACAAATCAATGAAAAAGATTTCAATCTTAATTGCCACTAATTCATAATGGACTAATTAACTGAACATACTGTATCCTGCAAAGCTTCTGTCCTTTGTTCTGCAGTTTTACTGTGCCATGTTTAATTGATTCTGGTAGCAGCCTATAATGGACTGCAAGAGCTCTCTTCATAAAATAATAAAATAAAATAAAAAAAATTGTAAAAAGGACTGACTGAATTGCATATGAAAAAAAGGCACGTTTCCAGCAGCTGGATGAAAATGTATCTTGTAAATTTTACCTTGGCTCGTAAAGCAAACACCTTTTACAACAATCTGCTCTACCACCCCCTCCTCTACAAAGCCAGCAGATAAGATTTATTGGAGAGATGTAAGAAAGGGATAAGGATACATTTAAATTGCTCTGAACTAAACTGTGATCCTAATAGCAGTGGCATAAAGGCAGGCAATTGCCTGAAAGATGTCCCAGCATCATCAAAGGTATATAATGTTGCTGCCTGAGCACATGCCTGCTCAGAAAAAAACTGAGGAATTATTATTCATTCTTCTGAACATTGCATCAGAAGAAGGATAAATGATGATATTTTATTAGGGCACTGTGATTTATTAGACCATTCAGACTCTTTCACTGCTTTTTTTACAGATTTTAGACAGCTCACTAAACTCTGTCTATAACTGGGTAAACTTAGTTGTCACTCAGCACTGCTTTTTTCTTTTGCTATTTGGCTGATACTTCACCCTCCTCAGCTAAGTTTCACAAGATCTTGAAGATATTTTTCTTTTTTTTTCATCATTTAAATGAAGTGCTGTGCTCCAAGCTCCTTACTCATTCCCATGTGTCACATTTCTCTTTACACAACTGCAGAACTGTTTTGCGTATTTTTTCAAAAATTATTTTATTTTTTTTTTAAACTCAGCTCACTTCAGAAATCTGAGATATGGTGCAAAAGCAGCACTGGTAGAGCTGAAGTATTGAATTATTCTGGTGAGGCATGGGCTGGAGGTGCCTATGATGGGATAAGAAAATCTTATATGGGTTTTTCAGCTGGAGAAAATGTACCATGGAAAGACATAAATGAATCAGACAGAAAAAAAAAGATAATGAGCTATTAGGGCTGTTGAAAGGAAAATTCAATTGACTGTCATCTTTATACAAATTGTGAGAGTCAGGCTTGAAGTTACAGTGAAGAGGTCTGAGAGAGCAGAGATAATACTGCTAAAGTGCAGGGTTTTTTGGTGCTTTTTAGCATAGCCTTGTCCCATGTGTTAAATTACAGCCCTGTCCTACTTTCCCATTGAACAGCACCACGGAGATGCATTTTCATTGACTTGTTCCTTTGTGGCGTGTAACATCCACTTTGTACAGAGATGCAAATAAATGTAAAAAGTGCAGGGAAATAGTGAACCCGAATCTTTGTGCCTTGTTTTGAGCTGAGACCCTCTCCTTTCAAGCTCTGCTCCCTTTCTCTGCATGCCTTCTACCTTGTCATATGCAGATCATGCCTCATTTAGCTTAATTACTCAGGCCACCTTAGATTAATTATGCAGTTTGGCACTGATGCTGCTGATCTACCCCTGTCTGAGTGCTGTGTCAAAGAAGTCATAATATAAGCGGGATTTAAGAAGATATCTGCTAGCAAACAAGAACACAGACTAGGAAATCTGGTATTTGATATCACCTTGGGTTTTTTATGATGAATTAGTGGATATACTGAAATAATAACCCTGTGCATGTGCAATTTTGCTCCACATTTTCCAAGCCCCATCCCTTCAATTCAAACTCCTATCCTCATTAATTTTCAGTGTGTGGTGCTGAGATTCAAGTGAGAAAAGAGATCCCAAATATTTGCATAGAAACCTATGCTGTCATAAAAAGTCTTTGAATAAGGGAAATCAATGTTATTTAAAACATTATCTTCTTTTGTAGGCATTGCAAGTTAACCTGTCCCCAGAAATCCTAATCCAGCGACACATTTAAGCATCTACTTGCTTTAATCAGCTGCAGCAGTGAATGGGATCCTTGAAATGCTTAAATTTCAGCATATACTTAAGTTTCATGCTCAGTTAAATTCCTGGTGTATTATGTCAATGCTAAAGAGTGTCACAGCTTAGAAAATCACCATCACATTAAAGCTGGATTCTTTCCTTTGCTTGCCTTTTTATTGTATGTTTAATATGTAACATTAATATTTATAAGCATATGGAAGGCATATTTACAAGCACTTCCCTGTAAATAAGATGCTTGGAATTATTATAGCGTTTCTTGGTTTTATTTTTCTTCATCATTTTATGGTGTCTTTTTCTGCTTTCAATACTTTTTTTCCTGAACTTTTACACTTTAAGTTTACCATTCCTTTAATACACTGAAAGAAGCAGCATCATTATTTCTTTTCTCGTTTTGAGCTGTTCTCTCTGTTTCCATTGACTTATTTCACTTTTTTCTTTAGTCTTTTTAATTCAGTGTTTTCTACACCTTTGGCTTTTATTCAGGTTTTCTTTTACTTTCTCTTTTTCATATATTTCATTTTTTTTTCCTAGGTCTGTTGCCTTGCCTGGATTCGGATGTGCATCAATAGTGACAAATAATTGGAAACAATGCAGCATTTTCTTTGGCAAAGACCACCAGGAGAGAGCTCATTCCTTCAACATTTCTGGCAGGGAGGGCTTAGGAAGTGGAATGCAATGAACAATGTACCCAAAAGATGCTTTTCAATGTCAGATCTGTAAACATCTGCATATCTAGAGGAGTAAAGATTTTAATTTCAAAGCAGAATCTTTACCCAAAAAGAAACACAGACATTATCAAGCTGTATATTTAATTCCTGGGGAGTGATTTGTAAGCATTAGAAACTTTCATCCATTGGTTTTACCCTTTGCTGCTTGGAGTTGAAACAAGGAATGTTAAAAGTCTTAACGTATCAATGATCCAAAAAGGGCCTAAAACACCCCCTGTGTGATGAAGGTTATTGTCTCATTTAAAGCTCTAACACCTGAGGGCTATTTTATTAGGCTCTGAGGGAACAAGAACCTTGGTAAGGTTGTTTAATAGATGTTTTTCATCCTTATTCAGTTGTCCTCTTAAACCCGAGAGGAGGAAGAGGATTTTTACTAAGCTTCGCGCTAGTAGTGATTGGAAATATTTTGAACAAAGTTAAAGAAAAGAAATTAGATGTGTCAGTCCAGATGCAGCCCCCTGTGAGACACCTCTGGTGCTGGTTTAGCTGTGAGGCAGGATAGCACTTAAAGCCAGACACCGTGGAGATGTGAGGCCCTCACTCCTGGGCAAGTCTTCCTGGGTGATTTGCCCTAAAACCAGGGAATTTATGAAATCTCTGCTGCAGTCCTGTAAATCCGATATCCTTGTAGAAATGCATGTAGCCAGGCTGCCAATTTCAATGCCTCTTGAGAGCTTCTACTCTGCAGAAAATTCTGGCATAAGACATTTTTTCGGACAGATTCAGTCTTTTTTTTTTTTTTTTTTTTTTTTTCAGAAGGACAGGGATTTTCCCACAAATTGGAAGCATTGACTTTTGTCTAAATTGTCCTTAACACCACCCATTCAGAATCATATTAAAAAAATAATAGGAGCAGCAGATTGTTCTCACACTATTCTTAAGTATAAGATGATAATTATGTACATTCCCAGGATAGAAAAAAGCAAACCTCTTATGTTCCAGTCCTGACCCTCCCTTTAATATGTCACATTACCCAGATTAAATTGTATAACCTCTCTGTCCCTTAGATTAGCCTTCTGCAAGAGTATGGAACACCATGCTTTGAAACATTTCTCATTAGTATTTAATGATGAAACTATGATTTCAATGCTTAAAATTTGCCTTTATTTATTTATTTATTTATTTAGTTTTATTTTATTTTTTTTAACAAGTAAATGTGAGGAATGTGGGGGAAGGATTTTTTTTTTTTTTAAATTGCCATGGCAAGTCCTTCAGTGGAATCCTAACCTGAAATGCTGGTTCTCTAAGGGGATCACTGGCTGCTGCAGCAAGCCTAATTAAAGCAAATATTGAATCAGACAAGTTTTACATGAATGTATAGTATATTGGTTTTTGATTATTCAACAAGAAGTTCGACTAACCTTGTTTTCACTGACCTGTAAGAAAAAAATTATTCCCTTTAGGCTTACTATAGTGAAATCTCATAATTCCTCATTTCCACACACGAATACCCTCCTCTTCCCTGAGAAATCCTTGCAATTTGTGTAGAAAAAGGTGCCTTTCAAAGTTTGGGTTGAAACAAGAAATACAAGACATAAGGAAAAAAATAAAAAAATCCCCCTTGCTTGAAAAATATCTTGGTTTCTATTTATGATTCTGCATATGCCCAGGACAGCTATAAATGTTTTGACCACAAATTCGATGTAAACTGCGCCTTGAGTTAAAGTCTGCCTCGTGATAATACCTGGGGCTTAGTCTGCCTGGCAGCTGAAGATAATCAAAGCCTTGCTTTGGATAGAATCAGAGAAACAATCTATATTTTGTCACTGATGCTTCAGTGCAAATAAGCAAGTAGGACATGGAGGCAATGGTATCTTTTCATTTTAGAGGGTCTGCTTTAGAGCTGCCTGACACATCGTTTAACATCCATTCCGGAATGCAGCATTCTTTGCTTAACACTGAACATTCATTTCTGCCTGAATCTATCTGAATTCTTCCTTCAGCCAGAGACTAACCTGTATCCCATTGTACTGGGCAAATGTGGAGTGCAGATGTCTCTCCCAAGTGGACTTTTTCCTTCAGAGCCTCATGCACCACCAAACAAAATCATCAGTGTCAGAGGTACAAGGCAATCATTTTATCTAATGCCACCCACTCCTCTTTTGTTTTCCTGAGAAAATTGTGCTTTTTATTTTACATCCTCCTCTTCAGATCTGCAGATGTGAAACTTTAAATGCAGGGTATTAAAAAAAAAAACAACATGAAAATTACAGAGCTTTGCAGTCAAGCACTATGTGTCTGCAATTCTACAAGAGAAGAGCAGAGATAATTTTACATGTTACTTACAGACATCCATGTGATAAAAAGAAAAATAATAACCTTTTTCACAAAAGAAAGCCAAAGATTGCTATCTGCGTTTAATACCAAATACTAGAAAATGAAAAGTGCATTAGTTTCCATGAAATAGATAAGCCTTTAAAATGAAGCTCTAAAGGGACATTTCTATGAATAAGGCAAATTGTAAACAGAATATCAGAAAATGCTTCTGAGCTGCTAGATCCAGCATAGGTAGACACAAGAAATGATACAATGTGAACTCTAAACTTGTCAGAAATGGGTACTGTGTTGGAAATCCAGCCAGAGGAACAATCCATAAGAAAATCCTCTAAAACCTAAGAAGAGTCCCCTCCGTCTAATTCTACAGTTATCTGATAAAAAACCTTGTACATTGCTGTACTTGTACCCTGCTGTCACACCTTGCTCTTTTTGGGTTTAATAATAGATTGCAGTTAAAACCATGACTGCAAAACTCACTTTTTCTTCAATGGGGCTGAAATTCTCCCTCTGATACAAAACTATTCCTGGTCTAGGATATATTTGGCCTTGTATCTAACATACTCAGAAATAAAATTGAGTAGCTTTTCTTTCTGTAAATGTCAGGTTTATTATAAGCTTAATATATTATTGTTATTAATTGGTTTCCAATAGCACTCACAAGTCCCAGCAGAGACTGAAAAACAAAGAAAGAGATATTCTTTGTCCCAGAGATTTGAAAGGAAGTGATAAAAAGGGAAACAAAGGAAGATATTTGTCTAAGACTGAAATCAGTGAATGGTCTTGACTGGGTCCTTAGGTGTCCTGATCCCCATGGATTTTCTGCAAGCCACCACTTTTTTGTAGAAGTGTTTTATGGCACCAAACTGTGAAGCACAGCCACTGGAGTAAGGCCTGGAGTTCTGAAGAATAAATGTGTTCACAGTTCAGGGAGGATGAGAGATACATTTATTGCATTCAAAGGCAGATGGACCAGTCATTTATTTAGACTCCCACATTAATTTAGATTGACATAAAATTTGGAATATACAACACCTCAGGAATAATTGGCACCCTTACCTGTATGTTTAGCACGAAGAACAACTGATTGTGTAGCTTTTCCATGGAGAATAATTTACTGATGTACTGATTTACTGTCTCTCAAAATGGGCCAGTGCTGCCCTGGGTGATGAAGCACAGGTTTCCCAGAGAAGTTGTGGATGCCCCATCCCTGGAATTGTTCAAGGCCAGGTTGGATGGGGCTCTGAAACCATTTGTGCCTGGAGTGCTGCTGAGTTTGGGGGGGTGATGAGCTCTCTGGTGGGTATAAAAGGAACATTTTGCTGCAGACAGCCACATCATAGAGACTGGAATGAAATTCCATTGAAGATGAAATACTACGTTTTGCTCACGGGACTGAGTCAAGCTGGAGAACCTTCAGAAGAATAAGGAAATATGGCTTATGACAAATGAATGAAGGAAATTAATAACCTGTTGTGGGAGCAGTAGTGGTCTTCAGATACCAAAATAACTGCTCCAGTGTGAAGGCGAGCACTCTATTCTTCAGGCCGGTACTGGACAGGATTAGAAATGAGTTTCAATCAAAGCAGAGACATTAGGGGATAAAAAACCTAAACAAACCCTCTTTTGAGCTGTGGATAGGGAAACATTGAGCAGACTGTCTGGGACACTGTGATGACTCCATCTCTGGAAATCTATGAGAAGACCTTAAACAAGCATCTTCCAGGACTAATACATCTGCTGTTGATGCCTCTTAGGGCAGGAGATAGCCTCTGAGATCCCTCCCAACCAGATGAGGCTATGACACAGAGATGAATAATTCACTTTTTATATTTGCAGAGATGTGAAAATAAATAATAACTGAAAGTCTAATCTTAGCAAAACTCAGAAGTCTAGGGAAAACACATATAAATCATTGGTACTAAAATAATTTACACTGCATTGCAAAGGTGCTCAGCACCTAGACAGTTAGGCAGCTTTTCATAATACCTCAACTGCAATTCAAATGTCAAGTGAAAACAGACTTACCAAGTCTACCAATCAACAATTTTGAGATTTTCTAGGTGAATTGCCATATGAATTTTGAAAAATAGAGCAAGTAAGGAGGAGCAATAGCCCCTCCTAACTTGTAAGGTGTCAGATCTTTGACTGTACACGATCCATCATTGTGACAAAAACAACATTAGATTAATTTACAGACAGTTTTATTGCTGAATCTTCTTACTGTGTAGTCTGTGCTACAATTTAGCATAGCCAGGCACCCACACATAGGGAAGAAATGGGTGTTTGGAGTATCTCTCCCCCCAAATAGTCCATGTTAGTTACCAGCATCAGTGCTATTTACTCTGGGAGCATGCACTTGAACAAAACAAGGGCTGCCTACATCAGATTAAGAACAGATTAAAAACATTTGTTTTAAAAAGGTTAAACCGCATATGAATAATTTATTCAAAATGCTCCATGTAATTAGCAATACAGGAATTATTTGGTAATAACTAAACCATTACTGTGCACTTTCTGCATGAGCATAACAGCCTCTACTGCCTGTCTGTGAAAGTGGTATGAGAACTCAGCAGCAGTTTCTCAGATAACTGCTTTTGCACAAGCACTTTTGGTGCTGCTGAAGCTATTTTGGCTCAATTAACAGCACCAGGTGCCCTACATAAGAATATTATTTTAAATTGGTTTTAATGCTTCTTTCACTGATTGGTATGAGTTCAAACCCTGTCCTGAAGGGTTTGAGCTACAATGCTTGTGCCTAAAGCTTTACAGTTACCTTTCCCAGAGTGGAGTCTAAATAGTGCATCTCTTTTGCTGGCATATCCACATTTATCTCAGGTTCTGAAATGCTTTCAGTCATAATTTAAAAGCTTCTTTCTGTGATGGCCATCACCCTTAGGTTTATGAAGCTTTTATTGTGGCACCCCATTAGAGCTATTGTTTGTTCTTTTATTCTCCTTCATTCAGTGCATATGTGGGTGAAGGGGCTGACACACATTTGGCTTGTTTTGAGTGCTCCCATCTGTGCTTCACAGAGTGTACAGAAGATCAGGAAGGTGAAGGAAGAGTAAGGACAAAGAATGCTCTGAAATCTTGGACAGAAATTTCTCAAAAAACAGCAAGTGACAAAAGTTGAACTAAGGTACAAGACAAATTCTTCCTTAAACATTTTCAAATAAAGCTTCTTATTTCAGAAGCACGGAGCATTTTTGGTTCCTCAAATGTCACTGGATGATGAATACAGAAATTTCCAGATTGTTTTTCATCTCCAGTTTAGGCTTTATCAAACTTTACTGAACCTGTTTGTCTCAACACCATCACCATCCTTTGTTATTTGGGTGCATATGGTGGGTCCTCAGGGTTCTAAAGTATCCAGGATTCTAAATCTCAGATCTGTGGACATACATCAATGCCTAACTCTGGTTCTTTTACTTCAATAGAAACATGTTTGGTGGAGTCAGGGGTTTGGAGATGCTGGAATTCCTAGTCCAACAGGGAATTTAAAGCTCTCTCCTTTTTGGTGGGGAGATCTAGACCCTGACATTGACCTGCTAAAGGGAGAAATCTGATTTAAGGGAGAGTGTGGGTTAAAGGGGAAGGGGATGATGCAACATGCAGCATAAAAAGAAGTGAGAGGTGCAGGGCAAACCCCAGCCAGCTGAACACTGGACTCATGGCTGGACAAGAGCAAGGACAGAGAGGATACAGACACAAGGGTTTTACACTCTAACTGTGGTAAAGCTGCCCTGCTGGCAAAGGCCAGGTTCCTGACAGCTTCTCTGATTTTGATGAAGTGTAGCATGGAGGATTAGGCATTGGTGTGAGGTGCAGAAAAAAACCCTCCAAGATCAGTCCAAATGGAGACCAAACTAGACTTTTCACTTAAGAAACATGGAATAGCCTGGATTGGAAAGGATTCTAAGCATCCTCTGGTTACCCCTGTTGTGGACAAGGACACCTTCCACTAGATAACATTGCTCCAAGTCCCATCCAACCTGGCCTTGGACTCTTCAAGGAATTGGGCAGCCACAGCTTCTCTGGGCAACTTGTGCCAGGGCCTCACCACCCTCAGGGGAAGGAATTTTTTTCATAATATCCAATCTAAACCTGCTGTCTTTCAGTTTGAATCCTTTTCCCCCTTGTCCTGCCACTCCACGCACTTGTAAATAGCCTTCCTCCACCTTTCTTGCAGGTTATCTTCAGAGCTGGGTCTCTTTCCCAGGCTCAGCAATCTTTCCTACTCTTTAACACAGATGTGATGACAGCAACTCAAGGATCAGTTACCTACTAAGGTGTCATAAACTAAAAGGGTCCATAAAGATATTTGTGAACAGCTTTGACCTGTTCTTTACTCTTCCATTGTCTGTAAACTGAACATTTTTGGTCCTTGCTGATTGCTTTTTTTTACTCCTCCTAAAACTTACTTAATGAAACCTTAAACATCTCTGTGAAGGTCTAGGATCAATTAGACTGCGCATTTTGCCAAACATTGTCAAAAAGTTCTAAGCAAACTTATTTATGAGCTTCTTTGCTGTCACCCATTACTCAGTGGCAAGAAAGCCTGAAGAACACTTTGCAGATATCTGAGTTTTGCTGTTTGCATACTAAGCTGAAACCATGGGCCCAATTTTCAAAAGTAATGAGTACACAAGACCTGATGATTCCAGATGGTGAAAGAACTTTTTTGGTCTATGATAAAGTGCAGGATGTAATAACCCACAGAACATCCCAAAAGGAGGCACTGATGAACATTACTGAAATTGTCTTTGTTTTTCACCTTCTTTCTAAAATTCATACGCATGCTACTCTTCTTGAAGGGTCATGTATTGATGACCCTAAATTTAGAAATGTAAACTGCAGACAACTACAATAAAGGAGGACCAAGGAAGACACAGCAGAGCTCTCCCTTGGAAACGTGCAGTGTTGCTGTGCATTGTACCTTGCTGTCAGCTTTACATTTCAGAGCTGAGCATGACACCTCAAGCATGCCCGCTAAACCAAATTTGAATAAAAATTCATATTACAGCAGTTCTGCTACCAGGAAACCTCTATTAATGGTGTCCAATTTTGCTCCAATGTACATCCCCCATGCTTTAGTGTGTTGCAGTGTGTTATTTCCCTCTGTGTGTCTGAAGCCCTGCTAAGATTTATAGTGTTTAACCATTTCAATGACAGCACATTGGAAAAGAAAAATCTGCAAACACGGTGAATGTACATGAAAATCTCTCCTGTAAGAAAACAGAGGAAACTTCTTCTTTTGCAATATATTGTATGTAAAGCAGATCCTAATGCTGCTTTGAATGTTTCATAGGGTTTTTGATAGCATCTAATTTGCCTGTACTATCTATAGCATCAATAAAAAAAGTTCTTCAATTTACAAATAAAAAAAATATCAGAGAGCTAAGTTTGAGATAATGATGAATTATGTGAGTTCAGTCCCTTTGGTACTTTCAGGGAGATGCAATGAGAAAAACAAACAAACAAACAAACAAACAAACAAACCCAACAAAAACTTAAAAACCCAAAAGTGTTCACAGACATTGTAATCGCTTCTTCAGATCATATTAGCTTTTTGGCTTGTGAGGTAAATTTAATTTATTATCTGGGAAGGAGACTTTTTGGAAAGAACTTAGGCCTCATTTCCTCCTTATGTCCACTGCTGTCTGGGGTCTTGAGCACTTTTTCTATCTTGAGGGAGTTCTGTCATGTGATGAGGGAATAAAAAGCACATTCATAACCCTTTGCAAAATTAGGTTCTTTGCATAGGTTGCATCTGCACTAGAGATAGATTTCAGGGCCACGTCATAAATATAATGGTGTACATGTACACATCTCCCTTAAAATGCCTCATTATATGTCTCACCTCAGCACACCTCAGCTGGAGTCACTTTCTGAATTCTGTGTTAAAAAGAGTTCCTTTCAGATCATATACTCATAGTTACATGAATAAAATTATAAAAGTAGATTTTGGAGAATTACCACATGTAGACTGTGGTTAAAATATTAGCTATCAAATAATTTAGGGGCCAAAAAAAAAAATCAATCCTTCCTGCTAAGTGTTCAGTATAAGAAAAAATGAAAACTTGTCTAATACATGTCATATATGAGTGATGTTAAAAGTCTCTCCACTGAGAAGCTGATCAGAAATACTAACTGAAACCCTAATTTCTTCCACTCTAATGATTAGCTTGATTCTCCAACAGGATGTCCTCATACACCAGAAGGGAAGCAACACTTCCATTGCACTTCATCTAAGAAACTTATATTTCCTAACTTTTGTCACATTCTATAGATATGAAAGCACATTGTATATATTTTTCTGCTTAAGAAGAAGCATGTTTGTTCAGTATAAAACTAATTAAATAATCCCTGTTTCAAGACTCATAGCAAGATTTCAGATCCAGCTTTGTACTTAGAGCACAATACTTCAAACCTAAGCGATAATGGATTGACTTCTGTCAGGCATCCATTACCTTGTTCTAAATATTAAAGCACACACAGTGACAAACCCCCCAGACTACAATACTTCATCATGCAAGAGCATCTCACTCTTTGCTTACAACTTCCCCTTGTACCTTTAGTTTCCCTACTGCTCAACCAGAAACTCTGTTTTGGTAACAGCTTGTTGAGACAACTCCGTGTTTTCCCAGTATGTACTTGAGGAAGATTAATGAGTCTTACTAACATGCCAAGCCAATCTGTTCCCTGCTGTCAATCACCTCCCATAGAACAAGCATGTCTGTCTCACTGGCTATATTTTCATGCAGATACCCTGCAAAAGTTTAATTAAAGCACTGACCACAACAGATCATGAAATGCACTCCAGAACACTATTTAAGAAATAATTGGATATGTATTAGATAAACCTTTTTTATGAAGAACTTTTCCTCTTAAAGGGTCAGTGAAGACAAAGGGAGGAATAAACAATATGAACAGTTTGACAGTCATTCTTATGATTTAATTTTGATTTCTGCTGTTGGATGGTTCAGCCTATTTTAAAGAAGTGGTATCTACTTGCAACATCCTACTTGACTATTGTCCAAGAATAAATAATTTATATTAAAAAAAACAACACAATAATATTGCCCTTAGCTTGGAAGAAGGGAGTGGAGGATAAGAAATTTTGTAAAGAGGGAAAACAGATGACAAGTTTTACAGGACTGACTTTTCATGGCAGCAAGCAATAAGGTATCAGTCTATACTACTGCATCCATTTTTCACGAAAGAAATTAAGAAGCAGTATGAGAATTTCTCATTCTCTTGTATACAGTGGAGTTCCAGTGTATCCAGTGCTATCACTGGTGCAAGTTAAAAGCTGTAGGGTGGAATAATGCACTACACTACATAAAATCTGAAAAAGTGTGGCCTTCAAGTCTGAAAGAGCTGAATTTCCATATTCCAGGTTAATTAGAGTGATGCAGAGCACGGATGAATTAACCAGCACAGTCAGAGCTGACACAGTGGAGGGAACCTTTGAGAAGGCAGTAGTGGGAGGCAGGGAAAACCCATGGGGAAGTCAGTAATGTTTGGGGAAAAAAGTGAAGGGGTGAAGCAGAAGAAAATAGAAAAAATTGGAAGTTTATTTGTGGAAGACTGAGGACAACTTAAAGGGGACAAACCCCTGAAAGTGTGAAACCCCTTTCTGCTTTCATTACTCAGGTTTTGCAGTGATTAAATGCTAACCTCATAACATAAAATTTAAGAAGAAAAGTACATAAGATGTAAAAATATGTAGAGATATATGCGTATATTTCCAGAACAGATTGTTAACAACAGTAATTTCTCTTGTCCACTGGAGTAGGTCAGCTTCTAATCTATTTTCTAGTTAGCAAAGTGGTTCAAATGGTATGAAAATTCAGAAGGGCCCAGAAAAACATAGAGTTAAGGAACTGCACACACTTTCAACACTGAAACACATTTATTTTTTATTATAAACAGTAAATGTTGGTGAATTGGCCTAATATGAGAACATATAAACAAGGAATGATTATAGTTGCAGAGCTATTACATTATTGAGGGAAAAAAGCAGCAGTCATGTGGCCTGTTGCAGAGAAATACGAGTTTTCCCCACACAGCACAGTCATTGGAAGAGAAGGACTATCCCCATCTTTTACTGTAGTGGTTGGAGGCCCAGTCCAAAATACTGAAAATGGTTTCACTGGACAAAATTCCTGCAGGATCATGGAGCTTTGTCCCCTACCACAATGGCTGGTGATAGTATCTCTGGGACTGTCCAGCACTTAAAATTTTCATTCTGGCATTTTTTTTCCTGCATCCCTAGGCCAAGAACAACTGATAGATCCAGGCTGCTGTCAGCTGATTTTATTAAGTTGATTCCCATAGTCCTTTTGGATGCAGGCTCTCACTTCAGTCCTCTAGTTGTCTTGAAGTTTCTCTGCAGATGCTTTTGAGATCCACTTAAGCAAGTCAAATTAGTTTGGAATTTGCATGATGAAAGTGTCCTGGATCAATGTGTCTCCTTTCTATATATCTGTGAGAAAAAGAAAAAAAAACAACAAAACAACCATGCAATTCATTTGCATGATTAGGAGGACAGAAGGTAATACACCACATCAATATACAAACAGGAACTACTGAGGTTTTAAGTAGTTAATGGTCCCAAGCAGGTTGGGTGGGGACATCAGTTCCTGAAATGATCATGGGAAGTTTTAAGACAAAAGGGAACATGCTGCTCTTGCACTTGTCATGCCCAGAGTGCCACATACATCTGGTCCTTTGGCAAGATCCACGTGCCCCTCATTCTCATGCCCCCTCTTCTTGTACCCTTCACCAGAATGTACTCACCAAAGCCATCTCTTGGGCTTTGGAGGAGGCCTGGCTGTGCCTGAAGAGGTCTGGGAGGATTTTGTCTTGGATGAAGCCACCGGGTCTTTGTTTGGAAGTGGGATGAGCCAGAGGTGTGTTGAGAATCCCTTGATGAGGTGGCCCCAGGACTTCTGTTGGACACTCAGCTCTGCCCTGCTGGCAGGAGTCTGTGAACTCTGAAGCATTCCATGGTTATCAGCCATGTAGGCATCTTGTGAAAATCATCTTAAAAATTAAAAGTGCATCTCACAGTCCTAGCTGGTTCAGTCCTTTCTCTAAGGGTAAATCTTTCTTCACCTTCTGTTTCCAAACTATTCTGTTGATAGAATCCTCAGTCTCAGTCTAGCTTCTCAAGGTAATGTTTCGGTTTCCAGAGAGTTTTTCCATTGGTCTTCTGTCTTTGTTTGGAAAGACAGGTATCTGCCAGGGAAAGCTGGAGTTTCCCTTAGAATGGAGAATGTAAACCACTCACCTCCTGCCAAATCATAATTTTGCAATTAAGGGCTTTCAGGCAAAGATTTGGGAATAGAAATAACAGTTCTTTACTAAGAATATTAACAATACAAATGTAGTAGAAAACAAAACCACCCAACCAAACCAGCAAACAAACAATTTTGGAAAACCCTGACAGAGTCAGAGCTACAACCTGACACCCTGTTGGTCAGGGTGTTGGAAGCAGTCTAAAAGTGAGTCCTCCTGGAGTGGCAGATGTGGTTCTGGTGGAGTAGAGATGATCCTGTAGAACAAGGATCCAGTGGTGGTGAGAAGGGGTCCAGTCTTCCTCCAGGAACTGCGTGAAGCTAGGTGCCTTCATGTTCCTGTGTCTCAATTTTATCCAGGTAGGAATTGTTGGCTCCCCCCACTGGGTGGAGCATCTCACAATAGGATGATGTAATGTGGATAGTCTATTTTGTGTGCTTTTAGGGGTGTCTTAATGGTCCATTAGCAGAAAATGTCCCCCTGGCAGGAGGACATGTGGTGAAAGAGATAAGAAAACTGCTTCACCTGGTTTACGGTTGGCCCATTATCAGAAGGCATCTGCACCCCCTCCTCCCACAGTTACAAGAGATAAAGAAAAACATCTCCCCAACAGCTTTTAACAAATGAAATAGAATACACATTTTTGGTTCCACAACCCAAGACGACATCTCAGACAGAAACCCACTCCATGGTTCCATCTAAGGCCAAATTCAGTCCTTCCCCATGAGTTTCTTTTATTGGGTACAGAACTCCTTCACAAGGGGTCTGCTGAAAACAAATGTTCTTGAGACTGATAGAGCAAGAGAAGTTTTGACAATGCTTTTACATCTACAGGACATGTAAAGGCAGAACCTGAGTGCAACGACCCCACCATGAAGAACTTTTTCTCCCAGTTTGCCTACCTAGGACACCGTGGGCTCAAGATGGAAAATAAATGCCACTTGGGAATCTGGACTGCAGTGCAAACTGAAACCCAAGTGTGTGTGATGGCTTTGACATGATTTATGTCTCTTGAGAGCCCAGTGGCATGTGAACACAGGGAATAACTGAGGGTTGTGTCCATGGGGAATAAGAAAGAGTTGTCTCTTCAGATGTTCCATTCATCAGGGATGCAGAGCAGGGGGCTACTGAAGGAAATCTTGGAAGGAGCTGCGGTGTCCACAGCTCTCTGCTGAATCCAGCAAGGGAGCAGTTTGTTTCCTCTGAGATTCCCAGAGCTTATTGCACTTCTCTCCAGGGTTATAGTTCCCTTTTTCCCTTTAATATTAGCAGTAAAGACTTCTTTTGTTGAGTGTAGAATGACATTACAAGAGTTTATTGAGAATATCTACATATTCATTTCTTCCCCTGAAATTTCAAGGGGGTCATCCTGAGAAAAGATTTACAAATCACACATTCACAAATTCACAGAATATTTTAAGTTGTTCTTCTTTTTTTTTCCTCATTTTTGATGCTTTGAACAGGGATTTTTACTGTCAAATCCAGAAAATGTTTTAATTGATAACAGTGCCTGAGGCACAGGCCATTGGAAATACCATATACATTGATAAGGACTTTAATAATTTAATTTTAGTATTGAATAACTGCAGATGCCCAATACATGCCTATATATGCTACATGTTTGTGTCCAACAGTGTGGTTAGGACATGTCTGGATATCTGATATGTGAGCTTAATGTATAAACTGCTCTTTAAATTGTTGATTATATCCTTAGGCAAGTTCTAGTGAATTAATTGGACTTGATGATTAGTAAAAATAATCATGAATCCAAGTTTGCACAGTGCTGTCAAGAATAAAGATTTCCCTTAAAGGTGGTAAGTTTTAAGTGAGCAAGTTAAATCACATAGGATATAAAGTATGATATGAAAATAAGTAGCAAATCTAAATTATCTCTAAACTACTCCTCAGAAAATTAATCCACATTTATGGTCACACTATTCAACAACATCAAGGGGAGGCCAGAGATTTCCCAGCCATACAAAAGTTTATAAGAAGAAATATCCACCTCTCATTCCCAAACTGGTTCTCATTCTTCCTGGAAGACACTTTTTTTTATATAAGAGGGATCAATACCTTGGTTTATCTGAATAACACATTTAAGCAAGTCACAAACCTCTGTGATGGAAGTTAACGAGGACTGACTGTCCAGGGAATTTTTAAGAACTCATTTTTCTTTAGTGAGGTGAGAGAGGTTCTGTTTAATTCCAGCTTTTCCCTCTCTGTCCTGTGACAGAGCAAGTATATTAAATTGACCCAGAATTACCTGTTCTACTAAAAAAAAAAACCAGCAAAACAAAAAACAACAAACCAAACCAAAAAAACAAGAAAAAAGACAGGGAAAAAGCCAGATATGTTCTCTATTTGCCGTACTGCCTGATAAACAAGAGGAAAACAACTCAGATGTGCCAGGTGCAAGGTTCCTGCTGCTTTTCTGTGAAATTTAAAGACGAGACTTCAGTAAAGGCCATTCAATAAATATCTGCTGTAGCTAATCAGAGCAATCTGAATGCTGGAACTAGCTTTGCATGTCTGCAATGGGACAAATCAGATACCTGCTTATAGTACTCCAGAGTTTCCAACACTTGGGCTCTAAAAGACATAACCAAAATGCTTCATGAGGTGTAACTTGCACAACTTAATAATTAAAGAAATGTCTTAGACTCAGTGCACGTGCTCCAGCACGAATGGTGCCACTCAGAAATAAATTGCATGTCTGCTTAAGATTCTTCCCCAGCAGTATTAGAATCTGTCCAGTAAAATGATACCAACTTAATTTGCCATAGTACTAATTTACATTGCCATTAATGAGAACACAAGTTTTAAATCACAAACGTGGAAGTACTATTGTGCATCCAGCTTATTTCAACTCCACTCAGGGTGATAAGGCATTCTCTAGACAATTGTAATTATGAGTAATTTGTGAAAGTAATAAGAACTGCTTTTTATTATGGGCAATAAAAATCAATTCTTCATTCAATTATCTTTCCTGGCTACGATATGATAGCTGCCCTAAGTGAGTGCAACAGGAAAAAAAAAAGCTGAGCTAAGTCCTAAGGAAAATAACTATTAAAGAAAAAGACAATAGCACTATTAAAAAAAAAAATCTAAGAATATTTAATCTCCATTTCAGCTTTCATGTCACAAAGACATGATAATAAATGCCTGACAATATTGCTATAATCTTTTTTCTTTAAGACACCAAATTCACATGTGTCGACATTATTTTAAAGATAGGACCAATTTCATTGATTCAGTAGGATAATTCTTGTAGTTAAGAGGCACCAAAAATATAAGTCCTCATAGAATCAGAATAGTGGTGAAGAAAAACATTTTAGATATAATTAGTTATCATGCAGTAAAACTTGTTGAATTAGAAGTTAAACATCACCTCCAATTTTAGGAGGAATTAGAGCTTAAAATCACAGATACCTTCTGTTTAATACTATACAGGGTTTCATGCAGGAATGTTTTTCACACAGGAATGTATCTGGGGAAAAGTCCCTCTTTTTGATTTGTATTTTTCTTTTTCATTTCAAACTTTTCAATTAGAGGATTGTGGAAACAAAATCAAACAGGGCTTTTACATTAAAAAACACATTTAATAAAATGATTTTGTACATTTTGAATAATTTTTTCCTATATTTTTGGTTTCAGGGCAATTGAAACTGAGGAAAAAAATGTGCCAGATTTCCTTTTGAAGGTGGGACCTAATTTTGTTTATTATAATTTCCTCATCTGCCAGAAGTGTGAGATTTTCATGGAAGTGATAAATTGAACCTCCAGTGTAGGAAGATTTGAGGGTCATTTTACCCCAATAACATTGCTCTCCCTTCTTAATAAGGAAAATACATGGCACATTTGTTTGAATTTTTTATCTGGAGTATTAGAAATGAACAAAGACTGTTTAATGGGCAAATTATTCAAGGACTGTATGAATCAAAAAGGTTTTTGGGGAGCTCATTTTTTACCACCTCTTTAGGCTAACACATCTCTGCTCAGACAGCAGTGAATGTCAGCTTTAGTCAGGAGCCATTTCTGGAACACTTTATTAAAACAAATCCATATAAGCTACATGCTCTGGGTCATCTTGTCCTCAGCCTTTCTCAAATCTTCAACTGCTTACTTGTAGTGCATCTCCTTATTTTAAATTGTATTTTAAAAATTTACTTCCTTCTCTTGAGTTCTGTATGTCACTTACATAGAAGGGATCAGTAAGAATTTTTCTGATTAATATTTATAAAAAAATCCTTGTTTGTGAAAATTTGGGAATAGTGAGTTTTATGATGTCATGGTAACCTCAAGTTTGAAGTCATGTTTTCAGATCCTTCTCTGAAAAGAGCTCTGTTAATTGGCAACCTGTACCTATAGCAACAGAAATGCACACCCTTCTGTTACATTTTCCAACCAAGATTTTTCTTGGGAAAGCTTCTCAAAGCACTGCTTTTAGAGGAACATTCAGCTCATAAATGAAGGAGGAAACTGGAGTAAACTGAAGTACAACAATTTGCTGCCATCAGTAGATTGATTTGATTCCCTTTAATTGTTCACAGAATTCTGATTTTAATCAGATGAATTTGGAGGAAGACATCAACATGAAATATTTAGGCTTTTAGAAAAAAATCAGGGTAAAATGCTATAGTGAATATACTATTTTCAGAGCATGATGTGTCCAGCTCTGGTGTCAACAGCAGGCCTTGCTCTCCTGCCTTCAGAAGTGATTCTGAAGAAGACTGACATAACCTAACCCCAAAAACTCTCCAATGCAAATTTACTGCCATAAAAATGGATGCTCATTATACGAGCAAGATCCAGGTTTAATATTGGCAGGTGTAGTGAAATCTTCCTCTGCATCACGGTTCCTGAGCTATACCATCCTTGTTATTGCACTCCTGAAACTCTCTTAAGTAGAGAACTCGGCATTTGCATAAATTCCCTGAAGATCTACGAAGAAAATGTTCCAAGGCCCTCCGGGGCTAAGAGTGTCTGGTGAAGTATATGAATAAATCTGTCAGTTTTGAATCATTAGGAATGGATGGCTTTAGGGTTGATTTTAAATGGGTGCCAGTATATCTCAGGGTTTTACTAAAGACAGGGGATGGGCAGGAGAAGCTTATATTACTCTCCTTGTTTGGATAGGGTTAATGAGAGTGCTACCAGGAATTGTGTGGGAGTTATGGAATCAGAGAATCACAGAATCATTTAGGTTGAAAAAGACCTTTAGGATCATCAAGTCCAACCATTAACCCAACACTGCCAAGTCACCACTAAACCATGTCCCTGAGCACCACATCTACAAAGTAATTTGTAAATGCAAGTTAATCGCATTAACACAGAAGAAATAGACACCCAAGCAGTGTCTGCTGAATGTTATACCATTTTTCCTATTTTGTTGGAAAACCTCTAGGTGGCATAAATCATTCCTGGCTCTGTTTGGATTTCTGTTTTTTTTTCCCTATGAATTAAAGACAAATTATATAGGAGGATAGAAAGCAGCACTTTAATGCACTGAATTTATAGGTATATATTTTCTCAAGTGTCTATGTTTTAGTGTTGCTATTGGGAATATGAAATATTGGTAAAATTCTCATGAAAGTAAATAATTTATCTTCTCTTAGAAGTCTGAACTTTCAGACTGAATTACATAGATTATGGCCAAAAGACCTCTCGGTCCATAAGGTAAGGAAGGATGGTCTTGTACCATCCACCACAGGTTTGAATGTGCTGTGTCTGCCTCTTCCTAAGACTCTGTGTGTGATCTTATGTACATTTAGGTAAACAGCTTCAAAATAGTCCACAAGACCCGTTCATTAACACTTTAGATGTCACAGGCTGACACACTGAGCACTCCAGCGTACACTGTCAGCCTATTTTAACTCCATGTCATCCTATTTGACATGGAGTTAAAGTGAAAAACATTTCTGAAAGTCAAAGTTGGTTGACTGCTGTGGGGTTCACAGAACAAAATTAGCAAAAGGTCCCTCATGTGTGCTAATTTAGCTGCCCCAAGATGCTTAAACCAACGGAGCTAAACACAGAAATACAATTGCAGCGTGATCTGAAGGACAAAAAACTCTGGGCAAGGAAAATTTGTCTTCCCCATCTTTCACTGACTCTGAGGAAGACCTTGCTGTTCCTTGCCATCAAAATATTTGTCTCAGACTCAATATATTGGGGCAGTGAGGCTTAAATAAGCTTTAATGAGGCTTTCCAGGAAGTAATCTCCAGGATGTCCTCTCCAGGCTGCCCCAGAAGAACTGGTTTGGCACTGAGCTGTGCAGGGAGGTGAGGAAGTTCCCAGTGTAATACTCGAGGGGATGTATTGTGAAGCTGCATTCTATAATGGTGGGATATGATATATTCCAAACACATATATAATTAAAACAAACAAATGAGCAACAAAACCCAAACAGGTTCTGAGCTTTAGGAAGAAGGGAGAGCACATAAATTGCCTGTGAAACTGTGCCTTTGTATTTTGTATGAACAAATAACGTTGAGACCTTTTCCAAGATCCTCTGTTGTGTTGTAAGTTGGTCAGATATTCTAGATTTTCTAGAATATTCCCCACCTGCTCACATGAAGCAGTCAGACTCATGGACATGACCCACGCTGACTTCTCAGACAAATCCCATCCTGCTGCACAAGATCAGCTCTCACAGTGATGCATCCATTAAAAATGCTTCAAGGTGCTAATCCAGAGCAATCTTTTCCCTTTTGACAATTGTTAAGAAAGAAAAAGTACAATTCCTTGGTAACTACACAGATCTGCTGAAATCAGATATTTCCCTTTCCTATTACTGCCACACTGAAGATTCTGTTTTCTTTAGGGAAACCTCAAGAGGCAGTAATCTAGTTTTGAACTGTTGCCATCACCTCTCTTAGCTGCCTAGATAACACTGCAAACTGGGATATTTTTGTTGTTTTAAATACATAAAAAAAGATCAAAAAAATCACAGGTGCGGGAAAACCAGGAACAATTTAGAGGTGACTGCAGTAACATTAAGAACTCTGAGGTTATCCAGCTTTTTCTGAGGAGCAAAAATAGACAGAAGTGTGATAAAAAGTTTTAAAAGAATATTTTATGTATATTCTGTAATCTGTTCATTCGATGTCTCATTTTGAACAGAGTAAATTTATTAGAAGCTAATATAATACAAAAAAAAAAATTAAATGGAGATTTCTATTAGACAGGTAGAATGCTAATTGTGTCCTGACATTTTGGTTTCATCCAGTTTTTCAAGTATTCTTTTGCAGCTATGAGTTTCCAGGAAAAGCAGGCTCTGGTGGAAAACCACCAATTCTTCTTAAATATGGCATTCTGAGAAAATATCTCCTTTTCTTTCTTTTCCTTGAAATCATACTAATGCAGATTTCCATCAGAAATGAGCCTGGCCTCCTGCCAGATTACCTGAGAGAAGCTCACATCATCTGTGGCTCTGGGAAACCTCAGCTCTTCAAGGTGTTTGGACACTGGGCTGCTTTAGCAACAGGGAACTTGGAGTAACTCCAGGTTTTAAAAGGTTCACCCTTCCCAGGAAATGGGATATAACCTAGAAATACTCCTCAAACTGCATAAGGGCTGTGTGGGATAGAAGATGAGAAGGAGGAAGGTAGTAAAGGATTGAGAAGTATCAGAGATTTCATCTGACCAAGACAAGGCAGGACTCATGGGCTTGTCCTCAGCTGGAAAGTCCTGAATTTTCTCTATTCTATTGTCTCTTACAACACTGAGTGGTACCTTTCAGGTTTTCTGGAGTTCTGGAAATACCAAAGTGAGCCTCAAGGACCACAGCTCTGGGGTATCTCAGGCTCACAGAATCCCTCAGATCCTCCAAATGGTTGTGCAAGAAGGGCTGGATTCCCTTATTTCTAGTCCACTCTTTGATTTTAGCCACATATATACAGAACCTACTTTTGGTTTTTAAGGATATTTCTCCTTAAAGTAATGGAAAAAAAAAAAAAAAAAGGAAAAGGGAAATGCAAAAACAAACCAGGCACTGGTGACTGATTAATTTTCTTTTGACACATCGTTTGCCTAATGCTTTATTGGAATAGGATAATATTTGCATGAACAAGAAATCCATGAACATGGGCTTTTAATAATCAAACTGCTAGCTTAAGTGTCATAGCAGTGTTTGGGTGATTAATGAAAGGTGTTTATAGCACCACTTATTCTGTTTCATTTCAGCAACTGTGCAAAACTCCTTACAGGGTGTATGACATGTTGCTGCTCCCTTTATAGAGCAGTCTCCATATGTTCATTAAGGTGGAAAAAAATAAGGAAACTAAATGCAGGTGTCAGCTGAAACCTGCAGAGGATCACTGCTTCATTGGTTTGTGCTTTCTTCTTTGATTTGCAATTAACATATTTCAGGACTTCAGACATGTTTTGCCTGTTGTCCCTGGGGTACCATTGCTCCCTTTGTGTGGTTTGATTTCTTTCTTCCTTTTAATTTTTGCTTTTTAAGTATTATGTTTTTACTGACACAAAGAAAGATATCTGAGGGCAGAGAATATTCTTCTGCATCCACCTGCCACAGGATAGCACATTAGGATATTTGCTTCTTCCCTACTTTTTTTTTTTTTTTTTTTTTTTTAATCACACAGTTGTCTTAATGCTGAGGACCTTGAAATCCCTTGGGAAGACCATCTTAAATAAGGAATCAAAACAATCCAGGCTTCTCATCACAATTGCGAATTGAAAAATAAGCACACACCATGTTCACTCCCCTAACTGAGACACTTTCTGGAACCTGTATTTAATGATGAAATGCAGCAGGTTTGTGTATTTGTGTGGTAAGTAATGAGGTGCATTACGTGGGACTGAACTACTGCAGCCATCCTGGGAGAATCCAGTATGGCAAAGTTTTCAGAAAATCTCTGACTGCACCTCCTCCCTTTGCCTCCTGCCTTCTGTTGCCTCCTCCTCCCCTCTCGGCCACCTCTGCTGCATTGCAACAAAAGAGTGAGCAATATTAATTTAGTGGGGCTTCAACCCTGACTTGCAAGGTTAAGAACCAGAGAAAAGCAGCTTAAAAACCATCTTCTGTGGAGGACTCCAATTTCTGATCCTCGTGAGAGCGAGTGGTGAGAAGAGCTGCCATTGGTCTTTCTTTCTGTCCTCAAGCTGGCCAGAAATCCAGATGAGAAACTCCTTTTGCATATTGGCAACTCTTGTGCTGGTATTTGAAAGGAGGTGGTTGTCATGCTTAGCATTTGCATGTTCAGAAGCTAGTGCTCCTACTCAGAGGGGGAAGTTAGTCATCCAAATTCCTGGGGAGAGGGGGAAGCTAGTTACATTTACAGGAACCAATGTACCAACCAAAAATCATGGAAACAGAGAGATATGGATAGGTGCCATGGATGAGTGAAGACATTTTCTCAGGATTCAGTGTTATCTCACAGACTTTGTGCATCCTATGCTGTTTATGTCAGTAGAAATGTCAGTACAGTAAAAGGATGCATCATCCATTTCTTGGACATGATAATATCAGCAGGGCTCATTTCTGTGTTCTTCACATGGCTTCCTTTTCAAGGTGCCTGCCTCAGATTTTTAATATCAGTTTAATCTATAAATATGGGACTGCATTACACACTCTCCTGTGTGTGTACATGTCCTTTAATTCTTTTGCCACTCAGCTGAATTAATTGTTATGATCAAGGAAGTGAATCATAAGAATTGTTCTCCTGTCTTCACTCTCAGGCCATTTCCTTATTGAGTATAATCTTAGATCTTCCTTAAAATACTAAAGAAAGTGGAACTTGCTGGAGAAATTATGAACTACCCCTTTCTGAAACACTCTAATTCTTTTCTATCTCCTAACTGCAAGCTGATTTAAGTGCTGAAGCTTCTAAGGTGCTAAATTTGCCTCGACCATTACTGTTATTGCTGAGGAGGTAAGTAGAAGACATTTAAGCAGAGGAAAACTATCACTTTTTTTAAATAGAGAAATTTGCCATGTTTTAGATTGTATGCAAATTGAACAAGGCATGGATGAACCATAGATGTTACAATTCAGTATTCATATGTTGAACCTGATTTATTTACCCTGTTTATGCATAGTCCTACACCATGAAAAAAGCTGTTGTGGCTGCCACGACATGGACATATAAGTGTGAGGATATTCATTATTCCAGCTGCTTTTTGCACCTGATGTATAAGATCCTCCCCAATAAAATTATTAGGCTCCTTATCATAGTTCAGATAAGAGACCTGCATGTTAAACAGCTGAGATTACGTTGGACTGTTCTATCTGTGCAGAGTTTCTTGTTGTCAAAAAGACCAAGACACAAATTTTAGGGTTTTTTTTCATCCAGAGAGAGTCCAGACCATGAAACAAAATATTTGAGCCTGGGTATTCTCTTCTTAGCTTATCAGCAACAAACTTTGGAAATGATAGATGCATTTATGACATAAAAAGCTAAAGAATGAACTGAGCTCATTTTCCTCTTGAGGATCTTTCCAACTAGGACCTTTGAGGACAGCCTGATAGAAATTTATATATTCTTTACTGGATCTTTAATGAGTTGGTGTCCCTCTAATTGTTTATTCTTATTTTCATCTAATATCCCATTTGAAAACATTTGACTGATTTTGTGCTTAAATATTTCCATTTTCTTCTTGTCTGGCTTGGTAAGGAGAGTGGGAATGGAAATGGAGATAAAAAACCCTGCAAGTTTGTTTTTAGGCTATCTTTCCTTTGGGGCAGAACTTGGTGAATGATGGCTGCTGTTACAACAGCTCAAAAATACAGAACATCTCTTTACATAACCACATCTTAAACAGATTTCAGAAATGCTGTTTGCAGGGAATAGTGTAAGCCTGGGTGCGCTCAGCTGTCTGTATTACACGCTTCCTCTTTAAAAGCAGCATTTAAACACACGGTGGCCACAGTAATTTATGGAGCAAACCCTGAAAAATTCTAAATCAGGATTAGTGTCTATTAACTCTATTAAGTTCTGTTTGGCAGTCAACCAAAGTGTCAACTGAGCTCACATTCTTCTTTATCCGGTAACTAATACTGGAGAAGGCTCATGTACAATATCAAGTGGAAAAAGGTGTCCAGGGTAATGCTGCAACTATCAGGCCAAATTCTCTGCTGGCATAACTGACAGTATTTCCAAGCCAGATCTTTCAGAATAACCTGCCTGTCTCAAATTAATTTTTCGTATTCACTTTTTAATAAGCAACTTTCCAAGCAATGAGGGTTTTTTAGCTGCATGACTCCTATTAAAGTCAATAGGAGTCATGTGGCTAAAACCCTATGTGATGCTTGAATTTATTGGAAATTGGCATCTGCTGCTGAGAGCTCTTCTATTGTTTGGTCTTCCTGCCCAATCATCACTTTCTGCCTGGCCATGTAGCGCCTTGTGCTCCTACTTGCTGGAATCTCCATGCCTAACCTTTCTATTCCTTCCAGTATCCTTTCACACTAAAAATAAAAGCGCCTCCTCTGTAGAATCATTAGTGCCTCATGCCCTTTTGTTTGGATTTTCTGTGCCTGGCCTCTTTGTTCGTCCCGGCTGTTGCTGAACTTTGCTGTGGGCTGCACTGAATCGCTGCATTGTTCCCACAATCACTTATGCCTGCACAATGCTGCAGGATCTGGGTGGATGAAAGGTGCTCTGCACACAAAAGCCTGGCTCCTTTCAGTTCCATTCTGAAATGATAGGGGTTAAAATACCGTCAAGTGGGTCTGATATCGTTGCTTTACCAAAAAATGAGCTTCTAGCAGGTGTTATCAATTATTACCTGGGAATTTCTTGCTTCCCCAAAATGATATTATTCAGCTGGAAATATGTTCCACTGCAGTTTCTCTGAGAAGTTTTAATCAGTGTGAAGGTGGGCTGCAAAACCAACCCTTAGAGCATTGTTCTAGGATTTACTCACCAATGTGCAAGTGTATATTTTGTTAAAAATTCCAAAACCATTTTTTTCTTGGTTCTCGATATATTTTATATGAACATGCATAATGGACAGTTTTCTAATTTGTATATTTATCATAGAATCACAGAATGATTTGGGTTGGAAGGGACCTTAGAGATCGAGTTCCAACCCCCCCTGCCATAGTCAGGGACACCTCTACCAGACTCACACCCAAAACATTCTGTGATTCTGTTCTTCTATGGTTAAGAAATGGAGGTTTATTCTTTTCTCAAAAGTGTCTGTGAACATCTGAATTAAAAAAAATATAAATTAATGGCAGTCTACTAGAGTTTACAAACATAGGACTGTATAGGAAAATTGTTAATGATTGAGTCTGAATGTTGTACAGCTGTACAATAAAGGGTAGAGGCTGTACAGTACTCTAAAGAGAAAGTGTAATTCAGATTCCTTCAGGTACTATACTTAAAAAAAAGAAGTAGTCGTAGTATTGAAAATCAAATTTATCAGGTAGCACTAGGAAAGCATCTTGCCAGCCAGTCTGACTAAAGTAAGATGAAGATTATCTTCAAGGAAGATCTTGAAGAACAGCAGAGCACTGAATGAATACAGAACTCTTTCTGGGACAGTTATTGTTGAAAACCTCATATTTTAACACAGATGTACTACACGAGAAAACCTTCAGTGTTTTGCTGTAAGAAAATTTTGCATTTATTCAGGATATCATAGACTGAAAAATCTTTAAAAATATCTTATTTTTATTCATTGGGTGACTTTAATGCTTATCTAGGGATCCCAGATCTTCAGAAGCTTATTTGTCTATCAGAGGTGCAGCAATGTTGGTGCAAATGTCAGTCCTTGAACATCCTTCTTTGCCCTCATTATTTGGGAGTGTGCTAAGATAAAAGGAATCCTTTTCTCTTATGCCTCTTTCCTTCCAGTCTTGCTTCTCTTACAACCAGAATAATGTGAGTTAGTGGCAAGTGCTGTGACCATCTTTCAGGGTTTACCTTGAAAAAAATAAATTCATGTTCTTAGTACATTTTCTTGGTGAGGCTGCTGCTGGCCAAGTCAAATTGCAAGTGTGTTTCCATTTGACAGGGTTTGGAATGACCTTTGCTTATTTTCCACAGGATTTTCTGTGGAACATTTACCGTAGCCATGTTTATCAAACTAGTTTTTTTCAGATTTTCCACTTTTTTGAAGTCCGGTGTTTGGCTGGAGAAATACTTTGTTAGTAAACAAAAGACACCAGAAACTATCAAAGGTAAAATGTGTGAGATAAACACATGCAGCAAAAGTGCTGATAGTAAAATTAACATTTTGGAAAGGGAGAGTGGATCAGAGATGTGTTTTTGAAGAAAAATTAAGGAACTTTTCATCCAGAAAAATATTTTTTCTGGCGTAAATCTGACCTGAGCTAAATTTGAACCGCCCTGGAGAAAGCAAAAATCTGTGCCACACCATGGAACATCCAAACTAAGCAATCCCCCAGATAAAAGATTTAGCACAAAGTTAGTTTTAAACTAAAGAAGACCAGCACTTTAATCTTTTTGCTTGATTTCCCTTTCAAACACAGTCATCCATTTAGTTCCCTGCTGTCCTCATGAAGAATTTCTTTACGATGAAATCAGGGTTCGGAGATTTATTATGCAACGAGCAGAGCAGGTTCAAGCTGATAAAGGCTTCCTGGGTGAGTGAAGGATGCTTAATGCCAGGAAAGATACTCTTTTAATGTGAGGTTCTTGACCATTTATTACATAAAAATGTTAATCTGATAGTGTTTTTAATCTGCTTGTTATCAGCGGTGGCTGCTTGGTGTTAAAGACAAGATAAAAGGCAGAGCTGAAGAAGCAGATTTGGGGAGCACTGGCTCAGTTAACATGCTGGATGCAACACACACCTGCCTCCATTTATCTGCTCTTCCAGAGTGAGGAAGAGAGGGATTAGGGCTGCGATAAGGCACAGCTTGGTGGGCTGATTGGGCAGCGGAGTGCGCGCGCCGAAAGGACACCGCGCCAGAGATAACCCGCGATAAATGTTGGGAACAGTCATTTCCCAGGAAGCTCTGCAGAGCGGAGGATTTGCTTTACGTGCCGCTTCGAGGGGTTCTCCAAAAGCAGAATATTTAATCTTTTCTCACCTGTCCACATCTCCCTCCCGCCTCACAAGCTGCTGTGTGACCTGCGGAATCTATGAAGCCAAACTTCCTGCAGATTTTTTGTGTCCACGTTGTGCCCTGGGCTTGTTCCAGCGAATGTATGGGCTGGTCCTCCCCGCGAAATCTTGGCAGGCAAGAGACACTGTGATTAGTCCTGCCTTTCGTGTGTGCAAAATTGCTGGTGTAAAATATAGAGTGGCTGTCAAACTGGGCTGAAGTCTCTCGTGGACTCAGGAGTTATTGGTGGCCTGGAGGACAAGCACTGTTATCATATAAACCTTGTATTTTGAGAAGACCAAGATAAAGGTTATCTCTGACTGCAAGACAAAAACACAACCTTTTTCTTGCAGGATTTGGCTCAGCAGTAAAGTTTTTAGATTTGAATTGACACAAATATCTGCAATCAGTCAAGTAGCTGGATAGCAAAGAGCTTGCCCATTTCAGAAAATGTGGGGGATTAAAATCATTGACCCTAGGATGAAGCTATGACCAGTCCAAGTTTTCTTGCCTGAGGAGACATGAACTAATTTCCTGTACTGAATCCCACATATTTCCCACAATCTAGTAGACTACCATAGCAACCAGCCACATTTTTGTTTTGGGATGATCTGCTTTTTTACCCAAAAGAGATATTTACAGTTATCATTGCTGTTGAAATCAATAAGAAAGTCTTCTTTGGCAGTGCAAACTCACACTGCTGAGAATCTTCCAGCAATATTGTGGGCTGACGGTAAGTTCACACAGCATTTGTTCTGAATGGGTACAGACTGTGCAGGCACAAGCACAATGTGTGACTGTGACTTCAGGAGGAGCCATGGATGCACAAGCTGGGTGCATCTAGGAGCAACCTACACATGAGGCAAATAAAGCATTTGAAATGAGTTTGGAGTGATCAGGCTGAAGTCTGCACATGCTTTGGTGTAGTGTGGATGTGAACTGGTCAGTCACAGACAAATGGGTAGAGCTGGATGGATGCTGTGCAGGTGCTGCCCAACATCTCCTACTCAGTGGATTACCAGAAATCCTGAATCACAGCTTGGAGTCAAGTAGGATTTCTCTAACTTTGAGAAGCCTGGTCTAGTGGAAGTTGTCCTTGCCCATGGCAGGTGGGTTGGAACTAGATGACATTTGAGGTCCCTTCCACACCAAACTGTTCTAGGATTCTATCCACACATGCTGAACCCAAGGGAGATGCATATTAGCAATCCTACATCTTAGGAATTTATGTTTACAAGAGAAACAATGGTTAGAGTGAACAAAATTCCCAAAGGCAGAATAAAAGAAATGAAAAATCAAGGGCTTGTTGCTTAGTCAGACATGCACTTGCTGATCCATGCAACTGCATTTAAAAATGAGTATGTGTTAGGGAGATGTGTAACTACTGTCCAGAAAACTCGAAGTTCTACATGTCCCCCAAAAGCAATATTAGCAGAAGGGTTCACCAAAGGAGCTGGGCAATGCCTTGGTGTAAAGACTGTTTAAATTAGGGTTTTCTCTTGGATTCAAATCTAGAAGCTCCTTGCTCAATCACCAGACTGAGAAGCCTGTATTGAAGCTGCTTTTAGGTTGAGAACTTCAATCTTTTCACCACATCACCTCGGGAACCATGTGTCTAGACAGGATGTGATCACTGCTAAACTGAGCTCTAGTTGATCTGAAGACCTAAAGTCCTGCCATATTAATTTAATCTTGAGAAACCAAAAAATGTCTCTAATGGTCATAGCACCAAGCTACCCAGAGTGCAAGGAGTATTTTGACAATGCTCTCAAGTCACAAGGTGTGATTCTTGGACTTGATCTGTGCAGGGCCAGGAGTTGCACTGATGATCCTTGTGGGTCTCTTCCAACTCAGGATATTCCATGATTCTCTCATGGGTACAAACCTTTGGTCTCAGGCAGAGGAGTAAAAAAATTGATGATTACTAAACAAACTGGAAAATGTCCAATACTGACCTTCTATAGATGATGTCAACTAAGCCTATATTCCCTCCCTAGGCAGTCATCTGAATAATGGGTTAAAATTGCTGGAGTAGCAGAAGTACTTTGTATGACAGAAGCTTTGGTCCCTCTGAGTTGATGGAGACTGTTAGCAGATGGATCCCAACTGATCTCTAGTGGTAGGACACAGGGAGGAGAGAAGAAGCATAAAAACAGTCACAGACACAAAGCCCATGGCTTTATACATCAAGTCCTACATCCAAAAGCAAATTGGAAGTCAGTACAAGCTGCAGTGAATTGGAGTAACGTGTGTTGTTCGCCAGTTCTGCTAAGTAAGCAATCAATATATTTACTCCCTGGACAGAATACAATTTTGCTGTTGTGACAGTGCTACTTCCACTGCTCTGTGAAGAAAAATGACTCCATGGAGTCCGTGATCCCTATCTGGTCAGAGCCCCCTTTCTTCTGAAGATATTTTTAAAGATAACCAAAAATCATAAAGAACATTTGCACCAAAGCCAAGAAATTCAGACGCACAATAGAATTCAATGGCAAGTGATTAGCCCAACCTATTTTACTGAGATACTGCCAAGTTATCTGGATGGCTTCAGCAGCATCCATCACTTCTACAACCCTTACATGTAGCAGACAGAGTTTTTAGTGGATTCAGATGAAATTCATCTTTTTGCTGAATTTTGCTTCATATGGTTTTTAAAGAAAAATTTTATCTTGTCAGGTTTTTTTTTTTTTTTTTTTTTAATTTTTGCTGTTCATGCTTATTCAGGTGTCTGGCTTTCTTTGAATGTTCTGAATGCAAATTTACCTATTCACAGCGCTCAGGCTCAGGCTAATCAGCTGATACCAGTCACGAGGTCTCATTAGCAGTGGAGAATGGAAGGAAGAAAGGTGGGAGTCATCAGGAATGGACAATGATTTACAGGTAGAAGTGAAAAGAAATGCTGATGATGAGACATGTTTTTTCAAACCTGCATTTTGGACAGGAATTTTCTGCATCCCCTGTAGGATACTGTGGGAAGATGAGCAAAACAGGAGGAGAATCTCTTTGCTGGGAATCTCTTTAAGGACTTTGTAAATCATGACAAAACCAGCCTAAAGGAATAGTCAAATTTTTTGACTATTTCAGTTTGTTATTGGGAGATTAATGAGAAGAGTTTGAAATAGAAGATTAATGTGGTCTATTCTTATAACCTGTTCCCCTCCTCATAAATCTCCC
The DNA here is from genome assembly GCA_016584745.2 of Phylloscopus trochilus trochilus. Classification (NCBI taxonomy): domain Eukaryota; kingdom Metazoa; phylum Chordata; class Aves; order Passeriformes; family Phylloscopidae; genus Phylloscopus; species Phylloscopus trochilus. The sequence goes on along the minus strand of WQNJ02000016.1, from coordinate 5,794,330 downwards.
ACTATTACATACGCACTAAGCAGCGTGTTGCTTCACCTTCTCTGAGACACAAGTCCACCAACAGATCTCTTTCATTTGCTTCCCTGTACTTCCCAGAGGTCAATACCCTACTTAAAGAATACCTACAACCTCTCTCAACTGATATCCTCTTCTCTTTTTGTGGTGGTGGGTCAAGGTCAGGAAAGAGGGACGAAGGGACTGGGGAGGGGAAAACCTGGGGTAAAACCCAAGATAAACCAGACACTGGGAGGTAACAGGAGCAAACCATGACTTAACAAAAACCCACCACCACATCCTCTGGAAACTCCTTACCACCACTAATGAACAAAGAGACCAAGAAAGGAAAAAAAAAAAAAAATTAGACTCATGGAAGTATTAGGATCAGCTCCTGAGAGTACAGATATTTAAATACAGTGTGGAAGTTAAATGAAATTGTACAAAATTAATAAGAGTTTGATTTTTGCTTCTCTCTCACTGTTAAGTTTTGTTCTTTGTTTTCTCCTTTTTGTCTTGGGAAGGAGTAGATTCACTGTTCTTTCATTCTCTTGCTCTAAAGAAGTCCATGAGGTAATGTCACAGATGGCCACCACCACCTCAGCTGTCAAAGGGAAAGCTCCCATAAGAGGAAGAGCTGACAGCCCAGGTGGATTCTCATGTGCTTGAACTTCAGGCAGCATTGCAATTATAGCCCAAATACAGAAGAGAGCAGACACATCTCTCTAAACACCTCATCACTGCATTCCCACAGCGTGCCTGGGAGAAGAAGAAATCATAGCTGCATTTTGATGTTATACAAAGATAAAGAACCAGCTAGATGAAGTGATTTATTTAGGGTCACTCAGAACATCTCTAGTTGAATCAGAAACAGAGCTTCAGTACCTGGAGCCCTGTTCCAGTTAACAGTTGTATCTGCCCAGGTGACAGACTACACTTTCACTCCACAGAATAACAAAATCAACTCTCCTGAATACACCCTGTTAGAAATGTTGTCCCCTGTAGCAAGATTGCAAGAGATTCACAAGCCTCCTACGTGCACAGAGACCAGAACAACCCTGCCAAATGCTGTCCTAAATTATTCTTGTGTAAAATTCATTGGGTACAAAACAGGAATAGTAGAAAAGGCAGAAGGAGATGAGCTGTTCTTGAAAGTTTTTTCTTATTATGCAAACACAGAGTCCAAAGATTTTCCAGGGAATTGTTGTGTTAAATAGCCACAGTTGTAAATGGTGAATTCATAAATGAATACAAATGTGTAGCTGTCATAACTGGCAGATGACACTTCCTGAAGGATAAGCTTGTACTCTTCCCCAGCGAAGGCGGCATGCAAGAGTTTCATCTCCTGAGACTTCTAATGTACAAATTCTTTGGCAATTCCTCCTTAGGCGGAACTGTTTTTAATTTAGAAGACGTCAACCTACTTGTACTAGTGGGAGAAATTAATAAGCCAAGGATGCAGGTTGGCTGTACTGTAATACTGAGTAGATATGTCTCCATTAATTGCAGGATTGCCTGTGTTCACTTAAAAGCTGTTCTGTCTCAGAGCTTGATCGTGTTGCCCGTGCTCAGATAAAATTCCCTCGAGCTTCTAACACCTTTTCTGCTGCTGACCCCTCAGGGGTGGGTTTGTTTCATGTCTGCATGCTTCACATGCTGAACCATATATTTCTTCTCTCTGTATGGCACAGACATGAATATAGATAACCATATGTCCTCTAATACTAAGCTGTGTTTGCTCTAATCTGTCCTAGACATTTAGAAAGGCAATTAAAGCAAAGAGAATCTAAAAGCCATATTCAAGTGACCTGAGTTATAAGCAAGTCTTTGGATTTATATTTTTCACCTGGTTGCTATAACCAGCCCCTACATGGGGCATCACTAAAACCAACTTTCTCCCTTGACCAGACATGGGTGCTTCATGTTGCCTGAATACAGCCTTGATAAATGGGGCAGAGTAAGCCTGTGACAAAACAAAACAAAACAAAACAAAACAAAACAAAACAAAACACCACCCCCCAAAAAACCAAAAAAACCACCACAAAACAAAACAAAACCCCAAACAAAACAAAACAAAACAAAAAAAACACTCCCCAAAAAACAAAAAAACCACCACAAAACAAAACAAAACAAAAAAAACAAAAAAACCCCAAACAAAACAAAACAAAACAAAAACAAAACCAAAAAAACCCCAAAACAAAAACAAAACAAAAAAACCCCAAAAAAACCCACCCCCCCCCCCCCAAAAAAAAAAAAAAAAAAAAAAAAAGTTTAAATTCACATTTCAACTCTTAGCCTGGTACTTTTCTACCAACTTTGTGACTTTTCTCCACCTGAACTCATCCAAAGGCTCTGGGCAGAAGAGAGGCAGCATTTACTGGGGTTATCAACTCATCCTTCAAGTTGGAGGAAAACCCTTGTCTAAAGGACTGGATGCAGTGTTTAAGCTTGCAGATATTCTGGCAGATTTACAACGTGTGCATGTACATAAGGATAACCAAAGTCCTTCATTTTTCCCTATCCACTTCTCTGCATGATTATTCCACCCCAGTAAGCAATCTATTATCTGCTGGACTGACTTATTCCCCGCATTTAGTAACTCTATTCATGTTACTAAGTGAATGATGCTCTCTAAATACCAGACATATATTATGTACAATTAACTTCCTAAATCTGTTAGGGTAACAAAACCTTGCCAGAATTAATGCTGTGCTCCCCACACATAATCTATGTAAATGTTTCTGAAGGAAAATCAAATAAAAAAAAAGAAGACATTTTCATTCTTCAGTGAAATTCTGTACAGTTCAACACACTCCCAGGCATTGGGTATTTTTTTGCATTAGTTTCTCTTTTTTTCTGAATAGGGATGAAATCTTCCCTTGTGTACAAAAGGAGAAGATATTTAATTTTGGATGGTTTAAGAACAGAATTCAGAATGCACACTAACATCAGAAATTCACCAAGAGTTTTGTTTAGAAGGTGATCTTGTACTAACCTAAGTATTCCTAAGAATGGTTTAAGCAAATGGAAAGCACATTATATTAAGTTGCAATCAGTTTATTTAGTATTATTTGAATATTTATTTTAACTGAGGTTGATTTGAAATTTCTAGTCAAGTTTTGATCTTAGGTAGTTTAAAATGCAGTCAGTGAAACTACCCTAGATTCCCACTAACATCAATAAAATAAATTTTCACTTGTTTGTTTTTTTTTTTTTTTTCTGGCCATTGGAAAACTCTGCTTAAATGCTTGGCAGCATTTCATGGGGAACAGTGCTATAACATAACCTTTCACATATTGCAAATAACAACCCCAAACAACCCACCTTTACAGAACTTCTTTCTTTATGGTATAAGTTGTCTAAAGGATGTGCAATCAGAACTTTGTGAAAATGAACCATATTCTCTTTAAAAAATAGGATCAACCTTTCAGGTCTGCAATTATTTGAGTAGCAGAGGAAATTTCACACCCCTAAGCAGGAGCTTGCCATTGACTTGCAATTATATCCTTTTATAGTGTGGTCTAGTATTTGAGATGACACCAGACCAAGACTCAGATGTTTCACTGAATTATTTATGACCTGGGACAGATACACCTGCTCTCCCTGCCTTTCTCACTTCTCACTCTTTGTATGTCACTCTTTTTCAATGGGACCTGTTTAGGTAGAGATTTCTTTCTTTACGTGCAAGACCAAGCACTAAGAAGCCCTGGCTTTAAGCAGAAACTCTAAAAAGGAGTATCAACAATAAACAACATCCACTACACAGTACAAATGGCTGCAAAATGGTACATTGAGAAACAGTGTGGAAAAAATTAATTTGAGATATTTAAGGTTCAGAAAATTTGATGATTCAGTCTAATTGGGTGCATTAAACAAACTATATTCAAGGGATATGCTCCTGGCATGCTGTAAAAGCCTTCTTTTCCCCTTTTTAAAATGAGAAATCTGGTTAATTAAATTTACTTTCTAAACAGCTTGTATTACAACAGTAGAAAATGACAGATGTCTTTCATAAAATTAGTCATATTGTGGTAATTTTCCCCTCTCCCCCAAACATTGTGCAATTATGGGCATATTTTCTCCTGTTAAAAAGCTATCTGTCATAATTGGTAACGAGTTCCATGCAAAAATTTTCTGAAAGAAAAGGTGTTCTGCGTGAAATGTAGAAAAGTTTCCCTGTGACAGATTTTCTCATTGCCGCTTTATTCTGTGGGCTGCTAGCTGCTTGCAGAAAACTGCATAATTTTAAAGGCTAATACTTATAAAGGCCAATCATGTATTAATTCATTTGGTATTCATTGAGAGACCTTTAATCATGATGGATTAATTTATTATAAATGCGGATATAATATGTTATTTCATAATATCACTACTGTAATTTAGCAATTAAACAGTCTGTTATTATTTCAATCACTGCCCAGATCTGTATCATGATACAGTGTTTTGCTCCATGGTGAATTATTTTATATTACATATAGGACAATGGATTTTTTGGAGAGTAAACCTTTGGGAAAGCAGAAATATATAAGATAATACTTGGCTCTGATATTCTGCTTTGTCTCTGAGATGATTTGTCTGAAATACTTAGAGCCAGCAAGTCAGAAGCTTGCAGTGATTACAGGTCTGATCCAAAGCTGGCTGAAGTCAATGATGTACTCAGCACCTTGGATCCTTTTGTGAGTTAGATGGGTGTAAATACTTATCAGGAAAAACGATGTGGAGAGGCCAAAAATCAGCTAGGTGCAGCAATTAAATGCAATCTGAGCTAACAAGCAGAAATGGCCAGATATTAGAAAATTTAACCTGTTTTTTTTAAAATTTAACCTGTTGTATTTTGAAAGCTGAGCAAGTGCTGACCTGTATTCCTATTCCACTAGACAGACAAATGCAGAGCTTCCCAAAGGACCTGGGATGAGGCCATTTTACCTCCATTCTTAAACTGCATTCTTTCACAGTTCTTATGCCTTCTGATGCTTTCAGCTCAGAAGAAGAATCGGTGCACATTTATGCCGATCCAATTTTACCAGTGTCAGATGTTCAAATGTTGCTGTGACCCACATGGAAAGGCCCTGGGGAGAACCTGGATCAGAAGAATAATTTCCTTATTACAGATGTGCAAACTATGGTGCTTGGAAAAGAGATACCTTGCTTTGGTACAAGATCTTTGGAAAGATAAGAGGCAGAATTTCTGGAAAATTATACTCAACCATTTCCCTTTGTTCTAACCATTTGGCCTCATTTCTTTGTCCAGCATGTGTTGTTTTCATGTTGGAATTGACATCATAGCAGCATACAATTGATACAACTGCACCAACTGCCAAAAATTCTAAAGCTTTTCTTTTATTTTTTCTTTTTTGAGAGGGGGGGGAAAAGTGGTAGAAGTTGCCAAGCCTGTATCTCTGGCTGGACACTGGAGAACAAATTGATCTGTAACACTGAGCTCATTTTTTAACCTCCCTCTATTGACATTTAAGTAACTGATTCTTCTCCATCATTGTTAGCTGTCTTTTTTCCTGCCTGTCAGGAGGCTGCTAAATTAAGATTCACAGCCCAGGATAGTTTTCATATGAACCCAAAAGAAGTCAATATGTTTACTCAGATAAATGGTTATTTTACAAGGTAGTGTAAAATGCATAATTTTCTGTGGTGTATAAAGCCACGAACCACACCACAATCCGTCATGAGTGACTCATTTAATTTCTGATGTATCAATGGATGCCTTCTTCAAAGAGCAATCTGGAATAAGTGGTTCACATTAGGAGATCTGGAAAAAAGCTGCACAGGGAGCAAGTGAAGAGACCAGAATCAAAATGATGGTAATGTATCCTCAGTCATAAGACAGAGATCACAAAATCCTGTTAAACCCTCCAGTGTATCACCCTCCCTTTCCAGGATTCATGCCCTCAAAAAAGCATTTTCTGCTGCTTTTCCTTCTCACATTTGGACTGGATAACAGAGCTATCTGCAACCAGAGATGAGGAGCATTTTTACAGGCTAACAAATCTACTAGAACCAATGGTTTTAATCTCTCCTTGGCTACAAAATCAAATCCAAGTTCTCTGCAGGTGCAAATGGGATCTGCTCCACTGCCTTAGGTGGAGTTTCACTCATTTACACCATTAAAGAATTTGGCACTGAGGATGTTGAGATCAAAAGGTTCCAGTTGGCAAGGAGATGTGCAGAAGAGAATCTGTCTGGGGAAATATTCTGAGAAGACTTCTCTATCCTGTGAAAAGAGAACTTACCTCTCCCTGGAGGAGTCTGATATTGATAAATCCAAATTATACTAAATTTTGGGACATCTCTGCTGACCCTACTAATTCAAAACTAGACAGTTTGGAAAGCCTGCCAAACCCCTGCAGAAGGAAAACACATTTGTGTGCTCCTCTATGTGCATTTTCACATCATCATATCATATGCATATTTTATGCTTTTATTTTCCCCTGACATAACAATTACTGGTGTATTGTTCATTTAATAAAACCAGGTTTGGAACATATCCTGCCATAGCTGCTTGCACAACACACACCAAAAGAAGTATCATTATTAGTAGATATGTCTGCATGGTGCCACTATTCCATTGCCAGAAGCAAATTTCACCTAATTTGGAGTTCCTTCACATGCAACAAACCCTTGGCCTTATTGTTTCAGAGACAACTAAGGAAGATCCATTTGTTTGTTAATAATAATTTTGGGAAATACAGGAAGCAGTGAAACATAAAGACTCATTTAGAAAAAAATTATCAATACTAACATTTAAAGTGATTAGGATAACACAATCCCCAGTTCCTCATCCCCTCTTGCTCTGGTAAATGTATGCAGCTGACTTTTTCAAAAGGACAGCATCAGTATATTTACACTTTTATATCTTTGGATGCTTGTTCAGAATCCAATTTGCTCCTGGACAAGGGCATATTGATGAGTACCTGGAGTGTTTATTTGGATGGACGTGCTTGGTCTGAAAGCCAGCTCCACTCCAGCAGCCCTTATCCAACCTCAAAAGGTCTGCACCAATAGTCAACCTTCCTTCCTCTAAGGAAGGCACAATGCTTGCTTGCCTCAGCCCACACTCCTTCAGGTAGCAGGAGGATTCTGCACTGGGTTGGATCAGGTGTTTGTCCAAGCCACTGCCCTGTGTCCTTCAGTGGAACTTAGTGGATGCCTAGAGCAGGCTGTATGAGCAAACCAAGCTCACAGGACTTTGCCATCTTCCCAAACTTCCTGGATCAGGCATGCTCTGGAGATATGTCAACACGCTGAGTTTTCATTACACAGGTTAGAATACGCTTTTATACTTGAGAGCATCCTACTTAATCTGTACAGACACCTGCCAGCAATTATTCTCACCTCCTCTTTTCAGGTCCCCTCTAACAGGGTGGGTAAAGTCTGAAACTGCACCTGGCTGAAGATCAAGTCAGAGTCTGTGAGTATTCTGGGGATGACTTTCCCTTTGTTCTGTGCTTCTGCTAGTTATGTCTACATGAACATAAAGGTCCAGACCAGGAACATGGCCTAAGGGCCATTTCCTGACCCCTCACAGATTTTTAGTGAATAGCCTGCTCCCCTACAGACTTTGGGCTGTGCCAAATGTCACTCTCTAAAATATCCCAGGTTCTGGGCTGGGGGACAGCAGGTACCACAGACAGGTTGGAGGCTGGCAGTTCTGCCTGGGGTTGGAGGAGTAGTGTGTGTGGATGGACATGGGCTGCACCAGCTCAACAGCACGTGGGGCTACAGGGGGTCTTTGGCTGTTCTCTTCCTAGGACTAACATCACTGCTATCACCAAGACTTTCAAAATCAATTTTATCACCTTCCTAAGAACAATTTTTCTCTCTCTGGAAAGTCAAATTTAAGACAATGAATAAAGCTGCATAAAGAAAAGTGGAGGCCTGGAGGATCTTTCAAGATGGCCCCCAAACTAGTTTGGCAGCATGTGAAAATTAGCTCCTTTTGAAGTGTTTCCTGTCCTGCTTCAATGTCATTTATTCTGTCCTAATGTATTTTGTGAAAGTCAAGCAGAGAAATACATTTATATAAGACAAACCACTAGTAAGGGTCATAGACTTCCATTTCTCTTTTAATAAAATCTTTGAAGACTAATTCGTACAATTTGTGAATCACACTTCATGAGAAAGACTTCCCAGAGGTTTTTTTAATAATTTGAAGTATGAAACTGACTGGAAATACCAGAAAAAAAGACTGCCTCTCTGTGCTCACCCTTGTATTCAATCAAAGATAAGTAACTACATCATGAAAGTATATTCTTATACTGATGAGAGAGAAGAACATAAAGAAATTTAAACTATGACAATGTTCTTCTGGTCTGTGGTGCTCAGTTTGTCCTTGTATACAGAAGGGGTTGATTATCCCCATCTAAATGATACAGATTTTTCTTAAACACATCAGCTGATGATTTTTCTATCTTTTTGCAAAAGAAGGTATCTGTGCAGTAAATTAGGAAATGTTCTGAAAGGCAAGAAAAATGTAGCTGAGAAAAGGAGTACAAGGACAGAGTATTGCCTTCCAGAAAATCACTTTATTGGCTTATCTGAAATCAGAGTTCTCGATTCTGCTGCAAAGAAGCAGCAGCTGGATCACTGTATGTCAGCAGTTAGAACTGGGGAATGTCTCATACAGAGGCACAGTATAGAACATAAAAATGTCTAAATGCTCATATTCTTTATTATATCTGTTACTACTTATCTACACAAAACTTTGGACTGCTGCATCCTTCTAAACAGGCTTTAAACCTTTTAAACCAAAACAGGGTGCTTTGCTGCAGGAATGCAGTTAACCTCTGCTACATCCTTATGGGATATGGTTATCCCTAGTGTAGGAATTCCTGCCTGAAATTATTTTGTCTGTGTGGTGTTAAAAAGTTGTAAATGTTGGATCACTAACTTCTATCATCCTTAAAGATTAGCGGAGCTCTAGAGGCTATTATTTACCATTCTGGGGCAGATGCTCAGCAGACTTCAAGGGATCACTCTGATTTATATCAGCAGAAGGTTTGGCATGTTTATGTGAGTGGAACTGAAGTTGTTCTCAAGAAAACTGAAAATGAGCACCAATGTAAAACCCCCTGTTTTTATGTAGTTCTGTTTTGGCTTGTGTGCCCAAAACAAGATAGTTGCTGGGTTTATTAAAGTGTGCCTATTTTTCCTCTGTTTATTCATAATTAATTTGCTAATAAAGATTTCAGCTGTGGTGGAGTCTTTATCCTACCATAACAGGAGCTCCTGGCTTCATAACTTCACTGGAGCAACCCACATGATGAATATGAACTGAAGAATAGAAGCCAAATCCTTCTAGGCTCTGTAAATTTGTGCTTGCCAGAAAAATTATGGCCAGTCAAAGGAGCAGGAGATGGAAAGTAGCCACCTCTGCTTTGACGCTTCTCAGAGCCCACTGAGGCCACTGTGCAAGCCTTTATACTTGGACCTACATAAGTACCTTCTGAAGCTGGATACTGGAATTGGGGGGCAGCAGGGACTGCTTATTTATGAGTTACTTAGCAGTCCCTGTTGCAGCAGTTGCCATAAGGCATAGCCTCAATGCAGCTTATTCATACTCCTGGCAAAAGTTATCCTCCCGGGAAGTCGTGTTGCTGGCCAGAAAACAAGAATACTTTACTGCTTCTCTCACAGAGTGTGAGTATATTCACTCTGGGGGCAGTTTTAGCATTTGGCCCTGTGCCTGGACATCATTACTATTGGGCACTTGCACTGCACTCAGCCAAGCTGACCAGAGTCTGTGCTGAAAAGATTACATTCTCCCAAACCAATATTTTCAAATTGGCCCTCATGCTTCTGACAGCAGGAAACTTTTGGAAACACCACAGGCTGTGTTTGCTGTAAACAGCATTACCTGAAAAAATTCTGGTGAATATCAAGAGGTTTCGTGGAAACAAGAGGATGCAGAAATGCAGTCCCCTCTAGTGAGGTGGTATGAGCTGAAGTGAAGCAGCTGAACAATATGTGCTCCGCATGGCACAAAAGCTCAAACTGCATTTAAGCAGCTCTTCTCAAAATGACCTGGTTAAAAAGTTTGGGGTAAACCAGCAGAACTTAATTTAAATGCAGGGAAGAATATTTTCCTACTTGTACTGCAGCTTTACTTTTTATAAATTTAAAAACATCATCCTAACTAGAAATGGGACTGACAACAGACAACAGCACCACGTGTGAGAGTACCCTGAATCTAAAAGGGGAGGGAGCTTTGAGTTTCAAGATGCAAGTACTCCTATTCATGTCACAACTGCAGTTAAGTGCTTGGCTATATCTGGGCATAAAGGAATAGAAAGCAGCTAAAAAATAAAAAAAGAAAGGTGTAAAAATCTGAATATCTCTGCATTCATGGCAGTGATATTCAGGTTTTGGTGCTGGATTTTTAGAAACTATATTTGTTAGTTTTCTTGGCAGAGGCAACTGACTGGAAAAAAATGTGATGATACTCCAGCAACAAAACATTTTCTTACTTGCTGAGCTTAAAACATTTCTGTGGTTGCAGTGGCTTCTATGGGACTATTCCCATACCATAATCTTAAGCACATAATTAAGGGCTTTACTGGATCAGTGCCTGAAAAACCAATGTTGATTTCTATTGAATGCACATTATGTTAGGGACCATTTGTAAGCTCATTAAAATGAACAGAAAGGATCCAGCAGATGCTGGGCCAAGCCTGGTCTCAGGACTTTCATCAGAGAAACAACGTTGTCTCTTGTTTACACTTTCACAGGTCACTGAGTTCCCAGACTTTGAGCCATTGATTACATCGTATTATCAATTAAGTCAGAGATTTGCCATCAACTTAAATGGGTACAGGGTAGAACATAAGGAAATAAACAGCAGAATTATGTTCAGTTGGTGATTCTGGGTATTGGGTACTTAAAAACAAACAAGAAAATGAGGCATGCTCATGAATTCATGGACACAGAATAACCTCTGCTTTAGTGCACTGTGTGTCTCATGCAATGTGTTTGGGAATGGACATTGCATTTCTTTGGAACAACATTGGATTTCCACCCTTCCTCCCCTTCCTTCAATCCCCAGACTCATAAATCCTCCATTTGTCTCACCTGTAGCTACAATAAAGCTGTTCTCAATGGCATTAACATCTGCCATGGTCATTCTTCTGGGCTGAGAAAGGCAGAACATTTTCATTGCTCGTTCATTTGTGAACACTAGTTAAGTAAAGCTGTCACTTGTGTCCAATTATGGGTGAGTATTTTATAGCACAGTCTCTTTCCTAAAGCTAAACTGACACGGCCAAGCCCCATTTTATAGGCATTCTTAAATTCTTCCAAGCCATATTTAAAATCCTTATGCTCAGAGATGGCAGGTGCCATGTGTTTTCACAGCTACATTAACAAATGCAATTTTGTGGCAACTTGACCACGCCAGTGAAGCAGTAAATTTCTGTAATCTCTGTGGTTAAGAATTTCACACAGGACTTTGCTGGGAATGTGTAAAGCCCATTAGTACAGGAGCATGATGAAGATAAAATTAAAATACCTTTACAGTAAAAGCCAAAAAAAAAGAGTGAAGTCTGGGGATTTTTTTTTTTTTCTGCTAGAGCAATGAAACGTGTCAGAGGAAAATGCTGAAAGAGAAAAAAAGTAGCTTCACTGAGCTCAACCAGCCTACTCTCCTTCTCAAATGACTGCCACCAATTTAGGTGAGAAGAGGTAATTTGGCTTACACAAATGCTAACACAGGCTTATCCTAAAGCATAACTGGGATGCAAAACTTTATAAATATCTTTTCCAAACCCTTGCTCCCTGTTGCAGTACACATATTGTCCTCACAAATATTTTTGCAGGCTTAGGGAGAGGATAGCCAAAACCTCCCTAGTCCTGAGCACATGCAGGGTGCAATGGTGCATCTGTACACCAGTGCAGCTCTTTCACTCACAGGATCTGCATTTTCCAGCATGAGCTCTGTTATTGGAGGTGAGACACCTTGGTGCTACTCAGGGCAGCCCAAGACACCCTCCCCAGCTCCAGCACCTCAGTCACTGTGAGGGTTGGGAGCAGAATTTACCACTCTCAGAATGAGAGGGTGTGTGCAGCATCATTGACTTGACCTGCTTTGGAAAGGAATCTGTGCTGAATACCACTTTTCACTCTCCTGAAAATTTCACTCAACTCCTCAGGACTCCACAGTGAGTCAGTCTGAGGGATACCACTGCCAGAGGAGAGTTTTATACACTGAGACAGACCCAGGACTGAGTTTCTGATCTCCAACAGATCCTGAGACAGATGTTAGATTTTGCAAGAGGGTATCTCAATTACCAGCAGAAAGCAGATGGAAACCAGCAGTTGAATCCTGCACGAATTCATACACCATTTTTTTTTCCTGACCTGTAAGTCATTTCAGCAGATATTTCCCAGATTTCCTATAAAATCATGTGAGCTATAGATTTTTTTTTTCTTTAAAAAAGAAAGATGTGATTTCAGCATAATCACCTCACTCCAGGGATTGGATCTCTTGGAAAGTAAAGAAAACAAACTGCTCAGAATGCAATACTAGCCAGGGAGGGAATTGCATTATGGATTGCTCACAGACTTCTTCAGCAGGTTTTACCACAGGGTTTGGGCAAAACTCATAAAGAGCACAGATCAAAGAAGAAAACATCTTTGAATGCCTATAGTTTGTTGTGAGACAGAAGAGCTCTGAAAGATACACTTAGCAGCTCACTCAATCTCTTAAGGCTTCACACAAGCACGCAGGGTTGGGGAGATCAGCTCACACGCTTCTGCATGCTGTGTGGCTGCACTGAAGCCAAAAAGGCTATTCACAGAGTGGCCCTTTGAAGTCAGTGGACTTTTGTCATTGATTTTGAGAGGCCCAGGATTTCATTCGCAGTGTGTAAGGTTAAGCATGTGTGTAAGTCCTTGCAGGATCAAGGCTTAAATGTGTAAACCTGTTCAGCAAGAGTACCCAGCCTTTAATGTCCTGTGAATGTGGTCTCTCTTACTTTGTGACACTGGATAGGCAGCCCTTGCTCTTGAGTGCAAAAGCTTCATTTGGTATGCACATGTCCTTCATAATTCAGGGACTCAGAACTCAGGAGATGAAAGGTGTTGGTAGAGCTGCGAGCTGTCTGTTAATGGAGCGCCTATGGAAAACATCGACTGCATCAGATTGATTAACAGCCACTATTAATTGATACTTCTGTCCCTTGTTATCCAAAATGCAGTCCATGGGCCTTCTGGACTGCTCACTGTGTTAGTGGCTGGTACAGAGTTTATACATTAACCATTGGAGAGAGCAAATGTGTAAAAGACCCAGTCCTGTGTTCAGAGCTCTGTTATTATGGGAGCAGTTCAAGTGCATCGTAACACATTTTCTGCTGGCTTCAAAATCTGGCCACTGACATTGTCTGCATGAAGACTATTTCTGCAAAACTATTTCAGAGCTCAGGCTCAGAATAGAGCTATCTAAACCATGTGTGATGATCAAAGGATCATTAAGGTTGGAAAATACCTCCATGATCATCAAGCCCAACCTGCCTTGACTGAATACCTTGAAAAGTGTATCAACAACTGAGTGGACAATCAAGGACTTTATGCTTAAATGAATGGCAAAATCCAGTTTCTCTGATTTAAACCAAAGCTACACCTAATAATTAAGATGCTGAATGTTACCTAAGTGAAGAGAGGAATGAATCCTAAAGGGAGACCACATTTGTCTGATGGTAGAATGTGTTCCTATTGCTGAATGTCTCACCTGCCTGGTGGGGTTTTATGTGTCCAACAGCCATACTATGTGTTTGTCTCACAGAATTACAGAATATTTTGAGTTGGAAGGGACCCACAAAGATCAACAAATCCAACTCATAAGTTTATGACCCATACAAGGATTGAACCCATAAATTTGGCATTATTAGCACCATGCTCTAATATACATATTGATATATGTTTATGTGCTGACACATTTGCCTTTTAAATTAACCAGATTTTCCTTGAATATAAACCTGACTGATGCTGGTTATGGTCATCATTGTGTATCATTTCCTCTAGACCTTGCAAGAAAGGCTGCTCTGATGCTGCCTCCCTCAGACCCTTTAACCTTCTGCTCAAGCAGGCTGTGACCACCAGCATCACCCACAGCCCTTCATGCCACATACCATGGATTAGGACATGAAAACAATTGCATGGGACCATCACAGGGCCAAGAGGACACAAAAAGCCCCTCCACAGATGGCCAGGTGGGCTGCAGGTGTAAGGTGCCTTTGGGAGTTGGGGGTCTCTCTGCAGAACACAATTTTTGCACTCTTAACACAACTTTAGCTGTAAAAATTTAGGAAGGCAAAGTATCAGTGGGAAAGCTTTCAAATGCACAAAGTGTCCTCTGGATAAGGGAATTTACATCAGGAGCATCAACTCATTATAATACTGGTGCCTAAAATAGGCAGACTTCATCACACCCATGGAGTTTCCTGACTTTGGGGTTTTTTATAGCATTGCAGCATGACTTTTAAATGCCACTGGTCTACTAAGTGGGACAAATAAACCAATCACATCTCCTCCTTTCACTAGATCAGTTCAGCCTAATAAAATTAACCACGAGGAACAAGATTAATTAGACGTTAAACACATTGCCTGGAACACACTTGTGACAGCTTCCCTCCAGCAGCCCCGAAGGACTAATGATAAATATGAGTGACATTATGTCAGTGATATATGGATGTGCCTATGCAAGCCAGTCCTGACTTCACTAGGATCAGCCTTGTTTGAAGCCCACTGCCAGGTGTATGAGGCTTGGTAAGTCAATAGTTTTTCAATGTAGGTAATTTATGGAGTTTTAAGTCCTCTGTCTTCATGAAGCAGCTACAAGAGATGTCTAAAGTAAGCAAGGCAACAGTTGAGAAAATTCGAGGAGGAGAGGAAAGTTAAATGGTCTGAGTTTTGAATATAATGTCTTCCTGTGGGACTGTAAGAAAACAGGTGTTAAAAAAGCACCTGGTTGTTTTCTCTGAGTGTAATGAGAGAGAGAGGTGGTTCACTCACAAATACGTGTCTACATTACAGGCATCTAAATTTGGATGAGATGAATCCTGTCTCTGGTGCCCAAATGCCATGGACGGAGAACAATCAACTCTATGAGTAACACTGAGGCAGTTGGAGACTACAGATTGAGAAGGCAAATTAAAAAAAAAAAAAAAAAAAAAAAAAAAAAAAAAAAAAAAAAAAAAAAAAAAAAGCAGAGTTTTGGGCTGCTCCCACTTTGTTACCATCCCCAAGGAAGATGACAATATGTGTCTTTAACAATGTGAGTAGGAAAAATGTGGCTTCAAGAACTCTCAGAGCACATCAGGGCAGGAACTGAGTTACCAGGCCATGGGACATGCAAAGCAACCCAAGGAAGGCTTTGGGTGATGATAATTATAGCCTAGAAATGAGTTCTCTGGGCTTCTAGTTCTCTTTTCACTTTGTTTCCTTTTTGCTATTATTTTATTGTTTACCTTAACAGATAAAATACTTACTTATTTTCTTAATTCCTACCTAGTGGTCTGATAAATACTGTGAGACCTCTATTGCCTTGGGGGTGATGAGAGTCATTAGGAGGCTTTAGATTATTTTTAGGGTTCTCTAAACTCTACACAGGGTTAGGAGCCCCAAGGAGACTGCAGTGAACCATGTGCACATCACAAGGAGATGAAGGACATGTGACTGGCTGCCAGACTTGTGGGAGAGGTGTGTTTAGGCAAGTGGAAGCCCAATGTGTTGTCAATCAGGTAGTGGGGGAGGATCAGAGTCTTGGGGTCACTCTGAGCCTGAGTGCTCTTGCAAGAGTGGTTCTTGCTAAAAGAAGAGCATGGCTAATATGTTAAATCAAATGGAAACACAGCAAGCCCCTTACAATGACATAAATCATTTGCAGTTAGATGAGAAATTTAAGAGTCTTTTACTCCTGGAATGAAATGGAATAATCTGCAGTGGTTAAAATCTAAGAATTTTACCAAGGTTCTATCATACTTGGGCTGTCCAGAAATGCAATGCTAGTAAATAATCTGGTTCAGGGAAGGAGGTGCTATGACATTCTTTAGTAATTCTTCAGAGTCCTGAGAAAAATCTGGGAATCTGGCTTCTCCCAGGAGAAAGCAACTGATGAAATCCCATCATTATTGCCCATGGCAAGTCTGTGATTTACCTTAATTTTACCTGCTGTGTGCACCTCAGACTTGCAGTGACTTTATATGGAACGTTAGAGATGTGGAAGAAATACAGAATTATGCCAGCTTTTTGCTGTAAAGGAAATTCACAGTTATGTTATCAAAGTTTCTAATTATAAAATTTCTTTAATATTTTATTAGTAGGAGGGGAGGGAAGATGCTAAAACTTATGGTATTTCACAAGTAAGATTATGGGTTGATTTCTGATTGGTTGACAGGACCCTAATAATAAACCTCATAATTTTATACTACATTCCTCCAGTGATGATAGAAATTCTTTGTGCATAATGGCACCATTTCTATTCAGGAATCTTGTTAACAGTTGTAAACTCAGATTATCATTTTTATTAGCCTAGTGTTTTCTTATTTCTCTGTTACTGACAGGAAATTACAGCGCGTTTTCTGGCTTGCTTTTTTTTCTTTTCCAATTTTTTTTTTTTGTTACAATGAAAGCTGTTGCATTCAGCTAGAAATTTCCAAGCACAGAATAGAGGATAGTATTGCTAGAAGCCAACAGCAATTTAAAGTGCACAGATTAATTAAAAAAACCCACATATTTAAAGACTACATTCAAAGAGGATGTAGACTGGTAGATTGGGTTAGGGTGGTTGTTTTTTAGTTAAATTTACAGATATCAGCTTTTTTTTTTTTTTGTAGCTTCAGAATTAGGAATCCATTCTGCCATAAAGCTTAGCATCCAAACTCAGCTTTACTACGCTTTCATATGGCCTCATAACAGTAATTTTGACATCACCTCTGTGACCAAAGACTAAACTGCCTAAGCTCAGGCTCTCCCTGCAGCCTCACTCACAGCTGAGTGCTGACCATGGACAGTGGGAACCAACCACCATGGACTTCTCATGACTTTGGCTGATTAGGAAGCTCAGATGAGAGTATTGGTAGTTGTTTCACCCCATTAGGCCACTTGAGCATTGTAAAAGCACTGTTTCTAGGAGAATGTGAGACTATAAATGCATAATTTACTGACAACAGCCTACAGTTTATTCATATTACATCAGATACGCTTCTAACTGTCAGTTGATACTGAGTGAATAAAAACTTATTTCCATAACAAGAACACTGAATTCAACCCTTTTCTTCTCTGGTTATAAATGGATGGGAGTTTAGGATTACAAGGGACAAAGCCTAATTTTCTGGGCCTTGCAGACCTTGGTGTTGGTGTGGGGGAAGGCAAGTTTTCAGGGCAAAAGCAAGATGTGGAAGATTCAACGACCTCATTTCACAAGCCAACTGCGTTTTCTGCACAAGCAAAGTAAACCTGCAGAAAAGTATTGCAGTGCTTGAACCTGAGACTGAAACAGGGAGTGATGAACTTCTGCAAGTGCAGCACCCTTAACCCTCTGCCCTAACAAAGTTTCTGTGAAAGGATGTGATTTTCCATATGGTACTGGCACTCCCCCTCTCCATTGACACGGAAAGAACTCTGTGTTCAACCCCACTGCTCCTCTTCTCCACTTTCCTTGCACAACTTCTCTCATGATATCACATTTTGCATTTGGCAAAACAAGCCTTTGAGTCTGGAAAGGCTTATATATCAATATGCAAACTATTAGTTTCAGGATGCCTCTTTAAAAAAAATAAGGAAAAGAGCTTTCAAGGAGATAGAGGACTAAATTACACTGGTTTTCTAACTCTGTTCAATTTCTTCTAAAAATCCCATCCTATGATCAAAAAGTTTTCATCAGCATGACCACAAAACAGTAACTAAGTGTAAGAATAGTGTTTATTCTGAATACTACAGTAAAAGCTACAGGATCCAGCCTAAAGTGCAACGTGAATTAATGGCAGTTGAGAAAACAGAGATAGTTCAGCAATCATAAGATACAGTCCTGCCAGTACTCAACAATTTGCTCTTCAATACAGGACAAGCTCAGCTTTCCTGTTGATTTCAGTAGATGTAGCATTTATTACTTGGCAGAACTACATTCAGAAAGCCTAAGAAAAACACACAAAAGCACCTTATAAGTTTTGTAAGCTTAAACACAAAGCAAAAGCAAAGCACATCTAATTTGCTAAAAAAAAATAAAACGATAATGTGCTAGTACCAGAAAAAGACTAGAAAGGAGACCTTGGAAATCAGGGGACTTGAAAGTCAGGAATGTAACATGTATAATACAGATCTGATTGTATCTGGCAGGCTGGTATTCATAGGAGGTGATCCACAGCATCAAACTCATTCCTTACAAAAGCAACGACTGGTATTTCACCTCAAACTTTGTCAGCTTCTTGCAATTAGCTACTACAATGGTATGGCAAGGTATGGAGTGGAACACCCCTTCCCCCCTTCTCCAGAGGAAAAATGCAAGGGACAGCAAGAACTTTACCCAGCATTGGACAACAATGAATCCTGGATACACTGACCCCACTTGATGCAAGCGGAAAAATATTTATTTAAAAAAAAAAAAAAGTTTAAGTGTTGCACTTCCCTACCTAGTAAACAGCTGAACAGGCAGGATGATACACCCAAGACCATCTCCTCCACCCCCATCTCCACCCCCCTGTCGTATCAGTGCTTCAGGCAACGTTCAGAGGGAAAAAAGAAATCACAAACACAAACCCCCCAACTCAAGTATCTGTTCTGATAGGAGCATGGAGCAGTAACCAAAAAACAATCAAGTCCTCATTGTCATAGTGCGACAATCACAGCATCTCTTCTGTTGAGCAAATAGTCAATTCATAGAGAGAAAAGCATCATGAGGACAGACACGAAAGCTGTTATTACCCATTTTAAGTAATAGGAGAAGGTCACATATCAAGCCGTTACACCTTTTCATTACATCCTAACCCTCCACAGCAGGGGAACCACACTTATGACTGCGTTAGATATACAAAAGCTTTCAGCTCCAAAAAAGGAAAAGAAAAGATGAGGAAAGGAAAAAAAAAATAAATTAAATTCATCTTACCAGCACGTTACAGCACCAACTTGCTTGAAGGAACGTTGCCTTTACAGGTTTCTCTTTTAATTATCCTGGAAGCAGAAGGGGAAAAAAAAAGAAGACGACGAAGCAGGGTTGTTAAATTAGTGTGTGCTCGAATCTTTTCAGTTTGTCGCAGAGTAGAAAAATACCAAAAAAAAAAAAAAAAAAAAAAAAAAAGAGAGAAAAAAAAAAGGAAAGGGCACTCAAAGAAAGAAAAAAAGCAAAAGAAAGCTCAGTAATTTAAATTTGCTGTCAGTTCAGGCAGCATCGCTCTGTCCCGCCCCTCTTCCCACTGGGTTCTACTACCTGCAGGGCTGCAACTGACAGCTACTGTGCAAACAAAAAAAAAGGCAAAAAGCATGCTGGGACCATGCTGTCTGCTGTCTGAGTCTCTCTCTACTTCTGATGACTGAAAATCATTAGTGAAAAGGTTCTGTTGTTGTTTGCTGAGATTTTTAAGTTAGGTTCTTTGCATGAAATTTAATTTATTTTTAATTGATGTGGTGCAGCACGTGACGGAAACTGGTGGTTGTGTTTCTCAGCTCTCCTCAGAATGGAAACTAACCTGAACAGATTGATTTTAATAGTATGGTATATGGAGAATATAGACAGACATTTACTGCGCTGCATTTTGCAGGGGTGCAGTCAACCCTCCCTGTAACACCTTGAGCAAAAATTCTCATTTGAATGGAAAGTCAGGAAAATACTTCAACAGAAGGCAGTTAAAACTCTGGCACTCAAAAAAAAGTTGCCAGCATTGTTTTTGTTCTGCTTTTAAGTATTCCTTTCTAAACTTTTTCAAATCATTTTTGTGAACAAAAAGTAAGAGAAGTCAGAGGCATAATGAGCAACCAGCACAACACTTGTGTGAAAAGGACAAACTAATAATCCCAGCACATAAAAAGCTGGCTTTAACCAAATGTTTGAAACCATTTTTGACAGTCTGTGCTCCTGACTATTAGCAGACTGCATACATCATACGAGTGTGAACTATCTGATGAAAACTAACAAGCAAAACAAGTACAAAAGCTATAAATGCCATTTTTTATAGCTACTTTAATTGTTGTTAACAGGCTTGTGGTAACAGGGCTAAAATCGCCCCTTCAAAACAAAGACAAGCACAATATATAACTTCTAAATATAAATGTATTCATCAAAATATGGTTCCCGCCTAATTATAAAATAAAATTAAAAGAGTTAAATGATAATTTTCCCTACTACTTTGGTAGTAATTGCTTGGATCACGCCACAGTAAATATGCAACATTTGTATTCAGTTATTGCTCTACTTATGTGTGTAACCATAATATAAAAAAGCTGAAATGTTTACACTTAATTGAATTAATCTCAGTTTTTACTCAAAAGTTTGCACGGGAAGCAAACTGCACCACATGCATGGTGAACATGCCTAACATAGACAATTGTCTCCTAAAGAGATTTTTAAAAGCCCTGCAGAAACAGCCCCCTGCAGCCTTTACTAGTCAAAGTAGATCCCATAAGGTGATTTCTATGACCAGAAGTTGTACAACAGGGCTCACGTTGTAGGGTCTGCTCTGCCTTCTAAGGCTCCTGCTCATGAATGTCCAGCCACGATAAACAGGTACCATAATCAAATTTAAAGTTGTTTTTCTTCTCTTTTAAAGTCTCTAGACTCTTTTAACAGGGGATGACCTGAAGCCATGTCTTCCACTCTTGGCAGAAATCTCCTGCCGTTCCAGATATGAGGAATAAATTGTCATGGCCAAGAGCCATCTATTTGCAAAGTTCACCAAGATCTCATAGCAGACTTGGGCTGTTTGCAAAAACTTCTGCCATCTCCTGTGGATTCAGTACCAGCACTGAGGAAAAAGACAACACAGAGAGTTATCTTTAAAATTTAAATAAAAATACATAAGTACATTGAATGTAATTCAGAAGAGGGGCAACAGTAGTTTCCCCGAGTAGTAAGAGCAAAAATGCTAGATTCTTTTTCCACTATAATTTGTTCTCCTTTACACTTGTGTGGCTTTAAAGACCTATTTCTGTGCTTGTAAACTATGTTAATATAAGTTTTCATCCAAGTTCAGTGTCTCCTGCCTCCCTGTCCTTTGTTTCAATCAGAAACCATTCCTTCTTTTTGTTCCTTGTTAAGAAATAAAAATGTCAAAAGGTTAAAAAACCAGGTTTTCTTGATGATTTGACAGCACTTAATCCTTATTTTGGTATCTTCATGCACATGTACACACACACATGATCAATTTCAAAATTCCACTAAATCCAACTAACTTATTATCCTTCTATATCTCCCCGAAAAAGTCAAGGGAGAACTGTTTTTAATGCACTTGGCATTTTAAGCAAGGCACTCAGACCTTCAAAAGGGAAATAATTGAACTTTGCCTTTAAAGGAATATACTAGTGCACTAAATAACAAAAACCAAGAAAAACTGGATTTAGCAAGGGGATGCCTTCAAGGCAGATATTTGACTAATTGGTTGAGAAAACTCACAAAAGCTCATAAATTTATTTATAAAAACACCTCACTTACGACATTAAGTTGAAATAAAAATAGTGGTAAAATAAGCAATTAATATCAACGTTTTCGCCTCTAACGTAGGGCATGAGAAAACACAGGAACAAATGCTGAGGTGTTTAGAAGTTGCTGGAAGTTTCATTAATTTTAGGGTTTTAGTAATGCTGTATGTTAAAATTAACCACTCAGTGTCTCTGTTAATATCGGATTTTGATAAAGGGTCATGGGCTTTGGACTGTAGAAGTAAATTAGGTATTATGCAGAAAAACAGGCACCCAGAGGGCACAGTTCTTAGAACCTGGAACAGTTTGTGTTGGAATGGGAAAGACATATTTTTTTTATTTGTGGTTCCACAGTCAGTTTTTAATGAATCAGTCATGTTAGAGAAGCAGTAATTAACAGTGGTTGTCTGCTATATAATGCAATGGAAAGTATCTAATTAACCTTTGTATCGTCTACAAAATGCCATCAAATGAAGCATTTTTTGGTGTTGTTTTAGTAAGGAACACTTTTGCCTTTAACTTCAGCAGTCATTGATGATTTCTTTTGTTTGGTGGTGGTTGTTGTTGTTGTTGTTTGGTTTTTTGTTGTTTTTTTTTCCCCACAAGTTTTGATGTCATTGATCATCAAAAATTAGCTCCTAAAAATACAGAAACCATTTTGTAAATTTCAATTATTTAAAAAACCCAACATCCAGAACCAAACAGTCCACCAAACCTTTAAACCCCTTTTTGTACTACCTCTAAAAGGATTCTGCTATACTGTGATGGGAAAAGGGTTGAGGAAGAGGTTTTAGTGTGAGATTAGTTCCAGTATTAAAAACAAGACTTGTAAATTAAAAATACCAAATGAGACCACAAAAATCCCTTTCGTCCTCTAGTAAAGTCTTTCTTTATAGCCAGATCTATGCAAGTGGCCTCACTTAAATAAATAAACCCCTGTGTCTTCCTGCTCACTCAGCTCTAGTAAAACCCTTCACCTCTGTAAAGGGAGTTTTGAGAAGGTGTGAATTATACAGCCGAGAGAGATAAACTTAATTTTGTGTAAACTCCATTGTTAGAGGGAAACTTGGGAATAAACATGGGCCATACAGCCAGCTATGACTTTCAGCTTGGGGTATTTGCACATCTTAAGATCTACAACATGTATTAATTATGTCAAAGTAATGCCCAGCCTCCACTGGCTTCACGTACCGTATTTCTTTGTGTACAGGCTAAGCCCTCTTTTACACTAATTGCTTTCTCCTGCAGCTTTAAATTCAGGGTGGTTTTCTCATACATTTAATTGCTTTCCTCTGCAGCTCGCAAGGAAAAGATAGCTGAAGGTGGCTTCTAAACAAAGATATACTGTAATTAAAAGCTCTTTTAAAGAGAGCTTTTCTGTACAGCACCTGCTGTTAATGGAGTACATTGTGTACAGCTCTGTGGGGTCTTTGAATGCAGTGAATTATTTCAGAAGGAGTGTGTTGTTGGAGGATTTCTTCATCTGATGTGGTGACCTATATATGTTAATCACTGATGCTGGGGAAAGAAAATAAAGGAAACTGCTCCCTTCCCCAGACAAATCCACCCCATAAAAATTGTTTGGTAAAGTGGAAACTATGGTTTTAAACTTCCGATTTCCTTGTGGATAGCAATCACTCAATCTCATTTTTTTTCCCAGCTGAAGAAACAGCTTGCTACAATTTCCATTAAAAGATCATGATTTTATACCATGTAGTTTTGCTTACCAAAATTTCTTCTCCAGGAAGAAAAGATTCTGCAGTTTATGTGATTTAATAAATGACAGTTACACATCTTAGTCCTTCCCTGTTGCCTTGCCTTGGGTTGAATCCATTTTTCATACCTGTGTTTCTGTCCCCTCGGTACATCCTGTTGTCTTGCAATCAATGGCAGCTGACTTAAAAAAGAAATCTCTACAGAGTTTAATGCTTTGATAAATTAATGCATCCTTGTGTGTTAGCCTTCCAAATGCTCATTTCTTTAGAATAGTTTGTGGTGTGAAAGTAAAGCCCTAAGACAAGAAAGACAGACAGATGCTGTGTATAAATTCCTGCTCTTTTCACAGAAGAAATAATGTGGAAAATAAGGGTGCCAACTTATTCATAATGTGTTTTGGGGTTTGCTTTGATGTTTGGTTTCATTCAATGGGTGGCAACTGATGATTCAATGGAAATAATAGCTAAGCAGAGAAAGAAAATTGCTCAGCAATTTAGTAATGTTGCAATAACAGCCTTGCCTCCAAGGTGAAAGGGGATGTTTTCCACGGTGGTGTAAATAGGAAAAGGAGAAGAGATAACCACACTCTCATTACCAACATTAAGTTCAGGTGTTCATAACTGCCTCCTGTATTTTCTTCTTTGCTAGCCTCTGAGCAGAAAGGGACTCATTGAAGGGCTCAGCAGTTATCTGGATATTTCTCATTGCTATAGACTGGGTAAAAAAATGGAAAAGGCATATGCTAGGGCCATAGTGAGGTGGTCAAAACCAAAACTTTACTGGAGCTGCTTATTATGTGTTATGGGAAATTCCACAATAAATCAGACAGCAATGGGCCCTAAATATTTTTACAGAGGTCACCACAAATGCATATTTTAATTTTTTTTCTGATATGTATCTCCATATGCCTCCAGCATGTTCTCCCCAGAAGAACAGCTTCCAGACTCATTCAAGTGCATTTTCACAATACACGCTGATAAATAATTCATTCTTGCACGGGCACTGACCCATTGTTATTTACTGAAACTGCATAAAATGGCTCTCAATGTTCAGAGTCCGGTGCCTTCTGATGCCAATCTATCTATAGCTCTTCTAATTGAAAGAACTTGCCAGTTCAGGCACTACATGCTGCCTAAATACACTTTTCTCCAAGGTTCGAGCGACCTGTTAACAAAGCAGTTGCACCTGCTTTAACCACACCCTCACTAGGCTGTAATCTTGGGGTCTCTAACCCTTTAGGATTATGGCGCTTATTCCCTGGCAAGCATCACTCCATCCTCTCAGACACTAAATTAACGTCCAAGAATGTGATCACTTTGATGGGACCAGCTGTTTCTTCTGCTGCCAAAGCACTCCAAACGCTTTGGCAGCTTCCCTAAATGCGCTCAGCAAACCCTGACGCGTGCGGCGGGAGCGCCTGCTCCGCCGAAAGGCACCCGCGGGTGCGGCGCTGACCCTCGCACCTGACCCCTGTGTCTGCGCCTCACTGAAAGGATCTGGGAGCAATCCAAGAGGAATTCGGGAAGGGGAGGTTGTCAGCTCCTGAAGGGACACCTTTTTAGCTTTTAACTCAAAACTTAGCTTTAGCGGAAAACTTAAGAGGTGAGAAATATGCAAATATCCAGACAAAGACAAGATTTGGTATTTGTTGAGCCTGCCGGTGAAATCTTCTTTATCTTTCACAATCTTTACAAGAGGATCAAGGAATATCAGACCAGTCAAAGAGGTATTATTTGCAGGGCTGGGAACAGTGCTTGTCAAAGTTTCATGATGTTTCCTTTTATATAGTCCTGTTTTCAGCTGCTTATGACTTTTTATCACACTACATTCTGGGATTAAATTTTTCTCTGCTTTGGGTCTGCCTTTGATTGCTGGAAATCTTCAGTCAAATCAACCCAGTTTTAGTGGAGAACCAGGCCAGGACAAAAGCATCCTGAGATGACAGTTGCTTTTTCTTTTGGGAGGCCTATAAAGATTGTGTTTCTGACAAGATTCAAACAGGAACCTGAAAATTGTCCATGGGGTGACAATTATGTCAGAGACATAAAAAAAACCCCTATATCCATAAAATTATAAAAATGAGGGCTCTTCTGAAGAAGGTAGCAACCGGATGGACAGCATATATCCCACATGGTTTAGGTGATGGTACAGCATGACTGGAATTACTGGATGTCCCTTAATTTGGGGAGTTCAGGAAAGAATGTTTAGGCCCAGAGAAGCTGTGGATGGCCTGTCCCTTGAAGTGTTCAAGGCCAGCCAGGTTGGATGAGGCTTTGAGCAACCTGGGCTGGTGGAAGGTGTCCCTGCCTGTAGCAGCAGGGTTGGAATTGGATGATCTTTAAGGTCACTTCCAGTCCAACTGTTCTATGATTCTCTGATATGGATTTTTGCAATGCCCCTTGGTCTCAAGACTGACACCCACTTCATTCACCACTGTGGATATGGCCATGAACACTTAAAATGTTCTTAGAAAAAGCTCTGAAACTATAAACAAGGGAAGCAAGGATGGAATGGAGGCAAATCTGGAAGTGTATTCAGGTGGGCAGAAGGAGATAGGAGGAAAAAAATGCCTGGAAAAAGAGAACTAAAAATGAGATGCTTCTGCAGAGGAGAATGGGTTGGTTATGTAGGACTTCTTGCCTGGAAGTAAGGCATGAGCAGTCAGAGGGATTGGTTCAGACATGGAGCTGCAGTGTCAGAAATAGGCTGGATGGATAAAGAGAGGTGATACAATGAAGGACATGTGATTATGTAACACTGGACACCACAGTTTCAGAGGATGGGATGAAATACTACAGTGATTTTAACTGTAGTTTCTCCTAACTTTTTAAAGCACTCATTTTCTATAAGCAGTTATGTTCTTGGACTGCATTTTTCTTTGCTAGGAACTTCACAGTTCCCTAATGTTGTCCCTTGTTTGAGGTCCTTGGTGCTATTGAAAATACGAGTTAATTTTAATAAAAGAAAACATAATAATCAGCCAAATCCCATTAAACTCTTAACTACTTTCTGTTCCTGCTACTTACTTGGTCCTCTGTGTCTCTTCTGACAGCAGAGCTTTGCCTTGAAGGGCAAGAACATTCCATCTGTTGAGCTCTGAGGGTGTAAACGCTCTTAAAAAGGAAAATATTTGTCTCTTTGGTGTATATGAGAGGCTGGAAGACCCAGCATTGCCTGCACTGGAAATGGATAATCTCCATCTCCCTCATGGCTAACTGTGCACAAATTGTGTCATCTCGTACACAAAGGGCAGATCCGATTGGGGCATATGTTATCATATAGCTGCAGTCACACAGAGGCCCTCAACATGAATACCATTAAAATGTGAAATGCTCATAGATTATTTTAGGCTTCACAGAGAGCCGTAACAGCCACTGCAATAAATTAGAGCAGTTGCCAGGCACTTGTGTATCAGTGCACCCTAGCTGTCACTTCACAGGCTGCAGTGTCTCTGCTGTGCTGCCGTGCCACCGGCACCTTCCCTGGCCAGAGCTCACACCTGTGCCTCCCTGCAGGAATTGCCTTCCAGAGGCGTTCCCGTGGTCTCCTGCTCAGGGGGACACACAGAGGGGCAAAATATGTGCCAAACACCAAGTGCCAGTCTGAACAGCCTGTATTTTTAAACCCCACAGGGTTCAAGCCTAACTCCCATCCCGGATCCCTTCGCTGTCGGGTGAGGCGGAGGCAGAATGGGATTTTCCTGATGGCAAGTGTGAGAACCAGAGGTCAATCTGCCTCATGACTGTACCATCAGAAATCCCTGCCCCTTTTGTGCCACCGTTAATGACCATTTGCCATGAGCAGAAAGGACAAAGACCTTCAGTACAGGAGGTGCACATTTCCAGGTGCAACTGCACTACTGGTCCGTAGTTCATTTCTTATGTTACAAGTGAAGATTATGTTGCATTTCTACAAGAACATTTCTATGTTGCATTTACCATAAGTAATGAAGCACATGGATTTTGGTTTTAACTAAACATGCTCTGGTTTTAAAAGCAGCAAGAGATTTTTGTTTTAACTCTATTTGTTTCAATTAATTTGTTGAGTTTAGATAATTCAATTAATTATTACAGCACTGAGGATAGATTTTTTTTAAGATTTGGCCTTACAAATGAAAGTCAGTAATCATTCTTAAGTGCATAAAATAGGAATCTCTCACTGAAATGGTAGAATGTGGATTTGTCAGAGGGGGAAAAAAATAGTACATGAATTAGGTGTAAATTTTGATCAATCAGAAAATTTTTATTTCCCCAGACTGGGGAAGTCTTCTGGACTGTGAAATATTTAATAAAAAACTATCAATTCAGAATTAAGATAATTTCAAAACAAATATCACTTGTTTAACTAAGCAATATAACATATAAAAGTTAAAATACAACACCAGTATGTATATAGTATTTCATTATATAAAATCTCTTTTGGATACAGAAGATTTCACACATTTACAGCTGTTTTTTGTAACTGTATAGTACTATGTCCATGTTGTCAATGTGTAAAGAAAGTCTTAAAGATATTAAATATCTTTAATATTTCTATACAGACAAAGAAAGTCAGGGATGGGAGAAAGGACAGATATCTGAACACAAAGCACATTTCCTTGGAATACAGTACTACTGTTTTATTTCTAAAGCTGTACAGCTGGAGCTGTAAATAACAAAGTCATCAACTAGGGCTGATCTTCAGTCCTATGCAGTGATCACTAATATTAATAGACTAATGTCACTTGACCAAAAACCTCCCTATCTGAAGGAAGACATTGGGGAGATCCCCTTCAGGAGACTGGATGAGTTTGAAACAAAAACTTTCCTAGAAATCATGTTTTGTCTAACGTGAAAGCTCAAGTCAGTAGGAAATAGCACAAGAGACAAGTGAGGAAGATTTGCTGTACTATGTAGTTTTCTTTCCAATTTTACCAAAGTTTATTACTGCACAGCTCTAAAATTGCTTGTTCCTTCCTTCAAATGCCTGAAGAGCTAAAGATAATGTTTTCTCTACATGTGGCTGCTACACTGACTACTAGATCTTGATTCTGATCTCTCAAAATTCATCTTATTCTCTTTGTCCAACTACAATGGAAGTATTAGTAAAATTATATTTGTTTCTGGAGGGATGTGCCCACTTTCACATCACTTATTCAAGATCTCTTTTACAAGACTTATTCAACGACTTCTTTATTGTGTCCTCAGACAACAATTATTCCTGCAGGGCAGGAAAAAAAAATCTTCTTTTACTTTGCCCTCTGGTACTGAGTTGCTTTCATTTAGAGATGCTCTGCCAGATATTGCCACACACAAAAACTCCAGCGTTTCATCTTGTTTTATGACACCCGTGAATTTTGCCTAAGTCTTTAACTCAACAATTTTTTTTCCTTTCTGCTTCACACTGCAAATTTATCTCTAACTTAAAAGTTTTCTCTCACCTCAGATCTCTTTCAATAACTCTACATTTCAGGCTCTTTTTACCTTCCTCCCTTTGCTACTCAACATTAATTATTTTTTCTCTGGTGGGATTAGCTTGCAATTTTCTAGGCTAAACACAATTTTGCCTTAAGCCCAGATTCCTAACCTGTACAGGTCCTCTTGCATTATTTCAGTGGGGTTGATAACCTTTACTGATTCTAGTACCATCTGCAACTTTAATTAGTATTCTGTTAGCTCTTTTCCCCTGGACCAAAATGAAGACATTAAAGCCTGACCTGACTGCTGCAGTATCTGCTAGATACCTCCCAGCAACTTTCAACTTTGCTTTGCACTACCCATCATTTAGAAACCCGTAGACAGATTTCAATGTAAGTGACAAGAAAAAGATGAGTGGGAGGAGAAACGGTGAAGGCCTTGACTCTGTGTATGACCTGCCCAGCAATAACAAATATCCCTGAATTATCAACACTGTTTCCAGCACAAATCCAAATCATATCCCCATACCAGCTACTACAAAGAAAGTAATTCTACTTCAGACAAATCCAGTAGAGTTCTTATCAAATTCCTCTGAAATCTCATATACTACTGCTTACTTACAGTATCTGTAAATACTGTTTTAATAGATAACAATAATTGAAGGCTCATTTTCCTTTTTCTGTTGTAGAATGAAGTCTGGAAGTACCTGGGCCTCCATCTTTGAAAGAACTTCAGTTAGAAGGGTGTTGTTGAATGCTTCTTAAGGGGCTGAATGCTTCTTCCAGGAGGCAGGGAAAGAAATTGCCAGTGGTCCATGTTCTGTTGCCCTTTGGCTGCACATGCAAAGTCTCGACTGCCCTGACAGGAGAAGGAGTGAGGCATGTAGGGAGCAACTGAGCTATGGTGCACTGTAATGTGAAATCCTCAAAGGAATCCCCAAAATTTCCCTAAGTCTTTTCAGTGGTCCTGTGCTCCTGTGGATCTGTGCATACCCCAAAATTACTGGGAGGCCCAGCTCTTCCATTTTAGGAGTTTATAGATGCTCACACATAAGGACCAAGGGTATACACACATTTCCCCTACACCAGGGACAAATACCAGGCAAGGTAGATTACCTACATCTCTAGATCAGACCAGCATGTTCTAGAAGTTTGGTGCTGCTGAAGGTTACCTTCCAGCTTTCCAGAAATCTCTTGCTTCTCTGCATGTTCAGGACACTGCAGCAAGATGGAATGGCTCAGGGGTGCTCTCAGTCCACATGTCCCACATAGAAAACTACTTTGGAAATATTACAAAGCCATCTGTATTGGCTTGGACTGGAATATTCGGATTTCTGTCACACAGAAGATGAAAGTTCATCCTCAGTCTTTACCACAGGCTAGTCTAGTTTAAATTTTTTAGATGTTTAAGTCTGTGTGAAACAAGAAGTTTCCCTCTCAAACCAGAGCTTTGATCTGAAAGGTTGTTTTGGTGCTCTAGTTGGGTACAGGGGGGGTAATAGACCATGGTGCCATTTTCCTGCTGAGAATTCCTCTTCATGCTCCCCATAATACTAGACCAGTTGGACCATGCTGCTGACACCCTCCAGAACAGCTTTAGTGGAAAGGAGATAATAAATGCTAAACCCACTGCCTAATGGATGATATCTCACTGATCCCTGTGCAGGAATACAGGTTTAGAGTCACTGTAGCATCAACTTCAGCCTTGCTATTTGTAAAAAGTCAGAGTGCAGGTGGCTCTTGCAGAGATGGAGAAAGCAGTTAATCTACTTAGAAACTTCTAAGTTACTGGCTGCTTGGCTAATAGTCAGGGTTACTTCTTAAATGTCACATTGGGAAGTGTATCTGGTGGCTGTACAGACTAAAGAAAGAGAGTAGGTTCTACCTGGCTGTAGATGTTGCAGTAGGAGAGGTTTCTTCTCCTGTCTCATGCAGGGACAAAACTGATCCATGGCTTGACTTGATGGATCTGTGAGGCACCTGCTCACTAGGCCACCTGGAGAAGTTCAGTGCTCTGGGTTTCCATGTTTCAGAGCCATCCTGGATAACTGAGGAAATTGTCTTTGCAGCTAGAGAAGCCTTGGGAGGCTTCCAGGTGACCCAAGGCTGTAAGTGTGGAGCTGCTGTTCTCTGAGTGCTGGCTGAGGAAAGGGCAAGTTACTGTTCACAGCCTCTGTGGTGAGGGGAGCAGTGGTGCTCCCCCTTGAAAATGAAAAGATTTTCTTACATGTGTCAGAAATACTGTACTGGATACACAATGAACATGTCCTTTCTCCTCCTCAGAACAGACTCACATCCTAAATCCCACCTCTCCCCCTTCAGAGGAGAAAGTCAGAAGGAATTTCCCTACTCCTACTGTGAATTTCATGCTAGGCACTCTTGCTGTTTCCCTGGCTACAAGAGAACTCCAAGTCAAAGGCTTGCAGGGTATGCCTGTCTTGGGTTGACCCCTTTAGAGACTGTCATCCAAAATGAAGTCAAATCAAGCCTTACACTAACAACTTAGAGAATTTGTACCAAGTGGAAACCCCAAGCAAACCCAAGTAAAAAAACCCTCTCTGCAATGTTAACTAACAACAGTGTTGGCTGATCTCTCTCAAAAAAATACAGAATTTCTACCTATACAACAAGTAGTTTTACAAATTTTAATTAGAAAAAGGTGGTGAAGCCCACAAGCAAAAATTTCCTTAAATAATAACAAGTGGTTCATTTAAAACAGAACTTATTAAAAGGTGGGTTGAAAATGTCATTAATATATCTGTTAAACTCTTTATTAATTTACCTATTTTTAAATTAAATAAAAACACTTTCACAATTTCCACTTTTAAATTACTCACTTTAAACACTCTGGCTTATTTCTGGGTGTATAGTTAAGTCTGTTCTGAAGACTCAAGGATACTGAGAACAAATGTGACACGTTTTAGCAACAAGTTCTTCACCAGCAAAAAAGATAAACAAGAGTCTGCAACATTTGTGGTAAGAGTAGCTTGGCTAGTGCAGGACTAGAGGAGGGACACAACAATCATCTGGCTGGACCATCTCTCCCATAAGAAAAAGCTGAAAAAGCTGGGGTTTTTCAGCCTGGAGAAATTTCCAGAAGACTTTGTTGCAGACTTTCAGCAATTCACAGGGCCTTGTAAGAGACATGGTGACAAATCTTTTAACAAGGCTTGTAGTGAAAGGACAAGGGATAATGGCATTAAACTAAAAGAGGTTATATTCAGACTAGATATAAGGAAGAAATTGTTTACAATGAGGGTGATAACACACAGGCACAGAGGAGCTGTGGCTGCCCCATGCCTGGAAGTGTCCAAGGCCAGGCTGGACAGGGCTCTGAGCAGCCTGGGATGGTGGAAGGTGTCCCTTTAATGGTCACTTCCAACCTCAATTATTCTGTGATAATATAGTCCATCACCTCAAAAATGGAGCTCTTGCAGTAAAGTGAGAATTTTCTTTTGTAAATAATCAATTTGATCAGTTTCTAGTTTTAAGAGACTCTACTAGTTCTTTTCCCAGGAATCTATCCCTGAACATGTCAAAGCTAAATTTATCATCGTTGTAACCCAGTCTGACTGAGAGAATTACACTGGAGGGAGATCAGGGTCCCATGCATTTAACAGCATTTCAAAAATCTACACTTTGGAGAGGCAGCCCTGGGGTTTTTTTTATGTCACCCTTTTCTTTCTTCCTTTTTTTTTTTTTTATTTAATTCTCTCTCTTCTTTACATTGTGGAAATGATGAGGAAATTGCTTCTGTGCTATTATGCAAAACCTTATTTGTCAATCTCTTCAAAAAATCAGGAAATATTTGAGAAAGCTGGGGAGGAAGTTCATACCAGCTTTAGCTAATCTGCAGAAAATCCGGCCTACATGACTCCCATGTCACTGCTGCTCCTTTCATCTATTCTTTATAAGGAATCTATTGAACTTTAATTAATATGAAAAATTCAGGTTTTCATCTGATTTAAATGTGACTGACTTCATGCTGCTACTAAAAGTGGAACAAAGTCCAAGTGTGGTGAAAACAATGCTGAATATCTGGGATTCAAGAGAGAATCTCAGAGCCCACAGAAAGTGTAATCTTACAGATCTGTAATGCTGTGTAACAGATAAGTAGAGGAATGCCAGAAAGTCATTTATATAGATCTCTGTGATAAGGATAAGAGAGTGACACATGAAATATCTATATTATCCTTAGCCTGGAAAGTTTTCTGAAAGCTAATCTCACTCTTTCTAGTCAGGTTGCAGCTTGTTGGAGGCCAGGTTATGAATTAATGTGTCTGAGCTCAAAATAGAGAAGAGACATTCCATGGAATAAAATGAAATACCTCTATCCTCTTTTGAGGATGAGCAGCATGGGGACTCTTTAGGGTCTGAGACGTAGGAAGAATAAAATGCTGGTGCCTGCATTTCAAAGTGCTGCAGAATCTATTTTTTGATTTAACTCGTTTGCAAAGCGAACCCCAAAATTTGGACTTAGATACATAAGCCATGTAACAATCAGACTGATCCACAGAAAATACTGAACAATAGAATGATCTCCCTAGAAATTAGATATTTTAATCAGGACTGCAGTCCTGTGTCTGTGTCTCCAAAGAGATCCTTCTTGAAAATCAGAACTGATAAATGCTGTCCTGTTTTGTTTTTGGTTTTGTGTTTTTTTTTTTTTTTTCCTCCAGATGGATAAGCACCTCAGATTTTATTTCCTCTCCAATCTGTATAGATTTGTATCATCATTTAAAAGTGATGTCTTTCAAAAATGTTCAACAACAGAAAAAACACACCCAAAACTCTCATGGTGATGACATCTCCAAGTGAGATTTAATCTGAGACTCTGGAACTCAGGAGGCACAGCTCCCCCAGCTTACACACCCCATGTCTGGCAGGACTGTCACCTCCCAGGAAGTCCTGGCTACTATGGAGACACAGCTGGCATGTTGTTAATTTGAATACATCTACCCAGGAGAGCCACCCACCCCCAGGTTGCAATGGAGAAACATGGGCATCAAAAGGCAGAATTATTTGCTTGGATACCTGTCGGTTTCTTCCTGTATTAAGTTCCACATATCTGTTTCTACAAGGCTAGCTGCTGTTATGGTTGGCTGAAGCCAGGGAGAAATGTGTGGAAAAATAAGTGTGAAAGCAATTACTAAAGACTGGTGCTTAAAGTGAGTAACTGAAATCTACCTCTAAGCATTCCTTGAATTCCACAGGTGTGTATAATTTTAGTGGGAAGAAAGTAGTGCTAAGATCAGATGAACTGAAACCTCAAAGTGTATTTCTCTCCACTGACTGTATGAACCTCTAGAGTGATTTACACAGTTTAGTGGTGGACTTGGCAGTGCTGGGTCAATGTTTGCACGTAATTACCTTAAAAGTTGTATCCAACCTAAAAAATTCTATTATTCTAACTGGTCTTGTGATATTAGTGGTGGCTTCTGCAGCACTGTGATTGACCCTTCTTGAGCTGCAGGACCTATTTCCTTGAAATATTGCAGGATAAAAAAAAAAAAGGAAAAAAAAGTTTATTTCCTTGATCTTCCAACTAAATTCTTCAGTCATATTAGGGGTCATTAAAGCAGAATTTTGAGCCTATTTACAATACAAAGAGCTAATTCTTGATATAAATTTTTGGGTGCACCATTAATATTTTCTAGGCAAACAATATCACTTCAGCGGGGTCTGAGCATATTTTAAACAAAGTACCTTTTAGTACCTGCAACGTGCTTTCATAGAGCTTTTCAGATTGAAACAAGGCTGAAATCTTCTCCCAGAGCCTTCAGATTTCAGCAGGGAGGGAAAGGTTAATAATGCTCACGTGAATCTAATGCTCAGCTTTAGTCCAGTATCATGCTAAAGCCAAGAGGTTTTCGGACTCAGCAATTCATCCTGTGATTGCCCACTTGGAGCAAAATGGTATGAGGTATTGGCCTTTCTTTTTGTAGCAAAAACAATGCTGAAGCTCACACATATTTGAACCTGACCTGAGTTTGACCAAGAATTTTTTAAAAATATCATCTGATGCTGAATTAAAAATATAGGAATATATATTTACACACATATATACATACATACATACATATATATGAAATAATTCCAGCACCTTGATACAGGATGGCAAGTAGAAAAATGTAAACCTTGGTGTGTTACTGTGCAGTTTCAGGAAAAGTTTTCTGCACAAAAAGGTCTTATGTCTAAAAATTTGATAAGAAAATATGACTGTTTATTTTGCATGTTTTAAATATTGTCCTGTTCATATTTTGAAATAATTTCCATTATTTTGCAGCATTTGTGCCTCAAATTCTGCCAATAGAACAAGAACCATCCCAAAAGTTCTTTCTCCCCAAAACCTAACATTAAAAACATATATTTACATAGTGGCTCACATAGTGGAAAGAGATTTAGAAGTTTTGACAGTTTGGGGTTTTTTTGTTTGGTTGGTTGTTTGTTTGCTTTTTCCCACAACAAAAAAAGAAATTTCAGGGTGGAGCTACTGACAAATTCATTTGCAATACTTATCATAGACATTTCCAAAACTGAGCAAAGCTATCATTTTGTTGTTCTCAGGAAGGCGTTGAAAAAACCTTTGAAACTATTATTGGAATTAAATAAGACACTGAGTCATAAAATATTTGTTTCAAGTGTCCCACAAAAACTCTCATAATAAAAAAAATCCAAATAATCACACAAACAAACATCAAAGTCTTAACTAAGATCTCCCCTCCAAGCCCTTTTATTGTGGATGGGAAATATCTATTTCAGTTGGAACAATTTTAAAAGCTGTTGTGCAGAATCTTCTCTCTTATAGTGTCATGAAGCAAATTTTTTCTTCTCTACAACAGTTTAAACACAGTGTTATAAAATATTTTACAACCAATGGAAGTACATTGCAATTGACTAGACTAAAGAAAATCACTGTTCTACTTGAAAGTGAAACCAAGCAGGTAAAATCAGACAAAGGTCTTCTCACACAGGTGTTGTTTTTAGGTGATTTTTTTGAATTAGGATTTTATTCATGCTGCTTTTATAAGAGGAGATGAAGAAAACTCCAGATTTTCCTGCTGGAGCAAAAGGAACAGGCATTTTGAAGTTATATTAGTGTTAAGGAGAAAGCAGGATGTGCAACTGATATGGGCTGAAATTCTGAGAGAGATGAAATTGTTGTGGGTGTTTTGACAGAAGGTGACAGTGGCAGAGAGGATTCTTTGCAGCCTTGTAAATTATGAACTTATAGATTC
Source organism: Phylloscopus trochilus trochilus (assembly GCA_016584745.2). Lineage (NCBI taxonomy): Eukaryota > Metazoa > Chordata > Aves > Passeriformes > Phylloscopidae > Phylloscopus > Phylloscopus trochilus. Next base: position 5,758,357 of record WQNJ02000016.1, on the reverse strand, counting down.
AGGATGCTCTGTGGAAAAGCTCTCCTGGATAAATGGTATATGGGTTGTCTGTGGTGTTTGTCAGGTTTGGGTGCAGAGCAACCCAAAGGATAATCCAAAGGCATCCTGTGGATAATGTGAGGCAGATCCAGTTCTTCAGTGCACCACTGTGCTCCTCCTGAAAAACAATGCAAAGTGAGATAAATGACCCTGTAAGTCCACTTCTAAAGACATAAAATTGCCCTTGTCTCTGTTTGAAAAGTCAAGGAGCTGCAGGTCTCCTTAAAGAATCCCAGGTTATGTGTGACAGACCCTACAGTGCAGAGAGGGTGGTGGTTAACTGGCAAGACCAGGATGCCTTCACATTGTATAAGAGCCATAGTGGTATAATAAGAAAATATATAGAGAAATAAGTGGTAATTGAGGATTTTGAAAGTATTTGAGACAAAACTTCATTGCATGTGCTTTGCATTGCAGCTTGGTATCATTTCCATGCTCTGTGTTGCTGGTCATGCAGCACTCAATAGAGTGCCTCCAGTTTTATCAAGAATGTGACAAACTCTGCATGATTTTCTGGTGTCAGATCATTGTCCACTTCAGTGTTATACAGAAAGGCTCTTACCAAGGTGATGCCCCACACTAAGCAAAAAGAGATCTCAGCACAAATTCACAAGATGGTTTGGAAGGCACAATACTGCCTGCCAGACCAGCAGGAGAGCAAGGATTATAACTAATAGCTCTGTTCCTCCATGTATTAAGAGTATTTTTTTCCCTGGGTGTGTAGCAGAATGAGATATCCAGCAAGTACAGCACAAGGCTGGCTCTTGTCTTGCCAAGTCCTTTAGCATTGTTCCTCTTATTTGACAACTATGTGTACATACACTGCAAATGATGGATGCCCATGAATGCTATGTTTTGTAAATTTATTTAATTCACCTCTTGTTACTGGAAGCATAGTAGGGCTTCAGCAAAAAACAAAACATCTGTGTCCTTGACAGAGCGACTTAAAGAGAAAGACGAAAGCTTTCAAGGCATGAAACATGTAAGGGAATTAATTGAAACAGGTGGTTGCAGCTAAATGGTACTGTTTAAAATTTAGCATTTCATGGATCAGTAGGAAATTTTACCTGACTACAGTTTTAGACATGCTTCAGAAGGCACAAGCAGGGGCTTTAGTTGTAAGTCTTCGCTGGAATTTAGAAAGCTGTTCATACTCTGCTGATATTTGAGCTGGCAATAAAGGAAAGAGTCAGACCACACTGTGAAACAAAAATGACACAAAACCTTCTTGCATTATATAATTGTGTTCAGTGCCATATACTTTAGCTAATTTATCTCTGTAGTTGTTCTGAATTTAGACTTTCTTCATCCATCTTGCTGCCTAAACAATATTTCCTTGCATGCTCTAAAGGCACACAGCAAGACCTGATTTTTTTTCTTTTTTTAATAACAACAGGTTTGAAAATGAAGTTTATTAGATTTATGAATGGCATCATTTCACAGGGTCACCTAAATCCATTAGGGACTGTTTTCAATGATGAACTTTTCTGTTCTTTTTCTATTACTGCAAGGACAGTGCACAGGATATGGCTCCTGTTCATTTAGCTTCCAGCATCACTCAGTGTCTGAGCATCTGAACAATCAGAAGGGACACATTAAACCAGTTGCAAGTTATAAAGTCATCAATTACAATATATAAAATAAATTTTAAAAAATAGCACAAGACAAGCTATTTAAAAATGTTTAATGTTGTTGGTTACTGTGAGGTGTATCTTCCTTTCGTGTGTCTACCTTGATTTACTAAGAGAAAATGTTTATTATTACAGGTCTCTCCAGGGCTGGAAAATTAAGAACAAGCAATCAAAACTTTGATTGCTTTGAATGGTCACTTTTGCAGTCTTCCCTGGAGCTTCAGGTGTCCATAGAATAGTAGAAGGGTTTGGGTTGGAAGGGACCTTAAAAATCCTCTAGTTCCATGTGGTAAACCCCCTGCCATGGGCAAGGACACCTTACACTAGACTAGGTTGTTCAGTCCCAGCCAACTTGGCCTTGAACACTTCCAAGGATGGGGCATCCACACATTCTCTGGGCAACCAGTGCCAGGGTCTCATGACCCTTTGAGTAAAAAAGTTTTCTCTAAATGTCCAATCTAAATATCTTTTAGTTTAAAACCATTGCCCCTTGTCCTATCATGATCTGTCTTTGAAAAATAACATCTACTAAAGAGACACATCCAGTCCTGCAAATGTAACTGTGTGTGACAAAGAATTAATGGCAACAAGAGGAGGAAAAAACAAATATTCAACCTTAAAAACCGTCTTCCCAGTCAGGTCCCCCACCCTGGATGCCTTTGAACATAGATGAGCTTTGCAGCTGCCTCAGTTATCCCCAGGCTGGGGTGAGGGCCAGAGCTCAGGCACCAAGGGAGGTTCTCAGGCTGCAGAAGCTTGATCAGATCCCTCATTTCAGCTGGGGAGGAGCAGCACTTGGGACTAGGCTTTAAAAGGTCAAGCCAACAGCAAAGGTTAAGTCCAGAGTCTTTCTGACAACCTGAGAGGCAAAAGCCTGTGTGAGCAGATAGGCCTGCAGCATTCCCTGGAAAGCCAGCTCCTGAGCCGATATAAATCTGCTGAGTTGTGCTGATGTCAGAGGGGCTGTTTGTCAGCTGAGTGCTGGTCCCGTATGAGCAGCAAACCACTTGGCTGGGCAGGTGGAAGAGAGAAGTTCACTGTCTGAATTGTGCTAAAAATCCACCAGGTTTAACCCCTTCCCACCAAAACCCAGAGGCAGCTGGATCAGGCTGAGCAAATCTCCAGCAAGCACAGTGCTCCCAGGGAGGCACTGAAAGGAGATTGGGATCCAAGCCACAGCCAGACTCACACAGCTGTGCAAAACTTGAACGGGACCAGAGAGGAACTGGAAGCAGCTGTGAGGACAGGCTGAAAAGGCTCCCTGGAAGATGTATGGATGTGTCAGCAGGCAGGATCAGGTAACAGATGTGGTTTGCAAGGCGCTCTTTGCGATGCTAATCACGCCCACCCACACTTGGAGCAGCTGAGTGGGGCAAATCTTTGGAGTCAACCTGAAAAGGAGCCGCTGCTGAGCGGAGGCTGCTGTGTCAGACAGGTGCTGAACAAGGAGACTTTGTGTGGTTTGCCAACAGGCACGAGGAAAGGGTTTATCCTGGAATCACAGCACTCGTTTGCAGGAGGGTGAAGTTCAAGCTCAGTCGTGGCACTTTCTGAATTTTAAATACGCCGACATGGATCTGATGCTGTTTCAGCACCAATAAAGATATAAGAATTATTTATAAGGTGACAGGATGGACAACGCACAATCCAGCTGAAAACATAAACTAGGCCAAGGGTTTTGACTTTCTCAGTGGTCATACTGATAAATAAGCCTTTATAAAGAACAGAACCAGCAGCTGTTTTCTCAGTTATTAATTGGCTCCCATACAGCTGATGGCCTTTCATAAGATCTTCTTTTCAAAGGAAATGCAAAATTCAATTGAAAATGATCTTTTGGGTGCACTTAAGGTGTTCTTTCATGGTCTATAAGGTTGCTTTAATCCATTTGAGGAGCTGGCTAACTTTAAAAGTACTATTGAAGGAGGACAGACATATAATACAATGGTTCAAATAGAAAATTTGCTGATCCAGCCAAACCCTATTGTTACTAGATCCACAAAAGGCAAATTAATTAGAAAATGCAAATTAATCTAAGGAAAGAAAACTATACCTTATTTGGCTCTGTATTTTTTTAAGCTAATTCAGGGATGTGCTCCAAGCTTGTAAGGAAATACTTAAAATGCCATTTTAGAAAATGCCAACTGTGTAATTGAATAATGTGGAATGTGTTCATCATGCTTGTGCTCATGAAGACACCTAGAAAGAGCATGTGCTCCCTATGTGCTGGACAGAACAGAAATAGATTATTTTCTAAAAAAACTCTCAAGCATTGAAAGCAAACTTTTGTGGTGCCAAATACACAATGTACGTTACTGGCTCCATGAGACATGAAAGTCTAAGTTATCCCCAGAACTACACTCAGTAGCTCCAGCTGGTCTTATTTTGCCCTGAATACTCCTGTTTAAGGATTTCACAGTGACAGCAGCACAAAAAGTATTTTTGGAATTTGTCTTCTGTTATTTTGATAAAATACTCAGAAATACATTTGATTCTTCTAAGAGATTTTCACTTCATTGATCTTCACCCAGAAACAAATGAAATCTACAAAACTAGATAGTGTAATTTTTTAAATTGGATACAAGATCATGCAGTAGTTCTAGAGCCCTACAAAACAAAACAAAACAAGACATCTCTAGTGTTTGGAAGGGAAGCTGAGTCATGTTCTTATCAGCTGCCATTTCCTGACAGTGCACTGTGACATAGATAAAGGTGGTCCAGTCCTGCAAAGTGCTTGTGAATGTCAAGTGATTATATTTGTGGTAGGTGGTTTTCAAATATGAATTATCTGCTTTTGCTTTTGCCTGTGTGAGTTGTGTTCATGATTAAAGTAGAGAAGAACAAAACCAAACCAAACTAACAAGACAGAGGGTAGTGGAGATATAGGACATAAAAGTATATGATCTTGAGATCTTCCAAGGACTATAACACCACAAATCCATAGATTGTGACTCCTGTGCAAATAAGGTATCTGTGAATCTTTAATTATTTTTTTTTTCTTCCTGAGGTTCTCAGTTTTGGAAATACCCAACACAGGGCACTTAGAATTCAAAAATTTTCTTACATCAGCTGAGAAGACACCTGGGAGCTGGGGACTGAGATGCTGAAGATAAATTACAACCTGTCTCCCCTAAATGGTGGGAGTCCCAAAGACTGCCCAGTCTCTCCTAGGAGATTTTTGATGGACTTCTGAGGTCTGTCCTAACACAAATTGTCACCTCTGCTCATAATCGTAATAAATTCCAAGGGGGAATGCTTGGTTGTTAGTGAGATTAAGTCTTCCTCCTCAAATCCACCATGGATGAATTACATGCAAGAAAGAGCTCCCATCCTGCACAGATACCTCTATTTGAATTGACACTGAACTGCTTCCTCAGGCAGGAATTCCTGGAATTAAGGTGCAATGTGTGCATGCACCATCGCATTCATCCGCACAAATATGTGGTTACACCTTGCTTGACACCAACTTACATTTCCAAGCTTTATGATTGCAAGCCTTGTTCAGGAATGAAGTTTTTTTATGGTTATCCAGACTGCAGCATATGTTAACAAGGATATGGGGTAATAATTATAAAGCTTATTCTATCTTTATGCCTTTAGTTTCGAAGTGACAAAGAAATAGGTGATTCAAAATGCTGTATTTAAGGATTAAGGATATCTTTTAGTATTCCTTGTACCTATTCCTTGTGCTTTCTTAATGCTGGAATTGTCACATTGTTGTGGTAATCAGGTTCATAAGTGTAGGATTCACCCCCTAATTAGGGTAAAATTCTTCTCATGTGATATTGGTTCTCAAAATTAACATCACTCTTAGCAAATTCCTTGCTTATCCCCACTGTTGGTGGAGAGAGGCACCTCCAGGAGAGAGTTCATCCTGGTGTCTAGGGTGGTGATATGTTTCAAAGATAAATTCTCTGTGTTCTCTGAGTAGAATTAGGAGGTGTTAGAGGTGAGAGAATGCCTTTGCTTCCTCCAAGTGGGAGTCTCTGCACTGTCTGACCTGTGATTTGCTTGGTGTTATAAAGGCCAAAAATAATCAAGTCCTCGCATCAAAGACCTCTGGAGTCAAAAGCTCTGTGCTTGTGAGTCATTAGAGCCCTGGGATCAATGGCAAGTGTGATGTTATGGAGAATAAGGTATCACAATAACCAGATTTAGGGCCCTATTCCTAAAATTAAGAATTAGCATCCTGTTTTGAAAATGTTAGTTTTAGCCTCTAGTTTCCAGTTTAATCACCTACTTATTACTTCACATGCCTACGTCAAAGAAGTGCTGTGAGACTTGATTAATTTTTGTAAGGATCTTTGAGATCTTCAGATAAGAGGTACTATACTATGTAAGTGCCAGGTATTACTACATTACTGGAGAGACTTATCATAGAAAAGGTTAAGGTCAATTAACATTTTCTTGCCATTTATGTGTATATTTTCAGATCACAAAAAGAAACTGGTGTCAATTTAGTTAATTTCACTTGTATTCATTTTCAAATGAGTTATTTATAATTGATATAAGTTGAAGACTCAGGGATCATCAAAATGGCAATAAATTACACCCTCCTTATAAGCTTCTAACACCCTATGGTTTTAGACTGCTTTGTCTTAATTGAAATGTGAGTGTTTCAATTAGACATTATAATTAAAAAGTTTCAGGATCAAATTATGCATCTTTTAAAAAATGGCTCAGGCAAGCACCAAAAAACCCAACACAAAAGCTCTCTATGAGTCCTTGGAAAAGTCTGTATAGGCAATGCTTCTCTTGGGTTTTGAGTATCAAATCTGCAGTTTAATTGAAGCAGCAAAAAGGTTTATTTTTTAATTTTTTTTTTTAAATTTTTTTCACAAAAAAATGTTGCTTTACTAGATATCTAAAAAAGGGACATTTAATTGATGAACTTTAAAGAAATCTCTCCTGAAAATCACATTTAAATACTTTGTTAAGCACACAAATATTCTCACATGCATTACTGCAATCTTAAAGGACACACAGTAAAATTTTTCAGAGAATGTCAAGACCCTCAAATCCTAAAAAAAATTTGCCAAGATTTGGGTAATTTTTAGAGAAAAAAGCTGTGAGATTCAAGTTGAGAGACATCTAGTTCAAATTAACTACACTGTAAATCCCTTCCATTACACATGGAATATTACAATTCTTTAAATTAAAACTATTCCATCTTGCCATCATATTGTAGTTAAGATCTGCCTTTACAGTCTGGCCATTAATGCTGCTTGAGTTAAAAAATAGAAAAAAAGATAAAGCTTAGTCAAGAATATTTTCATAAATAAACAATAAACACAGTTAATCACTCTGCTGCTTCTAGAGGGGTCATGTTATTGGACTATTCAATAAGCCAGGTGTTTTTCAAAAATACTTTTGAATCCTGAGAGTATTGAGCATAAATGTTTAAACAGATATATATTTGCTCTTCTCTAATTTACTACTATACTATTCATTCACTCCATTTGCAAAAATGTTTTGGGAAACTCTCATATGAATTAAGTGACTAGTCACTGTCACACCTGGATTTTCTTTAAATTATTCTCTTTCTCCTTTAATTGCATAATAATCCCAGAGGGTGCAGATATTAGTTGTGTTACTGATTTTGTGAGAGCAGGCGCTAATATTTTGTTTCCATTTGAAAAATGAGTAATGTTGTGATTTACTTATGCAACTCACAAAATCACAGCATAAGCTGGGTTGGAAGGGACCCACAAAGATCACTGAGTTCTGCACAGCACACCCCAAGAGTCACACCCTGTGCCTGAGAGCGTTGCCCAAACACTTCTTCAACTCTGTCAGGCTCGGTGCTGTGACCATTGCCCTGTGGAGCCTGGTCCAGTTCCCAACCACCCTCTGGGTGAGGAACCTTTTTCTATTATCCATCCTAAACCTCCTCTGAAACAACTTCAGGCCATTCCCTCGGGCCCTTTCCCTGGTCATCAGAGAGAGGAGATCAGTGTCTGCCCTTCCTCTTCCCTACACAAGGAAGTTGTAAGTGCAATGAGGTCTCCCCTCAGTCTCCTCTTTTCCAGGCTGAGCAGACCAAATGCCATCAGCCCCTCCTCCTTTGGCTTCTCCTCAATGCTCTTCACCATCTTTGGTCACCTCCTTTGGATGCTCTCTAATAGTTTAATAGCTTTCTTTTATTGTGGTGACCAGAACTGCACACAGGACTCGAGGTGAGGCCTCCTCAGCACAGAGTAGGGTAGGAGAGTAGAGCTAAGGCTTAAGCAAGTGGGGCTTACTCATAGAGTAGAGGAGCTAGGAAAAAAAAACAAACAAAAAAACCCCCAAAAACAAACAAACAACAAACCAACTTTAAATATCTTTAAAAAGCTGAGGAGGAATTTCAAGAAGTATGAGATAAATCATAAAGAGAATCAAAAGTCATTTAGTCCTGTAGAATGCTGAATTCCCATATCTTCATTAGCCTCACTGGAGGAAAAAGTTAAATGGACCTTCATGTAAAAAAACGTGGATTTTATACATTATGACTTAAACAGATGCAGAAAAATTTATTTAATAAATAATTAGTTAAATAATTAATAAATAATTAATAAATAATTGTTAAAATCAATCATATAATAATTCCTTAATGTTGTTATTTTGCTGACAGCCATGCAGATGGAGGCAGGTAAAACCTTCAGCTCATCCACACTGACCCTCTGTACATCAGGAAACATTTTATTGTGCCTAAATTGAACCTGACTGCAATTTGTTTGACTACCACAAAGACATCTATCCTTGACATGAATACACCAGGAGACAGAGGAACCAACACTTCCACTGGCAATTTGTTCCAGTGTTTAATCCCTTTCTCTGTTTACAGCAGGTACCCACTTTGCAATTTGGCTTGGTTCAGCATTGCTCTGTTACAGCTCTCTCTGCTAGATGAAATAGACATTTAAAACCTCTGGTTTCCTGCTCCTGGATTACTTATCACATCACCTCTCAACCTCCCTGCAAGCCAGGGCTGTGCATGTGGAGTTGCTCCAAGGGAAGAGTGCGGAGTTAATTGAGAGAGGACAGCCATTCTCAAATGAACCTGGGAAGCTGTCCTAGGAAAAAAGCTACCTCACCTCTAAAAGAAATTACCTTCAATGGGAAACCAAGTAATATTGCACTGGTGGAAGCAGATTTCCCTGGGTTTGAGGAGCTGTGTCCTGCAGCCACAGCCTTTTTCTCAGGGCAAGCAAATTTGTACAGGATGTGTACTTATGTGGACTTAAACAAAAGAACTTCTGTAACCCCTTTAATTAGGGAAATGAAAGCTGTTGCTTTCTGGCATTTAAATATTTTTTGTAGATTCACCTTCTAAAAAAATAAAATTGTAAATCCAACAAGAGCAAGCAAAATTATTTGGCTACTAATGCCACATGAATATCTAGCATCAATATTTGGCTTCTTAAAGATTTTTAATTGTCCTTCTGGCCCAATAACTCACTGTGACTTTATATTGAGTTCCTGTTACACTGCAGTACTGTATAATTTTAGGGTTAGTGGTTTACCAGGATGCAACCCCCAATTGTGTAATGTTCCTCACATTAATGTGTTCAGCTAAATATACAGATGAAAATATCTTTTTTTCTTTGAGTGGACCCTGCTTGTCAGATTGTTCTGCAGGAAATCCTTGTCACTATCGTTATCTATCATTCTGCCAATAATTACCTATTTTTTGGCAGCTGTATCATGTTTACTTCTCCATCACTATGGAAACACTGAATTTTCTCAGCCCTAATATAGATTCCTGCAGAATCCTACTAGAAATGCTTTCACAGAGTAAAATGATTTCTGTAAGTATTTTTTCTGATGTCCATTTAATCCTCAATGTTTAAAGGATTTTCTGTGAAGCTATTCTTTTATCACAGTATTACTTGGTACTTTTCAAAAGAATAAGCCTGTGGGCATTTATATGCCCATATATTATGGACTTTGTCAGAATTTGGGCACTAGAGCACAAAAGAGCTACTCAGACTCTCATTCAGGATGGTGGCATCACAAACCAAACACCTTCCATCTTTTTTTTCTCTTGGAATTTTTTTTCTTTTCTAAAATAGATTGTAGAGTTTAAATGCCTCTTTTCTTCTTAATCATAATAGAGAGCAAATCTACTCAAACTGAGATCTTGCTTTGGTGATATTTTTGCTGATGCTCCAATTCTAGAACCCTTCAAATCCAGTATATTCTTTGAAATCTACTTCAGATAAGGTGCATCTTTGGAGATGTTTTAGTTTAGGCATCAAATGAACTTTCTGCTCCAAATGGATGGCCAGGGCTGACTCAGCAGCTCTCACTTTTCCAAGAGAAGGAATTCTCGCTTTTCTCATCTTTCCACCTCCCCATGCCAGCTCCCAGCCACATACTCCAGCTGTTTTCCACACACTGTCTCTGACATTTGTGTGAGTTCTTGATGAGTCACTTCACCCGTTAAAGCAGAAGAAACTGAGCCCAGCAAATGAGTGAATAAGTTCAAGTTAGGTTTTTGCAATCTGACTTAGCTCACCAAAGGGTCAGGAAAGCTCTGCAGACAGAAGGAAATGGCTTGAAATGGAAGAAATTGGGAAGGGGGAGGAGAAGCTAAGGGGAGGAGGATCAATAGTGTCTTTTTAGGCAACAGAAATATGTTGGTCTGACTTCGAGGACCTGTCCTGCTTGCAGCCTTCAACAGCAACTTACACAACTCTTTTGGACCAAGGATTTACACACTGCCTAAACCCATCTGAAGAACTATATTAAGCAGGTGTTGGAAATCTTGTGAGGTCATTTTAGGCATTGTAAAGCCTAATTTAAATACCAAAAGTAATATGTTTCATCTCTTAATTATCCATACCAAACTCATGGTCTCATCAAAGATGACATTCAGATTTGTAGAAGATGTTTATTTGCATTAATTAGTGCTGGCTGATGTTTCATTGTTTGAATTTACATCCACTTAATTCCTATTTCTTTTTTACTTTATTTTCCATAACTTCATGTCACTCTGACAACCCTGAAGCCTACCAGATGATTCCTTGCATCCTTTCTGAATATTATCACATAAGTATTTTTTTCAGTCTTCAGGTATTTTCTGATATTCCAGGATCCATTAAGAATGTTATTAACTGAAATGCAATGCAATTAATACTTCATTGAATAAATGTAATGTGTGAGTTGTCTATTGGTAGAAAAAGTAATATATATTAGGTGTTGTGTTATGTACTCTTCAGCTATTAATGAATTAAGAAATGTTTCATCTTCCTCAAACTGAATCTCCCGTTCCATCATAATATATCTCATTCACTTAAATGACTGCCTGTTCTTCTTCTGAATTACAGCCTGCTTTAAGGTCTTAAAAAACTTCATCCTGAGGAAGAACACAAAAAAACCCTTCAAAACATTCTCACAACTGAGAGGGAATGGCATTTCTCTTGGGTTTCCATGGGATGAAAAGAGTAGTGATAGGAAGTCGGAATATCTCTTATTATTACTGCATATCTTACAGAAATGGTTGCACTTTTACAGAAGAGTTATGCTGTCTCAGGTCTTTAAAGGATTAAGGAAACTGTTACAAGGGAAAAACTGAGGTAGAATTAGACCATGAGTATTACTGTATTGCACAATATTTCCAAATTAAGTCGTATAACAGCGCAATGAACTTTTCAGGTCATTGATTTCCTGTACATTCTTGTTAGGATACTGTAATAGGTGGTCAGAAAGAATCAAAACAGAAAAAAAAAATGAAAGCAACAGAAATAACTGAAAAGTGTTGAAATAATTGCAGCAAACAGTGGCCCAATGAGCTACGGAACACTTTCATCTCCCTGCTTTTTGCAGAGATTGATTACTTCGGACTATTAGTAAAAGTTGGGTGCAAACAGGAGTGCATTTTTTTTTTTTAAAGATCATACAATAGAATTTTGAATGATCAGCAGCAGGAAAGCTGGTTATCATAATTTGCAGCCATAATTCTCTGCAAAAGAACAGCTATATTTAAATTCATTGACTTAACCAAGAATATCAGTTTCAAAGGCAAGAAAGTAGAAAGAGTATCCTTATAGTCCTTGGAGGACTTCAAGCATCACTTCTAAGCCCGCTCTCCCTTTCTACATTCTATCATAGTATAGGAATTCCACAATGATTTACAAAAAGAAGATTTTCAAAGGCACAAATGGGAGTCAGGTGTCCGATTTCCATCGACTCAGGCACCCAACTCCCATTTGTATTTTAAGAAAATCCTCCCTTAGAGACATGAAATATAAAGTAGCAAAGTAACTTGTATTCTAAGGCCAGGAACATTTGCCTTAATTTTTTACATAGAGTTCCATTTTGGTTTCTTTTGATTTGATATCAAAGCCAATAGAATTCTGCATTTTAAAAAAGAAAGATTGGATGATCTAATAGCTTTGACATTGCTGGTTTCTGTGGTTGTGTCATGCACACAGTGGGATGTTAAATATGAAACCAAGTAATTTAAAGACAATTCCCCCTCTTATTTTTGCTTTTTAAAACAAATGCATAGTTTAAAAGGAATATAAAACAAACCAGCTGGCACACTTTGGAGTCAACTGAAGGAATGTACCGTAGGAGCTGTACAGTAGGAGAAGAGATAACTTGGCCAAAAAATTTAAGCAAGTGTAAACAACATTCTTATCTAACATATTTTTTAAATTTGGAATTTTCTCTGTCGTAATTTTTGCTGGATTTTTATTTTTGTAAGAAGGAAAATGTACTAAAATTATTTTGGTTTGAATTAAATCCCAAAATTTTAATTTAAGAGCTCTAATTTGTATTACTAATTTTAGCAAAACACGTACACTTCAGGATTAAAAAAAATGAAAAAAGAAAAAATTCTAATGAAGTATTAGTATTTAAATAGTTTAAATTATTTAAATTAAATTAAATTTATTTAATATATTAAATTTAAATTAAATTAAATAATTTAAATAAATAAATTAGTATTTAAAGGGAACTGTAAATACTTCAGTATTTACAGTTCCCTTCCTCTTTTTAAGGAATTTTGCTAAATAGAGTCAACTGTAATACATCTGGGTGCAGAGATGGATTTCAGCAGTTCTCCCACACAGTCAAAAAAGATGCAAAAATTATATTTATTACTGAGATGTGTCTTGGTTAACAAGTTGCAAATCAAAAATCCAATAAAAATACTCTCTTCAGACTAGGTCTCATCTTTGTTAATGCCTCTGTTTTATCATATCTGTTGATGCCTTTGTTTTATCATATTTTTTTTTCCTGCCAAACTATTTAACAGGATGACAAAAAGTATGGGAAGTACTGCTGCCCTTCTTACTTCTATATGGCAGAGCGATTTTACTCCCACATTTCTCCCTCCCAATCATTCCACATCCATTCATGGGACAGGTGAAGGGATTTCTTGAGGATGTCTAGTTCCCCCGTGTGGTTCGAGCAGGGTCAACAAGACTGTTGCCTGGGACAACATCCAGATTCCATTGAAGTATCCCCAAGGATGGAGATTTCACAACTTCCCTGGTCCCCATTTTTGCCTGATCAGATTCATTCATGTCCCCCACTTTGACAGGAACCAGGGGCGTCCTTGTTAGGTGACAATTCAGGTAATAAATCTTTCCAAAGACCATGCCATGTAGGAAATATGGATGAAATCACACCTTTTATTTGTCCTCTCCCTGTATAGTCCTTCCGTAGTACTTCAGCATGTTTATACCTCCATCATGGCTCTTGTGCATGTTCAAACCTTACAGCTCATACCATAACCCTCTCTGGTGCACTGTCTCATGTTTGTTTCCTCATTTCACGTGTTCAGAACCGAAAAAACCCAAACATCTCAAACCTTTCGTAAATGAATGAATAATAAATCTTAAGGCCACAGATATGCCACTTTCTCCAGAATGGCACCCAGATGAAGAAGGTTGTGGAGGTGGAGAGCCTTGGCATGTGGTCCATGTGTCTGTGGAACTCTGGGGTGAAGGCCAGAAGTGGCTCCCAGGACAGGGTTACTTTACCACGTCCTTTACATCCTCCCAGCCTGGGAGGAGGAAGCAGAAAGTAGAAGGTTGCTGATCTAACTGGACTCACTTGCAGGTGTATTTCTCCAGCCTAAAAATGACTGATCTTTGCTTGCCCAAACTTGGTGTTTAATCCTGCATTCTGTTTTCTTTCCCCTCTATCAAAGAATGCAGGAAAGACACTTTTTACAATACAGCAACCTGAGTCATCCCTACAATGAAGAAAACTCAAGTGGAGGAAGAGGGTGCAAGAAGTATTTGCTGGGTGAATCAATTCTATCTTCAGTTCAAACAGCTGTGATTAATTTGTGTGGGTCTGAAAAAGGAAGGGAGCCCACTCAGGGAGTGAGGAAGTGTCAAGATAATGCACATAACTGCCTTCAGAGTACCCTTGATGCTTAGAAATGCTGCATAGACATGCAGTTATCTCTTTTCCTTGTTTTCTCTAAGGGATGCAGAATCTACATTTCATCAATATTAGGACATTTCCATAAAAGAAGACTCTAAACAAAATGCAGCTGCTGTGTTTGACAAAGGTGTGTGTTACCTTTGAAATATTAGAGAAACAATTTAATTTTTCATCCAGAAGCCCACTGAGTTTGAAAGGAGTCAGAGCGCCTTGTCTTACTGCCTCTTTTATATGGAATAAAAGTGCCAATGGGTTAGAAACTTGCTTTAATTCAGGGAGAGAGAGGCATCAACAAGAACAAGATCAAGACAAGAAATCCCAGTGCAAAGGTCAAAAGTCCTGAACATGAGGGAATAAACCATTACATTCAGAAGTACATTTTAAACAGAGAGAAGATGCTAACAATCGGCCCCAAAACAATTTGAAATCAATAAGTATGTCAGACAAAGGACGGAATGTAAGTCATGCTGTTTTTATATATTACATTAAAACATTATGAAACATTAAAACAGAAAAAAAAATCTTAAATTTTGATCCTTTTATAAAACAATACAGAAATTGATTTTTTATTTTGTAAGGAAAGAAACAAGAGAAAAATAAAAAACCCAAACAAAAAGAAAAAAGAAACCCCGCCAGCTGTTTCCTGGCCAAGGAAACCACAGGGGCTCTTACTCTGTACTACAGGAAATGGCCAACTTCCCAGGGTAGTTTAAGTCCCCTGCAGCCTGCAGTGTCAGCAGAGATGGTCATTTATGAATCTGTGGGGTTTTGTTAGAAGTTTGTTTGTCTTTCAATGAAACCACCTGCCTTGTGGCTGGATTGTTGAGCTATAAATAGAGGAGAAGTGCATCAAATTCTTTCAGACTGAAACATAAAAATATGGGTAGTGGGAAGGGAAATAAAGAAGGTGCAGGTCAGCTTTTTGACACTGAGAGATGAAGTTTGGGAAATACTCTGTTTATTTTATTTTTTTTTATTCTGTAGAACATGGAGTAAGCAAACCTCCAAAAAAGCATTCCTTACCCACCCCATGGTAAGCTATGAACATAAGGCTATGTTCAGATGATGGGAACTCTCCAAAACCTGATCTCCTTCCTTTGCTGCCTTTCTTCCTTCCATATTAATGAGTTTAGACCCCTAAAGGGAAATTTTCTTGCATCTGTTGAAAATATAGGTATCTGAATTCTTACCCAGTCAATATGTTACCATCTCTATAAAATGCCCAACATTGTGTTAAACTCTACCAAAAAAAATTCTTGTTCTTTTTACCAAGACAATGAGTCCTCCTGGCCAATCCTGCTCTTTCTGCTTGTTTATTTAAACCCGAGTGCTGCTTTCCATTCATTTCACACTGCTTGCCTTTCAATTTCACAGTGCCTTCTAGTTGAGTTTGTAAAGTTGCCACTAAGGAGCTATGCTCTAAGTCTTTCCGTGGAAAGACAACAGGAAATGTTCACAGAATTCACACTCTTTTCCCACTGCAACATATCCTGGCAGATGTGTTAGTTACCACAGCAACAATTAGGACTAGCTTTTTCCCTTTTTTTTTTTTTTTTTTAATAAGACTTTTTTCAATAATAATGAAACATTTTCAGATAAATTTATGTCTCAGATTTAAGTTATGCAATGTAAAGATCTTCTGATGATATGCTTCTGCTAATATTGAAAAAGAGTATAAGATAAGGTATTGGGTGATTTGGACAATCTGTACCTTTTTGTTCTCCCTCATATTGGAGTTTACATGACATTGGCCTGTTTTGGCTGATGTAAAGTAGGAGAGCCAGAAAGGAAGCAGGCTAGTCCTATACCTATAACTATGGAAAAATAAATTAACCCTTCAGTGTAATTACCCAGAGAATTTAAATGAGAGTCAGAAACTCAAGAGCTGTTCTCTGGATTGGAAAGGTGAGTATAAAAAATATAGGGAACATTAAATGTATCCCAAGCTTCATCTCTCCCCACAACCATCTTTAGAAGTCTTCATGCTCTAAAGCTCTTGAACCACACATCAGTGACAGCAAATGCAAATTTGGATCATTGCATTGGTCTCTGTGAAGCTGCTATACCCCTGCAGATAGGAGAATCAGAGAATCACAGAATCACTAGGTTGGGAGAGACCTTCAAGATCATTGAGTCCAACCCAGCCCTAACACTTCAACGAGACCATGGCATCCTCTGGCCATGAACTAAAATCCTTCTGCCCTCAACAGAGATGGAGCCCATCCAGTTCCAGCAGGCCAGGTGCTGTAAAAGTTGCCCCATGATCAAAGAACCCAAAATTCTGCTGATGACACTAATCCTCGAGCCACTTGTTAATAATGTAGGGTCTCCTATTCCTTTCATTGTTTTTCTCTGCCACCAAAGGGACTGAGCAGAACACTACCTGCGCTCTTGTCCTATCAACCACTTGACCCAGTGCCCTAAAGCCCCTTTTAATTGCCCTGAAACTCCTCTTTTCAATCTCATCACTGCCAGCTTGGAGTATCAGCAGTGGGTAATAATCATAGGGCTGAATCAGCCCAGGGAGTCTCTCAATGATATCCCATACCCAGGCCTCAGGGAGGCAGCAGACCTCCCTGTGGGATGGGCCTGGAAGACATATGAGGCCCTCTGCTCCCTCAGAAGGGAGTCACCCACCACGACTACCCTTCTTTTCTTTTTAATGTTAGAGGTGGTGACCTGTCTGACAGATGAAGCATAATTGTGAGGCCCACTGGGCAGATAATTTTCTTCTATGTCCTCTGGCTGACCCTCTGGATCCAGGGCCTCATACCTGTTCTGAAGTGGCACCTGGGTAGGTGATGGGGGTCAGGTAGAATTTTATTACCTCCCCGAGTAGGGACCCATTTCCACTCCCCTTCATCCACCAGATATCCTCTTATTGCCTGACAGTGGGAGGCACAGGAGTCTTCTGACTCCTGGTGGGCCTCCCTCAAGGATGAAAGGGTGGAACTCCACAAATCTATTTCCCTTTCACTGTCCCTAATACTCCTCAGTCTTTCAAGTTCCTCCCTAAGCTCAGCCAAGAGCAAAATAACGTCATTCACCTCTTCACACCACATGCAGGCTTTTTCTGCAATGGCCCCTGGTATCACTGATAAGCTCAAACAATCTGCACAGGAAGGGGTCTGGACAGACACATCCTTTTTGGAGGCTTCTATTTGGCTACATACACTTTTACTAACTGCAGTTTTTGATTGTGTAAAAACCATTACTAGCAAAAAACCCCAAACCAGCCAACCAACAGAAATGCAACAAAAAACAAACTAAAAACACCACTAGCAGGAGGAAACCTGCAACCCTGCCTTCTTGTCCTGCCTGCGTGAACTGCCATGCAAACTGCCATGCCATACCCTCTGAGCTGTGCCACGGTCCTGTTTGCTCCCTAGAGCCCTCTTTTAATCACCCCAGCCTTGCCAGAGGAAGGCCCCACCCTGTGCCTGTGTGGCTAAGGAGAACAGTTGGAAGGTAGTTGTAGTGAAAGTCATTGTTCTGGAAAGAAACAATGGTGATCGATTAAGAAAGAAGAATTAAAAAAAGGAAAGACTGTGAGCTGAATCAAGAAACCATGGATGCATGAGGCATGGATGAAAGTCTTCTGTAGAAATGAAAATACTGAGCAACCCCACTCAGATCATGAACTCAAGTGTTCAAAGAATGCGTCAGAGTGGTGCTTAGGGACATGGTTTATTGCTGGATCTAGCACTGTTTGGCTAATGCTTGGACTCCATGGTCTTGGAGGTCTTTTCCAACCTAAATGGTTCTATGACTCTGAGTGTAAGGGAAGCAGGGAGGGCTCCAGTCCTATCATGTCCCAGTTACTCCAGGAGTGCCTGTAGCCACATCTACAGCCTGGTGCCTTCTGCCTGTTTCTCTGGTTGCTTTATGCTGTGTACAGGCATACGTATTCTGTTTTGACAGGGTTTACCTCATTAATTTCAGCCAAAATCAAAGTTTATGACCATCCTTCTCATTCCCAGTTGAAGGCCCTCCCCAGCAGTTTGGCAAAACATTGGGGAGAAATGTGAAAATAGTCCTGTCTTTTGCCAGAACACCTAATTTGTCAAAGAAGTAGTCCAGACACTGTACCTAAAGAAAAACTTGTTTTCAATTCCTCATTCTGCTGTTTTGCTTAGTAAGAAAGAGTGACTTGGTAAAACGCTTTCTTGCTTTTTAGCAACAACCAGAGAGTAATTGTATATAAATAATCCTGTGAGTGCCTGCACAAATGGAAATACGAATCTGTACTGGGATTGTGATGGAGAAGTATAGCCATTAATTAGGTGCCACAATTCTTTAGTGCCAGGAAGAACAAGCCATTACTGAATTTGAAGTGATCCTCGTGTTTCCTACAATAACACCATGTGGCTGGAAAACTCAGCTTGTATCCAACTAATAGCTCCTGAAAAAAGAGACGACATATTTTTTAACCTTTCCAAAACACACTTGCTAACATACTCTAATTCTTGAGGGTATATAAGGTCAGCTGAAACAGCAGCCTTTACATTTAAAACAGATGTGCCTATATACAGCAGTGAAGGAATGTACAACTTTGGGTTTTGTGTAACAAGCACGGGCACTTTCCAGCTCTTTCCCATTTTGACACTTACAGCTTACACATAGGACTGCTTTGGGGTAGGATGTTTAGCATGTATTCATAGAGATGATTAAAAAAAATTACTTTATGCACAGCTGTTTTTAAAAGCTAGTGTGTAAAGATAACCACCTTAACTAAACACATTATCCTCTGCAGTCTCAGTTCCTCCCATTTCCTTGCTTAATTGCACTGGATCAGGGTATTTACCAAGACTGAAGTTACCAGAACACCAATGGCACCCTTAGCTTGCCAGTTCATCATTACTGGGTCAGCTGTGCTCTACAGTGAGAGGTGGAGAAGAATTATTCCACAGCCCTTTTCTTGCCCATGTGCTGTGCAAAGCTGAGGTTAAGTAGGCACTTGGCTTCTTCTATTGTGTGTGCCTGAACCCAGTTTTTGAGTAGCCACAGCAGAGGCACACAGAGGAAAACTGAGTTATAATCTAAGCCTTCACAGGGTCAGGGAATCCTAGAATATTCTGATCTGGAAGGGACCCACAAGGATCATTGAGTGCAACTCCTGTCCCTGCACAGAACAATCCCAAGAGTCACAGTGTGTCCCTGAGAGCATTGTCCAAATACTCCTTGAGCTCTGTCAAGCTTGTGTTGTGGCCACTGCCCTGGGGAGCCTGTTCCAGTGCCTAAACACCCTCTGGGAAAAGAATGTTTTTCTAATATTCAACCTAAACCTCCCCTGAAAGAGTTTCATGCCATTGCATCAGGTCCTGTCACTAGAGTGAAAAGATTAGTGCTTGACCCTCCTCTTCCCTACAAGAGGAAGCCTTTTGGAATGATAATCCACCACATATTGAAATTTCCCCACCACAGTAAAGAGCCCTGGTCTTCTGCTTCTTTGACATCACAGGAGGACATTTAAAAATCTTTCCAAAATAATGCTGACAGCACAATTTTATACAGTGTTGATGAAAGATCAATCCTGCCCATTCCAGGTGTGCTTTGTGGAGGAAAGGAGCAATGTGCGGGCCTTGGGAGGTCTGAGCTTAGTAGAGCTTTATTGCCATGAAGGCAGTCTCTGAAGAGGCACAAATACCCCTTCCTCTTCTGGTTACAACTGACTTCATAAATCAGAGAACAAGAGCAGAGCTCAGAGAAGAGTTGTAGTACAGTGCCGGTGGCACTGGGAGTATGTTGGTTTTCTCTTATCTATCTATGGCACAAAAGAATTTGGTCTCGAAGAACCAAAGAAGAACCTACTCTGGAGAGAACCAGCTCTCTAAAATTTGAATAATGAACCAGGCTCAGCTCCCTGTGCTGGTGAGGTGCACACCCCTAACCAGTGCAGAAGATCAGAGTCGTGTCCCAAAACATTTTCCTGGCCATAAGAATCAGACACCCATTGAACAATGGAGTAGTTTCCTCATGCAGTGGCTTTTAGAAAGGCTTCACCTCCCACCTGAACATCTGGGAGTGCATCCAGCTCCTGGGGGTGTGTGTGTGTCATGATACTGACCCAAAAACTCACTCTGGTATTCAGGGGGATGGAATCTTCTCTGTAAACACATAGAAAAGCTCAGGATAGCTCTTTGCAGACTCAAAAGGAAAGAAGATATCCACACTAAAACTTAGGAAGAATTATTCTTCAAGGCACTTTACACTCCAAAATATAGCAAAGTAAGTCCTGTGAGATTTGCCTGGGGTGCCAAGTCTGCCTAAGACAAAAGGTCAGTCATGAAAACTGGAAAATTCACGACTTTCACACAACCTCTAGCATCCAGTTGAGCTATATATCCAAAATCTACAGTTTGAACAGAACTTTAATATCTTGGAAAGGATATTCTAGCTCTTTGGACCCAAATCAGTTCTCTTTCTGTTAGGTGGCCTGGAAGCAGCTGCTAAAATTTGCAACATCAAAACTTGATTTTGGTTGCTTTATAAATGCGAGAGGAATTAATGTTTCATTTAAAATTAACTAAACCTTTTTGGACTTCTGTGTGCACAGGTTTTGGGCTTAACCCATGGAAATGAAGATAAGAAGAGCAGCAGAAAAAAGAGGCAAAATTAAATAGGCTAGGATAAAGTGAGGAAGAAAATGAAATTAAATATTTGTTAACTGGTTCTTAAAAGCTTTTAAGGAAAGTTAGGTGAAATCCTAAGAAAGAAACAACAAAGGCAGGACAGCAAAGCAAGGAAAGCAAAACAGCATGAGAAACAGAGGCTAGTTATCACTTTTTCTTTGTCAAGCTACTACTGTCTCTCTGTGGCAGAAGGGCAGGAAGAATAAAAGTAAATGTCAGATCAGTTATGCTGATTTCTGTCTATTGCAGGTATTTTTCTGGTCCTCATTATCATAGTATCATAACACTTTCCCGTCTATCTATTTATCCTCACGACACCTCTCTGAGGTAGGGCACTGCTGTTATTTCTATTATACAGCTGGAGTGAGCTCGGGTAATGGAGCAGATTCTTAGCTGGCATAAATTGTCACAGCTCCATTAACTTCGGTGTGAGAGGACTTCTTGGGGTTTAGGATCCACCACTAAATGAATCTCCCTTCCCCCTGGTCGCCTGGGGAAGAGAGAGGCAGCAAGCCCTCAGGTTTTCTAAGCTCTTAACTACCTCTCTGCCCAGAAGACCATCCTGCCTCTGTTTAGATAATCTGTGATCTTTGGGCCAAGCCCTGCTGGCTTTATTCTTGAGAGAAAAGTCAATGAAGTCTACATGGAATTATTCACATAAAGCCTGCAGGACAGAGCTCGTTAGGTGGCACGGATTGTGCAGCACAGAAAGACTGAAACTATAGGAACACCCCACACCTCCTGATCTGACTTTGGAGAATTACAGGAATGAAACACGGAATTGTCAAGTGACAACCAGTGCAGGGTGGAAAACAGAAGGAACACAGAGAAGTGTGCAAACACACAGGGATTCTGATGTGGAATTAAACCGCCACATAGCAAGAAAGTTTGAATAAAAGCCACACAAATTATTTACTTTCCTCAAGCCTAATTCAAACAAATCAACAAGACAAGAAAATTGAAAGGAGAAAAGACAGTGAGCTGTGTTTCTCACAATACAGGTGTCTCAACTCTAATGAGTCTACAGGATTTGAGCTGGTATCATGAATATCACCAGGAGTGATTATAGCTTGTAAAAGTAGACCAGAGAGAGAGACGTGCCTGTGTGTGTCTTGGGCTGTAATTAAAGCCATAAGCCATCAGCAGCAAAGAGGCCAGCTGCAGCATTTCAAACCTTTCCTACCCTAGCATTAAAAATAGATTGTGGCACAATAACAATAATAAAAAAAAAGTCTACCCAAAATAATCCCAATATATAAAAAAATTGCACATCTGATTACTATAATTGATTTCTCTTCTAGATATGAATAAATGACCCAGG
Organism: Phylloscopus trochilus trochilus; assembly: GCA_016584745.2. Lineage (NCBI taxonomy): Eukaryota > Metazoa > Chordata > Aves > Passeriformes > Phylloscopidae > Phylloscopus > Phylloscopus trochilus. The sequence continues at coordinate 5,736,350 of WQNJ02000016.1, read as the reverse complement.
CTAAATGCCAGTTCCTTGCAAAGAATTTCATTTAAGCTTCAGTGAATTGAAAGGCTCAACCAGACTCAACATTTCCAACTTCCTAGCAAGTAGCAGAAAATCTACCTGACAGTTGCCATGGAAACACGAACAGGAAGAGCTAACCACCAGCCTATAAATCCACAGAGAAACCTTTCTTAATTGGAAGGCCTTTAACCCACACATTTTTCTCATAGCTGCAGAGCTTATTTCTAAAGAGATTATTAAATTCCTCAATTGACTTATGAAGGATGCTTCCCACTATATTACTGTGCTCTGGGTTGCTCATTCTTTATATCCGTTTCCAAAATTACAAAGCAGAGCTAGGATGATAAAAGTTAACACAGATGTTTCAATGAAAAATCCATATGATGTTCTGAAAATAACTTCAGTGGTAATGTTCTACTAAAAAAAAAAAAAACAACCAAACAAAAAAACCAAAAAAAAACCCTAACCAACTAAAAAAACCCAACAAACAACACACCAGAAAACCTACCATAAAAATAGTAAGTTCAAGAATTGGCATGGCACTAAAGAGATATCCCAACATTCTGTGTTTTGAGTTCTAGGAAAGATTTTTTTAAAATGGAAGAATTTCAGTAAGAAATATAACTGAAATGATGTGAGGAATTATTGCTTAAGTCTGTGAATGTTAATTATACAAATGCCCACACAAAAGCACACGTTATCACACTAGAAAATATATGAGCAAATAATCTAATTTTAAAGAAAATATGAACAGAGTTGCTCATGCTTATGTAATTTCCTTCATAATTTTGAAGATTTCATCAATGTTTTGACAGAGAAATCACACATTAGGTAGATTCTGTGCCTTGGCTTTCTGCAATGCCATTCTCCAAACCAGGAGTGGCTGGACTTTTTGAAAGTCTGGCAACTACTTTAGGGCTGAGACTGTTGCCCCTTTTCTAAGAAGTTCTGCAGCCCCATATAGTTAAATGCGTTTCTCTTCTACTATCTCTCCTAACCAGAAAGAGAATAATCAGATACAGGCTCAGAAAATCTTGTTTGGTAGGATTTTTTTCAGATAGTCAAATGTTTGTTTTGTTCGGTTAAGTGGGAAAATTCCTCTTTTTCCCTGCATTATGCCACATTTTAATATTTTTATTCCTCATCTCCAGATTCTAAGGACAATAGGAAAAAAATGTATTATACCCTAAGAACTTATTCCTAGTTCAGTCAATTGGAGTAGAATTGGTTCCTGCTGATTTAAATGGAATTAGGATTTTGCTGTTTGTGCTTGAAAATAGATAGAGAGAGGGGAGAAAAGAGATGGAGAAAAGCCCTTTTTGCCTTTTTTTTTTTTTTTTTTTAAAGCCTGCCTGGAATTTGGATGAAATATTTATCCCTTGTTCCTCCAGTATTGTGCACATTTTTGAGACACTGAAGCACTCTAGGGCAGGTGGAGCAGCAGCCACAGATGCTCTTCCAAGGTAACACTGATGCCAAAAATACTGGTATAGCAGTGTGGAAAGGGATCCAGCACCATGTCAGGGAGAGAGTCACATGCTCATCACCTCCACCATGCTCTGGCTCCTTCTCCAAACAGAGCTACTCACTGAAGCCTGAAATTCTGGAAGGTCCCACTGCTGGAAGCACCAGAAGAAGTGAGGCCAGGCCTGGAGTAAACCTGTTGCTATTTACCAGCTGGGTGGAACCGACTTTCAATAGGATTGATTCAGTCTGGGTGACCCTCATGCCACTCCTACATTCCACCTTCAGCCTCTGGTACCAACATCCTTGTGCAAACCCCCTGTTTGGAGGAGATTCCCTTTATCCAAGGGATGTTTATACTCTCATATTGCTGAGCCTTTACATGACATGTCAGCAACTATATAGGGGAGAAACCTGGGTGCTTCAATTCAGTTTAAAACAACAGTGGACTCTCCCTTCCCTATGCCTTCTGTGGTAGTTTTAGAAGAAAATCTGAGTTATCTAGAAATCATCCAGGGAATTCTGAAGGTAGTGGGTACAAGGCAGAAAGGAGTCTTCCACAATGAGGATACACAAATTACTTAATAGTCAGAGGGCAAAATGCTGCCACTATAGTGTTTCCACTCCTCCTTGTCAAATCACCTCAGTTTTAACTGAACTTCTCTTCCTCCTTGTAGGATTTTCTAACCCTGAGCTTCTCTTGAATGAGTACAGTCACAATATTTGCCACTTGTGTGTATAGTAAGCAAATGGCCAAATGGGTCTACTTAATGGAAAAAAATGTCACATATTCTCAGGCATGCAGTTTTCTGAAAGCGTTATTCATGTTACAAAGGATTGAAACATGACTCTGTTTCCCTACCTGCCTTAAATGAGACTGAACATTCACATGATATTACCACACTCCTTGCATGAATGGAACTGACTGAATTTCATTTCTCAGTGCCAAGTAACACTGTGTAAATACTTTGGAGTAAATTAACATAATGAACACTATATTTTGTTGCCTGAATGATTGTTTTCCTCCCCTCCCCATATCATTGTTATTATTATAATTTTTGTATGACTGAGAGAATCTCTTGAGGGACAAGCAAGCTTTGCTTAAAAACTGCTTCTCCAAGTCCATCAGGCTGGCAACTGCAAACCTGTGATTAGCTTAATAAAAATTAAGAGCAAATTATAAAGTGAATGGAAAATACTAAAGGTGCTGTGAAACAAAACCATAATTGTGTAGCAATACTCCAGTGATGACAGATAGAAGGCATCTGTTCCCTGCAGCATCCTAAAGTGTTTGCAAAGTCTGCAGAATTCTACACAAAAATCCACAGACATGTAGTCCTCATGCCTACAGGGATTTGCAATACCCTGGAGAGTTTTTAAGGGATGTTTTAAGTGACTTAACTTTTATTTTTAGTCCTTTTTTTTTTTTTTTCCTAGCTGTCTGGCTTATCCTCAAATCTGGGTGGTGTGTTCAGCAGATTGCTGTTTTCTATTGCTCTCTGTACTCCTGTTTTCTACCATGGAGGATACAGGGACTTCATTAAAGAAGACAAGATTTCTGTTCCAAGGAGCTTGCTCTCAAAGGACCAGATTCTCAGGCCATCTGACACCTGGGAAGTATTTTTTTCATTCTGTGCATGCAATGGGGCTTGAGGGAACAGCATGAAGCTCTGTCAGTGGAGGTTTAAGATGGGTATTAGAAAAAGGTTCTTCACCCAGAAGGTGGTTGGCCACTGGAACAGACTCCCCAGGTCAGTGATCACATCACCAAGCCTGACAGAGCTCAAGATGTGTTGTGCCAACACTCTCAAGTGCATGGTGTGATTTTTGGGGTTGACCTTTGCAGGCCCAGGAGCTGGACTTTGATGATCCTTGTGGGTCCCTTGCAGCTGAGGATATTCTATGATATATTTCCGAGGCTGTATCCCAGCTAGAAACTCCAATTAATTCTTTATCTTGCAGATGTTATTGAAAGAAAATTATGTCCATACATTCCTTTTGACCACATATGGTTACTTGGCTTATATCCATATCTGCAGCACTTGTGCTGTCAAGATCTCTGGATTGTTTGAAGAACTTTTAGCTCACCAGTCAATATATGGTGGTAATCTTCATTTTGGCCCAGATTAGTAAGGAAGTCCAGGCAGCTTCATTTTTTCTCTGTTAATCTGAGAAATAAAATTCCTGTATTGGATGTTGTTTCATGGCAGGGAATGAAATTTCAATGTTTGCTTTCCTTTTCTTCATCAACACTGAGCTGCTAGCAGAAATCCCATCAAAGCAAAGGAACATGATGCATAAATAAACAAAGGAAACCACAGTCTTAGAGGCCTCTAAACTCATCTCAGAACCCATCACTGAGTTTTCTGAGAGAGGAATTCCACTCATTCTCAGGACTGGGCAGTTTTTGAGTTCTGGATTGTAGGTGCATTGGCCATTAGCACTCAGGAAGTGATGGGAATGTGTCAGAGTACAATGGCTGAGCTACGGAAGTGGATTATTAATTCTCCTTAAATCTTCATCTGGCAGAAATTATTTCAGTCCTACAATATTTCTGCTGGAAAGAGAAGCAGAGGAGCACCTCCTGCCCCTCCTTCTTCACTGCCCTGGGTGTCTGCAGAATTGTTCCTCTCACATGTTGTCACTCCTCTCTGCTGATGGGTTGCTGATGTGCTGAGCAGGTTTTTTCCCCTGTCTTATCACAGAGTCACTGCCACCAAACCTGATGGGCTCAGTTTTGGCCAGGGTTGAGTCCAACTAATGTTGGCTCTATCAGACATGAGGTAAACTTCCAGCAGCTTCTCAAAAGCCACCAATTTAACTCCTGTGCTACCAAACCTTTCCCAGACAAACCTAATACAACTGTCTAGACTTTCATCCTGCCCTCCAGGAAAAAAAGCTTCAACAGGAAGGCAATTTTCCCTGTTATTTCAAGCTGAGATTCAACTGTATTCATATATTTCAAAAGCACCAAGTAGATGGACTAGAGTTTATAATTTTTCCTATAAATAAGAACATGGGAAAGATTTACAGTGGTACTTGTTAAAAAAAATCAGAAACAAAAAGATGAAAAAATAATGTAATATATATAGAAGCAATTGTTTATGACACTTATTTTTTGTTTCCTGATATTAAATATTTGGCTGGATCTCCATCACTTCTTGCACAGAAAAGGTTGTTATCTACCAGCACTAATCATAATAATTTTTCCAGGGTAATGTTTGAGTCAGAGTCTCAGATATTCACTTTTTTATTACTTGACAGGTGACTTCCACAATAAGTTTGCATTTCTCTCTCTTGTCCTCAAATACAGTTTAGCTGTGTTTGATATTTTCAGTGCCATTTAATACATTCTGCTGCTAATTCCAAAAAGATGTGTAGAAACTTCTGGACTCAGTCTTTAAAATATTTCTCTTCCATCAACAAGGTCAGGCACAAGGCTCCAGGAAAGAAGGAGCAAGGAGGGAGAGTGATTTTTCAAGGCTGATTTTTTTTATAATCATAGAATAGTTGGGATTGAAAGGAACCTTTAAAGATCACCCAGTTCAACCCTGTGTAATAGGCAGGGACATCTTCTCCTGGATCAGGTTGCCCGGAGTCCTATCCAACCTGACCTTGAATGTGTCCAGAGAAGGGGAATCCTCCACCTCTCTGGGCAACCTGTCACCATCATTATAGTGAAAAACTTCTTCCTTATGTCTAGTCTGAATTGATCCAGTTTTGGGTTAAAACCATTACCTCTTGTCCTGTCACTACAGGCTCTGTTAAAAATTTTGTCCCAATTTTTCTTATTTGCCCCCTTGAAGCCCTGAAAGTCTGCTGTAAGGTCTCAATGGAAGTTTCTCTTCTCCAGGCTGGAAAACCCAAGTTATCCTGTTTTTTCCTCATAGGAGAGATGTTCCAGACTTCTGATCACTGTTGTGTCTCTCCTCTGAACCTGCTCAGGTTCAGAGGAAAGAGTAGGATAGTTTGGTTCCCAAAAGGATAGCTTAAGAGCTGATACAATAAAGAAACTTTAGATATTAATGAGAATACAGTCACTCAAGAGAAGGCAGATGGACTATGAGAAGATAAATTTTAAAGATAAGTAATCATTTCATGTGAGAACATTTATTCAGGCTTTTTAAAATTTAATGGAATGCACTAAAACCAGCATGTACAGGAGAATAAGAGGAATGCTGAACATTTTCTTACAAATATACAAAATATGCTCCTGGCCTGAACGATGCCACAATGTGTAAATATATAACTTGTAGAAAAAGATGGAAAACTGCAATTTGCTCCTGTTGGAGCTCTGTAGCATTCCTCCATTTTGCTCCCAGCTTTCTGAATGCTTTCAAGTGATCTGTCTAAGGAAATCAATGGCTATTGACAAGTTCTGTAATTACATTTACAAGCCAAGATTCTCAGCCCTCTGACACTTATTTAAGTGATTACATACCTTCTAACCTCTTTTGCTAATGATCAGCAATGTATGGATCTGAGCCAAAAATCAAATCATGTCCCACAACACCCACTTGCCTTTCTGCACAACAGTGCTGTGACTTGGGATCCTTGCACTGTCACAGTGACAGAAGAGCTGATGGGTGGAAAATGAAGCTGTTTGTCATACATTTTTCTTCCAAATTCATGCTAAATTTGCCATGTGGGTTTGGCAGGGATGGTAGTGTTTGAACTCGTTTAACAGGTCAGTCCCAAAAAGGGTTGGTCAGTCTATTTCCCTGATAGATCTCTCTGTGGCTGGAATAAATACTGATGAAGAAGGAAAACAATATACAGACTAAGCTTTTTTCACACATTTCCTGCCACTTAAAATGCTGCCTGAAGGCACCAGAGCTGTGTTTCTCTGGCATTGCTATCTCAGCTGTCTTCATTGGAGCCATTTGTGTTGTATGAAACACTTTAAATATTTTCTTAAATGATGAAAAATAAGACATTTGCTGCATAATTAGGATACCGAACCAGGACTTCAGACAAAGGTCCCAGTGTTTATTTCATTAAATGCTTAAATTTCAGAGACTAAATGAAACCTTTCAGTGCTCGTTTTACTACCTGAAGGGAGCTTACAAGAGAACTGTAGAGGCACTTTTACAAGGGCTTGTAGTATTGACAGGACAAGGGAGAATGACTTTAAATGGAAAGAGGGAAGGTTTAGATTGGATATTGGGAAGGAATTCTTCCCTGTGAGGGAAAAAAGGCCCTGGCACAGACTGAGCAGCCCAGAGAAACTGTGAATGCCCCATCCCTGAAAGTGTTCAAGGCCAGGTTGCACAGGACTTGGAGTAACCTGGGATAGTGGAAGGTGTCCCTGCCCATGATTGAAGGACAGGGTGATCTTTAAGGTCTGTTCCAACACAAACCATTCTATGATTCTGTAAATCTATATTTCTATAAAAAACCTCAGCAAATACATGCTCAGTACGTCAGAGTCAGTGGCTGGGTTACAGTCTGCTGGTGATATTGGAGGGAAAACCCATCAGGAGAATTGGGAGTGGATACCCTGACAGCTGCCAAATGCTTTGGTCACTCTGCCTTTGGTAGCAGAATCATTGTACAGCAGTTGTCTGCTTTGTCAATCTACTTTGTCAAATTAGATGATAAAATTTACGGGGAAGAAAGAATCTGCAAAAAGAATTTGGGGCCCCATTGACTTTTAAAAAACAGTCTATATTTCTGGTAAGCTTTGTATTCATTCATAGAAAAACAAAAGCTCACAATATCAATCCATGTCTTATTGACAAGTCTTCCAAAAACTCTTTCAGAACGTGTGCTCTATGAAACTCTATTGCTGCATGGTGCCCAGGTAAGATGACTTTTCTACTGATCACTGCCCTTCTGAAACTCATTACCTTCACTCAAATCCAACAGAAATACACTAAACTCCAAATGCCTCAGCTCTGAGTCAGTGGAAAGAATGAAGCCTGTGCAACAGATGATCAGAGAAGCACGAATACCCTGAGTACCTGGTAGCATCTGCTACCAGAAACAGTTCCTGCACCACTAGCAACTGCTACTAAAGCCCTTTCTGCTTAGTAACTCTTACTACGTGACAGCATGTCTTGCTCAGTGTGCAGGCTGCTGATTCCACTTGCCATAAGTGAAGATGCTGTGTAGGAGGAAAAATAAATTGTTACATGCTTTTGGGTTTCATTAGGTTTTCTTTGCTCTCCTACATGAAGGCTTTTGTAAAATTCCAAAGGAAGTGCTTTTATTTTATTTTTTTAAATCTTATTTTGAACATAAACAGTTGCTTCAAACAGATACTGAATATTCAAAATAGAATCCAAAATAGTTTCCTGAAGGTGGAGAATTACTAAGCTAATTCCTGTATTGGAAACTTCCTCCACAGCAACCAGTGTGTGCTGCCAATAAATCACAGGTGTCCACAGTCCATAAACAGGTGAAAGAAATAAAATGTGACTTGTTTGATAGCTTTGAGGTGTGCAAAGAGTGTGTGCCTATACATTTGGCAAGGCTACTTATCTTTTCAGAGATCTGCAAGACAGAAACAAAATCCACCCCTGCCATAAAGCTGAAAAGAACCTCAGTGTTATAAAGGAGGCTCTGTGGACTCTGCAAGTAAGCTCTCAGTCTTTCACAAATGGGTATTTTGTGCTCTCTTTTCCTTCAGTTGGTGTGTGCAACAAGGGAAAAGTGATAAAGAGGTAAGGAGGGTTAGTATCCTGCTCTGAGACTTGACAACACAGTGAGTGGGGGAGGGAGATGCAGAAGGGGAAGAATTTGGGCCAAAGCTATTCTCCATTTTAGGTGAAAAAAAATTATTGCCTGAATATTGAAAATGTCACTATTTCAATAAAATTTTTTTCATGTTATGCTATCTGATCAAAGGTGAAGACCACCTCTAGTGCAAGTTAAATGTTCGTGTTTTTTTCTTTTCATACACTGGCTTTCTGAACATTTACAGAGCAGCTGTGTATCTTTGCATTTCAATGATAAGTTGAATCATTTCAAAAGAAAACAAGATCAATTAAGAACTTCACATTCTGGTTTAGATTGGTTTATTTTAAATGCTGCACACTGTGGCCAAGGTGAAGAGCAGATGGGTCACAGTTCCTGTGAGCCTATAATTTGTTGTCTCATCTCCAGAGCAGGGCATACACTTTTTTCTTTGAAAACTCCATTTTGTCTCTGTTTTGGTGGAAATCCTTTCTTACAGATTGAATGTGAGGTTTTGTGTCATTCTGTACCTTGTTCTCTTTGTTCTCTAATTGAAATTTTTACTTCTCTTCACCCTTTGCATTTACTTCTTTTATAATTTCCTGTTGCATCCCCATTTTAAGAGCCAGTTTTGACCATCCCACTAAAATGTTAGTTCAGAGTTAATCTCTCCAGTTTCTCTTGAGGTTTGCTTCCAGCTCCTCAGAGATGGTTTTCTCATGGATTAGACTCACAGCACCTTCAGCTCAAGTTGCTTTTTTACTTACTAACATATCCTCCTGGTCAAGTACATTCTACCCCATGGGAAAAAAAACAAACAAACACAAATTCTTTGAAACAAGTGAAAGAAGCTTTTTTTTTTTTTTTTCCCCTTCCCATTGGTTCTTAAAGGCTCTTTCACCTTCCCTCTGAATAACTTTGGCTCATGACCCCATTGGATTTAACACAGATGCAGGAACTAGCTGAAAATGGGAATTAACACTCAGCTTGGAGAAAATTCTGACAGAGATCCGAGTTCCTTAAGTCTTCTTTTTTTCTCACTGAACACTTTCCTATTTCAGCACAGGTGTAAACCTGGATAGCCAGCACCACAGCCCTTCTCTATTACAAGCACCAAGTCACACCACTCTTGTCTGTCTATCTGGACCCTACTGGGTCCAGAGTTTCTCAAGAAGTTTATGCAAATTAAACAACAAAACTTAGCCATTTTACTTTTTTTCTTTTTCTGTGTTACTTTATTTTATTTTGTTTTATTTCTTTATTCCCATTATGTTGCATAATATTTTCCATTACTCTTGTTGCAAGGCTGTGTAATGAGCCAACTTGAGGCACACAAAGGTGTTTGCCACATTTCCAAGACTCATCTGTTGGGAACTTTGTTTTTTTTTTGCTGTGTAAATATGCCTGTATATGGACAGTAAATATGCCTGTTCCTTTGGTATGGAAATCATCTTCAGGCTGTACCATCAATATTCATTCCATATCACACCAATTAACAGACTGTGAATAATTGGGAACTAAACATGAATGCATGAAGGACCATGATCACCCAGGTAGTGACTAATAGGGACTTGTTTGAAGTAATCACACACAGATTTAATTTTAATATGGTTGATTTGGGGTTTTTTTTATTATTTTCCAGAAAGTTTTCTCAATGGTAATTAAACAATTTAGCTCATATTCAATTTCTTTAGAAAAGTGTAATTGTTTTAAAAAGCTGCCTTTAATCACAAGAATAGATTATTCAATCAATAACAAAAAATGCTTGATTTTTCTAGCATCATACTCTGTATGTAAAATCATGTTTTAAATACCTTTTATACATTTCAATATAATCAAAATCATGCTTTGTATTTCAAAGAGTTATTCTTCTGCTTGGATAACACTGTAAAAAGAAAAAAAAAAAACATTAGAATTACTAAACAAACCTCAAATCTTCCAAAAATTTCTTACCTGCACTATTTCTTTGTATTTTAATTTATCAACAGCATCTTCTTTGAAATTATGAAGTGAAAGAAGGTAAAGAGCATGAAAAGCTGTCTCTTGTGGCTTTTTTAGAACTTTGAGGAGGGTCCAGATCTAAGCTGGACCCAAAAATCATCAATTTTGATACAAAAGAGTCAACCAATCTCAAATGATGTCACAATTTTCAGGAGTCTCAGCTGATGCTCAGCATAGTTCATAATGTATCAAAGTTAAAGGAGGCAGTTTTGTGCTTCTTGTTTGATTACTTCCCACAGCATTACCTGCATGGAATGACACCTGATATGCTGGGAATCTTTAAATAAATATTCAGATGTAGAAATGATTTATCACATTTATTTAACCAATCAGTATTTCCCATTCTTACTGGCTTGACATTTAAGCAAAGCACAGGTCCCAGTCACGGCCTTAAAGAATCACTATGTCTCACATTTTTACCATGAGTCATTCAAATTATTTTTAATGGCACAACAGTTTGAATCAAGAAGCTTTGTGAGCTGCAGTCTATGGGGAGGGCTTTTTTCCCCTCTTTTTTCCTTTTTTTTTTTTAAATGATTTGCTGTTTCTAACCTACAACTTTAGAGTGGAACCTTTTTTTTGTTTTGTTTAAAATTTTATATATTTTATATTCTGTACTGTATATAATATTATAAATTTTACTTTCAATACTTTTATGCCTTTATCATTTTTGTTGTAATAATTTGTCCTATATTCTATATCTTATTTAACTTAAATCCCTCATTTAATTTAATGATCTTTGTTTTTGTTTTGTTTGTTTGTTTTTCAGCTGCAGTGATTCAAAGAAGTTCCCCTGAAAAGACAGATTTCTTCCAGTAATAACGCAGTCAAATCATGAAGTTTTCTCTGTTCTGCTTTTAGAAAGCAGGGATATAGACATGACTGCTTTCCCAAAATATTATAACATTTTATTTCTTTCAAATGAGCTTTGCAAGAGCTCACAACAGTCATTTTTCAACAGCTTCAGTTGCTAAGACTTGGAGGTCAGAGATATAGAGCTGAGACTGAAACAAATCCAGAGCACTGACCTGGAGCTTATAGTACACCTCCCTGCCAGAACTGGCTTTAGTAGTACATAACTAAGCCAGAACAAATGGGTAAACTTCATACATTTGGGGAATGTTGCCTTCCCAAGGAAAAGGAAGCCTTGATAAGAGATTGGAAACTGAATGTAGGAGAATCCTTTTGAATTTTTTATCTTCTTATCCTAAGTTAACGACTCAGATGTGCAGTTAGGCTTCATCAAGCCAGGTATGATAACATTTGAATTATCAGGTAGTGACCAGCAGCACCCTTCCAGAGCTGCAAGGAAGGGCTGCTGGAAGATGTAGATCCAGACTTGGGGAAGATGCTGGCAGGATGTGCCATGCTGCAGAAACATTCAAGGCAGGATGAAAATGTTAAATGGCAAAACAAGTTGCAACTACTCTTGACAGATTTACCAGCAGGAGAGGGCGCTGGGAAGCAGGAGGTCACAACAAAGTGAGGGGTTTGGAAGAGGTGCTGTAGAAAGAGCAGCAAGAAAATGTCAAAGAAAAGCAGCTGCTTGAGGAATGGGAACATGTACAGACCCAGACAACAGCCAGCATTTAGAAATGAATGCTGTTTTGCAGGAGTTTTCAGCCCTGAGTAGCAGGGAGAGGAAGAACATCTCACGACTGAGTGCCCAGGAGAGCAGGGAGTGACAGGGTTTGCAGGGACAGGCAGCACCTTTCAACAGGCCAGCACAGACAGCCACACAAAGACAGACAAGTCCTCCTATTCCCAGACCTTCTTCCAGGGGACAGAGCTGTCAGTGACATAGAGCAGTTCTGCTTGGGGTTTGGCTGAAGAATGCTGAAGCAAAGAAATTATTTTGTCATTAAAAAATAATGAAATGCTTATAAATTATAGATGAAACATAGATCACTTAGGAAAAAAAAGTGAATGGGAAATGTAAATACATAGAGGAAAGACAAATATAATTGAGAATGCATAGCATGAAACCAATTCTGAGTAAAGAATTACGTGATCTGAAGTTTTTTCTTTAGCTGGAACTGATCGAGTCTGTTATAGTTACAGGAATAAAAAGGCAATATTTGGTTTAAAAACATGTTTAGCCTAGGTTTGATTCAGAGAGTGTACAGACTGAAGAAACCTAGAAAAGGTAATAATGCAAATATAAGAAACAATTATCCAGTCTCAGAAATAATAGAGAATAAATTTGCAGGGACTGCAGCAAAGGATGAGGCATTGCAGGAAACCTTCAAGGCTATCAGTGTAAGATGGGATGGGAATTACAAAATATATCCACTGCATCTTTCTCATTTAAATGAGAACTTTCTGTAGCTGATGATGTAGTGCTTAGAGGTACTGGCTCGCAGACTAAAAATTATGATAACCTGACGTGATTCATGATTGCAGAGAGGTGTAGAAGAAAAAATACTACATTGAGCTATGGATTGCTGGGGTTAGTGGTTGATGCCTCATCCTTACAAACATGAGGGAGTTGATGCCTTGGGAAGACAGACCTGGAACAGAGACTGGACAGAGCTAGAGAATAAAGTAGATACTTGGTGAAAGGCCTTTAGAATACAGTTTGGGCAGGACAAGAGCCTGGCCAGGCCTACACCCAAGGTGGACCCAAAATGGTCAAAAAAATGCATGACTGGTCACGAGATCTCACACTTTTATTAAGTTTTGGTCTATTTGCATATTGGGGTTTAATTGTCCAGTTACAGCTTCAGGGTGTGAGGTCTCATCTTTCTTGTTTCTCTTTTCAGTCCACCCTTGTTTGTGCTTTTGGGCCGGAAAGTTGTACTCCTTGTCCTTGGTCCTCAACAGGAAAAGGATTTGTTCTGTCTGCCTGCTCTGTGAAGAGAGCTGACTGACAGTAAATATGAGGCTCAGAACTACACCCCCAGGCAGCACAGAATCTGGAAAAAAATGAAAAATAAAACTTAAGGCATCAGAGTCTGGGGGCAACAGGGCAAGGGGAGGAAAGCCAGAGCTTTACTCAGAGAAAGGATGCCCTGCCCTGGTTCCCCTGAGGGCTGTCCCCAGAGAAAATCACCCCCATGGACTGGAGAGGACACCCATCAAGGGCCAACAGCTTCTGGATCACCTTGCAGACTGACAGGGTCATGGAACTCATGATGTGAGTCAGGGGAATGGATACTTGGCTCATGCAGAGCTTTTTCTAGGGTGGAAAACAGCATTTAAATAATCAATTAATCGTCCCACTAAAATGAGATTGTATTATTGAGGAGTTTAACATGAAAACAAGGTATTACAGGACTCTCAATAATAGGGATGGTCTGCAGCTTCATAGGACTTAAAAAGCATGAGAGAATTATGCATTCCATAGTTAAACGAGCTACCAAAATATACTTATTAAATTGTCTGGCAAAAAAATAAAGTTATATTTAGAGTGCTTTTAATTAAATTTTTGATATCTCAAAGAGACCCATGATTTGTCCTTACAAACTTAGCCCTTAAAAACTGCAGTGAAAAGTTATTTAGTTAAAAAAAAAAAAAAAAAAAAAAAAAAAAAAAAAAAAAGAAAGCGCATAGTTTTTCCTGGCTTCTCTCGTCCTGCAGCAGAAGCCTGAGCAGATCTTTTAAATACACTCAAAACCACTGGTAAAAGGGTATACTGTACCTGTACTTTTGCCAGCTTCGATGCCTTTGGGATGCATCTGGCATGCAGAGTGGTGTTGCGAGATTTTGGGAGGGCAATTTCTCCTTACTCTCACAAAATGCTTGAGCCATCAGCCCTCCCTCTCTCACCCTGAAGGAAAGTGCCAGGACATGAGCCAAGTCCAGGTTATGTAGGAGGAACCTGCAGAGAGAAAAAAAAATAGGTTGTGAAGAGGCACAAAATATTGAGCAATGATGGAGAGAGAGGCAGAACTGATCCTCAGGAGCCTGGCCAGAACCATTCCTGACAGAATTAGTGGCAACTGCTTGGTCTGTGCCATAATAAACTGGAACCTGGAATTTTAATTTGCCCAGAGAAGCTGTGGCTGCCCAATTCCTGGAAATTTTCAAGACCAGGTTGGATGGGGTTTGGAGCAACCTGGGCTAGTGGAAGGTGTCCCTGCCCACGGCAGGGGGGGCTTGAAGGAGATGATCTTTAAGGTCCCTTCCAATCAAAACCATTCTATGAGTCCATGAAAAACAATAGAAGAAAGGAATGTAGTGAAAATGACATAGTGTCTGAGAGCTGAGCTGTGACAACAGATGTGAAGTGGTAACACAGAGGAAAGCAAATAAATTAACAAACAAAAAAAAATTTGGTGTTATAAATATCTCCTAAAGTCATGATCTTAAGAAACCTTTACCACATGCAGACCATTTTTTTTTACACTGATGGTGGTATAAGTTACTTCTTCCTAGGAATACTGAGGTTTTATATAATTTTGAAAACAGACCTCCTAAATAGGAAAAATTTATAATCTAAGTGCCTTGGAAAACAGGGCCTGGCCACCAGTTTGGCAAGTTGGTGGCTCTCCTGAGCCAGAATTTATTTTGGCATTTTCAAAGGAAAGAAATGTGAAAAACTATGACAAAAATGTTTTAAGGGCAGCACCATGAGGGTGGTGGAAAATGTTTCAACGGTGGGGTTAGAAATGGCAATATTTAAAGCAAGGCACTTATGAGCAGATGGATGAGGGGAGAAGAGCTCTGAACAGAAAATGAGCAAAGATAGGCACTAAATGGACAAAATCAGTGCTCTGCTCATTTTTTTCAGTGTGAAGGTGAAACAAAGCTGCTGTAAAGTAGTTGAACAGGCCATTGGCCTTTGGCTGCTCTGTGCTTCACATAAAATAGAGAGAAAACAGTGACAGGGCTTGGCTTATTTGATGTTGTAATAGCTCAGAATTTTCCAAGCTGCAGAAGACCAAGCATTTTCATTCCTCCAAGTCTTTCCTTTGGTGTTTTTTCCCCCTCACAGAGATTAAATAGACCAGAAACCAGAACAGCCATGCAAGCAATTCTCTCACCCCACTCTTTAAGTGGCATATGCAGCCAAACCACAATTACTCTGGATCTTCACCTGAGGTGAAACCTTTGCAGACCTAAATTGTCACATCCAGACTGTAGCTATTTTCCTTCTCTGGCCACCCTCTCATGTTACTGCCACTCAGCTTCAACCTCTCCCCCTAAAAGGCTCAAAAATAAAGGGGTGGAAGAATCTGCCACTTCTAAAAAACCTGGCAGAAATGCTAAAAGAGGGGGGTAGGGGGGAGGATTCTGGCAGCTCCAGTGCCTCCCATTTCCAGCCCTCCCACTTTTGTGTTCCTCTCCCAGCCTGTCAGATCACACAGGAGACAACAATAAAGAAGAAGGAGTTTTCCACCCTCTATGGCACCTTCCCTGTCACCACTGCAGGAAGAGGTTATTAGAGTGATAAATCATGCAAACCCAAATCAGCCAAACAAAGCTATAAAAAGACAGCAGAGACAACAGAATGGGGAGGGGAAAGCGTAGGGAGAGGTTAAATATCCTATTGTCCAGAGGAGAAAAGAAAACAGATAGAAACACAATGTAGAATAAAAAAAGACTCAAGCAGGGAGGTGCTTACAAACCAGAGACTTCATGAAAAAAAGAAATCTATAAAGGAATATAAAAATACACTCTGCATTTCTAGTCCTGTTTTATTTCACCTTGCTTTGGGGACTGCAACTAATTTAGTGAGTTACTGAGCACCTCTGCCTTCACTTTTTTCCACTGCAAAGTAAGAATTAGTGGTGGAGGGAGGAAAGATAATGAACTCATCTAAATGGATATTGTGATACTGTGCCTTGATTTCAATGGATACAGATATGCTAATGAATAAAAGTACCTAAAATCTTGCATGTGGGTGGATCACATAGAGTCATAGAATCATTAGGGTTGGAAAAGACTTCCAGGATAATCAAGTCTAAACATTAACCTAGCACTGCCAAGTCCAGCACTAAACCATGTCCCCAGGTGCCACATCTACACATCTTTTAAATCCCTCTAAGGATACTGCCTCCCTGGGCAACCTGTTCCACTGCTTAACAACCCTTGTGGTGAACAAAGCTTTCCTAATATCCAATCTAAACTTACCCTGGCACACAAGAGGAGATTTCCTCTTGTTCTGCCACTTGTTACCTGTGAGAAGAGGCTAACTCCCACCTCACTATAACCTTCTTTTTCTTTCAGGGAGTTGTAGAGAGCAATAAGGTCCCTCTGGAGCTTCCTTTCTCTCCAGGTTTAAATCCCCCAGCTTCCTCAGCTTCTTCTTACCAGATTTCTCCTAATCACTGATAGGATTAAACTTTGCACATCACCCACAGCAGGAAGGTCTCATCCAGATTTTGTACTTGGATCTGTCTCTGAGCTGGGCACGGGCATCGTGTCAGTACTACTTGGCATGACTCAAAAACTGGTCAATTGTACCTGTACATGGCAGGGATGGTAATTCATCAGTCTCTGAGCTTGTGCCATGGCCTTGCTTTATTTACTGGTGCTGAGGTGGCCGATAAGAACAGCAATGAGAACACAGTAGCAAGGGTGGGATGACTAATACACACCAAGATATGGAAATGGAAATTAGGAAGAAACAAAACCTCAGAGGGTTTAAGAGAAGTCACAGTGACCTGATGTGTCTGAATTACAAAACAATAAGGAGTTGCAGAGCCAGTAGCACAAAATCCCTAAGGCACAGGTAGTTGAAGATGTAAGGATTCTTTTCAGAAATTAGCAATAAAAATGATTCAACTCACTACAAACTTGTAAGTTGTCCCTGAGCAGTATAAAAAGATTGAAACAAATCTCAAAGGAAGAAAATATTAAAATTTTCCGAAAAAAATTAGATGGAGTAAAATTAAATTTGGGGTGCCAAAGGTAGTTCTTGATGGAATAACCTCATTTTTTTTTTCATTTATTAAAAAATCCTATACTATGTTGATTCCCTCAGCAAAGGAGCATGAACCATATAAAAGTTAAAGCTGAAGGATAAACCAGGAAGCTGCTAGTGAAGGAGGAGGAGAACTGTGGGGATGCCCAGAGACCATTTAGCAACAAGTACTCCTGAGACTGCAAATTTTCAGCCTGAAGGAAGGCTGAGAGAGGAGCCTGAAGAGCAATACTAATTAACTTTTACTAGCAGTCCTGGCATAGCAAGTACATCAATAAAGCTCACTGTGATGACACAGAGAGGTTCAGAGCATCTGCAAGGAGCAACTGGATGAGCATGAAAACTGGAGAAACAGCAATTTAATGAAATTCAGTAGTACAGAGGGCAAGGGCATGCATCTGGGGACCAATAGCAAAAATGCTTCCAGAAATACCATGTTGAGTTGGAAATGACCAATGAAAGTTGATGTGACCATACAAATACCACTCAAATGTAATGCCATGGAATAAGGCCCTGCTGAGACAGGAGGCACTGCTCTTATATCTCAAAAGGAAGAAATCCAGTCTCCCAGTTTGAGGAGCAGTGTGTGGAACTTAGGTCTGGGAAAAGCTTCCTGAGTAACCATAACCTGTCACTAACCATCCTGAGACAGCTAGGTCATCCTCAACCTATTTCAATTGCAGTTAATATTGCAAAAATGCTTCAGAAGCAATATAAATACCTAAATAAAATCTAACCATGGATTGGTTTTGGGAAGCTCTGATTCCTAGAGCATAGAACACCCAACAGGTCTTGAAAGGCTCAAGTCTGAGCCCTGTCCTACTTATAGGTGTGCCAGGCTGCTTTGGATAAGTTGGTCATGGTTTTGCATTTCTGAAGAGGAGATGATGGTATTTATTACCTGTATATTTAGAGATTCACTGCTAAAGAATGGCCTCTTAGGTGTTATCTTTATTAGAACCTCAAGTATCTCAGTTATCTGTAGGAAATATGTTGTGGCATTTAAAACTATTTATTTCTTGAACTTATTCCTTACCCAGCAGCCAGGGTTCTTCCCTAGAACATGTCCGTATCTATCTAGGCAAATAAAACAGGATTAAAAATGGCTTTCAGTCCTCATGTAACCTACAGAATTCTCCCTCTTGTAAGTTTATTAACCCTCTCCCAGTCAATGAACATTCCCAGCAGGAGAAGGGACTCTTTATGAACAGATCCCATGGGCAGTTTTGGTAATAATCACTCCATTTGGTGGGCTGAAAAATGTGTGCAGTAAGAGTGTGAGGCATAGAAAAGGTCTTGGCAGCAAAAAATGTTCCTGGGACTGTTTCATTGAGTTATATAGATACCACTACAGTGTCCAGGGGCTGGCATTGTGGATGTCCTGGTTGTCCTGAGGTTGAACCTGAAATCCTCCCCTGTGTTTCCCCAAACCACCCTGGGCTGGAGGAGATGCAGATGCAAGCACGTGTTGCTCAGGTGGCACATCCATAGGAACCTAAACATACTGATTGTGTTACCACCTGCAAGAGCTGTCAGAGGAAACCTTTAAAAAGTAGTGAAAACCAGAAAAAATGAGCGTGACAGATATCAAAAGGCTCCACTATTCTTTAAGCAGGAGGGGTAGATTTTAATGCCAGGCCTCAAGCAAGAGACTGCTTGCCTAATTACCAGAGAAAGTGAAAGCAGCTGCTGCTAAAGACTCCAAGTTAGAGGCAAATGGTGAACTGAGGCATGGAGAAGTTAAGTGGTTTGCCTTAGGCCATGGAGGGAAGTGGTGTCAGATCCAAGATTAAAAATCACAAGTTTTTCTCATCCATTTCCAAGCTCAGATCACTAAAGTGTACCATCTGGACATGCGTAGATAAGTATTTGGGTCTGTCTATCATTCCTATCCATCTTTAAAATAAACTTATAACCTCTTACAGTTTCATATAATTTCCAGGAAAATGCTATTTTATTTAAATGTAGTTTCTTGCACAGCTAGTATTTCAGAAAAATAATTCAGGATTAATGTGGTGCCCCAGCCACTGGAAAAAAAAAAGTTCCAGCAAGTAAGGATTTGGATTTTTTTGAACCATAAAACAAAAGCTTCTTGGTGCAAAATGATAGAAAAACAGACACAGGAAGTTACCTTCAGCTTGTTACTGTTATTTTTTGAAAAATGGGGAAGAAGTGAAGTGAGATAGGAAACTTTGGTACTGCAGGAATTTAGCAAAGAGGAGGAACAAATACAGGACAGAACAGCAGCACAAAATAAATTCCGAGTAATGCTACCTCAAAACACTCTCCATAGTAACATAACATTTTTATCCCTATTACCAATGTTGAGGACTTTTTGGTTCCAAACCAACTCAAACTCACATTAAAAATATCTAAAGCAGTCTTTGGACCAAGCTTCTCAACCTTTTTGTTTTAGTTTTGCTTGAGAGCGACATGTGCTGACCTTTTGGACAGCTTGGCAGCCCTTTGCTATTCAACTTACAAGAACTTTCTGTGCCAAAACCTACTGATATGATTTCTCCCTTATATTTAAAGTCCCTTCTTTATGGCTTACATTCTACTAGGGCATGGGAAAAAACTTTAAACACAAATCAATTCTTATGGATGGGGAGATGTTTGGATATTCCATTTTGATTAGAAAAGGGATAAGAACTGTCCACTTTCTCCATGAAACTTAGAGGTCCAAAGCAAACCACGTTTTAAAAATAGCAAGTTAGCATCAAAATAATTTGATTCTTGTAAATCAAGTCATTTCATTATGTTAATCTGTTACAGACCTACTCTCATCTAGAGGCTCTGTGCTGGTTTTGTCTGGGGTAGAGTTAATTTTCCTCACAGTGGCTGGTATGGGGCTGCATTTTGCATTTGTGCTGAGCACAGGGTTGACACTACAGAGATGTTTTTGTTATTGCTGAGCAGGGCTTTCAAGAAGCTGCATGGGGCTTGGCTGCTGGCTGGGGTTAGGGCACGGCAGGTTCTTATGCAGAGCAGACAGCTATAGAGCTTGAAAATCGTCTGTGAGTGTTGAACACAACATCACTTAGATGTGACATATTGATGGCTGATGTCAGGATCTTCCCACACTGGAGAAATAGCCAGTGACAGCCTGGCAAATGCAGCAACAAAACCATCTCCCTGAAAAGGAGGGGAGGATGCAGCTGGCAAAACCAGCGAGTTTTTGCAGTTCCCCATTATTTTACGTGGCAGATGGATTTTTGGCTATCTGCTCTGGGTAATAAAGGCACAGCAGCTCTACGTGGATTGCTCATTTGGGCACATGTACTTACACCTGCAAGCACACAGAAACACCACCTTTGATAAATGCAGGTACATAAACACCAGATCCAGGGCGAAATCTCAGTGCAGCAAAACGCTTCAGCATTTACTCAAATCCCATTGCAGTATAAAGCTGTTGCTTAAGAAATTTCCAAAATTGTGGCTACTACCATTATCACTGCAGTCAGTCTTTCTATTGATTTCAATAAGCTTTAGGTTGGTCCCCTGATATCAATATTCTGGATCTACGTCCAGAGATAGCACTGCAAAAACAAAGCCTAAGAATTTCTTCTCTCTCACAGTCCTCAAGAGATAAGTTCAGCTAATCACTGGATCAGAAACAACCACACACAACTTTTTCCTTAATAAATTCAATGAACTGAAGCATTTTGTGAGTCAGAAAAGTGGTGTGAGAAAAAACCAAAGCACCATCTCCATATATTTTTATATATACAAACACATATATATTTTTATATATACACATCCTCCAAGCAGAACATTCTTTAAACTGTTAAAATATTTTATAAAGTTGCCCTTATTGTTCCATCATTTTACAGCCTTGCAAATTATTATTTTCTGTGTTGGGGAAAATATGAAAAGGCAAAAACAAGACAAACATTTTACTGTTTATACTTTAACTGGCTTGGTTTAAAATGGATTTACTTTGCGCATTGTTTGAGCACTTAGAATATTTGTAATGCTGTAAAGGTGCTCAGTGACAGAAAAATAATACATAGCTGCCTGCCTGTGACAACATTTTAGTAATTCTTTGAGGCATCGGAACAGGTTTTAATGCTACATCCTGCAACAACAGTCCCTGAGAGGATATTTACAGTGTAGATACCTAAGTTAGGAGATTTGTATACTGAGGCTCTCTTTATACTGACTGGGGTGAGAAAACCTCCTCCAGAGAGCAGTTCTGAGGAGAAGCAGAGTTTAAGTGCCCTGAATGTGCTAGCAAAATCATTCCCAGCAAAAGCATTCCCAACAAAAGCATTAGAGAATATTCCGAATTGCAGCACTTATTTAAAGGTTTGGAGTTTGGAGTTGAAGCACACAAAGGTGAGAACAAACTTTGTTCTTATTTCTGCACTGAATGTCTTCCTCTCTTGAGGATGTCATGTAGCCTTTAATGATTGCATGGAACACTGACATTCTTAGTTTTTAAGCAAGTTCTTTTAAGGGCTAAATATTTTCTGTGAAGTGTTTTGTAAAGTTAAAGTGCTGAAGCATAGTTAGGCTGAAAAGCTTCTTTTTTCAAGTAAAATGTCTCAATCTTAGAGGATCCACTCCAAGATGACAAAGGACAGAACTGAAGTTGCCTGACTCTCATTTGAACCTCCAGCTGCAGCATGTGATGTGATGCTGCTGCTTTGTCTAATGCTTCATCTTCCCTCAGAGAAGATACTTCGCTTACTGCCAACAGCCTACCAATACATTTTGAGGACCACGACCCATTTTTTACAAGGGAACAAATATGCTTCTGTCCAAAAGCATGTATTTGGGAGTGGTAGAAATGTTGTTAGCTTGGAAATTCAGAAAATCTTGCTGCAGCAAGCACAGGAATCAAGACACTTCGTAAAAGTGACTCTCAGGACTGTGAGCTCCTTGTCAGCTTGTGTGGAGTTCTGTAAACAAAAAATAAATTTAGCACAATGGTTTTTTTTTTCTTCTTATCCACATAAAGAAAATTAAAAATTTATGAATGACAAGAAGGAAAATAGTGAGCATGTGAAGAAGATTATGAATTAATAACTGAGCAATGTCCTAAGATCCCACCAAAATCCGGGTCCCAAAGCTATAAACATCTTGCAATGTTTAGTCCATATCTCTATAAATTGACTAATCTTGCTTTGTATGTGGAGGTTGACATGTGGTAATAATTTACATGTGTAAATGTCTCTGATATATAAATGAGCAAAGCAGAGTGAAGTTGGGATAAAAGTTTTAAGCACAGTCTAAAGAGAAACATCCATAAATCACACATTTAAGGAAAAAAAGAAAACAACCCAAATAACCCAATACAGAAAAACCCACCTGACAAACATGCACAATAGAAGGAATGACTGAATATATTACTAAATGAAAAGCGTGTCAAAACGCATTAGAATGTATTGTGAAATCAAGTACGTATCCCTTCGAACCATATTTCAACATCTGCAACTGTGTAATGCAGTAAGTGACATACATCACCTGCTGATTGAAACACATCACCTGGTGAAATAACAATCAATCTGTGCCTATGGAACGCATCTCTTCTCCTAATAAATTAAATGCAGAGCAAGCTGAAGCTGATGCAGCAGTTACCGAATTATGCACGGTGAGAGCTGAACTCATTTTACCAGCTACTGAATCTGAAACCCAAAGAGCTGAAGCTGATACAGCCCATCAGACACATCAGCTTTCTGGGAAGTGTCAATCACAGGGGCAGGTTGAAGCTGCTGTCAGAAAATGTTTAGGTCAACAACCCTCTCAGTAACAGCCATTTGCTTCAGCTGATGCCAAAGGTTCAGGATCAGGGCATGACTGCCAAGATCCCAAACATCTGGAGTTTGATATTCAAGCCTGTGTGAGTGTCCACTGTAGAGGGAAAGGTGTTGAAAGGCCCTTTTAAACACACTGTAGTTTAATGGAGCAGGGGAGAACAGTCTATTGTGTTTTTTAACTCACTGAATATGGGTGAGATGAAAAGGGGTGGGATGGACAGCAGTGTGGTTTTCATTTAAAAAAAAAACACAAAAAAGAAACAAACAGAGGATCATTCAGCAGTACAAATAACATTTGTGTCAGTCACATGCAAACTTCTTTCCACATCTTGTGTAAAGGATACATTTATATACATGAATATGTATAAGTATTCATGTATATAAATGTATACATGCATATATATAAAGTAAAGCAAAAAGCCTCATATTTGGTTTTGTGTTTTCCAAATATCATGAAAAACTCTGATGTTTCACAACATCAAAATGAATGCAAATCAGCTTTCCACTTGTGTTTCACACCATTTCAGGCAATCTGGTCCAGTTTCACCTTCACAGTGAAGAATTTCTTCCTGTTATACAATCTAAACTTGCCCTGTTTCAGTTTAGATCCATTTCCCCTTGTCCTATCACCACATGCCCTTGTAAACAATCCCTGTCCAGCTTTCTTGCAGACCCCTTTTAGGTACTGGAAAGCTGCAATAGTAAGGTCACTCCATAGCCTTCTCTTCTCCAGGCTAAGCAATCCCAATCCTCTCAGCCTTTCTGCTTAAAATTCTGTGGACAGTTTCATTCTTGATACCACTCAATGGCCAGTTTTGTTGACCTTTTAGCCAATTGTTCATTTTTACTTGTTCAAATGCAATGTATGTGCAAAATAAGTTGGTTATTTGAGCCAATTGACTCAGGGTGGTTTTCTTCCTTCTGACAACAAATGCTGATTTAAGGAGTAAGCTAAGTGTAAGTCAGAGTCTATCAGGAAAATTCTCTGAAGTCATTGACTACTTAACTGATCAATAGGGCTGAAAAATCTCAGAGCCATCATTTGCTGAAAGACAAATTCCTGGATCCCAAATGACATAGGAAAGAGGTTCCAAAAAAGTCCAATGTGTCTGTGTCATGAGTCTACACAGGTCTGTCTCCAAGGCTTTTAATTAAGATTAATATTGTACATTTCATTAAAGTAAATTAAGACTAATTCCAGTGAAGTGAGGAATGCTGAAGGGAAGTGATAGCCTTGAATTAATTTACTTTTAAGAAAAGACCTGAAGAGAAGAGCAAAGTTGCTTTGTTCCATTGAGCAAGAATGGCATGTTTTAAAGGAATTTTGCTTTTCTGGAATTCACATAAGAGTCTAATCAGACTTCTGGTTTCTGTCACATTAACCTAAAATTCACAGGATAAAAACCACCTGTCATGTCTATACTCCTGACAGAACACAACTTGGAAAGAAGTTGATCCTTTTAGAAGCACAGAGAAGATTCCTTTACAGGTCATGGCTCCAGTTGTGGATAATGGCAAAGTGTTTCCTCCTTCCCAAATCCTCAGCAGCAGCCTGGGAATGTTCAGGACTGGCAAAACCTCCACGAAGCTCTGTGTGGACAGCAGGAGGCCTTCAGCATTTCCAACAGCTTGGCAAATAAAGCATGAGTCACATTCCCTTTGCTCTGGTTTAATTATTTCTCTATTTCTGCAGTAAAAATTTGAAGGGACAAATAATGGCAGGTTCCAGATGCTATCAATTTTCAGGAATGGTTTCTGGGTTTTGAAGCAGCTAGGCATCAAAGTCCCACAGTGTTAGCTGATATAATGTCTCTGAAATGCTGGATTTCAGGCTTATTTTAGGCACACCCACCCACTGGCCCAGTGGCTGGGAGAGAAGAAGCTGTGAAAGAGACTGTGATCCTCCAAGTCTCAATGTGCCTCATGGTCTTCTTCTCACCCACAGAAAGTGCACCATGCACACCACCCTCAGCTTCTCCCACGGCTTCAGCTCTGCTGCTCCAGGGGTAGATGGAGGTGGGATAATGGGGAACAGGTCTGACCCATTTCTCTGTTCCTTTATCAAGGATGTAGAAAATGGGCAGGACAAGAGAAGGAACGGCTTTTGTTCAGTAAAGTGAAATACCACCCAGACAAGGAGGAAGGCCTGGTTTTGTATCTGTCTTTCTGACTGGGGAGTATCCGTCACCTTCCAGGACTGAGACCAGAGAGAGAGCCATGATTTAAGCAAATCAAATGAGTGAGAAGGATTATACATTTCCATTTAACTGGGAGCTAGACACATCCTCGGCAACACAGAAAGGGATTTACAACTTTTAACGAGCAGCACTCTGTAAAAATAAAATTACTTCAAGCACAGCATTAAAGATTTTCTCAGAAAAGCTCTAATGTAAATTTTATATGGAGCACACTACTGTACTTGCATTTGTTATTTGAATTTGTTATTTTATTAAAAAGTGGAGCCTAATCAGGATTGCCTAGTTTCAGGGAGAAAGGGAATGGGATTAAATATGAAATAACAGTTGGTTCAGGATTCCTACCCACTCAGAAGGCTTCAGAAATGTTCTGTCATTTTCTAGAGATTTATATATTAAAAGTGTCTGGCCCATCATAATCACTTAACATGCTTTAAAAAGCACATAAACACACGGGGGGGTTTCATTATGGCATATGGGAGAGAGATTTTTCTCAGCATTGGTCTAATTTTACTCCCATTATTGTCAAATGCTAAATGCCCCATGGACATCAGGGGGAGCCGAGCCTTTTGAAATAAGCTATGCTTTATAAAAGCATAAAGCAAGCAGTCTGCAGGAAATATAGATTTCCAGTAAGCTAGGGAACAGGTCTAGACTCAAACAAATAATATCAGAAGGTATCTCCCATCAAGAGAATTTTTTTCCAGTGGCAAAAGGAGGCAAAGTTCAGACGGAGAGTTTGCTGTCCCAAGATTGATCCAGGATTTTTTTTTTTTTCCTTTCAATGGCCATAATTTTGAAGAAATTGTGTCTGTTCTTTATCACCCCTCTTATTCTTCCTTCAATCTCTCTCTTCTCACACCCACATGGAGGACTTCTAAATCTCAGCACGAGTCTGATAATATCTTCTCCTCTTTAATGTATGTTTCTGCGGAAGGGAGAAGCAGCAGCTATTAGCAGCTTGTCACTGAATGCTGCATGAGGCTCTCTTTGTAGTATCCAATTGCACGGGAAAACACAGTTTAACAGACAATCATTGCAGCAGCCACGCTGAGTGTACAGAAGAGGCAGCATCCCAGCCAGAGATGGGTGAGAGAGAGTCAGGTTCAAGGCTCAAGATTTCCTCACTGGCAGAGGTAGTTGGGAGCAGAGCCAAACACTGGGTCCATGGCTTAGGAATCTTCAGTCATTTTTTTGCTGAAATTAGATTTCACATATTACATCCATTGCCTTAAACATAAGGGTTTAATATGTTTCATCAAGCTTTTGGCACCACCATAGTGAAATCCCACTTTTATGTGGAAAAAACCCCATTGTCTCCTCTGATCTCTTGCATAAAGATCCTGTGAAGGGTCTGGGGCATGAGTCCTGTGAGGAGCAGCTGAGTGAGCTGGGGGTGTTCACCCTGAAGAAAAAGAGGCTCAGGGGTGACCTTATTGCCCTCTATAGCTCCCTGACAGGAGGCTGTAGCCAGGTGGGGATCAATCTCTTTTCCCAGGTAACAAAGCCCAGGGCAAGAGGAAATTGACTCAAATTGCATGAGGGGAGGTTTAGGTTGGATATCAGGAAAAATTTCTCCATGGAAAGGGTTATCAAGCACTGGAACAGGCTGCCCAGGGAGGTAGTGGAGTCACTATCTCTGGAGGAGTTTGAGATCTGTAGGCATTTGGGGACATGTTTTAGTGGTGGATTTGGTAGTGCTGGGTTAATGGTTGCACTCTTGGGTCTTAGCAGTCTTTTCCAAATTAAATGGTTCTATGATTCTGTAACATAAAATGATGCACAGTAATTCCTGTGTTAAGCCTGACCGATGTCTTCTGTCTGAGTTGATGTCTTTCAGAAAGATAGTGATGTCTGATTTCAAAGTCTTCAAAGGAAGCGAAAAACAGCAATTTTCATATGAAGTAATTCTGATGGTTTACAGTTATTATTGTTGAAATCCTACCCTGACTCATTTGAATTTGCATTGCTTCTATTCCTAGTTTTGGAATTTTGTCGTGCCTTTAGTATCAGATTAAGCCTGCACTTGCAGAAAGCCATACAGTCAGAGCCCTCACTACGGCACTCGTGTGACAACAAATCAGTTTTTGTTGCCTACTCTGCAATTAAAAAACTTCATATCAGGAGCTTGGACAACACTTACTTCTGCCATTGTATCCCAAACCTTCCTGTCAATAGCAAGCCTTTAAAAAATGAAGTGTTTGGTTCTTTTCTGCTCCTCACAGAACAACAGAAAGCCAAAAAAAACCCAGATACAGCATGAGGGTGGTTCTGCTTAAGCTCACACAGACAGCATTCAGGCTCAGAAAGGAAACCCACAGTTGCATACAAATAGACTGTAATTTATGTTGGGAATCTGAAATCTGATTAGACAAGGAACTAAAGGAAAATTCCTGGTTCCTTCACTTTTCTAAAAATGACTTAAAGCAATTAAAAATATGCCCTGGTTGTGCATTTAGCATTTCGGCTTTATGCAAATTGCCTTTTTCTGGGCAAACCAGAAGAGAATGCATTGACAAGTTTAACAGCATGTAACTGAAAAAAAAAAAATGCAATTATTTAATTGCTGCTTCTTAAAATGAGAGTAAAATAAGACAATGAACTTACTGTAGGTAAGCACACTATTGGAAATATGTGCATTACCCTGGTGCAGATCACTTGGGTGATCCTGGGTTTAGGTACATATGCAGGGAAATAAGGAAAATACCAGTATTGGGTTTAATCTGTAAACCATTTCAAAGTGAAATCCAGCCCATCAAGAGTTAGATTATAAATTTCTTGACAGAAATGGACTATTTCAGCTTGACTCAAGGGGCTTTATGCCTAAACTATAATGTCTAATAAAATGGTGAATGTTACTTATTGGTTACCAAATTTGTTTTGAAATCATCTGCTTTTCTTCAGTACAACACTACCAGTAATGGTTTTATTGTATTTAAGAATAAAAAAAGTGGCTTGTTTGCATTTGGTGATATTTACAGATACAAGAACCTGGAAATTCACTACTTTTTGAGACCCTTTCTCATTTGTGGGAAAATAAAATACATTTCTTCCACATGCAGGTACTAGATGCATGCTTTTGAGATGCTGAGATATTACAGCGGCCCCCAGCCTCAGAAGTGAGAGAGAATATGGAGTCATTCAGCACAGCAATCCTCAGAAATGAAATAAATTCTGTCATTTATTTTTTTTTTCCCAAAAACATCTGGACATGGTGATAAGGGATCCACTATGTGATGAGCTGTAGGCAATGTAATGGAAAAACTGCCCACCCCTCCATGAGGGGTTTCCATTTGTTTCCTGGATTTAGAGATGAAAGACAACAGATGGATTTGGAAAATGTGGAAAAGTATAAAAACAACAAAACCTTCATGTAAACATGGCAAGGAGGGATCACAGCCAAAGCTGCAGAAAGCTATTTTGGAGCTCATTTGGGACACCTGTTACACTCAGTCCCTCCCACATCTTTTTGTCCTTTTGGTCCTTTTGGTGCACTGTCTACCACAGACAGGAGAGGTGTGTGTGTGCCTGGTTTGCTGTGCTAAATGACGTGCAGGTTTGGGAAGGTGTTTGCAGAGGACTTTGCAGACAGATCACACATCTACAAGTCTGATTTGAAGGTGACTTGATGTGTCCCACCAGATGTGCCACAGGCCTGGTGTGCTAACAAAAGGAAGAAGATTTTATATGAAACCTTCCTGTGGGCCGTGGAGCAAGAGTGGGTGTGTTTGTGAAAGAATGTGTGGCCTTACCATGTTAGCAAATACTCCTTGTAGATATGAGTTTGTTCAGGCCAGTTCAGGAAGCAAAATATCATGAAAAAAAAAAAAAAAAGTTGAGAAGTTGAGAGTCATAAAGGCAAGTGCTGTTACTTGTGGAATGGAGATGACTTGAAAATTTTTTGTTCTGTTGGGGAAAAAAAATAAGAAAAATACCATGAAAACCCCATTCCACAATATCAATACCAAGCAGTGCTTATTTTCATCTAATTTTCAAGTGGGTTTTGTTTTATATTCAGTGGAGCTATAGACTGAGAGGCTTTGACATCCGATTGAAATGCACCATGCACAAAGGTTAAAGGACCTTTCCTGGGGAAAAGCTCAAGAGCCCTTCAACTGCTGCTTCCTTGACTTGTATTTCCTACTTAATATACCCTGTCTTACTACTGCTTACTCTGTATTCATCTGAACTTAGCAACATGCATGTTCCATTTCTGCCCTTTTGCGTGGCTCTGCTTGATAAAGCTTCAGAACCAGCAGGCTGGGAGAGTGAGAGTGCAGCCACGAGCTGCTGAGAGTAAATGGCAGTGGGTAGCACTTTGGGCTGGGGCAGGGAGAGTTCGCTGTAACAGAGCATAAATTGACAGGAAGGTGTTGGCAGTTTACCATTGCTATGATAGCTGCTATAAAAGTATGTTTCTAGGTGCAAGAAACACTTAATGAAATGCCCTGACCTGTGTTATGTGGGAGGTTGGATTAGATAAATGTAGCAATGCTCTAAGAATTAGTCTATGAACTATGGATATTGCCATGAAAAAGCCTTATGAGCATAAATGGAGAATGGCAACATCCCCCAGAATGAGCAATAAAAAGCAGACTATAAATCTCTTTAGCACTCTGTTCTATTATCTAACTTAACCACCATCTGTTGCATTCAATATATTTCTCAGCTTTAGGTTTCTGCAATCAGTCTTGGATTTGTGATGCGTTTCCCAAATTGGTGAAATAAAAATGGATTGGCCCAAATGAGAAACAGCACATAAGACTACTAATTATCAACAATCTATATTTCAGCATCAGATTTGCTGGGGCAATTTCTTCTCTCTACTGCTCTCATTCATGGCAGCAATGCAGAGAGAAAATTATATTTAAAGAGTTTATCTTTACCAGTAACAAAATTTTCCTGATTGTAATGAAGATACTTGTTGAATATTGATATAAAATAACACTCTATTTTTCTTCACTGCAATTATGGAAATGACTAAATTTAGGGAGAAAGTAGAGTCTATCTGAAGGTTTCATTAACATCTGAATATTATACAAAAAAGTTTGTATCTCTTCTAAAAGAAACCTTCAATACCTGGAATACAGAGGATGGTGGTGAAATTAAATTAATTCCTCTGCTAACCCAGCAAGTGTATTGATAATGTACTGCATGATTATTTAAAATGTCATTATTAAAATGAATTTTATTAAGGTTTTATACTGCCATCTAGTATCTAAGCACCTCCCTCATATATTCAAGGTTAATAGAGAAATACTTTTTTGGGATTTTTGGAGTATCAGTCTCCTGGTTTCTGGAGAGAGAAATAACTTATTTTAATTCAAGTGGGTAAGGCAGAATATAAGAAATTCTCTTACCATTTTCTTAACACTGCAATCTGCATTGACACTGTTTTGCTATAATACTTTTAAAACCAGGGGCCACATCCCTCCATGTCCTATGCAAGTGATTATTTTTTCCTCATTCAGGATCAAGCCCTAATATGGTTGGATTAAACTCCTGGTGATTCTGATTGGAATTGAAAGGCTCCTTGATAGTGAAAAAACTAAATGACAGATGGCATTTTTCCAAGGAAAAGTGGGTAAAATCAGTAAAGAAAGGGACTGGGCTCTTCAGACAGTGTAATTTCTTAATCCTTCACAGTCATAATAAGAAACAAAAGTCTTCATTTTATTCCTAGTGTACATTCAGACCTCCTGAACTTTAAGCAAATAGTGAGTGGCGAAACTTTTCCGGCCATTTTACGAGGCTGGCTAATCAGTGCCCATTATATTGTAAAAGGCTCTGCTGATGTGCCTCTTAGAGTTTTACCCAGTAACACACCTACCATCTGACACTGTGCAATTAGCCTGCTCTTCTAGGGCCTGCCAGAAACAGCAATAACACTGCATCAGAGGAAGATCATTATCCCAGGCACCTCGCAGACACTAAATATGCACAGTTCTGCTGCATTTGCAGCCCACGAAGGATGAAGGCACCAATAACTGTGAGGTGTTCAGCCATTCATTTGCATTGTTTCAGGGAAAGCCTGGCCTGTCAGGACTTCCCACTAACAGGCATGAAAGAAAGAATAAAAATAAAAATCCACCACTGTTTTAGGCCTTTTTTTTATTTTTTTTCCCTGTCCTCACAGAAGTAGTGAATTAGTTCATTCTTTTGGGGCAAGTGAAACATTCAGTATCAGCAGAGCGTGGCTGGGTTCCCTCAGTGTGAGTCAGTGTTTTTTCAGACCCTGGGCTGCGTTTTTAATGCCTGTCCTCACATAAAAGACACAAACTTTCCTTTAGTGCTCACTTTGCCAGGAATACTGCAGGTGAGAAATGGGAACCCTGGGAGGAGGATGTGCCCTCGGATGCTGCAGGATGAGCAAGGCTGGTGCCCAGCTCTCAAACCTGTTTATAGGAGGCTCCTGTGGTGGCTCAGAGGGCTTTACCCCCATGTTCAGTGCACAGAAAATAGCAGCCTGGAGATTTCTTTCCCCATTTATACAACATTCTTCTGCCAGACTGCTTGGACTCAAAGATTACCAGCTTGAGGATCTCAACACTGCAGAAAAAAAAATCCTCTTTGTGCTTGCAGACCCCTGTGTACTCTGCAGTGGTGTGTTACCTTTGATTTCCATGATTGCAGAACACAAAATGAAGACAAAATAATACCAAAATAATACAAAAAACAATGCAAACTTAAATATCAACACAATTTCCACTTGTCTTGCAAGAACCATGGGCTGCTTTACCTTAGAAAATCCTTGCTGCAGACAGCCCTGTGATATTCCCTGTGGTTCCTTGCTACCCCTGTAATGGAAACTGGAGTCTCTTATAATAATTTCTTTGCTGTGTTGAGGATAAAAAACCACCAAAAGCTGAGGATTATAGATCCATCTTTCAGCAATTGTTAATCTAACTTTCATTAACAGTTAAAACTCTTGCAGGGGGAATATATGAAAATTACTGCTTTCCAAGTGGATCTGTTAATTATTATTAGTCAGTATACTTATTAGGCACCGACGGAAACTTGGCACTCAATAGGTACCTATTAAACCATGTTAGAGAACATCATATTAATGTTTAATATAAAAACTGCATGAATCATCTGTTCTTCTAACACTGGGCCGTATCTTCAGCGGGCGTGAGTCAGCCCAACACCAGCAAGAGGGCTGGTCACTTTTTACAGCCTAGGATCTGGTTTAACATTTGCTACACGAAAAACAGGATGACATTTCTTTTCTTTCAACTTTTCACAGAAACTTGGAGTTTGTTCCCTTTTCTGTCACCCATCTGGCAGAATTGTAATTAACAGAATTTAGAGCCATGACACTGAATCTGTTAGACAGTCACACAATCAGGCAAATTTGCAGTGTAATTAATAGATGCAGGGGACATGATCTGTTTAAGATCACAGGGTCTTGGATACTGTAGCAACTCAGATAATTCAGGCTGTGCTGCCTTGTTTCTAAATAATGCCCTGTCTTAAATAAGACATCCTCCCATGTGTCCTTTATACTTAAATCCACAGCTGTGTCATGACAAAAAATACAATGTGATCAGCGTCCTTCAGCCTACACTTCTGACCAAACTTAACATTCTGGTTCATGACAATGTGGACAAGCTCTTGCAGATCAAACAGGAATAGCCTGAGAAATTATTGCCTCTGAGTTCCCAGCCTTCAGCTGGAATGTGCTCTTGCACATCCAGTTTGCTCAGTGTAATAAAAAACAAGTAAGAGGCCCTGGAAAAAAGTGCCCAGGGAAGCTGTGGCTGCCCCATCCCTGGAAGTGTCCAAGGCCAGGTTGGATGGGGGTCTGAGCAATCTGGTCTAGTGGAAAATGTCCCTGCCCATGGCAGGGGATTGGATTTAGATGATCTTTAAGGTCTGTTCAATCCAAGCCATTCTATGACAAGTCGTTCTCCATTCCTGCACTTCTCTTGGAAGCTCAGTAATTGCCCCCTGCTGAGTGCTAGTTTTGTTGATAGGGTCAATGTTGCCAAAACCCACTTCAGATCAACTTTAAGAGCTTGTCTTCCTGCCTTAAACTGTGCTGACATTCGGGCTCCAAAGGCAAGCTGTTTTCCTTTAAGAATTTAAGCCATATAAACTCAATGAGAGGTAAATACCCATAATTTTGCAGCTCAGTTCAGGCTTTGTGACCTCGCCAGCTGTGAGCTGAAGATATTTGTCATTTTTCTAGGGCTATGTATTTTTCATCAGTTGCAGTAATTTAACAATTGCACAAGTCAGTTCAGTATTTTATTCCTAGTTCATTTATTTATGACAATACTGAAGGGAAAGCATTAGGTACTGTCCCTGAAATCTCAAATACAATCACATGGAGATTAAGCTGTGCACAAATACATTCATCCAAATGCAAATATATGCCTTTGTTCATAGGGCCCAATCCTAATTTGTGCATAATATATTACTTTAAGTAATAATTTTCATTAGGGCAAAAGTTTCATAGCCCAGCTTGTAATGAGGGATGGTGAATAGGCTTTGTGAGAAAAGAAAACAAAACTAAAAACTTGATCTACATGTTCTGGAGGACACTAGTGTAAAACAACAAAGTCTATCTGGTTTATTCAGTTTAATTTAAGGACTACAGCTGAGGAATCTAATTTGAGAGTTTAGCAGGTCTAAACTTCACGTAAGGTTCATGTAGAGGAAGGCTCATCCAAGGTCTTATTTAGACCCTATGAAATCTGGATAATTCTCTAATGAAGAATATCTCCTGACTTTGAAAACAAGAGAACTACATAAAGGCTAAATTCATGGCATATGGATACTTAAATTTAATACTTAAAGTTAACATTAGATGAACTCACAATCACAGATCAGTTGCAAAGCTTGAGAGATTTTTCTGAGAACATCAGTGAATCTTGGTTAACATCTATAGAATATGAGAAGCTCTAGGTGTGGCCTCACCAGTGCTGAGGAGAAGGGAGGGATCACCCCTCTCAACCTGCTGGCAATAGTTTATCAAATGCAGCCCAGGATACCATTAATCTTCTTTGCTGCAAGGGCACCTTTCTGGCTCCAGTTCAACTTGGTTTCCAACCAGGATCCCCATGTCGTTTTCTGTCAATCTGCTTTCCAGCTGGTCAGCATGTACTTCTGCCTAGGGTTGTTCCTTCCCTGGTGCAGGATTTTGTACTTGTTGAAATCCATGGGGTTCCTATCATGTCATTTCTTCAGCCTTCAAGGTCCCTCTGGATGGCAGCACATTCCTCTGGCAGATCAGCATCTCCTCCTGGTTCTTTATCACCTGCAGACTTGCTGAGGGGATGTTCTACAACCAAATCAATAATGAAAATGTTAAGCAGGACTGGACTCTGTGTTGACCCCCAGGTACACTGACCTCCAACTTGACTTTGTGCCACTGATCCCCCTTCCCTGGACCTGCCTTTCAGCCAGTTTTCCACCCACCTCTCTGCTCACCCAGCCACACATCAACAGCTTAGAAACATAGTATAGTTTAAGCTGGAAAAGTCCTTCAAAATCTCTATGCCTATATAAATGGGGAGTTCTAGTATCAAGACAGGGAGAAAGAAATTGAAATAAAATGCCTTTTTAACAGAAATATTGACTTTGGGAAATAATCAAATATGCATTTCCAGCCTCTCTGATTGGCTGTGAATGTTATGGAACTTCCTTGTTTATATATTTCATGTGATGAATTTCTAAATGATTAGCTACAGAGACACAGATATGTAATGAGCAGCTGTGTAAGAGGGTGCTATGTTTCTGCGAGCGTAGCATAATTACAGAAA
This sequence comes from Phylloscopus trochilus trochilus, assembly GCA_016584745.2. Taxonomy (NCBI): domain Eukaryota; kingdom Metazoa; phylum Chordata; class Aves; order Passeriformes; family Phylloscopidae; genus Phylloscopus; species Phylloscopus trochilus. Next base: position 5,701,609 of record WQNJ02000016.1, on the reverse strand, counting down.
ACCTCTCAACCCTCTTAAAATAATCATCGTATAAGTGGTTTCCTCTTAAAATCAAATGTTTTGAGAATATATACATGTACTAGATATATGAATATATATATATGAAAATACTATAAAGACATCAAAGCTATTCTCTACCCAGAGTCTCAACTTCAATTTCAAATGCTTCCTTGCTAAAGTGTTCACTTTTTTCTTTGCTGGTAGCTGAATGTCAGTTTGAGTTGGTCAAATGGCAGGTGCAAAACAGGAAGGAAATGGTTTTAGGAAGGCTGGGCTTGAATCCTGCTCTCTGCTGAGCTTCCCAGAGTCTGGAAACAGAGAGCTTCCTGCACAGGATGGCAGAGCACCAGGCTTAAGCCTTACACAGGCAGCTTGAAGAGTGATCTGTAAGAAAATCAGGTATGTGACAAACTCATTTTGTCAGCACTGTGGCAAAAATGGTACAAGCAAGGGAAGTTCATTCTTTCATTTAAATAAAATAGCTTCTAAAATATATCTTCTATAAAAGTAAATAATTGTTTTAATATTATGCTAGTGTGCCAAATACAAATTGTCGTTGGCTTCTTTAAATCATTTTAACACTTGTATATCAACTCTGGATTTTTCCAGGATGATGCTCAGTTTGAGAGTTGTATTTTGGAAGCTCCAGTCTTCCTTGTCCCTTCAGTGGGCAGCTGTTATTATATACTGAAGTCATGTTGCCTCTAGTTTTATCCTTAGGAGGCTGTAATTCCACTGAGAAGGAAATTCAGCTCATGTTCTAATAGGAAAAATTCAGAAGAGCAAGAAGGCAAAGCAGCCATGCAGCAACTTTTAACACCACCAGTTTAGCACAATTCAAACACAACTGTCCTTTGGGCAGACCAAGCATTTATTTCTGGAAGGAAAGGGATGATTTTCTCTAAATCAGTAAATTAAAAAGTCACCGTGAATGATTCCATCAGTTAAAAGCTGCACACAGAAAAACCAAATCCAGTGTAAAGCGTTTATGAGCAACAATAAAACATTCTGTTTTTGCCAAAGAGAATCTTATGGGGTCTTTGAGGAACAGCCTCCCTTATCTCAGCCTCCCAAGATGGACTGGACTAGCAGAATTAGGAGTCACTTTGTGGCCGTGCATGATGGATTGTGTCTGGGTTACATGTCTGCTTGCACCCTCTTGGGCATCAGATGCTACATTCTTATAAATGGCTGAGGCAAAGCAGAAAGGGGAAAGCTGCCCCTTGGCTTTGTTCTGGCTCCAAGCAGGACCTCGAGGGGGAAAGCTGGGCTCTTCAAGGAAAATAAGAGCTCAGAGGATGGTGAGAAAGGCTTCTTGATTCAGGGAGAAGGCACAGACAGAGAGGCTGTTTGAGTGTTGCCTACTGGGAGAAAGAAGGTGCCACACCATCACATCAAGGTTTGCAGGGAAGGGAGAAAAGACTTCTCCGGGACCCAGAAGGGACAGTCTGGGATCTGCTGCAGCCCAGCTGCTAAAGATTCTGAAACCAAGAACAACTTCCACAGGGAGAGTTTTCTTTACAGGAGAGGGAAAAGAAATCACACGGCTTAGTTTCTGTTGTAAGAAAAATGTGTTTCCGAGCTTACAGAGCCTTCTGGTGCTAGTGGGAAAGCACTCTTAAGGAAAGAGTCAAGCCTCAAACCTCTGTCTGAATCAATGCCCTGGCACAGTGAAAATTCTTTGCCACTTTTATGCCTTAGCACTTCCATCTGCAGAAAGAGAATTTATCAGCTGCACAAGACTGCTGCAAATAGAATTAATTGATGTTTGTATAGTGTTTTGCAAGGGCAGCGTTTTATTGTTGCTTGTTTGTTTATCCATCAACCCATGTTACTCCTTCATCTCTGTAATAATACTCTGCAAATAGTAGATTTCTTCAAATAGGATAAAATCAGAGCATTGAGCATAAAAACACACTACTTACATGTATTGACCATGCGAGAAATGTTTCCAGACATTTACATAAAAATGTTAGGGAAAAGGAAAAACAAACCCATTATGAAACACAGTTTGGATCTTAAACAAAAAATCATATTGATGCCTTTTTATATTCACTTAAATTCCTCTTAGTTAAAAAGAAAGGGACAAGAGGTTAATACAGATTAAAATTATGGGAAAGAACAGAGAAGTGACCTCCTGAAGGAAAAGGAAATTACACTGGTCACTGTCAGTGGAGTTTATTTCTCCTGACTATACTGTCTGCAGGTTCAATGCCCAACCTCCATTAACTGTTGACAACAATGGAAGGGACCGTTGAACCCATTTTCTTTATACATCCTTTGTTTTGGAAGGTGCTTGAGATGGAGCTTTGGATCAAAAGGATAAGCAATTCCTAGTATTTCATAATAAGGTTGCATTTGAGCCACAGAGATCTGAATACATAGGCAAACTCAAAGTGGAACTGTTGCTCCCTTTCCCAGGGTTATGTTGGAGTGGCTGCTGCTCGCTGTGAATCATGGATTGTCCTGCAATCACACAGGAACAGGCAGTGTTTGTAAGCAACCTGAATTCAACCCAAATTGCCAACATGCTCAATAACGCATGTAATTCTGTCTCTGGAGCACAGCAGCCTTCAGACTGCTTCTGGAATCAGCCAGCTCAAAAGCCATGCAGGAGTCAATATAGCAATTTCATTTCTCATTATTTTTCTCATACTTTTCTTTATGCCTTCAGTTTTTTTAAAACCTTCTACAATTTTTTTTTTGTTTTCTTGCTTGGTTTTGGTTTTATTTTGTTGTTTTAGGGTCTTTTTCTGTGTGGTTTCTAGAACTGATCAGTATGTTCCAGTGGAATTTGCAGCCTATAGAAGAAGTTGCATAGAAGAAATGCCTCTCTATACATGTTCTTTATTTCATAGAGCTATGTAATCCATGGATTGTACTAATATTTAATTGCAACAATACAACCAGGGCTTCTACATAGATGACAGCCTGCTGTGCTCCCAGCTTCCTGCTACTGGATTCAATAGCTGTGTAGAAGCTTTATATTCTTTGTCACACATTTGTGTCCTTATTGCCTGCACGGTTGCTTCTGACCGACCAAGCAAGCAATCAAGGTTGCTTTGTTTTCTCTGTACCCATGCCCAACCATTAAATGGTTTGCAACTCAATTATTGTGTATTAAAACTTGTAATGTATTGTACTAATACATGTAATACAATTACTGTTCAGAGTCAAAGTCAATTAATGCCTATGGGACTGTAAGTGGCCCTCCTGCACCATGAGTGTAAGAGCTGAGATCCAGATCCTTAAAGGGTCTGGTAAGAAGGACATGACTTCTATGTGTTTATATCTATTTAGTTTTGCTGGTTATAGCACCTAAGTATATTACAGTACCTAAAATGGGCCTACAAGAAGGCTGGAGAGGGACTTTTTTCAGGATCGTGTAGTGATAGGACAAGGGGAATGGCTTTAAATTCAAGGAACATGGACTAATTTTAGGTATTAAGAGTAAAGTCTTTACTGTGAGGGTGGTGATGCACTGGCTGCCCAGAGAAGTTGTAGATGTCTCAATCCTGGAACTGTTGTAGTCCAGGTTGGATGGGACTTGGAGCAACCTGGGATAGGGGAAATTGTTTCTGCCCATGGCAGGAAGGTGGAATTTGCTGATCTTTAAGAACCCCTCCATCCCAAGCCGTTCTGTGTTTTTGTGGTCAATGGGATTAAGACTGTTGTATATAGCCCTGAAAAAGACATTTCAACTTCTTCATTCAAACTTCAGTTCACGGCCCCCAAACAGATTTTAATTATTTCATAGTTTTAAGAACTGTAGTATTCATTTTAGACTCAACCTCTTCTGAAATTTACAAACACTCCCAGATTATAAATCATTTGGAAAAGGGCTGCTGTTAGATTTTTTTTTCTAATCATTAGCATGACATTAAATCCTGTGTCACTATCAAACTACACTTCCTTCCAGTGATGTCAGGTGCTTGATGATTTTTCATAACCCACAGATCCAGAAGCACCAGAAACTTTATTATTTTCCCTCAGAAACAGCTGAAAAAAAACTTCAGACCATTTTTTTTGGCAGTAGATCTAGAACCTGTATTTTGCTTCCCACTGATAATACAGAATCAAAATCAAGAGTGTCACTTGTTGCATTTTGAAATTGACTTCACACCCGGTACTTACTTACTTACTTGAAAACCAACATTGCTCCCTCCTTACTCTTGTGTTGAGGATTCCCCCTGAAACACCAAACTCTTTTTGTTTGGAAGATAAAGCCACAAGATCTGACAGAAGCACTACTGAAGACAATATAGTGGCTCTTTTCCCTTTAGATTTGATCTTAGGAAAACAATGCACATTAAAGCAATACAAAAATATCATTCTTCTGAGAAAATTATTTGGTTTTTTCCTGAAAATGCAGAGAGTACCAGAAATTTCTAGGTTTTCACATTTCAGCATACAGGTCCTAATGTATACAGTAAAGATAAAATTGCAGGAAGAAATCAATTCTGTTATCATTTTAAATGTATGGTTCACTACAAGTAAACATATGTTTCTCTTTTTCCTTTTTTGTGCACTGTAATGAAGTTTTAGGTAATAAAATGTGTTGCCTGAAGATAAGAAGTACTATCTAAAATACATTTCTGTCAATTAAATTGTCTTCTATTACTTCCATTGAAGCGCTAGCGGACTTCTGATTCGACTGATTTTTAAGAATACTGAAGAACACAAGTCATTTGAATTGGAATGCTCACTGCTAATTTATGGTGTTTAACCATAACAGAGATAGAACATAATACTTGGGAAATTGCTTTTTATTATGAATGAGTTCTTAGCATTTAACTTCTGCTTTTTTATAAAGCTGTATCTGCCAGAGAACCTTCCATTTTAACTTGTGCTGCTTGTCTTCTTATTTAGTGTTTTGTCCCAGTAATTAACTATAAAATTTGCAATGAAATAAGGCTGAGTAACTATCCTCCCATACATTCAACTCTCTTTAATGACTTCATTGAGATAATCCAACACTTAAATGCCAATGAAGTTGAGATGCTTTAAAGGTTATAATGAACTAGCACTTCTTTCAATGCATACTGTGGTGAACAAGTGTCCTTGCAAATATGTGGCTCATATAATATTTTTGCCATGAGAGAAATAGCTCATGAAAATGAAGTGCCAGAGACATTTAACATTGTGCCATATGAACATTCCCAGGCAGTGCAAGTAACATAAACACATTTTTCCTCAAGGTTTAAATTCTCAGTTCTTTTTCAATAGCTCTGAAGGCTCAAAGGATTTGTTGTGTCTTTACATTGGTGTTAGAGGAAGGAGTGATTTCAGACTTTGTCTCTGCATGCTGCTCTGGAGAGCACATGAAAACCTTCACATCCCAAAACCTGGAAATGATAGTGTAGGTGAATGGCTGTCTGGCAAAGAGGACTAATTTTTTAAAGGTGCTGGCACTGCTCACATGATTTCTACTTGTGTGGGACAGTTGATAAAACTCAGATTAATCTCACTACATTTTAGTTTTCTGGAAGTTACAAAATTCACCTCTTCTAACTGTATAAGTCTGTTAAAAAAAGAGTCTAGATATAAGCTGATCATTACCATCAGTGAAGAGAAATGCTTCCAATATTTTAATTTTTCTGTAGCTGACTGAGGCTGTAGACTCCCCATTCCTGGAAGTGTTCTAGGCCAGGTTGGAGGGGACTCTGAGTAACCTGATCTAGAGGAAGGTGTCCCTGCACATGGCAGGAGATTTGAACTGCATGAGCTTCAAGGTCCTTTCCAACCCAAGACATTCCATGACTCCATGGTTAGGAAGAGAGGAATCAAAAGTTCCTGTTCTTTCTATTGGCTTATATAAAGGAAATCTGCTTGGTCACCTCAGGTAAGGAGACCTGCATTGGATCTGTGTGTTTCCTCAGGCAAAGTCCATCCTTAGTGTCTGCTTCAAATTGGAGCCTGAGCTCTTTTGATATCAGACAGGAGAATTAATTTTACACAAGGCTTGTTTGGGGATTAATACCAATTGTAGTTTAGGATGAATCACCTTTGGAGCTGCCTTTTTTAATCATCTAAAGGAGGAGCCTAGATAGCTGCCTTAGACTGGGTACTTTTTTAGATAACTATAATTAAATGAAATGAATCTCAGCCTAGAGGACATCACCTACAGACTCAGAATACAATGTGCATTTCATGTTTCTGTTGGTGGCAGCAGGTCGCCTAAAGATCAGAAAGATAAAATCCCTTCCCTGTCCTGATTTTGCCTATTACAGTAAAAAAATGGGCAGAGGAGGAAGGAAGAGAGGTGGAGGCAGGCAGGGGAATAAGCAGTAAAGATAGAAAATTGCTCAGGTCTGCTGTGACCACCCTCAGTTGCAGTACAATTGCAGCCTGAGGACTGCAACAAAAGCTGTGAATAGTTGCTCTGTCTCTGTGGAAGCAGATGGTGGGGATTGTGGTTCTCTCAAGTGCTGATGGCTTCCCTTGAGCAACACCTTTTTAATTTTTTTTAATGTTACAGAAATCAGACATTTATTTTAAGTGTGCAAAAATGTAACCTTCTTTTCAGCTTCGAAGGAAAGCTGCAGTGGGATCACCTCATTATCTTGTGTGAATATGACTGGAGGAGATATTTGCTAAATATATATAGATCTATACATATATGTATGTAACAAGTGAACACTTGCTCATATATTCTTTCTCCCTTTTGCTCCCCCTCATTATTCTCCCTATGTTTTAAAAATAAGGAAGAATACTGAAAGATAATTTTTCATGTGTTACTCAGGCTGTCATCATATATACACAGAAAAAAAGTAAAATTAAGTTTATTTGAGATGTCATAGTAAAACTGAAATCTTTACAAATCCTTTCTAGTACATATAGAAGAGATTTTGTTTTAAAAAAAAACTTATTAAAAATAGAATATTGCGTGCTTAGATTTTATGCATTTCCAAATAAACAGACATCTTAAAGATGTTGTTTTCAGAAGATAGAGGACTGTCTGTTTTCCATTGGAAAATGAGACTGCTTAAGGCATCTCAGTTTAGCCCCCTTAGGGCTTCTCTATTTGTATAAGTAAAAATCAAAACAGTGAAATTCACTAGGAAAATCAGGAATGTCTAGAGAAGATGTTAATATTAGAGATTCAACTAATCTAAAATATTAGCAGCCCACAGGACGTGACAGCTTATGTAAGCTGGGAGTCTTTCCTTTAATCTTTGAAACCAACACTTTGAAGGCAGTTTAATCAAGATATTGCAAGATATCTATTTCAGGAAGGAGTATAAATTAAAATTTTTCCAAAAAAATTTTTAAAAGAACTTGTTGCAAGCTTAGATTGTAGGTAACTATTAAAAAATAATCACTCAAACTATAAAACTTTATTTTTTCAGAAGTCATTAACTGAAGAGTAGCAACATTGAATTTTAAAAAATTGCTGAAGGCAACATGAAGGAATAAAATAGGATGCAAAAAAGAAACTTTTTGTTCCTTTTGCTACTGACAGAGTTATATAAAAGATGACACAGTATTATTTTACTTCCACAAGTTTATGCGTTCTTCCCTATGAACTACACCAACAGAGCTGAGAGATGATATAGCATAGAGAAAGGCACTGTGTGATAACATCTACTTCCTCTTCTCACCCCTCAATATCTGTTTCCTTCCCTTTTTTTCCCCCTGAAATCCTCAAGGAACTTGTTGCAGAGGCATGATCCCAAGAGTTAATGGTCTTTCCATAATGGATGACTCCTTTTAACTAAAAAATAACGTAACCTAAGAGCAGTGAGAGCTCAATGAGTGAGAGATGTTAAGGCATCCAAGCTGGTGGTGACTTCAGGCTCTTCCTCTCTTTTCAGTGTTACGGCTGAAATGAGAGTCTGAGTAAAGGTGGAAAGGAATAAGAAAAAAATGCTAGTTTATTCTCCCAAGGGCTGACAAGATCCTGAAAGGTGTGGCAGGAAGAGTGTACCTTGAGTTCTGAAGTGCAACTGTGACTTCTGCAATCTTCTGTCTCTCCTTCAATTCATGGGGAACTCTGAGTCTAGAAATCTGCAGGATAGAAAGCTTGGAATCTCAGCTTTCTAGCATAAATTGTGGGAGTGGGATATTTTCGCAGCAAGCTACTAAATCAACATTTTCTGGAGAAAAGTTGCTGCTTTCAGCTGTCAACATTCATGAGTAGGAATAAGGAAAGAAGCAATGGAGGACCATTGGAGGCTGCAGTTGTTTAGAACACTCCTTGAGCCCTTCTCGGAGCTCAAAAGATTTTCACACATCTTTGCCCTAAAAGTCTGAGTTCTACAATGTGTGTGGAATAAAGATAAAAGTTTTCATTGTTATTAGGTTAGCTGTACCAGAAATTATGGCAAATGTCTGCTAGCATGTAACATGAAGGCCAGACAGGTTTCGATCACCCTTTCTTTGTGTACATACAATATTTCCTGTTTCCTTCTGAAATTTAAATACTTGAAAAATCTGAAACTACTTTCCTACTCCTTACCTCAAGTACTCAGCAAGGGGTTTTCACTGGCCTAGACTACACTAACCATTCTGAGATGTTCTTTATCACTTCTTCCCTCTGTGTTACTCTGTTTACTCTTGGTGCTTTGAGCTACTTTTAATTAATAATATTGAATCCAGAAGTAATCATATAGTTTGGTGAAAATGTAATCATGAAACAATCTCATTGTAGTTGTTATATTTTATTCAGAATTTAGTCAATAAATAACCATGTGCCCTTTGGGCCATGAAGTTATATGCGATCATGGTACTTTACTCTCAGAGTTTCCACAGCTCACAACAGACTCCAAATTCTTAATTTAAAACAAAATCATGCTTACATAGCTTGGGGAAATATCCTTTCTAAAAGGGAAAATTGAGGATATTAAAATATTGATTAGATTATAGCTCAGAGATATATATCCCATAAACTTTCCAAAGGCTGCCTATGTAGAAACTGGAACATCAGTCATCCCTGTAAACTCAGGATGTCAAGCTCATCTCAGTGTGTGTAGTTATCCAGCTGTGTATATGCCTAGATCTGAACTCTATGGTCCAGTATGCACCTGAAATTCTTTTATAATCATAGAGAGAACAGGTACTTAAAATACATGTTTCATCTGTTTTACTATGGATGGCTACCTCAGGATGTGTTAAGTGCCCATTTCTCTCCTAGGTCTCTGAGAGTCAAAAAACCTCCACCTAGTTCAGGTACAGACAATTACTTTGTAGGCAGTTAAAATTAGGTAAGTGAAAACCTGCCTGAGGTGTCTAAAAGCATGAATGAATTTTTCTTTACAGCCTCTGTTCTTCAGGAGAAAAATTGTTATCTCTGGCATGGAATAATATTAAGTTTCATGCATGGAGAACACAGATATAAAGAATTAAAGGTTCAGTTCCAGAGGTACTGAGGTTCTGATACTCCTGTTTCTATGAAGGAAAATCACAGAGGAAAGTGCTTCACAGACATCTCTGGGATATCTAAGATCCCAATGCCCAGACACAGATAACAACTAAACTAAAGCCTTGCCTTGACCTCTTGCTCTACAACTCAGTACATTTCAGCAATATGATGTACAAGGTGTGATGATCAGCAGGGAACTAAAACTGTGTAGAGGTAAATGTTAAAGGAAAACATGAAAAACTAGTCTCAACTTTTCCATATTGAGTGCTAAAATTAGTTTTTGCCATTGAGGAATGTGATCTTGAAATTGCAATCAATAGTTCTATGAAAAAAAATAGTGGTTTATGGTAGTAAAAAATTTAATTGCAAAGGTAATTAAGAATTATTAGGAAAAAAATTAAAAAGCAATAAAAATGTAATAAAATAAAATCCCATCATGAAGCACAGTAGAGTCACCCTTCATACAACATGCAGTAAATGGTTTCACTGTGTGTGCTCGATTCATAAATTTGAAATGGTTCACAAATTTTGATTGGATACCTCAGGGATAGAATATTCTTTCTTTCTTTGATGGAAAAACCTTAAAGGAGGAAGATTGCCATATGAAAATGCATGATGTTACATGGAAAATTAATTTGCATATCAGTGTAATCTATAAATGCTTGCTAGTCTTACTCTAAATTTCTCCTAGAACATCAAGACAATAATGGTGAAAATAATTAATATTAGCAGATACTGTTCAGTGTTGCCTTTAACCAATATTCTGAGAACATTTCACTTGCATGTGTATTAATATTGAGTATAATTTTTAAAGTGTTAAGGTACATAATTTTCTTTAAGTATTTTTTGATTTTGGATTATTCTAAGGAAAGTGTGCAGGATTTTCAGGTATTGTAAATGTATACAGCTTTGCAGGATTCATTTGTTGTGTGAATGCTGACACTACTGAGAATGTGGCTAGACATTCTTATTATATTAATTTTTCTTACTTTTTCAAACCTTTTTTTTTTTAATCCTTGCCTGTAAACAAGACATTCTTGCAGAGAAAACGATCTAACTGTTCCTTGTCCAGTTTCAAAAGACTGTTCCATTCCAATGATATTTTACTAAGATGAAAGAATCATGTACCAGATCACAAGGATCCTCTACATAGCTTTTATGTCAACCACAGCAGCAGCTTTAGTGTGCTGCTATTTGGGTACCCCAAACAAGAACAAAGAACACAATCCCTCAAATCAGTAAAGAAGGAACAATCACTTCTGCTTGCTGACACTTTAAAACCCATGAATTCTCTGCTGGACTCTGAAGATTTTTTCTCAGCTGAGAATGAGATAACAGATCTAGACATTGCTTTGGTGGGTCTTCTTTATGCAGGCTGAAGATATTTTAGATGTTCTTAATTTTTGAGCCTCCTTCCTGTCGGTCATGTCAGACTGTGGGGTTTCCTCCAAAGCAGATGCATAGCTGAGTTTCCTCCAGCAACAACCAGGCTGAAGGAGCAGGATGGAAACTGAAATATGTGCTAAAATATACTCCCATGGAATCATCTGTGAACCCAAATATGAGTTACTGCAGTGGTGCAGGCTCTCATCTGAGTAAAGATCTCCTGTGGCCAGGTTGTGCATGGAACAGGAAACTGTGGAGTACTCACTGCACTCATGCCACATCCTGCCAGAGGAATAGCACAGCACTGAATCCTTTTATTTCTATTAAATGTTCAGAGTTAAACCTAATAATTTTGGTACCATTTCATTTTATGCAATAGCCATAAAAATTTCATCATTTCATACTTATGTGCTAATGGTTGGTAATACTGTATATGGTAGTAAAAATAAAATGAAATAACACCTAATCCACAAATTGGATGAACTATAATCACATTTTAATATTAAAAAATGCCTCACTACGGGAGGATGTTAGGTATTTGTCTGTCTTTGAGTAGGTTTTTAACATATATTAAAAATATATAGGTGTGTGAGTGAATTAGAGAGATCAGAACAACAACAAAAAATTACATAAATATCTATATTTATTGAAATAAAAGCTACAATGAATAAGTGAATCTCAAACATAAAGTTAAATGTGAATTTAACTGCTTTGCCAAGCTGTATTTTAATAATTCTATTTTCTTGGTGTCCTCACTGTAGCTATGGGCAGGATGCTGTTACCTCCTCCTGGAGTTCTTTCTTCTCCAGGCCAAACAAACCCAACTCCCCAGTGTCTCCTGAAGGTCAATTATCCCAGTTCCTACTCTCTCCCACTCGGTGGTGACCTACCACTGAATTCATGCCAAGTTTTACCAATGCCTTTCTTTTTTGGTGTCCCAGGACTAGATGCACAATTGTAGCTGTGGGCTAGTGGCTTCTGATTAGGGAGGAATATCACTTTTCTCCAGCTCCTGGCTCAGCTCCTGCGTCAGCAATCCAGAACACTGCTGGCAGGGTGTGCTGATGTTTTTTATTTACCTATTTGCCCACCAGCACCTCCAAGTCCTTTTCAGCAGTGCTGCTCGCCGTCTGCCCAGTGGTGATTCATATAACGTGCAGAATTTTGCATTTTTTCCCCAGTACAATTGCATGAAGTTCCTGTTGGCCCTGCCCTACAACCTCTTTAGATCCCTCTAATTGGCACTGTTGCCCTTGAGTCCAATGACTGGTCCCCAGTGGTGCCTTAGAACATTTGTGAAATTGAGCGAACAAAAATAAGATAGCTACATAACATTTCACATCTTTCCACACAAAGAGGCAGTTTTTTACCATAGTAGAAAAATCCTTAGGTAAGATGATATGGATTCCCTGGGTTTGAGAAATTTTGCATTTTGGTTCAAGCCCTCTTAGCTCACCAGTTGAGCGTGCCACAAAAGCAGTATGTAGTGACTCAGTGTAACTCAAGAAATATATCTTTAACTGCACCAAAAAAAAGAAAAAAGAAAAAAAAAAAAGTTCCAAGAAAAAAACAAAACACTTGGATCCTCTCCTGCAGCCACTGCTGAAGCGAACAGTGAATAAAAGAGGAGAAAACAAAGCATCACAAAGGAAAAATCAGTTCCTCTTATGTCTTCATCATAGCTGACTAAAGTTGGATTTCAAAGTACTTTTCAAGCTGTTTGGATACACATCAACTTGTAAGGGTAAAGGGAAGAAAAAAGGAAAGGAAAGAAGCTCACTAGCTTTTCAGCCCTGAGCGCCAGTGAATTATATTTTTTCCCCATGTTTCTTTGCAAGTCTGCTTTCTCTTTTTAGTGCAGTTTTATTTATGTGGCAAAGCATTAGCTCAGCAGTAAGCTAACAGCCACATGGAGTTATGAGAGGACACATTTGACTTTTCTGCTGAAACACGATATTCTCCGTGAAACAATAGTTTGTACAGACGAAATAATGGTTCCTGGGAGACCAAATGTCTCAGGGGGCTGGAATGTGCAATTGGGCTTTCATTTTCTGCCTCAGCACTTTGCATGTCAACCAGATTAGTAATGACCTGAAATTCCCATCTCACACCATAGCAGTTCCTCGTGCTTTGCTGTTTTTTAGGGAGCACTGGGAATGGACTGCTACTTCTCATTTAGGGAACAGAAGGAGAAATAAACCATTTCCTATATCATATCATATCATATCATATCATTTATCATATCACATCACTTCATATTATGATCATATCATATCATATCATATAATTATAAAATCATAGAATTACTAAGGTGAGAGAAGTCCTCTAAGATCATTGAGTCCACCACTCCATGGCCTTGGCCATCCAGCCAGTATTTTTTTACCCTGCAAAGAGTACACTCATCCAAGAGATTTTGCTATAGCACAAATAAAAGATTTGCTGAAACCCTTCATTTAAAATCTTGAGTCCCTGAGGAGAATCTCTGAATGCTCCCATGAGTGCATTTGGGCTGCTCTCCTGCAGAACCATGTCCTGACCACGGCATAATCAGATGCTTCCTGGAAAAGGAACTAGGAATTAGAAAACCCACCAGTTTCCTAATTCCCTGTCACGTGCTAGACCAGGCCATGAGACAACAGTATGAAAAAGCAAGCCTTAAGTCATTCAGTGAAGCCAATAGCTGAACATGATGGTTTTTATCACCAGAGCTGGCTGAAGTGATAACTCCTGAGTCCTGCAAAGAGCTTTTACTAAAATTCCTGTATAAACTTAACAGCAACTGAACCATTCAAAACCATCCATCTGTCTCGACTGTCCATGTGTGGCTTGTGTTTGAGCTGTTTTACAGAGGATGCAAAGAACAATGCTTTCAAAAAGAGTGCCTGTAACTTGTGTGTAACCTCCCTGTCAGGTGGCCTGTTTACCAGCTATACTACAGAAAGGGATTTTAGGCTTAGTCTCACAGTGTTCTTGTTATATTTAGCTGCAACAGAAGCTTAAATTTAGTTATCCTAAGTTTAGTTGGTCTAAGCTCCTTTTGTAATCTGTGGAGAGACAGAGAGGTATTTCAGAGCATGTATCTTAATCTAAAATAAGTGTTCACAATGAGAAGGTTCGTTTGTCCTTTGGAAGCAGTCATTCCTTTCCATTTCCTAAAGAAAGATTGCAGAAAACTGGCACAGACAAAACAAAAACTGTTTTAGTTAGTTTATATGGCATGAAATTAGATGAAACTCACCCATAGCTTCTCAAAACTGGCATTGTCTTGGTTTTGAGGTGCCAAAATCTATCTTGGTTTGGAAAGACAGGTATCTGCCAGGAAAAGCTGGAGTTTCCCTTGGAATGGAGAATGTAAACCCCTCACCCCCTTTAAATTATAATTTTGCAATTAAGGGCTTTCAGGCAAAGATTTGAGAATAGGAATAACAGTTCTTTACTAGAAATATTAACAAATGTAGTAGTAAAATTAACAAACAAGCAAACAAACAACAATCCTAGAAACCCTGACAGAGTCAGGTACAACCTGACACCCTGTTGGTCAGAGTATTGGAAGCAGTCCCAAAGTAAATCCTCCTGGAGTGGCAGATGTGGTGCTGTTGGAGTAGAGATGATCCTGTAGAAAAAGGGTCAAGTGATGAGTGATGGTGAGAAGGGTCCAGTGATGGTGAGAAGGGGTCCAGTCTTCCTCCGTGAATCCGGTGGGACCAGATCCCTGGTCTCAGTTTTTATCCAGGCAGGAATGGTTGGCTCCCCACACTGGGTGGAGCATCTCACAATGGGGATGACAGAATATGTTGTGCCCTTAAGTGAGCCTCAATGGCCCATTAGCAGAAAATATTCCCCTGGAGGGAGGACAGTGGTGAAAGAGATAAGGAACACTGCCCTACCTGGCTTTAACAGCTGGCCCATTATCAGAAGGCATCTGCCCCCCTCCCCCCAGAGTTACAAGAGATAAAGAAGAACATTTCCCCAACTGCTTTCAACAAATGAAATAGAATACACATTTTTGGTTTGATAACCCAAGACAATTGTGTTCTTGAGGTTTTGCTTTTTGTCCCTTTTGCTTTACAGAACCATCTCAAAAAGAATTCAAGGCAAGCTGGTGTTTCACAGACAATGTTAACCTGTCTCAATGGTAGCATTTTGCACCTCTGTAATAGAAAGGAAACCCATTAAACAAATGGAATTCATAGGGGGAAAAAAATCAAAGATTTGCAAAGCAGGACGGAATTATTTCAGGGGAGGGTCATGGAACCTAAGGTGGTTTTTCAGTACCTTTGAACATCCAGAACTCATTGCTACAGCATTGATTTTTTCAGTGTAAGACACATCCACCTCCCTGTTGCACACCTTTCTGATAACAGCCTGTTGCTCCAAGGCCTGAGTGTCTAAGTTACAGAATAGGCAGTTGTTTTTTTGGTTGAGGAATCCAAGACTCACTGACTGTGTCCTGAGTTTCCCAAACTTTTGGGAGTAAAACAACACCAGTAACAGTGTGACAATGTGGAATATCCCTACAGCAACTGGCAGCCTGGAGCAGTTTTGAAGTAGGTGTTTATTCCCCTGTGCTGTGGGAAAAACACAGTCTCTGTAAAGGTAAGGTGGCCTCACATAACAATGTTTCCGTTAAACCTTGCTAAGCAAAACTCAAACTTTCTGATAGCCTCCTCAAGGTCTTTCTAAACTTTTGTGTTCACAGGTTTTCTTTTCATGCCATGCACTTCTTTCTCTAGCCTCAGTATAAATTCTTCTCAATACAAAACTTACCTAGTAAGGGTAGATAGGGAGGATACATTCCAGAAAAGGATTTTGAAATGGGGGAGAATAAGAGTTGTAAAGATTTTATGCTCTTCACATCTCCCAGTGCCTTTTCCTGTGACACATCTCAGAGAGAGCCATGCCTCAGCCTGATGGTGAAATGTCTCCTTAGCACCCAGATGATGCCCTCTGTTTGATAAACAGTCGGGGAGTTGGATAAGAGAACAGCATAAAGCAAGCACGGCAGAAATAGCAGCAGACAGATCCAATTTCTCCGAGAATGCTTGAATACCTGCTTATAATAGAGCTAAATTTTATCTGTTGTAGTGTCCTGATGTGTGTATTGACTTGTTTTCCTTTGTGTCAAAAAACTTTCATGGTGTCTTCATTATCAGAGCTGGTGGAACAGGGCAACAGTTGTTTGAACTCAATCTGTGTCTTTGAATTTGTCAGGCACAAGAGGACAATTGCGTGACGCTGTTCTTCAATTTTAAGTGACAGTAGGTATGTTCAGACTGTCTGTGTGATCTGGATCAGAACCAAGGGCTTTGTGATTTTCTGTCCAAAGTTGTCACTACATTTAGAGAAATCTAAATGTGTTGCAAAGACATTCAAAGTGATTAACAATACTCACAAGTAAGTGATAAAAGTCATTACACTTGGGCTTCCTATCTGCTCCTGAGGTAATAGCTGCAGGAGCAGACTGCTGACTGAGTTGAAAAGGCAGTAGATTCTCAGTTTGTTCTGGCAGTGAGGCAGAAGGAGCAAAATTCCTCACTGTCTCCTTGTTCCTCTATTTTCTACCATTATACAGAGTCATTTTCAGCTGGATCACAGAGTCCTTCTTCCTGATGGTGTCCCACAACCTATTGTGGTCTTTTTGATGTGGGAAATAAGAGCTCTAGGTGAACATATATATATATATATATATATCTCTTCCAATTTTTGGTTATTTACCTTTTCTGGGGGCATAGGTCTCATTTTGGCTACTGTTTTCCTCCTCACCAAGATTCACATCTGCTCATTCTGATACTTTTCCTTAGAAAGGATGTATCCAACCTGCAACCCAGCCAGATGCAAAACCCTGTGTATTCAATACACCAATAAAGAGAAGGAGATTTAACCTAGGTATTTTGAATGGTCCTGTAGCAATTCATGCTATTTGACACAATCAATCCTATGTCTACCTGCCTCTATTCATAGACCATCTATAGACCATCCATAGATCTGAGAAATAAAGTCTTGGACTGATGCCTTCAGGACTTTACAGCTAAAATTCCACTGCTTGTCAATCCCAGGTAGTTGACAGTACAAATATTAGATCTTACTCTATGTCATATCCTACAGCCCTAGATTGTGAGGCTGGAGGGACACCCATGAACTTCATTCCAAACCAACAGGAACCTTGTCATGATAATCCACAATTCCCCAGGTTGCAACTTGTCTCTTTCAAAAAGCTGTAATTTTATTATTTCCTGTAAAAAAAGAGGGCACTGGAGGTTTTCAACACTTAAGATTCCCCAGCCTCCCCAGTTTGTCTTGTCATTGTTAAATCTTATCTCCACTTCTTTGTTTCCACTATTCTTTTTAAAGAATCATAATTGGTAAGATTATCCTTGCTATGAGAATAATTAGCTAAAGCTTTTTGACACATTCAATGGGGAACATTGCATTTTAAGCAGCAGGCACTGAAACACTAAACAATACTGCTTTCAATAGGACCATAGAGAAGAGGCTCAGGTGAAACAATTGCTAATTTTAGCAACTTGAACTTTGTACCTATATAGAAGAAAATTAATCTCACAGTAGTTTTTGGCTGTGAAATAGACAAAGCACTTTGGCCTCCTTTTAAAATAAACCTTTGAAATTTTTGGTGATGGGTGATGGTTGCAGGGTGAATCATCCCCTGATGTGCCTAAAAGGACCTTCACAAGAAGAGGGTGTTTGATTCCTCTCCTGTGGGGCTGGGTGAGTCAAATACCACCTAATGCAAATAGCATTTTCCAGCAACACTTGCATTTTAGATATGAATCTCTCATCAGAGAACTGGGCAAAATCACAGCAAAAAAAAAAAAAAAAAGAAAAAAAAAAAAAAAGAATTTTAAGTGCTCCAACATGAAGACTCTAGTCCATGTTTAGCAAAACTGGTTGTAAGGAACAGGTACACAAGGGTACTTTTATGATATTTCAGTGGTGTCAGGTAAGCCTTGGTATCTGCTTAAACAGCCCTCCCTTACTGAATATTATAAAAATTAACATTATCTTTGGCAAGACTATTTTGAGACAGTCACTTGTTCACCTTCCTGAGGTATTTCAGTTTTCCAGGAAGGCCACCAGAAAATCTGTAGGCCTGAGAGGTTGCTTGGGATAAGTGGATGAATTGGCTTAGAAATCATCCTGTTAACAACATGGCTGTGATGAGCCTTTTCTCTTAGTTAAAAAAAGAGAATGAAAATGTGATAATTCTATTTAAAAAGGAGGTTTTAACTGTTTGCTAGAACTGAATTTGGTCAGCAGTGAGTTGCAGTGTTGTTATATAACTCAGTGTTTGACTATAGTAAGTAAATGATGATGTAAGTTTGATGGAACTAATTGCTATTAATTTACATAACTATCACCTTAATAAATTGAAAAATGACAAGGAATTATTTAAAAAACAGCATTGTTACATTAAAACAAACAAACAAACAAACAAAAAACCCACAAAAAAAAAAAACCCACAAAAAAACCCAAACTAAAAGGGGCTTAAATAATGGAGTTATTACCTTTGCAGGCTTTCCTAGATTGTTACTTATTCCAGGAAATGTTAAGCCAAAGAAAACAGAAAAATAACTTTGATTTTAGCCATAAAGAACACTGAGTTAATTTCTACTTAAATAATTCTCTGACTTCTATACTGATATGTGAAGTAAACTAAGTAAAAGTAAGAGGCATTATTGAGACCTCATTAAACTGAAAGCTAATATGGGCTTAAATATAGACAAAGATTTGAATTCCCAGAATGGGCTTAAAACTGTTTCAGCCATGGGTTAGGACTTAAAAAAACCCAAAACCTGAATTCTCTGCTTAATAAATCTGCCATCCTGATTTATTCAGCTATGCATTGTGGTACCTCAGCAGCCCAGGTAGGAAATATCTCCTCAGGGAATAAGCATCTCCGGACTGCTTTTTTCATTTAAATGTTTACCAGAAAAGAAATCCAGCTTCTTGCCCTGAACTATTCACATAGTTATTAAAAGAAGAAATAGGAAATGTCAGTCAGTTTGAAGCGCATTATAGGACTGAGAAATATTTGATCAGTTCCTGGAATTGTTGCATCTGTTCTGCAAACTTGAGCAGATTCTTTGATTCTTTGTGTCTTAATGACTGCAAGTGTAACTGGGGGCAAATCTTATTTTAGTCCCAAGTAAGATTACATATCCCCAAAGCAAGTCTTCAATTCTTCGCTCATCACAGCTAATTGTGTTGCAAATTCCATAGTGCAAGGATTAATTATTATTATGTGCTTTTCATCTGGCATGTTGGGCCATAACTCTGCTACCACAGTATAAACGAAGTACAGCAAAATCACAGATGCTTTAGATCCCCAGAAGAAGACTAAAATTTTAACAAATGTTCTTGGTTCTTGATTCTTAATTCTTGATTTTACTTTTCTCTCTCAGGTACTTAATTCTGTTTTGTTCTGCCAGAATATTTGCTACTTCCATAACTCTTCAATTTTGCGTAAATGATATGATTGTTAATTATCTCAGATATTTTGCACTCACTGATGATTTGTCCACAAAGAAATTTGTAGTTTACTTCTGACTTCATGCCCAGTTGATTGCCCTTCTAAACTAGAGATTACCAGAACCTCTGCTGTATTATTAAGAGGACACTCAGTTTCAGAATATGACTGAACAGCCTTCCCTTTTTCTTTCTTTGGAAGGTGTGTTCAGGGTTCTCCCCTGTTAGAGATGCTTTTCAACTTCTGTCACTATTTTGACATTTTGATGCATCGCTGGGGAATGCTGAAATAGTTGGTTTGACACTGGTGTCACAACCTTCCATCTTTGCGTGAAAGCATCTATTACTGTATTTCCACATCTAACCACAATCTAGACACTCATGACAAACCACAATAGTCATGTTAGCCCAAGTGAAGGAGAGAAAAAGAAAACCTTCACAGCTCACTGGAAAATCACCTTCACTCTGCTAAAGCAAGATGTGAGTGCTGATGTTTCACAGAGTCCCTTGGAACAAAAGCGACTCTCCGTGCTAAAGGACAGTGGCACACGATGTGAAAAAAAACCAAACAAGAGCGACATTTTTGGTTACAAAATTCTTTTTGGGGAAAAAGAATTGCAGAAAGAATGGCTGTGCACTAGAACAGGTTGGATGGGTTTATGGAATCTTGGAAATTTTCATAGCTCATCTGGAAAATATTCCAATCAACTTGATCTAGTGTCAAAATTAACGCTCCGTTGGGCAAGGGGGTTGGACTAGATGAAGCCCAGCCTGCCTAAAGTACTGCATGATTTCAGGATTTGTTCTGCCTGCCTCTCTCTTTGAGGACAGAGGGCACTTCCATGACTGGCTTTGACTGAGTGCCTAATTTTCAGATGATCAGACTACATGAGATAAATCCCATTCTAAGGCTGAGGGAACTTGGAAGAATGTAAGGGAAATGTGAGAATTAATGCTATAAAACAGACAGAGTTCAACTATCATGACAGGAACCTATGTGCTCACGCATGGCAGAGGCCACTAGAAAAGATAAAAATTCAGAAATTACATGTGGAGAATATGCACTGTGATCTCTGGTACCTTTAGCACTGGAATTAAGTAACAGGGAAAAGTGTGATGAAAAATTATTGTCCTTGGTACCAGAAGGCTTGTGTCAAAGCCAGCTTCTATAGCAGGTGAGATGCAACCCACCCTCTTGGCAGAATTGAGTCTTCCTTGTGAAAAAAATAATTTATTCCCATGTTAAGGAATGGAGGTTTCTTTGAAAACAGTTCAGTTTGTTTTCTCCCTATAAAAGCAGCACAGAGAGAAAACTATTTCAACAGCACAGTACAGTCTATTTCACATCTACCCCTCCTTCTGGACATGTTTCTTTCTACCCATTCACCACATGGGGGAATTAAGACAGCCATGATTCTATTTTAATTCCCTCAGGAACATAAAGGGAGATGTAGCAAAGGCCACTGCCTGCATTAAGCATTGGTGCAGAGTAGCTACTTCGATGTAACTTCATATCCTTACTTAGTGAGCATTGATTTCTCCATGTAGGTCCCCCCTGAGCTTTCCATGTTTCAACACATTGTGGATACTCTTGTGTGTTATCTTGAAGAGAAATTAATTGCATTTACCAGATGAAATGTAAAGGAAAGCACCTAAAGTGTGGTATACTGCTATTACCTTAAATTGCTCCTTAATTTTAAAATCATCTAAAAATTCAAAATACTTTTTTTTCTTTCTCAGTAGTTATTTAGGGACTTTTATTTGACTGTTTTACACCCAGCAATGTTTCTATGGTTTCCTTCTGGTAGTTTTTTTTGGAACATATTTTGAAAACTTGGCAGCCATACAGCATTTCTTTATATTGTGCATGCAAACTATCAGATTTTTAATGAGGTAGCTATGGAAATCTCGGAACCAAAGATACAGAAAAACTACTGTTCAGAATTCTGCCTTGTCTCATAAAAGGTGAAAAGAGGACACATCCTGCACATCACTCAGTTTATAAGCTCAGACTGGATAATCACAGCAAGTTTTTAAGTCCAAAGCTCAGCCCTCTCTTTCTCTGTTACTGTAACTTGCTGTCACTTGTTACATCACCCATGAAATTATTAGGCAAGATCCTTGGGCCACTAATTATTTATTTGTTCTGCAAAATGCCCAGCTCATTAAAGCAGCTAAATTGAATAATAATGTTGGAGAGACAGTGGGTGGCTTTGATAGAACCAGTTTGCTCTCAGAAGGAATTGCTTGCAAAACATTCTTAGATTTAACATAACACCATGGAGTGTCTTACTGCCCTGCTTTTCAGAAAAGAGGGAGATAAATTTGTGATATTGAACAGTATTTTATACAGAGATTATTTTCCAGCTCTTAAAAAGCACATTTAATTTAGGATTTTCCTAGGCAGGCATTTTGACTGCTAACCTCCTATTCAGGTATAGACAGCAACAGGAGAGTCTGACTATTCTACCTATGGGCATATCTGCTCTAGCTTTACTTCAGATTATCTGCTAAAAATAGAACTCTGTGTACTACTGTTATTCCTTCATTTTTCTATGTGTGGAATGCACGTGGTTTGTCACTTTTAGATATGGTTGCACCATTAAGGTCCAGCTTCATTACTGATTTTGCTGAATTCAGGGCTGAGATTTCTTTCAAATTGGGCATGTTTAAGTCAACATACTGCAAGATCCTACCTCTTTCCCCATGCCACAGTAGTGTTTACCATTGCTTGTTTCATCTAAGTGTGACTCCAATGAGGAATCATTCCAAGGGTGGGAAAGATTTTGGTTCATACCCTTCAAAAAAATAACTAGCATTTTGAATTTTCTTTACCTGGTTCTTCTGGAATAACCTTTCCTAGTGGAATTCAAGGAATATGAAGTTTCTTGGTACTAGTTCAGTATCTTTGGCATTGAACTGCAGCTATTCTGTACTCAGATGCACAGATTTGCAATTATAGTCATTGTAGGAGATAAAATATTGATCTTTCTGCATATTAGTGTGCATGCTGGTACTTGATTTTGGGAATATGTTAACGTGAAAGATCTCAAAATGATGCAGTCAATTGCAGAGGTAACCATTGGTGTCTTCAGTTTCCCAATTTTGTATTTCTTTGTGAATAGTCTGTGATTACAAAGATATCAATTTTTTCCTTTCAGATGTAACTCTGTATGTTACTTAAAACAGTTGTCAATATTAAAAAGAAATGGTTAATGTATTCCTTGCTGTGCAATTCAGTATCACTCACCATTAAATTCCTACTGGTCAAATTTCCCTTTGGTGCATTGGCTAAAACATTTGTTAGACTGACAGATATGGAAATAATGTATAGATTTCTAAGAAAAAAGGGAACATGCATAAATATAGATCTCTACAGTAAGAGTCAAGAAGGTGAGCCAATGAATGGATGCACTTGGATGTACTCTGTAAAGTTCTGGTGTCTTATCCACAATTATTTGATGAAGTTTTTTAGCTTTTTAGTATTTCTCATTGACTGTGAAACTAACAGCAGCTTGGGAAAGGAAGGCAGAGCAATAAACAGCACCTGTTTTACAGAAAAAAATTGATGGAATTACACTCTTGCTAATGTCTAAAACAATCAAATGGAAATTTATCCAACAATAACAACAAAAAAGTGCTCAAAGATGATTAATCTTAGAAGTCTGTTGCACTAGAACTGGATCTAAAAGGAAAAGAGCTTCATATTGACATTTGACAAAGCTAATTTTAGTAACTGATAATTGATGGATGTTTTCTAGTCTAATCTGGTTGCTTGATCTCCTGATCTCTGCTGTGTCTCCAAATAAGGTCCATTTATTTAATTTTACCCAGCAGCCCAATTATGCACCATAAGCGTATTTCCATTAATTAAAATTTGAAATGTCTAATGCTTTCTGTGTCCTTTTGCTAGAGATGTAAATGCAAAAGAACCACAGATATGCACAGTACCAAAGGGTTCACAAAAACACCCAGAATTACGGAGATAAAGTAAGGCACCTGAATTCTCCCATTGACTGGAACTCTGCAGGTGGAACCTCTACATCTGACAGCACAGGTAGTGGTCTTGTGAACAGGACTGCACCCAATATCAAGAGATCAGTATAAACCCAGAGAAGTTTGTTTGTTTGTTTTTTTTTTCAAATGGAAGAGGAAAGAATTAGCAGACAGTGAAACTGAGAGAAATGGGGGCCAGGCAATGAAACACATAAAATACATGTAGGTGTGACACTTAGGAGCACAGTTCAGTGGTAGCTCTCCAGCCTCCCAGGTGGGAGATGTACATCGTGTCCTGCTCTTCCTGTGAAGTTATCAAAAGGCTTTATGCAGGAGCTCACTTGACTCCATGAAAGGAGAGAGATTTTCTGTAATCAGAGCTAAGTACCCCTTTTTTCTGCTGGTTTGAAGTGGGAGCTCTTTGGAAGATGATTTTTACTGTGTTGCTATCATTTCCTAAGTAGGGGCATAGTCATTAGTAATGGAAAGTAAACACTTTTAAAAGGGGGTGGGGGGCAGCCACTGTAAGCAGACTAACCTTCAAGTAGCAATTTCAATGAAAAAAATGTGAATAATAATAATGGACTAAGAATCTGAACCCATACAAATAACAGAAAATATTTGCAATGACGGATAGGAGAAGGAATTTTAATGTTTGACAAAGCCATTCTGCTAACATCAAACTGGTTGATGAGCTGGTTGATGTTTTTCCATTGACATGGAGATTAAATGGACTAAATTTGTTTGCTGCAGGGACTACTCAATTTCCTAGTTTCCACTGAAATGACCCCTTTCCCCTATATGCTATGGCAGTTTCAATGACATTTTGAATGAAACCTTGTGCTATAACTCAAGGATTGCTTCAGAGTTTTGTTAATGTGTGTTAATAAATTGCCCCCACAGCACCGATGAGGTAAAAAACCCAAACATATTGGGAGTTGCAAAGCAGGGAACTCTCAAAAATTTATTTTTACTTATGTCTATGCATGATCCTGATCCCACACAGGTAAAAATGCTAGGGGCCTAAGTGTTTTAGCCAATGTTGAAAGGTAGTCAAATTTTTAATTACAGTGAAAACATTGGTAATAACAGTGTGGGTATATCCATAAATTATTTAAACAAAAAAGAAACAAACAAACATACAAACAAACAACCCCCCAAACAATCTAGAAATCATTTCAATTTTCTGAATAAAATTTAGGACTTGAGCATTTTTCACATTCCTTTTTTTCTTTATTTTTTCCTTTCTTCTTTCTCTGTCTTTCCTCCCCTTTTTCTGTTATTTGCTATGTGGGAAAAATAAACACTCTAAAAATAAAGAATATTTTAAAATTCTTTTATTTTTACCAAAAATTTCCAGTACAAAAGGAATTGACAAAACAGAAATAAATGGGGGAAAATGACATCCATAGTTTAAAAATTCAAGGCAGCCAAAATATTGCTGTTTCAGCTTTAAGCACAATGACACTTGAGGTGGCGTTGCACATTTTCAGTTCCAGCCCAGAATAAAATAACTTTTGTAGTGGGAACCTTAATTTCAATTTGAAGTGATATTTTTTTGGACTAAAACATTGGATTTTTATTGAAATGCCATCATAGAATTATTTTTCTTTAATGGAAGCTAGAATAAAAACAATAGTAACTGAAATAGTTGACTTATTTTTCAGAGTGCAACAGCTTCTTTTTAGTTTTATAATTGAGTTGATGTTGAATTTTGGGATTTTTTTTGAATCTATCACTTTACTTTTAAAAAGACTGCAAAAATTAATAAAGAATTTTTACAGAAACTGAATAATATATATGTAAAGGAATTAATTTTGTTTTAGAAAGTATACAAAACATTAACCCCTTGAATAATAAAGGACATTTTATAAGGGTCAACATTTGAGGTGGTGTGGTTGCTAGGAAACCATCACTAAAGGTGGTCAGGATAGCAAATGTTTCATTTCAAATAAGACCATTAATCAGTGTGCAGGTACTATAAAATAGATCAGGTATCTGTTGATAGAAGAGTATATATGAAAAAGATCAGGATTCAGCTAAAATTTTTCAGTGGAAATCAAACAGTCTCAACACGTATGGGGAGTTCTATTCATTGGTTAAAATATATCTATATAAGCAAAAAAAAAATAAAAATTATTAGAGACCCTGATGAAAAATTCATTTTGCTTGTTGTTACATTCATTAATTGTATTGCATAAAGAACACAAAATAAAAGACTTCAGTTTGTTAAAACCACAGCTGCAGACTTTGTCATGAGTGTGAAGACTAGAATTGTTCAAAATGACTTTGGAAATGGAAAAGAATATATTATTAGAAAAAAAAATTAAAGGATGAATTCTCAGGTAAGGTGACTGTACAGTGAGAGAAATTTGGGCAGACACAATGAAAACTGAGCAGGGTTGCAAAACAAATCTGGGGCTTGGACTTCTTCGTGGGCTGGGGATACGACCCCACGCTAAGAGCCCAATTTCTCCTTTGTCGAAACACAACACCTCACCAAAATCCCCAGTGCAGGTTCATTCCTCACTTGTTTACACCACTGGCACTGGCAGAGGGTAATTAGGATGTCACCAAACGCTGGGGAGGGATGGACATCCCGGGAGTGGCAGCCCGGGGTGCTGGGGGCTCCCCCGGAGTCAGGGGGCTGGGGGGGAAGTGACACCTGAAGTGCATCTCATGTTCCAGCTGGGAGAGAAGGCAGAACGGGGAGGAAAGGAATCCAAGTGCACATCTTTCAAACCTGACACTGATGAATGATTTAAGTCCCTGCTTGTCCTTCAAAAATTAAATGCTCGTGGTGAATTTTTGAAAGTGCTTCCTGCCGAATCGGAGTAGGGTCTATGGCTTCTAGCAGCCTTCATAAATGACATTCAAGCTTTACTCAATTACAATATTTCCATGTTTATTTACTAGATATAAGGTTGCATGCTCAGTGTTAAATTCAGGGAAAAAAATGTAATTTATAAATGTTTTCTGGGGCAGAATTGTTTAATATTTAATCCTTATTGCTGACAATACCCTTTCCAGGGTATGAAATATACTGTTTGCAAATCTCAACACAAATCTAGCAAAACTAGTAAAAAAAAAACCAAAAAAACCCCAAAAAACCAAACCCATATCTGCACTGCTTAAAGCATTCCATTTTAATAAATATACTTTTGAAAAGATTCTGCTGTTTCCTTCCAAATTCTGAAGACTGTGAGCTTTATTAAAGTCTTCTTAAAGCTTTAAAAATCTGCATAAAATTTAATCGTGCAAATGAATGGAAGTTTGCAATATTTGTATCACAAAGATTTCTGTCAAAAACCCACAGTTGGAAATAACATGCTGTTTGTCGTGTAATTGTTACTATTCACTAAAGCAGAAAAAGCAAGTGCAGAGAGCTAAAGAACTGACAGCCTAGTCATTTAAAACTACAGGTTGTCTCCTGGATGACAATAGTTTTCCAAGTAGAGCCTAACCCATGCCGAGAAGTTGCTTGCTGGAAGTATATGTAGGATAATATTTTAACACTTTAGTTGAACGTAGATTTTTTTCCTTAAAAAAATGATGAAATGTTACTCAGAAAATGTGGAGAAGGCAAAAATGGCATATTATCTTCTTTGTCTTTTATTTCACAATGGTTGTCTCTAAATTCAAGATTAATTAGATCAATTGTGGAAGTTGATTTAAACCCGAGCTGTGAAGCAGTATAGAGGAATTTAAGAGCGACCAGTTTTCCATACTGGAAAACCTCTGAGACTTAAGATTTCTGGGCAATAATCTCCCACTTATGAAATAAAGATAATAATTCCTGCTTGACTGGAAGGTAAAATTGGAATTGGGGAAAAAAGTATTATTTTTATAAGATTGTGGAAATAGGTAAATGGCAGATGAAATAACTATTTTTTAAACAAAGGTAAGAAGAAATATGTGTATGTTTTCATTAAAATGCTGAGCAGATGGCCCTTATTTTTTCATTTGATAATATTGAAATAAAAATACTCCATAAAATCAGATATTTTGGCTGGCAATATTATGACCTATGGCTTTTTATTAGCATAAGCATACCCTCCAGCTGAATTTGCAGGCAAGTGTTCTTGTCTGATTCACAGTGATTCTGTTAAAATTGTTAAGGATTAGATCAAGTTGATCAGCAGTGACTGAGTTGAATTAACATTTTTTTTTAATTGCAGTTGGATAGTTAATGGGTGAAGCTGGGATCTACACAAAGACAGGCAGATCCCCCACTGAACCCCAAACAAAGAAAAGACTCTCAAGGGTGAATTCGTGTAGCTCAAAGAGAGTTTGAAGAGGTTTAACAAAACCTCAAACCAGAGCTTTGGAAAATGCTATTCCTAATATTGCAAGGAAATAAAGAAAAAAAAAAACCTCAAAAAAACCCACCAAAAACAAAACCAAAAAACACCCAAACCAACAAACCACCTTCTTTGAATAGATGGTTTTACTTTGCTTTGTGCTAACAAAGCACGTTTTACTAACAAATCCCTGGAGACTATGTAGTAACTCCAGCTCTATTTGAAGGTAAGAAATAAAGCACATTAGATTCCAAGAGGATTTGCAAAGCCCTGAGCAGTTTTGTCCCAACTGCTGCTACTATTTATTTTGGATATTTGCTCTTCCTGGTTCATCCCATCTAGCTTTAGGCACCTAAATTAAACTCCTGGTCATGAGGCAGGTTCTCAGGAGCATTCAATTGTCCTCTGAAGTTGCTGGTCTTTTTTTGTTGACCAGAAAGCTGGACTTCCTACCTGAGGTATGTCATGTGAAGTGACAGATCCAATCTTTAGTGGTTTCCATGGTTAGGCAGGTTATAGGTTCTCAGAGAACCTCTGTTTTATCCATACATCACCTGTCTATATTTTTCATTAGATGTTGCCGTAAATGTAATTCTTACTTCAAGTTCTGTTGGTGGCAACTGTCTTGATTTCAGTATTTTATGTCTTTGAATTTGGATGCCTGAAATTATTAGGTATTTTTGCACTGACTTTGAAGGCAGCAGGGTGAGGTCCTATCCATCCTTTGAACTTTCAAGTCCTTTAAAAATTAAACAAATAATTACCAACATAAGAATAATGAAGGCTATTTTTTTCTGACCACAAGCAACAGGTTTTAATAAAGCTGGATTTGATGATAACTGCATTTTCCTGTCTGCATTTGTGCAAACATTGTTATATCAGGCACAGTGAATTTAGAGGGTACATGAGCAATTGTGGTTTTGGGTCTGCTTGGGAGGTGCCCAAGGGTGCTCTTGTCCTTCTTGGCCAGGTGTTATTCACAGACAAAAAATTCTATTTCATCAATAAATAAATAAAATTTCCATAATATAGCCCTGTGCTGTGTGAGTAGTGCAAACACAATACTGTTTGTCACTTAGTTATGAAATATTTCAAACAGCAAAGGCTGTTTTTAAAAGCTCTTTAAAGCCATATGTGTTTATGTCTAACTGACCAAAGAATAGAGTAAACTGGCTAGAAAATATTTTTCAATGACATCAGACCTTACAGCAAAGCAAAAAAAAAAAAAAAAAAAGATTGGCATGTCTTCACTTATTACAAGTACAGAAAAAGTAATTCTATATAATTAATTCTGAAAGTAAGGTTTATATGTGTTACTAAAGACAAGACATTAATTCCCTGCTTTATTCTATATATTCCTTTGCTTTCAGCAAAAGTAATCTTTCTTTGAAATACCATGGAAACAAGCAAATATGCCTCATTAAATTTTCCTTGCAGGGTAGAAGAGGAAAAAAAAAAAAAAAAAAAAAAAAGAGAAAAACCAAAACAGAAAAAGCAGAGAATTTTAAAAACATGAAGTAAGAAAGAATAACATAGAAAGGGTGATTAGATTGCTCTTCTTAATTCTTTCAGGCATAGTAGGATAATTTGTTGGGGAGAAAAACACTGCAACAACTTACTTCTTGAATTCCTTCACTTGTAGTTGGACTGATTTCCAGTTGAATACTGCAGTATTACTTCACATTTTACAGTCTTGCTCATCACTGCAAGATATGAATCATAGCTGATACACCACTGTCCCTTACTATAGCTAAAATAATAAAACTTTTAAAAAATATTTTAAACGATTTAAAAAAATTCCTATAAAATCATATTTTAAAATGCAAACTTTGCATAAATTAATATCTATATGACATTTAATACACAGATATGTTTAGAACTTGCTATCAAAAATGGGGCCAGAATTCCACTGAAGCACCACTAAATACAGTAAAGCTGTGCTGATATACAGCAGTTGAGGGCTCAGATAAAGAAAAGTTATTAAATCAGAATTTGCAAGTATACTCTCTCATAAGGAATTTAAAATTGCTTTGTAATTAGAAGCAATTTTAAGTTTTAGCAATATACCTTACTCTGTCTTCACATGTCATTGAGATCCCAATGAACTGGTTGTGGAAGATCCACACATCATTGTTAGAACTCTGTTTACCCAAAACTTGTCCTGTAGCTTTAACTAAGGTGATGCCTGAATAATATGTCTTGAAATTAAACTCCAGTCTTCAAAATATCCCCACAATCTTAAAGCCAGCTTGGTAGTGAAAGGGATATTGATTTAGCTGAGTTAGTATTTTGCACCCTGAAATCACTTTAACAGAACAAAGATCAATAAATTACTTTCTCAGATCAGTCTGTGTTTTTATTTAGCTGGCGGGAGGTCTAATTCATTTCCCAACGTGTTAATTTCTAACAGTGCAAAGACAAAGGCCCTCAAGACCCCTTTGCACTGAGACAACTCAAATCCACAGGGAGAGATAATGCCAGCTGCCAACCAGAGTGAACCTAGAGACAGCCAGAGAACATCCAGGGACAGAAAATGCCTGAACACCACAAGGACTGTGGAAACCAGCACGTCCTACTGCTCCTTGAGCTCTTGTACCTGGGCTGTGTGCCCATTTAGAACAGCCCTAGAGCACCCAGACCCTACAGCTGGTTTCACCACCCCTTGGAGAAAAGCTGAGAAGGCCAAAGTTGGTGAACTAGCTGGGTGAGGAGGAGCCAGACTTCATCCATGCATGGCCTTCCTTGGAATGGTGTCCACCTTCCCGCAACCAGAGAGCTCCAGTCAAACATCATCCAAAGAGCTTTTCCCACTGAATGCCCCAATTTCTATCTATCTGAAGGAGATTTATGCAAGCAGCTCTCTGATCCAGTTCCTGTATTAATCCCAGGCCATTTTCAGAGGAATACAACATTTCAGGGGTAGGTAAGAGATTAAGCAAAAATGGACCGATGAACTAAATCTAGAAATTGATTTGCATAGAAAAGCTTAAAAAAACCTAACAAAAATTCCCTCCAGAGGATCAGAAATATAACAGCATTAACCCTGTGCCAAGAAAAGTGATAGATCTATTCAAGCAAAGAAGTCACATCAAAAAAATATCCACATTTTGAAAATAATTTGGTAAAGCATCTCAAGCTGTTCAGCCTTGCTGCAGCCACATTGCTAAAGGGTGGTAAAGACAATAATTGTCTCAGATCTCCTGCCATGTCACTGCCTTTTTGCTGATCCACTAAATCCAAAATGCCATTGTCTCCAGGAGGGAAACAAGTGCCTGTAACAACATTCTCAAGTGCCTGTAGACCAGGAGAACACTGTGGGTACACCGCAGCCCAACAGGTCTTTAAATAATTGGTAAAAAAAAAAGTATTGTGTGGGATTTTTTATTCAGAAAATTGTTCAGGTTTTATAATTCTATTCTGATGACTGAAAATTACAGTTCTTGGAGACAAAAAGAAAAAATCATCTATGCCTTCAATGAAGTTTGTTCTTTTTGAAAGGCAAAGGTGTTAGTCTGAAGATTTTAATGGTAAAATGTGTTACTCTGGTTATCTGACTTCCTACATGACAAATATCCCTTTATAAATCTGTGCATTGAAGCTTGATATTTTTGGTTGAACTAGAGCACATCCTAGTGCTAAGGAGAGATTAGTGGAGAGACCTTCATTCTTGATGGCAAAATTTAAAATGATCCAAATGAAGAGAGGGTGAGAGGGCTTCAGTTGGGAAGAGAAGGTTGAGAGGTATATAATCAATGTGTCAAATACCTGATGTGGGAGTAGGAAAGACAGAGAACGTGCTCAGGACAACAGGCAGAGAGCACAGATTCAAATAGAGAAAATTTCATGTAAATTTAGGAATATCGGGTTTCTTGTATGGTTGGTCAAATGCCCAACAGATTGCCCATGTTGCAAGTCCCTGTCCTTGGGGATATTCAAGTCTCATCTGGATTTATCCGTGAACAAGCTGCTGCAAAAATTCTTTTTTGAGCAGGGGTGTTGGACAAGATGCTCTCCAAAGGCCCTTTCCAACTTCAGCAGTCTTGTATTCCTGTGTGAAACACTTCCTCCTGTAATCTAATAACCAACAGCAAATAACAGCTAATTATCCTCCAGAAAAAAAAATAAATCAGCATTTAATTCCTATTTAATTTTATCTTCAATTTCTAACCGTTGGATCTTGGCTCATGTCTGGCCACTTGATTAAAGAGCTCTCTTCTAGCTGCTCTTTAGGTGCTCTCAGATCAAGCCACCTGTTAACCTTCTTTCTGATAAGCCAAAGGGTATTTCCACAAATAAATACTCCATGTTCTTGGTTAAAATGGAAATTGAGCCCTTAATCTAGTCAATTTGCAGGAACAGGTACTTTACTGTCCAAGTGCAATCTGAACAGATTCTGACTGTTGAACTCACATCCCTCACTGTCTCTTCCAACTTGTAACAAGTCAAGATAATTACATTAAAAAAAAAAAAAATCCCCAAAGCCACAAAACCACCTTTCCCACCTACTTCCAAGGCCAGCAAGAGATAATAAGCACTATATTAGGTATATTAGAATCTTTTTTAAAATTCCGACATGATGTACAGATGACCTGGAAAAGAGTTCAGTTTTCTGACCCTGAGAAAGGTCAGTTTTAGGGGCTGAGTAGCAGAATCTACCTGGCTCATCTTTAGGTTTTTTATTTTTTTCTGATTTTTGCCAAGAAATATGTTTATATTGTTACTGGCTGTCTAAAATACTATAAACAGACAGTAATAACTGAAGATATGCCCAGTTCGAGGGGTAAAGAAGAATATGCAGCCTAGGCATATTGAATAGGCAAATTAATTTGCCATTTTACACTAGAAGCACACTGCAATAAAGCTACTGAAATCAGTGGTGCTATGCACTTTAGATAGTTGAAAAATTCAACAATGCATCAAGCCCAGTAGGTGACTACAACAAACATCCAGAAACAGGGAGATTACTTTAGGCTGTGTACTGAATTTTTCTCCCTATTTCCATCAGACATATTCTTTTGTTTATAGGACTCTGGGTGTTATAGAAAAAAAAATAGTGATTTGAAAATATATTTCATTTTAGCTGTAAACTGTGTTCAATTAGTGTTCATAGCAATGGGCTTTGTGGCAAATCTTGAGTGTGTTGTTGATTAATGTCAGCTATGAGCTGGTGCAGCAGCCTGAGTGTCAGAGCTTCTCTCTGAGTTCATTCCCAATTTCCACAGTCTCATTATTCAAAATCCATCTTAAATTTGGACTAAAATTTGAGGGCTCCTGCCATGAACAATACGCACTGCTTACCAAAAAAAAAAATAATCACTTCTTCCATCAAATATTTTGTCTTGATTCTATTCTGCTTTTTATTTCTTCTACTTTTACTTAACCTTCACGTAATCTCTACATAACAAGAGTAACAATGAATAATTCAATGATTAATCACAGCCTTGCTCCCTATGCCAGGATCAGTGGGGTTTTTGTCACTCTTTATCATTTAAAAATGGTGGAAGAGAGTTTTGTTTATGTGTTTGCTGTTGTCTGTTGTTCCTGCACCTGTCTACTCCTCTCTGAAAATGAAATTTATTGTTATCTTAGTTTCTTTGTCTAAAAATCCCAGTTCAATTAGATTACCTTTTTAGAAAGGATGGAAGATATAAAAGTACAGCTGCTTAAGCAATTAGCAGAGCAGCATGATGTGAGCAAGCCTAGAGCTATTGGAAACTCACCTGGCTTCAGATGCCATTATAAACTCAGAGTTTGGTTCGGGTCACAGGACATGCTGGAGCAGATTCAGATTTGCTGGTGAGCTCCTCTCTGTGACAGGAGCCATTTTTAAGCCCTTCATACTTGAAATACATCTATTCCAACATTTGGCGTGAAATCCATGTCCAGGTTAATGCAAGTATCTACATGTTGCTCTCTAAATGTTGCTAAAGTTGGTCTGTTTGCATCACTTTTGGAGCAGATCAAGCCAATATGACAGCCTAGAAAATTAAATGTTCATTTGACCTGCCTTCCTGTATCTAGTTTTAGGTGAGCATATTTCAGAGGTGCCAGCTGGAGACTAAACTGAATCACCTTAGGGCATCTTAAATGGCATCAAACCTTCATATTGGGGGAGCTGAACATCCTCTTTGTTTGACATTTTTTTGTTTGATCAGTTTTTGACTGATTTCATGAAATCAGTCTTTCACTGTTCCATTTGTTCCTTTCTACATATTTGGTATTACCCTTAATCTCATTTTACATTACAAATCAGCAAGATCAGAATTATTTAATGCTAAGAATCATGGATAATCTAATACAAATTTTACTGTGGAAGATTCCCAAAGCCTCCCCAGACTAAATAAACACAGTCCCATGATTAAGATTACTATCTTCCCCAGCTACTTTGTTTTCTTTACTAACAACTTTAACTTGACTTTAACTAATTCCAGGAGAGATAATAAACAATGTCCACAACTGAAAAGGTAATGAATCTCATCATAAATCAATAAAGAAACTTTTGGGAGGAAAGACATTCCCCTGTTTTCATTTTACAGAAAGTGAAAAAGGACGGAGAACAATAAATGAGCAGTGACACTTCGGAGATTTCCAGTTAGCCAGAAACTCAATTGAATCCCTTGAAACCTGTTTTCCTCCCTCAGCCACCAGCCCATGTACTTCCTCAGGCCTCTGCTCAGTTTCTCAGAAATAAAAACAATTAGGAAAAGCACAGAAATCACTTAATTAATCTCCATAGAATTTTTTTTGTTGTTCAGTAACATGTGGGAGAGAAGAAATGAGAAAAGAGCGAGCAGAAGTGGAGGAAGAAAGAACACAGTAACTGAGATTTCCAGGCAGTGGTCTAAGCTCTGGGGAACAGAGGTTAAGTCGCTGCTTGGCATAATTTGCAGTAACTTGAGGTGAAAAACTCTTCAGGCAAAGTGAATATCCATGAATCTGACCTCCTCTGCTTTCAGGATAGACAGACTTGTATTTAGGGATAGCGTAAAAATGTGGTTCTTATCACAGTGAAGAAAAAAAAAAAAAAGAAAAAAGAAAGAAAAAGGAGGTGACAGGGTACTTAAAATAGCTTCTATAACATGAAATTGGTGTCCTCCATTCTCATCATCAATGCTGAGCTCCACTTCCAGAGAAAGGATGAGTTTGCAGCAGCTCCCACATGTATTTGTTCTGAAGTTGTACTAGGTCATCTGCTGCTCTCAGCTACAGATACATTTTGCAGTGGCAGCCAAATAAAGGTCATTTGTCAGAGCACAGCGAGAGTGGGGTGATTACTGGGCCTTGATTACTACTGTAATACAAATAAAGAATATTAATAAGCTAAATTACATTCTGAGTCCTTTTACTGTAGCTTTGCAAGAAGGAAAAAAAGCCGACTAGATTGTGAATGCATTTCACTAATGGTTAATGAATATTTATTACTTTTGAAGAAGAAGAAGACTGTGTCAGGGTGCTGCATAGCCCTCTGTATCAATGGTTTATCCTTGCATTTTTTTTTCCCATCAACTGCCTTCATCAAGGTCTGAAATGGTCTTCATTTCAGGCTGCACAGATAAAATATATTCTGTTTGAAAAGTCCTGGGAGAAAGCACAGAATTTCCAAACCCTCTGATAAAGCTGTTAAAAAAATCCCAAAGGTTCCAGTCTGTGTTTGGTCCATTAGAGACTGAGGACACTGGAAGGGAAAGTGACATTCCCAGTGTTTCATTAGGCCTAGGAATAACTAGGGGCTGTGCTGGTTTTGGCTGATGTAGAGTTAATTTTCACAGCAGCCAGTCTGGGTCTGTGGTTTGGATTTGTGCTGCAATGGTGTTGATAATAAAGTGGTGTTTTCGTTATTACTGGGCAGAGCATACACAGAGTCATGGCCTTTCCTGTTCCTCTCCCCATTCCATCAGTGAGGGGGTTGGGGGTACATCAGGAGATGGGAGGGGACACAGCTGACCCAGCTGATCCCAGGGATATCCCAGACCATACAGGGTCATGTGCAGTTCATAAATCTTGGGAGAAAAGAAAGAAAGGAGGGGGCAGGAAGAGGCGCTGGGGGGCATTTTTAGAGATGGCCTTTGCCTTCCCAAGTCGCTGTTAGATTTGATGGAGCCCTGTTTTCCTGGGGATGGCTGAACACCCACTGCCCATAGGAAATGGGCAATGAATTCCTTGTTTTGCTTTGCTTGTTCACAGCCTTTGCTTTACCTATTAAACTACCTGTACCTCAAACCATGGGTTTTCTCACTTTTGCCCTTGAAATTCTCTCCCTCATCTCAGTGTTGAGGGACTTGAACGAGCAGCTTTGTGGAGCTGGGCTGGCTGGGGTTAAACCACAACAGGGCAGAAAGGTCCTTTGCCATAGGCACCTTCAGGAATAATCCAAAGACTTATCATATGAGCACATCTCTCCAGAACTCTCTCTTATAAATATTTTAGCAGAACAGGAAGGGTTGGTGACCCTTGATACCTTTTCATGGAACTAATAAACTGTCAAAAGGCTTTTTTTTTTTTTTTCCCCTTTCAGCAGGAATTAGGTTTCCAACTTCCAGTGACTCAATCCTTCCCGAAAGCAGTCTTTTCTTACTGTGTCTGGATTGTCCCTTGCATTCAATGTGAGATCCAATGATTTTGAGGGAAAAAAATTATGAAAAAATACCAATGAAAAGGAGGGGCTGTAGTGATGAAAGAAGCATTTTTTAAGTTCCATTTTCAGGTTTAGAAAGAGCTAGCTTGGAATCAGATGCTTTGCCTTAATTTTCCATGGCCTAAGTGGAAGGCAAATGCAGCCCATAATATTTTTGTTCATGCTTGTTTACTCATTAATGTGACTTTGTGTTAAAGGCAGAAGTGATGCAAGACTCACAGAAGACCCTTTTTGTTATTGATCAAGCACTTTTTAATATTTCCCTTTTTTAAGGCTTCATAAAAGGTTAGTGAGCTTTTTTTCCCCAGTTTACTTTAAAGTTGACTGTAGAAAAGGTTGATATTTTCCTACCTGGGATTTCCAGGGACAGATTGAGATTTCTTTAATTAAAGTACTAAAGGAAAGAAACAGAATTAAATTTCTTGAGTTTTAACTTTAATAAACACCAGTTTATTAGATACTTCAAAGCAACTCCTCTTTGGTGTCTATTTCAGCATTTTGCTTTTCTGCATAACTGTCTGGTGCAGTTGTGTCTAAACAGCAGCAATATCCCTTTGCACATAACCTTTTGTATAAATGAGATCACTCAACATTACAAACCCAAGCAGTGAAATTGCGAGGTTCAAAGCCCAAAGAAATTATATTCCTGTAGTGAATAAGCAAATTGACCACTGGAATATCATATAAAGATGAAAATGTGGATCTGCAGTAGGCACAGGGAAGGTTGAAAGCTCTCTTCAGCAGAAGTGATGCAGCAGAAACACAATTTTATCAACAGTGTTTTCCACTGGAAAGCCTATATGAGCACCCACTTCTGGTGTGTTGGAGTGTCAGAATGGACTTCCAAATTGTGCAGGGACTGAGTGTACCCAGTTCCCACTCTGATGGTACATCAGTGAGCCTTGGGGATCTACAGTACTGGCCCAGACACCCACTATGTAATAATTATGCATTCCTGGTTTTTCTGCAGAGAGATACATGACTAGGTAAATGCTGGCTAAAACAAACAAACAAACAAACAAACAACCTCACCAAAAAAACCACACAAAAACAAAACACAAAAACAAAACACACAAAACCCCCAAAAACAAACACAATCACAAACACAAACACAAAAACAAAACCAAAACAAAACCAAAACAAAACCAAACCAAAACAAAACAGAAAAACCAAACAACAAGAAAAGAACCTGTGACAGCTCAGATCACAGCAAAAGTTATTTTAAGGGTTACACCTTTACCGTCTAGTTAGATGATTTTTAGTGCCTTAAAAGAATTTTATTTACACATCTGCTTAGGTTGTATCGTACATAACAACACCCAACTCCTAGTGTTCTATTCCACATTTACCCTGTCAGGCCCACTTCCAAAGGTTTACTCAGGCTTACAGTTTGTATTCTCTAAGATCCCTGGGCATGTTATATGGGCACAGAACCAAACACCAGTTCCAGAACACTCCAGTGTGTATTTTTTTTAAGAGAAAGATGTCTTATGTAAAAATAAGATGTTTCTGCAGTTTAGAAACTTTCCTACTGGCCTACTTTTATCTGTGACCTTCTCAGTTTTTGTGACTGCTGTAAGAAACTCTCTAGTTTCTAATTAAAAGTTTTTGTGATACTGTATCCACTTCAATTATCCTCTGCTTGCCTTCATCCTTCCTTCCCAAAACCACCAAACAAATGCTCTCTTCCCACGACAGCTGGATATTGAGAGCATTTGTTGAGAGTATGTCTAAAGCCTCTCTGTAGTCCGTGGAACTTTAGCACATGTTTAACTGCTGTACTAAATTGCATTGTATGGATCTGATCCAAAGCCTATTGATGTCAAAGGAAGAAAAGCTCCCATTGACTTCAGTTAGATTTCGATTGGGCTTTTTTTTAAGGGAAAATGATTATGCACTTTTACTTTTAAACATTTATGATGAAAAGCATCAGCAAATAAAAATTTATGAATAGACCCCCACAAAACAAAAGTGTCAGGAGCTGAAATACTGGGGCAGATGGGCTTTCAAGATCTGTCACTCCACCAGCATTGTGCAGTTTAAAGGCACTGCATGCACTCAGTTTTCTGAGAGGGTGTGTGGACGAGAAACTGTTCTCATTCATTGCTTTTTTAGTGAGAGAAGTTTGATCTTGGAGCCAGATGATGACTAGGATCTTTTGCACAATGTTTTGTGTTCATCATTCATTGCATTGATATAATTCTGATAAACTTTCTGAAAGAAGATTTTAGGCCTTTATTGTGCTGTGCATTCCTGCTCAAAGCCAAAAAATTCATATTTAAGATTACACCACATCCGAAGTTTAAAATAACATATATGCTAATAATGTATCTTTTTCATATATGACTTTATGTTTTATTTAATTAAATAAGTTTAAAGGAGTTTTAAGACAGAGATCCTCATTTGTGTGAATGGAGTAGAACTGTGATGGCATGAAGCTCTCCCAGAAGAGAGTTTGTTTACATATTAGTAAAGGTTTTTCACCAAGAGGGTGTTTGGGCACTGGAAAAGTCTC
This sequence comes from Phylloscopus trochilus trochilus, assembly GCA_016584745.2. Taxonomy (NCBI): domain Eukaryota; kingdom Metazoa; phylum Chordata; class Aves; order Passeriformes; family Phylloscopidae; genus Phylloscopus; species Phylloscopus trochilus. Next base: position 5,662,931 of record WQNJ02000016.1, on the reverse strand, counting down.
CCCAGGGCTGTGGTCACAGCAACAGAGCCTGACAGGGTTCAAGAAGCATTTGGACAACTCTCAGGCACATGGTATGACTCGGGGTGTGCTGCATGGACCCAAGAGCTGGATCAGTGATCCTTGTGAGTCCCTTCCAGTACAGGACATTCTACGGTTCTGTTTTTCCAAATCAGAAGGAGATAAGACTGGTCAGCAGAAGAATTGGGAATGGAAGATTCCTACCTTGAGCTTCATGCCCCAGCTTCCCGAAAACATTGCTTCCTTTCTTCATTTAGCACACCAAAGCCTGCCTGCTTCTCATCTGATTTTAAATAGGACTGAAATGCCCAATTTTGGAGTGAAGTCAGTTAGGGTTGTTCCTGTGGGCAGCTCATTCATCCCTGGTTATCCTTTCTCTTTCATAAATATTATTGCACTCTTGGGGCATTAGCTAAACACTGAAAAGCATAGAGGATGTATATGGGACAAAATATTTGCAGCATGTATTTTTAGGGTAAGAATGCCTGTAAGTAAAAAAGGATCACTTGCACCATTACCAACAAATCATGCAGAAAGGGTCTGGGGAAGGACAAAACCCATATGCTGGGAAGCCAACTTCACTGATGGAAGACATCTATAGCTGTGGAGCTAGTGAGAAAGTTTCTAAACATTGGCAGAAATTTTTTTCTTAAAATTGAAGCAGATAAAGAATTTTATTTGACTTGCATTTCTATGGAAATAAACGTTTTCATACACCTAAGACGTGCACTAGCTATTACCTTACAAAAAAATCTAGACTTGTGAAGAGTTTATTACCTATGCTTTTTACAATATTAACTTTGGTTTATTTTTGTTTGTTTTCTTTTGGATACTTTATTTTTTGAATAATTTTAGCAGAAAATTATTTCCTTCCCAGAAACTCTGATGAATTGTAGGAAATTTAAAATGATACAGGATAGTCTTATTTTTATAGAGCAGAAATATTTAAATAGTTGCATCTTAATGATAAATGTATTAATTCAGTTCCCATGCAGTGTGCTAATTCAATAGACAGTATTAGAACTGTGTGTGCCCTGTAAGAATTTGTCTAAGTGATGACATTTACAGACACAACTATTGCAGACAAAGCTGAAAGAAATTAAAAATGCTTGAAAACAATATTTAAGCCTTTTAAGTAATTTTACATACCTAAAAATTGGAAAACCATGTTGATCAGAGTTAATATTTCTATAGAATTTTTGATACTCATCTGCATTAGTAGTAGAGGGTATATGAACTACTTCATCTTCTACTATATCTTCATCTGCTCATCATTTTGATGTTATTTTTTTCAAATTTATTTCATCTAACTTCATTTTGGTATTCCTTCCCCTAATTTTCTGTGTCATGTTATTTAATTTATCAATCTTTAAATTAGTCAAAGGAGCTGTTTCTATCTAAATACACACATATATGGATCACTTCCCACTTAAAAAGACAAAGTAAGTTTTTAAATTCACTACAACACAAAATGTTATTTTCACTACATATTATAAACCACTCCCTGGAAAATAACTAAATCTTCAATTCCCTTTAGCAGTTTCCAACATCTACATCAATCTTGTATCAGAGAAAATATGACAGAATCAATATTGTGATGATAAACTGTAAAAAATTGCTTTTGTCTGTATTCAGTAGAAATCACAAGTGGTCTGATTCAGCATGGGAACATAGGAACCAACTTCTTAAAATGAACAGTCTGTTGCAAAATAAAACTAAGTTTGTGTTAGGAGGAAGTGAGTTTATTTCATTCTTTGTTATTAAACAACCTTTATATTCTCTTTCCCTTACACAATCTCCCTTACTGGGTAAAGATTTTTTTTTCCTGATAAATGGGTTGATTTGGGATTGTAATTGATATACTGCAGCTAATCTCCATCATAACACAAAATATCCTAGCAGTATTCCATATGCAAATCCTCTATATGGGCTTTGGAACATGTTCTGACAAATATTCACATCCACTGTGGCTAAAATACAAGTGTGTGGTTCTCCTCTCCAAAACTAATAAAAACACTTGATTTGGAATATGGAGATAGGACTGTTCCCTTACTGATCTACTGAAAAATTGTTACTAACCAAGATTACCATGTTATCCATACAAGAAAGAGACAAAATAAAAGGCAGGAACTTCCCCAGTTTCATTGCCCTTTTCTGGAGAGGCTCCAGCCCCTCAATATCTCCCTTGTCATGAAGGGCCCAAATCTGAGCCCAGGATTTGAGGCACAACATAGTGCCTCAAGGTGCTGTGCCACCACACATCAAATGGTGGCAATGCAGATGGATTATCCAGAAGAGATTAAAGGCAGAAGATGTATTTTGTGCTTAGATATTTACCTTTTGTTGATTGAAAGCCCTCAAGTGAAAAAATATTTTTTATTCTACCAAGGAATCAGTTAAAAATTTTGGTTGCAAAAGTGAGAATGCAGTATCCACAGCTCAATGTAAGGGAAGGCAAAGCTGAGAAATGATATTGCTGAGCACAACTCCCTATTCTGGTGTCTCCAGATGGCTCTCTCAGACGATTCTGAAGTGGCTTTGATCCCAGCTCTGTGCTGAGCTGTCAGGACAAAGACAATGTGCAGAATTAGGGCTGTTCTAACGATCCGGTCACTTGCACATGCAGGGGAACCTGGGCCTTTTGAACACTGTGTTGTCCATGTGCTCTTAAAAGTGTCAGTCAGCGATATAGATCTAGCCAAACTACACACTACCTGACAGCACAAGCCTGATTTGGGGAAAAAATAAATCCACAGAGCAAACAGATAGGGTAGAATTAATCTCTTTTACTTCTAGCTTTCAAAAAGTGATCTGTCTAGTGTAAACTAGTCCTCTAATTGCCTTCTAAAGTTAATGGAGAGAGAAAACATATTGACATTTCCTATCTGACTCAGGATACATTATGCAATATGAGCTTGTTGAAAATGCTAGTTCAGGTATTTTCTGTTCAAATGACATTATGTTATCTCCATTCACACAGAGATGATATGTAGCAAAGCCTTCTGTTTATTCTCTGAATGATTTACAAGACTTGATTTGTGCTGCTCCTGTTTTGCTTCTAACTTATTTAAGGTGAATTAATCTTCCCTAATTTAGATGCCTTATACCTACAACTGAACTAGAAGCCCAGACCTCATTTAATATTCACACACAAATCTACATTTTTGGAACATGTTTATATGGATTGTTAGAAAACACGTTTTAGGATTAAAATAAACTTCTGAAAACCAGCAGTTTCTCCTCACTAGTTAGAAATGAGAATAAATGTATAGCTTGGGTTGATATAAGTGTTTGAAGTCAGATGAGATTAAACCCTCCCCTTCAGTTTGCCCTTTGCCATGGTCTAACCATTGCACTTCATGAGCTGCTGACTTGGCTCATAACTTGTGTGACCAGCAAAAAGTTGAAGAGAAGAAAAAATGAAAATGTCACTTAAGTCGCTAAAGGATGACAGAAGAAAATTATATTACTTGCTTTTTAATAAAGAGTGACATTATGTGCTGACTCTTACCAGCTCTCTTTTAGGAATCAGTACAGCATAATTTTTTTCCCCTCTTCTTTCATATCACAGTTAACCTATGTGCAAATAGGGAATAATCTAAAACTCTACAGAGACCCTGTGGTTATTTCACTGCTTGCATAGTCATGACAGCTTGTGCTCTGGGACTTGTGTATTAGCAAGGTTAAGACAGTCTTTTCTTCCAAGGGTAAATGTGGATGCCAGCAGAATGGAATCTCAGAAGATTCAAAAGAAGTCTGCAATGATGACAAAATGGAGGCACCTTGGACTACTATATTCCAGACCATCAATATTGTTTAGAGACCAGAGGAAATGACTTTATTTGCTGATCTTAGATGAGCTGGTGGAGCTACAAATCTTGGAATGGGTAGAGAAAGCTTGAGAACTTGGTTAAAACGTGAACAGGGAGTATTTAATCTTCAATTCTGGGTTGAGTTTCCTATGAAATGTAAATCAACATGAGAAAGTCCCTCTAGAGGTACAAAAAAATATTTTCTCTCATCCACGAAGTTGCTTAAATTAGAATCATAGAATATCATGAGTTGGAAGAGATCCACAAGGGTCAAGGAAATCCAGCTCCTGGCCCTGCACAGAACAGCCCCCAAATGAGATTATATTAATAGATTAATTGACTGTGGAAGGATTCTGGATAATTAGATGTGATGCTAAACTCCTAGAAGGATATGTCTGACAATACAGTAACACCCATGATTTTGATGAAGATGTATGAGAAGGTTTTATCAGTAATTCTTGGAGACCACAGTTGCTAAATAGACACAACCCAGTGGAAATTCTTGTTCTGACACTGGGTTATTGACCTTCACAGTACCATACACAGCCTTAGGTTTACATTCTAGGAGCCACCAGGAAACCAAGTGTGCTAATTCATTTGGGGACTCTTCACAATGCAGCTAAACACTTAGAGAAAGCCTTATAAGAGGTCAAGATTTGGAACTGTGATTTGTTATTCACGTGCATAGTGTGACTGGGTGATCCATGACAGGTGACAGTTTTTTATTCGGGCAAGGGAGTATGTGGTCCCTGCTTCCTTTTAAGTTAAGTGGATCCCACAGATCCCATATCAATCTCCCACTTGTGTTTAGCTGCCTCAGAGAGAGCTACATCCCACAGAGGTTCTCCCTATGGATTTGAGATGCAGCACTGGAGAAGAAAGACTAATGAGGTAAAAAAGAACATTTCCTGCAGAAATGTACAGCTCCTCCAACAGGGCATGCACACATCTCTGTGCTCAGTAATCTAAAAAGTACAAGCTCGGTTTTGTGGAAGTGTTGAGGTGGCTTCAATTTGCTTTTGGGTGTGAAAGAATGGATTAATTCCACAAGGTTTGTATGCTGCACCAGTTAATGAAATAGCTCTCACAAACACGGATGGTCAGTAAAGAAAAAGCTCATAAAAAAAAAAAAAAATCCTTTCAAATCCAGGGAGCACGAGAAATAAAGACTCGCGACAAAAGGAGAAAAAACATAAAGTTTATCTGTAAGTGAAATACATGCAGGCACTACTGCAAAGGAATTTAAATGCGTATATAATGAGCAGCTACACATGCACAAAAGTAGCTGTCACACACTATATAGTATGCATAAAAGCTCCAACAAGTTGCAGAGTGTGAGGAACGGTTGCTTCTGGATCAGCGCACAGTCATTTAGTGGTTCTATCACGCTGACAGTGAGCGTACCGGGCCCGACACACATGACTGCCCAAGAAGAGTGTCTCTGGATGTCAGCCTGGTGTACGTCAATGAAACAAGAGTAGAGCAGAATCAAAACAAGTTAACAAACCAGCAGTGAGCTTGTTTCTGCTGCAATAACAGAACCATAGGCTAACTGAGGCTTTCTTTATAAAACTTGTAAGGCTGTGTCAGTGACCGCAGAACCGCTGACCCGCGGATGCTGGATACAGTCAGGATGAAAGGGTTGGTTTTCTTTATCTAAAATTTTTTTTTTTTTTTTTACCTTCTGAATTTCCAGGTGTCTTGCACTCTGTTCGGAGGAGACTGAAATGCTGGCTATTGTTCTCCCTCAACCTTCACAATAAATCTTCCTTTGTTTGCTTGTGTTGGTTAAACACCATTCAAGGTCTGGGCTAACAAGCATTGTTGGGTAGTCACTTCTGATCATTTTAATGGTCCTTTTGAAGGCTTGGATTTATATTATGGTTTTAATGTTCTGTGTCTATCATAAGATCAATTGTCTACAATGACTTGATTGTTTAGTATGTATTAGGTACCATCACTGGCACCAGAAATCTTGACTGGACCATTTTCATGGACAGTCTGGAGAGTGAGGATATATCTTAGTTTGGTTAGAAGATACAATTCTTTCAGGAAAGGAATAAGAACAGACCACTTCAGGGAAAATGGGCTATGAATTTCTTTTTTTTTTTTTTTTTTGATAGTTGACACTATGCACATCCTACTACCACAGCAAGGTAGGAATCAAAGCTGGAACTTGGTAGGGCTTTTTGGCTGGAAGGAACTTTCCTTCACAAATCAATATTTGAGAATTTATTTTCTCCTATATTTTTTTCTAAACAAACAATTCCATTTTCAGGGTGGACAACCGTAATAATGCCTTGAGTAAAGGCACCTGAACCAGCTGTCAATTAAAATTAGTTTGCTATCAAGTTCAGCATGGACTAAGAGACTGGACTTTGTAGGAATTGCAGCCAGCCCACGATGAGTTCAACAACAGAACTGCTGTAACATCAGTTTCGCCAAAGCTATGTCAAGGATTAAATTGTAGTGCCACAGTGACCTCTAATTCAACTGATATGTATTTCTAATATGTTCCTCTCTTGAGAATCTGCATTCCCTCTTCTCACTGCCAAAATGCCCCCTGGCCTACCAGAAGCTCACTGCAAAAGTCACAATTGTTCAAATCAAGCCCTAATTTTGAATTTGAATTACTTAAATGTTTGGAAAATTACAGTGGATAGTCCCCAAGACCCAAAGTTCTAGCAATACAGTCAGTGGAGCATGTTGTCATATCCAGCTTCAATGAATTTTAGAAGGGACAAACTAATTAAAAAATAACGTGCTGTGCACATATGATTTTAACGTTGAAAGCAGAAAATGCACAGGGCACCTTGATCATATGGGAAACACTTAGACTTAAGGTCTGTTAAAGACTTTAAGATTAAAAGGATTCCTGTAAGTTCAGACTGATAGACACAATCACAAATACATCTCCACATCTGCTCCATTTTCACAACTGAATTAAGGAACATTTTCCCCCCAATGAGTTTAATTAACTCTAAGAACAAGCTAAATTAGTTTAAAAGGCAATTAAAATGCAAGCGTATAAATTGTAATTAAAACTGCATGCTGTTTATAGATATTTTTTTCTAAATATTTAAAGAAGATATTTTCCAAATGAAAAAACAGAAGTTCTACAATCAGTAAATAATTCAGTACAGAAAAATAAAAAAAATAATTTCTTACACATGTAGATTTTTTAAAAAAAATCTAATTTGTTAGAAATTAATATTGCAGAATATTGTATCAGCGTCCCACTGGAAAATAATGATCATTTGCTTTTCAGATGTGTTATGGTGAGATGAGGTTGGTTCATCATTTTATTGGGTTTGAGGATATCAGATTTATTGGGATGTGTTAAATATTTCTGAGGCAGTTTTGCCTGAACTTTACTTCTGGCACTGCCAGGTTAATGCTTGGACTTGATGACCTTAGAGGCATTTTATAACCTCAGTGATTCTCTTATTCTTGCTGCATTTGATGTGGTCAGTGTTTTTGCACTGAGCACTGCTCCTTTTCCTTTATATCTTTTTTCCCTTCATCTATGTTCATTATCTCGAGGGCATCCCCTTATTGGTGTCCTCAAATTTGTATAGTTAAGCCAACCAACCTTGAAGAGGTGATTTTTCTCCCTTCTATTATTCCCCTTGAGCAAGGCAGCTGATGTGAATGGAGCACACACTGGCCCTGACAGCCCAAAAGGGGTATCAGGGTTCCCTGCCCATCTCTGTGCCTCACACAGTGCAGTCACACACCCCATGCCCACGGGGGAGTCACTTCACCTCTCTGTGTTCATCTTCTCTGCTGGCCAAACATATTTTGGTGAATTGTCAACTGCCTCTGAGTTTGGGGCATTCCTGGGAAAATGAGGGTCTTGGCTCAGTCAGTCACGTCAGGGACTGCAGACAGAAATTACTACAAATGGCAAAAATACCGTGAGTGAGAATACATCTGACAGAACATGAGTAATTGTATGAATATCCATTATAAAAATATGACACTCTGGGGATTTCTAAACATTTTCCTCAGACATCACATAACCTGGGGGGTTGTCTTTGAGTGAGTAATGGTGATCACAGACTGTTGAAAACTGAAACACTGTGTTATTTGTTCCCTTGCAGCTTAATGTTGTCAGAAGGAAAATTCCTACTGAATGTATGGCAGACAGGATTCAAACATCACAGGAAAGGGCTCACAGGTTGTTGATCTTCAGCTGTAGAACTAAGAAATAAACTACATGTTTAATAATCACTATATAAAAATCTGAGCTGGACTTTCAATGATTAAGGTGAATAACTGAAGCCTAGGTTTGGTTTTGATTTTGTTTTCATGTTTCAAAATTAAAAACATGATTAAGCAGACTCATCTAATTTTTGTGAAACTACTGAGATAGATTTCTGACCACAATAAATTATATTCAGCCAAAGTCATTTTCATCTGAGAATAAGGACTTTTATTGAAAATCAGAAATTCAGGTTGCAATAGTACACTTAAAATAATCTATCACAGTTCCCAATTTTTACAGCTTGGAGTGACTGAAGTACTTGAAAGTGTAGGAGTTTTAAAGGATTTGAGACAGTTTAAAAATCTGTCATTTGTTAGCTTTCTAAAAGAAAGATACATGAATATAAAGAATAAGATAACAGCACAAAAGGGCTTTGTAACTGCCAATGAAACAAACCTGCATATTTCACTAGAGTTATAAATGTTAGAGTTTTAAATAAAAAATGGATAGAAAATGAATGACTTGTTCTTTTACTCTTCAAATTGGTGGATTTGAAGGGGTTAGTCTTGTTTCTAAATCCAGCGAATCTTTCTTGTTTGTCTTATATGATCAAAAAAAGATAAGAGTATTCAGGTGGAAAGATGTCTACTGTGTATAATAGGGATAGTTTGATTTTTCAGCACAACCCTTATTCATAGCAGGGATACTTCATAAGAAGCTTATGAATTTCTATTTTAATCCACCAACCGATTTCCATTTTCAGCTGTTTGTGAAACAACGCAGAAATTTCACTTGAGAGCTGGTTCAAAAAATCCCCTAAATACACCAAACTAATTGTGACTGGGTTCTGATTTGAATTGACCTGCACTCTGTGGCACTCGTCTCCAGGAAGAACATTAAATCTGGTCCATCTTTAAATAAAACCAATCACTCAGGGCACACACAAGGACCACCAGGAAGGAAAAGTTCTAATTGCATCAGCGTGTTGACAAGTTACAGGACACATAAAGAGAATCAAGCATGTCTCAGCTGCTGGGCCCCAGGGAAAACCCAATGTAGATTCAAGAAATAATGAAGCAGTGCCAATAATATCATTTGTGCCGCCACAAAGGAGGAAAAAGGTCTCATGCTTTTATGTACTATAGGGACAGAATTATATTCCTGATTTATATCCAATTTATTTTTGTTACCTGGATATTTGGACAGAAGTATTATTGATGGCACAATTGACATTTTGTGAAACATCAGGTATTGTGCATTGTCCAGCATAACTAAACTGATGGCCTGAATCATTTGCATCATTTTTCCTATCAAAAATGTATCTTAGAGTATTGATTACTGTAATTAAATTAACAATAGCACATTGCTTTTGTTCATTATTATATCTCTGATATAATGGATATATCAAACATAAATGGCCTTGGGGAAGGCTTTTGGAATAATTCCTAAATCTCATATTAGAAACTTTGCTACCACTGAAGTGTTGTTTCCCTGTGTGATTTACTGAAATAGGTATTTTTTGTTTTGAAATCAAGCTATGAAATCTAAGGAATAAAATAAAAAAGGAAAACCGGTGAGAATTTTTTTTTAGAAAATTAGGTAAATTTTGTATCTGCAGTTAAATAGAAAAGAACTGGCTTTTTTTTTTTTTCTTTTTCTTTTTTTTTTTTTTCTTTTTTTTTTTTTTTCTCAGCTGCATCCTTATTTTCTGTTTTTCCCCATTACTTTCTTGTATCCTGGGGTATTAACTTCATCCATGTATTCAAGATCTATTAGGAAACTAAGGATGGAGTAATGGCTCCATATTTCCAAGAGGGTGAAAATGCCAAATGTTCTAAAGTTGTCTCCTCTAGTTGCTAGAATATCTTTGCTTGGGGATTGGATTTTTTATTAAGGACCTTTTTTTCACAGTGAGCTTGTAATTGTGAAAATAAAAATGTCCCCTCGACCTTCATCTGACAAAGGGAAAGTTTTGACAAAGACCTCAGAAAAGTGACATGAGAACACCTCTATCATAGTAAGCATGTATCCATTCATAATTGAGAGAAAACCTTCATTTATTCAGAGCCTTATTTAGAATCTCATTATCTTCTTCTAGCCTTTGATAATAGGGTCATGGGTTGCTACAATACACTTTGAGTTTTAAAGTAAAATGCAAATTAACAGTGTGCTTTCTCTCACCATTTATGTGAACTCTATTCCTACAAGCACACCACAGCTTCCTAATGACTGCTGCTCAATGCCCATACAAGTTTTCATCCTGTGTGAGTACAGAGAATTGAACCAAAAGGCCTAAATGAAAGTCATTTAGTGGAAACAATCCCATTGATTCCCACCAACTTCAGGAGTGTGATCTTAAATCATCACATTTATGTACGGAATTTGCTGAGTACACACTGGAAAGAGACTCCTGGTAATAGAAGACAAATTGTCTTGCTATTGTGGTGCTTTTCGTAGAATTAAAACCTTAGAGTGCCAATTATGTGTAAGAAGTGCTTCTTCTCTTGCAAAGCTTTAATTTGTCAAGTTAAATGGTTTTTCAAAACTGAAAATAAATTTGCTTTTCACAGAGAAGCTTTGAACTCAGTAAGACCTAAAGCAGAGCTTATGCGCCCAGAAACCTGTCTATTTTTTTCCAGCTGTGTCAGTTGGGGTGATAAGAAATATTATCTCTCAAGACTTATTTGAAGAGCAACCACAATGCCATATAGTGGGAAACTAGGGATCTCCATCTATTCAGTTTCTTTGAAGAGTAGATTATTTGGACTCTTCATGCACAGAGAGAAGATATTTTTTACAGTAAATAACTCACTAATCTAGCACGTCAGGATCCAGTAGCTGGGAGCTGAAGCTAGACAGATTCAGATTGGAAAAAGACATCAATTTTTAACAGTTAGGAAAAATTGCATCAGCTTCCAGAGTGAGATAGGTGTTTAAGATAGGAGGAATGAATCATGCTCTTGTGATGTGTCTCTCCTTTGGTCGTTGAGAGACCCCAGATAACCAGGGCAGATGTCTAACTTTCAGATGGATAAAGCTAGGTGAGATAAATCTGAGTTCCTTAAATTGAGATAATATTCTATGTGTTTTCTTGTTGTGTAACAACCACAGCAAACAACAGTTTGGCTTTAGAACTTTGGAAAATTGCTCTGGAATATTGCTCTGCTTTTAATACCTTGGGTAAGTTTAGGAGGAATTAAACATCCCAAAGTATTTGACTACATCTGTGTAATGAAATGCTTTCAGTTAGAAATGGGGATTACAATCCTTATGATTTTTAAATCACTCCTCAGCTTACCTCTAGAACAGAGCACATCAGATTTGCTAAATCAAATCATCTGAATTGTATTTGTATGACTGATTTCTAAAAGCATTAAATTGACAGAGAAGAGAGCAGGAGTTATGCATTTAATACAGATTTGCTAATGATAATGATGGTCACACGACTTTCAGATTATGTACCAGGGACTTTGTTAATGATCTAACCATACTGTTTGTTTGTTTGTTTCCTTTTCTTTCAATGTTTCTTTTTCAGGGCATGAAGATGGAGACTATCACCAAGGCTCAGCAAATATATGACTATGAATCATTGTGTAAGACAGAAGGAAAGTTCTCTCAGGGTCTGGATGACTTCTGACAAGGAATTTTGAGTAAGACCTCAGAAGTTCCCTGTTTGTTTCCTAAAACAGGAGAGAAATGCATACACTTACATCTGCTTTATGATTGTCCTCTACATCAGGAACCTAAACCACATAGGAGCAAGAACATTTTAACCTCGGTCTTTTATGAAAGTGTGAAAGTCTCCCACATGAGAAGGTTCTTGCTTATAACACAGAGGTTTTTTCATTATCAAGGAGTACAGTTCAGTTCCCTCTCTCCCAGAAGACATTTCTTAACAACTGTGTTAAAGAATCAGGCTCCACACTGTGTGTTGACTTCACAATTCCTGTTTATTCAGGCACCTGTATCCCAAATTTATGACCTTGTGGTCAGAAAAGTGCCTTAGGAAATGGAAAATGTGTATAGGAGATTTTCTAAGTCTAGGAGAATTGAAACTCCCAGTTTTGGCAGGTAACAATCTGGACTGCATATATTTAAGGCCACTGAGAAAAGATCTCTCACTTTCTATTTTGCCATGTACCTAAACTCCAGACAGGAATGGGGAGTCAGGTGAATACGCAATTAAGTGATTGTAAAGAGCCTTTTCTCTAGGCTTATCTGGCTCTTTATAGACAGCAAATTTTCTGTGTTTATTGCATCAGGACATCTTGGATAATTGCACAAACTGCAATTTTATTCACACAAAAATATGACTATGTATTTTGTTTATTTATTTATTTGACCACAGATAGTCTCTACTTTGATAGTCTCTACTTTGTCACCTGAAATCACCTTTTGTGTCTTGTTCCCTGATACTCCAAGCTGCAAATCCAAGGTAGACTTTGAGTTTTCCCGTCTCCATTCTGCAGTCATGGAACAAAAGTGTTAATCTGGTCATTTGGGGCTAAGTATTCTTCTAACAAATTGCTTAGAAAATATGTCTCTAAGGTGGTTCTGGTTGCAGTGTCTATAATGCAATTATAGAAGAGATTGTTTTAAAATTATTATCAATTTGCAAAGATGCTTCAACATATTCTGCTTTTCAGAGCATAGTACTTCACAGCCAAGTGAAAAAAGTAGACACCTAAAATCAAGTCTGCTTTCAATATTTAGGCTTGCATTACTAAAAAAACCACCTTTATGAACAATACTGTGTCCTAAAATAAATGTTCAAAGCTTATTAAGATATTCAGAATGCTTTATCCTTCAGCCACTTAATTGATATAGCCAAAGCCACAGGGGTCAGCTGATGCAAGATTTGTAAGAGTTTACTTCTAAATGAATTTGCAAATGGCTCTTAGATTGACATTGAAGGTCTGATTATTAAAGCTTTGTAAGAGGTGGAAGGATCCTTGTAGGAGACTTCTGTGGTGAAGACCTGGGGTGGATATGAAAATGCTTCCACAATCAGTCACTTGCAGAAGTGACAAGTCCCTTCTTCTTCTGGTAAATATCAGGATAGGAATGGTTACAGCTTCCCTCTGATGAAGATGCTCTTTGGAACATCTTTTATGTATTTAAATAATATTCTTAATATATAAGAAAACAGCACTCCTACAGTGTCACATGGGAAAAAAAATGCCTTTTTTCCCTAACAAAATAAAAATTTTATGGAAGTGTATTAAAATTGACTTTCAATGGGGTGAACAAGGTACAAATCACAGAGAACATCAGGATGTAATTACACACTTATAGAGAAGTCTACCATGAAAAGGAGAGGTTTTGTTGTAGTTTTTCCCTCCTGAAAAATGAAAATGACAAGCTCAAATTGTGAAGTCTACTGTGCACAATCAAGTGTGAGGAAGTATCAGCTTACGAATCATTAACAGCCCCAGTTTCATGAGCAGAGCATTATCAGCTCTGTGAGTCTGAACAAAGCAATTGTCAGCTGCCACCCTCTCTCAACGAGACAATTAAAAATTTCATGTAGTGCAAAGTGAAAAAGTGAGATTAAGCTCAGCAATGCCCTTGCCCAGCAGATGCAGGAAGGTCTGTCACCCTGCCCAAGTGCAGCCCCTTCCAGGGGACATGCAGGAAAATCAGAATTAACATTCAGAGGGCTGGCTGAGTAGAGACCTGAGCATGGCCACGAGGACACCTGGGTGCTCTCCACGGGCTTGAGGAAGGTTATTCTGGGCAAACCCTGCCCTGCTGGTGAGGTGAGGGTGAAAGGAGTAGAGCAGAGGCAACATCTGCCTTGAACTCACGCCAGCTTGGAGAACATGGAAGTGCTTTGAGGCAGATGGGATTCATTTCACTGCTGTTTAAAAAAAAGTAAGCAGCTTTTCAGGAAAATATTCATTGGTATCCTTGTTACCTGGGCAGCTCAGCAGAGAAGAGGAGCCCTGCAGCTGGTGAGCCACACTCTTCCATGTGCAGGTCGTGTGTGTAAATGCATTTGCAGTTGCTCTCCTACTGTATTTCCTTGTATGCATTGCCTTTCAGCTTTCCTGGTAGGGAAGAAAAGTCTCTCTGTGCTGCTTAGTCCCCTAAAATATCAAAGCACAGCACCAATCAGGATCTAGGCCTTACCTTACTGCGTTCAAGTTTATCCATCTGTGAAATTAGTATAATAGCATTGTTCTGCCTCACAGGGATATTGTGCGTCTGCTTGTTTCTAAAGTGATGCTCCAGGCATGTTTTTAAATGCTTTCGGTTTTCAAAGTGCTTCGTTGGCCTTGGACAATAAGAGGAATGTGTTAACTTTGATTGTCAAAGACAATAGATTCCTGCACAGGGCTGTGAGTCAGGGGCTGAGTGGGGCCTGGGAAAGATTCTTTTGGCTGCTGCAGGGAACAACTGACATAGAATCCAATGGTTTGGATTGAAAGAGACCCTAGAGATTATCCAGTTCCACCCCCTGCCATGGGCAGGTACACCTTCCACTATGCCAGGTTGCTCCAAGCCCCATCCAACCTGGCCTTGAACAGTTCCAAGGATGGGGCAGCCACAGCGGCTTTGGACAAACTGTTGCAGTGCTTCATCACCCTCACCACAAAGATATTGCTAATATCTGATTTAACTCTGCCCTATGCCATTTTAAAGCCATTGCAGCCCCACTGCTGCTCCCATCTCAGAGTCAGTGCAGCAACACGGGCCTTTGAAGCAGAACTCACAAGGGTTTGTAGACCCTCCCTTCTCTCAGGCAGAAACTTTGAAGACCCTTAGGAAACAACATCATTCAGCTGAAAGCTGAATGGAGAACTACAAGTATTTTGGCAGCCATCATTGCAGGAGGGTGTGTTAAAAAACAATCAGCTTCTGAGAGACCCCAAGATCAACGCAAAGAACATTTTTTTTTCAACTGAAAAAATAGGTTGGAACCCACCTGTCACACACTGAGTTGACTCTATGAGTCAGTCTCATTTCCTGATAAGTGTTTTATGTTACTAACATTCAATTACACTGGAAGTTATTTAGGGCAGAATAGATGTTTACGCCTCTGAAAGTTTAGTGCAGCGAGACGTTTGTTCTGAAGCTACTGGAAGATGAATAATGGTGCTAATAACAATAACATATTTAAATCAGAAAGTGCATTTGTTCATTTGTATTCTTAGATCTCTGATCATCGCTTCTCAAGAGCTTCTTGCTCCGTATTTTTACTTAATGGAACTGTATTCCTCAGACAAGCTGCTCTGAAGGCTGTTTACTTAATAAGTGAGTTGCCTGACTGAGTCAGAGCTGAGAGAGAAAAGGAGAGAGAAAACACCAGCCAGCTGAAAAGCCAGGAGAAAGCAGCAGAGAAAGATGGTTTTGTAACCCGTATCTCCCTTTGGGCTATTCATGCAAAATTGTTTATTTCACTTCTGCAAAACTGGGTCTCCCTTTTTTGGAATGACATTTCTGCCGATTTCAAGGTATTTATAGCATGCAGACATTCTGTTTGATTCACTCTGTATTCCTTATTGACACAATAATGCTGATCCTCTTGGTATTCAACGTAAGAACAACCAGTGGGTTTCTCTTTGAATATTGGGGAGCTCAGTATCAATTACCTCAACTTTTGATAAGTGATGAGTCTCTCCCTCTCTTGAAAGACAAGGTCCAGTGTAAAAAAATCAGATTTTCAGAACTGCAGAACTAATTCTATTTGGTTTTCATCTTGCTTTAGGTGTTGTTTTGCATTTTCATGCTTTTTTTTGTGGATGGCAAGAAGCAGAAGCTAATCTTTTACTAAATAAAAATTGATTCTTGCATAACAGGACTCCTGGAGCTAGGCGTGTTGGAATAAAAAGAAAAGCAAATTTTGAGCCTCATGAGCAACAGTAGCATCGTATCATTAAATTCACGTCAGCTGAGAGTTTGAAGTAATATTTCAAAGGAACAAAAAGTTTCTAAGAGATCAAGTCCTATTAATGAAACAATTAAATGTTTATGTATCATGTGTCTCTAGGAGAAAATTAGGGACACAACCAATTTCCTAGGAGATACGAGCTGTGGGGTTTTTAAAGATTTTAGCTAAGAGTATTATGCTGCTGTAGCCATGTAAACTTCTCTAAAAACCAGAGTTTGTGTCATTTTAAAATGGAAGTTTAATGGTTTTTATGATTTATCTTTCAAAACTTGGATTGTCAGCTTCATCATAATTTTATTTTGACTTCTAGTCTGTTTCAAAGACTGCAAGTGAACCCTCATCCTAGAGAGTCAATCCCACCAATTAGTACCCACTGAGTACTCAGCATTTAATTGGTTAGAACAATTTATGGAGTGACTTGCATCTGTTTCCCAAGCCTGTTTTCCCCTATATACCTTTGGGGTTTTTTGGTAGCAAGCTAAACAAAGAAACATTAGAATTTTAAATTGTACTTTCAGCTTGAAAGTCAGTCCCTTAATTTGGGGTGTTTTATTGAATTAGGGATTAAGATAAAAATTCAGTTCAGCAAATGCTGCATACAGCACATATCTAACACTATGTACAGGGAGTAAAAAATCATGATACGAGCTATTTTAACTATTCAAATGACTAATAATTGTCCTTTTGTTACAGGGTCATGTTTTCAGTTCTTCACTTTAGGCTTAATTGACATTACATCTGTTTTGTGTGAATTTTTCTACATTCTGTTTTATCCTCAAAACATCTGAGGACAACCATCTTAGACTGTAGATTAATCATTTAATATATTGCTTTTATTTTACCTGGATTAGTGGTAAAGCCATATTTGCTGAAGTGCATTAATCAGATCTCAGAGAACATTTTTTTCTGCCTGTACAATCTGCATATTTAAATTTCATTTGCTCTCTGAGAAACCTGTCAAAGTCTTTTATTATATCTTTAACATCCTTTCACTCAAATTAAATATATTCCATTATATCTTCAGTGGAGTAGAAATACTCTGAGACTTGCACAAGTTTTAATTGAACATTTTTAATAGTATATCTAAGGCCAAAAAATGGTTTAAGTAACAGATTTCTCTACTTTTTTTAGTCATAAAAATAGCTACTGGAATGATAAATTCTTGATTGTCCAATAGGTTTAGTTTAAAAGTTTTCTTCTCATGGTGCCTGAGTTCTAGATCTCTGAAAATAATTTCAAACTTACATCCCAAATTCCTAAACATTTGGACAGAGAAGCAGATGATGAAAATTAAAATTCTGATGTTTAAATGATTTGTTTAAATTAGGTCCTAAATATGCTACTACTGCATTTAAAAATGAGCATCTGGAGAATTCACCAGACTTTCTTTTATTGTTCACATCTTTCGGTTTTTATAACCTGATACATGTCTCTCACAGCTGATCATAAGTATTAAGGATCATCAAAAAGGGGATTTTTAGAAAGCTGAAAAAACTCTGTTCTTCTCTGTCTCATTTCTTTTGTGAAATTCTTTAATTAAAATATTTACCAACAAAGCTACCAAAATCAATATGAAATTATAAATATTTCATATACTCTACACAGTCTTTCAGAAATGTTCTTTTCCTTAATATTCTGGGAATATTCATTAGGTTTCAGATAAATATTAATTTCACATGAAATTCATAATGTAAAAAAGTGAAAATTATCCAGATAACTGACATTTCCTGTGTAAAGAAAACAACCATCTCAAGATATGGATTTGTTTCAGAACTATATTTGTCATTTGGTGCCCAGTGGCAGGACCAGAGGCAATGGGTACAAAACCAAAACACAGGAAACATCCTGGACATTAAGAAAATGCTTTTTTAACTGAGAGAGTGACCAAGCACTGGCAGAGGTTGCCCAGAGAGGTCAATGTAGACATTCAAAAGTCATCTGGATATGATCCTGGGCCATTGGCTCTAGATAGCCTTGCTTGAGGAGGGGGATTGGAGCACTTGTCCTCTCAAGGGCCCTTCCAAATGGAGCCACTCAGTATTCCTTTGGTATGGGTATTACATTAAAAAAGTAATATTCTTGTACCTCCATTCAGATACTGCAAAGCAAAGCAAAATGATCAGAAGTGTCCATCGGTCCTGGATGCAACCATAGATGAGAAAACTGAAGAATCACAGAAGGATTTGGGTTGGAAGGGCCTTAAAATTTTTCTAGTTACAATTTCCATGGGCAGGTATGCCCACTGTCCTAGGTTGCTCCAAGCCCCATCCCATCTGGCCTTGAGCACTTCCAGGGATGGGGCAGCCACAGCTTAATGGACAACCTGTGCAGAGTCTCATCATCCTCACAGTAAAGATTTCTTACTAATATCTCACTGATATCCAATCTAAACATACTGTCTTTCCATTCAAAGCCAAAGCTTTTTGCCTTTTGAAAGTTTTCTCTGTATTTTCAGTGTTAAAGAGGACAGATAAAAAATTGCATTAAATGAAGATTATATTCTGGTTTATGTTCTATAATCAAAGAGTGCCTGATTTTCCCAAAAGTTTTCTTTGCCCTGCTGAGGATCACACAGATATTTTGTGGCAGATCCAACTCAAACATAGAAAGACCTGTTTCAGAATTCACCAGATGCCTAAATTGGACTTTATTATGGTGATTTTGTAATGCTGCTGCTTCAACTTCACTTTGTCCTTCAGTGGAACTCCTCAACATTTTACACTGGGTCATTTTATTTATGACCTCTGCCTTCATACCTCCTTATGTCCCTGCAAGCAACTTCCATGTGTTAATCCTTACAGTGAGATGAGACAGTCCTGCCCCAAGAACACACGCACAGGGATGCTGTGGGCTGGAGACACAATGGTGTCCCCTGAGCTGCCAAAATGATGAGATTTTAGGGACTTCACTGTGGTACATTGAGAGGTGTGTCCAGGAGAAACATTCAATATGTTATCCATCTACCTGATGCAGCCAGGACTGTTGTAATGTAAATCTCCATCCTGGCTGGTCTCTCAACATTTGCCAACCAACTGACCTGCAGGAAGGAATTCTTGGGGACTTCATATTTCATGACTGGGATTCATCTCACCTAACTTTGTGAGTTATCAAAGCCTGTTAGTCACTCAGGAATAACAGGCTGAGTTTTTCTTAAAATAAAGAAATAAAAGGCAATTCCATAAGGCAATTTAGACAAGTGCTCAGGATAGCTGGAATGAATCACACACTGGAAATGCCCATTTCTCTCCATTCACAAGAGGAGGCAGCTGAATGACTGCTCCAGAAGTCTCCATGTGATCTGGGCACCCTTGACTCCCTTCAAAGACAATGGAGCAAAATAGGCACCTTTTAAATGCAATTCATTCAGCCAAATGCATGCAGATGATTCACAGCCTACATGTGGCTTTTCCTCAATGACTACTCAGGAGCCTGGGGAGACTCAAAGATTTCTGTGCTGCAATGTTTCATTCACTTAATGAATCCCTCCAGGACTCTTACCACAAACTGGGCCCAGAGTTGTGGTTTTTTTTTTTTTTTTTTTTTTTTTTTTTTTTTTTTTTTTTTTTTTTTTCCTCCAATCACATAGGAAGATTGTTCAGCTAAATATGATATCCAGAGTTTCTGGATCCTAAAGGAGCATCTCACCACATTCTGAGTTGTCTTCACTTTGCTTTACTCTTCCTCAAGCCCTGTTGCTTCCATCCCACAGGATTCATTCCTTTCTACTCTGTGACCTCAGGATTTACATACTTTCAGCAGCCATACCCATTTCCTCCCTAATCCCTCATCCTGCTCATCCTGACTCTCCTTTCAGCTCCATTGTTCAATCTCTCTATATCTCACTGGTTTACATTTACTCAGATTTTCTGGTCTGTTCCACTTTGACCCTGTTGCTGGTTTAAGCAAATTCTTATCTGTGTTTCTCTCCTATTTCCTCCTCTCCTCCTGCTTCAGTTGCCATTAAACCACTACCTATATATGAAAGCTCATAATCTAGAAATGCTGTGTAGATAAAGGAGGTTGAGACTACCCTTGTTTTTATGTGGCATGCACCATCCATATCAGAAGTGTCTTTATCCTAGACCACAGAACACTAAAATTTTGGCTTCAGTTAGGACAGCATAGTAGAACTACTGGAATAAGTCCTGAAATGTATGATATTAATAAAATTAAAGAAATTAATAAACTCTAAATATGCTGAAAATTTGCTACTTTCCTCCAGAAACAAATTATTGTAGTTGGTTTTGTCTCAGACATACAATATATATGTCTGGAAATATTTGAACTAAAACTGTCACATCTCTTCCCTCTGTTATGCACAGAAGAATAATTTGCAGTTCTACATTTTCACTCATAGGTGGCGATAGAAAATTGATATATTATTTACCATGCTTTTGCTTAAAGATGCTCCACAGAGACTGCAGAAAGCATGATGAACTTTTCCAGACATTTAAAGTGATGGATTTTTCTTGTTTTGTGCACTAGGACATTTGTAGAAGGTCATTTTAAATTGTCTCTGCACACCAAATATACCATATGTACCTCTCCAGAAAAATATGTAGGAAGAAGTCAGCCTTTGTCTTCTTAGCTTGTTTTCTCTTTCTTTTTCTTCCTTCCTTCCTTCCTTCCTTCCTTCCTTCCTTCCTTCCTTCCTTCCTTCCTTCCTTCCTTCCTTCCTTCCTTCCTTTTCATTTCTTTTTTTTTTTATTTTTATTTCACTCTTTCATTTTCTTTACTTTTATTTTTATACAATTTTCACTGTTTGTCTCTCCTTTCTGCATACTCACCTGCTCGCTTTCCTCCTTCCTTCCCTTCCTCTCTCTCTCACCATGCATTCCTCCTTACTTTTCTTCTCCCAACTTCATTCCCTCCCTCTTTTCCCTATTAGAAAAAAGAATCAGCAGTTGTTTTAACTGTTTTGTCCTTCTTGAATTGCAAACAAAATGAATCCAAGGGAGCTCTCTGGATCTACATCCTCTGTGTGTGCTCACAGATGCTGGTACCTTTCCCTTTCCCTCATGTATCCAAAGATGTAAATGGTAGTTCCCAGTGACAATAGCAATATGTTCACTTTCCTATTCACAGCTGTCAGAATGATGCAACAAAAAAAAACCACCCTGAACTTTATGGTAAATGCCTCAGGGTAAATGTAGCTCACATATGCCATTACAGTATCTCTTTGTTTTGTTCCTTGGAATATAAATGCCTTCATCTTGAAATGCTTTCAGATTATCTTCAGCTCAGAAAAGAAAAGGTAAAAAATATCCTTTAAAACAAAATACCTTAAATCTTCATGTTCTATCTAACAGGTGATCACCCTGGAAGGTATTCACAGTGCTTAAATTAGAACATTTAACCCAGGCTGGAAATCACACCATAAAATTCCTTATGGTCAGTATCTTATTTGGAGACTGACCTTGCCCCCTGGAATAGTCATCTGGCCCACCGGGAAAAATCTGCCTATATCGCATCAATGAAATTAAAATTACTTATTTGGAGATATATATATACACACACATATATATATAGATCTTCATCATTTCAGAATACTAGTTGGAATATTAGATGGGGACAGATTTCTTGGCACTTAACTAAGGCAGAAAAGTTAAGGCAATAGTTGTACAAATCTCCTTTTTACAGATGATGGATAGAGATTTTAAGAGAGTTAGTCAGACCTGAGCTGTGCTAACTCAAGTTTCCAGCTGATCTAGCAATTACTTATGTCCAAAAAAAGCAAAAATGCATCAAGATTTACATTTCACAAGCATAAACTTGTAATAGGCAAAGCGTCTTTCAGCCATTCCCACTGTTCTACTTCCTACATTAATTTTAAGATTCAATCTTTCTGTTGCTAAACCAGAACAAATCTGACAGACAAGTTACTTTGGAATCATGTTTCCCACTGTGAACAACACTGGAAGTTTTATAATGAAGAGGCCCTAATAGACTCAATCAAAACCTTGAAGAAAATTTTCCTCCTGACTTGGCACTGAAGGCTGAGTTGATCTTATTAATTTTGTCCACAAATGTACACTGAAACCCTTTTGCGGAAGGTTTTGTTTTGGTTTTGTTTCTTTCTTCCTGTTAAAAAATATTGTGTGATTCAATTTTCAGAGCATGAACGAGATGATAAGAAAATATTCCTGGGGTGGACTTTGCTCTCCTGTGTCTCCCGGAAACAAACAATCCCAGGCTCCAGTAAGGGAATTCTCTCAGCCCTTGGTGGCCACCTCTTGCCCACTCCAGCTGTTCTTTGCTCCTCAACCAGTTCTCAGACCAATTTTAGGGTAGCTTAGTAATTTTGTGACTGTTTTGATATGTTTTGCAATCACTTTTTTTTTTTTTGCAGGAGCCCATGGGAAGTTTATTTACATGTATCTTGGTGTGGAGTATCAACTCCAAGACAAAACAAAACTCTGCTGGAGAAGCAGACAATACACAAATGCCTACCTTCAAAAAAAAAATGTGTATAAACTCTGCTCTCACTGGAGCTCATCAGCACAGTCCAGCTGCTTCTTGTTTACAGTGAGGGCAACATTTTCCCTTACTGGAATAAATATGGCCAGTCTTTTGTAACAAACATGAGAGCTCCCAAGAGCTCTTTCAACAAATATTTAGGAAGTTATGGCAGGATGAGAAGTAAAGCTAGAATGAATAAATGAATCTGAGGTGGGGCTTCAGCTCCACTCTTAAGTCCAAGGCTGATATTTGATTTCTCCTTTTAGTGCATCTCTAGGAAAAGCTGAGCTTATTCTGGTGATGGAGCTGAGACCATAATTAGCAATATTTTTTTGCTCAGCTATTTTATTCATCTTTCAAACTTATGAATGTACAGATAATGAAAGTCTTAAGTGAACTCATTATTCACTTATTAATATGAACGTATTTCTTCAGCAAACAACTTTTATCAGTGTTTTGTCAAAATAAGGGATGGTGAATATTAATACAATATAAATGATCTATAATTTGGGCCATGCTACTTTCCAGCTATGAGTAGAAGGAAAAATAAGTCTGAAAAGGGGAGGACAAAGATAGAATTAAATGGATTCAGTATAGAAATTATGAAATTTTAAGCACTGTTTTCTAATTCCTCCCCCACTTCGAATCCTTTGTTATTTCTCTTTTATGTTACCTCTAGTTTAGAAGTAGAAAAAATCTGGATAAAAAAAAAAGTTCACTTTTCTCAGAACTTTTATAATTTTTCCTAAATTCTTACGAAAAGCAACATTTTTAGCAACAAGTAAAAATAAACCATCCTCAAAGAATGTAAATTCTTGACTACAAAATATCACTTGGTAAAGAAATTTTGTCTTCCTTTCACACTCAAGGGCTTCAGATCATTGGAATATCTGAGTAAAACAAATATGTAACATATATGAAGGCCTAAAAAATAAAATTTTCATTCATATATTGCCTAGTATTGAGGAAGTAATTTGGGGTTCAACTTTTTATTTAGTTCTAAAGAAATCACTTGTTTTTATTAAAATTACACATTTTATTCAGAATCTCCTTCCCTGGATTTTTTTTTTAAAGATATTGTTTTAAAGGAACAGCACAAATGTCACCTTTCAAGATGTGCAGAAATTTCAGTAGAGGAGAAAGAATCATATTTGTAAGCTTCTTTCAGGTTTTATTTTTGTGACATTATCTTCTCTCAGAGATCTTCAGTCGTTGTTCTGATAAGATAAAGGAGATGAGACCTGCAGCTGTAATCACAAAGGTCCAGATCACAATATTGTCATATCTCAAGATTTCATCCTCAGTGCCATAACATTTTTCTGTTTTGTTTGAGTTTGTTTTTAACATAAGCTTCTGGTCCTCGGTTTTCATTTCAAGAAAACTAAGTTTCTTGTCCCTTTGGAATCCAATTTCCTCTTCGAAAAGACAAGTTATTGGAGTCTCAACATGCTAAAAATGAGCTAAAATGTCCCACACATGTTATGTTTAAGTTATTTTTAATCTTTAGACAATCTTTCAGTGATCCTGAGCTTCTGACATTCCTTTAGTTGTGAACAGGTGCTCAAGGAGGTTACATTATTAATTTCAATAAGTCCAACATTTTTCTTCAATAAAAACCCTTTAATAGAATTTTGATAATGTGAATAATCTTCTGTTAAGATAAGAGGAGAAAAATAAAGAACTAGCCCAAAGATCTGTTTATCTCATGTTCAATTAGAAAATGTCTTTTCAAGGAAGGATTTTCTTACCTCAGCTATAAAATAGACTCAGATTTACCAATAGGAAAGAACCCTTTGGGGATTTTCTTTGCTTCATTTTCATTCTGCAAATTGCTTTCAGATTTTTTGCTTGGCTTTGAAAATATGTATGCCCAAAAATCTATATGCTTTAAGATGTAGAGTGTCAGAAAAATATTAATAAAAAGGAAGGAAGGAAGGAAGGAAGGAAGGAAGGAAGGAAGGAAGGAAGGAAGGAAGGAAGGAAGGAAAAGAAAGAAAGAAAGAAGGAAAAAAAGAAGGAAAGAAGGAAAGAAGGAAAGAAAGAAGGAAAGAAGGAAAGAAGGAAAGAAGGAAAGAAGGAAAGAAGGAAAGAAGGAAAGAAAGAAAGAAAGAAAGAAAGAAAGAAAGAAAGAAAGAAAGAAAGAAAAGAAAAAGAAAGAGGGCTGATCTGTGAAAATAACTCATAAAAATGTTTGATTTTTGGGTTAGCTTCCTGGCTGTGTGGGAAACTTGATAACTAAATGACAATACATTTAAATGATTCTTGAGTTTCTAAAGAAGCAGCTCTTAATTAGATGTCAATGCTTTGATGGGGTTTTTTTTGTGAATTTCAACTCACAGGAACTTATTCTGGTTTTTAAAATCCCTGCCAGAATTCACTATTTAATGGAATTTGATGGAAGCCAATGGAAAAGCCACAAGAAGGCTTTTGAAGGTGAACATGGGTACCTTTACTCTGCTTGTCAAGCACCTTGGCACACTGTAAAGTGGCCATTAGTCATCTTAAAAAATCTCAACCTGTGTCTGCTCCTGAAGACAGAGATTCCCTGATTTTGCTTTAAGAATTGCTCAATGATTTAATTTATCATGGAGCATTAGAGGAAGGGCTTCTGTAATAAAAGGCAGAAATTAAGCAACAATCTTGAGGTCTGCATCTTGTTTTTCCTTGGTAACACATTTACTGAAACACAAAACTCTGCAGGGTGGAGAGTGCACTTTTGCAAATGTGCTGGCCTTTCCAAATTGAGTAAAAGTGTGCAAATTTTAGAAGTGATAAAGCACCTGCAAATAACCACTAAAACCAAAGGGACCTGTGGGTGTTCAGCATTTGTTTCAAAACTTCACTTCCATTTAGATTTCAATGGTGTAAGAGCTATTTGAGGCACCAAGAAGGAGACTTTTAAATGCACCTTTACTAAATGTAGGAACAGAACAACACCATAGAAGCTGGTGTGATCTGTACTTCTAAATCTCTGGCTAGATTACACTAAAACATAAAAAAAAACCCCTCTGTCAAAACCAATCCCCCAAAACACCTGTAAGTTTTAGTTACAGTTAATCAAAGAAAGGTGGTGATTAGATGCAGAAAATGCAGTGAATGAGGGGGCTGCTAAAAAGAATATGGCAAAAACACAGAAGATTAGAAGATTTTGTGTCTTCAGGAAGAAGTCAGTGCAACATTTTTGCTAAAGGGGCAGGGAGACAAAGGGAGCTGAAAGTGTGACCAGCATGAGGAAGAGAGAAACTGGAGACCTTCATAAAAGGTGTCACAATTAGAGACCAGAAAATGTAAATAAAAACTTTATTTCTGGGTTGCAGCAGATTTCACTTGCTGGTGTTCAATGCTGTTCCCAGTCCCACGTGTGTCTAGTTAAAATACACCAATATAAATACATCATATTTGATTTATACCAGATAAGATCAATCACATCTGCTAAAACCCTTTTTTACAAATTGGCCTACAGCAAATTTATGCCCTCAGCATTCTACAGTCGGTGATACCTTGGCTTGTTATTATGTCAACATGATGAAAGTGTTACAGATTTGTGTTTAATACTAAAAAGTAGCTCTAAAAAGACAAATATTTAACTGAAGAGGATACATTCATATAGGCAGTACAGTGACAAAATTATTAAGAAACAAGAAATGCAATGTAAAGAGCAAACATTGCATTTTCTTAAAGAAAATAAGAATAATAATAATAAAAAAAGTTTTTGGAGCCTAGTCTGACTGAATTAGAGTCAATAGACATTTCTTTCCTAACAAAGCGAAATGTAAGAAAGCAGAAATCGTGACAATAGTTTTAAAAATAAAGTTTTTTAGCTAGAGTTGGAAAAGCTGAAAAATAGCTGAAAAGCTGCTCTGAGAAATGGAGCTCGGTATGAAATGGTGTCAAAGACACTGGAAAGACACCACTAGAAACCAAGGCATGATAATCCCAGGAGACTATAGCTGTGACCCAGATTGTTAAAATGAGAAGGGAATTAGGCATAGATCTTCTGCTGAAATTCAATTTCATCTGAGTTTACCTTCTTTTCATTAGGGGTCTGCTAGTTATTGCTTTTTCTGTTTACCTCTTTTCAGAAAAACCCACAATGTTTGAGTTGATCTGAACTGAGATACTTTTTTCCCCTTGTTAAAAGCCAAGTAAAGGTTTGCCTCATCTAGAAACACAGCGTTATCCTTTTAAAATAAACTCCTGAGTCAGAAATGTGAGAGTCTTGTCTTTCACTTGCAAGCACAGGGTATTAGATGCTAAAATTCACTTTTCTTCCTCCCTAATCTGAATCATCCTGTCCATCCAGTTAGGGGCAGGCCCATCTGTGCAGCTCAGCGTGCTGAAATCACCTCTTCTCAATTGCTTGTTGCCTTCCTCCACTTGCATGAATGGCATTTTCAATGGGCTACAGAAAAAATACCCAAGACTTCCATCATGCTACTGATTGGACTGTCCAAGAGGAAGTAAAATCTATGTCACACATCTCATACTCATTCATGTCTAACTACTTTGTGCAGAGAAAATCAATATCGGTACTGAAATATCAGCCCCTCTGATCAAAGTAAGTGGTCATTCCAAGAAATGTTATTAATCTGAAGAGGATTTCAGAGCCCCTGATTCTCTGGGTCAATGTCTTCCATCAAGATGAGGTGAGACTCAGCTGTGCAGTTTTCTAAAGTAACTAATTTTGGGATTTTACAAAGAACAGAGAATTAGGAAGTAGAAATGAACAGGAGAGTCTTAGCCACCTCAGAAGAAAGTAGGAGATCATCTGAGTTGTGGCCAGTTGATATCTGGCCAGTATAGGCTTGTGGAGCCATAACTTGTGGATCTTAAGCTGTGCCAGGAAAGGTTTAACCTGCATATTAGGAAGAATTTCTTCACAGAAAGGATGATTAAGCATTGGAATGGGCTGCCCAGAGGGGTGATGGAGTCACCAACCCTGGAGTTGTTTAACAAAAGCCTGGATGTAGCACACTCTCTGGGTGACAAGGTGATGATCAATCATAGGTAAGACTCCATGATCTCAGATGCCTTTTCCAATCTAATTAATTCTGTGTGGAAAAAAACACCAACCACTTCTTATTGCCAATAAGGTCCTAAGGTACATCAGATAAAGTATTCTGAGCGATCTCATATATTGATTTATATGATGAAACATGGAAGTCCTAAATATTTTTCCTGCAGGTGAATACGTCTAAGCTCCTGGTATAGTCAAAGAACATTTATTGAAAATTCAATGGATTCTAGAAATTTGTTAATTTGCCTAAATGAATCTGCCAATTGCCATTTTAGGTTCCTTTATGGACCCCACTTGACTTTCCCCTTCATGGGGCTTATGTCTTCTACAAGGACCGTGTCATGTTTGTCCAAGCTATGTACAGGTTACAAATCCTCTAGGATGTCCCCATGACTGGGAACTGTGATTTTTGTGGTGCTCAGATTATCAGCTCACCCTGAAACAGTTATCTAGGACAGCATCCAGTTGCCTAAATACAGTTGCAGCATTTCAGATTCTGAGAAGTATCTTGCTTGGTCTCTGGCTTCTGCTTCACAGTGATGTCGACTCCCACAAATCCTATTTTATATTTGCCAGTCCAGTAGGAATGCCTTAGGCATAATGCCCCAGATATTTAAGTTTCAGAAAGCTTTAAGAGTTGAACTCTACTCTTCATGAACAGTTTTCTGGATACAATGATTGTCAGCTGTACCTATCAGGAGATTAAATACTCAGCTCACATATGGATACTTAAATTTATGTTATTTAATCATAAATGAGATCCCACTCTAGGAATCACTCATGGATCATTAAAATTCTATATGTTAACCTCGAGAATGTTGGCTACCAGAAAAAAGTCACTTTCATTTCCATTTTCAGCAAAGCTCTTGTTAAAGATATCTTGTTCTCAGTGGGGAATGCAGAAATTGAAGTATAATGACTAAAACAGGTTTATACAGACCATAGTTAATTTTAGCAACAGAAATAGGTGTATATTGCAGACCAAGAGAAACTTGCAGATGAAGTTTCACTGAAACTCATTCCTGGAGATGGGAAAGCAATCTTTGGTAGCAAATTGTTTATCAGGACTGCATGTTTGCCACTTATCTTAGTGCAAATCTTCTTGTAAATAACATATAAATAAATTAAAACATACTTGAAGGAGAAGATGTGCACTTTCTGTGGAATGTCAAATAATGAGATTTTGCTCATCACCCATTTTTGATGGGAAACTCTTTTGCCTTTTTCAATTTCCATTACATTTAGATTGTTAGAAATGTGCAATTAAAGCAATGTGCTTGATCCCTCCTGAGCCAGTGCCATCTAAAATATCCAATGCATCATTCTCAGGTGGATGTTTTCCCTCTCCTTTCAATATCCTCAGCAAAAACTGAAGAAAATATTTTTGAATCTGTTGGTGGTGCTATCCAGCCATTCATCAGTGCCAAATGTCCCATTACAATTTGAGCTGATGGAGAAACCAGCCAAAGCCTACTCTAAAATTGTAAATCAGAGCCATCATCTTGAAGGTCAGGTCACAGCACTGGAAGAATTGACCAGTTCAGGTACCTGTGTTCCCCTCCTTATTAAAGAACTAAGGGAAACAATGGTACTCC
The DNA here is from genome assembly GCA_016584745.2 of Phylloscopus trochilus trochilus. Taxonomy (NCBI): domain Eukaryota; kingdom Metazoa; phylum Chordata; class Aves; order Passeriformes; family Phylloscopidae; genus Phylloscopus; species Phylloscopus trochilus. The sequence continues at coordinate 5,633,929 of WQNJ02000016.1, read as the reverse complement.
TCCTTGAGAAATTTTAAACTTGAGATAATATCACATGAAAGATCAAGACCATTGATTTTTTTTGGCCTAAAGACTATTGTTATAGTCAATCTAAAATTAGATCCTAGTCACTCAAAGAGCAGGACATCTTTCTTTAAAAGAACCTTTTTAAAATCAGATATTTAACATTTAGTAGCAGGAGCAAATGTTGGAAACATGGGAAACATGAAACCTTTCTCTGCAAATTCTTTCTCTTCTCTATAGGAGATAAGAAGACAAAAGCACTCTGATCCTAAAAAAAGAGAAAATCAGATGTAGACTTGGGTGGAATAGAATATATTCTATTTGGACTTGGATTGAAATAGGTAAGAGAGTTTGAATATGAAGGAAAGATGTGGTCTTGGAACAAATTAAGAAAGAGGACATTATTGGAAGAAAGATGTAAGTATCTTTCAAAGGGAGCTTTGTAATATTGGGAAGAATAAAAGAATCATTCAATACTTAACTAAAATAGATTGAGATTCCAGTCCTTTTGGGGCTTGTCTATCTCTAGCCTTAGTTACTGTGAAATTCCTTGACAACAGTAATAAAGCATTTACACTGCGAGTCTTGACTTTTGCCCACCTGAAACATTCTTCTTCTATTGACTTAGAAAGCTTTAGGGGCAAAAATTGTGTGAAGCAATGAGGCCATTCAATATTAGACAAAAGGATAAAGCATACAATACTGGAGACATATTTTCCCTTTCCCTATGAAATGTTTCATGTGAAAACTGCTTCTTTCAACACGGCAGACCTTGTGGGAAATGACCTGTACACTGGATAAGCTGACAGGCACAGTAGGGGATTTCATTACACCTCAGAATTTGACTGGCACAACCAGCTCTCTCTGGCTCTCTGTAACCCCTGGCAAGTGCTTGGAATTGAATCTGTAAATGTTAATCAATATTTCAGGCCTATTAAATAAAGAAAGGCATTGTGGAAATCAAAGCGCTAACGGCTAGCATGATGCTCTACACTGACTTCCAGGCCATCAAAAACCTTGTAGGGAGCAAAAGAGCAAATATTTTAATAAAACAATTACCTCTACAATTTCAAACCTGCAGAAGAATGTTACATCTCCAACCCTATAGCACTAACTTAATTTTCATTTCAAATGGATCAGTGAACAGGAGCAACTCAATACAGATATTTAATGAGTCTTTAAGGTGCTGTCCTAAATCTTGGGAAAGTAAAAGCCCACCATGTGTTTAAAACATCTGCAAGCACATCCATTTCTTCTTAAAGATGAAATGGGGCAGAACTGTACCCAAAGCCTATGGGAGTTTTACCATATACTTCAGTGGATGGAGGCCCTGAGCGAAATTCATGGGTGGGACTGATTTAACACTGCTGCAAACAGCCACACCATAGGGTTGTGCTGGTCACCTGAGGCTCACTCGTGAGACAAATGAGAACTTCTGGAGTGCAATTTATTTCATGCTAAAGCCAATGTCTAAAATAGGTCAAATGAATTGTGCCTTAAAGCCCTCTGGCCTCTGAAGTGATTACGAAGAGAGCCACAGGTAGCCAAAGTAAGTGAGCAGTAGGATCCAAAGTCAGAGGAAGTGAATCACCACATTCCTGTGTATCTTGTACCATGGATAAAACAAGACTGCAGAAGGCAAGTGAAATTGTGCTACCCTCTGGCAAGGGTGTAAAAGGGTAACAAGGAAAAAAAAACTTAAATAATTTCAGGATTTTAAAGTACGTCCCTGTGGTGCACTTTGAAATGGGTCGATAGGAGTATATGTATGTGTCAGAAAAACCCACTGAGTGAAAATTATCTCTAAGTTCTTCTTCCCTCCAGAAAATAAAACAAAAATTCAGGCATAAAGTGGTTACATGCTGCCGAATGAAGTAGCAAGTCTTGGTTTCTTCAGAGTCCTGGTAGATGTGGGAGCTGAACGCTGATATGGACAAGAGTAAATAATGCTTGCCAACTTTGTAATCACCTCCTGCCTCTGAGATAGGAAGCAGACTCCAGTTTCTTTCCTTTGCCTTCAAGAATTTCAGGAGAAGAACCAGGTACTGTGACCAATTAGCAAGGCCAGGTATAACTAATAGGAAGTTTGCTACTTGTCACTGAACAAAATATCTCTTGCAAAAGTGAATAAGTGAATTCCCACTTCTTGGCAAAGCAGTTACCAAGAAGTGTTAAAAAACAAGTAGAGAAATTTTCGAATCCTTTCAGATTTAGCTTGAAATTTAAAAAATGCCACTGGCAAATTTAAGATGGTAATGTATCCATCTCATTTTGACCAGTGAAGACAAGAGAACATTAACATTCCTTTACTACTTTTGTATTAAAAGGAAATATGAAGTAAAAACAAAACAAAAAACCATGAGAAATTAAGATGCATGAGAAAAATAAAGAAACTGCTGTAAACTGGATAAAGATTTTATTGGTTCATTACACAGAGATAAAATCCTCATAGGCAGGTCCTACTTTTCAAAGAACAAGTTTTTATACTGAATTTGATGGTAGATTGTGTTCTGCTCCTGGGAGTGGTATTACTGGTTATTCTGGTGAATGAGTTTTGTGGATATTTTTGGAAAGTGAAGAATAAATATCAGGACTTCCTCAGAAAAGTCACAAAAACTCTACAGCTGTGGAAAACTTAGTGCCTTGCAAGGATGGGCAGAACTGTGCAGGGTGGCTTATATTCACAGGAAATCTTTTGATCTCCTGCCCAGGAGCCTACAGACATCCAAAGACACAGAAAGAAGCAGAGCACCTTTCTTCCCTGTCATATCCTCAACCTCTGATACTCTTGGTGAAACTTCAGCCCTAATAATTTTTTTTTTCATTTAATTTTCATGTTCTCTCTTCCTTGTTAAATAAAGCACCTGTTATTTAGAGCTCTCATCAGCCTGCTCCCAATCTAATGAGACTGCAGAAATTTTGCCTGCAAACTCCCACTCCTTCTGTCAACTTGATTGTCTGGGGATGCCTTGTGAAGCTATTCATGCTCTATCACCACCTCCTGCTTCCTCACCTTCTTTCCCCTCTCCTTAGCTGAGGCATGTGCCTGCCTGTCATCTCTCCTCATGTCATTCCTGCTGGGTTGTGTAAGATACAAAAGCTACAAAAGTACATTTAATTTACTAGTGTTGTAACATGGGCCTTCCTCCACAGTGCTTCAACTATCCCCACTGTAATTTGAGGATCTGTCATATTTTCACAATGACAGAGCAAGTTCTCCCAGTGGTGCTCTGGTTTTCCTTTCTCTTCAGGTCTGGCTGAAAAATAGGAAGTCTGGGAAAGGTAGCTTTAAACCCCAATGAACAAGGAATGATTTTGAGGCTGTGAGATCAGGGTAGATCACACAGCTTAGAGAATTAAGAGAATATTCCTTCAAGAGGATTGAGCCACTGATGGTGCCATATGTGAAACTGCTTCATGGGGATCAACATGAAATGTCCTCTCAGGAAAGCTGTTGCTAAAAGTGCCATGAGAATGGTTATCTCTGTGAAAGGTGACTGATGCACTGACAAGCATGTAGCAAGTCATAGAATCACAGGATGATTTGGGTGGGAAGGAACCTTAAAGACCATCTTGTTCCAACCCCCTCCCATTGGCAGGGAAACCTTCCACTAGACCAGGTTGCTCAGAACTCTCTCTATGCTGGACTTGAGCATTTCCAGGAATGGGGCATCCACAATGTCTCAGGGCAACAAGTTCAGTGTCATGGATCTTGGGGACCAGGCTTAGAGCCCAGGGATGGTGTCTGTGAACTACCAGAGCCATGTCCTGTGAGGGGAGTCCAGCACTGACATGCTGGCTATGGTGGCTAAGGTCTTACTTATTGACCTCCCTCCAACCCACAAACCCTCGACCTCCCTCAAACACACAAGCGTACAAACACTCTCATTGATGCATTGTTCCTGAATTCCATGGAATTTGGGAAGATCTGCCATGTGAATGTGAGCACCATTATAAATGAGAGGAGGCAGCAATGTTTTCATGGATTTGAAATACCTGAGATGAACATTTTTAGAGAAAACTTAGTAAATGACTGATAATGTTGGCATCAAAGCTGTAAGGCTCAAAGAACCCACTATTGAAGCCATAATAATGATAATTAACTCATGTTACTAAGCCATCAAATGCTGTTGCAGCTGAACAAAATAATTCTTTTAGCATGCTGCATACAACAGCAATATTCCTCTCTAAACTATTCCTAGCTCTGATCACTCAGCTCTCCCCGCCTGCCTAGAATTCTGTTTCTCCTTTTTTCCACCAATCTCTTCTTGCACCTTCTTGCTTGACCCAAGCTTGCCTTCAACCTCGTGCCTGTCTTAAAATAAGACTCTGGAATCTAAATCTGTCTTCTCTCTCCTCTTGCTGTCTACTGCAAGACTGAGAATGGGTAAAGTTGGTAATTTTATTTCTCTTAAAATGTAAGTTCACAAATCTCTATTTTGAGTTACTCAGGGAGGTCTGACATGGTCTGAGTACTCCTACAGGAGCAGAATTGTCTGGCCAAGTGAGGTGGAAGTACCTAACCTAAGGCTCATGGGCTGCAGAACAGACTGGATGGAGAACTGCTCTTCACAGAGTGTAGATTTTATTCTTCTTGTATCATTTGTCTCCAAGCACACAGAAAGGAAAGCAGAGTTGTAAAATGGATGAAGTAGTAAATAGTGCAGAAATGCTGTCAAATCCCATGGGATATACTGGCCCTGGCAGTCTCCATCCCTCCTGAGTTTCATTTGTGCACAAGGAGAACATCCTCCTCTCTTCATTACTCAGAACTGTTGAAAGAAGAACTTTGTAATACAGATACCACACTTATTGGTGCCAGGGATGGCTGTGGGACACAAATCATTTATTAAAAGATTAAAATGTGCATGCAGGATTTAACTGGAGGTCTGTTTATACAAGCATTTGGTTTTAAATTCTGATTAATTCCTACCAACAAGGAATAAGACCCCCAAGATGAGAGTAACTGCCAAGTGACACTGAAAAGAGTTCAGGTGATGAAGAGCAGGTTCGTGTGGAGGCTGGTGTTATGCCTGAAGTTTTATTTTTTTTTTGTAGCTGTAGAATGTTTATACAATATAATGTTTATGGATAAGGTCTGATGCTGTGTCCATTCCTGATTTCTCCATAATTCAGTGGTGTTTGATCTTCGGATGGATCTTGGTACAAAGTCGATGTTACCTGTCCAACAAGGTGACTGCATAGAAGACTTCCCCTGTACTTAGAATTTATAAAACTTTCTGCTGTTTTCAGAAGGATGGCCCATAAAAATGAAGGTAAATTAGGCAACACTGTTCATGTTTCGGTAAGGAATATGGAGAGATGGTAAAAGGAATTCTCTGAATGGGTTTCTCATGACACATTCAAAAAATATTCCAAAGGATATAGTGGTCATGTTTGTCCTCTATTTGATTCTACATTGGCATATGTGATTGTAAAGGATAATTATTTTTGTATTTACATATCTAGTATCATTCGGATTTGATCAATTAATCAATTACTCTTTTTTTGGCTTCTCCTCATAGGTCTCACACAGACCCCACCAAAACAAACAAACAAACAAAAAAAATCTGCCTACATTTTTTAGCAGTTTAGCAGTTTGAATACCAGATCAACGAAGTCACATGTTGGTGACCAAAATTTCAGCAGGAAATGAATCATCTAATTGATACTCAGAGTATCTCTTTTTTCCAGATTCTCCAAAAATTACTCTAAGGTCTGTTCTTGGCCATTCCCAGGCTTTTCTCTGTTATTTGGCTTGATCAAAAAGACTGTAAAAGTGGTATTTTGAGACAGTTCCCCATCCTATTGATACCTACTGTGAGGCAACAAGATTTAAAGTGTCAAGTAAGCAATTGTAAGATGTTTCCCTATTTGTAATTTAATACAAACATAAGAGAGAGTATATAACCATAAAATACAATCCTATTGCTACAAAAGATACATTTAAAAATAATGTCTGAAATATGAGAGTCAGAATAGTTACATGTAATCCACTTTAAAATACTGAATATTGGGACATGAATTATGACTTCATGAATTAGAGCATGTCATTAAGAAGTTATTTGATCACTAAAGCCATAAGATTCATTTCCTTAGGAAAACAGATTTTTTAAATTATTTTTTGCTTCAGAAAGCTGCTGGGTAAAACTCATATAATGACACAAACTGTCAAACTTATCATGTATCAATTATATTAACACCTTCTTTTGAAGTTTCAAACATGTAAAATGCAATTTACTATAAAAGATCTCAACACCTACTGAAAGGAATTCAAAAGTAGAGAAATGCTGCATTTCAGGATGAGCTTCGGAGAGTTCAGGCAGTTTCTCTGCTCCTGCTTGGAAAACTTGTATGCTGCGGAAGTTGGAAGTATTCTTCAAGATTAATAACAGAAAAGTGAGGGAAAATATCTCTGTTTATTCAGGAGGTTCGGAAATGTTCAAATGTAACATGGGTGATGATTTGAGAGATCAGCAAAGCAGGTCATTTAGCACAAAAACAGCCTTAATTAAAATTTCATAAAAACCCCTTGTTTATGTGTCGTTCTAATTCAATTCCACCTTATGAATGATGATGCTTCTCTTCCTTTTTCTCCCCCTAAACATCAAAATGCTGATATGAAACAGAGATATGTCTTTGCAAAACGTGCACATGGTGGGGAGGACAGAATTGATGGTTTTCTCCTGGTTTTTGAAAGTTAAACCCTTTTGAGATCTAACATGTGAGATCTTGTAAACACAAAAAACTTCCCCATTTCAACTATGATATTTCTACTCACTGAACATCATACTTGAAATGGTTACACTCATGGGATGTCTGGTTGCCCCATCCTTGGATGTGTTCAAGACAAGGTTGGATGAGTCTTGGCACCCCTGCCCATGGCAGGCATTCAGAACTAGATGGTCTTTAAGGGTCACTTCCAATCTAACCCCCCTGATGCTATGTAGTTATGTGGTTATATCTTATTCTTATACCTATAGAAAACATATCATTGTTTTAGTTTCATACCAATGTATCTGATGTCAAGCACGGTCATAGCAGTGTCATAAACATAAACATAGCTAGTTCCTTATCTGAAATTAGCTTCTGAGCACAAAATCAATAGTGATAATAGGTCAAAAATTGTTACTTAGATAGTTCAAATGATTCCTATCAAGATTTCTCTTCTTTAGCTCCATTGTATTTCAAAGTCTTAAGTTATCCCACATGAATATGCTTCTCCATCTGCAGCTGCCACTCATTTTCTCTTAGGCAAGAATTTTGTGTTCTTCCATTTCTAGATAGTTGACAGGGATGTCTGGTTTTCAGGGAGCTGGAAATGCTTAGTATTATAAGGGCTTCTTTCAGATTAATTCCAAGTGGGACACCTAAAAACCCACAAAGGTATTCAAATCTCAGAGCAATTTTGGAAATCTTAGCAGTGTGCTTTCAACAACAAATGGCACGAATCTTGTTTTAGAGAGCCTTCTTCCAATTGCTTCTACCTGGAAGTCATGATTCTGCAATTGAAGTGAAAGCTCTTTGAAAGCTATTCTTCTCCTCCCCAGGTACAAATGAGCTATTTATTTATGACTGAAGAAGTGTTTTCCTGCTCAGCTATCTTTTTTTTTTTTTTTTTTTTTATATAGTTAAGTTATAAATAACAATTGTAACAAAGCCTCAGGCTTCTGAGCTCCAGATAAGGCTGAATGCACTTCATGAGAAGCAGAACATCTTTGGACAAAATGCCTAGAATGGGAACAACAAAGACAAGTGGATTATGTAATGTGAACACAAACAAGCCTCTTCCCCCCTTCAAATTGCTGTCCATTGAATTCTGCATCACGCACAAAGCACAGCGTGCATTCAAACAAAGCTCTAATGTGTCATTGTCATTACCTTGTGCTGCATTATTTACTACTCCTATGGAAGATTTCTGTGGGGAGAATTTCACACCTGAGCAAGATCTTGCTTTATTGTGAGTAAATGTAAAGTAATTTTTGTTTCCAAAGACCAAGGAGAATAAAATCAAGAGACAAACCTTTTCCTGTCTAATTGCGCTCATGTTTTCCCCACATACCTTTTCCACAGCTCTTCAAATGAGGAGATCAAGATTAAGACTCCTGAATTGATAAAGGTAAAGTTTGCCCTTATGTAAAGCCATGATTTTACACTTCTAAAAAAGCATCCAGTTCTTTATAAATATTAGATAAACTTGAGCTCTCAACATAATCCTATGGTCTGGGGACATTAAGTAATTAATATTGAAAAACAAATCAAACTACTCCCTCTCCCCTTCACCTTTAAAATCTGTCTTTTATTGTAAATGTGTTTCCATGGATTGGAAGAGTTTCTCTAAATAACAAATTCTAACCATATTTTTATATATTTGTCTCCACGTTTATCAAGTAAATGTATATTTTAGGCATTCAATAAATGATAGACCATCTCAGAAGTTGCATGAGTACCCTGGCTGGTAGGAAGAAGCACTAAACAGTATTTGTTACTTTGAAATCAGCAGAAAAGGACAAATTATTTTACTTTTGTTTTCACCGAGCCTTGACACAAAGAGTTTTAGATAATTGATGAATTAAACAGTTGCAAGAGCTTTTGCCACCCTCTGATGACCACATAACTTAGGGAATGCAATAGATACAGTTATCATTGTGAATAAATGACCAACAGGAAAGCCAGGAATTTATGTCATTTTTCATAGAGTCTTTCTCTCATAGAGACCTTCTCTGTTATGATCCCTCCTTGCCTTACTGCCTCTCCTAATCTGCATTGCAGTGGTATTTTTGCTGGAAAACACCTTTTTTCTCTACCTTACTGTGCCTGATTTTTTGGCATCCAGAAAAATTTCAATAGAAAATGCATAGTGAATTTAGAGGCATGCAGTTCTGGGAAGGAGATAGGATGAATTTGGGTACAGGCAGATAAATTCCTATTTAATATCATTACAGGGGGCTTAATCCTTTCCTGTAGACGTGTGCCATTTGCTCTGTATGGAAAACTAGTAATTTACAAAGATTAAGACTTTGGAGAATGTGAGTACAATGGATACCTTTAACAATAGTTTTTTGTAGTGGGCCTGGTGAACCCCCAAAGTGCTTGCAATATGTGGCTGACTCATTCAGAGGTCAGGAAGATGGTCAGGACAGGGGCCATTATGCAGCATGGTCAGAACTGAGAGAACTATATTACAAACTCCAGCTACCAGCAGGATGTTCTGGGACGTGATCCAGGCACAGTTACAACTTCTAAGAAAGAAAGTAAGATCTGTCAGGTGTGCAACTTTAACTCAAAAGTTCAATAACTTTGATCATTACCTTTCCATGCTTTGGGGTTGACTTTGCACTGGCTGCCGAGCCCTCTATTGTTGCACTTTTGCTGAACCTGAGCTGGCTAAATGACAGCTTTAACCTAAAATCACAAGGGCAATAACCTGTATTGGTATGATAATATTATGATAAATGCACTTTTGAAAAGGTTGTAGTCTCAGATGATTTAATATCTTTTCTTTTCCCCATCTAGAATGGTTTGTAGGGCATCCACAATTGTGTTTTCTAGGCTTTTTCACCAGGGAAATAAAAAGACATAATTCTGACAGCACATACTCGGAGCACTGTGCAGACATTAATTAACAAGCAAGAGATGATGAGCAAGTGGTGAAAAGTTTCAATGCTTCTGTCTCGCCTTGAAAGCCTGAGCAGAATGGCCCAAGCTTCTACGGAGTAGCCAACTCTAAATGCCAACGGGGAACAGCATGACAGTGCTCAGACTCCGAGTCTGCAGTCAAACTGTCAGTGGCATCTAATTAGCAGAGTTCTAGATCAAGAATAAAATGTGTTTGACTCTTTATAAATATGATGTGTAAAAATGTTACATAATGACATGCTGCTGCTCTACATCCCCCTTAATGTTTTGACAAGGGGCGTCAAGTAGTGAAAAACTGCAAAGTGCCAAAGTATTTCAGCTCCTGCATGTTAGCGGCTGAATTCTCCACTTCAATTTCTTATGTGCCAGGGTCCAGAAATGGGAGAGGCTCTGGGGATAAGTGAAGGTTGTTCAGTTTAATGAGCTGTTAGATTTTTTTTATTATTATTATTATTTTTACAAAAATTGGAATATATATAACGTGTTATAGAGTAGACTTCAACTGACAGAGGCAGCTGAAATATATCTGCGGGGGACCCAAGCCCAGAGCTACCTCTGCAGAATGCCTTCTATATTCCTAGACATATTGTTTAAACCAAAATTACTACTGTTGGCTGCTAAATGTGTGTGTCACACTTTGTGGATGCTTGGCATAGGATCTGCAGGTCCTCTGCTTTGAGGAAAACCTCACAAGCAAGATTGATTATCAGAATAATTCCTTCAAGGAAACAAAGAAGTTATGGAAACAGATGGATTTTATAAGTGGCATTTTTTCCTATTCCCAGGAGAAATTAAGCCTTGCACAACTCACTAGTAAATGGGAGTTTCAATCTACCCCAATCTACAGTGAATTTTTGGCACAATAAGAGCTAGAATCATAGTTCTGTTATGCTCCTTTAGTAGCCGAAACAAAGAGGCTCAGTTATTCAGTTAAAATCTGTCTTGTCCTTCAAAGATCTTTTTTCTTTTAAGTAACAAGAGATAAAATTTGAAATTAATAAACTGTTGACTTAGGTACAAAAGTCATGCAACTAAAATAAGCGAGGTAAAACCAGGTCAACCGTTGCCTCACCTTCTTCTTCTTTAAATATTGTAATCTCTTTGTCTAACAGAAATGCTAGGCACAGAAATTCAATAATCATTGTGAAACCCATGGATGCTACAAAGAAGAAGCAATGTGGAAATGCTGGGGAGAAATCAATCACTCTATATTCAGAGCAAAGTCTGAATATTGTACAGTGAATAAAGCTTGAAAAAAATTGAATGAAATAAAAAAACCCAAAGTGTTGTCTTGCTGTTTATCAGTAACTGACTTTTCAGTGTGTTCTCTAAACAAACCTGGGACCTTGTAGAAAAACAGTCATGTAGTTAAAATGAAAGAAACAGGAGGGGCAAGTAGATGTTTTGTGGCTTTCTTCCCAAGGTTTAAAGAATTGGGTTTAAAATGTGAATTCAGTTGTGGTTTTTTATTTTATTTTATTTTTTTACTGCTATTCAATACATGCAATATATAAAGGTATTTTTCTTATGATTATATTTATTCATCATGAAATACTTTCTGGTGAATTGCTGGAAAATTTAACTGATGCAAGAACATTAATACATTAGTAATTTAGGTATTGAAGAGGCTGAGATGCAGGTGGCTATGTCTATGGAATATAAATGCCAGCTAATGCAGCACAAAAGTGCAGAGTGACTAACTAAAATTACCTAACTGTTACAAACTGGTCTCCACAGCTATAAAGCAAAGATCTGGATCTTTGCTCATTTGTGTGAGTTTTATGCTTTGGGAGCTGCTAATTTACACAGATGTCAGAGAAAAGAGAATCAGCCCAATTATAGTCTGAATTTATTGTGCCATCACATTAGCCAATTTAGCTATTTCAGTGATGACCACATCATTAACATCTTTTCAGGACAGCAATAACGGAGTCATTTTTATTGCTGTAATTAATATTGATGGGAGTGAAACAAGCAATATAGGTACTTGACTCATATATATGGCAGAAAAGTACTGCAAATGTAAGTAAATTCCTGGTAATTTTTTCTTGTTATTGTTAGTTATACAAGCTCATACTTGTCAAAGTTATTTCAGGTAATTCCATATAATTTATGCTGAAATATAAAAAAAAAATCCTCAAAATAAATTTCAGCCATAGCACAAAAATCTCTCATGAGTCACAGGGAAGTAACCCTGTCATCTGTCTTAGATAAAACATCTAACTATTAACGTTTCAGGGTTCCCTAAGGAAACTTATGATAGAATAATAAAAATATAAAGAAGGAAAAAATATCCCAAACATTCATTTTGGGGTAATCCCCAAAGAAAAAAAGTCCTTCACCTGCAAAATATTATCTAGCAGGAAAACAGAATGAGTGAAGGTTATGTTTTTGTATTACTCTAAAAAAATAAAGGAAGCTGGGAGAAGAATTTGGTCATAATTTACTTTTATAACATAGAATCATAGATCATCTGTACCTTACTACTTTTGTCTCTCACAAAAAAAAAAAATAGAGAGAATCCAAAAAAATCCTTTTTAGGATTAATATTAAATGTTATAATTTCTCTCATAAATTTGAAATAATTGTGCAGTTACTTGATTTAAAATATAATAGAAAAGTTCAAGATTTAGCAACCAAGAGATTTTCCTTTTTTTATTAGACTCACTATGTATTGCCATGCACTACAAAATTGCCCAGTGCAGGCTATAAGACTGACTTTCTCCAAGTCAGAATTAGACAGTCCAAATTCTAACATGCCAACACACGTGTGCATTCATAGAAATATAGAAATTTTCAGTTTGTAACCCATTCAAACTACTTTGTATCCTGTCCTTAATGTAATTGCTATTTCTTTCCCTGTAAGAGCTTCTTTCAGGTCCTTGTATTAATAGCTGGCATCTGTTTCCCATGGGAAAATATGAAAAATTTCAGAGAGTATATTTAAAAATATTTGGAAACATGGGCCTGATCCTCAGCTGATGGTGTTCATGGCTACATGAAAAGACAGCTTTTTCCACCATTTTATATCAGTCAAGGCTCAGAAACTAAACCCAAGTTTTTGCAAGAGGCTTTGAGAGAGGAAGATCTTTTTAACCATAAAGGGGCATGGTCTAATTTGTTGAAACAGAGGAACCAATTTTTATAGCAAAATAACTCCCCTATAAATCCTGAAAGCTGTTTATAAGACAGTTTCCTTGGATGTGTTTATTTCCCTTTTCAAATACAGTGGAAACTGCTTATTTTTAAGTGGAAATTCAAGTATCTTGAAAAGAAAATTTGCAAATCCCTCTACATTTTCTGCTGTGCTTTCCATCTGAAGAAACACTAAATGAAAAAAATAAAAATATTTGGAACTGCAATTCTCTAGGAAAAGAGCAGTCATTATCAATGATTTAACCAGCTCTGAGCTATTAAACTGGATTTTGTAAGGAAGGAAGCAAATCCACCATCCTTATTTATAGGAAAATTCCAGGATAAACATCTTTTACACTTAAAAATAATTTCTGTATTTTTCAGACTTTTGCTATTCTGGACCAACTTTTGAAACAGAGGACAATTTATTCACATAATTTCCAGTGGAACAGAACTCATATGGGTATGGTTTAAAATTTGTTAGGATGCCTGCAAAGTGGATAGGAATTGCAATTCCAGTTTAATGTAAAAACCTTCCCCTGGTCTGGACTGAATTAGATGTCATGCTCTCAGATGATCTGTGCTATCTAAAAATCTTTCCTTGCCTTTTTTTTTTCCTTCCTTTTTTTTTTTAATTTTTAAATTTTTTTTTATTTTTTATTTTATTTTCTTTTTTCCCATTTCTTATTGGCTTTGTTTTCTTCTTCAGTTGTAAATTGTGAGACGAATTGATGGGGAAAGAATCAGAGCAAAGTCTTATTACAAGGCAAATAACAAAATCAGTATCTTTAAACTAAACTGGAGTAACTTTTAAAACTAAAAACTTAAAAGCTTTTAAACTAAACTGGAGTAAAGTAGATACTACAGGAGATATGATTAAAAAAATGGCATTAGAAAAGGCTAAAAAGGTATTAAAATTTTAGGTGCCAAGTTTCAGAATTCATGTATTTTTCAGCTAAGATTATTCTTACTGCTTGCTTTATTTCCACCCTACAAGACTTGTCTCCCCAAGTGGTACAAAATGGCATAATGCTTTAAAATGTACATAATGTTTTATCTATATGTGATTTAAATAAAATTATGACCATTACAAATGATCCAACTGCTATAACTGGGTTTTATGTTTGTCATAAATTTTTAACACATAAGAAAATGAATCAAAATGTATCTCCCCTATGGTCATTAAATAATAAGTCTGCATTGCCTATCATACTTAGGTATCCTATTTTAAAACCTTGTGAAGAAAAGGGATGTAATTAGGCTGATGGATATTTTTGATAAGGGAATAGAAACGTCTTTTTCAATGATAATGCAAAAGGGTGAAATTCCATCTAGTCATTCTGCTGACTTTTATTACTCAGGCATTACACGAATGCAATTTGGGCAAACGAACTGAAGGAGGCTCAAGTGAATATTTAGACAAACTTGGCTGATCAATGTGGTGACAAGAGGTAAAGACATGTTTGATGCCTCAAATGCTTTCCCATGCTGAGGGGAAGACAATGCAAACAGAGCCTGAAAAAATGAGATGGAGGACTATAAGGTCTCTCTCCTTCCTCACTAACCACACTGAAGACCTCTTTATATGCCAACTATAAGAAATTATTTGAGTGCAGTATGAGTTTCACTGCTTTCTTATTATCTTTTAAATTCTACAAAAATCCCTGGAACAAGGTGGAATTTATTTTAGCCAATGTTGGCACCTACAAGTTTCAGTGATTGGGGTGGACACAGTTCACTACATCTCTTTGAAGACCTTTGTAACTTCCATGGCTCTTAAATACAACTTTTACAAAGTTGTATTACACCTATTTACAGTAGGATAGCTTCCCAGCTGCCTTTTTGCTGTTCAAATCTGGCACTGGGGGACTTTACCTGAAAATGCACCTTGACTTTTGGTGCTGGCGGGGCTGGATAAAGTGAGGCACATGCAGTGCCACTACCTTTAGAGACTGTGGACTTTCAAAAATATTAGAGTGGAAAGTCCTCATCTGACAAAAGTAAAAAAAAAAAAATCATAGACTTATAGAATCATAGAATGATTTGATTTAAAAAGGACAATAAAAAGATCATCTACTCCAACCTCCCTGCCACAGTCAGGGGCAGCTTTTCACCTCTCACTAGATCAGGTTGCTCAAATACCCAGACAGTCTGACCTTGATCAATGAGGACTAATCCACAACTGAGCAACCTGTTCCATTGTTTTGTTATCCTTATAGTGAAGTATTCCCACTTTATATTCCATTTAAATAGACCTTCTTTCACTTTAATTCACTCATTATGTTAGAGAGCATTTTATCCATGGGCTCAGTTACAAAAATGAGAGCTCATTTTGCTGAGAAATGGAAGATCCAACCAGGTAAGTTCACTGAGTTCTGACAGCACCTAAGCTCTTGCTCAGGCTTGTTTTCATCTGTAGAATTGGAATGAACAATCAAGTCGAAAAAACTAACAGTGAGTTTTACAATGTTTTTATGCTTTAAGTAACTCAATTAGTTTTCACAAATTGTTCCAAATTAAATAGAAAAAAAAAAAACCAACCCACATCAATTGTGTGCAGACAATTGCATAAATTGCTTGGCTTCAAAAATAATCTTGTCCTGACATTTCTTTGCTGAATTTAGTGGCAGATTTTCTACCTCCATCACTGTGAAGTCAGCCAAAATTCTCACAATGAAAGCTGGAGAAGCTGGGAAAAGGTGGTAATTTTTTAAATATATGCCTAGGAGATGAGACATAAGAGTGATCTAGTGTTTAAAAGAATGAGTTCTCTTAGCAGTCAGTGGAGGGAAACAGGCATTCAAGAGACATTTCAGCCTAACTACCATTTCAGGTAACTCAGGGCAGATGAATCACCCTTGGAGGCATCTTTTTCTTTAATTGACTACAAATGAACATCCTGCCTACGCTGAGTAGTTCAGAAGTCAGTGTCTAATTTTTTAATGCCTAAAATTTAGTGCAATGAATTCCACCCTCGTGGCCAAAGTTTGATTAAAAAAAAAACCCAACTGAAAACTCTTAATATCTTCTTATTGTAGCTATATATCTTTGTAAATGGAGCAAAGATGGATTTGAAAATTGCTCTTGGTTTCTCAGAACCAAAATAACTCAAGATTCACTCAAACCTATCAGTCTTTATTCATTTAGATAACAGGGGAGCAACTATTCTAAGGAGACATCAAATGAAATTTAAGAAAATAATGTCTTAAAATGCAATGAGACTTTGGGCAAATTTTAACTCTCAGAAGCAGAAAAACGTAAATAAGGAAACGTGTGTCTTTAATAAACACTTATACAGCCAGTGGATACCCTGAAATTACTAAATTAAGAGATATGTGCAGTAATTAGATAAGGATACCAAACCCTATAGAAGTGTTACTATTCTAGCTTTGAAAAACAAGGCTAATTTGTATTTTGTAGGTTTGTAAAGGTCAGGTTGTTTGTTATACAAATCAAGGAGTTGTTGTGCAGAGATTCCTCATTCTAGGTTAACACACTGTTAAAGAAAAGTTTTAATACATTTGAAGGTCTTGTAAAAATTACTGGAAAATAATACCAAAATAATATTTCAAGTGGTTTCTCGTGAGAGAAATTTTAATACTCAATAACTACAGTTTTTTTCTCAGAAAAGCCTTAGGACTTCTTAATGTCTGTACAGAGATTTTTTTTCAAGCTTGACTTTTCGAAATTTCAGATATTTTCTGTGATTCTCAGTGAATGAATGGTTGAGTTGGTAATGAGAGATGGGACAGTAGCACCCAGGGAGAGTAGCATGAGTTGTCCTTGTTTGGAGGGGTGGTGGAGGACGTGGGGTCCATGGACATCTTGGTGATACTGCAGGAAAGAACTTACAGTGCAATGGCTCCACACCATAATTTGAAACGGAGAAGTGGAGCAAGGCAGGACCACAAATTGAAGGGAAGCAGCTCTCATTAGTCCTCCTCATGCAGAGAACAGCAGGTTTTACATCCAGATTTATTAGGGAAAGACCTTGGGCTTTGTAGTGTGGGGTTATTACCAGTGGACTAACATGTAGGACCAATTTTTATTGTCGTTTCCACTCATGTGCTTAGAGTGCTTCTAATTTGCAGCAGAATAACTAATATTTGACTCTGAGCTTCTTTGAGATCATAAGAAAAAGGACAGTACTTTTTTTGCATTTTCTTTATTCTGTAGATTCTAATTATGACTCTTGACTACCTTGTAATGAAGTCCATGCAATTCTGTAGAACAAACCCATCAGTGAAATAATAGAGCTTAAATTTCTGTATACTTTTTTTGAGGTGTAGAGTTACTTTGGGATTCTTTAACTCTCTCCTATTAACATATCTCCTATCTCCCTTATACATAAAAGCTACATTAAAATTTGAAAGCCTTTTGGAATTCATCCTTTTAATGACAAACATCTGAAAATGAGGAAAACTATAATGATTTGCTTTGGACACATTTCTGACACTGTTTTTTACAACATTTTCTCTAGTTTTAATATCCAGATAGGAATAGTGGGGACACATTAGGCATTTTCAAACTGAAATAATTGATTGTATTAAAAAAAAAGGAAGCTAATATCAGAACTGCTCTTCCTCTCATTGCCCCTATTTCAGTGTCAATTTCAACATTAAAAATATTTCCTTTAAACCCAAAGGGTGTTAAAAAGTAAGCAGATAAGCAAAATATTTTTTTTATCCTTTCATGAAATAACTTTTCATTTATTTGTTCCAGACATTTGCTCATTTTGACTATTTTTTTTTGAATTTTAACTTATTTCCCTTTACTTGGGTATCCCAAAAGTTCTTCTTTTCTTCCAGCTGTACTGTCCCTGACTCTGTGTCTGACAATAGAGGGATGACTATAACCAGTGCCCCAGAAACATTTTTATTCCCAACATCCAGTGGAACAAATTAGAATGAAACTGAAAATTAGTATCAATGGAAAGAACACACACTCAAGATGAGCATCAGTCTGATTCCTCACGTGCATTTTTTTATTAGACATGTGTCAAGTTAAAAGAGTGGAGACTTGCAATTTGGCAATGCAAGTGCAAGCCTGAAGTCCCACTTGATCTGTGAAAGTACCTGTGATTAAGCACTAAATTGGATGCTCAGAATACCCAGGTGTGACTCCAGGTCATTAGTTTTCAGTCATTCACTGGATCACTTTGTTCTCGGGTCACCTGCATGGAATAAGTAAGTCTATAAATATTTAGATTTTTAAAATCTGCTCGCTCCTCTGTCTCCACTAAATAATTCCCAGCATGCCTGGCAGTCTCTGAGCTGTCTCCAAAGCTGCCACCACTTTGGCAGGGCTCAATGTTTGACTGCCAGCTTTGCCCAGGACACATCAGCAAAGCTTTCCTCCATCATGCACCTCTTGGGGGTGCAGTGTGATGAGCACACTGAGAATGAGAACACTGATTTTTTTCGGTGTAGAGCTGATGATAGGCATTTTTCTTCAAAATACCAGGAGAAAGAGGAGGAGGAGGAGGAGGCAGACGTGGAGGAGGAGGAGTGACACCTACATTAATAGAGGGTGCAGAAAGATGTGCAAGACTTTTGAAAGCAGAAGGCTGGGGTGAGTCAGAATCTCTTGGGGTACCATCCTGGAGCTGGGATCCCTCTATTTCTGCTTCAGGGGCTGTTTATGCAACTTATCCAGTGCCTACTGTAAAATGAATAGACAAGGAAATTACAGAATCATAGGATCATAGAATATGCTGACTTAGAAGGGACCCATCAGAATCATTGGATCCAGCTCCTGGCCTGCACAGGGCCACACTCCAAGGGCCACACCCTGCCTGACACTCCAAGGGCCACACTCTGTGCCTGAAGGTATTGTCCAAATGCTCCTTGAGCTCTGTCATGCTTGGTGCTGGGACCACTTCCCTGGGAAGCCATTCCAGTGCCCAACCAAAATCTTTTCTTGATATTCAGCCTAAATTTGCCCTGACTCGACTTCAGGCCATCCCCTCGTGTCCTGTCATGGGTCACAAGAGTGTAGAGATTGGTACCTGCCAGAGATCCTGTAAGACATCACTGTGCTGAAGGCAATAGAACAACCTGGGAGCATTATGTCACCTTTTGCTCTTGCATCTCTGGTTCTGTGATGGGAGTTACATTTGGTTTAGCTGTGTTTTACCTTTATGCAGCAGTTTTATACAGGTTGGGGTGTTCTGAAATTGCAGAAAGTTCTTCCCCATCGAGGAAAAAATTTCAGTATCCTGCCATCATTATCTAAAATAATTAAGAGGAGGAAAAAGCTTGTCTTACTCCTGCTTCACAACAACTTTGATGCTGAAGAAGGAATTTCTTGAGAATACCTAATTAAAAAAAAGCAGAAAAGGGCAATGAATGAATTATCCCTCTAGTTTTATGAAGTCAAAAAATAATCAGTGCCAAATTAAGAAGTTATCTTTTGTATAATTTTATAATTATAGAGGAGACTTTCACCAGCCTGCCCCTGGCATCAACTTTGTCTGCTATTTCATCACTTAGGCTTTAACGCTCTCTTTTCCTTTCTATGCTAAACAGTCAGGGATATTTCTCATTTTGGAAGACAATCAGCAAAGCTGGTAAGAGGACAGCTGCAAATTTTTCAGAAATAATGAGTAGAGAATTTATGCATTGTCTAGGCCCTACAGTGCATGAATGAAGCTTTCAAGCTCCTTGCTTTTGCATGATTTTTTTTTTCTTTAATAAACAGCTCAACCCAAATGACAAAGATCTCCTCTCCAGAGGAGATCTCGTGCTCTGCTGTATATGCAAGCACATGAACCCACATGAAAAGTATATGTGTGAGATTTTAAATCTTCTTTTCTCACCTTTGGCCAGCTGTAGTCCCTCTTTTATGGATATCTCATCCTGGGGTCATCCTTTACCTTCTCATCATAGGCTTCAGCATTTGGATTCCAAATACACCTTCCACTCATCTCTGTTCACACTCAGTGCAGTAACTGCTGTTTTTCTCCATCACTGGTGCCAAGCTCATCACGTCTTGGATTTGTTTCTGCATCTGGAACAGGAAGCCTAAATTTTGACTCTGTCTGGGCTGTTGCAAGCAGTGCTGGCTGCACAAGTGAGATCTGATACTAAAAACAGAGGCAAGTCAGAGAGAGCTGGTGTTTTGGTGCTCACTGCACAAAGGCTTAACATGAGATAAGGGAAGGAAGTTGTTTCAGAAAGCCTGGAGTTGTTTTCTGCTTGACGCTTTGAAGTGTTTTATACAATTTATAAAATTTATACAATTGGCCTTTGCTTGGAAAAAATTCAGTTATATCCAAACGATTTATGAGATCTTAACAATATGCAGAGCCAAATAGCTCAAACAAAAGTATTATGGTAAAATCAAACATTTAACTTCTCTTTAGTTTACCAAGATTGTATACAATAAATTCTAGAAAGACCTTCTGAAAAGGTATCGCTGGGTGTGTTGCCAGTATTACTATGTCAAATCTTTTTATGGATCTCTTGAATTTTTACAGTCCTATGGACAAAATGTTGAACCACAATTGGCCATACCAGCCTGTGCTGCTGAAGCACACTATAAATACAAACACCAGATGCATTAGTCCAACTTCAAAACAATTCTGTTCTGTAAATGAAGCTCACTTTTTATTATTAGGTGACCATAAAATGGATTGAAATCAGCAGCTGAAAGCAAATCAGAAGACAGCTCTCATTTTCAAAATGTGCTCACCAAATGAGATGCTTTGTCCATACACAAAGCCGGGTTAAACAAGGGCAAAGATATATGAGATTGTTATTTGGATTTTTGAATCATGGCAAATCCTGGAGTTCCTCTGAGATCAAGGCCCCTTTCTATGCAAAAGCAGACATTCTCCACCCTGGAAAATTTACAAATTAAACACTTCCAAAAAAAAAGGAGACATTTTTTTTGGACCAGGGAAAATAGCTGGAACAATCTTTGAAGGGTTTACAGTCGTCTGGCAGGAGAACTTGGAAGTCAATTCCAATGCTCCTAAATTTCCAAACCCCTGCCTTGTCATCCAGAACATGAATATTAATATTATTACCATACTAGTCATATGCCACTGCCAGTTGTTGGCTGCAGTGCACATGTGATGACAAAGAAATAATGGAGTGGAATTTTTGTACCAGAGGTAAAAAGTCTGTGTCTGCCTGACACCAAAGGCGCCTTCACCAGTTTTTCTATATGGATATTACATGACTGAAATGGGGGGGAAAAAAACTTCACAACTAATAATAGGTGTTAGAGCAGTATGTATTTAATTGATGTCGAGGTGCGTGGGGAATAATTTCACCAAAGACAAACATAAACACCTGAGAGCTTGCCCCCCTGAGGTCTTACATATGCATGGCCTTACACAATCCCCCTCATACATATTCATTCCCTGGTCCCACCCATCCTCATCTCCTATGGTAATTAACTCCACGCCCTTCTGGGCATGCTCAGTCTGTCGTGGTGGTCTCTGGGGGTCTCTGAAGGATGAAGGAAGCGGAGTCTTCTTCAGTGAACTCTTCACCTTTATCTCTCTCTTGTGTTCTTTGGCCCTTTTGGTGCTTTTTCAAGGGAACACACCATCTTAGAGTCTGTGTTCTTTATCTGCTTTCTTAGCCCTGTGTTTAGGTTATCTTTTCTCATTATAACCGAAGGGCTCCAGGTGTTTGTAGTGCTTAAAATATGAAAAAAGGGTTACAGCCAAGGCATTTGGTATTCTAAAATAACATTCTCTTGAGTTTTACCATAAGAGATCGGCCAGAATTCTTAAATCTCTGTCTCATTCTCCCATTTTCTATAAACCTAGTAAATTCTTTTACTGTTATGGGGGCTTCTATCTAGCCCTACCCACTCACTAACTTGATAATTCTCCTTTTAATATTATCTCATGTGTTCTAGATAATGAGGTTAAGATTGCTACTCGCTTCAGCATTCTCCAATTCCGTATAAGTATTACAATAGCCATTATTAAATTTATACTAACTAGTATTAGCAAAAAACAATGTTGGGGTGACATAGGGTGTTTGGGACTCCAGTTGCTGTTGGTGACTATCCAAAGAGTGCATCCCACCAATTGTGCTTGCATACTACTGGAAGCCTGAGATACATTGCCTTGAGCTCATTAAGCACTTCTATTATTAGTTTATGACCTAGGTTCTCAGTCTTTTCCCATTTTGATAGTATCTTTGAAACCTGCCATTGATTAGTTCCTAATGCCAATAGAGATGATTGCAGGGGCTGTTTTGGTTTTCTTGCTATGTCTCACTCTCCAAATTGTCTGGTCCAGCATCTCACACATTTTCCCTAAATAACAAGGTCCACCAAATGGATTACTCGGAGTTGTGGGCCATGCCCTGTCTCTACAGATTGAAAAGGACAGATTGAAAGATAGAAGCATTCTTCTGGTTGCATTTTCACCAGCACTCCCCGGATTAATTCAGTTTTGGCAATATTTAGTCATGTTCTGATACCATGGAGAGTTGAAGGATAACATTATTTTGGGACATTCTCATGCCTGCTTGGAAGCCCTCACCATTTGGCCTAATCCCCAACCTTTTACATATGTCCAATTTTGCACCTCCCCTGGTTATGTTACACTAGCGATTCTCTGCACTTGATTTATTTGCTTCTACATATAGCCTTCCTCCGGCTCCTACCCAGTGCATAAAACCAGTAAAGTTGCTTATGGTAAAAGTAAATTGGTAAAGTTACCAATTAAACATGTGTGGAAAGAGTCTCCTGGCATGACTAAGCAAAAACGAAAGGAGTCCATCCCAGTAGCATTGGCCTGAATAAGCCACATATTATGTCGATGCCTGTAGCCATGGTTCATGCTGTGATGTTTTGGTTTCTCTGAAACTTTTTCCCAGACACTGTCCTGCCAACAAGAGACACGTTTTCCTAACTGTATCCTATGTTTACATTCCTTTCCCTAGGAGAGACTTCTTCTTGATGTCCCTCTGACTTGACCAATGTAGTTGAAGAAGTTTGTCTTCCTTCCACCCCTATGGGTGGTTCTTTGTAAAATAGTATAAAGGGAAGAAATTCACAGGGAATAAAGATTGATTTGGAGTCATTTCAGCCTTCTGAAAAGTTCGGAGTCCGTGTTGTTGTAATCTTGAACAGTGTCAGATGTCATCCCAGCGAGTTAATTTCCTCTATATTAGAGATGTAACCATGACTAGATGGAAAGAGAGCAAAGTGGCTTATCAAAAATTCAAATGATTACTTAGTCTGCCAGTCCAAATGATAAGAAGTTCCTAATTAGATATCTTGGTTTTAAAATTGTTGGATCTGGGATTTTGCATTGCTTGGGGGTTTTTTTTGTTTTTGTGTTTTCATTGGTTGGCTTGGTTTGTCTTACCTGTTGTTGCTTTTGGGTTTGTTGGATTGTTTGTTTGTTTGAGTTTTGTCATTGGGTTTTTTGTTTGTTTGGGGTTTTTTATGGTATTTTGCTGGGTTTTTTTTTTTTTTTTTTTTTTGTTTTTCTTTGGTTAGTCTGTTTTTAGATTTTTCTTTGTTTATTATTTGTTTGTTTGTTTTGTCAGAGATTTTTTGTTTGGTTGGTTTGGGTTTTTGTGTTTTGTTTGGTTGGTTGGTTTGGTTTTTGGTTTTGGTTGGTTGGTTGGTTTTGGTTTTTTGTTTTAGCTTTTTGTTGTTGTTCTTTTTTGCTTGGGGTTTTTCTCTCCTTTTTCCTGGACATATCTTAATTCTTTTAGTTTATTCTGATATGCATGCTCAGCAAGGAATTTTTCAAGTCTTCATGCTTTTCATCCTTTCAAGCACAGAAAAGAATGATGGCAACAGAAGCTAAATTCAGATTCAAGAATCTAAGGTTTTATAACAGATAAGAAATTATTTCTGATATTACCATGTGGTTGGGGGAAAACAAAAATATGAAGATGATAAAGCACTGGAACTGGTTGCCCAGAGAAGCTGTGGATGTTCCATCCCTGTAAGTGTACAAGGCCAGGCTGGATGGGGCTCTGAAAAACCTGGTCTAGTGGGAAGTGTCTCTGTCCATGGCAGAGGGTTGGAACCAGATGATCAGGCATGGAGTTAATTTCCAGACTTGAGGTTGATTTCTAGACTTCATCTAATGTATTGGGTAGACCTCTGCTAGAGCAGGAGGTGGGACTCCTAGCAAATACATAGACATATCAATATATGAACACATAAAACAAATATATAGTTCTCACTTGCACAAGAATGAGAAATGATAAACTGATAACAATGGTTAATTGAGGTTTTCAGAGATGATCACAACAGCCTAAATCCTTTGCAATACCAAATCACAAGTAGATTCTCCCCATAAGTAACAACTGGTTCCCCTTATGGTTCCTGATGTCACTGAGGGATGACTGTAGAAGAATGAAGAATGTGTTGTGTTCAATCTGGCTTCAGCTTTATCTACACTAGGCTTAATTATGATCCAGTGACAGAACCTCTCACTGGAGGCAATACAGTAGTCAGGGTGAACACAGTTTGCACTCCTCAATAGACGTGTCAATCTGGCATCTCCCTGTGCATAACACACACACATTTATCCTAGAGATAACTCAGTGGTAATAAAAATTGATCCCAGTAAGCTTTTAAGGTTATTTTCCATAGTCAAATCCTATTTGTTTTTATTAGTATTTGTAAAAAATTGTGAAAGATCTGCAAAAATGATGCAAAAGATACGCAAAAATATATATGCAATTTTGTGTGGATTAATGATTAATTTTGAGCTTCTTGTCTCTTCTCTGTCAAGCGTCACTTTAAACACACATTTAGGTGATTAATTAATTACCATAATCTCATGATTCGTGAATCATTTTGATATGCACTGATCTGATCAATTTTGTGCTATGAAATAAATTACACCTGTTCCTAAATAACACTTTTAATACATATTAAGACCAAGGGGCTGACACAATTCTAGTTTTTAGTTCTATGCACTAATTAAATTTGTTCAGCTCAAACTTAAACATCTGTGTCTGACTAGAAGATTATTTCTTTCCAGGTAATTTTTAAGGGGGAAGGAGTTGGAATAGGAATGAAAGGGAAGTTATGAAAAGGGGATCTGATGATTAAAAGTAACAAAATTTGCCATGTTCTTTTTCTGTAGGGTTAACCCAAGAAGTGTCACAGTGGACTAGACCAGCTGCACTGGTGTGATTTATTCCTGTATGTTGCAGGGGGAAAGGAAGAATGTTTGATCTGGCGCTGCTGTGGAGATAGAAGGAGCAGCGCCAGCCACGGAATAATGACACCAGGGGATGAATTCAACAAGCAGAGAAAATGTGTCTGCTTATGAGTGACAGGGCAGACGCAGCTCCTTTCTCACAGTTAATATTGCTGTTACCCAGCATTTCCATCTCTGCAGCTCACTGAGCAGAGATGTGACTGAATTTCCCTCCCTGAAAGTGCTTTCCTTACGAGCTCTGCGTGTGAATATCCTCTGAGAAACTCTGGCTCTGCCAGGCTGGCTGGTGGCTCTCTGCTGGCAGAGGGTCCTAAGGGCTGCCCCTGACTCTGCTTTTTTCTGCATCCTTTTCAATTTATTATACCCAGCATTCCCAGGACTGAGCCTCCAACAGAGTTTTAAACTCAGAATAATAGAAAGATTTCTGAATGCAGCTGGACAAAAGACAAAATCAAAAAACATAGGTCAGTCTTGACCCTACATTTGATGTCAGTAACATCCCAAAGGGCGAGAGACTTAGAGACTGTGTCTCAGCCAGGGAACTAAAATAGTGGCTGATTTTATATGGGTTACAGCTCCAGCACTGGTTTCCTATAAATAACTCACAGATGTCATTTGAATTACAGTCTTCTGCAAATAAGGGGGCTGCAGGCATACCCAGGAGCCTCTTAACAAGGAGATGACATGCTTCAGGCATCTAATTGCTTTAGCTCATCACCAGTAAGACACTTGCAGTCCTGCAGCTAATCTGACCAGCAATTGACTGAAAATTGAATCTAAACCAGGAGAGTTATTTCACTGACTTCAAAGGCCTGCCCACTTCCAAAAAGAAACCCCAACCCTCTATCTGTTCAGCCAGCTGCTACGCAAGAGAGCCAAAAGCTTTTGTGAATTTTCTTAGCACTTCCTCCTTAGCACCTGATGTCTGCACAGAACAGTCCAAATATATGAAGCTAATTGCATTTCCAAATGCGATGCAGACAGATTACAAAAATATCTTCCAAAAAAACAAAGCAAACCATCACCAGACCTTGTCCTCCTCCAGTTTTGGGAAGCAGAATAAAGGGATGGAACCAAATGTGTATCATCTAACATTTTGTTACATTACAGTGGCTCTGGCGACTTGAACTAACATAGGATCCTTAACTGTATCAAGCAGGATTGACATTTCAGGAGTGTGTGCTCTTTCTCTCTGGAAAATAACACTAAAAGATTATCCTGAAACCATGAATCTTAAGAACCAAGTGAGTCTTTCTTCTTGCACAGATGTGACAGAGATGCTTTGAAGCCAAAGCCATGTAGATATGGGACAGTGAGAAATGGGAAATAAGCTTCCTATTTCCATATATTACTGGAGAAGGATCAAGTCTGCAACTTCAGCCCTGTCCTATTACCACTGATCTCATGGGATATTTTCCTCATCAGTGGGATCACTCAGGGAAGAGGAAACTGCCCAACTCTTTCCTGGTATTTAAAAATAACAACAAACTCACATAATTTGCTGCTGAAAATACTGTATGTTTTGAAACTTCTAAGGATGAATGTTGCAATTTAGTTTTTCCCCATGAGAGTAGGAATGTCCTTCAGTCAAATCCCTTTGTTGTGGGAATTGCTTGTCTTCAATATAATCAAAAGTATTCCTCATTTCCGCTGTAAGCACCGGGTTGGGCATTCCTGCCCAGCAGAACACCAAGTATGTGTCCAATTTAAACACAAAAGAGGTCCAACTGAAGTGAGTTGGAGTTTCCAAACACTTCAAGCTTCTGTGTTAAGAAAATAAGAACTACTCACACATACAAGCATTTGCAGGGTGCTAGTCCACATCTTCCTAACTCCACCTTTGTCACAAAAAGTAGCTCACTGGATGTGCTCTTTTCCTATGGCTGCACTATTCTTAGAGCTTGAGGAAATTATGCTACAAGCTCACTGAAATCCTTTGTTGCTTTCAGTGACCACGTAAACCCTGTTCTCTATTCACAGTGAGGAGCTAAAATGGTAAACATACTCCCTCAAAGAAATTAAGATATGTAAACACATTCATTCCCCATCAACAGGCTTAGCCTGTGAACCCAGAGAACATTTCTATATCCATAGAATTGCACAATTGTGTGCTTTCCTTTCCAGCAGTGCAAATTTAGGTTCTCTCATTTTCATCATTCTCAAATACACACAGATATTCAGTACAATGCCTTTGGTACACTGCACTGCTCTGAGCCTCATTGTCACCTTCCACACTGAGCAGCTGATGCTCTTTAGAAAAAGGAGAGGACACAGAAGAAGCTGTAAAATGTTTATAAAGAATGGGTTTGGTCAAAATCCTTTGATATATAAAAAATAAACCATTATATTTAGCAAATGTTTCACTTGCTGGTAGAAAAGTCTCTCTCAGGGCAAGAAGAAAGTGAGAGCCTTTCTCTCTTTCTTGTAAACTTCAATGGATAAAAAGGAAAGAAAGCTTCCTTCAGGTTTTTAAAGTTCCTAATAAGAAGTGTTTGAATGTCTATTGTAATTTGAACAAATGTCTTATTGTCTAAATAAAACAGACTCCGCAAGAAACACTTCCTCTATTATGGATTTTTCAAACACTGAAGGTGATTTTTTTCCCCCTCTTGGCTGTATCTGTTTTCCTTCCTTCAATATTAATACTGACACTTCTCTATTAACTCATTAAGTGCTTGTGACACTAGATACAAAGACTCCATAATTACTATCCTTGCAATTCCACTTGAAGATTTCCACCAAGGCTGAAGTGCCTTGTTTTAGACACCGTACAGACAAAGAGAAAAACAGTCCTTGTCCCAGAGAGCGTATTGTATTCGAAAGGACAAAGCTGACAAAGCCAACAAAGAGAGAAAAAAGACTCAAACTGTTTTGTCCAAGATCATACAGCAGGGTTGGGGTTTTTGGTTCAGTTTTGTTTTTGGTTTTTTTCTGGTGGCTTTTTGTTGTTTATATTTTGTTTGTTGGGGGAGGGTGTTTTTTGGTTTTTTTCTTTGTTGGTTTTTCTTTTCAGAACAGAGGTCAAACCCAGCTCTGTTGACTTTCCATTAGCTTCTCATCTGCCTGTTCATAATCCCATATAATTAATCTCCATCCATTTCAGAGTGTTTGCACTCTCAGGTCACATTCTTCCAAATGGCTTCTAATGGTCAGGTGACACCTTGTGGAATTGTGATCTTCAAGGGCTGGAAAAAACCATGGAAGAAAAAAAAAATCAAGGAAATATTGAACTATGGCAATGTCCAGCCCAAACTAGTACACTGTTGTCTTATTATTTTACAGGAAAGAAAGAATCCATCTCTTAAAGAATATAAAATCCTAAACTTCTATACATTCAGCAAAAAGTTCTGCTGCTGTGCTGCTCATCAGTATCACACTGCATTGAGTAGGGGCACATAGGGAGCTCCATCCTTCAAAGATGTTGAAATCAGCCCTAAAAAAATGTGTAGGTTTTGAAAGTAGTATGTTAGGACTAGGGGTTTGCTTTTGTTCAGCTATATGTTAAATACAACTTTAAATAAATATTTCCCTGTGTTCACTGTTTCTAAGCAGATGGGCTGCAGGTGGTAGGTGGCTTTGTGGAGATCCCTGTATTTCTGACTCTTTATCCACCATCATTCATCAAAGAAACTCAGGATAACACTTGTCAAGCAAACAACTCTCAGCAATTGGGCAATTAACATTCTTTCCTTACAGTCAGAATCTTGCAGCTTGAGATGCTCATGACCTCACTTTCTTCCAGTCTGTGAGGTGAGAGGTACCTGAAACGTGCAGTCAAAGCCCTGGGGAATGACTGGCCATGAGGGGAACAGCAGGATGCTTACCTTGTGCCAGAGCATTCAGAGTTAGACCTTCGCTAGGTAATTGCAAAATAGGAGAACCAAACAAAAATAATCAATTATTATTATCATTATTATTCATCACCATCATCATAAAAGTTTCTTCACAATAACAGTTCTCTTTCAGCATGAAAGACTGAGGGGCTGAGGTCTGTGCCCCTGATCTGACAAAGTTTTTGAGCACAAGCTCCTTGAGCACAGCATTTCAGAAAGCCATGAGCTGATGTGACTTGCTGAGTGGGGTGCCCAACACCTGAAATTGAGCTGGTTGTCTCTTGGGCCTTTCTCATTGAACTTATTCTACTCTTTTGACTCTTTTTTACCTATAATGGCTCTCCCTTAACATTACCATGATTCAAAGAATAAAACTAAAAAAAAAAATAAAAAAGCAATTGGATTAATGGCACTGGTTGGTTTCCACTTGTTTCCCAAAAGAAGAGAGAGAAAAAAAAGCATGGTTTTGGCTTGGCATATTTCTTTCCTATTTTCTTGAGGATTTTGCTACAAAATAATACCATTGCATATGTTACCAGCTGGGGAATGGTAAATCACTGCTTTATAAGGTCCAAAAGTGTTATTATTCAATTTTAGAAAATAGAATTATAAAATAAAATAAAAATCCTTCCCAAGCAAAAGAGCACTGGAATAATTTCTAGAACTCAGTGTAAGTAATACAAGACTTCATTTTGATATACAGGGAAGGGATATTTATAACAGACTGGCCAGATTGCAAACAGATGTTGCTAGAAACTAAATCCATTATTAAATTAATTTGCCTTTTCACCCCCAAGAGACTGTAGAACACAAAACAGATATATTTAATAAAAATAAAGTTTTCCAAAAAGGAGCACATGCAATATGACTGTGCCAGAATCATCTTCTTCTCACAGCTCTGGACATAATTGATTAAATATCCCAGTCCTAAGAGATTCTAGTCACAGATGGTTTCAGGGGCAAGTGATTGCCCGGGGTGGAGCTATGGGAACTTTGTAAGGAGAAAGCAGATGAGCCAGCAAAGCTGATGTTACTCTATCCATGTCAATGTCCCAGCTGATGGACAGGTGCAATGACTAGCCAGTATGGATTGTGATATCCAGGATTTAAAAAGAGGTTTCAAAGAGGTGACTTGCCTGTTGGCACAGGAAAAGATTTGTCTTTATTCATGGAGTGGGAATGGTGTATGATACTGTTGAGCATTTCTGGGTGTTTGGGAAGAAATTGCTTCTGGTGAGAAACTAAGTGGAAATTTTGTCACTTTTACTGTTCTTTAGGATAAAGTGGAAAAAAATCAGGGAAAATTCAAATGTGCTGAAGGACTGATTTTTTGTCTACCAGAATGTGACTGTCAGGTTAAAGCAATGTTCTTATTGCAGGTGTTCATGCAATGCTGAAGGAAAATGTAAACATAATGTTTAGTGAACACCCAGCTTATAGAGTTAGACAAGAAACTAGCAAATAATGGTGCACAAGCCTGTTTGCTCAGCTGGCACAAGCCTATAAGATCATTGAGACAAACCATAAAAGAGACCCTTAACTTAGCAGTGGGGGCAGAAATATCTGCTGCTCTGTTAGAGCTACAGTTAGGCAGGTGCCCTGCCTGGGTCATTATGCAACTTAATAAAAAACCCACTAAGGCAGAGGCTTCCCTGAATGCTGTTTATTTTCTGACATTCTGGGGTAGCCAGTACAGAGTGAGGTTCACACTTCGGGCTCTGCTTGAAGTCCACATAAATTTTAAAGCGTGGGTGCCAGGTGCCCACAAAGCCTATCACTCCACTCCCCCTTCTGAGAGGAAGAGGGCAGAGAAAATAAGATGGGAGACAGCTTGTAGGTTGAGATATGTTTACTAAAATTGAGATGAATTTACTAAAGCAAAAATGGAAGGTTGTCCATGGACAGGAAATCGGGGATGGGAGGGGAAAGGCATCAGCAAGTCATGTCTGGCCACATCCTGGGAACCAGGGCTTCATCACGTGGAGAGGGTGCTCCAGAAGGCAAACACTGTAAATAACAAATGTCCTCCCCTTCCTCCTCCTTTTCTTAGCTTTTGTATCAGAGCAGATGTCACATGGAATGTCTTTTTGGACAGTTTGGGTCAGGCTGTGAGTCCTGGCTGTGTCCCCTCACAGGATCTTGCCCACCCCCAGCCTGCTGGTGAAGGGGGAATGTTGGAGAGGCAGCACTGGTGCTGTGCCAGCTCTGCCCAGCAGAACCCAAACACTGAGACATTATCAGCACCTTGCTGGGCACCAGTGCACTGTGAGGGCACCTGTGGGGAAATGAACTCCAGCTCCACCAGGCCCAAAGCAGTTCTGATAAGCAAAACTCAGCTTGCACTAGGGAGTGCTGCTTCCTAAGCAGATGCCTAATGGGAGTCCATGCTTAACCCCAAAATGCCAGTGGGATGGGAACTCATTTACAGTTTTACTCAGCCAGATTTACCAAAACTGTTTCCATGCTGCCCTCTGTGTTTTTGTACTTGTAATCTCTTTTGCCAGGAGTCCCTTTAAGATCTACAGATTTAATTTGAACTGAGTTCTTGAAAAGTGATACAATGTTTCTGAAGGGCTGTATATGGCAATGCTGCAGGGATGAAAAAAAAAAATAAATCTTTTAAAATGTTCTTGGCTAGGAATAGGACAAAAGTGTATTCTGACAAGTAATAAGATTTTAAAGATAACATTTGGGCTGTCAGGAAGGGTTTTTATTTTAATGAAGTGATGACTGGGGGCCAAGCTCATTATTTCTATCTTTCTTACAAGTCTGAGAAAAATCCCTAAGGAAGATAGAAGTGGGAAACTCTCTCCCCTCTTTTCTTCCTGCCAAACAGGGAAGGATGAGAACCTAGCTTTGAACCAGCTCTCTCCAACCTCTGAGTTTGCTCCAGGAGCTCAGGCCATCAGCATTATGAAAACCTGTGAGCTGGAAGCACCTCTGGAACTAAAACCTGGTGCTCCCATGTCCTCCTGCCCAGCCAGAGCACAGAGGGCTTGGAGTAGCTTTTCCCAGAGAGCCATCACCACCCTTGGCTCCATTTGGACTGGATTAATGTGGCAGCAGCCACCTGGTGCAGCTTACACCTCTCTCTCTGTCCCAACATCCTTCCAGTTGCTGTCATCGAGTTGCTGCTGTCTTTGTCCTTATCTATTTATTTCTTTATTTACTTATTCACTTTTGAATATCTGTCTGCCTGAACTCTGTGAACAAACCTGTGACTTCCAGCATTGACTGGATTTAGGCATTTTTCATTCCAGCCTCGTGCTCCCAGGACTGGGGAGCAAAGCCTGTAAGGAAGCTGCAGTCTGACTTGCTCATCTCATCTCATCTCATCTCATCTGGAGAGAGCTGCTGCTGCCTGGGAGCTGCTGCCTGCACAGATGCCATCCTGGCAGCCCAGAAACACTTTAGACAGTATTGATTATGATAATAAGGAGTAACAACGAGCAGTTCATAGGACTGGCAATGATCTTTATATTTTTGAAAGCCCAAATTTCTTCTCGCTGCCATTGATTAGTGCTGTTTATCAGCTCACTAAGACTTAAAATCTGAATAATCCTCACACAATTTTAGAAGAGGAAACAATAATAAAAGCTTCCTTTTTTCTTCAGAATTGTGGGGTTTTATTTTAATACTGTAATGAGCCCAGAAGGACTTATGTTCCTATTAGAATATAAAATAAACCAAATGGAACCATTTGTAATCAGGATTTTGTCTGAGCAATGTTCTGTCTGTATCACCCACTGCCTGTAAGATTGTGTTCCATTATGTTGCAGCAGTAATAGGAAAGAAACTAAACTATTTGCATCAACAATAATGCAACCAATTTTCAAGACTTGCATGTCAAAAATCCATTATTCCAGATATGATTACCTGGAACTGCCAATAACAATTGTCACCGATTACACTTTTTTACAATGTAGCAAGATTTTCATTTCTCTTTCCCCACCCCATCTCCTCTTCCTCTTTCTTTTTGTCTTTTCTTTTCGTCTCCATCACTTAGATTAGAACATCACATTTAGTACAAGAAGCAGATGTTAATATGGAAAGACAGAACATCTCAATTTTCGCACTGTTAATTCAGCTTACTGAGCCAATTTCACAATTCTCACATTCCTCTAAGTCCTAAGAGAAAATGCTAATTTAGATTGTTAAAACTGACACAGGTTAGGGTATAAAGGATAATTAGCATAAGATCCTACACAAAGTGTTTTTAGCACCATTAATCAGCTCCCACCTATGCATACACATTTTTAGACAAAAGTGGTGTTGAATAGGTCTGGAAAAAAAAAAAAAGCCTAAAATATTCTCTAATACTTAAAAAAACCAACCCAAATCCCCCTGTAAAATTTGGTTGCAAGCAGTTTCCAGTGAAAGTACCTAGCATGCAGCTAAAACAGATCTTTTATTTTACACATGAGAATTATTAAAAACTCATAAAAGCACTCTAGAAAAAAAAAAGTGCATGATTTTTAGGGGATGTGCTAAAATGCAAGGGTATGAAAAAATGGTTTAGTTAGTTTTTCCACTTTCTCATCCCAGAAAACTTAGTCAGAGTTACATACAAGAATGTAATTCTGCATTTTACTCCATTTCATTTATACACATAAATTTCAAGTAAATTAGGTTTTCATTAGTACAGACTGGTTTCCTTGAAAATGGATCTTCCTTGAAAATATGACTTTGGATGGAAAAATCCAATATAACTTTAGAATGCTTTATCTAGAAGTATATGCTACATAAAATGTATGTTACAGTTCATATGAATAATTTTAAATTATATATTATACAATCACCAAAATGATTGTATGAACTACACTGGAAAGAATTCCTAAAATTAATAAATTAAATAAAGATACTAGGAATATTAGTTTAGGAGAGTGGAGTTTTATAACTTGGATGACTGTCTTGTTGATTGCTATATCAAGTTCCATTAACAAAACAGTATTTCTTAGTCAGAAAAGCACAGAATTAAAAATTCCTGCTGCCAGGTACTGAGAGTTTTAAGCATTTTAGTGCTAAAGCAGACAGGTCAAGTAATTATTGTCTCTAATTGGCACTTCCACAAGATGTAACATTTTTACAGTACCCACAGACAAGTGGCACTTAAAAAGGTGAGAAATTATTTTCTGTCTTGAGAAAAAGAAAAGAAAAAAAAAAAGGAAAAAAGAAAATCACATGCTTTTCTAATCTGAGCTTTGCAGAGGGAAAGACTGGCCAAGCACTTCAAGGTCTGAATCAGCAAATCACTTAAGCACACACTGCATTTTAAGCATGTGCATACTAACACTTGACTAAAAGGCTATTTTTATTCTCTGGCTGGCACTCCAAACTGCTTTACTGGTTCTGTGTGTGCCCACTTTAGGTGAAGACCCGGTTTTGGATGGGATTCAGCTTCAGATTTTGACCATTAATTTTGATTTTACAGGGACTTCTGTGAGAGCAAGAAGGATTTACTGCTGTTGCACATTCTAGCACGGACACAGGGCTGATTCAGCTGCCTACCACACATCTAATGGCACTGCAGGTAACTCAGGTCATCTTGACATCTAATTCCTGCTAAAGAGGGGTCTGAGTTTTCTTTAGGCCTGTGTCACCTGTGCCAGCCCTACAGGTCTCAAGAGGTTGCTGTTGTTAAGTGCTGCTAGGTATCTAATTTAGCAATTCTAAGTTATTTTCTAGTACAGTCAGAAGGGTTTGAGTCAGTTTGTCCTTATCCTGACATGTGCACAGACCACTGAGCATCCCACTTGGAGCTGCCCCTTCAGGAGGCAAAGGTCCCTGTATGTCATGTGTTGTTTTTGTAAGCACCATGAGAATGTCTTAAAGACACTCGAGCATCTCAAATAATACTAAATGCCTGTGTGGTCAAGAAAATCGAGCTCGATGGAGATAGAGTTATCCAGTGAGAGTTATCACATTTGAAAAGCTGAAGAGCTTTATAGGCTCTGTAGGCAAAAATGAACCTGTTCAGTTGGGAGCACTACATCCCAGACACCTCATCTGAAGCTTGAGCTGCATCCAGTCCTCAGAGGTAAATCCACTCACCTATGAACAGACAGCTGGTGCCATTTCAGGTGCCAGGGGCTATGCATGACAGCTGTACAGACCTGGCAAATGTGATGCAGAACCTGAGGGAGACCTGTGACCTTTAGGAATGGTAACTGGAGGCCAGCACACAAGTTCAAGTGAGGAATTGAATTTAATGTGGTATCAACAGGCTTACACAGAAGCATTCATTAATGCACTGTGTTAAATCAGACCTGAGCAATCAATAGCATTACTTCCACCAGTAGTGCAAAATCAGAGAAGGACTCTAGGAGGAGAAAATATACAAATCACAGTTCACAAAGTACAATCCACCACTTCTTCTGTTTGTAGGTTAGGATAGATTTCCATTAGACAAATGTTTCTGGGGAAATAAACACAGAAAATGTTGAAATGATTGAAGGTGTTTTTCACTCTTTTTTATAGCTCACCAAAAGAAACAAATCTCATCTCCCAAACCCAGAAATCTTTATTTATCAGAAATAATCTATGCTCCAAGAGACTTTTTAAATGCCATGCAACTCCTTTGTTCATTATAAAGAAGCTCTTATTGACCAAAGTTCAGCTCCACAATGGACACTGCACAAGGAACTTTATACTGGAACCTTAATAAATATCAGTATGAGGTCTGTGCTGAAAGAAAGAACAAATCATCAAACTAAATTATACATTGAAATTATTAGTGTGGCAAATAAATTTCAAATGAAGAAATTCTCAGCATCCAACAGACAGCAGACTAGCTGGTCCACACACAGAGATTAAACCTAAATTTATGTCAGTTATCATGTACATTGGTCATTGATGGAATTAAAAATGGCTACTGTTCAGTCTGTTTGTTTTCTTTTTTTTTCTTTTTCCTAGTGAACACTGAATTTACTGATTTACTGAAAAATAAAGCTTTAAAGAAGAAATTAAAAAAAAAAAAATCTCTGGTAGAGGAGACAAAATGAGTAATTATTTTCAGCCATGAAGACAACAAAAAAAAATTGGCTCTTTGAGAATATCGTATTATTTTATTTTACTATTTAAAAATGCATGGTTTTACTTTCACCAGAACTAACTGTCCTCATGTTTTGGAAGAATATCTTGTACTTAAGCAAATCATCTACACTGACAGAAAAAAGATCAAGTAACGACATCAACTAACCTTAGAAGGAAAATAAGTAAA
Source organism: Phylloscopus trochilus trochilus (assembly GCA_016584745.2). NCBI lineage: Eukaryota > Metazoa > Chordata > Aves > Passeriformes > Phylloscopidae > Phylloscopus > Phylloscopus trochilus. Next base: position 5,597,937 of record WQNJ02000016.1, on the reverse strand, counting down.
TTTATGTGTTTGTATTGATGAAACACTTGAGCAGAAAAAATTGTGTAATTTTTTTTTTCAGTTTTGCTGAGACATTTTGCTGTAGCAAATTTCCCCACCTTTTTTGTATGGTTTGGCTACCAAACAGAAAAGAAAATGAATTATTCACCCAGCTGCAGTGCCAACAAGTATGTCGATTAGTGTTAAGTATTGTAGTTGTTTTTTTTTTATTCCGCCATATGTCCACTTTGGCTAGGATTGAGGCCAGCTGCTAATTTTATACAAGATATAAACAGATGCTGGATAGCAAATCTTGATGTTTCCTTGCCTAAGATTAAAACTACCCATTTACAAGGAAAATTCTTTCTTTAATGATTTTTGCAGTTCAACCATGTCTATGGTAATGACCATTTCAGGTAAAACCACCTTTCTAGACCTGCTTTCATGGATGCTTTTCTTTTGATTTCCTTCTACATGGCTCATGGAAGCGGTAAATATCCACAGGCACATACCTGAGAAACAAGATTTTTTTTCTTAGACTCCTCACAAGCAACTCCCTGGATTCTGTTTCCAGATGGAATATGAAAGCACTCAGATGCCTTGAATAGATTTTCATATATGCTGGTCCTTTGCCAACAGAAAGACCTGGAAACAGAAGAGTTCCTAAGTGGATGCAGCATCCAGAAATATTAAGCCATTAGGTAGATCAATTTCCTTCTCAGCCACCTGCTTGGGGATCTTGTACAAACATTGCCCCTTGCACACTGTGGTACACAGACCATTTGTTGTCTTGAAAAACTCATCACAAAACTATTTATCCTTGTTTATGTAGACCATAAACCTCTCAAATTCTACTTGTTTCTAGTGCAGGACTATCCTGGGGCTAATTTCCCATTCTCTCTGTTTAAAAGCACCTTGTAAAAAAGTCTTTTTTTTTTTTTTTTTTTTTTTTTTCCCCTGCAAAAGCAGCTATATAATGGTGTAATGGTGTTTGGCTTGCATATCTCATAACTAAATTTTAGTTTAAACAAGTACAAAAGAAAAAACTGCTAGAGGTGAGGGGTTGCTGTTTGTTTGTTTGTTTTGGTAAAAGAGGGCTACCCTGCTTTGGAGCTGACACTTTCAGGACTACACTGATGTGCAAATTTCTCTGGAGCTGACACTTTTAGGACTACACTGATGTGCTAATTTCTCAGAAGTATGGATTTGGTGCTTATCTCTGTAAAGAATATATAGAATGATAACCTGATTGTACTCACTGAATGCTCAGTCTCATACAAAAGTCAAATCCACTGCCTTTTTCTAAATTACTTCCTCTCTTGATATATGGACCTTATTTACAGCCTCCCTTTGTGCAACCATAACACCATCACACAGGGCTTAGGTTCTGAAAACCGTAGCAATTGCCTGAAAATTGATTTGATGTCTTTTGCCCGTCCCTCCCTCAGGTCCCTCAAGACATTTTAATATGAGCCGTGACATTATGATGGATGAAATCTGGCATTTTACTGTAGCAATGCTACTCCCATGTGGAAAATAACAGCTTGTTCAAAGCCCATCTTCCAGCCAGATTTAGGTTATACACTAAGCCACATCTTCAGTCTCCCCCTTCTAACTACTCTTTCACAGTATCCTTTGCAAACAGCTTCATTTTGTACATCAACCTGTCTCAGTACCTGGTCCTTTCTGATCCTTTACACTCTGTGTAGCTACCTCAGAGCACACAGGCTACAGCTACACTCTTTCCTTCCCCAAACTCTCTTGGACAAGCAACACATGCAACTAATTCAGCTAATTCACTGGTAATTATCTGAACAGAAAAGGAATCTGGGTAATATGTGGAATTAATTCACTGTAAATCATTTCAGACAATGTGAAGCTCCTGGTGAGCTGTAAGTGCAGTGATAACAGGTTACACACAGACTGAAGCAATGAGCCAGTTCTTGTAGATGTTCATGTGCTTAATTTACCCAGCCAAAGTCCAGGCAAAGCAAAGAGGATTTTGACTTCTGGATTCTGAGGAAAAGTGAACTCATTTTAGAGAACTAGAACATTTAGGAATATCTGGTGTTCGTCTGGGAAAACCTATTCTGTCATCAACTGTTGTCATTGCTTATTTTGTTCATAAATAAAGTTGTACTAACGCACTTTGCTACTTATTCAACCTTAAATTCCTGAAAGTCCTAAGTGGCCATTTATTTTTGTTCATTAAAAAATATGATCATAAAATCAGGCTGAACCCTGAATTTTCTTCACTGACAGTCATGAGAATATAGCATGACTAATTCAGATGTGAATGTCTCTAATGAAAACTACAACAGGGGAAGCAGCAATACCAACCAGAGCTGCTTTCCAAAACCAGCCAGGAAATCTCAGCAGGAAACAACATTTTTACTGCAACAAAAGAATATTGTAGGAGGCATTGTTCCATGTCCATTTTCACTGGACTTTATATGGTTTGTGTTGATTTGAACTGTTCTCACTCACTGCTGTCTACTGGGGAATGCTGTTAATCTTAATTTTTAAATAGGAGAAGGAGTGCACTGCAAAGTCATTAGAGATTCATTTGAAATTGTTGATGTATAAAAGATGCAGGTAAGTATTAAAGAAATTTTGTAAACATTTCTGTGTAGACAGGTGCTTAGTTGGCCATGGGATTTTGACACCTAAAATGTCAGGATCTGACTTCTCTCAGTAATCACAGAGGTGGTCTTTAGAAGAAAAATGGGTCGTGTCAGGATTTCAAGGGCAATAACAGCCCTTAGCACCCCTGGAGTCTCTTTCCACCCCTGTTTGTATCCTGTGACCTGGGACTCTCTCCCAGCAACAGGTTGGATAACACAGCCCTGCCCCACACACCAAATCCCTGGTTTCATTTCACCCCCAGCAAGGGTTGGTATCCCCTGCCTTGGGCTGCATATCCCAAATCTCATGCTGAAGAAATTGTGGAGAAAGAAACGGAGTGCAGAGCGGCTGAGGAATCTGAGTCAATTAACCCCTTAATTATGAAGAGGAGACAAATTACACCCCCTTTTCCATTTCTGCTGCACATTGCAGTAGAAAGTGAGTCAGCAACTCCCACAAGCAAGCTTTTTGAACCCTTAACATTTGTACATGGATTTAAAGTGAGAATGAATACATGTGAAGCAGATATTTACGACTCCAGCACTGAAAAATAGGGTTTTCTTGTCTCTTCTGCCTTGTAATGTACACAGACTGTTAGACCAAATATTTCATCATATGTTACCTTAACTGACAGTATAAAAGTGTCTGTATAGTTCATGGAACATTATTGAACTATGTGTTGATAGTTGATTTATTATTAAAAAGAAATAATAAATGAAAAGTGCCTGAAAAGCTTTGCCATTTGTTTCAGTTCCATTTTTTCCCTGCTGCCCTTTAGCAAATTTTTGGGTTTAGTTTAACTATTTCATATTCATATTCATATTTATATTCATATTCATATTTATTTTAACTAATTATTTTTTCTTTTCTTTTCTTTTCTTTTCTTTTCTTTTCTTTTCTTTTCTTTTCTTTTCTTTTCTTTTCTTTTCTTTTCTTTTCTTTTCTTTTCTTTTTTCTTTTCTTCTTTCCCTTTTTCTCTTTCTCTTTCTCCTCTCCTCTCCTCTCCTCTCCTCTCCTCTCCTCTCCTCTCCTCTCCTCTCCTCTCCTCTCCTCTCCTCTCCTCTCCTTCAAATTCTTTTGACAACCTGAGAAAGTCTTGCAGCTGAATGAAGTATTAATTATATTTCAAAGCAAACCTTTTATTCATTTGGGGACAATCTGTGAAGCAGAAATCTGTGACTGAAGCTGCTGCCAAGCCAATTACTGCAAAATAACTCAAATATGTCTCGACAGATTGCAATTTTTCCTATTGTTAGATTGTTTATTTTTTAGATCAAAAGGTTATGCTCACTTAAATTAGACTTGCATTTAAATATTCCATAACTTTGTGCATGATGGATCTGTAGGTGCATGTAGAGAATATACAGTTAGGCAAACAAATTGCATTCAACTAACAATGGATATTACTGATCTATTTCCACTTCTTTTTTAGAAATCATCTCCAAATGTACTGCAAGTGTCATAGATTCATAAATTCTAGGACTAGAAAGAAAATTACAGTCTTCTTTCATAAGCAGAGGAAATCAAAAAGAGCTTCTTGCTCAGTCATTTTTGCATCAAACATCTCTTTTACAGTATATAAAAACGTGATTTAATATCTTTCAGTGGTGGAAAATCCACTGCTTTCCTAGGTAATTTTTTCTGGCAGTTAAGGATATATTATTATCAAAAGGAAATTTCTACTGTATTTATTTATGTAATTGCCTAACCTTAAAAAGGAACAAAATCCTCCCAGGCCAGACTGTGAATCTTTGCTAAAATGTGGGAATTCCTAAGGATGCCAATGGAACTAATACTTCCAGCAGTGCTTGGTGTAAGCAAAGTGGATACAACATGTTTTATGAATTTGTTCAGTTTCGAGTTATCTGATGAATATTTTATAGAAATACATGACAACTTATTGATTGCTCATGACATATTTGCTGCTGCAGTTATTCTATTCATAAACATCCAATTGCAAAGCAAAGTAAGAGAGTTAAATCACACAGCTATTTTTGTTTCCAGAAGAAATAAAGCTTCTGCAGTGGGAAAAGCCATACATATATCTGTGCAAATATGCATTTTTGATCTGTCTCCTATGCTAAAAATGAAATTGCATTATTACTTGTAAGATCTTCCCACTAAAATTCATCCCTAAAAAGTCCTTAGTCAGACTAACCTCTGTTGACTTTGCACAGCATTCCTGAATTCCCTTATTCTCTCTAGTTACAGCTTTATCTGTATTTTGAACTTGCTCTTTGGCACCCCATTTCTTCAACCCTTAACAAGCTGAGAAATTTCTGGTCAGTAGAGCAGAAAACAGAGATTGCTTCACGCACAGATTGTAACACTACTCCAAATAATCATCCTGATTGAGCTTTCAGATGTGGTTGTTGGTTATTGAACACCTACATGTGTTAATTGCATATGGACCTTCCAAAAATATAGTGTTCCACATCTACCTCCAAATTCCCTGACCAGAAATGAAAGAATTCTGACATTAGTCTCTTTATCCAACCTACAAAAAACAAAGAATATGGAGTTTGGCTTGTTTTGTATTCTGGCAAAGAATTAGGCTTTGTTGCCACTCCTGCATAAATTCATTTAGAGCTGAAGGCAAAAGTTTCAGAACTGGAGGACATTTCTAAGTGCCTCTGACTTCACCAGATCCAGAGATGAAAATTTCATCTCTGTGGCTCTGCAGAGTCCAAATGGAAGTGATAGTTGGTTCTGTCAGTAATAAGCAAACCTCTCACCTCCCAATTTTTCTTACTAGTTTTTTCCCTATTGAAGAACTTTATAGATATTCATTTGTCAAAAAAAGGAAAAGAACAATGAATGGCAAAGAAGAAATTTAAAGAATTTTCTGTAGTTTAAAGAAGTGTTAAAGAAGTTTCTGTATTCTCCAACTGTGTATTTTTTAATTTTGTTCTTTTGGATGAGCTTGAGCAATACACAACATCTAAATCAGATCTCATCTTGCAAGGCCTCTGCTCCTTTAGAGACTGATGAATTCACTTTTGTTTTTCTTTGAGGTATTCTTTATAAAAACTCATCTCACTGAATTTGATCTCAGCACTGATCTGGGATATCTTTCATGGCAAAACCCTTTTGCTCCCCAGCCCACAACCTGAAGGACAATGTACACCGGGGACTCTGATACTGTTTCAATGAGGAACTGTGGTTTGGGGATTTTTTTTTTTAATTTTTTTTTTTGTTTTGTTTTTGTTTTGTTTTTTTTTTTTTTTTTTTGTTATTTTGTTGGGGTTTTTTTTCAAAGGACATGAAGCAGCACCTAGTTTGTTCCTACCCTGGAACAACTAATTTATAGTAGATCTTGTTCAAGGGAACTCTCAGAAAGTATTACAGAGGAGACTACATTTGTTTGCATTTTGTGGGCTGTGATTGCTGCCTCTGACTGGTGGAAAAATTGACAGTTTTACATCATTCTGTTAGCCCCACTTCCCACTTCAGCCACCTGGCATGTTTCTTTCTTTTACACTTTGGCTTATTTGTAGTAGGATGCAGAAATGGTAATCTGTCTCAATGACTGCAGAGGGGCTTAGGTGGGTGGTCTTCAAGGCCCTCTATCATCTTAAAAAAGTTACATAAAATGGTCCATCATCAACTCATCTTGATAAGAATGCTTGGAAGACATGATCCTGAAGGTGAGGGAATCTAACTCCCTCCAGATAAAAATAAAGCAGAAGAAACTGGAGGTCTGCAAAAGGGGGTTAACTCATCAACAGGTTAACTCACCATATTTAAAGGCAATTTTGTAGTTGCTGTGTGGTCCAAGAGATGGATGCACTCAGAGAGCTTGGTATAAAAGCTCCTGCAAGCCCTCGAATGTTGCAATCCAGCATCTGTGTTCTAAACCTGCCAAGTATAACCTCTGAATGGTCACCAGGCTATTGGCTCCAATACTAAAACATATTGAGGAGGAGTGGAAGAGGGGAAGGCAATCCAGGAACGGGAGAAGCTCGTGCCAAGAAAGTGTCACACAGATATATAGGAGCCAATTACCTTTGTAATTGTGTTTTACCAATAAAAGCCAACATTGTGTCCAGATTCCTGTAAGATCTGCTTGCTTCAGTGACAGTTTACAAGTGCAGTTAACGAGTTAATGGGAAGATACAAACCATCATTGAAGGAGAATGACTGTATTACATGAAGAGGAAGAAAAATGTTGTGGGTGCAAGAAGTCATCAAACTTCACCAGAATTCCTGTTAACCCCCTCAAAGACAATTAGATACAGAGCACCTACCAGGATAAATCCTTTATTAACATCTTTCTATAGAATGATCATTATGTGGAATGAAGTTTACTATGGAAAGGGGCACCTGTTTCAAGGTGGTTTTTTATTAATGATATCCTTGATACCCATAGGCTGCTCTTTGCAAATATAATTCCAGAGTTCTTATCAGCAAAACAAATAAACTTAAATAAAGCTCTGACAGAAATGGATCAGATCTGTTGGTTTAAAGAGTCACTGTCACACATACAACTTCAAATTAAAATGTCACACCTATAGTTAAAATGTTCACATGCAGTGCAAGTTGCTGGAACAAAAGGAGGAATCTAAGGTTATTAAAGACAATAACAGTAACAGAAATATTAATAATTTCTGACCCTAAAAGGCAAACTTAGGGGATAAGATTTCCAGTCAACTATGCTTGAGTACATTACTGTTACTTTTGTAACCTGCATTATCATACAACCCAGATACCTCCATCTTGTCATGCATTTACTTCCAAAGCGAAGATTTTACTAATATTATAAATATTATTTCCTCTAGAAACAGGGAATGGAGGATGAAGTATTAGCTATTTTTCTCAAGATTATGTAGCAAAAGACAGAGTTAAAATAGACTATTAATTCTGATTTTGTGACTTAAAGATTGAACGAGGCATGTTTTTTTTTTATTCTGAATTTCCCTCATGCTCTGACTTCAGGCTGTTGCAGAGTCCAGCCTGAAGGACCTCTCCAGGCTCCTCCTTCCTCAACATTTCAAATGGACAGTCAGAAAAGGGAGTTACCAAAAAAATCAAAGAGCATCTCCGAAGTAATGCAATAAGATTATTCTTCCTAAGTTATGTAAGTTACTGATTGAGTAGGCACGGAGAAGGCAGTAAAGATACTGGGGGAAAAAAAAGAATTAAAATTATTAAGAACTTAAGAAGTTGGAACTTTTTCCACACAAAAAGCAATCATAAAGAAAATTTTCACTAGGCACATGCCTTACAGTCTTGGTCTGTGGATGCACAAGAAGCTGGGGACACATCCAGGACTGGTGACCCAAACTGACCAAAGGGATACACCATACCCTGTGATGTCATGCTCATACATATATAGACATCTATAAACACATATAAACACGTCTATAAACTGTGGGTAATTTGAGTGGTGAGCAATTACATTGTGCATCACTCATTTTGTGTATTCTAGTTCTATTATTATGATTATTATTAATTATTCACTTCCTTTTATATTTTGTTAAACTGTCTTTATGTCAACTCACAAATTTTACTTTATTTTCCCCCATTCTCTTCCCATCCCACTGCAGTGTGGGAAGTGAGCAAGAGGCTGTGTGGTGTTTAGCTGCCTGCCAGCTTAAACCACAACACTTACTAAATGCAAATCATCTTTAATTATGCTTATAGGTTCAGTCAGGGAAGAGAGACAACTCTTTTTGAAACATCTCATGGAGCTAATATTTAAAATTTATTTTCAGCGTATTTCTAATAACCTTTCAGTCAAAACCCCTTTGAACTACAGTCTTAGAAACTTCACCTGTAAGAGTTTTAGATTTCAGGTGTATATTTGCTTTCATTAGGTATGGGTTTGAGGACAAGAACTGCCTTTGATCTTATTAACATCAAAACACTGAATGTGCAGATTTTCAGGTGTGCAGACCCATGCCAGGATAACCTCATCCCCTGACTTCCTACTTATGATGACCAAGTCAGATGCTGCAATAAAGAATTTCAGGAAAATAAGCATAAGTAGGAGAGTAAGGACTTGGAAATCTAGAGATGAAATTTTGTTTTGCCATGTATATATGGCCCTGGGAGCTTTCATGTCCCAAAAGTTGCTTCTTGCAAGGGCTTTTTAGAGAAAGGCTTTTCCCTGGCTTTTTCTTGGTCTCAGTGCAGGCCTTCATTCTGTTTTGTCCAGTGTCAATCCTGAGGTCCAGAGGTGCGTTTATTTTGCATCCAGGGATGGAAACCCTGTACAGAACCCTGTTTGTGTGGGGTGAAAAAGATAAAAATCTTGTAAGGCCAAACTAGAAAGTAGCTGTGATATTCTACATATCATCTAGATCAGGGGCCACAAGTGTGGCATCTGTCACGAACTGCATCTGTTCCAGGAGATATTTGGTTACTGGAAGGCAGGGATTAATAAAGCACTATCTCTACATGTTGTATTCTGTATTTTATAAATATATGGACACAAAGATGTAAGTAACAAGTTACTTTGTGTGTTGAAGAACTTCATCATGTTTTCTGCATCAGGACCAATACATATGAAAATTTATCAGAGAAGAGAGAGAATAAAGACTGAGAATAGTCTAAAACATGTCTGATCAGGGCAAACACTATAAATCTTCAAAATGATGATATTCATGATCTGTTTGACTTTAGTTTCCCATTGCACATGATACCACACCTCCCTGGGAGATGTGAGAAAATATGAAAAGATTTCTTAAATTAATAATAAGTCTATAAATATATAAATAAATGTTATGTGTGTATATATATGGAACTAAGATAACTGTTAGATGAAGTAACTGAGGAATAGACTTAAAAGGATTTTGTTCAAACTGCATTAAATTCTTGCTCTAAATATTGAAAGTTTCCAAATTTAAAAAGCAATTTCTTCCCCCATTCTGCCAAAAAAATCTATAGTCTCCAGGAGCTGAGAAAGAGTCACAGTACCTGTCTGTTTTTAGAGTTAAATTTGCATACATAAGCTTATTGAAGCAGTGTTGAGAATACTTCTTACCTTCTGTGACTTGCAGGTGTTCTGTAAGACAGGATTTGCTTCGTTTGCTGGATTGCCTCTCAGGCATTAAATTCCTTGAAAATTAGTTTTAGTGTGTGCACTTAGCAAACATGGGGAGACACTGGTCAAGTGGCCCTAAAGCTTCTTCCTCTTTCTTGTATTATCCTATGAAATGGGATTGCCTGGGAGAAATTCTGGTGCTTGGAGTTTAATGAAACCAAGTGTGTGGGGTTTAATACACATGATACTTAATTTCCACCACTCCCATTGACTTAACATTATCCTGTATTTTGTGTTCTGCAATTTCATAGGTTTAATAATTTGATAGTACTTATGGCCAGAAGGTACCTTTAGACCATCTAGCCTGGCTGCTTGTATATCATAACCCATTATATTTCAATGCATGAAGTATTTTAAGCTCAAAGACTACATTTAAATGGAAGATTTCCAGTCTTCAGCAGACTGAATCCTGTGCTGCAGACAGAGAACTGGAGGGAAGACAGGTAACAGCTGTGCCCAGGTGGCTGCAAACACAGAGAATGGATTATTTGATACTTCAGGAAAGAAGAAAAAGAGCTATAAACACCGCAAGCTGATTGTGCATGAGAACCAAACTTTCTGACTCATGATGGACTAGCTGGAATCTTGAAGTATGGAGATTAATTTTGTGCAGTTTTAATCATTGTCTGACTTTAGATTGACAGCCTAAAAGTAGATCCAGGACAAATTCATGGCTGTGCTGCCACTGAGCAGCTGTAGAAATGTTGCAAGTACAACAATCCAAACATTCACCTCCCTTCAACTTGCCAGGCTGGAAAATGGGGATAAAGCAACAGAATTCCTGTGTAAAGCTCCTGACTAAGTCAGAGCTAAAGATTTTGAATATTGATATTGTGTTTCAAAACTGCTCCAAATCTGTGACATCTCATCTCTACACAGCTGGGGTTCTCTCCTTTGCAGTCAGCTTAAGCAAAGGCTGTTCAATGAACATTTTGCCATAGCATTTGAAGTTTCAACATAAGCTCTAATTAAAAGACATAAAAATCCTTTTGCCTATCCAAGGTTTCATTTTCATGGTTCCACAGGAGTGATTTAGAATAATTCTACTTTATAGACTGTATAATAAATAAGGCCAATCTCAAAATCTCAAAACAAACTGAAGTGAGGTAAGTAGGTTATAAATCTGGAGAATCTAGAGATGGAATTTTTGTGGGTTTAATGCGTGATTAAATTATTTTTAGCTGAAGGAAAAAATAATCATACGAGACAAATATCAAGATGCATAATTAATATACTAAGGAATGTACCATTCCAGATGTATATCATAAACCACAAAATCTGCAGCCTCTGCTCCTACTGTGGATGACACAGGCAGGGGAGAGGGTTGCTGAAATGATTGACATCCTTGGAAGTTTTAATCCCTCCATCTTCCACCAATAATTTTTAAAATTATCACTGGAGGGATATTAACACTGGAGTGCCAAGGATAATTTTGAATGTATAAACCTATTCCCAAATAAAATGGCATCTTCCAATGTGGTTTTCATTTAGTGAATGAAATCATCCAGGCTTGAATGTGACAGAGATAAAGGATAATAATGTGCAGCCATATCTTGAAATTCAATCCATTTCAGTATTCAACAAGCTATTGCCACCTGCTAGAAGAGGGAAATTCATCATTTTTCCTTACTCAATAAAATAAAATCAATAATTGTGGTGTGTTTCTTGCTCACCAGTGTTTCTTCTTAGGTATTCTAAACTGCATCTGCAATACTTTATTCTCTGTATATATAATTTTTATAATTATTTCTGCTCTCATATGCACACCTGCAAAACAACAGTATCTGAGAAGCTTGACTACCCTCCTCTTGCCTTTATAAATGTCTGACTGAATGCACAGGGAATTTGGGGAGTGCAAAGTACTAAGAAATGCAACTTTATCAAGAATAAATACCCTGAAACTTTACACCTGCCTGCAGTAATTGCACATTGTAAAAGATCTCTGATTTCCAGGAGGACAAAATAATCTTCCAACAAAAGAGGAAAGTGTTAACTGTGGAGTGGATGATGTGGCCATTAAGGGCACAGCCCTGCCCTCCCAGGTCCTGCATGGGTCATGCAGATTTTGAGCCAAAGAGGAAGAGGTTGAGTGCAGGTGTTTGGGGAACGAGGAGGCAGCAGATGGAATGGCTGACTTTGCTGGTCCTCCTAGTAAAATTTATCAAAATAATTTTGGTGACTTTTATATTTATTGAAAACTTTGCAAATACGCAAATTGACATCAAATGGAGTGAAGGCTTTTTTTTCTTGGGGGATTTTTTTATAAGCATTTAAGTGGCTTTCTCCAGGGTTTCTGGAATTTATTAAAGCGGGAGGTGGTGTCATCTTTGTGAAGGAGAAGGTGCTTAGGAAAAAGCACAACCCTTCTATGGGAACTGTGTGATAAACTGGAATGGAGACCATGTCAGCAAGGGCTTCCCAGCAGTATTTTTACAGGGTTTCTGAGACTATTTTCTCTCCATTGCTGATGTGGAAATCATAGAATCATGGACTCATTAAGGACTAAAAATACTTATTAGTTCGTTGAGTCCCATCATTAATCCACGTTACATAGTATAACCATGTCTCCAAATGCCACATTGATATGTTTTTCTAAATATTTCCAGGGATGGTGATTGCACCACTTCCCTGGGCAGCCTATTCCAATGCTTGGCCATCTTTTTAGTTAAGAAATTATCCTCCTTTGAATATAGTTTAGTGGACATCAATCACAGAGTGTAACCAAAATTTGGCATCAAACTGAGGTGGGTGACCTCTCTAGAAGGACTGAGGACTTACAGTTACTCCTAAGGAACACAGAGTTTCTAGAAAGGACTGGAATTTTAATATCAACTATGCTGTCATTTAACCCAAATGCAGCAACACCCTTACTTTTCAAGCAAGGTACTCAATTTCATACTGCTGCTCTGAATCAGGCAGAAATGGGCAAGAATTGGAGTCACAAGTAACTGCAGATGGTACATGAGTGATCAAACTGTTCAGCAATGCCTCCACTTAGAGGTATCTTTTAAGGCTTTAGCCTTGATTGGCACATTTGCTATTGAAAAATAGTTTAGAAAAGCTATTTCTTAGAAAAACATTTCACATGACCCAAAACAATGTATGATCATAAGCAAAAGAGCAACAGAAACAATTTGGCCAATCTGAAACTATTTGCTATGATCAGAATTAATGTGATGCATGTGGCTCTGAATTTGAAGCTCCAGCATTTGACGAGGATAATACTTCTGCTGGTAACAAAATTTGTACACACACAAACTGCCAGATCTTTTCTTAAAGTCGAAGCCAAGATCAATCTTTTCTTATCTACTTGTTAATGACATGTACACTGTGGGTAAATATCACTCACAGTTCAGAGACCTTTGATATTTAGTCTCTGCACCGTATGTGGAAATCCCTGGGATGGAATCTCATGCAATCAGACTCTGTTAGGAAATCTGGATTTGGAAACTGAAAGCTTATAAACAAGGAGATACCTAATCTAAGCATTACTGTGCCTTCCTATGGTGTCTCTAGTTCATTTTCTATCCAGCTTCCTTACTCTCATAATGATATATTGACAGCTGGATTGATCTCAGCTAAGAGTCTAACACATCCAAAAGTGTTCAGGGTGAGAGCAGGAGTCATCCTGACAAATATTGAAATGTCTGCACTGCAATGCTACTGGCTAAAGAAGGTGATGGGAATCATGGTTATGTAAAATATCCCTACCCTTAATCATTATCATTAATTACATATCAGCCTCTGACCTTTCTGGACATTGTTTGATAATTACTTTAAGGCATCCTGTAGATCGAGAAATTTCCCAAGAGTGTTTTAGAAAAAAATATACATTCCTTCTCCAAAAACTTGATTTTGGTTAAATTTTCTTTCTAAAATAATCTTTATGAAAGAAAACACTACAAAAAGTCGTGGACTTTCAGGTGAATCTGAAAAAGAATTATAGGCAGACTTAGGTGTTTTATTTACCTTCACCAGCTGTTTTTTTAACTTCTTTTGATTGAACTGTTTTACGGAAAAAAATGTTCATGCATCAAAATACAAAATAAGGAATCCAAATAACTATTAATATTTTTTTTAAAAAAGTAGAATATATGCAGAATTTTTAATCGTAGGGACATAAGCAAAGATAGCAACCTTTTATTTGACTAATGTAGACAAAAAGGTAAGCATAATTTCAAATACAAAGAAGTGGTTTTAAAGCTGAATTCAAACTAAAACAAAAATATTAGCTTAATTAAATAAATATCAGGTCAAAACTCTAGAAAAGGTAATTGGTACCAAGGAATGGAAAGAATGTTGTCAAGGAACAGACAGATATTGATGGCCAAAGGGAGAAATATTATAATGTATCACAAAATCATGACAGATATAATCCAGGTCTTTGGTAATCAATCAGGACTTGAGTTTTAGTTCTCAGACTGATCTTAAGAAGGCTTTGTAAATATTTTTTCTGCTCATGACTGAAATAATAGGGAATAACTGTTTTGTAGGAGATAGAATCTCCCTGACCAGAGGTGGTTTTGTCCATTATTTATTGTCTACATGGCTCATTCTTGTGTTTTCATTTCACAAGTAAGACATTTGGTGAAATTCATGAAGTGCAATATGTTCTGCAAAAAGACAAATGAAAGATCAAAGGCTTTATGAGTCCACTGTGGAAATATTTACTGTGGTTGTAGTGGAGATGCTTTAGTACAATTTAAACTTCTTCCTCGGCTATGATCTAAATCCCTTTGTCATGTTTGTGGCCTACAGGGAGATTTTTTTCTGATGAGTTTAGAGATTTGCAGGCTGTGAATGGTTAGAAGAGCTGTGAGTAGATATGATCTCCCCATATAAGTTTAATGTATAATTAAACAAGTCACTTAATCATACTGTTCATCGATTTCCCCCCCTCAGTTTCCAGGGGAGGATGGCCTGTAACACATTGTGCCTGTGATGTGTGGAAGAAATTCTTGTGATGTATTTGAATGCTTCTTTTACAAGGATCTATTCCCCTGGAAAAATGCCTCTTTGGATAAAATTCCCCTTTTAATTATTTAGGTAGGTATCACGAGTGTTCTCCTCAAAGTAAAAATATTGATGTCCAAGGACATGGCTGGATAACACAATTTTTTTATGTGTTTTGGATATGTTCATAGAAATAGATGTGTTGCTGTGCAGGTTTTTCATAGATTTCAGTTGGTAGGATGTTGATTTTGATTCTGTCTTTAGTGTTTGAAAAATGAAGATCATACTCAAGGATTCCTGAAAAATGAAAAGATGTTTGTTACTGAAACAACAATGGAAGTCAACAAAAAAATCCAGATGTCCATAACAGATGGTAAACTTATAATCTTTTTACCTTAGATATAACACAAACTTCATGGTATGATAGCTAAAAAAAAATCTGCATTCACTTCTATATAAACAACGTATTTCAGATAAGAGATATAAACTATAAATAGAAACTGATATGATGATCCTTATTAAAGAGAGAGAAAAGCTTTAAAAAACCATCAAGTATGGAATTTAAAGAAATATTCCACGATATTTCATATATATATTCCAAAACAGCACTTCTTATATTTTCTACTTCAACATATTCTATGCAATACAGAGCAATTCATAATGACAAAAAGTGATGGTCTGGCCCAGATTCAAATGTTACATCCTAGTGGGTCAGACTCATTGCAGGTAATGGAAAATCAGTGCCAGCAGCACCTGGCAAACTGTGACCAATCCCTGAATGTGAACCTGTGTAAAATCCCTTCACTGGTGCTCCACCCACTTTTCAGGATAAGTCATTCCCTGGGATCATTTCTGTGCTTTTATATGCAAGTTAAATAGTGTGACATCCAAATAAGAATATCCAAACAGGCAGAGACATGGGTTGTAGAGGAGCCTGGGTTCTGGAAGCAAGCTGGCTACAAAAAATAATACTCACACATGCAGTTTGAAAAAAATTAACTTCAAATCAAGCCCATTGCTCCAAACATATGGATAAATCCTGTTCAGATGAAACAAAAAATAAAGGGGGGAAAAAGTAGCAAATGAAACACTGAATGCTTAAAGAGAAAATTTAATTTATTTTCTTTTCTTTTTAGTTGAAAACTAGATAAACAGTTTATGATAACTCCTATTTTTGTTTCTGTTTGCTTCATTTTATTTAGCTACCTTAGACAATTTGGGTTGTGTAGTCTTTCAGGGGAACAATATGGTTCAAGTATATTGTGAGGATAATATAAAGCCAAGTGAGCTCACAGCATCACCAAAGGTACAAATGGGTTCAGACCTGCTCAGACACAGGCATGTCTGGCAGCCAGGGTTAAATGTGCTAAATTCTAAAGATACTGAGGAAACAATGGCTGATGGTGTTGCCCTGGTGATTTTTTTTTTTTTTTCCTTTTACAGGTGTCCACAAGACAACTTTTCATTTTGGGTTGAACAAAATGACACACTCCCTTTCTCCATCACCCCCTATGCCCTCACCCCAAGTTTTACACTCAGCTCAAATTTTATTGTCTGTTTTTGTTGTTCTGTTGCTACCTACCATCACTGTTTTTTACCAATTTGGCAGCTAGCTCTAGAAAAAAAAAAAAAAAAAAAAAAGAAGATCAATTTTTCACACAGCTTGACTCAGGAATATAAGTTGGTGCTGGGCTTTAACCAAACACAGGGCTCTCAATGTGCCCTTCTTGGTGCATGCTTGGGAAGGATCTCTCCTCCACCAGCCTGTGCATCCTTTATTGCTGCTGCAACAAGGGTGACAACGTGTGTCAAGCCTGGGGGGAGCTGATCCTGGCAGCAGCCACGCATTCAGCTATAGCCTGCTGTCAATTTTACCTGCCCACAACTCCTCCCGGAGGCCCGAGCCTGCCAGAGTTCACAAAAACCAGGACAAATAGTGCTCCTTCCTTTATTGTTATTATTTTTTTTTTCTTTTCATAAGGCAATTCAGGTGTTCACAAAACAGGTTGAGCTGGGAGAGAAGACAAATGACGAGTGGTAAGGGGCCGTCTGTGAAAAGAGATTTTTTTGTCTTGCTATTTGCAAGTGGAATTCACAGTTAAATGAAACAGGGCAAGGGGAAAATAAATTCCCTCTGATTTATACTTTGCAGAAGACAATTTTGGGATCTCAGATGCCAGGTGTTAAACTGGGCTTGTAAGCTATTAGGAAGACAATGCTCACACACATCCTCATGCCTGTGGGAGTGACACCTGGTTATTGGGAAATGCAAAGATTTTTCCTGCCTTCTGCAACCCTGCTCAGAAGGGAGATACTGGCTATAAGAAATCAGGCCCTTAACCAAACCTGGTGAATGTTATGTCCCTCTTGAAGATAACAAGCAAGGTGTCTCTGCACAAAATGTCTTCAGTCATTAGTAATTTTCTGTGCCTTTGACTCTACCATGTGTTGGTGAGAAGTTTAACATCATCTCTAGGGGAAAAATTCTAACTGATATCCTGTTCCAAGAAGCCTTTAAAAAAACCCCAAATAATAATAATAATAATAATAATAATAAAAGAAATAAAAAAGATTATTTTCTGTACAAAACATGCCTTAGCACCTTAGGCATTGCAAGGATCCCAAGCCAATGCACTGAGGCATAGCATAGCAACCGTCACCAGGGAAAATGTCAAAACTCCGAGACATGCAAAAAAAGAAAAGAAGGCAGGCAACTGGGGAAAGTTCCAGCTTCCCTTACATCTCTCAGAAATTATTTAATTCCCACCTCTGGCAGACAAAACGCAGTTAAACTGCATTGAATCTAACATGACAAAATAGGAGAATAAAATCATATGTTTGAAAATATATGAAGTCATTGAAAATATTTGTTTGGATGCAAACTTTGAAAAAGAAAAAAAATTAAACTTGTATTTTGGTAGTACCATACAAAAAAATATGTTGTCTTCCATAATACATTTTCTCCCTAAATAATAAGTCTTCTATTTGCACTTCAGATCTCCAAAGAGCAAGAACCATTTGTTCTTCTTTAATGGCTACAAAGCTTAAGGCATGTATTTTTTAAAACAGATATTGGAGCGGGATTTTGTCAAACTTACAACATTATGTGTTCATTTAGTCCTTGCTTAGGGGATGATGTGGAAAATCTCATATTTTACTTTTAAAATTATTTTTAAACAAAGATTTATCATGACAGAATCCCATGGCAGGAATCAGCCCATATACATATCACATGCAAAATGAGGACATGCACCAACTGCTTATGTGACCAGTTTTCTTCTGAGATTTTTTTCCTTTCTTTTACCCATGATCAAGGAATTTGGCTGCACTGCAGCCTTTTTTGATTAAGAGGTTCATTTCCTCTCAAATAAAGAAATGGAAGAATGAACTCTTTATACCACTCCCTAAAGAGGGCATACAGGAAAGCTGGAGAGGGACTTTTTACAAGGGCATAGATGGATAGGACAAGGGTGAATGGCTTTAAATTTAAAGAGTGCAGATTGCAATGAGGTATTACGAAAAAATCTTTAATGTGAGGGTAGTGAGGCCCTGGCACAGGGTGCCCAGAGAAGCTGTGGCTGCCCCATCCCTGGAAGTGTTTAAGGCCAGCTTGGACAGGGCTTGGAACAACCTGGGACAGTGGAAGTTGTCCCTGCCCATGGCAGAGAGTCTGAAACTGGTTGACTTTTTGAGTTCTTTCCAACCCAAACCATTCTGTGACTCAATGCTGTTTCCTCTTGGCAAGCCCGGTTTATTTATCCTGTAGGAGCCTTGCATTATTATTTTCTAAGCAGCAATTAACAATATGACAAGCTGAGGCCAGGAGCTTTTTAAGTTGGGCATTAGGGTACCCAAAGTAGATGCTTTGACCCTTTCCATTGCTCCAGCACTACAATATTTAAAATCTCATATGAAAATGAGAAATTTTCATTTCTCAACCTGGAGAATATTTTCCATTAACTTTGCCAAAGAAAATTGTGGACATATTAAAACACTGGTTTTTTGTTTTTTTTTTTCTCTTCATTTAGTCCTTATCTAATAGTTATTTACTTTCCTCTTGAATCATTGTCTACATTGTCTACTCTGACACCATTATTAACTAAATTAAAAATCTTGAGGTAAAGTGTTCAGAACAACAAAGAGAACTTACTGGGAAATTTTAAACTCTAATTTTGAAAACAATGTTGATCTGCTGGAAACAAAGGATAAGGAAAATCTCACTTTTTAAAATCTTTAAATTTAGACTATAATTAGTTAAATAGGATGTGAAAAGAGATGTTTATCAAGAGAGTATCTCCTAATGGTAGAGTTAAAATAATAAATACCAATAATAAATAATATAGCTGTTCTTTAATAAAAATTGTACTATTTCTCCTAATATTTTTTTAACCTTTGTATCCTCCAGATTCACAGGACACATTGTATGAAATAGTTACATTTACCAAACTTTATTTTCTGTAGGTGTGTACAGTCATTAATATTTTATAAAATTTTGTCAAGTTCAGAACTGAGAAAACTGTAAAATACATCTTCACTTACCATTGTCATCAATCTCTAAATGTGAGGCCATTTTAAAATAAACATAGAGATTATAGTAGAGAGAAGATAAGTAAACATGCTATCTTACTGTGTTTGAGCTGTTCAAAATTGTTCATGTTACAGCAAGTTTTCTCTCTTCTTGTTAGTCTTGATGATAAATGGTCCTGGGAAGGCAAAAGGGAGCAAGTTTGGAACACACCAAGAAGCATGTCTGGATAGTTCCCTGCAACTGGAAATCATTGAGACAAATTCTGTGACTGCATCTAACCAGAAACTCAGTAATTTTACAACTATTAACACCACAAACTAAATCTGTAAGGAATGATAATCAAATATCACACTTCAGGGCATGAACTAATTGTCTACCAGGTCAGGAAATGATTTGTTGCTCCAATATTGCACAAATGCTTAGATGTCCTCTGAGTTTTCATCTCTTTTCTTGAAAATAAAATGCAAAAACCAAGAACTGAATGACCATCCATTGTTGGAGGAAAGAAGAAATCCAGCTTTGTAAGGGATGAGACAAATGGTGTATTAATGTAAGTTTCCTTTTCCTAGATAAGTCCACTATCTAAAATGCAACACCTTTCCACTGTATCATATTCCTAAATAACTTAAATCAGAGGTGCGCCCCAGAGAAATTAAAAGAGATACGAAGAATCAAGGAGTATCATTTCAGCATTTCTGTCTGACTAAAACTTACCTATACAAGAGACTTTTTTTCTATTCATTTCCCTTGATGGGTAAAATCAGAGATGATGATGTGACCCCAGCTTTCCCGGGTGAAACTGTTACGACAATTAATGGGGAAAAGAGAAGGACATGTCAGATCCCCATCTCTATACAGGAACATATATTAGGGCCTGTATCCAATTTTTCTTTCTTAAAAGGCACAGAAAGAAGAAGAGAAAGGAGAAAGCATCTTGCCTTAACGCTAGGATGCCTCGATTTCATTGTTTGCCTACAGGGCTGCCCTGAATCCTTGATCCCATTCCATCATAATACAAGCAGCAATCATTTTTTCTTCAGAGGACAAAGTGTGGCCACTTATGGGAGAGAAAAAAAAAAAAAAAAAAAAAAAAGAAAGGATATGCCTCTCCTAGTTCAGAAGGTCTTTACTAGGAAAAACCATCATTTGGGGGAGATTTGCAAGGACACATCTAAGTAGTGGTTATCAGGAGCTGGGAGGGTCTGTGAGAGAAAGGTCAAGTCTATACATATCCTAAGCATTTGCTACTTGCTGTTGCCAGGCAAAGGTTAGCAGGCTAAATGAACCTTATGTCTAACCCCATGTGGTATTTTTTGTGTTCTTATCTGAACTCCTGTCATGCTGAGCAGAGCAGCTCACACCTGACATTTTTCCCTTTATGGCCTTTTAAGCTACTAAGTCTGATTGGTACAGCATCCTTAGGGAGTGGGAAGATGCGGGGCAGGGGGGAGAAGGGGGCAGGCACTTGTAAGTCAGGAAAAGGATATCTCTCCCCCATAGGCTTTCTGTCATCTGCATGGCTGTTTCTCTCCATCCTGTCCCTCAATGACTAAAATCTGAGGTGGCACTCTGATTCTCAGTCCTCAGGATCAATGATTTTGGTGGATGCCCATGAAAAGTAAAAAGAGAAAGAATAAGAATCTCTCTTTGTTAATGAAACATTTAAATCTTAGGTTTTAATCACATGTCAGGACACTCAAAGTTAAGGTTGCCACAGCAACACTACAGTAAAGCTCTTTGTGTAGAGCAGTTAGTGAAATGCACAGTTTAATTAAAAATTGTCTCAATTAACTGACAGTTTTCATCCCCCCAAATCCTGCTCTCTCCTGTTCCCTCTCTGAAATGTCATTGACATGGGACAAGGACAGGAACCATGGAGGCAGAGCCAGGCAGGCAGGGCCTGAGTTTGGGTCATGGTGTCAGAGGCCAGTGCAATGCACATAAAGTTTGCTTCCCCCATGTGCGGATCTCTAAATTCATGAGTTGGCAGAAACAAAAGATTTGCAAGAGTCTATGTGGCAAAAAAACTCCAAATTCTGTCCTGCATTCTGCCTCTGTGAAGGGTCTTCTGCTAACAGAGATATTGGGATGTTTTGGGGACACAAAATGTAGAGAAGTTCAAAGAGAAAGTGGGAGCAGCTTCTGGGGTAGCACCACTGTCCAGTGCTTAGATAATTGTAAGCAGCAACCACTCACTGACCAGCAGAGACATCAGTCAACAGATCTGTCTCAAAAAAAAAAAAAAGGAAAAAAAAAAAAAAAAAAAAAAAAAAAAAAAAAAAGAAATTGAGATGATACTGATACTTCCTGCAAAATGATACCATGGTGCTCAGTTTTTACAGGAAAAGTGCCTTGGGATCCTCAAAGGGCAATTGTTAGAGAAATGTCTCATTAACATGACAAGGTGATTTTGCCTTGTGCTTTGTGCAAGGCAGGTGTCACTTCACCTCCTCCCTCCTCTCCCTGTTTGATTCCTGTTGTGCTTTCCTGCCCCTTGGTGAAGTGCTGGTGTCCCATGCCAGCAGCAGCAGGTCACACCTGGCTCATTCCTGGTGCTGTTGGAGCAGCAAGGCACG
This sequence comes from Phylloscopus trochilus trochilus, assembly GCA_016584745.2. Taxonomy (NCBI): domain Eukaryota; kingdom Metazoa; phylum Chordata; class Aves; order Passeriformes; family Phylloscopidae; genus Phylloscopus; species Phylloscopus trochilus. Next base: position 5,576,231 of record WQNJ02000016.1, on the reverse strand, counting down.
GGAAGTTCTGGGCCATTCAGCATCCACCTTCTCCCTTCCACTTCCCAGTCTGGGGTCAGAGCCCCCAGCAGTGATGGCAGAGCAGCCCTTTAAAAGACCGCAAGAGCAGCAGATTTGACGTGGACTCATGGGGAAGGAGCCGACAGAAAAGAGAAGAGGCAGCCAAAGGTCACTCCGGCCTGCCAGCTGTAAAAACAATCCAAGTGACATGGCAATAAAATCCAGGCTTGGGAGCAACCTCCTCCAGCTCCTAATGGTGCACTCGCTCACCGCGCCGCGCTCCCGCCCGCTGCCTGCAGAATGCCAACACGGAGACGTAGGGGAACCAGCGGGAGGCATAAGGCAGGGAGCAAGGGTTGCACAGAGGGAGAGGAAGCTCTGTCTGGCAGAAGCCAGGGATGATGGGGAGAGCAGCCAGTGCAGGAGGCTGAGATCAAGCTTTTTAAGTACATTTCAGCAGAGCACGTTTGCTCCTAGGAAATCTAATATCCTTTGGGTCAGTGCAGGCCAACTGTTAGATATAAAGAATTCATAGCACTTGCAATCCCCAGATGAACCATTTTCAATTCTTCATGTTTCTGAAAAGCCGTTGTGTCTATCTATCAGCAGTGGCTGTGCTCCATAACGAGGGCCGTCTCCTGCCTTAATGCCAAAGTGTAAATATTGCATTGCAGCAAGCAGCAGTAGATAATGCATAATAATGAGCTGGGTTTGTTATATGATGTGCTAACCAGAGCTCTTGGAAACAATGCATCAAGTTCAAAACCAAAACCAACCAACCAACCAACCAAACAAAACCCAAAATCAAAACAAAAAACAAACAAACAAAACAACAACCCCCCCAAACAAACAAACAAACAAAAAACCCCACCAAAAACAGAGACAGAGGAAAAAAAAAATTCTCCAGAAAAATAAAATCGCCTCTGTGTTGGATGAAGAAGTGAAGTAATCACTTACAATTCTCAAAAATAGATAACATGTTCAGAAACATGAAGAAAGGGATAAAATACCAATTCTTATCTGATAAGCCATTGGAATCATCAGTATAAATTCACTTAGACACCAGCAGAGTTCTAAGCAGAGTTGAATTTTCATGCTGGATAAATGTATGTTTTTATTTAGTGTCTGTTATTTAATGGGGCAGGAATTCTAGCACGATTACACATGATGAAAAGAAATATTGTTTCAGCCAATAGCAATCAAGTGTGAACTCTCCTGATTTTTCTAGCTAATTTTTCCAATTCTCATCAGTAACACATTTTTTTCCTCCTCAATATGCAAGGTATAGCACTGTAATGGCTGTCAATCATCTCGCTTTGTATGTCACAAGCACTTTAGAAATCACTGAACCAGTGTTTGGCAGAGGCCACCAAAATCATATGAATGCAGTGTGAGTTATCTGGTCCGGGTATCTCCATCCAAGAATTTCAACAATGTGGGCCAAAACGGAGGGCAGTTTGATCTCTTTCTCACGCATGATGTGCTAAAGTGTCTGTGGCAGGAAACAAGGCAGTGGCCAGCCTTCAAGCTTCTCACTGCTGAGGGGATGTGATGTTTGCAGGCGCCCACATGGATCCCACCTGGCTCTCCGATGCTCCCTTGCCTGTGCAGCTCCCAGCAACTCAGATGGGATCAAGGGCTGACAAGTTGCTAAATATCATCAGCTTTCACCACAGGCAGTGGGAACTGGTGGAGTTCTGCATCTCTTAGGATTCAGCTCTGAAGGTGCGAGTAGTTTCACAATACCGTCCTCTGAGAAACAGGCTGGGAAAACATTTTGTACAGATCAGCACACAGACTAGGCAGCAACGTGTCTTACTCAGGGCAAGCATCTGTATGCCAAAGGCTCTGCAGGATGCATTTTTTCACAGGCTGTGATAGTGCTGTTTCCAGGCGTTCATTCCTTTCTGAGACGTCCAGGAGAAGAGGGATTTGGCAAGTAGTCCGTTATTTAAAGGTTTTTCATAATTAACCTTGCACTGAAGAAAATGGTTTGTACAAACCCAGTTCAATCCTGGGAAAACTCAGAAAGCCCAACAGTACCAAAATCTTTGAAATCTGAGTCTTTGAAAGTCTGGATTTGTCTCATCCAAATTTGACCATCTAAGATTAGGCACTTTTACCAATCATTTAGGTTTCCTCACTAGTGCTTACAGGAATAATGTATCAAAGGCAAAAATTTAACGCTTTCTTTTGGCCAATAATAAATCACCTAATCACACTACAAAATTCTTCTCCACTTCATTTTAAAATCTTCTACATGGATATTTTTCCTCAGCACAAGATAAATAGGAATACAATGGAGTAAGAACACCTAAGGGGTTATTTAGCATTAGTAATGAGATGAGCTCCAGTGGTAGATCAAATTCCCCAGGAATTCAGTTGAGAAAAAAAAGTTTGCTTCAGGAAACAATACAGTTCAAGTCATGACTTCAAAGGTATAACAACAAATGGGCAACATTTAATGTGAGATGCTTTAAATGGATTAAACCAGCAAATAAACTGATGGTGTGTTATCAGGAAGTCTGACAATAGAATCTAGGGGTTTCCTGGGTATCTGGATTCAATTTTATCCAGACAAAGCAGTAAAGAAACAGGAGGGATTAAAAAAAGAATGAAAACCAAACCCTAAAAAAGAACAAAAGAAATCCACAGGTAACTGAACATCGTATTTCCTATTTTTCATTTCTCCTTGTGCACATTTCTAATTAAACACATCTGATGGAAAAAAAAAAAAAAGACGACTCCTTGAGCTTAGGTCTACCACTGATCACTATGCAAGAACCCTAACACTTATCAGACATGTCTAAAAATAGATTACTTTTAAGAATAAACAGCTAAAAACCAAGAAGTACAATGAAAGGATGAGATGCAATTTATAACTGGCAGTATGGACATTAAATACTAAAAAATACTTCCATTTCTATTTCCAAATGAAATTGATGTATTTTGCATACTGGACTGGAAATTAAGTAGTTACTATTATCCTGTCTATTGCTATTTTGTAGTATGACCTACTAGCAGAAAAAAAAAATCCTCAACCTGTTCTCTGCAATGTCCTCAGCTGTAATAGTGTATAAACACTTGAATATAGAATATCTTTTACCCAAGAGGGGCAGACTTATTCTGTCACTGCTTTTGTCACCCTGTTTATTTTTTATCATGTGAATCTTCAAATAACAGAGAAAAACAACTTATAGGTTGTATCCTTACTTGTACATTCTTTTGAGCTAAAACAGAATAGAGTTCACCCATCCTCATGCGTCCTAAGTCAGCAGTTCACCAGCTTTGAGAATTTATTCACAATATCAAAATGTAGTTACCATCTTTGCTTTGCTAAGCAAGACACTCTTTAGAAACAAACCATCTTTTGTTCCAGAACCCTTCATCAGTTAAAAACACAGAAAGATTTCAGAGTCACAGAAATACAACGTGATTATGGAAAACAGTTCTTCAAATCTACTAAGAATAACCAAACACTTTTTTTTTTTATTTTTCATTGTTCTTTCCATATAGGTTGTGTCAAATACCAGATCTCCCTGGAATGTGAGTGCTTTGTTTGATAGCAAAACTATATTTTTGTCTTGATCATTGTGTCCGAAACAAAAAGAAATATCTGGTGTCACAGACATAGATTTTTAAATTATCCATGAGTACTCTTAAGTATTTCCAAATTATTGGTATGCCTTAAGAGCATTTAAGTGTCAATTTTAGCGCCAGAAAAAATCTTATGCAAAATAGTCTTCTGTGATTTCCACTGGTCAAAATGTAGATACTAGTAAATTTGTAGACTTTTCAGCTTGTCTAAAGACTTATTTAGGCATTTTGTTTTGTATTTAAAGTACTCTGGATTCTGTCCAGTGACTGTTGCTGTGAGTGGAAGGCTTACATAAATTCACATACATCTTTAAAGAAAAAAAAAATAGCTTTGGGAATGTTTAACATCTGTAGAAATTAATGAGTTCTGTTTAAAATACTGTCAAAGGTTCATCTGGGAAAATACGCATCACTTGGATAACTTAAGATCAGCTTCTGTATTAAAACAGAAGACATTTCACTGCTGGATTCTAAGAAAATACTGAAGTTTTGTGCTCAAAACATGTCTGTAAAAGCCAAGAAATTTTCAGTTTTATTATCAGATCAGCTGATGACTCCCAAGGTGGCCACAGCAGCTTAATACATCTCTCTGTCTTTGTATATGTGATATTTTTGTAGTACATTACTAGCTTGAAAAAGAATTAAAATGCACAGTACATTTGCTTTGTCTTGCAAATTTCTCAAGGAAAAAAAATATCCCAAACCAAAACAAAAATTCCTCTTTTGCCAAAACAAAAATAAAATGATTAAAAACAAAACCAAAAAATCCCCAAAAAACCCCATAAAAGGTTTTATGTGAGAAACATCTTAACTTAGATTTTGAACTTATTATAAAAATGTCCATTACATCTGCATTTGAAGGACAAGAATATCAGAATGAACCCTTTCATGAGAAAAATTATTCAGTTAAAGCATGAATTTTTCAGTTAATTGGTATTAGTATTTAAATCCCAGAACTGCTTTTAGCAGGTATCCATTTCTGAATTTCCAAAAATATTTTGTTACTTCAAATTGGTTTTACTATTCATTTTTGCTCTGCCTGGGAGGAATGAATGGAAAATTACTGCAGAAATAGTCTATTAAAAAGTTATGTTTACCTGATCATAAACCATAGACTAAACTGTGCATACTAGTTAAAAGTTTTGGGTGGCAATGCTGTTTTATATTTAGTATCTGCAGACAAAAAATTTGTTGCTGACAGTATGACACACATGAAATTAAATGTATTTATAAAACAAATGGAGAAGCCATTGTCCTCAGAATACCTTCTGACAGAAAACACCCAGGTGTATAACTGAGACAACCATTAATACTGGGTTTGAGCTTATATTTCTAGAAAAACTGAGCACAATTCTGTATCAAATTGCTTTTGTTGTCAATAGACCCTGGAAGCATCATGTGTCTTCCAGCCACTGCAAAAGAAGGGCTAATAGAGAAAGAAAAAGATGTTCCTTTGCTGTCAGAGTGCATCATGCTTCTTTTCCATCCTGCAAAGTGGAACCTGTGGCTTGAGGAGCTCTGATTGTCACATTGGGCAATTGGGCAATTGTTGGTGGTTTCACAAGGCATTTGTATGAATGTCTCCAGTGAGCTGTGAGATAGTAGGAGTTCGTCTGTGGGCTGCTAGAGCAATTCTAGGCATCAGTCGAGAGCAGAGAGTATAAAATATTTAAATTGCCTTTTTCATCTCTAGAATAACAAGGAAAGTAGTTGCACACTCTGGAGAATGAGCATTCAGTATCTACTGCTACCACCTGATGAACCTCTGGGTATCACTAGATCTTTTACATTTACTGAAATCATTGATTACACAGTGTGATTTCCTTTCCCATCCTCTAACACAGAGTATTTTGTTAACAGTTTGTGGATTTGCCAGTATACCAAGATCTCAATATTTCAGATCCATGTTTTGTGATATTAAGTCTTGCATAAGGAAAGTTCCCAAAGTGAATATTAAAATATGTAATGATACATGGGAAAAGTAAAGAAAGCTGAATGCCAATGCACTCTTCTTATTCATTTCAATATTCAGACAACCTACTTCTGTCTTCTAAACAAAATTCAGAACAAAGTTGAAAGCTGGTTGGGCAATGGGCCTTCGAGAGACAGTGTTGGACATTTTGCTCTGAAGTGTCCAGTTTGGCATTCAGAATTCCAGCTGAGGTGTTCACAGCTCCTTTAGGGTCACACAAGATATCTAAGTAGTGTCAGACTCACCACAGTGTTATGCTGATAAACAGCACAAATATTTTGAAAATCAAGGTGCTTTAGTGATGATATAGAGACTTCTGTCAATGACACATTCTTTCCTCTTTTTGAGCTGTAGATTGGTTGGGTCTTTAGCTGAATGATTATTGTTCTGACTTTCAAAAATGAAATTGTTTGTAGGTCAGATCTGGAATCATCTTTTTCCAGGAGGAAACAGCTGAAGGTTGTATCTTCTTGTGTTAGCTGAACTATGGAAACAATATCTTCTAAACTGTCCATTACTGAGAAAGGATCAAAGAAGAAGAAAACATTCACAGGTGAGAAATATCAAGGTTATGACTTTACCAGATTGTCCTGGTTTAATTCCATCTGGAAACACAGACCCACACAGACACTTGCCCTGGTGAGACGGGGAGAGAATCTGAAGGATAAAAGTGAGAAAATCCATGGATGGAGATAGAGAAAGCTCTCCAGGTAATGCAAAACCACCCACAAGCACAGCAAAGAAACCTGGAGAGTTGCTGTAGGTTTCCTGAATCCTGATCTGAGTCTCTGATCATAAAACCTCTCAAAAATATACATTTCATTGGTATATCTGGAGCAAATGGACTGGACAACACAGGAAAAGTAGCACTTAGAAATCTGAGCAAGCCCTGGGTAAAATATGGGGAAAGAGAAGTTATTGCTCAAAAATTTACAATTCATATGTTATGATAGAACAACATGATCACTCAACAAGGCAAGAAAAAAACAGATTTTTACAGCCAAAACAACACTGCCCATAAAATTCTGACATATCAATTTAACATTGTTATTTGCTTCTGCTCTGGATTTTGGGACTGATGCTGTTTATGCATTTCCAAAACCATCTTGAATTAATATTCAATGTTTACTGAGCCCATTGGATTTCCTGATGTAATTTGCATTCGTTCATAGCAGCAGGGGCCTTGGGAGAGCCAGTACCAAAGCATTAAACAGTAAAACAAATGCTTTGATCTGTTAAAAAATAGGGTCTCCTTCACCTTTACTATATGATCATCTGTGAAAAGAAGCAAAAACAAATTAGTCACATCCTTTCTTTATTCTGTTAATAAATAAAACAATGTAACTCCAGTCAAGAGGCTATGTTAATGTCAGCACATTTGAATACCAGTGCTACCTGATTATTCTACAATTTTCCATGATGAAATCTTCAGCCTCACCATGCTCATTACTAAGGGCTTCTGAAGCCAAATATCCAGCAAAAAAGGATGCATTTGTAACATTAAAAGGTGCATTGGGAGATCTGAGATCCAAGCCTGTCCCAGAAAGAAACCTTTTTTGGTAACCTTTTTTATAGCTTTGGAGAAGTCATTTAATCTGCTTGTGCCTGTTTTTTGTCTAATAAATGTCTTGTTTGTTTACAGATGAGATTGTATCAGGAAAGATTGGGACCTGTTATATAAACTCATATCTATACAGCAGATGTTAGAATTGGCCAGTTCTGTCTGTTAGGGTCTTTTTCCTCTACAAATAAATAGTGAACTTTTACCTAGCAGCCTTCACCCTAATATTCCAACAGAAAAGAAATTCATAAACATTTATATAAAACACTTCACATTGCCCTTGTGTGTGCTGCCTTCCATCTGAGAGTAGGACAAGTGTTACAAACCTTACATGGTCAGAGAGAGGCTCCAGAAATCCTAACATAATGAAGCTGTGTGCTAACATCCCATGCCAAATGGTTTCTCTAGGATGGACCAGAGTGAATTCCCAACATCAGCTCTGCGAATCTGAATATTAGTGAGGTCATGTCTTCAATTCATGATGTGAACTAAAGTTGTTGAAAGCCATAACCTGATTAGGATAAACTGAGGGCTACCTTGTTGTAAGACCACAATTTCCATCACCAGAATGCAGGAGATGCCTCATACTCCTATTTTGGAATCTCTAAATTACATCTTGGAACAGGTCTTGGGCCAAAGCCTTCACCAAGAAAAATTTATAAAATACCTATAATAGTTTCTATCCCTTAATATAAAGTTTGAACAAGTGTTTCACATTCTCTGGACACCTTTCCTAGTTAAGTGACAGCTGTTCACTGGATGTGGTGCTATTAGATGGCATTACAAAGCAACTTCTTCTTTTTCTTCAATGAAAATAAACTCTTTGTAAGTTAAACAGGTTTTGCATCCATGAGGTAACAATTTAGCGAGATAATAGTTTAGCAATGGTGCACAAGTTAGGTAAATAACGAAAGACATTGTCAAATGTATTAGAAAATATTGAGAAATTCATCAAATTAATTATTCAGTCAATGTTATGGTACCTATCTGTAGGGATTTGTACCACAGAAGTATCTGACAGCCTCAAGAGTAGCCATGTTTTCTGGTGTTAAATTATTAATGGTGCTTCTTTGCCTGAGGCCTTATGGAATGCTACATTTTATCTTTTATCTAAGGATCTCATCATGATTCACAAAAATTTAAACATCACACTACCCTATAAAGAAACAACCTGTACAGCATCATTGTACTGTGTACAACTATAAACCCAGCACTCACTCAAATTAACTTGATTTTTTACTCCTCATGCTTTGGTTTAAATCTCAAGCTCTCAGTTCCTGTAATTTGGGGAGGAGCCTCTAGGAAAACAGTCTCAGAATCTGAGAGTCCAAATAATTTCCAGTTGACTGTTCCATCACCTGACATCTTCCCTCTAGGACCCGAGAAGTCCAAGTTCCCTTTTCCAGCTCTGTACCAAGCTGGAAAATCATTGAAGTAGGACTTCTCCTGAGACGTCTGTGTGTTTAAACACATGGACAGTGCCTTTGATATAAACTGCTAAATAGATGGGAAACCCTGTGCCATGACAGAGTTTTTGGTTATTAGCTCAGTGGTACCAGAAACTTAAAGTAGCATTCATAGGAGATTTATGAGTCACCCTTAATCTCTGTTAAAAATGGGATGTGTAAGATGTCCCAGAATGGAGCAGAAACCCCAAATTTTAGTTTACAGAGGTGAGCCTGGCCATCCCACTGTTTAGAGATGGATGAAACCACACATTCTCTCAACTCCTCAGTAAATTTGTGTAAATTTTTGGGAGCAGCTCATATCACTTGAAAATAGCAACCCTCCTGGTGATTGCAGTGAGACCCTCTGGCTTGAAAATAAGCAGATATCCATTTTATTTAAGGCTTAAACTGAAGTGGGGATTTTAAATAACTTGTTTGAGCTGAGCTCCTAGGAGTTTGTAGCAGAAATGTTCCCAATATGTTTCAGCTACCAGATTGGTTTTACTGTTTCCCTTTCTTTTTCTGTCTGAGAAACCCAAATGAAAGTGCCACCAGCCTACCAATGCTGTCTGAGCAGACCTAGGAAGCAGAACATCAGTTTTATATGCATGTATTTCAGGCTCACCAGCATCTTGCCCTCAGCTTTTTCTCTTGCACAACAAGCATGATCAAAAATACAGAAACCAAGCAAAACAAAATCCCACAAAGCCTTGCCACACAGCCTTGTGGAAGGAGCTTGTCTGAACAGAATAAAGTGGAGATGCAGCATCTCTACTGCTTTTCAACAGAGAAGCTTCACTTCTGATCCGGACAGCTGAATTGGGAATTGCATCTGTGATAATAATAGCATCAGGCAGAGTAGAACTATTTTTAAAAGAACTGCCTGCAAGCCAAAGGGTAGCCCCTAAGAGGAAAAATAATCAGCTCTGCCCTCTTTACATTTAAGCCTGTATAACACTGTCATGGCCTGATAGTACCAGCCAGCATTCGTTGAACATAAGCAAAGGGAAGTGAAAAATAAATGGAAGAAAAAGATAGGAATGCATCAGAGGGACATATGTCCCTGGTTCCAGAGTTAAACTTGGTATGGTTGAAGCAAAGCCCATCATACAAACAAGATGGATGCAAAACATTTCTCCATTGGCATCCCTGCAAAATTAGAAAACATGAATTCCAAAGACAAAACTTTCTATGAAGGTTTCAGTTTGAATATCAAAGAAAGATCCTGCTGCTTAATTTTTAAGCTGGCAACCCAGTCCCCCAAAATACTTCTTATTTTGAAAATCCTCAAAAGATTACAAAAGTTACAAAAATATAGGAGTCATCTCATAGATCTAAGATGTGAATTTCTGCATCATGGATGTCCAAACAAAGCAAAATGAATCTTACCTCCAATGCCTAGTTCATAGTAGAGCTCCAAAGGTCAGAGCAGAAAGAAGTAGGGATTCTGTGGTAGTATCTGTGTTTACCCAAAGGTAAAGGAACACAGCAGAGAGCTACAGAACATTGTAGGGAAAGGAAGAAGTTGCTTCACATGGTCTGTGATCATAATTTCGTAGGTGACAAAAAGGCACAGGAAGGTCCCCTAACTTTGAAATCATCCCAAACTTTGAAGCATCCCAAGTGTTCAGTGCAAGCACAGCACAGAGACACGGTTAACATGAGTTTTAGCAAACACTTGCAGTTTGCATTGTACTTCTTTAAAGGATGATTTGAAACACTTAGAAAATGCAATCTGGATAGATTAAATAGATTTTTTAAAGATATGTGGAAATCCTGAACCCAGCCCCGATGGCAATCTCAGATGACAATAAAGCAATTTCTTTGTGTAAGTGGTCCATTACAGTTGTATGCTTAATATAAAATTCTAGTCATTGTACTGCTATGTTGCTTTATTTTCACAGCTTGGCATTTCGCACTGGTTAGCTGCCACAAAGAAAGGACAGTGTGTTTTGAATAGACATAAAGAACTAATACATGTTTGCTTCCAAACTATTTTCTACAGCTACAAAATAATATTGACTGCAGACACACAATTACTCATAATTCCTTTGAACTTACTAGTTAAAGTGTTATTTAATATACTGATAATTTACAGGGCCTAGAAAGGGACAGAGTAGACTCCTGTTGTTAAATATTGAAGCTTTTATTCTTCTATTGCCTTTAAAATGGCTGCAGGCACTGACAGATTTTTCAAAGAAAATTCATCACTTAAATAGTTAAAGGAATAAATGCAACCTCAGAATTACGGAGGTAGCAAGCCAAAAGTGAGTTCCAAAACACCAACTGTAAGGAGAAGAAAAAGGGGATCATTTCTTAGCCAATTAATATCTGCTTAGCAGCTTATGCCCTGGTGTGCACATGTAACTCTATTTAATGTTAATGAAAGTTATGTGCATGCTACAGAGAAGGCTAAACTCCTTAAAAGGGATTGTTCAAATGGTTCCAGCAGATACGGGTCAAAGATTAATAATTCCATTTGGCTTCCTCTGCATTACAAAAAAAAAAAATAAAAAAGATTGATATTCACAACAATACACAGTGCTTAACTGCAAAAGCTAGCTACAAGTATTGTTCTTACTATATTTTTTTCAAGTTTTCAAGCTGTCAATGCCATTTCATTTCCCAAGTAAGAGGAAAAAATGCCAGATTACTGTACTGAAGTGTTTGAGGTTACTCGCACAAGTGTAAAGAGAGCTCAGAGTCAGACATTCAGCTGTCGTTATACATGATTTTGTTTTTTGCACTGGTTAAATAAACAGGAAAAAAGTGAAGCTGAAACAGAGGGTCCAAAGACTTCAGTGATGCATAAGCAATAACAGATTTGTTCTGTTTTGCTGGATTTGAGTAGCTCCACCAGGTTGACACAGAGTTAAATAAATGGAAATAGTGCTTATATTTGAACATCAATGGCCCAATCACCACAACAGGCAGCAACATAAACCCGTCAAAGCTTCACTACATTTTATTTCCACTCACAAATGTAAATTTTATTTTCTGCATTCCGATGTAACCAGCAACTGTACAAAAGTGACTGGAATAAAGGGCTCACTTTTCTGGTGGTCTTTATCTCACATGGTCTTGTATGGACTTGAGGTTGAAATGCCACCCAGTTGCAGATAACCAAGGCTGAATTCATTCAAGGTCTTGTATTTCTACTTTCACTAGGCATAAATGTCTTCAGCAAAACTCAAGGAAGAAAAAATAATATTTATTAATCATATTCTCATGGAAATCCCTTCTTTTGGTCAAGCAAATCATACTTTGAAATTATTGTGCTGAGGAGAATTCCTGTGAGGTAGTTGAAATGATGAAGAAACAAACATAACAAACAAGCATTCATTTAAGTCTTGATTTGGCTGCCTAAAACCAGGCATTCAATGTCATTTGAAACGTCATGGAGTATCCAAAATATCTGTTCACGCTGGAAGGTATAATGCAACACTCATGGAAAAACCATACACATTCAGATGGGTGTCAGATTCCACAAAAGCTGAAATGGCACCAGGTGTCTGTGTTTGAGAAACCAAGGAGAGCATCTGTATTTTGGAGTGTGCACTTGCTATACACAGCTGTCTGCAGAGCTGTTGTAAGTCTAAGAACTTTTATAGTCACTGAAGATTTATGGCCTGAACTGTTTACTCACACATGGGCACAGAGGTTTGAAATGCTCCCAATTATTCTTGTGTATCTCCAGCTGGACATGGGTCTTCCTTGTGTTTTATGTCATAGCTGCCCAGACTGAGCTAATGTTCTGGAGTTCACAAAAAAATTCCCTTAGGAATGAGATAAGTAGTTTGGAGTATCTGCATGAGTGGAATCTGTGGTCAACACAAAAAAGGATGGCTTTGAAAACCAATAATTTCAGTCAACCTATATTTGGTCATTTGTGACCAACCATTACCCTGCCAACCCCCCAACACAAAACCCCCCAACAAAACAAACAAAAACAAAAATTTCCCATCAAAGCTGATGCCCCAAAATATCCTAAACACTAGAATAACTTTAAACATCCAATATAATTTTTCCCTTTCTCTCAAGTTAAATTAAGCAAATTAAATTAAATGCATCCCTCTCCTGGGCATACAAGAAATGCCCCTCTAAAGACCCACAAGTCCTCATTTGCTGCTTCTAGATTTTTGTAGCTTACTTTTCCCAGTTACTCACCCATCAAAGACATTGTGTCAGAACCCAGATTACATTATCTGAGGACCTCAGAAAACAGCCCTAAATCAAGAATAAGTCTGGCTTGTAAACATTAAGAATTTTACAGCACTGTAGAAATGACTCCTCCTCGCACACTTGTTGTGGTCTATGGAATAGTTAGAGCTAGAATGGACATGGGGGGAAAACTGGGCTTTTGTTTGGTAGGATGGATGGTCGGTTTGGGGTTTTTGTTTCTCTGAGAGGAACAATGGCAGTGTTAAAAAGTAAATTCTTGGGATAAATTTCATATTGATTTAATGATAGGTTTTAGGAGGTCTTTAACTTCAGAAATTTTAGACAAATGTTACCTAAATAAAAATGTTTGGACAAGCAACGAGGTTTGGTATTGTACTGTACTGTATTTTGTCTCTATACAAACCCATGTTTACAACTAGGATATACAGGTTTGTTTTTAATGAAAAACAAGTACATTGAAAAAAAGGAAATTTAAAGACAGGATAGAAAAGCAGTCCTAAAATCTACCACATCATCACAGGGGTTTGCTTAAAGTCATTTGGTATTTAGATGCAAAGTATTCTTATTCCCATGATTCCTTAAAACCTGGATCATATTTCTGTCTTTACTTTGCTCTTCACTCTTAATGTAAAATTAACTCCAGCTAGACTGCTGAGCTTCTGACTAATACTCTCAAATCAGCTCCAGTTTTACGTTTCAGAATCTCTATCAGCTCTGCAAAACACTTTCTCCTGAGGGAAGGCAACAGTTGGCATTTTTAAAACCCAGAAGCAAGTGTTTGAGTTTGATGAGGCTATAAACTCCCTGACTGATGTTCCGTGCTCAGCAGGAGAACAGGGATGAGCAACAAAAGAGTCTCCAAGGAAAGGGTCTGCTCTGTGTCCAGACCCACTAAATCCTTTGCTGCTTCCTGAGGTTGCAAACAAGGCTGCTGATTACAGGCAGTTTTATCCCAAGGTCTTTATTACTCTTCCTGACAGTTTGAGATTATTTATCAGCAAGACCTAATACCTTAAACATTTTCGGCAACTTCTCTTCTTGAAAACACTGCAGGAAAGGGTTGAGGCAGACAGCACAGTATTCCACAAGGGCAAGCAACCCTTTAATAAATCTAATATTTCTCTATAGAATATCCCATCAGTGATATTTCAGTAATGAAGTATTATTTGGCAGATTCCAACGACTGCAGGATAACATAGCATGGCTCTGGAAACAAGCTTTCAAGCCTCAGGAGGTCAAAATGACTACATCTTTTTAATGGGTAGGCATGGAGCAAGGCAATGACCTAAGTGCTGTGAGAAATAAAGAAACATTCTGTCACTGCTGCCTTTCTGATTAACTCCCTTGGCTTTCTCCTGTGATTACTGGAGATTTTCCAGTCAAGGAACACCTTCTGCCTGACACTGATACATGCTGCTTATGTGACATGAAAGAATGTAGGAAGTTGTCATCTGCTCTCCGAGTGTAAAAAAGGTGGGGAATGCTTTTTCCTTCAAATCCATAACACAAGTGTTGCTATAAAGGACGGACCAGATTTATGCTTTTGGCCAAGCAAGAGGAAAATAGAGAAAAAGAAATTTCGCTGCTTTTTGCAGTGATTAAGAATTTAATGTGAAGTGCAGTTTCATACAAGTATTTGTATTTTCATACAATTCTGAAGTTGTCAGTCTACAGAAAAATGAACTCTTTCTGTGAGACTTTTAGGATTGCACAATATTGTTAAATGACAGAAATGTGTCCAGGGGTGTTAATTTCCAGAAACTGCAGCTATCCTCACCGAAGCCACCTGATGCTTTCCAAGTAAAGCAGTATAAAGAATTCATTCAGTCTGTTAGAATTAGTGGACTATTTCACCTGTGCTGTGACACATTTTTTTCCTTAAATATGCTCTTTTAAATAAGCCAACATTAACTGACACTGTGTGAGAGGGTTCATACCTAGGTTGCACTCAGGTTACTTGGAAACACGTATTGAGACAGGGGGGTTAAATATTCTCTCTTTTTTGAAATGTAGGTTGGCATCCTTTTAGCAGAAGTGTCAGACAGTGGAGAGCTTCATGTAACCTCTTTGGTGAGTAAGTGCTCTAGGTTTCCTCTATGCTTGTCTGTGGTCAGTGTGATTCATCAGTGTACCATGGAGTTACTCAGACTTTTAACTCAGGAGTTCTTGGGTCAGGCATCAGGTTGATGTGTCAGGCATCAGAACTGCTGAGCTCACTTACAGCCCTGGTGCTCAAATCAGGAAAGGTGACAATTGGCACAAATACTCCAGGTCTTATTCAGACAGTGTGGAATCCCAGAAGAATTGAATCTCTTTCTCTCTGCCCTTTCACCCTATCCCTTTATCCAAAACCCACTCCTGTGTGCTTATCCAGTAGGTCAGGGACTAACATGTCAATTTCCATGCCAGGTGTGCTAATAAAACTTGGTGAGTTTTTGTGAACCTTCTGACATTTGTTGTTCTTTTTTAGCTTGAGCATTTCTGAATCTTTGATACTACCTTCCTCTTAAGGGGTGGGATATGACAGACAGACATAGATAGGTTGCAGTCCTCGATTGTTCTCTAGTCTGGTCTGTACAGCCAACCCATCAGCTTTCTTGTTTGGCATAAGCTGGAAGTGAATTAGAAATGTCTTCAACAAACCTGTTCCAGGCAGGCTATCACCAGGGCTACACATATTTCCAGCAAAAATCCAGGATGGATGTGAGTTTCCTCCTTAGGCACGATGAAACAGACGGCAGAGGTATTTCTGTGTCATGATCAGGAGGGAGTAGATTGTTGATATTGGAATGATCCGATTTAACACACAACCAAGCACAAATAATCACTCATCTGAAGGATATGAGTCTTGTGACAGAGGGAATATAGAACATGGAAGGAGACAGGGGTTTTTTTGGGGTTTTTTTGTGGGATTTTTTTTGTGGGTTTGTTTTTTTTTTTACCTCACAGGAGCAGCAGTTTCAAAGTCTGGCTATGCTGAAGGAATAATTTAGCCAGGACTAAAACATAATGATAAGAACATAAGAACAGCTGAACAGAGGCAGAAGGACCATATAACCCCCTGAATCCTGTCTCTGACAACATCACAGAGCACACGTTTAGGGAGGCATATGCATGGAAGTCAGGATGAAGTGATCCATCCATGGAAATTTCAGATGAGGGACTTCTGAGGAAAAGAGGGTATTTTTGTAGTCAACTGTCCCAAAATGACACGAATGAATGACACTCACATGCTGAGATGTCCAAGGCAAAAAGAGAGAGTTTATTTACAGACCTTGACATTTATAGAATTCAAAAAGTGACCATGGATTGGAGGATGAAATTGTCCTCTCCAACCACACTGGTCAAACCAACAGAAAGGAATGCAAAACAATCATTATTTACATGAAAAGTGGGTGAGAAACTCCATTACAAAAATGTAAACATCAGAAGGCTTAGAAGAACTTTAGAAGAACAGGGTGACAGTCAACAGATTCCATTGATTTTTTCATTCTATGGATTTATAGGTTAGTATTAGAACCTGTGTATATTCATTTACCATCTCCAGTGCTCAGAAACATGGAGTTCACAGATTTGCTCAAAACTGGTGTAAAGAAGGATTTTGTTTTCTGTGACTGCTTCACTATGATCACTACTTCACTGGAGGAGACACCTAGCAGTCAGTCCCTATTTACATTTGGCAGTCCATCCCCTGACCATATAGGGTAGATTTCTATCATACCACTGTTCTAGTTTTAAGTTCAGCTGGGCAGAAACACTAAAAAATGTGATGGTTTCACGTTCGCCAAATTCTGTTTGTCAAATTCAATGTAGTGGTTTGAATGTCTTTTTTTTGCTGTGAGTGGATTAGGAGAAAAAGGCAAAACAAGCTTAATTTAAAAGTAAACAGGTAGTTTTTATTAACACACACACTAAAAGAAGAAAAGGAAAAAAAACATGAAACTTCAAAACACTCCTTCTTTCCCCCTACAAGTGTTCACTTTTCTAGAAACAGCAATAGAGAGACAAAATCTGTAATTTTCAGTCAGTTTCACCATTTAAACATAATCCTGATGAGCTGGGGAGAAGAGTTTCTCTAGAGTCTCATGGAGACATTCGCCACAAGACAAAACAGTCTGGTGGTTCCCAATGCCACAAATCTGTCCAGAATTTTGCAGATTGTGCAGTCCCACTCATTAACAGCCTTTCCCATGGCTACTCATGGGCCTTTCAGCTATTTGGGGTACTGTTTAAGAATGCTTCTTCTAGTATAAAACAAGGATTCTCTTCTATCTCTAAAATCCTCTCTATCTCAAAAGAAATAGAGACTTCCTTTTACCCCAGGAGCCGAGGGCCTCAAATCCCTTTTTCCCTAAAATCATCTTTGCCTCAAAGACTGAGACCTCCTTTTAGCTTAGGAGCGGGGGGCTTACTCTGTTCAAAATTCTCAACTAAATCTTAATTAGATCAGTCTAGAAACCTTCGACTAAAAACCCACATTCCCCCAAACAGCTTTATATTTCTCCATGAAATATACACTGGAGAAGTCCAGCTAAAAATGTCCACTTTCTCAATCCCTTCTTCCAATCAGTCCTTTTTCTCTTGCTCCACTGACTTCATGCTGTGTTTTCTCTATGTGCACTCTGTCTCTCTCTGCTCTCTCCCAGGGAAGAGTTAAGCCTTGAAAGCTTCATGTTGCCAGGAAAGGGGTGAATCTGCCCAGGTCTGCGGTGATCAGGAGATTTCTGCAGCAGCTTCTCCAGGGGAGAGATCTCAAAGCGGCTGGGCTTTCCCCTTCTTGTTTCCTCTCACCCTGGCTGGGGGGAACCCTGCCCACCCCTCGGTGACAATTGGACAGTTGGGGTGGACCCAGCTCTGTCTCGGCTTGGCATGTTCTGGGATGGGCTTTGAAATTAGCTGATGTTGAGCTGCAGCCTCTCCTTCCCTGCCAGGAGCCAACGGAGCCTGACCAGGCCTTGGAGCGGGGGGAAGCAGCAGGCCTGGCCGGCCAACAGAACGACCTGACTCGTTGAACTTACCTGTTCAACTGACCAGAAGGAAAAGGAAAGGGCTTCCTGGTCTGATTTTAACCCTGAGTGTTTCCAGAGGCATATCTAACTCGTTAATTGGTCAACCAAGTGGTCAACATCTGCTATAACTTCCTCAGAGAAAGAAAGACAACTCATGTCCCTGCTAAACCACCACAACCACTTTCAGTCTTTCTCTATTTCTTTTTTTCAACATTCATTTTTACTTTTTTTAAAATATTTTTCAGCATAAAATGTTCCTAGTCCATTTAGTTGTTCCTCACACAGGAACAATGTCACATCTTTGACTCAACCTTTCGTCAATTTTTTTCTGGTCCCGTTTTACTTCTGGTATGTCTTATCTGAAATAGAGAATTGTATTCATCAGGGTGTAGGCACATGGTAGTTTAGTAAAAAATAACAAAATTGTCTTCTACTTTTTTCTAATAACTTCCCAAAATTCCTTTTCTTTTTAACCTCTCCTAAACACTGATCAGATGTTTTCAGCTGTTGACTATAAGATCAGAATACGAATTCTGTGAGCTTATCATTGTATGTGTAAAGTTCACTGTTTTGTCTCTCTAGTGCATTTCTTCGTGTTTATCAAGACAGAGTTTAATTTTCATTCATCATTTATCCCCGGTTGTTCTGTAGTTTCCCATCATCCTGATTAACCTGAAGATCTTGAATAACACAGGTGACCAACCACCTCCACTGTCACTTACAGTTTTATCAAGAGCACATCTGTTGAATAGAGGCAGTCCCTGTGTAGCCTGGGTGAGATGTTTGCAATTATTTTCTTACCTACTCTGAAAGAAAAAAAAACCATGAGAAACAATGCAGTCTGTCAAGCAGCTCTTCATATTTCCTACAACTGAATTGGGATGGATTTGTTTTTTAAACTCTATGACTCGCTTGGAAAGTTCTATTGACATTTGAAGGTCCAGACAATTTCTTTTGCTATTAAATGGTTTAGATTTCTTTTGAGGTATCCAGACAGTGCTGACTAAACTGCCTTTCCAAAACTACTTCCAAAGTACTTACAGAACAATCGCTCTAGCAAGGGAGTCTGGGAACAAGATTATGTGCTTCATGTCTGCATCTGGCCATTTTATGGCAAAAATAACAGGAACGACACAATTAAGAGGTAATTAGCCCAGCAGGACAGTCATTGCCACAAAGGTATCTGAGAAGTTGACAATCTGAGAAAGGTCAAGACAGTCTCCAGAAATGGATATATAATTTGCCTATTTAGATCACAAGCTCTTCCAGGCTCTCAGAAGGTCAAGTACAATGACCCCTTCAGGGGCCTTGGAGTGCTAAAGTGAAAAAATAATTTAATACAATAAAATAATAATTAATTTAATACAATAAAAATAATTTAATATAAACATTTTAAATGATAAATATAGTGACAAAGGTGATCCCCAGAGAGGAATCTGAGCTAGGTGAGGGGGATATTTTCTTTCAGGGCATATGAACTTAGAGTAGACATAATAGACTAAGTTTTAGGAGCTCATAATCACTTTAAAGGAACATTTGATTATGAATTATGAGGTTTGGCCTTGTTTAAAAACAGCAGCAATCTTTATCCCTTGGGCACAATTTGTAGGTATATATTGCATTTACTCTTAAACTGTTAGTTTATTAGGTTAATTGGACAGCAGAAGATATGACAATTCTGCTGTTTTATATTCCAGGTTTGGCATCTTGACCTTGGATGTTGAGCTTGGCTTTTTTCTGTCCCACCACAGTCTGTAGCAGCAGTGTGAGCAGTAACCTCTGGAAATAACCCTCCTCAGAGTGCGGGAAGAGGGGCAGTTAATCACAGAGAGAAAGCCCCTATTTCAATGCACCTTTGCACACAGACAGCTCTATCCCCTGGCACCTCCTGGAGCTCCTCAAACTGGGCATCTTTCTGTTTGCTGGAGCATGGGATCAGTGGTGTGAGAACGACTGGTTTGGAAAGTGACCTGGCCCCTGTCCTGTGGCAGCACTGACTTCCCACGTCAGTCCATGCTCTCAGTGGATTCAGTGTGGAAAAAAGGCTGCTGAAAGCTGCGTCTCCTTCAAAACTCTACACCTGCAATGAAGACAAGCAGCCCTGTGCCAGGCTAATAGCAGCAGCCTCAGGGAGCAGTTATGCTCTCATTTCAAACACTTGAAAGAGGAACAAAAAAGCTATGAAGTTCCTGTTGAAGTACAATTAAGATGGTGTTTTTCAAGAGCAGTGTAACCTTAAGCTGGAGAAGCAAGAGAGTTAAAATGGGAGCACTTATAAAGCAGTAAAAGCTCCTCTGCATGAGGCACTCTGCGTGCACAAAATTATAGGATTAGAAATCTTTTAACCAATCCAGTGCCTCTGTAGACAGAGGTTTGTAAAGGACTTTTAAAATGTTTTTCTGTGAAAAAGGAGAATGTGTGTGAAGTGGCCAAAAGGGTCATTTGGCTCAAGGAAGCAGAAATCCAGACCACCACCTTTTGAAGCTTTACTTGAACTTGTTTAAACTTACATAAAAAATCATTGAAGCTTGTGGCTCCAGCATATACTGAATTTTTTTTTAGACCTGATAAATCTTGGGAACTGCTTACAAGCAGTTTATATCTCCAATCCATTTGTTGCCACCAGAAAAACTGGGGGAAAAAAGTCTCTTTTGGTGAAAAGGTCAATTCCAAAACAGAAACCTCATATGTTCCCACTTTCAAACCCTGGGCTCCACTGAGGGAAACCAGTCCTCAGTGAAGCTTTCAGAATAATGTTTTAAATTCCTATACAGTGCTGGGGGAGGAATACATTTCTATGCAAATATAAACTACAATGAATTTTGACTTTAGGAGAGGGTTTGGAAGCACAGTATATTTTTTGAATCCAAACCTGAAAAATCCCAGGTTATATTTGGTGAATGATTTAAGAAATACAAAGCTCTTCCCATAGCTTTAATTCATTGCATTCAACAGAGCTGTCTCTTCATTAACTAATAAGGAATCCTGGAATGACTACCATTATTTGAAATAGTTAAATTCTAGACAATTTTAGTTAGGTGAGATTAATCCCTCTGGAAATAACACATGACATTTTATGATTATATAGCCTATCTAAATTAAAAAGAAAATATTCTATTATTTTAAGATGTTGAGCAAAGAAAACATAGTAAACAATTGTTGGCTTTTTTTTTTCCCCACAACAGACAGCAAATGCACATACCAAGCAGGATTAAAATACAGAAGTGGTTTGGGCCAATTACTAGATGGATTCAGGAAAACTGTTAATAACACTGTAAAGAAATCTGTAATATTTCTTACATATAGCTGTTTTCCTTTCTGAGGTGTTCTCAGTCCAGTAATGTTTAAGAGAGGCATGAAATAACACCCACTTGAATCTGAACATTTATAAATGTACAGGATCATGCACAAGTTTTGTGTAATGTAACCTGTGACATAGTAAGTTTGAAATAATTATTAGAATGACATAAATATTCCAGGTGGTTTGAAAACTGTTAACTGCTTAAGTATCTAAACTATCAATCCCTAACTGAAAGTACAGCAATGTCAGATTTGATAGAATTGTGGTTAATTCAGTTTAAAAAGTAACCGTGAGAAACACATTGCCAAAATGATGTGGATTCATGTATTTGTGAGTATAGATGTGAAGTTGTAAATAATATACATAACAAAAGATTAAATGTGGGAATCTAATAAATCTTGTGAAGTTTATTCAGTAGGGAATCATTATCACATTTGAGAATACAGTGAGGTGTTCTGCATGCTGACATTGAAAAATTAAACTGCTAGAGCCACTTTAGAATCTTGGAGGAAGCTCTGTAAAAGAAGACTCTTTTTATCTCATGAGCTACAGGAATGGCAAGTGATTTCATGACAGTATTTCTGTGTGAGCAGGAAAGAAAAGGCTGAGTAATGTTAGAATAGGAAACTCAAAACCCAGCAACAACAATTAACCAGTGAAATATATTACTGTACCTTAGAGCTCTGTGTTCAAATACTGCAACTTTCTTTGCAGGCGTTATAATTTACACCAATTCCATTTACTATCGTCAGTATGGAAGTAAAAACTGGTGAAATGTCTATAATGATATGTGGTATAAAGATACCAGACCAAATGATGCAGTAGAATCATAGAATCACAGAATATGCAGAGTTGGAAGAGAATCATCAGGATCATAGAGTCCAACTCCTGGACATTCCAAGAATCACTCCATGTGCCTGAGAGCATTGTCCAAAAGATTCTTGAACTCTGTCAGGTTTGGTGTTGTGACCGCTTCCCTGGGGAGCCTGTTCCCACTCATTCAGACATGAAGAATCCATGAATTAATTGTGTTTAATGGCTGATCAAAGCCATATTCAGTGGGGAATCCAGGCTTGAACTGCAGAGGAAACCCTGCAGAGATACTCAGTGTGATACACATGCTTCTCTGAGACTTGAAGAGTCTAACATTTCCACCCAGGCTGCTTCTTGTTTGTGGAGGAATTTGTGAGGATGGATACAGCAAAGAAAAATAATAATAATAAAAGCCAACAACAATAGTAACAAAAACAAACAAACAAACAAAAACTAAAAATGTAAATTGAGCTCATCAGTGATGCTGGATCTCAAAAGCTCAAAGGCTTCCAGAGAGTTTCATAGATCTGCTCTCATTTCTTTTGCTGTTTTCAACATCCCCCTCAAAGCTTGAGTTCTGAAGTGCTGAGATTTTTGAAGCTGGCCTCAAAAGTGAGACTTTGGTGTTGGGGCCATGTCAGGCCAGAAAACCTGGAGGTTAGATAGGTTGACATGTTATTTGGACAGGAAAGATCTTGCAGTAAGGAGCTCCTGGTTGCTTTATATTTTCAGAGTTGTCATCAGAATCAAAACAGCTTGAAGCAGCTCTTATGACTCATTTTCAGTGTGGAACAAAGCCATAAGTTAAGCACCACATGCTATGAGTGTAACACATAACAGGCCCCTGAACTACACAGAAAAGTTTTACCCAGTTTTCAAGTGTCAATCTAGTTTTCCTTATGCCTAAGGCCCTGTGACATCTTGACATCTGTAATCAGGTTCATTTCTACCCTTACCAACCATTACAAGCTGTCACTCTTCAGCTTCTCCACTTACTATTCAACTACTACAGATTTAATCTGCGGTTTTCTATGCATTAAATTTAGGACCCAGCAGTTTTCATGTATTATTCACTTCCACTTGCTATACTTGTTAAACAGTGTATGTTCATTTGAGTTAATAAATCACCATTCAGTTTCCTTCTTGTGTTTCCCAGAACAGAGTTATTACTCAATCTACCTCTACTGACAGCAGCTTCAGAGCTTCCACAGATTTCTCTCTATTCATGAACCTATTTATCATGTACCTGTCTTAAATATTAGCAAAGTAAGCTTGCTGTAAAGGCTTAAGCTGTAATCTGTCGGAGGTGTATGTGAAGGCCTACATATATCTGACTAAAAAACAGGTGAAATCTCTAGCTATTGGTTGTGTGACACCCACCCCACTGTGGATAATCTGGGAGTTATTAATATGCTCGTCAAAGAAGAATATAAAGTAAATTATCTTTCTTCTGTGTCTCTTACAGATAAAGAGAGGACCAAAGTCTGAAGTCCTTATCAATGTTGAATATCTGGTTTTGCCCTCATGCCCTCAGGAGCACATTGTTGGGATTGATGATTGGGGTTTTGCCCTTTCTGTGCCTCTGAAAGGGTCTGGTTGACTCCTCCAATTCCACTTCTTAGCATGGCGTGGGGCTGTGGGTTGGTGTTGGAACACCAAGAAAGGTCAGAGGCAGGTGCAGCCAGGTCCCAGTGCCTGCTGCCTGTGGCTTCAGTCAGCAAAAAGTTGCTATTTCTGTAATCAAAGCTGAGCTGGCAGTACAAAGTGAACAAATCCATTCCACCAGAGTTTTGCTGTGTGATTTGCTTCTTCAGGGCGGACCCTCATGCCTATTTCACGTTAAGTATTTTCCTTTTGTCTCTATAAGAACATGTCCTGTCCTGTTGCAACAATTTAGCTGCATCACACAGTTTATTTGGCATAACGTGACTTTTTAAAATTTAATAATGTAATGACCCTTGTGTGAGCAAAAAAAATACTATCAGTCTCACATGAATCTTTGGAGAAAGGCACTGGACATAACATCATTCATGAATGTTTCCTCATTATCCGAATCAAGCTGAGGCTTTGAAAAACCAAAGAACTAATCAGAAAGTTTCAACTCCTTCTTTAAAACACAAAGAATGTTTTTTTTATATATATAATATTATTACCTTGGACTTTTATAATATCTTATCAAAGTAGAACATTGGCTTTTGACAGATTTAAAGAGTGACAAATTCGGTTGATTGACAATTCAAACAGTTGACCTTTCATTCTTAAAAAATCTGTTTCATTAGTATGACAAAACCCCCTGAATAGAACTCTTTTAAGCAACAGGAGGAAAATAATTCTTGTAATTCTCAGTTTGAATGGAAATACATCCAACTATATGGACAGTGACACTAATAATAAAACATATTTTCAAGCACAGCTTGCTGGAAAGATCAAATTATTTAGGTCCACTTCATCAAAGTGCTTCATGCACCCTGGATTAGAGACACTCAGATAACTAAATTGTTTGAGAAACAGGCAAGCATTATCTCAGAGGGGGAAATTCATAATAGTTACATTTGTCTAAGGAATTACATCATCTGGACAAGTTTTGGGGCTATGTTCCAAACCTTTTAGACCTTTTGGGACTATGTTCCTTCAGGATTGATGAAGTCGGGTAATTTTACTACAGCAGTTGTTTTGGATAAACCCTCAGACTCCCCATTTTATATCTGTGAAATGTGGATAATACAATATTGCCTTCCTTCAAAATGGCATCGTGATACACATTGCAGACTGTGAGGTCTGTGCCACTCCTGAGGTATTTGGGACCTAAGCCGGATATGCAGCTTCATAGATTCCCAAAATAATGATGATAAAAGCAGAAGCACATTTTGGGTTAATCTGATGCAGAGCACTCAAGGAACCCTGCCCTGTCATGACACTGCACTGTCAGAATTTAGAGTGTTTGAATGTGTGCAGTCCATCAGTCATGGGGGAGATGTGGCAATTATTACATTAGCTAGTGATAAGAAAACATGGTATTTTTTTTCTGTTATAGAATTCAGAAAGTTTTAGGAAAATTAAAAATGGAAATTTTAGACTATAAAATATCAATATAAGCTTTTGCTTTGAAGAACAAAACTTAAGGAATATCCAGGATTAACAGGCCAGTACTTTGTGCATGAATGAAAAAGAAACTGATATTTTTAGTTATTTTTACCTTTCCAAAAGCCTAAACTTGCAAAGAGTAAAAATATGCAAAGAAGATATTGATTTATTATTGGATTATACTCTTTTCTGACCCAGAGACAGGACAACCCAGAGAGAGGTTTTAAAAACATTTATTCTATTTTGTCTCATGTAAAGGGTGAGACAATACAGATGTTACAATTCATGACATTAAAATCAGAAGCCAACAATTTCCTAATTACATTATAAGGAAAGGAAGAATTTCCTTCCAGGAAAGGCAACAAAATCTTGCGATTTCAATTAATTGGGCAAGCTTTGGTCCATTTCCTTGAACTTTTTGACATCCCATTCACATTCATTGTTTTTGCTTGTTTTCAGATTTTTCAATTTTTGCTGTTTAATATTTCATCTCATTAGTTTCTTCTCCTCTCTCCTTTTTGATTTTTCTTCCCTCATGTTAGGATTTTATTAGGATAATTTTTGGTAAGATTCTGTACTTTTGATTGACCCTCATTTCATTGCGCTCTGTGAAGTTGTAGTTAACGCATTTCCAAATTTTTGGATTTTTTTTTCTATTGTGATTTTTTGATCATATCTTCTTCCCACGGTGTATGTTAGACTTTGTTCTCTGATTTCAAGATTTCGTTCCCTTTCCTGAAAAGAAGAATTTCCTTTCAGGAAAGGGAATGAAATCTAGTGATTTCAATGAGGATTAATTGGGCAAGCTTTGGGCCATTTCCTTGAACTTCTTGACGTCCCATTCACATTCATTGTTTTTGTGTGTTTTCAGGTTTTTCAGTTTTTGTTGTTTAACATTTTATTTCTTCAGTTTCTTCTCCTCTCTCCTTGTTGATCTTTCTTCCTTCATGTTAGGATTTTATTAGGATCATTTTTGGTAAGATTCTATGGTTTTCCTTGACCCTCATCTCATCAAGCTCTGCAAAGTTGTAGTACCTCCATTTCCAAATTACCAGATTTTTCTCAATTAAAATTTTTTGATCATATCTCCTTTCCAGAGCATTTTTTAGACTTGGTTGTTCTCTGATATCAGGATGTTGTTCCCTTTCCTGAAAGGACGAATTTCCCCACCACCAATCTGTGTTCAATGCAAATCCTGTGTGTTCACACTCCAAGCCTAAGGAACTCACATTCAGCTGCAGAACCAAATAGTTCTAGTCTAGAACCAATAGTTCTGTCTCAGTTCTAGCACAAAACTGAGAACAAGATACAGGTGTTTACTTGCACTGGATTGACAAAGCTACAAGAGAATTCTCTTTTTCACATTATTGCTGCAAAATTTATGTGTGTATGTATATATGTATGTGTATGTATTCAGTTACATGTAGGTTGAGCTACTCTTTGACCAGCCTGGGTTATTTTCAACTTTGAATTGCAATCCTGTAAATAAAATTTAAGCACAACCTAAATAAATTCTTTAGGGAGTGGTAAATCTGGTGCATCCAAGCGTGAATGGGTTATGGACTCTCCAAACCAGATTTGTCATTAGAAAGCAAAGAGAAAGGGGGGAAAAACGGAATGTGCCATGTGTAAGGACTCAGCAGTTCCAGTCTTTCAAGGCCTACCAGCACTGTTGGCACTTGCAATGAAACTCCCTGTTTTGTCCTGGAACATTTCTAACTGAGTGGCGACAGAATTTGACATCTGTGCCTATTTATTATCTGCAGTTTCTTTGTGTTCAACTTCAGTCCTTGTAGCAAGGTGACACTTTGGAACCAGTGTTTTCATTAAATCAAGCAGCACCTTTTATCTGAAGTAGCCATATCTATTTTA
Organism: Phylloscopus trochilus trochilus; assembly: GCA_016584745.2. NCBI lineage: Eukaryota > Metazoa > Chordata > Aves > Passeriformes > Phylloscopidae > Phylloscopus > Phylloscopus trochilus. The sequence goes on along the minus strand of WQNJ02000016.1, from coordinate 5,549,392 downwards.
ATAGAGATATTTAATGGCACAGCACCCTCCTCAGTAAAAATGACAGTGACAGAGTAAAATCTTCTTTCTGCACTATATAACTTAGAAAAAGAAGACAAGAATCAGCCATAAAAGCAGGATTCATGGGAAGCTTTATCTAGTTTATCACCAAAGATGGTGGCAGGAGTGAGCCATCATAGGTTTCTAAAGAATATTTTAAAACAGGAATAAAATAGCAGTTATTGGTAAAAAAGAGGTAAGCCTTTCAGCCTTTCTAAATATTAAGCCATAAATATTAATATTTAACAAAACATCTATGAAGACAAAGAGTTCCTTCAAAGTAAGAAAAAAAAGGAACTGTTTGCTTTTTTAAATGATCCTTATTCTTTATAATACAAACAAAAAAATACAGCATTTGCTGAGACCTTAATAGACTGAATTATAATGTTTCATTTTTTAGACAATGAAAGAAATCATGCTTCAATGATAGGAAACAAAAGCCCAAACCAACAGAACACACAAAATTTTTGGCTGAATTTCTGAAAACTGCATTACAACTACAGCTTGTGGGTGAATATTCTACCATCTCATAAACTTTGTTTAAAGTTGGTTGTGCAGCCGGAGCTTCCATGATTTGTCTTACACTTTCCTACGTGAATTCTCCAGTGTCTAATTAGAAGTTATATTGCTGTCTTCTTATCATCAGTTGGTCAGTCACTGATTTCCCTATGTCAGACCTTCATTACCTGGTGACAACTGTTCCATCTTTAAATTTAGCTGAAATGGGACAAAAACAAAACAAAACAAAGCAAAACAAAACAAAACAAAAACAAAAACAAAACAAAACAAAAAACAACCAACAAAAAACAAAAACAAAAACAAAAACAAAAACAAAAACAAAAACAAAAACAAAAAAACAAAAACAAACAAAAAAACAACAACAACAAAAAAACCCAAACAAACAAAAAAAAAACCACCAAAAACCCCAAAAAACCAAACCAAAATAAAACACCAGGGTGGAGTGGGGGAAAAAGAGACAGAAAATAGAGTTTTACATAAATACTGAGCACAGTTCTCTTTCTTTTCAGAGTCTAAGTGAGTTATGTGCTTGAGAGAAACATTTAGAGCACTGATGCTGAACAGTGATCAACTCCCTTATTTAGTTGGTAATCCTAGAAGCCTGAATATCTTACAGAGATAGACAGACAGAAGTAGGATAGCACTAAACAGAAATTCAGGCTATCTACATCAATTATCCAGAATAAGCAGGAAAAATACTATCCCATCTGTACTCATTCTTCCTCATATGTGGCACTCATTGTCACAAAGGCTTCAAACCTTATCCTCTGTATGTCTTGCAGCTTCTTCATCAAATAAAGAATGAGTTTTAAGCTACAGCATGTTTAGTGCACAATCATAATTAATTTCTTGATTAACATCCAACATTTACAGAATTTCTAGGAGAGTTACTTAAAAAATAAAAGTATCTGCTGAAGTAGGTAGCACAAAGTCACCATTCTGGAGGAGATCGATCGTTAATTGTCTGCAGGTTGAAGTGTGCATTTATTTATAGGTTAGTCTAGAGACAATAAAGCAAGCATTGCCTTATTTCCCACTGTTTTTTTTACCATAAGTAAAACAAAATATAATAGCCAAGATCTCTCTGGTAGCATGAACTGTAAGGCTTTAAACCCAGGACCTCTGCAAATTTGCCTTTGAAAATGAAGAAGACTGATGAAAAGGTATCAGGTAGGAATGAGAGTCTGGTTGATATAGATCAGATCAATGTGATTTGACACATTGAATCAATATAGACTTATATCAGGAGTTTGTTAAAAATATTTTTTGATTTTGCTGACTTGTGATTTTAATATTTTCTTAGTCCATAATTTATTAGATTAAGCAAGGAAAGTAGTAGCTCTTCCAAGAGATCAAAAAACAATTATTCAAAAATGCCCAGTGAAAACTGATAGTTAAAAATCAGGTACTGATTATCTAAAGAAAAACTCAGTATGCAAGGGTACCTGTACCTTGCATACAAATAATGTATGAGCCCTCAGAATTGTGAAAAAATCTTGACAGACAATTGCTCATTAAAATCTGATAATTGTGATCAGGGTTCTTTGACTCCCTCTAATTGGTAACAACAGAATTAAAATAATCTGTGCTTTTGGCATTCTGTCTGTCTAATGCATCTCATAAGAATTAGAGAGCAGTATCAGCTTTATTAGTTATAGGATTTAAAAGACATCAATTAACTTCTTTACTCCCCCCTTCTTTCCTATAAAAGACAAGGCAATTTGTTTCCTTGATGTGTGAGCCGTCATCAAATCTAAATTCACAGCAAGAACACTTCTGAGATAGCCCAAACTTATCATAAGGTTAATGAACCATTGCACCAGTCCGATCTAAGCCATTTGTCAATGAATAAAATTGCTCATCTGCCATTGTGCAATGCAGTTTGTAATAAAACTGCCAAAATAAGAACTTATTTATGTTTCTCTTTAGCACAGATTGCTCCTTCAGATTGTAAAATGTGTGTATAATAGGTCGGTAATGTAAGGAGGGTTTATTATTTTCCAGTAGAAGTCATATATTCTGTGTGAACCAGTTTTTGATTTTTGGAACATAGATGGTTTGTGAGAGCAGACTTGGACCTACCATATTTTGAGTAATTTCTGCTGTAAGATCTATCAAGACAGTTTAATACAGGATTGTATAGGGATTATACCACCCAGAACCTCTCAGGGAAAATCAGGGCTGAAAAAATAGGCATAGCAGGTCACTATCACCATGTTATCATGTTAGTCTGTTATTTTTGCTTTTATTTAGTTAGTTATTATAAACCATAACCAAAAATTAAGCTGGGTGCAAGGTATCAAGGTTTGAAGGTGCCATGTTGGAGAAGTCAACAAAGGAAAACTGTTGATAAATAACCAGAGAGAAGCAATGACAGAAATAACCAAAGAGAGGAGCAGTGAAATAAAATGGGTGATGGTTTCTGTTATGCAGAATGAAATGATACAGCAGTCAAGCCATTGATGCTGAGAGTGTATGTGTGAGTCTGGGAAACAAGTGATTCAGAAAGTGGATAATGATAATTTCATCCACAGGAATTGCTGCCCCCTTCAGTCGTAGGTGAATGAATGCTGGGGGTTTGGACAGAGGATAGAAGCAAACCAAAGAATTTGTCTTAGACCTCTGGGTCAGCAAAGGTGAAAAATGAGGAAATGAAGTATAAGACTTGCTGTGTAGTTGACTTTCAGATTAGCTGACCTGAAGTTGGAGAAAACCTTAGGAAATTCTGCAAAATCCTTCCTATCTCCTGCAGAATTTTGTTGCAAACAGAGCAGCGCCCATGGGTCTGCTTAACTCCCCCCAAGTGACCAGAGTTGCAACATAAGAGCCCCACTAGATGCTGAGTGTGTGGTGTTGGCCAATCCTGTGAGTAGGGCAGTCAGTGTGCCTGTCAAGCTCCAAGGCTAGATTATATTTCCTCACATGATGTGGAAAGCTTTCTGTACCATAATGTCCATAAAATAATTACCCATAAGAAAGATATTCTGTATTATTTTTGTTTATCTCTGAAACGACAAACACTGTGAAGAAGGAAGAAAAGATCTTTAACAGATTAGAAGTAGCCTTGTACTGTTCCAACAAACACCATCATGTGCAGGACAGTTTCTACATACTGTCTACAGACAATTGGGTTTTTTTATGGCTCAACATGAAATGCTCAGTCATGAGTGTAATTTGTAGCGGAACATGGGATGTAGAAACTTCCCCCAAAAAAGCGTTATTCTTTAGGCTTACAGCATTTCCTTGTACTCACACTTCTTAAAATTTTTTGCTTAAAATATCACTTTGCAGTTCTCAAGATTTTCAGTGATATTTTTCAATTAAATAAATTAAATGCATTGGATACTTCTGCTCCTAAAACCTACAACAACCACATGGTTCTTGTGGCAACCAAGAAGACAAAAATTGAATAACGGCACAATGTTTCTTTGTTTTTCTTCCCCAACATTTTTTTCATTCTTTCATATCACCCAAATACAATTTTGATTTATTTCTTTCCTCTAGGCTCAAAATCAGTCAGTTACAAAAATAGGATACATCACCTAAAACTTCTTCAAAAATATTACTGACTATTTGCCAGAGGAGAGAAAAAAAAAAAAAAAAAAAAAAAAAAAAAAAAAAAAAAAAAAAAAAAAAAAAAAGACAAAATTAAAGATATAGAGGCAGTAAAAATATAAATAAATAATGTTCAAAACAAAGAGATTCAGCAGTAAAATAACTAAAAATGACTAATGTATTAAATTCTGACTTCTTATAGGACAGATATATGCAGTTTTAAAAATCTGTTCTTTATTGAAATGTAACACAACTTGTGGAAGAATATGTCTATTACCACTAACCATGGAGAATCTCTAGCAACTGATATTAAATTACTGTGTTAATCATCTTCACTATTAAAAAAAAATCTCATTTTCATCTTAATACTTCAACATGTATCAGTGGACCCTGTAGTATCTAATTTTAAGAAGAATCTCTAAACAAAGCATTACCTGTGCTTACTTGTCTTTAAAGACTGGGAGCAAATTCATCATTTGAAAATCTTATTTATAACAGAAAGACAAGTGATCAGCTGGGATCTTTCATAGTAAGGCTTGCAAGGAAAATTGGATGAGGTAAGGAAGTATTTTCTATTCTGAGGAACAGAGCTGTGCTTAAAATAGTCAAGGATAGGATCTTTTAAAGCAGTCTTCAGCCAATTCAGTTACCCAGCCAATTCAGCTGTGGATAAGGGGCTCACTTTCAAACCTCTTTGAAAATCCCAGAGTTAATTATCAGTGCTTGTAAAACTCTTTGAACCTTCAAGATATTAAAAAAAAAAAAAAAAGGATAAGTGCCATGATAGTTTGTATTAAACACAGCTTGTAAATTATATAAATCACACTTAAAATCCCTGAATAGATTGATCATGTTCTGGGAGTTTTCCCTGTAGGACCTGTAGGACACGTTTAAACAGATTTAGTTACAACTCTGAGCTGCATAACATAGTCTTACTGAACAAATCATTGAGAACTACAAAGCAAGAGAGACTCTGAACTGATCCTGAAGTAAACATCTGAGGGTTTCACCTCACTTTCAGCATTGTGTTTAAAACACACAAATTGCACGTTGCATTTAAGTTTTTCTGGTATAGCTAAATGATTGTACTTAGAGGTAATTTAGGTACTAATAATTCAGTATTAATAATTCATGATCTACCTAATACAGGATATTACCCACATTAAACCCACATTAGTCCTCCTCCTGAAGTAAAAAATACTACTGGGAGCTGACAATGGGTCTTAGGGTCTACAAGAGTGGGGGTGGGTCTCTTTCTCCAGGCAGCAACTGACAGAATGAGAGGACACAGTCTGAAGCTGCACCAAGGAAAATATAGGTTGGATACTAGAAAGAAGTGTTTTTTACAGAAAGAGTGATAAAGCACTGGAATGGTTTGCCAGGGGAGTTGGTGGAGTCACCATCCCTGGATGTGTTTAAAGAAAGACTGGATGTAGCACTTGGTGCCATAGTTTAGTTGAGGTGTTAGGGCTGGGTTGGACTTGATGATCCTGAAGGTCTCTTTCAACCCAGTGATTCTGTGATTCTGTGAGTCTAACAAATAATTTATAGAGTTAAAACTCACATGATCAGGACAAAAGAGAAAAGAGTTTACGGAAATAGATTATTTCAAGGTGCTCTTGTCCTATAGCTTAGCTTAAAAAAAATACTACTTTAAAATACCACATAAGTGAGTCATTTCCCAATCTCTTTCTGACACCTTGCTTGCTACAAGGGGTATTCTTTTGGTAGTGTTTTGAAGGTGTTCCTTAAACAGCTTTTTGGCTTTATCAGTGCTGCAAGCATGCCAATGTTGTCATTTGTGTGGAGTGCCATAAAAATCACCATAGATGAACAAGAGTACAGAGAAGTAAAAATATCTTTATAATCAATGTTACAAAACCAGTAAAAGGCTTTAAAGGTTCCAATAATGTTAGATAAATTCTATCTATAGTAGGAAAGCCATCATGTTCTCAAAGCTTCGTTTTCAAGCAGATTATGTAGGCAAAGTGTAAAGGAGAAGGGCACAGGAAGATGGTTATAAAGGAGGTAGCTGGCAGAAGCAATCCCACTTCACAACCTGACCAAGACCTCAATCAGTATTACTCCTCTGGAACTATCTTTGCTTTGAATCAAAGTGCAGAACAATTTCTCACTGCAAAAAGAGAAAAGAGGCCAAGAACCTTTCACTGCAGAGGTGTTTTGTCTGAAAACAAACTTACTTGATTTAAACACTTTTTCTGTTTTCTTCATGAACCAGACTGGGTTGAGAAAAACGAACCTGTTTGGGGCATAAAGCAATAACAGACCTTTGATCATCACATAAATGAAAACATGATATTTGACTAATAATGTCTCTTTCCTATGCAAAGGCAACATTTAGGTAATATCTTTTAGCACCATTTAAAGTATTTTCTTTCTGAAACCTACGGAGCTCTTGTGCTGAATTCCAACCTGAGGGCTTCTAACACAGCAATCACTCTTTATTTTACATTTACTCCCCTAAATATTCTCATGGTACAATTTTCATACTGCCTGCAGTTATATTCTAGAAACCACACGGCAGATTTTTATGTCTGGAAGCTAAAAGGCCTTTGGATGGTGGCTCATTCTTCCATATGTATGTGCACTATGCACATAGTGAAAGAGCCATTTGAGCATCTCTGACTTGTCATTGGTAGCAGTGCTGCCTGTTGGGTAAAAAGCCTCAGAATTACAAAGGTTTGCAGTAGGATGTTGCTTAGTGAGTACCTTGACTTTAGTACCCAGCACTAAATATAGGGAACACTACTGATAAAGTGAGACCTTTCTCCAGGGAGAGACTGCTGCTAAAAAATGTATTAAGATGCCATGGCTAAGCATTTCCTAGAAAGGCATTATTTTTGCTGACTATTTAATTGTAGTTTTTGTGGCTCAGCTTGTGGATATTTAAATTTGAACAGGATGTTCAAATTTGCCATGCATTCACATACATGGTATGAGAAAGCCCCTGACCTACCTTTCCTGCAGAAATTTCAGTTTAAATACACATAACCAGTGTGTACTTGTGGCCAAGAAGGCCAATGAGATCCTGGGGTGCATTGGAAAAAGCATTGCCAGCAGCTCCAGGGAGGTGATCTTGTCCCTCCACACCTGCAGTGCTGCGTGCAGTCCTGGGCATCTGTCCTGGTTTAGGGCAAATTTGGGAGGAAATCTCCGAAGGGGTTCCTCTGGAAAGCAAACCCAAACCCAGTTGGTCTGGGAAAAAAGAACTTCCTCAGAGAAAAGTGGAAAAAATGCCCACAAGCACAAAGAATGAATTATATGAAACAATAAAACCTCTGGCTGCTCCAAAGAGAGATGGCAAACTGAGGCAGGCCTTGCTGTGGGTGTAGCTCAGCTCAGTCTCTCACCAGCCCCACTCCCTCCAGAGCTCCAGGCCTGGCAGGCCGCAGGTGCCAGCCCTCGCTGCTCCTCTGGGTTTGTCAGTCCAGAGCAGATTTAAACAGTCCCAAGAAAAAGAAAAAAACAGTCCAGGGAACTTCTTTGCCTCAGCTAGCTAAAACTGACTACAAGCACAGGACATCTCTGTCCCATCACCGCTGTCTGTGCCTCAGACGAACGCCGCAGCCAGGCCATGTGGGAGTCGGGCAGTTTTCTCAAAACAAACTGCGTGCTGCTTCTTTCTCCCCCTTGGCTCCCAGAACCAAGTTTAAAAGTACAGAACTTAATATACAGCATGAGCAGAACAGACAACTGGGGATACAAGCACAAGCATCATAAAGTCACCCTAGGACAGCACCCCAGGACAGGAGAGACATGGAGCTCCTGGAGAGGGTTCAGTGTAAGGCAGCAAAGATGATGAAGGGAGGAATGTCTGAGGGAGCTGAGCCTGCTCAGCAAGAGAGGGCTGAGAGGAAACCTTATCAGTGTCTGCCAGTGTCTACAAGGAGGTGTCAGAGCATGGACCAGCCTCTGCTCAGTGGTGTCAAGTATTAGGACAGGAAACAACAGGAAGAAACTGATGCCCAGAAAGCTCCACTTGAATACAAAGGAAAATTTTACTCTGTGTGTGGCTGAGTACTGGAAGATATTGTCCAGAGAGAGTGTGGGGTGTCCCTCTCTGGAGGTATTCCAGAACTGTCTGGACACAATCCTGTGCCATCTGCTTTAGGAAACTTTACATGACCAAGGAAGTTTGGCCAGATGACCCCCTGTGGTTCCCTTCACCTTAATTTGTCCTGTGATTCTGTGACGGTGAATCCAGCAAGCTACCTACTTGTCTACTACCTGAATTGTATTTTTTCTTGAATTTTACATACTTAATTGCAGACAATTATTAAAATGATGACAATTAGTTGAAGGATTATACTTTTTCAGTCCTTTTTGGTCCTAAATTTGGGTGATGCCATGATGAGAGATAGAGTTCGTCCTTCCTATTACTTAAATTTGGAGAAATGTTTAACTTGAAGAAAAATTGTCAGTGTTCTGGTCATAAATGGACTGAAGTCCTTCTCAAGGAAATTGTGCCAGTATCACCAATTCATATTCTTGAATATTTCATTTAGTTTTGTTTGTGTAGTTTTCTCTGGGCATCTATCTAGCCTGTATATATAGAGTTCCTTCAGAACTGTGTGTCACTACAAAGGCACACCTAGGTAAGTGTAAATTGGATATATTGATACAACATAACAATAATAATCCATCATAAATTAAACAGCAATGACAACAAAAAAGGAAATAGTGTGCTTACATAAGAATAAGATTCACTTATTGTATTTACAAATAACCTAACACTCCTCTCTTAAACCTTAGTTACTCCCTCTGTTATGGGAAATTCTTGGAGTTTTGTTACTGATACATTTACACAGTGGCAAATCGTTTATAGGCTCTAACTCCATTCCATTCAGCATAAACACAACAGGGGAGAAATCCTGTTTCTGTAGCAGTCAGAGAAGAGGATGTGGGAATTTCAGCACCCTGCAGTCCGGAGTCATTTTGCTGACTTCACTGTAGCAATATTTCACACAGTAGTGTTTGCAAATGAAGGTAAGTTTTTTGAGTGATGCTAGAAAATGAGACAACTAAAAGGTTTTAAATCACTCTGGTAAAAAATCTCGGTGTTGAAAATAAGTGTTTACTTTAAAAATACATCATCAGAACCTACTTATCAGGGGAGGTAAGTACAAAGTTACAGAGAGAGTAGAAAATATTCTAGTAGAAACAATAACTGGAAATTATAATTATATACCTAAATAACTAAAATATCAATACCTTAATTATTACCTAAGTTAGGTATCTTTGACTATACTGATGATTTAATAGTGTAAAACACAGTGGTGTTAACATTTTTTTCCTCAAAAAACATTTATAATCTCTATATAGAAACAAAGTAACACTTGAATGGTAACTGAGGAACTTTGTGTGATTCTGGCTCAGCTTGGTCCCTGTTGTATTTAGTTTAGTTATCTCCTATGGACTGCCTGTCTAGGTTAAGCGAAGTTCGGGAAAGAAAGGGAACAGAAATGTTCATAAATATCTGGGTTATTTCCCTACTTTGTAAACAATTTGTGGCCAAATCATTCTGTTTTCAAAGTCTTTGATAATTTCAATATGGAAAGTATTTTTCCATGAGGCTGAGTTTCCATGATGTTCCACAAGACCAAATTACATTTTACTCTCTGATATGTTGCACTGGACAGACTTGATTTGTTTACCTTTTCTTTATAACTATCAGTACCAAGTGGTTTTGACATATATGATTGCTTTTAACAACACGAGCAGATATTTCTTCAACTTGAAGAGAGAATAAATATAACCAGATTCTTAATCTCAACTATAGTGCTGTTGTAATACTGCAACATTGGTGCCTGTTGTGTTGGAATAGCAAAAAACCAACCTGAGCAGAGCCTGTCTGTTTTTCTTTTTTCCAGTTACAGGAGAACAGATGTTAATTTATTATTTTGGAAGTAATTTCTTAACCTTTTCCACATTTATTCTGAAGGAACTAGCAGACAATATTGGACACTGGTGGAGCAAAACAAAGGTGGTGAGAGGAGTAAAATAATGTAATTTGTGATCTGCCTTATGAATTAGATAGAAAAGGCTTGTGCAGCCTTATATCTTCCTGCCTCTTCATGCATTTCCTTCATGTTTAAGATGCTTTGCTAGTAGTCAGGTAGCAACCAGAAAATAAGGTCAGCACACAATGTGTGCCTCAAGTTTCTCCATGGCCCAGGGAAACAGATCTCCTATTTCCTTCTGATGAAGATTCATACTTTCTCTAGTCTTCCTTTCTTTTATCACAACCATACCCAAAGAAGGCTTTTTTTTATTATTATTATTATTATTTTTATTTTTTTATTTATTTTTTTTTCTTGATGTTCCTGGTTAGATTTAATTTTATACAGGCTCTAACATTCCTAACCTGATCACTCACTGCCTGGACAACTTTGAGTTTTGACAGAAAGCCAAAGTATTTTAAAATGCAAGTGGTTCATTTGTGAACATCTAATAGATATTTTATATAGGCAAAATCTAATTCTTAGTGGCCTTTAGGTTTTATACAGTTCTCCTGATTATTTCTTATGAAACTAACTTCAGAGAGATTTTTTCAGTGGAGATTTCATGCTGAGACGAAAAAAGAATAGCCACTGATTAAGGGTATACAGCAAACAATACTTTTGCCTTATTGGTATTTTATTGCTCACCTGTGTTTATAGAGATTTTTCTGCTTTTCTTCTGAAGTAGTTTGAAAAAGGTCTTACTGTATTGCTCATTGAGTTAATGAGCTTGCTTAATCATCTTGGTTTGGAGAACAACAAAGGAAACTGCATGTGTTCCAATTTATACTGCAAATGGAATGAATGTCTTCTGTAAGTATAAAAGGATCATTTCTTTTAAAGAATAAAGCCCTTTGAAACCAATTAATAGTTGACCTACATAGTAATGCTCATATCTCCATGTTTTCTCTCTCTTTTTTTTTATTTTTTACTTTTTTTTTTTTTTTTGGAAGTCATTTTTCAGTAGCAGAAAAAGAGTAAATAAGTATGTGTGATCATCCACTTCTACAACAAAGATTTTGAGGTTAAATATTCAAACATTTTTGCACTATTTCTATAAAATTAAATGCATTTTATCTTTTTAACCTGCTACAACAGTAGCTGAAGAAAATAGACTGCAGCAAAACTTTCCCTACCTAACAGTGTCTTTGTTCAGTGTACAATGGCCAGTGAGAACTTGCAAACACACAGACGGATCCTTTCATTCTAAAGATCCAAATCCCCAAAACATTTGTCTAGCTGGAAGCCTTTTCAGTCTGTGATTCTTCAGCACACAGGCAGGGGAGTTATATGGAAGCTCATGGGGAGCAGCACTGCGCCTGCACAACATTTTGTTTGTTGCAACATCCTTATATCATTATCATCCTTGCTTATAGCCCCTGATGTGTGTCATTACTATTCTTGCTTACAACTCCTGATGTGAGAAAAGGAACTTGGAAATATGAATTATGGATTTAATAAAAACATAGTATGTATACTGGGACAGAAGCAGTGTGTTAAAGGGATAGCAACTGTGCTGGCTGGTTTAGTGGCTGGAAAATCAAGGAAAGCAGAACAAGAAGGACCTAATATTTTATTGTAAATGGGCCATGAAAGAACAGTAAATGGCTAATTTTTGATCAACAGGTGTGCTCTGTATGGATGTTTAAAAGAAAGTTGTCTCAGCCTACTCCAAAATGTGAGGGTTTGCTGATCTCACCTTGTAAACAACTGCAACTCCTGAGCTGATCATAACAGACTGTACTCATGATAGTGATGCTTTATCAAGGCTGACCTGAAACAGCATTTAATATGAGGCTCAAAACTACATCCTTAGGCATCACAGAATCTAAAACTATGAAGCTAAAATCTAAGGCATCAACAGAGAGGTAACATTAACATTAACACTAATGTTAATCACTTCCTGAAGGGTTTGACTTTTTTTTTCTTTTTAACTGGAAAAAAGAAATACGTGTTAAAATGTTGAAACCAGGCTTTAGCACTCACATGACAAAGAAAATAGGTTGATGAAGAAAAATAACTGTACCCTTAACACAGAGACTAAAAGTCTCAAGCATAATGAGGAAAATTAAAGACAGAACCAAGTGTCACTCTTCAAAACACTACAGAGGAGAAAGGGTACAGAATAATAGTGGCACATTCCAGTGCTGGTCAGGAACACAGACTGGAAACTGAAAGTAAAATTATAAGCATCAGAGTCATTAAGTTTTGTGGCATTTGTGCAATACGAAAAGGGGAGGACAGCACTTAAATTACTTTCAAAACTGAGGTTATTGCATTTACAGATGAGATTACATTCTTGCCAGAACTGGCAGGTAACTGAGCCCAACTAGTCCTATTTACCAATGAGGAAAAAAACGTGCCTCTCTTTTTCACAAATAGTCCTTTGGTGGAAAATTTATCTCCCTCTGCCTGTTGTACCCTGATTGGGTCTGATGAATGTTTTTGATGATGTAAATCCCATCACCGTTTTCACGGTATCTTTGTATTGCTTTCAAGCACCTGTTAAATGAGTGACTCAAAAATAAACCTGTTACACAGACCAGAGATGTACAGATGAATGTAATTAAGAAGAAACCTCCATTCAGAAGGAAATTTATGCGTTGGCATTATAGGCTGAACAACCAAGTCATTATTTTCGGCACTGTATGTACAGATATGAAAAATGATACGGCCCTCGTACAAAATAATCCCAAAGTATTTAAATGGGAGTATACAAATCCATACTCTTTGTTCAGCCCATTTGTAGACAAGAGACTAGCCACAGCATAAACCAGTGCTTTCTTCTCAGCTTTCCTCTTGTCCTGCTGATAACGTTCTTTGTTCAGTAAATGGAGCCATATTTTACAATTAGACTGCAGACTTCCCTCTGTTTCAAAGGGATGCAGCTCTGCCAGCTTTGTATTTGCATTACACTGTCTTCAAACACAATTTTTAGATCACTGCACCCTGAGCTTATTTTCACTTTGCACCATTGTCTCCTCATTTACCCTTCCTAATATTATCTGTAAATTATTCTTTTGATATTTTGTGTTATATGAAACCATTACTCACTGTCAATGATCTCTACCTGACTCTACTGCTTTGTCAGGCATTTGCTGCTTTGTCTCTATATGACTGTCTTCTACACTGGATTATTATTAAAATTAAATAATAATATTTTCCATTGGTATATCAACTATAGAATTCCTACACATGACTTCATCTGTATGAGCTGCAGAAGTAAAACGTAATAATTATTTCACAGACTACAGCAATGCTTTTTAACAGTTCAAGGCATCTGTGTTCAACCTGCAGACTGTGTGATGCTTTTGAGACCCTCTGAAAAGTTAACTGAGAAAAACTAGCAGCCTATTTTCTAGGCTGATATTCCCTACATGGATATTTGTATATCAACAACAATGTTTTTTCAGAGGTCCATAAAAGGATCCAGCACTGTTTTAACATGAAAAGTAAAAAGGAAAAGACTCATCAAGTAGTAACTGAAGGAAAGTGCTTACGTAGCCAATGGAAATTAAATAAAATTTCAGTGAATACTAAACCTGCTCCGTGAGGAAGCAATAAAGGATCTCTAAAGGCTGAACTGTTCTAAAAATTCCATTTAAATTTCTTCCAGAAGCATGTGCCACCAGTAGAAATATGCTTCATAATACCCTTGTTTGCCAGCAGGAATTCCTGTGTGCCAAGACAAAGTCATTTTGTATTATCTCCCTAAAATTTCTTCCAAAAGTAAGGATTAGCTGGAAGGCTTTTTAAAAGACAACAGACAAAAGTTTTCACACTCTTGTCCTTTGCAGTAGCTGGTTTATAATTAAAGTTTGTGCCACGTTGTCTTGGGTTGCAATACAGGATATATTCTATTCCCAATCTGTTGAAACATGTTGAAGAGGTGTTTTTCTTTATCTCATAACTCCGGGGGGAGGGATTGATTATCTTTCTGTTAATGAGCCAGCTGTTAAAACCAGGTGGGGCAGTGTTTATCTCTTCCACAACCCATCCTACCTCTGGGAGGTAGATGCTGTTAATGGGCCATTAAGGCTCACTGCATGACTGATAAAATTGCATCATCACACTGGGAGATGTTCCACCCAGTGGGAGGAGCCAAGCATTCCTACCCGGATAAAGCCTGAGATTCAGAACACCAGGGCAGCCTGTTTGAAACTGGATTCCCAGAGAAAGACTGGACCCATCTCACCACCACTGGACCCTTCTACAGGATCATGTCTACTTCAACAGAACCACATCTGTCACTCCAGGAAGACTTATTTGGATTGCTTCCAACAGCCTGACCGACAGGGTGTCAGGTTGTGTTCTGACTGTCAGGGTTTCTTGGATTTTTTTTTGTTTCCTTGGGTTTTTCTCGTACTACTACATTTGTACTTTTAATGTTCCTAGTAAAGAACTGTTATTCCTATTCCCATATCTTTGCCTGAAAGCCCCCTTAATAGCAAAATTATAATCATTTGAAGGGAGGGAGTTTGCATTCTTCATTCCAAGGGAAGCTCCAGCTTTCCCTGGCAGACACGTGTCTTTCCAAACCAAGACACACGTAAACCCTTGAAATGTGTGTAAATCATTAACTGCTGCAAGTTTAATACTGCAAACTCCTACCTCCTTCTAAACTGAGATATTAACCCACGTCACATATTCTCCACTCTTCCATTGTGAGGTGGTTAATGGGAAAGCAGGGAAGTGATAGAATAGACACAGAGATTCTTCGTCCAAGATAGTCCAAGACACAGAACTTGTGACTTTTTTTGGACTCGCCATTCCAGAGGGAAGGATTGCAACACAATGTTTACTTGATTTTGGAATTATAACTTCCTTTATACAGCTTCTCATTTCCCTTCTGTTTGCAAACCTAGGAAAACATGAAAGTATGTCTTTCCAGCAGCAAGTGACAAAAAGCCTGTATAGGGCCTATGTTCAAACTATTAGTGCTCTTGCAACTTGGCCTTCCTCAAAATCGCTCCAGGAAAGAGCTGCTGCTGAATACATCAAATCTAGTGCATTTCAATAAAAACCACCAAGGCCTTCAAGTGCAGATGAGATATTTTGATGCATATTTCCTTAAAAATGTGAGCGACTTTTAAATCTCAGAGGGAAAAATCAGCATCATGTGTTGTGGCCATTGCTATGGTAACTATACTTTTTGCTTTTATTCACTAACAGTGTGAACTAGCTCTTAAACCTGTGCAGCAACATGACCTACTGAAAACTAAATTACTAGGGTTCTACATACACACTTTCTTTTTCCTTACATTTTGCCCAAGAATAAAAGGATTTTAGCATAAAAGTAAAGATTCTGACCAGCTGAATTCTTTGTGCTGCTTGCTGTGCCTCTCACTTCGTAGTTCATAAAAACAAGAGGGAGGCAGTTATGAAAAAGTAAGAGGGTCTTCACCAATCCAAAACATTTTTTTTTTTTAATAATAGGGAAAGCTTGATTTTCCAGCATAGCGAATTTCCTTTGCATTCAGTTGTATTTTTCTTCAAGATTTAAAAATTATCCAGACTGAGGCACTGCAAGATGCATAACAACATTTTCTCAAATGTTGACTAGCAAACAATTTTTTTATTAATATATTATTTGTCCCACAGTAACATATAATTGCCATTTGATATTGGCTCCATTGAAGACTGGGAGCACACAGAGAAGAAAAAACCTTCTAGAAAAAACCTGTATTGCATAACTTGGAAACATTTTTACTTGCTTATCTTTCAGAAGCTAGAGGGAGGAGAATGGCAGTGCAGCAATGGAGATAGAGGAGTTCACGTAAACATAAAACTTAAAAACCTAAATATCTTTTGTATTCTATGTAAAAGGATTAGTAGCTCAAGTTTTATGAGCAAGGACTTTCCAGGGATTCCAAGAAATTTGTTTCCATTCTTCCAGCACATTTTTGAGAGGACAAATGAGTACAGATGGGTAATCAAATTTCTGTCTGGGGGAGGAATTAAGCAGCAAGCAGTTTCTGATGCTGACATGGTTAGTGAGATACATTTGAATTCTAAATTCCTGTAATATGTATTTTCATCCTACATCTGACAAAAAAAAAAAAAAAAAGAACACTCAGAAGAGGTTTTCATTTCCTGTCTGTAAACCATTCCTAGAGCTTTATCTTCTCTCACACTTCTGAAACATTTGATGTGCATCTGTTGAGCTGCTCCAGTCAAGCCAGGACTACAGCAAATTTTCCCCATATAGACCACCATAACACAGAATCTTGGTTTACTGAGCATTACCATCAAGAATTCAGTTGATCAAATGGGGTTCTAGTATTCCAGTCCTCTATATTTCAGAGTCCAGCTCCCTCAGACATCAGTGTTCCAGTTGTCTAGTAGATTTCTAAATACTTTTAAGGGTCTTGCTCAAAATTTCTTCTAAAAGAAAATATGCAGAAAGTGCATGCTGAAGGAAGAGCAGACAATCAATTTAGAAGAGAGAACAGAATTATCTTGGTGAGCTGTAGATTTCCCAACTAGAAAATCTCAGTCCTTCAAAAGCAATTTGGACATGCATGTATGTACAAGGTACTGCCATATTAATTTGCCTTACTGCATTTCCTTCTCTTTAATCAGTTGCATTGTGCTCTGCATTAAGGAAAATACATTTTTCCTTACTGTTTTCCAATAACTCCGTGACTTAAGTCTCTCATTGCTTCTGTTCCCTGCGATTGGAATTCAGACAATGTTGGGAGCAGTAGGGTCCTGTAGCTGGTTTGTGCAGAAGACACAGTCAAGAATGAAGGTGTGAAATGAAAAGTTGTTGTGATTTACCTACCTTGATGCAACAGCCTATAGAATGATTTGTTGGAGGCAGAATGTTTTACATAAACTATTTCCCCTCCTCAGAACACCATTATAGTTTCCCTTCTCTCTATTTTCCACATGCTACTTTCACCATGGCAGAATCTGAGCACCTAGTGCAGGAGAGAATATGAGCAACATCTGTCGCAGGTGGTTTGCTCTTTATCTCATCTTCTCCCCAGAGAGAGCTCTGTGTGTAGTGGATAGGAATATAAATAATAGATTATTCCTCACTTAGTCAAACCAGGGGAGGGAAGAAATAAAAAAAAAAGGTTTTATAGAGACTGAAATTTGTTTTGCTGTTTTTCCTAAGTGAATTGTTAAAAGGAAAGTCAGTGGCATACGAAACTTTCTATTCAGCTTCAGGTGAAACGATTTGGTTTTGAAGAACAGACAAAAGAAATGGGAAATGAAAGGTTAGATTCATAAAACTTTGTGGAAAAGATGCTAGCAAAACAAAAATCTGTTTATGCTAAGCAACTTAATGATTAGAATAGTCCAGAACAGGACATACTCAAGTCACTGCACATCTGGGTTCCAGATGATACTCATTCACTAATTCACTGTTTAGCAATCCTAATGGAAATAAGAGAAAGGTCTTCTCCCTGGAGTTTATGGCATTTTCTTATCCCTTTTCTTGCGATTTTACAAGGAATGGTTCTTTTGCTTTCCATCCAAAATACTGAGTAATGCATTAAAAATTTCAAGATGACAAGAATCACTGTTATTCTGTACATATTCTATGTTGTTCCAGAACTCATATTTAGAAGGAATTATTATGGTTTTAGATAAATCCTGTTTATCTCCTACCTTTTGGCTTATTCTTCAGTTTTTGCATTATTGTCTTTTTTTTTTTCTTTTAAGCATTTGCTTACAAGTAAATAGTACCTTATACTACTTTTCAAGTTGTATTGCTACATTATGGTTATTATTATTTCCCAGGCTCTAAATCAAAGAATCTCCTCACAGGGTGAATTCTTCTTAGGAGGGATTTTAATGCCAGAGAGGATCAGGGATGATATAATTAGCACACCTTGATATTCCCATAAGCTGCACTGATTTACAGCTCCAGCCAAGTGACACTCTGAAGTACAGGAAATTGCTTCTTGCTACCAACACCAATGAGCTCTCTGGGCAGTGGAGCTAATGGAACCTTTTTTCTGATGAACTGCCCAGTACCTTTTTCTTTATTCCTTCGTTGACTCCAACACCAACATCTCCAGCTCTGCCCTGTATCCCTTGGTTGTTTCCTTGAGCAGCAGGCCAAAGTCAGCGTGAGAGGAAGGCTGAAGCTGGCTGGGAGCTCTTCATATGCTCATTGCTGTGGCCAAACAGAAAATTTACCAGCTGAGACCCTTCTGCTTTTTCCTTACTAATTTGAACCTACTTGATTGCTGAGATTCACACAAATTTAATTCTCTTTTAAATAACAGTATCCCTGTCAAATTTTGGTCAACCAGTGTGCTTAAAGCTTGTCAGGGTGAGGCAACCTAACAAATGGATAAATTCAACTGAACTGTTTATTCTTGCATTGGAAAGTAATCAGTAAAGGGAAATTATTTCAACTAAATGACTTCCAAGCTAATCTATGTTTAAAAAATAAAAGCCAGGATGTCAGGTGCATATTTTTGGAGGTTATAATTTTTGGGGTTTCATTTTTGAAACATTAATGTCACTTGAACATGCAAAAAAAAAACTTTATTAAACTCAACTTTCATTCTAGATAGTTTGAAATGACAGGTATGAAAGGACACTGTCCTGATATAGTGAACAAAAACTGAGACACCACCACAATATACTTCCTTGTATTGATGTTCAGTTTTCAGTTCCTCTGTTAAAAAATTAGAGGAGATGAAAAAGCAAAAGGAGAGGGAAAAAAAATAAAAGAAAGCAGATGCTATATCAGTATATCTATCCATAACTATCTTTCAAATTAAACACAACTTAAATTCTGGCAACTAGATGAATATAGTGTTTGTCTTGAATTGGGAAGCAAGCCTGCTTCAATGTAAATGCACTTTTCTGAAAGAATTCCATTTTTCCCTTTACAATGCGAATTTAGCAGAACTGTGTCACTCCAGGCTGCACCCTCAGTCATAAATCTCTCAGGTCACATCTGATTTCTGTTCTCTGTTTTTCAGTTCCGTATTATTCTGCAATACTAAAATATTCTCTCACTTTGTTAAAGAAAAAGATATTTATTTACCAGGAAAAAAAACCTCTATTATTGCTGTGCTGAAATAATTAGAAATGCATAGACTCTTGCTTGTCTGACTAGGATGTCTGGTAAGAAAAAAGGTGATGCAGGATGCATCCTGACCATGTCAATCAAAATATATTTTGATCCTCCTTCTCTCTCTCTGTCTTTCCTTGGGGTTCACAACTGTAGTGCCTCAGAAAAATGGGGAGCTGATTTTATTATTTTTTCTATTTTTTCCCTATGATTACTACAATTTTTTTCATAGGAGATACTGCTACTCCAAAACAATAATATCACAGAAAAAAAAATTGACAAAGAAGAATTTTCCTAATATTTTTAACTTTTTTAGCAGCCTGTGTATTCCCCCCACATTTGTGACTTTGTTATTACACATTAAGTTCTAGGATGTAGAAACAAGGATTATATCCACTCTGGATAACAGAGATGTTTCTGTTAATTAATCTTATTTGAAAATCCAGAACTCCCTAAATCTTTGTGGATCCAGCATTTGGATATGGCCTTGACTGTTCTTGGGTCAACACCTTTGAGTTCCTGTGTTAAACCAAATATAAATGACAGTTCCACACTCATGAATACAAGGAGTCTCAAGTGTACCTTTCCCCACTCCCCCACCCCCCCACCATTTACATTCTGATTACAGAAAAACATAGTTTCTAGTGTTAACATCAAATATCCTCAAGCAGTATAAATCTTAATTACTGTATGCTGGAAGTAGTACTAACAAACACATGAGGCACTTTACAAGGACCAAGTGTGTCCCTATGTACACGTAAAGAATTTCAGCAACTCCTTTCCTGTGGTTAACAAGACCTAAATCTGCTTAATGGCAAATAATCTCTAGGAAGCTATGTAACATGGATAATTATTCAGAACCCTTCTTTTAACAGTGTTTTTCCTGAAAACGTTCACACTAGATCCAACTTCTGCTGAACTAATGATCCATGAGTGACACTTGTCATTTAAAATTATTCATAGAACAACTTAGGCTGAAGCTGTGAGTCTGGATGATCCTGGATGATGGGAAGTCAGGTGCAGAGATGCTTCAAACCAGTTCAGCAGAAATCCATCACCAGCTCATTTATGCAGGAGAAAGCTTTAAGGGAAAGGCACTTGAAGTGTTTTAATCAGAGTTTGTGTTTTTGCAGGCAGAGAAAGCAGATAAAACAGCACTGGAAATGAGAGTTGCTCCTCCTCATCTTTACAGCAAAAGTGGCTGAAACATCACTTGGCTCAACTAAATTTCTTCAAGCCCATCAGCTAGAAATAAATGGTAGAACAAAAGTTTCAAATTTCCTTCTAATTGTTTTGCATTTCTGTGGTTGGGAGGGCAATATTTTCATCTTCTGGATTTTCAGGCAGTAGGACAAGAAAGTGATAGCAGAAGGCCAAACAGTTAAAACACTATATACTTTTTTTCTTTTTTAAGTTTATAATATATTTTTAATTTTTTTTTTAGTTTTACATTGATGTAGAGAAGTAATGAGCAGCAATATTTTTGTCCTTATTTAACTTCTTTGGGCCAATAGTGTTTGGTTGCAAGGAATGACAAACTCTGTTTTAAAAGCAATTTCTGTGCAGTCCAATGCATGCTAATTAATCACTATAAAAGATTTTGTGTTTTTCACAATCTTGAAAAGAACTAAAGTTCATAAGGACTTTCATAAGAGTTTAAAGAGTTTATAAGATTTTTTAGCCATTTTAACTTTTATTGGCAGCAGACAGAACCCACTTCTCTGCTCCAAAGCTTTTCAGTACCTCACTTAAAACAACAAATTGTCCTCTTCTGCTCTGGGAATGCCCAGCCCAATATGGGGATAAATTGCTCCTTACAACCTGGGGACATTTCTTTTGTTTCTTTGGCCTAATCCACTACCAATCCGTCATTATTATTCACTGAAGAAAATGTCACAACTAATGTACTGTAAGGCCATGGTTTTAATTCAAAATTACTCTCTGGACACTTCTTCTTTACTACAGGCTATATATCCATACACATAAAGTCTTTATCCATACATATAAAAAATGAGTTCACTGAAGCTGCTTGGATACTTACACAAAAATGTCTTTTCAGGATGATATACCCAGAAATATATTAAAATCTTCCAAATTCCCCTCCAGCACAGCAATGTATCTCTGCCACATGGACAGCCACGGTAGGGCTCCAAAAAAAAAAAAAAAAAAAAAAAGTTTTGCAGAGATAAGGATTTGCTATCAAGATGTCTAGACTGTGCTCATCTAATGCAAACTAAACTATATATATATATTTAAAAATTTTAATTGCTTTAACGAATCAGCATCACTGCATCATTATCAGCAGGCAGTCAAAGTCAACAGTGGTTAATACTTCAGGAAGTTTTGATATTTTGGGAATAGAATTTAAGAAAACAAATGGGAGAAAGCTTCCAAAATGTTTCTCTCAGTTTTTGTCCATCCCTATTTGTAATTTGGAACTCAAGAAGCTAAAATTAGGCTTCTGTATTAAAAATCTAAACTAAGCAGACAGATTTAAGGAAGATCCCTAATTTTTTTTTTTTTCCTGCCCTATTCTCAGCTCTCACCAGTCTGAGGGGGAGTTGCCTGCTTAACAATTCTCAGGGTCAAAGTGCTAAGACAAGAAGGTTTCCATTTTGTGAGCAAGCTTAATACACATAATCGTGTGCTTTGGGTCCATCTATCCTGTGCTGCCCAGGAGAGAAACGAGCCTGCAGAAATCTCTGTCTTTAGCACTTCCTGCAGCAGCTCCTGGGCTAATCCTTAATGGCTTGTAATTTAATACCTGCTCTGCCGGGGGATTTGATGGCCATTACAGCCTCTCTTTGCTTGGTTACCTTGTGGCTCAGCCTGAGCTTTGCACAGTTTGGCAGCTCCATCCCTGCCCGGGGGAGAACCAAGCTCTGCCTGGTCAGGCCTGAGGTAACTCAATAACGGAGTGAAACACTCTGGTGCACCAGGCTGGATAACCATATGGCTGGGTTTGTATCTCAGCGAGGGCAATCACAGTTTCCTCTGTATCCTTTCCACCAGCAGATATAATAAATTGGCTTGGGATTGCTCACCTTGAGAAAGCGATCCAAGCTCTCGCTTTGTGAGGGAGCGTAAAACTAAGCAAAACTGCAGCTCTGTTTCATTACCAGCGTTTTGCTCAGCTCTAATATTAAAACATTTCCTTCCTACTTTTATCTTTCAGTTGTCACCTTCCCTAGCAAGGCACCGCTTTCTTTCATCAGGGCTTTAGAAACACTGCCAATTTGTTTCCACCTCCTCTCTGTACAGCTGTGATCTTTAATCCCTGGTATCAATCTCTTTTTCTGTGGTTCCTGCCTCACTCTGTAACCCTTGAAACCTTGGAGCAAATGAGTCTATTTTTGTCTCTGGAGATTTGATGGCAGATAACACACTTATTAGAGACATCTTTTTCTTGCTCTGATAATGATGATCTGCCTTCAGTAATTTTTCCATGCCTAAACTGTCAGTGTGGCTGGAGGGACACTGACATGTTTGTCTTGGGTGTGCAGATTGCTACTTTCTCCTTCTCCCCCACCAGCCTTTTTTCTTTTTTTTTTTTTTTTTTTCCTTCTTCTCTCTGATGTATTTATTTATTTCAATTTTTGTTTCATCCAATCCCCTGGTATGACTTATGCATTCATGTGTAATTTATAGCTGTCAACATTTACACTAGGCTGCTCAAATTTATTGCTGACCACTGATACGGCTGTAATTTCATTTTGGTCAAATACCTTAAGCTCTCTCAGGTTCCCCCAGTACATTTCTTATGCCAGTGCCCCAGGAAAGAAATCCCCACTGCAGCATTTGTGCAGCTTTCCTGGATTGTGGCACAGAGATGCAGAATGTATTTGGACACACTGGGAATGACCCATTATCCTTTCCTCTCTCTCAGGATCACAGCTGAGTATGAGCTGAGGAAAGAGAAGGTGGGTAATGACAACCCCAAAATTTATAATGCCAGAGGATGAAAGCCACATCAGCAAAAGCCCACAGGCAACTCCTGCAATCTGAAGGACTTGAGGTATGTGATGTGATGTATGGAATGCATGTGATCCAGGAGATCCGAGTGGAAAGCTTCATTTAATTTTTGAAGTGCAGTAATATGGATTATCTTTAGCTTCTGAGGCTGAGCTTTGGCTTGCACTCTCTTGCACAATGATGACAGAGGTTTTATTATCATCAAAAAATAAAAGAATAAACCCCCAGAAAATAGGAACTCTTGTGTGATGTAGTTTCCAATACCAGCTACCAAAAACCTTTCATATTTCTAATCAAGATGGCTGCTTAACTTTTTTTTTTTTTCAGAACTCTCCTTGGTTTTGTTTGCTTTTAATTTTTTTCTGTACATTTTCACAATCTTTTGTAAATCTAGATGTGCTTGGCCAAAAAGAGAAACAACTCTTGAGGAAGACTTCTTTTCTGAAAAACATGTTCTGAGTTTTCACTTCAAATATGGTTAATTAGAAGTTCACTTTGTACTTTGAAAAAGTAACAGTTTAGGATCATATCCTTTAATACCTTTTATTTCTAGTGTGTAAAATTAGCACTCACTGGAACAAGAACTTAATGAAACAGTAAATGGTAAATGAGGGAATCGAGTTTGGTTGAAAAGGGAAATTTCAATCAGTCAAAAATTATTCTTAAGAATATATAAGACATTGGAAGAACCCAGAGAAGCACATTTCTGGAGAAAAGGCTCAGTCAGTGCTGACATCTGAGAACTCCTGCCTGGAACAATCCTTCAGTTCCAGAGGCAGAAACAAGTGTCTCATAGATTTCATTCTTTCTAGAGAGTTAAAGAGGACACTGAATCCTAACATTTTCATGGTGAAGTCACTAAAAATAATTTTATCCTTTAATGAGGTATCTTCTATTTTTTAATGCTTTTTGTCAGAAGTCAAACAGAAGTCAAACTTTGGATCTTTTAGATTTTTCTTTCCTAACTCTCTAAGTCAGTGAAAATTAGTTTGGTGTTTTTTTGTGTTTGTGTTTTTTTTTTTTTTTTTTTTTCTCTTTTGCTTACGTCCAATAACTTTTTCAAAAATGAGTCTTCACTCAATGTTTGGCTGGGAGTGGAATTTTAATTTCCTAATCAGCTGAAGTGAGCTGTGATGTTCAGACTTCATTTTAGACATCTCAGGAATTCAGTGGGTTAAGAACATTTGTGTCTCAGTGGGATGCACAGCTCCTGACTCTCATTTTGTAGCACCACAGTTGGATTAGTGCCACTTTATGTTTGCAGCCTTCCTTGACCACACATTGTGTAAATCCCCGGTTTGCACAAAATTCAGCACCTAGAATGACCACTTGGTTACATTGGCTTATCACATGGGGGTGGAGGATGCTGCACAGGCTTCCTGTCAAATGTATAAATACATTTACAGTACTACTTGTATACTCTTCACATCTTGTTTTCATCTTCATTTACCTCCCCAAACAGCTGATCAGTCACTGTCCATGTAACTGAGGCTTGTACTTGCCCTTTCTTAAAGATTTGATTGTTTTTCCCTTTTTTTAAATAAGCTGCTTACCATATGAGCTATGAGAAATTTAATTTTTTTGAGCTTTTTGGGTGGTTTATTTTGGATGCCTTGTCTTGACTTCTCTAGCAGAATTTCTGTTTAATTGTAATGTAGTTTAAGTGTATAATGCCATGTGTTGATTCTGCATGAAGTGTGCTATATAAATGTAAATCAGCTAATTAATTCATAACAACAAGTATTATAGCAACACATTGACTGTCATGCTCTGCAGTTTTCCAGTTGAACACTGTGTATATGCTTCGTTAGTAGAGGAATTGCAAGCAGGAGGGTTAATAATTTTAAATCTAAGTAGTCTTGGCTGTTTATACCGTAAATACAATTGTCTATCTGGAACCTGTACAGATAAAGAGGCCAAAGTTTCTACCCTTAGCCCTGGTTCATTGAATCATATAAAGGTTTGGGTTGGAAGGGACCTAAAAGGACATCTCTGCCCGTGCCATGGGCAGAAACAAAGTTGATGACATTCTGTGTAACTGTGGGAGAATACACCTATTTGCATGCTTTCAGACATCACCTGTGTATGAAATGTGGAAAACAACTTCTTTTCTTCTCTGAAAGGTACCCAGAGAGGCCTATGGATAAATTGACTTTTGTAAGTGGAAATACTGAACATGATCTAAATTCTCAATACATCACTCTGAGTTCAGCTTTGTCATCCTTTGCAACAGGGTGTTACAAAATCCAGCAAAATTACACTAAAATTACTCCTCTGTGTCTCAGCTGTTTCTAAATCCGGTTTATCTACAAGATCTAAAATTCTCTGGAGTTGCAGCAAGCTTTATGTAATCCAGTATCTGACAGACACAAAACATGCTCCCTTCTGAGACAAGGCTGCATGTTGATAGCTACCAGCATGGATTACCAATCTTCCTCTTTGCTCAGAAATGCAGAAGTTTTATTCAAAAATATTTAATTTTAAGCTACTCACTTTAAAGGCAAAAAGATTCCTTGAGCGCTTGCAATTCCTTTCGTATGCACCCAGTGTACCATAAAATCCATGGGAATGCTGCTGTGTTTGCACCAAGGATCACAGAATAAGAATGGTTTGGTTTGGAAAGGACCTTAAAGCCCACTCAGTACCAACTCCTGCCATGGGCAGGGACACCTTCCATTATCCCAGGTTGCTCCAAGCCCTGTCCAGCCTGGTCTTGGACACTTCCAGGGATGGGGCAGCTTCTCTGGGAAACCTGTACAAGGGCCTCACCACCCACACAGGGAAGAATTTCTTCCTGATATCCCATCTAAACCTATTCTCTTTAGTTTGAAGCCATTTCCCCTTGTCTTGTCATTACACACTCTTGCAAAATGTCTCTCTCCATCTTTCCTGTCAGCTGCCTTCAGGCCCTAAAGGGAAGAGCACAATTAGGTCACCCCAAACCTTCTCTTTTCTAGGCTGAACAATCCCAATTCTCCCAGCCTTTCCTCAAAGCAGGGATGCTCCATCCCTCTGATCATCTGGGTGGCCTCCTCTGGTTTTACTCTAGCAGGTCTTTGTCCTTCTGTACTGGGGATCCCCAGGACCCCAGGTGAGGTCTATATTGAGGGTATAAATCTGCCTGCTCTGAGAAGAGCTTCGCAGCAGGAGTTTTGTCACTGTCAGAACAGTTCCCTAAGGAGAATTTACAAGTGAGAAACAATTTTTCTCCAACTTCTCAATGGAGAGTGTTGGTTAGTTCTAGAAAAAGGAACAGAGAACAACTGAAAACTTTAAAACTTGAAGATATCAGGTTTTAGACAGTTTACAAGGAAAAAAAAATACAGGCACTTAACACAAAATGAAACCTCCAAAATATTGGTCTTTTAGAAAATGTGGTTGGAAATATTACTCCTGATCTTTATACACTACATCAGGTTGTCTGATGCAGAAGCAGAATGGTTGGTGCTCAAACATTTTGTCCAATGTAGGGACAACTATAGCTTTGTGTAGCAGTTACTCAAGGTTTCCTATCTCCATTTCTCATTTCTGAGCAAGTACACAAAGGCTGAGACCAGAAACTCCCTTCCCTAAAATGATGAGTATAACTTGAGAGCAGAAACATCCTTTCTCTCTGAAGCTGAATGCTAGCAGCTGAGTGATGCAGGTTGGCCCTTGCACAGCTGCCAAGTCAGATTTGTCCTGTATCAGCTTCTCACAAACAGCACTGAGCAGCTGCAGTGGATTAAGGTACACAAGGGGCACTGGGATCTGGAGGAAAATGCTTGAGAGACTAAAGCAGCATTTTCAATTGGAGTTGTTTCTGTCATTTTTCCTCTCTTTCACCAGTAAAATATGTCTTAAGCTAAGCATTGGTACTTGCAATTCTTGCTAAGTAATATCAGGAGTGACACATAACCCTGCCCCCACCCCCAAAAAGGTTTATTCTCCACCAATATTCAGAAACTCATCAGAAAAAAAAATCCCTCCACTTCCTTTATGCTATCAAAGTTTTCCTCAATTTATCAAAGTTATTAATAACCACTCTCCAGTGTAACTTCAAAATAAGTGACTTTTTAATATGATTACGCTTTCAAAGCTTAACAGTTGATTAAATACCTCTTGTATGTGCAAATGTGCCTATGTATTCACACACATAAACCCACATGCAAGTTATACAGAGAACATACACTTCTGTGCATATTTTTCTGTGCCTTGTTGTTTCCATACACCTTTATAAACCAAAAGCAAATTCTTCCTTCTTAGACACAGATGCTTACTGCAGCTAGGAGGGAAGAAAAGGAAAGATCCTAAAAGGCTCAGTTATGGAGGACATTTTCAAGTGAAAGATTAAAGACTCAAGAATATAATGTTGAAGTAGCTGTGTAATTATGCAAACTATCATATTTCTTTCTACTCTTCTGTTGAGCAGTTATATTAAATATATGAAGGGTCCAAAAAAAAAAAAAAGGCAAATGAAAACTGATTTACATTGTATGAAGGCAGTTACATACTTCAGATTGCTAAAAACTTTATTTTAATTATCCACATATTATTCTCAGAAGAAAATCACTGGCCTTTTCTTTATGAGAACTGTGAATGCCAAAAATACTTCATTCCAGAAAACTAGATTTAAAGAAAAATATTCAAAACAACTTATATTTAAGTCATGAATAGTTTGCTTTAGATTTGCAATAGATTGATTTAAGAACAAATTTAGTTTCCAGAGACAGGAGGACCTTGCCCACAACATCTGTGAATCTCTGGAAGTAGACTGACCCCTTTACCCCACTATAAGACCTTATGCTTAGGACATGACTTAATTTGGAGCAAGAAAACAGCGATCTATATCCTCAAACTGAGGAGTTATCCATTCACAAAAGTTATGAGGAGATAAAAAATAGCTGCACCTAATCACACAACTTGGTATTAAATGCTGAAATGAACAGACAAAGGAAAGGCTTTTTAATCAGTACACCAGATGAATGATGACCCTGGAAAACATGTCTTGGATAAGGGCAAATAATGTTAAAATTAGGAAATCACAATATGAAGATAGACATAAAAGTTTAATTGAGCCAAATGAATTGCCTCTTTGTGAATTCCTATTCTTTAAATATAAGAAATTTTGTGTTAGAGGTGAGATTTGGCCAGGGGAAAAACATGGGCATTTTTATGACCCTATCACTTGCAATTTGGCTTAAGCTGTATTATCTAACATAAAAAGTTGTTATTATTATCTAATAATCTGTTTATTATATTATCTAATATAATAAATAAATTCCTTGTGTGCAAAAGATGGTGGAAATATTCCTCTCCACTTTTCTTCTATGTTTATTTCTCCATCAAAAGTCTTTCTTAACTCTTTTCTTATCCAAGGTAGATGAAAAATCTCCTCCTGTATGTTTGTACAGCTCCTGGCACACCTGAATCCCAATTTCCAGAAGTAAGTTCTCAGTATTTCTACAATAAAACTGGATGCAATAAGATACTTGGTCTTAAAGGATTCAGAGATTAATAAACAAGAACCACAACAAAAATAAGCCTGAGGCTGTGAAGCTTTTGGCCTCCTCTACTAAGTGAGATCAAGCTCAGAGATCACCCATCCCTTGTATTAAAGACAATGTTTGTTTTTGGAACAAATACTGAGTGAAGAGTTTGGGCATGAAATTCAAACCACTTATTTTCCGAGCTGCCCTTATGGAATGTGACCTTCTACAGGGTCAGATGAGGCAGAAGGAGTGTAAAAGTATAGGGGATCATGGCAATAACCCAAAAGCTCATCAAAGTACAGATCACAGCCCCAGAGCAGGGGAAGAGCCCAGGATTCAGTTGAAGAGATGTGTTGTTATTTATTAACAGAGGGGAGGGTGCCTAGACATTGTAATGAATGACTGAAAACATACAAACTGTAAAACATGTAAAAGGTCTGTGAGTTGCCTCTGAAGAAAGCAGATTTAGCTAATAAATTAATAGGTTGAGGTGTGTCCTGTTCAGGAGTTTCTGTGAGGAAGGTTCTCCTGGTTTCTGATTCCTTTTTGCAGCCTTGTCATGTCACTTCAGACAGGAGTCTCAAAAGTTGCCTATGATTTTGAGTAGTTACAAAGTCTGAGACACCCAAGATCTTCTTTCAGCTGTGGTGAGAACTCAAAATCATAAAATTACCTCTCAAAACTGGTTTTGGCCTTTTGGGGCCCACCACATTTTCACTCCCACGAGAGTTCTAAGGGTTGGCTGAACTTTCAAAGGATTATCCTAATGCTTGATATGCATGATAGTAATGAGAAATAGTAATGAGTAATACAATGAGTAATGAGAATTTTCTCTAGATTTTAACTAAAAAAAAAAAAAAAAAAGACTACATAAAAAATGATGATAATATAGTTTGTGGTACAAGGAAATTTGTGATCACTGTCAGGTAATACTTGATTTATTCATTCATGGGGAAAAATTACAACACAAATACACTCTATGAAATTAAGGTAGGATCCTAAACAATTTTATCCGTTAATATTTCTAGCTTTCCTGGGTGTGTGTCATAGAAAAACATGTGTTATTTACCCAATGGACCAGAGCATTTTCTCTGAAAAAGATAAGCTTGTAATGGAAATGCTGACACAACCTCAACTATAACAGCATGAACAAAGACACTTTAATAACATTTTTATTGCTGTAACATCTTTTAAAAATGAAACACCTGGGACTTGCGCTTAAAAAAAAAATAAAAACAAGAGCAGAATTGTAAGTTCTGCTCTCTTCACATGATGGGAAATTACCACAACAAGTTGAAGACTGGAATCTTAACTTAATCTACCAACATTTAAGATAATTCAAAGAAAAAATAATTAATAAATATATTCGTATTTCCCTTGAAATATATTGCTATATGAGCTAACATTTAGAAATTTCTAACTTTTCAAGAGCTGTTATACCTTCACAGATAGGGATGTCATTGTGACAACAGAAAAGTTTGCTCTACAGAACAATTTAACTTGGAAATGGCAGAACAAGAGTGGTGAGGATTTTTGACACACTAAGGATGATATTCAAGGACATTGTGCTATATAAGATATATCTTGAGAATGTTGTTCTAATACAAAAGCTATGAGAAGTTAGTAACATCCTTGTAAGGACTGTGTTGCACTGGGTGTGAAGAGTCTTTCTAGAAACTGGGTCAAGTTGGATCTCCTTCCTGGAAAATCTCAACTTTTGAGATTATTGAAGAGAAGACGAAGAAAACAGAATCAGGTGCCAGAAGGTCAGAAGGAGATTGTAGGGTTATATCTTGCAGTGTTACTGTACCTTGGGAGTTGCACTTTTAAACAAATTATTACAGCATTTTTGAGAGGGACAAAATTGAACAAGTCATGTTAAGTAGTCCTTTACTCAGAAGTTCAACAAACATCCAAGCTCAAGTCTCCAAGCTCTAACAGAAATGTTGTCAGGGCCCACCTAAGAAGTTCTCTGAGTCTTGGACTTTATTTGAGATTTATTATAACCCCCCTCTGATGCTGTCATCATCTAAAAGATGAGGGCTTGTACAAGGAACAGCCAAACTTCTGTGATTTTTAAAGTTTTCAGATCTATAAGCTCAGTGAAGGGTTCAGGAAGGTTGGGGTTGTTCAGCCTGGAGAAGAGAAGGCTTTGGGGAAACCTCAGGGTGGGAGCAGCCTTTGGTAGAAAAAGAGAGTTACAGAGGGACTTTTGACAAGGTCATTAAAACTGAATGGGAGAGTAGGTTTAGATCAGATATTAGGAAGAAATTCCTGACAATGAGGGTGCTGAGTTTCTGAAACAGGCTGGCCAGAGAAGCTCTGGATGCCCCATCCTTGGAAGTGTTCAAGGCCAGATTGGGTGTGGCTCTGAGCAACCTGGGATAGTGGAAGATGTCACTGCCCATGACTGGATGGGCTTTAAAGTTCCTTCCAACCAAACCCATTCTATCAGTCTATGATTCTCCTGTATCGTGAAGTTTCTTATGAATCTGACAGCAAGTGAAGACACCTGGTGAAACTTCGTTTGGAAGCCCCTGTTGCTTTCACCTCATCTAAGTTTAGTTGTGCAATAGTCAGTGTTTAGTTCAAGATTCAGTCCTATTCTGGTCAAAGGACTTTGGTGTTTCTCATCATGCTACAATAATGATCAAGACAAGCAGAGGGCCAATCTCCCAATATAACCTTCTGAGGGAATCTACACGACTGCTGTAGAGAATATGTCTGTGTTCTACATGCCCCTATTTTGACTAAAATAAAATTTTTGCTCCTTACAACTGCAAAGCCAACTAACTTTTCTAACTAACAGTTTCCTATAAATCTGCTGATTATTTAAAATTTGAATCCTCAGTGACCACAATAAATTACTTATTAGTGGTTTGAATAACACTCTGAAAAAGCAGTATCAAGATCCTAATATTTACATGTGCTTGGACTCATTCTTACCATTGGTGCTGGTGAGATTTGAGTGCTGTATGTATCTTATCTCTTTCTTACTCCTCTAGGTGAAAAATTACGAATTCCTTTCCCTAGGACAGAAGATATGGCACCATGGTCAAAGTGTACACAGCCCTCAGGTAAGGTGCTATAAGTTAAAAAAACTGACTTGAAATTATTTGTATTTTTAAGGTTACTTTTAGTGTGGTGTAGGGAAAAAGTGACAAAAATTGAATGATAGGTGTGTTATAGCTATTATCACTATCAACAAGAAGTACTACAAGAGTACATGTATTGGATTCAGTGCAGGGATCCTCCTGCAGGCTCCTTTTCAGTGTGCTGAATTCCATTTGAATTGTGTTATATGCATTTAAAGTCAAGATTCAAACTTTATTGAAATGCAAAGTTGCTGGGGCAAAACTTATTGCAGATGACTGGTTTGTTTTACTCTCATTTATTTGTCCTGGTTTTGGGATAGTGTCAAATTACTATGAGTCTTCATTAAATTCTATCCAAGCAATTGAGTTTTTACACTATGGGAGTAGTACAAAAGTATCCTTTATTGGACCATCTGTGCTCTCTCTGAAGCATATGACTCAAAAGACGACCCAAAAAATGAATAGTGTTCTATTAAGTCATACCTGATTATAAATGGGAGATTAAAGAAAGAAGACTTCACCAACATGGGAACCACAAACATGGTGATTTATAGTTCTTGAAGAGCTGGTGCTGCTGTTAATTGTGCAGAATGGGATGTATATTTATAGACTCCACACTAAAGCATCCAAGTCAATAAATTCTAAGAATTTCCAGCGTGCCTTAAGAAAGTCCTAATTTTGCTTTCTCCTCTGCAAAGCAGTCTCCTTGAACTTCCTCTTTAAATTACACGTGAAAAGAATTATTTTTTTAATAGCAATTTGCATTTCCACTTTTATTTGCTCACCAATCATGGATCTTTGAGAGAGGCTCTAGGAAAAAGGAAAAAAAAAACCCTCATCTGAACCATCAATTTTCTGATCTTTCTTCTTTTGGGATAACTACTTTAGCTAACTACAAGAAAGGTGATTGTATCATTCATTTGAAGTGCAAGAGTTCCAATGGGACAAAATTAGTAAGAATTTCCTGAAATGCCTCAATAGTCTGGTGATTTCGCTGGTGGTGGAAGAGTTTTAAGTACAAGCTCCTGGTCTACATCAAGTGGGGATAATGTTGAGGCGGTACTGGGTTGGAAAAACCAGGAAAAAAAAAGACTCTGAGAGTAGTAAATTATTTCCTGAGTTATATTTCTGTTCAGCAAATGTATGTATTATCAAGGTTAATTTAGAAGTCATCAAAAAAACCATAAACTAGTTTGGATTTTTTATATTTTTTGCTGAAATGCATGTTTAATACCAGTATTTTCCTGTTCACTAAGAACATGAAACAAAACAGAGAAACTGAGCTCTCTCATACCAAAGTTTTTTCTCAATAGAAGTTAAAGAACATAAAGTCAGATTTTTTCTGGACAGTCAGTGTCCAGAATTTTGGAGTATAAAGATCTATAGATCTATATATTTTTCAGTCTATATTTATCATTAAATAAAACAGCAATGATGGAAAGGTAGAATTCTGTGAAATGAAGAGGAAATAAAATGATCTGAGTAAACTGGGGTCAGGATGAGGGGTAGCCATATCTTGCAAGTT
This sequence comes from Phylloscopus trochilus trochilus, assembly GCA_016584745.2. Classification (NCBI taxonomy): domain Eukaryota; kingdom Metazoa; phylum Chordata; class Aves; order Passeriformes; family Phylloscopidae; genus Phylloscopus; species Phylloscopus trochilus. The sequence continues at coordinate 5,516,153 of WQNJ02000016.1, read as the reverse complement.
TCCTACTTGTGTCCAAAGATTAAATGAAGCCTTTATTTAGCAAAGACTATGGAAAAGCTGGCAAAAAAGCAGTCTCCAACGCCACCTACCAGCTACCAGTATCCTGAATCCTTATCCATTGGTTTTCCAGTTACCTCCCAGCCACAGGTAACACATTTCCATCCAGTCTCATTCTCCTGTGATGTTGTCATTAATCATCACCTGCTCCTTTCCCAGCCCAGCACGGAGAAGATTGATCATAAATGCTTTGAAACACTTCAGATTCTCAGTCTCAGGTTTATCTCTTGGTCAGGGAAGTTGTGATTGCCCCATCCCTGGGTGTGCCCAACATCAAGCTGGATGGGGCTTGGAGCAACCTAATGCAGTGAAAGGTGTCTCTGCCCAAAACAGATGTTTCAGAACTGGGTGATCTTTAAGGGTCCTTCAAACCCAAACTATTTTTTTTTATTCTGTTATTCACTTTAAGGACAACTAAGGAATTGTATGGGCTGCCTGCGTATCTTTATTTTTCCACAATAAGTACATATACATTTTTGTGATTCGTTGCTATGGAGAAGACAGTTCAGTGAAAAATAAATGCACTGTGACTATATAAATCTTCAGGCAGAAGGTAAGATCTTCTGAGATACTTAGGAACAATTTAGTGTATATTTTTCACAATACAGAACTTCTTTGCCTCAACACTACAATTACAGCAGCTGTTAGTGTCATGAACTGAAACAAAAGCACTTTAGTTAAGATTAGCTTTTAGTTTTCTTCCAAACATGAAATGGCTCAATTATAAAAATTTCCATTTTTTATTTTTTGATACTTCTATACAAAACCAAATAGCCCCTTCTACTCCCTCATAATTTGCTCTAGAGGAACCATGGTTTCAAATATTATATTAGCAACGAAAATACAAAACAAACGCAACACCCAGTTGGATGATTTAAAAGCACTTGGTCTAAAAAACAAGTTGCTGAATAAATAAATGGGTTCTTCAGACATTGTGCACTTGTTAAAGCAGAAATCTTGGCAACAGCTTCAATTGCTGTTCAAAACGTGTGAAGCTATCTTTAAATATACAGATAGCTTTATTTAAATCCCCAGGAATATGCATGCATTTAAGTTAAATTCTGCTTCAGTATCATGCTGAATTGAGGCCACAAGTAAATGCAATTTTTAATTTAAGGTATCAGATAGAAATAAAATTTGAGGTAGACACAAATCATTCAGTAGTCCTTGTTATTACAGCCGTTAAGGTAGAACAGAAAAAAAAAATAAAATTGCATTTACATGTGAGCTGAAACGAAGGGTTCCTTCTTGCTTATATCACAGGCAGTCAAAGCTCTCACTGATTGAAATGAAGAGGAGATTGGGCAGAGAATAGGCATTGTAAATAACTTCCTTTGTGTTCAGTGCTAAGTGGAATCCATTTACAAGTCAAACAAAAAATGGATAAGTGACCTGTACATCCAACGTAACATCTGTGTGCTTGCTGGGAAATTAAACGACCCTGTTGTTATTGTTCAGCCTTTTCAGTGTATGACATGTCAATCACATTAAGTGTTTAAGATGCTTCTAAACTCTAAGATTATCTAACAAAACGTAGAAATGTTTTTTCTTTGAGATGTCCAGCACTGATATAAACCTTAAAACACTCAGCCCTGATCTGGGTGAAAAATGTCAAGGTTGCCCTGCACTTTGAAGCTGAGTCTTAGCAGCTTTGCCAAACATCTTGTGGGAAGTGACATCTCTTCTATCATATCAAGAACTTTCTGTTTGGGGTTTTCTGAAGTAGGACTGCAGAAGCAGTAGTCATGATTTCAGGATTTCAGCACTGCAACTACCATAAGGACTTTGGAAACCCATAGAATTTCAGCAATAAAATGTGGACAAAAATGTTAACAAAGCATTTTGTAAGTTTTGAAGAAAAAGTTAAAAGAGCATTTTGTAAGTTTTGAAGAAAGAGTGGATTCCTTTTGATAATTCATTACTCAAAAATGCTCTTTCCCTAACCAATCTTTCATGAACCAGTTTAAAGTTAGCTCTTGTCACTGTCCTATTCATATAATGTACATTTGTTTTTGCAAATTTTAAATGTTAATACTTACCCTGAGGGCAAACTAACAACCATTTTAGATGCTCATACATGGAGAAAAAAAAATTATAGAATGAAAGAGTCCTGCTGCATTTACATGGGTAATTAACAGCATCTAAACTATTCATAGAGTAAGAGCTTCCCCTTTAAATATTTTTCCATCCCTTGTTTTAGCAACAGCCTGAAAAATATCCCTGAAGGTTAAGAGAGTAAGAGGCAGGGATAGCAATCTCCTTGCACTCCACTGAGGACAAAGATTCCAGATTTAAGAGTGTTCTGCAGTATTAGAAATAATAGAAGAAGGTCTCATACATACACATTGGAATATGTACAGTTGTCTCATTTATATGTTTTCATATACCATAGAAATTGTAAAGCTAATATTCCCTAGTTTTCTATTTATAGATAGCAAAAAACTTTTTGTTTATTGGAGTTCATATACTAATGAATCCAAGGTCCAGCAAAAAGCAGACTATTGTATTACAATTCATATCTTCTTTATGTGCCTAAAACTTGTGAGATTCTTTTTGTTCGTATATTGATGATGACAGTATGATTTTTTCAGTTAAAGTAATAATGAAATCTTATAACAGGTTTGGTAATAATGGAAAATTTTCACAGTGGTTGGTCAAATAAACCTATGCCAACAGCTCCCTCTATGTACCATATAAAGGATATTAGCAAATGCATTACATGGAATATGTATTTCTCTTCCAGAGGAAGATATTATTAAGGAAAAAGAATAATTTTTGCATCATTTAATTTTGTCTACAATGAAGATTAAAAAAGTTTCAATTAAAAATATGAATTGGTGTTACCTGCATAATTATAGTGATGCATTTTCCTGTCAAAATTTTCCTTGATTATTTACTGTATAACTCTGGCTAATTCATTCCATTTCCTTCCTAATCCCATTTGACATACATAGATTATTGTAATGCAGATAGTTCTTGGAGTACACAAAATGGAACAATGCAATAAAAGGACAGTAACTAATGTTATCTGTCTAAAGCTGGGAAAGGGAAGATGAGGGAGCATGGAGGATTATCTCTAATGAGAGCCGTACATCTGCTTGAAAAAGAGTGATACACTATTAAAAGAAGAGGAGCACTGTTAACAGGGGACAGCACTAGAGAAGAATCAAGAGGGCTTTATCCTCCTTTAACTTGTTTTTTCTTTTCTGTGTGACAGCAGACAGACTCTGCCTGTCTTGCCACCCCTTCCTGCCTTTCCTGTTTAACTCCTGAGATGTCAGAGTGGGGTTCATCTTCCACCGTGGGCTGAAATGTATCTGTCACTACGGGCTGTGCTTGTTAAGTATAATTTAACTGATCACTGTGCGTCAGGTCAACTGAGATAATCTGTGCACAGGCCCATAAAAGTAATGAAAAATGGCTTTCTTTTCATCTATTTCATGGCAGGTTATATCAGGTGACGTTGACTTGCATTTTTTCATAGGCTGAAGGATGCTTACAGTCTCTGGTGCTCAGATGACACACAGGCAAGTTTTCAAACTGCAGACATTTGACTGTGACTCTAGCCATGGGTGGTGCCTGCACAAATTTGTCTTGATAGATGCTTTTTGCCACCAGCTTCCTAAAACTAACAGCAGAATTAGCAAGTGCTCTTAGACCTGAATTCAGATCGATTCCACTAAGTACTTTTTACTTAATTAACGGAAAGTGATCTGCTTGCGAATCAGGGAGAAAAATAAATGAAACTGCACACATGGAAAACAAGCAACACCATTTTTTTTCTCTCTCTCTTTTTCTTTTTAAGTCTGTAGGTTCACAGTAGGTTATTGGGCACTGGGCATGTCTGCTTGCCAAAGAACTTATCAGGTACATTAAGGAGGCAGAACAGAACATAATCACCATGTGGAAGTTTATCTGGCAGGGTGGTTCAGAAGCACACACTACTGTTGTGCTGTTATTTATTGTGGAGTTGAGGGAACAGAAGGGAAAGAAAAGAAAGACAAGGCAAGGCAAAGGCTTGAAATATATTAGGTTCACTCTGGATACTCTGTAGATCTGAATTGGTTTAGAAATTCCACATGGGATTCAACCACCAAACTGTGTATGTGACTGTGTTCACATACGAGCCCAGGAAGATTTTCAGTACACATGAATTTGCACAGGTGGAAAAGTGAATGAATTTAGGGATCCCTTCTGAAGTGCTGTTCCCACCTTTCCACACTCTTCTTCTCAGTGTGTAAGCTCTTCCTGTGTGGTCCTACTGTACTTGGATTCATAAACTAAGCAGCTTCAGGGCTGTCCCTTTAGGCAATTCGCTCTTTTCTCCAAAGCTTCAGGACACAAACCTGCTGCTCTCGTCTAAAATTGTGTCTTTTAATTTACTAACTCCTAGACACTACTGTGGAAAATATCTTTCTTTCTTTTTCCCTCTTAGTACTGCATTAAGATATCCATGTGTCTTAGAATATTTTCAGTAAACTAGTAGAATCAAACAGGAAAAAAAGCCTTGCAGTAACTGAGGGACTCATGGTCCAGACCACCACAGCACCCTGCTGTCAGCTGCCCCTTCTGTGAGAGACGAGACTCTGGCAGTTTTCACTACAGCCAAACTTCTCCATGCCAGCCATCCTGCCATCCACCTCTCATTTGGTTCTTTTTTCATCCCTTGCTGTCTCCTGTTCTCTTCAAACCGGTCCCCTGTGTCACACACTCCCCCAAATGCCATCTGTGTGGTTTCTTTCAGACCACTAATGCAAAGCCCTTGGATAGCCCCCTATTTACTTGCTTCAGAGCTGCACTTAGAGGTCCCACTGCCTGAAACACTGCAATCAAGCTGACAACACAACCAATCATGGTCTGACCTGCAGCCGTTTCCAAGGAAACTCAAGCCACTGCCACAGAAACAGATTGTACACAGTGGAAGGAAACATGTATTTTGGGTGAAGGGAGGGAAAAAAAATAAAAAGAGGTATTTCAGATTTTTTTTTTCCCAGTACTTCTGAGTTATTACAAAAGAGTTCTAAAATAATAGTAATGAAAAACGGTCTTGTTAAGAAAGATTGAGTGATGATGGTCATGTAAGTACTTAAAGCCAGGCAAAGAGCCTCCAAGAAAGATCATGAGTTAGAGCTGACTGAGTGGTTGTTCCTGCTTTGCTTCTGAGTCACTTCATAACCCTTGTAAATTCTTTGCAGAAGATTTCGAAGTCATTAAATACATAGTTCCAATGAACAACAAGTCCAGATCAAAACAGGATGAGTACTTGAAGAAGAAAACTTCGAAGAAAGCAACAAGATTATCATGGCCACGTTGGAAATCCAGAGAAAATAACCTAACATGCAAGGCCACCTCTCCTTGAGGAAACACCACCACCACATTTTACATTGATGAGTCTGCTTAGTGGATGTATTTATCATTTGAAAGAGCTATTATTTTTCCTTAGTGGAACAACTTATTATCCATTGTGATTTAAAATTTACTTGTAAATCAAGAAAATTAAAATTTCTTTCTGAATCAATGTCCAACTGTTTGAGCACAGGGTGCATAAAAGAATAATCATATTCTTTGTCAGGATGGTTGATGGGTGTATCAAAAGTTGCCTGCTGTAAACTGGGAGCTTTCAGTTTTGATACAATTACCAATGCAATGAGAAAAATGTCACAGGATGTTTTTCACCAGAAGGGAATCTTACACTGGACTAGGTTGTTGAGAGATTTGTCCAACCTGGCCTTGAGCACTTCCATGGATGGGGCAGCCACAGCTTCCCTGGGCAACCTGTGCCAGGACCTCACCACCCTCACAGTAAATTTCTTCCTAATATCCAATCTAAACCTCTTCTCACCCAGTTTAAAGCCATTCTACCCTTGTAAAAAATCCCTCTCCAGATTTCTTGTAGGCTCCTTTCAAGTACTGAGAGGCTTGAATAAAGTTACCTCAAAGCCTTCTGTTCTCCAGGCAGAACAATCTCAGTTTTCTAGGCCTGTTTTCTGGGTAGAGACTCTTATTTTCAGGATGTGATTAGTTGCATCTCAGACTAGACCAAATGGACCATGTCCTAAAGATAAGTCTTGATTTCTTCTGATCCTGGAGGGAGCCCAGAGTGCCTCACTCAGGGTTGGATGTCTAACTCCAGTTCTCTACATTTAGCTAATTCTCCCATCATTGACTGGGAGAGTGGAGCTTAGAAGAGGGTTGCCAACATCAAGGAGTAAGTAAATAAAACGTTCTTTGAGATCTGTGTTGCCCAGTTTGAGAGAAGGATTTCGGGAAAAAGGTGAGGTGGTTTTGTTGGGGGAATGAAAGTCTCCTTTTCTGCTGTTGTTCTACTCAATAAAGAACTGTCATGGAGGACATAGAAAACAGAGTTCTTTCTGACTTTTGTTGATGACTATGAGGAAGGAATCTCAGGAGGACAGAAAATGGAGCTAAGGACTTCCTATTGTGGTTTTATGTTGATTCTGACAAATACAGTTTCACTCTGGGCGTGCATGGCTAACCCATGGAACCTGACCCAAACATCTGTGCAAGAAGTATATCATAATTAAATAAACATTAATTAAATTTCAACCTCAGTATAATCATGGTTTGTGACCCTGGGCTACTGTCTATGATCTGCACCCAGGAAAAAAAACAAAACAACCAAATATCAACAGAAACTAATATGAAGAGAAATACTTGTGTATTGGAGGGAAAACTGACTACACCAAGCAATATTCAGACCAGTCAGTATTTGAACAACATCACACTTACGAAATGTGGTTTTTTTTTTCCCAAGGAAGGAGTACTTTTCTTCCTATCATGAGTGCCCATTGCTCCTCCTTAAGTTCAGTTGTCTGCCAGACATTTTTTTCTTTCACAGCTCTGTTCCATCCTGTATTGTGGCTGTAGTGCAATATGTGACAATTAATAAGAACTGTGAATCAAAGCTTCCAGCTATGATAAGACAGCAGATAGATTAATTAACAGAAAAAGAGCTTTGGGGGGGGACAGTTAAAGGAATCTCAGTCAGACTGTTCACATTCTAATGGTAATAAGAAGCTAGTTTTAACAAGAATAGTCTCAAGTTTCTCATAGGGTTCTTCCTAAACCCCTGAATGTGACAGTTGCATTTACAGTGGCCATAAGACACATCAAATGGATCTAGGGAAACAAAACAAATCTTTAGCTTTTAGCCATCCAGTTTTATTTTTCTTCCTGGTGTCAACAATACACCATCATACATGGTTTTGTTTCAAATAGAAGACTTCATGCTGTGGATCTCTTACAATGAAAACTCATTATTCTGCTTATGAAGAGTATGAAATGATTTAGAATGCAATCCCACTATGTCCATAATTTGAAGTCAAGCATGTTGTTCAGGCAGAAGCAAAGGCAATGTGTTTGTGGTCCCCAGTGGCTGAGGAATAAGGGAGGAATTCAACTGCATTGCAATTAGTGTAATCAAAAAATTATGGATTTGTTTTTAAATCCAGAGGCAGACAGAAGTTGCTTTTTATGCACTGAAAACATTTAGTTCAAATTTGAGTTATGAGAAATTTTCTAGGAGCCATTTAAGTATGGCTCTTTATGTGCTTCTCAGCAGTTTTCTCACTTTGCAGAAATAATTTTTAGCAAATTATTTAAAATGCCCATTGCTTTTACACCATTATACAACTCTAGCAATGTCTCACTGCTCTGAATTTCCAGTGGTTCCTGTCAAACCCTCTTAAGGAGAGGCTTCTTTTAGACAGTTGTATTAGAATGTGTCTGAAGGGCAAGAGAGACCTAGAGCTCCTTTTTGTGCCAAGGAAGCTGAAAGATGTGGTTTGATTTCCTCTCTCTCAAGATTTCTTGCAGTAATATTTATAAATGTTTAAAAACAATGATATTGCCATGTACAATATTTAGTTGGATGCATTTACCCAAACTTTGTAGAGTTCAAAACTTACCAGACACCTTAGACCTGATTATTTTTGAGGTTTCTGGGGTATAAAGCTGTTGTCACTGTATCTGAATTTGCATTTGGACACTGGGCCGTGCAATTCATCAGCTCCTTGACAGCATTACAACAGACAGGAAAATAGTAAATATAGGCTAATAGGGCTAGGGGGCTGACCATTAATGATTGTAAGAATCATTAATAATTGTAACTGCTTCATTTTTTAAGTGCAAACAGAAAAAACAGAGATCTGCCTTCCTTTCATTCGTATGTGTGTGTGTGTTCTGAGTGTGAAAACACTGAGTGCCTCTGCTTAGGAAAGTGCAAAAAAAGAAGAGGCAATGAAGACACAAACCCCAGCAGTTTAAGATATTCACCTGGAAGGAAAGTCCTGAAATTTTGTCGTGCCTTTGATAATCAATCTGTAGAACCATTGGATGAAAATGGAAAAGCACAGAAGTAGGCAGTTCAAACCAGGACTCCTCACTTTTACATGACCACAAGCTCAAAGTTTTGCTTCTCCATTCTCTGCCATGTCTTGGTTTCCTTTCCTTGATGACTAAACTTAGAAGGAATAAGGAGTCTCATCTTCTCAGCTCATTCATCCTTCTGGTACTCCATCAAATGCAGGAGTGGTTGGGGATTATGAGCTCCTGCCCCTTCTGGGGACAGTGAATTACCCAGGACATGCATAAATACATAAAAGATAGACAGAACTGTGTCTTTCTTCTCCAGTTGTGTTATAGGAAGCACCTACTCCAGACTGAATTCCAGGTTCATGGACAGTCTCCTCTGGTAATCTGACTGAGATGCTCTGCTTCACACAGAGATGAAGTTCAGATGCAACATGCAGATGGGATATTAACTTGTCCTACCCAGATCCTTATTTGATATCTTCTATTTAAAGTATGTGGCTCTTACCCAGCACTAAACAAGGCACTCAGGTTTGTAGTTTCTTGGATTCTGTTTTTCAATCTATATCCCTTAAAGTTAGTCAATACAGATTGCATGCTTTGTTGGGCCTGCCCCTTCATTTGTCAGGTGGTGTGAACTATAAAGCAGTGATAATTAGTATTTCCCAATCCTGCAGAAAATTATGAAGATAGTTAAAGAGCAAGAACTGCTCAAAATTTGAGGTGACAAATAGAGCAGTATGGAAAATAATCTTTTTCTGTCCAGTTAAAATTCTGTAGAATACAACAATCTTCTCTGTGCTGAAATGAAAATATGAGAGAGATCTGTGCCACACTGATCACATCAGGGCGCTCACCAGGCTTTAGCTCTACTGTTACCTCCATAATTTGAGCCAGTCAGAGACAGATCTTGCACTTTATTCATATCTATGAGTGCCTTGGTTGTGTTTGGTTGGCTACTCCAGAGTGAATCTCTTTCCAGTTTATCGTAGGCCTGTGATACATTTTCTATCTGAAGTGTTTCTTGGAGCACCTCTGGACAAAGTTGGGTTGTACATAGCAGATCTTTAATGAACAGTCACTTAACTGAACATCTTATGAATGAGCTCTAGGAACTGGAGCCTGTCTGAAGATTTTTGCATTCATAAAGATATTTCCTCTTTGAGAAATACTTATTTTTCACAGGAAGAGAGTATTTTCTAGAATTTCTTTTATGCTGAAAACCAGAACAGACTTTCTCAAGGCTACCACCAGACCAATAGCAAGATAGGCATTTACCAAAGTGGGTGACAAAACCTGTCTTTAATTTCAGCTTTCTTCTTAGCTCTGTCTTGGAGAAATACATTAACTGGATGTACAAAAGCATAGCTAAGAATTATTGACCTTTGCTGAAATCCAACTTCCAAGTATGTTTACAAAGATAAACAGGAACAGATTTCATCACATTTTCAGAAAAGAGAAGTAACAACACTCATTATGCCACCAACTCATTTCACTCTGACACCAGGGGTCTACCCACTGGACACATTGTATTTTCTTGAAACACATTGATTGAATGCACTGTGAGGTTTTGTTTGCTGGAATTCATTGCTTAGAATTGTTCCTAGGCTATTTGTTATTATTATGCCCTTACAATTTCTTTGGCTGTTTTGCCGTTTCTCTGGTTGATAACCCTGTTATTCCCCCATGCTTAATCCTCCCCTGGACTCTGCTGCTTGATTGTATGGGGGTGTTATCACCACTGATTGACTGGCCATGTCTTTTAGTCCCTTTCTGTTTGTGTGGGTGGGGGGTTAAAGCACTGAAAAGAGGGATTAGAAGAAGGTTTGCAGCCCGTAACTCTGCACTTAGGTGACTGACGTCATGGTAATTAGACTTTTCAAGTTCCCTGTAATGCCATTGCATGGTTATCATTACAATTTAAAATCCAAATGGGCTCTCTGCACCCTGTAGTTATTTCCAACATATTTTTGTCTTGCTTCTCTCCTCGCTGAGTTAAAAATCTCTTTTACTTCTTTAAAGAGTTTGTGCTGGTCTCTGCCTACACCTGATTGTGTCGCGCTCGTTACAAAATTCCTCTCCTGGTTTGCATAATCACAGGTTTATTCCTTTTTTTTTATTATTTTTTTTTTCTCCCTTCTTTTTCATCATAAATTCCTCTGTGTGGTGTGCGACCTGCCTGAAAGAAAATCACCACGTTACCTGCAAATGGGCTCGGCTGCCTTTGACACCAGGCAACTCTCAGATTGATTTTCAGCAATAGTTATTCACACACAAACCTTAACAGCCTGGCACCTGCGTGTCTATCGACCCCTCTTGGTAGCCCTTGTTTCTGGCCATACCCCTGGGTCAAAGAACAAACGTCTGCTGTCGATTCTATCCATTTGCCAGCATCTCTGGGGAACAAAGAGGGAGCACAGCTACAGAACCAAAGGTTAGGAAAATTCATTAAACAAAAATAATGAATCCCTCAGTTCCTAGGAACCAGTTCGGCAAAGATATTTAATTACTTGCTGGTCTTTACTCATATCCTCTTAGTGAGGTACGTGTTTATGAACTTGTGGTAGATTGGAATCAAATAGAGTTTGAATTCAGCATTTAAGATTAAAAAGAAAAAAGGAAAAGGAAGAAAAAGAATCCTTTCCAGTATAAATTTCTGAAATTATTGTGACGAGCTTTATGTAAAAAGATTTTAACTATTTTTGTCATAGCTGTATGATACTTTTAGTTTCCTTTTACAGAGGGACAATTCCAGTTGATATCTAGCAGTGAGTTATGAATGCTTCTTTATCAGTTAGAATGTGCACATCTGTGCACATGACTTTGCCCAAGTGCCCAGCTACTGAGTTCATCCTTCTGTCTACCCTTAAGCATTTTTAAAGACAATTGCATTTTTATTTTTAGGTAGCTTAGGAGGAACTTCCAAGGTTCGCAGCTCTGTTTATTTTTTTATCTCTACTGAATAATACCTGTGTGAAATCCTGGAAAGATGAGCAAAATGCAGCAAAGCTTAAAAATTTTGAGAGACTTCTGCCCCCGTCACCTTCTTTTATGTATCTAGGACTTTCCTAAGTGTGATTTTTTATCTTTGTCAATCCACAGTTTCTTGCAATCTTTGTCACAGATTCTCCGAATCACAGAATGGTTTGGGGTTGAAAAAGAACTTAAATATCATTCAGTTCCAATCTCCCTGCCGTGAGCAGGGACTCCTTCCACTGCCTCAGGTTGCTCCAAGCCCAATCCAGCCTGGGCTTGAACACTTCCAGGGATGGCATACATGACATTTACAGAGAAAAAGAACAAACAGAAAGAGAAGAGAAGAAACTAAAAATTTTTAGGCCAATTACCATTTAGTCAAACCTGGCTTACTGGTGAGTGTGGTGTGCAGATGTTTCATGAAGTGTCTCAGCATTTTTAATCAAGGTTAAAATATCTAATCTTTTTCTGCTGATTGTCCTCAACTGAATGTCCTACACACTGTTGTTTGACTGCCTCAGGAAAGGGCAGGTGGAGATGAAGGACGTAAGAGTCATAACACATAATTTAAATGTCTTAACATTTATTTAAAGGTCTGAGAGATCTATTAAGATCTGAGAGACTTATGATCAGCTAGACTGGGGTTAAGTTTTTGGGTTTTGGCTTTTTTTTCCCCTCTAGAATGAAATTTTCCTTATTAGCTTTTTCATAGACAGAGAGTGATTTATGACATAACTTATCAGCCAATATCTTTTCAATAGCACTGTGGGGGTTCAGTGGTTTATTGGACTGTAGGTTCGTTGGGATCCAGGAAATGGAGGCTTTATTTCTGTCACTTGCTAATTGCAAATTATCTCTATTTCTGCTTCTCGTTTTTTCTTTATTGTCTTTCTGTAAAATGGAGGAAAAGATGCTGCTTCCTTTGTGAGAGGTCTTCAAGATTTCTGGCATCCTGATATTTTGAGCATCTAAGTTTTTAAAGACCCTACTTATTTTGTTGAATTACAACTCTTCAAAATTATTCTTCAAAAGTATTCTATACTTAAGTTCATTCTCTACCTGGCTGATTATTTCTGTGTTTTGAACAGTCCTGTGCTACTTCTATCAACATGACAAAGCACTCATGAAGCAACTCTATTAATGCACCTAAGAAATGAAGCACTGCTGTTCTCACATTTGATAGCATAAATCTCTTCAATTTCTCTAAAAATATCAGATGGTTCTGATGTTTTTGTGCATCCTGTGATTGTTATTTCTGGTGTTTCTGACTGGTCCCTGTTTGGAATATAATATAAATACAGACAACAGAGTTAACACACTTCTTTCAGCACCAATCTTTCCAGACTCTTGGAAGATAACTATTTGCTTTTGACCCAAGGATTTTGTTTGATATTGAAATAAAAAGGTTGATCTTCTTGATAACACCATGAATTTCCTGGAGAAAAAAAGAAATGTACCTTTTGTTCTTTTTCTCTTTTTCCTTTCAGTTAGATCTGGGGAGAGCTTGTCTGACATCCATAACCTGACACAGGACAGATTTATAGGATGTTAATGCCCTTTACATTACTTTTCAGCTTGTCAAAGCTTAAACTCTGAGCCAAGAGTTTAAAAGGAGACCAAAAAGAAACAAAAGTAATGATGAAAATAAATATTATGGAAAGCCTCTTGAGATAATCTGTTCTTCTTTTATATTTTCTATATTTCAGTTTTTCACCAATAAAACACAAAGTATAAGAAATATATCTGGGAGTCATGGAGCTTAGGGGACTCCAGTGAGTAATATCTGCAAAATGAAGACTTTTCAGAGGTGCATCCTTGCCACAAAAGCACAGGGTAGCCTCTGCCTATCCCAGTGCCTGCTATTGCAATAGTTGCTGGTTGGAATCATCCTTTGAAGGTTGTTTTGTGACCTGTATGAAATGAATTTAGCACCCACCAGCAATTACTGCTCTCTCCTTTATATAGAGTCATATTGGCAGGGTTTTGGATCACCTCTGATGCCTCAGAGACAATATGTGCATGATGAACTCTTTTACAGCTCCACTGCAACTTTCTTTCCTGCCATACCACAGCAGAGTGATGAGAAACCAGAAGTAAACTTGCATTGCTCTTCCTTACTGCCTGTTTGCTCTTGGGATGTCAAAACATTGGATACATAGGGGTTTTATTTATTCTATTTAATTTTAATGTTGTCTGGCACCAAGACCACCCTCTATGCTAGGACTCACTTTCAGACTCCTAAACCCTTTTCTTCCACAGGCAGCAGAGTTGCTTTCCAGTCGTCTGTTGGAAATAGTCCCTGGTCTGTGCTAGACCTCAGGCTGTGTTTGGGAAATTCTTGCAGGATATTTGTTTCCTCTCATGGAAACCTTGCCAGAGATTGCTTTAACAGTCTAGTAGCTTGAGGAACATTTTCTGGTATAATCTAATTTAGCAGTGTTGATGGAGCCAGCCTGTCCTTGCGGCACTGCAAGTGAAATCCTTTTCTGAGTGCATCACTGGATAATAATGCACAAAGGTGTCTCAAGATGGTCCATGAAATGATTATAATACTTATACCATCCTGTTTGTGTAACACATGAAATTTTAGGGGCCGCTGTTGCAAATGTTGGCCTCAATTTTGAACCAAAACTTAAAAGGAGGGTTAGGGGAGAAAATTACTGTATTGATTTTGGTTGGGGCAGTGTTCATTTTCTTTGCAGAAGCTTGTTTGGGGCTGTGTTTTGAATTTGTGCTGAAAACTGCATTGATAACACAGGGATGTTTCTGTTATTGCTGGGCAGTGTTTACACACAGTCTAGGCTGTTTCTGCTCCTCACCCCATCAGTGAGGAGGCTGGGGCTGCACAAGGAGTTGGGAGGGGACACAGCCAGAACAGCTGACCCCAACTGCCCCTAGGGGTATTCCATAACTTGTGGCACCATGCTCAGCAATGACAGCTAGGGGAAGAAGAAGGAAGTGAGGGACATTCAGAGTGATGGTGTTTGTCCCCAGGTCACTGTCATCCATGATGAAACCCTGCTTTCCTGGCTTTCTTGCTTGCCAACGGCAAACAGTGGATTAATTCCTTGTTTTGTTTATGTGTGCAGCTTTTGCTTTTCTTATTAAACTTTTTTCTCTCAACCCACAAGTTTTCTCACTCCAAGCCTTCTGAGTCTTTCCCCCATCCAGCTGGGTGGGTGTGAGTGAGCAGCTTTTTGGGGCTGAGCTGCTGCCATGGTTAATCCATGACACTGATTGATTGGATTTGTGAGATATCCTACAAAGGTTTCTTGACCATGTCATGATAGAGTGCTATGAAAGAGAAATAAATATTCTAATAGGAATTAAAGCCTGCTTCTTTTGTAGGACATTAGCCAATTTTGCTGAGTGGTGGTAGAGAAGAATCTTCCTCAATGGGGAAGTTGTGCCACAAACACTTCCTTGTTAGAATAAAATTTCTTTATGTTTGCACTTAGCTATGTCACACTGACTTTCGACAGCAACAGACAGAAGACTTTTTTTTTCTTTTCTCTACAGGATAGATAATCCTTTTGTGTGACATCTGAGGAGTGACAAAAGCCTACTTCAGGTAAAAACTGAGGGCTTTTTAAAATCTGACTCTAAATCTCCCTAGTCCTAATGTGAAAAAAAAACCCGAAAAACCAACATGTCCTGGAGTGACTCTACTAACAGCAAACTCTTTCCAGACTGGCAGCAAAAATCCACCTAATCAGAGAAAAGTACCAGATCAAACAATTAGAATAAAAAAGTGAGCCATTTTCCTGTCTTAAAGATCCAAATTACCTAAAGAGATGGCTGTGATCAGTAGTTAAAAAAGAAACAAAACAAGAAATGGCCAAATTAAATGGGGAAAAAAAATAAGGTTAAAAAAAATCATTTATGAAGCAGACAGATAATTTCAAACAGCTTTCATACCAGGAATAGGGCACCATTACAATGAGAAAACCTTTAATTATGTTGTAAAGGTCTGATATTCCACTGAAATGTCATTTCAAAATAAACTTCTAACAGTTAATTATCAGTGATATTTAACTTGTGGGAAAATTAAATATCACCACATACTCCTGTGATCATTTTATTGCTTTTGTAGACATTTTAATATTTTAATGGTTTCCAAGTAACAATGAAAAAGGTATGCCACCAAGTATGTTTTCTTGGCTTTCTGTAGATAATCATATAACCTTTTCTTTCTCTTCTTCATACAAAACAGACCTCTGAATCAGCGAGGGACAGGACTGAAAGGAAAAGCTTTGGGAATAAATATGGGAATAAACATCGCCCTGATTCCCTTAGCCAGCACGGTTCCTGGGAAAGGAGTTTTATTAACTGCTGTAACTGGAAATACAATGCTGAATGAACAAATATTGAAGCCCTATTAGCATTCAGCTAGAAAATCAGATGAATGTGCAGTGTTCCAGCTAGTGACCTGTGTATTATCCAAAGCTCATAAAACGCGCCGAGCGATCGGGCCCGAGGATGCAGCGACCCTGATCAGGCTGGAAGGCTGGAACAGGAAACCTCCTGTGCTCCTGCATAAATCAATACCCTACAAGCTAAAGGACTGGGATTCTCAGGAAAAGGTATGAATTTTAAGGCCAGACGTGACTATTATGTGAATGACTATTCAATCAGAGGTTTTGATTGAATTGGCTCTAGAAATGGATGGGTCCAACTAGCCTCAACTGGCTGGGTGCTATTAATCCTTCTCCAGGGTGAGCCAATGCAGCATGAATCATTAAAGGGGCTTGGCTCAAGAAGGTTGGTTTGTCCCTCACTGCAGCACTTATTTGCCAGCTTTTAGCCGTTGCTTCCAGTTTCAAATATTGTGCCACCAGAAGCTCCAAAATACTAACTTTAAATATTCCAGTCATCCTGAGATGTACATTATAAACAAGAGTAGGAAAAGGACAGAAGAGCAATTGTGAGATCCATGTAGGTCTTACTGTTTTGTTGAGCATTAGCTGAGATACTTATCCAAATTCTGATCTCCAGGGGCTTTACGTAAAATTAACATCAGTGGAAAAAAATGACAAAGAATCCTAGAAATGGAAGGTAATGGAATTTCTGACAAAGTCAAAAATCTCTTGCAAGGAATCACAAATCAAATAATTTTTCTTGTTCCTATCAACCTATCTTCAGAAGTACTGTGAGACTGAATCTTTCCATGGTAGTGGGAAATCCATCTAATATTTCTTCAGTGTGTGAAGAAAGCAAAAAATACCTCTAATCTAGAACTTGCAAGACTGCTGTTGACTCTTTTAATGTGAATAGACTTCTGCATTTTTCATCAAGTTGCATGGTCTCCTAAGGTCATATTGCTTAAAGGCTCAAATGTCTCCTTGATTCCTGTTTTATAAAATGACAAACACCCCTCAGCAGCACTCTTACAGTAAAGGCAGCAAAAAGACAGTGATGTTGTTAGACACAAGGTGGACTACTAGGCAGGAAGAGTAGCCAGTCCCTTGGAAATTATGCTATGAGTACAACAGAATCATAGAATGGCTTGACTTGTAAGGGACCCTAAAGATCATCCAGCTCCAACCCTCCTGCCATGGTGGATTGGTACATCCTCAGCCATAAAATGAAGTTTTTCAGAATACAAGAAAGACTGTTTTAGGAAGTGTTTTATTTGCCCTGGAGCTTCCTGGTAGTAAACCTTTTATGTTCACATGTTCAAAGTTCTGTTTAAAATCTGCTCCCATCGAAGCAGTTGGAGATCTGTCAGGTAATTCCACTTCTACGCAGGTGGCACCACAGATAGTGCCGCTGGCATTTTAAAGGGCTATTTGAGAGTCTGGCTATTAAAATGAAAGCTAACTCTGAAGAGAGAGGCAAAAGAAGTTGCTAGAATTGCTAAATCACTGTTTCTTTCTCTGGTAAAGAGCTCATGGTAGTGTCCAGAGGTCTGTTAGAATAACCATAGCATTTTCTCCTTCTTTTTCTGAAATGCAGGTCTGTTCCAGTGAGAGAGTCAGACTCTCAGCCTTAGGAGTTGGCTGCTTTGGACAGTTTCCAGCTCCAACACCATCTCTCTTCCCTCCCCAGAGGCAAACATGTCTTGGGTTGTGGAACCAAAAATGTGTATTCTATTTCATTGGCTGAAAGCAGTTGGGGAGATGTTTTTCTTTACCTCTTGTAACTCTGGAAGGGGGGTGGGTGGGCAGATGCCTTTTGATAATGGTTAAAACCTGGTTAAAACCAGGTAGGGCAGTGTTTCTTATCTCTTTTCACAATGGGCCATTAAGACTTCCCAAGCTGTCCTCCTCCCCAGAGCAGTACATCCACAATACCCTCTCCAAACTATACCCTCCTCAAAGCAGTATCCACATTCCATTGTGAGATGCTACACCCAGTGGGAGGAGCCAACCATTCCCCCTGGATAAAACTGAGTAATAGGAACACAAGGCATCTGGCTTCACCTGATTCCCGGAAGAAGAATTCTCTTCTTCTCACCCACTGGACCCTTTTTGACAGGATCACATCTACTTCAACAGAACCCCATCTGCCACTCCAGGAGGACTCACCTTTGGACTGCTTCCAACACCCTGACCAACAGGGTGTCAGATTATTCCCTCTGACTCTGTCAGAGTTTTCCGAAATAGTTGTTTGTTTGTTTGCTGGTTTGGTTAGGTAGTTTTGTTCTAGTAAAGGACTGTTATTCCTATTCCCAAATCTTTGCCTGAAAGCCCTTAATTGCAAAATTATAATTTGATGGGAGTGAAGGGTTTACATTCTCCATTCCAAGGGAAACTCCAGCTTTGCCTGGCTGATACCTGTCTTTCCAAACCGAGACAAACCATAACATCTCTTTTCCTCCAAAAATCCTTTTTGTCCTTAGTTCTAAATGCCAGATCTTAGCACTAAGCCAGATATTGAGGGGGGTGTGAACTGGAGTCAATTGATCTGTGTGGATTTATCTCTGCTAAAGATTTTTTTATCATTATTTGTCAAACAGAGTCTCAGCACTTTGTGGGGTAGAGGAGAAGCAGAATCTAGAGCGGAGGTGAAGATGGGATTACTACCTAACCCATCTCATCTTTGACACCTGACCATGCTATTACTTCATCAGAAAGCTTCATTTTACATCCATCTTTGCAAAGATATGTTTAACTGTGCAAACTAATGGCTGTAGAGAACTATATATTTATTTTTGCAACCTTTTTATTTACTTCTTTTACCTCTGCGAAAGATTGTAGTGTCCTATCATTCCAAATTATAACAAATTCACATTTCATGTTTTTAATTCTTTGAGTCTCCAGATAAAATTCTGTTGCAAATATAATGAGTAGCAGAATTAGATATGAAAGGCAAGGAAAAACCAGGCACTTACTAATGCATGGAGATGGTTTGCAGTGTTTTGAACTACCTTGTTCCATCAAGGTCAACCAGTTTAAATTTCCAGAGAATGTGGATTTCCAAAGAAAATCAACAATTGCATTCAATCCGTTGTGAAACACTTTCATCCCAAGCCTTAAAACCCACAGAGATGTTTCTTGTTAACTTTGTATTTTGAAAGGCATTAAACAAAGCTTGAACTAAGATAAACAATCGTCTGTTTTCTAAAGTAAACAATAAATTTTTGCATAGGGAACATTCTTTTGTGCATTTGTCCTATTTTTTTGAAGTGGAAATAATTTTATTTGTGAACTTATAAACTTATAAAATGGTTACACAAACACTAAGAAAATTCCAAAATTTTGAATATTATATGTTGGCTAAAACTCTGATTCTAGGGGTAATGAAAAATAACAATAAAAATAAACTCAGTTTAACTTAAAGTCATTTTCCCTGACTTTTTTGGGGTTTGAGAGAGTGGCAGTGAATGAGTCAAAGCTTAATATCTGGTAATAGATGAGAAGTTTTTCTGGGAGTGATTCTCAACAGGCTGAAGACTCTGAAATTCCCATTGTTTCACTGAGAATAATTCAGAGCAACAAGAAGCTTTATGTGCAGCATTATTGGCTCTTCCACAATTGTTGCCTTCTCTAGAGTGAAGTTTACAGGAAACAGTGGAAAGAAAGTATACACGGTGGCTCAGAACAGAAACTATTAGGTGAAAAATTTTGGCATTAATTGAGCAGAAGAGAAAACACAATCAAGCTGATCCGTCCTAAAATCTCATGTCTAAATCAAGGTTTTATTACAGTTCCTTTATGTTCACTTCATTAATGGTCTTCAACCTTATATTTTTTTTCCTTCTTTAATGTGATATTAAGGAGCACAGTAGAAGTTATTCTGAGTTAAATAGTGACCATATGTTTTGTTCCCATATTAGTAGAAGACAGAATATTCAGAAGTTTGGTACAATAAACTTAGTCCCTCTTTTCCCCTTTTTTTCCCCTGTGTGAACTCCAGCCTTAGATTACCTGGTTATTTGGGAAACCTCTGTAAAGGATGTAGTCAGAACAGTTACTCTTAAGGTGTAATGATTTAGAAAATTAAAATGAAGATAAATGAGTTCTACCATTGAAAATTCCTGAGTAGTCCTTTTCTTTTTAAAATTTACATATCACTGAAAACAGTGAAGACACATATTGAAGAAGAGGAGGTTTTAGAAAGACCTTACAGAAGACTTCCAGTACCTAAAGGGGCCACAAGAAAGATGGAGAGGGACTTCTGAAAAGGGTATGTAGTGATAGGACAAGATGAAGTGATTTTAAGCTGAAGGAGGGTAGATTTAGGTTGGATCTTGGGAAGAAATTACTGTGAGGGTGGTGAGGCCCTGGCACAGGCTGCCCAAAGAGGCTGTGACTGCCCCATCTCTGGAAGCGTTCAAGGCCAGGGTGGACAGGGCTTGGAGCAATCTGGTCTAATAGAAGGTGTTCCTGCCCATGGCAGGGGTCAGAACTAAGATCCTTTTCCACCCAAACCAGTCTAGGATTCTATTATTCTATATACACAGGCAAGTCCATGCATATACACACACACAGAGAACTGAGGACAATGGACCTCCATCCATTTATGTCACTTGTGGATCTGTTCATTATATCAGAATGGAAGGATGTTGTCTTACATCACCCTCATTAATTCTGTCAGCAGCACAGAGCATGATTTTAACTTGAGAAGTGACTCCCACTGATACTGAAAAAATACTGAAGAAACCACAGTGGATTGATTGGATGTGCTCTTTGTTCTAATCCTGTCAAATGAAAGGCTGAAGTAAAAGAAGCAGCTGGTTGCTCAAGAAACTTGGGCAGCACTTTGGCCAGGCATGAATTGTATTGAAAAAAACCCTGTGGTTAACAGTGGAAAGAGTGAATGCAAACAATATTGGGAAGGGGGTAGGAGGTGCTCAGAAGTAGAAACATTGTGAGGTATAACTGCAAGACTCAAAGGACATGAAAGAACTGGTTTGACTTTCTGTCCTCCATCTGCCAGGATGAACTCCTATGTACAATATAGGTTGCCATTTCCAGCACAGGTTTTGTGGTTCTAACCTTCTGGCAAACATAAAAATTCCATTAAAGTGCGAGCCAAACTCCTGTCAACAGCCCAAGGAGAAGGATATAGCTCTGGCTTCTCTAATTTCGCATACAACCCAGATGGAAGTACAAGCACTTCTATGTTGAAGTGCCAAATAACTCTCACAGGGCTTATATTATCTTTTCTTCGTCTTGCCTCAGACAAACTTCCCCGCTTCTGGGGACTCCACAGCTGTGTGAACTCCAGCAAAAGGCTGTGCATGGCAAGCCAAGTCCCGGGGATTTGCTTTCCAGCTTCTGTAACGAGGCTTCCCTTTCCTCCCAGTCCCATCAAGGACTGTTCAACCAGGAAAAGCAGCTGCGGAATCTTCACAGATTCTTTAAAGCAATATTTAAAGGCAAGGTGCCTCATTTTCTTGAAGTGAGATGCATTGCAAACAAGAGTACACTGAAGCAATAAGGAAATATTGCCTAGGAGAAAAGTGAGGAAAATAATATGGGGAGCTTGTAAGAGGGGAATTGGAATTTAGCAGAGCTAATAGCTTTTAAACATGAACCTGTGTTTTAATTCCCTTGCTTTAACCTTGCCTTTGGCATCCTTTATTC
The DNA here is from genome assembly GCA_016584745.2 of Phylloscopus trochilus trochilus. Lineage (NCBI taxonomy): Eukaryota > Metazoa > Chordata > Aves > Passeriformes > Phylloscopidae > Phylloscopus > Phylloscopus trochilus. The sequence continues at coordinate 5,494,758 of WQNJ02000016.1, read as the reverse complement.
TGAAGAACATACAGTTTGAGCTTCAAGTTCCTGTAAATCAGAGGATTAAGACACAAAAGTGGAGTACAGAATGATTGTTATACCAAAATCATTAACATCAAATGCAGTCATGCCTATAAATAGTGTTTCATCAAATATACTTTGAGTAATACTGGCTAATATTATCCCTTATTTCCTCATAAAACCAAATGTTGATTTGAGAAAAGAAGTGACCTCCAAGTAAGGATTATATCAACTACATCTATCTTACTTTAGTGCTGAATACGCTTTTCTCCTCTTCAGAGTAAGAGTAAAAATATTCTTCATAATTTGACAGCATGATGACTGAGCAAGTATTATTCACGGGGTAGAGAAGTAAGGAGGTAATATAAATTTGTAGTTTGACCAGGCAGGTGTAAGGAGAAGAGTCTTGTTTGTAACTCAGTCAACACTAGGAAGACATTCCTGATACATCAATCAATTCCATGTATTAGGCTGTATAGGCATTCAAAATCAAATTCTGTAAACCTTGCCCCCCCTTGAATGGCTGACCTCTGGGTAAAAATTCCTTTGACCTCAGATATCATGGATTTGGATGTGGGAGAGAATAGGGCGATCAACAATCTTTGTGAGCTCTTGTGGTATTGTACAGAATGTGCCTTTTCCCCTGGTGACTTCAGGATTAAAAGAGCCACCTGGGACACCATTCTGGGACACCTCTACAGCTTTTCTTAAAGAAGACTTAACTACAGGAAACTCTTCACACCTCAGCCCAAATGGGCCTGGGATCTTTAGACATCTCTTCTTGCTCTGATGTCAGACAGAAAATAACTTGGGTTCTTCCTTGCAGAGTGGACTGTAGTTCTTCCTAAAAGAACACTGATATAACTTGTTGCACTGGAATTCACAGTCAGCCCTCTGCTCAGTCTGCACACAAGTTTTTGGAAAAAAGATGCCCAGGATTACAGCTGAGGCCATGGAGAATGCAGAAATTCAAGGAAGAGCTAAGATCATTTTTCAGTGTTACACTGTAGTTCCAACAGTAGCAACCTTAAACATAAAATCAATAGCCTGTCCTACCATAAATTTCATCCATTCTCCTAAACAAGTTGCATAGAGTGTCTATATCTAGTGGTACATCTTAAACCAGGGATAAAAGAACATATCCTTTTTTTTTTCTTTTTTTTTTTTTTTCTTTTTTTTTTTTTCTCAGAGAGGTAGTAACAATAAATTCATGAAAACTGTAAAGATGTTAAAACAGGCAACCATGTGGAAGATATCTGTGCTTGTGTGGATAAAAGGGCAACTTGTTTTGATAATTTTTGATTGCACTGAGTTGCACTGATGCCCTATTAGGCATATGAGGGATATAATTTTATGTCATTCAAGTTAGGCTGAGATACCTTGAAAAGTATCCAATTTGAAATATGATACATAACTCTAAATAACACTTCCTTGATGACACATATAGTTTTTACAGTTAAATTATATAGTTAACAGAGAAAAAAAAATAAGGAATGGCAGGGAATTTTCTGCTTCATTCCACCTTGGCTGCAATAATTAAGTTAGTTATTAGTCCCTGTCTCTAGAAGTTGTAGCATCATTTTCAAAGCCACTAGATATGTATAGAGGGGATGTTAAACCAGAATCAGTAGGCCTGGGAAATTGTGCATCCTTTTGCCAAAAAATAAACTTTTTTAAAAAATAACTTATTGTTAAATTGCTAATTTAGAATTTAGAGTGGCAAACACATGGATTTCTATAGACAGCTATTTTTCTCACAAACAGATTTTTAATATTTCAATCTTAATTTATATTTGGACATTTCCTATTTGATTCCTACATCTGGTAACTTGCTCTGAGAGGGGTCACTTTGCACAGCCCATCATTTCTGAAAAGCCTTCCTGAGAAATCTCATTTTTTCCACTCTGTGCAAGCTGGCTGGCTACTATGACTTATTGCTAACTGAGGACAGGGTTCATGAGTAGCTGCCGGGGTGACCTGAAGGAATAAACCTCAAACCTCCAAAAGAAATAAAGACTTTTACTGCCTGACTGTTGGATGGTAATAATCACACACACTCATGCAGCACTATTATTTCAGCTGTTATTATTTCAACATGTAAGATAGGGCTGAAATTTCAGGCAGGACTAAAATATATATGTATTTTTTAAGTAAATAACATCTAGGAATAAGAACCACCCAAAAGATAAAAAAAACCCCATAGAATAAGAGCAACTAACATGCACCATGCTCTAGATCCCAGCAACCATTAAATCATTGGATTCAACTAGATAAATTTCAAAGAAAAGCTGTGGAATGATCAGAAGGCTGCAGTCCCACAGAAAAGAAGTAAAGACTGATTTAAAAGGGTATAAGAGAAGAGCAGAAGCTGGGTACTTGATGAAAGTAAAAAATGGGAAGATGCTACAAAGTTGAAGTGAAAAATGTGTTTTTCTTGGCCACTGCAACCAGGACATATGCAATGGATGTTTAATTGCTAAAATAAAGACTAAAATAAAGAAAATTTATTGTTAACAAAAAAATTTTTCAATAAGGTTAGTGATGCACAAATTATGTTTTCTCAGTTGCTTACAGAGTCTTCACCTCCCTCTGTAAAATGTTTTAAAAACAGGCCAGAAAAGACAGTGAGATATGATATAAATATGGTTCATTTAATCTCAAGAAAATGAATTTTCTAGAAAACCTTTTGCAATCCTTTCAAGACTGAAGAATCTATAGCAGAGGAAGAAAAATCAAATTAAGAAAACTGTATTTCTTTCAACATTTAGTGCCATTTCCGGTAGCTGACATTTGCCACCCTCAGCACAACCTCTGTCAAAAAACAAGTAAAAATTCAAAGAACATGTTCAGTCTTTCACCTACTGTGCTTTTTTGGAGGATAGCACTGAGATACCTCAGCAGCCAAAAAAATGATGAGCTGTTTGAGAGGAAAAGAGTCTTGGAGTGAGAGGGAGAAGGAACTCATGGAGAGCTCACAGTTCACTGAGCTGTTAGACACATTACCTGTGACTGCAGGTTCACAGAGCAGATAATCACTCAGCACAGACTGTAATCTGGAACAAACCCTTTGTTTCACATTAGTCCTAATACAAACTCATATTACAGATAAGTGCTGCCCTCTCAAAGGCCATACATAATCACAATTTTCCCAGTTTCTGGCTCAGCTTGTTTTGTGCATCAAAGTCATCTTTGTTTTACCTTCTGTTCACCAAAGCTTGGTGCAAGAAATGTCACAGGCTATCTTGCAGCAAGAGAGTGAGAATCTAAGACATGTCCCAGATACCTGATTGTGTGTGCTGGCACCTGTGACTTGCTTTTCATCAGGACAGACAAGCAGTGAGTTCACTGCAAACTGATTTCTGAGTGATAGTGATTCAGTGTTCTTAAACACCCCAAATATCTCCTGGTTCTCTCTCCCATGCTGGCCACAAGCTGCCAGTGTAATTTTCCATTTTTCTCAATCTTCCATCAATTCTCAAATCAAGGTGGTGCTGGGTTTATCTTTTAAAGCAAGAAAAAAACCCAATCATCTGCCTTTGAAATCTCTGCCTAACTGAGAGAACAAAACTGCAAAACTGTTCTTCTTGTTAGTACTTTTCTAACTTTTTTCAGCTCTTACTAGATGGCTCCTCAACCACCTCCTGCAGCCCCAGGCTCCTTCCTGGAGAGTTAATCATCCACAGTGTAAGTTCACACACCCATTTAAATTTTGTTACTTTTAATTTCATCCTTGGTGGAGGTGGAGCGAGCTCCCAAAACAGCTCATAAGTCATAAAGGTTTATTTAAAAAAAAAAAAAAGGAACAGAAACTTTTTTTTTTTTTTAATAATTTTCACTGCCATCTCTACAAAGAGAACTTGTAATTGAAGCCTGTTGTGATATCACCTTCTGAAAGCAGACAGACTCCATTTACAGCAAGGAAATGTTGCATTTGACATTTTCTCTTTTCAGGTGGCTCTGTACCAAAGCTGGTACAATTATCTGAGTTCAAAACTAATAGCAGCAAAACCTGACATACAGCACATTCATTTTTGGAGGTGGGAGCATGAGTGGCAGGAAAATAGCTGATGTTGCTGACCTCTGGGTTTTCATCATTAACCCTGAGAACGTATGAGCCGTTAAAGAGAAATAAAGGATTGCTGTCACCGTTGAACAGTTTGCATGTCTGTGTGCTCTAAAAAAAGTCCTGCTCTTGACACTAAAATCCACTTTCTCATCCTACACCCACAATAGATTCTCCTACTGAGATGTAGCACTAGTCCTCCACCCACTGACCGACTCCTCACTTTTTGACATTCCTGAGATCAAGTTAATTTGGCTGATGGAGTTTTTACATACAGGGGGCTTGATCCAAAGTTCATTAGGTCAGTGGAAGTCCTTCTATTTATTTTGCTGGTTGTTGTCCCAGGTTAGTAAAGAAGAAATGCTCCGACTTTAATTTCAAGTTATTTCTCATTAAAAGGGAGAAAAAACAACAACAACAACAAAACAAAAACAAACAAATAAACAAACAACAACAAAAAACCAACAAAAAACCATCAAACAAACAAACAAAAGAAAACCCCACATGCAAAAATAAATTGGCTGTGGCATAAAGGAGAGGCCAGTTTCAGAAATGCTCACCTGATGGGATTGGAGCAGCTTTCTCCTAACAAAATGACATTCACACTGTGCCAATAGCAGTCAGACATGTGGAAGACACACGTGACAGCCTGGTATGACACTTCCTAGCAGCGTGAGAAATGCTGAGTTGGATCAGTTCAAGGCTCAGGACGGAGCTAAAACACAAGTAGAGAAACTGAAGAAAGTGGTGAAACTAAAGCTACGAAACAAAAAACTGGGAATATAGATTGTTCTGGTTCTCCTGTCACCAGAGCATGGGAAGGGTGGAAACAGCAACATTCCTGGTTCAGGTTCAACCCACTCACCACAAAAAACAATTATTATCCTGTGTTTGCTGAATGTCCTCCTCCAGTACCATCAGTCACAGCATCTAACCTGATTTTCCCACACTCTTGCAAGGAAAGAGAAGAGTTCAGGAAGATTTGCTGCTACCTCAGCAACCCTGTTCCTTTTCCCTAGAGCTGCCCATGGTACCTGCTATATGAAATTACAGCAGTTTCAAGGATGTATGATGCCAACTGCTCTTGACTTCTTCAAGAAAACTGTTTTAATACTGTCTAACACACAGAGGTCACAGAGATGTCTCTAAAAAATGCATGTAAACTCTGGGGAGTGCCACCTGAAACAGAAGAGGATTTTGAATTAACCTATAGAGATAATAAAACACAGAGTTTTCTAAAAAAAAAAAAAAGGTCATGTTTGTATATTAAGAATGTGTCTTAGTTTTCAAAATGGATTAAAGGAAATCCTTTTCATTTCATTGAATGAAATTTCTTAAAGAAAGATGTTGCTCATGTGTCAAAATGAATGACTTACAGATCTTCATGATTTTTCTTTTAACATTCAAATGTGTATGTCTCAAAAAATATCACGGTACAAATTTGTATTCCTAAATACAGCTCTGATCTCTCTGCCTACACCACCTGCCATTTCAGATTTCTGGAATGGAGCAAGAAAGAGAACACATAGAGAAACTTCATGTTAATCTCTCCACTATTATATTATTTATATTACATCCTTCTTTCCTGTTGCCTTTCAATCCAACTAAATCAAATGCATTCTGTTTATTCTCTTTCACAGAAACACTCCTCCCCACCACTTATTTTTTATGTTGCCCTTTTTAGATTTTTTTTTATTTCTTTCTCTTAGTTTTTAGAATAAAGTGGTCAAAGCTCAAATGGAATACTCATGGTGAGTGAATGCAGTTATTCCTATAATAGTTATTCCTATAATAGTTATTCCTATATTCTTATATTCCTACAAGAATGCAGGTAATTCCTAAGGTAAGAGATTTTTCATGCAATTTTAATTTATCCTTCAGTCTCACTTTTTTTAAAATCACTGCTAAGTTTTGAGCCTCTGTCCTTCACTAAATGTCCTTGCAGCCTTTCCTCCCTCACACTGGGTTTTCTCATGTTCCAGCAACACGTTTCTGTCAGAATCCCAATTCATTAACAGCAAAAATATTTACAGAAAACATGTCAGGTTTGACAAGAACTAACCCTAAAAGCATAAAAAGAGTGCCTTCCTTCCCAGATCCAGAATTATCAAAAGTTTTACTGAGAAGTTTACTTAGGTCATGGTAAATTGAGGTAAAGTCCCAATTCTGCTTAAAATCAAATCTGGTATTTTTATCACTGACACAAATCTGTTATTATCTCCTCAGTCACCAAATTGAACTTTGTCTCTCTGTTTTGATAAAAAAAAAAAGCGTCCTAAATTGTTAACTGAGTCCTCTGCAGGTCCTAAAAGCAGTGGAATTTCCAATTTTCATGGTACAAGGAAACTATCTTAACTTTAATAAAACTTTGCCACAAGTTCTGTGGGATTGCATCTCCATGAAATCCTTCTGAATGAATGGAAGCATAATTTATAACAAAGCTATATTATGATTTCTTTCTATTGTTCTGTATGTGTAGTCTTCTGAGCAGATGCCACAAGTCTTATCTGGTTTTGTGTTAATCTCATCTCCAGTCAACTGTATTTTCACATGTGGTCGCAGATTGTTGAAACTTTCTCCCTTTACAAGGAAAACAAACAAAACAATGTAAGAAATACTTTTTAATTTCTTTCAGAGATGCTGGAACACTTCAGAATGTTTTCTTTTTAAAATCCATACACATCTCATCACCTTCTAAGAGCATTGTACTCAACTAACAGGGTTACTTCTTGAAAAAAACAAAAAAAAAAGAACAAAAACATAAAGTGTTTGTGAACATTTTGATAAGCCCATGAGAGAAGACTGTGCCTGGCACACTTGACCTGCCATGAATCACAAGATTTAGGAGACAGCTTCTTCCTTTAACAGAAAAGGTGGCTCTGTTGACTATATAACAATATTTATCCAAAATTTTGCATCATCTTTTATTTCAGAAATGAGATATATGCAAGTGATTATATGATAAGACATGTCAATGGAAGTTGGTAATGCCCTTCTTTTGGCTTTTGGGTTTTTTGTTCTGTTTGTTTGTTTGTTTGTCTGATCTGATTTTGGAGAGGAAATTACAACAACCAAAGATTTAGAATGAAATCTCTCTTAGAGATGAGCAGGATTTATGCCTTGAGATAAAACACTTTCTTATTTCCACCTATGTCATGGGGTTCCCCTTGGCACAGGAATACTCTCACTTTGAGGTCTACACATGTGTTCATCTTTGCTGTTGATGGACAGGAGACAGAAGGCTGAGATCAAAGACCATCTCTGTTTTCTGGCTTTCCATGAATTTCATTCTGGATCATGTAGAACATTGAATCTGCAGTACTCCCAGATTGTTGTTGACCAATCAGAGTAGCAGTCCCCTTGAAGGCACGGCTAAGCTTTTCTTTACCCAATTATCCAATTGCTTTTTTTCACTCCTGTATTACATAATCAAATATAATTAAAATTAACGAACCCACAAAAATATGAGATGTACATGGAGTTGGGTTTCTGCTTTGCTTTATCAAATTACTCTCTTTATCCACCTGAAGTGGTGGATAAAGTGGTGGAAGTTAAGATGAAAAGTTGTGGGACAGATTGTTGTGTGTCCATTGTGGATCAGTGTGGCTTCACTGACTTACATGTGCTGAGAACTGACTACACAAAGTCCTACAATAAAAATCTTTGCATCACTTGTATATTCACATGGACCTCTCTGCCTGGAGTGAGGGAAGGGAATATTGGCATGTGAAATTCAGCACATTAGCAAACAATAATGAAATATTGTCATACACTTGGTTAAGCACAGGATGGAACAAAATCAAGGGCTTTATGAAGTTTTTGGAGTTCAGATGCTCAGCTGGAATAAATCAATATTGCTGTAATTAGCTCTGTTGAGTTTTATAATCTGCAAATCAGGTTCACTGCAAGGCTTTTTTTCCCTACCTATAAAAAAAAAATTGCTCTTTACTCTGATTTAATCCTGACTGATTTATTGATAATGATGAAATTTTAAATCCTGATAAAGTAAGTTTAAATATGGCATTTAAATCCTTTTTTGAGTAAAGAAGGGTAGTGACTGTATGGCTTCTGATTTCATCTCTGTTTCATCCTCATTCCCCTTAGATGGATAAGTTACTCTGCTTTATGTATACATAAATGTCCTTTAAGGCTCGCTTTATTTCATTGTCTAGCCATATAGAAAATAATGAGGTCCCCAATGAAAGCCTTAAGGGTCTCCTAAACTATCAGGGAGGAACAAATGGCTGTCTTATGAGCCTTTGTGAAAATAGCAATTTGTTCATTAATCATGGAAGTAAAGCCTCATCACTGGAGAATTAAGTCAGCCTTACTCCATGGATAACACCAAAAACACCTTCAACATGGGAGAAACTTTCATCATGCTAAGCCTGTAAATTCCATGTAATGGCACTGCATTAACCCTTTCCCTTTCTATTTTATGAAGATCTTTCTTAGTACAGTAATTATGACTGGTGTAAAACCTGAAAAAAGAATGAATGAATGTAATGACCCTGGAAAGTGTGTTTAATCTTTTTCTACTAACTTGAGCTTTTGGACATTAAAGCTTACTCTCATTATTAGCAGCAGCTGAAATTACTTTACAACACTGCAAGGAATGTAAAATAAGACTTGTGAGATGGAGCCAAACACTGGTACTTATTTAGGAACATACAGGTTGTTGGAAACTCAGCTCACAGTTGGGAAAAGAGCCATTAATGGCCTCAGTTATCAGTTTCTCCTCACCAGTTCCCAGTGAAACATCCATCTTTTGCAGGATACAATTTTTACTAGGTCTGATCCTTTAATAAACTCACCAGCTGGTTGCAAGGTCCCACGCAGGAAGGAGGGTGGGCAGCTGAGATTGAGTTTGCTTGGATTTAGGCTGGTGTAGAGTCATGTCCTTAAAGTAAATCACTCAAGTCTGTAGTATATAACATAGTCTTATATCACTGAGTTGGAAATTGCCATTTAGAGTTTACACTCTTGTACTTAAATATTGCCTTCAATGTTATTATATAACTACCTTGGATCTCATAATGATGGATAAATATGAAACATGGAGCTAGACCTTGGGATTTGCTTTGGAAGATATTGTGACAGCCTTTATTTCACAGGAGAAAATGCAGAAGTTCACAGGAGAAAATTCACAATAGTTTGAATTCTCTCTGTCTCCACATGCATACATTACACACAGCTTGAAATTAAAAAAAAAAAAAAAAACCCAACTCAAAAAACAACAAACTCATTGTCAAGAAAAATATTTTAAAGTGTAGTGAGTATGGAGTGACTCCATACTCACATTATGGAGTGAGTATTTATCTCAAGCGGACATAAATGGAGAATACACAGGGGATGGATTTTCATGGATGTGCACCATAAAAGACACCAAAGGAAGCAGTTACAGGCTGTCAGAATGGAAATTCTCACCATGTAAAGGCTGATAATTTTGCAAGGACAAGCTGGAATACATCCTTGAGAGGTTTTGGGATGTATCTCTTTGAACAATTTCTAAACTACAGCTGGATACACCTGGGCAAGGTGCTAAGCAACCTGATTAAAGTTTGAATTTAGTTTTTCTTCTCTCCTTTTCTCCTTATTCATAGCAACAATTCTGCAAAATTTGTTTCCCTTGAATTTTTAATATTTTTGTTGCATTATTAACCTTTAGAGGGTTTTGTTTTACAAAGCCTGTCCCTCATTCAGATGCAAATAAGTGAAAACTGTCGTAAACACCTCCTACCAGAAACATCTCTTTCCACTAAATCATAGTCTTATTCTGCTACAGTGTTCAGTCAAGAGAAATATAGGGCTAAATAGACGGGAAACACAGGCAAAGGTCCAGTGGAACCTGTGGAAACCAAACCTGAACTGCCAAAAATTGTCTTCCACTTGCAATGTTATTTGAAGGCACCTGCTGCGCATAGGGTGGCTGACTGCATTGTCCTCTTCCCCTGCTATGAGTTATGTGAGTATAATGATAGTTTGGAGAAAAGGGAGATGTTTGAGTGCTGTGCAGACTCTGTCTTCTTCTGTGTGCTCAGCCTTTCTTGTTCCCTTCAGGTCCTTTTTTCCCCTCCCTTCATTTTCTGGATGAGATGTTGAGTAATGAGGCTTTGTGTTGGAAACGTGACACGTATATCACTGAAATTTTCATCATGATTTGTCTTCACAACTCTGAATATCTGTCTTTAATTTCCAACCTCAATTTCAATAGAAACTTTCAGAGATTGTTGCTGAATTCACCTAGGAATAGCAAATTTGAGTCACAGTCAACTGTTCCCTTCATTGAGTGCTTGGGGGAAAAAAATCACATACACAGACTTTTTTATTTCATATAAGGCAGTTTTATGGCGCCTGCATTCTTCTGAACAAGAGCAGAAACAAGACACTGAGTTAAATACGTGAGTATAGCTCTTATCATCAACAACAAAAATAACCTTTTATTAGTGCTATGCAAATTTTTTTAAATAGTTTTTTTCCTTTATGTGTTTGAATAAATATGGTAATTTTTTAAAAAATTATATTATGAGAAGCCTTGGAAGAAACAAGTCAAAATTTTTCCTCTGTGAGCAAACCCTGACCCAAAATTTATTTTCTCAACAGGTAACACAGAGAGTGATGCACTACAGCAAAAAAAAACCCCAAAATCACTGCCAGTCAAAGTGCAGATATTTTTAGTGCAGTCTCTCACAGAAAAAGATGAACTCAGGTTTCATTATGCAATATCACTTAAATATACTGTTACTTCAGGAAAGAGTGAAACTTTTATAGCTCCTTGATGTAACAAGACACTTCCTTAAGGTTCAGTGGAACTCATTGATCGAACATAGATAATATTCCCTAAAAGCTACAAAATTCACATGTCATTTAACTCTAGCTTTAATTAAAAATTGGCAGCCCCAAATTTCTTCATTTGGCGAAGTGAAGTATGAAAACATATATGTTTGTGATACAGTGATAGAATTTAAAACAAAAATTTCCAGGAAATACAGGACAAAAGGTATTACGGAACTTGACTTCTTTCCAAAACTGAATTAATCATTGCTTTTGAGTGATCTGTAGATTTAGTAAAATAAAACTGAACAAACCAAACCAAACCAACCAACCCCCACAAAAAAACCAAACAAACCAAAAATAACAAACCAAACCAAACAACTCCAAAACCAAACAAACAAAAAAACCACCACCAAAAAAGCTCTCTAAAAAATCCCACCCCCCAAAAAAAACCCAAACCCAGAAATAATTTCAAACCATTTCCTTCTGTTCTAAATGTTAATTTTACATATTGAAGTTATCATTTCAGAATACCAACTGAAAAAGTCCATTCAAAATCACATAAGTTAAAATCCCAACAGATCTCTGCCCAAAGTGCCACATTCTTGCAAAACATTTCATTTTCAACAAAGGCAGTTTCTCTAGATGATATTTGTAAAAGGAAAATGTTTTCTTATCAAGGGAAAACAGGCTGTGAGAGAGGCCATAAAACATTGAGTTAATCCAGCCATCTGCCCCTTAATGGGATCAGCTGGACTGTGTCACTTTAGCTCCTGTTTCCCTCTAAGAAGTTTCCAGAAAAGGTTAAATAATCTATCCTAGTACTTTGTCACCTTGGCAGGAAATTTCTCCTATTGCATGAGGCAGATGTTTTTTCCTGATGAGGTCTAACTTTTTGTTTGTGTGTTGAACCCTTCATTAACATGGCAGACTGTGGTTTTCCAATCCTCCTTGCAGAATTATTGATTTTTCCCTATGCTTGGGATCAAATATTTCAATCTCTTACCTTACTTTGTTAAACTTGAATAACTACAGTTTCTTTCACTCTTTCTTCAGAGGTCATATTATCTAGATGACACAATCCTTCTTATTTGAAATGTTTACACCATTTCTGTTATCATGATGTTATCATGTTTTTAATCCCTTGGGCTATACTTCTAAAATACAGATAGATCACAACCACCATCACCTGATTCATAGGGTTTTATTGTTTCCCTGATTATTTTTTTTTTAACTTTTTTTTTTCTTATTTTTGAGCACAAACTTTAAGTTTCTTCACTGAAAAAAACCTTGAATTTCAGTTGCCTCAAATATATGGCTGTGCCATATATTCTTCTTCACTGCTTTGTCTTCCAGCATGAGAATATTTATTATCAGCAAAAAGCTCTTATTATAAAATATGCATTTGTATTTGAAATTAAAAATAGGAATTTAAAAACAGAACCTAGCTCTAGTTAAGCTAGTGCTAAAAACTCCATGGGAATTCAGTAGAAGGGGAAACAAACCCTTAAAAGTCAGCAGGGCTGTAATTTTTGTTGCCTACAGTGGACTTAGGGTAAGATAAATAGTCAAAGAGGTAGAGAAGAGTTTTAAATAAGATAGGACATCAGTAGCAGCATAAAAAAATTCATTTTCACAACTGTAACATTAAAAAAATGCAGATAACATTTTTCCATGGAAAAGCAAAAATTGCTGTGCCACACTAGGTAAGAGCAGGAAGTTTACTTCTTCACATGTAAGTTTCATGGCATGCACATTTTATAGAGGCTCTTTCCCTACAGGTTATTCCAATAATCTCTCTTGGCTGCATTTCATCATTATATGTCTGTCCTCTTCCTCACTCCAATCCTCATCTATCTGAGTCTAATCAGAGGGGGATTTCTGTCATGAGTTACTTCAAATCTTGAAATACGTTTTACTCACAGCCTTGACTGCAAAAGACATGGAACATCAGATTCCATATTCAGATATGTAACACAGGAAAACTGCTTATAATATCTGCTTTAAATTATTCCCAAAGTCTTAACAGTAAAGTAAAAAGAATGGCTTGGCTCATGGTTTTAAAGTAATGATGTAAGAATTTACAGCTTTTGTGAGAGTCTGAGTACATTTTTTTTTTTAATTCTTTTTTTTTTTTTTAATTTGCAGTATTGAATGATGCATAATTTGAGAAGAAGGGTTTCTTATGTTTCTAGTTCCTATAGAAACCCAAATGAAGTCCTAGTCCAGTAAAGGAAATGACAGCCTTGTTCTGCTTTACACAAGCCGTGGATTTCACTCTGGTGTGTCCTCCTGTGCACTGCTGGCTTGAGCTATCACTACACTTGCAACCTCAATTTTTGCATTTTCTGGGGATTGAGAGATTTATTGCAGGACACAATAGTACAGTGAAATACTCAGCAAGATGCACAGGTTGAGACAATAAGGGAAAAACAAGCTTTTGCTCCTCTGCACAAAGAACTTGTTTCTTACTTACTGGAGCATTTTTTCTAAGTGACAAACAGGAAAGACTGGCAGACTCAAATTAGAGGTTAAGAAAAGGGTAGCTGAGAGGAACAAGAGTCAACTACCTTAGTTTAAAAATAGAAATAGAATGAAGCTAGCAACCTGAGGGAACTGACATGTAGCAGATTATGAGGAAATTGGGAAGGTTCTTTTATTACAGTTAAAACACAGAAGAAATGAAAAAAAGTGCCTGCTTTACCAGGTTCCAATTCTGCCTTTAGCCAAGAAGAAAAGCTCATAGTATTAAACCAATTAAGATTAAAATGAAACTTGTAGGCAAGCTGGTCCATTCCCTGATATCCCTTTTTGTGTGGTGTAACAGATGAGATGTAGCCCTTCCCCACAAGATGGCCTATTAAAAGGTTAATGTGCACTAATGTTTTAGAATTAAAGCAAGGCTAAACAGCTTTTTCATTACAATTAACTTTAAAGGTTTGATTATTATTCAATTAGACTCCCTGTTTACACTTTTTCATTTGCAAACCAATTCTGATTGAATACTGACATCAAAGAAGGAGAAATTATTCCAAGCACTAGTGAGAGCAAAAAACACCATGGGTACTGCAACATGAAAAATGGGAATCTTCACCTGCAGTTTAGAAGGTGCTGGGGTGTGCTGGACTTGTTCACCTCATGGCTTGCATGTACTCCTCTGTTCTCCTCTTGGTAAAGATTTCTCAGATTTAACAGAAATAATTATATTCATTGCAGTACAGCTTAGCAAACTTCTGAAATTGGTAATTTCTAGATACAGTCAAACAACAGAATTCCTTCCTGTAGAAAATTGCTTTTTTGATGAAAATCCTGAGGCTTTCGTTATCTGACGAAAATTTAAAGTTTGAGCAAAGCAGACACTATGGGTGTGTGTTTAATCAAAACACAAGTTCCTACACAAGAAATTTCACAGAAAATATTTGGCAGACTCTAATAATTTCTTTTTTTGTCTTATTTCCTTCTTGTGACACATTACTGAGAAAGATGTAAGCAGATAGAATCTGGAGTATCCAGGTCCCCTTAATCCACCGTGGTCTATTCAGGACAAGGCATATCATGTAGTTTTCAGTAGTTCATAGCTTCCAGAAATAGAACCATAGAGTCATAAGTCATGGAAAAGTTTGAGTTGGAAGGGATCTTAAAGATTGCCTCATCTCAACCCCCCTGCCATAGGCAGAGAAAAATTCCACTGGACCGGGTTGCTCAATGTCCTGTCCAACCTGGCCTTGAACTCTTCCAGGAATGGGGTGTAATTTATAAATTCATAACAGCTAGAATGATTTTTTTTCTTTTTTGCACAGATTCCCAGTGCTTTCAGAAAAAAAAAAAAAACCAAAACCAAACAAACAAACAAAAACAACAACAAAAAACCCCAAACACCAAAACCAAAAAAACCCACCCTCCTTGAACTCAAAAAATTAATTTAGAAATAGAAGCAACATGCTTCAGAGCTGCTTTCAGGGAGGCCTTGACTGGAAGGGCTCAAGATGCACTTACATGTTTTATATATTTTCTCCTAATTAAAAACATATTCAATATGAAAATAGTCCACCTACATGATTGAAACTGGTTTCTGACAAGGAATATAATGCCGATATCTGGTTTCATTTTAAGAAATGGAATTTTACTCCATAATGATATTAATTTTAGGAAGATTATCCAAACGTTGAAGAGAGTTCTTTTCTCTATACCATTACTCAGTGTAACTGAACAGGTGGCATGCTAAGAGTCAGCAATGGTCCATGTATAAGAAGAAAGCCTAAGTGGCAAAAATGCTACACAAAAAATGAGGTAAACCTGATAATGCGTTTAGGGGATAACATCCAGTGTAAGTCCTCCAGCAGTTATCTTTTCCTTCACAGTGGACTCCTAAATCAATTCC
Organism: Phylloscopus trochilus trochilus; assembly: GCA_016584745.2. Taxonomy (NCBI): domain Eukaryota; kingdom Metazoa; phylum Chordata; class Aves; order Passeriformes; family Phylloscopidae; genus Phylloscopus; species Phylloscopus trochilus. The sequence continues at coordinate 5,479,537 of WQNJ02000016.1, read as the reverse complement.
AAATGTATGAAATGCACAATCACTTTAGCTTCCCTTAGTGCTGGTTTAATTGCTGTCATGCATGGGGGGGGAACCACAAAATAACAGAAGCAAACAAGAAAAATCAGTATTAAAAGAATAGACGGAGTCAGAATTCCCATCTGAAATATAGATGGTGTTTAAGTCCAAAACCTGACTTGAATTTTACACATAAAATCAAGAGCTAGCACTTTTCTGTGCTCCTACTTCATGTATAGAGAGGAATGAATATAGACTAATCTAAATTGTAATTTCATAGGTGTTTATACCGCATAAATAAGATACAGCAGCTGTTTGAAAGGCAAATTGAACTAAAAGGTCTCTGGATTGAATCCTAAAGTATTTATATTCAGTTTTTCACATTGTGTTCTGTTTTCAAAACCATTGCTGAATTTGTTAAATCACTGGTGTGCTTGTTAAAGAAAATAATATTCCATGAATGTTGGCTGCCCTTAGACTCTCTCCTTGAATCTAAACGTTTGTAGCTAAATACAAAACCTCTGACATAGCTGTCTTTACTGAACCAAAACAAACTGCAGTGAATTCTTGTTTAAACTCCATCAGCCATGATTATTATACTGTATTTGTAATGAAGCAAGGCCTCCCAATAACACTACGAGGACACGTTTCATAGTGTGGAATGGTTTTTACTGTATATATGATTTCACATGTCATTAGCCAGACTTTTCAAATGTGTTCTGAAGTAGCTTACAGAAAAAACACTAACATGCTGGAACAAGATTATTAGCAAAATCAGTATCACTGAATGGGCAATTTATTTTTTCTTTTCCTGCTTGCTGTTGGTAACTACTCTAGCAAGACCAGAAGGCCAGCTTTAAACTGAAAGAGGGTAAGTTTAGATTAAATATTAGGAATAAATTCTTTCCTGTCTGAGTGATGAGACACTGGCACAGGTTTCCCAGAGAATCTGTTGCTGTCCCATCCCTGGAAGCGTTCAAGCCCAGGTTAGATGGAGCTCTGAGCAATGTGGTCCAGTGGAAGGTGTCCCTGTCCCCTGGTAGGGGCTTGGAATTAAGTGATCTTTAAGGTCTCTTTCAATGAAAATCATTCCATGGATACAATATGAATTTACTGTTGCTCCGAACTGAAAATCCCAATTTTTCTCGGAAGTATTTGCTATACTATGTGAGGACTTTATTGAAGTTTTATTCAAATTTTTTTTCTTTCATGCAAGAACTTTCACATAAAAAAAATCTTATTAGTCTCAGGACCATAGAATTTAAGCAAGGAAGATAATGAATTAAGCTCATGCAAGGTTCCTCTCATCCTTCTTTCCATCCCACAAAATCCCTGGCTTCATAGTGAATTCAAACAAACCTTGTAGCTACCTTGTGAACTGTTCACTTTTTGAGCTATTTCCTTCCAATGCCCTAAATTTTCTAATCCCAATTGTTCATTACTTCAATAGTAGACACGATGTCCAATTCTTCTTCCTTTCCTTCTTCTCTAGCTGCCCAGGAAAGACCCTGGAGTGCGAGTGATTTGAGTATCCAAAATCCAGGGTGATTTAATATCTCATAAGAGTGTGAGGGTTCTATCCATCAGAATATGGGCTAATATGAGGACTGAGTTCCTTGGGAAAAGTAGAGAGAGAGTGTGCTCTGGAATAAGAACATTGAGCTGTCTAGTGGATTTCTGCAACTTCTCATTCTCATGAAAGGAAGTATAGAAAGAGAATCAAATCAGGCAGACCTTTGGTCATAATTTCCTGCCCTAAGGAAGAATTTCTAGTTAGTATTTTCATCTGTCTCTCTTTGAGGAAAGCAGAACTGAATTCTCAGAGGCTGCAGAGGTGGGAAATCGGGAGAAGAGAGGTAGGCAGGTAGGCAACATTTCTGGGGACAAGCAACTGGGTTAAGATGATTTAGGAGATCTGAGACAAGGAGAGAAATCAAAGCTGTGATTATTCTTTTTGATAACCACTGTAATGTCACCAAGACCAGTGAAAATAATAAGAATTTGACTGTCAATGCTCACAACTATTTATCTGATTATGTGTAATCTTTATTAGAAAGAGTGACTTTAGATTCTTCTGATAATTATCTATGAGCAAGCATTCAGTTTTATGATTGTATATGTGATATCATAGAATGCTGATGGATTTTCCCCTTGAGGGACTAAAATGCTATTATTTAATGTTTGCTTATAAACATTCACTCTTTACAGGTGTAGATATGTCATTAAGTTGCTTAAATAATCTAATTATTTCCAGAAGATCTGGAACTTAAGGGCTTTTTCCTCCCTCTCCATTTGGATAGATATTAATCAACTTCAGTAGTACAGAAAGAACATAAAAAGGGAGTTAGAAAAACTTTGACTGAAAAAGATCCTGTCATGGTTACATCCTTGTCTTGCAAGAATTTATATTCTTGCTGAACTTCATTCATAAGAGCAATCCTATTTTTATGCTCACAGCCAAGAAATAAGATCAAGGTAATGCTTTATTATTTAAAAAATAGGGACTTGGAGTTGTTTTTAGAAGTCTGTGTGTGTGTGTGTGAACAGAAAAAATATCTAGAAGTAAAAGTTAAAAGCAGGTGGAAGAGATTTTCGTTTTTCCATCCAATTTATCTGGAGTAGCTGATTTAAAAATTGGAAAGTTTAAGAAAAAGGAAATAAGTTGGTTTTGCAGTTTTCCACAAGAATAATGGTGTGGACATCACTTCAGATAAAAATACTATCTCTCCAAGCAAAAGTTTAAACAGCTTTGCTCTGAGATATACTTTTTATCAGAATGATAATAGAAAGCAAAAGGCATATTGCTTTGAGTCTGGACAGTTTGTGGAAAAAGAAGTCCTTATGCAGTTATATAAAATTCATTTAATTTCAGACCTCTATTGCTCATTTACACTTTGGGGGTCAATATGGAAAGATGCTGCAAGGTGGTTTATTTCCTCAGGAGTGGTCTTTGGTGCTCAGGGCAGGCATTTGCTCTGCTCTGACCTCTCTATCCTCTATGAAAACAAACATAAATAAAACTTAATAACGCATGATCCAATTTATTCTGAAATAATCTAGACCAGTGGTGAATTTCTCTCTGAGGTTTTCTATTTCTTTCCAGTGGCTACAGAGAAAGTCAGGAAATGAACTGTGAAGACCTACTGTACATGTACTGATCGACTCTTTGGATCTCTAGTGGTCAGATATTAATCAGAGTTCATACCTCTGTACTTGGAAGGACACATTTCTTTTACTGGGCCTGTCCATGAGCTTGACACCTACAACACCAGGGCATTTGTTTTGACCCTCCTAAAGTGTTCAATTTTTCTTGCAAACACTAGAAGTTTGTTGAGCTGTGTGATACTTGCTAAACGTTTTATTCTGCTTTTTAAGCCATAGTATTAATAGCAGGCATTTTTTCCCAGGTTCTATCCTTTTTCATGCCATTTCCATCTCTTTGACAAGATTAAAAGAATGAATAAAAAAACTATCTGGCTTGTAGTTGCCCTCACAAATGGTCACTGCTTGGCTCAGTTTCCAAATCGTTTATGGCATTTGAAATGTCTGAGGTTATTTTACCTTCCCTGCAGCTCTTCATTATCTTTTTATATTTGTCAACTCAGTGACATCAATACATCAATATCCTAAGATGCTTCAAGTAGTTTTAGTTTTAATTTTCAGTTCTCTACACTGAAACCAGTCAGGTAGAGAGTCATATATATCTGTGTCTAGAGGTTGACTCCTGGCTGTTCTGATTAGATCTTCATTGTCATAGAATCACAGAATCATAGAATATCCTGAGCTGGAAGGGAACCCACGAACTCCAGCACATGACAGCTGATTTACCCCTGCAGAACTACACGTTGCTCTATGCTGTCTGTGACATCTGTATGGGACCAGCAAACAGAACACAAGACCTACAGGAAACCTGCATCACTCCAGCTGAGTTAAAACTCTACCTGCAGAAAAATCCCTAAAGTCCAATCCAAATTTTTGGGGTTGAAGTATTTCCAGAAGACTCCAAGTGGAAAAACAATATATTGGGTTATATAGGACCTGATATTGTCCTGTCCAGTACCCTCCTGGAGGCTGTAACTTAGCATTATCTGGATGTTTGACACCAAGGAAATATCCAGTCATCTTGATGGCAGGAATCAAGGATCTTCTGAAGAATATCCTTGGCCAGGCTTTGGTGCAATTCAGTTACTTGGACATGGGTGTCTATTTCCACCTAAACCAACTAAAAGCTCCCAAATATCCACCCCTGTACTATGGCAGCTGGATACCCAGGTGGGAACCCATAAGACTTCTCAAATGGAATGATGTGCCTCCACCCAGGAAAAGAGATCATCACCTCCAAGTCTTCATAAAACAAAATTAACAGTGAAAGAACTTAGAGACAGGAGAAATTTTAATTCAATCTGTTTATCACTTATAATTTAAATATAGCTTAACAAGGCAAACAAAGCAGAGTGCCTCTCTTCCATTATCTTTTTATATTCTGGGAAAAAAAAAAAGAAAAAGACAATGCACAAAAGGTGTCTAAAATTGAGCAGCTTATGGTTATGTTGCTATAGTTACAGGATGATCAGAGCCTTTGCTAAGCCAGAAAAAGAAATGAGCAGTTTCAAATAGTTTTGCACCTAGTCCCTGCAGATAGTGCTACATTTCCAAGTACACAGTTTTGATCTGCTTCTTATTGGTGAAATGCAAAAAAGCTATTTGTCTCCTGAAATTTCTTATGAATAAAAAAATCCTGTACATTTTGCATCTGAAAAATCCCATGTATATTTCAAGTAGGAAAAACAGTTTCTATTAATAGACATGGTCAGAAAATATTTGCGTTTTTTTCCTCAGAATAATTCCTTTTATCCATTTTTCTTTACAAAATGAAGCACTTAACTTTTTGTGCTGAAAATAAAAACTTCTGCTTTCAAGCCAAATCTGTTATCTATATACATAAATATATATCCTTCAATTAAATACTTAAGTTACACAAGAATAAATACACCCATGTGTCAGTTCAAAAAAGAAAAACAACATCAGAAAATTTTTTCCTAGAAAAAAATGTCATAAAAATATTTGAATTCTCCCTTAAAAATAATTTCAGTATAGGTTATGAGTAAAAATTCTTACTCAGAGATGTCATTGCTAGAGATTACAACAGAGCTTGGGAAGTTCTGATGATATAAGAAGCTGAATTTGCACTAGTCTGTGCCTAAAATTTTATTCTTTTTCTAATAAAAACTCTGAAGTTTGCTTTTCCATTATGTTTTACTGCACAAATGAAAAGCTTTTGTACCTGAGTATGATGACTACAGAAGACTAAACACTAGCAAATAATTTTCCTGATTTTCTCAGCCTCTTTTAAATGTATTTTCATTCAGGCAAAGAAATTCCTGCTGCTCCTAAACTTGTCCATCTTTCAGTGTATATTGAAGTGTGTGGTGTAAATCTTCTGTTATTTCTCTTTCAGTTATTCTATTAAAAGTGTATTTTACCACTTCTAAAAAGACTCCACCGTAAATTGAAATTTGTGCTCTTATAAACATGTCTGCTTCATGCTGAAATCAGTAGGGTGGCAAGGGGAGCCCATTCAGACTTCTCAAAGAGTTTTGTTTTAAAGTGAAGAAAGGACTTGGCTTAAGTCAAGATTAGCTACAGCTCATCTGTTGGGGAGGATGAAGTAGCTAGGCCCTGTAGAGATAATTTAATAGTAAAAGATTCTAAAACTATGAAACCCACAAGAGGAATAGAATTAAAAGCAAAGTTTGAACTGTAAGCATGGACAGGAAGAAGGTGATTAAGCAGCTGAAAGGCCTTGGCTGGGTGGGTCAGTGACACCCCTGACAAGACAAAAGGATGAATGAAAGGCTGCACCTTCTCAGGTATCAGAGATAAGGTGGGTTTCACAGGTTTTGGTATGTAGAGTAGTATTGTAATGTTGTAGCTCCCATAGGCTGTATGTAGATTCTGTAGGTTTTGTATCTTAAGGTGATTGGTTAATGTTCATTAGAATATTCACGATAGAAAGGGTTAAAATGGAATGTAACAGAGAGTTCCCCCTCTTTGCTTGCCTTCCCTTGGACCCTCTTGGACTTTGCACTGGATCCCTGGACCCTTCCCCAGTTAGGCTGCATTCCCACGACCAATAAAGCACGTGTTCCAAAGAGTATCCTGATCTTCAGGTCATCTCTCTCACGGACTACAAGCGTGTTTTCTAATACTCATCTATCAGGACCTGTCCATTTAAAGCACCCCAGAAGGGATATGAAGGATGATTTTAATGCATTTCACTGGCCCTTTCTACTTATCTCTTGTGTGTGGGCTTTTTAGGCTTCTGCAGGCTGATGTTTTGAGCAGGGGGCTGGACCCAATGGCCTCCAGAGATCCCTTCCATCCAAATTGTTCTGTGACCCATCCTGCTTCTCAGATATCCCAGGTCCTGTGAGTCAGCACAAATCAAAATTCTTCTCTGTCTCTGAACTTCAAAGTTTTACTGACCCGTCCTACCTGCCAGTGGTGGGACTTGTGGGAAATCATTGATCATTTGAATCAGAGCCAGCTACTTTTGAAGGAGCTGAACTGGGCTTCAGATTTTCATTGACTAAAGAGAATCAAATTCTCAAACAGAGAGTTTAGACTCATTAATCACTTGTGAGAACTTAATTTGTATGCATCTACCTGTAGATATCTCATCTGGAGACTGAAACACGTGGTTATAGTTTCAATGTCAGTAAGAAGTTAATTACTTGATCTTTCTTTAAAAGTTGATAAACATCTGAGATAAGATTCATTTCAATTCAGTGTAGACATCTGAAGTAGTGCAGAAGAATAATTCCCTGGAAGTGATTCTCTTACTCTCATAGGACACCTGGTTTTATTTGAGATATCTCAGGGGAACCTGATCCTTCTCCAGAAATCCACTGGAACCCAGTGTGTTAAATGCCAGATTTAATGGCCTTATATACCTGGGAGGAAGGTGTCAGAACTGCATTTAATATAATTTATCGCACAAATACAAGTCGTTTCCTCTCTCAAGTTAGGAGTTCTACAAGGTAAAGTACAGACGTGAAATCAGGGCATGAGATGTTCAGTTTTAGCCCCCTGCATATCCCAAAGTGCTAAAGACAGGGACAGATAGACACCAAAAGGAGAAGAGGAGCTGATGAGTTTTCAAAGAAAATGCACAATGGCTTGCTGGTGTGATAATCACTTAACCCACAGAGTTTCTAAAGACTTTTGAATGGAAAACTGATGCTATTCATTATGCATGCATTGCAGATTTACCATTAGCCCAGTAATTTTTCTAGCATTGAAAAAATATCTCCAAGGTAATTCATGTTTTAAAGGGGATATAAGAAACTCTGCAAGAGTCATCTAACGTGGCTCTGAGATGGGGGAAGAAAAATACCTCTCATCTTTTGGATAGAGGTTATTTGCTCCACGTAGCTTAGATGTTTCAAAATAGTTGCACTGATCTCTTAGCATAAAAAGAGTTAACTGTGATATTTGCAAAAATGTGATTTTGTCACACAAATGTTTTTCTGTATGAAAAGCAATTCAATTTCTTTTGTGTAAGTTTGCTTTTTTATCAAACTGAGAAAAAAAATAGGGGTGAAACCAAACTACTCAGGGTTACACACTGACACTAGTAAATGAGTTTTTACAGGACTGGGTTACAGTTATGGTAGTTCTTCTGAAGATAACCACTCAATTTAATCAAAGATTATATGAAAACACCACAATAATAATTTTGAAATAATAGATGTGTATGTGTCATCCAAAATAATGCCCAAATTGTTCTGTTGGGCTGTAATTTCTTAGCAACACTTCTCCCATTTTGCAAACCTGTTATTTATAAGAGAATTAAACAGCATCATCAGATGGCTTAACTGACTCTGAAATTGTAGTATGAGGAAAAAAGTGGGAGTGAAGTGTCAAGCTAGCAATTGAAACATTACTCTAGCAATGTCCGAGGTGATCAGAGAACAAATAAAAGCCCATAATCCCACCCGAAACTGACAATTAGGGAAGAGCTACTCATCCATTATCATGACCAAATTAGACTAGAAAACTCCACTAGAGATTATTTGAAATTGGAATTTTTTTTTGTTTGTTTATTCTGGCTGGTACAAGTTATTACATTGACAGAGTTATTTTTTTCTTTCCTCAGTTCTTCTCCTTCTTCTTAAGTGAACACGAAAATACCGGAGTAAAAAGAGGTGGAGTCACTAAGGTGTTTAGGCTCCTGATTCTAGTTAGGTGTTTAGATACCAAAGACATCTAATGGCCCATAAAATCCATCCCCAAAAGCTCAAGTTTTCTGATAGATCTGCATAATGTTAATTATTGTGTAAAGGAACAGTTCAGGCCCAAAAATTAGATGCATCAAAAATGAGAGATGAGCATCATAACGGATGCTCTGAGGGAGACCACAGTTTTTAATTAAGAGCAGACAGCAATAATCATACAATGTGTGCTTTATGTGTGTATTTGAAATTTATTTCAGATAAATCAGACAAATACAAGAATTAGGTTCTGGTTCAATAACCCACCCACTTGTACCCTGGGCCATTGTCTTGGTTTGGAAAGGCAGGTATCAGCCAGGCAAAGCTGGAGTTTCCCTTGGAATGGAGAATGTAAACCCCTCACCCCCCGCCAAATTATAATTTTGTAATTAAGGGCTTTCAGGCAAAGATTTGGGAATAGGAATAACAGTTCTTTACTAGGAATATTAACAGTACAAATGTAGTAGAAAACAAAACCACCCAACCAAACCAGCAAACAAACAAACAACAATATTGGAGAACCCTGACAGAGTCAGAGCTACAGCCTGACACCCTGTTGGTCAGGGTGTTGGAAGCAGTCCAAAGGTGAGTCCTCCTGGAGTGGCTGATGTGGTTCTGTTGAAGTAGAGATGATCCTGTAGAAAAGGGGCCCAACGATGGTGAGAAGGGTTCAGTGTTACTCTGGGAATCAGGTGAAGCTAAATGCCTTGTGTTCCTACCTCTCAGTTTTATCCAGGTAGGAATGGTTGGCTCCCCCCACTGGGTGGAGCATCTCACAATGGAATGTGGATGTACTGCTTTGGGGAGGAGAACAGCTTGGGAAATCTTAATGGCCCATTGTGAAAAGAGATAAGAAACACTGCCCCACCTGGTTTTAACAGTTGTCCCATTATCAAAAGACATCCGCCCCCCCTCCTCCCAGAGTTACAGGAGATAAAGAAAAACATCTCCCCAGCTGCTTTCAGCTAATGAAATAGAATACACATTTTGGGTTCCATAACTCAAGACAGCCATCCAAAGCACATTAAAGTATGTCCAGTTCAACTGCCTCCTCTCATCCTCTCCTACTTTTTCTAGAAGTTGCTCAGCCCTGCCCATGCCTCTGTTAAAACAAACATTTGAAATAAACCAAAACACCACAAAACCCCAATCTATATTTCTGCAAAATCGTGAGCTGACTCTGCTCTGTTATACAGTATGATGACAAAATAACTCTGTTGGATTCTCTAACAGAATGTACCCTCACCAGCATAAAATTGACAGGCTAAGATACATTTATGGCAACTAATACTATAAAATCTGGACACTTCACATGCTTTATGATATCCCACAGAGGCAAAGAAGGAAGAGTTATTTGACAACTGGGAGTAAGAGGCACAGAAAAGCAAAATGACTTATCTAGGATAACATAAAACACTTGCGACAGAGAAAGAAGCTAAACCTGTGTCCCCTCATTTCCAGGCTTATGCTCTAACCACTAGATAATCCTTCCTGCTCCAAATGTGAAATCTTGGTGCTCTCACTGATTTTGTGTATTATTTAAAGAAATATTTTTAGAAATGCACAGTTTAGATGTTGGCTGAAGTTTCTGTCCACTGAAATGAAAAAAAAAAAAAAAATAGTACAAGAAATCCAGCATGTACTGGAGAATGGGCTTGTTCCTCCCCATGTGCTGGACTTTTCATTCCCCCTTGCTGAACTTCATGACTTTCTTGCTGACCCATTTTATAACCTATTAAAAATATAATATAAACATCTGTCAACCACTCCTTCCAGGTTTATACCATCTTTAGGCTGTCTGAGAATTCACTCTTGCCCGTCATTCAGGTCATAAATTAAGATATTAAAGAGTATTGGCCCAAATCTTGAAGTTAGGAGCACATCACCAGTGACTAATCTTAAGTTTCAGTTCTCAAATAATTTTTTAAATCCAGCCATCTAAAATGTTTACAAGGAAGTGGTCCAAGTTTCCTGTAAAGCCACAGGAGAGGTAGAGGAAGAGGAAGATCTGTGTCAAACTGAAAGACAGGTCTCTGCCCTATCCAGTGGTTTCTTTTCATTGACTGCAGCTGAAGCTTTGATTACTATGGTTAGGCAGCTGGATTTTAGAAAATACACCTGGGTTGGATGAATGTCACCCTTCTTTAAAGAATTAAATTGAGCTATCACTAGAGGAATAGATTGAGATGGGTCCACATCAAAACTCCTCAGGAGCAAAGCACTCATCAGCATTTAACTCTGATTTGAAGTGAGCCATAATCAGCGTCCACTCTGACTGGATTTCGGAGTTTGGAAAGGCTTCCTAACAAAACTTCTTATGAAATGAACTCATTTGTCTGAAAATTTTAAGGAAAAAAAAAAAAGAAGAAGAAAGAAAACCCCAAAAACCCCCCAAAACAACAAGTCCCCAAAAGACCCTCATTGTCAAAAAAGTCACCATGTCCTAGGAAAATGTATTGCAAAGTGTTCTGTTTGGAAAGTCTGTGTTTTCTGCGGGAAATGCATGGTGACTGCTCCATGTGTCCTGCTCCTTGTGCACTGGCTGTATCACAAGTCAAGAGTTCACATTTCAAAACTGGCTTAATCCCTGTGAACCATCCCTTCACGGTTGCTAATAAAAATTGTGACCAGCAGCTCAAGAAAAGGAGCATCCTTTTTGTTTGAAGCACACTGCCTGAGACATTGCAGCAAAACCCACGTGTGCCTTGCACTATGCACAGTTTCATCTCTAAATAAACAAGCCAAAAATAAAACAAAATGAAAAACAAAGTCCAACTGAAATGGAATTTGAGAACATCCCAAAAAAACACGCTGGAAGGTTGGATGTATTTGAGATAAACAACAGATGGGTTTCTCAGGTGGTGCAAAAGATAAAAATGTGAACTTAGAAATGCTAGGAATTTTTTAACTGAAGTAAAAGTGTTACTGTTGGAATACAGCAACAGACAGTTTTGCAGTTTTTGGAAGCACAGCTGCTTTACAACTTCTCATACGCTTTAAGTAGAAATTAAAAGCTTTTCTTTGTCTTTAAAATTAATACAAGCTTCTGCTGGTCAGAAAAGCTGTAAATATCCCCCACTGTGCATGGTTAAAGCATTGGTGAGGACTATACTGTTTCCATGCATAAAATAGAATGACGTTGGGTTACCTTCATTTGGAATCATCTTAGTACAAAACTACAGAAAAGTTAAGGTGTCTTTGAGACCTACTTGGTGCTTATCTCTCAGATTTTCTTATTTTCCTTGACAGGAAGGTCTTGGAGGTTTAAAGGTGTGGTATAATGAAAACCCAGCCATGAGTTTCACAGCTGGAACTCAGTTTTGTTTCTATCTTTAACCCTCTTGTGCTACCAAACTGCATAAATAAGTCCAAAGTAACCTTACACAGCGTTTAGGATTTTGTTTCATTTTTGGAACAGTGTGGATCTGGTGCTTTCTGGCTATTTTCACCTATGTTTTACTTCATCATGGTCAGACGGACGAGAAAAAAAAAGGTTGGATCTCAGAGAGATCCAATGAGAGATTTCTATGAACAGAATCACACTAAGGACTAAAGTCACCTGAACATCTCTTCCTTGGGAACAGCAAAAATTTGGTTGGTTTTTTGTTTGTTTGCTTTGTGGTTTTTTGTTTGTTTGTTTGTTTTTGTAATTGCATAAATGAATCTGATTTCTACAATTTCTTTGCTCTGAAAAATAGAGTAACAAAATAAGAGAGTAATAGATCCTTGTAATTACTCAATAAGAGCAGAGCACAATGCTCAGAGATACAGAAAATAGAAAAAGAAAACAGAATGACAGAAGAATATGGTTGTTTGCTGCTTCTTTTTTCTAATTTTTTGACCAGCTCAGTAAGCAAAAAAACTCTGCTGTTGGGAGAATATAATTTCAGCTCACCCTCATAATTGGAAAGAAAAACCATGTGCAGGACAACAATAATAGTTCTTATGAAAGTTCAAGAAAAGATCAGAAAGAAAATGAGCCTGGAAGAAACTTTAATTTTTTTTTGGTTGTGTTTTTCCTCATCTAATTTTGGATTTTTCCTCAGGTAACTAGATTAACCAGCAGGTTTTTGGGGCCCTTGTGAACACTTAGGGGTGTGGATGACATTCCCAACTCAGCTGGTGAGCTGCAACTACTACAAAGTGATGGGGAGAAACAGAAATTTTAGGAACATCTGATTCCCCTGTTCAGCTCAGAAGAATGAGATAAGTAACTCTAGAAATATGATTTTTTTTTCTTTGACTGTAAAAGAAATCCAGGTGTTTGACTCAGAAAAAAGGGTGCAGACTTTCATGTTGAGGCATAAGAATCTCAAAGATATTTTTGTAGTTGGGATGCTGGGATGATGGTGGTCTAACTGAGTTCTATGGGGTATGTTACTGTAAAAGATGAGGAACAGGAGAGGTGTGCCTGTGGAAGAAAATAATAATAATAATAATAATAATAATAATAATAATAAGAAGAAGAAGAAGAAGAAGAAGAAGTGAGCCTGAAGCTTCCTTTATGCACAGAAACTAAATGTAATGTGAGGAGACTTCAGACAAGGAGAAGTGGGGCTATTGTCACAATGTAGAAAGGTTTACACATAAACATATATTTTTCAATGTTTCTGTTAACATGGTGGTCCATACTTCAAAAAGAGAAAACAAAAACATGCTGCTTCAGAATTCCAGCATTAGGTAAGGTAAAAATCTGGACAGAACATCTAGTGTCCAAAAACTAAAGAAAATTGATAAATCTCAAGTGCCTTTGAGGAAAAAAAGTACTCAAAACCACAAAGGATTCATCTGTCTGTGTGTGCTAATGTTTAACAGATGCTGGCACTTACAGGAGTGTTATGAGAATTAATTAATGACTGCTGGTAAAAGTAAGCCAAGGAAGCAGGTTTTTTTCCATATGATGAACATATTGGGAAAGAGGCAATTTTCCCTTTGTTAACTTTATAGTAGATAAGTGAAATGCATTCTTGGTCATGAAGACAAGCAAAAGGCTTTAAAATATATTCACAATAAAATATGAAAGTAATTAATTATAATTCATGAGTCATATAATATCCTGAGTTTGAAAGGACACAGAGGGATCATGAAAGTCCACCTCCTGGCCCTGTGTCAGACAGCTCCAAGAAAAAACAAAATAAAATTATCCCATGTATATTTAAAACATCTTTTGTTTAATACCACCATTACTTCATGTCTGAGAGCAGTGAGAATCTTCTGTTCTGTGCCTGGAACCCCCTGTCTCACAGAATTCTTGTACTTAGTGGGGGTCACTTTGTTCTATGACAATGTGAAGGATAATTGGCAACAGGTCTAAATTCACTGCTTCAATACTTAGATAATTTGGAAACATAAAACTTCCCACAGAGAAAAATCAACTATGAGACAGAGATAGTTTAAGGTTGATGTGCACATCCTAATCTGTGTTGTGCTTGCACATACTCCCCTTTTTGGCAATCCATGAGCTTTAGCTTTGGTTGCAAACAGGAGTAATAGTGACATTTCTACAACCCTCCTTCTAACTTTCTATCTACTGCAAAGACAGAGTGACACAATATAAAGAGTCATCAAAAATGTTGATTCTGTGTTTATTCTTCACACAATACCAGTGTTTCCCAGTCTTTTTTTCTGAATCACAGAATCATTAAGGCTGGAAGAGACTTCTAAGAATATTGACCATTGAGTTCAACCATTACCCAAACCCACCACTAAGTCATGTCCCCAAGTGTCACATCTCATTTTTTAACACTTCCAAGGAGTAGCGGTTCTATCACTTCTCTGGCCAGCTTGTTACAATGTTTGAAAACCACTTCACTGAAGAAATTTTCCCTCATATCAAATCTAAATCTCTCCTGGTGCCACTTGAGGCTATTTCCTCTTGTCCCATCATTTGTTATCTGGTAGGAGGCTGACCCTCACAGCAGGGAGCTGTAGAGAGGACGAAGGTCCCTCCAAGCCTCCTTATCTCCAAGCTGAGCCACCCCAGCTCCTTCAGCTGCTCCTGGTATTCCAGACCCTTCCCCAGCTCTGTTGTTCTTCTCTGGACACGCTCCAGCCCCTCAGTGTCTGTCTTGTGTGGAGGGGCTCAGCTCCAGATCCCAGTGGAAACCAAGGGATCAAGAGGGAGGAGAAGCTGCACCCTTGATGTTTGCACCCACGCAGGAACTGCACCAGTTTGCAGCAGAGTAAACCAGGGCTGACACTGATGCTTTGGACCCAATCCAAATTTGAAAAGTCTATTTTGTGGTGCAATTAGCACTAACTTTATTTGCAGAATAAATGAATGTTTGGACTCTGGAGAACAATTGATATAATTGCTTCTGAACATCCTCCACTTTCCTTTTTTATTCCCTTGGCGATTCAGTGTGAAGTTTCATGGATGATGTGCTGCTCTAAGACAAGTAATAAATTCTGGAATTCAGTCAAAGCTTTTACTAATTGTTAGGATTGCAGAGAGACTTCTTTTGCCATGGAATGTGATATATTTATAAATACATAAAATTACTTTTCCCAGTAGTGTTATTGCACGACCTTTTAACCGTCTTTGCACAGGATAAATATTCTTTTTACTATTAATGAATAATAAGAGTTGCTAAAGTCTTCCATGCAGTGACTTTTAATTCTCTTGCTGGCAAGAAAGTCTCCCAAGGAAACCCTCCCTTATTTAGATGCATTTAACACTTTGACCCTTCTTTCTGTCTGTAGGTCCCTAACAGCACTGTTAGAAGTGGTTCAAAAATCACATTTTGATTTCATTTAAAATCAATAAAACTGCAAAGGCCTGTGATGAATGGTCATTGTCACATATCCATTGTAATAAGAAAATAATATACAAGAGTCAAAGAAAATCAAGTGTAAGTCTTGTTAATTCCTTAGCTCAAGTGGAAGTTTAGTGTCTGCTGTCATTTCTCACCTTCTGTTTTCCTGATCAAATTTTTAAAGCAACCTGCAAATGAGATTCCACATCTATGAAAATGATAACTTATTTCATTGTTAACCTTTTTAATGTTAAGGTTATTCCTTCACATTTAACCTGAACCAAATTTAACCTTCTTGTCTTATTGTAAACTTTGTCCTTTTTTGTGGTGTATGTAACAGACTATCCATTAAAAAATCAAAACAAAAGATATTGTATTCTCTCTCCCTTTTCAACAATCTTTCATACATCCAAAGGCACCTCTACTAAACATATTCTTTTCTTCAGTCTTTCCTCATAGATTTTTTTTTCTCAATTATTATTTTTTTTAATCTAATAACTCCAGTAGATTTTGTTTTCAAGGTTTAATATTCAATTATGTACATGATATTCCATCTGACAAATCATGGGAACATTATTTCCCTTTAATATAAAAAAAAAAAAAGAAATTATAATTGGTGATTTAGTTAAGCAAAAATCCAAATGTTAAAGGAAAACCAATTCCATTTTGATGAGACTAAAAAACACTGTTTCATTTTTTTGCCTAAGCATCGTGTTTTTGAGGGTGGATTTTTTTGAAGATTGTGGGGATTTTGGAAACTCAGCATTTTGTCTTGGAAGAAAAAATTAAGTCAGAAAATTTACAGTGGCTCTGAGCAATTTTAAGAACTCAAGAAATTATTTGATTAAATATAAAGAGAAAAAGGGCATAAGTCTGCTGAGAAAGACCACAAAGGAAGTTGGATGCTGAAAGGACATTTTGTTGCCTTCATGGTGGTACATTCTGATTTTAGTACTGGGTTTGTGTTTCCAGGAACAAAGTTCAGCAACTTAAAACACTGAGAGAACATAAAACTTTCTCATTGCAGTTTTCGCATCTCCACTGAGCTTATTCTCATTTTGCATCCCCACTTTCATATGAAAACATTACAATTTACAATGATTTACTATTATTTCCTGTCATATTCAGAACTTATTGTTCAAATTTCCTTCTGTCTTGCAAGGGTGCACTTCTGTTTATCTAAAAGCACAAAGGGGCCTTAATAACAATTAGGTTCCTTGGAAATAAAGACAAGTATTGGTGCTAGCTCAGAAGAGTTTACAATATACACAATACACAAGTCAATACTATTTTCAGTTGAGCTGATGTGCTCCAAGAGCAATGTGACATGTGATAAAACTCCCACAAGGACAAAAAAATTAAAAAAAAAATTTCACAGAGAGCTTTGGATTTTGAGCTGTCCATATAATTGATTTTTCCTTCCATTAGTCAACCAGCCTGAATATTTCCTTTAACCTCTGCTACTGCTGTGTCTTTCACTGTATTTTCTTTAAGGAGAATACTTCTGCACAAGGTTTCCACACAATAAATGAAGAAAAGCTAAATATTTGTAAGGCTGCAGACTCCAGTAGAATGTTTAGAAACAAAGGGAAGTGTTTACAGCTGTGACAATGCTGAGTTCCTGTTCCAGTGAAAGGACTGTTCCTGAGTTTGTAATTGTCAATGAAGCAATTAGTAACAGGGTTTTTTTTTCTGGTAAAATTCTTCTAAAAAGTGAAATCTATGCCCAGCATAAAAGTAAAGAACCATGTAATCAGGGACATGGAGAAAGCACAAGACTGCAGAACATCACTCCTGTATGGGATGCAGTGTGTTTGTAGCTTTTCTCCCTACATTACTCAGAGAAAGCTCCTTAGTGGGTGTGGGCTGTGTTTAAATAACACCTATGAAGGCCTAAACTTTCAGCAAATAGCTGTCACTATAATAATATGCTTAAAAAGAGAAAAGGGTGCTTGGGTTAAGGGTTGGATAAAGCAGACACAGAAGTAAAAAAAAAGGGGAGGAGGAAGATTTTTTCCAGAATAAGGAAAAAATGCCTTTTGGATCAATGCACAGTACTGTACTTGAGGTAAAACTTCTGGATGTGTGTTTGAGTTCTTACCCTCCTTTCTGCACAAGTTTTATTCAAGAAAAATGTATTTTTATCCCATTGCATGAACTCTTTCCTTTCTCATCTGCAACCATACCCAGATTCTAACAGCACAGGCAGGTCATTTCAGTTGTCTGAAACTTCACTTTCCACTGAAATTCCTATTAATTCCCAAAAAACCAACAAAACAAAACAAACCTTTTTACTTTAAATAATGAAGAATAATAATCATCTCCATCTTTATTAGCTGCCATCCTCAGGGCCTCAGAGGCTTGATCCCAGGTTCATGAGGCCCATGGTCTCGATGGGTTTGAAAAGGGATGCAGGAGGAAGAGGTGCACAGGAATGTTCCCTACACCTCCTGCACAGACAAATGTGTGTTTAACATCTTGTGCCAGTGGGCATCTCTTGCTTAGAGGCTTCTCCAGTGTACAAAGGCTATAAAATCTGAGCTTTCACTTCATCCTCTTCTGCTCTCCCTAATTTCCAGGGACTATTCCTCTGAGTAGCACATCCATGCCCAAAGCTGCAGTTAAATCTTGTTAAATCTTAAGTTAAATCTTGTGTGTCTGTAGTCATTCTCTGCCTGCAGTGACATAAAAAAAAAAAAAAATCCCAATTCACTAAAATCCATGCATTTCACACTTCTTATTGATCTTTTTGATTATTTTTCCTTTCAGCTAAAAGAAAAGAGCTTGTCAAAGTGCCAGAAAACTCTTTTGTTTCTAGAGTGTAAAAGAGCTTTCTGGAATATAGGGCAGACTGACAGTTATCATTTCTTTTCCCTGCAGACAGAACAGACGATATTTCCCAGCATTTCTTGGTGCTAGAGTGATAAGAAAAAAAAAATCATCACTGGCTCCTGATAGCAACAAAAAGGCATGAGATTTAAGGAAGTTCTGATAATTTAAGTGGTGAACAGAGAAAACTGACAGGTTATCTTCAGAGAGCCAGCAAGGTGCATGGGTATGATGAAGGACTCTAACTTACCTGAGTGTTTGAATGCAGGGTGATCAGCAAATGAAGGGAATGAGACCCAGAATTCAGTGCAACCTGCCTTATCTAGATGACATAGTGGAAAATAATAACCAATTTGTTGTTTTTTTTTTTGCTGACTGCTCACTAACAATTGTTAAGCACTGCTACTAGGCTGATTTCTGGCCTTGACCTCTTTTTAATAAATCGAGATCTTTCCGGCACATCTCATTTTATCACAGCTGTGCTCTGAAACACGCTGTATCACCTGCCCTTGGAGATTAGTTCTACTAAAAGGGAACTTACCTGTCCATTAGGACTATCAGCAGTAGCTTTTGACATGGGGTTCTAGCACAGGGCACATGAAAACATAAGCCAGATTTTCTTTTTCCTGCTTTGGAGATATCTAAGCCAAATTCTGCCATTCTACGGGGAAAAAAAAGTCAGACAAAATATTCAATGCCAGATTGGATGGGGCTTGGAGCAACCTGGGATAGTGGAAGGTGTCCCTGCCCATGGCAGGGGGTTGTAAAGAGATGATCTTTAAGGTTCCTTCCGACCCAAACCATTCTAGGATTCTGTGACTGCAGTTGTTCGTTTTGTCTGTGATCCTTTTCAGATGAAAATCACAGGCATTTCTGAATTAACTCATGTTTATTGTGCAGAATATTGCAGAACATCTCCTTTTACTCCCCATCTGGTAACTAATATACATTTGTATTTTGACAACTGAATACCTGAGGGCCATTTCACAGTGGGAGTGAATGTACATTGCAAATAACTCCTGGTCATGGCTCAGGTTTTACACAGAACCCATTGGATTGCATTTTCTTCCTGCTGCTCCTCCTAATTTCACCCAGATGTGAGACCCCAAGGTTCATCCTAAAAGCCTGAGACGTTTAAATTAACACATTTCATCTTTCATAGAATTTCCTAAGCAAAAGACCCTGTGTGGGCTGTCTGACTGCTGCTGGCTCTGAGGTACAATCAGGAGAGTTTACACACCAGGTTTTATCTGCAGACTGGCAGAGGTTTGTGCCCTTGGAAAGAATTATCCCAGCCTGTTCTGCTCAGACTGACGAGTTTCCTGCATCTTCGCTGCAAAGCCAGAAGTTGCACTGGTACCATCTCAAAGCTCCAGACTACATGTGAAAGTGTGAGAAGTTCATCCTGCCTGGAACAGAAATTCAGGGAAAAGTCAATTTGCAGGTGGGTGGTAAATCTGGCCACGTGGAGAGGTAACAGGCATGTGGAATGTGTGCTGCAGGACTTTGCACACCCAGTACCATCACCTGTGGTACAAGACAGGCAGCATTCTAATGAGATGAGCCTTCAGAAAAAATCAGAGCTCCTGCATGGTTTATCCCAGGAAAAGGTAGAAGGAAATGCCTGTGATCTGGGTTCCTTTTCCTGCTGGGCTGTCTGCAGTCTGTCCAGCAGAACTTGAACACACATTGCCCATGACAAAACTTCTTCGGGGGGAATTTAGCAGGACTTTGATGGGGTAAAGCAAACTGCAACACAGGCAGACATCAGCAAGGTGCAGTGTTTGCTGCAATCCATAGGTAGCCTTATTTTAGTATAAGACATTGCACTCTTGGGAGAATATATCTTTTCCGTGGCTAAACCAAAATGCACTTGCTGATCTTATAGACTTTTTAAATTTCAAAAAAAAATTATGATTGCATAATAACACTGGCAGCATTTACTGCCAACAAAATAACACACCTCAGAACAACCTTTCTGGTTTGGCACCTAACAGAAGGGAGGAAAAATACACTGGAATAAAGCAATCCACTGTATTTGGTTTGCTGTGAACGTTAAGCATTGCAATCATAACTATGATAGATACAAATTAGTCATCTTTGCTTAATATTTATTACAATTTTTTCTGCCCGTGCAGAGCAGAAATGAGTGGTTGAATAGATCTTGCTTGTAAGGAGGCCTAGTTGTTCTGGAGCTTCCTTTAAGCACTTCTTTATTCTTTGTAAAATCCTGTTTTGGGTAATTTCCCTTCAGCAACAGCACAGCAGTGAATCATAAAATAATGATAACTGATGCAGTGCTAAGGCTGAAACTTGATTTCCAGCTAAAGTTTCATTTTAGATACTAGTCTCCATCAAGAGGCTCTGTTGTTTACTTTTAGGCAATTTGTTTCATGTCTCTCTGCTCCTTTTCCTCTGTGTTGGTCAGGCTTGAATTTTCAGCAGTTGATCACTCACTGGACTCTGGTGAGAGAATCTCTGCAATACTGGCAGGACACCAATAAATAAGAGCGTGCTAAACCAGAGCCTTGTTTTCCTTTTCAGTGTGGATCTGAACGATGGGCTTAACTGATGAAAGGGAAAAATGCAGAGGTTGTGAGTCCTGGGGAGACCAGAGTGGAAGGTTGCATTAAAAATTTGGAGAAACAGTTTGAATTGTGGTTCATGCGGACTTTCAATACTGCTAAACACCAGTATAAATTGCTACACTTCTGGGTAGGAAATAAAATTCATATCACACAGAAGTAAATTGCTAGACAGTAGCATGAGAAAACAACACAGAAGTTGACATTTTACAAAGATGAGAGTGAAGGGTGTAACCCTGGAGCAGCAAAAGGCACATTCCCTTCTGGGCTGTTTTTTAATGGGATGGTTCTGTGTCAGTCTCAGGGGGTAGCTGCTCTCATATGCTCAGCTGGAGCTGTGTTTACAGGGCATTGAGTATAAAAGATGAAGATCAAGAGAATGACAATGAAAGATCTAGAAAGCTACAGTGCATGTGCTAGGTTTGCTCTATCTGGAAAAGGGAATCTTGACTCAGTTGTCAAAATATGTCTGCCTAGGAAAACTGGAGTTGCCTTATTCCTAGCATCTGCTAAGGGCAGGCCAATGTGAGGGAAGTGGAGATGAGGCAAGATCACTGACAGGCAAGAGGCATCTGAAATAGTGTCACACATCTGTGTTTGGAAAACTGAATCACTGAGCAGAAGACAGGAAGGAAATATCAGAATTTCAATAGCTATTTAAGAGATAGCTGCTTCTTCTTCTGCTTCTTTAATATTATTATTGGTGGTGGTGGTGGTGGTGGTGGTGGTGGTGTTGCTGCTGCTGTTGTTTTTATCCAGTGGCACTAAATGTCAACTGAATCCATCACTAGACATCCAAGAATGAGCTGAACTCTTCTCCAGGATTTCTTCACTAACTTGTTTAGATCTCTCCTGACTAAAAGGAGACCTTTAGATATCCATATAGAGAAACCAAAACATGTGTCTCTTGGTCTCAAGCTGATCTCCAGGCTGAGATCTCACTTCAGTTGCCTGAACCACTCACTGTTCTGGTAGGGCATGGCTCCCCCAGAGGTCCAGTGTTATTTCTGTCAGCCTTATGAAGTGTTTTTGACTACCTCAAGGTTTTTTATATGGCACTGAATGCACATGTATACGACATTCACATACAGAAACTTTTCACCTGGAGACTGAGCTGAGCGTTTCCCTTCCTTCTAGGACTGAAAATGCTGAGGGTTTTGCACTCCAAAAGGAGCATGACACTTCTGGAAACAGAGAGTCTTCTAACAGCTTCCTAAATTGCCTTGTAGGTAGGCAGATCTCCAGCATGCATGTGAAAATGGCATTGAACATTTTATAGGATAAAAATTCCTTAGGAGGGTACCTCAAGATGGATGTGTGGTTCTCTGATGTTGTGGATTTCGTTGCAAAGTGCAGATGTGTTTCACAGAATACTGGAATCATCGAAAGCTTTGGGTTTGAAGGGAATTGAAAGATCTTCAGATTCCAAACCCCCTTGCCTTTGTCTGGGACACCAGAACACCTCCCACTAGACTAGGTTACTCATTTCTTTAAAGGACACTTTCCCAGGAGGAGAGTTTGTGCCAAAGACATGATGAAAGCTGGGAATGATTTCTCTACCCAAAATGCAAAAGGGAGCCAATCTGTCACATTAGGCATTCACCTGTCTTCAGAGTAGGAGCTTTTGGAATGACTAATAATGAATCAAATCCACCTGACAATGAACAGCTCATTTACCCTTCGCTGAGCCTGTTTCTCCACCCCAGCACCACTGAACAGGTTTTCCCAGCAGCAGCTCACACAGAGAATCTTTCAATCACCATTGGAGACCAGAGTGGATTTTTATTGATCCAGGAGTTGCATGTAAGACTGCATATCATATGTAAGAGTTTTGATGAAAATATCAGAGCTGCTGTCACTCTGAACAGCACCAAAGGTTGGCCTGCTGATCTCTAATCAAAGTTTTTGTGTATGCTTCTATGACAAACCAGTAATTCAGAGTGAAAGTTCTCCACAGGGGCCAGTGTCATATCAATCTTATTTAACATCTACTTAAATGTTACTCCTGCTATCTACAATCACTATACAGCAAGTTCAGCTGCTCAGACAGAATACATCTTGCCCCTCTTAGCTCCTTGATCATGTCAGTGAATTATTCCTGTCATTTTCCTCACCTTTTTTCTCTACCTTTACTCTTGTCTGTCTAAAGACAGACTTTGACTGTGTCATATTGAATTTAGCTTGAATTCCAGATAGAGACAAAAAAATAAAGCAAAAGTTTGCTTTGTGAAATGCCTCACACAATTTCAGGGCATCAAAGGGGAAAATTGACATTTGCTTGCTGAGAGTGAAATGCCTGCATGAAGACAACCCATCACTCCTGCTTCACTCCTTCATTCTGCCCCTTATGCCTCTCAAGAAACGTGATACTTCATGATAAATTTTGGCACCACGGAGTTTACTTGATAATTTCACTTTTGGGGAATGTTTTCCCCAAGTGCAGAGATTAATATGGAGAGAAGGATGGAGTTGTTTTCTAGGGGAGATATGTTTATTGGCACTGCAAAGTGGAATGGAAAAAGTATGAGAATTGTGATTTTCTTGCACAAGTAAAGGCAGTTGGTGTGTGGCCCAAGAATATTTTCAAAGTATCTCAAATTATCTGATTTAACAATTATTTGATTATCTGCACCTGTGGCTTTAACTCTGGAGGAAGTTTTATAAAACTGCTTTTAAAATTTGAGTTATGGCCTCCATTAGGTTGGCTAAAAAGAACCAATTAATTACATTAAAGACTGTTAAATGTCACAATTGCACTGGTGTCTTATTCAGCATGTACCAGACTAATATAAGGAAAGAATTTCAAGTAAATATTGAAAGTTAAATTATGACCCTAGAGCTAACAAAGCCTAATCCACTAATTCAGTACAACTATAATTCCCCCTTCTTTTCCAGGAAGAGAGTTATTCTTGAGGAAGCACATTTAACATTTGTTTCAACCTCCATTATTTCGTAGTTTTGTATAGTCTGCCAAAAAAAAAAAAAAACAAAACACCACAAACCAAAAAAAACCAAAAAAAAGAGTATCAAACACGATAAAAAAGTCAACAAAACAGCAACTTTTATTTTACAGTTTGTATGTAATGACTTATCAGCTCTATAAATTCCTACAACTGTGCTGTTCTAAGTACTGACAGGTTTTGCTGTACTGATCCTTATCAAGAGTGTGAATCCAAGTGAATAACTTATTATTATCAGAGGTGTTGATTTTATTCAGACTCTGCAGTAACAAGTTCTCAGCAAATTTGTTAAGGCTGCATTTATATTCAAAACTCTTATTTTTAGAATTCTGTCAATCCAGAAAAATGCTTAAAAATCCATGTTAGTCATTTAATCTCACCTAATATCAGGAAATCTGAAAAATAAATAACTACATCTGAGCAGGTCACCCTGACCTCTCTTGATAGTCAGTAATGAAAAATATGCATTTTCAGAGGATGATTCATAGAATCTGTGTCATCTCCAGTTTTAGAATACCAAGATACCCTTTATTATTCCTTTTTTCTGTCCATTGTGTAGGGTCAAACTCAGGTATATAACATACTGTTAAGATGTCTCAGCTGCAGGAGGTGGATCCTAATTCTCAGTAATTTATGAGTTATTAGGAGTTTTTAGACATATAAAACCTAAACTTTGATCAGCAAGAACTTTAAGGGCTCCAAATCCTCTATTTAGACAGCAAAAATCAGCAACAAAAAAAGGTGTCAAAAAAGTAACGCTGCTTCCTTCAAACACAGACTTCTGATGGATTAATAAATCTTAGAGGAAGTATTTTGATTTTCTTCATTGTAGAAGTACCCTGGCATAGAAAATAAAGACGACTCCATAGACTGAACCTGTTGTTTTGCAGCATTTCTCTGTTTGAGTTATGATGGGGTTTACACACTGAGGAAATCAACAAGTTTCAGAACATACTTTATATTATTCAAAATATATTTAAACATTTCATACCAAATTAAAAAAAATATATAAATTAAACAAAACAACAAAACAAAACAAAACAAAACAAAACAAAACAAAACAACCAAAAGACATAGAAAAAACATCGCCCCCTCTGTATATATGAAATGTCAAGTAAATAAAAAAAAATAGGAATCAACTCATAAATATCTACTTATCAGCCAAAACTGAGACATAAATAAAAACTTAGCTAATGGTTTATTTAAATTAGGCAAGTCAAAACTATAGGTATGGTTTATTTTTAAACACTGATGTTTTTCATACAAACAGCTCAATTTCAAATTCCCAATTAATTTCAACTGTTCATGGATATGAAACTTCAGACTGAGCCTTATAAATGTAGAAGTATTCATTAAAAATTCCCACAGGAACATCATAAACCAACACAGGAGGAAAATTTTGTTTGGCTGTGAAAACAGAGCCTGTCACAGCTTTAAAAATGTGATCTTGCTCCAAAGGACTAAATGCTAATGCAGATCCACCTGGTAGGATCTCACCTGATCCAAAAGATCTTCATCTTTTCTCCCAATTTTGCTTTATTTCTGTTTAACAGGACTTGAACAGACTGTGCACCATCAATAGCACAGAATTCTGACAGCTTTGGTGGCACATTGTCAGCAGTACCTTTTTTGTTGCTTTTTTGGGGAGGAGGGGGTTGTTTGTTTGGTTTGGTTTTTATGGTTTGGTTTGTCTTTTTGTTGTTGATTTTTGGCTTTGTTGTTTTTGGGTTTTTTGTGGGGTTTTTGGTTTTTTTTTTTTTTTGTTTTTTTTTTTTTTTTTTTGTTTGTTTGTTTGTTTTGTTTTGTTTAAATTCTTCTTCAACAGGACTTGGTGACCTCTTCCACTCAGAATTTGGAGGCCACCTAACACAAATCCCAATGGCAGTGACTACTCCTGATATGAAGAAATTAAAAAGTAATAAAGCTATTTCCAACAGCCATCCTGTAATAATTATGCTGTGGGTTTGCCCTTGTAAAATAATTAGAGAAACGTAACACATAGTCACACACTTTTTCTCAATTATTCTACTCACATTTGAGTTTTGCAGACAGTCCTGCAAAAAGTTTTCAACAGCAGCTGCTCCAAAGAATCTGGCAATTATTACTTTAAACCTATCAAGCCAGGATATTGCATCTGTTTCAATAAAAATAAAATATTTTATACTTTAAGGTGAATTTTAATGTCCTAAGGATGTTTTTATGAAGAGAGGAATCGTAATTTCATAAAATTTTAGTGCAGCATATTAGATTCAGTTGACAGATAAAAGCATACACAAGTCAATTTTTCCTTCAGGATTTTTGGGTGGGTCATTGTAATTGTGCATGATGTTATTAAACCATTTAACCTTCTGCAACAGTTTTAGAGTAAATGCAGAGTAATACATTTGATTTTGAGAACTTCTTCAAGAAAAAATAATGTAAAAATGTATTTGTGGTTTTATTTGCATATATATATTTCCCTAATTTCTATCACAAAGTGTCTAATTTGACAGTGTCAGCTCTTGGTTTTCTCTCTCACAGAAATGCCAGAACATGTGTATGTAATTTAATTCTACTCTGTCCTAGCAAATTCTGTCTTTATAGGATGAGATGTAATCAGTGAGAAATCACTAAAAAATGCTGTTTATGTTTAAATGTTAGAAATATCTGTCTGTATTTACTGTCCCCTGAATTTATCTGCAGATGGTAGTTTCTGATATTTTAATGCTGTATAGTTGGGAATGCCTTTTTCACAAAAATTCTGAGTCTCATATTCACAGCTATCTCCTCAGCCAAATATATCCTTCAATTAGGTGGGTTCTGCGGAGAGATAATCATCTGTCATCTATCCCATGAAGTATATTCAAGGTTGAATTAAAGGCAAACAGACTGCAGCCAGTGCTTGCTGAATCTAATGGAAGGGCAAGCTAAAAGAAAATTCAGAGTAATGCCACAAAATACGAAAAGAAAGCATGAGGGCATTCAGTTACTGAAGTTTAAAAGGGAAAAAAAAACCAAACAAACAAAAAACCCACCAAACTCCAAAAAACAACACCCCACCACCTCTCGAGATGCTATTAAACTTATATGAAAACAAAGATGTCTAAAATTCTTCCACTGTCTACCCCCACATGGTGTTTGTAGACATATTTGCTGCTTGAAATAATTTATGATTCCTCAGGTGGGGGTCAGATGCCCAAACTTGGGCATTTAAACCCAGCAGAGATGCCATAAATTATCAGAAACCCTTGTACAATGAGGCAGGCACACAACTTAGAAGGGACCCACAGCCTCTCAGAGTGGACTTCTCACTGGACACCTGGCTTGAAGTTCAGTCCCCCTAGTGTGACCTTGGAAAGATTCAATCACTTTTATTTGTTGCTTTGAAGATTAAATTCTGTTGTTAAGTCCAGCTTGCAGCACTTGAGGGGAGGGGATGCCACTATCCACTTCTGCAGCAGTGGGAGTGGCAGGAAACTATTGACCCAGGAAAAGGGTAAAAAATCCTTCCCTCTGCAAGGATCTAATTATTAAGAGATGCCTCTGTCAGAATTAAGGTGCAAACAAGGCTATAGGCCAAGGTCAATCATACAGATTTTATTTAACAGCAAATGTGAGGTAGAGAGAAATAGGAAGAGAGAAGTGAGGCAGGAGAAGGTGAGTGAGAGTGAGACATTAAATAAAGATATCATGACCACATGGATTCCAACAGCATCTCATTGGTCTTCTTCTGGCCTTCCCCGTTGTGTGGATCCCAGAGTGTTCTTCTGGAGGTATCACTTTTATGGATTCCAGGTCCCAGATATCCACAGGGTGTAGGTGCCATTTCCACAACTTGTTTCTAGCAGATCTATAAGGAATTTCTTCCTTTCTCACAGTTTGCCATGTTTTGCACAGTTTTGTCTGGATTGGGTACCCAGAGCTGACTCACCAGGCCTTGGCTTCCTGCTGTTGCCATCTGCTCTCATCACAGGATCCCACAGTCTTCACAGTGAAATCTTCTCTGGTGTGCTAATTCCAAACCTTCACCTCAGTTTAGTCCTGGAATGAGCACCTTCCTGTTGTGGTGGTTTATCCCAAGGGGGACTTCCTTTTCTGACACTGTTTTGAGACATTTCACTGCATTCTTCAAGTGCTTCCACTTTTTATCTCAGGACCTTTGTCAGATCCCCCAGCTTGAGACAAAACAGGTAGATTGCACACTTTCATGCTGAAAATTAAAATATATTAGTGTTGGGAGGAGGAAAAAAGCTGTCCAAGGATCAGAAGACTATGTGGGAGAAAGGGAGGAGGGAAAGAAAAAGAAGAAATTATGTAAGGCAGAGAGATAGGGAGTGAGGGAGGGAAAAACAGGAAGGGAAGGAGGGAAGACTTCAGCTCTACCCAGACAGTAACATTTATAAAGCACAAGCTATTCAAGATTTGGATATTTGAACAACATTTCTAGCTCAGCTAAGCAGAATATGCCTGTGCTCAATTTTACTTCTAGTGTTATTATTGTTATTTTTCTCACACATAATATTGCAAACTCCTTTTATACTTTTTAATCCTATTTTGTAGCTGTTCCTCTATTGCAGGCAATTTTGGATTATTTCTTCTCTTCCTCTCTTGAGCCTGAAAATCATATCTTTTCCCATCATATCTTCATGTCCTTTTGGTCTCTTTCTACTGTGCCTCTGTCCTGTCTGGAGCTGACATTAACTCAGTTTCACAGAGGTAGTGATTGTGTTTAACTCTTTGCTTCTCTCTCCTTCAGATCATTAATAAAGAATTTAAGTAAGGCCAGGTCTTGTATATATCCCAGCTAAAAGTCTTGCAAACTTAAAATGCTGTCCTTTATCATTGATAATTCCATAACTTCTGTTATGAAAATTATAAACTATAAATGTTGAAATGACACAAACCTCCTCTCTGCCTGCAACCCCAGTGACTGGTGAGTCATTTGGAATACTTACTCATTGTGGCTGTATGGAAGTGGCTGTAATCAGCAGGGTAACTTCCACTGAGACCTTCCAAGAGCTGTCAAAAGAAATCTTGATGATGGAGTCACTCGTAGATCCACCAGTTTGATCTACATCACACGAGAGCTGTGGGGACCATTTCCCACTATGCTGGAAACAAACAGTGCAATGACATCCAAGACCAGACTGGTTTAATTTAAATGAGAAATCAGAGGCTTCTGGGATAAGGACTGTATTATCTCCACAGATGTAGAGCACAGTTTCATTTCTTTCATCAATCTGCTTACATTAAATTGAAATGGCTGAAATTTGCAAGCCTTTTATTCTCCTTGTATAATCATTCAGTAGGATTTACCACAGTTCTCACCAAAATTTCTGGTTTTACTTAAATTTCTCTTCTGCTGCAATGGGCAGAGTTCCAAGAGAGAGATGTATTGTGTTACAGGTCTTCTGGTAATAGGTTTCTCTGGCAAAATATACATGGAATGTAACCATTTATTTCTATGTGAATTTATCTTTTATATCATCATTTCTTTTAAAAGATTTTTTTTCCACATGTATAATTCACTTCTTTAGGAAAGTAGGTAATTATTCAGGTAAGGATTTGTGGATGTGCTTTGGGCATGTGGGTTTTTTTTTTTAACTCAGTCCCAGAAATACTGTGTGAGGGCCTGCATCACTGAACTCTATGGGAATTGTACTTTCTACTTAAAGCCTTTCTTCAAGAATTCAAGGCTGTGTCAGTGGGCATGAAGAATAGAATGCCTGCTAATTCCCATTTTAAATCTGATTCAGATACTGTTAAATTCATGGTTTTCTCCCTAAGGAGCCAACAGTCCAATGCCAGGTACCATTAAATGGGTTTAATCAGGTTCATGTTAAAAGTGATCATTCAGTTTTCCCTGAGGATAATTAATAGGAGATGTGAAGCATTTTAAAACACAAAACTATAGCTAATACTTTTCAATGTGGTTCATGACTTCTGTGTAATGTGGTTTTTTTCTATACTTAGAATAGTAAGTCCTACATCTGCTTTCATATATAAAGGATTTACTTAGGATTAAGGCTATGTTACACTACAGTGCTGTAAGGACAGAAGAAAAGTGCCTGTGTTCTCCATCTCCATATT